>CM057456.1:878310000-880810000 GCA_016271365.2 Neoceratodus forsteri
TTTGCAGATGACACCAAGATCTGCAACAGAGTAGATGATCCAGATGGGTGGGCAGAATGAGAAGCGATCTGGATAAACTAGCAGACTGGTCAGAAGAGTGGCAACTGGGATTTAATGCAAAGAAGTGCAAAATCATGCACATAGGGAAGAGAAACCTGAAGCCACCTATAGGCTGGGAGGGAGTTGCTAGCAGTCACAAAGAAGAAAGAGACTTGGGCATCATCATCACTGATGACCTAAAATCATCCAAGCAGACCTCTAAAGCAGTAGGTAAGGCTAGGGGGTGTTAGGGTGTATTAGTAGGGGTATCACAAGTCGTAAGAGGGAGGTAATAATCCTCTGTACAAGACACTGGTTAGGCCCCATCTGAGTACTGTGTGCAGTATTGGAGGCCACACCTCACAAGGACATTAACCAAATTGAGGCAGTCCAGAGAAGGGCAACAAAATGGTGCAGGGACTGCATCAGAAGACATATGAGGACAGATTAACGGAGCTCAATATGTATACCCTTGAGCAAAGGAGGGAGAGAGGTGATATGATCGAGGCATTCAAACACCTTAAGGGCATAAACAAGGTGAAAGAGTCTAACATGTTTAAATATAAGAAAAATAGCAGGACAAGAGGACACAGCATGAGATCAGAGGAGGCCGATTAAGGGGAATGTGAGGAAATTATTTTTCACAGAAAGGGTGGTGGATGCATGGAATGGCTTACACAGAAGTGATGGCTATGAATACAGTGCAGGGCTTCAAACAGGCATGGGATAGGCATAAGGGAGCAATACAAATGACTATGAATAGATAGGCCACTGACAGAGCAAAGGCTGATGGCACATTTATAAGGTAGAAAAAGAAATGGGCAGACTGGATGGGCCTTGCGGTCCTTATCTGCCGTCAACTTCTATGTTTCTATGTTCCCCTCAGATACTTGAATGTCTCTATCATGTCCCTTCTATCCTCCAGGGTGTACATATTGGGTCTCCCAGCCTGCTGTCATAGTCTCTCCCCTCCATTCCACATATCATCTTTGTTGCCCTCCTCTGCACCCCCCTCCAGCAGCCTGATGTCACGCTTTAGGTATGGCCTCCAAAACTGCACACAGTACTCTAAGTGTGGCCTTAACAGGTTTCCTGGTGAAACTGTTCAAAATGAATAAAAATAAATAAAATAATACTGGTTATACACTTAGTAATTCTGTGTGGGTATTCAAAATTCCCAGTGCATATTGATAAGCCTTAACACCTACAATAGAGGCATACCACCCCCCATAGTTGTGTAACACAGCTTGAACCTGTTCTTCAGAAGTCAAAACCAGGGCCCGGTGGTGCTGAGGGTTGAGGTGCTGGACGCCACACCTCGCACCACACCGGTGACCCGGGTTCAGGAATGAGCCTGGGTCGCCGGAGGTTGGCTGGGGAGGAGAAGGATTGAGCATCCATTGGACTGCTCTCCTTCTCTGTGGAGGGAGGCGTGCTGCCTCGGTGTCCTAGTGGCCTCTAGCGATGGCTGAGGGTGATGCAGGGCACTGGCAGACGTGGGGGGGGACATGCTGTGGTCGGCCAGGAAGGAGTGCGTGCAGTAGTTGCGCCACCATCCATTGGCGCTGCCGCTCGCCGACGCATGTCGAAAGGGGAGAACATAGAAAATGGGCACCAGTTGCGGTGGCATGATGGCCGTCTTCTTGGGGGATCTGATTGGCACCGAAGGTACATGGCACTGGATCTAGTCCTTGTGGCAGAGCATAGGAGGGCTCTCCACCTCCCTGCCATGGGGAGTAAGCCGCGGGAGTAAGCTGCGGACCTGACTATGGAGCTGAGGAGTCCTCGAGACGGCGGCCGGAGACCTATGAGGGATGCCTAGACGTGGATGAGGTAGGCAGACTGGTTGCTAGGGAGAAAAAGCATTAACAAAAAAAAGTCAAAACCTGGGATTCCATTGGCAACCCCCTTCCCTTCAGTCAAGAGTAAGAAACCTGAAATCGCATCTCTGGATCTGTTCAGCTAGGCTTACGGGGGTGGGAGTCCTGATGGTCTTGAACCTACTGTAGACTGCTGTTTCTCTCTGCTCATTCCATTGTCCTCTCTATTACCTACCTCTTCAGCCTTTCTTTCTACTTATCCTGTGTCCCTAACTCTTGGATGTTGGCTTCTATCATTCCTCTTCCCAAACGGGGTGAGTTCCCTTCCCCTAGTAACTTCTGACCCATCTGTCTCCTTCCCACTCTAGCTAAGCTCCAGGAACTCCTTGTTCTCTCCCAGCTCTCCCCTTTTCTTGACTCAACCTCCTTAATCTCTTCTTTCCAGTCTGGCTTTAGTGTGTCACATTCCACTTCCACTTCCACTTCTCTCCTCCAGCTCACTGATACTGTCTTCTCTGGCACAGATCAGGGTCTTGTCAGCTCTGCCATTTTTGTTATATTAGTCAGAGCTTTCAGCACTGTAGCCCATCCCATTCTCCTGGACAAGCTTAAGGCAGGTGGACTCTCAGCTTCCTCAGTTGAGTAATTCCACTCCTACATTGAGGGCAGGTCACAAGCTGTTCTTATTGGAGACTCCCCCCCCCCCTCCACACTCCCTGTCAGCTCAGGTGGTCCCCAAGAGTCTGTCCTTGGCCGTTTTTTCTCCATTTTCTGAATTACCCTCCTAGTGCCTACTCCTTATCCATTTACATGTATGCAAATGATCGTTACTCTTTTCCTCTGGCTGTTCTGCCTCTGACCTCCACGAACCAGCTCCAGTTGTACTTTAACAACATCATGCTATGGTTCCAAGATAATCAGTTATCCCCCAATGCTAAGAAAACAGTCTCTATGACTTTTGGCACCAGGTAGAAGCTTGCTAGTGGGTTCCCCTTCCTCTTTTTATACCCTTAATGGTGCAGCAACAGAAGATGTCTCCTCCTTCAAGTTCCTCAGGGTCTGGCTGGATTGTCACCTAGATTTTTCTGTCCATGTGGATGCTAGCCACAAGAAGCTGTACCCTAAGCTTGGGGTGCTAGACAGAAACAAGAGTAGCATTCTGCTTCCTGTACACAGAGAAATTCTCACTAAGATGATTCTCTCCATTTTTGACCATGGAAACATTGTTTATAGTTAGGGATGTAAGTTTGCATGGATGAGGTTTTAATGACTCATTGTTTGTTCATGAAATTATTAGTAAACAATAGTAAATGTTGTGGCACTGTCATCATTGCTACATTCTGATGACACTAGTGAAAGTCATGGAAGTCCTGAATAAAGATCAAACGTCATGGAATCAGTGACGTGTATGACTGCCATGACAATCCCTATTTATAGTGCTGTTCCAAAATCCAGTTTAGCCAGACTGGACCCTCTGTTTCACTACTTCTGTCACTTTGCCTTTGACAAACACCTGCGTACACATCATTGTATCTTGTACCCTTCCCTCTCTCTCATTCCCTTCGCTTGATGCCAGGTGCTTATCCACTGTGCTTCCTTTATCTCCAAATGTTGGTATGGCTGTCTCCCCTTGTATCCTGCCTCTCTCTCTTCCCCCACTTCATCCTCTTACTCCCTTTGTAATGCTTGCTTTCACTCTTTTGCTCTCCCTCAAATGAAATCTACTGTTTGCCAAGCTGCCTTCTCATTCCAGTTCCTTAAACTGTGGGGCTGTCTTGCCTCTTCTGTTCACTTTGCTCCATCCTTTCCTGTTCTTAAATCTCTCCACCCTGTGTTCTCTGTTCACTCCTGCAGTTGTTTCTGATACTGAGTTGGACTGCTGTTCACCTACAACACGCACTGATGCCGATACCAGCACTGCCCTCCCTAGTACCAGTCATTTCTTGCTGTTCTTTATTTTATTGTGTTGTTTACTGTTCTTTTGCCTGTGCCACAATTTACTGCATGGTAATTTACAGTTTGTCAATTTATTCTTTACGCGTTCTTGAATTGTATATTTTGACGTACTTATTTCTATTTCATTGTATTTTATGCAATATACTTTGTATCTTTTCTCTACTCCTCTCTTTCTTTTCTCCCAGGACATTTCTGGAAACAAGCGGATACCAACTCAGTATGTCTTTCCTGGAAAACTTTTGAAATAAATACATAAATGCTTAACTGACTGACTGACTAAATAACTAGGTGTTACAACACAGTATGACAGAATAATGATGTGGGGTAAAAATAAAAAAAAACAGGTCAGATGGAACTGTGACATTGGAGATTCAATAAAATGTAAGGATTCATTCAAATAACATTACAGAAAAATATAACTGAACATTTCACATATTTGTCAGAGTTCTAGTATTTCTTGGGTTTCTCAGCTTTGCATTTATTCTGTCCCTCATTAATTTCATGTGGCTGCTACTAACCACCAAGTGCTTTTAAATCCAGAACCCCTCGTGGCGTATGGCACTAGATAGCGACCTCTTTCCCTGCTCTCACTTCCAATTTATGTGTTTTCCCAGGAGAGATACTGATTCTGAGGCACCAGTGTCCAAAAACAGAGCAGCCACATGCTCTGGCCTGGCGATGGCCATTGTTACTAGTTCTAGATCTTTTGTCTCGCTCCATCGGCACAAATAGTATTTCACGGGGAGAAGATGTCACGGTAATGTGTCTCATTTTCTTGAGTGTGTCTTTCATGCTAACAGCTTTCAAATCTCACTCTATAGTTGATTAGTTGGATTGCTCCATTTTACGAATCATTGGGGGTATTTGTAGTTTTTTACTTAATGAAGAGGAAAACTGCATCCCATTTATCTACACAAGTAGATTATTTGGTCATTTCCTGTGGCTTTTGTCCCATAGATTCAAAATTAATAAAATTATTAAACTCAGCTATACCACTAGCCACCTTTTGCGGCTAGACACAGGTTTAAAATACGTCCAGTAAAACGTATTGTATGAATACTTGACTGCTGCATACTACATGAGATGTTTCTTGAACCCAAATTGTTTAGTAAACTTGAATAAAAAAAAAAATACATCCAATGATTCAGCTCAGAGCTTCACCAAGGCACCATAGAGCAAAGTCCTAGCTTTCACTGTCTGCAAGAGTTGTTCAAATAGAAAGGTTTCTCAATTGAAAAGAAGACCATGATCCAGTGAATGGTTCTCTCCACCAAATCCGTGGGTACAATTGTTTATGCTCTAGGTGCATATTTATCCTTAATTTTGAGACACTGATGGTTTTGACTGATGTACCATCCTTTAAGTGCAGAAATGTTTCCAGATACTCTTTCTGTATCGTCCTTTCTGAATCATCCACTTATGCCCTCAGGTGCTCTCACTTGAAATTGTAGTAGTTTTTTTCTGATTAGATTAATTTTGTCCGTTAACCAATTTGATGACTGTTTTGTTTGAAGAATTCAAGAGAACACTCTATAGCTGTAGAAACACAGCAACCATTTGTATAAGTATACTTAAAAAAAGCGTATAGCACTGAATTTCCTTTATTAACCTTTCCCACAACCGCCACCACCAAACCATTAATGAATACAATGAATTGCTGCTTTAAATGGTAGTCAGAAAAGGGATGAAACTTTGCGTAAACTATTTTTCAAAATACATAAAACTTGGGTGATGCTGAGTAACTCCGCTTTAAGTTCATGTGTCTTGGACCAGCCCAGTGGCGCAGAGAGTTGAGGCACTGGATGCCACACCTTGCATCATGCTGGTGATCCGGGTTCGGGAAAAGAGCCAGGGTCCTTGGAGGCTGGCTTGGGGTGAGGGAGAGGATGTGAGTAGGCTTGCAGCTCTCCACCTCAGGTGGAGATCTTCGTCTCCTCGGAACTTGGCCACCCCCTGGTGGAGGCTGGAGTGGCGTTGTCGCTCCAAGGAGTGCTGGCGCTAGGCCGAGGGAGGGTGGAAGGGACCGGCACTGGAGCTGTGGTGCGCATGTTCGCCTTCACGTGCATGCGCCACCGCTTCTAGGGGTCTTGGGATTAGAGCACATCCGGAGAGAAAACAGAGGGAAAACAGGGGCCACCATGGATGAAGCCTCCGGGCCGGGCTCTGGGGATCCACCGGGGTGCGTAACTATGCCACAAGACCTTGAAAGACCCCGAGCTCCGTTACATTGGCAGACGATTGAGGAGACCCGCCGTAGGAGGATACAAAGAACTGAAAAAAGTTAATGTATCTTTCAGACAGTATTGGCCTGTACACGCCTGGTGACCCATCTACCTACCTACCTACCTACCTTCCTTCCTCCCTCCTCTCTGTTTCTCTCTCTCTCTCTGTCTCTGTCTCCTGTGAGGGATGGAGTGCATTATTCTCCAGCACCCCTGTGACTGAGCAATGAGTGGGAGTTGGCAGAGTTTTGAGAAGACTACTGCCTGCTCCCCTTGTGGAGGCATTCAAATACCCTGATGCACTCTAATATTGCTGGGGTTGGCGACACAAGGAAAAAAAAATGGAGTGTTTGACTGTTACCTCCCTCAAAAATATGCCCTCTTTGTACTGCATAAAAATATACTCCAACATTATCATTAGGAAGCACATCAGCGGTGATAAACATGCTGGTGCAATGAAGAGTTGAGGCTCTTTCTTTTCTAATTAAAAATCTAATCAGTTGTGGCAAACAATGACTTTCTTAAAAGGAGCCCTGCTAAAATGACACTCTTACTTGTAGGCAAGGCTACTTAAGTGGCAGTATGTATTTTTTGTACGACAGTACAATTTGCTCTCTAATGACATGTTTCTTTTTCTTTTTTGTTTAGGCACTTGTACTTTTTGCAGCTGAAAAGTGATATTCTAGCAGGACGGTAAGAATGTTTTTATTCATTTAATAAATGTGTCCATAGTAGTTGCAATATAAAGGACTTTGCAGTTGGTTCCTGACATTTAGTTTTATTTCCGTGGCTCACAAAAATTCTCATGAGACGTGAGAGGCATACTCTTCAATGTGTGCATGCTTAGGGCTTCAGAAGTGTCTACTGTTAGTGACTTGTTACCTATTCCCAACTGCTTGCCTTGAGTCCCCGTCAGATCTTTATTTTTACTGAAGGAGTTTATACTACTCATCAGCTCTACTTCTGACTCTAGAAATCTCCATTTTAGAATGTTCTGTTTAGTTTTCAGTATATCTTGCCTGTCTTGAAACAGTCTTTGATGTGGGCTCAAAACTTCTTCCTCATGCACAACTTTTAAACGCTACCCTGACCTATTCATTGTATTCTGACCTCAGCCTAGTCTTCTCTGGGACCGCAGTTTTGTGTTGCGTGCCCTCAGATTTAAATTTGTTTTCATATCATCTACTCCTGTACCTCCACGTGTCATGTCATATGGAACCCTCTGGACTCTGATCTAAACGGCCTTGACCAGAAACATTTTTAGGATGAGAAAATATTTGGGACCCAAGCCCTCAAAGACTGGCTGTTAGCAGTAGATTTTATTTAAAAAAAAAAAAGACTAATTTCAGCAGTGCATTTGGCAAATGTGTGGGGGTCCATGTTAAAACATGCTGCCAAGTCCCTGAGGCCCGGGTCAAAAATTGCCTAAGGCCTTGAGTCCTTAGGTTCTGGACCTTGGGACTTGGTTCAGTGGGTCAGAAGACCAGCAATCACTTGATTCTTCAGCCTTACATCTCGAGAACACCACAAGAAAACTGGCAAGTAGACTGGCAACTTAGGAGATATCCGACCAGCAGGCAGAAGTACTGTAAATGTGTTTCCTTCTCAGAAGAACTGTGAAGTTGTCTTTTTGGGTCATTGAATTTGAAGTCTCCTGACTAACTTGCCCTCCTGTCAAGAAAGCTATTCCCCCCTCCCAAAGTTGGTGAGACCTATGGAGCAAGAGCTGGACATTACTGACTTGGAAACATCATTAACAGCCTCTTCTCACAATCATTTGGCCCTCATGGTTCCTATCCTGGCCAAAGACTCTGTGATTCCTCTCGTGAACTGGAACCATGTCCTTGTAGTGCCACCTAGCCCTTTGGCACCAAGCTGACTCAACCTCTGTATCCGGCTCAAGTGTTCAGCCACCTAGTCTGTCCACTTGGGTGCTCCTGTTTTACCGTTCTTCTTGTGGCTTCATTTGAAATGCTTGGATCTTGACCTTCAGTCTCTTTGGTGCTTTACCACCCTTTAGTTAGTCATAGAGGTGCTCGGTTTTACCCATGGTGGTATCACTAGGAACCTCTTGTTTATATCCCTCCATCATGATTACTGTGGTCACTCCTAGACACAGAGTCTGTCTAACTCTGTAGTTTTCTGACAAATAAGAGCACTAGGACAGTGTCATTGTAATTACAGTAACTACTGTGCACCCATGTGGTTTGAGGACTTAATGAAGTTCTCTGCCCTTTTGGCTAAAATTTACTTCCCCAGTGTTCCACCATCTCTTCAGACTGATACGTTTTGAGGTGCTAAGTAAAGGCTTTGGAATTGGGTTTGTGTCCAGTTCTCTCAGTTGCTTCCCAAAGTGGCCTGCAGTGTGTGTGAGTTAGCATGCCTGAAACTGGAACTGGAAAAATATATTTATCTCATCACAGAAAGTGTTTCCCGGCCAGGAAAAGGATTCATCACCATGTCAGTACTTCCTCGAAAGAAGCCAGGGAATGATATTCTGTTCTAGATCATCATTACTTGACAGGTTCTTTGAGAATCAGAAGTCCTGGAGTTTCTCCTGAGGCAGACCCAAATCCTAGTAGCAGTAGAGCCACCTAAGCATGGTTATGTTTGATGGACACTGATAATTGTCATCTCATTCTGAAAAAAAATGACTGTTAGGAGATGGATTGAATTTGTTCTGGTTTTTGTTTTTGTTTTCACCACTTACTTTTTTAGTATATCTTGAGAACCACTGGTTCAGCTGGGACTAAAGTTGTTGGTATGGACATTACTTGCTGTGACTTCTTTTTAATAGACATATTTTATCCTCCTTACTGGTCTCCTCCGTGACCTCCTTCCACTTGCCCAGTGTCCTGACTAGTGTGAACTCTGGAGGTAGCACTTCTAGACCTGTCACTGCTCCCCAGTGTCTCTGAGCCCCAGGATTTATCCTTTTCTAGGCTAGGCAAAGCCCTGTGATCCTCTATCAGCCTTCAGTGTCTTGTTGCTCCTCATTGGGAGGAGTTCATTGTTTGGGGAAGAAGAGCAGAGAGACCAAGGTCTGAGTGCCCCTACAGCTGCTGGATGGGGGCTGCCTTATCCTCTGGGAGAGAGCAAGGCCATTTTCCTTGTCTCTCCTTAAGTGCCTCCCATGGGGACTGCACATGTGTTCTCTACAGACACACATTCCTTTGTCTTCCACACACCATGAGCACTGTCCCAGCTACACTGCCACCTGTGATCCTTAGGGATGCTCTTTCTTTCTCTTACTGGCTCTCTAGATGCCCAAGGCTCAGAGCAAGAACCTGGGTTGCTGTCACGAGCACAACTTTGCCCATGTGCCAGTCTTTCTATAACTTAGGAATCATAGGAAAGTATTCAAGCAATTATGGACTTGCATCCTTATAGCTTGCCATAACCCAAAATATTTTAATGCTTAAAATTCATAAACCCTTTCCTTGAATTCAGTATCCAATCTAGTTTTAAAAGTGTCCATATTTGGACTCCCTATAATAGACACAGGAAGATCATTCCACCCTTTGGCTAAACCAATATTTTCTTATTCTTAAATTCTACTTAGGTTGAAAAGTTGTTTGGGATGTTTCCTAGAGCTACCAATCAACCTTAAATATAATTCCCAATTCCTTGCACAATGAAAAATCCCCAATAGCTTTATAAAGCATACACATGTCCCTCTGAATCTCCAATAACATAGTGAATATAGGCCCAATATTTCCATCCTTTTCCTATAAGATCTGGATTCTAGTCCTGTGATAGCCTTAGTCATTCTTCTTTGAGTACCCTCTAGCCCTAATAATGTCTTCCCTCTTATATGGTGACCACACCTGAGCACAATACTCCAGGTGGGGCCTGACCAGAAAGCTGTACAACGGGATCAGTACTTTGGCATCTCTACTGGAAATATGTCTGAGGATGTTATTTAAATTTTGATTCACCTTTCTTATCTGAATTGAACAGTGATTACTGAACTTAAAATCATGAGTAATCATAATACCAAGTTCCTTTCTTGTGTGGAGACAGTTAGCATATCATTCCCAATTTTATAAGCCGTATTAATGTTTTTGTTCTCCAAATGCATAATCTTACATTTTGCAGAGTTCAATTTCAGTTTATTTGACTCGGTCTATGCCTCTGTGTTACCAATAGCTATTTGTAAGGATAATACATCAGTCGGGTTATTAACAACGGCTCCTAGTCTGCAGTCATCTGCAAATTTAGATAACCAAACATTGGGAGTATTTATTTTCAATGTAGAAATATAAACATTAAACAAGCAGGGTCCCAACACGATCCCTGGGGACTCCACTTGTCACGGTGCCCAATCTGAATAAACCACATAACTACCACCCTCTGTCTCCTGTCCCTCAACCAATCTGAAATCCAACATATATATATTGGTCTCTAATTTAAACTCTCTCAGGACAGCAGTCAACTCCTTGTGTGGCAGTTTATCAAAGGCTTTTGCAAAGTCCATAAAAACGACATCAACCGAATTGCCTAAGTCTAGTTTTTCAATTGGCGTTCTCATAGAAGGTCAAAAGATTGGTCTGACAAGATCTAGACCTGGTAAACCCGTGCTGTACTGAATCCGTCAAGTTGTTTTCCTCTAATGAAGCCAGAATCCTATCCTTCAATATGCTTTCAAGTACCTTGCCCATAAGTGATGTCAAACTAACTGGCCTAAAATTAGAAGGTATAGTTTTGGACCCTTTTTTTATAATAGGGATGACTGTTGTCTCTTTCAATCACTAGGAACTTCACCCCTATCCAGAGATGCCTGAAAATATATGTAAGGGTGTTACCAAAATATCTGCCAGTTCACGAATAACCCTTGGATGGACAAGATCAGGACCAGGAGTTTTATTGGTATCCTTGTTACTGAGGTTATCCAAAACTTCCCTAGGATCTATTAATACAGCACCAGTGGTTGGAAGATCGCTACGGCTTGCTTGAAATGGGGTATTAGTATTAAACACAGAGCAAAAATATTTATTCTAAATATCAACCATTTCTTTGCCTGTCACAGCCTGCTCCATAGCATCCTTGAAAGGACCTGTTGTGCTTGAGCTCTTTCTCCCACTATTTATATGTGAATAAAAAGATTTTTTATTATCCTTAACTCTAGAAGCTAAATCTACCTCGAACTTTGCTTTTGCTTTTCTAATTGCTGTTTTTACACTGGCGGCAATGTTTTTAAAAGCTAGGCGATTGGTCTCAGTTCCATCTCTTTTATATTTTTTATAGATTTTATTTTTCTTATTAATCAATTTCTTAATATAAGAAGTGAGCCAGCATGTTTTTTTTTACCTTTATTATATTTATTACTAATAGGTATATATTTTACCATAAGGTTTTTAAGATATTCAAGCAATAAATTCCACATCTCATTAACAGTACTACTGTGGAAGATTCTGCCCCAAACCGAGCACAAAATTCCATCCTGAACTGGGTAAAATTAGCTACTGAAATTAAGTTTAGTCGTTAAAGCAGATTCATTAAGAGCATGAGGTTTACTAATATTAAACATCACCATACAATGGTCACTATTGCCCAAAGGAGGGTTAACACAGACCTTAGTAATATAGTTCCCGTATTAGTTAAAATAACATCCAAAATGTTGTTGCCTCTGGTATTTTCATCTACTTTCTTCTAATCCCATTTGGTCTAAGGTATCCAGAAAGGAGCTGTCTGTTTTGGTAATACCCTGCCATAACCTCCACTTGATATTGGGCAAATTCATGTCTCCCAAAATCAGAATATTATCAGCTGGGTCAAGGCTGGTAATCTGTTTAATCATATCTGAATCGTGAGCCTCTGAACTAGAAGGAGGGCGATATACTAATCCCATAACAATTTTGGCACCATCAGGTGGTAGTAGTTTAATCCAAAGGGATTCTAAGTGTTTGTCTTCCATTGTTAACTCCTCACTAGTTATAGATTCATGAATATAAATAGCCACTCCCCCCTTTCCTAAATACTCTAGATTTGGAGTATAGGGTATGTCCGTGTACTGAATATGCCCATGAATCATTAGCGTCCCACCAGGTCTCAGTAATCAGTGCAAGTTGTATATTCTGTGTATAAAGTAGAATTTTAAATTCCTCAAATTTATTAATAAGGCTTCTAGCATTTATGAGGACCCTCTAGTCGGTAGAATTAGCAACCCCAATAGGATGTTCAGTAGCATTAGTACAGGCTGTCACCATATCCCCCCCCTTTGCCAGTTTAAATGGAACTGAATGACCTCATTCAACCTTTTACTTAGAATTCTAGTGCCTGCATAACTTAAATGGAGCCTATCCCGTTTAAATAGGTGTTTCCTATTAAAAGTTGTAGAGTTGTCCATAAAGCCTATTATTTCGTTTACACAGAAATGTCTAAGCTATTTATTGATGTCCATTATTTTATTATTTTTATACGCATAGTATGCAAATGTTGGTAGGATTCCTGATATTTTAATCTCCCCTTTTATTTCTCTAATTCTTCTGACTATCTCTATTAAACTAGTCTGGAACAGTTTGAAGTTAGTTGCAGCGACATCGTTGGTACCGCATGTAAAACTACCAATGAGGAAGTAGTACCGTCAAGAAATCCCTCCAACAAACTAGGAATGTCACTCATTTTGCCCCAGGAGGGTGCTAACTGTTGTGTTAGCTTCGTCCATAGCACACTATTGAGTCGACACCTAATAATGGAATCACCAATAACCACTAAGTCCTATTCCGTATACTCCCAGTATCTTCCTCATTCTGTTATTCAGTAAACGCAGCCTGCTGCATATCATTCACACAATCATTATCCAACAAGTGTTCCTGTGTAAGTGGTTCAAATTTATTATGTAGTGGTAAGGGGGAACTTGTGGGACCATTGTCACACAGTGATTGAGGACAGTGTTCACTTTCATCACTTATTTTAATCTCCAAAATTAAATCAGTGGCCTCGTCTTCAATAATACCTGTTGGTTCTAACACATTCCTAGCTACAGTATCAATGTAATTCTTGAGCACGCTTATTTCCTTTTTGGTCTCCAACCTGGATGATAATTGCCTAATTTCCTCCTGAAGAGACGTGACTAACAAGCATTTTTCAAAAATAAACTCCTTGCCGCAAGGCTCCTCAGTATACATTCTACAGCTGGAACACGATTTTTTGGATCTTGCTCATTTATTCTTCCCTTGAGACATTCTGTCTTTAAGCAATAGAAACCCCAAATTAATACCTACTTATGAATCCAACCACTTAAAAAAAAATGGTTATCCACTTACCCACCAATGTACATATAACGTCGCCCAGTGTCCCAGCATCTCCAGCGGATATAGCTGACAACGTTCCACGTGTGTCTCTGCGCGTGAAATGCACGCCCCACTCGCAGTTCGTGAGCCTCAAACAGCGAGCTGTGACCCAGAAGTCTTGAGACCGAGGTCACCACCCAGAATGTTTACCCCAAAACAAAAATTTTATTTGTAATGCAAACAGCTCCCCACTGCTATTATTACACTCCCCCAGTAGTGCTAAAGTGCCCAGCAAAGTATATCAAGAATAAAAAGCTAAAAAACAGACGATTGTAGTTCAGCTTCACATGCACTGAAATTACCATCTCTCTTCCTGGTCAGACGTAGCTCTGACATGACCAGGGCTCCCAACAGCAAAACAGCTGAAGTAAAAGCTAAAAAATAACAGAAATTACAACTTCTTGAGGGTATTAATATCTTAGCCATGGTGACCTAATTACAATTAAAGAGAGTTTATAATGACTGAGAAAACTTTTCAAAACACAATATTTTTCAAATATAGGAGCATGAATATGGACAGAAGAAGACTTGTGTTCCATCTAGTTTGCCCAGTTCCTTCCAGCCAAGTACTGGTCAAGCGATAAGGGATCAGTCATTCCTCAGTTCTGCTTAGACTAACCCCTGCCACCATTAGCTCCAACTGCTCCCCCATCTAGATACGTCTGGATAAAGACTAATTTCAAAATCTGTATTTCATATCTTTCACCAATAACAACTAGTTTGTGAGTGGACTTGTTCTGGAATTGTTTACATCTTTTTTTTGTGGTCTGGCATCCCTATCATTTGCTCGTGCCCTACAGGACTTCACCCCCAACTGTAACCACCACAGCTGCTGACCACTTTGGCTTACCGAGATGACCCACCACGCGGAAACCCATCCAGATTTCCGGTGGCATGACTGCTGCCAGCAGGGTTCCCTGTGCTTACCTTCCCCTGGGTGGGGCCACGGGGCGAGCCGACCAACTGAACGCTGTCTTGGTCAGAACCCAGAGGTGCAGTGGGTATGGCGGGACTTGGGGGTGGGCATCATGACTGGATCAACGGCCATTTTCTGTATGTTGATCCCCAGGGGCGGGGCATGCAATGATGTACAGAGGCTGAAGTCTAATGTCTGTCCCCCCCATGACTAACGGCACTGGCCATGGCAGAACCCCAGCCTCCACC
The DNA here is from genome assembly GCA_016271365.2 of Neoceratodus forsteri. Classification (NCBI taxonomy): domain Eukaryota; kingdom Metazoa; phylum Chordata; order Ceratodontiformes; family Ceratodontidae; genus Neoceratodus; species Neoceratodus forsteri. The sequence goes on from CM057456.1 coordinate 878,324,497, forward strand.
AGGGGTCCATAAGTGCGGACCTCTGCCCCTCCCCGGAGAAGGAGAGCCATCTCAAGGATGCTCTGTCCTCCTCCTCCCTCCAGGCCAGCCGTCCAACTCCTGAGTCCGTCCCTGAACCTGTGATGTCAGCGCCGCAGGTGGACGACTTGCCACTGCACTGGCGGACTGGCATAGTTTAGTTTTTAATCACATAAGACAATTTTAAGCCCCATTTGAAAAATGTCTTATATTTTTCCTTTGCAGTGGCATCCAAGAAGTGCCAAAAATAGATATTTATTTTAGTATAAAACAGTGGAGAATACCATAAATAGCTGTGCTTTAGAAGATTTTGAACTAGAATAAGTATACCAAAGAAACAAAAAGAAGAATTAGCAAATGCAAAAGATTTTAGTGTAGTTGGCCCTTATATAGGTCGCTGGTAAAACCTCACCTTGAGTACTGTGTCCAGTTCTGGAGACCTCATCTTATGAAGGACATAGGCAGAGTGGAGGCAGTCCAGAAGAAGGCTACCAAAATGGTGCAGGGTCTGCATCAAAAGCCCTATGAGAAGAGGCTAATGGAACTCAACATGTTACATCCTGGAGAGAAGAGGGATATGACTGAGACTTTTAAATACCTCCTGGCGGTTAATAAGGTATAGGTGGGAGGAGTATTTTCAGAGAAAATGTGATCTAGAACAAGGGGGACATGCTATGAAGCTGGAGGGAGGTAGATTCAGGAGTGATGTGAAAGTATATCTTGACAGAAATGGTGGTGGATTCCTTGAACACCTTTCAAGCGGAGATAATGGGGATGAAAACAGTGGTGGGATTCAAAAATACCTAGGAATGGCAAAAGGGAATAATTGGGGTAAGGGGATGAGAAGACGCTGTAGATTTAGTAGGGTCTGCAGCAAAAAATTGAAGATAATAAAAATGGCTAATAAAAAGTGGTCTTATCTGTCATTAGTTTCTATGTTTCTACTTTTATTTTTAAAAAAAAAGATCACAAGCAAACTAAACTGTTCTAAATTTTGAATAATTAGACATCATTTTGTATATCCATATTGCTATGAGGGTCAAAGACCTTTAAAAAAAAAGAAAGGAAAATAAATTAAAATAAAACTTAGCAATACTTAACTACTTAGTTAACCAGTCAATTAATGAATGCACTTTATCACCCAATACTCTGCTATAAAATATGAATGTCTGAAAAAGATAGTTAATACTGTTGGACAGCAGGGTGTGGTCTTCAAAGGTCTGGATACAAAATGAGGAGACGCCTAGTAGCAGGGATCACACTGCCAACTTCTGTCTCTTCTTCCAGCTAAATCTTCTTAAAACTGTTCATTCAGCTCTTTTTCTTCTCTTCTCTTCTATAAGATTCTTCGTGGGAATGCAGGCTTCTTTGTTCAGTTCTCTTGGGAAAAACTGCTCTTGGGTTGCGTGGTTTGGATAGCCTGAATGTGTGGCATGAAGCCCAAAAGTTTCATAGTAAAAGTGATGTCACAACATCATGACATCACAACCAACAAATTTGGTGATAATGATTGGACACCTCTGAATCCCATCCTAACTTTCCTTGGGGGTGGGGTAATGTTATTTTTTTCCATTTAAACTTAAAAATCTTAATTTATGAGTAAAATTTGATGTAATAATGATACATTTGAACAATGCAAAGTGTTAATGTAGTTACAGTGCAGGTAACCGTTTGAAATGTCTCTTGCCTCTGTATCGTACGTGGTTTCACACAATCAATTTCTTGAAATAACTCTGAGAACATAACTGAAACCTGAAAATATGTCATATAATTTCTGGCAATTTTCATAGCACAATGTTTTGCTTACATTGCAATATACTGCCAATATTTTGCCTACAGTTTGAAGTGAAAAGCATTGAAAGCTTTGAGCCATAAATTCCTTTGTCTCCAGCTCCAAGTACCTGTGTCTTCTGAAGTGCAAGTGCTCTAAATTGTATTTTCAGGTTCAAAGTTTCTGTTAACTGTTCCGTAACTTCCACGTACACCATTCTCTTTCAACAAAAGTTACATTTAGAAATTCCTTGCGAATTATCAGTTCCAAAAAGTACAAGAATAACTAGTATAACATTTATAGCACATGTATTAATATTTTTACTTTAACTTTTTTAGCCTTTAGTAGTATAAGAAATTATTTAATTATGCATGTTCGTTGTGATGTTCTCTTAAAAACGTTGTCTGTCTTATTTTGGCAGCATATTTCCTTGTTAGACCACATGAAAGAAACTCACAGTTTTTCGGTATTCTTTTGTTTAAAACTTTTGCAGAGTTTCTGGTTTTTCAGTTAAAAGGCATGTGACCTCTGATCCTGAAATTGTTAGTTCTGCAGACTCTTGGTATAGGATAGCACAGAAAAACAAACTGCAGTTAAAGCATTTTTTTTCTTTTGTTAAACAATTTAGTGAAAGCATAATTTTCCTTGCTCAGTCATTAAGAAAGTTTAACTCGGTTCACATATCCATCTTGATCCATAGCACCCACATCTTTTCAGATAATGAAATTAAACCAAAGTAGGGAAACCTTGACTAGAAAAATGGCTTTTACTTGAGCTGAAGTTCACAGATAAAATAATACATTAGAGATTTGGTGAGCAACATCATTTACGAGATATTTGTGGTGCTTGAAAGTATGCATATCATCTCAGAAATAGACACCTCCCTGTGTTGCTCTATCTTTTCACGTGGACCAAGCTGCCTTTCTATTGTAACAAAATTAAACCAACCATAAAATAAAGTGCAAAAAAACTCTTATCAAATAAAACATGAAACCAGGCCAGTTTGTTACAAGAGATGGTCAGTTTGTAGAAACAAGATCCATGTTTCCTAGAGCTCATCTGCTTCTGCTGGTAATCCTTTGCTGAAATCATGGTTTCCTGTGAACGACATCACATTTCGCTGCTGTGGATATCATGTTCATGTTGCAAACAGCAGATTGTGACTTTAGCAAAGGATTAAGCAGCAGAAGCAGATGAACTCTAGGGGACTATCATGTTTGTAAGAAGTTTGAAAAAATAGTATGTTAGAAATATAGAAACAAGAGATGTTTACAGGCAGAAAAAGACTTGTGGTCCATCTAGGCTGCCCAGTTGCTTTCCAGGTCCTCGCCAGTCTAGTACAGGCCAGGCCTTAAGTGGATCAGTCATCCCGCAGTTCCACTTGGACTGTTTCCATTCAAATGACTCAAGTAATAAAAAATACAGGAACTAGTAACGCAGAAAAGCTATAGAACAGTGGCTATTTTGTCTAATGTTTGTGTTTTCCCATGTTTTCCCAGAAGTGACAGTTACTTAAAATGTTGCCTTCTGATTGATGTTGACTTTTTGAGCTGTATCTTGTGAACAACTTATTCAGTTATGATCAAACTTGGTATAGATATTCCTTAGTTAAACCAGTTTCAGTGGTTTAGTAGGTAGCACACGTGCCCCTGGGGCCAGAAGATCAGAAGGCCCTGGGTTCTAGCCCCACACCAGGTACTTGGGGTAATACCCGTAATTGACACTATAGTGCGGTACGAAGGGGCACTGCACTGTTGAGGTACTGTCCTTCAGATGAGTTTAACCGAGGTCCCTTCTGCTCATCTCTGGTTACTGTCTAGGTGGAAGTAAAAGACCCCATAGCACTTTATAAATAACATAAAAGTAAGGACAATAAATCCAAAAAGAAACAAAATTATTCCCCAGCCTATACAAAGAACTCCTTAAGACAAACAGAAGGTAATTAAGTCATATGTGCTCCAAAGTAAAAAATAAAATTGAAAGCAAAATAAAAGAAAAAACCTTCTGTTCTAAAATATTATACTATCAGAAAAGAAACTTTTTCCATCATTGAAACAGTAACTCAGTGTTTACCCATTCTGTAACAACCCGCAATTAGAGCGATGCAACTAATTAAAGCCAACCCATAGATGGTGTAATTCCTGCTTTTATAATGTAGTACAGTCACAGCTATACACCTCTGATAATACAGATCCACATTTTTAATTAACGATGTGTACAACATTTTAATTGCTGAAGCACCAAATGGCAACTTGTTTGCCAAAGAAAAATATGAAACATACAAATAAAACTTTAAAGTACTGGTTTTATATATACTTCTTAATTGTGCTGAAAAGTCCCCTAAAACTAACCATTTATGGGGTAACCTCTCCAGCCATGGAAGTTTCCATCTGTTTGCCAAAAAAACCACCCAAACCCCACTACTAATTGTCATTCAAATAAAACCTGTTCCAGGGACTCTGTATCAGCAGTACAGTCATGATCTTTCTTCCAGTAGTTTGTATTTATTATTTCCGTGGACATTCAGTCTGCCATAAGAGCAGAGCCACAAAACATCCCACAGTCTCCTTGGAACTCTTTGTCTGTCAGTTGTCTAAAAACTAAATGATTTTTGCCAGGTGTGCATTTCTTAAATTAGAGTTCCTGTGGACAGATGTTACTCCGTATAACCTCATACAATTGCCACCTGCATAAGGTTTGAATCTGTGACTTAGGCCCTGTCCACACTACAGCGCTTTTGGAAACCGTTTTGTATAACGGTTTTCAGAACGGTTGTCCCTCCGTCCACACTGCAGTCGACTTTGGAGGATGCCCTTGGAGTTCCCAGACATACTTGCCGCAGTCCTGCAGGCGCCCAGTGCATGCGGGATACTCGAGAATGGGCATGTTAACCGACCGGGCTAAAAATAGCACCGATCGATTCGGGATCCCATCGCGAATATGGGATGTAAGTAACATTATCCCTGTTCTTTGGAGGCAAACATTTGCCAGGACAGCCCACGGGAAGTTGCCTTAAACCACTTCAATGCCGGTGTGCGTCCACACACTGTTAAAATGATATAAAGGCAACGTGTTGAGCTACAACCGATACTCAAAACCTGCTCTGATTAGGTTTTGAGTAGTTTCTTAAACCGGTTCAGAGCATGGATAAAGTGTGCTGCAGTATGGGCACAAATCGTTTCTGCAGGTTTTGTGCGTTACAGACCAACTGTAATGTTACAAAACCCCTAGTGTGGACAGGGCCATAGACCACTGCCTTGTAAGTACCTTATATAAAGCTGGAATAATGTATGCAGGTACCCACAGAAAACAGGTTATCTTGATTGTTTTTTCTAGCCATTTTTCCTTGTGGGGGAAGGGGGGGTTCAGGAAGCCAAAATCCTATTAGGAAAAAAATGTTTTGTATTGGGTCATCCAAAAAAACAACAACAACAAAAACCAATTCAAAACAGTGCTACACTGGATAGGATGAACTCCACTCATAAAATTCTTATTTCTTATCAAGTTGTATTTATAACTTCACACAACCCTGGCAGCAGTTCATGGATTCATGCTGCCACTTCTTCAAACCAGCTGTGTTAGTTTCTTGCATTTTAATATTAGTTTACCCGTTTCACGTTCAGATATATCACATTCCTTAGTAACCAGTACCTTATTCCAGGATGTACTTTTCCTGACTAGGTAGCCACATCCGTTTTCTGTTGGTAGGGGACTAAAACTTGTAAGAATGAGAAGAACATATAAACTAAGTTAAACATTACTGCAGTCCTCCTTCCTGCCTTTTAAAGATCTGGTTGTCTTTCATTTCTTTGATGCTCCTTGGTCTGGGCCAGGATCTTCAGCACTGAAAGATGGGTCTTGTTGAGAAGCTGGGAGTGAGGACACATCAAAATCTATTCTGTGTCCCCCAGTCTTTGTCTGTAGTCAGTACTTCTTACTGATTTTGAAACTCCAGGGATGTACTTCTTGTTAGTCTAGACACCTGCGGTGCCTTTTTCCTTTGTTGTCGCATCTTCAGTTTAAAGCTGTCTGTAGCTGGCGTGTTTGTTGGGGGAAGTATAACTGTTATCTGCATCTGCTCCAACAGACCGATGGACCTTCATCCTTCATGACAGGTGCTCTTAATGTGGGGCCTTCCATCTCCTCCTTGGCAGCTGTGTTAATTCTTCCTTCATCTACTTCTGAGGTGTCTCCAGGATATTCTGTTACAGCTTCTTGACATTAGCCAGCTGCTATTTCAGAGTCCACATTTTCAGCTGTGTGTTTGGCCCTGTCCTCTTGTACCAGAGGCGCCACTGAAGTAGGAGGTGGGAAGTAATTTCCTGATAATGCACCAGGCTCAGATGAGATGCATCTGAGAGTGCTAAGGAGTTAGCAGAAGAAGTGACTGATCCCTAGCTCATCTGTTCAGTAGCTCACTGTAGACAGGGATAGTACTCAGAGACTAGAGAGTGGCTGATGTGGTGCTACTCTGTAAGGGGAGGATGGAGGCGGGAAACTACAAGCCGGTTAGTGTCACATCTGTTGTGGGGAAGCTGATGGAGACCCTCATCGAGCAAGACCTCCTGGACTACCTGGAAAGAAATGGTCTCCAGGACAATAAGGAGCATGAGTTCATGGCAGGGAGGTCGTGCCAGACCAGCCTTATTGTCTTCTTCTATTGGGTGACAAGGGAGCTGGACAGGGGCCACACAGTGGATCTCCTCTACTTTGATTTCAGTAAGGCATTCGATTCAGTGTCTCATGGGTTCCTGCTGAAGACGTTGGAGGACCTTGGTACAGCGATGGACATACTCAGGTGGGTGAGAAACAGGCTCGTTGTCCACGGGGTGAGGTCAACAGAAGGGGAAATCATAAGTGGGGTACCACAGGGATTGGTCCTGGGCTCAGTCCTTTTCAACATGTTCATTAGTGAGACTGGCAAAAGAATCCAGGGTAAGCTTTCCCTCTTTGCTGATGACACTGAGCTTTGTGGAAGGGTGGATAGCATCAAGGGAGTTAGGGAACTGCAGCACAACATCCAAAGGATAGAGGGATGGTCAAATATGTAACAGCTGAAGTTTAATGCAAAGAAGTGTAAGGTTTGCACCTTGGGAAAGGTTACCCTGGACAGAGTACTGCCTAAATGGGGTTAAAGTTACTACCACTTCAGGCAGTGGGACCTTGGAGTCATTATTTGTGAGACCCTAAAACAGTCAAGCCAGTGCAACAAAGCATGCAACAAAGCAAGCAAGATGTTGGAGTGTATAGGGAGAGGTATTGATAGTAGGAGTAGAGGTGATCCTCCTTTATCGATCCTAGAGGCCACACCTGGGATACTGCATCCAGTTCTGGAGCCGTCACCTAAGAAAGGAAAAGGACAGGCTGGGTGCCGTGCAGAGAAGTGTAACAAAGATGATATAGGACCTCAGGGGTCTCCTATGAGGAGCAGCTGAGAGCACTGAAAATGTACTCATTGGGCCTAGAAGAGAGGCAGTGACTCAGCTGGTTGCACACTCACCTTTGAAGCGGAAGATCAGAAGGCTGTGAGTTCCATCCCACACTAGGCACTTGAGTTAAATCCCAATACTGACATTGTGGTGCAAGCGTGAGGGGGTGCCTCTGAGGTGCCATCTTTCAGATGAGGCGTTAAACCGAGATCCCATCTGCCTGTTCTGGTGGTAGTTCAGGTGGATGTGAAAGATACCATGGCACTTCTTGAAATAAAGTGCAGGGCAATTCCCTGGTGTCCAGGCCAAATTTTATCCCATTCACTAAAAATACCACCGACAGCTTAATCTGGTTCAGTGTTTTTTTTTTTTCTTTTAACTTTCAATCTTTATTTGAATTTTTGTTGAAAGTAATACAACATTATACATACACATAACAGACATGTAAACAAACATACAAAACTACTTACATATATAATGCACTGAGTTATACACAATTCCTAGTTACTTTATGTAAGGAAGAAATTAGGGTGACTATTTAATTCATACATATGTCAAGGTAAAGGGGTCTGAGAAACATTAGAAACACCCACAGTTCTGCATTTAGCTTCAATTCAATACTTCATTATTGCACCTATTCAGAGATACCATAGATTGAGAGTGCTCCAGGTCCTCCCCAGCCTCTCTAGTATACCGTCTCCCCTGACAGGTTTGATACAAAATTCTCCTATGTATAATATCCTGTCTTGTCTGAGAAATGTATAACACCCATCTCCTCTAAAAAATTTCAAATTGGTCCAGCTGTTTATTAAGGATAGCAGTAATTCTCTCCATTTTATATATATCTGTCATAATATCCTGCCACATCAGCAGAGTGGGAGGGTTAACAGAAAGCCAGAGCCTTGAAATAGATTTTTTTGCTGCTAGGAGAGCAATAGCTAAACATTTTTTGGTTATGGGGTCTCTACATTCTGGAGGGTAATCTGTTACAAAAATAGAAGAGGTCCTAACGTCAGAGAGGGAGATATTATTTGTCTTAATACTCTCTGAAGGTCCAAGAGGAATGGAGAGAGCTTCTGACAGCTCCAAAATACATGAACATGTGAGGCTGGAGAATAGCCACATTGCCGCCAGCATTCTGTCCCCCTTCCTGGTAAGTATTTCTGCTGCTGTGCTGGTGGTCGGAAAAATCTAATGGAGACCTTCCAAGAGAATTCCTTCCACTGTTTAGAGCTAGGGCCTTTCTGTATTACTCTGATATAACTCTGCCATATCTCTAATGGTATCTGTAATCCCAAATCCTTTTCCCATGCCTGATGTACCGAATCTAGAGAATCTTCCTCTAATTCCCTCACAGCAGCATATAGGGTCGAAATTAGGTGTGGGGGCAACGGTCCTCCTGTTAGAGCCCTCATCAAGACCTCCATCAACTGCGGGGGTGATGCGCCAGAATGCAATCTTTCTATTATTGAATTAAGAAAATCTCTGACTTGGAAGTATCTAAATGTCTCCTTATAGGAGATTCCGTATTGTTGGACTAGCTCAGATAAGGACAGTATTGTTCCATGTGGAACAAAATTGGTATACTAAATATAGACCTAGTCTCTTCCATCTGCGATAGCCCCCGTCCATCTTAGCCGGCACAAAGTAAGCCAAATGTGGCAGGGAGTACATCAAGGGTCTCCATTTGAGAAGCTTCTGGTTACCAGGACTCTCCGCCAGCTCTGAATACTAGTACATGTATACGAGTTATCCAATTTCTCTGTGATGGCACCCGGGAGATAGGTCAATAGTACCTTGTTTATGTCTCTCAGTTGAGCTTGTTTTTTCCAGAATCTTCCATCTAACCCGGTAATCCTCATGCAGCCAGTACATGACCATTGACTGAGCAGCCTGTTGATACACCCTAATATTGGGGCGCCAGGCCACCTTTCTCCCTAGGTAGATGTAAGATGGAGAGTCTTATCCTGGGTCTCTGTGATGCCCAAATAAATTTGGATATCTTCCTATGTGTGTTCATGTACTACTCATCTGCTACTTATATTGGAATAGTCTGGGCCAGGTAAAGGAACCTCGGTAGGATGATCATCCTCACCCCGTCGACCCGCTGCATGAAAGACAGCGGATGGGTCATCCACCTCTCCAAGTCTGCAGTTATTTTGGTTAGGAGTGGGGAGTAATTTAGACCAAACAGGTCCGAATGAGGGGGTCCCATCTGGATCCCCAAATAGTTTATACATTTCAAATTCCAGTGGAATGGAAATTTCTCCAGGATCTGGAGGGATGGGTCATAGTTCACCCTAAGCACCTCTCTTTTTCGAGGTTGAGTCTGTACTCCGATACTCCTCCAGAATTGTTCAGGAGGTCCCATAAAGGAGGTAGAGAACACTCTGGATCCGTCATGTATATGAGCAAGTCATCGGCATACAGAGCCAGTTTGTGAATTTCTCCCTCCACCTCAATCCCTCGTATCCCCCATCCTGTCTCAAGGCCTGAGTCAGAGGCTCCAGGTACAAGGCAAACAACAGAGGTGACAGAGGGCACCCCGTCTGGTGCCCCTCGTCAGGGTCACTGGGGAAGAGATCGAGCAATTCATCTTAATATATGCCTTTGGTTCTCTGTAGAGCATTGGAATTATGTTAATGAAATCCTGAGATAGACCCATCTTCTCTAAAGCTGCCCACTAAAAGGGCCATACTACCTGGTTGAATGCCTTCTCAGCGTCCAGGCTCAGTAGAATGACAGAGGTGCTCGACCGAGCAGCATGATGCAGCAAATGCAATGTTCTCTTTATATTGTCTTGTGTTTGTCTCCCTGGTACGAATCCCGTTTGGTCAAAATTTTGGCTAAGATTGATGTAAATAATTTTTTATCTATATTGAGAACCAAAATGGGTCTGTAAGAATTACAGGTTGTACTATCTTTCTCTGGTTTTAAAATACTGGCTATATATGCATAGCGCCAAGTATCTAGAGCCTGTTCTCCACCCTGGGCCTCACAGCATGCACGCCTTAAGGTGGGAATCAACTCCTGTTTAAGCATTTTGTAAAACTCCCCTGTATATCCATCAGGTCCAGGGCTTTTAAAAGATTTTAGTTTATTAATACCGCCTTCTAGTTCTCCCTTATTGATTGGGTTGTCCAAAATCTCCCATTGTTCCTCGGAGAGTCTTGATAACTTAAGTCCCTGCAGAAAGGTTTGTATTGCCATTTCACCAACCTCCTGTTCAGGGGTGTACAGCATCTCATAGAATTTCTGGAAAGCTTCCTTGATCTGCAGGAGGGTTTTGACCATATGTCCCCATATTGGGTGTCTAATCTGAGGAATAGAGGACTGTCTCCATTGTTGCCGGAGTCTATGGGCCAATAAGCGGGTGACCTCGGGCCTCCATCATAGTACCTCTGTCGTAGCAATGGAAGTGCATACTCTGTACGTATATCAGGATCTGTTGTATTTGTTCCCTTGTAGCCTGCAGAAGGGGTAGAGCTCCCTCATCCCCTGTTGCATGCTGCACCTGGTGATCCTTGAGCTGCTGATGCAGCCTATCTAGCCTGGCCTGTTGTTGTTTCCTATATTGGGAAGTATATTTAGTAATATCCCCTCTCAATACTGTTTTGAGGGTGTCCCACAATATGCTTTCTGATATATCCTGGGCACTATTCTCCTGTAGGATTTGCGTAATCCTGTGTGTAATCATTTCCCTAAAATCCTTTATATTCAACATAAAATTGTTAAATCTCCAAAGGGTTTCTCTATGTTCCCCCTCCTGATCCAGCTTAAGTGTTAATAATGAGTGGTCAGACAGCACAGATGGGGACTGAACGCACTTACTTATATTATATATGTGTTCTCTGGTAATATGGAAATAGTCTTTTCTTGTATAGACCTTGTGGGGGTGGAGTAGTGTCTGTAGTCCTGTTTACCTGGATTCAAGGCTCTCCAGGCATCCACCCAGTTCACCTCTGAGATATAAAACTGCACTGCCCACTATGCTGCCGTCCACCTGGGAGGTCTAGAATTTGAAGTGTCAAGATGGGAAGAGGTTTGATTGTGATCACCCCCATCACTGGGATCCATTTATGAATCTCAGTAACCTTTCTAAACAATGACCTGACCACTTCCGCTGTCGAACCTGGGGGAAAATATATGGAGGCAAGGGTAAATTCATGTCCCTCAGTTGCCCCCTCACAATAGCCAGTCGGCCCTCTGGGTCAGCGTGAGGAGGCTATTACTTTGAATGGGGTAGTTTTAGGGATCAAAACAATGGTGCCCGTCTCCCCCCACCCCAAATAGGCGAGACCACTACTGTCTCGAAGCCAAACTTATTTAATTTCCGATGTTCTGTTTTACTCAGATGGGTTTCCTATCTGGTTCAGTGTTAACTGGCATTGATCTGTATCCCCTCCCTGGGCGAGGGCTGAAAATAGGCAGAACTGTCTGGTCCTCCTTTCCGGTCAACAAAAGCGAAATAAATAAATTGAAGCGTTTAAGTTCTTGAAAGGCATAAATATAGTGTCCCATATAGAGCTATTCAATAGAAACACCAGCTCAGTGACATGCAGGCATGAATGGATACTGCGGGAGGGAGCTTCAGGAGGGATGTGAGGCAGTACTACTTTATTGAAGGGTGGTGGAGCTATGGAACAGTCTGCCTGCTGAGGTGGTGGGAGCAAAGACTGTAGGGGCTTCAGACATGGGTGGGATAAAGTAAGGACACAAAAGATCTCTACTCCAAGTACGGAGGTAGGGTAGGATGAGCTGAAGAGGAGCTAGGTCCCGGAAAACTTTGGGCAGACTTTATGGATCCTTGGTCTTTTTTCTGCTGTCACGTTCTATGTTTCTGTGTTTCTATGGTGTGTTTGTACTGGCCTAGTATTCCCTGTTTACACTCTTGGGGATGTTAGAATCCTTTTTATTTTTTGTGGATTATTAACAAAATAATCCTGCTCTGCTTGGTCCATAATATCCCCACGGTTGTGAGATGCCCATGGGCAGGTATACTATGGATGTCCCTCTTCACCCCACAAATTGCAGCACATTTTGTTCATACAGTGACTACACTGATGTCCCAGCTCGTCATGAGCCACAAAGTAAAGCATCACATGTACTACTAAGACAAGTCTTGGCCCCACATCAGTAGCAAGCTTTCAGTTGTCTGGCATACTGTAAAATAGGACTCCTCTGTCTCTTCCAAGAAAAAACAGTTGTGGAGATGTTGTATCCCTCTTTCACTATGCAGGAGTTTTACTCGTATGTGCCAACCCCCAGTCCAAATGTTTTCTGAATCCATGATAGGATTCAGATTTCCCATAGCTGTACATTTTTTGATTTAACCAGTGTAAGATGTATAAAACATTGATTCTGTTTTTGAAGAGAATGATGGCAATCTTGATTTTATGTTTGGTTTAAGAAATAAAGCAAAGGGTATCCAGAGTAGTGCATGCTTCACTAGGTGTTATTTCATCCAAAACCTTTCCAAGCTGGCCGTATTTTAAAGCTAACATCGAAGCATGGGATCTTACTTGAGGTAACTCTTGCAATTGGCCATCACCGGTAGGACTCTGCAGTCAGGCACTAGGACCACACTGATACCTTTTAGCTAGCAGTTGACCAGAGGGCCGCCCACCTCCTTAAGTCGCGCTGATGTCCAGGCGTATCCTATAAGGTGGGCGTCGTGCCTCCTCCGTTCTTTCCGCTGTTGATCAGTGCACGCCAGATCACGGACTCCCTGCAGCTACAGTCAGTCACAATTTTCCTGTGTTTACCGTTCTTTCTTATTTGCTTGTTTATTTAATCATCAAAATTGTTCGGTGTCTCTTCTTCACGTTTGTGTTCTCAAACTTCCTCCTCTTCTGACTGCTCCACTAAGTGTGCCTTCAGCAAACAGATCCCAGACAAGGAGGGCAACTTTGCTTGCCTCTTCTGCCTAGTCCCAGACCACGATGTTCAGGCCTCAGATCTGCAAGAAGTTAAACCTAGTCACCAGAACAAACCGCTAGAGGACCCTGGAAAGCCATCTCTTCCAGCACAAGGTTGCCCAGATGGAGCAGGGAGCTGCAGGCCCAGAGCTCCTCTGCTTCCCTGGCCCAGTCTTTGGGCTCCTCCTCGTCTAAGTCTAAGGAAAAATCCTCGGGGATGCACAAACACTGGGACTGACCCCGGTCTGCCTTCCACTCATGGTCGCTGCATAAGGCTCCTCCAATGACCGCATCACAGTCTTCCTCCCTTGGGGGGGTGACCTCCTCAACCTCGCATGCCCTTACCCCCTCAGGGCTGCTGGTGGCCCTGCTGTCCGCATCTCTGTGACCGGCCGTGGCACCTAAGGGCAGGGTTGCTCTCACCCTGCCTACCCCAGCCGACTTTTCCAGCCCTTGTTTTCCACAGGGTCTTCAACAAGTGGCTCGCTGGAGCTCCTCCGGCCGGCGTGGTTGCTGCTGTCACCAGTTCTCGTCCTACTGCCTTGTCACCCATGCACCCAACGCTGGTCTCAAACTCAGGGACTTCTGTCAGGTCTGCCTCTCCTTCTCAGGGGCAGATGCTGCTGGGTACCAGTGATTCTTTGAGCCCAGTTCCCCCCAGCCTTCACCAGTGGGACCCTACTCCCCAGCACCAGTATCCCCTCATTCGTTGACTGTGGTTCCCACCCCAGCCAGATCGATGACAGCTGGACTGGCATCTGTACTCCTGCAGCCCGTGGACCATTCACCGGTCCTATCTCCGGCACCACCTGGGCCCTCACCGGCCCTGCCACTGCCAGGGGGACCGTTGCTTGTGCTGCTACCTACCCCTGTAGGGCCACAACCAGGGTATCTGACCCCAGTGCCGGGGGTGGGGTTCGATGCTGGCCTATCCCTTTCCAACTCCAGGGGGACTGACGCTGGCTTACAGGTATCCTGCACCTGTCAGACCGCAGCTGGTCTACAGCTATCCCATGCCTGGGGGTCCGCGCTGGTGCCTGTGGATTACCACAGCCTGATCTCTGCACTCTGGGCCTTCATGCAAATGTAGGTCCCACCCTTGGTGCATCATCTCAACCGCACCCCTTGGGGCTCTCTTGAGTGCTGCTTCTCCCCACCCAGACTCACTCAGGACCCATTGCTTCTACTACCCTAGGAGTCCTATCACTGTGGGTATCCTACTGCGGTCGACCACCAGCCAAGAGATGGTGGGGATGAGACTCTGCCTCAGACAACGGGGTCTGTTGAGTCTTCCTCCTTAGAAGGGTCTCCTCAGAAGATAAAGGAGCCCAGTAATGTCCCCAAATCACCTCCTAATGACCCCACATTTAAGGATATTTTGAGGCATATCCAAGCAACAATGGGGTGAGAGCGTAGGAGCAAGACCTGGAGAGTCACTGCCTGGCCATATACCTCCGTCAGCGCAATGCTCCTCCTTTTGTGGTCCCCCTCTTCACTGAGTCGTGATGAGGACATTATCCGGGCCAGATGGGTCCATCCTCATGCCGTCCATGTGGTCTCTTAAGAAAGCCTATAGGCTTACCATGCTCCAGCCGGCAAATCTTCTTTGGTGAGCACCCCAAGGCCGACTGTGTAGTTAACACAGCCCATGACCGCAGCAAGTGGCTGAAGCACCTTTGTGCCCTCCTCCAGATACAGATTTGAGGCAGCTGGACCAGGTGGGGAAGCGTACCTTTTCCCCGGCCACCCTCGCTATATGGGCCCTTAACTACCTGGCTCACATGGTGCAATACCAAAACCTGCTGTGGGACCATGCCAGAGAGGTGGTCGCAGTGATTCCAGATGATCCCTCCAAACAGCAGACTCTTCAGGTCTTGAAGACTGGGTCATACATCGGCATCCATGTCTTGCGGGCTGCTTATGATCCTGTCGAAGCGTCGGGCCGGGTGGCTGCAGTAGGTATTAGCATGCGGCGTCATGCCTGGCTTAGGATCTCGGACTTTGCCCCGGATGTCCAGTCCAGCATTATGGACCCTCCTCCCAGGTTCCCAAGCTGTTTGGGAGCAACGTTCATGAGATTATTTCTGAGCTCCAAACTTCCAGGAGGGCCTTGAAGTCAGTCCACTCCCATGTACAGTACCACACCCAGCAAGTCAGGCCACAGGCCCGTTTTCATCCTCCTCACATAGACAGACCAGGACCTCTTTCAAAGCTCAGGGAAGCATGAGCAGGAGCTGCCCTCCTGTTCCCCCAAACCCCTCCCTGGGCTACTAGAGGCACATCCGCAGCCAGGTCTGCCCCACCTCCTGACTCCTTGCCAGACCCCCCAACAGAACTTCAGGAGGTGGTAGTCGAGGGTACTTCTCCTTCTACCTGGACAGGTGGAGGCTGTCATGACAGACAACTGGTGTTACAGCTCATGAAACACGGCCACACTCAAGAGTTCCCAGAGTGGCCCTCAGAAAACTTGCCAAGCCGTCTGCATACCCACAAGCTATGTTCCCCTCATATGGGCTGAAATCCAGCCTTGTTACAATAGAAGGCCTTGGAGCCATTCCTAAATCCTAACAGGGAAGGGGGTACTACTCCCACTTCTTCCTAGTTCCCAAGAAGACAGGAGATTTCCGTCCCATCCTGGACCTGAGCAACCTCAACTTGTACATAGAGTACAAACGTTTCTGGATGGTAACCCTTCTGGGTCTGCTGCTCTTGCTTCACCATGGGGTCTGTCTCTGCTCTTTGGATATGTAGGATGTTTATTGGCACATCAGAGTTTTTGCATCCCACAGACGCGTCCTTTGTTTCCACTTCATGGGAGAGCACTACAAGTTTCGGGCCCTGCCCTTTAGCCTGTCCTCAGCCCCCAGTGTTTTTGCCAAGTGCCTGGCAGTGGTGGCTGCCACCTTGCAGAGATAGGGCTTTTACATCTTCCCCTACCTGGATGACTGGCTATTGGCAGCCCTGTCTAAGGACTGTCTCCTACAAACTCTTGTGAGTACCTGCAGCCTGTCTCAATCACTGAGCATTATCATCAACCTGCATAAATCCTTCCTTACCCCCTTGCCAGCGCCTCCTTTACATAGGGGTGATCCTGGACACGGCACAGGGCAAGGCCTTCTTCCTTCCAACAGAGCGGAGTGCCTCAGGGCTCAGGCCTGCCTTCTTTTTTTCCAACCACCATGTTCAGGCGAGGGAATTCTTAAGGCTTCTGGGCCTCATGACTGCAGCCATTTTGACAGTGCATTTAGCCAGGCTCCACATGAGGATCCCTCAGTGGACACTGTGGGTCCAGTGGACCAATGTACAGACCCTCTGGATCAACCAGTGCTGGTGTCGGGTCCAGTCAAGAAGGTTCTTCTGTGGTGGTTGGAGCCCAGCAACCTGTCTCGGGGAGTGCCCTTCTCTATGCCTCCCCCTCAGCAGATCCTTATGATGGATGCCTCTGGCCTTGGTTGGGGTGCTCACCATGGGGACCCATCAAACCCAAGGAACTTGGTCTGAGATTGAGATGGATCTTCACATAAGTATCCTAGAGATGCAGGCAATCCTGTACTCCTTCAGGCCTTCCAGACTCTGCTGTCCCTTGGTCCACTGTTGGTTTAGATGGATAATATGTGCGTTATTACATAAACAAGAAGGGGGACTCATTCCTATCCCTTGCATAGAAGTGTTGAGGGTCTGGTATTGGGCCATCGAACACAGTCTGGATCTCTTGGCCATCTATGTTCCCAGCGACCAAAATATTCTAGCGGACAGCCTAAGTTGCTTGTGGTCTAGAGCTCATGAGTGGGAACTTCTGTCCTCAGTGGTAGAAGACCTCTTCGACAGATGGGGTCAGCCTGAGTTGGAAATTTTTGTATCCCCACATAATGCAAAACTGCCGTGTTGCTGCTTGTTAGATCCAGGGCCTGGAGTTTTCTGGCGAGGTACATTGTCCCTCTCCTGGACATGGTGGTTTCTGTATGCCTTCCCTTCCTAGTCTCTGCTGTACCACTAAAGAGTAGACTCCATAGATTGGGCTATCTCAGAAAAACAACTGCTTTATGTTTTTTTCAGCTAGGATTGTGCAACTCAAGGCACATTGAGGCTACCTGGTGACGAGGAGCACCCTCAAATTAGAAATCATGCCTGTTAGAAAACAAAATAATAATAAATATAGTAGTAAGAAGTACATTTAAGTTTAAAAAAAAAAAAAAATAGTAGGCACATGTTCCACTGTCTGGTAGTGCACTGCATTGCCTTGTGACCAAGGAGTGCAAGGTCGGACATATATGGAGCGTCCTGTGGACCTAGAGATGTACTCGATAGAGTTCCAGGAGGGTGAAGGGGGTATGATATAGATGTGCAAGCTTCTGAGGAGCATAAATAAGGTAGACAGTAGGGGACCTGTTAACCAGGAATGAGGCGTGGTTATGCAACGGTTCAATTGGATACTAGGGTGCGGGAGGTTTAGGAGGATGTCAGGCAATTTATCTTTGCTATGAGAGTGGTGGAGCAGTAAAACTAGCTAATGTTCAGGGTAGGGTGGGACAGATAGGTGATTGGTAAGGATGAAGGGGTAGTGGGGGAAGGGGAGAGCTAGGCTCCTATGGCAGTAGGCTTATGAGGCAATACATAAATATTAGCAAATTTCAAGGGCAGACTGGATAGACTGCAACTCTTTTTCTGAGAGGTGGAAACAATTCTCACTCTTGACTCTTTTTGTCCCTGCCTATGAAGGCTAGCACATGATACTGAGGTATTGTGCACTGGTCCTGAAGGGTGGGTGTAGGCTAGTCTGCCACAGCAGTAACTCCTGTAGCAAGTTGGAATTGCCATCACATGTAATCATCTCTTGGTCACCAATAGAATCTCACAGACGGTGCTTGTGCTTCGCATTTGAGTGGATGGAGGATCCATTACTGGGAAAAATGCCTGTATACCTTGCTCAGAGATATGCGTCTACACTGGTCTCTCCTTAGTGTGTGATTGCCTCTTTCAAGTAAGCCAAGAAAGCGAGCACCAGACTGAAAGATAAGGAGGTAAGGAGGATCTGGTCCAACAGCCCTGAGCCAGCAGGTGGGCTGGAAGGGAAGGTGGGGCAGCATGGGAGGCAGAACAGGAAGGATTGTTAAGTGTTGGTGTGTGGGCAGAGGGGAAACTACTTTGATAAAAATAAAAAAAACTTTCCATTTCAGCTTA
The DNA here is from genome assembly GCA_016271365.2 of Neoceratodus forsteri. Taxonomy (NCBI): domain Eukaryota; kingdom Metazoa; phylum Chordata; order Ceratodontiformes; family Ceratodontidae; genus Neoceratodus; species Neoceratodus forsteri. Next base: position 878,342,814 of record CM057456.1, read on the forward strand.
GTTGTGAAGAGGAGTAACATTTTAGATGTATTCTTCACTGTAAGACAGGTGAAACCTTGGATAAACAAAGCTTCCCAGGGGCATAGATACAGAACCCAGAACACTACCAAGCAGATGACTCCTGGCATATGTCACAAGTGGGGCTGACACAGACCATACTGTCTTGCATAAAGTATCTGAACCTTGCTAGTATGCTTACAGAGTGCAACATCTAGGACTCTAAAGTAATCTGACTGCTAAAGCCCTACTGTTCATGCAGGGGTACGTGAATTGTGTCGTGCTGTGTGCTTTAAAGAAAGATTCTGAAACAGGAGTTGTTACTAAACCACTTGTTCTGTTGTTTACAAACATGTCTCGTACTCTGGCGCTGCTATGGCACAGTGGCTCAGTAGCTCATTATCTCACCATGAATCCCTGTGCTTACTTTGTATAGCTCTTGTTCATAACCCAGCACAGTCTCCCAGAATCCACCAGGTGGCAGACTTTGCATTCTGTTTAACAGATTGAAGGGTTATCACTTTTCTGCCCTAACCTTTTATAATTAAACAATAAGGCACGACAGGGTGTGGTATATCATGGGATATCGTCACTCCTCGGGTGGTAGGGCACGAGGTCGCAGACCGAGTGCGTACATCCACCCGAGAAGTGACGAAATCCCATGATATACCACACCCTGGAGTGACTTATTGCTATTATGAACTGAGTTTGAAGTTTTATAAATAAAAAAAATAAAACAGGTTTTAAAACATTTTAGGAATGAGCTTTTGGGTGGTGTAGGAGTACATTTTGAGAAAATTGTTCTCAGACAGTAGAGAGTAAAGAGGCTGGTGGTGCCGGAACTTTTTTGAAGCCGTGAGGATGTAGCCCGATATCATCACGGCTGCAAAGAGCTCTTGGCCAATCAGATTCCTCTATTTACGATCCTCAGTTCATAATACTCTTTATATATTTTTTTATACTTGTTTATTGAAACAATATATATTACAAACCTTCAAGATAGTACATTTTTTTCTTTTCAATCAAAGTACATTTTTTCTCTTTTTTTCAGTCATAGTAAAGTTAATAAGTAATAACTTTGGAAAAAAAAGCCCTTTTGCAATTAATAAAGCTCTGTGTAGACATTGTTATTAATCTTAGACAGTTTTCCAACACCCAAAAAGAAACATTAAATAAAACTTATTATATCAATTACAACTAAAAACAATTAAGTAAAACCAAGCCATATATTACGAGTTCACGAGGAAAGCATTTGATCTATGTTCTATACTTTATAAGTGGACCAGGGTAAGAGTGGGAGTAGGGAAGGGGAAGGGGAATTATTTTATTTTCTCTTTGTAAATCTCCCACCTATTCCATCTGTTCATATATTGTTCCGTTCTATGATTCGCTGCAAAGGTTAACCTCTCCATCGCTTTTATTTTCCCTATCTGTTCTACCCATTCCATTACGTCTGGAGGGATTACTTAGAGCCACCTTTTGGTAATAGCTTTCAATGCTGCTGTTGCCAATATAAGCCATAAATATTGTCCTTACCTCCCTTTAATTTCATGGGGGATGATTCCCAATAAAAGGTTGTCTGGACCTGTTTTTGTAAACAGTGCAAAAAGCTCCACCAAATGAAGTTGTATTTTCTGCCAGAAATTAGCAAGGCTGGGGCACTGCCATAAAAGTCTGCCTGAATGCAATTACGTCCTCTCCAGCACATGCTTTGTGTTAACATTCCCATCCTTTGTTGTCTGGCCGAGGTGAGAAAATATCTAATCCGAATTTTCCATGTGAATTCTTGCCATGCTGGGGAGGATGTAGTTTTCCAACAACTGAGGTATATCTGCTGCCATTGTTTATCATTCAGTTTTATTCCAATTTCTGATTCCCATTTGTGTTGTGTAGTTTGCAAGGTGTGGGCCCTGTCTGCCACCATATTCCAGTAGAGCATTGTAATTGCTCCCTTACCACTAGGGATTCCCATATGTTTTCATAAGCCATAGGGAATGGTCTAGGATCTTCTATTGCTGCTATGTTTCTAAGCTTCGCATTAATGGCATTTTGAATTTGGTAATAGTAAATTAAATCTACTGAGGTCCAACCATATCTGTCTTTTAATGCATCAAAGGCCAGTACTGTGCTACCTTGTATAAGCTGCCATGATGCCACTATTCCTTTCTTTTCTTGTTTTTGAAACCACGTATGTTGCGTCGGTGGGGAGAATTCAACATCCCGTAACCACCAAATGTATTTCCAATTATACTTCGCTGTAAAACCCCTGTTCCCCAATGCCAGCCTCTTATTGTAGCTTTAACAGAAGGGTACAGGTCTAAGTCCTTGTCATTTCTCCTTTTAGGGGGAAAACATAGCGGCATTAAGGTCAACATCCTTGCAACTGTACAACTCTATTTGTTGCCAGTGGGCCCTGTAAGTTCTGTGCAACCACAGAAGGGCTGTTTTGGATTGTGATGCAGACCAGCAGTCTAATAGACTCGGACAGGCTCTACTTCCCCCCCTGCTTTGGTAGATATAATGTGTTCCGGGAGACTCTAGGCCTGCCCCCTCCCCACAAGAATTGCATCAGCAGTCTTTGCCATTCTGCTATGTCTTTTTTTTTGAGCTCACGTGATACACTCTGAAATAAATGCATGAGTCTAGGCACCACATTGGTTTTAAGGATTTGTAGTCTTGACTGGAAGGGGAAGGGCATAGAACCCCATCTGTTCATATCCACTTTTATCTGTTTTATGAGAGGTGGGTAGTTATCTTTATATAGGTGAGTTGAGCTTTTACCTAGTATAACTCCTAAATGTATAATCAAACTGCAGTCCCACTTCATGGGATATTTCCTCTTGAACTCCTGTACAGGCTCTGAGTGTATTGTTAATACTTCTGTTTTTCCCCAATTTAAAGTGTACACTGAAATCTTAGAGAATGCTTCAATCTGGGCAAAAACTTCTGGCAGAGATGTCTCCGGGTCAGCTAGGTATAATAGCACATCAGCTGCATATAGGGCCACTTTGTGCTCCGTGTCTCCTGTTCGCACACCTGTTATTTTGTCGTTTAACCTAATACTTTGAGCTAATGGCTCTATATATGCTGCGAATAGTAATGGGGACAGGGGGCAACCCTGTCTGGTCCCCCGTTCTAAATGAAAGGCCGTTGACATGTGGCCATTTGCTCCGATGTATGCCTTGGGTGAAGAATTTAACCTAAAGATTATGTCTATAAATAGGGAAGGGAATCCAAAGCCGGCCAGGGTACCTCTCAAAAAAGACCAAGACACCTGGTCAAAGGCCTTTTCAGCATCTAACCCCATTAAATACACAGGCTGTGGGTGTCTCTGTAAATATTCAAGGATGTCTACTGACCTTCTTATATTGTCTAAAGTTTGCCTGCCAGGGACAAAACCCGTTTGGTCACGGTGTATAATTTTTGGCAATATTCACTCCATCCTTCTAGTCAAGATACCGGTGAAAATTTTATAGTCTGAGTTTAAGATGGAAATTGGGCGATATGAAGAGCAGCTAGTAGGGTCCCTGGCCAGCTTGGAATGACCGAGGTTATCGCCTGGGACCAAGACGGATCTATCGAACCCTCCTTTTCCCATAGGCAATTATATGCCCTTGTTAGTAGGGGAACTATATCCTTTCTGAACTGCCGATAAAATTCATTGGGCAGACCATCGGTGCCGGGGCACTTACTGGTCTTCAATCTCTTAATTTCTGTTAGTATTTCTGATGAACTAACCGGAGAGATCAGGATTTGTCTTTCTTGCTCAGAAATCTTAGGGAGTCCTAGTGGGGCTAAAAATGCATCTACTGTCTCTCTAGTCAGGGATGCACCTTTTGAGTATAATCTCTGATAGAAGGTTCTGAAAGTGTCAGATATCTCCTCTATCTTATATTTCCATTCTCTTGTAAACGGATCTAGAATTTTGGTATACTAGCTTTAGCTCTGTTTTGGCGCAGCCTACAGGTCCACAGTCATAGTGCCTAGGTCCCCTCATAGAATCTTTGTCTGAGAAATAGGAGTTTCTGTTTTATCTAGTAGTCCAGGGTTTCTAACAATTCCTTTTTACAGTTAGCTAGCTTTTTACCTTTTCCCCTGTTTAGTTTGTTCTGTTGTTGCAACTCCAGTTCTGTTATTTGCCTTTTCAAAAGTTCTGTTTTACTTTCCCTCTGCTTTTTTAGTCTGGCCGATATTTCAATAAATTTACCTCTAATTACCGCCTTGACTGTATCCCATAACATCGGCGGCAAGGTCTCAGGAGTATCATTTTCTGTAATAGTTTGCGCTATGGTTTTTTGTATCTCTTCTTAAATCTCTTTATTTTGTAGAAGTGAGACATTTAGACTCCAAAAAGTTGTGCACTTAGTGGGTCCCAGGGCAACCTTTAATAACACTGGGGCATGGTCCGAGAGAGCGATGTCTCCAAACCAAAATGCACTGCAAATTCCCAATGAATCTCTAGGTACCAAAAAGTAATCAAGTCTGGAATATGACTGATGGACATGAGAAAAATAAGTGCATTGTCTACTTTCTTTAAGCATTGTTCTCCAGACATCTGACAAACCCAATTCATTTAGAAGGCCCACCACCCGCTTTGCCACATTATTTTCCTTTCTGATTACTTGGGTGGAGGAGTCTTTAGATGGATTGAGTCTTAAATTAAGGTCTCCACCAATAATCAAGTGCCCCTCCGCCCACTCGGATATTTTAAGGAAGAAATCTCTAAAAAAGAGGAAATCCGACCCTGGAGGGGCATATATAGATACCAAGGTCACCATGGTCCCGTTAATTCTTCCCTTTAACCCACATACCTTCCCTTCCCATCCCTAAATGAGTTTGAAGTCTCAAAAGGTACCTTAGATGGCACCATGATTGCTGCACCCCTATGTCTACCCCTATGGTACAAAGAATCCTGGACCACCTGGTAGCCAAACTTTTTAAACTTGTCATGTTCCTCTTTATTTAAGTGGGTCTCCTGCAGCAATATAAAGGATGCCTTCGTTTTACGTAAATATGACCTCATACGATGACTCTTGATGGGATGTGTCAAACCATTCACATTATAAGAAATTATTGTTACATCCCCACTATTCATTTTTGGTATCAGTTTCCCTGTTCCACTGTATGTTCCCCATCTCTTTAAATTTCAAGTTTCTTTCATTCCACTCTTTCTTATTAGCACTCCTCTATATCTTCAAATAATTTAGCTTGACTAATTCAGCAACAGGCTGGCAACAATTAACTCTAAACATTGAGGTATTAACAACAGTAGTATAAACTGAACTGTACTTCCACTGTGTGGAACTCTGCTGTGTTGCAAACAGCAAGTTCTGACTCCAACACCCCCAAATGGATATAATACCCTTTATAATACAGATTTTTCCTAAGTTGGACAAGAAGCTGTGGATTTAAAGTTTACATTTCAAATTGAATGTTTGGTCATTGTGTGTAATTTCAAATGCTTCCTCCACTGCTTACTACTAGTAGGAGAACTATATATAGAATAATGGCTAGGTAGGTGGTTATAATGTAGAGAATACTATATGAGGTGGTGTGTGCAGTGATGAAAGTGAACAGGAACACACAGGAACTAAGTTCCTGTACCTTTTTGCATCAGGAAAGGAGTTCCTGTACTTCTTCCCACTGGCAATAGAACTGAAATTCTTAAACCAGCAACATAATGACAGTTCTAGGAGTGCAGATACATTGGTCATCCACACTGTTTAGCATTGTCCCCTTCCACTTTAAATCTGACGGAAGTCTTCAATCTGGCTCCTCCCACCCACCTGCGTGGTATATACCTCAGCTCCTCCCCATGATGCCAGATCTTCCTTTCCACTGGAAGATACAGGTTGCCTCACTCGTGCTCTCACATTTTGTAGGCCCTGGCTTTCAAGCTATTGGTTTTTCCGCAGCTCAAACTCGTTCAAGTTAGTGATCATGCTTTTGCTGAGCATTGATCATGGAGGAGAAATCTTCCCCGGGATTTTGCCGGTGTCGCTGTGGCCAGAAGATGTTGCACACCGATCCCCACCTCACATGCGTCTACTGCCAAGGTGTTGGCTGTGACACCTCGTCGTGTAGCTTTTGCTTGGCCTTCCATCCCCCTTGATGACCGCAAGGCATGCCTGAAGCTGGGGAGACCGGAAAAAAGGAACCCTCCAGTGAAGTTGAAGGAGGCTAGGTGGACGGTTTCCGCGGCCGCGGGCTCTGCCAATCAGCTGGAACAGATGAAGGCATTCAAGAAAGAAGCCGCTTGCACTTCGGCCAGTCGAAGCTTCTTTGTCCCGCTGAACCTAGGCACCACCTTTACGAGATCTTTTAAGGAGATGTGCCAGTCTCTCCCCACCTGGGGAGAGGTGCCCTCATGCTTGCACTCCTCCCGCTCTCGGAAGAGAGAAAAGGACCCGTTGTCTTTGTCCCAGCGAAGACATTCTTGGGACCGAGAAAGGTCCGAGTCCCAGGAACAAGCGGTCTCGACCTCTGTCGAGATCGCATCTTCGGCCGCCGGCTTCACAGATCTTCTTTCTGGCCAGGGGACCGAGGACGTGGCAGACGAGGTCGAAATTATCCTCGGCCCGATCGACTCTTTGTCGACGGCCGTGGCCGATGACTCATTAGAACAGACTCTGGTCCTGGTATTTCCTGATGAAGAGACCCAGCTCGCTGGTGTCCCCATTAAGGAAGCAGTTCAAGACCCTAGGGACCCCATCACACCGTGTCTCCCAATCGACTGAGTCAACCTCCTGATCTTGGTCATGGTCCAGGACCCCCCTCAAGAAGCGACCGACTAAAGAGCCATAGCGCTGAAGAAGAGGCGACTACACAGGTCGTCCCTCATTCTCCTTGGATGAGGAGAAGTTCCATGGAAACTCCGCGCCATGAGGATCTTATGTGGCAACAGCTGATCCTGACCAGGCAGAAGCCGGCACCATCGTCCACCCCAGCCATTTCTTGGCTTTGCCCCCAGGCTGAAGCCGACCCTCCAGAACCGAAGTCCCTGGTTCCTCCGCCCGTGGGGCCGTCCCGTCTACCGGTTCTGGCTGTCCCTGTCTCTCCACCTATTCCGGTTGAACTGCCACCTAAGCAGCCTAAGGGAGGGTCTCCCTCGAAAGAGGACCAACTAGACACTGGCCTTCCCAGATGTCTGTTGGTTACGGTCACCCAGACCTCCCTCGGAGGATTGAGGGTGATTTAGGTGGTAGACCGCTGTATCACGACTCTTCAGACTCTGATGTCACCAGGCTGCACTCTCATCCAGGGGATGATGAGTTGTCCGTTGGCATGGGGATGGAGGAAGGCCCTTCCTCCTTCCAAGGGATTCTCCATCTCATTTCTGACTCCACCAGAATGCCCCTGGAACCTATCCAGAAAAAGGCGGAGTACCCTCTCACAGATATTCTGAAGAGAGGGGATACCCTGACGGAGGCCTTTCCAGTGGCCGAAGCCATTGTTGGCCCGGCTCTTGAACTTTAGCAGCGCCCTGCCTCATGCCCAGCACCATCTGCCTGTATGGCCCGCAAGTACGCGGTGCCCATGGGGTCCCTTGCGAGGTTCACGGAGCACCCTTCGGCCGAGAGCCTGGTGACCACCTCTGTGTTCAGATGTACTGGCAGTTCATCCGACACTGACCGACCTCTGGACAAAGAGTCCAAAAATATGGACCACACTGCCCGAAAGGTCTATGCGGCCTCTTTCTTGGGCCTTCGTCAGGCCAGCTTGGCAGTCATTATGGCACACTTCTCTCATGCCCTTCTTGGGCCATTAGGCAAAGTCCTCCCTCATCTCCCCGCGGACATGCAGACCACAGTCAAACAGGTCCATGACCAGGGCCATGCTTTTGCCAAACAGCAGCTCCAGACAGCCCTGGACATCGGGGATTCTTGTGCCCGCTTGATGGCCGCCGCAGTGGCCTCTCACCGCAGGGCTTGGCTGAGGCTTTCCTCCTTCCCGGTGGATACTCAGCACAAGTTGGCTGATGTGCCTTTCCTGGGGACTGACCTGTTTGGTCCAGGAGTGGCTGGTCACCTACAGTGCTTAGAGCAGTTCAACACTACCTTGGATGCCACTTCTGCCAAGGGTTCTTTGGGCAGAACCAGCAGAAGTAGAAGAGAATAAGCCCTTTGGCATTCTTCCCCTGCGGTTCGGTAGTCCTCCTATCAAGGAGGACAGCAGCATCAGCAGCAGGCTCAAGCTTGGCCTCGGCCCAAGCCTGGACCCCAACAGGCTCGCAAAGGAGGCCAAGGCTCAGGTCCTGGAGCCTTCTCCTCCTCCAAGCCTGCCCAGTGACGGGGTGGGGGTTGCCATCCCTATCTCCGTCACTTCAGCTCTGGGCCCTCCCGTGGGGGGGTTAGCTCCACCACTTCCTTTCCGCCTGGTCCGCTATCACTTCGGACAGGTGGGTTCTCGAAGTGCTTAGTTGGGGACTGCCTCTAGAGTTCGAGCAGTACCCTCCCAGTCAAGCCTGTGCCCCTCTGGAGGAATGGATTCCACATGTACACAGTCGGCTCTTCAAGGCGACATAGCTCAGCTCCTCCGCCAAGGAGGCAGTAGCTCCTGTGGCGGATCTTTCAGTAGACCCAGGCTTTGTTTCCAGGTACTTCCTGGTGCCCAAGCGGATGGGAGGTTGATGCCCCATTCTAGATCTCCACCACCTGAATTGGTTTCTCAGGTCTCACACTTTTGGATGGTACTCTAGCCAGATCATACCATCCTTGGAGCGAAACATGTGCTTCTGTTCACTGGATCTGCAGGATGCATTCTTTCATGTCCCAATCCGTCCCATCAGCGGTTCCTCCACTTCAGGGTGGAGAGGACCCTGTACGAGTCCCGAGCCATGCCGTTCAGCTGTCATCGGCCCCACGGGTCTTCACCAAATGCATTGCAGTGGTGGCGGCCCATCTTTGGCGTCGAGGAGTCAGAATCTACTCTTACCTCGACAATTGGCTCCTGGCAGGTTCCACCCAACAGGAGGTGGAGAGGTCCAGGGATCTGGCCCTCCAGATCTGCTCGCAACTCTGCCTCATGATCAATGAGGCCAAGTCAGTACTTGTGCCTTCCCAGGTGATGGCCTTCATTGGGGCAGAGCTCGACTCTCATCAAGCCAGAGGTCGGCTCCTGGCGGACAGGGCAGAGGTTCTCTCCTCCTTTGCCCAGTCATTTCTGGTTGGGCACTTGTGCCCTGCCCGGGACTTTCTGCACCTTCTGGGTTATGTGGCAGCGTGCACCTCGGTGGTCCATTGGGCCCGGTTGCACATCGCCCCCTCAATGGAGCTGGCCACCCAGTGGACTCAGCACCACGGTCATTTCAACCAGCTGATCACTGTAACCCAGAAGATGTGGGACACTCGCCAGTGGTGGACTGCCCCAGACCGGTTGCAGGAAAGGATCCCGTTTATCCTCCCTGAGCCGATGGTCGTTCTTATGACCGATGCCTCTCATGGGCTGGGGAGCCCACATGGGGACAACAGGGCCCACCGGTTCTGGAACCCTGAGGAGTCCGATGCCACATCAATCTGTTGGAGATCAGAGCAGTTAGACTGGCACTGTCAGCTTTGTTCCTCAGCTCCGGGGTCAAGTGGTTCAAGCTGAAACAATCACGGGATTTAAGAATGCATGGGATAGACATAAAGGAATTCTAGAGGTCAAGGGTAAGGGAAATAGACTTCTAGGAAAACAAACTGAACTTACAAGCTCAAATGGGCAGACTAGGTGGGCCATAGGCCCTTATCTGCCGACACTGTCTATGTATCTATGTATCTATGTAAGTCCAGACGGACAATACCACGACCATATACTACCTCAACAAACAGGGCGGCATGCACTCCCGTCTGCTGTGCAAGGAGGCGCTCCGTATCGGACCCTCGTAAGCCGGTTGGAGGTGGATCTCCTAGCCATCCATGTGGCAGGAGCCTCGAACCAGCTGGCAGATGCTCTCAGCCGCATAGGACAGACATCCCGTGAGTGGTCTCTCCATCCAGAGGTAGCTTACATCCTGTTCTCCCGTTGGGGCAAACCGATGGTGGACCTGTTTGCCTCTAGGGAAAATGCCAAGCTGAGGCTGTATCATGCCTGCCCCCCTCAGCAGGGATCGCTGCAGGGGATGCCTTCTTAAGGGCCATGGACCCCTGACCTCCTCTACGCCTTCTCCATTTCCCCTGATCCACAAGGTGTTACTCAAGGTGAAGCGGGACAAGGCGAAGGTGATTCTGGTAGCCCCAGACTGGCCGTGCCAGTTCTGGTATCAGAATCTCCTCAGCCTCAGCTGCAGGCCCCGAGGCGGCTTTGCACCGCCAGACCTGATATCTCTTGACCAGGGGAAGGTCTTCCATCCGGACCTTCAGTCCCTGCTCCTCACAGCCTGGTACCTGAGCGGCTAGAGTTCCAGGCTTTGGGTCTTTCTGAAGATGTCTGCACTGTGGTGGAGGCATCTAGAAAGGAATCGACCAGGAAATGTTACGCCTTCAAATGGAAGAGATTTTCCATTTTCGTGTCAGGGTAAGGGCCTGGACCCCTTATCCTGTTCTGTGGCTAACATTCTTGACTACCTTTGGTCTCTCTCCAAAGGGGGTCTGCGGTCTTCGACCTTTAGGGTGCACCTGGCAGCCATTTCTGCTTACCGGGTGCGGCCGGTCAGCCGACATTGGCGCAGGAGACAGTGGTCTGGCGCTTTTTCAAAGGCCTGGATCACATATCCCCTCCAGTTCATGAACCGCCACCTCCATGGGATCTACTTCTGGTTTGGCAAAGCTCATGGGCAAGCCATTCGAACCCATGCACAAGTGTGAGCTCTCACACTTGTAGTCGAACAACCTTCCTGGTGGCTATCCGTCCAGCCAGAAGGACAAGGGAGCTCCAGGTGCTTTTAGTGGACTACCTTTATCTGGTCTTTCACAGAGACAAAGTTGTCCTGTGCCCTCTCCTGAAATTCCTTCCGAAGGTGATGTCAGAGTTTCACCTTAACCAGGTGTTGACTCTGCGGTATACTACCCTAATTACACCTCGGATGCAGTACAGACTCCATACTTTGGACCTGAAACATGCTCTCTCCTATTATAGGGAGAGGATGGCGAAATCGTGGAGAGGTTCAGCCAGCTGTTTGTCACCTATGCTGAAGTTGCTTCTGGCAGACCTGCAGCCAAAGGGACCATAGCAAGATGGATTACATCATGCATAGGTCTATGCTATGAGTTGGCGGGCAAGGCCTCCCAGAGGATAAGAACTCATTCAACCCGCCATACTGCTGCATCGGTGGCAGCTTCCAGGGACATCCTATCCAGGAGATGTGCCGGCTGCTACCTGGAAGTCAGCAAACACCTTTATCACCCACTACCACATTGACCTTGATTATATGTTGGATTTCATAACCACAGAATTTAATACGGTTTTGTGGCGTGTTCGTTCCTAAGTGTAGATTAAGGGTTAAGAACAAATGCCAGGAATGGATAACTGACATGCTAATTAAAATTCAAGAAAGAGATGCTGCATGGCACCTTTATTGAAAATTGCCTGTGTCTGATTCCCTTCTGACGTATAAACACTTACAAAACTTGCGTAAAAAAAAAAAAAAGCTAGTCAGGCAGACTAAAGCTGATTTTGTTCTGCAGAATCAGTACTCTAGCTCTGGAAATCAACAGGAGCATTGGTCAATTCTTAAACTACAAAGCAAAACTGAAACTAGTGACATTCTGTTACTACAGATGAAGGTAATACAACAGATCAAATGGGTATTGCCTCTAAAGTAAATCAGTCTCTACAGATGTTTTAAATTGTCCTTCATCGTTAACTGTATTAGATTCTGATATTCATTATAGTGGTACTAATTTATCAAATTTTGAATTTAAACTTTTGGCCCTGAGCAAACACTTCACTACCTCCAGGGAATAAAATTCAGATTACATACGAGCTCTGATATGATAGATTTACGCTTATTTTGATTGGTGTTAGATTTAATGCTGCTACTATTTAATATTTTATTCAATCATTCTTTGAGATTTGCTGAAATTTCACAACATTGGAAGCAAGCTACTGTTGTCTCACTGTACAGGGTTTTATTTAACTCTAAAAATTGATTAGCGTTTTGATCATAAAAGTGATAAAACTTTGTGAAGATGCATAACTCTTGCCTCACTGTGTTTAACAAACACAGCACTTCTAGAAAATCTATATAAATACTTTCTGTACCTTTAGTATGGTCCCAAGAAAAAAACTGCTAATCAATTATTTAAAACCCTGCTGTATAAATCTGGAGATCGAACCATTTCTAAGAATTATCAACCAGTATCACTTTAAGCCCCTATGTCCAAGGTTCTGGATTGAATAGTGTTTGTTAGGGTGAAAAAGTTTCTTGATTTCTGGAATTTACTAACACCATGTCAGCATGGATTCAGGAGAAGTTACAGTACTGAAACTGCTACTGTGGAACTCACAGTGTGGACAAAGTTGGTTTGGTAGGTGCATTATTTTGGATTTATCAAAAGCATGCAGTATGGTTAATCATAATCTTCTGTTAATTTGTTTGAAGGAAATTGGCTTGTCTACAAATATGGTACAGTGGTTCTCACGCTATTTATCCAGTCATAAACAATGTTGCCTTGGGTTCAATAATCTCACCTCTGAGTGACTTAAGTATGGGTTTTCTCAGGGATCGCTGTTAGGCCCCCTTTATTTAGTATTTTTTGAATGTATTACCTTCTGCAATACAGGGTGAAAATAATTCTGTTATGTGTGCAGGCGATAATATTTTATATCGATCTACAGATGATCCCTTGAAATCCGTTCCTATTTACAGCGAGATTTCCCCAATGTCCAACAATGGGTTATTAGACAGTGGAATGCTGCTTAATGTTAGTAAAACCAAATCTTTATTTTTGGGTCTCAGTATAGATTAAAGTCAGTTAGGATCATTACCTTCTTTTCATGACATATATGGTGTTACTATAATTGAACAAGTTGCACAGTTTCGATATTTGGGACTTATGTTGGATCAGCATCTGCCATATCAGGAACACATTAACTACGTTGGTAAAACCGTACATTCTAGATTGGGACAACTTTATAGATTAAGTAACTGTTTATCTGTTTGTTTGCGAAAAGTATTGGCTCAATCTTTATTGTTACCGATTAGTGATTATGGATGGACGATTTATTCTTCAGTGTCTTTTTCTAATGTGCTCCATGTGAGAACATTGTATCATAAGCTTTGTAGATTTGCAAGTTCAGCTTCTCGTTTAACTTGTCATTGTACCTTGTGTGGTGTTGTAGGATGGTTATCTTTCCAGCACAGGGTGTTATTTCTAAAAAGGTTATTAGTTATTCAGATACATGTTTCATTTATGTCTGATATTTCAGTTTGTTGCTATTCCTGTTGTACAAGATCTGTTAATGTTGGTAAACTGAACCCTCCCTCCTGTAAGACATCCAAGGTCAAAGATTCTGGACTTTTCATGCTGTAAAATCATAGATTGACTTGCCCAATTACATCTTGACTTGTAATTCTTTGTATGTTTTTAAAAATGTCTGAAGCAGCTTTGTTTATCTCATTCAGCTTGTTCTTATTATAATTAATCTGCTTGTTATTTGTACTGTATTGTAATGTGTTGTTGCGTCTGGGTCCCCCATGAAAATGGCCATTTGATGACCTTCTGTTTTTATACCCGGTAATCAAATTTTAAATAAAAATAAATAAAACCCAAGCCACTGAATATGATTACTATTCTGCTAAAATCCTGCTAGCTAGGAACATGAATTCGTTCATATTGAAGAAAAATGCTTTTATATTGGGAGTTTAAATTTCAAAATAATTTTGACTGGAGTATCATTTTAAAGGTTTCCTTCGCTGCTTGTTAGTAACACAAGTTTGGGTGACAAAACATGACACCTAGGATAAGGAGTTCTGCACTGTGTGGTGTGGCCCAGCATGCTATCTGGGAGATGAATGCTGGCTGTTGTTAGGAGGTGGGTGCTATACATGTTATAGCTGGCATGCTGTATATACTAATCTGTGGCCCACAGTATGTTCAGTGCAGTGCTTACAGCACTAAAGGAGCTTAACTGTATTCTCTAGTTCCAAAGTCCTGTTAGCAAGGGTATATGAATTTTGTTTATATTGGAGAAATGCATCTTTACATTTCAAATGTATAATCGACAGGAGTGGCATTTAAAATGTTTGTCTCCTCTTGCTATTAAAACAAGTGTGTCTGCCCAAAATATCATCCATTGTGTATGGAACAAACACATTTGTCAAGAACAATTAAGCAATGGCACAGGAGAAAATAAGCCAAAATTACTGATTCGCAGTTTCTAGAGGAAAGTGCTAATCAGTAATGAAATACATAGCATGCAGTACAGGCTGATTAGCAAAATTGAAAATGCTTTAATTTTATGTATTGTAAATGTGTATACCTGGAAAAAAAATTAAATTTGTTTAACAGTCTAGTGTTATGCGGTGCAATTCAGAAAATGGTTGGCAGTACCTTCTGATATGTTAGCATTTTATGCTATATACCAGCTGTTCATTATGCTATAGAAGTACAGTGACGCAAAAAGTATCCTATTCAAAATGAGTAATAAGTAGAAACTTAGATGTTTATGGGGAGAAAGGACTCCTGGTCCATCAAGTCTGCCTGGGTTCTTCCTAGGTCCTAGATTACATCACAAAAAGTACAGTGGTGCAGAAAGATATACAGAAGTACAACTGTGTAAAAAGTACAGTTTTCAATGAGAGATGGCAAAATTAGATGTGAAAAAAACATGGCGAAAACTGTGTCTAAAAAACTTCTAACAGGAGCAGGCAAAGTGAACTCTAAGGAGGTGCTTGAGAGAATGGAGTGAAGGGGAAGGGTGGAGGTGAGTAGGAATTTTTTTCCAGAGTAAGGGGAAGCAGACAGAAAATGCACTCACCAGTAGCAATTTTGGAGCAAGGGATAAGAAATGTCTGTGAATCAGAGGAGTGGAGCTTACCAGTACTTGGAGAAATATGTGATGCCTGTACTCAAGGGAGGAAGGTTTAGGTGGAAGAGCAGTGATGCATAGAAGGAGAGTTAGTGGTAAAACAACAGGAGTTAATGAGAGGGTCTTGTCTGGCTAAGGTGAACTATGGGCAGTGCTTTAATTTAAATCCATTTGTATAGTTGAACTCTGGCAAAATCATTTTGAGAAGGATCTCACAGTGGATTAGGAGGGATGGCAAGAATGGTGCTGTGGGCATTCTAATGTCCATGAAAACAAAGTAAACAGTTCAAGGTCCCAAAACAGCTAATCTAGCTTTACATTTGAAAAGATATGATATCAACTGAATTTACAATGGCCTGGCTCAGAATATTCCATTTTATTTCTTTGTAATTTTCGACCAGGAGCTGTATACTAAGCTATTATAGCTTGTTTCCAGGTGTGTCCTGAGGGGTGCATTGCAGGGAACTGTTTTATTGATGGCCATGATGTAGGGAAAGTCTGTACTCTTCTTTGATATGTGCCATGGGATATTTTACTTCTGCCTTGACAGTGACCAGAGATGGGCAGGTGGGACTTCACTTTAATGTCTCATGCAAAAGATGGACCTAGTGCAGCACCTCACTCCCCCTTCTGCCATCAGAGGTTCATTTTCACTAATCTGTTAACAGCATTAGCAGGCACAGCAACTACTCTGTTGCAGGACCTGGTGTGGCCACACCTAGAACCGATACATTTTTGCCCATTGAGTTAGTTAGGCAGTAGGGAGCCAAAATGTGGCAAGAGTTTTCAAGCACTGTGTGGATGCTCCCTGCCATCTTTTACACTGCTGGCAATTAATTTTCTATCCTCCTTCATGGGCCTTCAAGTACTCTGTACATACCCTCGAATACACAAGCAGGGCTCCCATATATAGATGTGCCTGAAACTATTGATAACTATGTGCCACATACAGGAGCTGAAAAAATTAAAAAAAGTTGCATGTAAAGCGTGCATGTTCTCTATAAACACCTCCTCCCTTTTTTAAATTTTTTTTATGTTTTATTTTATTTCGTGATTGGTAAACCTTTGAGCTCAGTGCTCATTTGCAAAGGTTCCACGTCAAGTATAGTAACATACAGATTTGGATACAGGCAGCTCAGATGAGCATTAGTCAATATAACCAGAAACCAATGTGCTATACATATTTATATTAGCTGACCAAGGCAGGTATGCCCATACTAAATCAGTTGATAATATAAATGCCAGAACTCCTAAACTAGCAAAAGAAAGGGGAGGATAGAGGGAGGGCAGAAGACAAGGTCATAAGCGGGCATAGGTGGGCTTGGGGGAGGGAAGGGTAGACACGGTGGGCCTGAGCTAGAGTGTTAGGGTTAGGAGAGGCACCTGCTGAGGATTCACAGGTGAGTTCCTTCTTGAGGGCTTTCTTGAAAACGTTACTTTAGGTAACTCTGAGACAGAAGTAGGAAGGTTATTTAACCATTGTGCCGCCCGACAGGCAAAGGATCATTGGCCTGGCTAGTTCTGTGTATAGGGACTAACAGTGCGTGTCTTATCATGCTCCTGGTAGTATACTGGTTATAGATAGTTCGTGCATTAATGTGCTCGAAAGATAAAGTGGTAAAATATATAGCTGGCAGCTCATCACGTGCAAACAGGTTGCCCGGTGCAAAACATCGCTGAGTGAAACTCAAAGATAAGCACAGTTGGATCTAGCAAAAGCAACACTGTACAGGTTCATACTTTCCTGCAGAGGCGCAGGTGCGCTTATGGATAGTGTAATGGCAACTCACTGTAAAGTTTGCTCACCTAGAGAACCAATACTGTACAGTACATGTAAAACCTACTCCTACCAGCTGTGACGCCCTGTCCCATTGTGCACCTTCTTGTCGTGGTGTCGGTGTCCTTCCATGCCCACAATATGCTGAGGCGGAGTAATGATAGCTGTGTGTGGCCAGGGGGTCCATGCAGCAGGTGCAAGAGGGTGGCAGCCTGCTGACGTGATGATGTGGGGGGGTCGGGGGCCGGACAGCACAGGGGAGGGCTTGCGTTCATTAACAGCATGGGCCGCTCCATCGCGGTACTAAATGTCGTGGTCATGACATCACAGACCATAACATTGCTGGGTGAACGCATCGTAGGATGGAACAGTTTGCAGGCAGGGAGTAGGGGGTACATGCCTGTTGGTGCACCTCCCCTGTATCCTCTCAATGGGTGCAATGGACAGGGGGGGATCCCATGCATGTTCCCCTGTCACCCTTCAGGATCCACTTGTAGTCTAGTTCGTCAGTGGGGTGGTAGACCCCTGTGCAGCCTTGAGTACATGTCCCTGCCAATGCCTCCCGTTCTGTGCGCTGGCATCCTGTACTGGGGTGGAGGTGGTGTGACCTGGTTGTCCGTGGCCTCCTGGGGTACTCCCTCTGCATTGCCCTCCCCAATCACATCGCAAGCTGCCACCCTCCTGCATCTGCTGCACAGACCCTGGCCACACACAGTTATCATTACTCAGCCTCAGCATATTGTGGGCATGGAAGGACACCGATACCACAATGAGAAGGTGTACAATGGGACAGGATGTCACAGCTGGTAGGAGTAGGTTTTACACGTACTGTACAGTATTGGTTCTCTAGATGAGCAAACCTTACAGTGAGCTGCCATTACACTATCCGCAAATGCACCTGGCCTCTGCAGGGAGAGGGTGTAGACCTGTGCAGTGTTGCTTTTGCTAGACCCAACTGTGCACATGCAGTGTTTCACTTTGCACCGGTGACCTGTTTGCACTCAATGAGCTACCCATAATATATTTTCTCACATTATCTTTCGCAGTATTGACGGAACCGCTATAGACAGGGTGGAAGCGTGGGCCAAGGCCTGCAAGTGCTTTCCTGGCCAGTAGGATACACTGGTACATTACCCGTTCACGCAGAGGAAGAGAGCCAGTAAGGGAATGTAGAGTACAGCAGTGTGCGAGTCCATGATGAATCGACATGCCTTGTTGAGCAGTACCTTCACCCTATCCAGGACAGTATCAGTTTCTGCCCCGTAAATAGAGAGACCGTAATTGATGAGTAGAAGGACAGAGCTGGTTACAGCTAGGCGTTTTGCCTTGTGAGTTAGGTTCAGACGCTGCCTGAAAAGAGCTCCTAGTTTTCTGTTGGAAAGGCCACAATGATGTCCACATGCTCCACAAAGGTGAGTGACTCATCCACTGTAACCCCCAGGTATCTGATGGAGAACACTTGTTCAAGCAGGTCACCCTGTTTGTTTAAAATGGCCAGGGGCAACATTGCTTCTTAGGTGGGTACCGCAAAAGCGTGGTTTTAGTTTTTATTTTTATAATTAAGGGCAAGCTTATTTTGCTTGAACCAGCAATCAAGGGACTCAAAGCTGCTTAACAGCCCACTAGTGAGGGGGGCCCCATACTGTGGACTGCTATTGAAGATGTCCACATCATCGGCATCAAGCAACATCCAGTAGGGGCACGCTCTGGGGAAACCATGAATAAAGAGACTGAAAAGAAGAGGTCCGAGTGTTGATCCCTGCGGAATTCCAGCAGAGACACGTTGCACTTCACACCCCATCAATCTTAACCCTCTGGGTGCGCCCCGAGAGGTAGCAGCAGAACCATGACATTTCCTCAGGAGAGAAACCAAGGCAGTGAAGTTTTAGCAGCAACAGAGGGTGATCAACAAGCTTGAACACCTTGATAAGATCCACATAGGTGGTACCCACTAGATGACCATTGTCAAGGGTTTCACGTATGTAGTTAGTGAATTCAATGAGTGCAGTAGCAGTATTGAGCATTTATCTAAAGCAATGTTGTTGGCTGCACAGCAAGTTGTATTTATCGAGGTAAGAGACAAGCTGATCGGAGACTATTCTTTCAAGTGCTTTAGAGAGGGGGGAGAGTGTGGCGATGGGCCTGTAGTTGAACACACTGGTACAATCTCCACTCTTATGTACATGCACAACTGTGGCAGCCTTCCAGATCTGTGGGAATTGGCATAACTGCAGGGAGACGCTAAAGATCTTTGTCAGAGGCAATGCCACCTCTTCAAGGACATGAGCCAGCATTAGCATGTCGATCTTGTCACTACCAACCCTTGTTTTGCCAATAACTCTTCTTAGGTATTTGATAGTTACCTTAGGAGAGTCTTGCTTGAAATAGAATTTGGGAAGGTTACTGCATGGTTGCCTGCACCTTCTGCACAATCACTCACGGATCCCATGCCTGTAGGCTGGACTGAAGTTAGGTCAGTGAATGCAGAATTGAAAGCATTTGCTATGTCAGCCGGGGTTGTGAGCACTTGGGTCTTGAGATGAGCATGGTTGGGGTGATCGACCACAACCCATAAGATCCTTTATACACTGTCAGAATTTCTTCCCATCGCCCAGCTCTGCCTTTGCAGGTTATTGTGGTAGTCTGCTTTGGCCTTCCTGATTAACCTGATGCACTTGTTTCAAGCCTTGCAGTACCTTTTGTAGGTCTCTTTAGAACCCAGTGGCTTTGGCTAGACACCAGAGATTATCCCTGTCCCGCATCAGGGCATGTAAAGAGGGTGTGATCCAGCTTGCAGAAATGCCTTTTACTTTGCACCTTTTGAGAGGGGCAAATTTGTCACAGACTTTTAATGGTATAAATACAGAAAAAGTCTCAAATAGTAGTAGTAAAAATCTTTATTTTTATACAGGAGTATAACTGATATTACAAAGTCACACTGTTAGGATCAAAGTCCCATTTGCAAGGTGGTCCTGTTTTAGTCTTGTAAAATCACTATTACGACTAGTACAAAATAATACAACCACTCATATGTCAGTGCTACCAAACATAATATTCAACATTTAACGGCTTGCATTCAACAGTACATTATTCCATCTGCTCTGCATACTACTGAGATTGCCATCAGTTAACCATTACGTGCATTTACAGGAGAGTTCTTTTCTTACTTGGGTGGAAAACGTATTATAGTCTTAGCTAACTTTGTTCACTAATCTTAGCCCGCACAGTTAGTGCATTGTACAGAAAGGTCATCTCCCACATTTATTTCTAACCTTTGGTATTTTAAACTTCCTTTAGAAAATGGGCTAGATTGTAGGAGCTGTTTGATTGGCTGAGAGCCACAGCAGAGGTACATTAATTTTCATAGATCAGATGGAACAGTGGCACCCAGGTGCCCCATTACTGAGAGTATACGGGCGCTCGAATGTTCAAAGAGAAAGTAGCTGCCATTTCTTGCCCTCGCTATGAGGCGTGAGGCCGAGGCCCTACAACTATTTTTCTGACAAATGCAAGAGGTTTCACTTTAAAATGTTAGCTTAGTACGTCGGGCGCTAAGCGCCATCTGGTCACAAAACACATTTTTCCCTAAATTTGAAGTACTTCAGCTAAGTGCTAGCATGTTATGTATTAAGTGTTACTGCAAGACAGTCACGCTTCGCTTCTGCGCTTACCTGACTGCATTTCATGCTTGCAGAAAACAAACAGAAAAACACTTTTATTTAAAATCAATTACCTTACTGTGGCTCCTTACATCCTCTGCCATTCTTAACTCATAAGCGCCTCCCGCAATCAGCGCAGAAGATACAGACATTCGTGGCAACATTTCCAGGAACACTGTCCTCCTATAGCAGTGCCTCTACTGACAGCTCTGACAAACAGGGAAATGCAACTGACAGGCAGGGATTACTTTACTTAAAACTTTCTTTTAATATATTTGAAAGATTTTATTTTCATTCTATTCCAATATTTCTACTAAAAAACCTTAAACTTATGCCCATTTCTAAGCAAATAATACCCTCCAGATTGGGCGGTATAGGCAATACCAGACCTTCCAAGGGCTATAAGGCCCTCTGCCTGCGTGTCTGGCCTCATTACGCCTTAGGCGGTCCAGTATTGCCCTAATACAATTCTGCCTGTCAGGTATGTTTGCTTGGTAGTTATTTTGAGATTATGCTTATGTTCAACTTTTGTTATTTTTTCACTTAAGTATAGTGGTTTTGATCCTTTCAACTTTATACATTAATTGGCCCACATTTGTTGTCTCTTTTGCTCCAGAGGTAGCCAGTTCAATAGATCATACATAATACAACTGTGTGTTTGATAATCGCATCTTAGTATTAAACGAGCCATCTGATTATACAGCACGTCTGTTATTTTTAATTGGGTTTTATTTGTCAAGCTATACATGTGGCTACCCAAATACTCACCATCACCTCTGAACATTTAGGCTTATGTCTTTGTTTTGAATGTAAATCTTAAAATTGTTTCTAAATCAGTCTTTTCACAGAGCCACACTCTTTGGTCTTAGAGCTAAAGGCTACTGGACCCTGTGGAAACCTGACATTTGTGGCCTGTGGAGCTAGTGCCTAGCATTATGCACGTATTGTTCTTGTGCCTGCAGAGTATATAGTGGTGCAGGCCCCAGCTGCCTCCTTCCTTTTATATTTGCTTGTGCATGCATGAGAAAAGTTTTGTTACAAAAATGGCATTTCAGAGGTGTATCACTGCTGAGCCCATTGCAACTCATACTGGAAGGGCTTGGCAGTCCAGACCAATAACCATGCACTGTGGTCGTGACACCACTTGCAGCTTGCTGGGTGGAAACTTGGTGTAGTTGAAAGGTCCGAAGCCACTCCTATCAGAGGGGGCTGTAGTCCTTTCATTTGCATGAAACCAGTCAGCAAGCAGCCTGAGAGTGATTGCAAAATATTTTTCTATCTGTCTTCTATCTGCCCACCTCTGGTAGCGCTTCTTTCTCCCCCACCCCTCCAGGTCACTTCGCCCACTTACCATTTCCAATCTTTAAATATATATATATATATATATATATATATATATATATATTTTAATATGTAAGTGGACCAGGATTCTCCACCCTCGGTATTGCTTCTCTTGACTCCCCTTCAGGTCACCTGTCCCCATTCTCTTTATGTAGGTAGCGGCACCGGGGTACTCACCCCTGATGACACCAAACATAAGCCTGACATTAGGGTGCCCAGTCTCAGTGTCAGAATATCCCTGAAATGAAGAAGACCCTCTCTTGATGGTTTTTTTTTAACCTGTAAAATAGAAAACTGTCCCTGTTGATCTGCTCCCCCCACACACACACACACACACACACCCATACACCCTCACTCACCTGAACATGTCCCAGGGCAAAGATCCACTCTTTGATTGAAGACACGCTTTGCTGCTGGAACCGCTGTCTGCAATATGAGAAACTAAGGTAAATCACGGTTCAATTGGCCAGATTTGAAAAATGACAGCTATCATGTTTGTGAGGAGGTGTGAAAAAATGGCTATGTTGAAAATTTGGGTCAAAGTATTTAAAATTACCAAAGTTACAAGCAAGTGTAGAAACATTTTAATGCATGCACGGAACTGTTGCCATTTTTACATGCTTTGACCCCAACTTTTCAACATAGCTTTCTTATGATCCCACCTCATGAACAAGGGTGGTGAAAATTTTCAAATCTTGCCTGAAAGGTGATTTTGCAACGTGACTGCGAAATCACCTTTTGGGCCCAATTTGCATAATTCATTCATCAGTGGTCATGAGGTGGGATTCCAAAAAGGCCACGTTTAAAATTTGGGGCCAGAATAAGCAAAAATGACAAAGTTATGCATCTGAGTTCAAAAACCCATTGAAATACATTGAACCATGTGTTTTTGCACCTGTGGTGCGGAATGACATTTCAGTGGTGCGGAATGATGTTGGGATTTGAAGATTTTCTCTGCAGAGTTCATAAGGTGGGGTAATAAGAAGACAATGCCGCAAATTTGGTGTACAAATATGGTAAAATGCCCAGGCTATGACTGAACATTACAGTATTTCAACATTCACTCATAACTTTGCTAATTTTCAGTAGTTTGACTCCAAGCTTCTTGGTAATGTTTTTTGACTTACTATAATTTTGTCTCAGCCTTACGACATCAGATGCTGTTTGAAAACTGTTATGGTAGGTAGGGTAACTGAAAAATCAAGTTATTCTGGTAACATGTCTATTTTGGACCACCACTCCTCTCTATGTGGGTGTAGTAGTATAGAACAGTCTCTCATCCAGGAATCTAGGCAGCCCCCCCCCCCAGTTGTAAAAAGAAATGGTCGGTGCCCGGCAAATGCTATGTGTCTGGTTCACCAGACCACTCGATCTTAACCTAATTCTCACAAGAAAAGAAACAGTGACAATATGTCCAGGTCTAGTTCTCAACAATGCCCTGAGGGCAGGGTTATCGTGAGAGAAGTTCTGGTGTCCCTCCTTCATTACCCTATGAAGGAGGTACAACTCCAGTCTACCATAACAAATGTTGATGTCATTATGGTTATCAATAATGAGTCAGTCTCTGTCTGAAGGAATTCACTGTGTAGCCCCCTTATAAGAAGTCTCACAAGACTGACATTATGGTAGCCGTCTCATTGGTGCAACAGTAAGGCAGTTGCTCCAGAGGCAGGTAACCCAAGTTCGAGGAACAAGCCTGTTTCTTCGGGGATTAGCTGGGAAAGATCGAGCGTCCCTAGGACAGTGTCCGGGGAGAAAGGAGTGTGATGGTGCTGGAGCAGCGCCACCTGGGTGACCGCAAGTAAAGTTGCGGGCTCGATTGCCTTGGGGAGGGGAGATACTTGCTGATGCCACATGGCAGCATACTCAGATGTGTGGCCTTGCTCATGATATAGTGAAATCAACCTCATAAAGGGCTAGAAACAGATGAAAATGTCCTCGTCACCCATAGATGACAGGTCCCAATACCTCCGGTCCTCCGTCCTGCCACCACCCATCACCTGATGAGCGACTGGTTTGAGGGTTCAAACAACATGAAGTCTTGCTGTATTCAGATATCGACAGTTAGCCCCAACACTTGAACTGCCCCAGAGAGGAAAGAGTTAACTCCATGCAGAAGCATGGAACATTGACTCGAGCTCGGTTTTCAAACCTCTGTCTGTGGTACTTCCCAGTGTAACCGTCAAATTCTTTACTCTGCCTAACAGTGAAGTCGCTCCAGAGATTTTCTCTGCTTGGTTCGGTATAGTAAAGCGTTTGGTTTTAAAAAACATTTCTTTATTATTTTTGGGGGGATTTCCAGCCTCTGTCTACGGTACAGGTAGTGTTGTAGATAGGTAGTGACTGTGTTTTTATTTTATTTAACTGTGGAAATAGTTTGTCTCTTCGGTTTCTTTTTGGTCGGTCCGGTTAGGAACCGACCTTGTGAATTCTCTAATTTTAAATAATATCTTTCTGGGATTAGAATGGTGTTCTGGTACCGATCGGTTTCAAAAGAACTGGGCTTTTTCTCAGTTCTTTTCCAAACCCATGACACAGTTGTTACCGATCGGTTGGTATTACCTGGCTTGAAAACTTCTATAGGGTAATTTTGGTAGGTTGGCCATATCTGAGAAACCCAAAAAGAAAACAGGCCCCACGGGGTTTCAGCACTGTACTGAGTGTGGGGAGGCCTTTGCTAAGGCCGACCCCCACTTCATCTGTGTTTATTGTCTGGGGTTTGATCACCTGCAGTCAGACTGCCAAATTTGCAAAAACTTTCCCAAAACCACTCTATAAAAAAGACTGAGTAGGTTGAGGGAAAGGGAAGTCAAGAAGTCCGTGGATCCGGATGGCCAGCCCGGTTTGGTTGCGGCCGAACCTGAGGAGGTGCCTACTGACCTGGGCGATACCTCCTCAGGCAAAAGGAGAGCCAACTCTGAGAGGTCAATTCCATCAAAAAAGAAACGAAAGTCTGCCAGTTCGGATCCAGTACCGGATACTCCAACCGCGGATGAGATAGCCAAAGTGATCAGTATTGTCCAATCGCTTCGCCTGGTTCCGTCTAAACCGGCACCGCCGGTTAGGTAGTCGGTTTGGTTGGAATCCGCTCCTTCGGATTACGACCTGGATGCTTTCTATGAGGAGTGGGAGGGAGACGAAGATTATCCCGACGATGATGACCAGGACGGTCTGGATGTGCCCATTGAACTGGACATCTCCCCAGGCAGGCCCTCTGATATCTCTCCTCCCAGGCTCTCTGAGTCCCCTTCACACTTCTTGTTTTACAAGAAGGTGGCCCAAACCCTCAGACTCCCTATGGTTGAAGCTGTTGAGGAGGAGGAAGAAGAGCCTGATTTTGTGGAGATGGACATCCCAGAGTCCAAAAGGTTGTCTATCCCCCTTCGTAAGTCCTTGGGGAAACAGACACAAAAGATTCTGCAGACTCCTAACTCTACCTCCTGTAGATAAAAGAATGGACAGGAGGTATATGTTATCAGGCTCAGCTGCAGAGTTCCTTTATTCACATTGCAGCCATGTTGAGGTAATGCGGGCTGCAGCCTGTGACAGGGCAAACATTCCTTTGGCTTCACACCCCCCAGACAAGGACTCCAGGAAAATTGATGCCATGGCCAAAAAACTATACTTGGCATCCTCTTTGGGACTCGGGCAGGAAAATTATATGGCCTATACAGCCAGGTACCAGAAGTCCAGGTGGGATACAGTATTGAAACTGGCTCAACAGGCCTCCCCCCAGCTAGCCAAAAAGCTGGAGGAGGTGGCTGCAGATGGAACTGAGGCATCCAAAGTACAATTTCATGCTACTGTGGACTCCAACGATGTGGCATCCAGATTCTTGGCTATATCTGTGTCTCTCAGGAGGCATGCTTGGCTCAGATGTACTAGCCTATCACAGGACACCCAGTCTAAGGCTATGGATTTTCCTGTAGTTGGTAACACTCTGTTTGGGGAGCAGACAGAGGCTTACATGAAAATGGACAACTACAGGACAACTTACAGGACTGCACAGGCCTAGGAAAGTCAAGCCACTCCTGAAAAGCAGCAGTCCAGGGGCAGGCCTTTTCACAGGCCTTTTTACCAAGCCCAGGCCTCCTTTTCTTACCACAAAGGTTTTTTTTCCTGAGGGAGGGATAGGAGGGGGATGAGCAGGGCTGCTTCCTCCTCCCAGTCTAAGGCTCCTGCCAAGCAGACACCCTGAGGTGTCAGCCTGGGTCTACTCCCCAATCCCAGTAGGAGGCAGGCTGTCTTACTACTTTCAGGCCTGGAAGTCTGTTACCTCAGACAAGTGGGTCCTGGAAGTAGTAAGCCAGGGACTAGCCCTCAGTTTCAAAAGGTACCCAAAAAGGAGGCCAAGTCTTTTCCACCTGCATCAATCTCAGAACCCTTGCCCTGGAGGCAGAGGTTTCTCTCTTCTAGCTCTCAGAGCCGTGAGAAGGTTCCTACTCAACACAGGGAAAAGGCCTGTACTCCAGGTACTTCCTTACCCCAAAGAAAACAGGGAGTGGCACCCATCCTGGATCTAAGGTACTTGAACAAACACATATCAAAACCCAAATTCAAAATCGTAACTCTGGGAATAATCCTTCCCTCTTTAAGGCCAGGAGATTGGCTAGCATCACTGGACCTCAAGGATGCCTACTTCCATAACCCTCCTATAGGTGCTCCCACAGAAAATACCTCAGGTTCGAGTTGCCATCAGGCCACTATCAGTTCAAGGCCATGCCCTTTGGCTAACATCAGCTCCAAGGGTGTTCACAAAGTGCCTTGCAGTAGTGGTGGCTTACCTCAGAAGACAGGGTATAACCATTTTCCATATCTGAGCGACTGGCTGCTGGTAGGGCAGTCATCAGATCAGGTCAGGGCAGCTCTGCAAACCACCCAGGACTTGCTCAGTTCTGTGGGTTTCTTCTGAATCTGCCAAAATCAGTCCTCGAACCAGTACAACTTCTCACCTTCATAGAGGTGGAATTGGATACTGTCCAAGCAAAAACCTTCCTTATAGACCTTGCTTCCTCCTTTCGGCCTCATTTCTCTTCCAGCAAGACAGTTCCTCCAACTCTTGGGCCACATGGCAGCCTCCACTGCAGTGGTTCAGGGAGCTAGATTTCAGATGCGGGACATTCAGTTCCATCTAAGGTCCTTTTGGTCACAGAGAAGGGACACTCTCTTCAAACTGATTCCAGTGACCCGAACTCTGGTACAAGCTCTCCAGCGGTGGCTGGACCAGGACAACCTCAGACAAGGGGTTCCATTTCTCCCTCAAGTTCCATCAGTTGTACTGACTATGGATGCTTCTCTGCTAGGCTGGGAGCCCACCTGGGAGCCTAACAGCTCAGGGAATCTGGTCCCATGAGTCTCTTCTTCATATCAATCTTCTGGAGCTCAGGGCAGTTTTCTTAGCCTTCAGACCGTCTCAGATTCAGTCAAGGGCAAGGTGGTCCAAATCAGGACAACACACTACCACAATGTGGTACATCAACAAGCAAGGAGGCACTCGGTCCATGGCCTTGTGCTCGGAGGCCATGAAGATTTGGTCTCTGGCCTATTCCCTTCAGACTTCCCTGGTAGCAGTTCATCTTCCAGGGAAAGACAATGTGCTAGCAGATGGCCTGAGCAGGATTTCACAAGGACATCACGGTGGGGCATCCCAGAGATAGATCTATTTGCAGCACCAGACAATCATCAACTTCCTCTGTTTTGTTGCAGACCTCCAGTCCTGGGGACAGTTCCCCAGGATGCCCTCATTCTGGACTGAAAGGGCAGGTTTCTCTATGCCTTCCCTCCTTTCCCCCTCCTGTTCAGAGTTCTGATCAAGATAAGAACTCAACCCTGCACAGTGATTTTGGTGGCCCCAGATTGGACCAGACAGCCCTGGTATCCTCTTGTGTTGTGCTTGGCTGTGTCACGTCCCTGTGTCTTCCCAGGAGATACAATCTTCTTTCCTCCTCCCAGGGGCGGATCTGGTTCCCCAATTTCCAGTCTCTCAACCTCAAGGCCTGGCTCTTGAAGAGTTAGAATATGCAGCACTTCATCTCTCTCAGGGAGTTCTGGATATTCTAAAGGTCTCCAGGAAACCTTCCACTAGAAAAACTTACAATTCCAAATGGAAGAGGTTCAGTATTTGGTGCTGTGAGAAAGACATCCTGCCTGATTCTGCAGACATGTCCACAATCTTAGTCTATCTAGTTCATCTGAATGGTCTAGGCCTTTGGCCTGCCACTCTGAAGGTTCATCTAGTAGCTGTCTCTGCATTCCTCTCAGCAGGGAAGGGCTCTTCCCTGGCATCTCATCCTGTTTTCAGAAAGTTTTTCAAAGGTCTGCTCCACATTAACACTCCCTTTAGGGAGCCTACTCTGCCTTGGGATCTTAATGTCTGCATTGCTCGCTGATGCAGCCACCCTGAGCCTATGGCTTCAGCTGAATTGATGTACTTGACCTGGAAAACTGTGTTTCTGGTAGCTGTTACTTCTGCCAGGCGGATTGGTGAATTATAGGCCTGTCAGTTGAACCTGACCTTATATCCTTCCATAGGGATAAAGTGACCTAAGAACTAATAGGAGGTTCTTGCCTAAAGTGGTATCGTTCCCTAAACCAGTCCATATTGCTCCCTGTGTTTTCACTAACCATTCTTCTTCAGGGAAAGAAGATTACACCGTTTGGATGTTAAAAGGGCTCTTAGCTACATAAGAGCATACTGAGGCACACAGAAATGACTGTCTTCAATTGTTTCTCACTTATGGTAAAAGTGGGGAAAGGTAAGCCTGCCATAAAAGATCTATTGCCAGGTGGATTGTTTCTTGTATACAATTCTGCTATGACAAATTGGTAGAACACCCCCTTCAGGCCTGAGGGCTCACTCCACTAGGGGTACAGCTGCCTCTAGCTGCGGCCAGAAATGTTCCCTTGTTAGAGATCTGTAAAGCAGCCACCTGGAAAACAGTACATACGTTCACCAAGCATTACTCCCTGGACATCCAGGCTAGGAGTGATGCTAGGTTTGGTACAGCAGTACTGCAGAGCTTGTTCCCAGAGTAGGTTCTGCATTCTCTCCTCCATAGGGAACTGCTTGGTAGTCTGCATTATGTCTGAATATATTAAGACTTCATGTTGTTTGAAGAAAAAATGACTCACCATAGTAATGTTGTTTCTTCTAATGGAGTCTTGCTGTATTCAGACCTCCATCTCCCTCTCAGAACCTGTTTTGGGAAGTGGTCTGGCAGGTACAGTGTTGCACCTCAGGGGTGTACCTTGTACCCTCCCTTTTGGTGGGGTAGCTGTTATGTTTATTATTCTTATGTTCATAGCCTAAATTGTCACTACCTTGTTTCTTCTTGGGTTCTTGACTTGAGTCTTTTGGACCCCAAACTATTTTGCCTTTTGGCTATATGTTTCAAACAATTTCCATATTTTAGTGCCTAGTTAGTTGCTCTTAAGAATCTGACAGTTACACTGGGAAGTACCACAGACAGAGGATTGAAAACTGAGCCTGCTTTCATCAAGTTCCATGCTTCTGCATGAGTTAACTCTTCTCTCTGGCAGTTCAAGTGCTGGGTCTTACTGCATTATGTCTGAAAACAGCAAGACTCCATTAGAAGAAACAACATTATTATGGTGAGAGTAATTTTTCTTACGTCCTCATCCCGATTCTGCCTTAGGGGCACACCAAAGCTCTGTGGAGGGCCTGCGGTGTAGGTGAAAGGTGGACAAGTGTCTATGTGTACATTGTGACTCTTAAAGGAGTTAGGTGCCAGGGACAGAAGGAAGGGGCAAATGAAGTACTGCTTTAAAAAAAAAAATAAAAAAAATAAGATTGAAAACATGATAGGATTCAACTCTGCAACTCAGAATGATGAGCTACAAGTAACATATCTCTGTGATATGACTACTCCCTCTGTAACAGGCTTAGAGATATTTCTGAAAGCCTTCTGGAGTCTGCCTTAACGCAGGACTTGTTTGCAGTTGTTACTCAAGATTTTGAATACAATAGCTACCAGCTAAGGACTGCTGTCGATGCCTCTCTTGCAGTAGTGACAGGTTTTGTCTAGATGGCCTACTGAAGATCATCAACATCCCAATACTGACACTGTAGTGCAGCATGAGGCGGGTGCTGCACTCTTGAAGTGCCGTCTTACGGATGAGACATTAAACCGAGGTCCCATTTGCCTGTTCTGGTGGTAGTTCTCAAAAAGAGTATGGGAATTTCCCCAGTGTCCTGGCCAAATTTCCCCCATTCACTAAAAATACCACTAACAGTTTAATCTGGTTCAGTGCCAGTTGCCATCCATCTGTATCCCTCTCTCCCCAGGACGAGGCTGAAAATAGGCAGAATTGTCTAGTCCTCCTTTCCGGTCAACAAAACTAAATAAAAATAATCAGTGTGCAGCTGGTCCTCTGGATCACACTACAAGGAAACTACGTCATTCACAGGGTCCTGTGGCGAGCTGCACTCCTTGGGGTTCACTGGGCTTCTACCGGGCAGGATAGTAGAGAAGGTGCTGGAGTAAGAGCTGGGAAAGGCTTGTGCCAGATACTTTGTTGACAAGAAGACTGGTGTTTTTGTAGTACCTCTGTCAGCTAATTTCTGGAGCCTCTTTTTGTCCTTTTATGGACATCCAAAGGAAATTTGACATGCAACAGAGTGTTTTTACAGATACTGTCAATTAAGACACTTTTTACCACTCTTATAGCTTAGGAGTGTGTAACACAGAGTCACACACAGCCATTATTACAGATTTTATGTTTTAATGTGGACTGAGAGCTCCAAATATCTGATATCCCCATTTATATATAGCATTGGTTGATTCTGGAGCTGACTCACAACTTATGTACTCCACAGGTGGCAGGAAGTGCTGGACATCACGTACAACTGTGGAGCAGTGGCACAGAACATGCCAAATAACTTCCAGAGTTTACAGCTCACACCAATGGAGGGAATATGCCTGGAAGCACCAAATCAGGTTCTTCTGCACTCCTGCCATTACTGCACACTATCGAATTGCTCAGGATGCCACCTGCTGGTGGCTGTGTGTAGAATCTCAGGTTTGTCATATGGCATGTGGGCACGCCCCTCCCTCCGCCCTTTCTTTCAGGCACTTCAGGCAAAACCGGAAGAGCTCTGTTGTACTCCAATACCTCTTACAGCTGAAATGTTCCTCCTTTTTCAAATTTTCTTTTTTTTTTGTTTTACCAGGAGAGACACACTAAGCTGAAAGTTTGTTTACAGGTGAAACCTGGGAGCACAAGGAAGTTAAGTGACTTACTTAGGGTCATATAGTATGCAAGTGGGGGCTGTGGGATTCAAACCCAGGCTATACTGCCTTCTGTGGCCTGTGAGATTCTCAGTCTAGATACCTATTAAGTATCCTTTTCACAGCAGCAAAAGCCATTACCAAGGCTTGGCTTACCCCTCAGTGCCCAACTCTCACTACTTGAAGAGCCATTGTTAATCATATACACAGAATGGAGAGATCACTCAGTATTGGAATGATAAGGTGGAACTTTGTTTCTGTAGATGTAATGGATGGATCCTGCAAGTGATGATTAAGGATTCAGATTTTGTCCCTTGCCCTCTAAATACAACTCCTGGTACCACCCTCTTAAAACTGTAGAGCCCTTTACAATAAATAATGTTCTAGGGACATGGATATGTTGTTCATCCACACTTATTGGCAGGTATCCTTGCCGCTTTAAATCTTGCCGGAAGGTCTTCAAGCTGGCTCCTCCCACCCACCCGGGTGGTATAACTCTCGGCTCCGCCCCATGACGCCAGATCTTCCTTACCGCTTGGAAGCTCAGGTTCCCTCCTTAACGCTCTGCGTTTGAGACTAGTTCCTATTTCTTCCGCTTCTGCGAATTTAAAAGTTTTTGCTAAAAAGACTTGATCTTCTTCCGATCCCTCATGGCTGCGATGGACACGTCGACTCCGGTTTCGGAGATGCCCGTGCGGGCGAAGAAGATGTCTCAGACGGATCCACACTCCATGTGTGTCTACTGTTTGAGGCCTTGAGCATGACCCGCAGGACTCGACTTATGCTCTTCCTTTTGGCCCTATGTCTCGAAGACCCGTGCTGCCCGATTGCATCTGGGCCATCCCGAGCGTTCCCTCGTGAAGTCTAAGGAGGCCAGTCGGCAGTGTCCGCGGCGGGCGGGCCTCGGCGGATCAGCTCGAGCAGATGATCGCCCTCGAGAGGAAGTAGTAGCGGGCAGTATCTTCCTCGGCCGCATTTATCCCGCTCTCTCTGGGTTCTTCCTACAGCTTCCTTTAGGAGCTTTTGTCTCCCTCTCCACTAAGGGAGAAGGGCCAGCGTCTGCTGGACCTTTTCTCGGTCCAAAAGAGGGACAAAGGTAAATCCCTCCGTCGGCGCTCTTGGGAGCAGGAAAGGTCCCTCTCCGAGTCGTCGACCGTCGAACTTGACCACTGGTCTCACGGTGTCCCTGTCAGGTCAGTTGACTGAGACTCCGTCGGCGAAGTCGAGATTTTCTCGATCCGTTGGGACGGGTTGTATTGCCTATAAAGCCGAGACTCCCTCTCCCGGTTCCCCGAGTTGAGATCCGTGGGCTTGCCTGTGCCTCCGGTTCCGGAGCCCTCGGATGAACCCTCCGGGCGAAGGAGTGCGGTTCCTGCCGACACTTCTCCGCACCCGACCTCGGAAGAAGCGGGGCTCGGTCTCGATCACCGGACCTCTTAAGTAGTCCAGCCGATCCCGTCTATAAGCGGTCCGGTCACGGCTTTGTGATAAGCGGCGTCGCCGCCTCGTCTCGTCCTCCTCCTCGGACGAGGAGGCTTCGGCGTAAGTTACGTCGACGGTACGAGGACCTCATGTGGCAACAGTTCCTCCTGACCGGGAATAAGCCGACGCTGTCGCCTTCCCCGGCCATTAAGTGGCTGTCACCGGAGCGGCCGACACAACCCCTCGACTTACCCGAGGAGCCTGTACCCAGGCCGGTTGTTCGGCCAAAACCAGCTGCTCCACCGATTCCGGTGGAACCTCCGCCTCCACAGCCACTATTTGGGGCTCCGACCAGGGATTCTCGGTCGGCTAAGGTCTACCCATAGGCTGTCTAATACCCTCACTCCCAACCGACCTCGGCAGGTAGAGGGTGGCTCAGGCCAAAGGCAGCTCTTGAGGACTCCGTCTGAGTCCGAGGATAATTCCTCCTTTTTCTCCAAGCGAATGAGACTTGGAGTCCTCAGGAGGACAGTCAATGGACGATAGCCCGTCGTCCTTCCTAGGACTGCTTGGCTCATCTCGGAGTCCACGGGATGAAGCTCAAACCCGTTCCAAGCGGGCCAGGTATCCCTCACGGAGATTCTGGACTGAGGGATTCTCCAACGGAGGCCTTTCGGTGGCGAGGCCATGAGTGGGTCCCGGCCTTGGAGCTTTGGCAGCGCCCTGCTTCCCTGTCCTCGCCTTCGGCCAGGATGGCCAGGAAAGTATCACGGTCCCTACGGTTCCCTGTCTGGTTTTGGAGCACCCCTCTGCGGAGGGGTTGGTTACCGACAGCGTTTTCAGCGCCCGGCTGCGCCAGGGATGTGGACAAACCTCCGACAAAGGAATCAAGAAATTGGATTATGTCGGTAGAAAAGTCTATGTTGTGTCCTCTCTAAGCTTCGTCAGGCCAGTTCGGCCGTCCTCATGGCACATTTTCTCATGCCCTGTTGGGCTCCTGGATGAGGTCATCCCTCATCTTCCCGCGGATCTGCAGACTACGGTCAAGCAGGTGCGGGACCAGAGACAGGGCAGTGGCCAAACAGCAGCTCCAGACTGCTTTAGATATTGGGATTCATGTGCCAGGTCGGTGGCGGCGCGTGGCTATCGTCGGCAGGCTTGGCTGAGGATATCCACCTTTACTTCGGATACCCAGCACAAGTTGGCGGATGTTCCCTTTTGGGGACTGACCTCTTGACCCTGGGGTGGAAGGTCACCTGCAGAGGATCGAGAAGTCAATGCTACCTTGGACTCGGTCTCTCCGCTCAGAAGGACAAAGGCCGCCAAACCACAGCCTAAGCCCTTTCGTCCTTCTGCCCCCAGCACTTAACAACATCAGGCCAACAGGCTCGGCCTTGGCATCCCAAACCCAAGCACTCGGCTTCCTCTAACAAGGGAGGAGGAAAGGCCCAGGAGGGTCCCTCGGCCGGTCCCTCCTCCAAGCCTGCCCAGTGACGGGCTGAGGGGTGTCGCCCCCATCCCCGTCACCTTACCCCTGGTTCCCCCCGTGGGGGGACGGCTCCGACACTTCCTTTCCGCCTGGTCCGCTGTTACCACGGACAGGTGGGTACTGGAGGTGGTGGGAAAAGGCCTGCCTCTGGAATTCGAGCAGGCCCCACCCTTCAGAGCCGTCGCACCTCGGGGGGCCTCGGGGTCCGTAGCCTCACTGTCGGCTCGTCGAGCCGACGCCGTTCTCCTCCTCCGAAGGAGGTGATCACGAGTAGCGGACCCCCTCAGACCCAGGGTTTGTGTCCAGGTACTTCCTGGTTCCGAAACGGACGGGGGGCTGGCGCCCCATTCTCGACCTACACGACCTAAACAAGTTCCTAAGGTCTCGAACCTTCAGGATGGTCACTCTGGCTCAGATACTACCATCCTTGGAACGCGGCGTGTGGTTCTGCTCTCTGGACTTGCAGGACGCGTTTTTTCACGTCCCTATCCGTCCGTCTCACCAGAGATTCCTTCGCTTCCAAGCGGAAGGATCCCTTTTCGAGTTCCGAGCCATGCCCTTCGGCTTGTCTCCAGCTCCCAGGGTCTTCACCAAATGCATGGCAGTGGTGACAGCATTCCTGCGGCGCCGAGGGGTCCGGGTGTACCCTTACCTGGACGACTGGCTGATAGCAGCTCCCTCCAGGCAGGAGGTGGAGTGGTCCAGAGATCTGGCCCTCCAGGTCTGCTCTCAACTGGGCCT
Source organism: Neoceratodus forsteri (assembly GCA_016271365.2). Lineage (NCBI taxonomy): Eukaryota > Metazoa > Chordata > Ceratodontiformes > Ceratodontidae > Neoceratodus > Neoceratodus forsteri. Next base: position 878,377,440 of record CM057456.1, read on the forward strand.
CCTTATCAACGAGGCCAAGTGGAACTTCGAGCAAGCAGGTGATTCTGTTCATCGGGCACAGCTCGACTGTCTTGAGCCAAGCGCCTCGGCTCAGCGGACAGGGCCGAGGTTCTTTTCCTCCTTTGCCCAATCATTTCTGGTTGGGCAATTGCGCCCTGCCCGGGACTTCCTGCGCCTCCTGGGTCTCATGGCGGCCTGCACCAGCGTGGTCTGTTGGGCCCGCTGGAACATGCGTTCCCTTCAATGGGGACTGGCCAGTCAGTGGTCATAACGCTGCGATCCTTTGGACCAGCTTGTGTCAGTGACACAGGAGATGTGGAACGCTCTCCAGTGGTGGATCGTTCCAGGTCATTTGCAGGAGGGCATCCCATTCGTCCGCCCCGAGCCGGCGGTGTCTCTATCGACCGATGCCTCTCTGATGGGTTGGGGTGCCCATCTGGGGACACACGGGCTCCGGCTTCTGGTCCCTGCGGAGTCCCGATGCCACATCAACCTGCTGGAGCTCCAGGCGGTCCGCCTAGCTCTCACCGCCTTTGCTCCGTTCCTCCGGGGTCAAGTGGTCCGAGTCCAGGCGGACAACACCACGACCATGTACTATCTAAACACGAGGCGGGGCGCGCTCCATGCTTCTATGCAGGAAGCTCTCCGCATTTGGTCACTCGTGCGCAGCCTGGAGGCGGATCTCCTAGCCATTCATGTGGCAGGAGCCTCCAACACCCTGGCCGATGCCCTAAGCCGGATAGGGGCTGCATCCCACAGTGGTCTCTCTCCTGCGGAGGTAGTACAGCATCTGTTCTCCCATTGGGGGCACACCTCAGGTGGACCTGTTTGCCTCCAGGGAGAACGCGTAGCTGAGGCTGTTCCATGCTCGCCCCCCTCAGCAGGGCTCGCTGCAGGGGGATGCCTTCTCGAGGCAGTGGACCCCGGGCCTCTTCTACGCCTTTCCCCCATTTCCCTTGATCCACAAGGTGCTTCTCAAGGCGAGGAGGGACAAGGCGCAGGTGATTCTGATAGCCCCAGACTGGCCTCGCCAGTTCTGGTACCCAGATCTCCTCAGTCTCAGCTCCAGGACTCATGGCAGCTTCAGCTCGCCGGACCTGCTCTCAGTCAATCAGGGAAGGTGTTCCATCCGGACCTTCAATCCCTGCACCTGACGGCCTGGTTCCTGAGCGGCTAGAGTTCTCCAGGCCTTGGTCTTTCCGACGAGGTCCTCAATGTAGTTGAGGCGCCTCGTATGAGTCGACCAGAAAATGCTATGCCTTCAAATGGAAAAGGTTTTCCATTTGGTGTCAGAGCAAGGGCTTGGACCCTTCCTCCTGTTCCTGGCAAGCATCTTGGACTATTTATGGTCCCTTTCTAATCAAGGGCTTAGGTCGGCGATCCTAAGGGTGTACCTGGCCAGCTCTCTGCTTACAGGCAGGGCCGAAGCAGTCGGTAGCACAGGAGAAGGTGGTCTGGTGCTTTTCAAAGGCCTTGATCACATTTCCCTCCGTGCGAGAACCTCCACCTCCGTGGGATCTACTGCTGGTACTGGCAAAGCTCATGGGCAAGCCATTCGAACCTATGCACAGGTGTGCTCTCTCTCACCTGTCGTGGAGACCGCCTTCTTGGTGGCTATCACGTCAGCCAGAAGAATGGGAGAGCTCCAGGCGCTTTCCATCGAGTCTCCTTACCTGGTCTTCCACAGGGACAAGGTTGTCCTGCGCCCCACCGAAATTCCTTCCGGTGGTGTGCGAGTTTCACCTTAACCAGGTGTTGACTCTGCCGGTGTTCTACCCCAATCACACCTCGGAGGCCGAATATAGGCTCCATACTCTTGACCCTAGAAGGCTCGCCTATTACAAAGAGCCCGCGGCTGAAATTCGGGAGAGGTTTGCAGCTGTTTGTCACCCTACGCTGAAGCCGCATCTGGCAGACCTGCAGCTGCCGGACGATAAGCAGGTGGTCACTCCTGCATAGATCTCTGCTATAAGTTGGCGGGCATGGAGCCTCCCAGAGGATAAGGCTCATTCTACCCGCCATACTGCTGCAACGTGGCTGCTTCCAGGGACGTCCCTATCCAGGAAATCTGCAGGGCTGCTACCTGGAAGTCAGCACACACCTTCATTACCCATTACCACATCGATCTTGAGTCACGCCGGGATGCTGGTTTGGGGCCCGGTTCCTCCAGTCTCTCTTTCCCAAGTAAGTATTGGGGGTGTGCGTCTTGCCTCCCTCCTCCCAGGAGAACTGCTAGGAGTCTGCCAATAAGTGTGGATGAACAACATGTCCATGTCCCTAGAAATGACGGTTACTCACCTGTAACAGGAGTTCTAGGAATGGTATATGTTGTTCATCCATCTGACCTCTGCCTGGACAAGACAACCTGAGCTTTCCAGCGGGCCAGATCTGGCGCCATGGGGCGGAGCCGAGTTATGCCACCGTGGGGTGGGAGGAGCCAGCTTGAAGACCTTCCGCAAGATTTAAAGCGGCAAGGATACCTGCCAATAAGTGTGGATGAACAACATATACCATTCCTAGAACTCCTGTTACAGGTGAGTAACCTGTATTTACTCTTTAGGAACTGGCACAGAACTAGTTTTAGTCATTTATTTGGAACAATTCTATTTGCCCCATCTGCTCCCCAGGGACTGGGAAACTAAATTTCCTTGCTCTTACCACTCTGCAAACAAGAGTCTTATTGCAGACCTCCAACTTTTGGCACATTCTGGGCTGCATGTTGTTTAAACAGTGCTGTTGATGCATGCCCCCGCTGTAACTTAGGAGGTTAGTCATCTTATCTGCCTTGAATATGTAAAACAGTGAAGGCTCTTGGCCATTCTGTTGTATTTATTCTACTTTTATTGTTCTACTTGTGGATGTTGCAGATGTTAAAAAGTTCAGTAAAGAATATGTTTATACAAAAAAAAGAAGAAGACAGCATGTGCCCAACCCTGGACCTCGGGTCACTGAACAATACATGCCGCACAAGAAATTCAAAGTAGTACCCTTGGCTTTCTACTACCATATCTAATAGCCCAGCACTGGCTGGCCTCCCTGGATATCAGGCTGCATAACATCATATTTCTGTCAGTGCCTGTCATCAAAAGTACCCGAGGTTCTGTGCAGGGTTCAAACATTACCAGTTTAGATTCTTGACATTTGGGCTTGCACTGGAGCCATATGTCTTCGCCAAGTGATTTGTAGTGCTTGCAGCCATTCCAAGTATGAAACAGAAGTGACAGTGGCCTCATTGTGCCAATTTCTGATGTCTTCGAGAGTTCTGTTCAATCTCTAGAAATCTGTTTGGCTTCTTTTTGGCACAGGAAAAAATAAGAGGGTCAGGCTAGGGGTAGTGTATAGAGCACCATCCCAGACAGAGGAGAGGGACAGGGAGCTTGTGGGGGTAATACAGCAGAAGTGTAGAAGGGGCAGTAAAGTGGTGGTTGGAGACTTCAACCTACCAGGGGCAGATTGGGCACCATGACATCAGCTAGCAGCAGGGAGTAAGTAATCCCATAAGCGCTCCAGGATGTGGTTCTGACGCAGATGGTAAGAGAGCCAATAAGGGAGGGCAACATCCTAGACCTTGTCTTGTCAGATGGTGATCAGGTTAGGGAGGTGTGAGGGTGGAGGACCCCGTAGAGAGGAGTGACCATAGCTTAGTATGGTTCTACCTCAAGCTGGGTAGGGAGGAGGCATTTACCGCCACCAAGGTCATTGACTTTAACAGGGCCAACTTCAGTATGATGGCTACAATTCTGGGGAGGCATGTGACTACCATGAAACCAGACACGGACATCACCCAGAAGTGGGAAATAAAGCTGGGGCTGGTGGAGGCCACAAACTCATGCACTGTGTGGAGGGGAAAGAAGATTAGGTTCAATAAGCCGAACTGGTGGACCAAGGGTATACAGACAAAGGTGAGGGAAAAAAAAAAGGCAGCCTTCAAACAATACAAGAGGACCTGCAAAGAAGCAGTTGAGGAGGATTACATCAAGAGCTCCAGGGGGGTGACCAGGGCGGTATGGGTAGCCAAGGCTATGAAGGAGCTAAGGCTTGCTCAAGGGATCAGTAAGGGAGAAAAATAGATTTTCAAATGTATCCGGGAAAGAAGGAACTGTAGGGAGCGGATTTCTAGAATTAAAACGGAGAGGGGATGGGTACAGGAGGGGGCTAAACAGGCAGAGGTATTAAATGAATACTTCTCAGTTTTACAAGGAGTGGGAGGAATCTAGTAAACAGGGGCAGGATAGGGTAGAGAGGGAGGGAGGAAGGGCTAGAATGGTGGATGAGGGATCCCAGTGCAGAGGGTGCTAGAGGGCCCATGGTCTCCGCAGACAGATAAAGCACCAGGACTGGATGGGATACACCCCAGGGTCCTGAAGGAGCTTGCAGAGGACCTGGTGACACCTCTGACAGATGTATTCAACACATCCTTTCTATCGGGATGTGTGTCCCTGGATTGGAGTGTGGCGCATGTGGTGCCTATCCACAAAAGTGACTCCTGGGATCAACCAGGGAATTGCAGGCTGGTCAGCCTCACAGTGATTGTGGGGAAGCTAATGAAGACTATCCTGAAGGAAAGGATAGTGCCATTCCTGAAGGAGAATGGTCTCCATGATGATTGACAGCATGGGTTCACACAGGGAAGGTCTTGTCAGACCAGCCTTGTGGACTTTTACAACTGGGTGACTAGGGCCTTGGATGAAGACAAGGTAGTTGATGTCCTGTATTTGAACTTCAGTAAGGCCTTCAACTCGGTGCCACACTGGAGGTTGGTAGGCATACTGAAGGTTCTGGGGGTGGGGAATAGTGTAATCAAATAGAGTGGGACCTGGCTGGAAAACAAACAGCAGAGGGTGACAGTAAGGGGGGAACTATCATCACCACGGGTGGTCGTCAGTGGTGCCCCACAGGGCTCAGTGGGGATAGGGTGGTCAAATAGATTGGGAACTGGCTGGAAAACAGACGGCAGAGGGTGGTAGGAAGGGGGGAAACTATCATCACCAAGGTTGGTCATCAGTGGGGTTCCACAGGACTCAGTGTTGGGACCAGTGTTATTCACCAGCTATATAGCAGATATTGCAGACGGGAACCAGAGTCAGATAAGTTTGTTTGCTGATGACACCAAAATGGGAGCAGTGGTGGATGGGGTGGGGTTAGGGGTACTGCAGAAAGACCAAGAAACATTGGAGAGATGGTCATACACCTGGCAGTTGGGATTCAGTGCAAAGAAGTGCAGAATTGTGCACCTCGGTAACAAGAATCTTGGATACAGCTACCAGCTGATGGGTGTACAGTTGTTGGTCTCCTTTGAGGAAAAAGATCTTGGGGTGCTGGTCACTGGTCATATGAATCATTCTGCACAGTGTAGGAAGGCAGCGGCAAAGGCTAACAAGATGCTGGGTGTATAGCGAGGGGAATCGCATCAAGGAGTGAAGAGATGGTTCTGTCACTGTACAGGGCTCTGGTGAGGCCTCATCCAGAGTACTGTGTGCAGTACTGGTGCCACCTTCTTAAAAAGGGACATCAGACTGTTGGAGGGGGTACAGAGAAGGGTGACCAGGATGACAAGTGGGATGAGAAATAAACCCTATGATGCTAGGTTGTGGAAGCTCAATATGTACTCCTTAGAGGACAGACGAGATAGGGGTGATATGATTGAGATCTTCAAATACTTGAAGAGCATAAACAGGGTTAGCCATGAGGGTCTGTTTAGGTATAGAAGGGAAGGGACTACACGAGGGCATAGTCTGAAATTGGGGTGGGGAGGTTCAGAAGAGAAATGAGGCGCTTCTCACAGAGAGGGTGGTGATGGCTTGGAATGCATTGCCTAAAGAACTGATTTTATGACATCAGTAGGGGGGATTTAAGAGGGGTGGGACAGTGTCAAGGGCAAAATCAGAGCTGGGGGAGGATGGCGATAACTCTCATGGTACAAGCAAGGAGGAAAGGAAAGAAGGGGATGGGGGGGCAGCATCAGTACTCAACACTGAGAACCGCACACTCTAGCAGACTTGATAGATCATAAGGCCTTTATCTGCTGGCATCATCGTATGTTTGTATGTTCTTCCTAGGGATTTCAGTTCATAGGTGCGATCCTGAACTCCACTTAAGTAAAGTCCTGCCTACTGGAGGACAGAGTGGAATTGATCATTTGCCTGGCCTACTATGTCGAGGACAAAATTAGGTGGCCGCGCACTCCATACAGGTGATGTTGGGCATGATTACAGCCACAGTTTTTACCATACCCCTCGCAAGGGTGCACATAAGAAAATCCCAGGGTGATCACAAGCATTTCAACCCATGGATCATCTGATTTAGGTGACAGAGCCTCTGACTTGCTCCCTCCTGTGGTGGTCCTCAAAGGAAAACCTCCTTCAGGGGTTCCCCATCTCATCTCTGGAGGTGTAGGTGACAGTAACAGCCGACACCTGCTTAGTGGGATTGGTTGCACACTGTCAGGGTCTCTAAACTCAAGGGATTTGGTCATAGTCAGAATGGTGTAGTCACATACATTAGTAGCAGTTGATTTGGCAAATTATTTTCCAAAATCCCACAGGATCTATAAGGAGATTTTTGTGAGATTTTCTGCTGTGGGAGCAGTCCCAAATATTTTTTTCTCTAGGTATCCACAGAATCTTGGGAAATTCCTTGCTGAATTGACTGCTACCACTGTAAACGTGTTAGAGAGCTGTCCTGTATAGGCTGCAAGCTCTGTCAGGCCTGGTGTGTAACAAGTGAGTACATCTCCAGATGGTCAAAAAGTGTGTCATGTTCTAACGCAACAAGCAGTACTACAGAGTCCTATCCTCTATGCGAAGATACTAAGAGTGCTGTCTAGGCACAAGGTTCTTCTCCAGGCCGCCCATCATCCTGGTATAGAAATGCCCTTGCAGACAATCTCTGAAGAGTGGAAGACCCTTCTGAGTGGTATCTCTTGGAGGACATAGTTCAGTGTCTGTTTTAGGATTAGGGTAGGGTGGAAGAATACCTTTTTGCATCCCATTACAATGCAAAACTTCTACTCTTTTGCTTCAGAAATCTGGAGTATAACTCTTTCAGGATGCATTTAGGCTGCAGAGGACATGCTGCTTTCTTTATGCCTTCCTGCCACTGCCGCTCATGCAGGGAATACTCCTCAAGATAGAGTTGCATGGGGCTCAAATGATTCTGATAGCCTCTTGTTGGCCTTGATAGATCTGGTACTCTCTGTAGCACCAAATGGCAATACAACAACCATGAACCAGACTCTTGAGGATGCATCTTCTGATCCAGTTTCAAGGTTAGCTTGTTGCAGTGTGTCTCAGAACTCTTTCTGGCAGCCTGGACCATCCACCAGGAAAGCCATTGGGGTATAAGTGTTTCTGTATTTCATGTTTGAGAGTCCAGGGACTCTTTTTATTGCTCTCTGGAGCAAGTTCTGGACTATCTGCAGGTCCTTTTTGTTTCTGGCCTTCAGTACTCTTCCATAAAAGTCCACTTTGTTTGCCACCTCAGTTATATCATAAGTTGGCCAAACACCCCCTCTTTTGGAGGTTCTTATGAAGAATCTTGCATTTGAGACACCCATTAAGAAACCGTTTCCAGCTGAGATCTCACTCTGGTGTTGGATATGCTCACACAGAAGTCCTTTGAACCAGCTTGTGTCATAAAGTATCTAACCTTGAAAACTGGGTTCCTAATGGCCATTGCTTCTGCACACAGAGTATCTATGTTACAGGCTATAGTGATGGATACTCCATACACAGTTTTCCATAAGGACAAGGTGGTGCTCCAAAAACATCCAAAATTTCTGCCTAAGGTGGTGTTGGAGTTCCATCTCTTCCAGTCTTTGGTGCTTCCTACTTTATATCTCAAGCAGAAAACTCTGAGTGAAATGTTGGTACATTCTTACTGTGTTGGAATAATTCTTTTCTTCTACGTCAATAGAAACAAATATTACAGGTAAGCTTCTCAGCTGTTTGTCTCTTTCCTTCCTAGTTGGAAGAGAATTCCCATCTCAAAACTATGCTTGTCAGATTTGACTGTCAGTTGCATTCAGTACTGCTACGTGTTACCAAGGCAGTGATTGCTGGTCTCTGTCAGAGCTCTTTCCATTTGACAATGGCTGCCTCAGTGGCTTCACTCAGTTTAATCCCTATTTCAGAAATATGTTGGGCTGTTCCTAGAGTAGTGTACATACCTTCACAAAACACTGTCTCTGAATGTCCCTGAACGTCCACTCCAGAAGACACATAGGATAGTGTATGGTAGCCCATACACAACAATGCTATTCTTACACTGAGTGGTTACTATGACATCAAGGACCTCGAGAGCTAAGCGATATCATTAGTAACCACGAGGTGTGAGAAGAAATGATGCTGTATATTGGGCTACCATACACTATTCTGAATAGTGTATGGTCCCAATGACACACAATCGCTACTTTTCTTCTTTTTTTTTTTCAAGCATCTGCCCCTGCTCTCCGCGATCTGGGCACTTTTTTGGTCTGCCTGCCTGCCACCCTCGCCATGTGGCACTTCAACCACCACTAGCCCTATCAACAGCGCCTGATGGGGTCGCTTACATTGTGGTGTCATACTAACGCAGATTGGGGTGGCCAGTGGACAGCAGGTAGGCAGGGATCTGATAGAATGGAGTCACAGCCTACCTCCCAGGCTAGCAGGGAAGGTCTCAGGCGGCGAAGGGAGGGAGTAGGGGAGGATGGGAGGGTGATGAAGGAAGGGGGCAGGATGGAGGGTGAATGTAGAAAGCTTAGGCAACAAATCAGCTGAGCTACAGGCACTCGTGGCAGTGTGGAGGATGGCTATTGCAGCTGTCACGGAAACATGGGCAACTTGAGCACCGGACTAGAATCTGCGATCCCAGGGCACAAATTATTTTATTTAGTTTTTGTTTTCCGGTAGGTGCACTAGCCAACAAAGTGATTATTTTCAGGCACGACCGGGAGAGTACACAACATCATGAAAATAAGTAACAGAACATTTCAAACATAGAAAAACAAACCTTACGTTGGAGGAAACAAGTCAAGATAGAAAAACATAATCCAAGCAAGGAGAGCTAGAAAAAAACAAGGGCAAACATTACAGTTACAGGGTATTAACAACTTAACAATGGTACATAATATGGAGTATTTAAAGACATAGCAGTAGACCAAATACAGCAAAAGAATAAAATGGTAGATCATATGATGTTACAAAGATAGTACACTAAAGGAAAGGTACAGGTGACAACTATACAATTGAATTAGAATATATTGGAAAGTAGGAGGAGCAGACTGGGCATATGTAGTGATGCGGTCCTTCAAAGTCCAAAATAAATAGGGTCATTGGACAAATGCCTGGGGCAGAGGAGCAGGGGACAAATGAGGTCAGGGGGCCTGACCAGATGGTTGTAGTAGATCAGAACAAGTGCAATGGTCAGTCTGCATAAGATAACACCAGAACACAGTCTTGAAGTGTAAGTGGGATCCAGTCTGTCGAAGTTCAGTGGGAAGCGTATTCCAGAACTGTGGAGCAACATGTCGGAAAGCACCAGCACCTTTTGAGGTGTGTGATCTAGGGAATTTTAGTAAGTATTTATCAACAGATCTCAGATCATGAGAGGAGATAATAGGAAGTAGCATCTCCGCCAATGATGTTGGGGTTTCCAACCTGATAACAGAGTCAACAAGAGAGCCAGTGTAGTAATGTCTAAATGCCATTGGAGAGAGCCAGCCCAGGTCTTTGTAAAGTTGACAGCGATGCTTTAGACGAGGGGAAGAGGACACGCAGCAGCAGATATTATTGTAAGTAACATCCCACTTCTGGAGGGAGGCTTTCTGGGCAGCACCAAGGATGGAGGCACAATAGTTAAGGGTAGGCAGCAGAATTTCCTTTGCAATGGCCATTTTAGCTAATGGTGTCAGCATGTAGCTAGACTTGTATGCAGCACCCAGTTTATTGTTTACTGCTTTGCAGGTAGTTTGAATATATAGGCTTAAATCTAGGGATTGATCCAGCAAAACCCAAAGATAATTAAAAGATGACAGATTCCAGTTTAGATCCACCCTTGTCAAGGACCATGAGTGTTGAAGAACCAGTTCTAAGTTTGGGGACAGAGCCAAAAAGCATAGTCATTATTTTCTTAGCATTTAGAACCAGTTTATAATCATAGAGCCAGTTTTGAATGTTCTTAAAGTTGCAGGAGAGGGCAGAGTTAAGGTCATCAACTTTATTAGCATTGGTATAGATGACAAGATCATCTGCATACAAGAGATTTGGGCAGTTTCTAAGGGCACTGGGAACGTTATTTATAAAGAGTGAGGAGAAAAGTGGCCCCAAGATGGATCCTTGAAGTACACCATTGTTTATCTCTGCAGGGTCCGATATAGCCAAGTCAAATTTCACCATTTGAGATCTGTTTGATAGGTAGCAGTTAAACCATTTAACAACCGGAGGAGAGAAGCCAAGTTTTGTCAGGCTGTATAAGAGTAAAGGATGACCTACCAGGTAAGAGGCCTTGATAAGGTCGATGAAAACAGCTCCAGTAAGGCGCCCTCCATCCAAGTTGTGGAGAATGTCCGAGGTGAGTTTTAACAGGGCAGTAGATGTGCTGTTCTTTCTGAAACTATGCTGGGCATCTGAAAGTAAGTTAAACTTAGAGAGAAAGTCACGTGTTTGGGAGACAACAGCCTTTTCAAGTAGTTTCAACAAGGCCGAGACAATAGCAATAGGTCTGTATTTACAGATGTCCTTTTTGTCACCTTCTTTGTAAACCGGAGTTTTTTTTTTTTTCCCCGAATTCTGTTTTTTCCTCCAGCTAGTGGAACTCTCTTAGGCATCCTGTAGTACCCCCTGACTCTACCTCCGTGCCTGAGAGGCCTACTGAAACTTGGCACCAGCCCAGCTCTCCCCCAAGGTAGGGCTGCCCCTATCCACCCACTCTATCTGCAAATCGGGCAGGCTGGCTCCCGCCCAGGTAGGGAGTGCCCCGGCGGTGGGAGTGTCCTGGTGGATACAGGTGCCGCCGCCATCCACTTGGCTGGGTATTTTTATTTTTTTGCTTTGCCCCACCCTCCCTCGTTACTCCCTCCCTCTCCCTGATGGAGTCCGTGTGCAATAACACCAGGGAACGTCTTGCCATAACTCTGTAACCCTCTATTTCTGGCCCTAAGCATTGCAGTACCTCCGGTCTCCACCAGAGGTCACTGCGGTGCCAGTCGGAGAATCCCTGGCCCCCCATGGAAGGAGAGCTGTCCTCCGGATGCTCAATCCTTCCATCCCCTGGCGACCTAGGCTCTCTCGCTCCCTCAACCCGGGTCGCTGGCGTGGCGCGAGGTGTGGTGTCCAGCGCCTCAACCCTCCGCGCCACTGGGCCAACTGTAAACCGGAGTTATGCAGGCAGTTTTCCAGGGGTCCGGGACAGTGCTGCAAAAGAGGGACAAGGTAAATATTTTTGTCAGAGGAGAGGCAATATAGGAGGCCGCAAGCTTAAGAAGGAAAGGTTCCAGGTGGTTGACCCAATACTGGTATTCTCAGACATTGAGTGAAGAAGCTTGAGGACTTCAGGTGCCGTTATGGCTTTGAAATAGAAAGGTGAACTATGTCCAGATTGTGGAGAAGAAGATGTGGAGGTGTCAAGTATTTTGCTCAATTTCCCAGGGAGTAGGTGATTTGCCAGAGGTGTGAAGGAGGAGGTATATAGGGACAGGTCCGAGAACATTCTGTTGAATGCATTTGCAATGGTGTTAGGGTCATTACAATTTGCCCCATTTAGTATCATGTCTGTTGGAGTGTTTGGCTTGGCGATCCCAAGGAAAGACTTTATATGTGCCCAGAATTTCCTGGAGTCACATGCAGAGCTGGTAAGTAGATCCTTACAGTACTTGCTTTTAGCTATTCTTATTTTCTTTTTACAGGTATTTCTGTGGGACCTATAGGTGTTATAGTCAGACAGTTGCCCAGTTTGTTTGAAATGTCTCCAGAGTTTATCCCTCTTGAGTAGCTCAGCCAGCAGGTCCTTATGTAGCCAACTAGTTTGTCTACCTCTGACTCTCTTGCTGACCTTAGGAGCATGTCTAGTCTGAATATCATTGAGTTTGGTAAGAAAGATGCATAGTGCCTCTTCAGACGCAGTTTGAGGGATATATCCCAGACCAGTCAACAGCGGAAGTGTCATGAAGGAAGGCATTTACGATCCATCTTAGCAAAATTTGTAAAAGTAATGTAGCGTGGGGGTGGTGGGGGGAGGAGGAGCACCTGAGGCCCAAATACAGAAAATTGGAGCATGGTCTGTTATGGCATCAGAAAGGTTGCCAGATACAGGCAGATGTTCCGTACGGTTAGTAAGTAGCCAGTCTATCAGAGTACCCGTTTTTTTCGGATTTGGAGTCCTTGTCAGTTCAGTTATTATCTGATGTAGGTTATAGCTGCTGGTTAATACCGGTATTAACGAACGAGTGGGTCCCAGCCAGTTAAGATTTATGTCTCCAAGGATTATGACCTAATTTTGGTTTGCATTAACCAGAGTTCTGTCAAGTAGTTCTTGACAAGCGCCCTCCCGAAAGGGGGTTATAACCACAGATGACATGGAGTTTCTTTGATCCAAGTGTGACTGTGACATGTATAAGTTCACACAGTGTGGCGAGGCCTGGTCATGGATGGCAGTGATGTTGAGATGTTCTTATGATAGATAGCAACACCCTTCCACCTTTGCAGTTGGCCTATCCTTCGGATGAGGGAGTAGTTAGCTATAGAACATACAGAGTCAGGTATTTTAGGTTTCAGCCACGTCTCTGTGATGCAAAGAATGTCAGTGTTGAAGTCTTTTATCCATGCCTCTAGCTCATCCTTGTGACATGTAAGACTTCTAATATTCATGTGCACAATGAGAATACCTTTCTTGGTAGGCCTTTTTAAGTTACCAGCTGAGAAGTGGACAGGTGGGCCAAGATTTGATTCAATGTCACCTGAACGCAGGATTTTTAGTAAAGTTAAGAAGCAGAGCCTGACAGCAAGATAAGCAGGAGTATTCACTGCCCACCCCTCCTACTTTCCAGAGCCAGAAGTACGTAAAAGGAACAGCCCTTTGGGAAAGGGAGAGATAGCCATAGGAATACTGGCCACCGACTATAGACAAGTAGGTTTGAGAAGCAAAAATTATGGGTGACAGCTACCCCTCCCTGGTGGTCACAGGGGACAGAGAGAGAGGATACATTTAAACAGAGGAGCACTAGTGGGATAAGGATTGCACCCCCCACTAGTCGGTAGCTAATGATAGCTTAAAGTTCAAGGTGAAACAGTGAGTTAGCCTGTAGACGAGAAACCCACAGGTTAGCACGGCCAATTTGGCAGTGACAGAATCCTGTTCACAGTGCCGATTGAAATACAGGTAAGAACTTCTTTAGAGAACGTAGCAAAAAATTAGCTCAAGATCAGGAAGCATAGGTCTTAACCATCGTCAAAACTGAGCAGGATTTAGAGCATAGCTTGGATGGTATTACCACAGAGAGTGATAGAGCCTGAATGAGAAGCTTTGACATGCAAGAAGTGAGCAGGAATGTGGGATCAGTTCAGCTGAGACAAGTTTACATAAGCCCCCTAAGCGGCACAGTTTTATAATAAACCAATGGAAACCAGGCACTTACTCACATGACGCGAAAAACATATATAAAGCCCACCCAGGGTGAGAGCAGCAGTTACCGGGCGGGTAATGGGTTATGCCCCACCACCAAAGGACCATAAGGAGGGTGGGTGGGGTGGGGTGGCAGTCTGTGAGGGACGGATCAAATGCATAAGGAGCGAGGGGAGGAAAGGAGAACAGAGGCGATCTGTCTGTAGCTCCTAGACTCAAGGGGTAGGAAACTGAGTTTTGGGGTTGTATATAGGCTGCCGTCCCCAGTTTGAGGAGCTTGACAGGGAATAGCGGGACAAATCAGAAAGGTATGTAGAAAAGGGAAGGTGGTCATCATGGGGATTTCAACTTGCCGAGTTGACTGAGCATTCTGGTCACTTCCAGTGTTAGGGAGCAAGTGCTACTGGACGCAATCCAGGGGTCTTCTGGCGAGTTGGTCAGTGTACCTACCAGGCTAAAGAACACTTTAGATCTGATATTGTCAAATGGGGAGGCAGTAAGGGAAATAAGGGTGGAGGACACACTAGCAGACAGCGATCACCAAACAGTGTGATTTAATATCACGATGTGCAGGGAGCCAGAGAAATCAGTAACCCGGGTGGTAAATTTAGGAGGATGCGGGAAGTACTGAAAGGGAAACTGGAGGGCATAAGGCAGGAGATGGACACGGAGCAGAAATGGGTTATTATTAAATGGGGGAATACTGAGGCAACGGAAGCCTGCACCAAGACACAGAGTAAGAGGAGCAGAGCAAGGAAACCAAGCTGGTTGAACAGCAAGGTAGTGGAGGTGGTGAGGGCAAAACGAGAGACGCACCAGAGATACAGGAGGACGGGGAAGGAAGAGGACAGGGAGGAGTATGCAAAATGGTCCAGGGAGGTGACCAGAAAAGTGAGAGAAGCCAAGGCCCAGAGGGAGCTGAGATTAGTGAAGGGCATTAACGAGTGGGAGGAAGAATTTTCCAGATACATCAGGGAGAAAAAAGTGGCTGGGAGGGTGGGGACTGGGCAGAGGAGGCGACAGATGGAAGAATTGAGGAAAGTAGAGTCCTCGAGGGACTGAGGGTAGACAAGGCTCCAGGGTCGGATGGTATCCACCCCAGGGTGCTGAGGGAGATGGCGAAGGTGTTGGCGGTGCTGCTGGCAGATCTGTACAGCACCTCTCTGGAGTCTGGATGTGTGCCACTGGACTGGAGGATGGCACATGTAGTGCAGTTACACAAGAGTGGGCCAAGGGACGAACTGGGTAATTATCGTCCAGTAAGTCTCACCTCCATAGTGTGCAAACTCATGGAAACGATACTAAAGGAAAGACTGGTGTACTTGGAGGACAGTGGCCTCCAGGATGTGAGGCAGCATGGGTTCGTTTCAGGGAAGTCTTGTTAAACCAACCTGATACAATATTATGACTGGGTGAAAGGTGAGCTGGATAAGGGTCATGCAGTGGATGTTCTTTACTTGGACTTCAGCAAGGCCTTCGATTTGGTGCCTCATGGGCGACTTGGGGAAAAGCTAATTGGTGTAGGGGTAGGGGCAAAAATGACAAACTGGATTACAAGCTGGCTGAGTGGGAGGCTGCAATGGGTGGTGGTGGTGGGAGGGGAGCTCTCAACTCTGAAGCCAGTGATGAGTGGGGTGCCACAGGGCTCTGAGCTGGGACCAGTATTATTTGGGCCCTTCATATCAGACATTGCATGGGGTGGTGAGCAAGGTAAGTCTGTTCGCAGATGACACCAAAATGGGAGCAGTGGTGGATAGGGGAGGAATGAAAGCAGCTACAGGGGACCTAAGCAAGCTAGAGAGTGGTCAGAGGTGGCAGCTGGGGTTCAATGCAAAGAAGTGTAAGGTTATGCACTTCAGGGCTAAGAACCCAAGAGACACTGGCTTGGGGGGGTAAGCCAGATCACTGAGAAGGAGAAGGACCTAGAGGTAATGGTAACAGGGACTATGAACAACACTGCCCAGTGCAGGAGAGCAGCTGCACGAACAAAAATGCTGGGGTGCATAGCAAGGGTTTTTCATCCAGGCTAAGAGAGGTGATCTTGACCTCTACAGGTTGCTGGTAAGGCTGTATTGTGTGCAGTTTTGGAGGTCATACCTGAAGCATGATATGAGGCTACTGGAGGGGGGTGGAATGGAGGGGAGAGACTATGAGAGCAGGCTGGGAGACCTGAATATGTACACCCTGGAGAATAGAAGGGACAGGGGGGACATGATAAAGTCATTCAAGTATCTGAGTGGAATCAATAAGGATGGGGCAGATGGGGTCTTTAAGCTAAGGAGGGGGAGGGACACCAGCGGGCACGGGATAATAGTGGGGAAGATTTAGGAGGAAATGAGGAGATACTATTTCATGGAGAGGGTGGTAGCAACATGGAATGCACTACCAGAATGGGTGGTATCATGTAAATCTGTGAACAGCTTTAAAAGGGCATGGGGCAGGGAACAGGGGAGAGTGAGGGTTGGGGAGGTAAGGGGGTTGGGCAGCTGCAAGCTAGGGGTGCTAGCTGCACACTCAAGCAGACTTAGATAGACTGGGTGGTCTGTTTCTTCTGGCACATTCGTATGTTCATACGTATTTAAGTCAATTATGTACCAAAAATAGAGGACGATTTAAAACAAAAATAAATAAATTGTGAGGCCCAGAGCTGCAGTAGACACTGTCAGAACTCAGTTTGGGACCTAGTAATGTGAGGAAGCCCACATTTTGTTTAGCCCATGTTAATCTGTTCCAAAAACTTATGAGTTTTGCTTCCCAGAGAAGTCTTGTGTAAAATCCTTTGATGTTTCCTCTTAAAACTGCCACTTTAAAGGAGAACTGCGCTGAGTCTGTCAGTCATTTTACCCAGTAGAAGCAGTTTTTAAATATGGTTCAAATTCTGTTATTACTCTGTCTATACCAGGCTTTTCAGTTATCCTAGAGGTGCTTCTGATTTACATGCTGCTGGTAAGAACCATTTTAGAACTGTATGATGTGGTTTATGTCCCTGTTCTGCTCTTCTGTTGTTGGAACAATGCATCCATGTTCTACTACAGAACTCTGTGGTTGTTAGGGACATAATGTACATCATACAGTTCTAAAATGGTACCTGACACCTGAGACAGAGTGTAAAGCAGAAGAACTCACTGAGGTTCCTAAAAGGCCTGTATAGATAAAACAATGACACAGTTTGAACTAATACATAATAAGCATTTGTCAATGCCAAATGTTTGCTTGCTGGTATTAGCATTGGAAGTGCAGGAGTTAGACAGATGCAGAATAGGAATGGCAGTGAAGTATTGAACTTCACGCCAACCCCACCTCCACGCTGCAGAGATGGACAGGCACTGGGGTATGCGTTTGTGTTGTTGCCCATAACGCTCACACCATTTCACCTCACCCTATCCTGCAGACACCGACAAGTGTTGAGGTGTGTCTTGGGGTGTTTGGCTTTATAGTCACCCCATTTCAAAAGGACATGTGCTGAAATGGGTGCAGTATAGGAGAATGGGGTGAACTCTGGAGGAGAAGAGTGCAAGGCACACCTCGATGCCTGTCACTGGCTACAGGGTGGGGGTGGAATGGCATGAGCATTACATCCGGCAATCCAAAGGCACACCCCTGACACCCGTCAGTCTGTACAGGGTGGGACATTATGGTTAGAAACCCTTAATGCCCTGGACGTTTGTTGGTATTTGCACTACAGATTTTCAGCATGGGCTTTTTTTGACGCCCACCTGACGAAAGCATTTAGGACCTCTGCTCATGATCAGTGGCACTGTGATTCTGTTAATCTGTCCCGAATGTTGATTTCCCACAGCGACCGTGCCATTCTGTGCCAGTCGTGCAAAACTACAGTTCGGGCAGGATGTGAAAAATGACAGTGGCACCATTTATAAGGAGGTGTGAAGAGATGGCAATGTTGGAAATCTGGAGTGAAAATATTAAAAATTCTCAAAGTTACGAGCGTGCATGAAAACTGCGCAATTCATAAGTCATTTTTTTTTTATTCTTTAACCAAATTTTCAAATTTTCAACATAGGCATTTTGGGACCTCTACTTATGAACAGTGTCACTATGATTTTCTTAATCTGTCCTGAACATTGATTTCCCACAGCGACGTGCTAATGTGCGCGGATGTGCAAAACCACATTTCGGGCAGGATGTGAAAAATGACAGCTGTACCAGGGTTTTATTTAACTCTAAAATTGATTAGCGTTTTGCTCATAAAAGTTCTAAAACATTGTGAAAATGCATAGCACTTGCCTCACTATGTTTAACAAACATACCACTTCTAGAAAAGCTATATAAATGTTTTCTGTACAGTTAGTATTGTCCCAAGAAAAAACTGCTAATCAATTATTTAAAACCCTGTGTACTGTTCATAAGGAGGTGTGCAAAAATGGCAGTGTTGAACATCTGGAGTGAAAATATTAAAAATTCTCGAAGTTATAAGTGTGCATGGAAACTGCACAATGCATGCTTGTAACAGTTATTTTGTGGAATTTTGTCACCACATTTTCAACATAGGCATTTTGGGACATCCGCTCATGAACAGTATCACTATGATTTTCTTAATCTGTCCCGAACATTGATTTCCCACAGCAACCACGCCATTGTACGGTGGATGTGCGAAAACACATTTCTGGCAGGATGTGAACAATGACTGCTATACTGTTCATAAGGAGGTATGTAAAAATAGCAATGTGAAAAATCTGGAGTAAAAATCTCAAACATTCTCAAAGTTCTGGCGTGCGTGTAAACTGCACAATACATGCTTGTAACACAGTCATTTTGGAATTATTTCACCAAATTTGAAACATACACTTTTGGAGCCCACATCATTAACAGTGGCACTGTTGTTTCGTTAATCAGTCCCGAAAGGTGATTCTGTGCAGTGATGGCAAAATCACCTTTCGGGACCCTGCTGCCATGACAGTGACTGAACTCATAAGGAGGGTCCCAAGAACCCCATGTTGAAAATTTGGTGCCAAAGTCAAAAAATGGCCAAGATATCCACATAAGTTGAAAAAACACCATTTATGCCAGTATACAGCTTACGGCATTTCTTCAGTTCGCCGGTCGGCTTTGAAAAGTGCAGATGTGTTCACGGTCCACCAAAGATAGTGCGCCTGACTCCGGAGAGTAAGTATTGGGTGTGGGTGGGGATGTGGGGAGGTGAGGTGTGCAGAGGGTGGGTGCAGGTTGGGGGAGGGACCCAACGGCTAGAGACCATTTTCTTTCTTTCGGGGGAGGGGGCAAAAAAAAGACGCTGGAAGTTTTTTTTTTTTTGCAGGTTTGTTTTTGCACACTGGGGTGGGCTCCAGTGTACCACCTGCATTTTTGGGAGAGGGACTTAAGCCGACGGGATTTGGCCCACTGTCAGCAAAAAGCCTGTTTGGGGAGGAGCATGATGCCGAGGGATTGGGCACCCACTTGGCACTCAACAAATGGGGGGACATTATGGCAATGGGGATCAGGCTCCCCGTTGTAGAATTAACTGAGGTGGGACATGCTGACAGGGGTTGTTCCCTCTCAGCTTTTATGGGGACTGTGAGCGGATGACGACAGCTGCCGCCATGTTGTTTTGAAATGTTATACCAGGCAAGGTACGCCCTGCAATGATGTGTCACTCCCTCATTGCAGCGGCTAATTAGTTTCAAGTTGGTGGCACGCTGGCTGAACTAGTGTCAGCAGCAGCGTGCCACCGCATTGGAAAACAAGGGCCAAGCCCAAGAATGCAGTGGTGGCACTGGCCGCCACAGTGCCGCACCTCCAAAACCCGCTTCTCTCCTAAGCTTCCACATAATGTTTCTTGCGCATGCGTGCAAGCAAACATAAAAACAACTTCTATTGGGAAAAATAACACAGGTTCAATGCAGTTCTCCTTTATGACCATTCAAAGAATAGTTATTTTGGGAGAAGTGCTCAGCCACTGGTGTCTGGTTGTTTGAGTGTTTGATAGTGGATCTGTGTCCATTCATGCGTTTATGGAGTGTTTGACCTGTTTCTCCCACATACCATCTGTGTGGGACACTTTTGGCATCTTATTAGATAAGTCAAATTGTTGGTGTTGCATTAGAAAGATTTTTTAGTTTGTATTCCTGGGGCCAGATATTCAAAGGTTAGCCATCGCACTTAATAGGGTCATACAAGTCCTACATTAGCCATTCTAGATATTCAGCAGGAGGCAGTTAGCCACTGAAAACAGGCTGAGCAACAGCGCCAATGCAAATGAATACATGCTCAACAGGAGGGAGGAACCATGCATAAACTGCACAGCCCGATATTCAGCCGGGCTGTGCAGAGTTATGCAGGCACAACCCCAACCTGAGCCTGCAGGACCTTGAGCCCCAAAAAGGCTTAAGTCGAGGGCCACCCACAGGTGAGCTGCTGCATTGCAGGGCACAACAAGGAAGCTGCCACCTGTGGCTGGGCCCCAACTCAGTACCTGTTCCCCAGCCCGATCGCGGGCATAGTGTACTCCCCCACCAACCCGATAAGGGCATCAATGTGGCTCCCCCCTCCCGTTCACATCCCTGGTGGTCCAGTGGACGAAATGCCCGATCGCGGGCAGAAAGTAAAGTGAACCCCCTCCGAACATGTCCCTAGTGCCCGATCGCGGGCAGAAAGTAAAGTGAACCCCGAACATGTCTCTAGTGCCCGATCGCGGGCAGTAAGTAAAGTGAACCCCAGAACATGTCCCTAGTGCCCGATCGCGGGCAGTAAGTAAAATGCCCCGAACATGTCCCTAGTGCCCGATCGCGGGCAGAAAGTAAGTGAACCCCAGACATGTCCCTAGTGCTTTCGTCGCGGGCAGTAGTAAAAGTGCCCCCACCCGAACATCTCCCTGGTGGTCCAGTGGACTGTAATGCTCGTCTTGCGGGCAGGTGTAAATTGACCCCAAACATCTCCCTGGTGGCTAGTATGTGGCCCCACCCACCACCCACGAAGCACCACCACCCCGCTCCCCTCCGGCGGCGGCAGGCAGCATCCCACCCGCCTGCTGCCCGCCGCCCGCCGACTGGCTGCCAGTGAGACTCTGCGCCCGTGGTACAGAGCAAGAGCCAATGGCGTGCCCTCCACCGTCTGACAGTCCAGAAGAGCCAATGGGCGTGCAGCCCCACCGGGCAGTCAGTCGGCGGGCGGTGGGGCGGCGAGCGGGTGGGATGCTGCGGCTGCGGTGGGGGCAGGGTGGTGAGGCTTCGTGAGGTGGGTGGGGTGGGACACTAGCCACCAGGGAGATGTTTGGAGAGTCAGTACATTCTGCCCAGCGTCAGCTGTCTGATCACTGGACCACCAGAGAAGACCAGTGAGGCACTCTACTGACAGGCCATCAAAGGTTCCATGTTCTGAGAAGTCAATTACATTCTACCCTTGATCAGTATATTCAATCACTGGACCACGGGGAGATGTAGAGGAAGGTGGAAGCCACATTGCTGCCTGATCGGGCACTGCATCGTCGGTCCCGGCGGCGCACCTGCCTGGCAGGGTGCCCAGGCGCCAGAGTCCTCGAGGATCGGCGCTGTCTACTAATGGCATGCAAATGGGGCCATAATCAGATGCAAATGGCCCCCTGCTTCTGCATGAATTATGGCCCCATTTGCATGTCACCTTTTGAATATCATTATTTTAGCATGGTGCAATGGTATAGCCACCGCAAGTTGAATGCTCCACTCTGACAACTTCGCGGTGGCAAGTTCCACCTAACGTCATGCACAGTGGCTGTGGCTGGGGTGATATTTCAGCGAGTTGCTCAATAGCGCAACTCCTTTGAATATTGCCTCACACCCCTGCACAACTATTATTTTGGCGTAGCGCATGACTTGGCGCTTCAGAATGGCGAGTTTGAATATCCAGCCCCTGGTTTGTAAATGTAGAGTAGACAGAGTCACATGTGTCAATCATGCTGAATGTTTTACATCTGGACTTGTTGCACGGTCTTGTTCCTCGTGTGTCCGTTTGAACTGTGGGGGTGTAATTCCTGAACAGTATTCTTCCCTGGTTCGGTGATTGTATGATAGTATAGGTGGTTCATTGAATATAGTGGACAGTCTGTCATCGCTGTGTAGGACTGGTTGCGATTCTCTGATGATCTTCTGTAGTGGCCTGACTGATGGGTTGTATATCACAACCAGCAGTGTGCAGTTTGATGTTTTTCTTTTTATGTGCCAGTAGCTGTTCTCATGGTGTGTCTAGCTTGTGCAGTCTGTTTGTCAATTACAAAGAGGGTAGTTTTTGCTGGTGAAGGCTCCTCGTAGTATTCCCAAATTGTTGTCCCTGTCTAACTGCGTCTGTGCATACGTTGGTATCATAGGGCTTGGCTTTAAGCAGTTTTTTTCTGTTTATGGTTTGCATGAACTAAAATGCTGTAGGTAGTTGAAATGATCTGTTGGTTTTCTGTATGTTGATGTTTTATTTTGCCCTAGTTAAGTTCAGCTGTGGTGTCCAGGAAGTTGATTTTGTGTGCTGGGAGTACTCCATTTTCAAATCGTTAAGGCATGACAGTTATTGAAGGCTCTGTGGAACTCACGTAGTTTGTCCTCACTCTGTCCATATAATAACAAGCATTTGTCAATGCAGAATGTTGGCTTGCTGGCACTGGCACTGGCAGTGGTAGTGCGGGAGTTAGAGATGCACAATAGGACTGGCAGTGAAGGCGTGAACTGCGCCGACCCCAGCCCTACCATGTAGAGTGACAGGCACTGGGGTGTGCCTTTGGGTGGATGCCAAATGCTCATGCCATTTCACCTCACCTACCTGCAGAGACCGACAAGTACCAGCAATATGCCTTGGGGTCTTCGTTTACGCTCACCCCATTCCATAAGAGAATATACTGACATGGACGCTGTAGAGAATGGGGTAACATTGGATCTGAAGAGTCTAAGGCACATCTTGACACCTGTCACTGGCTGCAGGGTGGGTGAAATGGTATGAGCATTGTGGCCGACAATGCCAACTCACACCCCTGATGCCTGTCAGTCTGTACAGGCTGGAGCATTGCAGTTGAAAACCCTAATGCTGAGGGCATTTGTTGGTTTTTCACTCCAGATTTTAAACATAGACCATTTGCGACCCCGCCTCATGAACAGTGGCACTATGAGTTTGTTTGCCGTAAGGTGATTTTGTACAGTGACTGTGCATTTTGGCAGCAGAGGTGCGAAAACACCATTCGGGCAGGATGTGAAAAATGACAGCTACACTGTTCATGAGGAGGTGTAAAAAAAATAGCACTGTTGAAAATCTGGAGTGAAATATGAAAAATTGGTGCCATCACGAGCAAGCATAGAAACTGCGCAATGCACGGCCATAACACAATTATTTGGGGACTTTGTTTAACCAAATTTTCAACATAGGCATTTTGGGAACTCCAGTCATGAACAGTGTCACTGTGATTTTGTTAATGTGGCCTGAACATTGATTTTCCACAGCAACTGCGCCATTGTGTGACACGTACAAAAAGACATTTCAGGCAGGATGTGAAAATGACAGCTGTACTGTTCATAACGAACAGTACAAAAATGACAGTGGTGAAAATCTGGGTGAAATATGAGAAAATTGGTGGCGTCCGCGGCGTGCATAGAAGCTGCATGATGCCGCCCATAACTCAATTATTTTGGGTGTTTGTTTTACCAGATTTTCAACATAGGCATTTTAGGACCTCCACTCATGAACAGTCTCACTGTGATTTTGTTAATGTGTCAGAACATTGATTTCGTGACAGCGACTGCTGCTTACTGTGCACCACATGCGCAGAAACACATTTCGGCAGGATGTGAAAATGACAGCTGCACTGTTCATAAAGAGATGTGAAAAAGGGCAATGTTGAAAATCTGGAGTGAAAAATTAAAATTGTCAAAGTTATGAGTCGCATTAAAACTGCATGATGCATGCTTGCAACACAGTCATTTTGAATTTTCCACCAAATTTGCAAGATAGGGTTTTGGTACCCACCTCACTGAACAGTGGCATTGTCATTTCGTTACTTGGTCCGAAAGGTGATTTGGCGCAGTGACCGCAGAAATGACCTTTCAGGACGCAGTAATGAGGTGGCAGTGCATGTGTTTATGAGGAGGGTCCCAAGGACCCCATGTTGAAAATCTGAGTCAAATTTCCCAAAATGGCTGAGATATCCACCTAAGTTGAAAAAACCTATTTATGCCATTATGCAGCTTATCGGCATTTCTTCGAGTTCGCGGATCGTCTTTGAAGAGTGCCGACGTGTTCCCAGTCCACCAAAGATCATCGCGCCGGGCTCTGGAGGTAAGTATGGGGGGTGGGGAGGTGGGGTGCGAGAGGGTGGCTTGGGTTGGGTGGAAAGGACCCCACAGTGAGGGACCATTTTTCTTCTTTTAGTGCATGAGGCAACACCAGGACAGTTTTCTTTTCCACAGGTGTATAAAAGTGTTCTGCACACTGGGATGGGCTCCCAGTATGCGCCATGACTTTGGGGGTGTGATTATTGCCACACTGGGGTGGGCTCCCAGTGTGGCACAGAGTAGAGGGCCTCAACATGCTGACGATGGTCGGCTTTCATCATGGTGAAGCACACTGGGGTGGGCTCCTGGTGTGCCACACAGTCTTGGGGGGTATTTAACATGCTGACCGGGATTGGGCACCCCTGAAGTTGCCATTGTGCGGCAGGTGGCGTCAGCCACTGCCAACATGTTCATTGACATATTGCACCAGGAAAGGCATTTCGGGAGGCGTGTTATTGTGCCATTGCATGACGAGCTTGCCTCTCATTGCAGCGGCACTTTTCTTAGAAGTTTTGACCACTTTAAATATTGCTGATGTCAGCGCCTGCATGCTGGCTTATTGGGGAATGAGGGACGCACCTACTAATGCATGCCCTGCATTCGCCCACACTGACTGCACCTCCGAAATCTGCTACTACCGCAAGATGTTGGCTGGCACGCAGCGAGCCAGCATAAAAATGTCATCAGTAGAACAGTAGTAGATCAGTGGTTTTGTTCTCTGCTGTGATAGGAAGCTCTCCTGTAATACAGCCATGAAGATGGTGGCATATTAACGGTTTCATTCTCATGTCTCTAGCTGTGCTAGGTATCTGTAAGTATAGTTTGTTGTTGTAGGAAAAGTAGTTATGTTTCAGTATGAAGTTGGTGAGTTCCAAAACTGCATCTGTAATTGCCTGCTTATCTGTGTCCCTCTGTAGTAATGATTTGCATGTGTTATAGTCCATCCAAGTGCAGTATATTACTATAGAAAGACTACATCCATTGTGACCAGAAAGGAGCCGGTTGGGAGTGCCTTTCATTTGTTTAGGTACTGTAGTTGGTTGTGTCCAGGATGAGGCTTGGAGTTCTTTCTGAGGATGCCCACGACTCAGACCAATATTTCTGCAGTAAGAGTGCCAATGCCTGAGATAATCTGTCATCCTGGAATTCCTGATTTATGTATCTTTGGAAGTGTTTTTAGCGCTTGAATTGGCCTTCTTTCCGGTGGGTTCAGATTATACTGAATTTTGTTCTGTTTGCTTAAGATTTCTGAATTCACATGGTGTCTAAAGGTGTCAATATATTGGTCTCGATTAGGGTTCCGTCCTGCGATGGGTTCCGTGATGATTTTCTCTCTGTATTGTGGAGGATTTGCTTTTTTTGTGGTTTGCCTATCATAAAAGAATTCCCGCAGGCGTAATTGACAGTAAATACTGTTCAGCGTTCTCCCCATGGTTGTCTCTCATCTAGATTTGATGATGGACAAAAGGACAATCCTTTGGCAGGTGAAGATGTTGCTAATGGTGGGAGTGCATATTCTGCTAGGTTGAGCACATTGGTTTCAGTTTGGTTTGTAGTTATCTGGTCAGAACAGCCGCTGGGATGTTCACCGTCTGCTGCTTGTTGATGACTGGTCCTGGTGTCCTGCAGTAGTTGCTTCAGTTTCTTGTGTTTCCTTATCACATGTGCTTTCAGAACAGTATTGTATGCCTGACTGCAGTCTTCAGTGGATTATTCTGTGGATGTTCCGTTATCCTTTAGTAAGTTGGTACACTCCCCAGTGCTGTTCCAAAGCTTTCTTTCCTGCTTTATTGTATGTGGAGAAAGTGGTTGTGAATTCTTTTGAAGTATGCTTGTGTGCAAAAATACAAAGCAGGTTGAGCCATGTTTTTTTTTTTAATCCCAAATCCTTTTGAAATTATGTTGTTTTCATGCATTCCTGTAGGAAGAAAATATCACTATCCAGTTGTGCTAGCTTTCTTGTCATGTTGGTGAGCTTCCACTGAAGGCAGCTAAATGTGGTATCCTCCATTCTTTGCTGCAGGTCAGTTGTGCCGTATTAGTCTCGGAAAAGTTGTACACTTTTTTGTGGTAATACCTTTTCTTAGACTATCTGAAGAATTTTTACACAAGCTGTCAAGACCTCTCGGGTCCCTTCATCAGCTGCAGAGAAAACTAACCAGCATTTCAGAATATATGCAAGAGTTTGTGAATCCTAGAATCTTCTTTGAGGATATCTCTTTGTTCAGGCCACACCTATGGAACTTACAGTTCATGTGTCTTTATGATTTGCTGTTCATTTACTCTGGTCAATTTTAAACCAGTATACAGGGAAGCCATCGCCAATCGCTCTTTTCCAACTGAAACTAATGAAGGAAAAGAAAAAGAATGATCAGCGTGGCTGTCATGCATTCTACGACCGCAAAGGGCATTCTGTGTTGTTGTACCATTGATGTGATGTCCTCAGGATGGTACAAGCAACACTTTGACGCCAACATCGATGGTACAAAAACCTAGAATTCATTGAATTCCATTCCTAATAGCACGCCCCATACACTATATTTGCAATTATGTATTTAAAGAACTCCAGCAGATTGGTCAAGCATCATTTTCGTTAGTGAATCCATACAGGCTGTCCTTACCAGATTATAACTTCCTACTGTTCCATGTCATGCACCTTTGCCTGATCTGATCTAATGCTGTTGAAAGAGAATAACATTGCAGCTCAGTTTAGGCAGGTTTTCCGTGGCACATCTGTGATGTACGTTTCTGTTAGCTGTATTTATTGTTGGTGTCTATTGACTGTTGTATGGTTGAAGTTATTTTTATATGGTGTGATGAGTACTCTGGAAGGGTGCCCATCTTGAAATGAATGAAAAATTTAAAACATGCTATGTTAAAAATAAGTGCCTCTTTGACTTAATATTGACATAATATTGTATTGCTGTTAGCTGTTTATTAATTTTACAATGAATCACTCAAGAGGGAATAACGTAAAAAATCTCGTTTATAGCTCATGATATATCCTTTACTAACACAATGGCAGTCATTACTCTCAGATTATTTTCATTCAAGACTGTAAACCCATTGTGGCAGTTTTAATTTTCGTTCTGCATAGCCAAAAAGAATAAATCATTTCATCTTCAAGAATTTGTAAACCTTGCCGAGGCTTGTACTGTAGTGGTTGCAAATTCCTGCTATAGGCACACACTTTTCTTCCATATCAATAAGACATTAAATTGTGAATCGGAAGATGAAAACTATTTCATGAAGCAATACTCTCCTCAGTGGCAGTCAGTACAATCACATCCCGTAACTGCCCTTCATATCCAACATACCCTCACCTTCGGATCATGACACATAACTACTGTAGAGGGCAGTTAGGTTGTTATCAGGACTGCAGTGTTCAAGGGCTGTTCAAATCAAAACTTTTAGGACTTCTCTAACCATGACTGAATCTGAATTTACACTGGACCCTCATTCTTTACAATGAAAGCAGCTCTCTTTTAGAAAATGTACTAGGGTTGTGCAGGGGCCGAATATTATTATATTATTTCGCGAATACCATGAATAGTAGAGCACCTGAATAGGGGACCATTTGTATTTGGGAAATTATTCAGCCATCTGCTAAAAAAAAAAAAAAAAAAAACCCCTGTCCTCTTCCTCCAGCCCACAAGTTTTTTTTAATTTTTTTTATACATATAAAATAAAAGTAGATCCCCTGATGGGTGACTGCCTCGACACACTCACCCCCATGTCCAGCCAATGTCTTAATGTAAAGCGCTCACTTGCACTTAAAAAAATGTATATAACTTGTGCCCCCCTCAGGTACAGCACCCAACCCAACCCAACTCTCACCCACCGGCACCCAGTTTGAAAATATAAGTTGAGAAGGTGACTGGCTCAACTCTCCCCTCCTCCATGCCCGGCCTCCTTCTCATGAATGAAAGCGCTTGTGCGCTTGCTGTCGTAAAATTAGCTGATCACATGGAGGAGGGAGGGTTGAGTCAGTCACCTTCTTGATTTATATTTGAGAATTGAGTGCTGGTGGGTGAGAGTGGGGTTGGATGCTGTGCCGTTGGGGGAAATAAATTATATTTTTTAAACACAAACGAGCACTTTACATTAAGACAGTAACCAGCTGTGGAGATGGCTAGATTGAGCCGGTCACCCATCAGGGGAGTTTTATTAAATGTATTTTAAAAAAACAAATTAAAAAAAAACTTGTGGGTGTTGAGGGGAGGAGGGTGGGATTGTGCTTTGATAGAGGGTGGGGGATGGGGGTTAACATTTTGCCTGATTTGGGGCTGAGGGAGGAGGGAGGGGGTTGTTTCGTTTTTTTGTTTTTAGCGTCTGAGTACTCTTTCCTGAATACTGAATGCCTGATTATTTGGCTGGCAAATACCGACTATTTGGCAAAATATTCTGGAAAAGGTATTCACAGCACTAAAATGTACTTGTCCTGGACAGTTCAAGTTCAGATTTATTGGCAGGAAGACTCCTTTGAACACGCTCATTTGCAAGGGGGTCCTGTAAGGACGTCATTAAATAACAGTGCACAATAAACAGTGATGCCATAGCATACAGGTACAATAATTGGTAGAAAAAACAAAAGTGCATACAGGGTCAGTAAAAACAATAATAAAACATATCCGTATCTGGTGCCTGGATAAACAGTGGTGACATACCATACAGTAACAGTAATTGGTAAAAAATACATACAGGGTCAGTGAAAAAACAAGAGTAAAACACACAGGAACCAATTCATATTGAAAGGGAGAGAGACAAAGTCATGTCAGTAAGTACATTTATGAGTTTTATCAACTTCCAGAGTTGGCTGAGAGAGCAGGAGGAAGGAAGGGGTAAAAGAAAATACATAAATACATTCTGGCGAGAAGGAGACCCGACTTAGGGGCAAGGGATAGGTGCAAGTAAGTTGCGAGAACAAAAGAGCAAGGAGAATAGTTGGGCAGGGATTAGGGATAGGGGTTTAGAAGGAGTCCTGGACATTAGGGTGGAGGTTGGACTGGGGAGGACAGGGCCAGGGTGGATCGGGAGACTAGAGCGAAGGATACAAGTAAACAGAGGACACTCACTTGATAGCAGTGGCGAAGAGACTGGCGTGAGGTACTAGGACCTGTGACAGTGACAGACTATTGGGAAGAATTTGTAGGTCAGAGCTTTGAAGAAATTTAGTGAGACAGTGCTGGTGAGCCTGAGTGACGTCTGGATGAGATTCCACGTTGATGGGATGGCGTAGCTAATGGCACCCTTGCCGAGGGAGGTACGCCAAGGAGGATGTAGTCGGATTTCCTAAGGGAGTAGGAGCAATGGGACATATTAACAAGTGAGGAGATGTAGGTCGGTAATTTGTTTAGTAGACTTTTTTGAGGGTCCAGGTGCCTAAATGGAGTAGCTGCCTGGTTGTGAGGGGTTGCCAGCCGACTTCTTTATATAAGTCGCAGTGGTGCATCCTGAAAGGTGCTTTAATAATGAAGCACAGAGCCCAATGGAACAGTATATTGAGCTTGCGAAGGTTGGAAGTAGCAGCACAGTTGTAGATGATGTCAACGCAGTCTAGGAGTGGCAGAATGTGGCCTGTGCTAGTCTACGTCTGATGTCCGGGAGAAAGAGTGCTCTGTTCCTGAAGAAAAAGCCAAGTCTTGCTTTCAGCTTGCTAGAAAAGTAGTCGATGTGCGCACTGAAAGAAAGTTTGCTGTCCATCCAAACGCCCAAATATTTGACTTTATCGACCATGTCTAGTGATTCACCTAGGATAGTGATGATGGGTACAGGTGATGCGCTGTGCCGAGGGTCGGGCCTATTACTACTAGGTGCGAAATAAAGTACCTTGTTTTTTTTCGCATTGAGTAATAGCTTGGAGTTGATTAAACTGTGCGAAATCAGCTTGGAGTTTGTCACGTACTTTGGATAAGGTTGGCTTTGAAGTGTGTATATACAATGGTATCGTCCGCGAAGCGATGTATTTTGGACTTGCTGATATTAGAGTCTAGCGAGTTGATGTAAATAGAAAATAGTATAGGGCATATGATGGTGCTTTGTGGGACACCTTGTTTTATGGGGAGGGAGTCAGAGACCTGACCTCTCGCTTTCGTCAGGTGGGCAATAGGATTTACATATCCGTAGCCATGTCGGAGATTGTTGCTTAGTTTACATCCTGTCATTGGATGTTTATTTATTTATTTCATTTGGGAAACCACGTAGGCCCACTGGAGCCAGAGGTCCCTTTTTCAGGGACGACCCGGAATTAGTTACATGTAGGTAGAGCAGATATCCTAACAAGTGGTACAGAAGGAGAATACAGTTGAAAGAAACTCATAACAGCGACAATCAATAAACTGTTATTTACAGCAGATTACATTCGTACAGTGGAGACAAGCAGGGCTGAACAACTTCATAGGGTAGGGCTAAACTAAACATTTGGGGAAGTTGAGTACAGTAGAGGGTTAGGGAGCAAGTGCTAGAACTACATACAACAACTAGCAGGTACATAGGTGCTGCATATAGAGGTGTGTTTTTAGCCCCTTGTGAAAAGTGCTAAGGAACCACCTGAGTGTAGGTTGTCTGGCAGGATATTCCAGAGTTTAGGGGCTGAATACGTCAAGGATTTGCTTCCAAGTGTGGTCCTTGTCCTGGGTACCTCAAGTAATGTTTTCCCAGAAATGCAGAGTATTCTGCAGGAGCGCTTTGAGACAAGGAGGCCTTGAAGGCTTGGGGGAGCCGATCTGTTGATTAGTTTGTATGCTACAGTTAGTAGGGGGTACTGGAGCCTACTAGGCAGCGACGGTCAGTTTAAGGAGGCCAACACGTCACAGTGGTGTGCCCTAGGAGGGTACATTGCAGTGAAACGTCCTATTTTGTAGTTACAGCAGACGTGTACAGGACATGGAAAAATATCCTTCTGAGCACTACCAGGAACTATGACGCACCTACTTCTGTAGAGTTTAAATCTGGATGCACTTTTGAGGTATGAATTTCTGATACATTCAGCATAGTTTACTGTGATTCATATACTGCTTACTAATCTGAAAGTGGACCAAATGATAAAGAGAAGTACATAAATACTGCACTTAATAAAACAGAGTAATCCCAGAAAGAAAGGAAACCTCTATGAGACCTCAAACCAATTTTAAAAAAACCACACACACCAAAGAAATAAGCAGTTTCGCAATACTGCCCCACTACTAACACAAACCAAAAGTAGAATAACCTAGCAGCCATTAAAGCAAAGAAATATACCACTCACTGAAGCAGTAGTTCCTGATTGTTCCTGTCTTGTTTAAGGGACTTTCTTTCTGCATGGTATCACAGGACAAAAACGATTTGAATCCACAGCAGAACCAATACCGGCAATACTGATACGTCAGACTAAAGACGGTCTTTTCTGATTAAATTAATATTTTACCACATAGATGCATCAGCCTAGCACTTGGCTTTTCTAAGCCTGGCACTTAAGTTTGTCCTGAGTTGCTCTCCATATTTAAAAGTTCCAGCATGGGGTTACCTGGTGGTCCGCCAGTTGTGCAGTGCACTACCATGCATTCGTTCTGGGTTTGGGAGCAAACTCGGATTCCTAGTGCCTCGGAGACCCAGGCTGGGGAAACACTGCCATTATCCCAGCCTGGGGAGGGAGAATGCTGTGTTCCGCTGTTGCAGCAACCCCTGTAGAGGACTGGCGAACTTGCTACTTTGCAGGAATTTTGGCTGCGTTCGTGCAGGCCTGTTGCTGGTGTGTGTGCGGTACCAGGAGTGGTGGATGATAACTAGGGGAGAAGGATGTCAAGGATCAAAGGAGGAAAATTGTTGTTTGGATGATGGCACTGACTGTCCTGGATCCCTTACTCTCCTTGCATGCCAAATCCTGCTTCAGCCATGGGGAAAGGCATGGAGGACCCTCAGCAACAGGAAAGGGATCAATGAGATTAGGAGGCTGCCAGCAAAAGTCAGACAGGGACGTGTTGGTCAGGAGGAAAAAACAACAACAAATAAACAGTTCAAGCATGATATCAAACCGGTGTGTTTCACAGGGCAGATAGCTGTGCTACCAAAACAGTATTACTACTAAACGTGCAATGCACAGATAAAGCATACATGCAGCTTGACAGCACAAAAAGGGACTCACTGTGGATCATCGGTTAAATTGGGCGGGGCCCACAGGAACTCAGTTTCACCACCTCTTAAAAAACTGAGAGTTCCTGCACTTCTGTCATCTTTCTCCATTGAATGCTACAGGAGAGTTCCTCCACCACCTCCAACTCCAAATGACAGTTCCCCCTCCTAAAGAAAATCTAGGTATGAGAGTTCCCCACCTAAGCATTTCTAGTGTAACTGCTGCTGGGGATCCGCCTTCAGAAATGCACAGTGCAAAAAAAAATAAAAAGTACTCAGTACAGACCAGGTACTTGATCACAACAGATCATGCGTTCAACACTGCAGCATGCAGATGTTGTAGGCTGGCCCAGTAAAAGATACTGATATGAAGACATCCATCCTGACATCCGTGCTGGGCAAGTTCCTGGTATCCAGTATCAAGGAGTGAATAATGGATCACTTGATGTAAAGGTTCTCACCACCTCTTAGTATGGCTTTATGAGGGACATATTACTAAACCTAACCAAATCACTTTCTTCAAGGGAGTTACCAGGGAGCTGTACGAGGCTAGACATGGTCTATTTTGACTTCAAGGCCTTTGACACTGTAGCACATAATAAGCTCTGGTCAAAGTGCTGTACATTAGTGTGGTATGCACAAAGGCATGCACAGTGTGGATTGCTAACTGGCTTGGGGGCAGAAAGCAGAGAGAAGTGGTTGACTGGCACTCCTCCAGGTGGAGAGGGGAACTGAACTGTGACAGTGAGGTAGTCAAACGAGTGCAACTCAGGGCAACTGAAAATGAACCAGGGTATGCAGGACAGAAACTGAGGCAAACAGGGAGAGGAGAGCCAGACTATTAACAAGCAATAAGGTGAACGCTCAGGAGTGAGAGAATGCACAGAGATTTAGGGAAACTCTGGTAGTGGTCCAAAGCATGGCAGTTGGGTTTTAGTGCCAAAAAGTGCAAAATCATGAACCTAGGGTATAGGAACCCAGGAGCTGAGTATAGGATGGGGGATACTGACAGTCACTAAACAGGAATGTGACCATGGGATTATCATAGATGAGGACCCCAAGGTGGCAGGGCAGTGTGGGAGGGCAGTGGGTAGGGCTAGTGGGATGCTGGGGTACATAGGGAGGGTATCTCCAGCAGGAGGAGGGAAGTGGTGTTGCCATTGCATTGCTCACTGATGAGACTCCACCTGGAGTACTGTGTACAGTTTCTTAGACCCTGCCTCAGAAGGAACATAGTGTGGAGGTAGTAATCCCACAGGAGTGCGGTGTGCATATTTATGGAACACACACAAACAGAGGTGAGAAAGAAGTAAGTCCCAGCTGAGGCACTTACTGCTTTCTCACCGCTGTTTGTAAGAGTGGAGGTAGTCCAGAGAAGGGCAACTAAAATAGTGCAGGGATTGCACAAGAAGCCCTATGTGGAGAGACTGTGGGATCTCCACATGTATACTCTGGAGGAGAGGAAGGAGAAAAGTGACATTATAGAGCCCTACAAGCACCTCACAGGGGTGAACATGGTGTGTGTGTGTGTGTGTGTGGGGGGGGATCTCGCTTTCAAATGAAAAAAACACCAGGGCGGGGCATGCATGAAGCTTTGGGGGGCTGCCAGCAAAAGTGGTAGAGGCAAAAACAGTGGGGGGCTTCAAGCATGCATGGGATAGACATAGGGGTACATTAAAAAAGCAACAGGGAGACTGAAATGTTGCTGGAGACCAGATAGTGTCTGGGGAGGCAGATTAGGCAGGGAGCATCTGGACAGACTGAGTGGTCCAAGTGGTCCTTTTCTGCAGACAGACCCTGTGTTTCTAACTTGTTCAGCCTGGAGAAAAGGAGGCTGAGGGAAAACATGATCCATCTCAGTCTTCCACATACTGAAGGATATTGTCAAGGCTGAACGTAGAAATATAAAACAGAGAAACTGACATCAGGAAAAGGCCCACTGGTTAGCCTAGTGTCAAGCTCAGCGAACCTTTGCTTACAGAGCACCCCCTCTACTTAATTGCCTTCCCTTCGATGTCACTGCCGAACCTAAACTAAGTGCTTTCAGACTCCGGCTTTGTCAACACCTCCGCACACTTAAGTCGCTATGATTGCCCACATTCAGCACTGAATTGACTAAGTCTTGCTCTAACTGCTTTACTGACGCTGCAAATTTGTTTCATGCTTGTAACAATGTGTTCATGTGATTGTAGCCTCCTTGTTTGTACCTAAATGTGTTGTACCACCATTTCAACGTGGAACCTTTGTAAAAGAACCTCTGGTTGAAAGGTAATTGTAATCCTAGTTCTCAATAAATAAATAAATAAATAAATAGTTTGCCTGGCCCTACCTATAGTACTCCTTTGTATATTACGTATTGGTTCTCCCTCTTGCCACGTACGATTGTATGTTTCACTCCTATGGAGGTTATATCCATTTTTATATTTTTTGGTTGTATACGTCTGCATTCTAGCTTGTGTTTGTTATATAACTTCATTGTTTATTAATTTTTGTTTATTATTTGTAAGTTGTACCTTGCCTGTTATCTGTATCAAGAATTCCTCTAGGGTTGAACTATGTTGCACTTTCTTGGGTCGTACCTGAAAATAGGCATTTATTTGTTTAGTGTACCTTATCTGGGAAACAAAACTAAATAAATAAATGATGTGAATGCCTAAGCGGTCACTTGCTCTCCTACCCCCATTTCATCTTCCGCCTCTGCTATCCTCACCAGCCCCACGTCTGTCTCAACCTGACTTCAATCTCTCCCACTCTGTAAAGCAATACTTCCTGACATCCTTTCTGAATCTGCCTCCCATCAGCATCTTTGCGTTCTCACTTTTGTCTGTGTTTACATTCATTGGCGTCTATGCACTATGTCATGCATTGCACATAAGTGTCACATAGGCTTCCCTAAGAGGGACGGCCACACATCAGGGGTCTAGCTGAACCCCCACACATTTACAGAAGGGGTGCAGCCCCTTACTCACCTGTTTCCCTGTCCATTTGCAGCGTCTCGTGAGACAGACAAGGGGTGTGACTGGGGGTTTTGGTATGCTCTGTGGCACAGAATGCCAATGGAGGGAGGCACAAGCTATGTGGGCAGGGATCCAGAGGGTTCTTCCGCAGTTGCCACAGTGGAACCAGCTACACCCCTTACCATGCTGCTCTCGCCCTCCTGACCTGTTGGCAGCTGAGGGCAGCCGTCGGGGCATTTTCGCAGTCTGGTTATTTGTTACAGAACCCACTATGTCCCACAATCCCCTGCTCGGGGCAGAGCAAGGAATCCAGTCTGCTGCGGGGCAGGCATCCAATTGGATGCCCACCTGTGTTCACTGGTCCGCCTTGTGTGCACCAGTGTGCTGGCAGGGCCACAGATGGGCAGCTGGCAGTTGTGAAAGACGTGCTGTGCTTGTCAGTCCAGGGGTGCATGTGGGCACGGGATGACTATATGCCTGTCATGTGTACCACCCCTGCAGTAGTGTATAGGCCCTGTTGTTCTGTGCTGTCTACTTTGTTTATCCCTTGAAGAAATTTGGAACATTTTATTCATGTTCCCCTGCTCCTTTCTGGTTTCCAGTAGTCCTTGAACCTCCCCAAGTAGGACTTTTTTTTGCTGCTGCTGAATAATTTTTTTTACCCTCCTTTGAACTGCTTCAGCCCTGTCCGTGTCCTTTTTTGGGCCATCTGAAAGGTGCAGCTAGTGGCCAGGGAAAGAATCCATCCAACTCCCAAGCACAGCAACAGGCCCTAAAGCAGCCAGGGAGCTCTGGAGTCAGCAGGAACAGGAGAGGTGCCACCGTGTGATAATGTCCTGAAAGCAGTTTGGAACATGGACCAAAAAGTTGGGAAAATTTTAAATAGAATACTAACATGCTAAAAAGCCAGCAGAATAGGACTAATGGTCTGTCATGTCCGCTCGGTAGACAGCCACCTGTTGGTTGCTCGTTTTTCCGCCCCCCCAGCCCCCAAGAGGGTCTTCATTGGATTTAGATTCCCCTTGTACATGTCCCATCCCTTCTTGAAGCCCTCCACTGTGCCTTCCTCCGCCAGCCTCTTGGGCAGCGCATTCCACGGCTCCACCACCCTTTCAGTGAAATAATGCCTCCTAGGTTCTCCCCCTCAAGTTTCCACTCATGCCCCCTCGTTACCCCCCCCTTTTTTAGCCTAAACAGCTGCTTGTTTCCGCTCTGTTATTCCCTTTACATACTTGAAGACTCCTATCATGTCTCCCCTATCCCTCCTCTCCTCCAGTGTGTACATCCCAAGCTCCTTCAATCTCTCCACATAGGTCCTCCCCTCCATTCCCTGAATCATCCTGGTCGCTCTCCTCTGAACTCTCTCCAACAGTGCTATTTCCTTCTTCAGATGAGGTCTCCAGAACTGAACACAGTACTCGAGTTGCGGCCTGACCAAGGCATTGTATAGAGGGATCGCCTCCCTCTTCCTGGACGTAATTCCCCCTGGCTATGCAGCCCAGTATCCTGTTTGCTTTGGCTGTGATTCTTATACTGTTTTCAGAGTTATTCATTTTGACGTCGACCTCCACCCCTAAATCCCGCTCACCCATTGTGGCTTGCAGTGTGACCCCCACCGGGTGTAAACCTGGTCCGCATTTCTGACCCCCAAATGAAGTACCTTACATTTCCTGGCATTAAATTTCAGTCCCGACCTCCTTGACCACCCCTCCAGGGTATCCCGATCCCCTTGGACTACCTCTCTTGCTTCTTCCCAGTCCACCAGTGCTCCCAGTTTGTAATCGTCTACAAAGAGACTTAGCCTACTCCTAATCCCGTCCCTATGTGGCCCCAACACTGAACCTTGAGGGACCCCACTGATTACCTTCCTAGGGGAGGAGGCTATCCCACCGACCATTACCCTCTGAATTCTCCTCCAAAGTCAATTTTCAACCCACTTCAGCTCCTGTTCTCCCACTCTCATCTCTGCTATCAGCCCTTTATGGGGTACTGAATCAAACACCTGCTAAAATACAGGTGCAGGACATCCACCGGCCTATGTCTGTCCAAAGCCCTCGTCACCCAGTCATAAAAGTCTACGAGGCTGGACTGACACGATCTCCCTGGAACAAAGCCATACTGTTTATCATCCTGGTGCCCTAACCCTTCCAGCTGCCTCCTAAGTCTCTCCTTGATAAAGTCCTCCAAGGCTGACAGGCCTGTAATTCCTCATCTCCTCTCTAGACCCCCTTGATGAATAGGCACTACATACGCCACCCTGCAGTCCTGAGGCACCCATCCTGTCTGCAGAGAGATGTTAGAGTGCAGCCAGTGGAGCTGCCAGTTCATACGTCAGTTCCTTCATAACTGTCGGGTGTAGCCCATCTGGCCCCCCACGCCTTATCAGTTTTTAGATTCCGAAGGGCCTCTATCACCATTTTCACTGTAATTTCTCCCCTCCAGTGCTCCCCCTCATTCAAGCTCCCCACTCCTTCTGGGTCAGTCCCTGCCTGCACCCTAGCCTCTCTCCATCCTCTGGTCTCAGACTGACCTCTTGCTTTTGCTGGCTCCTCTTCCCTCCCATCAATCTGTAGGGATCCCCTTTCCCCATCTGCAAAGATGGAGGCAAAGTACTCATTTGGCACTTCTGCCGATCCCCGCTTCTTGAGCCCATCACGCCACAATTTTAATCCTGTCGATCTGTGTCCTCTGTTTTCTCTTCTCTTATGTCTATAGAATTCCCCCGGATATCCCTAGCCAGGCTTTGCTCCATCCCTGCCTTGGCACTCCTCACCACTCTGGTGACCCTCCTGGCCAAAAGCTCATACTATCCTCGCTCCTTATCCCCCCTTGATCATTTAAAATGTGCATAGGCAGCCTTTTTGTCCCTCACCGCCTCTGCACCTCCTTGGTCCACCAACATGGCTTGCTGGTTCTGCTATGCTTTCGCCTAAATTTTGTACAGGAACTAGTGGCCTCCTGCACCCCTTTTTTAATGGTCTCCCATAAACTTCCAGCATCCATGTCTGGCCTAATCTTTTCCAACCTCTCTCTTAGAATCTTACTCATACCCACAAAGTCCACTCCCCTGAAATCTACCACTACTGTATTAGTACGGTTTTCCTCACCCCCTACATACAGCAGAAACCAGACCGTGGCATGATCCCCACCCGCCAGTGGACTGCACACCTCCAGGCCCCTTTTCTGGTCACTGTCCACTAGAACAACGTCCAATATCCGCCCCTCTCTTGTAGCTCTTGTAGGTTCCCCCACCTGTTGCACCAGGAAGGCATCCTGAAAGACATCCCTCAGTCGCTGTTCCCTGGTTACAGAGGATGTCATGGTGTCCCAATCTGCCCCCAGAATATTAAGGTCACTGTTGACCACCACCCTACCCTTACCAAGGTCACAATGACCCTTGATGTCCTTAGCCTATACTGGCAGGATGGTCTGCATCTGTCCAGGAAGGGAACAAGTCTTTTGAGCAATCAGTTTAAATGCTTCATTGGCAAGCTTTTAAACTAGTCAAGGGAGGAGGCACTGATAAGCAGCAGGAAAATCCCAGCCTCTCCCTACAAAACAGGGTACTAAATGAGAAAAAGTCTGAGGTAGAAAGGTCAGTGGGGATGCTGCAACAGAAGGTAAAGCCATCAAAAAATGGAAAGCAATGAGTACCAATGCCCGTAGTCTGAGTAACAAGCTTCCTGAATTAGTGGCCTTGATGGAGGAGGAACATCTGGATATCGTGAGCAGTCACAGAAACATGGTTCGCACAAAACCATGACTGGGACGTAAACATACCAGGATACACTATCTACAGGAGGGACAGAGAGGGTAAAAGAGGAGGAAGAGCAGCTCTTTACACAAGGAAGGAATCAAAGCAACAGAACAAAAGAAAACAGGGAGGAGAAGAAGCACTGTGGGTAAATTTGGAGACTGGCAATGGCACCACAATCCGCACAGGGGTTGTATACAGACCCCCTTCTCAGGGGAGGAAATGGACAAGGAAATGATAGAAAGTATACTTAGTATGGCAGAAAAAGGGGAGATATTGCTGATGGGCGATCTGAATATGCCAGATGGTAGCTGGAGTGCAGTTGCAGCAGCCACTTCGAAGAGTGGGGTTATTCTAGATGCCCTACAGGGGGCATGCCTTAGACAAGTAGTATTGGAGCCCACACGAGAGGGAGCAATCTTAGACCTGGTTCTCTCAAATGGAGATGAAGAGAGGATCACAGATGTAGAAGTGGGTAGCCATCTGGGAACTAGCGACCATCGAACAGTATGGTTCACAATAAACACAGCAATAGAGTCAAGCCATACAAAGGCAAATATACTGGACTTTAGGAGGGCTGACTTTGCCAAAATGGGTGAGTGCCTAAGGAATGCACTAGCAAATGGGCAGGAAGGAGGGGTGGAGGAACAATGGGGAATAATAAAAACTGCCATCACAGAGGTAACAAGCCTTTGTGTGACGCAAATAAACAAAACTAAACAATGTAAGAAACCACTATGGTTCTCAAAGGAAGTGGCAGTGAAGGTTCAAGAGAAAAAAAAAGCTTTCAGGAAGTACAAGGAATCACAGAAGGAGCAGGACAGAGAACTGTATCAGTTAAAGCAAAAGGAAGCTGGGAAGGCAGTCAGAACAGCAAAGGCCCAAACCAGGAAAGATAGCCCACTCAGTTAAGAAGGGGATAAAACCTATTATAGGTACACCAGGAGCGAAGGAAGACCAAGGGAGGGATAGTGAGGCTTAATAAAGAGAGGGGGTGGGCAGAGGGTGACTATGAAAAGGCAGAGATACTAAACAAATATTTTTGCTCAGTATTTACAAAGGAAGAGGGAGGTACCTAAAACAAACAGTAGAAACACTCTGGATACAGAAGTTGATACCAGCCATTTACAGAAGAAAGGGTTCTGAAAGAACTCTTAAAACTGAAGGTGGACAAAGCAATGGGGCCTGATGGGATTCATCCCAGAATTCTAAAAGAACTAAGGGTAGAAGTAGTGACACCACTGACTACCCTGTTTAACAAATCATGGGAGGAGGGTGGTACCCGAGGACTGGAGGAGGGCAGATGTGATTCCCTTCACAAATGTGGGAGCAAGGCAGCAGCAGAAACTACAGACCTGTTAGTTTAACCTCAGTGGTAGGGAAAATGATGGAATCACTTCTGAAGGAAAGAATTGTCCGGTATCTAGAGGCCAGAGGGCACAGGACCCAAGGCAGCATGGATTCACAGCAGGAAGGTCATGCCAGACAAATCTGATAGATTTCTTTGCCTGGG
Organism: Neoceratodus forsteri; assembly: GCA_016271365.2. Classification (NCBI taxonomy): domain Eukaryota; kingdom Metazoa; phylum Chordata; order Ceratodontiformes; family Ceratodontidae; genus Neoceratodus; species Neoceratodus forsteri. The sequence continues at coordinate 878,417,610 of CM057456.1, forward strand.
TGACCAAAGTAGTAGATCAGGGAGGGCTGTGAACATGGCCTACCTGAGACTTTAGCAAGGCATTGACACAATCCCACACAAGATTAATATACAAGTTAGCCTAGCCTGGGAGTGGGTCCCAAGATGACAGCCTGGGTAAAAAATTGACTGGAGAATAGGACACAGAGGTAATAGTAAATGAGAGTCCACTCTGAAGAAGGGGGTTACTAGTGGGGTACACTATGAGGTTCAGTATTAGGACCAGTCCTCTTCAATGTCTTTATAAGCGACATTGCAGAGGACTGTAAGGAAAAGTGTCTCTTTGCAGATGACACAAAAGATCTGCAACAGAGTTGATACAAGGTGGGAATTGGAAAGGATGAGAAGGACTTGGCAAGTTAGAGGAATGGTCAAATGTATGGCAGCTTAGATTCAATGCTAAGAAGTGCAAGGTAATGCACCTAGGAAACAAAACCCAGGGAAGAGTACAAATGGGGGAGATACTAACAACAGCAAAATGGAAAGGGACCTGGGGTAGTCATATCAGATGACCTAAAGGTGGGCAAGCAATGTGATAGGGCAGCAAGAGGGCTGGGGATACTGGGACGCATAGGGAGAGGCATCACCAGTAGAAAACAGAAGTTATTATCCCTCTGTACAGACAGCTGGTCAGACCCCATCTGGAGTACTACGTGCAGTTCTGGAGACCCAGTCTTCGCTAAGACATAGACAGGATGGAAGCTGTCCAGAGGAGACAACTAAAATGGGTGCAGGGTCTGCACGGAAGACATATGAAGAGAGACTTAAGGAGCTGAATATGTATAAAGCCTCGAGGAAAGGAGGAGAGGGGGACATGATAGAAACTTGAATCAACAAAGTCCAAGGCGTAGCATCTTTCAAAAAAGAGGTGTGCAAGAATAAGGGGCACAATTTGAAGATGGGGGGTGGCTCAGAGGTAATTTAAAGAGTATTTTTTCACAGAGAGGGTTGTGGATGCATGGAGACAGCCTTCGGAGGAGGTCGTGAGTCAAAAACAGTGGTGGAATTCAAGCATGCATGGGACAGTCATAAGGCAATTCTAGGGGTGGGGGTAGAAGAAGTAGGCTGCTGGTTAACTAAGATCTGCAGCTTATCCAGTAGGCAGGGAAATGGGCAGACTGGGTGGGCCAAGCGGTCCTTATCTGCCGTCAAATTCTATGTTTCTATAACCAGTTTATCCTCCAGAGTCTCCTCCATTGCGGGTGGCCTGTATACCACCCCTATTATCAATTTTTTTCCTTTCCTCGTTTGCAGGGTTACCCATATCTCCCCCACAACCCCTCCAGCCTCCTCTATTCCACTAACCACTATGTCATTTTTGACTATCAGCACACCTCCCCCTCTTCCCACTCCTCTATCTTTCCTGAAAACCATGTAACCCTCCAAATTTTGATCCCAGTCATTTCTCTAGGTGGCCCATGTCTCTGTAATTGCTGCCACATCTGCTGTTCCCTCAGCCAGCATAGCCTGAAGCTCAGGCATTTTTTGGCTCATGCTCCTGGCATTGATCAGGACTGTCCTCCACCCCATCTCTCCCCCCTCTCCAGTCCTCCCAGCTCTGCGCAGTCCCTTTTGTGCCCAATTCTCCTTGGATTTTCAACGCAACCACTCGCACTCTTCCCATACCCTAAATCTGTACCCTCAAACAGCCCCCCGAGTCCTTTCTTTTATTTGACCCATCCCCTTTATAAGTTTAAACTCCACCTCTCACTTAAAAATCCAGTTTTAGTTTCAAGATCTCTATCCCCTCCAGATTGAGATGTGACCTATCCTTGGCATATAGCCCCTTATCCTCCGAAGTATCTCTCAGTCACCTACCAGCCCATACCCTCTGCCCTGCATCAGTCCTTGAGCCACTGATTCACCCCTTAGCTTGGTCTCACCGGTTGTCCTTGGTACTGGCAGAATCTCAGAGAAAGAAATTTTGCTTCCTGTAGAGTCCCAAACGCTTGCCAGCTCTCATAATCTAGCCTATATATCTAGCTCGCTATTCCCTTCCAAGTCATTTGTCCCCAAATGTACTAGGAAGTCTGGGGATCCCCGGCAATCCAGTGCTAATGAGTATAGGTGGAATTTGGCCTTGTGTACGGATAGACCTGGTGTACATTTAGCCTTGACAGGGATGCTTTTATTCTTCCCCTCCCAATGGATACCTCTGGTCATAGAATCCCCCAGCAATATCACCTTCACCCCACCCCACTTTATCAGCCGCTTTAATCCTTCAGACTCCTCCTTCTATCATCAAACCCTTGCTTGCTCCTACCTCTCCCATCAGCCTGAGGGTCTTTATTAGCCCATTTAGTACCTTCCAGGCTCATTCTTCTGTCGACTACCCCCTGCTTGCTACCCCCCATCATCCGGGGTCCACCCTCATATCATGAGCATAACCATACTCCCTACCTGCAATGCCAATTTACTCCTCACCCCCAGTCACCTGGGTGGACAGAGTTCGACCCCCAGTTCCACCACCATCTCCCTTTTGAGCTGTAATCCTCCAGTCCCCACCGAGCAACCTCCTGCTCCCCCGTCTCCTTAGACCTGCACCTCCCACCCCATCTGCAGTATTTCTCCTACCCTATTCTCCACCTCACCTAGTAATTCATGTCTTGAATCTGACCTGACTAGAGAACTCTACCGGCCCCTCCTCATTGGTTGAATTCCCCAATCTAGACACCGCCTGTCCCCAGTCCTACCTCCTTCCACCCTGTCCTTACTCAGTGCCCACCCATCTATCACATTTCCCCAACCTAGGTTCATGTCTCCTCCTCTTCCATCCTTTCCTTTGGTTCAGGCTCCTCCTGTCTCCCTCCCCTCTGCCTACTGACCAAACCCTCTCTGTCCACATGCTCCACCCTCCCTCCATCCTCCTACACTTCATCTCCTGGGTATAGTATGGTGAAACAGTTTGTAAGTATGGTGCTCACCCCATTTTGCTCTCCCTCCCCTCCCTCCTCCTCGTCTGCTCCTCTCTGCAGCCCCTCTCCCCTGCATGCTTCCTGTATGTTGCTTGTTCCACCCCCATACCTCCAGAGTAGCCATATAATCCTCCTAACCTCTGGGATAAATCCTTTTGCCTTGTCCACTAGTCCGCTGGAGTATGCCAATTTGACATTGACCACGCCTCACCACTTGATCCATGCCCTACCTGCCTCCCCATCCCTCGCCTCCCCCTCCTTCCAGCTACCTTCTGATCTCCTGATCTCCTTCCGAACACCCTCCAGTTGAAAAACACACTGGGCACCCTCCAACCTCCATGCCCAGTTTAATATTATGGCTGCCCCACACCTTATAAACCCAATCACCCTTCTGAAAATGCCTAATCTGGTTGCGCCCAAGCCCACCTCATTTTGGTGTGAACAATATGAACCCCTACTAGCAACAATACACTGTCAGTCTTACACAGCCCCACCAACTATTAATTTACCCACACAATACCCAGCAACACAATATGTTAATCCTATGCCTTCCCTCTCAATTCTGCAACAGATTCGAGCTTCTTATTGCTCAGTGTGCCAATCTCACTGTGCCCTCCCCAGGATCCGCCCGACAGACCATTTAATAGAGGTCCGGGCCTGGGTGGGTGGTGGGACATAATTACAGCTCCTTCCCAGTGAGGTGGCTGGGCCAGATTATGTAGCCCAGCTGCTGTTCAGATTTGGCACCCTATCTCCGATTGGTCCTCCAGCAGAACAGCTCCCTCAAACCCTGGCCCGCTGCTGACTGCAGCTATGGGGAAGTCCTCTCCAGTGCCCTCTTCTCACAGCTCCTCAAACCCTGGCCCGCTGCTGACTGCAGCTATGGGGAAGTCCTCTCCGGTGCCCTCTTCTCACAGCTCCTCAAACCCTGGCCCGCTGCTGACTGCAGCCACCCGGAAGTCCAGTCCGGTCCGGTGCCCCAGTGTTCACTTCAGCTGCTGATGCAGCCCCGATGCCTCCCTCCTCAGTGTGGCTGCCAATGCAGCTCCGACTCCCCTCACAGTGGCCCCTGGTAAAATTCACCGCCGCCGATGCAGCCAGCAACCTCTGCTCCTCACAGCAACAATTACAGCTCCTTCCTGAGAATGGGAGCACAAGGTGTAAAAACTGGTAAAGCAGTGGCTGTAGCTGCAGATGCTGATGACTGCTCAAAACAAATGCAAGCTGTAGTGTCAAAGCTGGTCACGGAGTATACACATCTCGGCGCCTGGTTGGAGACTGTGGAAGATTGGGGCCCGGGCGCTGAATCTTTGGGTAGTTGATCTCCCCAAGGGCGCCAAAGAGGAGAACATGGTGTCCTTTTTAGAATATGGTAGACAACTTCTGTACCCAAAGATCTGGGACTGGAGGCAGTGGACATGAAATGCACCTATCGAGTCAACTTTCGAGCAGCACAGCAAACTGGTGCCCCATCTTGCACCATCCTAGTCATAACAAGAGGGCTGGAGATTCAGAACATCATACTCCAGTGTGCCAGGGCAAACCATCCAGTTTACATTGATGCACAAGAGTTAAAATATTTCTGGATTGGTCTTATGCTATACAATCACATTGAAAGTTGTTCAATCCCTTGTAGCAGCAGTTGCGGGTGCAGGAGTGGTTCACTCGTTATTAGTTCTGGCCTGCTTTAGAATTACTTGTGGTGGACAAACATTTCAATTTAATGACCCTGAAGAGGCCCAGAAGAGGGCAACCAAGATTACATCCAAATTTCAGAGAGCTCAACTACTTGAAGTAGAATAGGAAGCGGCATCAGACTCTGGAAGTTGAACGTTTAACTTTTTTTTTTCTTCATGGACCTGAGTGTTAACTTCTTATTTCTGTAATGGTACTTACTCTATTGGCTGGGTTAGGGACAGGTGCAAGTCTGTTTAATTCTAGAATTGGGTAAAGGGTGAGTGTTTATTAGTGTGGGTGCTCAGTTTTCTTCTTGATCTCTGGGTGAATACCAGACTGTTTATTTTGTTATAGTAATGCTTACTGCATGGATCCTGTGGTCTGGTTTAATGGCGGCTTTCATGAGGGCTGAGCAGATCTGAGTGCTCACCATAGGTCTGAAATGTGAGTTGTCTATCCAGGGGCACTGCATTGTTGAATCCACGATGTTGGTTGCCTTGTTGGGGGCCCCTTCTGTTCAATGCCTACGTATCTGACATAAGGACAGGAATCAGGAGTGAGATGAGTCTCTTTGCAGATGACTCGAAACTGGGGGCAGTGGTGGATGGGGAGGAGGGGAGTGTGGCCCTGCAGGGGGACCTGGAGGCTCTGGAAAGATGGTCTAGAAAGTGGAAGCTGAGGTTTAATGCAGGGAAATGCGTACTCCATCTGGGGGCCAGAAACCCAGGCCAAGTGTACACCCTGGGGAATACTACAAGTCTCAATGGCTGAGAGGGACCTGGGGTGGTGGTGGATGTCAAGATGAACAACTCTGAGACTTGTAGGAGGGCAGCAGCCAAGGCCAACAGGATGCTGGGATGCATCGCTAGGGACATCACCTCCAGAAGGAGGAAGTGATACTCCCCTGTATAACTGTGGTGAGGCCGCACCTGGAGTACTGATGCAGTTTTGGAGGCCACACTTAGAGAGGGACATTAACCTCCTGGAGAGGGTCCAGAGGAGGCAACCAAAATGATTTGGGGCTTGGGGACAGGACCTATGAGGAGAGGCTCAAGAGCTAAATATGTACACTTTGGAAGAGAGAAGGGACCGGGGACATGATAGAGGTCTTCAGGTACATGAAGAGGGTAAAGAGGGAGGAACAGTGAGGGTGCTTCAAGGAAGGAGGAAGGGCCACTAGAGGGCATGGGTGGAAGCTGGAGGGAAGATTCAGGGAGAAAGGAGGAAGTGCTACTTCACTGAGAGGGTGGTAGAGCCATGGAATGCACTACCTAGGGGCTGGTGGAGGCAGAGACAGTGGAGGGGTTCAAGAGGGGGTGGGACAGGTACAGGGGAAGGGTTCAGGAAGCAAAATCCAATGCAGCAAGAATATCCGGAACTGGAAAGGGAGAAGCCAGAGAAGGCGAGGGGGACAGCAAGGTCAGCACCCAGGGTGGGGGCTGACCAAACGAGCAGACACGAAAGACCATTAGGCCTATTCTGCTGGCATTTTAGTATGTCAGTATGTTAGTATGTTATAGTACCAGTTACTATTGTTCATATCTCTGGAGCTAAGGCAGCGTCATTGATATTAAAACTAGATTGGGATTCATTTATGCTAAGGCTTTAGTTTACTATTGCTCTGTTTTGGAATGTAATGTGCAGCCCATCCTAATTAAAATATATACATATTTTTAAGCGGACATAGTGACCAATAGGTTCACAGTTACAAATTCTGATAAGCGAATCCTGTTTTTTTTTCTCCACTGCTCATGGTGTGGCATGCATATGGGTGTGCATTTTGGACTTTTAACTGACAATTTTGGATATACCCCCACTGTTGTATCTACTTAAGCAGACTTACTGTATCTCACACGTTTGGTTTTTACTATGTCCGTTTACGAATTGCTGTATGGCATGGTTATTCAAAAATTGAATAAAATACAAGTTTAACAAAATGCTTACATGAAACTGTGCCTTTGACTTCAGGGAAGACAAAATTATTATTTAAACAGATGTGTGCCAAGTAGTACAGTGGTTAGTGCACAACACTGTGCTCTAGGAGGTCTGGGTTTGAATCTTAACTCTTCTAAAATGTTCACAGGAGGAGGTCATGTCAGACAGACCTGATCGATTTCTTTGACTGGGTGACCAAGGAAGTAGATCAGGGCATGGGAGTGGACGTGGCCTACTTAGAGTTCAGCAAGGCCTTTGACACCATACCACATAGGAGGCTTATAAGGAAACCGGGCAGCTTGGGTTATGTCCCCAAGTGGTAAACTGGGTACGGAATAGGTTGCTGGATAGGCACCAAAGAGTGGTTGTAAACAGCAGTCACTCTGGGGAGGGGAGAGTGACCAGTGGGGTGCCTCAGGGTTCCGTACTGGGGCTAGTCCTCTTCAGCATCTTTATAAGTGACACTGCAGAAGAGCTGGAAGGAAAGGTACGCCTCTTTGTAGATGACACCAAAATCTGCAATATGGTAGACACTCTGGAGGGGTTAGAGAAAAAGTGTAGAGATCTGAGAAAGCTAGAGGAGAGGTCAAGGATATGGCAGCTCGGTTTCAATGTGAAAAGGTGCAAAATCATGCACCGGGGGGCACAGAAACCCTGAGGCGGACAATAAAATGAGGGAAGAGGTGTATTGATGGTCACTAACTAGGAGAAGGGACCTTGGGGTTACTCATATTGGATGACCTTCAGGTGGCGAGGCGGTGTGACAGGGTAGTAGGTAGGGCAAGCAGGATGCTGCAGTGCACAGGGAGGGGTATCAGCAGCAGAAAGAGAGAGGTGGTGCTACCACTGTATAGATCGTTGGGGAGACTCCAGCTGGAGTACTGTGTCCAATTCTGGGGACCACATCTCAGGAAGAACATAGACAGGAGGTTGTTCAGAGGAGGGCAGTTAAAATGGTGCATGGTGCTACATCAAAAGCCCTGTGTAGAGAGACTGAGGGATCTCCGTATATATATACACCCTGCAAGAGAGGAGGGCAGGGGGACATGATAGAGACTTATAATTACATAGAAACATAGACTTTGACGGCAGATAAGGACCACTTGGCCCACCCAGTCTGCCCATTTCCCTACCTACTGGATAAGCTGCAGATTCTAGTTAACCAACAGCCTACTTCCTGCCAGCCCCCACTACAGTTGCCTTGTGTCTGTCCCATGCATGTTTGAATTCCCCCACTGTTTTAGCCCCAAAAACCTCCCCAGGAAGGCAGTTCCACGCATCCACTACTCTCTCCGTGAAAAAAGATTTCCTTACATTACCCCTGAGCCGTCCCTCCTCTATCTTTAAATTGTGTCCCCTTGTTTTTACACATCTCTTTTTCTGAAAGATGCTACCCTCCTGGACTTTGTTGATTCCCTTGAGGTACTTGAACATTTCTATCATGTCCCCTGTCCCTCCTTTCATCAAGGTTATACATATTAAGCTCTCTCAGTCTCTCTTCATATGATTTCTGATGCAGGCCCTGCACCATTTTAGTTGCCCTCCTCTGGACTGCTTCCATCCTGTCTATGTCCTTGCATAGATGAGGTCTCCAAAACTGCACACAGTACTCCAGATGGGGTCTCGCCAACTGTCTGTACAGAGGGATAACCACTTCCCTTTTTCTACTTGTGATGCCCCTTCTTATGCATCCCAGTATCCCCCTGGCTCTCCTCACTGACTTCTCACATTGCTTACCCACCTTTAGGTCATCCGATATGACTACCCCCAAGTCCCATTCCATTTTTGTTGTTGTTAGTACCTCCTCTGCTATTGTGTACTCTTCTTCTGGGTTTTTGTTTTCCAAGTGCATTACTTTGCACTTCTTTGCATTGAATCTAAGTTGCCATATGTCTGACCATTCCTCCAACCTTGCCAAGTCCCTTCTCATCCTTTCTACCCCTCCTTGTGTATCAACTCTGTTACAGATCTTTGTATCATCTGCAAAGAGGCATACCTTTCATTCCAGACCCTCTGCAATGTCACCTATAAAGACGTTAAAGAGGACTGGACCCAGTACTGAGCCCTGAGGTACTCCACTAGAGACTCCCCCTTTCTTCGGAATGTGTGCACTCCACTATTACTTCGTGTCCTGTGTATTACCCTCATGGGGGTGGAATAAGATACAGCAGGGGAGGCTTTTTCAAAGAAGAAGGTGCATGAGAAGAAGGGGGTATGCAGTGAAGTTCAGGGGTGGGGGGATTTAGGAGGGATGTGAGGAGATTCTTCACTGAAAGAGTGGTGGATGCCTGGAGCAGTCTTCCAGTGGAGGATGTAGGGATGAAAACAGTGGTGGACTTCAAGCATGAATTTGCTAGATACAAAAGAATATTGGTAAAAAAGTGTGTGTGTGTGTGGGGGAGTTGGCAGTCTAGGCATGAAATACTGGGCAGACCGGGTGGGTCAAGCAGCCCTTATCTGCCAACAGTTTCTGTGTTTCTATGTCTTTTTTTTTTTTTTTTAAATGTTGACCAGTTTCAGGATTTTGTTTTAAAAGAAATAAATAAATAATGGGGCAAGCATCGCAAGTACAGCGTCATCACAAATTTCGGGTCTGACACTGGAACTACAGTATTTGTCCCGTCTAGACATGGTGTTACTAAAATGAAAGTAACAGAGGAAAGGCTTGGGAGTGCTTGTAACATGTTGAGATGCGTTCCCACTAACTTTAATTCTCGCAGCAGTACCTTGTGCAGCAACACCACAATCTTTATCAGCCCACAGGCAAACAGTTAAAGGAAAGACATTTAGTTTCGTTCAGCACATTTTATGTGTGCTGTAGCCCAAAACACTTTATTTAGACCACAGTGACACGTGGGAGCAACCACCGATGAGCCCAGAGAGGTAACCTGGGATTCAAAGAGGTGAAGCAGGGCAAGAAAGTGATTTTTAGGGTTGGCCATCCAAGGGATGGATAGAAATGTAAATGTGCCTGTCCCATTAATTGTTTCATAACTTTTCATCCCTCCATTGTTCTACCTTTCAGAGCTTAAAATAATAATAAAATAAATGAAAAAAAAAAAAAACCACTCCACCTTTATTTCTCTGGCTCTGAGAAGTACTTGTTTATAATGCCTCCTCTTTCTCTGTAGTCCTAATAAATGCTTATTAAATAACACACCATTGCAGCCTTGACAAGGTTTTTTTATTGTTTATTTTAAAGTTTTTCAGATAGAAAGTACAAAATATCAAAGACAGCAGATGATTACCTTTTCTGCAGACTGAAACTAGTGTATAACTATGAAACACAGTGAAGCAAACTAACTAAAGTAGCTTATTGTCATAGCTTTTATTGGAAACGAACTCCGTACAGGATTTATGAATACGTGTCGCGGGAACAAGGGGAGGGAACTGAGGTATGGTGGAAAAGTGTTGGGTAATCATAACACTCATGCAGTATGGGAGCAGTAAGAGCATGTAAATGATAGGTTGTTAATATACAGTAAGTGACTCGGTGCATAGTAATACTGTTGAATTACATGATGCAGATGGTGATGTAATCGAGATATCCAAAGGCAGAGTGTAAATAAATGTGCATTGTGTTGTGTAATACTGTACTGATGACATTGGTACACCATTCATTTTTTGGTGCAGGCCCATTTTGCATGAAGAAGCCAATGAAGCAAAACTTTAGACCAGGTTACAAGGGCCATACATCACGCGTAATAAACGTTATTTATTAATAGAAAAGTGACTTTAATGTGTGGCTGATGTGTTCTGGATAAGGCCGTTTTTTGTTTGTTGCATCTTCTTGCTGCTCAGCCCCGGGCTTACCTGATTGTAAAGAGAGTGGAAGAGTACCCTCCTCCAGGTTTCCCAATCGCTACAGCATCCCTGACTTTTGTCACTAGTTGCGAATTGTAAATATGTTTAAAATGGATTATGTAAGTGGTACAGCCAGGTCTGGCTAGTCTGGGATGTGTACAGAAGCCGTTTAGTAGCTGCAGTAAACATAGAAACATAGAAATTTACAGTCAGAAAAGGACTCTTTGGCCCATCTAGTCTGCCCATTAACCCCTCCCTGTCTTGTTTATCTTACTCCATTTCTTCCGTGCCATTTCTACTTTTATGTAGCCCCATGTAGTTGTCCCAAGCCCTCTTGAATTTGCTCACATAGTCTACCCCCACCACCCATTTTGGCAGCCTATTCCAAGAACCAGCAGCAGTTGCTGTGTTTGCTAAAAGATGTACTTTAAGACAGGTCCCAGCCCACTGGCTGCATTATAACTCTTTTGTGAGGTTAATTATTACACTGTTTGGTAGACCAGAGTTGTTTGTTCTGGTCTGTGGTATCCTCCTGAAGTGACATAAAGAGAATAATCAAATGTCCTGTGTTTTATTATTGTATTGCTGTCTTGCAGTATTTATGTGCTATACTGTAAAAATCAGAAATAAAAAGGGTAAAAAGCAATGCTGATTGATTTATGCTGATTGTTAGTAATGATAACTGGGCTCTCTAGGTGAGGTATCGTAGGGGCTCCAATCACGTAAGCCTCCGTTGCCTACTGATGTGTGTGCATACACATTGTAAATGTGTTTTGATGCAATATTTAAGCCTTAAATGTTGTGTCCTGTGCCCTGAGGTGTTACTAAAAAGGGAGTTTAAACTGCAGTTGCAGTGGTTAATGAAAACTACAATGGAGCTAAAGGTTTAAAAGTTTTAATTAAGTAATGTGTCTCCCAAGTTGCCTTGCTGGGATTGAACTGTACAAGGGGGACCATGAAGAAGAACAAGGTAAATGTTTCCTCCGAAGGGCACAGGTAGCATGGCCAGAACAGTCTCACAGGGGTGGCAGAGAGACTTACATAGATAGCACTCTGATTGGCTGTGCCTACAAGGTGTGGGGAAAAGCCAAGTCTGGGTAAAGAGAAATGGCTCTGGAGGTAAGATGAACCACCCGATCACCCCTAGACACAGGAGCCTGCCCCAGAGGTTATTGTGCTTGCCCTCTCCTCCTCTTCACTGGGCATAGGAGTAGAGGCGGATGGTAGTGGGGGTAATGTTACAAGTGTATTTATTTATTTACACAGTGGTGTTCTGAGATAGGCAAACTGAGCCACTAGTTTGTTTCAGGTGCCACCTGGGAGGGATACAGCAGGGAGTGAAAGAGCAATAACAAATAAAGTGACAACAATGGGCGGATGTACATGAACAATAAAAGCAAGACCCCAGAACAAAGAGTAGATAAACTTTAAGGTCCTGATTCCGTATTTCAGTTTCATCAGTGTGTCAGCGTGGCTGAGCTGGTAGCACATCTGTTTCTTGGCCAGAAGGTCATCGGTTCTCATCCCACTCTGAGATTGGGCTCATACCATAAATGTTGGCACGCGAGTGCAGTACTGTTGGGATGTGCATCCTTCAGATGAGATGTTAAGCTGAGGTCTCGTCTGTCCATCTCTGTTGCTATCCTGGTGAGTGTCCATGTGGAAATAAAAGAACCCAAGGCACTTTTTGCAAGATCAGGGGTATTTATTTATTTATTAAAATAAATGTCCACAAATCCATACAGGTGCAGGATAATCATTATATGTATCTGAATCAAAAACAAAATTTAACTAAGCAACAATACATGTGTATTCAGTTAATAGCTTTCATCCAAAACAAGAGTGGAGTATAACTCAAAAAAGAAGTACATGAGCGAAACACCAGAAAAAAAAACCAAATAAAAACATGCAGTATGTTTCTACATACTGCTCTAACATATAGTCTACCTGCCTTGTAACATATAGTCTACCTGTCTTGTGTATCAAATGAAAAATATTCTGGAAACGTCAGGTTTCTGATCCTCCATCCAACCAGGAAAAACATTTCCACAGAGTTGTAAACATCACTCGAGACAACAGTTCATAGTCTCTTTTTCTGATATTTAGTAGTTCATACACAATATTATCAATTCTGCAACAAAATTGATAGATATGCTAGAACTCATACTACAAATCTACAGCGTGCTTGCCACTGGTACCACTTAATGCAAGCATGTTACTAGGATCTTTCCGTGATGCCATTTCTCACATCGAGCATCTAAATTACCTAACATTAATGTAGAATATGGCATATTATGAAATATAGGCATCAACTGCTGTCTGACTATGCTATCCCAGAATGGTTCAACATAAGAGCAAGAAAAACATTAATGTTCCAGTGTCTCAATCTTTTGGGTACAAGTTTTTTAAGAGCGTGCTCTCTCCTCTACGCTTTTGTGTTTGGCATTCTCCTTGACACTCAGTCTCCCATGGGCACATAGCCACACAACATCCCACATCTTCTTGGGTATTCTCTGCTCAGTAAGTTGTTTGGTAAATACTGTAGTAGGGACAACATGTTTGGGGTCAAACACAGGGTCAAGAAAGAAATGGTTAGTCAAACTACAGAAATATAATTGGTCACCAGTATTTTGACTCACTGTCTCAGGGGACAGTCTCCATGTTTTCAGTTTTTGAAACGTATGCTGAATATACGTTGTCGTCTGCTCTCCTGGGCTCTTCACTTTCCTCAAAAATCCCAGGTTCCAGACCTGCAGTAGAGAGCTGCTGGCATCGTAGAAAAGTGCAATCATGTGGTAATATTGCCAGTAGGAAGGGGTAAACATTAAAACTAAAAAAAAAACACACAAAACTTACAGGATTAATCGTTTTCAAACCACCATCTTTTATTTCCCTGTAGGTATGATTACTTTATATTGGCTTTAACCTTCTTCCCCATAATAAGCTAAAAAGTATGCTATGCATGGCAGTGGGAAAATACAACTTATGTACAAAAAGTTGAGACTAATAATGTTTTAACAGCAGAAACTCTCTTTAGTTTAGACATGGGCCCCTGACACCACTTAGTCACGATACTGTTAATCACAGTCAGCTGTCATTCCCAATTATATGATGCCAGGTCCATGTTACCTATCCCAATCCCTGTATCTTTACGGATCATTAGACAGGCTGTACTACCCACTGTCTTTCAGTATTGTGAGGCCTACTCTTGGTACATGCCTGCGCTTTTAGTCATGAGCCTGATATGTCACCATACATATTAAAAAGCTCCGCTACCGGTTTCTCAGATTCTTCATCGCCAGCTAACAAACAAGCATCATCTGCGTAAGCAGATGATTTTAGTGGTACTACACCGTGATGTACATAGATACATAGATGTTGTCGGCAGATAAGGACCTTGTGGCCCATCCAGTCTGCCCTAGCCCTCTGTCTAATGCTTAAGGTACCCTAGATGCTACAAGCCCCCTCCCCCTTCACCCTAGCTTGATAATTCCCATGTGCCTATCCCACGCATTCTGAATCCCTGAAACGTGGCCACCCCACCACGTCCTGGGGAAGACTGTTCCATCTCTCCAGCACCCTTTCAGTAAAGTAGAATTTCCTCAAGTTCCCCACCTTTTAGTCTTATGCTGTGCCCCCTTGTTCCCCTATACCATGGATGAGGTGGTCCTGATCAATAGATTGCAACTTAGGATACAATATAAAGAGCTACAGAATTGGGCTTGTATCTCCTGCTCAGAGATGGTATTCTATACCTTTGATCCCATTTGTGAGGGAAAACACTTTCCCTGAATTATGCAGAAATATAATCCAGTCTATGAATACTTGAGGAATACCACATTGTTTGTGTACCGCAAGCAAAAAAGAGTGGTTCATCCTGTCAAATGCAAGCCTTGCATTTTACCTGTTTTCCTTGTTCTACCGGTTCCTGGACAAGGATTAAATTGTCCAGGCTCTTTCTGTCTTTCATAGCATGTCTTTGAGGTGGGAGGATCAGGGTTGATGCTGCTGTTGCCAACCGTTGATCTAAAATATTTAATGAAATCTTTATATCCTTATTTAGGAGGCTTGAAAGTCTCCAGTCTTGCAGGTCAGTTTGTCCTCTTTCTTGTGGAATAATATTAGTGTGCCCTGTAGAATAGTCTTACCACTCAGTTGTTTGTTGAAACAACAACAAACCAGCCATTTACAGCTCTGCTGAAGCCCATCACTCCCTGGGACAGTATTACTACTGGAGTATCAGTGTGGCATCACAGTTTTTGAAATCTTCTTAGTCCCTATAACCAAAGTCTCTTCAGGGACTATTGGAACATAAAAGACGCTAAGAAAGGACCCCAGTCCCTTGGGAATGTAGTGTTACAACTGTGTCAGACAGAAATTTATCTTCATTTTTAACAATGTCAGAGGGCCTGTTTTACCACCCCTGTTGCATCTTGCAGATGTGTTTTGACTGCTTTTCAGTTCTAGTTGCGCAGTCATCAAATGGGTTCCCTATTGCTTTATGCACTTCTGATAAATTTTGTTCCTATATCAAAGATGATAGTCCTTGATACTGACATTTTGAAGTTTCTCCTTTAATTGTGAAATTTGAGCTGAGTAATCCAGTTTGGTTTCCACTGACAGAGAAAAGGTATTTGAAGTTGATGTCTGCAGTTCAGGTTATCTCAAATAATTATGATGTTTTTTTTTTCCGTTTTGGATGTATGTGTGCAACATTTTTTACGTCTACTTTAACACATTCCCACCCGTCCACCAGATTTTAAAAAATACCCACAATGGTGCTTTTTGCAAAAAAAACCTTCCTGAATTCCCATGTTTTCTCTCCTTAAAAATGTAGTCTCCATAAAGGGGGTTTAACTGTATGGAGCGAGTCTGAATCCGCTGTAACAACAATATACTCATGATCAGAAGTCTCTGTAGGGACTGTATGAAAGTTCTTAAATTTTAATTATGGAGGACAGAAAAATATAATCAGTATGGGAAGATGTAGAAGAGTAGGGTGTTTTCTCTGGTTCTGGCCAAGCAACATTTCCCTTCTTATAAAACCGGTTCATGCAGTTGTCCAAGACTGTGTGGGAGTGTTGATGTACGAAATGGCTGCCACTACACATTCAGTCATGTCACTACCAGTCTCCCCTGGAACTACACCCTGGAAGAGAGAAGAATGAGAGGGGACATGATAGAGACCTACAGTTACCTCCCAGTGGTGAACAGGGAGCATGGGGGAGTGAGTCCCTTTCAAATAAGACAGAGCACCAGGACCAGGGAGCATGCGATGAAGCCAAAGGGGAATGTTTATAAGAGGGTAAGGAAGTACTACTTCACTTAATAGGGCAGTAGCGCTGGAACAGACTGTTGGCAGAAGTGGTATAAAAAAACAATTGGGATCTTCAAGCATGTGTGGGACAGAATGGGTGGATACAGGATGGGCACGAAGAACATATGGAATATTTCTCACTTTAGAGTGACCTCTGATATTCACGAGTGGCGAAGCCATGAGTGAGTATCCAGAGGTCACTGTGCAGGAGTGAAAATATTTTCTGCATTACACGAGTGCACATCATGTATCTGTTTTATTCACTAGGGGTGTCATAACTGTAGTTGTCACATTGTAGTGAGAATACCTGTTTTTATCTAATGGGTTATCTGTTCACCCCTATTATTTAATAGATAGGCAGGAGTAGGAGGGTTGCCAGAGATCAGTTAGGGTCTGCAGAGACAGATTAGGCAGGGAACATCTGGGCAGACTTGGCTGGCCAAGTGAACCTTTTCTGTCGACAGATTGTTTGTGTCTGTGTTTCTGTGGTCATGACCTGCCTGACGTGCTGTGTTCCGCTTAGGTCTTGGTGTATGTGGCAGTGTCGCTCATGTCTGCAACTTTTCAAAGTTCGGTAGGCATCAGTTGCTCTTTATGTTTCAGCTTTTCAGAGGGTGCCATTATTGATCTTTGTAATATTTATTTCTCTTTAATATTTATTTTTGCATTTCAGCATGAGTATGCTTACCCTTAACTGACTTGCACATTGCTTTGTTTGGGACATCACAACACAATGGAAAGGACTGTGATGTTGTAAAGATGTGCACTTAAAAATCAGAACATCCTAATTTAGTTTTTTATACAAACTTGTCTTTATTGAGATGTTGGCAGACATTGTCTTTTTTATTTTCCTTGGCTTCGTCGCTGACCTGTCCACTTCCAGCCAGCCCTGAAACCAGGCTTCTCCAGGGCGATCTTCTCCGAGTTCCCACAGCTTACCCATCCTTGCAGGGTCACCTGGATGGTCAGATATCTCCCAAGACTGGACATTGTGGACTAGCCTGGTCATTGGTGAGGCACTGGTTGTCATCCTGTTGTGGTCTGGTATTTTCCACTACTTTTCTTCCTTCCCTGAGAGACTGCAGACTGATAATGTTAGGGCATGCGCTTGGTTGCATGGCTGTGCCGATGTTAGGCAGCAGCCCCCCCATGTAGTATGGCTTCAGCTGCACCGGTACCACCACCGGCGGTGTCTCCCAGGTGGTGGTAGTGGTGCAGAGCACACCAGAACTTCCTCCCCAGAGGTGGAGAACATTCACTGGGATACCTGATCCTCTTGTCCCTGGCCTGCTCCCATCATCCCAGTCTTGTTCAACCAGGTTGCTGTAATTGTGAGCAGTAATCTTACCGCTGTGCCACTGGGCTAGACTGGCCTGGCAGACATTCATTTTCACCCTGGATGAAGTACCATTCAAAATGCGTGGTCTAGTGAAATTTAATAACGGTTCGTATTATATGATTAAGTGTTGTGCATGGAAATCCAACATTCGAAATAGATAACACTGAACAACAGTGACCATAACATTTTCAGGTTCACCACTGGGGAAAAAGTTAAATCGGAAGGTCCAATACCATGCACCTGTACCAGGCTAATTTTAGAAAGATGATGGCATTCACAGCCCGGTACTTATTAAACTAAACTCACGAGCATCAGTGTTCAGTAAAGGGACTCCTTAAAAACACAAATGCACACCTTAAAGCAAGGCTGTATTCCATAGAGTTGAAATGCAACTTAAAAGAAACAGCCAATGATAGGTGGAAGATGTAGTACTTTCTACAATAAAAAAAAATAAAGAGGCATACTGGAAGATTAGAATACTAGTGAAAACTGACAGAACTGCAGACACACATGCTGAGAGGACAACTTAAAGAACTGTTGTTCCACTAAAGGATCAGGAAGAAGGTGAACTAAAGTAATTACAAATGATGGATAGACTGCAGAATACCTTGAGCAAGTCACCCCCACACTTCCAGTGCTGCAGTCATCCCAGCTTCAGAAATGGGTTAAAGAAGGACCCCACTAAAAACTGGGCGCATCTCTGCTGGGCTATCCTGGATTGACAAATTGTCACAGAAAACACAACTATTAGACAGTGAGATGTTACTTGGGGGTTTGAAGAACTCTTTATTGGACATATACATTAGTATATGTAACCCATAAGAAGGTTGACAAGATGCTAACAGTGGTAAATGTAAACAAGGCATTAGGACCTGATGGAATGCATCCAAATTCTGGCAGGAGCTTGTTAAGGAACTATTTATACCAGAGGTAGTTATAAACAGTGAGTCCTTCAGACCTGGGTACTGCGCATAGAAACATAGAATGTGACGGCAGATAAGGACCGCTTGGCCCACCTAGTCTGCCCATTTTCCTACCTAACAGATAAGCTGCAGATCTTAGTTAACCAACAGCTTACTTCCTCCTACCCCCCACTAGGACTGCCTTATGTCTGTCCCATGCATTCTTGAATTTCCCCACTGTTCTTGACTGCACGACCTCCTCAGGGAGGCTGTTCCATGCATCCACAACCCTCTCCGTGAAAAAATACTTCCTCACATTACCTCTGAGCCATCCCCCCTCTATCTTCAAATTGTGCCCCCTTGTTCTTACACATCTGTTTTTCTGAAAGATGCTACCCTCTTGTTCTTTGTTGATTCCCTTGAGGTACTTGAAAGTTTCTATCATGTCCCCTCTCTCCCTTCTTTCCTCAAGGGTATACATATTAAGCTCCTTTGGTCTTTCTTCGTGTGTCTTCTGGTGCAGACTCTGCACCATTTTGGTTGCCCTCCTCTGGACAGCCTCCACTCTGTCTATGTCTTTGCGGAGATGGGGTCTCCAGAACTGCACACAGTACTCCAGATGGGGTCTCACCAACTGTCTGTACTGGGGAGATATTGCTGATGGGTGATCTGAATATGCCAGATGTTAACTGGAATGCAGTTGCAGCAGCCACTTCAAAGAGTGGGGTTATTCTAGATACCCTACAAGGGGCATGCCTTAGACAACTAGTATTGGAGCCCACTCGAGAGGGAGCAGTCTTAGACCTGGTTCTCTCAAATGGAGATGAAGAGAGGATCACAGATGTAGAAGTGGGTAGCGATCTGGGAACTAGCGACCATCGAACAGTATGATTCATAATAAACACAGCAATAGAGTCAAGCCATACAAAGGCAAAAGTACTGGACTTTAGGAGGGCTGACTTTGCCAAAATGGGTGAGTGCCTAAGGAATGCACTCGCAAATGGGCAGGAAGGAGGTGGAAGAACAATGGGGAATAATAAAAACTGCCATCACAGAGGTAACAAGCCTTGTGTGAAGCAAATTAACAAAACGAACGATGTAAGAAACCACTATGGTTCTCAAAAGGAAGTGGCTGTGAAGGTTCAAGAGAAAAGAAAGCATTCAGGAAGTACAAGGAATCACAGAAGGAGCAGGACAGGGAACTGTATCAGTTAAAGCAAAAGGAAACTGGGAAGGCAGTCAGAACAGCAAAGGCCCAAACCGAGGAAAAGATAGCCAACTCAGTTAAGAAGGGGGATAAAACCTTTTATAGGTACATCAGGGAGCGAAGGAAGACCAAGGGAGGGCTAGTGAGGCTTAATAAAGAGGAGGGAGGGTGGGCAGAGGAGACTGTGAAAAGGCAGAGATACTAAACAAATATTTTGCTCAGTATTTACAAAGGAAGTGGGGGAGGTACCTAAAACAAACAGTAGAAACACTCTGGATACAGAAGTTGATACCAGCCCATTTACAGGAGAAAGGGTCCTGAAAGAACTCTTAAAACTGAAGGTGGACAAAGCAATGGGGCCTGATGGGCTTCATCCCAGAATTCTAAAAGAACTAAGGGTAGAACTAGTGACACCACTGACTACCCTCTTTAACAAATCATGGGAGGATGGGGTGGTACCCAAGGACTGGAGGAGGGTAGATGTGATACCCCTTCACAAAAGTGGGAGCATGGCAGAAGCAGAAAACTACAGACCTGTTAGTTTAACCTCAGTGGTAGGGAAAATGATGGAATCACTTCTGAAGGAAAGAATTGTTGAGTATCTAGAGGCCAGAGGGGCTCAGGACCCAAGGTAGCATGGATTCACAGCGGGAAGGTCATGCCAGACAAATCTGTTAGATTTCTTTGACTGGGTGACAGTAGTAGATCAGGGAGGGGCTGTGGACATGGCCTACCTAGACTTTAGCAAGGCATTTGACACAGTCCCACACAAAAGATTAATATACAAGTTAGCCAGCCTGGGTGTGGGTCCCAAGATGACAGCCTGGGTAAAGAATTGTCTGGAGAATAGGACACAGAGAGTAATAGTAAATGGAGTCCACTCTAAAGAAAGGGGTTACTAGTGGGGTACCGCGGGGTTCAGTATTAGGACGGTCCTCTTCAATGTCTTTATAAGCGACATTGCAGAGGGACTGAAGGAAAAAGTATGTCTCTTTGCAGATGACACAAAGATCTGCAACAGAGTTGATGCACAAGGTGGGGTGGAAAGGATGAGAAGGGACTTGGCAAGGTTAGAGGAATGGTCAAATGTATGGCAGCTTAGATTCAATGCTAAGAAGTGCAAGTAATGCACCTGGGAAACAAAAACCCAGGGAAGAGTACACAATGGGGGTGAGATACTAACAACAACAAAATGGAAAGGGACCTGGGGGTAGTCATATCAGATGACCCAAAGGTGGGCAAGCAATGTGAGAGGGCAGCAAGGAGGGCTGGGGGGATACTGGGATGCATAGGGAGAGGCATCACCAGTAGAAAACAGGAAGTTATTATCCCTTTGTACAGACAGTTGGTGAGACCCCATCTGGAGTACTGCCTGCAGTTCTGGAGACCCAATCTCTGCAAGAACATAGACAGGATGGAGGCTGTCCAGAGGAGGGCAACTAAAATGGTGCAGGGTCTGCACCGGAAGACATATGAAGAGAGACTTAAGGAGCTGAATATGTATAGCCTCGAGGAAAGGAGGGAGAGGGGGGACATGATAGAAACTTTCAAGTATCTCAAGGGAATCAACAAAGTCCAAGAGGGTAGCATCTTCCAAAAAAAGAGGTGTGCAAGAACAAGGGGGCACAATTTGAAGATAGAAGGGGATGGCTCAGAGGTAATTTAAGGAACTATTTTTTCACAGAGAGGGTTGTGGATGCATGGAACGGCCTTCCGGAGCAGGTTGTGGAGTCAAAAACAGTGGTAGAATTCAAGCATGCATGGGACAGTCATAAGGCAATTCTAGGGGTTGGGGGTAGGAAGAAGTAGGCTGCTGGTTAACTAGGATCTGCAGCTTATCCAATAGGTAGGGAAATGGGCAGACTGGGTGGGCCAAGCGGTCCTTATCTGCTGTCAAAATCTATGTTTCTATAACAGCTTCCTGTTTTCTACTATTGATGCCTCTCCCTATGCATCCCATTATCCCCCTAACCTTCCTTACTGCCTTCTCACATTGCTTACCCAACTTTAGGTCATCTGATATAATTACCCCCAGGTTCCTTTCCATTTTTACTGTTGTCAGTATCTCACCCCCCATTGTGTACTCTTCCCCTGGGTATTTGTTTCCCAGGTGCATTACTTTACACTTCTTTGCATTGAATCTGAGCTGCCATACATCTGTCTCTACATGCATGTCTGATGACTTAAGAAAGTGGCCCATATAGTGCCAACAGCAGGCTCACAGGCAGAACCAGGGAACCATAGGCCAGCCAACACGATGTCAATTACGGCAAAGTTGCTGGAGACCATCATTAGAAACAAAAGTTTCTGACACTTACAGAAACAACTGGGATTCTAGTCTAAACAAATTCTGTGATAACCCATTCCCTGCACTTGGATGTGTGTGCGCATTGGGAGGCACGCCGCACACCATGTCCTCGTGGTGCCCTCCCACTACATGTCACTACTCTACCTACACTGACCACTGAATCTCCACTCAGTGGCAGCTGGACTGTGGGGGAGGTGGCAGCCACCCCGGGAGAGGAGAGCTGCCTTCTGGCTGCTCTTCCCCTCAACCTCATGCCGGCTCCCCGATGACCTGAGTCCATTCCCGAACCCGGGTCTCTGGGGTGGCATGAGGTAAGGCGTCCAGCGCCTCAGCCCTCTGCGCCACTGGGCTGGCCACCCCGCTGCAGTTTTAAAATTGCTACCAAGGAATTACTGTAGATATGGAATATCCTGCTGATGTTGTTTATCTGGTCTTCATTTCTGCTGTTGCTAGTGTACCACCTAGGAGGCCAGTTCATGAGCTAGAAATCCTGGGTATAGTGGGTTATGTCAAAACAGTTCAGAACTGGTTGAGGGAAGCCGGTCAGGTATAGTAGCATTATTACCTTGACATTGGTTTGGGAACAAACTTGATTGCTGGGGACCAGAGGGATGGAGGATCTCAGGAATAACTCTCCTCATTTGGGAGGTATTCCATCATCCCATGTTTGTCTTCCACCTGGCAGAAGCCAGGCAGTAGCAGATGTTGGGGGTGGTGCTGTTGCTGGATTCTGATGGCATGCCCATGTATAATTTCACACTAGCAACCCTGGGTGGAAAACATGGTGAAAGAAACTCAACAGGTGGAATGACATCCAGCCCCTGTAGGCTCCACACCAACTAGGCGCCCACCTTCACACCAGATATTGACCCTTTTAGGAAAGTTGCACTGCCTGGGGATCCGCTTTTTGGTTTTGGGGATCATGCCATGGGGGAACAGGATGTTTGGGTAAGTACCTAGAGAAGGCAGCTGATGGTGCTGGGGTTGGACTGAGCTGGTCAGATGGGAGCAGTCGGCACTGAAGTGGACAAATGCAGGATTAAAGAAAAATGGTTGCAGGATAGGAAACGGACATAATAAATGGTAACCTATCAACATGATGACAAATGGCCAGTGGGGTTCCACAAGCGTCAGTTCTGAAATCTTCATTGTTTAATACATAAAAGAGACCTGGAGGTGGGTGCCATCTGCTGGATTGCAGATTTTGCCAGTGACCAAGATGGGACGAGAACTTCACGACTGCAGGTAAATGAAATGCACGAAACAGCCGGTAGTTTTGGGGAATAGGCGCAAAAGCAGCAGGAACTTCAGTGCTAAGGAAATGCAGGCTGAACATCGAGGAAAGAAAATTATGAAGGCACATTACTACTTAAACGGCAATGAAATGACTTAAACCACACTGAAAGCCCGGGTAGGGTGTATTGATCAGCAATAACTTTTATTAAGAGTAGTAGTATGGGTCAGCAGCTAGTTTTTAAGATGAACAAAATTGCAACATGCATTAAAGAAAAACTTTCTATTGAGGTTGAAGACATTATAATAGTATCAGCTGATACTATAATGTCCTTCAGGTTCAGACCCGACATGGACCTGGAAGAAAGATGAGTAAGGGGTGTTACCACTGAGCTAGTGGGGAGGAGGACCTTGAGGGATCAGTGGTCTTTCAGCCATAGCTATGTATCTATGCATATATGACAGTGAGGATCCTGTTTTCATGTATAGGTTTTGTTGTAAAGAAAACGGGGCAGCTGACTACAGAAAAATGCAGTATTGTAACCCAAAGTGTGTCTAGAAATTGTGTTTTTTCAAAGTTTCCTTTGAGACTTCAGGATGCTCACTGTATTTGTTTCCACAAGGAAGCAGTCTGGACCATGGCTACTGGAGATAGGAGCGACTCGGTTTAATTTCCCCCTGTCGGGTTTTACGAGAGAGGGAGACGGTTTCCTTTCCTGAGCTGCAGAGACAGTTTTCTCTGCATCCAGTTGATCATTACCATTATTGCCTGGTAACACATTACTTACAAGGTGCATTATGGCACTGGCCCTCAGTCAACCCGTTGCCATTACTGTTGACTCTCCTTATTATGGTGTTTGGGACCTTAACCTCACTAATTTCCCAGGCATATCAAGCCCTACTGCAATTAGAAGGGGGTAACATAAACTATATCAAGACCCACTGGGAAACCAATTTACAAATCCAGATTACTCCCCTGGACTAGGATCAATATCTGACATATGTTCCTAAGAGTGACCTCCTCTTTTCTTTGGAAGGAATTCTCCTGGAAGACCGGTGTTCATTGTTTTTGGACTGCACAAATTGTAGCCAAATTTAAACCTACTTTGACAGCGACTTGTTAGCGACGTTGTGGAACCTCGCCATTCAACTATGGCCACATTTTTTGGGCTCAACTTTCTTTCATCCTACAAGATATCTTTGGAGTGGATTTTCACTTCCCGGACCACACTGTACTTTTTCTAGATCTTCCAGAAGGGTTCCAGGGCCCTAACACAAATAAACTGTTTAATATATTCCTAGTGGTCGCCAAAAAATTTATAACAAAATTATGGCTTACAGACCAGTACCTACCGCACAACTCTGGCAGGATCTTAAGTGGTTTGTTTATGATATGGAGAAAATAATGGTGCAGCTGAGTCACATGTTCATCAGGCTTGATAGGATTTGAGCACGTTGGGTGCACTACATGTTAAACCACAGACAGGATTTTGTACCTTGAATTAAGTGGTTATAAAAATGATTTTTTTAGCATGTTTGCCTAATTAGGACCGTATGGTCCTGCAGCATTAATGCAGGGGAGCTGAGAGTACCTCTGTAATTTAATTTCTAGTTCATTCAAAACATGTAGATTGACTGTGGTGCACACAGTATATTTTTAGGGTTAAGTGATTATGCTAGTTTTAGTTTTAGTGTTTTCCTAAAGCCCTTATACATGGTGGGGTGCCTGCTCCTTATGCCTTTGTTTTGAGCCTCCAAGCTTCATGCAAAGAGCAGCCCTAGTGTCACCAACATTGTTAGAGCTACAGCATTTCTGGGTTGCTCCCTGCAGAGAGTAATCAAAGCATCGGTGGTACTGTATGGTGCCAAGGTTTGAATGACAATACATCCATAAACACACACACATACTGGGCTTTATTGATGATGAAATAACCCAGTGGCGTCTCCTGCTCCTAGATGTCTTTCTTGATATTTATTTATTTTATTTTCAAAGTTTCACCAGGAAAGACATTACTGAGCTTATAACAGCTTGTTTTCAGATTAATTCCTGGAGGATGGGGGAAGGGGAGTACGGAGTACGTGAAGAGCATGTGAAAATACATAAAATACATCATGTAAGTGCAATAGTAATACAAATAAAGTGCAATAGAAATGCATGCAATAAACTAGAAATACATAACCTTCACAGTCACAATTTACAGGCAGAATATTCAGGGATACACAAAACAAGGATGAAATATAGTGCAGATTAAGATGCACGTGCTATACGGTACAGGAAGGGGACACAATTTGAAGATAGAGGGGGTACGGCTCAGGGGCAATGTGAGAAAGTACTTTTTCACGGTGAGGGTGGTGGATGCATGGAACCACCTTCCTGAGGAGGTTATGGGGTCAAAAACAGTGGGAGAATTCAAGAATGCATAGGACTGACATGAGGCAATTATAGTGAGGGGTAGGAAGAAGTAGGGTAACTGTAATCTGCAGCTTATCCAATAGGCATAAAATGGGCAAACTAGGTGGGCCAAGCAGTCCTTATCTGCCATCAAAGTCCTATGTTTCTGTTTTCTAGAGAGCAGCAGATTACCACTACCCAGACTGCTAAAGTGCGAGCTGACAAAGCCCCAGTGCAGGAGATAAACTCAAGGCAGAATATTACAAGACAAGTTTCTGATTTATGCTGAGTAACCTAAGGGGAGGGATAGTAGCTGCTCACAGCCTGGTATGTGTGTGTGGGGAGGGAAACATCAACAAGACATCTCATGGCATGGTTGGTGCCAGACTTATACCTACATTGTACAGGTCACACATTGCTGAACTCAAGACAGGTGCAGCCCATTTGCTGAAGTGAGTAAAGTCCTGACCTGAGCGGATTGGTAAACGGAGTTCTGAAAGAGCAGAGTTCCCATGGCCAGCTGGGATACCGAGTGTCCACTACCACATCTGCCTGCCTGTGCCAACCCCGTAATCAGAGATCTAGATTGCTAAGTAGGGAGAGTGCAGGGCACCCCCCATTGCCAGTGCACTCCCCCTGCTTAGAGATCTGGACAGCTAAGCACGAGGATTGGGGTTGGCAGTCAGACATGAAGAGAGGTGCTCAGCTGACTGGCGTGGATTCTCAACTGACCCACTTCCATCTGACTACCGACACTGAGGATCTGACATTTTCCCCACATGCCACTTAGGCTTAAACTTATAAGCCAAAAGTGTACTTCTCTCAATTTACAGGTGCTCGCTACTGATCAGTGATCAATCTTATGTCGCGTCCCTTGTCTGACTTGAAGTAGTGCAAGACATTATAATGCTACTGTTTGCTGCATCTTCAGAACAAGTTACATTTGTGGTGGTGCTGTGAGATGAATCTGACCTTTTTGCTTCTGACTGCCTTGGTTTCGCACAAACTCTTCTTGGAGTGCTGAAAAATCTATCTACAACTGGAACAGGATCAAATGTTTCTGGACTGTCACCCTCAACTAAAATCCTAACCTGGTGTTCCAACATTACGTCACTCAGTCTGTTTCTCCAATTAGTTTTGACACGCTGCATTATTGAAAATGACCTTTCCAGCTTTGCACTGGATACTGGAATGAGCTTACAAATAACGACAACATGGTAGAAGTTTTGAGAACTGTTCTCTGTAGGACTTCAGAATACATTTCCAAAAGTCTTCCCTGTTTAAGTGACTTAAAAACTTATTGTAGAATGTTTTTAGTTCAGACCATTCTCCTGGCAAAGCAGCAAGGTCAACATTATGTTTTGTGAGCATCTGTTCATAGTAATTAACAAATCCATTCAAGTCTATGTTTCCAAACATTTTTAGCTCATCAGCATTCCTAGACCACTGTTTCACATCTAGCAATTTTAAAGTCCTAAAAATTGGGTGTTGATCCTGAGAGTCACAGTCAGTGATATCTGAAAATCTATCAGAAATGCACTGTTGTACTCTACTGACGTAATTAGGTACCTGTCTTATAAGGTGCCTGATGCTGTTAGCATTTGAGACCGTAACATCTTGAAACACGACAGGTTCAGAATCGTCAGTTATGTCATGATCATGTTGCTGTAAGAGTGTCTTAAGATCAGAGTTGCATGTTCTGAGAAGATTATCTGTGAGATGCTGTAGTTGCCATAAGGTTGCTTCAACACAAGCCAAAGCTGAGATCATGTCAGCAGAAGAACCCTGTAAACTGAGGAGAGCTGTGACAGTGGCCTTAGAAGGTCAATATAGAAGAGTAAATGTGTGACAGATTTGACAGTTTTTAGTTTGGTCAAAATGCCTTAACTCTCCATTGGTGGCATAGTGGCAGTTTCTAGTAGATTTTCGAGATGAGGAATCGTAATTGTGTAGGATTTTACCAGTGTCTGAGTGGCACGAGTTTGTGATCTACCCACCTTGTTCCAAATGCTCTTTCTGGTTTGCTGACTTCACTGCCCACTATTTTAGCTAATTCTTTGAGCTTGCAAAGTTTTTTGGACTTTCTTCCGTAAAGGTAGTACAATGTCATGAGGTTATCTTTCACTTGACAAAATATGTTCTGTTTAGTGCATCTCTAATTGCCAATTCAAGTCTATGGTTAAGACAATGAATAGACAGCAACCATGGCATTTCCACTTTTAGCAGAGCTGATAGCCCTCTTCTTTTCCCAGGTTTACTGCAGCACCATCTGCACACATAGCAGCTGTCACGACTGTTGAAGTCTAAAATGCCTAATTCTAAGAAAGGTTCTTGAAATGTTTGTAACAAACCTTCTGCAGTGGCGTGCTGATCGTCTTTTGATCTGAAAAAGGTAATCTCCGTTAAACAAGAACTTTCGTTAAAATGCATAATATACAGTAATTATTTTTCAGAACAACTTTCATCTGTTGCCTCATCTAGAAGAACCGCAAAATACAGACTTTTCTGAAGGGCCGTGAGTAGATTTTCCCATAACAATTCACCAATAACTGATGTGAACATACGACAACCATTAACATTTGCATATGCACTTCTAAGATCAACATCGTGTCTTTTTTCAAGTTTAACAAATGATTTAAATTTAGTAAACAAAAGTTATTCTTTAGCAAGCAGATAAGCGATTTCAATCAGACGGCAAACTACAGCTCTGTTTTTTACTTCTCCTCCTAATAGTGCACGTCCTATTGGTGTAGTTTTGTATATGGAGGCAATTAATTCTGTGTATTTGTTGAATCTAACAGCTCATTTATGAGCATCACATTGACTGTGTTTTGTAACGTTGTCCTTTTTCAAAGCTGTACCGTGGATGCCAACAATGAAACTTTCGCAAAAATTTCTGCAGTACTTTAACAGGTCTGCCCATTTTCACACAGGGAACATTTTACCTGGTCTACAAACTCACCACCATTGTCTGTTTCATACACTAACCATTCATTGTGGTGATCAATCTCCTTTTCTTTTTCAACAGTTGCCTCCTTACTTTTTGGTGGTGGTTGCCATGGTTGGTGTCTTCTTTTGGGTTCACTTAGCTGTGTGGACACTTATTAAGATAGAAGTAACTTTGAGATACAATTTGTGTCAATGTTCTCTTTTTCGGTGAGTCTTGTAGGTTTGCAATAAAATGACACTCTTGTAACAATAAAGGTATTGAACAGTAAATTGTGTCTTTCTTTTTCTGTAAAATTTGTCCAATCACTAGAGACACCACTGATTTACTTGAATCAGGCTGATGGTGTGTTGTGTGGTGTGGTGTGTGTGTGTGTGTGTGTGTGTGTGTGTGTGTGTGTGTGTGTTGGGTGGGGACTGATGCTAGAATGTAAGCGGTCAATCAATACAGTTACCCAACAGGGTCTGAGCCTGTGTGGTCAATTGGTTACCCAGAGTATCCAAGGGCTAGTATGGGTTGAGTGACCCTCCAACTTAAATGGTCACCACCCAGTTTTACGTATGTCTGCTGTGCACAACATTGCAGAGCTGTGCAGGGCAGATGAACAGCATCCGGTTGGGGTGACTTGATTGAGCCTCTAACTTAGACGGATCTCAATCACTACCCAGTAGTACTGGTACGGATCTGAGCCTCTAACTTAAATGGAACAACCCAGTACTAAGTACGTCGTCTGCTGTACACAACACTGCAGGGCAGACCAAACTGGTTGGGGGGGGAGGGGAGAAGATGATTGAGCTCAACACCTCTAACTGAAATGGTGAGGGCCAATCAGTACTCGGCTAGTACGGGTCTGAGCTTCTAACTTAAATAGTCAGTACCCTAACTAGTACGTCTGCTGTCTGAATAGCTCTGCCCAGCAGGGCTGATGACCAAATCTGGGTTGAGGGGTGGAGTCAGACTACAAAATTCTGAAGCAGAGACAATTAACACCAGTCATCAGTCTGGCCCAGACTAGTGTGTCACAGCTCGCGCTGCTACGCGCAGGATGACACGAGGCACATCGAGCAGCTGCAGCCTCAAAAGAAACAACACAGTTCAACGGTGTGTATTTTTAACCAGTCAGTTTCTGCAGGGACGGTTTTACAAACTAGTCAGTACTGTACTAGTCACCTGCCCCACCCCACTCCCAAAAATGCACTTCCTTGTTCAGGCTGACCTTGCTAGCCCTCGCCAAACAACATGGCATCCAGTTCGATAATTATGACAATAAAACGTCAGGAAAAGGCCCAGTGGTCAGCCTAGTTTCAAGCTCAGCGAACCTTTGCTTATAGAGCACCCACTCTATTTAACTGCATTCCCTCCGATGTCACTGCCAAAAATAAACTAAGTGCTTTCAGACTCCAGCTTTGTCAACACCTCCACACACTTAAGTCGCTATGATTGCCCACATTCAGCACTGAATTGACTAAGTCTTGCTCTATCTGCTTTACTGACGCTGCAAATCTGTTTCATGCTTGTAACAGTGTGTTTATGTGATTGTAACCTCCTTGTTTGTACCTAAATTTGTTATACCCCCATTTCAACGTGGAACCTTTGTAAAAGAACCTTTGTTTCAAAGGTCATTGTAATCCTAGTTCTCAATAAATAAATAAATAAATAGTTTGCCTGGCCCTACCTGTTGTACTCCTTTGTATATTACTTATTGGTTCTCCGTCTTGCCATGTACGATTGTATGTTTCACTCCTATGGAGGTTGTATCCATCTGCATTCTAGCCTGTGTTTGTTATATAACTTCATTGTTTATTAATTTTGTTTATTATTTGTAAGTTGTACCTTTCCATTATCTGTATCAAGAATTCTTCTTGGGTTGAACTCTGTTGCACTTTCCTGGGTCGTACCTGAAAATAGGCATTTATTTGTTTTAGTGTACCTTATCTAGGGAAACAAAAACTAAATAAATAAATGATGTGAATGCCTAAGCGGTCACTCTCCTACCCCATTTCATCTTCCTCCTCTGCTGTCCTCACCAGCCCCACATGTCTGTCTCAATCTGACTTTCAATCTCTCCCACTCTGTAAGCAATACTTCCGACATCCTTTCTGAATCTGCCTCCCATCAGCATCTTTGCGTTCTCACTTTTGTCTGTGTTTACATTCATTGGCGTCTATGCACTATGTCATGCATTGTACATAAGTGTCACATAGGCTTCCCTAAGAGGGACGGCCACACATCAGGGGTCTAGCTGAACCCCCACTACATTTACAGAAGGGGTGCAGCCCCTTACTCACCTGTTTCCCCTGTCCATTTGCAGCTCTGCGTGCGGACAGACAAGGGGTGTGACTGGGGGTTTTGGCATGCTCTGTGGCACA
Source organism: Neoceratodus forsteri (assembly GCA_016271365.2). Taxonomy (NCBI): domain Eukaryota; kingdom Metazoa; phylum Chordata; order Ceratodontiformes; family Ceratodontidae; genus Neoceratodus; species Neoceratodus forsteri. Next base: position 878,447,973 of record CM057456.1, read on the forward strand.
GAATGCCAGTGGAGGGAGGCACAAGCTATGGGGGCAGGGATCCAGAGGGTTCTTCTGCAGTTGCCACAGTGGAACCAGCTACACCCCTTGCCATGCTGCTCCAGCCCTCCTGACCTGTTGGCAGCTGAGGGCAGCCGTCGCGGCATTTTTGCAGTCTGGTTATTTGTTATAGAACCCACCGTGTCCCACAATCCCCTGCTCAGGGCAGAGCAGGGAATCCAGTCTGCTGCGGGGCAGGCATCCAATTGGATGCCCACCTGTGTTCACTGGTCCGCCTTGTGTGCACCAGTGTGCTGGCAGGGCCACAGATGGGCAGCTGGCAGTTGTGAAAGATGTGCTGTGCTTGTCAGTCCAGCGGGAGGAGTACATGCCTGTCATGTGTCCCAGCCCTGCAGTAGTGCATAGGCCCCATTGTTCCATGCTGTCTACTTTGTTTATCCCTTGGAGAAATTTGGAACATTTTATTCATGTCCCCCTGCTCCCTCCTGGTTTCCAGTGGTCCTTGAGCCTCCACAAGTAGGACTTTTTTTTTTGCTGCTGCTGAATAATTTTTTTACCCTCCTTTGCACTGCTTCAGCCCTGTCCGTGTCCTTTTTTGGGCCATCCAAAAGATGCAGCCAGTGGCCAGGAAAAGAATCCATCCAACTCCCAACCACAGCAACAGACCCTACAGCAGCCAGGGTGCTCTGGAGTCAGCAGGAACAGGAGAGGTGCCACCATGTGATAATGTCCTGAAAGCAGTTTGGAACATGGACCAAAAAGTTGGGAACATTTTAAATAGAATACTAACATACTAAAAGCCAGCAGAATAGGACTAATGGTCTGTCATGTCTGCTCGGTAGCCAGCCATCTGGTGGTTGCTTGCTTTTCCGCCTTCCCCAGCCCCCAAGAGGCTCTTCATTGGATTTCAAATCCCCTTGTGTACATCCCACCCCTTCTTGAAGCCCTCCACTGTGCCTTCCTCCACCAGCCTCTTGGGCAGTGCATTCCACGGCTCCACCACCCTTTCAGTGAAATAATGCCTCCTACGTTCCCCCCTATAGTTTCCCCCCTCAAGTTTCCACTCATGCCCCCTCGTTGTTCCCCCCTTTTTTAGCCTAAACAGCTGCTTGTTTCGCTGTGTTATTCCATTTACATACTTGAAGACTCCTATCATGTCTCCCCTATCCCTCCTCTCCTCCAGTGTATACATCCCAAGCTCCTTCAGTCTCTCCACATAGGTCCTCCCCTCCATGCCCTGAATCATCCTGGTCACTCTCCTCTGAACTCTCTCCAACAGTGCTATGTCCTTCTTCAGATGAGGTCTCCAGAACTGAACACAGTACTCGAGTTGCGCCCTGACCAAGGCATTGTATAGAGGGAGGATCACCTCCCTCTTCCTGGACGTAATTCCCCTGGCTATGCAGCCCAGTATCCTGTTTGCTTTGGCTGCGGTTCTTCTACTATTTTCAGAGTTATTCATTTTGACGTCTACCTCCACCCCTAAATCCCGCTCACCCATTGTGGCTTGCAGTGTGACCCCCCAGGGTGTAAACATGGACTGCATTTCTGACTCCCAAATGCAGTACCTTACATTTCCCAGCATTAAATTTCAATCCCCGCCTCCTTGACCACCTCTCCAGGGTATCCAGAGCCCCTTGGACTTCTTCTCTTGCTTCTTCCCAGTCCACCAATGCTCCCAGTCTGGAATCCTCTGCAAAGAGACTTTGCTTACTCCTAGCCCCTCCCTATGTCCGAGACATAGGCATTAAACAGAGAATGGCCCCAACACTGAACCTTGAGGGACCCCACTGATTACCTTCCTAGGGAATGAAACTATCCCACTGACCATTACCCTCTGAATTCTCCCCCAAAGCCAATTTTCAACCCACTTTAGCTCCTGTCCTCCCACTCCCATCTTCCCCAGCTTTGCTATCAGCCCTTTATGGGGTACTGAATCAAACGCCTTGCTAAAATCCAGGTACAGGACATCCATCAGCCTATGTCTGTCCAAAGCCCTCATCACTCAGTCATAAAACTCTGCAAGGCTGGACTGACACGATCTCCCTGGAACAAAGCCATACTGTTTATCATCCTGGTGCCCTAACCCTTCCAGATGCCTCCCAAGTCTCTCCTTGATAAAGCCCTCCAAGGCTGACAGGCATATAATTCCCCATCTCCTCCCTAGACCCCCCTTTATGGATAGGCACTATATACACCACCCTACAGTCCTGAGGCACCCATCCTGTCTGCAGAGAGATGTTAGAGTGCAGCCAATGGAGCTCCCAGTTCATCCGCCAGTTCCTTCATAACCCTCGGGGGTTGCACATCTGGACCCGGTGCCTTATCAGTTTTTAGATTCCGAAGGGCCTCTATCACCATTTTCACTGTAATTTCTCCCCTCCAGTGCTCCCCTCATTCAAGCTCCCCACCTCTTCTGGGTCAGTCCCTGCCTGCACCCTAGCCTCTCCATCCTCTGGTCTCAGACTGACCTCTTGCTTTTGCTGGCTCCTCTTCCTCCCATCAGTCTGTAGAGATGCCCTTTCCCCATCTGCAAAGATGGAGGCAAAGTACTCATTTAGCACTTCTGCATGATCCCCCGCTTCTTGAGCCCACCCTGCCACAATTTTAATCCTGTTGATCTGTGGCCTCTCTTTTCTTTTCTCTTCTCTTATGTATCTATAGAATCCCCACCCCCTCCTCCGAATATCCCTAGCCAGGCTTTGCTCCACCCCTGCCTTGGCACCCCTCACCACTCTGGTGACACCCCTGGCCAAAAGCTCATACTCTCCTCGCTCCTTATCCCCCTTAATAATTTAAAATGTGCATAGGCAGCCTTTTTATCCCTCACTGCCTCTGCACCTCCCTGGTCCACCAACATGGCTTGCTGGTTCTGCCATGCTTTTGCCTAAATTTTGTACAGGAACTAGTGGTCTCCTGCACCCCTTTTTTAATGGTCTCCCATAAACTTCCAGCATCCATGTCTGGCCTAATCTTTTCCAACCTATCACTTAGAATCCTACTCATACCCACAAAGTCCGCTCCCCTGAAATCTACCACTACTGTATTAGTGCAGTTTTCCTCCCCCCCCCCCCAGATACAGCAGAAACCAGACCGTGGCATGATCCCCACCCGCCAGTGGACTGCACACCTCCAGGCCCCCTTATCTGGTCACTGTCCGCTAGAACAACGTCCAATATCCGCCCCTCTCTTGTAGGTTCCCCCACCTGTTGCACCAGGAAGGCATCCTGAAAGACATCCATCAGTCGCTGTTCCCTGGTTACAGAGGATGTCATGGTGTCCCAATCTGCCCCCAGCATATTAAGGTCACCCAGCCATGACCACCACCCTACCCATACCAAGGTCACAGTGACCCTTGATGTCCTCAACCAGTTTATCCTGCAGAGTCTCCTCCATTGTTGGTGGCCTGTATACCACCTCTATTATCAATTTTTTCCTCTCTCCTTGCAGGGTTACCCTTATCGCCTCCACAACCCTCCAGCCTCCTCCATTCCATTAACCACTATGTCATTTCCGACTATCAGCACAACTCCTCCCCCTCTTCCCAGTCCTCTATCTTTCCTGAAAATCCTGTAACCCTCCAAATTTTGATCCCAATCATTTCTCTGGGTTGCCCATGTCTCTGTAATTGCCGCCACATCCAATGTGCCGTCAGCCAGCATAGCCTGAAGCTCAGGCATTTTATTGCTCATGCTCCTGGCATTGATCAGGACTGTCCTCCACCCCAACCTCTCACCCCTCTCCAGTCCCCCAGCTCTGCACAGTCCTTTTTCTGCCAGTTCTCCTTGGATTGTCAGCGAACCACCCGCACTCTTCCCATACCTAAATCTGTACCTCAAACAGCCCCCCCGAGTCCTTTCTTTTATTTGACCCACCCCTCTTTATAAGTTTAAACCCCACCTCTCACTTACAAATCCTGCAAGTTTTAGTTTCAAGATCTCGCTCACCTCCAGATTGAGATGTAACCTATCCCTGCATATAGCCCTTATCCTCCCAAGTATCCCCCAGTCACCTACCAGCCCATACCCCTTCTGCCTCTGCACCAGTCCCTGAGCCACTGGTTTATCCCTCTAAGTTTTAGCTTGGTCTCACCGGTTTGCCCTTGGTACTGGCAGAATCTCAGAGAAAGAAATTTTGGTTCCTGTAGAGTGACAAACCCTTGCCAGCTCGAAATGCAGCCTATATCTACTTAGCTGTATTCCCTTCCAAGTCATTTGTCCCCAAATGTACTAGGAAGTCTGGGGATCCCCCGCAATCCAGTGCTAACGCGTATAGGTGGAATTTGGCCTTGTGTACAGATAGATCTGGTGTACATTTAGCCTTGACAGGGATGCTGTTATTCTCCCCCTCCCAGTGGATACCCCTGCTCATGAAATCCCCCAGCAATATCACCTTCACCCCATCCCCCACTTTATCAGCCCGCTTTAATCCTTCCAGACTCCTCCTTCCATCATTGAACCCTTGTTTGCTACTACCTCTCCCATCAGCCTGAGGGTCTTTATTAGCCCATTTAGTACCTTCCAGGCTCCTCCTTCTGTGGACTACCCCCTGCTTGCTCCTCCCCCCACATCATCCGGGGGGCCACCCTCATGTGCGAGCCTTACCATACTCCTTCTGCCTGCAACTGCCAGTTTACTCCTTGCCTCCCCAATCACCTGGGTGGCCAGAGTTGGCCCCCCCCCCAGTTCCACCCCATCTCCCTTTTTGAGCTATAATCCTCCAGTCCCCACCGCTAACCTCCCACTGTCCCCCCTTGGACCACACCTCCCACCCCATCTGCTGTATTTCTCCCTACCCTATTCTCCACCTCACCTAGTAATTCATGTCTCGGATTTGACCTGACTAGAGACTCTCTACCTGCCCTCTCAGTTGAATTCCACTCTGGCACCGCCTGTCCCCAGTCCTACCTCCTTCCACATGTATCATCGTGCCTCTATCATTCTCCAACCTAGGTTCATACCCTCACTCCTCTGTCCTTTGGTTCAGACCCCTTATATCCCTCCCTCGCCCTACTGACAAACCCTCTCTATCCACATACTCCCCTCCTCCATCTCCCTGGGTATAGTATGGTGAAACAGTTTGTAGCATGGGTATATCTCCTACCTCCTCCTCATCTGCTCCTCAGGCAGCCCTCTCACGGATGCTTCCCGTGTTGCTTGTTCCACCCCACACCTCCAGAGTAGCCATATGATCCACCCAACCTGTGGGATAAATGCTTTTGCCTTGTCCACTAGTCCCTGGGGTATGCCAATTTGACGCTGACCACGCTCTACTCACACTTGATCCATACCCCACCTTGCCTCCCCATCCCTCGCCCCTCCCCCGCCTCCAGCAGCCTTCTGATCCCCCTGATCTCCTCCCTAAAACCCCTCCAGTTGAAAACACTCTGGGCACCCTCCGAACCTCCATGCCCAGTTTAATATTATGGCTGCTCCACACCTCATACACCCAGTCACCCTTCCGAAAATGTCCAATGATCTGTTTGCCCCCAAGCCCACTCTCATTTTGGGTGTAAACAATATGAACCCCTACTAGTAACAGTACACTGCCAGTCTTACACAGCCCCTCACCAACTATTAATTTACCCCACACACAATACCCAGCAACACAATATGTTAATCTTATGCCCTTCCCCTCAATCCTGCAGCAAATCCGAGCTTCTTATTGCTCAGTCTCAGTCAAACTCACCATGTCCTCTCCCAAGGATCCGCCCCCACAGACCATTTAATAGAGGTCGGGGCCAGCGTGGGAGGTGTGGGACATAATTACAGCTCCTTCCTGAGTGAGGTGGCTGGGCCAGACATATGTAGCCCAGCTGCTGTTTGAATTTGGCACCCTCTCTCCCGATTGGTCCTCCAGCAGAACAGCTCCCTCAAACTCTGGCCCACTGCCGACTGCAGCCACCGGGAAGTCCTCTCCGGTGCCCTCTTTTCACAGCTCCTGAAACCCTGGCCTGCTGCTGACTGAAGCTGCTGGGAAGTCCGTTCCGGTGCCCCCGGTGCTCACTTCAGCTGCCGATGTAGCCCCGATGCCTCCCTCCTCAATGCAGCTGCCGATGCAGCTCTGACTCTTCCCGCAGCGGCCTCCGCTAAAATTCACTGCCACTGATGCGGCCAGCAACCTCTACTCCTCACAGCAACAATCGCAGCTCCTTCCTGAGTGAGGTGACTGGGCCAGATTTATATAGCCCAGCCGCTATTCGAATTTGGCGCCCTCTCTCCTGATTAGTCCTCCAGCAGAACAGCTCCCTCAAACCCTGGCCTGCTGCTGACTGCAGCCACCGGGAAGTCCTGTCCGGTGCCCTCTTCTCATAGCTCCTCAAACTCTGGCCCGCTGCCAACTGCAGCCACTGGGAGGTCCGGTCCGGTCCGGTGCCCCCGGTGCTCACTTCAGCTGCCGATGCAGCCCCGATGCCTCCCTCCTCAATGTGGCTGCCGATGCAGCTCCGACTTTTCCCGCAGCGGCCCCTGGTAAAATTCACCGCCGCCGATGCAGCCAGCAACCTCCGCTCCTCACAGCAACAATTACAGCTCCTTCCCGAGAATGGGAGCACAAGGTGTAAAAACTGGTAAAGCAGTGGCTGTAGCTGCAGATGTTGATGACTGCTGAAAACAAATGCAAGCTGCAGTGTCAAAGCTGGTCACGGAGTATACACATCTCGGCGCCTGGTTGGAGACTGTGGAAAATTGGGGCCCGGGGTGCTGAATCTTTGGGTAGTTGATCTCCCCAAGGGCACCAAAGAGGAGGACATGGTGTCCTTTTTAGAACATGGTAGACCACTTCAGTACCCTAAGATCTGGGACTGGAGGCAGTGGACATGAAATGCACCTATCGAGTCAACTTTCGAGCAGCACAGCAAACTGGTGCCCCATCTTGCACCATCCTAGTCATAACAAGAGGGCTGGAGATTCAGAACATCATACTCCAGTGGGCCAGGGCAAACCATCCAGTTTACATTGATGCACAAGAGTTAAAATATATCTGGATTGGACTTATGCTATACAATCACATTGAAAGTTGTTCAGTCCCTTGCGGCAGCTGTTGCGGGGTGCAGGAGTGGTTCACTCGTTATTGGTTCTGGCCTGCTTTAGAATTAGTTGTGGTGGACAAACATTTCAATTTAATGACCCTAAAGAGGCTCAGAAGAGGGCAACCAAGATTACATCCAAATTTCAGAGAGCTCAACTACTTGAAGTAGAAGAGGAAGCGGCATCAGACCCTGGAAGTTGAACGTTGAACTTGTTTTTTTTTTTTCTTCATGGACCTGAGTGTTAACTTCTTATTTCTGTAATGGTACTTACTCAGTGGACTGGGTTAGGGACAGGTGCATGTCTGTTTCATTCTAGAATTGGGTAAAGGGTGAGTGTTTATTAGTGTGGGTGCTCAGTTTTCTCATTGACCTCCGGGTGAGTACCAGACTGTTTATTTTGTTACAGTAATGCTTACTGCATGGATCCTATGGTCTGGTTTAATGGCGGCTTTCATGAGGGCTGAGCAGATCTGAGTGCTCACCATAGGTCTGAAATGTGAGTTGTCTGTCCAGGGGCACTGCATTATTGAATCCACGATGTTGGTTGCCTTGTTATAGTACCAGTTACTATTGTTCATATCTCTGGAGCTAAGGCACTGTCATTGATATTAAAGCTAGATAGAGATTCATTTATGCTAAGGCATTAGTTTACTATTGCTCTGTTTTGGAATGCCCTTCCTAATAAAAATATATACATATTTTTAAGCAGACATAGTGACCAATAGGGTCACAGTTACAAATTCTGATAAGCAAATCCTGTTTTTTTGTTTCACAGCTCATGGTGTGGCGTGCATATGGAGTGCGCATTTTGGACTTTTAACTGACAATTTTGGATATACCCCCACTGTTGTATCTACTTAGCAGACTTACTTATATCTCACACGTTTGGAGCCACACGTATGTTTTGCAAAGTTTTTACTATGCCTGTTTACGAATTGCTGTATGGCATGGTTATTCAAAAATTGAATAAAATATAAGTTTAACAAAATGCTTACATGAAACTGTGCCTTTGACTTCAGGGAAGACAAAATTATTATTTAATCAGATGTGTGCCATGTAGTACAGTGGTTAGTGCACAAGACTGTGCTCTTGGAGGTCTGGGTTTGAATCTTAACTCTTCTAAATTGTTTACAGAAGTAGGTCCTGTTAGACAAACCTGATCGATTTCTTTGACTGGGTGACCAGGGAAGTAGATCAGGGCGGAGGAGTGGACATGGCCTACTTAGAGTTCAGCAAGGCCTTTGACACCATACCACATAGGAGGCTTATAAGGAAACTGGGAGCTTGGGTTATGTCCCCAGGTAGTAAACTGGGTACGGAATAGGTTGCTGGATAGGCACCAAAGAGTGGTTGTAAACAGCAGTCACTCTGGGGAGGGAGAGTGACCAGAGGGTGCCTCAGGGTTCAGTACTGGGCTAGTCCTCTTCAGCATCTTTATAGTGACACTGCAGAAGAGCTGGAAGGAAAGGTACGCCTGTTTGTAAATGACACCAAAATCTGCAATATGGTAGACACTCTGAGGGGTTAGAGAAAAGTGTAGAGATCTGAGAAAGCTAGAGGAGAGGTCAAGGATATGGCAGCTCGTTTCAATGTGAAAAAGTGCAAAATCACGCACAGGGCACAGAAACCCTGAGGCTAACTGTAAATTGAGGGAAGAGGTATTGATGGTCACAAATAGGAGAAGGGACCTTGGGGTACTTATATTGGATGACCTTAGTGGCGAGGCGGTGTGACAGGGTAGTAGGTAGGGTGAAGCAGTGATGCTGCAGTGCACAGGGAGGGGTATCAGCAGCAGAAAGAGAGAGTGGTGCTACCACTTTATAGATGATCGTTGGGGAGACTCCAGCTGGAGTACTGTGTCCAATTCTGAGGACCACATCTCAGGAAGAACATAGACAGGAGGTTGTCCAGAGGAGGGCAGTTAAAATGGTGCATGGTGCTGCATCAAAAGCCCTGTGTGGAGAGACTGAGGGATCTCCGTATATATACACCCTGCAAGAGAGGAGGGAGAGGGGACATGATAGAGACTTATAATTACCTCACGGGGGTGAATATGGTACAGGAAGGGAGGCTTTTTCAGAGAAAAAGGTGCATGAGAAGAAGGGGTATGCAGTGATGTTCGGGGGTTTTAGGAGGGATGTGAGGAGATTCTTCTTCATTGAATGAGTGGTGGATGCCTGGAGCAGTCTTCCAGTGGAGGATGAAGGTAAAACAGTGGCGGACTTCAAGCATGAATGGGCTAGATACAAAAGAATCTTGGTGTAAAGGTGCATGTGTGTGAGGGGGGAGCCGAGATCAGGTAGAGTTTTTGTTGGCAGTCTAGGTATGAAATACTGGGCAGACCGGTGGGTCAAGCAGCCCTTATCTCTGACAGTTTCTGTGTTTGTATGTCTTTTTTTTTTGAATGTTGACCAGTTTCAGGATTTTGTTTTAAAAGAAATAGATAGGCAAGCATCACAAGTACAGCGTCATCACAAATTTCGGGTCTGACACTGGAACTACAATGTTTGTCCCATCTAGAGATGGTGTTGCAAAAATGAAAGTAACAGAAAGAAGGCTTGGGAGCGCTTGTAACATTTTGAGATGCGTTCCCAATAACTTTAATTCTCGTAGCAGTACCTTGTGCAGCAACACCACAATCTTCATCCTTATCAGCCCACAGGCAAACAGTTAAAGGAAAGACATTTGGTTTCATTCAGCACATTTTATGTGTGCTGTTGCCCAAAACACTTTATTTAGACCACAGTAACACGTGGGAGGAACCACTGATGAGCCCAGAGAGGTAACCTGGGATTCAAAGAGGTGAAGCAGGGCAAGAAAGTGATTTTTAGGGCTGGCCATCCAAGGGATGAATAGAAATGTAAATTTGCCTGCCCCATTAATTGTTTCATAACTTTTCATCCCTCCGTTGTTCTACCTTTCAGAGCTTAAAATAATAATAAAATAAATGAAAAAAAAAAAACCACTCCACCTTTATTTCTCTGGCTCTGAGAAGTACTTGTTTATAATGCCTCCTCTTTCTCTGTAGTCCTAATAAGTGCTTATTAAATAACCCACCATTGCAGCCTTGACAAGGTTTTTTTATTGTTTATTTTAAGGTTTTTCAGATAGAAAGTACAAAATATCAAAGACAGCAGATGATTACGTTTTCTGCAGACTGAAACTAGTGTATAACTATGAAACACAGTGAAGCAAACTAACCGAAGTAGATTATTGCCATAGCTTTTATTGGAAACGAACTCCGTGACAGGATTTATGAACACGTGTCGGGGAACAAGGGAGGGAACTGAGGTATGGTGGAAAAGTGTTGGGTAATCATAACACTCATGCAGTATGGGAGCAGTAAGAGCATGTAAATGATAGGTTGTTAATATACAGTAAGTGACTCGGTGCATAGTAATACTGTTGAATTACATGATGCAGATGGTGATGTAATCGAGATATCCAAAGGCAGAGTGTAAATAAATGTGCATTGTGTTGTGTAATACTGTACTGATGACATTGGTACACCATTCATTTTTTGTGCAGGCCCATTTTGCATGAAGAAGCCAATGAAGCAAAACTTTAGACCAGGTTACAAGGGCCATACATCACGCGTAATAAACGTTATTTATTAATAGAAAAGTGACTTTAATGTGTGGCTGATGTGTTCTGGATAAGGCCGTTTTTTGTTTGTTGCATCTACTTGCTGGTCAGCCCCGGACTTACCTGATTGTAAAGAGAGTGGAAGAGTACCTTACAGGTTTCCCAATCGCTACAGCATCCCTGACTTTTGTCACTAGTTGAATTGTAAATATGTTTAAAATGGATTATGTAAATGGTACAGCCAGGTCTGGCTAGTCTGGGATGTGTACAGAAGCCGTTTAGTAGCTGCAGTAAACATAGAAACATAGAAATTTGCAGTCAGAAAAGGACTATTTGGCCCATCTAGTCTGCCCATTAACCCCTCCCTGTCTTGTTTATCTTACTCCATTTCTTCCGTGCCATTTCTACTTTTATGTAGCCCCATGTAGTTGTCCCAAGCCCTCTTGAATTTGTTCATATAAATCTACCCCCACCACCCATTTTGGCAGCCTATTCCAAGGACCCAGCAGCAGTTGCTGTGTTTGCTAAAAGATGTACTTTAAGACAGGTCCCAGCCCACTGGCTGCATTATAACTCTTTTGTGAGGTTAATTATTACACTGTTTGGTAGACCAGAGTTGGTTATTCTGGTCTGTGGTATCCCCCCTAGGAAGTGACATTAAGAGAATAATCCAATGTCCTGTGTTTTATATTGCTGTCTTGCAGTATTTATGTGCTATACTGTAAAATCAGAAATAAAAAGGGTAAAAGCAATGCTGACTGATTTATGCTGATTGTTAGTAATGATAACTGGGCTCTCTAGGTGAGGTATTGTAGGGGCTCCAATTAACTGCAGTTGCAGTGGTTAATGAAAACTACAATGGAGGTAAAGGTTTAAAAGTTTTAATTAAGTAATGTGTGTCCCAAGTTGCCTTGCTGGGATTGAACTGTACAAGGGGGACCATGAAGAAGGAGAAAGAGGTAAATGTTTCCTCTGAAGGGCACAGGTAGCATGGCCAGAACAGTCTCACAGGGGTGGCACAGAGACTTACATAGATAGCACTCTGATTGGCCGTGCCTACAAAGTGTGGGGAAGAGAGAAATGGCTGTGGAGGTGAGATGAACCACCCGATCACCCCCTAGACACAGGAGCCTGCCCCAGAGGTTATTGCTTGCCTCTCTCCTCCTCTTCACTGGGCATAGGAGTAGAGGCGGATGGTAGTGGGGGTAATGTTACAAGTGTATTTATTTATTTACGCAGTGGTGTCTGAGATAGGCAAACTGAGCCACAGTTTGTTTCCAGGTGCGACCTGGGGGAGAGGATACAGCAGGGAGTGAAAGAGCAATAACAAATAAAGTGACAACAATGGGCGGATGTACATGAACAATAAAAGCAAGACCCCCAGAACAAAGAGTAGATAAACTTTAAGGTCCTGATTCTGTGTTACAGTTTCATCAGTGTGTCAGCATGGCTGAGCTGGTAGCACATATGTTTCTTGGCCAGAAGGTCATCGGTTCTCATCCCACTCTGAGATTGGGCTCCTACCATACATGTTGGCACCCGAGTGCAGTACTGTTGGGGTGTGCATCCTTGAGATGAGATGTTAAGCTGAGGTCTCGTCTATCCACCTCTGGTGCTGTCATGGTGGGCGTCCATGTGGAAATAAAAGAACCCAAGGCACCTTTTGCAAGATCCAGGGGTATTTATTTATTAAAATAAATGTCCACAAATCCATATAGGTGCAGGATAATCATTCTATGTATCTGAATCGAAAACAAAATTTAACTAAGCAACAATACATGTGTATTCATTTAATAGCTTTCATCCAAAACAAGAATGGAGTGTTACTCAAAAAAGAAGTACGTGAGCGAAACATCAGAAAAAAAACAAAAAAAACATGCAGTATATTTCTGTATATTGCTCTAACATATAGTCTACCTGCCTTACGTATCAAATGAAAAATATCCTGGAAATGTCAGGGTTCTGATCCTCCATCCAACCAGGAAAAACATTTCCACAGAGTTGTAAACATTATTCGAGACAACAGTTCATAGTCTCTTTTTCTGATGTTTAGTAGTTCATACACAATATTATCAATACTGCAACAAAATTGATAGATATGCTAGAACACGTACTACAAATCTACAGCGTGCTTGCCACTGGTACCACTTAATGCAAGCATATTACTAGGAGCTTTCTGTGATGCCATTTCTCACATCGAGCATCTAAATTACCTAACATTAATGTAGAATATGGCATATTATGAAATACAGGCATTGACTGCTATCTGATTATGCTATCCCAGAATGGTTCAACATAAGAGCAAGAAAAACATTAATGTTCTAGTGTCTCAATCTTTTGGGTACAAGTTTTTTAAAAGCGTGCTCTCTCCTCTACGCTTTTGTGTTTGGCATTCTCCTTGACACTCAGTCTCCCATGGGCACATAGCCACACAACATCCCACATCCTCTTGGGTATTCTCTGCTCAGTAAGTTGTTTGGTAAATACTGTAGTAGGGACAACATGTTTGGGGTCAAACACAGGGTCAAGAAAGAAATGGTTAGTCAAACTACAAAAATATAATTGGTCACCAGTATTTTGACTCACTGTCTCAGGGACAGTCTCCATGTTTTCAGTTTTGAAACGTATGCTGAATATACGTTGTCGGCGTGCTGTCCTGGCTCTTCACTTTCCTCAAAGATCCCAGGTTCCAGACCTGTAGTAGAAGCTACTGGCATCCTAGAAAAGTGCAATTCTGTGGCAATATTGCCAGTAAGAAGGGGGTAAACATTAAAACTAAAAAGAAAAAAAAACACACCAAAAACTTACAGGATTAATCATTTTCAAACCACCATCTTTTATTTCCCTGTAGGTATGATTACTTTATATTGGATTTAACCTACTTCCCCATAATAACCTAAAAAATATGCTATGCAGGGCAGCTTCCATGGCAGTGGGAAAATACAACTTATGTACAAAAACTTGAGACTAACAATGTTTTGATAACAGAAACTCTCTTTAGTTTAGACATGGGCCCCTGACACCACTTAGTCACGATACTGTTAGTCATAGTCAGCTGTCATTCCCAATTATATGATGCCAGGTCCTTGTTACCTATCCCAATCCCCTGTATCTTTACGGGATCATTAGACAGGGCTGTACTACCCACCGTCTTTCAGTATTGTGAGGCCTACTCTCTTGGTACATGCCTGCGCTTTTAGCCATGAGCCTGATATGTTACCATACCTATTAAAAAGCTCAGCTACCTGTTTCTCAGATTCTTCATCGCCAACTAACAAACAAGCATCATCTGCGTAAGCAGATGAGTTTAGTGGTAATACACCATGATGTACATAGATACATAGAAGTTGTCGGCAGATAAGAACCTTGTCGCCCATCCAGTCTGCCTTAGCCCTCTGTCTGATGCTTAAGGTACCCTAGATGCTACAAGCCCCCTCCCCCTTCACTCTAGCTTGATAATTCCCAAGTGCCTATCCCACGCATTCTTGAATCCCTGAACTGTGGCCACCCCACCACATCCTGGGGAAGACTGTTCCATCTCTCCAGCACCCTTTCAGTAAAGTAGAATTTCCTCAAGTTCCCCACCTTTTAGTCTTATGCTGTGCCCCCTTGTTCCCCTATACCACGGATGAGGTGATCCTGATCAATAGATTGCAATTTAGGATACAATATAAAGAGGTACAGAATTGGGCTTGTATCTCCTGCTCAGAGGTGGTGTTCTATACCTTTGATCCCATTTGTGAGGGAAACACTTTCTCTGAATTATGCAGAAATATAATCCAGTGTATGAATACATGAGGAATACCACATTGTTTGTGTACCACAAGCAAAAAAGAGTGGTTCATCCTGTCAAATGCAAGCCTTGAACTTTACCTGTTTTCCTTGTTCTACCAGTTCCTGGACAAGGATTAAATTGTCCAGGCTCTTTCTGTCTTTCATAGTATGTCTTTGAGGTGGGAGGATCAGGGTTGATGCTGCTGTTGCCAACTGTTGATCTAAAATATTTAATGAAATCTTTATATCCTTATTTAGGAGGCTTGAAAGTCTCCAATCTCTGCAGGTCAGTTTTGTCCTCTTTCTTGTGGAATAATATTAGTGTGCCCTGTAGAATAGTCTTACCACTCAGTTGTTTGTTGAAACAACAACAAACCAGCCATTTACAGCTCTGCTGGAAGCCCATCACTCCCTGGGACAGTATTACTACTCGGAGTATCAGTGTGGCATCACAGTTTTTTGAAATCTTCTTAGTCCCTATAACCAAAGTCTCTTCAGGGACTATTGGAACATAAAAAGACGCTAAGAAAGGACCCCAGTCCCTTGGGAATGTAGTGTTACAACCAGATGTGTCAGACAGAAATTTATCTTCATTTTTAACAATGTCAGAGGGGCCTGTTTTTACCACCCCTGTTGCATCTTGCAGATGTGTTTTGACTGCTTTTCAATTCTAGTTGCGCAATCATCAAATGGGTTCCCTAGTGCTTTATGCACTTGCGTGATAAATTTTTGTTCCTATATCAAAGATGATAGTCCTTGATACTGACATTTTGAAGTTTCCTCCTTTAATTGTGTAATTTGAGCTGAGTAATCCAGTTTGGTTTCCAGTGACAGAGAAAAAGGTTTTTGGAGTTGATGCCTGCAGTTCAGGTTATCTCAAATAATTATTATGTGTGTTTTTTCGTTTTGGATGTATGTGTGCAATACTTTTTTATGTCTACTTTAGCACGTTCCCACCAGTCCACCAGATTTTAAAAAATACCCACAATGGTGCTTTTAGCAAAAAAAACTTGCAGAATTCTCATATGTTTTTTCTCCTTAAAAATGGACAAATGCAGTCTCCATAAAGGGGGTTTAACTGTAGGGAGCGAGTCTGAATCCACTGTAACAACAATATACTCATGATCAGATGTCTCTATAGGGACTGTATGAAAGTTCTTAGATTTTAATTATGGGGGACAGAAAAATATAATTAGTACGGGAAGATGTAGAAGAGTAGGGGATTTTCTCTGGTCCTGGCCAAGCAACATTCCCCTTCTCATAAAACCAGTTCATGCAGTTGTCCAAGACTGTGTGGGGGTGTTGATGTACGAAATGACTGCCGCTACACATTCAGTCATGTCACTACCAGTCTACCCTAGAACTACACCCTGGAAGAGATGAGAATGAGAGGGGACATGATAGAGACCTACAATTACCTCACAGTGGTGAACAGGGAGCATGGGGGAGTGAGTTCCTTTCAAATAAGAAAGAGCACCAGGATTAGGGAGCATTCGATGAAGCCAAGGGGGATGTTTATAAGAGGTATAAGGAAGTACTACTTCACTTAATAGGCAGTAGAAGCGCATGGAACAGACTGTTGGCAGAAGTGGTATAAAAAAACAATTGGGCTTCAAGCATGTGTGGGACAGACATGGGGTGGATACAGGATGGGCACAGGTGTGTATGGAAAATATTTTCCTTTTTTGAGTGACCTCTGATACTTCACGAGTATGAAGCCAAGAGTGAGTATCCAGAGGTCACTGTGCAGGAGTGAAAATATTTTCTATATTACACGAGTGCACATCATGTATCTGTTTCATTCACTAGGGGTGTGATAGCTGGAGTTGTCACAATGCAGTGAGAATACCTGTTTTTATCTAATGGGTTATCTGTTCACCCCTATTATTTAATAGATAGGCAGGGAGTAGAGAGGGTTGCCAGAGATCAGTTAGGGTCTGCAGAGACAGATTAGGCAGGGAACATCTGGGCAGACTTGGCTGGCCAAGTGAACCTTTTCTGCCGACAGATTGTTTGTGTCTGTGTTTCTGTGGTCATGACCTGCCTGACGTGCTGTGCATGTTCGCTTAGGTCTTGGTGTATGTGGCAGTCGTTCATGTCTGCAACTTTTCAAAGTTCGGTAGGCATCAGTTGCTCTTTATGTTTCAGCTTTTCAGAGGGTGCCATTATTGATCTTTGTAATATTTATTTCTCTTTAATATTTATTTTTGCATTTCAGCATGAATATTCTTGCCCTTAACTGTCTTGCACATTGCTTTGTTTGGGACATCACAACACAATGGAAAGGACTGTGATGTTGTAAAGATGTGCACTTAAAATCAGAACATCCTAATTTAGTTTTTATACAAACTTGTCTTTATTGAGATGTTGGCAGACATTGTCTTTTTATTTTCCTTGGCTTCGCCAGCTGACCTGTCCACTTCCAGCCAGCCCTGAAACCAGGCTTCTCAGGCGATCTTCTCCGAGTTCCCACAGCTTACCCATCCTTGCAGGGGTCACCTGGATGGTCAGATATCTCCCAAGACTGGACATTGTGGACTAGCCTGGTCATTGGTGAGGCACTGGTTGTCATCCTGTTGTGGTCTGGTATTTTCCACTACTTTTCTTCCTTCCTGAGATACTACAGACTGATAATGTTGGGGCATGTGCTTGGTTGCATGGCTGTGCTGATGTTAGGCAGCAGCCCCCATGTATTATAGCTCAGCTGCACAGTACCACCACCGGTGTTTCCCAGGTGGTGATAGTGGTGCAGAGCACACTCCAGAACTTCCTCCCCAGAGGTGGAGAACGTTCACTGGGATACCTGATCCTCTTGTCCCCGGCCTGCTCCCATCATCCCAGTCTTGTTCAACCAGGTTGTTGTAATCGTGAGCAGTAATCCTACCGCTGTGCCACTGGGCTAGACTGGCCTGGCAGACATTCATTTTCACCCTGGATGAAGTACCATTCGAAATGCATGGTCTAGTGAAATTTAATAACAGGTTGTATTATATGATTAAGTGTTGTGCATGGAAATCCAACATTTGAAATAGATAACACTGAACAACAGTGACCATGATATTTTCAGGTTCACCACTGTGGGAAAAACAGGGAAAAAGTTAAATTGGAAGGTCCAATACCATGCACCCGTACCAGGCTAATTTTAGAAAGATGATGGCGTTCACAGCCCGGGTACTTTATTAAACCAAACTCACGAGCATCAGTGTTCAGTAAAGGGACTCCCTTAAAAAACACAAATGCACTCCTTAAAGCAAGGCTGTATTCCATAGAGTTTAAAATGCAACTTAAAAAGAAACAGACCAATGATAGATGGCAGATGGAGTACTTTCTACAATAAAAAAGAAAATAAAGAGGCATACAGGAAGATTAGAATGCTAGTGAAAATTGACAGAACTGCAGACACACATGCTGAGAGGACAACTTAAAGAACTGTTCCACTAAAGGATCAGGAAGAAGGTGAGCTAAAGTAATTACAAATGATGGATAGACTGCAGAATACCTTGAGCAAGTCAGCCCCACGCTTCCAGTGCTCCAGTCAACCCAGCTTCAGAAATGAGTAAAAGAAGGACCCCACTAAAAACTGGGTGCTGCATCTCTGCTGGGCTATCCTGAATTAACAAATTGTCACAGAAAACTATTACATAGTGAGATGTTACGGGGGTGAAGAACACTTTATTGTACATATAGATATATAACCCATAAGAAGGTTGAGAAGATTCTAACAGTGGTAAATGTAAACAAGGCATTAGGGCCTGATGGAATGCATCCAAATTCTGGCAGGAGCTTGCTAAGGAACTATTTATACCAGAGGCAGTTATAAACAATGAGTCCTTCAGACCTGGGTACTGTGCATGTCAGATGACTTAAGAGAGTGGCCCATATAGTGCCAACAGCAGGCTCTCCCAGGCAGAACCAGGGAACCATAGGCCAGCCAACATGATGTCAATTACGGTAAAGTTGCTGGAGATCATCATTAGAAACGAATGTTTCTAACACTTACAGAAACAACTGGGATTCTAGTCTAATACAAATTCTGTGATAACCCATTCCCGTACCTTGGATGTGTGTGCGCATTGGGAGGCACGCGCACGCCATGTCTCGAGGTGCCCTCCCGCTACATATCACTACTCCGCCTACACTGACCACCGAATCTCCACTTGGTGGCAGCTGGACTGTGGGGGAGGTGGCAACCACCTCAGGAGAGGAGAACTGCCTTCTGGCTGCTCAGTGCTGCTCTTCCCCTCAACCTCATGCTGGCTCCCCAATGACCTGAGTCCGTTTCCGAACCCGGGTCTCTGGGGTGGCGTGAGGTAAGGCGTCCGGCGCCTCAGCCCTCTGTGAACTGGGCCAGCCACCCCCGTTGCATTTTTTAAAATTGCTACCAAGGAACTACTGTAGATGTGGGATATCCTGCTGATGTTGTATATCTGGTCTTCATTACTGCTCTTGCTACTGTACCACTCAGGAGGCCAATTCATGAGCTAGAAATCCTGGGTATAATTGAGTTATGTTGAAACAGTTTGAGAACTGGTTAGGGAAGCCAGTCAGGTATAGTAGCATTACTACCTTGACATTGGTTTGGGAACAAACTTAGATTGCTAGGGACAGGAGGGATGGGGATGTCAGGAATAGCTCTCCTCATTTGGGGGGGTATTCCATCATCCCATGTTTGTCTTCCACCTGGCAGAAGCCAGACAGTAGCAGATGTTGGGGGTGGTGCTGTTGCTGGATTCTGATAGCATGCCCATGTACAATTTCACACTAGCAACCCTGGGTGGAAAACTTGGTGAAAGAAACCCAACAGGTGGAATGACATCCAGCCCCCTGTAGGCTCCACACCAACTAGGCACCCATCTTCACACCATATATTGACCCTTTTAAGAACCATGGGGGAACAGGATGTTTGGGTAAGTACCTAGAGAAGGCAGCCGATGGTGCTGGGGTTGGACTGAGCTGGTCAGATGGGAGCCGTTGGCACTGGAAGTGGACAAATGCAGGATTTTTTTTTTTCCATCTTTATCCTCCTTCCCTACCCCGGTGCCCCCTCCTTCCATCCGCTCATGTCCCCCGACACCCACCTTAGGGATCTGCCCCTAGAGTGCCCTTCCTCCTGTCCCTGGCACATTGGGGTCTGTCCTTGTAGGTGGTCCGGGTAGACTTAGGGCGGACTTCATCTAGGGCAGCCGGAGGTGTTTTCGGTTTTTCTCCCCTTACGCCCGCCCCCTGGGACGCCGTGCACTTGAGGACGTATGTCCCAGTGGCCATGCTGGCCTACGCCAGCCCTCATGCCCGTGACGTCCCCCCTCCCGCTCCGGACCAGCGAAGAAGCCGCCTCCATCCCTTCCTACTGTCGGTGCTTCCACCGGCTATGGAAGGGATGCAGAACGCAGAGCATTCTTGGTCACCCACCCCTGAGGGAGGAGAGCATCCGTTGGGACGCTCGATCCTCCCTCCCCCCACCGACCCTCGGCTGCCCAAGTCCGTTCCCGAACCCGGGCCACCGGCGTAGCGTCTAGTGCCTCAACCCTCAGCGCCACCGGGCCGGCATGACAAATGCAGGATTAAAGAAAAATGGTTGCAGGATAGGAAACAGCCATAATAAATGGTAACCTATCAACATGATGACAAATGGCCAGTGGGGTTCCGCAAGGGTCAGTTCTGAAATCTTCATTGTTTAATACATAAAAGTGACCTGGAGGTGGGTGCCATCTGCTGGATTGCAGATTTTGCCAGTGACCAAGATGGGATGAGAACTTCACGACTGCAGGTAAATGAAATGCACAAACAGCCGGTAGTTTTGGGAAATAGGTGGCAAAGCAGCTGTGGAACTTCAGTGCTATGAAATGCAGGCTGAACATCGAGGAAAGAAAATTATGAAGGCACATTACTACTTAAGCGGCAATGAAATGACTTAAACCAGACTGAAAGCCCGGGTAGGGTGTATTGATCAGCAGCAGCTTTTATTAAGAGTAATCGTATGGGGCAGCAGCTAGTTTTTAAGACAAACAAAATTGCAACATGCATTAAGAAAAACTTTCTATTGAGGTTGAAGACATTATAATAGTATCAGCTGATACTATAATGTCCTTCAGGTTCAGACCCGACATGGACCTGGAAGAAAGATGAGTAAGGGGTGTTACCCCTGAGCTAGTGGGGAGGAGAACCTTGAGGGATCAGTGGTCTTTCAGCCATAGCTATGTATCTATGCATATATGACAGTGAGGATCCTGTTTTCATGTATAGTTTTGTTGTAAAGAAAGCGGGGCAGCTGACTGCAGAAAAATGCAGTATTGTAACCCAAAGTGTGTCTAGAAATTGTGTTTTTTCAAAGTTTCCTTTGAGACTTCAGGATGCTCACTGTATTTGTTTCCACAAGGAAGCAGTCTGGACCATGGCTACTGGAGATAGGAGCGACTCGGTTTAATTTTCCCCTGTCAGTTTTAACGAGAGCGGGAGACAGTTTCCTTTCCTGAGCTGCAGAGGCAGTTTTCTCTGCATCCAGTTGATCATTACCGTTATTGCCTGGTAACACATTACTTACAAGGTGCATTATGGCACTGGCCCTCAGACAACCCATAGCCATTACTGTTGACGCTCCTTGTTATGGTGTTTGGGGAGGACCTTAACCTCACTAATTTCCCAGGCATATCAAGCCCTACTGCAGTTAGAAGGGGGCAAGGTAAACTACATCAAGACCCACTGGGAAACCAATTTACGAATCCAGATTACTCCCCATGGACTGGGATCAATATCTGACATATGTTCCTAAGAGTGACCTCCTCTTTTCTTTGGAAGGAATTTTCCTGGAAGACCCGTGTTCGTTGTTTTTGGACTCCACAAATTGTAGCCAGATTTAAACCTACTTTGACAGCGACTTGTTAGCGACGTTGTGGAACCTCGCCAGTCAACTATGGCCACATTTTTTGGGCTCGACTTTCTTTCATCCTTCGAGATATCTTTGGAGCGGATTTTCACTTACCGGACCACACTGTACTTTTTCTAGATCTTCCAGAAGGGTTCCTGGGCCCTAACACAAATAAAATGTTTAAAAAATGTTATAACAAAATTATGAAACACAGACCAGACCTACTTTAACTCTGGCAGGATCGTAAATGGTTCGTTTATGATATGGAGAAAATAATGGTGCAACTGAATCACATGTCCATCAGGTTTGATAGGATTTGAGCACGTTGGGTGCACTACATGTTAAACCATAGACAGGATTTTGTACCTTGAATTAAGTGGTTATAAAAATGATTTTTTAGCATGTTTGCCTAATTAGGACCTTAAGATCCTGCAGCATTAATGCAGGGGAGCTGAGAGTACCTCTGTAATTTCATTTCTAGTTCATTCAAAACATGTACATTGACTGTGGTGTACACAGTATATTTTTAGGGTTAAGTGATTATGCTAGTTTTAGTGTTTCCCTTAAAGCCCTTATGCATGGTGGGGGTGCCTGCTCCTTATGACTTTGTTTTGAGCCTTCAAGCTTCATGCAAAGAGCAGCCCTAGTGTCACCAACATTGTTAGAGCTACAGCATTTCTGGGGTTGCTCCCTGCAGAGAGTAATCAAAGCATCGGTGGTACTGTGTGGTGCCAAGGTTTGAATGACAATACATCCATAAACACACACACACATACTGGGCTTTATTGATGATGAAATAACCCAGTGGTGTCTCCTGCTTCTAGAGGTCTTTCTTTATTCATTTATTTTATTTCCAAAGTTTCACCAGGAATGACATACTGAGCTTATAACAGCTTGTTTTCAGATTATTTCCTGCGGGATGGGGAAGGGGAGTACGGAGTACGTGAAGTGCATGTGAAAATACATAAAATACATCACGTAAGTGCAATAGTAATACAAACAAAGTGCAATAGAAATGCATACAATAAACTAGAAATACATAACCTTCACAGTCTCAATTTACAGGCATAATATTCAGGGCTACACAAACCAAGGATGAAATACAGTGCAGATTAAGATGCAAGTGCTATACAGTACAGAAAGGGAACACAATTTGAAGATTGAGTTAGTACGGCTCAGGGGCAATGTGAGAAAGTGCTTTTTCACAGAGAGGGTGGTAGATGCATGGAGCTACCTTCCTGAGGAGGTTATGGGGTCAAAAACAATGGGGGAATTCAAGAATGCATAGGACTGACATGAGGCAATTATAGTGAGGGGTAGGAGGAAGTAGGGTAACTAATCTGCCATTTATCCAGTAGGTAGGAAATGGGCAGACTAGGTGGGCCAAGCAGTCCTTATCTGCTGTCAAAGTCCTATGTTTCTGTTTTTCTAGATAGCAGCAGATTACCACTACCCAGACTGCTAAAGTGCGAGCTGACAAAGCCCCAGTGCAGGAGATAAGCTCAAAGCAGAATAATAAAGACAAATTTCTGATTTATGTGCAATAACCTAAGGTGGGGGGATAGCAGCCTCACAGCCTGGTGGGGGAGTGGATACATCACAAGACATATTGGCAGTGAAGGTTCCCTGTCACAGAGGGTCTTTATTTATTATGCTTTATCTCTTATTATCCTTTATCTCTCCTTATCCGGCCGGCACCCATCAGTCCGATCTACACACACACGCACACTCGGCCCCACCACATATCCTGGGACTAACCTCACTGCTGAGCACCCTGACTTACCTCCCAGGGGCAGGGCCACTGAGGGGGGCCCTTCGCCCCCAATAGAGACTGAGGATAGACCAGAAGCAAGAGCCCAGTCGGTGGTGAGGGGTCTGCAATGTGGGGCAGATGTCAGCCTGTGGCAGCAAAACATGCTTTTCCCATTTTTCTACCAGGAGGCATGTTACGCAATGACATTGGGGCAGACCGCCCGAATGTCTGACATGCCTCCCAAATGTAGTCAGTCCCGGCTGTTTACCACAGTCTACTGCAAGGGTTACCCGAACATGGGCAACTTCCCCGCTCCCCCAGAGGAGGAGAGGTAGTCCATAGGATGCTTGATCCTCCTCCTCCCTCCCGCCTTCCCCACTGGCCTCCTAACTTCCCATGTTTGTTGCTGAACCGGGTCATTGGCATTGTGAGCAATAGGTCTGCTATTGCTCTGGTGGGCTTGACTGATGGTCTTTATCAGTATTGAACCACCGTGGTGACTCCCCATGTGACAGTCACCCTCCAGCCATCGCAAAATATATAGCCTGCTCCCAGCTGCCAGTACATTTTCCTGGTTGGTAAGCACCACCTCAGAAAGTTACATTGGCAGCAGAAGCAATGGAGAAGTAGAGAGTGAGCAGCATGGTAAGCAGTTGTGAGATGAAGACATTCCTGTCAGGGACTCCCAGGTGTCGTTTTACATTTGTGCTACTGCCCTACCGTTGCAGCTGTATAGGAAAAGTTAACAGTGCTACAGTCCACTGATTGTGAAGCTTCACAGACCCCACAACTGATGCATGGCTGACTGACACAAAAGGTAACATTCCATATTAATAAAAGAGCATGGGTGGAAGCAAACACGGCAGAAGGTGGTCTGTATGAGTGGGTGTGCTGGTAGAAAAGTCTGACCACAGACTTTAGAGCTCTACCTCTAAAAAATGAAAAAGAAAACAAGGGGAAAACAATCACTCTATTTTCTGCAGTCTATCACTGTCTCTAACTTAAGGAAATATGAAACAAGGGCTCTGGGACTTGTACTTTAGTACACTCTGCAATGCAGAGAACTACACAGACGGGGAGACAAAGTAATGTTACTGTCTGAAGGCTTGCAACAGTCATACTTGGTTTTAGTAAAGGACCAGGGTCTAAGGGACTCTGCTAAACTTTTTTTTTTTTTCCCATAGAGCTTTTACCCTGTTGTCGCCCAACGCTTGCTTCGGCAATGGGAGACACAGCAGTTTCTAGTTTTCTCCTCCTATTCCTGGGGCCCCAGAACATGGTTAGGTCCCTGTGGAGGCGAGCATGACCCGTGGCTCCAGTGGCAGCCCCCCACTTGCCTAATGCCTCAGTCTCCCACTGGCTTGTCGCTACCACCAAGCCCACTTGGTGGCAGCCAAGAACCTGGAGACCCAGATCCTCTCCAGGAAAGGAGAGCTGCTTGTCAGCAGCTAAATCCAACTCCACAACCTCCCCAGCTGAACCATGGCAACCTAAGCTCGCTCCCAAACCCGAGCAACGGCACATGGCATCCAGTGCCTCAACCCTCACACCACGGACAGGGACTAAGCTTTTTAAACAAAGTTTGTTTTGGTTTGGGACAGTCAAGAGGCGTTGGAACATGCCATAGAAGAACGCTTCGGGTTAGAACACTATATCTTGATAGCCCCTGCGAGCCGCTGGTAAGCTTTAGGCAGAGGAAGAGCAGGCATGGCAGAGGCTGGTCTGTTTCAGTGTGTGTACCTATAGAAAAATCTGTCTGACCACAGTCTCTGTCACTTCACTTGTAAAACCAAAAAAAAGGAGGGGGGACCTCTCTATTCTTTATAATCTGTCACTGTCTCTAGCTTAAGGAAATCTAAAGTAAGGGGCACTGGGACTTGTAGTACACTCTGCAGCGCAGAGAATTACACAAATGGGGAGAGAAAACAGCATTATTTCTGTAAGCTTGCAACAGTCATTCTTAGTTTTATAAAAGCACCAGGTTCTAAAGGGACTTGGCTAAACTTGTTTTAAACAAACTTTGTTTTAGTTTGGGACTGTTAAGTGAAGCCGGGAGCGTGACCTCGAAATAGCCATTTCCAGGTTAGACACTGTAGCACGGTAGCCCTGTGAGCCATGTCGGCGTGGGTGGAGGCAGACATGGTAGAGGCAAGTGTCTGCCATGCCAACTGGTACTCTGCCAAATTAATCACAGCTAGGACGGAGCAGTAAGGATACAGCCATTTTCTGTGACTTCATCTGTCCTACTGGACATATTTTCCATCCATGTCAGTACTCCTTTTGAAAGCAGTTGTCTTAAGTGACTGGTTGTGGTAGTGGATAGTTTTAAAGAATTGCATAGAAAATAGGAAGTAATAGTCGTAGAGAGTAAAAGGCTCGGTAGAGAGGTTAAGTGGCAAATAGCATCTGACAAGTACTTGAACACTGAATAAGCCCTGTGAAACGTCATACTGTAAGCATTGTTTAGTGCGATCCTAGAGGAAAACTACAGGTACCTAGAGCTACTTTCAGTCCGTTTTTACCTATTGCACTGTTGTATAGCAACTCAGTCGAGAAATGTGAGTGTGAGGTATTCATACCTTCAGTATAAAAATCTCATGTTGTCAGGTAATTAAAGTTGACATGCTGTTGATTGAAACACTCCTTTTAGATGGGGCTTCTTGCAGCATAGCTGCATTTGTGTGCATTTGCTCTGATTTTAAACACTGTAGTACTTACGATAGAGCCCTACCTCCTACCAGGGCACTCTCTTCTTTTAGTCAGGCATTGGCTGGGTGAGCACGACCTCCGAGCCGGGTCGGTGTCTGCAACACGATCCGACCTGAGGTATAGTAAATCCTGTGCACAGAGGGGCAAAAATAAAAGAAATCCATGGCTCTATAATGTGGTTTTAAGCGAAATATACAGCTTATTTACAAGCGAGGTAACCTGGTGGGAATGGGAGCACTGGAAGTCAGTGGAGACCACTTCTGGTCCCTCCACCACTGGGCATCTCTAGCTGTGAGTGGAGGCAAGCACACAGCAGGCCCACTGAGGACAGTGAGTGGGTGACCCACTCCCTTAGGTGTTACACTTCTTTAAGCCTACAGAAAATTTATATGGTGGATATAACAAAGAAATCCTGGAGCTGCTGTCTAAGAGGAGATAATCAAGTGTATAAAATGTCTCAGGTTCTGTGTTAAACCTTTTTATGAGACAACTAGAGAGTTTGTCTGCGGTAAATGGCTTGCTTTTTCTATGCTTGGCAAAGAACTTGAATGCAGTAAGACAGAACTGTCATTTGTAAGAAATCAATAAAATCGAGACATTTGTGAATTAACTTAACAACTGTTAATTTAGTAGTCAAAGACACTGGAGGCCCGAATTAAAAAAGGATAAGGGGCATTTTGGAGGGAAGTGAGGCCCAGGTGGAAACAGGCAGGTTAGCTAAGAGAGGTAGGGAAGAAGTCCCGCTCAGTCCTTCCTTAGAAACTAATGAATGGTGCCAAGTTAAACACAGAAGGGGATTAAGAAAAGGTCAGGGAGCCATGTCTGCCCATTCTGATCCCATTATACTGTCAAATTTCTTTAGCCCCTTGTACATGGAAATTGATGCACCCTGAAGAACCCTACATACTGTACCATTAGTACAAAATATAAAAAAATATAAAATGGTAATAGGGGATTCAGTTGTCCAATCCACAGGCACCAATATATGTGATCATTGTAAAGAAACAGACACAAGTATGTTGTCTGCCTGGAGCTAAAATAAAGACTTTCACAGAAGCATAAAATAAACACTTTGGCGGGGTGGGAGGAAAGGAGCCAACAGCAATGTAATTTTACATGTAGGATCAAATGATGTGGGCAGAAGTCATGAGAAAGATAAATGCTATGGCGTCTTGGAATTATCAAAAAATTAAAAGGAAAAAATGTGAAGTGGCAATATCAGGTATACTCCCCATTCCCAGAGTTCACCTTGAGAAAAAAACATACTCTATCCCTCATTAATATCAGACTGGACAACCGGTGTAGAAAGGAAAACATCATGTTTATAAACCGTTGGAAGGATTTTTAATAGGAGCTGGGTGAAATTTATCTTTGCCAGCGAAATTCTGATTTTGCTTCTGCAAAATTTCTTGAAATATCTCGAAAATCCCATAACATTTCTTCAAAATCGTGATTTTGGTTATTTCTATCTAGATTAAAAAGTATTTGTTTGCCGGCCTGTAGTGGGCTGAGGTTGGCGCTGGGCGCACACACCTCACCCTTCACGCCCGGTGACCTGGGTTCGAGAGCGAACTCAGGGTCGTCGCCGAGGGGGTCAGAGGGAGGGAGGAGGAGGATTGGCGTCCCAATGGATGCCTCCTCCTCCTGGGTGGATCTCTGGGTGCTTATAACTGACAGAAGTACGGGCACTGGGGCACCAGGCAGCTCTTCAGAGTGGGGTGGGGAGGGCGTTGTGGGCATTTGGCGATAGTGTGCATTAGCATGCTGTCTGTCTGGACATCAGTCCTCTGTGCCGATGCCCTCAGGCAAGGAGGGACCAAGGGAAGAAAAAAGCAGAAAAACACCCTCTTGGGCCAGGATGACCACCAATCTCAGCCCTGATCACCTACCCACGGGTAGACCCTGCTGTGCAGCCTCTCCGGAGGAAAGAGGAGCAAGGTAGGGAGACAACGGAGTAAGCCTGGCACTCTAGGGGCAGACACTGTGGGAGGGATTACAGGGAATGACGAGTACGAAGGAGTGGACCAAGTGGGCAGTAAGGAGAGGATAAAAAGAAAGTGCAAAACAAAAGTATTTGTCCAAATTGCACCACATTTGGTATGGTGACTTTACCAATACCCACACATATATGTGTGCCAAGTTTCAGATCTGTAGTTTTAACGGTGACTGAGTTATAAGCCGCCAAACTGCCGGAAATGTTAACATTACATTTTACAATTAAATAAACTGTTGAATTTTAAGCCCCTGTAGATTTAAAGCTAGAGAATAGAATATCACCAATGTTGTTAGGTTCATTAACCCTAAATATTAGGCTTTAAGGCAACCCCCATGGCTCAGCATCAGAGCATCATGCTGACGAACCGGGTTCGGAAGCAAGCCCCTGGAAGTTGTGTCGGGAGGCAGGTCATGGCTAAAACTTACAATTTACATAACCAGTACTTT
This sequence comes from Neoceratodus forsteri, assembly GCA_016271365.2. NCBI lineage: Eukaryota > Metazoa > Chordata > Ceratodontiformes > Ceratodontidae > Neoceratodus > Neoceratodus forsteri. The sequence continues at coordinate 878,476,131 of CM057456.1, forward strand.
TCTATTTAGTCGTTTCTATGACTCTTTAAAGAAAGAATGCATCTAAGACTTCAATTATCTAGCTCAAAAGCTGACTAAGTTGTACGCATAGAAAGATTTTCAAACATTTAACATTAATATTAAATTGCCTGACTTTGAGCCCATATAACGTCTCCATCCTTCATTTAAATTTTATGACATTTGGTACACTTTTAGGGTCCATGATAGAAGAGATGCATGCAAAATCTCAGGCATCTAGTTTTAACACTGCCCGAGTTATAGCCAAGTAAAGAATGTTGGAAATGTCCACAAAACTCCACAACATTTCATGGAATTGTATGAAAATTCCGCTAATTTAGAATTTGCTAATTTCTACCAGCTCTAATTTTTATAGAAATCATAGGGCATATTCTGCAGACGGACTTCACCTAAATAACATGGGTTTAAGATTACATAGATACATAGAAACATAGAATTTGATGGCAGATAAGGACCGCGTGGCCCACCTAGTCTACCCACTTCCCTACCTAACGGATAAGCTGCAGATAGTTAACCAACAGCCTACTTCCTCCTACCCCCCACTAGAATTGCCTTATGTCTGTCCCATGCATTCTTGAATTCCTCCACTGTTTTTGACACTACGACCTCCTCAGGAAGGCTGTCCCATGCATCTACAACCCTCTCTGTGAAGAAATACTTCCTCACATTACCTCTGAGCCATCCCCCCTCTATCTTCAGATTGTGCCCCCTTGTTCTTGCACACCTCTTTTTCTGAAAGATGCTACCCTCTTGGACTTTGTTGATTCCCTTGAGGTATTTGAAAGTTGCTATCATGTCCCCCCTCTCCCTCCTTTCCTTGAGGCTATACATCTTAAGCTCCTTTGGTCTATCTTCATATGTCTTCTGGTGCAGGGACTATTAGGGACTATGCCAAAGGATACACTGGCCAAGCTCACTTTAAACTGAACACACAGGGGGGAGTCCTGCTAACAAAAATACTAAAATTACCCATACACATCACCATAAAAAGTCATGTAAAACCACGTCAAGTAACATCAGCTGCATGCTAATAAATGCTAGACACCTGCAAAACAAAATGGACAAATGAAGAGCACAGAGCACTACTTGACTCACAAGAATACCAAGTTATTGCTAATCACTGAAACAAGGTGGAATGAAAAGAAGTATGGGAAAGGAACTGATGGATATGTGGTGGTGTCATGGTATGTATAAAGAAGGAACTTACAGCTTTAGGCAGTACCAATAAAATAAGTTGAAGTTTATTTGCAGGAAAACTCTGTTGAGCACGCTCATTTACAAGGAGGTCCTGATAGGATAACAGTACAACAGACAGTACAGAAAAATAGCATAATCTACAATCCAACATAAAACAACAAGAACGTAATTCACAGTATAATGATAATACAACTTCGAGCACAAAAACATATGGTACGTAACCGTACTAATCTACCATGAAAAAGTAGTTGGAAGAAAGGAGGGGGTCGGGGTGGTTGGAGATCTAAGTGCTTGAGTGCTAACTGATATATAACGGGGAAGCGTGCTAACCATTGTTGCAGTGGCAATTTTCTTTAAAAGTTTTATAAGACAGTGATCTGAAAAAGTTTATAGAGACTAGTTCTGGTAATCTGAGTGAGGAGGATTGGATTTTATTCCAGACTAATGGGATGACATATAATAGCTAATAGCACGTCTGCCATGGAATGTATGTATTCTGAGCACATCCAGTAAAAGGAGTGTGCTTTTCGTTAGTGAATAGTTGTGTGTGACCTGAGCATAAGTGAGGGAGATATCGGTGACAGTTTGTTCAAAAGATTTTCAGTGTCCAGGTGCCAGTGTGGAGCTCTGTCTTGTGGCAAGGAAAGTCCAACCTACAACCCGGTAAAGGTCACAATGATATATTCTATATGGGACATTTGTTATAAAGCGTATAACACGATGATAAAGTATATCTAGTTTATGCAGGTTGGTCACTGTGCTGCAGTTATATATAATGTCTACATAATCCAATAGTGGGAGAAGGTGGCTTGTACCTGTCTACTTTTGTAACCATAGGAATAAGAATTTGTTCCTGTAGAAGAATCCTAACCTTGATTTTAGTTTGTTGGACAGAAAGTCGATATGCACGACAAATGACAATTTGCTATCCCGCCAAATTTCCAAGTATTTAAATTTATCCACCACCTTCAGTGAATCTCGAAAAAGGGTTGTGATAGGCGCTGGTGCAATCTGTTTACGTTGGGTCGCCGAAGGATGGGTTTGGGATAAAATACATTGCCTTGGTTTTCTTGGTGTTCAAGAGCAATTTGGAGCTTATTAGGTTGTGTTGCAGTTGACTGAAGTGCAGCTCAGTGCATAGTTCTGTAAGGGTGGTGTGGATGTGTACAACACAGTATCATCTGTGAAGACATGAAGCTTTGAATTGTGGATGTTGTTGGCCAGGGGATTGATGTAGGTGGAGAAAAATAAAGGACCTAATATAGAACCTTGGGGTAATCCTCTTGTAAGTGGCAAAGGATCTGAAAGGAGCCCGTTGGTTTTGATCTGTTGAAATCTACCTGTAAGATAACTGGAAAACCAATTCACTGATTAACTATTCATACCAAGATCCTTAAGATTCAGAAGTAGGAGATTGTGGCCGACAGTATCAATTGCCTTACTTAGGTCTAGGAAGACGGCTCCCGTAGGTTGGTTGTTATCCAGGGCTGTTAGCCAATCATTAGACACTTTGGCCAAAGCAGAGACAGTGCTGTGGTTCTGCCTAAAGCCGGACTGCAGTGGGTTAAGTAAATTAGATTTTTCAATATACTCCTTTAGTTGGTTTACTATTTTTTCCAAGAGTTTGGACAGGACTGGTAGAACGGAGATGGATCTATAGTTATTGAGATCACGTGGGTCACCTGACTTAAATAAGGGCAGTATAAAGGCTGTTTTACAGCATGAGAGAATCATGGCAGAAGAGATGGATGGATTAAAGATGTGTAATATTGGAGCAGTTAACAGGTGGCTCCCTAGTTTTAGGAATGAGGACTCAATACTGTCAGCGCCAGCACACTTCTTTGCATCCAGTGTTTTCAAGAGGTCCTCGACTTGCTTGTAAGTTGCTGGAGAAAGATGGAAAGAGTCTTGGATCCTCGGGTCTCGGTGGGGGGGGGGTCTGAAAGTCTGGAGCAGCCAACCAACCCAGCAGCCGACAAGGAGTTCAATGCAAGGCATGCTGTGACAGAGAGGGCATTTTGTTTTTCTAGGATGGTACCGCGATCCAAGATCACCTTTGGTCCAGTATGTCAGATAATGATGAGCGATCCAAAAGGACCCAAGATGGAGCAAAACCCCTAGTCTCTCGCAGTGAGGAGGTCATGGAGCAGTCTGACTAAAGCAGTTTCAGTACTGTGATGGGGCTTAAATCCTGTCTGGAGAGGCTCATAAATAGTAGCTTGTTATAGATGAGCTACAAGATGTGCTACAACTATCTTCTTGATCAGGAAAGGTTCGAGGCAGTCCTGTAGTTCTCCAGACTGTTGGAGTCCAGAAATGGTTTCTTCAAGATGGGCTTCACCACTGCCCTTTTCAGAGCTGAAGGAAAACATTCTCCCTCAAGAAACACCTGACTGTACTGGCCCAAGGGATTCAAGGCTACCAATAAGCAGCCAGGTAGGCCTGGGGTCCAGTGCACAGTAAGTAGGGTGGAATCTTGAGATCACTCAGATCACCCCTTTTTCTACAGCTGGATGAAACTCTGCTAAGAATAGTAGAGGGTTATTGCCCCACCAGTTCTTGCACTCGGACTTCCTTAGCATCTGCAGCAGACCTCTGAACTTGGTCTCCTTGCCTGCCCTGTGGTGAGCATCTTGGAGTACCTCTGTTCCCTCTTAGTTGGACCTCTGAGCAATGACTCTTAAGGTGTGCCTGGCAGCCATATCTGTTTACTGGCTCAGGCTGGTAAACCGATGGTGGCCCAAAACAAGGTGGTCAAGTGCTTTTTTTTTTTTCAGGCTCTGGACTACCTGTACCCTTCAGTTCATGAACCACCACCACCACCATGGGACCAACTGCTGATGCAGGCCATGCTCATGGACAAGCCATTTGAGTGTATGCATGGGTGTGAGATGTCACACCTGTTATGAAAGACATCTCTTCTGGCCATAACATCAGCTAGAAGGATCAGTGAGCTCTAGGGCTCTTTGTTTAGTCTCCTTATCTGGTCTTCCACAAGGACAAGGTCATCCGCCCAACCCGAGGTTCCTTTCTGAGATTATTCACCTTAACCAGGTGATCGACTTGTCAATCTGTTTTTATAAACCCTTCTTCTGAAGCCAACCATAGACTCCATTCTCTGGATCTATGGGAGTGCTCACATATGATAAAAGAGCACAGGGCTGGAGTTAGGTTGAGGCCTGTCAGCCATTTTAAGCGACACTGAAGCCGTGCTTGACAGATCAGCAGCAAGAAGTATCCATTCTGTACCTCTGCCTTCTCATTGTTTTCCTCCACTTACTTAGTTCCTCTTCTCAGCTTCACTATTTCCTCTTTTTTTGTTTTTTTTCTCCAGGATGTATTGGAGGAAGGTCTCGTTCCCCTGTTTGACCCCTCAGCTATTCTTAGTTCTGTCTCTACCATGGCTTGCTTTACCACCCTGCAAGTTTTTTTTTTTTTTTTTTAATTCATGTTTATTAACATCAGTTTGGGTACAATAACATGGCTCACATCTCCAGGTACAGATAATTTCATCCTCCGTTCTATACAGTTCTGAATTAATATGGATTCTTAAATCTAACAACTTCAGTTCTGATACAGGTACATTACTGCTATACACGACATCAGTGAGCTATCATGAAATTTATAAACCGACATTTTTCCATTTTTAAGGTTGGTATCTCCATATACCACTCACCCCTCCGCAAGGGACGAAGACCTCAGTTAAGGAGTAATCCTTCCTCCTCTAGGAAAGAGAGCCTAGGGGTGGATGCGTGTCTAGCCAAATCTGCCATCTGGTCCATCTACGTATGTAGATGTGTGTCATTCGATTAACTTTAAAGGTCAGCTCTTCGAGCTCTGAGATTACCTGTACTATTTGAATCCAAGTCTGGACTGCGGATGGCTCCACCCCCTCCAGGAACGAGTTATTGCTTTATGGGCAGCTGTCAGTAAAATGGCCTAGAGGTAGAATGTGTCAGCATTCTTCATGCCTGGGGGGGGGCACCCAGAATAGTGTTCTGCCAGTCCAGAGGGGAATTTATCATGCAAAGGTCTGTCAGTGCTGCAGTTATCTCTTCCCAGAACCTATGAATCTCTGGGCAAGCCCAGAATATATGAAGGTGGTTTGCCTCTGCTTCCTGCACCCTCTCCAGCATTGTAGCTGTCTTGGAGGATTTCTCTGTTTACAACTGAGGGAGTGAGGCAGTAGCGTACTCCTAATTCTCCAGCTAAATTCCTGCCAGTATGGGGATCGAATTGTTTTTATGGAGACCCAAATACCTCCCCAGTTAATCTCAGTAGGATCCACTCCACCCTCTCTCCCTCATTTAGATTTAATTTTTTCCAGGGGATCTCTTCTCAATTCTGTCAGTGCTTTATGTAACATTGAGATCAGGCCAGTCTGGGCCTGTCCTGCTGTTATTGTGCGAAGGTCTTCCCGCAGCTGTACTGCCCCCTCCATGTCCTGATCTGCCCTTTGCAGCTTGTTAATGTATGCTCGAACCTGGATGTATCTAAAATGATCTGTGTTCTCAGAACATATGTATTCTTAAGCATCTCAAAATCTAACACCGTATTCCCTTGAAGATACTGGCCTAGATGTGAGAGACCCAATCTGTCCCCCAGGCCCTAAAGGTATGATCCCATTTTGCAGAAGAGAAGTGAGGATCCCAGGCCAGTCGAAACATTGGCCACAGTGTGGCTGTGAGTTTATACTTCTGTCAGGCCCTGTAGGTGGCCCTTAAAGTGTCCCTGACTGTAAAGAGAATATTCGCTTGTGCATCTTGGGCAGTTTGTGGAATCATAAGTCTGGCCTCCAGAGGAGGACCTCCTCCTTCCTTCTCTTCTTTCTCCATCTCCTTCCAACCTGAAAAGTAGGTTGGGGTAGACCACAAGAGGGCCACCCTTAGCTGTGCGGCTAAATAATAATCCTCCAGGTCCGGGAGAGACCTCCCTCCTTTATTTCTGTGTGCTTGTAAAATTCGGAGGTTTATTCTGGGCCTTTTGTTATTCCAGATAAATTTCGATATTGGTTTGTGCCAGTTTTGCAAATGCGACTTTTGAATAAAGATGGGTAAACACTGGAACAAGTATAAAAATCTTGGGAGTATGTTCATGGTAATTGAATGGATTCTCGAATACGTAGGGAGATTTGTAAGTGACCACTGCTCCAAATCTTTTTTCACCTGATTCACTAGGGGGATAAAGTTAGCTTTGAAAAGTTGGATGTTATGTTTGATGATGTAGGTACCTAGATATTTCATTTTTCTTCAAACAACATGAAGTCCTGCTTTATTCTGACTTATTGCAGACTACCAAGCAGTACCTCCATGGAGGAGGGATACAAACCTATTTTGGGAATAGGCTCTGCAGTACTGCTGTACCGAACTGAGCATCACTTCTAGCCTGGATATCCAGAGAGTAATGCTTGGTGAATGTATGGACTGTTTTCCAGGTGGCTGCTTTGCATATCTCTAGTAGTGGAATATCCCTGGCAGCAGCCAGGGAAACAGCTGTACCTCTAGTTGAATGAGCCCTCAGGCCTGAGGGTGGTATTTTGCCTAGCTTCTCATAGCAGAATTGTATACAAGAGACAATCCACCTGGCAGTAGTTCTCTTAGTGGCAGATTTGCCCTTACCCACTTCCCCATAAGTGAGGAACAACTGGGGGGAGTCAAACCTGTGTGCCTTAGTACGCTCAATGTAGTAACTAAGGGCCCTTTTTGACATCCAAACTGTGTAATCTTTTCTCTCCTGAAGAAGAATGATCAGTGAAGAATACAGGGAGAGACATGGATTGGTTCAAATGAAAATCGGAAACCACTCTAGGTAAGAACCTCCTATTGGTTCTAAGGACCACCTTATCTCTATGGAATGAGATAAAATCAGGCTCCACTGACAGAGCTTGTAATTCACTGATATGTCTGGCAGCGGTAATAGCTACCAGAAACACAGGCAAGTACTTAAGTTCTGTTGAAGACAAAGGTTCAAAAGGGGGTTGCATAAGTTGGGCAATGCAAACATTAAGGTCCCAAGCAGGGATAGGATCCCTAAAGGGAAGACTGGTATGAAGCAATCCCTTGAAAAATTTTGCAGAAAACAGGATGAGATGCCAGTGAAGAAGGCTTTCCTACTGACAGAGAAGCAGAAATAGCTGACAAATGTTTTTTTGAGGGTAGCTGGTCTAAGGCCTAGGCCATTGAGATGAAACATATAATCCAGAACTGTAGAGAATTCAGCATGTCTGGGATGCATGCTTTTTGAACACCAGATGCTGAATCTTTTCCATTTGGAGTTATAGGTTTTTCTGGTGGCAGGTTTACAAGAGGCTTTGAGAATGTCCCGAACCCCTTGAGACAGATGCTAATTTGCATACTCTTAACTCTTCAAGAGCCATGCCTTGAGATTGAGAGACCGAAGGTTAGGATAAAAGATCCTCCCCTGAGAGGAGGTTAACAGATTGTGATTCTTGGGAAAAGGCAGGGAAGATGGACTGCTAGGGACAGCAGGGGGTACCAAGGCTGTCTGGCCCAATCTGGAGCAATCAGGACCACTTTGCAAGACTGTGATCTTATCTTGACCAGAACCTTGAACAGAAGAGGAAAGGGAGGGAAGGCATACAGAAATTTCCCTTCCCAGTCCAGAATCAGAGCATCCAGAGGGACTGAGCCCAAGACTGGGGGTCTGCAACAGAAGAGAGGAAGTTGGTGATTGTCTGGGGCTGCAAAGAGATTTATCTCTGGAGTGCCCCACCTTGAATATTTTTTTTTTTTTTTTAGCACTAGGGGATCCACGGACCATTCGTGATGGCCCTGGGAGAGCCTGCTCAATGCATTTGATAGCACATTGTCCTTTCCTGGGAGGTGGACTGCTGCCAGAGAAATCTGTTGAGAATAAGCCAGGGACCATAATTTCATGGCTTCTGTGCTCAAGGCCGTAGACCGAGTGCCTCCCTGCTTGTTGATATACCACATGGTGGTGGTGGTGTCTGTCCTGATCTGAACCACCTTGTTCTTCACTGATTGTGAGAAAGCTTGCAGGGCCAGGTAAACCGCCCTGAGTTCCAGGAGATTGATATGGAGAAGAGACTCCTGAGTGGACCACACTCCCTGGGCTATCAGAGTCCCCAGGTGAGCTCCCCACCCCAGGAGAGAAGCATCTGTGGTTAGAACCACAGAATGAGACTGAGTGATGAATGGGACCCCTTGCCTGAGAGTGTCCTGATCCTGCCACCATTCAAGGGCCTGGATCAGGGTCTGAGTCACTGGAATAAGTTTGGTTATAGGATCTTTTTCTGAGACTAAAAGGCCCTGAGGTGAAACTGAATGTCCCTCATCTGAAATCTGTCCCCTTGGACCACTGCAGTGGAAGCTGCCATGTGGCCCAGAGCTGAAGGAAGTGCCTTGCTGGTTGAGAAACCAGAAGGCGGAAGGAAGAAGCCAGCTCTATGAGGGCCTTTACCCTTATCAAGGGGAGAAATGCTCTTGTTTTGACAGTGTCCAGTTCTACCCCTGTGAAGGTCAAAAGTTGTACTGGCTCGGGAACTGACTTGGGAAGATTGAAAAGGAATCCTAGAGAAGTGAGCACTTGCTGGGTCACTTTCACATCTGACTTGACTTGGTCTGGAGACTGATCCACTATGCGCCAGTCGTCCAGGTATGGGAATATGGAGATATTTTTTCTCCTTAGGAATGCCACTACCACTGCTAGGTACTTTGTGAATACCCTTGGAGCTGATGTTAGGCCGAAGGACATTGCTTTGAACTGGTAATGGCCTGAAGACAGTTGGAACCTGAGGTACTTTCTGTGGGAGCACCTGATGGGAATGTGAAAGTAGGCATCCTTTAGGTCCAGGGAGGCTAGCCAGTCCCCTGGCCTTAGAGAGGGAAGAATTATTCCCAGAGTCACCATTTTGAACTTTGGTTTTAATAGTTGCTTGTTCAGGTATCTTAAGTCTAGGATGGGCTGCCACTCCCCTGTTTTCTTCAGGGTAAGGAAGTACCTGGGGTACAGACCTTTGCCCCAGTGGATTGTAGGAACTCTCTCTATGGCCCTTAAGGCCAGAAGAGATGAAACCTCTGCCTCTAGGGCAATGGTTTTGGAGATGTTCGCAGGTAGAAAAGATCTGGCTCTCAGCTTTGGAAACTTTTTGAAGCTGAGAGCCAGTCCCTGGCTTACGACCTCCAAGACCCACTTGTCTGAGGTAACAGACTTCCAGTCCTGGAAGTAGTAAGCCAGCCTGCCTCCCACAGGAATGGGGGAGTCGACCCGGGCTGACACATCAGGGTATCTGCTTGGCAGGAGCCTTAGGCTGAGAAGTGGATGCAGCCCTGCTCATCCCCCTTCTGCCTCTCCCTCTGAAGAACCCCCTCTGGGAAAAAGGAGAGGAGGCCTATGCTTGGTAGAAAGGCCTATGAAAAGGCCTGCCCCTGCCCCTAGCTTGCTGCCTTTGAGGAGTTGCCTGCCTTCCATAGCTTGTACACTCCTATAGGTAGTCCTGTATTCATCCATCTTCTTCATATAATTCTCTGTCTGCTCACCAAACAGAGAATTATTAACTACAGGAAAATCCATAGCCTTAGCCTAGGTATCCTGAGATAGGCTAGTACACCTGAGCCAAGCTAGTCACTGAAGAGCCACAGATGTAGCCATGACTCTAGATGATACATCATTGGAGTCTACAGCAGCATGAAACTGGATATTTGATGCCTCAATCCCATCAGCAGCCACCTCTTTCAGCTCCTTGGCAAGCTGGGGGGAGGCCTGCTTAGCCAGTGCCAGTGCAGTGTCCCACCTGGACTTCTGGTACCTGGCTGTATAGGCCATGTAATTAGCCTGCCTGAGTCCCAAGGAGGATGCCATGTACTGTTTCTTTGCCATGGCATCCAGCTTCCTGGAGTCTTTCTCTGGGGGGGTGAAGCCAAGGGTATGTTAGCCTTATCACAGGCTGCAGCCTGCACGACTCCAACATGGTTGCATTGCTGGTACAAGTACTCTGTACCTGAGCCTGGCAGCATGTACCTCTTGTCCATACATCTGTCCACAGGAGGTAATGAATTTGGAGTTTTTAACAGCTTTTGTGTCTGTTTCCCAAAAGATTTGTGAATGGGAGTAGACGACCTCTTGGACTCTGGGATATCTGTCATCTCCACAAAGTCAGGCTCCTCTTGTTCCTCAACAGCTTCCTCCATAGGGAGCTAGAGGGTTTCTGCCATTTTCCTGTAAAACATAAAGTGGGAAAGGGACTCGGAAAGCCTAGGAGGTGAAACACCAGAAGACCTGTCTGGGGAGATGTCCGGTTCTATGGGCTCATCCAGACCTTCTATTCCGTCATAATCATCATCCCCCTCCAGGTCTGGTTCATAAAAATCTTCAGGGGCATATTCTTGAACCGGAGGAACAGACCGGGATAGCGCTTACTGCGGCAGGCGCGGATCGGTCGGAACCGAACAAGCGATTCCACTGTCACGAATCACTTGGGCAATTTCCTCGGCATTCGGATGATGCGGTTCTGGATCCGAACTGGGCAATTTGTCTCTTCTTTTTCTCTTCGATGGAACCGATCCCTTGGAATCTGCTCTCTTTTTGCCTGAAGGAGTCTCGCCTTGGTCAGAGGGCACTCCTTCTGGTTCGGTCGATACCGAACCGGGCTGGCCAATGTTTTGTCCAGGGTGGCTTTAGGGAAATTCTTGCAAATTTGGCAGTCTGAATCGGGTGGTCAAACCCCAGACAATAAACATACACTGCAGTGTTGAAACCCAGTGGGCCCGGTTTTCTTTCTGTGTTTCTTAGACGTAGCCATCCTAAATTAAAAACTTACCCTTTACTCGGCTTAAGCCAGGCAAGACACCCTTATCAGTTTCTAACCATGTCACGGGTATTTAAAAAACCCGCAAAACACATTTTTTTTAAAACCGATAAGGACCAGTACCACTGTAAACTCAGGAAGAAATACAAACACACTCTAGAAAGAACCAGTTCAACCGAACCGGTTGAAAATATCAATTTTACAATTTCCACAAGTTTTTCTAACTTTAGTCCACTACCTATGTACTTACTGTACCACAGACAGGGATCTGAACTGAAAAAACATAGAACTTATCGGTAAAACCAATGACTTTAACCGACCAAGATCCGTGAGCAGAGGAGAAATCTCCGGAGCATCTGTTCAGTTAGGCGGAGTAAAGAATCTGACGGTTACACTTCAAAGTGCAGCAGACAGAGGTTTGAACTGAGCTCGAGCTCAACGTTCTATGCTCTGCATAGAATTTAACTCTTTCCTCTCCGGAGCAGTTTAAGCGCTGGGGCTAACTGCAATAAGTCAGAATACAGTAAGACTTCATGTTGTTTGAATTTGTTTTTTCTTTAAGCGGTGATTCAGATTGGTGACTGTACAGCTTTGAGTAGTAGTGAACAAAGGCCTCAGCAATTTGGTTGTTTTTATGAACAGGGAGCTCTGTGGTAGGGGAGATTATTTTATTAATGGTAGCTTTGGCTACATATTGCCTTAGGTGACAGGCAAGGTGTCTGGTTCCCCTAGTGCCGCCTTCATAATAAATCTGTTTGAGGTCCTGTCAGTTTCCTCCTGCTGTAGTTTCTGAAGTTCTTTCTTATGTTTTTTCAGTTCTAAGTCTCTTTGTCCCTCCCACTTAGTTTTCTGGGCCCCCTCCATTTGCCTAATCATGGAGAGGAGGTCCTGTTGTTTTTTTTTTTTGCTTTTTTTGTTTTTTTTTAGCCAGTTTTTCTTGTGAGAGGCTATGGAGATGAGTTTACTCCTAATGGTAGCTTTAAGAGTGTCCCACAGGATTTGTGGTGTGATTTCTTTTGTTGAATTTTCGGTTATGGTTTGTTCTATACTTTATTTAATGTCCTCCACCACCTTCTTATCTGCCAGCAGGGAGGTGTTGAGCCTCCAGTGGGTATTCCTTTTAGGTATATGGAGGTCCACTTCCAGGAAGACGGGGCTGTGATCTGATAGTGTGGAAGTTCCCATCCACATGGAGGTGAAGCTACAGAGGTCCCTGGCAAAGGTTACAAATGTATCTAGGCGAGAGAAAATTTTGAACCTGGGGGAATAATATGTATAGTCTCTTGCTCGTGGGTATTTCTCTCTCCAGATATCTAGCAGGCCCAATTGTGCAAAATTTTTTTTTTAAGGGAGCGAGCTTTCCACAGTTCTGGGGTGGGGATCTGTGAAGTGGTATCCAGCTCCCTGTCAAAAACCAAATTCCAGTCCCCTCCCATTGTCAGTGTGCCTTTTGCTTTTTCAGCGATAAGTTGGGCAAATGATGAATAGAATGATATGGGAGAGCCATGAGGAGCATACACACTCACCAGGGTAACTGGTGTTTCTTGCACTCTTCCTGTTACCAGGATGTATCTCGCACCCGGGTCCTCCATCACGTCTTCCTACTCAAATGGAAATGTAGCTGCTAGGTGTATGGCCATGCCCCGCTTTCTACCTGAGGAGAGGGAGGAGTGATGCATTCGGGGCTAGAACCTGGGCTTCAGTTTTAGAATCTCTGTAGGGGACAGGTGTGTCTCCTGTAAGAAGGCGACATCCCCTTTCTGGGTAGCAAGATATTTTTGGATCTGTTTCCTCTTAACAGGATTATTACATCATTTGTAGATAGTAAGTTTAAGCTTGCTGTCATACCAGATGAGGTATTGCAAATACACTTTGTCTGATAAACCTGATCCATTTTTCAATTTGTGTACCCAAATATAACCAGAACAGTTAACATGAACTAAGAAACAGTATTGAAGGAAAATCAAACTTTTACCAATCAACTTAGGTTTTGGGCTCCATGCTGTGTAACGAACATCACTGGGGTCCGAGGTGGATAGGGGCACCGGGGGTTGTAAGTCTCTGGGCCTCACGGTCCTGTGGATGATGAAGTGACTTCAAGAATACACTGGGCTGTTACCCAGGTAGAAGGCGATGCATCAGGTAGAAGTAGGGCGCTCAAACAAGTAAGAGCTGCCCAAAGACCCCGAGTTAACTCTCGATATGGATCCAGCCTTTGATTGTCAGCAAATATTTGTGGTGATATTATCAAATGCCCCCCCCATAAAGAAAGACAAGCTGCTGAAGGAGTTCAGCAATATAAACTGCGTTCGTCATGGTTTGGATTAGCAGGTATAGATGTCCATGTGAGCAGTGTCTCTAAGTAGTCCATTATAGACATTCACAACAGCAATAGCAAAATATCTCACAAGGCCACATGCCTACTAGAATTCTCAGAATGTCTGTTGTCGTTTGGGGCCAAAAGTTCCCAGGAGCCCCCTGCAGGTTTGAGCTCCGTAGCGCATTACATGTGCTTAAGCCACATCTGAAATGCGGTCCGGGGGGCCAGGATCGCAGACCTATGTAAGGAGGGAGCCTCTCCCCTCCTGGCCCGTGATCGCGATTAAGCAGGATCCCACAACCCTGCCCTCAGAAGCACTTGGTCCCCCACCCCACCCCCAGAAAGACAGCAACAGGCCTGATACTCGGAGAAGTTGTCAAATGGCAAAACCAGTATTTAAAAGTTAGGTACTTAGTGATGCAATACCCATTAAGCTTCTCAAACCTCTTGGGAGAGCTCAGAAAGAGTAAGCTGCTCTCGATTCAGGGCCAGGTCTCTTGACCTTGGGAGAGGAATTCTGCGGGTTAATGACGTTTCAGGATGAGGTTAGAGGTTGGGGGAATCAAACCAGTTGGTTCAAATATTGGCCTCGGATCAAGGAAAACCAGTAAGTGGTTTGTCTTCCAGGTCACAGGGGCAGGTCCGTGGCAGGTTCAGTTCGGGTTCTTCTGAGGCTTCCTGCAGGTGAGCTGCTTTGCAATCCACCACTGCGGGTCACCGTGTCTCCTAAGCAAGCTGGGTATATCTGCTCGTAGGTTGGTGAGTGGTTGCTTCTGTGAAATGCCAGGCCACTGAACCCCCCTCTGAGCCATGGACCATGCGGAGACAAGTAAGTCCTTCTCCAGCTTCTCTTTGTGGAAGGGTGGGGTAGTGATTCCAAGGCTTTCCAGGTATGGAACCACTGCAAGGAGGTCTGGAAATACTCTGGTGCCTTTTTCAGTAGTCACCTTGAGCCTGGCGGGGAATAAGATCTGGGCCTTAACATTTTTAACGCTCAGCTGCTTGACAGTTGGCCACATGGTTCGCTTCTTGGACCAACGATATGTGATCATTGTCGATCGAGATCCGATGGCCTTCAAACTGCAGAGTTCCCCACTGCCAGGCCCGGTGGAGCAGCTCTTCTTTGACTTGATATGAGGTGAGGTGAGCTGTTGTCGATCTGGGCCTGGTATCTACATTACGGGGCTTCGGTAGGGATCTATGAGCCCAGTCCATAGAAAGATCCAAATCTTCTGGAAGTGAGAGCAGCACCTTTAAGAATTTTTGCATGAAGGCTGTCACATCTTTAGAGCTGTCTTCCGCCTCCTGTACTCCATAGACCTGATGTTGTGTCTCGACTTCTCCCTGTAAGTTGTCGAGCGGTGCGTTAACTTCTGTCCCTTAAGAGCAGATGGAGCAACAGGCGATCGTGCTGTCAGCTTGCTCTGAGACTTTGAAATGCACAGTTCAAGCTGCTCTGTTTTGTGGCTTATGTTGTTGATGTGGAGCATAGCTCCGATAAGGTTTGATCAATTTTGGAGACTGCGTGGGCCGTTTGTAGAATAGTGGAGATGAAGTCTGCATCCGCTACCTCTCCATGTGGCGCCATGTCTTTGGGTCATCTGGGGCCTCTCGTTCTGTTATTTCAATCCCCTGATCCTGCTGCAGTAACTCCTTCAATTTTTGCACCGGAGTACTGTGTAGCTTCCCAGGTTTTTTTCTCTTAGATTTTGCTGGCGAGGACAACATTTACGCAGCGATGCAAGCGGATTCTTGTCATTAGGGAGCAGGAGCTATGTGGCTAGGCAGCCATTAGGTCGCTGACGTCACCAGAAGTCCACCACCCTGCAAGTTCTCCTTCTGGTTCTCCTTATATTTCCTGTAGGAATCCCTTTCCTCCCTCTGCTCTGTCCTCCTCTTCTGTAAACCACAGCAACTTCCTCCTCTTGCTCTTTTACCATCTGCTTAAGGCAGGTTGTGATGACTGCCTGGATCTCCTCCCCACTACTGCCTATCTGTCTTCCACACCCATTTCCTCCCTCAGTTCTCACAGTCTTTCCCCTAGCATCATCCCCATGCATACAAAATACGCCCTTTTGGAGTTTTTGTTTTCAGCTTTGCCCTCCTAGTCACCCTCATGGGGGGCTTTGCCCCCCCACCCTCTGATTTTAGATTCTCAACTCCGGGGGGGCATGTCAGGAAGGGGCACAGTCTGGATTTAAAAGAAATTATGTCCTGTGGCTGCAGGCAGTGGCAAAATTTCTACCCTCCCAGTCCCCAGCCCCGAACCCAGTACCTGCTGAGCCTGAGCTAGCCACCCACACCACCACACCACACAGCTAGCTCTGCGGCAGCAGGTACACCACTCCCCTAGAAACCCCTTCCCTATCCCTCCCCTTCACCTCACTATCCTCCCCTTCCCGTAGCAATTCCCTACACTCACCTGCACATAGGGTCGCTACCTTTGCAGGGTAGCCCATGAGGATAGCGCTGAATATGAGTCATTGTTTTGATGGTTGCCCATATTCAGTTATACTCACTAGATACCTCCCTCCCTCTTTTCCTTTTTACTTATTGCCCACTCTGCTTAGGGGTGAAGCCCTTCTGCCTCCTCATCTTGTGAACCCTGGGTTCTGCTCTCCAAGGTAGTTCTTCCCCCATTCAGTTTAAATGCAGGCTGTCTTTCCCCAATATACTCCCAACCTGTTGCATAGTACCCTGTTTCCCAGCACTAGGTTTCAGTAGTGCCAACAAGAACAGTGCCCACAAGAACAGCACAGTACAAACAGCGCTGTCAACAATAGCTGCAGGAAAAACATGGAAAGCGAAACAGCGCCAATGGTAGTGGTCGTAAACCACACCAGTGACCACTACTATTGCTAAAAACACATTCTTCACTTTTTTGTTTTGCTGAGGCTTTGCCCCCTTTTGTTTTGAGGGGCTCTGCCCCCACACCCACCATAAATTATATATCTGACTCCGTGGGGTGGATCTCGGGAGGGGAGGAATCTAGGGCCATGGAATTTCAGTTGTCGGCTGTTTGGAAAAAAATCACACTTCAGGTGGGGTAAATTGAAACTGCTGTGTGGGAGACCAGGAACAGAACCCTTGTTTCCCACTCTGTGCTGGCTGAGCTGCTGCTGCCTTAACCCATTTCTGCTAGGGAGCAGCTCAGCCAGCTTCTGCATTTTCTTGTACTTCTCCACCCTCAACAGTCCCTGAATAGCTGCAGGACTAGCGGTAGTTGCTATATGCTGTTCTACCCCTATTGCTATTTAGGCATTACGTGGTCCTGACAGGCGCTGTTTGAGCAGGCGCTGTTCAAGGATGCACTATTCTAACTGGGTGGGCTGGTTTGCTTGCTGAGTGTAGTCTATCTGACAAGCACAGGATTTTTGTGTCCCAAACTCTTCCCCAGTCGCACACAACCAAATCCTCTCTTAGCCACTGGTTGAACTCTGAGATCCAGAGTTTCTTGGCTGAGCTGGCCTTTGGTACCAGTAGCAGCTCTGAAAATGCCACTGACTTTGACACCTCCCTAACTTTCGTCCCAAGCTCCAAGACCTGTTCTGTACCCCATAGGCTCCATTCTTTGGATCTGTGGGAGCACCTGTTAGTGCCCAGGTGGAGGATCACATCAGATTCCTCCTTCTCCCTGCACAAATGAGCACCATTGGCATGATCCTCTTGGCTGTCATACCTGAGACACACAACACTCTTTCATATGTGTGGGTCCCTCCCAGTAGCCACCTAACTCCCTTCACAATCAAGTCCGCTATCATCAGAGCTCTGCTAGTTTCCCTTGGTTTTTGTACATCCCTTCTGGGTACCTTTGTCTTGGTATCCCTCCCCCCACCTACTCCGTTTTGTTCCTACCAATCCACTATATCACCGTCATCTCTTCCCTTATTCTGCCCTGCTCCCCATAGTAATACTCTTGCACTCAGTTTGCCCCTGCCCATTTGCCAGCCTCTCTTTACTAGTTTGTGGTTTCTCTCTGCTGGCTTCTCCCCTTATTACACCCCTTGAACCTCCTCCTGATACGCTCCCTGATCTTCTCCCACATCCATTTCCTGGCTCACTTTAAGTCTATCCTCATGGTTTTCCTAATTTATTTATTTTTACCAGGAAGGCATACTGAGCGGTGCAACGCTCAATTCCAGATGCGTCCTGAGGGTGGGGAGTAGAGAACAGAAATACAGATAAAATACATGATGTAAGAAGAGAATCACATTGTCGAGAGATCTAATGCCCCCCTGCTGTCTTTTCCCTTCTCCCCATCCATGCTAGCCTGGATACCTTCTTCCTGGAGGTTGAGTAACGGGTATCTGTTTTGTACAGGCACTCCACAAGGGTGTCTGTTTCCTTTTCGGCCCTACTTACACCCACCTCCCCTACCAACTGTTCTCAGGCCTGACCCCTTTGCCCAGTACTCCCTCTGTGGGAGGGGCAGCCTCAGCCTTGGAGCCCACTGACCTCCTGTCTAACTATACCGACCTCTGGGCCCCTGTGTCCCATTTCTGGCCTACTTATCTCTACCCTCTGGTTTCCTTGTGGCCTATTTGGTCCCCTTACCCGTCCCTCAATGCTCCTTACAGGCCTGCCCAGTTTCCATTTCTGACTTATAAGTAACCTGTTTCATTCTGGCCTGCATGATGTCCATGTCTGCACTCATAACTCCTAGCCTCCTACACACTGTACTACCCCCAGCCTCATAGAGGGTGTCTAGAAAAAAACGCAGTCACATATCCCATACAACTCACCACTCTCCCACTTCCTGCCTCTTGCCTGATCATTTCCTTGTCTTTATATGCCTACCCTAGATTGGGTGTAGTTTAAATCTTGCCTCTAACCTGCCTCTGCAGGCCTACCTCAGATAGGGAGTAGTTCACCCCTTCCCTTAACCTGCCCCTGTGGGCTTACCCTAGATAAGGAGTAGCTTAGAGTGTGCCTCTAACCTGCCTCCTCAGAGCCTACCATAGATAGGGAGTAGTTCCCCTTTTCCTAAACATGCCCCTTATGGATCTACCCTGGATAGGGAGTAGATTAAAGTATTAAAATCCAACCCTTAACCAGACTCTACATGCCTACCATGTCACCTGTGCTTACCCTCCACACCCCTTCTCTTCAGTACTTTACTAACCCCTGTTCTTTCTTAGGTTCCTTTACATCTCCACCTACTTGGTCTCTGTTGATCAGAGGCCCCTACAGATGTCCTGGCACACGCTGCCCTCATGCTCTTAGGGATCTCGCATGCTCTGGGATCGCTTGGTCCACCCACGAATAAGTACTAACAGCAAGTAGAGTATTTGCTGTTTGATAATCATGTGTTTCAACACTCACACACACTTCCTGTTTTAATTAAAACCATTGCCTGCTCCCCTCCCCCCCTCAGAGAGGCAACCCCCAGAAAACTGTTAATCACAACATTTGAGCCTAGAAGGTTGCTACAAAATACAGGTTACTTACACAACTATTGCAGACAGCAGAGGTCAGCCCCCAGTTCTCTGCCACAGCAACTGCCAGAATGAACAATCCAGACTTGGGGTGTTGAAGATCTCAGTGTGAGCAAGTAGCCTATTTACCGCTGTGATACGCACATGCTTCATACATACATACACACATACACAGACACTCCATTTTAATTAAACTAATCCCTGATCTCCTCTCCGCCTGTTCCCAGACAGACAAACCCCAGAAAACTGTAAATTAGAACATTTGAGCAACATCAGACTTTGAAAATGAATGAGAGTGAAGTGCACACCCCTAATCTCCAGAACATTTATGTGTAGGTGCTGTTCCTGCGGTGACCAGGTCCCCTGAATGGGAATGTTGTCCAGGACTGCCCCACAACCTGACAGGCTGCCATCAGATATCAGAATCAAGCTCTGGGGGGACTTCCAAGAGATACCCTTTTCTCAGATTCTCCAAACTCAGCCACCAACTCAGAGACTGCTACAGCTGGGGTGAAATTGGGATCCTGGCCTGATAATCCTCCGAAGTTGGATCCCATGCTGACAGTAACTCAGTTTGTAGGGGCGGCATGAGAAGGTCAGCCCACGGATCTAGTTCTGTCGCCGCTGTCATGAGGCCCAGAATTCGGAGAAGATAGCTGAAGCGGACAATTGGCTCCTCAGCCACTGAACCTCTCTGTCTCTCTCTACAGGGTCTCTTTCCTGGCTGCCAAGGGTAAGACCTTCCCCTCGTCCATCTTGAACACCACTCCTAGGTTTCAGGGTCTGTGACAGCTGGAGAGCTCTTCCTGATTCACCACCCAGCCGTTAGACTCCAGCACCTCCAGAGTCCTGTTCACGAGTTCCTTGCCAATGGCGTAGATGGCACTTAGAGCAGATAGTCACGGTAGGGATAGACATGATGTCTCCTGTTGGAGCTGAGCCAGCCAGGACTGTGAGCACCTTGAGAAAATCCTTGGGGCTGATGAGAGCCCAAATGGGAGTACCCTGTACTGGAAGTGCTGTCCCATTACTATGAACCTGAGAACCTCTGATGAGACTGTCGGATGGGTATGTGGAGATACGCCCCTCAGATCTATGGAAGCTAGGCTGGACAGCTCGGATGATTGAATGCAGGGCTCAATCTTAAAGGGTGTGTGACGAACAAACTTGTTTAGGAGTTTCAGACCCAGAATAGGCCTGAAACCCCTCTGACATTTTGGGAACTGCGAAATATATGAGTAGAATCCCAGGCCCTGCTCATTGGGAGGGATGGAAGAAAACGCTCCTTAGCGGGAGTTGTTGAAAATGTTGTTGCATAACCTACAGGCAGAATTTCCAAAACCCAAGCATCTGATGATATATGGGCCCCTCTTGTGTAAAAATTGTGCAGTCTTCCACCAAGGGAAGGGCAGCAGAGATGAACCTGCATACCCTCATTCTGAGGTGCCCTTTTTAGCCTCGGCCTCACTCTTGAAATCAGAATAGTCTCCTTTACTCCTCTGGTTCCCAAAGTTCAGAAAGGAATGAAAATTCCTCAGAACTGCCTTCCTGACCTTTGGAGTAGATGTGGCCTTTTGTTGTTGCTTTGACACTGGATGGTGACCCTTTTACCCTGGATATCCTTCAGAATATCCAGGTCAGCACTGAATAACAAGCCTCCATTGAAGGCTAGATTGATCAGCTTGATCTTCAAAGGCTGATCAACTACCCAATGCCGAAGCCGCACACCTCACATAACTGACACAATGTGAAAGACAGAATGAGTTGACATGCGTAAGTTATCCACTGTGGCATCCCCTAGGAAGGTAGAGGCCATAGATACCAACTGCAAAAAACTTGCTTCCTCTGAATCTGGGGTAACAAAACTGCCCAGGGTCGTAGCCCACAAGTTTAATGCTCTGGTAACAAGAAAAGAGGCATAGAAGGTGCGCAGGTTTGAGCTGTTAAAAGCAAAGGCTTTTCTGCATGCAGCACCCACTTGCTTGTCATGTGAATACGTTGAGGTCTAGGACCCTTTATTTGGAATATTGGTGTGTCTGATGGAATTATAAACTGCCTTATCTGCCAGAGGAGGGGTTTTCCCACTTGCGAGCATTTTCTTAAAAAAAAAAAAAAAAAAAGGACCAACCTAAGATTTCAGCAGATATTACTTTGGCCCGCACCTGCTCATTCCTGATCCATAATTTGGTCATAGGGAATAAAGCTCAGAAAACGCTTTGAAGTGGAGAAGGACATGGACAGGATTGACATTTACCGCCTTCATGGATTGCACCTCTTTGAGCTGTAATGACCTACAGACCTCAGTTATCGGATAGAACAGAGATTTAGTATCAAACGGGTGGGATAGGAATGCTTCCTTTTTAGCTCTGTCAACTCCCCTTCCTCCTCTTTCTCAGAGGGTTTGTCCTCATCCACACGAGAAACTTCGTTGGGTCAGGATTATCCTCAAGATCCAACATATCCTCATCCTGACCCTCAGAATGGTCGGGGTTGGGTATGCCTGGAGATCCGTGAAGAGCAGCCCTGTCCTGCCGGCACACCTGGACATGCTTGTGTGCCTCTGCGGACCTGAAGGGCCTGGTTTGGGGTCAGAGTGTGTCTGCTGGGATGTCCTGCAGCAAATCGGGGCCCAAAAGCTCTCCTAAGAGCTGGAATGATTTACGCAATTCTGCTTGCCACTGCCAGCTGGTACACCAGGTGTACCCCCCCCCCCAAGCTTGGAGGTCCGATGAGAGGGAACCGTAAGAGAGAGAGATTAGCTTGATGAATACAGTGGGAGAAATAGGAACCCATGGGAGAGAGTCTCTTTACCCTTTAGCAGGCCATACATGTCTTTAAAGTAAGAGGTCTCAGATATGCCATGGTGCCAACAAAAAATAACCCTGCAGAATCCAAGGATAATGGGCTGATGTTAATATAAATAAATAACACAGAGGATTGTTGCCATGACCCCCAGAACCACAGTGGGTCAAAGTGGCTAACCAGGGCTAAATAATCCTCCGATCTGTTGCACCTGCTGCTAGAAGAAGGATTTAAGCAGACCACCAGGCTGAAAATGAAAAAGACAAACAAGAAAAGAAAATCTCCGGGGCTAGCCCTGTGTCAGAGCAGGCGCATGCGCGCTGTCTCCAAAGAGTATGTGTGCAATGTCATAACACTAAGCGTGACATCAGCACATCAACAGGGGCACGCGTGCAACACAGGCATGTGAAAAAGATGTGCTAATGGAGGAAAAAACAGGGCGCGCTCCCACCGGTCACAGGAGCTGGTAGACGGCAGGAAGAAGCTGCGTGGCTCAGTGGAGCTGGTAAAAAAAAAAAACAGTCAGCTGAAAGGCAGAAAAAATGCAGAAACTGTAAAAGAAAAGAAAACTGTGCTCTTAACAGAGTCTAAAATCTTCTCAGGCAGGCTCCATTTTAAAACTGGAGTAAAATTAAGAGGAGGATGTCCCTTCACAGTGGAGTCCAATTAAAAGGGTAATGTTCACCCCCAAAAGTAATGCAAAATAACACAAAGACTTGCAAGAAAAGACTGGGAGGGGGTTACTGATGCCCAAAGACGGGGTTGGAGCTGATAGCAAGAAAAGACATACTTACCTGAGGGCACACAGTTTTTTTATTTAAATCAAGACCTCCCAAAAATAGACACCCTAGAAATATGTGGCAGATGTGGCCCCCAATCCAAGCACATGCAGTGGAAATGGGAGGAACAAGCTAGCCAATTTGAAAGCCGCAGCTTAACAGGCACACTTTTAATTTAGGGGTGTTCCGTTATCAGGAAGCCCCAACCTGCTATGCAGAGTTGCAACCCCATGGCACAGAAGCCAATGTCTTCTTCAAAGAAGCTTGAGAGATGTGTCCCCTTCAGTGATGCGACTAAGACTTGGAATAGTTGCTGCTGTCCGGAATACTCATGTGGCCAGCATTCTAAGACTTTGGGCTGCGCCATTTCCCCTAGTAGGGATGCACAATGCCCATCTCTAATTACTACCCATTGACAATGTGGAGTGCTACAGAAATGTGCTTGTTAGACTTATTCTGTTTGATAAGTGAAATAATTTTCCTTAGCTTGAGTCTATTTTGGCACCCTTTTATATTCCATGATATACTGGTCAAATTAACCATATTTTCTTTGATTCCATGTTCTTGTTGGGAGTTTCTACCAACGAACTTACACTGTTTGTTGACTTCTTTCCTTCAAAAAATTATGCATCTCATTTGTTTCACTTCATAAATACTAAGATTGGATTTTGAAACTAAACATTTTAAATTACTCTCTTCCCTTCCTTAATCTTCCTTCACAGTTGTTCCAGTTGCTCATAGCATTGCCTGTCTCTGTAACTTTCAACAAAGGACAAAATAAAGTTGTTTCTATAGTACTATTTATAGCACTAACAAATATACAGTAAGTGCCGTCAGCCAGTTACCAAAGAAGGAGATTGCATGCAGTATTACTTTTCCAGCAGGCCTCCCCCCACCAATTGTCCCGAAACATCCCTCCACACATCCCTCCACCCTCAACAGACTTCTTCTTGTTTCTTATCTTTAGAGTAAAAAGCATTCACAAAGACAATATTATTGCCAAAGTTAATTTACTCCAACTCAGATTTCTTATAGTTTCCCTTCCCATTTCCTTCCCCACCCCCAAATCCATGGATCCATTCCCCCAATACCTTAAGATGACTAGTGGACATATATCACTAAATAAATGTCCTGTTCCTCCTATGACTGAAGGTAGCTAATCTCACTGCCTTCTCCCGCTCCCAGAGATATAACAAAACTATTTTGTCAAAGGAAAAATGGGGGGGGGGAGAGAAACAAAGAACCGACCAATAAATAAACTTATAGAGTGGGAGAGAATAGGGGAAATATACAGAAGGGATAACCTAATTGTTTCCGCTAGTCATTGTTATGTATATGGAATATTATTTTTTCCCCTGTCCTCTTGTCCCTCCTCCTCTTCCTCTTTTAATCCTCCTTGTATTCTATCTTTTTCTTTGTTTCTCTTCCCCTTGTAAATAGTAGTGGTGAAGTAAGGAGAAAAGTTACCTCCTCCTTTTTTCTTTTTCCTTTCTTGTTTTTCTTTTCCATCTTCCCCCCCTTTTCGTCCACCAGCCCCATCCCATTTTCATGTCTTCTACCAGCAAGTTATTTCATCTGCTCAGGGATTCTCAGTATTCTCAGAAATTTCTATGTTGCCATCTTGAATATCTGGATATTCCGAACCATTTTGATTATTTGCAGCATTTTCCTCCTTGTCTTTCTTCTATGACTCATTTGTTTCTCTTGTTGATATTTTTCCCTCTTGACAGTTATCTGCTGATCCAACTTCTTTTGTTTTTAGTCATGTTGGTAGTTGTTTTGGTATGCCTTGGTCGTTAAACGGATTTTTAGATGAGTTGTTACGCTTTGATCTTTGCTTCCACCTGCCTTTGGTTCTTCAGAGTCCCTGCTTCTCAGATACTTTTAATTTCAATGTCCGCCTTTGGGTGACTCAAACATCCTTGTGCACTAACCCAACCTCACTTTCAGTCTTCTGGGGATGAAGGAAAATCTTAGACCATTTGCATTAAGAATCTCATTCAACCTCATTTAACGATTTATGCTTACCAGAACTTGAGGTGGAAGCTCAGGGTAAACTTGAATAGTAAGGCTTCATACTTTAGATCTAGGCACTCTGAATAGAGCTTCTGTATCCATGTGGTGGTGTGGTTTTGCAAAAACAAATTGTGGTAGGTTCCCTTTGTATTAAAGGGAGCCCTGTGTGCTTGATCCAGCACGACCTTCTCTGCCAAATAATTTCTGTTAAGATGCATTTGAAGTATTCTAAAAGACTTGACCCTTCCAGGCCTTCAGGTATCCCTGCCAGTTTAATGTTGTCTCTTCTCGACCTCATTTCCACCTCCAGCCTATTTTGTAAAGCATGAAGTTATTTTTAGCTTCAGAGAGCTTGACTTTCCATTGGGTGCAGTATATTGTCTACTGTAGATATTCTCTCCTGCAATTCTGTGTCAGCTGTAGACAGAAAGTTACATTTTTCAGTTACTGTAGGTCCTCTTTTTGCTCTTTAAAATGTTCTTGCCCTCTAAGATCTTTAAATATGCTTGTGACCTGCACCAGTCTGCATATTTACTGCAGGCTCTATAGAGCTTACTGAGGGCCGAGAGGGTTGTGACATCAATGGTGAAACACAGTGAAATGCTACTTTTATCACCTGCAGTGAAGATAACACAGCAAAAACTTATTTCGCTTTTCTTTGCTGGTCTCTGATTTATTGAGGATTTATGCCTCAATTTGAAAAAAAATTAAATAAAAATTATTTTTCGTATGAAGGAATCTTTTTTTTTTTGTATGGCCATATGAAAAAGAAATTTGGGTCACTTAATAAGATTTTAAAATGTGTTAAAACACATTTCTGGGTGATTTTCCCAAAACAAACTGCAGATTCCACCCAAGGAGGTCCCGATTGGCAAGATACACGTGTTGGTCTGCAGGATATAATTTTTATGGCTTTTCAAAATGTTTTTTAAACAAATGGAAACAAGGTGGTAACCATAAGAAAAACAATTTTCCTCACAAAAAAAAAAAAGATTGCCCCCATATGAACCAGATTCTTTTTTTGTATGAAACAGCTATCTAGAAAATCGTATTTAGCATGCTCAGAAACAAAATTTCAAATCCTTAGAACTCTGGAATGGTTTAATATTTTTTCACTAAACCAGCAAAAGGCAGCACTGTGACCCAAGCCCTTTCCATCCTGAACATTTCAGATGAAAATTCCAAACCATCTTGGCACTATATGATAACAAGAAAACAGCAAAAACAAACTAAAAACGTTTTCTTTCACTTTTTTCGCTATTGGATCTTGTCAGACTCCACAGATCAGACCAGAACAAAATCTGGCAAGTCAAGAGACCTTGGCCCCAAGACCGTGCATGCAACATTTCATATAAATCCGTCAAACGGTGGCGAAGCTATTTAAGTGCAAAGATAGGGGTTTAATGTTCAGCAGCCTACTTAGTTAACTATAATGGGTCTACCATGCCACTATAATGTAAATTGTTGCATTATAAATTGTGAGCCATTTCAAAAGTCAGCCACACCCTTTAACGAAGGGTCATGTCCGACCCAAAGGACCGGGACATAGTGCCATGTTCCCTCTGTTGTTTTTATAGTCTATCCGGTTACCTGCTTCTTAATTTACCTTGTTTCATTTGGATGCTGTTTTCAGAGTGCTGAACTTAGGCTAGTACCCTGTAGTGGCAGCCCATCTGTGGAGGGACTGTATCACACAGAACTACTGATTTTTAAACATTTTTTCATTTTTATTTCTGATTTTCTCATATTATTAACACACAAACCCCATTTTATAAGCACAAGATACTCCCAAGGTGCTGGTTTTGTTGCCACAGCCACACTTTCAGGGTCCGCAGATGCTCAGCCTGTGGTCATGTGCCTTACTACACCCCTGGGCTTCTGGCTGTGATGGCTCACACAACACCCCATTGTTTCTTATTGCTTAATTAAGATAGCTCTGATTTTATGAAGCACACCTGCTTTGCCTTAAATAAATCAGTGTTACCATAAAAGGCTGTTTTGTATCCTTTATTAGCATGGGGAGGCAATGCAGCTTGAA
Source organism: Neoceratodus forsteri (assembly GCA_016271365.2). NCBI lineage: Eukaryota > Metazoa > Chordata > Ceratodontiformes > Ceratodontidae > Neoceratodus > Neoceratodus forsteri. The sequence goes on from CM057456.1 coordinate 878,502,523, forward strand.
ACTTAAATGATGTGGATGCAGGAATGCACATGTCAGGTAAACCACAGTTTACAAATTGACGAGAAAGGGTGGCGGCATTTTGGATCCTGGCCTTTGGTTTTGGTTACTCCTAATCCCTGACAACCACCCATGCTGGTGTTATAATATGAATGTCTATATATTTTGCTCCCATTATGTAAGTAACTTCTAATGTACGGTATCGTGTGTACAAAAGGTCTGATTAACAAATGCATTCAATACCAGGCATCTAAAGTAGGGGGTAAAAAGGCACCAAAGGGTTTTGGCTTACAAATGTTGTTTTCCTAGCTACACCACTGCATGAACTAATAGCAATAAGCTAGGCTTGTGGACCTACACTGTGTTAGTGCACAGGGGGTCGCACCTGAGAAAGGGACACTGCTGTCTCAGTGGGCTTACCCAGTTAACACATTTCAACAAATAAATAAATAAATAAGTTCTGGAGAGGTTTGCTGCAGTTTCTCAACCCTCTCCTTTTTACAATCAGTAAATGGTTTTGCTGCTCTTACAGACATGACAACCAACAAATGAAATCACACAGCACTCACTCATTTTGGGTCATAAAATCCAACATCTCCCACCCACCAGTGTTATCAGTGGCTCAGGTTACTGCCTACTTCCTCAGTTTAATAGCAGTAGGAACTGTGCTATTCACGCCACCTGGGCCCTGGAGATTCTGAATGTTGAAGGATGTATGAGCTAAAGGTATTTCATTTTCATAAAGTAAAATAGGATAGTTTGAATTATACAGTTGGCTTAAAATACTGTTATCTGATTGGCTGGCTGGCACCTTTTCCCTATTGTAAAACCTAGCATTACCCCATGGGAAAAGGTGCCAGCCACCAGAGAACCGCATCAGGAACTCCTCCTGAAATTACTCCGACCATGACAAACACAGGACTGCCAGACACAGCGACGGATGGTGAGATTGTCACTCGCACAGCTTCACGCTCCACAATACCAGCCGATCCCACTCTCTCAGAAAAGTAAAATGACACATTAACCTATACGATCGCCCTCATAACACAACAGTCGAGCCATACTTTTCATTACACTTCCCGTGCCTGCCTCACTTCTCAACTGTTGTTTTCACTTGGAGGAGTTCAGTCCGTAATCGCAATCGGCTGCCTGCCACCTCACAGTACCTTGACATGCCTTATATATCCTGATGCCGGTTTCTAATAACAATAAAAGAAAAATAAAGTCCCTGCAGTTGCACCAGTATGTTCTCCTCGTGGCAAACAGAACCCGGATGCACAGCATCATGGCGCAACCTGTTATCACTCTCATCTCTTGAAGTGCAACATAACAACAACTGAAGTAAAGCTATAAGAACCTGTCACATAAAAAAAAAAAAAAAAAACACACGAGACATTTCTCTCACTCTCTTAATCTTTCGGTGGGGGGTAGTCAGCCATAGGTTGCCTAGCAACAAGGCACAAGCTCCCTAGAAACAAGGCACTGTTTAACACAGAGGAAGGATATTACTAGAAAAATAAATTGAAACACTCAAAACAGTCAAATAACACTTTAAACAACAATAATTTTAAAAGGGGCATTGTATAATCGTAATATACCAGTCCAGGGTGTGGGGTAATGCCAGGATTTACCCACTTCTGGTGTGGTTTACTCTCTGTCTGCGGCCTTGTGACCGAATCACACTAGGCATGGGGAAATCCAGCATTACCCCACACCCTGTCGTGGTATATTGCTTAAAAAATCACTGTGTGGCCTGTGCCTTTAAAGAGCCCCTGACAACACTGGCAAAACTTTGAAAAATGTAGTACTGTATTTATTTATTTTCTTGTCACTCTGGTGAGGCTCTTCCTCCAGTCTGAACCTCTCCCCAGCTCTGTTACCTAGCTTCTTGAGGGCTTACTGTCATCCCTAATCTGTCCCCACAGTTTACCTCCATGATGAAGTCTGTAGGTCCTCCGTAACTTGCTGTACACAGGATCCATTTCTTGGGGGCCGGCCACTTTGCCAGTGACAGATTTGTGAGGGGTCGGGCCCTCATTTAACCTCTAGGCTTTTTCACATGTTCTCCCTTGCGGATGCTGAAGTGAGGGGGCGCACAAGCTCAGGCATGTCAAGTGTACTGAGAGCATTGCTGTTGACATCCTTTATCCCATGAGCCGTTCCAGGTGCTGTACTCCCTGTGATGTCTCAGGTGACAGTAGAACACCACAGCTGGCTGCCTTCCCTCCCCAGAGGAGGAGAGCATCATCTAAGATGCTTGCTAACCCCCCTCCCAACCAACCCAGGCTTGGGCCATGAAGTCGGGTCACTGGTGTCACAAGTGGTAGCTCTACCACTGTGTCAATGACTGGCTGAAAAATAAACGATTTAGACACACGGGGCTAGAAATAATTTTTGTGGATGGCTGTCCAAGGAACAGGTGCAGTATTCATCTTGACTGTCCAACAGAATTTGTACCTGTCCTATCGATTTTTTATTTTTTTTCTAATTTTGTATTTCCTACTGAAATTCCTAAAAACTATTGCCAATTCTGTAGTCTCTCCAGAGACTCGACTCCACAACTTGTCTTTACTCACTGGACATGTCCCTTCCCTCTGGAAGACTGCTTGAGCAGTCACTGTCCATAAGATGGGGAACACCACTAACCTGGATAACTACCACCCTATTGCTATCCTCTCCACCCTCTCTAAAATCCTGGAGAAAATCGTAGCTATGCAGGTCTCCGAGCACCTACACTCTTTCAGCCTCCTCACCCCTGATCAACATGACTTTCGATAAGGGCACAGTACATCCACTGCCCTCATTCAGTTTATGAATGATGTCAGTCTTGCGATGGATAATGGCTGTCTCACTGGGGCTACGTTTGTTGATCTTACGAAAGCGTTTGATTTAGTTGACCACCTGCTGCTCCTATCAAAGTTGTCATCTCTTGGTTCCTTCACCTCTGTTACCGCTTGGTTCCAAAATGACCTTTCAGAGCATCAGAAATTTGTCCAGAGCGGTGGTGCTGAGTCCTCCCTCACTCCTGCCTTGATCGGAGTGCCGCAAGGTTCGATTCTTGGCCCTGTCCTGTTTACGGTCTTCATAAATGATCTCCTGCCACTTACTGGTCCTTGCTCAGCCCTATTATATGTTGATGATCTGGTTCTTTACTCTTCCTCTCCAAACCTTTCGGACGTCAACCAGAATCTCAATCATAACTTCTCTACCTTTCAGCTCTGGTTATTGCAGAACAACTTGTCTTCAATAAAAATAAATGGTGACACTGCTCTTCGGCTTGGGGCCAAAAATTATTTTCTGCACCCAACCTTTATGTATCAAAGCACTAGAAGGCTCTCTTCTTCAACACCGTTGCCTCCTTTAAATACCTAGGAGTCACCCTTGATCCCACCCTGTGCTTTGACCTGCACCTAGCCACTGTCATCAAATCTGTTAATACTGAGCTGCGACTGGCCTATGAGGTCAGACATAGTCTAACATCTGCGGTGAGGTTGGGCATTGCACAAGGGATCCTGAGACCTAAACTGGCGTATGGGTTAATAGTCCTCCCAGTAACTACTGGTGGGCTCCTTCGAAAATGGGATGTCTGCTACAACATTTGCCGTTTTGCCCTGTCACTACCTAAGCTTACTCACCGATGCTCACTATACTCCAGCCTGGGATGGCTCACCCCTCATCTTTCCATCAGTTTGCTTTCTCCTGTTTTATAAAGAATATACTTTCCTCCCAGATACCTGACAAATTGGCCTTACTTCTCAAACCTGCAACCCCTGCCTACCCCCTGAGAACAGCCAACAAATCCCTACTTGTTCAACCAAGATGTAAAACCAAAATGGGTGAAAACGCATTCTTGATCTGTACTCCTAAACTATGGAATTCCCTACCACTGAATCTAAGAAACTCCCCTACTCCACACAGCTTCCAACAGGACCTTCAGAAGGCTCTTTCTAGTTCTGAACCCTGCTCCTGTAGTTTGACCTCCCTCCCACTCCTGTGCGAGTTCCTCTTAGTTGTCTACCAGCAGCACCCACCTCTTCTAATTCTGCCTGGGAAATCCTGCCATCCCTCCCCTAGCACCTACCCACTAGAATCTGATTTAAAGACTGTTAGTTAATTGCACTTGTATCCTGTATCTGTTACTACATATTGTTTCCTGTAAATGTACTCACTGCTGAAGATTGTGAATAGCTGTACTGTGACTGATCTCTAGACTGCTTTTTTTTTTTTATTTTATTTTCCTGAGCATGCCAGGCCAGGGTAAGAATTGATCCATACTTTATTTGTATTTATTAGGTATTGTCATACACACATGCAGCTTTTATAGTTCATACATCATACAGATGATCACAGAATACAGTTATTTGTTCAGGTAGCATAGCCATAACCGAGTCCCCAAGAGTTCATATTATTCCCACAACACCTGACCACGAGTCTGATGAAAAGTACTGTGTAACACATTCAAGGAACAAAAGGTGAATCTAGTTCCGAATAGTAGAGTACCCAGCCTTGCCACTTAGGTCTATATCCCTCCATGCAGTCCTGGAGCGTTGCCGTAAGACTCTCCATCTCGTAGATTTCCAGTGTAATAGATCTCCAATCCTGAATAGAAGGAATTTGTTGAGACATCCATTTTCTTTGTAATTGCCTTCTTGGCTGCTATAAGAAATATTGGCAACAGTGTTTTGGTCCATGGGGGGAAGAGTGGTCTGGGTACACAGAGAGCAGTATAATTTCCCCCCGTCAATTCTGCTGATTCCCCTAAATAGTTAGACAGCTGCAGCCGGAGGCCACACCAAAACGGCATTAAAAGGGGACAGTGCCATAAAATATGGCCCAGTTCTGCCAAGCAGCATCCACATTGTCTCCAACAATGGACATATGTGGCCGGGAGGAATTTGGTTAGAATTGCAGGGGCCCGGAAATATCTATTTCTAATTTTCCAGGAAAACTCCCACCAAAAAGAAGAGGAGGTCACTTTAATAGCTGGCAGGGTCGTGGTCATCCAGTCGGAAAACTGCACCTCCGAGGCCAGGTCCCCATTCCATTTGTCTAATATTGACTGTGTAGAATCTCCTAGTAGGTCTTTTAATGCCTTTTATATATTCCCTATAAGGTGGCCACATTGGTTCCCACGAATGGAATCGATGAAAATTTTTAGCAAAGGAGGGTTTGGGGTTGGGAGTTTAGCAGCAAACGTCTGAATGGCGAAGTATATAATTCCTCACCTGGAAGTATCTTAAAAAAAATCTGTACCTCGGAGCTCGTGATTGGACTTTGAACTTATCAAAGGCAAGACCCCCTTCTCATCCAGGGACTGGAACAGGTGTGATGGTCCAGATTTGTGCCAATGAGAAAAAATCAGATCCATGAGAAGGTTGAAAAGATCATCCTTGAGATGATTTTACAAGGGTCATATATTGGTTTGATTGCGGTCTATTTCTTAACCTGTACCAGACCTGCAGAGTATGGGATGTTATCTGTGTGAAAAGTCTCAAAGGAGGAGTGTTGTTAGTAGATGAAAAAGAAGAGCAGAAAATCATACATATCATTTAAGATGAACTCCAGAGACTTCCAGAGTGCCGAAAAGCTGTCAGTCAGCCAATTGATAAGGCAGGAAGAAATGCGGCCTGGGCGTATAGTTTAAGATTAGGGTAGGTTTGCTCCTTGAGCAGTACAGTAGACAGCTGAAGGAGAGAGAGAGACAAATTCTGGGGCGTTGTTTGCGCCATATAAATTTAGAAAGTAGTTTGTCCCAGGACTTAAAATAAAAAGGAGAGGGGGAAAAAGGGAATATTTTGGAAACAGTTAAGGAGCAGAGGGAGGATATTCATACGGATAGTTTCAATCCATTGAAAGAATGACAGCGGAAGGGATGACCATCTGTCCAAATCTTTTTGTATTGTAATGGTAAGTGGCTCATAGTTCACCATCTCCAGCACCCCTTGATTTAATGGCAATTTCTGTGGGACACCCTGTCGAGGTTTCATTTTCCAGAGTCATTTTTGGGATGGCTGAAGGGCCTATATGCTGCTCCCGGTATGTGAGAGTTAATGGAAGGGTTCCCCCTTTTATCTTATCCCAGGGTACTCAACAGGGTTGCCCCCTCTCCCCCCTTTTATATGCCCTTTATATGGAGCTGTTGGGGATGGTTCTTCGAATTTCTTCCAAGATAGAAGGCATTCCCCTGGGACAACAGCAATATAAAGTTAGTATGTTTGCTGACGATGTTCTTCTAACCTCTCTCTCTAGACGCATCTATCCCTGCAGTTTGGGTAATCCTTCAGAAATATGAGGCTATAGCAGGATTTAAATTAAATATTGCAAAATCAGAAGCCCTCCTTTTTAATTTTTCCCCAACAAACGTCCTTCGCCGCCTCCTCCCCATGAGGTGGAGATCTATGAAGATAAAATATCTAGGAATACACATTCCATTAAATCAAGGGGTGCAGGGACTGAAGATGTTTTGTTTGCCCCCTAGGGAGACTGCCCTTCCAGCTATTTGGACCACTCTTCCCCCTGAGGACCGGCACAATATGAAAAGGAGCCACCGGTGTATCTCTGACATGTTCCTGTAACAATAAAGATTCTGCAAAGAATATACCTATTGTGTATGTGTTTTTTTTTTTTTTTTTTTTTTTTAACCAATCCCACCGCTAATAACCATGTCCCCATACCCTCCTCCCTCAGTTATCTTAGAACTAAACCAGACCAATACAGTCCCTCCCTCCCCACATGTTACCCTGTGTAAATTCACAACTTTTAAACCCTACAGTTATGTACAACATGGTCACTTTAACAGTGGGGCCTAATACAAAACTTAACACTGAGTTGCTAGTTAAAGATATATGGCTAGTAAACCGTAAGACCTTGTGTGATTTAACTATAAACATTGTGACTTCCCTGTAAAGCCGCCTATCTATAGACACTTGTTAAAGACTCTAGGCAGTTCCCTGAAAGGGAACGCTGTGAGGTTTGGGTTCTTTTCGTCCCCCCGATGGGTGACAAGCCACCTAAGGCAACCCAAGATTACCCAAAGAGTGAGGGTTCCCTGAAGGAAACCTCCACTAGTGTGGTCTGGCATGATCACTGGGCGTCGCTGTTTCATTGACCCAAGATCAACCCTCCCACTGGTGTTAGTATTAAATATTGTCCCCGATCCATTCCAGGGCTTATTATAAAGGGGAGGAGATATGGTGAGGGGGGAAACGCAGTAATCCCTCACTGTTAACAACTGCACTGTAATATTTTTATTACCATCTATTGCTTCTTAGGGAAATGGAATATAGAAAGAGATTAAAAGTCTCGGTATTAAACTTATAAACCTAATTAGGCATGGATTCTCCTTCCGTAGGTAGCTTGAACTCTGAATAAATTCCAGTGTTCAAATGTAAGGATTGCAGTTGGTCCCCTTTTGCTGTCCAAAATGTCAGATCCAAAAAGAAAGAAACCACATGATGAGTTGAAGAAGTTTGGAGCTAAAACCAGCCCTACAGAGACAGGGTTGCCTCAAGCAATCCCTCCATCCATCCAGGCCTCACACCGCGCCCAGTGCCCCATCAGCCCCTCTTACAGGGAATCTTGGAGAGGCTGTGGCTGTAGGGTAAAAAAGAGTGTGAGGTGGGAAATAAGGGGCCCTCTAAACCCCATGGCTCCCATATAGTATGAAGGCTAATAATTTTGTAGCCGCTTTAGCCTGAGAGAACCTCCGCATTCAAATGGCTACCAATCCCAGCATGCAGCTCTTGGGAAAGATATTCTGGATTGCTCATTATATTTTTGTTATTGGCTGCCTGGGATAAATAGGACTTATCGGGAGTCCCAAGGCAAGAGTATTGGACCCCCCCAGCTGCTGCCGAACCAGACAGGACTAGGCTTGGAAGTAAAAGAGACCCAGACAGGAAAGAAATAAGAGAGAGCTCAGAACGAGCTTACTGTCATCCTTCAGGTGGCCAGGGTGGGATTCCGATATTGGTGTAGCTGTTCCAGCAATTCTGCTAATGGAGGGTTGCAGAGATGTTCTTCTGGTTCCCACTGTGTTTTCAGGACAGGTCTATTCCTGGAAAGAGTTGCTGGCTTATCCTTAATGATGCCCTTGGAAAATAAATCAATAGCCGCTTCTTGAGCCATAGTGTAGGAGACTGGGCCTGAGGGGAGCTGCACCCGTAATCGAGATGGGTAGGGGTGCGAAACTTAATGTTTTGTGCCCAAAGCAAAGGGAACAACGGGGCATATTCCCTCCGCATCTTTTGGATATAGGGAGCATAATCATTGTCCAGTATTAGGCGGTGGTTCCCTAGCATTGTGCGGCCCATCTGCCAAGCTTTTTTGAGCAGCTTTTCCTTCATGTGATAATTTTGAAATGTAATTACAAAGGACCGTGGTCTTGCATCAGCCTGGGTGGGTTTTGGCCCAAGGGCTCGGTGTGCCCTTTCAATATCTATGACGAATTCAGGTTCAAGATTTAGAATTAAGCATAGGAGGTAATCAGAATAAACAACAGTATCCGACCCCTCTTCCCCCTCTGGCAGACCATAAATTCGAATATTTTTACACCGGCTTCTGTTTTCAGCATCTTCCTGCCCTGCTGCCATATAAATCTGCTCCCCAAGAATAGATCTCATGCAGTCCTCCAAGGAGTCCAGCCTAGTAGTAGTCATACAATCTGGTGATCTGCTTCCTCCATATGTGACTTCAGGGCCCAATATCTGATCTCAGCTCCCCGATAGATTCCCTCATTTCACCGTGGAACTCCTCGATTGCCTTCAGAATGCTGTCCCCCATTTGTGAGTCTTGGCCCCTTTTTTCCCTGATTCAGATGCAGGAGTGGATTTACCAGTGCCAGGATCCTTGCTAGGCGGCCTGTTCGGAGTCTGATGCGCCCTGATCCTCGTGGTCGTCTGAGTCGGCGAGTAACTGAAAGCGGTTCCATTGTTGTTTTGCCATCAGAAAGAGGATTTTTCAAGCAGCCCGTCTCTCTGGTGCAGTATTATTTTCTTTTGAAGTTTTTTGGCTGAGAGTAGAGTTTTCTTTTATTGATTTACTCCGTGACTGTGGGAGGGCTTGTGTCAGTGCTGCTTACGAGCGCATACCAAAACCAGAAGTCCGATCTTTAGACTGCTTCTATACCGATTTCTTGTTCACCAGAGTTCCTTGCATTTCACGGTTTGTCTGCTTGTCTTCTCTTGTAACCTCCGGTCGTACTGAAAATAGGCAGCCATGCTGTCTAGTGTGCCTACACCGTTAACAAAACTAAATAAATAAATTTTGTTTTTCAAATACAGGTTAACAGTAACCAGTGTCCCCCTTAACTAGTACAATAACTAGTGTCACCCTTAGCTAGTACAGTGCCTAACTAGTGTCATCCTTAGCTAGTACAGTGCCCTGAAAAGGCTTAATAACCGATGGTGCCCATTGTAGCAGTGTGTGCCCAAGGCTACAAACATTATCCACTGGCTAGTACATAGTTGCCCTGAAAAGGACTTAAGTGTGCCACCACTTCACTGCCCTAATTAGGCTTTTAATTTACTTCCTCTCCTGCACAGTAGTATCCATAAAAAGGGTCCTTAAATCAATCAATCAATCAGTCACTTTATTTAACCAGGCATAAACACCATTGAGCAAGCTAATTTTCAAGGTGGTCCTGGGCATAAATACAATACAGTACACTTCATAAGATTACAATTACGGTGGACAACGGTGCAAAAAAAAAAAAAAAGAAAAACATTGTGACGGTGCTGGTCAATATGAACCTATACATACCGGTTATAATTAACATGCAAAGGTACATAATGATAAGCTTTACTGAAATGAGAAGAGACAACAATCCCATATAGTCTCCGCTGAGTAAGAGCTCATACCTAAATGATAAAAAAATAAGGAGGTATTAAGGAATAGGGTAGAAATTGGGGTGAAAGAGTAGGCAGCCAAAAGGGAGGCCAGAATAGGTAAAAGGTAGAGAATAGGCAGGGTCATCTTGGATTAAGGGAACTAGGCTTGTGGGTCCTAGGTTTCTGTTGTTAGGAATGTGGGGTGGATGAGATACTTAGGCGTAGGATTTGAGAGTGGCACCGAGGTTTAGGGGTCATCGGCATCTGAAACAGTTGCATGATTCCTTCAGATAATCCATTATAGAGCTTTGAATGTGAAAATGCTTGGAAGTGAGGATATTTTAATGAGTCTTGCATAGTATTCAAAGTGATGGAAGTGAGAAGTTGATTGCTGCTGAGCCAAGGGTAATTTTCACTCTAGGAATCTGGAAGCAGATTAAGGAGAAGGCGTCTCAGGCCATAGGAACCTTTAGCCCGTTTGAAGATGTTCGAGATGTATGCAGGAGGTTATCAGAAAATGCTCTAAAAAACAGAGGAGAGCATTCCTTTTCTTCTAGTTGAGTAGAGGTCCATCCCAAAACCTGGTATAGATGACAGTGATGTGTACTACGGGGTAGATTTAAGATAAATCTTAAAGCTTGGTAGTAAAGGTGTCCAGTTTGTTTAGCATCGTTGATGTGCAATTACTGTAAAGGAAGTCAGCATAGTCCAGTATAGGTAGGAATGTAGTTTGTACTAGTCTCATTGTGGCTTCTAACTTGAGTAGGTGTTTAATGCGATAGAATAAACCTAATCGCTGTCTTAGTTTCTTCAAGGTTTCATTTAAGTGGCACAGAAAGTTGAGCTTGTTAACCAGCCAGAACCTTAGGTATTTAAAGGTATCAACTACTTCAAGGGGTTCATCTAAGAGTGTTCAGATCTGTGTGATATGTGGACATCCGGAGTAGACTTTGGTGAGAGAATCATTGCTTTAGTCTTTTTGGCGTTGAGGAGCTTATGAGTGAGAAGGTCGTATTGTAAATAACTCCCTTGTGCGCTGCCCTGACAAGCCGATCAGCTTCTTCTGCTTCTGTGTATAGCCTGGACACTAAAAGTCTCCCTCTACTTAGTATAGCTGACAAGGGCTTTTAACCAGCCTTCCCATCTCCTGGCTCTGGAGCCCTTTCTGCCTTAATGGGGTTTTAAGTGATTGCCTCAGCCCTTTAAGTTCCTGTCCTATTCTATAACTACTGAGTCTCCCCCTCTTTCTGCCTTGACTGTCTGCCCTGAAAAGAGCTTTCAAATATAGTTTTCTAGCCCTTACAGTGGCTTTTAATTAACCGTACCCAGGTACCTCTTGGCAGACAGCCTTGGAAAGGGTATTTAATTTGCATCTCCAAAACTCTGCTCCTTGTGAACAAGAGCTAGTATTGGGCTGCTGCTGCAAATACTACACAGAGAAATTAAGTATAAAGTGCAGAAAGCAAAGGAAGATAGGCAACTGCACATGCACGATGCCAAGGGACACATGTGCAGTCTAGTCCAATCATAGCCACGTTTTCATGTCTGCTGCTTGCTGAAACCACTGACTGCACAGGAGAGGCCATCACAGAACCTAAGGTTGAACTGTCATCTCTCAACATGTGACACCATGATGTTGGGACATCCATAGCCTAGCCTTACAGGTGGCAGCATCTCCTGGGTCCTAGTGCCCACTAATGCTTTTTCACTTGGTGCCTGTCCCAGGGACAGGCAGAGAAATGAAACCAACTGTCCCCGGGAAAAACTGGGTGTCTGGGACAGACAGACAGGTGATTATTATTGAGGAACTGCAGTACTTTTGTAACTCTAAAGCATCTCTGCACCTTGATTTTCGACGTGGAATCTTTGTAAACGAGCTCTCTAGTTCAAAGGTTATGTAATCCAAATCTGTAATAAATAAAATAAATAAATAAATAAAATATTTCAACCCCTGTAGACACAGTTTAGTTTATAGTCATACATTTCTGTAATTCTGTCTTCCTTTTTGTTACTACTGAAGAAAATGGCATGAGAAGAAGATCATTGTCCCTGGACTTCATCTGCTCTGGCTGCTTTCTGTACCTGAGATTATAATCCCAGTTTATGACATCATAGTGATCTCCACAGCAACAAATTGTGATGTCATATAGAGAATAGTGATGTAAGATGTTGCCAAGCAGTCACAGCAGATCTTGTGGATAGTCTGTCACCTTGCAAATAGCTTTAGAAATAAAGACACAAGGGTGCTAACCGCACAGAAGATATGAAATGTAGCATATCGATATCTGCATCTAAATATTCATTTTTTTTCAAAGCTGCCTCAGTAGCATCAGAGGCTCTATAAGCAAAGTTGAAACAAATTTTGATGAGTGCTTTAAGGTACCCATAAAACATAGACTTTGGACGGAGATAAGGACCGCATGGCCCACCTAGTCTGCCCATTTCCTACCTACAGGATAAGCTGCAGATACTGGTTAACCAACAGCCTATTTCTTCCGACCCCCCACAAGAATTGCCTTATGTCTGTCCCATGCATTCTTGAATTCTCCCACAGTTGTAGACACCACAACCTCCTCAGGAAGGCTGTTCTATGCGTCCACCACCCTCTCTGTGAAAAAATACTTCCTCACATTGCCCCGAGCCGTCCCTCCTCTTCAAATTGTGTCCCCTTGTTCTTCCACATCTCTTTTTCTGAAAGATGCTACCCTCTTGGACTTTGTTGATTCCACTGAGGTACTTAAATGTTTCTATCATGTCCCTCTGCTCCCTCCTTTCCTCAAGGGTATACATATTAAGCTGCTTTAGTCTCTCCTCGTATGGCTTCTCTTACAGACCCTGCACCATTTTAGTTGTCCTCCTCTGGACTGCCTCCATCCTGTCTATGTCCTTGGAGATGGGGTCTTCAGAGCTGGGCACTAGTACTCCAGATGGGGTCTCACCAACTGTCGGTACAGAGGATAACAACTTCCTGTTTTCTGCTGGTGATGCCTCTCCCTATACATCCCAGTATCTCCCCAGCCCTCCCTACTGCCTTCTCACGTTGCTTGCTAACCTTAAGGTCATCTGTTATGATTACCCCCAGGTCCCTTTCCATTTTTGTTGTTGTTACTACCCCCCCAATTGTGTAATCTTCCCCTGGGTTTTTGTTTCCCAGGTGCATTATTTTGCACTTCTTTGCATTGAATCCAAGCTGCCCTACTTCTGACCATTCCTTCAACCTTGCCAAGTCCCTTCTCATCCTTTCCATGCCTCATGTATCAACCCTGTTGCAGATCTTTGTGCCATCTGCAAAGAGGCATACGTTTCCTTCAAGTCCCTCTGGAATGTCACTTATAAAGACGTCAAAAAGGACTGGACCCAGTACTGAACCCTGCAGTACCCTACTAGTAACTCGTCTTTCTTCAGAGTGGTCTCCATTTACAATTACCTTCTGTGTCCTGTTGTCCAGCCAATGTTTTACCCAGGCTACCACCCTGGGACCCACTCCCAGGCTGGTTAATTTGATTATTAATCTTTTGTGTGGGACTCTGTCAAATGTCTTGCTAAAGTCTAGGTAGGCCATGTCCACAGCCCCTCCCTGGTCTACTACTTTGGTCACCCAGTCAGAGAAATCAGTTAGATTCGTCTGACATGACCTTCCTGCTGTGAACCCATGTTGCCTTGGGTCCTGTGCCCGCTGGCCTCTAGGTACTCAACAGTTCTTTCCTTCAGAAGTGATTCCATCATTTTCCCTACCACAGAGGTTAAACTGACAGGTCTGTAGTTTCCTGCTCTGTCTTGCTCCTACTTGATGAAGAGGAATCACCTCCACCTTCCTTCAGTCCTCGGGTACCACACCATTCTCCCATGATTTGTTAAAAGGGTAGTAAGTGGTGTCACTAGTTCTCCCCTTAATTCTTTTAGAATTCTGGGGTGAATTCCATCAGGCCCCATTGCTTTGTCCACCTTCAGTTTTAGGAGTTCTTTCAGAACCCTTTCTTCTGTGAAAGGACCGGGATCGACCCCCCATCCAGAGTGCTTCTGTTAATTGGATTAGGCACCTCCCTCTTCCTCTTTTGTGAATACTGAGCAGAAGTATTCATTCAGTATCCCTGCTTTTTCACTGTCCCTCTCTGCCCATCCACCATCCATTCTATTCAGCCTCACTATCCCTCCCTTTGTCTTTCTACGCTCCCTGATATACCTATAAAAGGTTTTATCCCCCTTCTTAACTGAGTTGGCTATATTTTCCTCAGTTTGGGCCTTTGCTTTCTGACTTTCCTCCCTGCTTCCTTCTGCCTTAACTGGTACAGTTCTCTGTCCTGCTTCTTCTGTGTTTCCTTATACTTCCTAAATGCTATATTTTTTTTCTCCCTAACCTTCCCCACCACCTCTTTTGAGAACCATAGTGGTTTTTTCTTTCGTTTTGATTTATTTGCTTTACACAAAGGCTTGTTGCCTCTGTGATGGCAGTTTTGATGTTTCTTTTGGTTGCTGCACCCCTCCTTCTAGCCTGCTTGCTAGTGCTTTTCTGAGGCACTCTGCCATCTTGCCAAAGTCAACCCTCTTGAAGTCCAGTACCCTCAGGGCAAGGTTCTGGAGGCCATTATCAGAGGAAGAATAATGAAGAACTTGGTTGAGGCCAAGGTTCTTGCCCCTCTCTGCGCATGACTTTATGTGGAGTAGATCATAACAAACCAACCTGATCACCTTCTTTGAGAGGATAGCTGAGAAGGGGGACAGAGGCAGGGCCATGAACGCAGTCTGTTTGGATTTCAGCAAGGCCTTTGATACTATGGCAGATGAAAAGCTTCTGAGCAAAGTAAACCAGTGTGATATACATAAAACATACACAAGGTGGATTCTTATTCACCTTGGGGGCATGAATCAGAGGGTAAATGTGGACAGGCAGTACGAGTGGAGGGGTGGGCTCAGTGGCATCCCTCGGAGATCAGTGCTGCATGGCTACTGCTCTTAAACACCTTCATCAGCAATCTGGAAACTGGGGTCTTCATCGGGCTGCTTAAGTTTGCAGATGATGCTAGGTTTTCCCTGGGTGGTGGACTTTGTTTAGGGTGGGAAAAACTTCTGAAGGACCTGAACAAGCAGAGCAATTTATCTGACTCCCGGAGCCTCAGATTGAAAGTGTTGTCAAATGCAAGGTACTGGACTTGGTGAGGAAAAAGAGGTTTGACATATGTAACTTTATGGGGCTTCTCTTGCTGTAGTTGAGGACAAAAGGAACTGGGGATCATAATAGACAAGGGTTGATGTAGAATAAGCAAGCAGTGCATAGCTGCTGTGAGGGAGGGCCCACAGAATACTGGGATGCATCAAAAGGTGGGGACCAGTGGAGCAGGAAAGTAATTGTGCCACTTTTTGGGGCCTGGGTCAGGCATGAAAACGCAAGAAATAAACAGCATACAAAAGCAAAAGGTGGAACTCAAGTGAGTTTATTGTGGCTGATGGTTCCTAGTACCCCAGTGCTTCAATGCTTGCTGCTTTTCATTAGTGGTAGAGGCACAATGGTGAAAAAGAAATTTATAGCTGCACAATTAAACCAGCAGTGTTCCAGATTTATACATTTTTTCAACCCAAGTTTGGTTTTTCTAGTTAAACTCTGTATTGCCTAGTTAAAGTCCAGTCCCATACATTCGGTGCAGTAAAACGTCTCTTAGAAAATCGGATCGATTTTGGACACTTTACCAAGTTAGACCCTGGTCAGGCCCCACCTGGAGTACTGCATGCATTTCTGGTCCCAACAGTGCAAAAAGGATTTGAGGCAACTGAGAGGATGCAAAACAGGGCCACCAAAATAATCATCATATGGGGGACAAAAGTTGTAAGGAGAAGACTGCAGGCCTTAATTATGTTCACTCTGAAGAGTAGGAGACTGAGGGGGATATGACTTCAGTCTTTTGCATACTTAAGGGCATTGATAAGATAGACTGGTCAGAGATGTTTGATCTTGTATGCTGCAGTAGGACACGGGAGCACTCCATGAAACATAGGGGTGGTACACTGAGGGGTAACATTAGAAGGCATATTTTCTCCCAGAGAATGGTGAAACTACCAGCAGAGACAGTGGACATAAAGACAGTACAGGTCTTTAATGCAAGCCTGGGCATATTTCTGCTTACCAAGGGACTCGCCAGGTTCCCTGGGTAGTAGAGTGGATAGGGAATCCCTATAAATGTGTATGTGTTTCAACAGAATACTTAGTTTGTCCCTTATAAAGCAGTGTAGGAGGTAGGCATAGTGTACCTAAAGATGCTTCTGATTTTAAATTACTATATGTATAAGTTGTTGCATTTTGTCTTTACAATAATTATAATTTTTAGAAAAAAATGATTTAACCATTGCATAGACTATATAGTGGTTCCCTGTACAATTCCTGTGTACTGCAAGCTAAATCATGGGATCTTACTTTGAGAGGGCTCTTGCAGTAGGTACCAACGGATAGGACTAAGCCACCAGGCGCTAGGACCACATGGAAAACTTTTAGCTAGCAGTGTCTGGTGGGGGACTGCCCACCCGATGTCACATGACTGATGTCAGCGAAGCGCTATATATTGAGCGGTCCCCACGCCTGCCCTCCAGTTCTTTCCTGCCGTCGAACTACGCATGTCAGACCTCGCTGAGAGCATTGCTTCTGTCAACGCCATCTTGGATAAGTATTCTACTCGTTTATTTCTAGTATTAACTACTTTTTTCTATATAAAGTGCATTATAACATGGATTCCTAAAATACTGTGTTCTGATTCATCCAAACAGGTCACTTGACCATTGATTAATCTTTGACATACTCACAGTTGCATGTTCACATGGCTTTATTTCACTATTTCTTTAGGTAAAACTCTAACAAAATTATTGTCCACGTTATAAGAGGATTAACCCATGACAGGGTATGGATTTACTGAGCATTAATCCACGCCTGAGTGGTTGAAGTCACTCGGCTTCGCCTCGTGACTCCAATCCCCCCCTCCCAGGTGTGAATTAATGGTCAGTAAACCCATACCCTGTCGTGGGCTAATCCCTCTTTGTATTTCACAACATGCATGTCATCTCTGATGCTTTCTGATTCACGTAAAAGTGCGACTCCTGTAGGACTCAAGACGTCCATTTCCTCTGCCTCTTCTGTCTAGGCCCAGACTCAAGGTCGAAGACTGTGAGACCTGCCAAGGATTTAACCAGGCCACACGGAAGTGCCATCAGCAGACCTTGGAGGCCCATTTATTAAAATTAAAAATGCCATTCGTGGAGAAGGAGCTTAAGAAACACAGGAGTTCATCCTCTTCTCCTGAGGGCCATCGCAAGAAGAAGAAGGACAAGGAGAGACATCAGGACCGGGAATGGTCTTCATCATGTCCGTGGCCCACTTCTGGAGCCACGGACGTGGAGGAGATTCCCCCCTCCCAGGGGGAGGTCGTCCCTTCAGTCAAGTCTGTCTCTGCGGGTGCGGAGCAGTCGTTGACCCCCTCTGCCGGAATCGATTTCAGTTCTGATGGGAGTCTCCACGGTAAAAGAGACACCCATCATCCTTAGGCCCCTCAAGATTAAGGGGTCTGCTGTGAGTGGTGGGGCCGGTAAGTTGACTATCGGCTCCTCTGAAGATCGCACAGCACTGGCTGATAAATCGTGCCACGGGTCTCCTGACATGGTGCCGACAACAGGCCTGACGTCGAGGAACCAGACCAGCTGATGCCTGAACTGCAGCTGATGCTGGAAGGTTCCTCTCTCTCCAGTTTCTTCCCTTCCACCTGTAGAGGTGGTTCCTCCGGTGTCCCCAACTCTGCGGGATCTGGAGGAGGAAGAGTGTCCGCTGTCTGGTACTATACCACTGCCAACGCTGGCTTGTCTGATGCCTGACTTACCGCCAGACCTGATGAAGGTAATCCCGGTCCATCATGGTCCTTCAGGTCCCTCTGGGCTGCTGTCAGGCCTGACACCGGCTCCACTGGACCCGCTGTTGGGCCTTAAAGACCCTCTGTCTGGTCCCCCACTGGGGCCATCAGTGCCCCTGCCAGGTCCTATGCCAGGCCCTACAGCCTCTCCATCAGGACTGACACTGGGTCCCTCAGCTGCTCCATGAGCTACCCGGCAAGCGGCTGCCTGGAGCCTCAATACTCTCCAGGGTATCCAACACGGGGTACCCGGCAGGGTACCCAGACACCAGACTTTCCTCAGTGCCCATCGCTGGGCCTTCCCCTGTCTGGATTCCTTTCACCTTACCATCAGGTACCAGGCTATCTGATGCCAGGGTACGGGCATCCGCCCCTTCTGCCTCCACCTCCACCCCAGCCCCAGGTGGACCTACAGGTGATGCTTAGTTCCTGGTGGGATAAGGCAAAGTCTCAGCTCACGTCAGTGCTTGAGAAGCGTCAGCCTCTGGTTACCCCGACACCGGTCACCAGAGATACGACGCACAGACATCCTCCGTCGTCGGACTCCAGACCTTTGACATCGGGGAGGTCTGTGGAACCTTTGCCTCAGTCAGAATGGCCCACAGAATTCTCGAGGACTGTGAACCTTGAGACTGGTGGACATTCCTCTACCCAGACTCAGCACCCCCCGACGACAGTCAGCTCATTCAGGATCGGACTATGAGTCCCCGACCCCAGATGACCCCAAACCGAAGGAATCCCCAAAAGCATCCCCTGAGGACCCTTCCTTCATGGAGCTCCTCAGGAAGATCCAGGCAGCCTACGACTGGTGCATGGAGGATCAAGATCCCCAACACCAGAGTCTTGCGGAGCATCTGGAATTATTGGATCTATCTCCGACATTTATTCACCGTGGATAGGCCCATATGAGGACTTGGCCTCCACGATATGAAAACAACCTGCTTCACTGGCCCAAGTGGCAAGGAAGGCAGACAGGATGTATCAGACGCCAGAAGGGAAGGACCACCTCAGTGTCCATCTGAAGGTTGAATCAGTGGTCATCAATGCTGCCTACAACCGCTCATCAAAACCAAAACACCTCAGTACTTCTCCCCCTGATATGGAATCCAAAGCACTGGATCAGTTTGGGAAGGTTGTTTACTCTTTTTTTTACCCTGGCCAACAGAGCACTAAACTATGTTGCACATATGGTGGTCTACCGGAAATCCATTCTGAGCAGCTAGAATCGAAGCTGGGAAATCTTCCAGACTCTGAGCTAAAGGAAGAAATGGCCAATATGGTGAGGTCAGCTAGATCAGCTAGCCGACACACACTGAGGGCCACTTACGATGTGATGGATGCTCTGCAAAGGTATGACTAGGGCTGTCGGCTTACGCGGGCATTCTAGGTTGAGGATCTCCAACTTGGCACCTGAGGTTCAATCAGCCATTCAGGATACCACATTCGGGGCCCTGTTCTTTCTGGAGGGATGTCAAAGATATTATCACAGGCTTACAGGACAAGGACAAAGCCTTGCGCTCCGTCCAGTTTATGTACAAACCCCCTCTGCAGCCTAAACAACCCTTTTGTTGACAGCAGCAGACCCGATGTCAGAACAAATGTCGGGTCCCCTTGGCGAGCACCGCTCCCCCGGCTAAGACCCATAGAGCCTCGGGAGCCGTGAGCTCCGCCTTCCCCACCCCCTCCTGACTCGCACCGACACCTCCCACCCATAGACCTAGATCAAGAGGAACTGGTAGGAGGCAGGTTTCCAAACCACCTAGCAGCATGGGAGGAAATCACAGCAGACTCGTGGGTACTACAACTAGTAGCCAAAGGGCATACAATAGAGTTTTTCTAGAAAGAGTGCTGGAACATCCTCTAGGCCTCCCTTATTACCCTCCAAGTCACATCCCTTTGGTCAGAGAAGAAATCGAGTCCCTGCTGCAAAAAGCAGCGATAGAGCCCGATCCTCAGAGTCAGGTAGGCAGGGGTTACTACTCGCACTTCTTCCTAGTCCTCAAGAAAACAGGTGACCTCAGACCAGTACTGGACTTCAGCAGTCTGAACCTCTTTGCTGAGTACAAAAGGTTCAGAATGCTGTCACTACCAGGCTTCCTTCCCTTGCTATATCAGGTACATTGGCTCTGTGCTCTGGATATGCAGGATGCTTACATACATATCCCCATCTTCCCGTCCTACTGCAAATTTCTCAGATTCACTTTTCAGGGAGAACATTTTCAATTCAGCCTCTCCCTTTTGGCCTGTCATCAGCACCCAGAGTGTTCATGAAGTGCCTAGTGGCGGTGGCTGTAGCTTTACGCAGACAGGGCATTCATGTGTTCCCTTACCTCAATGACTGGCTTCTTTCAGGCCCATCAAGGGACAGTGTGGTCAAGTCTCTATCCAGTACCCTGGATCTTTTCTAGCGGGTGGGCATTTTGGTCAATTAGCCCACATCCCACCTTATACCTTCAAAACGCCTCCACTTTATTGGGGCAGTTTTGGATACTGTCCAGGGGAGAGCCTTCCTCCCACCAGACAGGGCGGAGACTCTCAGTCAGCAAGCTCAATGGGTGGCTTTCCAGAGACGGACCTCCCTCAAGGTCGATCCTTTGCCTGCTCAGTCTTATGGCTGCTGCCATTCCGACCATACATCTAGCCAGACTTCATATGCAGGTCACACAATGGATTCTCAGAGTGCAATGGGATCAGAGGTCAGATGACCTGGATCACATGATTCTGGTCTCTGACCCGATGACTGGGGACCTGTTGTGGTGGCAGGACCTGGAAAATCTCCAAAAAGGTGTCCCCTTTCAACCCACCCCCCTCCCAGACCCTGACGACGGATTCCTCGGGACTGGGATAGGGAGCCCATTTGGGAACCCACATGACACAGGGTTCTTAGATTCAGAATGAACTCTCGCTACGTATCAATGTGCTGGAGATGAGAGCAGTACTGTATGCCGTACAGCATTCCAGCACCTCTTACAGCCATGATCTCTCTTGATCCAGACAGACAATATGTGCGTCGTCTGGTTCATAAACAAGGGGGCACTCGCTCGTACCCACCCACTCCGTCTCGAAGCGATGAGAGTATGGTACTGGGCAGTACATCACAATGTTCTCCTCATGGCAGTGCATGTCCCCAGAGCTCAAAACGTCCTAGTGGACACACTCAGCCGCACTCAAGCCAGAGTGCATGAATGAGAACTGAGACGGTTGGTGGTAAACTAAATATTCGGTCGTTGGGGCTGACCAGACCGTGATCTGTTAGCATCCCCATCCAACGCAAAACTACCAACTTTCTGCTTGCTCTCTTCAGTGCGTGGTGTTTCTTGGCAAGACACGCAGTCTCTATGCTAGACAGGGAGATTCATGTACGCATTCCTCCCTTTCCATTACTACAGAGGGTACTACTGAAACTGCAGGCAGAGGGAGCACATATGATCCTGATCATACCCTACTGACCGTGACAGATTTGGTTCTCTCTGCTTCAAGAGCTGTCAGTGGAACCCCAGTTCCTCTGCCCATCTGTCAAGACCTTCTGAGTCAGGAACAGGGCACCCTGGTCCATACAGGTATCTGGTCCTTCACCTGCATGTGTGGCACCTACTGATATTGCGCCGCTCTTTGGAACATCTTCCAGAGTGGCACAAATTCTAGTGGAGGCCAGAAAGCTGTCCACTAGATCCACCTATGCGATGAAATGGAAGAGATTTTCCATATGGGCCACGCCCATGGAGTAGTACCCTTCTCCTGCCCCGTTCCACAGGTCTTAGAGTATCTGTTGCACCTTTCTGACCTGGGGCTTAGTTACTTGACCCTAAAGGTCCACGTATCTGCCATTTTGGCCTACCACATTCCAGTAGGTGAGACAACCCTGGCTCAGTTGGAAGTATCCAAAACTTTTCTAAAAGGGATTCTTCATTTGAAACTCCCAGTCAGGAGCCCTGTTCCTCCCTGGGACATAAACTTTATTTTGGAAAAACTCACGCTGCTCCCGTTCGAACCAGCGGCGAGTTGCGATATGCGCTACCTTTTGTGGAAAGTGCTCTTTTTAGTTGCCATAACTTCTGCTCGAAGAATTTCTGAGCTTCAGGCCCTGATGTGTAAGAGCCATACTTGATTTTTCACAGAGACCGGGTGGCTGTGCCTAAAATCCTAAATTCTTACCTGAGGTGGTTTCAGAGTCCACCTTAAATCAGACTACTCAGTTGTCAGTGCACTATCTGGAGCATTCCAGTCAGGGGAAAGCAATTCTACATACTCTTGATGTACATAGAATTCTTCATTACTACACTAACAGGACAAACCAGTCCATAAAGCTGATCAGTTATTTGTTTCTTTGTGCCCAAAGAGAGGGCACTGCAATTTCAAACAGTGTTTGTCCAAATGGTTTGCAAACTGCATTACCTTTTGTTATCAGAGGTATAACAAAATGCTTCCAGGGGAAGTCAGAGGGCACTCAGCTAGAGGCATGGTTGCCTCGACTGTTTGTTTCAGGAACATCTCTGCCACAGATATTAGTACGGCTGCACATGGAGTTCTGTCCATATCTTCACTAAGCATTACAGTTTGACATTGCTTCTAGGCGCAGAGCAGGCTTTGGCCTAGCTGTTCTACAGGGACTCTTGTCAGAAGATCCTTGTTTCCTGCAGACTTGTTCCTATTTACCATGTCTCAGATTTGTCTGAATTTGACTGCTTGGGACTCAAGTCCTATCTGTTGGTACCTACTGCAAGAGCCTTCTCGAAGTGAGATAGTACAGTTAACATAAGAACGTACCATAACAGTAGATCTTCGAGAGATGCTTTGCAGTAGGTACTGCTTTCCCTCCCACCTTCCCCCGGGTTTCTTCTACTACTTCTCCTTTCGTAGCTTTATAGCTCCAGGAGCCCACTCCTACCTCCTGTCGCACCTTTCTAGGTCTCTGGAGGGTGGGCTTGGGGACTGCTCACTGTATAGCACCACGCTGATATCTGTCACATGATGTTGGGTGGGTGGTCCTCCACCAGACACTGCTAGCTAAATGTTTTCCTTGTGGTCCTAGCACCTGGTGGCTTTGTCCTATCTGTTAGTACCTACTACAAGAGCCTGTCTCAAGATCTGCTGTTATGGTAAGTTCTTATGTAACTGTACTTTTCTCTATAGTGATGGATCATGGTGAAAATTTAGTAAAATATGAAAACTCTGGAAACTCTCAATGTCAACCAAAATCCACTGCACCCAGTCCACCAACCTTGTTACTGTAAGCTACTCACAATATACTGTCCAAGTAGGTTGCTATTAGTGTTGTACTTTTATGTTAACCCATGACAAAGTAACTCAGCAAGGTTCCAAATGCTGTGTGCAGTGTGAGCACCTGCAAAATTCCAGCTTTTCTTACGAATAAGTACAGTACTTGTTACCTGTTGTAATTATACTGCACTAATACTGGAAGCACTTTAATAAAAGTACAGCACTTTAACAGCAACCTGCCTGGACACTGTGTTGTGAGCAGCTTAGAATGACAGAGAGAGCTTGGTAGACTGTGTGCAGTGGAATTTTGCTTTGCATCTCTGGATAATACATTTGCACCAGTCTCGGATGCTATTTTCTTAACTGGCAAATGGTAAATGCCAATAGCAGTTATGCTGGCTTGTCCATCAAGCTTACTTTAATAGGTAGTTTTCTTTTGTGTTGACTTGCCTATGAACCCTGGTTCGATAAGTACCTGTTAGCTAGAAATTTGTTTTTTTTTGTCTCCCTTTTCAAATTGTGGAACATGCATAAATTAGAGGACATTTTGAAAACTGCCTTTATCTTTCCTTTTCAGGTTACTGAACATTAGTTATGAACTCCCGACTTCGTGCACTGGGTGGGATGAAAAACCATACACGAGCTCCAGAAGTGCAAAGAGACAGAAATCGATCTGGGGACCTCTGTATGGTCCACTTCCTGGATGGCTCATTTCAGGGCTTCAGGGTCAATGTAGGTTCTTGTTTTGCTTTTGTGTTTATGTGAACTGATACAGTATATTGTTATCATTTCTGCAGTATCAGATTGTATTGTAATGGATGGGGACCAACATCTTTAGATATTTATTTGTTTTTGTTAACTGACAAAGGAGGGTAGGCAATGCCACCTAATTTCAGCCTTTGTCCTGGTTGGGGAGATACAAACTGGCATATTGAATCAGGTTAAGCTATTGGTGGTATTTTAGTGAATGGGGAAAGTTTTGGCCAGGACACTGGGGAAATTCACGTACAGTAGATCTGGTTCAGAAATGTTTACACAAAGTGGTACTGGTCAGACACATCTAGATTAACTCAGAGGCAGAGCATCAATACTATGGAAGAATTGCTCCTGGAGTTTGCTGACTTGAAATGTTTGGTTATAACCGTAATTATTTGTACATTTATGCACTGAAGTTGAATACAGGGTAAGGGTATAAGGAAGTGTGCAATGCATGTTAATTCAACTTGAGTGCACAATTTTGTTTTGTCCCCCACCCATTTGAGTTGTTATCCTTTTCTTTAGTTCTCCTTTAAATTCTATTGTTTGCATAATATTATTTGGTTGATTATTGTATTATCTGAATATATCTGATTTTACTGATCATATATGACTTATTTATTTCATTTTAATAAAAATATCCCTACTCTGTTTGAGAAGTACTATGGATCTTTATCTTCCACCTGAACAACCACTAGAACAGGCAGAAGGTACTTCAGTTTAACATCTCATCCAAAAGACGACACCTTAGGGAATACAGCACCCTCATGCTTCATTACAGTGAGTGTCAGTATTGGGATTTGGGATATTGCTTTTTTCCACCTACACTCCACCGTTCCCCATCGATCTGACCGCCCGCCCAGCCCCGTCATCCGCCTTCATTGAGACTTACCTGCACCCCTAGGATGACCCCCCCCCCATCGGAAGGGCTACGGGGGACCACCCATCACAACCCCTGGCAGGATATGGGTAGTTAGTTGGTGAGAAAGAGCGCCCAGTCGTCGGTGTGGAGCCTGCGACAAGCGGCAAACGGCATCCAGCTTGGTGGATGTTTGTCCTGTTTTCTGGCACAGGAGGCGGGATGTGCAATGACAACAACTGGCATGCATGCCGCTGTCTGTCCCTACCTCCAGTAACAGCTAGCACTGGCTGTCGGACCCGTGGCTTCCACCAGGGTTCAGGCTAATGCTGGGAGCTTCCACACCTTTCCCGCCAGAGAAGGAGAGCAGTCCATGGGACGCTAAATCCTCCTCCCCACCCCCGGCTATCCCTCTGATGCCCAGGCTCACTTCCAAACCTGGGTCATCGGCATCACGAGCTGTAGTGCTCCCGCTGTGCCCATGGGTTGGCTGAGTCACCCCTTGTGAGGGAGCTGGCTCCCTGGCCCATCATTGGGGACTCACTGTGACAACTTGGCAGCACTCCTAGCCCAGGCTCACATCCAAACCTGAGTCACTGACATAAAAGTACAACTAGTTCCTGCTAGCCATCAGGCAGCCGTTATTTGCCTTTTATTATTGTGTTTGTCAGGAGGTCATTGTGACAGGAATACTGACTGAATTGGGAACTGATTAGTCAATTGCTTTTGTCTGTGAAACTATTTTCTGTTTTTCATAGTTGCACCAGAGTGTTTCTGCCTGGCATGCTAGCTAAAACATTGAGAACTCTGCATCACTGTCAGGCAATGCTTCTACACAGGGTAATAAATCTCAGAGACACAGGAGGTGGACACACACACACACACATACTTTAAGGAGATTGGAGCATTTAAGTGAAAAACAGGATGCAGAGCTAACCTAGTTGGACACACATAGGATTTAAGCTAATTGGTGCAATTGAACACAAACTTGTTCAGGGCTTGACCGTAACTTTTTTTTGCACTAGCCAGCAGGACAAATCAGTCTAAAATTGCAAGCCCGCAGTCATTTGCACTAGTCCGCATTCTGTTCACCGAGGGCATCCCCCAACAGCCCCAGGCCCATTATTAACTTCAGTAACCCGCCAAAACAACTGGCACGACTTGATTGACTTACCTGCATACCTTGATGTGTGTTTGTACTTGTGTTCAACTGCAAATGAAAAAGAAAAGCCACAGACATCAATCAATCAGTCAAAATCTTTATTTATCCAGGCGGGCACCATTGAGCAAGGTTCATTTGCAAGGTGGACCTGGTCATGAATACTAAAGTACAGTACAGAAGCAGGTATACAAAAAGCAATAATATACAAGGAAGAAAAAGTATATACAGTACAGTGCAAGGTTGAAATAAATGAAGAAAAAAAAAAGCAGCATTATTTTTACAGTTGAAGAAGTCAACAGATGTACAATCAACCATAGGCGTACAGGGGTTATAAGGAGAAATCTTTTGAATGAGGCAGCCGGCAACTACACATATAGGGTAAAGAGGCCGTGTATGGGGTGGCAGGTTAGAGAGGTAAAGAAGAGAAGGGATATATTACCGATGACTGGGGGAAAAATTGGGCTAAAACCCCAGAAAGTGATGATGGCTGTCATGTACTTGTTTATTATGATAATGACGGAGGAGGGGTAGATAATTGGGACACTACTATGGATGGGGTGGAACTTTAGCCAGGCTGGAGCAGACAGGGAAGGGTGGGTGCAGGAGGAAGAGTTAATAGGGAAAGAGTGAGAGCCAGAGGTAGAAACATGGCAAGCGTCAGGATGGAAAGGGGGAGTTGTGGAATTAGTGGGCTAGCGGTGAGGAAAACATTTGCAAGGTGCTTTCATGTAGCGATCGTAGAGCGCCTTGAAGATATTCAGGCTAACAGGGCAGCTCAGCTTCAAGTTCCTTTGTAAACCGTTCCACAAAGCAGGTAAAGAGAAGCTTAGAGCAGCTTCTTTGTCAAATGAGTGTTGACCCTTGGAACTTGGAGGGCAATTAAGGAATAGCTCCTTAGAGCATAGGTGCCTAACACACTCGGGAATACAATCTGAGACATATGAGGGAGCTTGTTGGTTACCGCCTGAAGGCCCATAGGGCAGCTGTTCTATTCCTTCCATAGTGAAGGGAAATCCAGCCTAACAATGAGTACAGGGGCAGTGGTGTGTGGAAAGTGGAAGGCCAGTAATGAACCTGATAGCTCTGTGGTAGAGGGTGTCCAGCTTAGCCAGAGCAGAGGCAGTGCAGTGGCTGTAGAGCAGGTCCGTGTAATCTATTAAAGATAGGAAGGTAGCTTGAACCAGTTGAATTTTAGCCTCCTTTGTGAGCAGGTGGTTAATTTTGTAGAATAGTCCTAATCTTTGCCTTAGTTTCTTTTGTAGTTCTTCAAGATGGTCGTAAGGAAAGTTTATGATCGAGCCAAACTCCTAGATATTTGAATTTAGCTACATACTCTAGTATTTCACCGAGAACAGTGGTTAATTTGTGGATAGCCCACCCCCAACAGGAATTGCCACATGTAGGGAGGGTGAGAAGAGCATGGCTTTTGTCTTTTTCGCATTAACAAAAGCTTTTGTTTATGAGCCGTATTGTAGAAGGTTAAATTCAGCTTGGAGGTCTTCACAGGCTGCTTCCGACGTGGACAACTCAAGTACAGTACAGTGTCATCCGTGAATAAGTGGATGTTGGCTTTTTTGATGGGGTCATTGATGTTGTTAATGTAGACTGCAAAGAGGAGGGGACCAAGGACAGAGCCCTGGGGCACACCCCTCAGCATGGGTTTTAATGGAGAAAGATCACCTTCAGCTTTAACCTGCTGTTTCTGTTCTCTGAGGTAGTCTGCAAACCAACACACAGATTTATGGTCCAGGTCTAAGGTGCTTAGGGAGGAAAGAAGCAGGCTGTGATCGACTGTGTCGAATGCCTTACTAAGATCCAAGAAAACAGCACAGACATGCTTCTTGTTGTCACGGTCTAGGAGCCAATCATTGGTCACCTTAGCTAGGGCTGTTATGGTGCTGTGCTTTGCTCTGAATCCAGATTGAACCATGTTTAATAGGCTTCTGGATTCTAAGTATACCCCTAGCTGGCCACACACTATATTTTCTAGTAATTTAGACAGGATGGGGAGGAGGGAGATTGGTCTGTAATTATTTAGATCGCAGAGGAATGACATGGGCTATTTTCCATTGAGGGGGAGGTTACCCTGGGAGAGTGACATATTGAATAGGTGGGTGATTGGCGCCGCAAGCACATGGTAGGCACATTTCAGATAGTACAGTATGCCTGCTCAGCCCACAACAAGCCACTGACATCCCTCCCCCCCCCCAGGCAACAAAACACAATGAGCAGAACTGAACAAGATAGATGTGCTGCAAAATCATATTATTCAGATCAGGTCAGGTCAGCAAAGCAGTAATTTATACTGCAAATGAGAGACTCAAAGAATGCCACTTTTTCACACAGTCACAGACTCAGCATTTATTTATGGTTGGCAGTCCAGCTCCTAGTATTGCCTTGCAGTTGTAGCCTGCTCAGTATGAAGAAAATCAGTCCCACAAGGCTCAGACTTCCATTCCACCCCCACCCCAGTAATTTAATAAGCACTTTATGATCCTATATTTACTGAGTCCCCAACAATGCCTTGAGGTGGGCTGTGTCAACCAGTGCTGTGCAGAACACCAGCCAGCCACCATTATTCAATTTTTATTTTCAGCTCAGTATGTGCTATTGACAAAGCTGAAACTACACACAAAAGATTCAAGTTCAACCTCTGTCGGTCCACCATAGAGAGGCGCCACGCGACACATACTGGCTGCACGCAAATCATTTATTTCAGTTCCCTCCCAGAAGAACTGCAGAAGTTGCACACTGTGCCATTAGTGAGACGAGCATTTTTTTTTTAAATGTGTTCAGTTCACTTGCCTTACCTGAGCTGGCGCTTTGTTGCTTCTAGACCTAACTCCTCCGATATCCAACCCAAGTCCGCCTGTCAGCTCCCCGATAATCCAACCTGCTCTGATTCAGTGTTCTTGGCAAATACAGGATGGAGACTCTAGAGTGCAGACCACTGTGCCACCGTGCTACCACTGAATCTTGGCGATCACTGAAACCAGTAAAGCCACCGAAAGCGCCTGAACTTCCGATCACCGCGTCAAGCAGTCCTTCTACAGCCTTGAAGCACCACATCCAGAAAATCAAATCCTCCATGCATTTTATGGGAAACCAGGGTTTAAATCTTCCTTCGGCACCGTGAAGCCCTGCCCCTCAGTGATCACTGCCAATCGCTGCTTGCAGTCTGCCTCCTTACACGCCCAGCTATAGGCTTTGGGGCCAATCCTGAGAATCAGCTTCACTGGTGACGTCAGTGCTCCCTGGCTGCTCCTCACCTTCTGCCACCACCTCCCTGCCGACCTTTGCTGGCAAATCATAGCAATGCAACGGTGAGTGACAGGCTGACAGCCCACAAGCCAGTCCTTGCGAAATGACGAGGAAGTGGTGGCTGTGGCGCTTGTTTGGTCTCCACTGCTAGGTCAGCTGATTTACAGCCGCTCAGTGTGATTTTGTTGCTTCCAGCGCCACGGACTTAACGGGAAGCACTGCCGACATGAACTGCACTAGCCAACATGGACAGGTAGGGTGATATCTGCAGTAGCCTGAGGCAATCTGCACTGTGCCCCAGGCTAGTAAATGTATGTTAAGGCCGAACCCTGAACTTGTTGCAGAATTTAAAATGTTTGGTGGATTTGAAAATAACATGTCAGAGGGTTTTAGCCTTAGGTTATAAATTCAGAGGGTTAATTACAGCGAACAGCTTTTGCCTTGAGGAACGGTGGTGGTAAGAACAGAGCTTGCATTCCAGATAGCTTTGTGTGGGAGACTAAGGCCGTGTTTATACGGACACATTTGCACTGGAGCAACCCCTGTGCTTTGGATGCTCCAGTGCAAATGTGACGTGTGGACACGTACCCAGTTGGGGTAAGCCACTTCCTAAGATGCTCCCAGGTTCTCTGTCAAGCTGGGAGCATCAAGAGGAGTGAGCAACTTACAGCGGCTTAGGTGGCAATGTGGACTTCCTGTGCCACAGCAACAAACAGATGTCTGGCTCCCCTGCGATGCACGGCGCCTCACCAGCACAGATTGCAGTGGTGCAGAGAGGGGCCATGTAGACAGACAAATCGCGGGTGGCAAGTGGTCGGGACCACGGTGCTGCGGCTTTGTATTTGCAGTGCTACTGCTGTGTAAACATGGCTTAAGAGATAGACTAGTACCAAGTTCTCTCTGAGTTTAGTTGGAAGGCAAGATACAACAGGGGTAAGGTACAACAGACTTCTAGGAAAACAAACTGAACTTACAAGCTCAAAAGGGCAGACTGGGTGGGCCATAGGCCCTTATCTCACGACACTGTCTATGTATCTATGTAAGATATTGTGTTAGAATAAATTAGTCTGTATTGTTTTCCTTTATGACATCTGTTATTCAAGACCATTTATTTGTTTTCCTGTAAAGTGCATTTTCTTTGCACTTTTAAGTATGTCAAAGAGATCAATAAGGTGAAGGAGGGGAGCTTATTTAAAAGGAAGGAGGGGCTAAACTAGAGGGCATAGCCTAAGATTGGAAGGTGGAAGATATAGAGGCAGTGTAGGGGGGGCGATTGTTTACGGAGAGGGTGGTAGAGCCTGGAAGAAACTACCTGAGGAGGTGGTGGGGCTGAAACAGTGGAAGGATTCAAGAGGGCATGGGACAGACATATGGAGTTGGTAAGTGGGAGAAGGAGGGCCCATGGAAAGGAGATGAGTAAGTGGGAAGGGCAGAATCTGTGGGCCTTTGGGGTCCTTTTCTGCAGTCGGATTTCTGTGATTCTGTGTATATCCTGTTATTGTAAACCTTGACTTTTGCAGTAAATAATTTATTTACATAGAAGCAGTGACTGTGGCTTATTTGCAAAGGTTCAGTAACTGCATTATTTTCACTGGCAAAGAGGAAATTCTGTTTAGCATCTGTCAGCCGAGAAGCACTCTATCAAATTTGAACTGTGTAACTGTGTTGACCTTCCCTAGCCTTGCACAGGGAAGAGCTGATATGCTTGGGGGGGGGGGCATAGTTAGACCACCCCTAGTGTCCTTGTGGTGTTTTCTTCAGGGTCTCTGGAGACTTAACTAACCACACCCATGGCACAAGCTCCCAGTCGAGAAACTGAAATCATGTTTGGTTCTCACTCTTCTGAGGAGTTACTCCCGATCCTAGACCGCTACAGTGAATTTGGAGTTCAAAAGGGTTTATTTGGATGTTCTAGTTGACCGTTCAGGTCTTGGTTCGATAAGTTGTGTTGATTCATTAACCATCCCTGATTGCTTTATTTGTTAGATGAAGGAGAGCTATCTCATCAACAAGGTCAGTGTCCTGGCCAAGGAGGTACTGCCAATCAAGGTGGTACTGCACACAAAGAATTCACAGGATTAGTTACCCCTGTGAAAGGCCACTGGTCCTCTTCTTAGTTGTTCTAGTCATGTGAAACTACCCAGATTTGTATTGGTCGTGATTCGAGGACCAGTCATTGGACCATGGCTCGGAGTCCCCTGAGGAGGACCATGTTTGGAGCTGGTCACCAGCTCCATATGACAAAACCCCTCTGCAGTGGGAACCATACCTGAAGCTGCACCACAGAAGTTGGACTGCAAACATCCACACTATTCCTCTTCAACAGGCATTTAGCTCTTTGAGCATTAATTTCTTCGGTGTCTCTTTGGAGGATACTGGCTGACATCAGCCATTGAAACCTGAAGACAGGAAGATCAGGTGTCCCAAGAAGAAGTATGGCCCATCTTCCTCATTTGAGAAATGGGTGCATTGCTGGCACCTCATTACCTTGAAGATGATGGCTAGGCTACTCCAGTGTCTGTTCGAGCAGCAGCGTCTCTAGTGTTATCTATCCAAGACTTGTCCAGAATGTACTGTGTCTCCCCTGCTCCACAAGTACTGCCCTTGATTTTGGTCCAGCTCATGTTGGTATTTTCAGTGGTGTCCATGCCTTCAATTCCCAATCTAGCCAGTGTGTTGAGGGGAGAACACCAGTTGATTCTGCTAGTGTGTCCAACATGTTAATCAATCATTGGAGCACAGGGTTTGGCTTCATTAGACTGGGGTTCCACCTGAGGACACCAGCCTATACTGGCAGGATGGTCTGCATCTATCCAGGAAGGGAACAAGTCTTTTGGGCAATCGATTTAAATGCTTCATTGGCAAGCTTTTAAACTAGTCAAGGGGGGAGGCACTGATAAGCAGCAGGAAAATCCCAGCCTCCCCCTACAAAACAGGGTACTAAATGAGAAAATGACCAAGGTAGAAAGGTCAGTGGGGGATGCTGCTATAGAAGGTAAAGCCATCAAAAAATGGAGAGCAATGAGTACCAATGCCTGTAGTCTGGGTAACAAGCTTCCTGAACTAGTGGCCTTGATGGAGGAGGAACATCTGGATATTGTGGCAGTCAAAGAAACATGTTACACACAGAAACATGACTGGGATGTAAACATACCAGGATACACTATCTACAGGAGGGACAGGGAGGGTAAAAGGGGAGGAGGAGTAGCTCTCTTCATAAGAGAAGGAATCAAAGCAACAGAACAAAAGGGTAAACGGGGAGGAGAAGAAGAAGCACTGTGGGTCAGTTTGAGGCAGGCAATGGCACCACAATCCCACAGGGTTAGAGCACAGCCTCTCTCAGGGGAGGAAATGGACAAGGAAATGATAGAAAGTATACTTAGAATGGCAGATAAAGGGAAATATTGCTGATGGGTGATCTGAATATGCCAGATGTTAACTGGAGTGCAGTTGTAGCAGTCACTTCTAAGAGTGGGGTTTTTCTAGATGCCCTACAGGGGGCATGCCTTAGACAACTAGTATTGGAACCCACTCGAGAGGGAACAATCTTAGACCTGGTCCTCTCAAATGGAGATGGAGAGAGGATCACAGATGTAGAAGTGGGTAGCCATCTGTGAACTAGCGACCATCGAACAGTATGGTTCATAATAAACACAGCAATAGAGTCAAGCCATACAAAGGCAAAAGTACTGGACTTCAGGAGGGCTGACTTTGCCAAAATGGGTGAGTGCCTAAGGAATGTACTAGTAAATGGGCAGGAAGGAGGGGGAAGAACAATGGAAATAATGAAAACTGCCATCACAGAGGTAACAAGCCTTTGTGTGAAGCAACTAAACAAAATGATGTAAGAAACCACTATGGATCTCAAAGGAGGTGGCAGTGAAGGTTCAAGAGAAAAAGAAAGCATTCAGAAACTACAAGGAATCACAGAAGGAGCAGGACATAGAATTGTATCAGTTAAAGCAAAAGGAAGCTGGGAAGGCAGTCACAATAGCAAAGGCCCGAACTGAGGAAAAGATAGCCAACTCAGTTAAGAGGGGGGATAAAACCTTTTTTAGGTACATCAGGGAGCGAAGGAAGACTAAGGGAGGGATAGTGAGGCTTAATAAGAGGGGGGTGGGCAGAGGGTGATGGTGGAAAGGCAGAGATACTAAACAAATATTTTTACTCATTATTTACAAATGAAGAGGGGAGGTACCTAAAACAAACAATAGAAACACTCTGGATACAGAAGTTGATACCAGCCCATTTACAGAAGAAAGGGTTCTGAAAGAACTCTTAAAACTGAAGGTGGACAAAGCAATGGGGCCTGATGGGATTCATCCCAGAATTCTAAAAGAACTAAGGTAGAACTAGTGACACCACTGACTACCCTCTTTAACAAATCATGGGAGGATGGGGTGGTACCGAGGACTGGAGGAGGGCAGATGTGATTCCCTTCACAAAAGTGGGAGCAGGGCAGAAGCAGGAAACTACAGACCTGTTAGTTTAACCTCAGTGATAGGGAAAATGATGGAATCACTTCTGAAGGAAAGAATTGTCTAGTACCTAGAGGCCAGAGGGGCACAGGACCCAAGGCAGCATGGATTCACAGCGGGAAGGTCATGCCAGACGAATCTAATAGATTTCTTTGACTGGGTGACCAAAGTAGTAGATCAGGAGGGCTGTGGACATGGCCTACCTAGACTTTAGCAAGGCATTTGACTCAGTCCTACACAAAAGATTAATATACAAGTTAGCCAGCCTGGGAGTGGGTCCAAAGATGACAGCCTGGGAAAGAATTGGCTGAGAATAGGACACAGAGGGTAATAGTAAATGGAGTCCACTCTGAAGAAAGGGGGGTTACTAGTGGGGTGCCACAGGGTTCAGTATTAGGACCGGTCCTCTTCAATGTCTTTATAAGCGACATTGCAGAGGAACTGGAAGGAAAAGTATGTCTCTTTTTAGATGACACAAATATCTGCAACAGAGTTGATGCACAAGGTGGGGTGGAAAGGATGAGAAGGGACTTGGCAAGGTTAGAGGAATGGTCAAATGTATGGCAGCTTAGATTTAATGCCAAGAAATGCAAGGTAATGCACCTGGGAAACAAAAACCCAGGGGAAGAGTACACAATGGGGGTGAGATACTAACAACAACAAAATGGAAAGGACCCTGGGGTAGTCATATCAGATGACTTAAAGGTGGGCAAGCAATGTGAGAGGGCAGTAAGGAGGGCTGGGGTGATACTGGGATACATAGGGAGAGGCATCACCAGTAGAAAACAGGAAGTTGTTATCCCTCTGTACAGACAGCCGGTGAGACCCCATCTGGAGTACTGTGTGCAGTTCTGGAGACCCAGTCTCCGCAAGGACATAGACAAGATGGAAGCTGTCCAGAGGAGGGCATTAAATGGTGCAGGGTCTGCACCAGAAGACATATGAAGAAAGACTAA
Organism: Neoceratodus forsteri; assembly: GCA_016271365.2. Classification (NCBI taxonomy): domain Eukaryota; kingdom Metazoa; phylum Chordata; order Ceratodontiformes; family Ceratodontidae; genus Neoceratodus; species Neoceratodus forsteri. The sequence continues at coordinate 878,536,922 of CM057456.1, forward strand.
AGGAGCTAATATGTATAGCCTCGAGGAAAGGAGGAGAGGGGACATGATAGTACCTCAAGGGAATCAACAAAATCCAGAGGGTAGCATCTTTCAAAAAGAGGTACAAGAACAAGGGGGGTACAATTTGAAGATAGAGGGGCGGCTCAGAGGTAATGTAAGGAAGTATTTTTCACAGAGAGGGTCGTGATGCATGGAACGGACTTCCGGAGGAGGTTGTGGAGTCAAAAACAGTGGTTGAATTCAAGCATGCATGGGACAGCCATAAGGCAATTCTAGGGGGTTTGGGGTAGAAAGAAGTAGGCTGCTGGTTAACTAAGATCTGCAGCTTATCCATTAGGTAGGGAAATGGGCAGACTGGCTAAGCGGTCCTTATCTGCCATCAAATTCTATGTTTCTATGTTTCTATTGATGTCTTTCACGTCCCCTCATCTTAATATGTGTGAGATCCCATCAAACACCGATACCACCTCACAGGGAGCATCCTGATGACAGCTCCTTGACAGTCATTAGGAAGGGAGAAGGACCTACTGGGTCCAGGCAAGTATCTGGAGCCCTTCCAGCACCACTTCAGGTATATATCCAGCTCCTGCAATGTTCCCTGAACAAAAGACAAACTAAGCTGGTAACAGCTAATTTCTAGGTGTGTTCCTGGGGGAAGGGGAAAGGAGCGAACAGAATGGATCCAAGGTACAAAGTACAAAAATAATACAGCAGTGTGGAAATAAATAAAACAATATATACAAATTACAAGATAACACTGCAGAGTGAAAATTGCCACATTATAAATTAACATACAGTAAATTTCAAACCAGGCAAAAGAACATTAAAGTGCAAGTGACATGATTGCTAGTTCTAGGCAGGCAACTCGTACATTCTTCTATTCTCTCTTCTATACACAAGTCCTCAGGAAGGCAACTTGAAGATTCTGCAGACCCTTCCTCAATTCCAGGGGTTGACAAAAAGTGGAAAAGAATTACCAACTGAATATTAGCATTGCTGACTACCTCTGTTCCCACCCAGCCATGAGGGGTGGTTCCAGGCAGTTGCCTGTGACAAGGCCAGGTGTCCTATCATCCCACTCTCCAGATAAGGACTCAGAAAACTGAATGGCATGGGCAAGAAGGTACATAGCCTCCTTTCTTTTTGAGACAAGCTACATACATGGCTTACACCGCCTAGTACCAGAAGGCCCACTGGAGCTCATTCTCGGCCATGTGTGACAGAATTCCTATTGAGGTAAGACACAATATAGCTGATAACTGCTAAGACAGCACTGGATGCTATCAAGTATCAATTTCATATGGTAGTGGATGCCAGTGATTCTTCATCCAGAGTCATGACTTTGTCCATTTCCCTAAGATGGTTTGCTTGGTTACGGGCCACAAATTTGACTCGGACACACAGGACAAGGCTATTGATTTTCCCTGTGAGAATAATTACCTATTTGGGGACAAGACTGAAGCCTACATGAAGAAGGTGAAGAGTTTAAACCACCTACAAGAGTAATCTCGCCAAGGAAACGGCCTCACCTTAGCAGGGCGCCAGGGAAGGGGTGGCAGGGTAGGGATGCTACCCCAAGGCCTACTACCAGCTACCCATGCCCTTAGAATACTCTCAAATGAGAGGTTATTTCAGAGGCAGGGGCAGAAGAGCTGCCAGAAGGATTGACTCCAATCCAGTCACCAGGGCCCAGCCCAAGCAAAATCTGTGACTGCTCTGTCCCGGTCACCAACCTACTACCAGTTGGAGGAAGGTTGGCTCACTTCTTCCAAGCTTGGCAAAACATTACCACAGACAAGTGGGTTTTGGAGGTGGTGAGCCAGGGCCTGTCTCTGTAGTTCAAGATCTTCCCACAACTGCAAGTCCACAGACACTTTGCAACTCCAACCCCAACAGAAAGGATCCTGCTGGAGTTGGCGGTCAGAAAGTTGCTGCAAGGAAATGCTGCAGAAGCACTTCAAACAACTTGAAGTCTTGCTGTATTCTGGCAAGTGCAGTTAGCCCCAGCCTTTAAACTGCCCCGGAGAACAAAGGGTTAACATTTCTATGCAGAGCATAGAATGTTGAGCTCGAGCTCAGTTGATGTCTGTCTGTTTCCCTTTGAACGCTAACCGTCAGATTCTTTACTCAGCCTCACTGAACAGTCGCTCGAGATTTCTCCTGCAGCTCTGTTCAAAAGTCGGTTTAAGTGTCATTTTTTCATCGGTTTCTAACCGAAAAAGTTTCCCGCATAGTCAGTTCAGTATCTGTCTGTGGTACCGTGAGTACTAGATAGGTTTTTTGCTGTGTTTCTGTGTGGAACTTCTAAAAAGTGTGGATTGGTTAGGCCATACCAATCATTTGTTTAATTCTTATGTAACTTTAGTGTGTGGTTACCAGTTCTTATCGGTTCTAAAAAAAAACGTGTTTTGAAATGGTTGTTTCCAAGACCCGTGACACGGTTAGGAACCGATAAGGGAGTCTTGCCTAGTGGTTGCCGAAAAAAGGGTAAGTTTGGTTAGGTTGGCCATGTCTGAGAAACCCAAGAAAATAAAACGGGCCCACTGGGTTTCAACACTGCAGTGAGTGTGGGGAGGTCTTTGCTAAGGCCGATTCCCACACCACCTGTGTTTATTGTCTGGGGTTTGACCACCTTGATTCAGACCGCCAAATTTGCAGAAATTTTCCAAAATCTACCCTGGAAAAGAGATTAGGTAGACTGAGGGAAAAGGAGGCTGAGAAGTCCGCTGACCCGGATGGCCAGCCCGGTTCGGTTCCGACCGAACCAGAAGGAGTACTGTCTGACCAGGGCGATACTTCTTTGGGCAAAAGGAGAGCCGATCATGAGGGGTCGGTTCTGACTAAAAGAAAGTGCAAAGAAAAATCGTCTGGTTCGGATCCAGAAGTCCATGTTCCGACCGCCGAAGAAATAGCCAGAGCGATTCGGATTGTGGAATCACTTTGTCCGGTTCCGACCGAGCTGGCACCTTTTGGCAGGGGCTCAGTTTGGTCGATTCCCCCAGTTCACGATTATACTTTGGAAGAATTTTATGAACCGGAGTTTGAGGAGGAAGGGGAGTTTGAAGATGATGATGGTGATGGTGAAAGTCTAGATGTGCCTGTGGAACCGGACATCTCCCCAGACAGACCTTCAGGTGTTTCCCCTCCTAGGCTTTTTGAGTCCTCTTACCACTTTATGTTCTACAGAAGGTGGCTGAGACCTCAGCTTCCTATGGAAGAGGCAATGGAGGATCAGGAGGAGCCTGATTATGTAGAAATGATGGACATCCCAGAGTCCAGGAGACTGTCTATTCCCCATCACAAATTTTTTGGGAAAGAGACACAACAAATTCTGAAGTCTCCCAATTCTATACCTCCTATGGACAGAAGAATGGACAGGAGGTATACACTCTCAGGCTCAGAAACAGAGTTTTTATATCACTAATGCAGCCATGTTGGGTTTGTGCAGGCTGCTGCCTGTGATAAGGCAAGCATTCCCTTGGCTTCACACCTCCCAGACAAAGACTCTAGGAAGGTTGATGCCATGACAAAAAAGCTGTACATGGCATCTTTCCCGGCACTCAGACAGGTGAATTATATGGCCTGTACAGCTAGGTACCAGAAGTCCAGGTGGGACACTGTACTGGCTCTGGCTAAACAGGCCTCCTCCCAGCTAGCCAAGGAGCTGGAGGCGGTGGCTGCAGATGGGATTGAGGCATCTAAAGTTCAGTTTCATGCTGCTGTGTACTCTAATAATGTGTCATCAAGAGTCATGGCTACATCTGTGACTCTTCGGAGAATGGCTTGGCTCAGATGTACTAGCCTCTCACAGGACACCCAGGCTAAGGCCATGGATTTTCCTGTAGTGGGTAATTCTCTGTTTGGGAGCAGACAGAGAATTACATGAAGAAATGGATGAATACAGGACCACTTACAGGAGTGCTCAGGCTAGGAGAGGCAGGCAGCTCCTCAAAGGCAGCAGTCTAGGGGCAGGGCAGGCCTTTTCAAAGGCCCTTTCACCAAGCACAGGCCTCTTCTTCCTTTTCACAGAAGAGGGTTCTTCAGAGGGAGGCAGAAGGGGATGAGCAGGGCTGCATCCACTCCTCAGCCTAAGGCCCTGCCAGGTCAGACACCCTGATGGGCCTGCCCTGGTCGACTTTCCTATTCCAGGGGGCAGGCTGGCTTACTTTGTCCAGGACTGGATGTCTATTACATCAGACAAGTGGGTCCTGGAAGTAAAGCCAGGGACTGGTTCTCAGCTTCAGAAAATTTCCAAAATTGAGAGCCAGATCTTTTCCACCTGCAAATCACTTGGAAACCCTTGCCCTAGAGGCAGAGGTTTCTTCTCTTCTAGCCTTAAGAGCCATAGAGAGAGTACCTACCCTACACTGGGGCAAAGGACTGTGCTCCAGGTACTTCCTGACCCCAAAAAAGACAGAGGAGTGGCGACCCATCCTAGACCTCCGATATCTAAACAAACATCTTTTAAAACCAAAGTTCAAGATGGTAACTCTGGGAATAATCCTTCCCTGTCTAAGGCCAGGGGACTGGTTAGCCTCCCTGGACTTCAAAGATGCCTACCACATTCCCATCAGGTGCTCCCACAGAAGGTACCTCAGGTTCAAGTTGCCCTCAGGCCACTATCAGTTCAGAGCAGTGCCCTTGGCTAACCTCAGCCCCAAGGGTTTTCACAAAGTGCCTGGCAGTAGTAGTTGCCTTTCTAAGAAGGCAAAAGATTTCCATTTTTCCATATCTGGACAATTGGCTAATAGTGGGCCAGTCTCCAGACCAAGTCAAGTCTCACCTGCAAGTGACCCAGCAAGTGCTCATTTCTCTAGGATTTCTTCTCAACCTTCCCAAGTCAGTTCTCAAACCAGTCCAGCTTCTTACCTTTATAGGGGCAGAACTGGACACACTCAAAGCAAGAGCCTTTCTTCCACTAGAAAGGGCAAGGGTTCTTATGGAACTAGCCTCTTCCTTCAGCCATCGGGTATCTCGACCAGCAAGGCATTTCCTCCAGTTCTTGGGCCACATGGCAGCTTCAGCAGCAGTGGTCCAAGAGGCAAGATTCAGATGAGGGATATTCAGTTCCACCTGAGAGCATTTTGGTCTCAGAGGAAGGATTCCTTACCAAACTGATCCCAGTGACTTCTAACCTTGATCCAAGCCCTCCAATGGTGGCAGGATCAGGACAATTAAGACAAGGTGTTCCTTTTGCTACTCAGCCTTGTTCAGTGGTCCTCTCCACGGACGCTTCTCTCCTGGGCTAGGGGGCCCATCTGGGGTCTCTCACTGCCCAGGGGCTGTGGTCCCCCCAAGAATCCCTTCTTCATATCAATCTCCTAGAGCTCAGGGCAGTTTTTCTGGCCCTAAAAGCTTTCTCTCAGTCAGTACAGAACAAGGTGGTTCAGGTCAGAATGGACAGCACCACCACCATGTGGTACATCAACAAGCAGGGAGGCACTCGGTCCACGGCCTTGTGCACGGAAGCCATGAAGTTGTGGTCCCTGGCTTATTCCTTGCAAACCTCTCTGGTAGCAATTCACCTTCCAGGGAAGGACAATGTGCTAGCAGATGCACTGAGCAGGATCTCTTGGGGCCATCAAGAATGGTCTCTGGACCCTCCGGTGTTGAAAGTGATTTTTTTCAAGGTGGGGCACTCCAGGGGTGGATCTCTTTGCAGCCCCAGACAATCACCAACTCCCTTTGTTTTGGTGCAGAACTCCAGTCTTGGGCTCAGTCTCCCTGGACGCCTTGATTCTGAATTGGGAAGGAAAGTTTCTGTATGCCTTCCCTCCCTTCCCACTCCTGTTCAAAGTTTTAGTCAAAATTAGGTCTCAACCTTGCAAAGTGATTCTGATTGCTCCAGATTGGGCCAGACAGCCTTGGTACCACCTGTTGCTGTCCCTCGCAGTCCATCTTCCCCATCTCTTCCCAGGAATTACAACCTGTTAACATCCTCTCAGGGAGGATTTGGTACCCCAATCTTCAGTCTCTCAATCTCAAGGCATGGCTCTTGAAGAGTTAGAGTTTGCAGATCTGCATCTTTCCCAAGGGGTTCTGGATATTCTCAGAGCTTCTGAAAGCCCTCCACCAGAAAGTGTTATAACTCCAAATGGAAGAGATTCAACATTTGGTGTTCTAAGTATATTTCTCAGATACTGCTGGATTGCCTACGGTTCTGGATTATATGGTCCATCTTAATGGCCTAGGCCTCAGACCAGCTACTCTTAAGGTACACTTGTCAGCTGTTTCTGCGTTTTTGTCAGTGGGGAAGTCTTCCTCACTGTCTTCTCATCCTGTGTTCTGTAAATTTTTTAAGGGATTGCTTCACACCAATCCTCCTTTTAGAGACCCTGCCCCTGCCTGGGATTTGAATGTTTGCATTGCTCAACTTATACAACCCTCTTTTGAGCCTATGTTTTCAGCAGATCTTAAGTACTTGACTTGGAAAACTGTTTTTGGTAGCCATTACCTCTGCCAGGCGTATCAGTGAATTGCAAGTCCTGTCAGTCGAACTTGATTTTATCTCCTTTCACAGGGATAAAGTGGTCCTTAGAACCAGTCGAAGGTTCTTGCCCAAAGTGGTTTCAGACTTCCCATTCTTGCCCAAAGTGGTTTCAGACTTCCATTTAAACCCGTATATGTCTCTTCCTGTCTTCTTCACTGATCATTCTTCATCAGGAGAGAGGAGGCTACACAGTTTAGATGTTAAGAGCCCTTAGTTACTACATAGAGCGTACCAAGGGTCACAGGTTTGACTCCTTCCAGTTGTTCCTCACTTATGGAGAAGTGGGAAAGGACAAACCTGCCACCAAGAGATCTTTTGCCAGATGGATTGTGTCTTGTATACAATTCTGCTATGAAAACTGGGAAAAACTCCACCCTCGGGCCTGAGGGCTCATTCCACAAGAGGTATAGCTGCCCTGGCTGCTGCCAGGATATCCTCTCTTAGAAATTTGTCAAGCAGCCACCTGGAAAATAGTCCATGCAACTTTGCAAGCATTACTCTCTGGATATCCAGGCTAGGAGTGAGTGCTTGGTTTAACACAACAGTGCTGAGCCTATTCCAAAGTAGGTTCTGTCCTCCTCCATGGAGGTACTGCTTGGTAGTCTCTGCTTGTCAGAATACAGCAATATTGTTGTTTGAAGAAAAAATTACTCAACTTAGTAATTATGTTTCTTCTATTGGAGTCTTGCTGTATTCTGACCTCCCTCCCTGCCTCCCCTCTCAGAACCTGTTTTTGGGAAGTGGGTGGGCAGGTGCAGTGTTGCACCTCAGGGGTGCTTTTTTATACCCTGTTCTTGTATGGGTGTTTATTTTGTTATATTCTTGTTTGGTTTGGGTTTTGAGTTTTGGGTTTCCTGACTTGAGTCTTCTTTTGGTAGTCCAAAACTTTTTGTTACCAGTTGGCTATTAAAATTTTTGTTTTACAATTTCGCATAGAATACTATTAGAGTGTTGCCGTGAAATCTCAGCAGTTAGCGTTCAAAGAAACAGACAGAGACATCAACCGAGCTCGAACTCAGCATTCTATGCTCTGCATAGAAATGTTAACCCTTTCTTCTCTGGGGCAGTTTAAAGGCTGGGGCTAACTGCACTTGTCAGAAGACAGCAAGACTCCAATAGAAGAAACATAACTACTAAGGTGAGTAATTTTTTCTTCCCTGCTCTCAATGTGGGAAAGGCTTTTACTCAAGGTATTTTCTCACTCTGAAGAAAAATAGGGAATGGTGACCCATTTTCAGTGTTCCCCATTCATTGTTTTAACATGGTGGGTAACCACCCAATATTTTTTTACCACCACGCTATATTTTTGTAACCACTACCCTATATTTTTTACCACCTCCTTATATTTTTATCCATTACTGATTTTGTTTTACAAAATCTTCCAAAACTATCTTTTATTGACATCCTTTACTGCACTACTACCCTGTTTTGATACCAGCACACTATATTTTACTTAAAATCCACTTTTGCTGATGTACAGTGCATATAGGAGGTCCAGAAAATAACATGCCTTTTGACCAGATCACCACTGCCACCACTCTATTTTCAGACAGTAGTGGGGAACCCTGGTTTTGGATTTCAGGTATCTGAACAAGCACTTAGCAAAGCCAAGTTCAGAATGGTCACCTGTCAATAGTGATCTCCTCCCTACAGCAAGGTGACTGGCTGGTATCTCTAGACCTGAAGAATGCCTATTTCCACATCCCAATCAGGTCCAGTGACTGGAGGTACCTGAGTTTTCAGCTGCCCTCAGGTCACTACCAGTTCTCGGCTCTCCCCTTTGTCTCTCCTGTGCTCCAGGAATGTTCACATAGTGTTCTTCTGTGGTAGCAGCTCACCTAAGGAGACAGGGTGTCTCAGTCTTCCCTAGCTGGCCGACTGGCTGGATGTGGGAAGTCTCCCCAGCAGGTCGAGACCATCTACGCCTCACCAGGGAATGCTGGAATCCCTGGCTTCCTGTTAAATCAGCAAAAATCTCACCTGCAACCGATGCAGTCCTTAGAGTTCATATAGGCAGAGTTGGATGCTCTGCAGGGAAAAGCTTTTCTTCCACAGGACAGACTGCTAAACCTTCAAAGCCTGGCAGAAACTTTCATCCTGGGACAGCCCAGGCAGGCAAGGTACTTCCTCAGTTTACTAGGGCACATGGCTGTGCTTCCAGGCACCAGATTCCAGATGAGAGATGTACAGTATCATCTCAGAGTCCACTGGTCCCAAAGAAGGGACGTGCTCTTCAAACTAGTGACAGTCACAAGAACCCTGCTACAAGAACTAGGATAGTGAAAGGAAGGGGAAAACCTCAGGCAGGGTGTTCACTTTCAGCAGCAGGCCCCTACTGTGGTCACAACTTCAGATGCTTCCCTTCTGGTTTGGAGGTTGCACCTGGACAGCCAAACAATCAGTGGTACATGGTCTCCCCACGAATCCAGGTTGCACATCAACCTTCTGGAGCTAAGGGCAGTCTTCCTTTCCTGGCTCTGCAAGCCTTTGCCCCCTCAGCTGAGAAGTCAGTAAGTTCAAGTCAGGACAGACAACACTACCACTGTGTACTGCATCAACAAAGAAGGGGGAACCAGAACTTCCAAACTCTGTAGAGAGGCAATGAAGATCTGTGTGTGGCCTACTCTCTGGACATACATCTGTCAGCAGTCCACTTACCAGGGAAGGACAATACCCTGGCAGATGTTCTCAGCAGAATCAGCCAAGGGCCACCACAAGTGTGCCCTAAACAAGCAAATGCTGGCAACAATCTTCAGAAGGTGGGGCACCTCAGAAATAGACGGTTCAACTCAGAGATAATCATCAGCTTCCTCTGTTTTGTTATAAGCCTCCACTGGTGGGGTTAATTTCTCTGGACGCCCTGACACTGGACTGGGCAGGGAAGGGAAATTCATCTATGCATTTCTTCCCTTCCCTCTAATGCTTAAGACTCTTCTGAATTTAAGGAGCCAACCAGCATCCATAATTCTGGTGTCACCAGATTGGACCAGACAGCCTTGGTATCCTCTGCTTCTAACACGTTCCAAGCACCAACTCATCCCCCTTTCCGCAAGACACAACTTGCTGACCATACGTCAGGGCAGGATAACCTACCCCAACCTCAGGTCTCTGTGCTGCAAGTCCTGGTTCTTGAGCCGCTAGATTTGTCAGGTCTACAGCTCTCTGAGGAGGTACTAAGGGTACCCAGAGTTTATAGGAAGCCTGCCACTAGAAAGACTTATTCTTCCAAGTGGAAGAGGTTCACATTATGGTGCGAACCTAGGCAGATCAACCCCTCTGAGGTGGAACTTTCAGCCCTCTTGGACTATCTGGTTCGCCAACAGGCCCAAGGCCTCAAAACTCCCACCATCAAGTTGTACCTGTCGGTCTCTGCTTCATCTCAGCAGATAGAGAAAAAACTGTGGCTTCTCACCCCATTTTTAAGAAATTCTTCAAGGGTCTCCTTCACTTGTATCCCACTCTCAGAGAGCCTGTTCCCCCTTGGAATCTCAACCTGTGCATAGCCAAGCATGGAGCCTCCCTTTGAGCACATCACTACTGCTTACCTAAAGTATGTTACCTGAAAAATGGTCTTCGTGGTGACCATCACCTCTTCAAGAGGGTGTCAGAGCTCCAAGCCCTCTGCACGGACTCAAACTATATTATCTTTTACGAGGATAAGGTATTCCTTAGGACCAACTGGAAATTCCTGCTCAAGGTGGTCTCTGAGTTTTACTTAAACCAGTCCATTACCCTACCTTTGTTTTTTTTCACAGCAAAATCCAGTTTGGGTGAGCTGATGCTTCACAGTCTGGATGTTAAGAGGGCATTGGTGCAGTACCTGGAACACATCAAGGACATCGGATCATCCCACTCACAGCTATTTCTTACTTATGGTGAGGTGGGTAAAGGTGGACCAACTTCAGAAAGAACTCTCTCTCTTTGGATAGTCTCCTGCATTCAGTTTTGCTATGGCAAACATTTTACCTGTGGCACAGCTGCCAAGGATACACCCTTGTTGGAGATTTGTAAAGCAACTACCTGGAGGACAGTGCACACTTTCACAAAACACTACTGTTTGGACATTCAATCCAGAAGTGATGCTAAGTTTGGCACTGCAGTTTTGCAAACGTTTTCCCAGGTAGGTTCTGTACTGATCTCCCAAGGTACTACTTCTTAGTGTGCATTAGTTAAGCATAATGAGGGATTCCTGGGATTTGAAGAAAAAACTATTTACCATAATAATGTTTCTTCCGGGGATCACTAAACGTCACACCTAGCCCCCACTTCCAGGACCTGAAAAGGTTCTCTACCTGCAGTGCTGGCCTGTCTCTTGCTACCAAGCACTGGCTACTGTTCACTCACACTTGTTACAAGTTTTTTGATCTGCCATAGGTAGCCAGTTGGGCCATTTGTTTTTGTTTTTTCCTTTCTCTGTTAGAATAATTTAGTTAGAATAGCTTAGGATAGTGGTAAAGGGCTATTGCCCACATAGCTTGAAATGAATCTGAGGTTAGGCTGCTGTTAGCAGCAGTACCTAGAGGCAGATATTTGAACTGCGTTCTTAGTTCCACTGTAATGTTCCTTAATTTGTATAAGTTCCAGTCTCTGGGGCAGTTGAACCTGTTGGGCTAACTGCACTAGTTAAGCATAATGAGGGATCCACTGGAAGAAACAACATTATTATGGTAAGTATTTTCTTCTTATTGTTTGGCTTTCCAAACCTTTTCACAAAGTAATCCTCTAACCCGCCAGCCAGGAACTGCTTGGAGTCTGCACAGAGTTGGATTGGCTGTTCTAATTATTGTTATAAGAAGAAAACTTTACCTATAAGTAACAGCTTTCTTCTAGATAATAAAAACAACTGGTCAGTGTTGGGAAAGTTACTTTTCTATTACTTTCTATTACACTTGGAAACCTGTTCCAGAAAGCTCTGTGTAGTCACTAGTAAGGATGGAAGTACTGGAAAAAGTAACACACCTTACAGTTACAATTACGTATGTCTTTTTATACAAGAAATACATAACTGTAACTGATTACATTTATCTGAAAGTAACTGGTAAGTAACTTATTACTTTAAAAATGTAATCTGTTATAGTTATTATTTTTGTATTGTTTTGTATAAAAGAAATAAGTAACTATAATTATAAGGTGTATTACTCTCAAGTACTTCTCCATCCTTGCTAGTGACTGCAGAACTTCCTAGAACAAGTTTCCGAACATAATAGAAAAGTAACTTACCCAGTACTGCAGCGGTGCAACTCACCCTTTCCTGCCTCCCTGTTTAGGATTTAGAAATAGGTTCTTCAGTTATAAATGAACATTGTTTTTCAAAGTGGTTTAAGCTTTCAGGTTGCCTTAGCTTGTAATCTTAGCTGTGTGATATAAGTAAGTAATAAGCCATGACGGGTGTGCATTATAGAATATTAAGCTCCAGCCACTGCTGTACATTCACAGCAGTGGTGTTTGCCATATCAATAAATGGGTGGAATACCATCAAAAACTTACACCTGATCAGCCGGGACCCCGGGCATGTCCGTGTTCACTGAAAAGTTTTGGCGGTGTCTTCAAGTGTACAGTTTATTCAGATGACCATCATCATAGCAACCACGGACTCCGCCGCAACATAGAGAGGTATGTGGGACGGGCGGGCTGCTGAGTTTATTTTGCACGTCACCTTTAAATTTCTAGATTTCTTCTTGCCATTTTATAGAACAGTTTCTTACTACAGTTTTAGTACAAATTGCAAATGTTTCATTCAATTAGAATACTTTTTAAATTAGGTCTCACGCCATATGAACTCTTCAGCCTGAAGACCTGTTGGGGAATACTGGTAACTCAAGGCCAGCAGAGCAGAGAGTTTTCATTTAAAAAAGATTCTAGGTTCTGAGGTACCATTCCACATGCAGAGATGATGCACAGAGTTGTACTGACTGTTCTAATTATCTAGAAGAAAAGCTGTTACTATGGTGATGACTTCCTTCCTTGGATTTGGGAGACAACAGTGGAAGGCTATACTCTGGCTATAATTAATGTCATGATCTGTGATAAGCAGCATCTCATGGAGCAAAACATTTCATAACGTACTGTATGTTCTAGATGTTTTGTCAGAGTGAAATGCACTTTACACTGAAAAAAAAAAAGTAGTTTGTAAAATCATGTTTCAGTATGTTCGCTTTGGGGATTAACTGCCATTATGTTAGTCACATTTTAGGTGGTACTTGAGGGTGGTGGTTAGGAGTTGTACAAAGCAAGGATAGGAGAAAAGGAAAACAACTGAATGTGACAGGTATTTCTCTTGCAAAGTCCACATTTCAGTAGAAATCAGTCCCCTTATTTGTAGTGGAAACAGAGCAAAGTCCCTTGCAAAATCAATAAGACCTTGCTTAGCAAGTTATAAAAGAATCTTTTGTTTTAGTCAGAACAAGTGAACTTGTAAACATAATAAAGCTGTTCGTCATTCCTAATGCTTTTCACATGTACAGTAGCTAACAGATTATGTTTACTCAGCTGGTAAAGGTGATTATGGGAGTATATCTCTGAGACACTACAGTTTCTTACAGACTGGGTTGTGTCCACCTGTTAGGCTGATGATGTGCATGTGAGTTCAGTCATAATTCGATACCACCTGGGCTCTTCCCTTTCCCATGCACCTCAGTTTGATCTCTTCCAAAGCTTCTGCTATAGTGTATTAACTGATTGCTGGGATTAGCTGCTAGTTTGCATATGCCTTTGTGACTATAAAGACAGTGTTAGAGTCATAGATGTCAAAAACTCTTTTAACACCACACTACAGGCATACTTTGGGCAATATGTCATGCCAGTAATCTAGTAAGGACTCTACTTAATAGTTTATATCACATTGTAACATGGCAAAAATAGTAGGATAGAAAAGAAGAAAGCTGATAGGATTAACAGCATCAGGTGGTATACGAGCAACACGGCATTATGAGACGATAATGCCGTATTGCTAGTGTAGTACATAAAGTAGCCAGGTAACGAAAACGAGCAGTGTCTGAAAGACGACAGGTGACTAAATGAAAGGGAGCAAGTTGCGAAGTAGCAAGAGAGATGGTAGAGGAGTAGTAGGAAAAGAAGGAGCGAGACGAGCACAAAAGATAGAATCACGGAAGTGACAAAGGTAGAGATCGAGATAAAGACAGCAATCTGTGTGTATGTAAAGTAAGAGGACAGATTGATATTAGAGAGACAAATAGCAAGCACTGAACCCAAAATGGAAATAGTTGACAGCAGCGAGGAGAGACCAGCTGGCACAGACAGAGTAGAGGAACCTCCAGGAAAAGTAGTAAGGAAGAAAGGATGGAATGGAGTGGAAGACACAGGAGCACAGAGAAGAGCCGGAAACGGCTTCAATGTCAACAACTTCACAGTGTATGGCACCGTAAACGGTAATTATCCAGCTCGAACAACACAGAGAGGAGATAGCAGAGAGAGTCCACACATGTGAGTGCTGAAAATAACAGAGTATTAGCGCCTTATACCATGCAAACAATCGCAACGACCCGCGCCAAAACACCGGAGTGGTATACAAATCACGCACCCAGCTTCACGCTCAAGCAGTGAAAGAGCAAGGGAGCAGTCATCCTAGGAGCAATAGTGAAGAAACAGCCGCTCAGAAATCAACGAAAAGTATCGCAATCATCAACAAATGCACATTTGTAGTACTACGCCAAAAAAAAAAAAAACACATGTATCTAACAGAGGTTCCTTCAGAGTTCTCAAAGTAACAGTAAAAACAGAATAACTTTATTGGTGTCAGTCTCTATTGTATAAGATCACCAGAAACATATGCCTGACATATACACCCATCTCCACACCATGTTACAAGCGCATTAATCCACTCCGAAGGTTGCATCTAATGGGGAGTTAATGCATGGTTGGTCCATTGAGCATTCGGCCTGCGGCCTTAGGCAACAACGGTCCCAACCATGCATTAACTCCCCATTAGATGCCACCTTCGTCGTGGATTAATGCTTACGTATGTCCCATTCTCAACTTGGCTCCTTGTCTGGGTGGGCCGTGGAGTGCCGCAGAGATATACTCCCCCACTTACCTATACCAGGTGAGTAAACTTACACTGTGGATCATATTCTCTGAGGCACTGTAGTTCCTTACAGACTTGGTACTAAAAAGCAGTATGCATCCCTGATTAGGGTGGGGGAGATTGGTTGTGGGTGGGATCCTGACTATATACAGCATTTAGAACAGATCAGCCAAAATTAGCTTGAGGGGTAAAAAAGTGTCCAGTCTATAGTGTCTGGTAAATGTATGTTTCAGTGGCCCATGTGACCACACCATAAATCTCTTCTGCTGATGTCTAGTTTCTCTCGTCCCAAGATGTGGCCACTGTTCTTGTTGAATGTGTTTTAATATTTTGTGGGAGTCATTGTAGCAGCTTTAAACACCATCTGAATCATTCTTTTAACCAGCCAACATAATGAGTGGAGCTGGTGATCTTTTCTTTTGCCCTCTTGTTTACAACAAATCTGTTGGACTTTCTAAAGTCCTTTGTTCTGTTAATGTGTGACAACCCTTTTCATATCCAGTGTAAGGAGCTCCTCCTCTTCCAGTGTGTTTGGGTTCAGGAGTAAAGTAGGCAATTCAGTTGTCTGTTGCTGGTGGAATTCTGATGCTACCTATGGCATGAAGGATGGGACAGTCCTGAGAGTGACCCTTTTCTCGTGAAAAATTATGAATTGTGCTCTGCTGGATATTGCATACAGTTTGCAGGATCTTCTGGCAGTACAGGCTGCAACTAGGAACACCGTTTTTAGTGCCATACACTATTAACTCCACAGAGTTCAGTGGTTCAAATGGAGCTTTTGTTAGCATATTTAGCATCAAATGTAGGTCTCATGGAGTTATAATCTGCACTGATTTGGGACGTATATTGGAGACTGCTTTCAAGGAACCGAATGACATCAGGATGTGCCGGGCTTTCTCTTACTTGTCCTGTTGCTGCACCTATTGCTGATAGTCAGACTCCTGGTGATACCAGTGATGAGCTTTTGTCCAAACCATTTTGTAGAAGGAGGAGAATGTCTGTCACAGACATTTGTGCCACCTGGATGTTGTGTTGGTTACAGCATTGTACAAATATGTTCTACTGTGGTTTTGATGACGGAAGCATGGTATCTTGCCCTTAATAATCTCTCCCTTTCAGGACCCAGGCCATCAGCTTCAGGTTTTGTGGACTGGGGTGTTAGACCAGGCTCTGTGTCAGAATTTCTGGTCTGTGAGGAAGCCGCCACTGATCCAGTGCCATTAACACTACTGTAGAGATCAATAACTGACATGGCCAGTTGGGTGTTAATAGTATGACTCAAGCTCTCGACTGCCTTATCTTGTACTTGTAGAATGAGAGGCAGTAGTGGAAAGATGTATGACACTTGAAAGTTCCAGTCCAGTGATAGTGAGTGTGTGCCCTGAAACCTAGGTTCCTTGAACCTGGAGTAAAATATCTGAACCTGGGCATTCTTGCTGGTGGCCATCAACTCCATCTAAATAGGCCCCCATCTCCTGTCTATTGCTGAGAAGATTTGCATGTATAGTTGCCACTCAACAAAATGGATCTGTTGCCTGCTAAGCCAGGCAGCAGTCATACTGAGCTCCCCTGCCAGATGTATCGTAGTGATGTGTACTAGATTGTTCTGGGCCCAGTCCAGTGTCTTCGTTGCCTCCCTCTGCATGACTTTGCTGTGTGTTCCTCCCTGCCTAGAGATATTTGCCATCATGGCCCTGTTGTCTGAGCGTATTGATATAGTATTGATAACTTGAAGTACAGCAGGGCATTGTATATAGCTCTTATCTCCAGAGCGTTGATTGGTGGAGATGTCTGTGATCTTGTCCATCTTCAGTGAGCAGTTTTGAAGTTCATTGAGGCTTCCCAGTCAGTGAGACTGGTGCTTGTTTCTGTAATCAAGTTATGTATGAGTTTCAGGACTGGATCAGTTTGTCCACTATTTCAGTGAGTTGCTGACTATTTGTAAAACTGAAAGTTTTGTCAATAAATGTGTTGTCCATTTCTGCTCCCCATTGGATTGCCAACCTCTGGAGTGGCCTCATGTTCCAGTGAGCCCAGGGAAGCAGATCTATGTCTGAGGCCATTGTTCCCAAGACTTGTACCACCTCTAGAAGGGATGCCATTTGATGTATGGCAAGAGCTGAGGCCTTTTGAGTCATCTTGTCCACCCTCTTTTTGAAAAGCCGTACCATGCCAGCCATTGTGTCTGTCTGTGCACCCAGGTGTTTTACTAGTTGGCTGGTTGGAGGCTGCTCTTTACTTTGTTGATCACCCAATGATGTCTGTGCAGTCTTTGTATTACTGTTTGGGTGTCCTTTTGAGCTTGAACCTCTGATCTGGTCCGGATCAGCAAGTTTTCTATACAGGATGCCACATAGATACTCTGTTTCACTGAGGCTGGCTGCCATTACCACCGACATTTTGGTGAAGATCCTTGGAGTCGATGCTAGGCCAGAGGGTAGGACTTGGTATTGAAATTTGCGGCCCAGGATGTGGAACCCAAGGAAATTGTAATGGGTTGGTCTTATGAGTATGTTAAGGTATGCATCCTTCATATCTATCAGTGTTAGAAGTCCCCGATCTGATTGCCTTTAAGGTCGATCTTATTGTTTCCATCTTGAGTTTCTTGTATTGTACGTACCAGTTCAAGAATTTCAAGCCTAGTGTGGGACGAAAGTCCCCTGTTTTCTTGGGAACAGTAAAGAAAATGGAGCAGGAGCCGGCCTGGTGGCGCTGAGGGTTGAGGCGCTGGATGCCACACCTCACTCCACGCCAACGACCCGTGTCCGGGAACGAACGCAGGTTGTCAGAGGTTGGCTGGGGCGTGTGATGGATGGAGCATCCGAGGGACTGTTCTTCTCACTTGGTGGAAGGGTTGCCTCTCCCCGCCAAATGACTGCCCCCAGGTGGAGGCCTGAGGAGCTGTGTGGGACTGGAGAGGGACACGAAGAGTGGGCGTTGCAGGCGGCAGTGTGCACGCACTCCACATGCGTGTGCATGCTGGCAATGAAGGGAGAGAGAGAAAATGTGGAAAAATTGCAGCTGGTAGGCTCCATTATGGCCTGGAGCACCCTGCATCAGCCTCCCCAGATTCTGGATTGTGCTTGGGGGAGTTGATGCCTCTCTCACTGGCCCCACCATTGGGGGTAATCAGTGGGAGAACTACCAGGGCAGGACTGGGGTGGGCGGCCAGGCTCAGACAACAAGCCCTCCTTAGGAGGCCAGAGCCTCCTGCCAGCTCTGCGGAATGTGGAAGGTGGAGAAAATACAATCATAAAAAATAAAAATAAAATAAGTAGGCACCTTGTCCTCTTTGCTCTGCTGGTACCCCTCACGATGGCCTTGTTTTCTATGAGTCTGTCCAGTATTTTCTTACGCAGCAAGTTGCTGTGGTGTTGCCTTTCTTTTGGATACTGGTGGCTATCGCCCTGTCCCTTATGGTGTTTTGAGAGCTCTGTTGCATAGCCTCTTTGTACTATTTCTAGGACTCACATGTCTGATGTTGCCCTTTTCCACATGTGATAGAACTATTGTGGTGAGCCCCACCGGTGGGTGGGACTGGGGCCTTTCTGATGGGGTTAGTAATTGGCTGGACTGCTTTTTTATTTAATTTGGTGGTATTGAAGCATCCTCTGCCTCAGGAGTTTCTGTTCCCAAATCTGTTGTTGTTGGAGGCAAATGAGGGATGAAAACCATTTTTAGTGTTGCCCTGCTTGTAGTTTTGGGGTCCGTCTCAAAAAATGTCTCTTCCTCTGAAATCTGCCCCTAACTGGGAGGGTACATATGTGGAGTTTGAGGAGTTTTCCGTTCCTAGTCTTTTCCCATCTTCCTTTAGCTTTGAGGACTTTTTCTAGCTCTTCCCCAAACAGATGGGCCACATTGAATGGATGTGGCAGCTTTTGTAGCATAGTTAGAGATTCTGTATTGGCCTCTGTTAGCTTGAGCCACAGGGTTCTTTGTGTTCTGTTGGCTATGGCAGCTGCCTTAGCATTGATCTTCAGTCCACCGCCATATCTGCCAGATTCTCAATAGTCTGAATGGACTGTTCCATCAGTTTTACATGTGTAAACTTGGGAGATAGTTTCTTCTCTATATCCTGCAACCATGCTAGTTGTGCTCTGGTTGCATAAATAGCTGTGGTGGCTGCCCTCGCCCCCAATCGTGTGAGCCTGAAGCTCTTCTTTAGCATATCTTCAAGTTTACATTTTGACAGATCTTTGAATCCAGTAGCTCTCTAAGATGAAAGAACTGTCTTCCTACTGAATGCTGTGATCTGAGGGTCCACCAGAGGTGTTTTGCACCAAATCTTTAATTTTTCCTTCTGAAGGATGTATATCTTGTCCCAAGACTGTACGTCTTATCCCAAGACTTTCCCTCGGGAAATCTGTCTGGTTCTGCAGCTTCACATTCTTTTCATGTCATTCATCAGTGAACTCACAGACTGGGAACACTTTTGTTGCCTTGATCATGGGATGGAGGGAGGGGACTGATTTCTGGTGGTGATGGTGGTTGGGGGGGGCAAACATGAACCCCACTGTTGACTTGATGGACCTTATCATATTGGGTACCCGGTCGTACATGCACATTTTGGCAGTAAGTGCCTGTGGGTTGACCTCCATTTCTGATTTGTCTTCTAAATCTTTGTCTGACTCATCCCCAGAGTCTGGTTTCTCCCTATCTGGTTCGTTATCTGTCTGTGGGGGTGGTAGAGGGTCCAGTTGTGGTGGAACAGGACTGGTGGTCTATTTCCTGGAGCTTCTTTATCATAGTAATCCTAAATTGTTGCTGAGGCTGAATGAGAGCCGGTGTAGCATGCTGGCTCTGAATAAACATGGAAACGGTGCCGGGGTACCCTCTGTAGACCTGGTGTTGGTATTGGCTTTGTTCGCCCTGTTTTGTGTATTAATGTCAGAGTCTTGTGAGGAGCCATTCATCTTCTTGTTATGGGAAGCTTGTCGGGGCAGGTCCAACGTGTCTTCCAAGGTGCATATGGGGCATAACGGTCAAAGCTGGGAAGGCAGCACTGGGACACTGCACATACAGCATCTCTTAGCCTTCACCATGATGCTTGCATAGAAGGAGACCTAATAGGAGAGAAAAACATCCTTAGGCGTGGCTGCCAGATGATGTGTATTTAAGCCAACCAGTTATGCAAGTGTTTTCCAGGCATGGACCAAGGAAAACCAGTAAAGAGTTGCTGGTTACTTATGCAAATGTGTCCTTTAGTAATAGCTGATGTGGGAGCAATGATATAATCTGTAGCCTTATATTCAGACTGGCAGCTGCCTATGTGGGTACATTGCACACAAAATGGCTGCCAAATCAGTGGAGCACCCCAAATGACAGCCGAGGAGCACTTCTGGTTTGTCAGTCAGAACATACAGTACATCCTATGGAGAGAACCATGCACAAGATGGCGGCAAAGTGACATGGTAGCATCATTTCCTCCATCTTGGCTTCAAGTTGCCCGTTGCTCAGCATTGCATAAAATGGCAGATGGACATGACATAAGTGCGTCACAACTGTTGCCTCCAACTCAGAGGAATGTCCCCATGCGAGATGGCCAGGAGACATGACGTTAAGTGGGTCACTTGCACGGCTGTGAGGGGAAACACCCAGGTATTAACAATCTTGTTGGCCAGTGCTGCCTTGCAGAAATTGGGGGGAGAATATGCTTGGGAAGAAAAATGGAGGATTAGGCAGGAACGGTAAGTGTCTAATCTTCTAAACCCAGATCGCTTCCTAAGCAGGTGTAAAAATGACACTGGGAGTACAGGACAATGCATCTGTGCACCGTCAGCATTGTGCCAGCATTGGGATGCTCAGCTGGGATGATTCCCTGCCTGCTAAGTCATTCAGCACAGAAGCTGCCACCTAAAATACTCCCCCTGCCTTCCTGGATTCAGTAAGTGAGTGCTTTTTCCCCTTTTCCTGGGCATTAGCTGGAGGTGTAGAGGTGCCACTCCTTGAAGTGCTGTGGGAGGGGTTGGGTTCCAGGGTGTTGCCGGATGTGCAACCAGTTCCCGAGGCAGAGAGGAAGTGCCCTGCTGATCAGTGGAGTGCTCCTAACTGCGCTGTGCTATGTATGACAGCTGGTATAGGGGTCGCATGCATGCCTGGCAGATTGCCGTCACCTCTGGGCGGGGGATGTGGTTGGGCAGAACAGATGCCAGACTAGTGCCATAAAAGGCATGAATTATGGAATCTAATTCAAAGCCTGTGCACCACAAGTAAAATATAGTTTGAAAAACAAGCCAAACTGTTGCATAAAAGCTAATCTAACCTTCAGACTGATACAGAAAACAATACTGGTTCCCAGTAGAGCAATGGAGGCCAGGCATAAACAGTAACAGTATGAAACATATAGTAACATCATTTGTAGGCAAAACTAGGTTAACCAAAATTAAACCTGGTTCTCGTGTTAGTCTTACAGGTAGATCTGATAAATCCGTGCCTTGTTACTATAGACACCTGATTATCTGAATAAGAAACCACTAAAACAGATTTTTGCCATGTTAATTGCCTCTTTAGTATAGAGAAACCTGTGTTTCTGAATCCAAATCTGGTGTGTAGAGTACTAAAACCATTTTCCCCATTCACGTTGATGATTGTCAGTGGTTGTAGTGGTGAGTTTGATTTCTGTAACTAGTACTATTGGAGGTGTCTGCCAATTGGCGCACAGTTCTGGACTTTGTGGAGCTGTGTGTTTGGGCAGTGTTTCTGGGTATTGTTTTTGCCCGCTTTCTGCAGTGGGTTTGGCGTGCTTGCCAGTTTCTGTCACTATCCGGTGTGCGGTGGGAACAGTGGATCTTGGTCTGTGGGGTGGTGCATGGGTGGGGGCTGTTGCTTCCCCTGTTCCCGCTGCAGCCCGTTTGAACCTGGAACAGAACCCATAGCATGTTTTCAGGAGAGCTGGCCATTGAAATAAAGCGCTGCTCTGGTTGTCTCATTCTACAGGTTGTCTTTATTTATTTAGTTTTTGTTAACCGGGTAGGTACACCTACTTAGAAATAGTGTACCATGTACTTGAATACTACACCATTGCTTTTTATTGTAACCTTGCTTGATTTTATCATGTATATACATGTTTGTTTTCTTGCCTGTACATAAATGCAATGTTTCTGACCTTGTGTGATGCAGGTCCACCTTGTAAATGAGCTTGCTCAATGGTGTTCACCTGGATAAATGAAGATTTGATTGATTGATTTTGACTTTGATAATTCAGTGTAGGTGTTAATAGCAGTCTTCTTCGGGGTCACACTTTACTTTCCGGGTGGACCAGTGCAAAAAGTTATGACCCAGCTGCACTGGCCCCACCAGAGATTGCACTAGTCCTAACATTAACGTTAAAAATATGAGCGAGCATAAAGTGACAAAGTTCTAAAGATGTTTGAAACAGTGGATCTTACTTGAGAGGGCTCTTGCAGTAGGTAATTACATATAGGACTGGCGGCCAGCGGCAGGACCTGAAAATTTCTAGCTAGCAGTCCCTGGCGAGGACCGCCCCATGTCAGGTGACGCGTCATATGGCGTCGGTATAGAGGCGGTCCGGACGCCCGCCTTCAGTTCTTTCCGCCGTTAGCTGCGTTGCAGCTCCTCATGATAAAGTTAGTGCCAAATCAGCCCTACCTTTTCGCTGTTTTTACCGAAAAATAGTTATTCTTCAATCAATCATCAGGCATCATTGGGTGTATGTCGTCCCTACATCCTCCCGAGCACAAAACAAGTGCGACTCGCGGCGCGCCTAACTGCCACACAAGGACGGCCATTCCCTGTGCTTTTTCTACCTAGGCCCCGTTCACCTGGTCGAGAAGTGCCAGCTTTGCCTCAACTTCAACGCAGCTACCCGTGAACGGCGCCAACAGTCCCTGGAAGCCCATCTCCTCAAGAAAAAGATGTCTTCTATGGAAAGAGTTGAAAAAGTTGAGGCAGGCATCTACTTCCCCAAAGGACATCAGAAAGAAGGACAAGAGGAGGCACGGGGAAAGTCCTCCTCTACGCAGACTCCCGCTGGAATGCGGGACCAAGGTAACATCCCAGAAACCATGATGGCCGCCTCCAAGGCTTTGGAGGGCATCGGCCCGCCCGTCTGGCTCGTGCTCGGGCCTTGCGGGGCCTTTAGGCGATTGGAGCCTCCGCAGCCGATTCGGCTGCAGACTTGCTGCCTACTGGCGTGGCAACTCCTCTAAGTCGGACGTTGGCTCCTCCGATGTCCGCATGGAAGGGTCGATAAGGCGCCCGACCCTTGACGGCGCCGCGACCCTCCCTCCCCGGACGGGCCAATCCTTCCCCTTGGCCCACCTCGGTGAGGGCTCCCGTAAGCAGACGCTGGCTCCTCCAGTGCCTGCGGAACTCGCCCCTAAAACCGCGCCGGCTCCTCGGCGTCGCCCGGGCGGCCAGACGATGATGGACCCTCCCGTCTGTCGTACCCGGTTCCCGCAGCCTTTGCTGCCATCTGAAACCTGAGTCACCCCAGCCTGACCCCAGGGATTTCTCTCCTCCTTCCCCGGATGATGCAGGGGATCTTCCTCCTCCGTCAGACCCTCCTCTGTCAGAACCGGATCGGACGTCGGCCCCCTGGATGCCGGCCCCGATGCCGGTACCTCTACCGGTACCTCCGGCGCCGGTGCCTCCGACGCCAGTTCTGCTGGCTCCAGGAGACATCCCACTTCCGGATGTTCCCCTTCCGTGGGGCCCTCCGCCTTCCGGGCCCCCTAATGTGGACCCGCCCTTGAGGCCGTCAACTGGGCTGTCTGCTCCAGCAGCCCCGGCTCCTGGGTACCTGCCGTCTTATCCGGCGCAGGCGTGCCCAGGACCACAGTATCCAGTGCCGCGAGTACCCGATGCGGTCTTTATGGCCGCGCAGTACCCGGCGCCACAATACCAAACGCGGGTTTTCCCGCAGCCGGGTTTTGGAAACTCGCCTTACAGGTACAACCCATACACTTCCCCCCTTTCTCCTCCACCTCCACTGCCCCCACGGCTGCCGGTGGATCTGCAGGAGACTCTGGCCTCTTGGTGGGCCGAGGCCAAGGCTCAACTCACCAGGGAGGTAGAGAGCCGCCTTACGACGACGGTGCTACCACTGGCTCCCATACGTCTGAGGTGGCGCACTCCTTCACCACCTCTGGACTCCAGAGCTCTTCCCTCTGGGTCCAGAGAGGGCAGGACAGCGTTCTGGTACCACCCAGGAACCCGTTCCTCCCGAGTCACGTGAGGGTCTTATTCTTCTTCCTCTTCTTCTTCCCTCTCGGTTCTCGGACTCTTCCGAGGATGCTTCGAGAGCGATGAGCCCGCTCTCCTTCTAAGCCCCGGCCGAGGACCCCTCCGAAGTCTCCTCTGGAGGATCCATCTTTCACGGAGTTGCTTAGAAAAATCCAGGAAGTACACCAGTGGCACTCTTTGGAACCAGATCCTCAGCGACTTAAACTCGCTGAACATCTGGATCTGCCCGTGACAGCTCCAACATTAGTGCCACCCTGGATTGAGCCTCACGCCGACCTTGTTACCACGATTTGGAAACAACCGTCGGCGTTAACCCCACTTCCCAGGAAGTCAAACAGGCTATACTCTAGACTCCTGCGGTGTGGACTACCTAGATCTCTCACCTCTGGCCGACTCGGTTCGTGATTAGCGCCGACTCATGGTCGGTTGGCACATCAAAACATTTGAGCTCGTCTCCTCCTGACAAGGAATCTCGCCTTCTGGACCAGTATGGAAGAAAGATTTACGCCTCCTCCACACTGGGAATTCGGGCCTGAATTATGTCACCCACATGGGGGATTACCAGAAGGCTGTCTCCCACAGGTGGAATCAAGCTGGACTCCTTACCTGACTCCCTTACGGCGTCATGCCTGGCTCCGCATGTCAGGTTTGTCAGGTTTGGTCCCGGAGGTGCAATCCGCTATTCAGGAAGCACCTTTTCGGGGGTCAGTGCTTTTCAGGGGTGATGTCAAGGACATCATCACCGATTTGCAGGAGAAGGGGACGGCTCTGAAATCTGTGGATTCCGTGTACCGTCCCCAACAACAGCAGCGCCGTCCCTTTCGCAGACTGATTCGGCCAAAGGCGAAACCACAGGAAAGGCGGGCCACCAAATGCCGGGCCCCCACAGCTGCTAAGCCCCTCCCGCCCAAAAAAGCAGCGGGTGCTTCAGCAGTGGCACTGCCCCACACCACCTGACTCCTTTCCTCTCCCGCCGCCTCTGGACTTTCCAGAGGAACCAGTAGAAGGGAGGTTTTCCCTCTACCTTCCTGAATGGGAGAGGATAACCACGGATTCTTGGGTGCTCCAGCTTATAGCGGAAGAGCATTCCATAGAGTTTCTTCAGAAACCACCCCGCCACCCACCCCTGAAGTCGTCCTATTCAAGGGAACATCTTCCTTTGGTCTGGGAAGAAATCTCCGCCCTTCTCGCGAAGCAGGCGATGGAACCCATCCCCTTCATCTTCAAAGGACGGGTTACTATTCTCATTTCTTCCTGGTCCCAAAGAAGACAGGAGATCTCAGACCCATTCTAGATCTCAGTTCCTTGAATCTTTATGTGGAATACAAATGGTTCAGGATGCTCTCTCTGCAGAGCCTTCTGCCCCTCCTTCGACCGGGTCAATGGCTTTGTGCACTGGATATGCAGGATGCCTATCTGCACATTCCCATTCGCCTTTCTCACCGCAAGTATCTTCATTTTGCGTTTCAGGCGGACCATTACCAATTCAAGGTGCTCCCCTTTGGTCTATCCTCGGCCCCCAGAGTATTTACCAAATGCCTGGCTGTGGTAGCGCCCACCTGCGTGCAATGGGAGTGCAGGTGTTCCCTTACCTGGACGACTGGCTCCTGGCGGCCTTGTCCAGGGAGGAACTCCTGCGTTTTCTCTCCCTCACCCAGCAGGTTTTCACCTGCCTGGGTATTACTATCAACCATTCCAAGTCTCATCTGGATCCTTCCCAGAGGCTACAGTTCATTGGGGCTATCCTCGATACGACCGTGAGCAAGGCCTTCCTGCCTCCGGACAGGGTGGCCTCTCTCCAAACCCAGACTTCCCTGCTATCAGAACGCAGGAGGGTCTTGGCGAGGTCAGTCCTCCGTCTTCTGGGGCTCATGGCGGCCGCTATTCGACGCGGTCCCCGAGCTCGACTCCCATGAGGATCTCTCAGTGGACTCTTCGCTCCCAGTGGGATCAACGTGAGTCACCCAGATCAATTAATTCTGATCTCATGCACGATGGTGCGAGACTTGCAATGGTGGATGATTGAGAGAACCTGTTTGGGGGTCCCCTTCTTTAATCTTCCCCCCTCCCAGACTCTGACTACAGATGCATCGGGCGAAGGTTGGGGAGCCCATCTAGGTCCTCATCGGACCCAGGGCTCGTGGTCCAGGCTGGAACAAGCTCTCCATATCAACGTGCTCGAGCTTCGAGCTGTGCTGTATGCTCTCCAAGCCCTTCACCAATACATCCTTCCCGGCCACCTAGCTGTCCAGACGGACAACATGTGTGTAGTGTGGTACATCAACAAACAGGGAGGAACTCAGTCCTACCCTCTATGCAGGGAGGCAATGAGGGTTTGGGATTGGGCAACACAACACGACCTTCACCTAACGGCGATTCATGTTCCAGGAGTCAACAACACTCTGGCAGACAAGCTAAGCCGCTCCTCTGCTCTGGCACACGAGTGGGAACTGGACCAAGGGGTACTAGACGATATCTTTCAGCTTTGGGGGACTCCGCAGGTAGACCTGTTCGCCTCTCCCCAAAACACAAAACTTCCCACCTTTTGCTCGCTCATTCCAGAGCGAGGCGCTTTCTGGAGCGATGCTCTGTCTCTAGACTGGAAGGACAGATTCGTCTATGATTTTCCCCCAATTCCTCTTATCCCACGAGTATTGCAGAAACTAGCCACAGAAGGAGCGAGAATGATTCTGATCTCTCCTTTCTGGCCCAGGCAAATCTGGTTCTCTCTTCTACAGCAATATTCAGAGGATCCTCCTCTTCCTCTTCCTCTATCTCAAGGTTTGCTGACCCAGGATCAGGGGACCCTGATCCACCCAGGCCTCAAATCCCTTCAACTACATGCATGGCTCCTGCAGACCTAGCCCAATCCCGTTTTGGTGTCTCTCCAAAAGTGGCAGAAATTTTAGTGGAGGCTAGAAAACCCTCCACAAGGTCCACTTATACCATGAAGTGGAAGAGATTCTCTATTTGGGCAGCCTCCAAGAACGTGGAGCCTTTCTCCTGTTCAGTGGCTTTTCTGCTGGACTACTTTCGTCATCTCTTTGACCTGGGTCTCAGCCATTCCTCCTTGAAGGTTCACATGGCAGCTATCCCAGCCTACCATGTTCCCTTTGCAGATAAAGCTTTTGCTCAACTGGAGGTCTCCAAGACCTTTCTCAGAGGGGTCCTTCATCTAAGGCCCCCCCATCCGTACTCCTGCTCCCCCTTGGGACTTGAATTTTATTCTCGAGAAACTTACTCTCCCTCCCTTCGAACCTGCAGCTTCTGCAGATCTGAAGTTTCTTTCGTGGAAAGACGTTCTTCTTGGTGGCCATTACTTGGCTTGAAATTTCCGAGCTCCAGGCCCTTATGTAAAATCCCTCATTTGATTTTCACAAAGAACGAGTTGCTCGCATTTAATCAAGTTTCTACCTAAAGTAGTAGCAGAGTCTACCTTAAATCAGTCCATAGAGCTACCTGCCTTTTTAACGCAGTACTCTAATCAAGGGGAATATTTACTCCATACCATGGACATTCACCAGATTCTGAGATACTACACCAACAGGACAAAGGATCTCAGAAATACTGATCAGTTGTTTGTCTCTTTTGCTCACAAAAGGGAAGGCAATGCTGTTTCCAAGCAATGCCTGTCGAAATGGTTGGCTCATTGCATCACTTTCTATTATGACAAGTACAACAAGACCCTTCCGGGTCAGGTTAGAGGTCACTCCACAAGAGGAGTAGCGGCCTCTACGGCTTGTTTCAAGAATGTGTCTGCGGCAGACATATGTGCTGCTGCCACCTGGACTTCCGTCCATACCTTTACAAAACATTACAGTTTGGATATTGCCTCTCGCCGTAGAGCAGGCTTCGAATTGGCCGTTTTGCAAGGCCTCCTGTCTTGAGGTTTGCATGGCTAGGGCTACTTTTTAGAGTAGTTCCCTCCTCCCGGTGCCTTTCCTTTGTTCCAGACTGCTTTGGATTTAGTCCTATATGTAATTACCTACTGCAAGAGCCCTCTCGAAGTAAGATAGTACAATTACGTAAGAACTTACCGTAACAGTAGATCTTCGAGAGAGGCTCTTGCAGTAGGTAATACCTTCCCACCCTCCATCCCCCTAGGCTTTTTCAGCTCCTTTTCCAGGAATGGAAACATCTGCTTCTCTCTCGTCCGGGCCTTTCGGGCCTGTGGCGGGAAAGAACTGGAAGGCCGGCGTCCGGGACCGCCCCTTTATACCGACGTCGTATGACACCGGTCACCTGACGTGGGGGCAGTCCCTCGCCTGGGACTGCTAGCTAGAAATTTTTCCGTGGGGTCCTGCCACCGGCCGGTGTCAGTCCTATATGTAATTACCTACTGCAGGAACCTCTCTCGAAGATCTACTGTTACGGTAAGTTCTTACATAACTGTACTTTTTTACTGTTCAAACAACATGAAGTCTTGCTGTATTCTGACCATCTGCACTTAGCTCCAGCCTTTGAACTGCCCCAGAGAGTAGAGGGTTAATTTTCTATGCAGTACATAGAACGTTGAGCTCGAGCTCGGTTGAGGTCTCTGTCTGCAGCATTTTGAAACCCAACAGTCAGATTCTTTACTCCGCCTCACTGAACAGTCGTTCCAGAGATTTCTCCTTCTGCTCGGTTAAAAGTCAGTTAAAGTTGTTGGGTTCATTCCAAAATTATTTCCGCATTGTCAGTTCAGGCTCTGTCTGCGGTACCGTGAGTACTTAGATAGTTTTTCTGTTTACTTTGTGGAAATTGTAAAACTGTATTTGGCCGAACCGATCCAATATATTGAATTCTTGTGTTTTCTTTAGTGTGTGGTGACCGGTCCTTATTGGTTTTAAAAAGCGTGTTTTAACATTTTTTTCCAATACCCGTAACACGATTAGAAATTGATAAAGGAGTCTTGCCTGGCGGTTGCCGAAAAAAGGGTAAGTTTGGTTAGGTTGGCCATGTCTGAGAAACCCAAGAAAAAAAACGGACCCACTGGGTTTCAACAGTGCAGTGAGTGTGGGGAGATCTTTGCTAAGGCCGATCCCCACACCACCTGTGTTGATTGTCTGGGGTTTGACCACCTAGATACAGACTGCCAAATTCGTAAAAACTTCCCTAAATCTATCCTGGAGAAAAGACTAGGTAGACTTAGGGAAAAGGAGGCAGAGAAGTCCGCTGACCTGGATGGCCAGCCCGGTTTGGTTCCGACTGAACCAGAAGGAGTGCCCTCTGACCGGGGTGATACTTCTTCTGGCAAGAGGAGAGCCAATCCTGAGGGATCGGTTCCCACGAAGAGAAACGTAAAGACAAATCAGCCGGTTCGGATCCGGTGGTTCATGTTCCGACCGCTGATGAGATTGCCCGAGCGATTCGGATTGTTGAATCGCTTCGCCCGGTTCCGTCTGATCCGGCTCCGTTACCTAGGGGTTCGGTTCAGTTCGGTCGGTTCCTCCAGTTCAGGATTATGCCCCTGAAGATTTTTATGAACCAGAATTTGAGGAGGAGGGGGATTATGAGCAAGATGATGAGTACGATGGAGCAGAAAGTCTGGATGTGCCCATTGAACCCGGACATCTCCCCAGACAGACCTTCTGGTGTTTCCCCTCCTAGGCTCTCTGAGTCACCTCCCCACTACCTGTTCTACAGGAAAGTGGCTGAAACTCTCCAGCTCCCTATGGAGGAGGCTACAGATGATCAGGAGGAGCTGGATTTTGTTGAAATGATGGACATCCCAGAGTTCAGGAGGCTGTCTGTTCCCCTACACAAATCATTTGGGAAACAGACACAAAAAACTTTAAAGTCTCGTAATTCTGTACCTCCTGTTGATAGAAGAATGGACAAGAGGTACACCTTATCAAGCTCAGACACAGAGTTTTTCTATCAGCAATGCAGCCATGTTGGGGTCGTGCAGGCTGCAGCCTGTGACAGGGTTAATGTTCCCTTGGCTTCAGACCCCCTCCCCCCAGATA
The DNA here is from genome assembly GCA_016271365.2 of Neoceratodus forsteri. NCBI lineage: Eukaryota > Metazoa > Chordata > Ceratodontiformes > Ceratodontidae > Neoceratodus > Neoceratodus forsteri. Next base: position 878,566,608 of record CM057456.1, read on the forward strand.
AAGACTCCAGGGGGGATGGATTCCTTGGCAAAGAAACAATACATGGCTTCCTCTTTGGGACTCAGGCAGGCTAATTATATGTCCTGTGCAGCCAATTACCAGAAGTCCAGGTGGGACACTGTACTGGCACTGGCTAAACAGGCCTCTCTCCAGCTGGCCGAGGAGCTGGAGGAGGTGGCTACTGATGGAATTGAGGCATCTAAGGTACAATTTCATGCTGCTGTGGACTCCAGTGATGTGTCATCAAGAGTCATGGCTACATGTGTGGCTCTTCGGAGAATGGCTTGGCTCAGATGTACTAGCCTCTCACAGGACACCCAGGCTAAGGCCATGGATTTCCCTGTGGAAGGTAATTCTCTGTTTGGGGAGCAGACAGAGAATTACATGAAAAAGATGGAGGAATATAGGACCACTCATAGGAGTGCACGGGCCAAGGAGAGGCAGGCAGCTCCTCAAAGGCAGCAATCTAGGGGCAGGCCTTTTCATAGGCCTTTCTACCAAGCACAGGCCTTTTCTCCCTTTTCACAGAAGGGGTTCTTCAGAGGGAGAGGCAGAAGGGGGATGAGCAGGGCTCCTCAGTCTAAGGCCCCTGCCAAGCAGAAACCCTGATGGGCCTGCCCGGATCGACTGTCCTATACCTGTAGGGGGCAGGCTGGCTTACTTTGTCCAGGACTGGGTGTCTGTTACTTCAGACAAGTGGGTCCTGGAAGTAGTAAGCCAGGGACTGGTGCTCAGCTTCAAAAATGTTCCGAAGATGAGAGCCAGATCTTTTCCACCTGCAAGTCTCTCCGAAACCCTTACCTTAGAGGCAGAGGTTTCATCTCTTCTGGCTTTAAGAGCCATAGAGAGAGTTCCTACCCTACACTGGGGCAAAGCTCTGTACTCCAGGTACTTCCTTACCCCAAAAAAGACAGGGGAGTGGCGACCCATCCTAGATTTAAGATACCTGAACAAATATCTTTTAAAACCAAGGTTCATGATGGTGACTCTGGGAATAATTCTTCCCTCTCTAAGGCCAGGGGACTGGCTAGCCTCCCTGGACCTCAAAGATGCCTACTTTCACATCCCCATCAGGTGCTCCCACAGAAAGTACCTCAGGTTCAAAGTTGCCCTCAGGCCATTATCAGTTCAAAGAAATGCCCTTTGGTCTAACATCAGCTCCAACGGTTTTCACAAAGTGCCTGGCAGTAGTAGTTGCCATTTTAAGAAGGCAAAAGATTTCCATTTTTCCATATCAGGACGACTGGCTCATAGTGGGTCAGTCTCCAGACCAAGTCAAGTCAGACCTGCAAGTGACCCAGCAAGTGCTCACTTCCCTGGGATTTCTTCTCAACCTCCCCAAGTCAGTTCTTGAGCCAGTGCAGTTTCTTACCTTTATAGGGGCAGTGCTAGATACTGTCAAAGCAAGAACCTTTCTTCCCCTCAAAAGGGCAAGCCTTCTTCCTGCAGCCTTCAGGTGTCCTGACCAGCAAGACACTTCCTTCAGCTCTTGGGCTACATGGCAGCCTCTACAGCAGTGGTCCAAGGGACAAGATTCCAGATGAGGGACATTCAGTTCCATCTGAGGGCCTTTTGGTCCCAAAGGAAGGGTCCTCTTGCCAAACTGATTCCAGTGACTCGGACACTAATCCTAGCTCTTCAGTGGTGGCAGGATCTGGACAATTTAAGGCAAGGGGTCCCATTTCTTACTCAGTCTCATTCGGTGGTCCTTACCACGGATGCTTCCCTTTTGGGGTGGGGAGCCCATCTGGAATCCCTTCTTCATATCAATCTCCTGGAACTCAGGGCAGTTTTTCTGGCCCTGCAAGCTTTCTCTCAGTCAGTGCAGAACAAGGTGATTCAGGTCAGAACAGACACCACCACCACCATGTGGTATATCAACAAGCAGGGAGGCACTCGGTCCACGACCTTGTACATGGAAGCCATGAAATTGTGGTCCCTGGCTTATTCTGTGCAGACCTCTCTGATAGCAGTCCACCTTCCAGGGAAGGACAATGTGCTAGCAGACACACTGAGCAGGCTCTCCCAGGGCCATCACGAATGGTCCCTGGACCCCCTGGTGTTAAAAGTGATTTTTTCAGGTGGGGCACTCCAGAGATAGATCTCTTTGCAGCCCCAGACAATTACCAACTTCCTCTGTTTTTTTGCAGACCCCCAGTCTTGGGCTCAGTCCCTCTGGATGCTCTGATGTTGAACTGGGAAGGGAAATTTCTCTATGCCTTTCCTCTACTGTTCAAGGTTCTGGTCAAAGTGAGGTCATAACCCTGCAAAGTGATTCTGATTGCACCAGATTGGGCCAGGCAGCCCTGGTACCCCCTCTTACTGTCCCTGGCAGTCCATCTTCCCGTCTCTTCCCAGGAATTACAACATGTTAACCTCCTCTCAGGGAAGGATTTGGTACCCCAATCTTTGGTCCCTCAATCTCAAGGCATGGCTCTTGAAGAGTTAGAGTATGTAGATTTGCATCTGTCCCAAGGGGTTCTGGATATTCTCAAAGCCTCTCGAAAGCCAGGCACCAGAAAGACTTATGACTCCAAACGGAAAAGATTCAGCATTTGGTGTTCCAAGAAGCATATATCTCCAGACACTGCTGAATTGCCTACAGTTCTGGATTATATGGTCCATCTTAATGGTCTAGGCCTCAGACCAGCTACTCTCAAGGTACACTTGTCGGCTGTTTCTGCTTTTCTGTCAGTGGGAAAGCCTTCCTCACCGTCATCTCACCCTGTATTCTGTAAATTTTTCAAGGGATTGCTTCTTACCAATCCTCCCTTTAGGGATCCTGCCCCTGCCTGGGACTTAAATGTCTGCATTGCCCAACTTTGCATTATGCAACCCCCATTTGAGCCTGTGTCCTTAGCAGAGCTTAAGTACTTGACTTGGAAAACTGTGTTTTTGGTAGCCATTACCTCTGCCAGACATATCAGTGAATTGCAAGCCCTGTCAGTGGAACCTGATTTTATCTCTTTCCATATAGATAAAGTGGTCCTTAGAACCAATAGGAAGTTCTTGCCCAAAGTGGTTTCAGACTTCCATTTGAATCAGTCCATGTCTCTCCCTGTTTTCTTCACTGATCATTCTTCTTCAGGGGAGAGGAGGCTTCACAGTTTAGATGCTGAAAGAGCCCTTAGCTACTATATAGAGTGTAGCAAGGGTCACAGGTTTGATTCCTTCCAGTTCTTCCTCACTTATGGGGAAGTGGGAAAGCAAACCTGCCACCAAGAGAACTATTGCCAGGTGGATGGTTTCTTGTATACAATTCTGCTGTAAGAAACTGGGAAAAATTCTACCCTCAGGCCTGAGGGCTCATTCCACAAGAGGTACAGCTAATTCCCTGGCTGCTGCCAGGGATATCCCTCTGTTAGAAATTTGTCAAGCAGCCACCTGGAAAACAGTCCATACCTTTACCAAGCATTACTCTCTGGATATCCAGGCTAGGAGTGATGCTTGGTTTGGCACAGCAGTACTTCAGAGCCTATTCCCAAAGTAGGTTCTGTCTCTCCTTCATGGAGGTACTGCTTGGTAGTCTGCAGATTGTCAGAATACAGCAAGACTTCATGTCGTTTGAAGAAAGAATTACTCAAATTTAGTCATTGTGTTTCTTCTAATGGAGTCTTGCTGTATTCTGACCTCCCTCCCTGCCTCCCCTCTCAGAACCTGGTTTTGGGAAGTGGATGGGCAGGCGCAGTGTTGCACCCAAGGGGTGCTTCATGCACACCCTCCATTTTATCTGGGTGCTTTTGTATTATGTTCTTTTATTTTTGGATAGGTTTTGGTTTTGGGTTTCCTGACTTGAGTCTTCCTTTTGAGAATCAAAACTTTCTGTTTTCAGTTAGCTATTTAAAATTTTACAATTTCCACATAGATAGTTAGTGAGTGTTTGCTCTTAAGAATCTGACGGTTGGGTTTCAAAGTGCTGCAGACAGAGACCTCAACCGAGCTCAAGCTCAACGTTCTATGCACTGCATAGAAAATTAACCCTCTACTCTCCGGGGCATTTCAAATCTGGAGCTAACTGCAGATGGTCAGAATACAGCAAGACTCCATTAGAAGAGACACAATTACTAAGGTGAGTAATTTTTTCTTTGATACTGTTTCTGAGTTATTTCTATGTTGTTTCAATATCAGAACCAAGTCAGTTCAGGTTGCAGTTACAGACTGTATTAAAATGTGATTTCTTAAATTACATTTTGTATCACACTGTAATCTGCCTAGTTCTAGGCTTGGAGTGCCAGATCCCTGCAAGCTGACATTACTGGTTTTTGTACACAGTGGCCGGGACTCTTTCCTCACCCTTGAAGCCCCCCACCCCAGGCCTCAACAGTCACTGGTTAATTAGTCGAGTCAGTCTGGCATTTTTGGTATGCTCCGCCAGCTACACAACAGTTCAGCTAAGGACTAGCACCTCCCTCTCTAGCAGCCCCACAAGTCAGTGCCATCATACAAGTTCAGGTCAGCAAAACATAGTGTAATCCAAAAACATTCCAAGCACAAACTGCCAACATTCATGACCCTCTCATTTTAAAACCACTGTCTTGCAATTTTCATACAGATCGGGCCTCCAGACAAAACACGCAGGTCGCCCACACCAGCCAGACTGATGCAATCTGAACCCCGAGTCCTTTTTTTTTTTTTAACTTCCAGGGCCAGGCTCACTTCTAGCTGCCTCAAATAAATACCCTGCACAAACTGTCTCCCGCTTGTTCCAAGCACAAGGGTAAACAGAGTGGAATGTGGTTTGCTTTATTTATTTGAATTTTGGTAACTGGGTAAGCCCACTGAGACAGAATGTCCCTTTTTCAGGAGCGACCGGGGTAAAGGGAGGTACAGAGAGAGAGAATACAATGAATAACAGCAACAGAAAAGTGTGCAACAACACTTTACAACAGTTTGTAGAACACAGTATATGTGCAGAATGCATGTACAGTATTTACAAATAAAATGGTACATACAGGCACAGAAGTAGTAATTTACTAATATGTACCAGGTGCAAGGGCATAATTTAAACAGTTAATACAGTAAATTTTACAGGTAATATAGTAGATACAGGCACATAGGTGGTATTTACAATTGATTGGATCAGTAAATAAACACAGTGAAACAAGGGTAGCTCAGAATCAAATCACAGCAGAGCAGGTGTGGCACTTCTGGGCAGAGCAAGGAGAGAAACAGGAATGGAGCAAGGGAGGGGGTAGGTGTGGAGGGAGTGAGCTTGATGCGATGGGTGGGATTACTTAGGCACAGGTGCAGAGCTGAGGGGAGGCAAGCTGAGATTTAAGAGAACTCTTGAAAGAGTAGATAGAAGGGCAGGTCAGAACAGCAGCTGGAAGTGAGTTCCAGAGAGAGGGCCCAGAAAAGTTGAAGGCACATCAACCCACTGCAAGGCGGTGTTTTAGGATGGAGAGAATAGGTAGGTCTGATAACCTAAAGGACCTCGTCATGGTTTTTCATTGGAGAATGTCCATGAGGCAGGGAGGAGTGAACATATGCACTAGCTTGTAGGTCAGGCAAATGGTGGGGTATTGTAATCTAGCTTCAAAGGAGGGCCAGCCAAGAGAGTGAAGGACTGAGCAGTGGTGTATCCTAGCATTGGTGCCAAGGGCAAAGCGTGCAACACTGTGGTAGGTTTGCTTGAGTTTGTCAAGAGGGAAGACCTGAGCGGAGTGGAGTATGGGGGCTCCATAGGAGATAAGAGGGAGCATGCAGGAGGAAGCTATGGCCAGGTGGGAGGAGAAAGTTAGGTAGGGCAAGAGGCGTAGAGCAATCCTAGCTTTTGGTGAATGGTCTTAACCACGGTTGAAACATGAGTGTCAAAGGTGAGGTGAGAGTCCAGCATGACTCCAAAGTATTTAAAGGATTGCACTTGATATAATGGGTCACTGGGGAGGAATATATCACCGAGGGTGGGGTTGGGGAGATTAACTTAGGAGTACGGTGATAAAAGAGTATCGATTTAGTCTTATTGGTGTTGAACACCAGGAGATTATTGTAAAACCATGCCTCAAGTTTAAGGAAATCCTGCTATAAATGATGGTTCCGCAGGATCGGGTCAGACGAGGACCTGTACAGAATGGTATCATCTGCGTAGATCTGGACAGATGCATCTTCACAGTGCAGCGGGAACTCATTAATAAATAATGAAAATAGAAGAGGGCCAAGGATAGACCCCTGAGGGACACCATCCTTTATGACGCTAAAAGGAGAAGTTTGACCGGCCCAGTTCATGCATTGTGTTCTGCTGGTGAGATGGCTCAAGAACCAGTTTAACGATAGGCCATCGAGACCGATGGAAAGGAGAGCATGGAGCAGAAGGCTGTGGTTGACAAGGTCAAAGTCCTTGGTAGGTAAGGTCGACAGATATTGCGCCAGTGGCAAGGCCCTTGTCCATGGAGGAGAGGATGTCAGATGTTGCCATAAGAGCTACTGATGCCTCAAAGAAAACTTTGAAAAACATATTTAGATACAATTCAGCTTGCATTCCATATATATTCTATAGATTTCTCCTCCCCATCATTTATTATTGAGGAACTCTGCATGAGTAGTTGATCGTTATACTTTAGAGTTCATCTGCCTCTTTAGCTTACTCCCTACTTCATCATAATCCTGTGACATTACAGTCTGTTGCCATAGGAGTAACTGTGATGTCACAAGCAGTGCATTATGGCCTCAGGTAGGGAGAAAGCAACAGGAATAGATTAACTCTTCAGAAGCAGAGGTCCTGTTTTCATGCAGATAACACCAGTAATAAATAATAATAAATGTTATTTCACAAAAGCGCCTTTCAGGCCATCAAGGCGCTTTACAAAAGATAAAAACCAACTACAATTATATAAAACCATAAACAGCATAATAAATAACTAACAAACAAACATAAACAGGGGATCAAATTATGTGGAGCCTTCATAGGCACGAATCCATAAAAAGGTTTTCAAAGCCTGTTTGAACCCCTCCACGGTCGTGCACTCCCAAAGCTGAAGGGGTAGAGAATTCCAGAGGGTACGGGCCACATGCATAAATGCACGGGACGCAGAGGATTTCAAAGACACCCTCGGAATCTCTAGCAACCCCTCGTCAGCCGAACACAGCTGTCTCACTGGATGGTAAGGCACAAGGAGCTCTTTCAAGTAGTCAGGGCCCAGTCCATGTAGGGCTTTATAAGTCAGTAAACCAACTTTGAAGGTGATCCGCCACCTAATTGGCAGCCAGTGCAGATCGCGCAGCACGGGAGTAATAGGGGATGCTCGAGAAGCCCCAGTTAACAATCGCACTGCTGCGTTCTGCACAAGCTGCAGGCGGCGGACTTCAACCCCAGAAAGCCCTAAGTACAGGGAGTTACAATAATCAAGGCGCAAAGTCACAAAGGCATGAACTAATGTAGGCAAGTCCCCGGACGGAACCAGGTGCTTAATCCTGGAGATATTCCTAAGATGATAAAAGGAAGACTTGACGATGGCTGACACCTGAGATCATAATGTCAGCCCATCATCAAGCACTACCCCCAGGTTTTGCACCCATTCAGAGGAAAGGAGCTGAGAGCCCCCAAGAAAAAGTCCCGAGGGCTGATCAGCTCTACACCCCTCTATTTGGCGACCTGGGTCCACTACCATCACCTCCGTCTTTCCGGCATTCAGCTTTAACCAGCTCGAGTTCATCCAGTCCTGGATTTCAGCGAGGCAGGTATTAAGTACTGTGGTAGCTCTGTCTTGGTTGGGGGCAAAAGACAGGCAGAGCTGGGTATCATCAGCATGGCAGTGAAACCTCAGCCCATATCGTCTTACAGTGTCTCCGAGGTGCAGCATATACACTGCAAACAACATGGGGGACGGCACTGAACTCTGAGGAACCCCACTTGGCAGGGAGAAAGGATCAGAGGAAAAATTCCCTGACACCACTCCCTGACTCCTGCCAGTAAGGAAAGATGTAAACCACCTCAAGACCATACCTGACAGTCCGCAGATGGACCTCAGACGTCCAAGCAGCACCCGATGGTCTACAGTGTCAAAGGCTAAAGAGAGATCAAGGAGCACCAAGACAGAAAGGTTCCTCCAATCCCTCACCATCAGGAGATCATTGAGCACCCGCACCATTGCTGTCTCGGTACTATGCCTCTTACGAAAACCGGACTGGAGAGGTTCGTAGATGTTATGGATGGTCAAGTGGTTGTCCAGCTGTATCGCCACTACTTTCTCAATCACCTTCCCTATAAAGGGAAGGTTTGAGATCAGTCTGTAGTTAACCGGAGAGTCCAGGTCCAAAGAAGCTTTCTTCAGGAGGGAATTACCACCACCTCCTTCAGGGAGCTTGGAAACTCACCAGATTCCAAGGAGCACCTAACTGTCCGAGCTAGGACCTGGCGATCATATCCCAACAACCCATAATCAAGGACGTGGGCCTGGATTCAAACTACAGCACGTGGGCCATACCCTGGACAATCCTTTATAAGGACATTGCAGAGGAGACTGAAGGAAAGGTATGCCTCTTTGCAGATGACACAAAGATCTGCAATAGGTTTGATACACAAAGAGGTGTGAAAAGGATGAGAAGGGACTTGGCAAGGTTGGAGGAATGGTCAGAAGTATGGCAGCTTGGATTCAATGCAAAGAAGTGCAAAATAATGCACCTGGAAAAACAAAAACCCAGGGGAAGATTACACAATGGGTGGGAGGTGGTAACAACAACAATAATGGAAAGGGACCTGGGGGTAATCATATCAGATGACCTTAAGGTAAGCAAGCAATGTAAGAAGGCAGTAGGAGGCTGGGGATACTGGGATGTATAGGGAGAGGCATCACCAGTAGAAAACAGGAAGTTGTTGTCCGCCTGTACAGACAGTTGGTGAGACCCCATCTGGAGTACTGCGTCCAGTTCGAGACCCCATCTCCGCAAGGACATAGACAGGATGGAGGCAGTCCAGAGGAGGGCAACTAGAATGGTGCAGGGTCTGCAAGAGAAGCCATGAGGAGAGACTAAAGGAGCTTAATATGTATACCCTTGAGGAAAGGAGGAGAGGGGGACATGATAGAAACTTTAAGTACCCAGTGGAATCAACAAAGTCCAAGAGGGTAGCATCTTTCAGAAAAAGAGTTCTGCAAGAACAAGGGACACAGTTTGAAGATAATGGGGGGACAGCTCAGGAGCAATGTGAAGAAGTATTTTTTCATAGAGAGGGTGGTGAACGCATGGAACAGCCTTCCTGAGGAGGTTGTGGGGTCTAAAATTGTGGGAGAATTCAAGAACGCATGGGACAGACATAAGGCAATTTTTGTGGGGGGTAGGAAGAAATAGGCTGTTGGATAAATAGGATCTGCAGCTTATCCTGTAGGAAGGAAATGGGCAGACTAGGTGGGCCAAGCAGTCCTTATCTGCAGTCAAAGTCTATATGTTTCTATTTTCTATTCTGTAGACACTGAATGAACTTCCAAATGGAGGGATGGCATGCTCCAAGTCAACTATTAAAGCTTCTGTGCCATCCCTCCACTGCATTGTTTGTTCTTGAAAAACCTCTTGTTGTTGCCGCATGGCAGTTCCATTGATGCACTGGAAATGTTGCCCTTCTATGTCCTGACCTCCCTCCCCACCCAAGTGTCCCAGTAGTGGTCAAGGGCTGGGAACAACATTTCTTCATTGTTCTGGACACATTCCCATTCACACATCTCTTTAAATGTGCTCGCAACATCTTGTGGTGAGTCCACTTTAGATTCCAGATATTAATATAAGCAATAACTCGGGTAAAGAGTTAATGCCCTTCTCCTTCAGAGAAGTGGACTGTTATGAAGTTTTGGAGAAATTATTGGGTCTTAAGAGTAGTGGTAGTAGTGGTCCTGGCAGTCAGCATTTCCCCTACAATGTTGAAATTCTCTGCTTTGATTATACTGTAGCCCGTCCCCGGACGTGTTTGTTTAATTTATCTGTTACTCATGGTGTCTTCCCTCAGGCATGGAAGGGCGACAGGGTTGTCCCCATTTTTAAGGGGGGGGGGCAGCCCTGGCTTACTTCCAAATTTTAGTCCAATATTGTTACTTCCCATTGTCTGTAAAATTCTTGAAAGGATTCTGGTGGACCAACTGATTGATTATTTATCAAGACAGAGTTTTTGATGTTTTTCAGTTCAGCTTTTGTAAGGTACAGGCATGGTGGTCTCCATGTTGAGGGTCTTGGACAACATCGGTAGGACAAATGATTTATATTACTATACTGGAGCCATACTGATTGATTTGTCCAAGGCCTTTGACATGGTTGACTGCCAGTCCTTGTTACAACATTTAGCAGAGCTAGGATTAAGCAGAAATGTTTTGGCCGGGTGGTGTTCCTATCTAAATCATCGTTATCAATTTACATGGATAAATGGAATAGATTCCTCCCCATTGAAGGCAGTTAGGGGCGTGCCCCAGGGCTCAGTCCTGGGACCGCTCCTATTTCTAATTTATTTAAAGGACATTGGTAGAAGTGTGAAGGGGGTTAATTATCACCTCTACACGGATGATATGATTCTTTATTATTCCAACAGTTCTGTAATGGAAATCCAGTCTAGATTTAATTCATTGAAAAAATACTTCCGAAATTTAAAATTAAAATTAAATACATCTAAAGCTAAATCTGTCTTGTTTGGCACAGCTTCTAAACTGAAATCTGACCCAAGACTTGAGATTTTTCATTCATCAGGTATTTATTTAGAACAGGTTAAAATGTATAAATATTTGGGTTATTGGTTAGATCAGTTGGGTACAGGGGATAATCATGTGGACAAACTTATTGTCCAAGTGGGCAAAAGGGTTGGTTGCCTTTTCAGAAATCAACAATGTCTAGACTTTAATACAGTGAAATACATAATCGAAGCACAAGTTCTGCCATTATTTGATTGTGGTGATATGTTATATGCTAGAGCCTTGCAAGATAGACTAAATAGGTTGGATATATTGCACAATAAATTGGTTAGGTTAATGCTGAAATGTCCTATAACTACCCATCATTGCAATTAATATAAATCCCTGAGTTGGGTCTCCTTGGCTAATAGGAGGGATATTCACATCAGTCTATTTGCATATACTGTAAGTCTGGTTTGGGTCGCATACCTAAATATTTGAGTGATAGTCTTGCTTTTCGTCCATTGAACCATCTTTAAGAAATTCACAATTTGCTCAGCTAATAGTTCCTAAGACTTAGATGAAAGGTTATTACAATATTTTAGTCATATGGTTCCGAGATATTGGAACAAACTCCCACCCTGTTTCAGAGATCTGAATTCCAAACCCCTGTCTACTTCTATGCTCAAGAAATGTTTGTTGTCAAATGCTCAAATTTGCAATTGTTTTAGTTAAATGCGTATGTATTGCACATTGAATATCATAATTGTACGTTGTACTGATGGGAGTAATGTTAGAAATGAGTGTTGTGCATATTAATATTGTATGAAGTTGTTTATGTAGGTGTTGTATTCTGTATGATTTTAATGTTGGATCTAGGTTGCCATTGTGAATGAGCATAAGCTCAATGGTTATTCCTAATAAACAAACAAACAAAATGCTAAAGACAGGAGCATGCGCAAATTTAGGGAAAAGTCAGGGTCACTGCAGTACTTCTCAAGGACGCCAGGACATTTCTGGATCTTCCGCCACACTGCCTGGGTGAAATGAAAGAACAACCCCTGACCTCAGCTGCTGTAAACATAGATGAAAAAGCTTTCCAAGCCAGTCTTTCAAAATCCATTGTGGTAGTTGTGGTCCTCAGGGCAGGACATAATGCAGACAGCTGACTGAAAACACGGGAATACAAGGCATAAATTAGTGTTGGAGACTTCTGCCTTCACTAATCATAGTAAAAAATGATTAGCAATTACCAAAAATTGATATTTTTGCTGAAAACACCATAAAATGTACTTATCTTGCTCTGTATTGATAAAATACAGATTTACACAAGTTTCTGAGACTGTTTTATTTAGCGTTTGAAAGTAAAGCAATTGTGCAGCAGCATATATTTTAAGAGCCGAGATTGGATATCTGCCAAAGCAGATTATGAATTCATGAGTGTGAGCATGATTATGATTGTGAGTCATGACAAATTAAACATAATGAACCCCTGCCCCAGCATAAAAACTCCACCTGGGACCATGATTGACCACACAGGAACCACCTGGGACCGTGACTGACCACACGGTAACCAACAAGGAATGGGTGCGATCTGTTTGCTACTCTTCTTTATTTTATTTATTTAGTTTTTGATGACTGGCTAGGTACACTAGACAAATCCTGCCTATTTTCAGGCACGACCCGGGGAAGAGGGATACAGATGAATGCCAACTGGCCTTGAACCAGATTAAGCTGTTGGTAGTATTTTTAGTGAATGAGGGAATTGGCCAGGACACTGGGGAAATTCCCTACTCTTTCGATAAGTGCCATGGGATCTTTAACATCCACCTGAACTACCACCTGTCCAGGCAGATGGGACCTCGGTTTAACGCCTCATCCAAAAGACGGCACCTCAGAAGTGCAGCACCTTCTCATGCTGCACTACAGGCACCACCACCAGGCATGTAGCCAGTAATTCTGGACTGTTTTTTGGGAGGGGCTCATGTGGTCCACCATCCTCAACTGCCAAATCACTATGACGCCTTGGTTTAGCACCAAAAAATATGTCTACAGCCCTGTCTAGGTTGAATTCAGATGGAAGAGGGCCCTGCTTTTTAATACGAATCAGTGTTTCTACAGTATCGTCTGCCAGACTTGCTCTCCAGTCAGTTTTTACCTTGTTCATAGTTGAAAAACACCTTTCTACAATTGCATTAGACAGAGGAAATACTCTCAACACATTGACAAACTTCAACAGATTTGGATAGGAATTTTGGAAATCACATGCCAGCTTTGACCAGATAGCAGAGGTAGAAAGATTGATGAAATTGGTTTGAGCAAAAATCTTAAACTCTTGCCATTCTGCAAGTAGCAGAAATACTGTCACACTCGGGCTGCAAAAGTGCTGAAAAGTGGTCAGCTACTCCAGTAATGTCACTGTTACCATACAGCTCCAGCTCCTTTCTGTCTGCAGCTGGCCAAAGTCTGATATCTAACACTTTTGCACGGTTATAGATATTACTTTCATCAGTCAAACCAAACCTTTGTTCACAACAGTTCTCATTGTTTGTAATGTATTTCTTAGTTTGCTGTTTAAAAGTTTTAACAACTTGGCCACTAAAATGTGTTAATTTCGCACCCTTGTATGTGACTTGAGCACATGTTCCTGAAAGAACATCAGGCCTATTTTGTAAGAGAATGTAAAGTTCACTGCCACCTATGGGACCACTCTGCTTAGCATGGTCAAGAGTGTTTCTCAAAGTTTCAACAGAGCTAAGTAGCTCTGGCATTTTAACTACTTCTTTTTGAAGTGCTAGTGAGAATCTGGCAAGTGGCTGAAGCGGCTGTTCAAAATACAAAAGGTGTGCCACCATTTGGAATTTAGCCATAATTTGCAACACTCCCTTGTCATTGGCCTGGTTATGGGTTGGGTCTGCGGCCATAGATTCTAAATGGGCACAAATTACAGGGAGTGATTTGGTAACAGCACAGGTGGCAAGAAGTTTATGCTGCACCCAATGTGTGCCATGGGCCTTCTTGGGCTTTTCAACTGACGTCTTCATGGCCTGGGTAGGACCATAACTCTCTGAGTCTCTTAGAACGTTTCTGATAGAGATAAAGCAGTTGGGTCAGAAAGTTTGAAACATCATTGAAATAGGTGTTATCCAAAGCATCTTTTGTGGCCAGTTCTAACCTGTGGAGAAACAGTGAACACCAACTAACCGCTGTATGTCTTCCCTTAAAAGAGCAGCAAGCCCCTGCCTTACACCCATGTTGACAGATGCCCCATCAGCCCCAAACCCAACCATGTGTTTTTTGTATTAAGGCAACACTCTAGAAAAATGTCTAAAAGGAGATTTTTCAATCCCTGACTTGTGCTATCTGATAAAGCTTTAATTCATAAAAACTTAGTCTCCACTTGACCATTGATTGGATTTACATAAATTACTTGAACCAGTTCCTTTTCAATTACACCACTGTCAGTACTACCATCCATAAGCACTGAAAAATAATTTGCATTTTTGACAGTTGCTAGCAAGTTTTCTTCTAGGTTCTTGCCAATACACATTGTGAGTTCTTTCCCACTAACAGCGTTAATGTATTTATTTCCCAAATGAACTCCATGGCACTTCTGTTGTTCTGCTGTCGCTTCAGACTTTTTAATAGGGATGTCCTCTTTGGCCATCATATACAGGATCTCCATCAGCCTGCCTAGAATCATTCTATGCTGTTCCTCTGCATTACTGAAAGCTCTCCCTGCAAATAAATACGTTTTAAGTGTCTGTCCTAACCCCCCCCCCCCATTTTAAACTTACCAATTGTGGTGACGATATATATCAAGTGTTGACCTTGTTCTACCAAATTTGAAAATGTTAACAGCTTTCTTGTGCTGCTCTGTCAGAAGATTGTTTTGGGATGGTGTCAACTTTTAGCTGGGGCCTGTAATCCCTGCAATTAAATCCTCACTGAGTTCCTCAACCCACATAGCTCATCTCTGTACTGCAGCATAATTTGCAACTAACACGCACTGCACAGTCTCTCTTGCTGCTAATCTGTAGCCATTTTTTTCTGGATCATATTTGGTGCCATCCTCTGCAGTTGCTAATTTAACTCCAGCCATGTCAGACTGCAATTAAAAGTTTGAAGTTAGCAAAATAAGACTCTGTCAAGCTGTGAATTAACACATCAAGTTTCTGTAATCTGTCTAACTCTCTGTAAAAAAAACAAAAAAAAACGATAATGGCAGCTGCAGATTTGCTGTGACCCCGAGCCCCCTCCCCAAAATGTCCCCATCTTCTGCCATAGGCAGGGCACACACTTAAAGTTTCAGAGCTGTGAACAGAACACTTTCCCAAAGTTCACTACTGCAGGAAAGCTGGCATCAGGGCATTATTTATGTTTAAATTGTCCCCGATCTCTGCCACAGGCAGGGTACACACTTAAAGTTTCAGAGCTGTGAACAGAACAGAGACTTCCCCAAAAGTTAACTGCTGCAGGAAAGCTGGCAGCAGAGCATAGTCTACTTGTCCCCAATCTCTGCCATAGGCAGGTCAAACACTTAAAGTTTCAGAGTTGTGAACAAACATTTCCCCCAAAGTTCACTGCTGCAGCAAAGCTCTAGCTGGCACCAGGGCTAGTGTCTTAATTTGTAATGTCCCTTCAGGTCTGATGGGCAGGGCACACAAGAGTTACAACTTACTTCCCCGGTGCAACAGAGCAGGTGTATTTTTGTTTTTGTCCCCTTCATGTCTGCCAAAGCAGGGCAGGCACAGGTACAGTTTTTTACTGCTTTGTTTCCTCTTCCCTGAGAACTCTGGAAAAACCAGGGCACAATTCTTAATCATCACTGCTGCAAAAAAGGGCTGTCTGGGCACAAAAAAAGCAGGCAGGGCGGGCATGTCATTCATTGTCCCCTTCATCTTTGCCAAAAGCAGGGTGCATTTACTTCAATGTCACAGAAGTTTTTCTTTTGTTTCCCAGTCCCCTTCATAAAACTATCTGGAGTAAACCAGGGCACAGTTGATCTTACTTTGAGAAACAGCTCTTGCAGCAGGTTACACCATTAGGACTGAAACCGGCAGGCACCAGGACCCCACGGAAAAATTCTAGCTAGCAGTATCCAGCGAGGACCGCCTCAACGCCGCCCCTCCTGAAGTCAGCCATCACATAAAAAGGGTGGTCCCCAGCATCCCCAGTTCTTTCCCCGCCGCCGACTACAGCATCAGCCTCACGGACGCCTGCTCTGTAGATATGACGCTGAAATCTTTTTCTTCGAAAATCATCGATCCACGCCTGCTTCTCCTACCCCTTCACTCAAAGGCCATCCTCCAGGCGCTGCGGCAAACAGATCCCTTTGCCGACCATCATTCAGCCTGTGTCAGGTGCCTGGGCCCAGAGCACGACACCCAGGCCTGCTCCATTTGCCACCAGTTTAACAGCAGGACCTGGATCTGCCACCAAAAGGCCTTCAGGGATTCCTCCTCGAGGAGAAATTAAAAAGATGGAGAAACAACCTCGCTCCAAGGGGAATCTTCCCACAAGTCTGGGAAACACCAGGAAAAGCATCGGACACGGATAGGGCGAGATCCCTCAGCAGGGCCTCCGAGTCCAGGCTATCTCCAGCTCTACCCAGTCCGACTGCTCTCCTTCCCAGGCTCGCTCCCATCTCCCCAGTGAAGGCAAGGTCTTCAGGGTGCTCTTCTGCTCTCCTGCACCCCAAGACCTCCAGGGCGCCAGAAGCCGGCAAGCCTGATTCCTCGGAGAAACACAAGAAGTCCTCCTAAATCAGGAGTACATCGGACCGACGCCGTCACTTCGATGTCAGGTCTGTCTCCAGCCTCGAAAGGCTCCTGAATGGAAGACTGCTGAACTGATGTCCCTCAAGCGGACAACGGAATCCAAGAAGGTATCCGAACCAGCGCCCACGAAGACAACAATACCAACACCGGTGGATACCGGACATCAGGGGTCTTCAGGCAAAGAAGCTACCATGCTGCCGGAAGACCAGACGGGCGACACGGAGGACGCCGGCCTACCCACGGAACCATCGCTGGACATGGTGGTTCCTCGGGACCCGACGCCTGACCCCGGCGACAGGCCCACGCTGATGCCAGGCCAGTCATGGGGCATGAATATACAAGAGGTGAACGAATTGTTCACCTTTCGGTGGGAGACCTCAGAAAAGATATGGTGCCCCCAAGCCTCAGCCACCTCCATCACCCCCGCCTCCTCAGGGCGCTGAAGGTGCCAGGGAACCAACTCCTCCTCCTCAGGGAAGATCGCGAGACAGGAAACGCACATCACGCTCTCCCTCAGGGTCTCTGAGCCCAAAGCGACCCAGGGGCAGACGTCGCTCACTGGGAGATGACTCTAGACTGGATACGTCCCGACACCTCCAGGTCTCCATCTCCTTTCAGTCCCACATCACTAGACCCACGGGACCTCCCAAGGTCACCTCTGGATGGTCCCTCCTTTCGAGAAATTATGAGGCACATCCAGGAAAATATGGGATGGGAGATGGAAGACTTAGACCCCGAGAGACAACGCCTGCCTGTTACCTCAGGCAGAAAAGGCTCAAGCCTGTGGTGGTCCCACCTTTGGTGGACACCTTTACGGATGTCACCAAGGCAGCTTGGAAGCATCCACATTCCACTCCAGCTGTTCCAAAGAAGGCTAACCTTCTCTATAAAGCTACTACAGAGGACCTGTATTTGGTGCAACAACCCCTGGCTGACTCCCTGGTCATTACTGCATCTCATGACAGGTCCCAGCGGCCTCAGCATTTGAGTACCCAGCCTCCGGACCAGGAATCTAAGCAATTGGATTCTATGGGAAGACCCGTGTATGCAGCTGCTACATGCTCAATTAGGTCTTTAAACTATCTGACGCACATGATGCAGTTTCAGAACGCCCTTTGGGAACAGGACCAAGACCTTCTAAAAGATTTTCTGGATGGCGAAAAGGAGGAGGAGCTGCTGAACCTCCTCCAAACTGGTTCGGATGTGGGGACCCAGGTTCTCCAGGCCACTTATGATTCAGCGGACTCGGCAGCCAGGGGAGCAGCCACAGGCGTTTGTCTCCAGAGACACTCATGGTTGTAAGTCTCCGGTTTTACCCCGGACGTCCAGAAAAACATCCTGAACATCCCTTATAATGGAGCGGTCCTCTTTGGTGAGGAGTCCGAAAAGGTCATCACCAAACTGCAGGACGCTGGGAAGGCAGTCAGGACTGTACAAGACATGTACAGACTGAAGTCTGGTTCCTTTCATAGGAACCAGAATCGTTTTTGCGTCCGCCAACAACGGCAACAGCCACGCTCCAGTCAGCAACCCAGGGGCGACTTCGGTCACAAAAATCAACCCAGGTTCCCCTCGGGCCAGGGCCCAAAGCAGCCCAGCCCATGGGATCCAACACCACCACAGCATGACTCCTTCCCGGTCCCCGCCCCTCCTCTAGATCAAAGGGTCGAGAAGGTCAGGGGTCGCATCTCTCATCACCTTTTGGGATGGTAGAGGATAACCTCCGACTGGTGGGTGTTGCTGTGTGTCGAACGAGGTCACTTTATAGAGTTCCTCGATCACCCACCATCCAGACCTCCCCTGCTCTCCCGCTACTCGGGTCAGCATGCCCTGCTTATTCAGCAGGAGATCTTGGCCCTCCTAGACAAGGAGGCCATAGAGCACGTTCCACCAAACCAGAGAGGAAAAGGTTACTATTCTCACTTCTTCCTGGTTCCAAAGAAAACAGGGACTTGCGCCTGATATTGATCTCAGTGACCTCAACACATTCATGTTGTACAAGTGTTTCCGCATGGTGACCCTACCAGGCCTTATTCCCATGCTCAAACAGGGCGCTTGGCTGGCGTCACTGGACATGCAGGACACCTACCTACATCTCCCGATCGCTCGAGCGCACTGGAAATTTCTGCGCTTTGAGTTTCTGGGACGCCACTACCAGTTCCGAGCCCTCCCTTTCGGGCTGTCTTTGGCACCTAGAGTGTTCACGAAGTGCTTGGCAGTGGTGGCAGCAGCTCTCAGGAGAAGAGGCCACTATGTGTTTCCATATCTAGACAACTGACTCCTTATGACACCCTCACGGGATGCCCTGATGTCCGCGATACAAGATGCCTGTTCTTTTTTCCTATCACTGGGCATTACTGTCAACCAGGAGAAGACGCACCTTGTCCCGTCTCAGAACTTGCAGTTCATAGGAGCAGTTCTGGACACCACCCGGGGAAGGACATTCCTTCCTTAGGACAGGGCAGAACGTATCAGATCCCTCATAGGGAACATAAAGGAAAAGAAGACGGTACCGGCCCACACATGGCAGCTGCCATTGCAACAGCTCCCCTAGCTCGACTCCATATGCAGGTCACCCAATGGATGTTGAGGGCACAATGGGACCAGAAGCGGATCATTGCAGCATCCAGTTTGGATTCAGAATGCCGTCACCTGAGACTGGAATTGGTGGCTTGTCCCAGACCACCTCTCAATGGGAATCCCTTCATTGCGCTGTCTCCTTCAGCAACTCTCTCCACAGATGCCTCAGGTTTCGGATGGGGAGCTCAACTCAGCAGGTCAGGACTCAAGGCTCCTGGTTGTCTCTGGAATCACAGCTGCACATAAATATTCTAGAGATGAGAGCCATCCTTTCAAACAACATGAAGTCTTGCTGTATTCTGACATATTGCAGTGATGTCCAACCTTTGAACTGCCCCGGAGATGAAAGAGTTAACTTTCCATGCCAGGCATGGAACGCTGAGCTCAAGCTCGGTTGAGACTCTGTTGCTGTTTGAAGTTAAACCTTCAGATTCTTTACTCCGCCTCACTGAACAGTCGCTCCGGAGATTTCTCCTTTGCTCGGTTCAAGTTTGTTGGTTAAGTGCGTTGCTTCTGTTTTCACTCGATTTAACCCGTTAACCTGTCGGTTCAGTCTCTGTCTGTGGTATCGTGAGATACTAGATAGGTTTATTTTCTTGTTCTTCGTGTGGAACTTGTAAACGTGGATCAGTTCGGTTTGAACCGATCAGGTTGTTCAAAATGTTTATTCTACTTTTAGAGTGTGTTACCGGTCCTTACTGAGTTCTAAAATGTGGATTTCTTATGGTTTTTCACGACCTGTAACACGGTCAGGGAACCGATAAAGTGTCTTGCCTGGTGGATTGCGAAAAAAGTAAGGTTAGGATGGGCCGTGTCTGAGAAACCCAAAGAAAACCGTTTCCAGTTTCAACACTAGGTGTGGGAAGTTCATTAAGGCTACCCCACACTACTTTGAGGCTATTGTCGGGTTTGACCACCTTGATTAGACTGCCAGATTGTAAGAATTTTTGCAGCTACCGGTAAAGAGATTGGTAGGCCTAAGGGGAGGTTAAGAAGTCCGTGGCTGGATGGCTGGCCGGTTCGGTTCCAACCGAACCAGAAGGAGCCCTCTGCGGGCAAACTTCTTTCGGCAAGAGAACCGACTCCGGTTTGCTGTTCCGGATAAGAAAGAAGAGATAAATCAGCCGGTGCGGTCCACAAATCTTTCTCCGACCGCTGATGAAATAGCCAAAGCGATAAGGATTGTTCAGTCGCTAACCTCGTTTCGGACTCGGAACTGCACCATCAGGAAGGGCTCGGTTCAGTTGGTCTCCGTTCCGTGGACCATAATTTGAAGATTTTTATGAACCGGAGGAGGAGGAAGGAGATGGAGGATAGTGAGGTGATTATGAAAGTCTGATGTGCCTATTGGCTGACCCGGACATCTCCCAGACAGACCTTCAGGGTTTCTCCTCCAGTTTTGAGTCCCCTTCCCATTTTATGTTCTACAAAAAAGTGGCTGAACTCTTCAGCTCTATGGAGGAAGTTGTGGGATGACCAGGAGGAGCCTGACTATGTTGAAATGATGGATATCCCAGAGTTCAGGAGGCTGTCTATTCCCCTTCATAAGTCCTTTGGAAACAGACAATAAAATTTTCAAGACTCTAATTCTATACCTGTGGACAAGAGGAATGGACAAGAGGTTATCTCTGTGCTCAGATACTGAGTTCCTTACCCAGCAATGCAGCCATGTTGGGGTAGTGCAGGCTGCTGCCTGTGATATGCAATATTCCCTGGCTTCACACCCCAGATAAGGACTCCAGGAGGATTGATGCCATGGCAAAGGAAACAGTATATGGCAGCATCTTTGGGACTCAGCTGGCTGTATTATATGTATTTCCGTACAGCTAGATATCAGAAGTCTAGATGGGACACCGTAATGGCTTTAGCTAAACAGGTCCTTGCCGGCTTGCCAAGGGAGCTGGAGCAGGGCTGTGCGGATGGTTGAGGCATCCAAGGTGCAATTCCATGCTGCAGTGGACTCTCAATGATGTTTCATCTATCTAGCGTGCTAGCATTTGTGGCCCTTGTGGGATGGCTTGGGCTCAGATGTACTAGTCAGTTCTAGGACACCCAGACTAAGGGCCATGGATTTCCTTTTGTGGTATTATCTGCTTTGGGAGCAAATAGGAACTACATGAAGAAATGATGAATATGGGACCACCCATAGAGTGCTAGGCCAAGGAAAGGCAAGTCACTCCAGAGGCAGTATCTGTGCTAGGTTTTCATAGGCCTTCACCGCCCAGTCCTCTTCTTTTATGCCCAGCTTTCTGAGGGAGGCAGACGGGCCAAGCAGACCTGCTTCCTCCTCAGCCTCGCCAAATGTGGGCATCTGGGGATTGCCAGGCCGATTCTCCACCACCCGGTGGTGGCTGGTTATTGTCAGGACTGATTTGTTAAATGTGACAATGGGTCCTGGAAGCAGTGTCAGGACTGGTTCGTGCTTGCTTTGAGATGAGAACCAGATCCTTCCACCTGCAAATTCTTAGAGCACTTGCCCCGAGGCAGAGGTTCTTCTCTCTTGGCTCTGAGAGCTACAGAGAGGGGTTCCACCTTCACACAAAGGGAAAGGATTGTACTCGTTCCAGGTATTCCTAACCCCAAAAGACAGGAGAATGGCGGCCCATCCTGGATCTCAGATATTTAAACAAGCACCTTTTAAAGCCAAAGTTCAAATGGTGACTCTGGGAATAATTCTACCCTTTCTGAGGCCAGGGGACTGGCTAATCTCCTGGACCTCAAGCATGCCTATTTCCATATTCTTATCAGAAGCTCCCACCGAAAGTACCTCAGGTCTCGAGCTGCCCTCAGACCATTACCAATTCAGAGCAATGCCCTTCGGCCTAACCTCTGCTCCAAGGGTGTCCACAAAATGCCTGGCAGTAGTAGTTGCCTTCCTAAGGAGAAAAAGGATCTCCATCTTTCCATACCTGGACGACTGGCTTATAGTAGGCCAGTCTCCAGACCAAGTCAAGTTACACCTACAGATAACTCAGCAACTGCTCACTTCTCTAGGTTTCCTTCTGAATCTTTCAAAGTCAGTTCTAGAGCCTGTATAGCTCCTCACCTTCATAGGGGCAGAGCTAGATACAGTAAGGGCAAGAGCCTTCCTTCTCTGGACAGGCAGGACTCTTACCTCACTGGCTTCTTCATTCACCCTCAGGTGTCTCGACCAGCAAGGCATTTTCTGCAGCTCCTGGGGCACATGGCTGCTTCTACAGCAGTGGTGCAGGGATCAAGATTTCAGATGAGGGACATTCAGTTCCACTTGAGAGCCTTCTAGTCTCAGAAAAAGGACCCTCTGCCCAAACTGATTCCAGTGACTCGAACTCTGATTCAGGCATTACAGTGGTGGCAGGATCAGGACACTCTAAGACAGGGAGTTCCTTTTGTCACTCAGTCTCATTCTCTAATCCTTACTACAGATGCCTCCCTCTTGGGCTGGGGAACCCACCTGGGGGACCCTGACCACCCAAGGGTTGTGGTCTCCTCAGGAATCTCTGCTTCACATCAATCTATTAGAACTCAGAGCAGTGTTTCTAGCACTTCAAGCTTTTTACAAGTCTGTTCAGAACAGAGTAGTTCAGGTCAGGACGGACAATACCACCACAATGTGGTATATCAACAAGCAAGGGGGCACTCGGTCTACGGTCTTGTGCACAGAGGCAATGAAGTTATGGTCTCTGGCCTATTCCCTGAACACCTCTCTTACAGCAGTACACATCCCAGGCAAAGACAATGTCCTGGCAGATGCTCTCAGCAGGATATCTCAGGGCCATCACGAATGGTCCCTGGATCCCCTGGTTTTGAAGGTGATCTTCTCCAGATGGGGCACTCCACAGATGGATCTTTTTGCAGCCCCAGACAATCATCAACTTCCTCTCTATTGCTGCAGGCCCCCAGTGTTGGGCTCAGTCCCCCTGGATGCCCTAGTTCTCAATTGGGAAGGGAAGTTCCTGTATGCTTTTCCCCGCTTCCCTCTCCTGTTCAAGGTGTTAGTCAAAATCAGGTCTCAACCCTGCAAGGTGATTCTGATTGCTCCAGACTGGGCCAGACAGCCCTGGTACCCTCTCTTGTTGTCCTTAGCAGTCCACCTTCCCCTGTCTCTTCCCAGGAATTACAACCTGTTAACATGTGCTCAGGGAGGGTTTGGTATCTGAATCTCAAATCTCTCAACCTCAAGGCCTGGCTCTTGAAGAGTTAGAGTTTGCTGATTTACACTCTCTCAAGGTGTTCTGGATATCTTGAAGGCTTCTGTAAGCCTTCCACCAAAACACATACAACTCTAAGTGGAAAGATTTTCTATATGGTGCTCTGGCAAGCATATTTCTCCAGAGTCTGCTGGTCTGCCCACAGTCCTAGACTACATGGTTCATCTTAATAGCATGGGACTCAGACCAGCTACATTAAGAGTGCATCTGGCAGCTGTCTCTGCCTTCCTTTCAGCAGGCAAACACTTCCCTTTCAGCTCATCCTGTATTTTCTAAATTTTTCAAGGGATTACTTCATACCAATCCTCCCTTCAGGGACCCTGCCCCTGCTTGGGACCTTAATGTTTGCATTGCTCAGCTTATGCAACCCCCCTTTGAGCCTTTGTCTTCAGCAGAGCTTAAGTAGTTGACTTGGAAAATTGTTTTCTTGGTGGCCATCACTTCTGCCAGACGCATAAGTGAGTTACAGGCCCTGTCAGTGGAGCCTGATTGTTCCCTCTTTCCATAGAGATAAGGTGGTCCTCAGGACTAATAGGAAGTTTTTGCCTAAGGTGGTTTCAGATTTCCACCTTAACCAGTCTATTTCCCTTCCTGTTTTCATCACTGACCATTCCTCCTCTGGGGAGAGGAGGCTGCACAGTTTGGATGTGAAAAGGGCCCTTAGCTACTACATAGAGCGCACCAAGGGTCACAGGTTTGACTCCCTCAACTGTTCCTCACTTATGGTGAGGTTGGTAAGGAAAACCTGCCACTAAAGATCTATTGCCAGATGGATTGTCTCTTGCATTCAATTTTGCTATGAAAAACTAGGTAGGATCCCACCCTCAGGCCTGAGGGCTCACTCTACCAGAGGTACAGCTGCTTCCCTGGCTGCTGCCAGGATATTCCTATCTTAGAGATTTGTCAAGCACCACCTGGAAAACAGTACACACTTTTACCAAGCATTAATCTCTGGATATCCAGGCTAGGAGTGATGCTCGGTTTGGCACAGCAAGTGCTTCAGAGCCTATTTCCTAAATGTAGGTTCTGTCCCTCCTCCATGGAGGTACTGCTTGATAGTCTGCAATATGTCAGAATACAGCAAGACTTCATGTTGTTTGAAGAAAAATTACTCACCTTAGTAATGTTGTTTCTTCTAATGGAGTCTTGCTGTATTCTGACCTCCCCCCTCCTCTCAGAACCTTGGTTTTTGGGATGTGGGTGGGCAGTAGCAGTGTTGGCACTCGGGAGGTGCCCCCACCCCTTCTTTTCTCATCCCTTTAGTTGGGGTGTGTGGGTGTTGTGTTTTGTTTTATTTTTTGGGTTTCCTGACTTGAGTCTTTGTTTTGGGACCAAAAAATCTTTTTATTATATTTAGTAGCCAGTTTGCTAGTGTAAGTTTACAGTTTCCACACAGAGCACCCAGTGAGTTTAGCTCGTAAAGATCTGACGGTTTAACTTCAAACAGCAACAGACAGAGTCTCAACTGAGCTCGAGCTCAGCGTTCTATGCCTGGCATGGAAAGTTAACTCTCATCTCCGAGGCAGTTCAAAGGTTGGACATCACTGCAATATGTCAGAATACAGCAAGACTCCATTAGAAGAAACAACATTACTAAGGTGAGTAATTTTTTCTTATTCACTACAGGCATTCCAGATGGAAATTCCACCAGGTACTGTTCTGGTGCAAACAGACAATACCATGGTGATGTACTATCTCAACAAACAAGGAGGCACTCATTCCTACCCCTTTTGCAGGGAGGCTTAAAGGGTTTGGGAGTGGGTATTGCAACATGGCACAGATATTATTGCAGTGCATGTTCCCGGAGTGGACAACACTATCGCGGACAATCTAAGCTGATCACAGGCCAGAGTCCACAAATGGGAACTGCTTCAGGAAGTCATGAGAGGATCTGTTCCACAGATGGGGACACCAGAATTAGACCTCTTCACGTCCCCATACAATGCAAAACTGCCCAATTTCTGCTCGCTAGATCCAGGGCCTGGTGTTTTCTGGTGAGACACGTTGTCCCTCTCACGGACGGGCAGGTCCCTCTACACTTTCCCTCCCTTCCCTTTGATCCAGAGGGTTCTGTTGAAGCTCTGACAAGAGTGGGCGTGCCTTATTCTAGTAGTTCCCTTTTGGCCCAGGCAGATTTGGTTCCCTGTCTTACATCAGCTGGCCCAGGAACCTCTGGTGCCTCTGCCATTCTACTCCCATCTTCTGTCCCAGGATGCAGGCTCTTTGGTCCATCCGGATCTTCGGTCTCTGAACCTGCATGCCTGGCTCCTAAGGATATAGCAGTCCTGAGTGCAGGGGTCTCTCAGGAAGTTGCGGACGTTCTGGTAGCAGCCAGAACACCTTCCACTATGCCACTTACGCCATGAAGTGGCGCAGATTCTGTATTTGGGGTGAAGCTCGTGGATTGACCCCATTGGATTGTTCTGAGAGGTCTGTTTTGGACTACCTCCTATCCCTTTATGAGGCAGGTCTTGCCTACTCCTCCATCAAGGTGCACCTATGCAACTGCTTCGTATACCATTCTCCAATAGGTCACTGGTCTGTAGCTCAGCTAGAGGCTTCTTAGCTTTTGCAGTGGCATCCTGCACTTGAGACCTCCCATCGAGACCCAGTTCTACCTTGGGATCTTCCTTTCATTCTAGAGCAGCTTACGCTGCTGCCTTTTGAACCAGCTGCAGATTGCGAGCTGCATCTCTCCTGCTTGGAAGACGTTTCTTTTAGTTGCTGTTACTTCTGCCAGAAGAATTTCTGAACTTCATGCACTTATGTGCAAGCATCCTTATTTGGTTTTTCACAAGGACAGGGTGTCCTTAAAGACGAATCCTAAGTTCCTCCTCAAGGTGATCTCAGCTGTCACTCTCAACCAGGATATAGACCTGCCTGTGTACTACCCAAGTCACTGTAACAGGGGGGAGGCCCTGTTGCACACTCTGGATGTGCATAGGTGTCTCAGATATTACCTGACCAGAACCAAGGCACATTGCAAGTCGGACCAGCTCTTTGTTTCATACACACAAAGAATGCCTGGTGCTCCTGTTTCCAAACAGTCGCTGTCTCGATGGCTGGTAAAATGCATTATGTTCTGTTACCAGAGCGCAACAAGACTTTACTGGGACTGGTAAAGGTCATTCTATGAGGGGTGGCTACCTCCTTCGCTGCACTCAAAATGTCTCACTTCAGCCATCTGTGTAGCAGCAACCTGGAGCACTGTACACACCTTTATCAGGCACTACAGTTTGGATATTGCGTCTAGGCATGAGAGCTAGTTCGACTGGTGGTCCTTCAGGGACTTTTGTCCTGAACTCTGAGACATCTCTCTATCCTCCTCAAAATAAAATTGTTCCCTTACTGCTTGGGAATCAGTCCTAATGGTGTAACCTGCTGCAAGAACTGTTTCTCGAGTAAGATAGTACAATTCGTAAGAACTTACCGTAACAGTAGATCTTCGAGAACAGCTCTTGCAGCAGGTAGTTTCCCTCCTACCTTCCCCTTTGGAGGTTGAGTCTTCTGACCTAGTTTCTAGGCTACTGCGTCTTTTGACGCCTATTACAAACCTTCCTTTGGAAGCGGATCCTCGGTCTCCCCTTCAGATGTCACCTTTGGGCCGGGAGTCTCCAGCAGGAGAACTGGGAATGTTGGGGGACTGCCCCTATTTATGTGATGGCTGGCGTCGAGGAGGGCCAACGTTGGAGGCAGTCCTGCTGGATACTGCTAGCTAGAATTTTTCCAGTGGGGTCCTGGCACCTGCCAGCTTCAGTCCTAATGGTACAACCTGCTGCAAGAGCTGTTCTTGAAGATCTACTGTTACGGTAAGTTCTTACGTAACTGTACTTTCTTCTTGTTCTGTTCCCAAAAATGGTCTGCTACTTGCAAGTCAATACAGTTTGTGTGCTTAATCCCCCATCATCATTGCTGCAATAAGGGCTGGGCGTATTTTAAAGTTGGGCATAACTGTTTATCCACTGTTGTCCCTTCACCTCTGCCAAAAGCAGTCCTCAGAACTCTCTGGAAAAACCAGGGCACAATATTTGTTTTCTGTTCCCAAACAGTTTGCAAGAGCACAGTTAAGTTTGATATTTTCCCCCAGATTAGCCACTTAACATTCGATTGGGCTGGGCACAAAATAAAGACTGTTTATACTTGTTCACTCTGCCAAGCAATAGTTAGTTCACATTTACTTGTTGTTTTCTCCCTGATTCCTCTCTATTAATTTTTGCCCACGACTCTCTGCCCTGCTGCATGCCCTCGCATTCAGTTCACTCCTCCAGGCTCCCCGGACAAAAACTGAAAAGTTGTACTTGTTTTTTTTTTTGTAGAGACTCCCCGATTGTCTGCTGAGCTCTGCACGCTGCTTCTCCACGAGTAAGTTGCTCGGCCAGGTATCTGCATCACACCTGCTCACCCTGCCATGATGCTTTGCATGGCTCTGGTCTCCTCTCATGTCATCTCAGCCTCCTCAGCTCCACTGAGCTACTCCTCCCTGCAACACAAATAAAAAAATTGATTACCGGACACCACCAACGAGTTAAAAAGTACTAATTAAGTTTAAAAAAAAAAAGGAAACTGGAATTTGCCTTAAGTTTTGCCCCGGATGGAGCTTTTGGACCTGCTTGCTCTTTTCTTGGGGTCATGCTGCAAAGGACGTTCATTTCTCCCTTGAGAGACTTTGGGGGTCGCTGGCCAATCAAGAGGGATGCGGGGGAGGAGGAGGACAGAAAAAAAAAATGGAAAATGTTTTTTTTAAAGAAACATGGCCCTAAATGCCAAAAAGGGCATTTTAAAGGACCCAGGGCCAATTCAGAATGATTAGCAATGACTGCTAATCTTTCCAGAGGTTGGCTTGCTTTTCCCCGATCTTGGGTCATAAATTGCGATGCAAACCCGCATATTTTATGTCTTGGAATATGGTGCTGTCCTGCAAGAACACATAAGCACATACAGTGCTGTTACAGCGGTGCCAGAAGTCCGACCATGTACTGTGTAATGTTAGTCGAATAATGAGGGGCAAGATTTAAATGTTCCATCCATCATCCAGTCTTGCCAATCTTTCAAAAACGCCAAGTTACCCTCTGTGGCAGACATTAAAAAGCAGTCAGCCTCTTTGCTGCTGTCATAAATCAAGAACATCTACCCCAAACTTGTAAGAGTAAATTCTGGGGGAAATCACCAGGTCGTCCACTGTGGTGGGGGTTGCAGGACAACCACGTTCAACCTGCCTAATACACTGAACAGTGCGCTTTATCAGTCTTACACCTGGTAGGCAGCCTGTAACTGACTCAGGAGCAGAGGCTGTGCACTCAGCAACAACCTGTGCAGTTGTTTCCACTCCTGTTCGTGCATGCTCCCTTATGTCGGACATCACCCATCGCACACCCACATCTCCAGCATCAGGTACGTGGGTGTGCTCTTTAATTTGAGCAACAACCTCATTACCAACTGTGTGGAGATGAGCTAGACAACTGCATTTATGTGCTTCAGCACATCTCCAGTATACTTTATCAACAGTCTCTTTATCTTTTCTGTGCAAAAATCTACCATGTAGAACAAGGGGCCTACCTTTCTGGCTGGTAAGAAATTCCATATCATTTATTTATTTATACATAATCGGAATTACAAATTTTGAGTCATAGACTCCTTTGCAAAGGCTCCACATCAACAATACAGAGGTTGGGAGCACAAGGGGATATAGAGTATGTCACACAGGGGCTCCCTAGGCCCGACGACCCCCCCCCCAAAAGCTCAGTCTAGGGGTCACAGGTATGTCTCCTACTTGCTCTAACCGGATAAATAAGTCTCTCTGCTATCATGCCAGCAATGTAATCTATAAATTATTTATTATGTATAGAAAGTTGTTTTCCTTTTTGCCATTTACTGTCTTATGTCTCTCCACCTGCTGTAACCACTGTGGAGCAACTGTATAAAAAAATGTTTGAACAAAAATCTGTATATAATTTTTGCTTGCATATAATTTCCTTGTTCCGTCTGTCTTCCCCAACTCTTGTTTCCCCCTCCACCCTCTGTAACCGACGTGGAGCCCTTGTAAAAGAGTCTGTGACTCAAAGGTTTGTAATTCTGAATATACAGTAAATAAAATAAAAAATAAATAGAAGTTTCAACAAGTTCGTATAGACACAATAGTAGGGGGAAAACAATATCACATACTAAGGTGAGTAGAAATACAACGATCATGTAATCTTAGGTCAGACAGACCTGGTGTTCAAGCTTTACAGTGAACAGAAAACATTAATTAGTGTAGTTAAATTACTGTCGTCCAACATGAGAAGCCCCGTAAGGCGATTTTAACATGAAATCCATTTGGAAGCAGCAGGGAAATAGGAAACTTTTGGGAGTCCAGGGAACCTGGAAGGCCTAGGGGCAGTCACACGAGGTGCCCTCTAAGAGGTGGTTTTTCAGTGCCAGTTTAAAAGGGCCAAGCTTAGCTTCCAGGGCGATGGCAACAGGGAGGTTATTTAGCCATTTTGGCACCTGATAAAGGAATGCCCTTTGGCATAGGGAGGTCCAGCAGCAGGGCACAGAGAGTGGTGATCTGGAGTTGCTCCTAGATACTCTTGGTGGGGGGAGGCTTGCTTGACTAGCGAGTTGAGACCAGGTTGGGCTTGTCTGAGGAGGACTTTTTTTGCCAGGAGGCAGGTGTGATATTTTAGTCTCCCATCAAAGTTAAGCCAGTTTGCAGATTTGTAGCGCTCACAGGTATGCGTGGCGTGTCACACTGTGACTAGCGGCAGGTTTTGTTTAGCATGGTTTTGATACGTAGGAGTGTAGTCTGGTCAGCAGTGCCATATATTATGATGCCATAGTCCAGGAGGGAGAGGACTGACGAGATAACTGCTATTCGAGAGCTTCAAGGGTGAGATAGTGTTTGTTGCAGTATAGGAGACCAATCCTGATGTTTAGGGCAGAGGACAGATGCTGAATATGAGGTGGAACATGAGGATGTGTCAAGTATGATACCCAGGTACTTGAACATGGATACTTGCTCAAGAGGGCGTTTATGGAGGTTCAGACAGTAATCACAGTTTGGGTTCTGGCGGTGGGTAAAAAGCATGGATTTGTTTTTTTGGTAATTTAGGATTAGCCTGTGGGCCATAAACCATTTTTCAGTGTCGTTGAATAGGTCTTGGAGGGTGTGCTGGAACATTGGGGTGGCTCACAAAAATGACCGCATCGTCCGCGTAAAGAAGTAGGGTACCAGGACATGAGTTGGGAAGGGGAGTTTAAAAAGACAGTAAAGAGGAGGAGGCAGAGTATCGAGCCTTGGGGAACACGGAGAGAACAGGGTGACTGGAGAAAATAGTGGAGCCAAACTTTACTTGTTGGGTCCTACCAGCTAGATAATCAGAGAACCAGGAGACCGAGTCTTGGGAGAGGCCCATGGAGGGAGTATGTCAAGAAGCAAGGTGTGACTAACGGTATGGTGAAGTCGATATAGACCAATCCTACAAAGTGTCCGTTGTTGGCGGCACTGTGTATGGACGTATATTTGAGGAGTGCAGTGGTGGTACTGTGTCCCCATGGAAGCCGTGTTGTCTGGGCGACAGCAGGTTGTGATTGTTGAGGTAGTCTGTTGACTGATCCGAAACAATTTTTCAAACTTTGAGAGGATTGAGATGGGTGGTAGTTATTTGGAGAGTACGGTCCCTCCTTTGAGTATGGGGTTATGACTGCACATTTCAGGGCATGGGAATTTCCTAGGCATAGTGACTTGTTTTAGGATTTTAGTTAGAGGAGAGCACCTCGTCTGATGTGAGGCGGGTGAGTTTTAAATGCAGCGTGTCACCACTGTGTTGCGATTTGTTAAGAAAGTTGGATAGTATCTTCTAGCTGCACTTGTGGAAATGATCCGGAGGTGGAAAGGGGGAATGTTGTTAAGCATGTGGTGCCCAGGGGTGGATCCGGGGGGTCGAAAAATTAGGAGGGAGAACACTGCTAAGGTCGGAGAAGGTTTTGTTTACGGTGTTTGAGATGACTTGGGGGTCCTGGACATTGGAGTCATTGATATTAAGCTGGACTGGAGGGGGAAAATACCACCTTCCCACTAAGTTCTTTAATATTTTTCCAGAAATCCAACCCCGCGCTCCATGTTGATGTGAGGGCCTGCTGATAGTGGGATGCTTTTGCTTGGTGGATGGCCCAGGTGCATTTATTCCTAGTCTCTATACAGTTGCCTATCTTGTGTTAGACAGAAAAGGAAGTGCAAAGAAGAGAAACCACTTTGGTTCTCAAATATAGTAGCAGAAAGGTCAGAGCCAAAGGCTGGCCTTCAGGAAATATAAAGGAACACAGCGGGATGAAGATAGGGAGGCATACCAAACTGCCCTAAGGGAAGCAGGGAAGGCAGTAAGGCAGGCAAAGTCCCAAACTGAGGAAACACTAGCACGAACAGTAAAGAAGGTGACAAGACTTTCTATAGATACATTAGTGAAAGGAGAAAGTCCAGAGGGTATTGCTAAGCTTAATGGAGAAAAGGGAGCATGTGAGGAGGGACCCTGTAAGGCATCTATCCTAAATAGATACTTTGCTCAGTATTTACTGAAGAGAAGGTAGGGCAGGGCCCACAGCTCAGCATCATGGACACAGGGGAGGAGGTGAGCACTACTCCCTTCACAAAAGAAAGGGTCCTACAAGACTTGCTAAGCTCAGGGTGGATAAGGCAATGGGACCTGATGGCATACATCCCAGGGTACTTAAGGAGCTAAATGTGGAACTAGCAGAGCCATTAGCAGAACTGTTAGTGAGTCTCTGAGCACAGGAGAGGTCCCAGAAGACTGGAGAAGGGCTCATGTGATCCCGCTCCACAAGAGTGGTAGCAGAGGAGGCGGAAACTACAGACCAGTCAGTCTTACCTCTGTAGTGGGCAAGATTATGGAGGCACTCCTTAAGGAAAGGATAGTACAACACCTGGAATCCATAGGGCACAGGATCCAAGGCGCATGGGTTTACAAAGGAAGGTCCTGTCAAACTAATCTCATATATTTCTTTGACTGGGTAACCAGAGTGGTGGACCAAGGGGGAGCAGTTGATGTCGCCTACCTTGACTTCAGCAAAGCTTTTGACACTGTTCCACATAGAAGATTGATAAATAAGCTGGGTAGGCTCGAGGTGGTTCAGAAGTTGGTCAACTGGGTGGCAAACTGGTTGACGGGCAGAAAACAGAGAGTGGTGGTAAATGGTATACAGTCAGAAGAGATGCAAGTCACAAGTGGGGTACCTCAGGGATCAGTCCTGGGGCCAGTCCTCTTCAACATCTTCATTAGTGACCTTGCAGATGGACTAGAGAGTAAGGCTTGTCTGTTTGCAGATGACACCAAGATCTGCAACAGAGTAGATGATCCAGATGGGGTGGGCAGAATGAGAAGAGATCTGGATAAACTAGCAAATGGTCAGAAGAGTGGCAACTGGGATTTAATGCAAAGAAGTGCAAGATCATGCACATAGGGAAGAGAAACCCTGAAGCCACCTATAGGCTGGGAGGAGTTGCTAGCAGTCACAAAGGAAGAAAGAGACTTGGGCATCATTATCACTGATGACCTGAAAATCATCAAGCAGACCTCTAAAGCAGTAGGTAAGGCTAGGGGGTGTTAGGGTGTGTTTGTAGGGGTATCACAAGTCGTAAGAGGGTAATAATCCCTCTTTACAAGACACTGGTTAGGGCCCCATCTGGAGTACTCATGCAGTATTGGAGCCACATCTTCACAAAGACATTAACCAAATTGAGGCAGTCCAGAGAAGGGAACCAAAATGGTGCAGGGACTGCATCAGAAGACATATGAGGACAGATTAACAGAGCTCAATGTGTATACCCTTGAGCAAAGGAGGGAGAGAGGTGATATGATCGAGGCATTCAAACACCTTAAGGGCATTAACAAGGTGAAAGAGTCTAACATGTTTAAATATAAGAAAAATAGCAGGACAAGAGGACACAGCACGAGATTAGAGGGGGGCGATTAAGGAGGTGTGAGGAAATTATTTTTCACAGAAAGGGTGGTGGATGCATGGAATGGCTTACACAAGAAGTGGTGGCTATGAATACAGTGCAGGGCTTCAAACAGGCATGGGATAGGCATAAGGGAGCAATACAAATGACTATGAATAGATAGGCCACTGACAGAGCAAAGGCCGATGGCACATTTATAAGGTAGAAAAACAAATGGGCCTTGCGGTCCTTATCTGCCGTCAACTTCTATGTTTCTATGTAGGAGGAGGCGAGAGTCAAGGGCTCTGAGCCAAAGATTGTTCTGGAGATACATCAGGTTGAGTAGAGCTTGCGAGATCCAGGGTGTGGTGTTATTTTTCGCATACTATCTAGAGAAGGGGGAGAGGAGGTCACAAGCGGTGTTAAAGGTGTTGATAAAATAGGTGAGGGCAGTGTCTGTATCATGGGCCGAGTCAATTGGGGACCAATCACAGGCTCTGAGGTAGGACTTAAGTTTTGTGAGGGACCCTTTTTTGAGTCACCTTTGGTATATGATTACAGATGGGGAATTGTGGGCCTTATATGACCAGCAGCAGGTGACTGGGGAATGGTCACTGAGAGTGTCAGGGAGGACTTTGACCTACAATCGATTATTGGGGCGGTTAGTGAAAATGAGATCAATTAGTATAGAGGTGCCTGTTTTGTCATTGAACCTGGTAGGAGTTCAGACAACATGGGAAAGGTCGTGGGCCGCTACTGAATCCTTACAGGTAAAGGACGAGGGAGACAACCAGTTAATAGTAAAGTCCCTGGCAACAACGATTTCGCTGTTGGAGGGAGTTTGTGAGATATGAAACATGATTTCTGTAAATGCCATTTTTTTTGGTTGCGTGAGGGGATATAGGCGACCATAAGATAGAGGATCTTGCCTGGGTTACCCAGTAGCAGTTTGACTGTGAGGGTTTGGGCTCCATGGCTCGGGAAGGGGAGAGGGACAGGGATGGCTTGTATGGTATCTTTTATATAGATTGCGCATGCCCTCTCCTTTCTTACCAAGCCTATCTGCCCAGAAGCTCAATTCAGTTAATGCAGCTCTGAAACTGAGCTGAGCATCACAGACTGTAGTTTATAATTAAAGGGATAATTAGCAGCAGCTGGGGTGGGGGGTGTAACCTCTGACCTACTGCATTAGTGTGTGTGTGTAATAGTAAGTGGCATGAATGAATACTCACTGTTGCCATAGAGCTGAGATTTTTTGTAGCACTGTGATTCAATTCTTTTTGTTTTGCAAGGGGAGCAAGCGTGAGAAGTTCGCTATTTTTATGTCGGTGCTATTTATGTTTGGCGAGACTTGCAAGTGGTCGCTATTATGTACTACCGCTGACATTGTACGATCGCGATAAAGAATAGCGCTATTATTGATTCATTATTATTTAGTCGAGATTTTGTATTCGCAATATTCACGGGATACCGATTTAAAGTACTTGAACTGGCATCCGAAAAGAGAAATATTCATGAAGGTGGCACTGCAAATAGTCATTCCAGCACTGCAAAAGGGAGATTGGCTGGGGTTGCTGGGTCCAAGATATGCTTACTTTCATATCCCCATAAGACTAAGTCACAGAAAATATGGAAGTTTCTGGCTGGGCAGTGTACAGTATCAGTTTAAAGGCAATGCCTTCGGTTCCCACATCTGAACCAAGAGTGCTCACAAAGTGCCTAGCAGTGCTCATTTAAGGAGACAAGGTATAGTAGTATTTCCTAACTTAGAGGAGTGGCTAGTAAGTGGAAAATGAAAGGAGGAAGCAGTGTGTTCAATTCAGAAAGTCGAAAACACTGCAGGACTTAGGTTCCTTTTCAGTCTGGAAAAATCACACTTAGGCACCCCAGTCAAATGTTGTATTTCAGAATAGTAGAACTGAACAGTGTAGAGGAAGGGCTTTCCTCTCAGAACAGCTGAAGCCCTTGTTCAGTGTGAACACCTTTCTAGCCCCAGTAATACTCAGGTATTCATAACTTCTTCAGTGTCCCTTTAAGACGGAGCTGCCTGAGAGATGGAATGCTATGCAAATGATGGAATGGTTACCGTGCTG
This sequence comes from Neoceratodus forsteri, assembly GCA_016271365.2. Classification (NCBI taxonomy): domain Eukaryota; kingdom Metazoa; phylum Chordata; order Ceratodontiformes; family Ceratodontidae; genus Neoceratodus; species Neoceratodus forsteri. The sequence goes on from CM057456.1 coordinate 878,601,768, forward strand.
ATTTTCAAACACTGCCTCTAACCAACTGCCTTGGTTCTAAACCTTCAGATTCACTCTCTGCCTGTCAAAACCAGAAGCCGGTGTTTCTCTCCTCATCATCTAGTCCTGACACGTTAAAATTTCTCAAAATATAGAGTATTTTTGATCCTTTTTCTTATACTTCCTCTGACTAGTGTTATTAGTCACCAAGGAGTTCTCATGCACCTCCACTAATGTAGTGTACTGTATTCTTTGCAGGAGGTGTTCAGCTATTTACATCGGAGAAACTGGTAGGCGTCTTGCTGACCGTTTCAGGAACATTACAGAAGCCGGTCAGGAATGGTGAAACTGCTAAACCCATTGTATCCCACTTTATCTCCAGGGACCACAATGTCAATGACCTTTCTGTTTGTGTCCTTCAGCAGGGCTTCGGGATCCTAACCATAGAAAAACATGGAAGCCAAGCTGATCATCCGTCTAGCTCCCAGCTGCCCTCTGGTTTAAATGATAGACTTATTTTCCACTAACATCTTTCAGCCTCCTTTTTTCTCTAAAGTCAATTTGATTTTGTACTGATTTATTTTTCATTTTCACCATGTGTCTCCATTTCTGTCTCCTTCTCACACATTTGTCACCTTTCAGCCTTCTTACAAGGCCCTGTTAATCAGTCTCTACCTGGGATCTTCCCCAGCTCTTTCTCTCCCATTATGTTTTATCTTTCCCATCATCACCTTTTTGTTTCTCAGATTCTCTCTTAATCTTATCATTTATCCTTCTTCTCCCTTTGCCTCCCCCTTCTTCTTTCTCCACATATATATCTCTCACATTTTACCTCTCCTCTACACTAACTTGTTTTTTTTTTCTCTTTTAGATATTTCCTGAAGAAGACCTAAGGTCGAAACGTAGATTTTTAACTCTATTTTCTATTTTCAGCGTGCATTTAATACAACCATTTTGTTTTGCTTATTAGTCGGTTGTTTTAGTTTTAAATTCTTTGTTTTTTTGGTTTCTCCTGGTTCAGTATAACCGGTGGGGAACTGGGACTTTCTTTAGTGTTTTCGGAGTTCCCTGACTAAGGAACTTAGTTAGTTTTATTTAAATTTAAAGTTTTTATATTTTTTTGAACCGCTAATCCCTGTTCACGAACTGCTAACTCCGGTTTGGTTTCTCGGTTCAGTTCCGGTTCCAGTAAGTTTTTCTCGGTTCAGGAACCAACCGCTAACGTTAAATAAAGTTTTTAAAACCTTCTTGTTTAGCGGTTATTTACTAATTCTGTTTTTCCTCTCAGAATGTCTGAAAAACAAAAAGAAGAACCGGTGAACCCGGTTTTAAACCATGTACTGATTGTTATGAGATTTTTGCTAAAGCAGACAAGCACACCCTTTGTGTGGTCTGTCTGGGTTTGGAACATTTAAAAACAGACTGATATTTGTAAAACTTTTCCGGAAAAAACTGTGGAAAAGTGCCTAGAAAGGCTAAAGAAAAAGATGTCTATTTCAAAGGGTCCCTCTGCTCTGATCAGCCAACACCCTCTATGCCTGTGGGTGAAACCACATCAGTTTCAACTTCTGTAACTGCCACCCCTGAGGCGGTACTCAAGCAGTTTCAAAGAGGCTTGCTGAACGGCTGACTCTCAGTTCCCTCAAAAAGTCTAAAAAGACTAAGCACACAGAACCCCCTGCTGATAAGCCCTTGGGGACTTCTATGCCTGCAATAAAAATGCTAAGTGCAGAAGAGATTGCACAGCCTTCCATGTGATCCAAGCTTTACAAGGGCTGACTACCCATTTGCCTCAGACACCAGCCAGACAGATTGGCTCTTCTTCTCAGTCTTCTGCAGACTCCTAGTACTGTCCCAGCTTTGGAAAAGAGGTTGGACAAAAAGTACGAACTGGAAAGACAGGGTGCAGAATTTTAATTCTCTCACCCTGACCACCAAGGAGTAGTGCAGGTGGCTGCCTGTGACAAGGCAAGGGTTCCACTAGCCTTCCATCCTCCAGACAAGGATTTGAGGAAAACAGCATGGCCAAGAAAGGCTACCTCTCGGCTTCTTGGCTATCAGACAGGCCAATTTCCAGGCCTGTGCTGCACCATACCAGAAATCACTCTAGCAATCGGTGCTTGCCATGTCTGAAAAGGTACAGTCTCCTGTCTCAGCTGACTTAACTGAAACAGCTAGATTTGGTCTGGAAGCAGCCAAGTATCAATTTCAGATGGCTGCGGATTCTAACGACACAGCTGCCAGGTGGATGCAAACAGTGTGGCTCAAAGAAGGTTTGTTTGGTTGAGATCCACAATCTTGACCCAGGATACTCAGACCAAAGCATTAGATTTCCCACTTGAGGAACATTCCCTCTCTGGGCAAATGACAGAGGCTTACATAAAAAAGGTGGATGAGTATAAAACCTCCTAAAGAAGCAATTCCTCAAACGAAAAAGCTTCCCCATCCAATAGACCCTATGGAAGGGGAGGCAGGGGCAGAGCCTTTCAAAGCAGGCCATCATACCTCTCGGCCTCTCAGCATTAAAAATCATGGCACTGGCCTTCATAAGTCATAGCAAGGGGCCAAAATGTGTAGCACTTTCTTATTTTAAACAATATTATGTCTACAGATAGCGGGACCCATATAGTTAGTGATAATGAATGTTTTTATCAACTTAGTTCAATAATTTAATAGTTTGTGTGTCCGGAGATAGCTCTAACATTATGAGGAACATCAGTAAACCTGTGAGGAGCAAGGGTAAATTTGAGTGTGAAAATCATAGCACTGTGTGGAATTTATAGCAGGTGAGCGGTATGCAAGCCCTTCTTTCAACCCATGGCTACAACTCCATTACAGCAGTATCCACAGCAAGGATACTTTAGGGGAAGGGGCAGATGGGGTTCAAAGCATGGTTCCCAGCCCCAGGCTCAGTCCCAAGCAAAAGAGGCACCCTGATGTGTCTGTACAGGCCGCCTCCCTACTGCCTGTAGGAGGCAGACTGGCTCACTATTTTCATGTTTGGAAAAACATCCACCACAGTCAAGTGGGTCTTGGCGATATCGTCAGGGCTGTCTCTGATTTTCAAATTCCTTCCACCTTTAAGAACTAGACTTTTCAAACCATTTTCAATTGCAGTAAGAAAACTCCTGGAAGCAGAGGTTGAAAAGCTGATACTTGCTCGAGCAGTAGAATCAATGCCAACCAGCTTAAAGGGAAAGGGACTTTATTCAAGATACTTTCTTTCTACAAAGTAAAATGGGGAGTGGTGGCCCATATTAGACCTCAGGGTCTTTAAACAGATACCTAACAAAGCCAAAGCTCAAAATGGTAACCTTGGCACTGATTCTGCCACCCTCTAAAAGGAGATTGGTTAGCATCACTGGACCTAAAAGATGCCTATTTCCACATCTCCAAAAGGACTTACAGAAAATACCTCAGGTTCAGACTCCTTCCGTCACTATCAATTCTAAACATTGCCATTTGGCCTCACTTCAGCATCAAGGGTGTTTACAAAGTGCCTGGCAGTAGTGGTGGCACACGTTGAAAGTGGGGTGTCACCATTTTTCTGTACCTAGACGACTGGCTGGTAGTGGGAAAAGTCCCCCAGCATGTCAGGGAGCAGCTGCGCCTTACTCCAGGAACTCCTGGAGTCTCTAGGATTCATAATAAATCAAAAGAAGTCAGTTCTGCAACCCTCTTGGATATTGCAGTTTGTAGGGGCCGAGCTAAATACCACTGCAGGGCAGGTTTACCTCACTAGACAGGGGTAAGAAGCAGTCAACACTTGGCAGGTTCATTTATCCTGAACAAGTCAAAAACTGCAAGACAGTTCCTTCAACTGTTGGGCCACATGGCGGTGGCAAATGGCACAGTACTAGGGTCCAGGTTCCAGGTGAGGGACATCCAGTTTTACCTAAGGGTTCACTGATGCCAGAAAAGACCCTCTTTCAAAATTGATTGCAGTAACAGGAACTCTGTTACATGCTCGGAATGGTGGAAGAGGAAAGCAACCTGAGAGAAGGGTTCCTTTCCAGCAGGAGCCTCCATCAGTAATTCTCACAATGGATGAATCACTCTGGGGTGGGTGCCCATCTGGGGATCACACTACCCAAGGCACATGGTCAAGTGCAGAGTCACTCTTGCACATAAACCTGCTGGAGCTCAGAGCAGTTTTGTTAGCACTGAAGGCCATCACGCCTCTGCTACAGGGAAAGGTGGTACAGATCAGAACAGACAATACCACCACCATGTACTATATAAACAAGCAGGAAGGGACAAGGTCCAGTCCTGTCTGCATAGAATCTATGAAAATATGGAGTCGGGCTTACTCCTTGGGAATTTCTCTCCATGCCATTCATCTGCCAGGCAAGAACAGTACCTTGGCAGACACCTTGAGGCGGGTCAACCAGGCCCATCATGAATGGACCCTGAACGGGCAAGTGGTGGGGCACTCCAGAGGTGGACTTGTTCGCATCCCACCAGAACGACCACCTGCCGAAATATTGTTGCAGACCACCAGAGAGGGGAACAATCCCTCTGGATGCCTTAATTCTAGATTGGTCAGGGAAGTACCTGTATGTCTTCCCTCCCTTCCCTCTGGTATACAGAGTTTTGCTCAGGCTCAGGTCCCAGCCAGCATCCATGATCTTAATAACACCAGCTTGGCCCAGGCAGCCATGGTACTCTCTGCTGTTCTCCATGTCTGTGGCCGAACTAATACACCTTACCTGGAGGCACAATCTGTTAACCTCCAGTCAGGGGAGACTCCTGTACCCGAACCTCAGATCCCTCAGGCTCAAGGCCTGGCTCTTGAGGACATAGAATATGCAGGAATAAACCTTTCTGAAGGTGTTCTAGATATTTTGAAAGGCTACAGGAAGCCCTCCACTAAGAAAACGTATTCTTCAAAATAGAAAAGGTTTTCTGTCTGGTGTTCCACACAGGATATTGAACCAACACAGGCTGGGATATCAGTCATGTTGGACTATCTTACTCATTTACATTCTTTGGGCCTTTAGGCTAGTACACTGAAGGTACATTTGGATGCAGCTTCTGCTTACATTTCAGCCAGGCAAAAGGGCTCATTGGCATCAGATCCGATTTTCAAAAGGTTCTTTAAGGGCCTTTCTCATTTGCACCCACCTTACAAGGAACCATTGTCTGTATGGGATCTTAATGTGTGTATAGCCAAGCTCATGGGACCCCCTTTTGAGCCTGTGTCTTCAGCTCATCTAAAATGTGTCACTTGGAAAACAGTTTTTCTAGTGGCAGTGACTTCTGCCAGAAGAATCAGTGAGCTTCAGGCTCTTTGTGTAGTCAAGGAATACATTTCTTTCTGCAGTGACAAAGTGGTCCTGAGAACAAACAGAAAATTTCTCCCCAAAGTGGTTTCTGATTTCCTTTGAAACAAACTATTACCCTACCTGTATGTTTCACTGAAGACTCCACCTCTGGTGAAAGGAGCTCCACAGTTTGATGTCAAAAGAGCCCTTAGTTTTACATGACAGCCACTAAGCACCATAGGCAGGACAGACTTATGGGGATGTTGGAAATGACAACAGCATCTAAAGGTCCATTTCACGCTGGATAGTTCAGTGCATCCAGTTTTGTTACTCTGAAGCTGGAAGGGAACAACCCCCAACAGGGTTGAGGCCCGTTCAACAAGGGGCACAGCTGCTACCTTAGCAGCTGCCAGGGATGTTCCATTAATGGACATCTGTAAAGCAACTACCTGGAAATCAGTACACACCTTCACAGAGCATTACAGTTTTGACATATTGTCCAGGAGTGATGCCAGGTTTACACAGCAGTCCTGCAGAGTCTGTTTCAAAATAGGTTCTGTGCCCACCTCCAAAGGTACTGCTTAAGTAGTCTACAGAAGTTATGAATACCTGAGTATTACTGCTGGGGTTAGAAGAAAAATTACTCACCATAGTAATCTTGTTTCTTCCCAGTGATATGAGTATTCATAACTCACACCCTCCTCCTTCAAAACCAGTAGCCTCTGCATTCCTGGGAGTATGTATCTGGCCTGTGGGTGCCACAATCAGGCACTATTGTTTGTAATTTGTGTTGTTCTTCCCCTTCAGCTGATTCTGACATTCAGGGGTGTGTTTTTTTTTTTTGTTTATCCTCAATTCTGGGGTTTTTGACCTCCTTTTGGAGGATTTTTATGGGGTATTAATTATTATTATAATTCCAGTCATTTGGGTGGTAGGTAACATTTTGTAGTTCCGAGACCTGTCTTTCCAGGCTCCAAGGTTTAGAACAAAGGCAGTTGGTTAGAGGCAGTGTTTGAAAATCAGCATGTGCAAAGATTCCATCATTTGCATATTTATTTATGTTTTTGGTAACTGGGTAAGCAAGCTGATCCAAAGGACCATTTTCAGTGCGACCCAGGCCATACAGTGGCAAATACAAGGTTAAGATAATAGGCACAGGTTACAATATAGTAGGTGCACAAATACAGTGAGTAAAAGTAAATCAACACCAGTGATACATACACAACAAATCTAAGATAGAAAAAAACAAGTTTCATAACAAATACATCCTGAGAGAAGAGGTTCTCGGATCTCAGATACTTGGTCATTTACACGTAAAGCAGTCACATCATTTAATCAGTCAGGATAAGCAACAGTGCATGGTGGAATACATTACAATAATCAGTGTTTCCCCAGAGAGAACCAAGCAGTGCTAAGAAGTATACTTAGTGGTCAGCACCCTGGAGGTAAGTTGAGAGATGTAGTTTAGCCTCTCACGGTGGCTGTTTGGCGAGGAGTTCCTAGGGAGCATGTACAGGTGGCCTGGGACTTTGGTAATCTCTCAACTGCAGTTTGAAGAGGCGATGAGAGGGTGACTTTCTAATGACAGGTGGAAGTCTGTTCCAGAGAGAAGGGCAGAGACAGAGAAGGCCTTGCTCCCCCATGACAGTAGATACACGGGGAACCACTGGGGGGAATGGAAGAGTCCCTGAGAGAACAAGTAACCACACGGTCGGTGAGAATCGGCAAGAAAGGGGACTTCAGTGAGTTCCTGAGAGAGGTGTCGACTGGACAGCCCATGGCATATTCATAGCGGCCATGCAGGGATAACCAGCCTAATGACTGGTAAAGAGAGCAGTGATAGTGGAGGAAGGGACCCGGGAGGATGGCGACAGATGGAGTTATATGTGGTACTTAGCCAAGAGACAAGTGAGGCAGAGTTGGCAGAGAAAACAGGAGTGCAATAATCAAGAAAGGGCAGGAGATTTCCCTGGGAAATTGCAAGGCGAGCTTCAAGGTCAGGAAGTGGTTTATGCGGTAGGCTGCCCCCAACTTCTGGTGGACCTTTTTATAGTGTTATCAATGTGGACATTAAAGGTAAGGTAAGGATCAAGAGTCACTCCTAGGTATTTGAAGAAGGATACTATGTCAGAGGAGGTCCAGCAGGGTTGTTATGAGTAATGTGGTGTTTGTTTTGGTATCCTTTGTGAGGTATGGCTTGGAGCCAAGAGCATGGCCTTCATTTTTGCCATTTACCACAAGTTTTTGGAGAGGAACCAGTTCTGAGCTGCTCCATAGTTAGTGGTGAGGGTGGAGGATATGGTTTTGAGGATCTGGCACTATGGTAGATGACAAGGTCATCAGCATAGAGGAGTGCATTGCAGTTTATTCTCTCTGCAGGAAGATTATTTATGAAAGAGAGAATAATAGAGGCCCCAGTATGGAGCCCTGGTGTACACCAGTGTGGACTGGCAATGTGGAAGTAACCATGCCTATCGTAACAGGCTGGGATCTGTTTGCAAGGTAGCTGCTGAACCAAGCAGCAGCATCCATGGAGCAACCTAGGTTTAGCAGGGTGAAATTTAGGAGGTGGTGGTCCATAAGGTCGAAGGCTTTTGAAAGGTCCACAAACTCCGCACCTGTGGCCATGCTGATGTCCATGCTTCTAAGGACATGGTTGGAGAAAAGGGCCAAGGTGAAGGAGGTGCTGTGTTGTTTGCAGAAACCGTGTTGGAGTGGGGTCAGGATGTTGTAATGTTCAAGATATTCAGAAAGTTGGGGGTGGATGATTTTGTCTAATAGTTTGCTTAGGTATGGGAGGAGGGAGATGGGACGGTAGTTTTCTGGTGCAGTCAGGTCACCAGATTTAAAAATAGGCACCACCTGCGCATGTTTCTATGAGTCAGACATGGTGGAGGATGAGAGGCGAGATTAAAAATATGGGTCAGTGGCCTTACAAGGCTGGGGAGAGGATTTTCAAAAAGTTGGGATGTAGGCCATCACTGCCTGGGCTGCCTCTGGAGGGTAGCTGCCTTAGGAGTGTGCCAGTGACCTTGTGATCAATGGCTCTTAAGTAGAAAGCAGGGCTAGGTGAATAAGGATGGCTTTGGTGGTTTTTCTGGATAGAGGGAGACTGAGGAGGGATTTTGCTGGTGTAGGAGGTGAGTTCTGTGAACATTTTGTTGAAGGTGTTGGCAATAACACCTAGATTGTTTGTGGGTTCAGCAGGGGAGGTGAATTCAGTTATTTGTTTATTTTGGTTCGGGATCGGGTTCAGGAGAGTGTTTTTGGAGGCCAAAAAATTACAGGGGTTACTAAGAGACTCATTCTGCAGATTGGTAAAATATTTACATTTAAATGTGAAGTCACTGCCTGCTTACAGGAGTTTCAAAGTGACCTGTATGCATTTCATAACTGAGGGGAAGGGTATGCCTTAAAGGCTCTCCATGTTTTGTCCCTTGCTTTAATTTGGGCCAGGAGTTCATGTGATAGCCAGTGGGTGTTACCACCTCTAATCCTCCTGGTGGTGATTGGGAAATATCTTTCCTGCAGTATGCAAGAGTTTCATAAAAGATGTCACTGCCATGGTGACATCTTTGAGTAGGTGAGTGAGGACCAGTTTATGTTCCAGGCATCCCTTAGCACTAGGTCCAAGTCAGAGGCTTTAAATTTCCTAAAAGATAGTAATTTATGTGGTGGACGTGTTGATTTGGTGGTTAAAGCAATATACATGGGGGTGTGGTCACGGATAGTATCGGGCCATAGTGCCTGCTTGGAGGACTAGGCTCGGACAGTTGGTGGCAATCCAATCAATGGTGGAGTGATTGGTTGAGTGAGGTTGTATCTGGTGGGAGAGGAGATGACTTGCTGAAGGTGAAGCGACTTTAGGAGGTGTGCATATTCAGGTGCAGGGATTCAGTCCAGTGGAGGTTGAAATCCTCAACTATAATGGTGTCCCTGGAGGAGGAGGAGGGAGGAGGTAGAGGCCAGGCCATTCAAGAAACTAGATAGTCCCTGTGTTCCTCCTGAGGGAGGATTATGCAGCATCTTATGTACCATTTCTTGATCGCCCAGAACAATTTCAGCACCAGCCACTCACTAACCTCTGAGGGGCTGAGTGGACAGTAGTGGTGGCATTAATATGGTCTTGCACATATGGCAACACCACCTCCCGCTTTCTGCCGGCCTATCAAACTGCACTAGTGAGTAGCCAAGGAGTTAGTAGGAATCATCACTGTGGTATGGCTTAAGCCATGTTTGGATACTCCCAGGACATGTGGTTTGTATAGGCACACCCAGGCTTGAGTTCAGAGAACTTGGCTGGAGGCTGCACAAGTTCAGATGTGCGACCCTGAGGCTGCAGCACCCTGTCCAGACAAGGTTGGCATGGTCAATATGCACGTTTGAGGACCAGGGTTGGTTTCCACATCCCTGCTAGAAGGATAAGTAAGAGGAGGTGACAAGTGGGGGTGCCAGCGAGGACGGTCTAGTGAGGGAGTGAAGAAACAAACTAAGGAGACACCGATCATGGTTAGTCAGGAGGGCTAATATGGCAGAGCCCATGGGGGAGAGCTGGTGTACTTTGGTTTGTGTGGGGGGTCATCGAATAAGGGTGTTTCGGTGAAGGATTGTAAGCCAGCCTGGTCTGAGGCAAGGATGATGGCACAGAAGTCAGTAATGAGTAGCAGGCCTGGCATAAGGCATAAGGTAAAATAGAGGACAGGGGAGAACATCTTCATTGGCATTGACAGGAAACAAAATATATTTCCTAGCATAGCATTCCATCTCTCCGGGCAGCTCAGTCTTAAAGGGACACTGCAGAAGTTATGAATACCTGAGTATCACTTGGAAGAAACAAAATTACTATGGTGAGTAATTTTCCTTCTGGTTGGCCACAAAAGAACACCCCTGGAGTTTCTCCAGTTTACCAGTCCAAATTTGGAGGCAGACCACAGGCCCTATTCTCTGGATTTGTGGTGGGCACTCTTCTGTTATGTAGAGTGCACAGCTGGAGTTCGGGCGAGGCACATCAGCTGTTTGTCACGTATGCTGAAGCCACATCTGCCATACTGGCAGTGAAGTGGGCGACTGGCAGGTGGATTGCATCTTTCGTTGACCTCTGCTATAGGTTGGCTGATAGGGAGCCTCCCATAGGGCTTAGGGCTTATTCCACCAGACATATTTGCTGTCTTTGTGGCTGCTTCCAGGGACATCCCTATCCAGGAGATCTGCAGGTCTGCCACCTGGAAGTCAGCACACACCTTCATTTTCCCTTTACAGCATCGACCTGGAATCTGGTCAGGATGCTACTTTTGGAACCTCGGTTCTCCAGTTTCTATTTGCCAAGTAGGGCTGTGTACCTTGCCTCCTCCTCCCAGAGAACTAATGGAAGTCTGCCATCATGTGGCTAAGTGAACCATATCCACACCCCTAGAAAAATAGGTTACTCACCTGTAACCATAGTTCTAGGTGTGGTATATGGTTTTCATCCACACCACCCACCACACCTCCCCTGGCAAGTGACACACGGATCCCTGCTTCCAGCATGCAAGATCTGACGTCATGGGGTGGAGCTGGAGGATACACTGCCCAGGTGGTGGGAGGAACTTAGCTTAAAGACAATACAACGAATCAGCATTTCTGGTGGAACCACATACCACTCCTAAAACTACGGTTACAGATGAGTAACCAAGTTTTGTAGGATTACAGAATCATATGTAATGCACACTTAAGGATGCCAGAAATTATCTGTAATGGCAAGTCCCCTTTCCAAATAATTTGCTTGTATTTAAATGTTGCAGTGGCATCTGTGTTGGGGGGATCAGAGTCGAGAACCCTCCCTCCTTTTTAGTTATCCCCATTTATGCTAGCTACTGTCACATTATACCAAACTGAAAGGTGTACCCCTAAATGCATATTATTACACAACATTATGATATTTCTAGATCTGCCCCAGAATTTCTTATAAAATGTGTACCTTAAACATGTTATCTTGTGGTGTGTGTGTAATAATATTCACAAAAGCAGATTGGGAACATTTAATGTCATATATGGCAAGACATTTTTATTTATTGAGCACCCTATCCCTAGGGTGCACGGTGCTTCACAGGATTGCAATGAAATTAATTTATATGATAAAACACATAAATGTTTCAGAAACAGAATGAAACAGCTGGGGTACAGTAAAAGTTCTATTAGCACTTCGTCAGTACTAAAGGCTAACATAAAAAAAATTAAAATGTAGCCAGTTTCTAAACTCCTCAAACGAGTGGGAAATCCTTAGATGGTAAGTCAAGGAGTTCCAGGTGAACGGGGCCGGCACTGAGAATGTCATATATGTCACATAATGTATATGTTTTTTTGTCAGGTGATGTTTTTGTGTAGCACTAATGGTAAAACAAATAGTAGGGAAAACAAGCTTTTGTCTTGTACCATAAATGCTGGCACCTGAGTGCAGTACTAGGGAGTGTCCTTGAGGCATAGGTCAGGAAGCATTAAGATAACTGTCAAATTCGGACACTTGATTAAGGTTTCTAAAATCAAGGCAGATTCTTACACCCCCTTCTTTTGCATTTACAGTCACCATTGGTGATGACCAAGCCCTTCTTGACTCTTCTATGATACCCAACTCTTTCATGTTTGTACTTTCTTAACCACGTCTGCTCTTAACTGCTCTGGTAATCTGCATGTCTTTTTTCTAAGAGGGCAGGCATTCCCCATCACTGTTTTGTGCTCAACTCCTTTTGCTTGGCCTGGCACTGTGGTAAAAGTGCTGTTAAATATCTTTACCAAGTTACGAATTTCTGTGGTTTGTTCGGAGGTTAAGGAAACATTCACCTTTACAGCATCAGCAGTTAAGTTTGTTCCAGTCTGTTATAAGCTAGATCCATATCTTCTGTAGGAGTTTCTGGTAAAACTGACAAAGAAACCTTTGGTGTTTTGTTAATTCATTTCTTTAGAAGATTAACATGATATATCTTGATAGGATTTTTCCTAGCCGGAGTCTCCGTGTCATAGTTAACTGTGCTAGTATTACGTCTAAGCACTTTATAAGGTCCTTGCCACTTCATTAACTGTTTATTTTCTGTAGTGGGTAACAGTAGCAAGATCTTTTCACCTGGCTCGAAAACTTTTTCTTTTACCCCATGGTCATAATATGCCTTCTGCTATTTTGGGGTCTCCTTCTCTTTTTTTAATACTGAATTTATTTCTTACTCCTGCAGCTCGGTCTGCCTGTCATCCGGCTGCTGTCCTCTCTCTCTCTCTCTCTCTCCATTCAACCTGCCTGCTCACTCACATCCACTAGCATGCACAGTACCCACAGAGGGGTCCCACTCTCTCTGCCAGGCCTGGATCTAATACCAGGCGCGATTCCATACAGATCCCTGGGTGAAGACGGGCACGGCCATCAAGCCACCATGACCGCCCGCCATTTTCTCCGAGCTTTCTCCCCAAAGTACGGACATGCAATGATGCCCAGACACAGCGTGCCGACATCCGCTGAACTTCCCCCTAATCACACAGCACCTGCGATGTCCCAGACTTCCATCTGGGGCCACTACAGAGTGGTGTAAGCCCTGAACCCTCCCAAGGGAGGGAAGAGCAGTCCTTCAGATGCTCAGTCCTCTCCCTCCCTCCCCAGCCGACCCCCGATGGCCCGGGCATGTTCCCGAACCCAGATCGCCGGTGTAGCGCGAGTTGTGGCGTCCAGCGCCTCAACCCTCAGCACCACTGGGCTGGCTTGGGGCCTCGTCCTGATTACTGTGGGACATTTCAACATATTTTGCCAGCTTCTTTCTCAAGGCACACATATAAGATGCAATAGATTTTTTCTGAGTTGGGTTATCTTCCCATGTTCTTTTATTACATCTAGTGGCCATCTAAGTTGTCTACCACACAGCATTTCAAATGGTGAAAAACCTATTGGGGCTTGTGGCACTTCTCTGTAAGCAAAAAGCAGTTAAGGTATGTATTGGTCCCAGTCTTTCCCTTCCCCTTCCCGTTTCACAAATCTTTTCTTTTTTTTTTTTGTTTTAAACTTTATTTTTAGAACTTTAACAGTACAGCATAAAAGATTGTAGGTAGGCGCGTCACATATAATATACTAGAGAGCAATTCAATAGAGCATACAACATTTTAACAGTAAGTAAAACTGCTGTGCTCCAAACACTGTTACTTCATTAGGGGGAGGATTCTTATATTATTTCATCAAATACAGCTAAATGGCCTATTCTGCCATGAGCAGGAGAATTTTAAAAAAAGGTCCCAAATGAAGGCAGCATCCCTTTTATGTGGTAAGGTTAGCTCCTCTTTACCCAGCTTCGGTAGATGAAAAAGATAATAGGCAAACCCCCCAGTATTTGAAGGCAAAATAATAATCCACACACTGAAAGAATTATAGTAGAACTTATACAGCAATTAGTCTTTCAGCAGAGTAAATAGAATACAATAACACTGGTTGTGCAACTGTAAAGTAAACACAATTGTATAGACCCCTCAGTTGCAGGAATGCCTGCTTATTTAAAGCTAAACAGAATCAATCACAAACAGGAGGGATTAACTGAAGGTTTAAGCTACTTCATCAATGGGGATCAATAAAGTCACAACAAAAGTCAAAGCGCTCATACCCTTATATATCAAACAGGTGTAGTCCCAATCCGACTCATCAGTTACATTCTGTATGGCACCAAATATATTCCCTCCGTGTGAAGAGGGAGAGGTAATGTCCACGGATTTCAGTGTCATGTGGCATGTCCATTTTACTTGTACCAGGAAACATCAAGGCTAATCACATTCAGGGTATTTAAAAATAATCAGAAACCTTGAGCCCAAAATGACCGCCATATAGTAAACTCACAGATAACCTCACAATAGTTACAGTTCCTGGCATGAGACATACCTTCAACCATTTATTTAATATCAATGGCCAACATACAGTCTCTCAGGCAGGTTCATTTTCTTCTTCTTCTTCTGAAGTGTCCTCCTGGACTGAAACTCCTCAATTCTCTCTACCAGTTTAACTGTGTCTTTAAGATCAGAGAACTGATATGTTTTATCTCCATAAATTACCTTTAGGCTGGCTGGCATAAGGAGAAGGTGTTGAATTCCTAATTGTAGTAATCTGGATTGCACCCATCAAAACTTTTATGGCGCTGGCAGTTTCTTAGCTCAGGTCAGGGAAAGATGACGATTTTCTCTCCATTCTGATGTCCCTTCTGCTTTGCTTTAAGCAGGATTGCATCCCGTTCCATAATCGAGCTCAATTTGACTAGTATAGTCCGTGGCTGAGGACATTCGTCGATAGTGGTTGTGGGTTCCCGGGAGTAATCAGTAGCTCTTGACCACTGATGGTGCCGTAGGTAGCCTATAGTGCTCGGTTAGCCAGGTCATGATGAACTCATTCAGGTTATCCTTCTGCACCTCCTGGAAGACCTAGGACTCATACATTATTTTCCGAACATTGTTTTCCAAGGTCTCTAATCACCTTTGCAGTAGGGTATTTTCTTTTGCCAGGCCCATGGAAACCGTTGGAGCTCTTTCCACCGTTTGGCTGCAGTTTGGGTTTCGTCGAGTAGAACCGATTTTTTAGGTCCATAGATTTTATTTGATCTTGGAAGTAGCAATTGTATTGCCTGTAAAAGTTGCAGCATTTGTAGGTTGGGGAGAAGCATCATCTAGCTCTGGTGGTTGGTCCTCTTTCTGGGCCCTGTCGCATTTGTTTTGGCCTGGCCTTCTTCCACTTGCACCGCTGGCTTTCTCCCCTGCTGCTGTATGGAGGACCAATATCCAAACAACTTTGATGTCTTTATAATCTGCACAGTTTCCTCTTACACCTGTGTAATAAATTGCCCTAGAAGGACACGGAGCCTCTCAGAGTTGCTGTTCCTTGCTCGGCGGTAGCCATGCCCCCCTCCTCACAAACCTTTTTAACATGTATTTTAGGATTTGATTAAAATGCTCAACAAGACCATCTGTCTGAGGATGATAAGGGGAGGTTCTTATGGCAGTGATACCCAGTAGTCAGTACAGCTCCTTCAGTATTGCAACACCAAAATTACTACCCTGATCAGTAATAATCTCTTTAGGTATGCCCACCCTGCTGAAACTTTTGGCAAGCTCTGCTGCCACTTTTGGGACTGTGATGCTGCACATTGGAACTGCCTCTGGGTATCAAGTAGCATAGTCACATACTATCAAAACGAATTAATTACCCAGATTACTTTTGTCTAAAGGACCAACCACATCCATTGCAATTCTCTCAAAAGGCATCTATCAAGGATAGGGCCACTGGGGCACTTTGTCTTTTTAGTTGCTGGGGCTACTTTCTGACATTCAGCACAAGAACTGCAGTAGGTAGCTATAGCTTCGAATCCCAGGACAGAAAATCTGTAGAGCAATCTGGGTGGGTGCGATCCTCCCTGAGTGACCAGCCATAGAACTATCATGTGCTACCTGTAACAACTCAGTTCTATACTTTTGTGGTATAACCAATTGTTCGATCTGTTCCTTGGTCTGAGGATTAGCCCAAATGCTGTACAGTAGCCCATTACATTTTTTAAACATTGGTACACCCTGTTTTTGTTTCACCTCCAGCTGCTTAAAATAACCTTGGAGAAACCTTGTTAGTTTGCTCTAAAACAAAATCATAATCCGTTATTAGTTTAGTTTCAGCATTTTCATATATTAATCCCTTATGTCCATCAGTCTTTTGTTGCCACTGTTTCTTCTGATATCTTCTTTCTTTCCTGGACTTCCTGATCTTGAGTTGTGCTCAAAAGTCCAAATCAAAATCACCAAAAGTAAGAGAGCCACCAGCATCTGAGATTTTCTTTGCCTATGCTCTTGTCATCACAGCTGCTGAAACTGCAGGTTTGCTTCCTCTGTGATTAACCCAGTAAATCCTGGAAAGTCATTTCCAGTAATCACAGGTATAGGTAACTTAGGTTCTACCCCACATTTAGTTGGTGCAACACCCGCTAATGCTTAGAGTCACTTGGGTGGTGGGATAGTACTGAATGTCCCTGTGGATGCATATGACCCTAGTACCTGCTCCTTTTGCAGAGTGTTTTCCCAGCACTTCCACATGCAGTAGGGTCTGCTTCCTGAATCAGTAAGTCTCTTCACCCTCTTATCTCCCCCCTTGATTGCCCCAGTTTGCTAAGGACAAATCTGCTCCAATGTTACCCTTCTTATTTTTATGGCAGTTTCTTGCAGTGTGGCCTGACTTATTACAGTTATAGCAAGGTAAAGTCTTTGGGTGCAGAATTGTTGCCCCCACCAGAGTTTTTGACCGAACAGGAGTTAAATCAGTTAAAAAGAGAGTCTTTTGGGTCCTTGTCTGTTACTTTGCTGTTGCTGTGTCTGTTTGGACATCTGATGGTTCTCGGCCAAAGAAATGGCCTTTCCCCCACTTTCTGGTCAGTGTTCTTTTACCAAAGTTGCCCGTCTGTGGGTAGAATGTTGATGAATTGCTCCATTGCAGATATGTCGATCTGCGGGACTGTTTTGCTCTCTGGTTGGAGCCATTTAATAAGGAGTTCTCTGAGTCGGGTGAAGGCTTCTTGAAGGCTGTCGACTAAGTGGTACATCAGGGACTGGAATCTTTGCCTATAGGTCTCTTCGGAGACAGAAACATTCAATTTGACGGCAGATAAGGACCGCTTGGCCCACCTAGTCTGCCCATTTTCCTACCTAACAGATAAGCTGCAGATCCTAGTTAACCAACAGCTTACTTCCTCCTACCCCCCACTAGGACTGCCTTATTTCTGTCCCATGCATTCTTGAATTCCCCCCACTGTTCTTGATTCCACAACCTCCTGTCATATCATTTCAGGATTTCTCTTTTCACAAGGTCATAGTTTTCTGACTGTGCAGTGTCCATATTCCCGTAGGCAAGTTGGGCTTTACCTGTCAAGTAAGGTACCAGCCTGGTTGCCAGTTGCTGCTTTGGACACTGGCAGGCTGTGGCAACCCTTCAAATGTTGTCATGTATGTTTTATATCATCCAGGGACACAGCTTTGTAAGTTTAATGCCTTTTAAGTTGTTTGTGTTTTTGTTGCTCTACGGGCCCAGTAGTAGTAGTAATAGTAAATGTTTTATTCATATCAAATATGAACAAAGTTTACTTGACTGAGCCAAGGCTCATTTACAGCGAGGTCCCATGGTGCAATGTCATGGCATATTACTGTTCCATATTACATTGATTTACAAGATGTGCCAGATTCTCCAGCTTTGATAGCTTGCAAGACATCCAGTCATTGCTGCTTCTGTCACTGCATCTCTTTTTTTCTCTGCTTCTTCTCTCTTTTGTTGTATAGCCCACCATTTGAAAGGCAGACAGGCTTTAGGTTCTGTCCTGCCTGTTCTTCTTCCATCACTGGTTCTGGCTGTACAGTCTCAACTGGACTTTGTATCTGCTAGTTTGGCTGCCATTCTCTAGTAATCACTCCCGAGCTTGCTGTTGCAGGATCCATACCTTTCTTCTATGCTTTCCTGGTTCCAGGTCTAGTACCACATATAAAACTCCTGGTTTAGAGTATGCATGGTGTAAATCCCCGTAGTCTGACACCATCTGTTGTCGAGGCATAGGTCAGGAAGCATAGAAAACCAGAGACAGTTATAAAATTCACAAGTAGTTTTATTATTCTCAGTAACAAAAGAATAAAAATAAATTTGTGTAGATTGTTTTTTTACATAGCCGTTGAAACAGAACAAAGTTCTTCCTCTGAGGTATTTTAATTTTAAATTTCAGTCTGTCTCTCTAACAGACATTGCTGCTGTTTTATAAGAAGTCTTTGTGGCAATTGCTACATCCTGTTTCACACAGAATGTATCAGAGTTCTTGTCAGTTTCTTTCCTGCAGGTGACCAAAATAGAATATGGTGTCCTAAAACTAATCTCTTGTTAACAACACTGCAAATGAGCTTGTGCTGTATCTCAAGGTTACCCCAACCGAGTTCCGAATAGCTTTTTGTTGTCATTTCAACAATACAACTATATACTTTGGCAAACAAAGGGATCCCAGTTTCACGAAAGATTCACATATATTTTACAACCACAGATAAGCAAGGAGGAAGAAAAGGTAGAAGCAGCAAATGAAGGTAGAGATAGTGTGAGGCAGAGAACTGCGAGACTGTCATAGGTGATCAGTTCCTAGGTCTCACAAGAAAATCTGATTGCGCAATCAGACAGCCAAGAGACAGAAAAAGATAGGATAGAACAGATCCCTATACGTTGGCAAACAAAGGGATCCCAGTTTCACACAAAGATTCTCATATATTTTTACAACCACAGATAAGCAAGGAGGAAGAAAAGATAGAAGCAGCAAATGAAGGCAGAGAGAGATAGTGTGAGGCAGAGAACTGCGAGACCGTCAGAGTGATCAGTTCCTAGGTCTCACAAGAAAATCTGATTGTGCAATCAGACAGACAAGAGACAGAAAAAGATACTGTGTGACCCTGAGCAAGTCACTTAACTTCTGTGTGCTCCCAGGTTGCACCTGTAAACAAGCTTTCAGCTTAGTGTATCTCACCTGGTTAAACAATTTGGGGGGAAAAAAAAGATCCCTGCGTTTAACTCTTTCTACATAACAAATGTAACAGGGCCTTATTCAACCCTGTCACAGGAAGATGCTCTACTGTCAGGATGTGCTGTTCTTTGGATGAAATGTTAAACTAAGGTCCCTTATGCCCATCACTGGTGCTGTTCTGGTGGGTGTCTAAGGCCCAGTCCACGTTAGGGACTGATTTTTAAAATGTTTTTAATAATGTTTTAGAAATTGGCCCCAGCACGGTTGTTGGAGTGTCCACACTGCACTCCCAACAACCGTGCTTGCCCGAGCAGATTCCCAGGTATGATTGTGGCCTCAGGTCAAGGCATTATGAGTGCTGCAGTGTGTGATTGGATACCCGTGATCGGGCACAGAAAGGGATCGCTGAAAAAAGTACATCGGAGGAATCCGTGATGCACTGCAGGCTCAGCAGTACCAGCAACATTTTTTTTTTAAATCCTGCAGCTAAAAAAATTAGTTCTAGGATCGTGGATATGTTGTTCATCCACACTTATTGGCATGTCCCTTTCTTCTTTAAGAATCACCAGAAGTCTTCAAGCTGGCTCCTCCCACCCACCCTGGTGGTATAACCCTCTGCTCTGCCCCATGAAGCCAGATCTTCCTTTCCGCTGGAAGATTCAGGTTGCCTCCTACGTGTTCCCGCATTTTGTAGGCCCTGGCTTCAAAACCTTCGGTTATTCTGAAAATTCGTCTAGTTCGCATTAGCGATCGCGACTGCTTATCTTCAATTATGGAAGACAAGTCTTCCCTTGGATTTTGCCGGTGTTCCTGCAGCCAGAAAATGTCATGCACCGATTCCCACACTGCATGCGTCTATTGCCTGGGTGTTGACCATGACACCTCGATGTGCGACTTTTGTCTTGCATTTCATCCTAATGTCCTCGATGACCGTCTCATACGCCAGAAGTTAGGGAGGCCAGAAAACCGGAACCCACTAGTGAAATCAAAGGAGGCTTGGTGGGCGGCTTCCGTGGCCATGGGATCCGCCGAGCAATTGGAACACATGCAAGCCTTCGAGGAGGAAGTGGCTCGTGCCGGGGAATATTCCTCTCGGAGCTTCTTCGTCCCGCTCAATCTGGGCTCCACTTTCTCGGGTTCCTTCCGAGAGTTGTGCCAGTCTCTCCTGACTAAAGGAGAGGGTCCTGTGGGCACGCACTCCTCTCGGTCCCGTAAGCGGGAAAAGGACCCGGGATCATCTTCATCTTGGTGAAGACGTTCTTGGGAGTGGGAGAGATCTCGGTCCCAGGAACCAGCAGTCTCGACTTCGGTCGAAATTGCCTCTTCAGCCACTGGCTTCTTGGCTTTGCTGTCTGGCCAGTCAACAGAGGTGTCAATCGATGAAGTTGAAATAATCACCAACCCAATTGACCCATTGTCGCTGACTCCAGTTGACGATTCTCTCAATCGGATTCCGGTCCTTTCTTTCCCCAACGAGGAGACCCATCCCACTGAGAATCCCATCGAAGAAGTGGTCCCCGACCCTGTGAAATCACTGGTCCTGCCAGTGTCTCCCTAGCGACCGAATTGGCCCGTCCGATCTTGATTGAGGTCTAGACCCATTCGACCGACAGGCTGAGGAAGAGCCACAAGCGCTCAAAAAGAACGGCAGGGGATCACGTGATGTGCTGGTTGATGAAGGCTGACGGCGTACTCCGGGCTGACTCAACCTCAAGTAATCTAAAAGTCCCGATTAAGCGTAAACTGGCTGACAGCTGTTATTAAACCGGCAACTGACCGTCGGCATACGGGAGAAGCTTGTTGGGTCGGTAATCTGTTTTGGTAAGCGAGTGAACTTCCTGCGGTGCAGCACTGATTATAGAGTCGGAAGCCCGAACTCTCTCCGACGCACGGGCGCCCGCCTTTCCAGCGCCTGAAGTCCCTCACCAGGCCAGAAGACCATTAGGCATGTTTAAAAGCGGAGGAGAAAGGCCAGATTCCCCGGATGATGTAATGGAAATTAAATCGCTCCTTCGGGTTGGTAGCCGACTTTGCTACAATCAAACCTACTCTTAGCGCTCGGGCACAGAGAGTAGGAGATCTTGAAGCTAGAGCTGCTTCGCAAGACAGGAAAACGTCTGCACATGAACAGGAGCTTGTGGCTTTAAGGAGACAGGTGAAGAAACTTGAGGAGAGAGTAGATGACCAAGAATCTCGTAGCAGAAGGAATAACTTGATTTTGGCAGGTTTACCAGAGCGGTCTGAAGGTTCGGATTGTATTGCCTTCATCCAGGGGCTGCTTTTAAAGATCTTGGGCCCTACACCTTACGGAGAGGCGTATAACATTGAGAGGGCACACCGATCTCTGAGAGATCCCCAGGGGCTCGACCCAGGGTTATTATAATGCGATTCCTGAATTTTAGGGAGAAGACCCACGTTCTTATGAGAGCGAAAGCCCTTAAAAACCTGCATTGGAATGGAGCTGCAATCTGGCTTTTTCAGGATCAGACACCTGCCATCCGTGAAAAGCAGAAAGAATATATTGACATTAAGAAAAAGCTATATTTAGCAGGCGTGAAGTTTCGGATGCAACATCTAGCTACTTTGGTGGTCAAATTGCAATCGGGAGACCGGAGGTTTTTGACAGTGAGGGATGCTGCAGAGGGTCTGAAAGTTGAACTTCCGGATCTGTTCAGGGCGGCAACCTGAAACTCTGTGATGGGAGAAGTCTTTGGATGCGGCTGAGGACTGCTTTTCCCATTTATTTTACCTTGGAATAAGACCATTCAGTAGTACTGTTGTGCAATCCCCCCCTGAGGATTTTGAAGACTCTGTGACTTTTGCTTTAAAGCCCTTAAGAGGAGGGCTATGTGCTGGGGCTACAAGAAGAAGTATGAGAAGGGGGGGGAAGGGCTTTCAAATATTGATATTCCTGGTAAAGGGGAATAGAAGCTTGACTTGAGTTAATTTGAGGTTGGAGGGGGCTAGGGAGCGCTCAGTGGCTGGCTCATCTCGTTTTCGACGGTGGTTAGGAGGACGATCAGAGGATCGGGGGTTGTGTCAAAAGGGGTGAGGGTTGGGGGAGAGGGGGAAGAGAGAGAGTCCAAAATGCAGATTTTGAATTTTTCTTCTTTTTTTTTCCTTTGCTGGCAGCCGGGGCTGGGAGGTATGGGGTGTAGTAAATTATTATGTTTATGGTCAACATAGTATCTTGGAATGTTAAAGGCCTCAGAGGGAGGAAAAGAGGCTAGTGATCCTAAAGTATATTTCACAGATAGGGGCCCAAATTGCTTTATTTCAGAAACCCACCTGTTAATGGAAGAGTTAATGCTCTTGAAGAAGGCTCTGGGTGGTCAAGTTTTTGAGAGAACGCACTAAAGCTTCAGGGGCGTTGCGATTTTGATGTAAAGAGTTGCCCGTTTGTTCCTTGCAATATAAACCCGGAGGATCTGTGAGAGTCTTAAATCACAGGGCACTATTATGGGAGGTTAATAACAATTACCTCTGTATATGGGCCAACTCCTCCCAACCCTGATTTTTCCTCCTGAATTAGACCTAACTAGCTTCTCATCCCATCCCTAATTATAGCAGAGTTGGAATCTCTGCTTTAGTAACCCGGTGGATAGGAAGCCCCCTTCTAAAAGCCACCTTCTAGGCGCAGGTATCTTTGGCTAGACTTCTAGCGGTGGCAGCATTGACAGACCCTTTTGGAAGTTTAAACAAGGAGATTGTAATATGACCTTTTATTCAGGGTGCATAAAACTCAAACACGTATCAACTTTTCTTGGTTAATCAGGAGGCCCTGCGGGGGGTTAAGAAACTATTTACTCACAGTAGAATTTTGTCTGACCATTCTCCAGTTCAGATGTCTTGGGTAATGGAGTCTGTTAGGACAAAACCTTTCAGATGGAGGCTGGATGAATCCCTCTTCTTAGAAGACAATATGTTATCTCGTCTGGAGGAAGCTCTTAGGGATATTATTTTGACCCAGATCCCTACCCTTGACAATAAGAATTTAGCCTGGCCTACTTGTAAAGTTCTATATACTAGTATAGCTCAGACCCTCTCCATTAGGAGAAACAGGATGAGGAAGGCAAGGGAGGAATTCA
The DNA here is from genome assembly GCA_016271365.2 of Neoceratodus forsteri. Taxonomy (NCBI): domain Eukaryota; kingdom Metazoa; phylum Chordata; order Ceratodontiformes; family Ceratodontidae; genus Neoceratodus; species Neoceratodus forsteri. Next base: position 878,624,607 of record CM057456.1, read on the forward strand.
TTTGGGGTGCTATTAATTCACTTGCCCCCTTGGAGGGATCTGGCGAGGAGGTGGACAGGAACCCGGGGAACTGAGGGGCGAAATGGCGGACATTATGTACTACAAATTGGGCTTGGACCGAAGGCTCCAAGCTGAATACCTTTAGCAAGGGACTTGCCAGTAGGCTTCTTGCAAAGTAGGGTAAGAGAGTGGGAGGCATGCACAATACCATTTTGGAATATAAGTGGGGAATGGTTACAGACCCACAGGCTATGGCAGATGTCTTGCTGGATTACTTCACAGAACTATATCAAGGGACATCAGGTAGCACTGAGGAGAGTGTGTGGGGGTTTCTGGAGAGTATCAATTTACCAAGACTGGAGCAAGAACAAGCCCAGGCCTTGGTAATCCCTATATCAGAGGCTGAAATAAGGGATGCAATTAATACTTTACCTAGGGGTAAAACTCCAGGTCCAGATGGTCTTTCAGCTGGGTTTTATAAAGCTCACTTGAAGACTCTCATACCTTTACTCCTCGAGCTTTTTTCTTGTATTCTGTCTGATGGAGTTCCCCATTTACCGCTATATCAGGCTTATATTACACTTATTCCCAAACCAGATAAGCCCCGAGAAATGCCAGAGAGTTATAGGACTATTGCCCTCTTGAATCAGGACATTAAATTATTATCTAAAATATTGGCTAATAGAATTTTAAGGATAGCTCCTCGGATTATTAGCCAAGACCAGGTTGGTTTTATGCCAGGTAGGGGGGCTCATGATGCCTTGAGTAAGCTTCACCATGTCCTTTTGGAGGCCTCCAGCTCTTGTTCGGATATGGCGCTTTTCTCCTTGGATGCTGAGAGGCCTTAGCCGGGTCTCCACTCCTTTCTATTGCCACCATGGAGAGGATGGGTTTCCGGAGGGTCTTCTCAGGGGCATTAGAATCTCTATGCTACACCTCGACCAGGGTCCTTTGCAATGTTTTTGTCAAAGAATTCCATCTTGATAATGGGACCAGGAGGGTTGTCCCCTCTCCCCAATTTTATTCAATATTTATCTGGAGCCCTTATTGCAGGCAATCCAATCGGCAAATACGTGGGGATTGTAGTTAAGGGAGGGAACTGAAGTTTTCGGTTTTGCAGATGATATTCTATTGCATCTTTCGACCCTGTGAAGAGTTTTGACAGGGTTTTGGAGGTTATAAAGAGATTCTCGGTGGTCCGAATTACAAGCTAAACTTGACCAAGACACAGGTCCTCCCCTTACCCCACATGTATATAAGGCAGACTTTGACCACCTCCAGTTGAAGTGGGCTCAGATGGTATTGATTATCTGGGTATTTGGGTTACTCTAATTTTCAGCAAGGTGTGAGGCAAATCTGAATAAAGTATTAGTAGCAACTAGGGCTGACTTGGATAGGTGGAACAAGCTTCCTAAACTTGACAGCTAGAATGGGATTAATTAAATGAATCTATTGCCTAGATTTTGTATCCCATATATTTGTCCCATATAATATTCCTAAGTCCTGGTTTATTAGAATACAAAACTTTTCTGATTTTCTATGGAATTCCAAGCCTCCGAGGAGGAAACATGTAGTTTTGCGACTTCCTTTTAGTTTAGGGGCTAAAATGCCAGATCTTTACTTATATTACATGGCAGGCAATTATCTATAATGACCGGTGGAACAACTCCAGGAAGGAGAGGCTACACTCCAACTTGGTTACATATTGAACAGCAAATTTTGAGAGATAGGGCATCTCTCGATTCATGCTCTTTACTAATCCGGAATTCTCCCTGGGTGGGTAATGATTCCCCAATATTTAAGACAGTCCTGGCCTGGTGGGCTCTCCTGTCCCCACTTCGTAAAAGCCCAGAAGGACTGTAGAGATCAACCTATTTAGGTAATCCTAACATGACTATTGGTGCCGATTTTTAATTAGGGGTTTTGGGCTCATGATTAGCTAATTATGTTTGGTCAGACTTAATTCTAGGCGATAAAGTAGTGTTTCCACTTCAATGTGGTATCACTTTTTAAGAAGATTCAGATTACTAAAATGTTGCGGAGAGAATGCAGAGGTTAATATATGTCCACAGGGACTCCATTTACCTGGGACAATCTTAAGAGAATTAATTGTGCTAGTAAACCCCTGTCAATGGTGTATAAGGTGCTTCTCGACTTCTTTAGTAAGGAGGTTTCGGTGAAGGTGGCTTACTGGAAGAAGGATACCCTCCTGAGGCCGGACTGGGAGGCAACTTGGAAAGTGTGGCTTACATACCTATACCTAAATATAGAACTATGCAATTCTTCATTTTTCTAATTTGTACTATACCCATGCAAACTTTGTGCTAGGAAGCTTGGACAGACAGATCTATGTTTTAGGTGTGGACTGAGTCAGAGGATCGTTGTATATATTTTAGGACTGTCCTAGGATATACCCAATTTGGGCTCAGATTAAGCAGAATATGGACCCCTTTTAAATTATGTAGACTATATTTCACCTAAGGTCTGTATTTTGGGGGATATGACCCAAATCCGGGATCTGAGATCAAGTATCATATTGCCCTGATGTCTGCCTAGTCAAAGCTTATGTTTTGAGGCATTGGAAAGTGAATGTATTTATTCATATGACCATTGGCTAAGCGGATCTACTGAGGGTATTAGGCAGGATTAGCGCCAATTGTCTCGGAGCAGGGAAAGGGAACATATGATAAGGCGTGCGAATTTTAGAGGCAATCTAATAGGCCAACTCAAGCCTCCATGTCATCGGTCTGTCTGTCTAAGTGTAGTCTTTTGACGTGGTGGGTAATTAATTATCTATGCTCGAATATTTACACTTGGATTATCTCTGTTTTTTACTTTTAGGTTTGGAGACCTGTATGTATTAGGATTAATTTCCTTTTTTTTCTGTGTACATTAAGTAGATAGGACCTGGGCTGCCAAGCAAAGGGGTTTTTATTTTTTCCTTTTTTGGGGTCTCTCTCTCTTTCTCGGGACACAGCTGCGGGAACATCTCCCCCTTGATTAGAGGGTTCTGGGAACTATAGGACTTGTGGATTAATTCCAGTCTTTATGCTTTGAGGTCTTCCTTTTTTTTTTAAATCTAGTTCCAAACTGGGTACCTTCTTGTTCATTTTCCCTCAATTTGGGTAGTGGTGAGCTGGTTGTAGTGTCTGGATAGGGGGTGGTGGTTCTCGGCAGCTGTGATTGTATATAGTCTCTGTATATAGTTTGCCTACCCAGTTTTTGGGGTGGGCACCAGGGAACCCGGGCTTGCTGTGTATGTCTGTTTGTATGTTCATTCAAAATTCAATAAAGACATTATAAAAAAAAAAAAAAGCAACGCCATCGGTCATCCTTGTCCTCCTCGGATGAGGAGAAGCTCTGGCGGAAACTCAGTCTGCGCTACGAGGACCTCATGTGGCAACAGCTGATTTTGTCTGGGCACAGGCCGACCTCGGTTTCCACCCAGGCCATTATTTGGCTTTCGCCTCCCAGGCCAAAGCCGACTCTTTCAGAGCTGATCAAGTCAGCTCCCCTGCCTGTGGAGCCAGCAAAACCTCCGGTTCGGCCTAAACCGGTCTCTCCACCGATTGTGGTGGGACCACCGTCCAAGCAGCCTGTGGGAGGGGCTCCTTCTAAGGAAGATAGACCAGACACCAGGCTTCCCCGGCATCTTTCGGTCACGGTCACCCTGGACCGCCCTCAGCGGGCCAAAGGTGACCTGGTCGGTCGACCGTTGTATCCGGATTCCTTGGATTCGGATGAGACCAGCCTACATTCTCATCCCAAGGATGACAAATTGGCCAGTAGGTTAGAGACAGAGGAAGGTCCTTCGTCCTTTCAGGGCATTCTTCACCTCATCTCTGAGTCTACAGGGATGCCCCTGGGACCTATCCAGAAAAAGGAGGAATACCCTCTCATGGACATCCTCAAGAGAGGGGATACCCCGACGGAGGCCTTTCCTGTTGCCGAGGCCATAGTTGGCCTGGCCATAGAACTTTGGCAGCGCCCTGCCTCCTATCCAGCTCCATCTGCCTGCATGGCCCGCAAGTATGCGGTGCCCATGGGGTCCCTTGCGGGGTTCACAGAGCGCCCTTCGGCTGAGAGCCTGGTGACTGGCTCTGTGTTCAGGCATACTGGCAGTTCTGCTGACACTGACCGACCTCCTGAAAAATAATCCAAACCCTTGGATCATTCGGCCCGAAAGGTCTATGCAGCCTCACCTTTAGGCCTTCTTCAGGCAGGTTCGGCCGTCACCATGGCACACTTCTCCCATGCTCTCTTGGGGTCTTTGGATGAAGTCCTCCCACACCTCCCCGTGGACATGCAGACCACAGTTGATCAGGGCCGGGCTGTTGCCAAACAGCGGCTTCAGACAGCACTGGACATTGGGGATTCTTGTGCCTGCTCGATGGCAGCCACAGTTGCCTCTCATTGCAGGGCTAGGCTGAGACTCTCCTCTTTTCTGGCAGATACTCAACACAAACTAGCTGATGTGCCTTTTTGGCCCAGGTGTGGCTGGTCTCCTTCACCTTATTGAACAGTCCAATGCCTCCTTGGACGCTACTTCTGTTAAAGGTTCTTCGGGCAAGAAACAGCAGAAGAAGAAGGAACCATTCCGGCACTCTTCCCCTGCAGCACAGCAACACTCCTTTCAAGGAAGGCAGCAGCAACAGCAGCAGCAGGCTCAAGCTTGGTGCCCCCAGCCCAAGCCCGGGCCCTCCCAGGCCCATAAAGGAGGCCGAAGTTCAGGTCCTGGATCCTCCTCCTCCAAGCCTGCTCAGTGACGGGGCGGGGGCTGCCACCCCCTCTCCCATCACGCCAGCTCTGGGTCCTCCCATGGGGGGCCAGCTCTGCCACATTCTTTCTGCCTGGTCCATTATTACCATGGACAGGTGGGTTTTGGAAGTGGTCGGTCAGGGACTGCCTCTGGAATTCGAGCAGCACCCTCCAAGCCGAGGTCTCGCCCCTCAGGAGGAAAGAGTATCCACTCATACTCAGTTGGCTCTCCGAGACAACATCACTCAACTTCTCCTCAAGGAGGCAGTAGCTCCAGTGGTGGATTCTCCAACAGACCCAGGCTTTGTCTCCAGGTACTTCCTGGTGCCCAAGCAGACGGGGGGCTGGCGCCCCATTCTAGATCTGCATGACCTGAATCGGTATCTCAGGTCATGCACCTTTTGGATGGTCACTCTGTCCCAGATCATACCATCCTTGGAGCGAAACGTGGTTCTGTTCACTGGATCTGCAGGACACGTTCTTTCACGTCCCAATCCGTCCGTCTCATTGGCGGTTCTTCCGCTTCTGAGCCGAAGGGACCCTATACGAGTCCCGAGCCATGCCGTTCAGCCTGTCATCGGCCCCATGGGTCTTCACCAAATGCATCGCAGTGGTAGCAGCCCATCTCAGGCATCGGGGGGGGGAATTTACCCCTACCTCGACAATTGGCTCTTAGTAGGTCCCACCCAGCAGAAGGTGGAGAGGTCCAGGGACCTGGCCCTCCAGGCCTGCTCCCAACTCGGCCTCTTGATCAACAAGGCCAAGTTGGAGCTCGTGCCTTCTCAGGTGATGCGCTTCATCGGGGCACAGCTCGACTCTTGTGAAGCCAGAGCTTGGCTCCCGGCAGACAGGGTGGAGGTTCTCTCCTCCTTTGCCCAATGATTTTTGATTGGGCAATTGCGCCCTGCCCAGGACTTTCTGCGCCTTCGGGGTTACATGACGGCATGCATCTCCGTGGTCTGTTGGGGCCCAGTGGCACATGTGCTGTACCTCAATGGGATCTGGCCGCCCAGTGGACTCAGCCACAGTCATTTTGACCAGCTGATCACTGTAACCCAGAAGATGTGGGATGCTCTCCAATGGTGGACTGCCCCAAACCATTTGCAGGAAGGGATCCCGTTTGTCCGCCCAGAGCTGACGGCCGTCCTGGCGACTGATGCCTCTCTCATAGGCTGGGGAGCCCACATTGGGGACAAAAGGGTCCATGGGTTCTGGACCCCTGAGGAGTCCCGATACCACATCAACCTGTTGGAGCTCAGAGCAGTCATACTGGCACTGTCAGCTTTCGCTCCTCAGCTCCAGGGTCAAGTGGTTCAAGTCCAGACGGACAATACTACGACCATGTACTACCTCAACAAACAGGGCGGCATGCACTTCCGTCTGCTTTGCAGGGAGATGCTCCGCATCTGGACCCTTGTTAGCCTTCTGGAGGCAGATCTCCTAGCCATTCATGTGGCAGGAGCCTCAAACCATCTGGCGGATGCCCTCAGCCGCTTAGGCAAGACATCCCACGAGTGGTCTCTCCATCCAGAGGTAGCTTATGGCCTGTTCTCCCACTGGGGCAAACGGATGGTGGACCTGTTTGCCTTCAGGGAAAACACCAAGCTGAGGCTGTTTCATGCCCGCCCCCCTTAGCAGGGCTCGCTGCAGGGGGAATCCTTCTCAAGGCCATGGATCCCGGGCCTTTTCTGTGCCTTCCCTCCATTTCCCTTGATCCACAAGGTGCTCCTCAAGGTGAGGAGGGACAAGGCGAAGGAAATTCTGGTAGCCCCAGACTAGCCGCCCCAGTTCTGGTATCCAGATCTCCTCAGCTTCAGCTGCAGGCCCCCGGAGTGGCTTCCAGCACACCCGGACCTGATCTCTCTCAATCATGGGAAGGTATACCATCCGGACCTTTGGACCCTGCACCTCACAGCCTGGTACCTGAGCGGCTAGAGTTCCAGGCTTTGGGTCTTTCCAAGGATGTCCTCACCATGGTGGAGGCATCCAGAAAGGAATCAACCAGAAAATGTTATGCTTTCAAATGGAAAAGGTTTTCCATTTGGTGTCAGGACAGGGCCAGGACCCTCTATCCTGTCCAGTGGCTAACATTCTCGACTACCTTTGGTCTCTGTCCAAAGGGGGTCTTTGGTCATCGACCCTTAGGGTGCACCTGGCAGCCATCTCTGCTTACCGGGCGCAGGTCAGTCAGCCAACATTGGTGCAGGAGACAGTGGTCAGGTGCTTTTTCAAAGGCTTGGATCACATATCCCCTCCTGTGTATGAACCTCCACCTCTGTGGGATCTACTGTTGGTACTGGCAAAGTTCATGGGCAAGCCATTTGAACCAGTGCACAAGTGTGCGTTGTCACACTTGTCATGGAAGACGGCCTTCCTGGTGGCTATCACATCTGCCAGAAGGACAGGGGAACTCCAGGCACATTTGGTGGACTACCCTTATCTGGTCTTCCACAGGGACAAGGTTGTCCTATGCCCCCACCCGAAATTCCTTCCGCAGGTGGTGTCAGAGTTTCACCTTAACCAGGTGTTAACTCTGCCAGTATACTACCCTAATTACACCTCGGAGGTCGAGTACAGGCTCCATACTTTGAGCCTGAGATGAGCTCTCTCCTATTATAAGGAGAGGAAGGTGGAAATTCGAGGAGAGGTTCACCAGCTGTTTGTCACCTGCGCTGAAGCTACATCTGGCAGACCTGCAGCAAAATGGACTATTGCAAGGTGGATTACATCATGCATAAGTCTGTGCTGTGAGTTAGGCGGAATGGAGCCTCCCAGAGGATGAGCTCATTCTACCCACCATACTGCTGCATCGGTGGCTGCTTCCAGGGACATCCCTATCCAGGAAATCTGTCGGGCATCTACCGGGAAGTCAGCAAACACCTTCATTACCCATTACAACATCGACCTTGAGTCACACCAGGATGCTGGTTCCGGGGCCTCAGTTCTCCAATCTCTATTTCCCACGTGAGTATCAGTGGGGGAGTGCACCTTGCCTCCCTCCTCCCGGAGAACTGCTAGGAGTCTGCCAGTAAGTGTGGATGAACAACATATCCACGATCCTAGAAAAACAGGTTACTCACCTGTAACAGTAGTTCTAGGAGTGGTATACGTTTTTCATCCACACGGACCCACCTGACCTCCCCGGCTACAGACGCACAAACCTGGCTTCCAGCGGGCTAAGATCTGGCATCATGGGGCGGAGCCAAGGGTTATACCACCCGGTTGGGTGGGAGGAGCCAGCTTGAAGACTTCTGATGATTCTTAAAGGGGAAAGAGACATGCCAGTAGTTGTGGATGAACAACATGTACCACTCCTAGAACTACTGTTACAGGTGAGTAACCTGTTTTTTTCTTGTAGGATGGGTTGCCTTAACCCGTGTTACAGCACAGATCACATAAACACTGCTGTTAAGTGGGATTAAGGCAACCGTGGTTATCTAAAACTGTGCTAAAGACTACCTCCCTAGCAGGGTTTTACCACAGTTTTAGAACATGGTTGTAGCATAGTTTTAACTGTGCTGCTGTGTACTCAAACTGTGCTTGAGGGACTTAAAACGGTGTAAGTCACTTAAAGCGTTTTAAGCTCTGTAGTGTCTACAGGGCATAGTTGAAGTAAAAGAACCCAAAGCAGTTTTCGCAAGAGTATGGAATGTCTCCCGGTTTACTGGCCGATATTCCACTTCCCATAAAACCAGCTTATGCAGTTGTCTAAGGCTGTGTGAAGGCTGTTGATGTGCAAAATTGCAGCCACTACACATTTTTATTTGGTTTTTGTTTACCGGGTAGGTGAGCTAGCCATAAAATGACTATTTTCAGTCACAACCCGGGAGGATTACAACACGAGAAAGAAAACACAACAACATTACAAGTACTGTATGGACAAGATCGAGAAATACATGAGAAACAAATTACAAATTGGCTGAGAAAGTATACATGGTAAAGACAAGAGAACATGTAGGGCAGAGTAAGCATATAAAACCATGACCAGTTATATCACATATAGGAGAGCTAGCAACAGTTACAGTAACCTAGTGAGTACATAGTAAGTGCAAAGTTTAAGCTAATGCAGTTCATTTTACGTTAAAATGAGGCAGGAAAAAGCAGTCATTCTTATGAGGCAGATTGTGTGAACACCACCGTCCTGTGAGAAAGAAAGATAAGGCATTTCACTGGAGCGTAGCAATAAGAGTGATGTAGTTAGGAACGAAAAATGCAACCATTCGTGTTGGGGGAGGAGGAGGAGGAGGAGGAAGCGAAGAGACTGGTTAGTCATTAAGAACACAGCAGGCATGGAAGGTAGGGAGAGAGAGAGATCAGGGGTTGAAAACAGGTGCAGAGCCGGCTCGTCGGGCGCGGCGGTTGGATTTCGCTTGCGGCGCGGCGACCGGGTTCGAGGCGGACTCGGGTCGCTGGAGAGCTGGCCGGGTGGAGTAGGTTTGGCGTCCCATGACTGCTCACCTACTCCGGGGGCTGGGAGGTAATCAGGACCACTGCATGGTACCCCTGGCGGAGGCGGGGGTCCAGTCGCAGCGGGCCTGAACGTTAGGCGTGGTGGGCGTCGCTCGCCTTGCGTTTGTGGCACACCACGCCCCCAGAGAGAAAAAGCGGAAATACCAGCCTCCGGGTTCGCCGGATGATGGCTGCCCGCTCTCGCTGACCCGAGGGGTCTTGTGCCCTCCGATCCCACCTCAGCAGCGCCCAGGGTCTGACGCCTAGTACGCTGGGGCCCACCCCCACCCCGGTGTCTTTCCCCTCAGAGGGCGGGACCCACTCGGCAAAGGGATATGCCGGGCCACCCTGGGTCGGCTGCGATGTGAGGTGAGGGGGGGACAGGACGAGGGGGTCACGAGTGGCAATGTGCAGCCGGAAGGAGTGGCAAACCCGGAGGCACGACCGGAGGAAAAAAAAAAGAAAACAGGTGCAGGAGTTTGAAGCAGTTAGACTGACCTGGAGCTCTTTTTTAAAGAGTGCATGGGACAGCGCTTGACGAAGTGCTAATGGTAGGGCGTTCCATTGCAGAGGGGCGTAGTGGGAGAAAGCTTGGGAGCCTTTTGAGGTTTTACACTTTGGCACCTGCAGCAGGGACTTATCAGCCGAGCGTAGTCCGTAGGAAGGTGTTTGAGGGGACAGTAGCCTTGCAAGACTATCAGGAGATTGTGCCCTAATAACATTATCCACTAGGGAGCCAACTGAGTAGAGTCTCAGTGCAGCAGGTGACAGCCATTTGAGGCTTGAATAGAGTTTGCAGTGGTATTCAAGCCTAGGGGATGAGGAGGCATGGCGGCAAATGTTATTGTCGGTGGTGTCCCAGGCACACAGTGATGACTTAGGTATGGCGCATGTGTGGCGACTCCATAGGTCAGGGCTGGTAGGATGCTGCGGCAACAGCCAGCCTGGCAGATGGAGTAGGTGTATAGCTAGCTCTATAGGCAATGCCTAGCTTTGAGTTTACTGATTTGCAAGTGGATTTGACATGGGGATCAAAGCTAAGAGACTGATCAAGGACAACCCCAAGATATTTGAATGAGGTAACTGTATCTGTGGGAGGGGAGCCAGGGCAGGAACCGAGATGCTATTATTGCAGGATTTTAGTTTGGTAGCAGACCCAAACAGCATTGCTTGGGTTTTCGTTACATTGAGGACCAGTTTGTGGTTGGATAGCCAGTTTTGAGTTTTCTGGAAGTCGGATGAGGACGAGTTTATGTCTGACACATTTTGGAGCTAGCATATAGAACAATATCATCCAGATACAAGAGGATGAACAGGAGGTGAGATCCAAGGTGATGCTGTTGATGAATATAGAGAAGAGAAGGGGCCCTAAAATTGAACCCTGGGGTACCTCAATGTTTATAATAGCCTGGTCCGAGCGGGTGGAAGCGTATTTCACAAATTGGGCACGGTTTGACAGATAACTGCTGAAACCAGGCTACAACACCCATCAAGAAACCCATAGACTTTAATGTCGTGAGGAGAATAGGGTGGTCAACAAGATCAAATGCTTTAGTCATATCTATAAAAACTGCCCCTATGAGGAAGCCTGCGTCCATGGCAGACAGGGTGTCAGTGGTGAATTTGAGCAGGGTCGTGGGGGTGCTATGGCCCTTACGGAGACCATGTTGGGCAGAGGAGAGAAGATTGTTTTTGTGAAAGAAAGCAGTGGTTTGAGTAGCAACAAGCTTCTCAAGAATTTTGCTTAATACAGATAATATCGCAATGGGTCTGTAGTTGGAAGGGTCTTTAGAGTCACCTTTCTTGAATACTGGAGTGATTCTGGCAACTTTCCAGATATCAGGAACATGGCTCTGACAGAGGGATAAAGTAAAGATTCGGGCAAGAGGAGAGGCTATAAATGGGGCTGCTATCTTCAAAAGTCTAGGTTCAATACCATCAGAGCCAGTACTAGTATTGTCTGAGATAGAGTTTAGGAGTTTTAGTACCTCTGACTTAGAGATGGCTTTAAAGTGAAAAGATCGTTTTAATGTATCCATGTGTGGCTCGGTGTGTATGCCTAACGGTTGCATAGTGGGGAAGGCTGAGGTGTATTTGGACAAGTCAGAAAATTGTTGGCTGAAGAAATTTGCAATTGTCCGCGGATCATTACAGTGGATGCCGTTTAAGATCATGTTATTTGGAGTAGGGGACTGGGTAGACCCCAGGAAGGACCTAACGTGCGTCTGGAATTTTCTAGGCTCTCCTGCTGCAACTGTAAGAAGATTTTTACAATATTTGCTTTTGGCAAGTCGTATCTGCTTTTTACATTCTTTACGCTCTGCCTTATAGAGGTCATAGTCAGCTGGAAGACCTGAGAGTTTAAAGCGTTCCAGCTCATGTCTCTCATTTTAAGTTTGGAAAGGAGGTACTCTTTAACCATCTTGTTTGTTGTCCTTTCACTCTACGTGAGAGCAAGGGGTATGGATATCCTGGAGAGTCAGGAATTCATGAAGGAAGAAATCTAGGCTGTCTGGGCATCATTAGCTCTGTATAGTTTTTTCCAGTCAATTTGAGAGACAGCATTGAGAAAGTGTAATGTATCAAAACTTGAAAAGTTCTAAGGTGATATACTTTGGAGGCGGGGTAGGGTTTGTAGGGGCCGGAGACCATAGACAGAAAATAGGGAATGGTCAGTGAGTGCATCATAAGTATGCCAGCAGTATGTGTGTGGTCAGGCCAACTAGTTAGGGCCTAGTCAATTAGGGTGCTAGAGTGTGTGCATAGCTGTCCTGGTGGGTTCAGTAATTAGCTGATGTAGCTTATGTAGCATGATTTGGGATTGAAGTTGGTTTGGCAGTTTCCCAGCCAGTTTAAGTTGATATCACCCATAATCGTTTCATTTAACCCAGCCGACAGTGATGTCTGTTCAAATAGCTCCACGAGACCAGTGAGTCACTTCACTGTCAGTCTCTCAATGTAATGTGTTTTGGGATACCATAATATATAAATGCTTCTGCTGCAGCTTCTTTAGATTGCAGTGGCTCATACTTCATTGATATTTAATTAGAGTCTAACATTCATAGTATTACCATTTATGGATTTTACTCTGAGAAGGCAGTCATGAATTCAGTGCAGAAAAGTAAGGTGCTCTGTTCCAGTATGCTGCCAAAGTCTGTCATTTCATAACTGTAGGTGTTTTCTTTTACAGTATATATGTAATCCTCTAATAAAAATACTTTGTACTATAATAAACAGATGACATAAAATATGTGGGTATCCTTACTGCTGTGATATCTTATTTCTGGACTGTTATGAACATAGCATTTATTTGGATAAACCAAGAAATATATTTATGTCTTTATTGAAAATTGGTAACTGGGAAAAGCACGAGAGCCAAAGGCTCCTTTTCAGGTATGACTGAGGGTGGAATGAAGAGTGGTACAGGAATAAAAAAAAATATACAGTAGTAAAATTATAGTCAAGGTGCATGGTAAAATTGCACTGGGAACATGTACATTTAAGCAATAAGCCACAAGGGGGTGTGGGTTATCTGGGGATTTACCACGGCTGGAGTGTTTGCCCATGAGGCGCAGCCGAGTGGGTAAATCATCGCCAGCTGTGGTAAATCCCCCAATAACCCACATCCTCAGAGTGGCTTATTGCGATTATACCAAGGTTCATTTTTTTACTATAATAAAATACAAATATTAAACAGGTTGCTTTGTGTTTTTATTTTTATTGTATTTATTCCTGTGCTGCAGGTGATTTGGATTATTTGCTTATCAACAGCCATTGATTATCAGGGGATATACACTGGTGGTAAACTGCCAGTCTGACAATTTCATTGGCTGTTCACTTATGTCCATGGTATAATATAGAACAATACACAGCTGTTCCCAGTGTCATATTGTTTTCTGCGGTGTGATAGCATAGCGGTGCGTCATTTTGGCACCGTAGCTTTGAACTTTCCAGGCACGTCCCCTCTGCAGGACTGAGTGAATTTATTCATAATTGGGCTCATATATTTCAGTGTAATTGCTTTTCACTTTTACAGTGTGTCATTTTGAATGGTCAGTTATGCGTATGTGCCAGCTTTGCAGTGATTTATCTTCTTTTCTCTATATGCATTATTCAGTATAAAACCACCCCTCAGAAACACTTTACCCTTATTTTATTAATCTGTGCATTTAGGGCCATCAAGGGACACCTTGGGAACTTATCTACCAACTTTCTTGTTTATACCTCAAGAGACTCCAGAGTTAGTACTGTTTCTGTTTGATGTTTGAGAGCAAATGCAGGTGCTGAGAGGAGACCTTTGAGCTGCACTTTGCCTAGTAAACACACAGATGCACCCTCAAAAACCCTTTACCCTTATTTTATTAAACTGGTATTTAGGGGCTGTCAGGGGACACCCTGGGGAACATGTATACCAAAGTTCTTGTTTATACCTCAAGAAAGTTAAGAGTTATGACTGCATCTGTCTGATGTTTATGAAGCAAATATAGGCTCTTGGAGGAGACATTCAAACCAGACTTTGCCTAGCACATACAGATGCAGCCCTCTAAAAAGGTTACTCTTATTTTATTAACTTGGGCATTTAGGGGCTGTTGGTGGATACTTCAGGGAACACGTAAACCAAATTTCTTGTTTATATCTCAAGAGATTTTAAAGGGATTCACCAGGGTTTGGTCACTACTTACATAATATGGTAGCTGATGCCAGCAACAGTCATTCTACAAACTTTTTATAAATATTATTGTGAGCAAGTATTTCCGTGGAAAGGATCATAGTTTTGCCCTGACAAGGTGGCATCTGATCCCTTCCACTTCCCGATAGCACTTTCATGTCCCTGTGCTCAGGTCCATAATGACGTGTGACCAGGGAGAGCATGGGTCAGCGGTGGTCTATTTCAGTAGTATATTTATACATAGTAATGGCCAGTTGGAAATTCATGAAGGACACCGCTTGACTAACAAGGGCCTTGTGAGTCGAGCGGTGGCCTTCATTAATCTCAAACTGGCCATTATTATGTACAAAAATGCTGCTAAAATGAACACCCATTGAGTTCAATAAGGTGCAGCTCTCGCGCTTTTCTTGGTCACACATCATTATGTGCCTGAGTGTGAAGTGTGACAGTGCAGTCAGGAGCTGAAGGATCAGCTGGCCACTTTGTTGGGGCAAAACTACAGTCCCTTCCACAGAAATACTAGCTGAAATTAAAATTGTAACAAGTTTGTGGAATGACTATCATCGGCATCAGCTGCTGTAATATGTGAATAGCGGCTGATATGTATAAAGTTGGAAAATCACTAAAGTTCTGCTTTCCTGATGTTTGTGAAGTCAGTGCAGGCACTGAGAGGAGGCACTGGAGCTTCACTTATCTTAACAAACACAGAGCTGCACTCCTTGAAAACACTTTACCCTTATTTTATTCACCTGGGTGTTTAGAGGCTGTCAGGGGACACCTTGGGGGAACTTGTACACCAAATTTCTTGTTTATAACTCAGGAAATGTCAGAGTTGTTACTGCTTTTGTTTGATGTTTGTGAAACAAATGCAGGTCCAAAGACGAAACATTTGAGCTGGACTTTGCCTAACAGACACCACACAGATGCACCCCTCTGTTGTCAAGGCACAGGTCAGGAAGCATATGCAAACCAGGGCAAGTTGTAAAATTCCCAAGTAGCATTAATATTGTGCGGGATAGCTCGTGATACAGGCAATTCAAACATATAGAAGTCCGTGATTTGAGGGCCTCTCTAAAATCTCCAGCTCTCTCTCGAACTCTAAACAAAATATTGCTGTCTTTTTATAAGATGGTTTTTCCTGGCATCCTGATCTTGTAAGTTACTTTTCCTGTTTTTCACAAAATGTACCAGCACTTTGTCAGTTCCTTTGCAGTGTCCAGCCTGAAGGCAGTTCTTCTAGTCTTGCACAGGTGCAACCAATTAAAGGGAAACGTCCATGTAGGATTACATTTTTCAATATTGTTACCAATGGAAATCTGCTTTACATAAGCTATTGACCAAACCAGAATACTTTTAGGGCCAGAATAATAATAATAACCCATTTAGTTGCATCTCCCTTCATAGCTGCAGGCATCCATTTTGTAAATCACAGCAGGCACAGGAAATTACATCACATCACATCAGGGGAAAACACATATACCGTAGCTGATAAATTGTTTAACCAGGAAAGGCACACTAAGCCGAAACTTGATTCCAGGTGCGACCTGAAACCACAAGAAAGTTAAGTGACTTGCTCAGGGTCACACAATAATGCAAGTGGGGATTGTGGGATTAAAATCCAGGTCTGCAGGTTTGCAGCTCAGAGCCTTAAACCACTGCACTATACTGTGTCCTTGAAGCTTAGTGAAATATTTTATGCCTGTGTGATATGTAGAATATTCTGCTACTGTGGTAACACTGTAAATCATTTTTATACCTGTACCTATTTAGTTCCAGTATTTGTTAGCACTGAAGTTGTGTTTTGCTTTTTTTGTTGGCATCATGTTCTGTATTTGTAAGAACGTGATCTAGTGGCTAGAGCACAAGCTTGGAGCCCAGGAGATGAGAGGTTCAAACCTCAGTAAAGTCAAATACTAACTGTGTGACCTTAAGTAAGTCACCTAACCTCCCTGTCCACCTAGCAGTAGAAATGAATAGCAGCAGGACCCCACTGGAAATTAGGTGGCACATTTCAGCTGTACTATCCTGGGTAAATAAATTGTAAAACAGTAATTGTTTTGTGTTGGTGTATGATAGGATAGATGGCTGTCAGTAGGGGACCCTTCCGAACATAGGTACCAGAACCTATAGGTGTGTGTGTGTGTGGGGGGCAACTTTTGCCCATGAGCATTCAAAGTGCCCTTTAATGCATGCAATGTCAGAAGGAAGCAATCACGGTCTTGTATTACTACAGTGCCCGTCCACACACACACACATACATACATGCTCCCTTTTCCCCATGTTCCAACACTACTCCTTCTGAAGGTTGCAAAATAAAAAAAATTTATTTGAAACCATCCAGGAATAGGTTTTCTTTCACCAAAGTAAATAAAAAAACAAAAAAAACTAAGCAGATTTTTTTTTCATTTCATGATTCCAACTGTTTCACTCTGTCTTTCCAGCAGGAAATCTCCAGTAGCCTCCTTCTTTTTGAGATAAAACCTCTTCACTTCCGTGATGCTCCCAGGTGCAATTACTGAGTTATTAGGTGGCTGGTTGTGACATCTCATCAAGAGGCCCAACCCCTTCAGGATTAGAGACAATTTCACATCCCCAGGGACTGTTTTTACTTTTCCTATTACCTTCAAGGAGGCAGTATAGTGCAGTGGTTAAAGACTATGAGCTGCAAACCTGGAGACATGGGTTTGAATCCCACAGTCCCCACTTGCATTAATATGTGACCCTAAGCAAGTCACTTAACTTTCTTCTGCTCTCAGTCGCACCTGGAATCGAGCTTCAACTTGTGTGCCTTTCCTGGTTAAACAATTTATTGGCTATATGTGTTTTCCCCTGATGTGATGTAATTTCCTTGCCTGTGATTTAGAAAATGGATGCCTGTAGCTGTAAAGGAGGGGCAACTAAATGGGTTATAATTTTGGCCCTAACAGAGTTATGGGTTGATGCGTTAGCTTATGTAAAGTCGATTTCCATTCGTAACAATATTGAGAAATTTAATTCTACGTGAATGTTTCCCTTTAAGACATCCTGTCCCAGGGCTGATTTCCTGCTGTAAAGTATGCAAACAAGCTGTGGAAGTCAAAATACAGCTCAGGTTAACCCTGGTGTGCAGATAAACCCAAATAACGTCCTGCATTCATTTCATCAGTAAAACTACAGTATATGCATTTGCAAACTTAGAGATCTCAGTTTCACATACTAATTCATGCATATTTTTAGCCTCAAAGAGGCAAGGGAAGAAAAAAAGGATAAAAACAGCAAGTGAAGGAAGGGAGAAAACAGGAGAAATTGTGGAACCATCAGAATGGCCAGTTCCTAGACACCACAAGGAAAATTTGATTGCATAATCAGATAGACAAGAGATAGGCAAGTGACATAACAAGAGGACAGAATAGATCCTTGCTTTTAACTTTCTCCATAACAAATGGGACAGGGTCTTATCCCAACCTTGTCACATAACCCCCTCTATAAGAGGGAACGTGTTGTTTTCCTCTTTTGAAAACAGGCTTCCAAAACTTTCTTTTATTTCTCTTTTAACCCCACCTTATAACATTTATAGTTCTTTGCATGTGTGGTATCCGTTTTTTCATGACACATATTACAGCAGACATTTTAGTTAAGCACACGAATTTTTTTCAGTCTCCTGAATTTTTATTTTCTGAACCATTAGCAGTGTCAGTGGCTCAGTAGGTAGCACACTCGCCTCTGAGGCTGGGAGATCAGAGGGCTGTGGGTTCAGTTCCCACATCTGGCACTTGGGTTAATATCCCAGTACTGACACTGTAGTTCAGCATGAGAGGGGTGCTGCACTGCTGAGGTGCCGTCTTTCGGAGTGAGACGTTAAACCGAGATCCCATCTGCCTGGATTGGTGGTAGTTCAGGTGGATGTTAAAGATCCCATGGCACTTCTCGAAAAGAGTAGGGGAAATTTTTATTAAGCAAACAAAAACCATAATACAAGGAGAAAAAAAAAAAAAAAAGAAAAAGGAGGTATAATACATACAGCATGGAAATCATATACAGATTTAACATAATGCACAAAAAAAAAACCCCACAGAAACAGGAAAGAGTTTAACCTACCCAGTCCACATGTTTCCAAAGTAAAGTACCTACTTTGTTCCCCAGAGGATTGAATTCATAAGTATATATTGCATCCAATTCATCCTGTATGTGAAAAAAAAAGTCTTGCATAGATAAATGCTTATTCTGTAGTATTCGTAAGCAACGTGCTTGCCAAATATGCCACTTAAGGCATGCTAATATCACATACACAGTACTTTTATGCCATTTACACCACACCCTTGGAATTTGTCCTAGTATCGAAAAATCATACGTAATAAATTCAAAAAGTGGTTCACCCCACCAATGTGCCAAAGCAGACCAAAAGGAGTTTGTGTGTACACATTCAAAATATAAATGCTGTATCGTCTCAAGCTGTCCCTGGCAGGAAGATTCTGGACGCAACCTCTCACTTAACTGCTTATGCTTGTGATTTGCTCTTACATTTAGTTTCTGGTGAGCACATAACCAAACTACATCTCGCATCTTTTCCGGTATCCTAAGTTCAGTCATGCTGGCTAGCAGAAAAGATGTATCTATACCAGTAGAAATAACAAAAAGGGGATCCTCAAAGTAACAGACCGAGACAATATGATTATAAAATGCTTTCCGTTCCTGTGTCACAAACCAACTAAGTTCAATTTTCCATAATCTAATATATTTAAGCGTATATTGAACATACAAAGGGAGCTGTTTATCTACAGGGTGCCATTTCCCTCGACCCCAAGCTGCTAAAAAGGGGGCTCCCCACAGGGACATGCACATATTTCCCATGTCAGTTTGTTTAATCAAAAGAGGCTGAATAGAAGTATAAAAAAAATTCCCAAAAAAATGAACAATAGGATGCATCATACCCGAGCCTCCCTCTTTCCAGGGTCTGTAGGTTTGTGCTGTCTTCACTGGGTTCAAGTGACTACCCCACAGTAGCTGAAAACAAAGATCCAAGATTTTAGAATGCATGTCAAAAGGTAAAGGAAAAATATGAGACAGAAATAAAAAAAAGTGGGGCGATGTAGGATTTCAACATGAAAACACGTTTTTTCCTTGTCATCTTCCAGGATTGCCATTTTTTAACTTTAGAAAGAGCAGTATCATAGATCTCATCCCAATTATTATGTACAGAGTTTTGTGAACCAAAATAAACACCAAAGTTTCAATTTAGTACTACATACCGAATATCAAAAAAAAATTACAGGACTCATGTTCTAAAGGCATCAAAGAGCATTTAGATATATTAATTTTATGCCAGAGCCCGGTTGTACTGTACTAAAAAAATCCAGAATATATTTCCCAGAATCAATATCTGCTATAGAGCAGATACAATCATCTGCATAACTACTATTTTGGAAAAACAAAATTTCTCAGAGGAGATAATGGCATGAACGTTTATTTCCCTGTCAATGTATCGCAGGAAGGGGTCTAAACCAAAAATAAATAAAAGTGGGCTCAACGGACAGCCTTGCCTAACTCCGATCTTGTATGGGACTGAGACACCCAAATGTCCATTAACTAAGGGGGTTACTGTTGCCGAGCAATATAGTGTTTGAATGATATCCAAAAAAGATAACAGTATGCCATAGTACACCAGTATAGCCCAAAGGTAGTCATGACGCAAAGCGTCAAAAGCTTTTTCCAAATCTAAGGTTAAAAAGATAACCAATCAATTTGTGCTGTAAACCTTGCTCGATTAATTCCCTAATAAAAATTAAATTATGTGAGATATTTCTACCAGGAACTGCACATGTTTGAGTAGGCACTAACAATTTATACGCAATGTCTGAAAGTCGGTAGTTTAAAATGGTAGCCAGAATTTTGTAATCAGTGGTCAGGAGACTCAAAGGTCTCCAATTCTGTAGGACAGCCAGATCCCCTTTTTTATAAATAAAAAACATTACCCCATTTCCCATGCTAGGGGTAACTCTGTGTTTCTTTCAAATTTCTTGAAAAACAACCAACAGCCATGGCGCAAGAATATCTTATGTACTTTTTATAAAATTCATTAGGCAGGACGTCTACGCCAGGCTTCGTATGTGTCGATAAATGACCAATAGCTTTTTTAACTTCAACCAAAGAAAGTGGGAAATCAAAGTAGAAATTTCAAGTTCAGAAAGTGATGGAATATCTAGGGTTTGAAAAAAGGAAGGAAGAATTCAGAAGTAGGGTTAGAGAAAGTCTTCAACATACCCTTGCACAATGTTTCGGATACTCCGTGTATCAGTTACTATGGAACCATCAGAAGTTTTAAAGTGGCCATACACAAAGGTGGCAAATCCTGATCAGAAATATCTAATGGGTTTACCTGCCTCGTGTATCAGAAACCAAAAATTTTGCTGAAACCTGTATCTTTTTTCTCTCATATGGAGAAAAGTTATAATTTTTCTTTAGAGCCAAAAATTCCTGCCTTAACACCTGTTGTAGAAACTGTTTGTGACAACAAAACCATATACCGTGCTCTATATCCCAGATATGTAAGATATGAATTTTGAGCTTTATGCCGTGAAATTTGTTAAAAAAGCAACTTTAGGTCCTGTTTTATGTCTTACCACCATTCTATGGGACTATCATATAAAAAATTTATATCAGATCATATTGAGAAAAAGAAATTTAGCTGTGTATCAATGGTCATGTCCAATAAAAGGGACGTATTTAATTTCCAAAAACCACAACCTAAAATAAGTTTTTGATAGTGTCCAAGAGTTATTTTCACAATTAAATGGTCAGATGTTTCTAAGGGTAAAGTAGAAACAGAACAACAGGAAAGCCTTTTGGAAAAAAAAAAAAAAAAATCTATCCTTGTAGAGCTAGAACCTTTATGAAAGGATGTTCTGGCTTTTGGTGCAGTGAGTCGTAAGAATCTACCAAATGATTAGTTTTTAAAACATACAGTAAAGCATTAGTATCACAGAACAATTTTTGAGTTTTTCGTCCCCAATCCCTGGCAGCTAAACCACAATTAAAATCACCCCCAGATAACCAACTTTGAGGTGTGTAAATATGGAGAAATACGATGAAATAAAGCCGCTGTAGCTGCCTTAGTCTGTGGACGATATATTTAAAAGACGATAAGACACTGGGAGACAACAATATCCATAAGCATAACTCTTCCAGGGCTTATATCCAAAAGTTGTAACACCTTGATCTGAAGACTAGAAAAACAAAATCCCCAAACCATCACAGACATCCTCCCAGGCGACTCAAAGGAAGCACCCCAGCCGATCCTGACCTGCTTCTTTGATACCTGCCAGAGAACTTAGTCTAGTATCTTATAAAAAAAAATAACAGAACCAGGATATGTACTAAGACTGGCAAAGGTAAGGCGCCTTCGTACCTGGCTATGTATTGTTCAGAAGAGACCGAGGTGCAAAAAGGGGGGGAGGAGTGGCCCTGCATGTCAATGAAAATATCAAATCTACAGAAATTAAGAATACACATAAGGAGCCAGAAGAACTGTGGGTCACCCTGGAAACAGGAAGTGGAACAGCCATAAGAACTGGGGTTGTCTACAGGCCCCCAGACCAGGGGGAGGACATAGACACATTACTGTCAGAAGATATACAAAACATGACAGCTAAAGGGGAGGTTCTGATAATGGGAGGCTTCAACATGCCAGATACAGATTGGTCAATACCAGCAGGAACATCTGCCAGAACTAGACACATAGTGGATTCCCTGCAGGGGGAGGGCCTCAAACAACTGGTACAGCAACCCACAAGAGACAGGGCTATCCTAGATCTAGTACTGACTAACAGGAAGGGATCACAGATCTCCAGGTAGAAGGTCACCTGGGCCAGTGACCATCACATGGTATGGTTCAATTTAGCTACTACATCTAAATCATCCCATTCCAAGGCGAAAATATGGGACTTCAGAGGAGCTGACTTTGATAAGATGGCCAACAGAGTTAAGCTAGCTCTGGCAAAAGAAACACAGGTGAGGGGTACAGGCAAAGTGGGCAAGCATTAAGGATGCAATAATTGAAGCAACATCCCATTGTGTTAGACAGAAAAGGAAGTGCAAAAGAAGAAGGAAACCACTTTGGTTCTTGAAATACAGTAGCAGAAAAGGTCAGAGCCAAAAGGCTGGCCTTCAGGAAATACAAGGAACAGAGCGGGATGAAGATAGGAGGCATACCAAACTGCCCTAAGGGAAGCAGGGAAGGCAGTAAGGCAGGCAAAGTCCCAAACTGAGGAAACACTAGCACGTAACAGTAAAGAAGGTGACAAGACTTTCTATAGATACATTAGTGAAAGGAGAAAGTCCAGAGTGGGTATTGCTAGCTTAATGGAGAAAAGGGAGCATGTGAGGAGGAGGACCTGTAAAGGCATCTATCCTAAATAGATACTTTTGCTCAGTATTTACTGAAGAGAAGGTAGGGCAGGGCCTACAGCTCAGCATCATGGACACGGGGAGGGAGGTGAGCACTACTCCCTTCACAAAAGAAAGGGTCCTACAAGAGCTTGCTAAGCTAAGGATGGATAAGGCAATGGGACCTGATGGCATACATCCCAGGGTACTTAACTCATTGCCTCCGAGAAACGTCTGTATTCGGCAGGCTTCACTGTATTGTTGTATCCGAGAACGACTCCAGACGTGAACTGCAGTGTCCTAGTGTTACCGTGCTACGTCTGGAGTCGTCACTAACTTTTTGTGCCATTACTTGCCATTCAATGAAAAGAGTGCTTACTAAATCTCTTTGGGTGATACCCCACATAGTAAGTCTCTTTTCATTGGGTGGCAAATGTAGGGGTCCTATTTGAAAATCCTATAAAAAGCGCGCTTTTAAGTCGGCGTTCTCACTTTGCTGCTGCTTCCTGGTTGAGTCGGACCACTGATGCTGCTGAGCCTTTTGCGCGTGTGCCTATTGTTGATCTGCCTGAGTTCTTCACCTACAAAAACACCACACTCTTGAAGGTATTTATATTTCTAAAATGATATTGTGGCTTTGTGTAAATGTCAGTGTTTTCGTGGTCTTTCTGTGAGCTGGCTCCGTGAGAAGCCCTACTTCCGGTTTTCAATTGCTCACATAAAGACCCCAAACAATGACATTGACACAACAGCACTGTGTGGCTGGATATATTTATTTTGCCTTATGTCGTCGATCGGATAATTCTGTGTGTGTTTAGCCATTTTCTCAAAGGGAAGATCGCAGTTAGGCGTGAGTGCATTCGGGCTCCCATCGGTTGGCGTTTGTTTGTAATTCCGATATGGCTGTTTGGTGCATGGAATATCGCACTCTGCGTGTTGATGTGGGCTCCTTGACTTCTCCCTAGTGTCCTGTATAGCGGGCCGTGTCACGCTCATGGCGCTTTCCTTGTTTCACCTGGACGACATCATGCCTGGAGTACTGCATTCTCTGTTTTCCTAACGTGTTTGTGTGGGCTTTTTTTCCCCTGCTGTGGTTCCCTTTCAATTTTTGGTGCGATGGACCAGACCCATTCCGTGCCAGCTAAGTTTGCATGCAGGTATGTGCTGGTGGGTGCCACGGGGGATGGGGGAAATACTGTTTGCTGTTGGCATGGTGGTGGGGTAATGCATGGTGCTGGGTGGTGGCACATCATATAATGCATTGGTGCCAGGTGCTGTGGGTGCTGTTTTGAGGTGGTGGACAGTCGGGACACCAGGAAATCAGTTTTGTGTTGTTGCCAGCTTTTGGGGTGGAGGGACCACTAAACACTGTGGGGTATGCTGGGATGTTCGTGTGTGTTTGATGGTGAGGGTCAGGTCCCTTACAGCATTTTGTGTGAGGCGTCGGGTCTTGGGGGCGCGCAGAGCGCAGGCCGGCATCCTCCAAAACAGCAGTACCTGCTTTCTGCATGCCCTCCACCCCGAGACCGGCGCCATCACACAAAATGGTTGCCATGCTGTCCGTGCCTTCCTCCCACCTTCAGACACCAGGTGCCATCCCACAAAATGGATTCCTGAGTCTCATGGTCTCCACCTGCAGCTGGTCGTCTAAAAGGCAATGTGATATGAAGAGAATGCCATTTGTGTTGTTGCCAGCTTTGGAGGAGGGAGGGCCACTGAACACTGTGGGGTATGCTGTGTCATTTGCCGTGTGGATACCGTAGGGTGCGGAGAACACTGGCCACCAGGGAATCCATTTTGTGGGATGTTCGTGTGTGTTTGATGGTGAGGGTCGGGTCCCTTACAGCATTTTGTGTGAAGGCGTCGGGTTTTGGGGGGGGGCACGCAGACAACAGGCCGTGCTGTTTCTGGCATGGTGGCGGGTGACGCAAGGCCCAGCATCCTCCCAAAAACAGCAGTACCTGCTTTCTGCATGCCCCCCAACCCCGAGACCCGACGCCATCACACAAAGTGGTTGCCATGCTGTCCGGGGCCTTCCTCCCACCTTCAGACACCAGGTGCCATCCCACAAAATGGATTCCCTGAGTCTCATGGTCTCCCACCTGCAGCTGGTCGTCTAAAAGGCAATGTGATATGAAGAGAATGCCATTTTGTGTTGTTGCCAGCTTTGGAGGAGGGGGAGGGGCCACTGAACACTGTGGGGGTATGCTGTGTCGTTTGCCGTGTGGATACCGTAGGGTGTGGAGAACACTGGCCACCAGGGAATCCATTTTGTGGGATGTTCGTGTGTGTTTGATGGTGAGGGTCGGGTCCCTTACAGCATTTTGTGTGAAGGCGTCGGGTCTTGGGGGGACGCAGACAACAGGCAGTGCTGTTTCTGGCATGGTGGCGGGTGACGCAAGGCCCGGCATCCTCCCAAAAACAGCAGTACCTGCTTTCTGCATGCCCCCCCGAGACCCGACGCCATCACACAAAATGGTTGCCATGCTGTCCGGGGCCTTCCTCCCACCTTCAGACACCAGGTGCCATCCCACAAAATGGATTCCTTGGAGTCTCATGGTCTCCCACCTGCAGCTGGTCGTCTAAAAAGGCAATGTGATGTGAAGAGAATGCCATTTTGTGTTGTTGCCAGCTTTGGAGGAGGGGAAGGGGCCACTGAACACTGTGGGGGTATGCTGTGTCGTTTGCCGTGTGGATACCGTAGGGTGTGGAGAACACTGGCCACCAGGGAATCCATTTTGTGGGATGTTCGTGTGTGTTTGATGGTGAGGTCGGGTCCTTACAGCATTTGTGTGAAGGGTCGGGTCTGGGGGGCACGCAGACAACAGGCAGTGCTGTTTCTGGCATGGTGGCGGGTGACGCAAGGCCGGCATCCTCCCAAAAACAGCAGTACCTGCTTTCTGCATGCCCCCCCACCCCGAGACCCGACGCCATCACACAAAATGGTTGCCATGCTGTCCGGGGCCTTCCTCCCACCTTCAGACACCAGGTGCCATCCCACAAAATGGATTCCTTGGAGTCTCATGGTCTCCCACCTGCAGCTGGTCATCTAAAAGGCAATGTGATATGAAGAGAATGCCATTTTGTGTTGTTGCCAGCTTTGGAGGAGGGGAGGGCCACTGAACACTGTGGGGTATGCTGTGTGGGTTGCGTGTGGATACCGTGAGGGTGTGGAGAACACTGGCCACCAGGGAATCCATTTTGTGGGATGTTCGTGTGTGTTTGATGGTGAGGGTCGGGTCCCTTACAGCATTTTGTGTGAAGGCGTCGGGTCTTGGGGGGGGGGGCACGCAGACAACAGGCAGTGCTGTTTCTGGCATGGTGGCGGGTGACATAGATTTTGAAGGTGGTGGCCTAGGTGAGTGGTGTCTGCAGTGCAAAGATGTGTGTTTTTTGGGATTCCAGACGATCGAGAGCCGCTCAGAGATCGCGAGAGAGAGACTGCTGTAGAAGCCAGCTCTGGATTGAGAGAAGGGGAGAGAGACTGCTGTTTTCCTGTGAGAGCAAGCCCCTGAATCAGCACCGGAAATATGGTGAATGTGTACAAAAATGACCTGCTAGACCTTTTCGATAGTGCCAGTGACAATGAGGTAGATGACTTTCAAGGTTTTGATGATTCCGACATCGAGGTGAACTTGGTGCGTATGAAGCCTTTGGTTACACAGGACAGTGACAGCGATTTCAGTGACGATGATGATCTGCCCCTGGCTACGCTGCGGCGGAAGAGACGCTCCACGGAGAGTGAAGAGGATGACGTGCCACTGGCCAAGCTACGTCAGCCGAGGAATGACTCCGACAGCGAAGATGATCTTCCTTTGGCTACACTGCAGCATGGGAGTACCCAAATTGACATTGATGACCATCATGAACTACATGACGTTGAACAACCTGCAGAACAACCTGAGCAACCTACACCACATCTGGATGCTGGTCACAATGATGAATGGACAGGTTGCTTACAGCAGGTCCATGTTGAGGATTTCAAGGAGCCTGTGGGTCCAACCACACTGTTGAGTGCAGAGAAGACTCCCATGGATTTTATGAACCTGACATTCCCACCAATTCTCTACGACCTGATAGCCGAGGAGACAAACCGGTACAGTGCCCGTAAGCAGGCAGAAGCAAACAAAGTTGACCACCGATGGAGTCCAGTAACTGCGTGCGACATAAAAGCCTTATTTGGAATGTGACTATACATGTCAGTTATAAAGGTGCCACACTACCGCATGTACTGGGGGAAGCACCATCTCTATGGACGTTTACCAATTTCAAAGCTAATGACCCGTGAGCGTTATGAGAAGATTATGCAGTATTTGCATGCAAGTGACAGCATGCTGAATCCACCAAGAGGATCGCTAGAGCATGATAAGCTACATCACGTTCGACCAATTATCAAGCATGATGTCAAGGCATGCAAGACGGAGTACAACCTGCACCGAGAAGTGTCAATTGATGAGGCAATGGTGGGCTTTAGAGGACGACTGTCCTTCAAGCAGTACATGCGATGCAAGCCACAACGGTATGGGATAAAAGTATGGGTCCTTGCAGATCTGCATAACGGTTATGTGTCCGACTTCCAAGTATACACAGGAAAGGTTGCTGGTGCTGTGGAAGTGGGCCTTGCAGAGAGGGTTGTGAAAGACCTGACTGAGGATCTGCATGGCAAAAGGCACCATGTATATTTTGACAATTACTTTACTTCAGTTCACCTGGCAAAAGAACTATTGAACGTTGGCTTGTACTCATGTGGAACGATGCGGACCAACAGAATTGGATGGCCTTCCGAACTTAACAAATTATCAATGAAAATGAAAGCTCGTGGCTATTATGAACAACGACAGAATGGTTCACTTGTTGCCACAGCGTGGAAAGACAACCATCCCGTTTTCTTGTTGTCAACAAACCATGACCCTACCTCACCAGCAACGTCTGTGCCCAGGAGACAAAGAGACGGCACTGTTGCATCAATTGCATGTCCAGAGGTACTGCTACAGTATAATATGCACATGAATGGTGTGGACGTCGCTGACCAGCTTCGGGGGCAGTACCCATGTGCAAGAAAATCAAAAAAGTGGTGGCTATACCTTTTCTGGTTTTTGTGGGACATGGCACTGGCAAATGCATTTACTCTGTTCCGAGAGAGCGTGAATCATGTTCAGCGATCGAAGACTGGACAGGTGAACAAGCACAGACAACTGAATTTCCGCATGCTCCTTTCTGAGAATCTGTTGGAAGGATATACACACAGAAGACGTAGTGCTCCACTTCCAGTAATCGCGCAGAATCCAACTTGTGATGGACTACACTACCCCGTGAAAGGGAAGAAGGGGAGGTGCAAAAATTGTTTGCAGAAGAAAATACGTGCTGAACCGTCATATACATGCAGCACATGCAATGTACACCTCTGCGTTGATTGTTTTCCTGAGTATCGCCAGTACAGATAGAGGTGCTGCGAGAGAGAGAGAGACTGGGGTGCTGCGAGAGAGAGAGAGAGAGAGAGACCGGGGTGCTGCGAGAGATAGAGAGAGAGAGAGACCGGGGTGCTGCGAGAGAAGAGAGAGAGAGACCGGGGTGCTGCGAGAGAGAGAGAGACCGGGGTGCTGCGAGAGAGAGAGAGAGCTGGCATGGAGAGAGAGAGAGACCAGGGTGCGCGAGAGAGAGAGACCGGGTGCTGCAGAGAGAGAGAGAGAGACCGGGGTGCTGCGAGAGAGAGAGAGAGAGAGAGAGAGAGAGAGAGAGAGACTGTGGTGCGAGAGAGAGAGAGAGAGAGAGACCGGGTGCTGCGAGAGAGAGAGAGAGAGACGGTGCTAGTGAGAGAGAGAGAGAGAGAGAGAGACCGGGAGAGGAGAGAGAGAGAGAGAGAGAGAGAGAGAGAACGTGGTGCAGTGAGAGAGAGAGAGAGAGAGAGACTGGGGTGCTGCGAGAGAGAGAGAGAGAGAGACTGGGCTGCAGAGAGAGAGAGAGAGAGAGATCGAGAGAGAGAGAGAGAGAGAGGAGAGAGAGAGAGCTGGGGTGCTGAGAGAGAGAGACTGGGGTCGCGAGAGAGAGACTCGGGGTGCTGCCAGAGAGAGAGACTGGGGCAGCGCGAGAGAGAGAGACCGGTGCTGGGCGAGAGAGAGAGAGAGAGAGACGGGGTGCTGAGATGCACAGAGGTTGTGGAGATTCATCACTGAGCAGGACAAGGTGCAAGCGAGAAACTGGATGAAATGGTTTGGTGGCAGAGTGCGTCAGAAACAGTGTCATGGGCATGGATCAGATTGTACTGCATTGATGGAACTGCTCTGACCCATTGGTGTATCGGAGGTAATGCAGTAACATGCCAGTCATTGAATGGGCTGTGCCAAATGAAAATTAAAAATACTGGGTTGGTGACTGCCGCAATTGTGTTCTGAGGCAGAGCGGAACAGAACCATCAGTAGCATGCAAGGCCTCTGCATTCAGTGCCTTGCGTATCACCAATCTGACTCCAACAGCAATTCTTCAATGTCTTTGCTAGGAAGGAAGGAAGGAAGGCTTCATGTCACCACTGGACGAAAGGCAAATGATCCGCATCGATTACTTGTAAGGAGTCACCAATGTTGTTTCAGGGGATCATGTGTCTTCTACAGCCAGGTCCCCTGATGAAAGTACGTACTAAGGGCACTAAGTATGGTGGCGAAGATGACAATAGGAAAGTTTATTGTAGAGTGAACATGCAAACGACACATTGACAAACGTAAGTAGCCGGCAAATGAAGAACTGTTTGAAGGATCAACGGAAACGGGATACAATGGGATGTACCATGCGCATACACGAAGGTTGTTTTTGTGGGTGTGGAAAAATGCACGGGACTGCTTCTGGATGAATGTCTGATCATAGCTGGACTTATAGTATGTTGGCTGACTGTTCTTTGATGGCTTTGGTGGTTGGAGGAAGGCTGTCCCAAAGCACACCAGTTGGTGCATTGTCGCGTCTGACGAACCATGCTCACTAACTCTTCCAGCACCGTTGTGGATTGGCGGATTTAGCTCCGTATTTTTATTTCATTTGGATGCAGAGCCCCGACCGCATTCCGCCAGCAAGCGAACAAAGCTGTGTTATGAGTTGCTGTGCTTGTAGGCGACTTAGGACATCCATATGATGTCCGGAAGAAGTACGGTCATGTCCAGTGACACAGATGGGATCATGCTGCTGTGGGCCTTTTGGTGGTTGGAGGAAGGCTGATGTGCTGTGTGCATGGTTGTTCACAGCTGCAGGCTGAGATTGCTTGGAACAGAGTGAGTGAGTCAGACACTCTGGATGTCTGTTCCGTAGGTCAAGATGGGTTTTTGCTGAAGGATCTGTGGCATGGCAGACAAGTGGTTGCGTTATGCGAGTTGTGATTGTCCTAAGAGTTGAGTGGAACATCTGTGGCTAGGTGAAAGACACAGCAGCCGCTGCAGGCTTTGGCACTGTGCCAAATGGGGAAAAAAAATGCGAGCTAATGTGGACTGGTGACTGTGATAACTGGAGGTGGTCTGTGTCTCACTCACCAGACCAATGGGGCAAGCTGACAGAGGTACTGGAGAGCACAAACTGTCCCAAGCATACCAGTTGGTGCATTGTCACGTGCGACGAACCGTGCTCCACTAACTCTTCCAGCTCTGTTGTGGAGTGGCGGATTTAGCCCGCATTTTTATTTTCATTTGGATGCAGAGCCTCACGACACGCATTCCGCCCGCCAAGCTGTGGAAATATGTGTTTTTATGTAGCAGGCTTTACATTGCTGCCCTTGTGGATTGCTTCCATCATATGAGCACATGCAGCTCATTCTTTGACAGCTAGACACACTCAGCAACAGTCATAAGGAACCGACATTGGATTGCATGGCTACGTGGAGCGGCCCACAGCCACAAGCAACTTCAACGTAGTTTTGCATTCAACTAAATGTGGTGTTTCTGTTATTTCTAAAAATCATACTGTGTCACCTGCAATGTCGTGCATGAAGAAAATGACAACACAATATAGGGTGTAGTGGTCTTTATTATGGAAAAGACAACAGACACTGGAAATGGAAATAGAGTTTATTAGGATCACAATTGGAAACATCTACCAATAAGGAGCCTGCGCAGTCACAAGCCTTGGGAATCGGTGACCTTGCATTTAATTAATTCCATGTTTTCAGTTTACCTCAACGGGGCGGTCAGAGGCAGCTCCCAGACACGTATCAACAAGTGATTGCAAACCTTGACACTGAGGCAAAAGCCGTGGGACGCTGTAAGCCATGGAGATGGCAACTGCACAGAAGCCAAATCGCAGGTCAAAGCCAAGTCAGGATATGGCAGCAGGCAAACAAAACAAGGTATGTGGGGTGTAAAATCCATGATAGGGGAAGAGCAGGGGTAGTGAGGGGCATGGGTGGAGTGTCACGGATATATCGATGGTAATAAAATCTCGCATTTGGTTGCAGGCGAAAGGAGCAAGCGTCTCAGCATCTGGATCTGTGGTCACTCCTTTGTTTACTGGGCCGCAGAAAGAGCACAGCAGAGCACAGGAGGGCAAAACTTGTGGTTAGGAAAAGACAGAGTGGCAGTTCATTGGATTGGAAGGCGAGGAATGCGGTGGGATGGACTGATTCCAGTGCTCCGGGAGAAACATGGTGGGCCTCATCCCGACATTCTGATTATTCATTTGGGAGGCAACGATCTGGCAACCTGCCCGCTGCGGGAACTGAAGGGAACCATGAGGCAGATGCTGCATCAAATCAAGTGCTGGTGGCCCAGAGTCCATATTGTATGGTCCGACATTGTGCAGCGGTTGAACTGGAGTGGAGCACGAGATGTGCGGGCCATCGAGAAAATCAGAAGACTACACAATGGGTTCATGTTGTCTATGATGGATACCATGGGCGGGTCAGTGGTCAGGCACCCTGGTCTCGGTCTTCACAGGCCTGGAGTGTACCGGTCAGATGGTGTACACTTGACGGATG
This sequence comes from Neoceratodus forsteri, assembly GCA_016271365.2. Classification (NCBI taxonomy): domain Eukaryota; kingdom Metazoa; phylum Chordata; order Ceratodontiformes; family Ceratodontidae; genus Neoceratodus; species Neoceratodus forsteri. Next base: position 878,655,791 of record CM057456.1, read on the forward strand.
AGGATTGGATGACATTCTGAAGGACTTGAAGCATGGTGTGGTGGTGGCTACACGCGGATGATTGAAAGTAAATTTATATTGAATAAATGCATGGCGGAGGCCATTTACTAAAGCTCTTGGTATGTGTGTATTTCGTTTGTTCACCCGTGCGTGTGCGAGTGTGTGGACACAGCAGAATAGAGGTTGGGACTACATCAGGTAAGAATGTAAGAGTGTATAAATGTCTTCAGTGCACATCATCATGGGATGCCATCTGAAAAGGTAAGAAAATGTGACTGTGGGGATTGTCATTTTGTTGTTGACATTTTGTAGTCTATGATCTCGACTTGTGGCCGCGTGCCAAATACCATGGGTGCCGCCCGTGTACATATTTATGCGTGTCGTGATGTTATGCCCTACAAAGTTCACAACACTGCTCATTATTATATCTGCGTGTTGTGCTGGAGATGGTGCCGCCGTGCACCTCATGATTTGTGGTGATGCTGTGTTGTTGAATGTCTTTGCATATGTTGATTATGCATTGTGTGTGTATATGGTTGGATCAAAATGATAGACTAAATATATAGATATATAGGTAGATGTGTATACATGTGTGTCTATATGTGTATATATAAATGTGTATATATATATGTGTGTGTGTGTGTGTGTGTGTAAATATGTATATATCTGAATGAGTGGGAAGTGAGCTTGGGGAATAGAATGAGTGGTGGAGCGTAGCGCTGCACTGAGTAATGGTTCCCTGCGCTCACTTGACACAACTTCAGATCTATTGTATATCCAATACCTGCCAATAACTTAGTCTTTTATACAATCGATGCTGTTTGTGTTTCTTTGGTTTGATGATCATCACGGTGTGATATTATGCATTGTCACACTGCGCACTTTAGGAGGTATCATACATCTTTATGGTATGGTGTGTATGGCTGCGATTGTCTAGCATGAGCCCAGAGTCACCTAAGCAACTTGAAAAAATACATTTTTGGTAATTGCAGCAAGTATGAAAAAATGTTTCGATTCCCTTTCAATGGTGCTATGCAATCAATGTTAATTTACTGAACAGCTAGGGCCATGACAGTTTGTGTATCACATATACTATAGGACTTAAAATAACTGTTTTCCCTTTTGCGTGGAGGAATAAACTGTGGCATCCTGACAGAAAAATAAAAGAGAAACTGTTTTTACACAACATGCCATAAATAAATGCAAACTAGTGAATAAAGTATGGGTCTGGGAATGAAGTATTCGCCCTCTGGGTTTATGTAGCATCAAACCCCTCGGGTGTTAAATTCTCGTTACACACCCAGACCCATATTTTATCCTCGATTTTGAGTTGTTTATGACGGTGTGTATGGTTGCTACTGTGTCCACTAAGAACCATAATAACTATATTTAGCCAGTAGAACACAAAAAGCAAATTAATTACAATTGATTGCGTGAAGCACCGCTGGAAAGGTAATTTAGTTATGCACAGATTGTGTGCTGACATATTGTGTGTAGCATGTATTGTGCATGAGTTTTTGCATTTGTTTATGGCATGGTGTGGATGGCTGACATTTTGTCCGCAAGAATCACCTAAGCACTATGAATAAAACTGATTCTGGGAATCTTAGCAGCATAAAACAAAACCAAACTGATTAAAATTGATTGTATAGCACCGTTGGAAAGGTAATTTAGGTACGAACAGATTGTGTGCGGACATATTGTGTGTATCATGTATAGTTCAGGAGTTAGTTGCATTTGTTTATGACATGGTGGGTTATGGCTGTCATTTTGTCCATCAAGAACCATCAAGCATGCTGAATAACACACATTCTGGGTATCTCGCCAGCATAAAACAAAACCACACAAAGCACAATTGATTGCATAACACCACTGGAAAGGAAATTTTGTGATGAACAAGTTTGCCGCTGATATGTTGTGTGTATCATGTATACTTTAGGAGTTATACAAATGTGTTTATGGTATGGTGTGTATGGTTCTGATTCATGTCTAAAACCTTGCCAAAACACCTTGAGAAAAATGGTAAAAACATATGTTTTATATTATAGAATTAGCTGTCTTTTTAACAAACAAATTATTAAAACTGCATCTAGTTTCTGCATGCTGAATTGGGGTTGATAAGTCACATGCTTTCAAAAAAATGGCTTAAAGTGCATTTTTTGTTAAAATGATTTTTTTACGCTTTCGACCAGCATAGAAAAAATTAAAATTACGTATTATTAATTGCATACCAGCATTGGAAAGGTAATTTTATGCTGAACAAGTTTGCACTCATACTTTGTGCCTAGCACACGGTTCTTGAGCTATAAGCATTTGTTTGCAGACATGATGATTATGGCTTGATTTTGCTTACAAAGCCCCAGGATTCACTGTTATCAGTATACAGGACACAAGTGCTGCAACTTCAGAGAGCTCATGAGGAGACAGTGAGTTAAGGAGCTAAAGGTGGAACTAGCAGAGCCATTAGCAGAACTGTTTAGTGAGTCTCTGAGCACAGGAGAGGTCCCAGAAGACTGGAGGAGGGCTCATGTGATCCTGCTCCACAAGAGTGGTAGCAGGGAGGAGGCAGGGAACTACAGACCAGTCAGTCTTACCTCAGTAGTGGGCAAGATTATGGAGGCACTGCTTAAGGAAAGGATAGTGCAACACCTGGAATCCATAGGGGCACAGGATCCAAGACAGCATGGGTTTACAAAAGGAAGGTCCTGTCAAACTAATCTCATAGATTTCTTTGACTGGGTAACCAGAGTGGTGGACCAAGGGGGAGCAGTTGATGTCGCCTACCTTGACTTCAGCAAAGCTTTTGACACTGTTCCACATAGAAGATTGATAAATAAGCTGGGTAGGCTCGGGTGGGTCAGAAGTTGGTCAACTGGTTTGGCAAACTGGTTGACAGGCAGAAAACAGAGAGTGGTGGTAAATGGTATACAGTCAGAAGGATGCAAGTCAGAAGTGGGCTACCTCAGAGATCAGTCCTGGGGCCAGTTCTCTTCAACATTTTCATTAGTGACCTTGCAGATGGACTAGAGGATAAGGCTTGTCTGTTTGCAGATGACACCAAGATCTGCAACAGAGTAGATGATCCAGATGGGGTGGGCAGAATGAGAAGAGATCTGGATAAACTAGTAAATTGGTCAGAAGAGTGGCAACTGGGATTTAATGCAAAGAAGTGCAAGATCATGCACATAGGGAAGAGAAACCCTGAAGCCACCTATAGGCTGGGAGGGGAGTTGCTAGCAGTCACAAAGGAAGAAAGAGACTTGGGCATCATTATCACTGATGACCTGAAATCATCCAAGCAGACCTCTAAAGCAGTAGGTAAGGCTAGGGGGTGTTAGGGTGTATTAGTAGGGGTATCACAAGTCGTAAGAGGGAGGTAATAATCCCTCTTTACAAGACACTGGTTAGGCCCCATCTGGAGTACTGCGTGCAGTACTGGAGGCCACACCTTCACAAGGACATTAACCAAATTGAGGCAGTCCAGAGAAGGGCAACCAAAATGGTGCAGGGACTGCATCAGAAGACATATGAGGACAGATTAACAGAGCTCAATATGTATACCCTTGAGCAAAGGAGGGAGAGAGGTGATATGATCGAGGCATTCAAACACCTTAAGGGCATTAACAAGGTGAAAGAGTCTAACATGTTTAGTATAAGAAAAATAGCAGGACAAGAGGACACAGCATGAGATTAGAGGGGGTCCGATTAAGAGGGAATGTGAGGAAATTCTTTTTCACAGAAAGGGTGGTGGATGCATGGAATGGCTTATCTCAAGAAGTGGTGGCTATGAATGCAGTGCAGGGCTTCAAACAGGCATGGGATAGGCATAAAGGAGCAATACAAATGAGTATGATTAGATAGGCCACTGACAGAGCAAAGGCCGATGGCACATTTATAAGGTAGAAAAAGAAATGGGCAGACTGGATGGGCCTTGGGTCCTTATCTGCTGTCAACTTCTATGTTTCTATGTAATGGAGATTTAATACTGTTCAGATTAACAGTAAGAAAAGAGAGGGCAGTGGCCAGGAAAAGAGAGTAGGGAAGAAAGAGAACCTATCGTTGGAAAAAAAAGGCACTTCACTTCCTTTTTTTCCTCTTTTTGTTTTGGTTTTTCCTTTACCTCAGTGTCCAGGATATGGTCAGCATACCTCTCAACTGTACCCATTACGAGGAACATTCTCATTTTACTTCACAAAAGCTCCCTGTTCCACATTGTGAGGACTTGTTCCACATTCAGTATTAACATTTTAAAGCAAAAATCTATAGTAAATAATGCAACAAGTATATTATTCAATTAATAACAGACTTTCTGAACATAAATGCAAACCTTTTAACAGTGTTCTTAGCCTCCTAGGTAAAGATTTGATTAAGTGTTCCACATTTTGTTCATTTGTTCCACATTTTGAGAAGCAATGTTCCACATTTGGGGGACAAATGGTTGAGAGGTATGATGGTCAGGAAGAGAGGATGCAGCTGAAGAAAAATCAGATTCTACCTCATCTTCATCCCCCTCATGATCCTGTAGAGGGGCAAAAGAGTTGTTTATCTGGGGAAAATCAGCCTCAGAAAACATAGGAGGGACCCCAGAATTGGTTCTTATGGTTTTGGATCTAGTGACACGTTGAAAGGGGACATCAGATATCTTCTCTGGTGGGGCATACATGGGGCATCCTGCACATCTATAGGTACAGTAACTAAAAGAGGGCCAGGAACAGTTACCGACAGGATAGCCTGGTCATCAACCTCTACCGTGGACCTAGGGCCTACAAGATGGGTGTCAACCTTATCTGAAGTAGAGGAGGATGTAGGGTACAAAACACCTATATCCATAGCGCCCAAGCCTGGGATTTGAGAAACCTCTCCCACAATGGGTCTAGAAGAAGGGTGAGGAGCAGCAACTGGAGCCTCAGCATGTTCTAGTAAATCCTGCAATCTTTGACGTTCTTTTTGTGCATTGGCCACATAGACATCCTGTTCTGCCCTAAGGGCAGCATCAGCTTGATTGTGGGAAGCCCAAGAGCATGAGCGAAAAGTGTGCCCCCTTTCCTCACACAAATTGCACTTCATGGGATTTCTACAATGTGCTCCTTTATGCCCCAATTCCCCACATAAACCACATTTCTGCTGATCACAAACATTGCTCAAATGACCTAAAGCCCCACATTTATAACACGCTCTTGGCTGCTCTGGATAAAAAAGAACCACTCTATCTCTTCCCCCCAAAAAAAAACAATTAGGCAGATGTTTAGTGAAACCATTTTCTAAACGTAAGTCAATTAAATATCTCCATCCCCCCGTCCAGAGGTGCTCATCATCAAGTATAGGTTCCGGGGGCCCTTTTACAGAACAATGTTGCTGCAACCAGTAGGTTACGTCAGCTACATTCACCCCTTCATTACGAAATAAAATTGTAATTTTTTTTTGAAACAGGTTTGGGCAAAGGGATAGCCAGGAAAGGTTTCCACAAGGGTGTGTGCTTCAGAGTTTGGTATTGCTTCCAGAATCTATCCAAACCTACTGGGTGTTTAAAACTAATATCATAAATTGAATCTCCAGGCATATGAATAAATGCATAAATCTCATAATGCGTAGAACCTCATACTGTTTTTCAATAAGTCACGTCCAATAAAAAGTCTATTAGGGACATCATCCTGTGATCCCTGAAATTTCAAACGAACTGCATTACGTCTAGCTGCAGGTTCATTTCCCAAACCAAAAGTAGCAGGAAATAAACGTTCGGCAATTCTGTCATGCCACACAGAAGGACCGTGTTCTGTTTCAGGCTCCGTTGCAAAACTGGCTGCTGAGATATCCTATTATCAGCAGAGGCCTCAGGGAGGGAAGGGGGGGCGGTGGCGGCAACTCACCTTCCTTCAAGTTCCTGATGTTTTCCATAATATCTGAACTGGGATCAATAGGGAGAGGAGTTGGATTCAAGAAAGGCTGCCCAGGAGGAAGACTTGAGTCCATAGTCTGTGGTGTGGTCTGATCAACTTCTATGGGCTGCACATTAGCATCCCAGGATTTTCCATCTGGCGATCTGACCCACCCAGCAGCCACCAGGGCTGAGGCCACCCATGCAGCCGGAACCGGAGCATCAGATGAGGCATCGGGAACAAGGCTGCCAGTCGTGGAGGGGGAGGGTTCTGAATCAAGCATAGCAGACATGTGTTTTGAAGCTACCCAGGACATATCCATGGAGCCTTCCTTGTGCCCCTCATAATCCTGGAAGCCCAAATCTGTGTTAAAAGGCCTATGACAAGGCTCAAGTTTGTTCTGAGTCTCCCGCAGTTGCTGCGGAGGACTGAAGATCACTAACCAACTGCATCGCCTCAGACACAATAAACTGAAAAGACTCACCCAAACCCGAGGGTGTAGGAAATCAGTATTGGAGGATGTCAAACAAGAAATTTGCCATCAGAACCCCTCGTAGACTGTAAACTCACTTCAGAACTCTGTGCCGGTCCCAAACACGCCATTTCCTGTTCCTGTTCCCGTCCGTCAGCTGAAACCAGACGATGCTGCTCTATTTCCTGTAGTAGTGCGTTCCACGTCTTGAAATATTGTTGTTCATTATCTTGTAGCCGCCTCTAGTATCAGTGCCGTCAGAAGAGACATTCTGTGATTCCAAAACCGTAGGGAAACCGCTGCCGATGCAGCACTTCAGATTGAAGTAGGTTCTATTCCAACGATTTAACGCAAAGGAAAGCTGAGGAGGAGACCAGCTCCTCAGCTTTCCACACGCCCTTCCCTGCTGGCATCCGCAAACACACTGTGAAAAATCACACCAGCAGCCTCTGCACGGAATTTCCGTGTCCTGGCCAAATTTCTCTTTCACTAAAAATACCACCAACAGCTTAATCTGGTTCAAGGTCAGTTGGCATTCATCTGTATCCCCTTCCCGGTCGTGCCTGAAAATAGGCAGGATTTGTCTAGTGCACTTACCCGTCAACAAAGACTAAATAAAATAAATAATAAATATCTTGACAGGAAATCAGCATTGAAATTCTTTGTTCGAGCGTGTGCATTATTTTGAATTTAAATGACTGTAGTGCCAGGTACCACTTTGTGATTCTGGGATTTTATCCTTCATTTGATTAGACCAACAGAGTGGATTGTGGTCTGTTATGATTACAAAGTTGGCTCCTAGCAAATAAAACTTAAGGACTCCATTGTCCATTTTGCAGCAAGACATTGCTTTTCAATAGTGGAATAATTTTTCTCCTGTCGGCAATTTCCTACTGATGTACAGAATGGGATGTTCCTTTCCATCTATATTCTGACTGAGGATTGCACCAAGGCCTACCTCTGAGGCATCTGTCTGTAACATAAATTGTTTCTCAAAGTCTGGACTTCTTAAAATTGGAGTTGAACGTAATGCAGCCTTGATGGCCTGAAAAGCTTCATCACACTCTGGGGACCATTTCATATTATTCGAGTACCATTTTTTCATGAGTTCAGTGAGGGGTGTAGTAAAGTTGGGAACAAATCTCTGGTAGTAACTAGCAAATCTAACAAGCATTTGTCAATGCCGAACGCTCGCCTGCAGGTGTTTGCAGTGGTGTTTGGCATGTATGGTGCTTTTACCCTAATGCCCTGTGCGATTGTTGGTATTTGCAATAAATTGTCAGCATGACCTTTGTTACCCCCGCTAATGCGCTACATAGGCGGAAACACGCTTTGGGCAGGATGTGAAAATGACAGCTGTACTGCTCATAAGGAGTGTGGTAAAATGGCAATGTTGAAAATCTGGAGTGGAAATATTGAAAATTACAAACTTCACAGTCTTTGTAGGAACTGCATAGCGCGAACTCATAAAACAGTCATATTTGGGAATTTCTTCACCAAATTTTCCAACATAGCCATTTTAAGACCTCTGCTCATGAACAGTGTCACTGTGATTTTCTTAATGTGTTCCATACATTGATTTCAAGACACCGACTCGCGCCATTGTGCGTTACATGGGCGGAAACACATTTTGGGTGAGATGTGAAAATGACAGCTGTACAGCTCATAAAGAAGGTGTGATAAAATGGCAATGTTGGAAAATCTGGAGTGAAAATATTGAAAATTGCGAACTTACGAGCTCCGTGAGGAACTGCGCAGAACGACGCTTAACATTCATTTTTGAATTTTTATAATTAGCCTAACATGGGATTTTTTGGGACTTTGCGCAGTGATATTGTCATGGCGTTATTCAAGGCGAAGGTGATTTCACGCAGTGACTCGCGCAGTGCTCTGAAATCACCTCGGGCCGAATAACACCATGACAGTGACATCATTCATGAGAAGGGGTCCCAAAACCCATGTTAAAAATTGGTGCAAAAATTCCAAAATGACTGAGATATGCATAAAGTTGAAACCCCGTATTCAGCCCATTATACAGCTTACCGCATTTCTCTGTTCGTGGTCGCTTTGAAGAGTGCCGACGTGTTCCCGGTCCACCAAGATTGTCACGCCAGAGTCCGGAGGTAAGTATGGGGTGAGGGGGTGGGGAGGTTGCGCGCAGTGGGTGGGTGCGGGTTGTGGAGGGGTTGGGAGAGACGTACGCGGGACAGATTTTGTTTTAAAGGTTTGAAAAAAAAAGACGACGTGGATCGTTGGCGACGCTGGGGTGGGCTCCCAGCGTGGCAGCAGGATGGCTTTGGGGGCCCGTGGAGCCGCGACGGGGATTGGGCACACCGTGCAGCAAACAGTGTTTGCCACGCTGGGGTGGGCTCTCAGCGTGGCACGAAGCTTTGGGGCGGCGGACGGATGCATGCTGGGGAGGCGGGGAAAAGGTGGTGCGGTGGCGGCTGAGTATGGCAGCGGTGTTTTTCTTTGAAGCAGAGGAACACCGCTGTCATACTGAGCTGCTGCACCCATTGGTGCAGCAGGATCGCCACGCCTGCTCAAGGGAGTAGTGTATTGGTGGGAGAGGCACACTCTAAGTGTGCTACTTCTTCCCAAAAACGCTCTCCTGCGCATGTGTGCAAGGGAACGTAAAATGATCTGACATGTTTCTTTATCTTAGGGACAGGACTGTTGGTTACCGCTTCTGTAATGGAAATCTCTGGCTTTACTTCCATTTCCCCAAATATAACCCAAATATCTGACTTCCTGCATGCCTAATGCGACTTGGTAGGATTAATGGTCAGACCTGCATTTTGATAGGTTGGATAACTGCTCATAGGTGTTCCAGGTTGCTTTTCCAGTCTGGACTATACAACATGACATCATCCAGGTAAGCAGCACAGTAACCCGTGTGAGTGCTAGAATTACATCCATGTACCACTGGAATATAGTGAGTGTGCCATGTAAATGAAATGGCATGGTGGTAAACTGATAGACTCCTATTGGAGTAGAAATGCAGTTTTGTCTCTGGATTCTTTAGCTAGGGGAATTTGCCAGTAACCCTTGATGAGATTGAGGGTACTAATGTACTTGGCACTTTCTGATCTGTCCACCAAATCCTCTATCCTGGGCATAGGATAGCTGTCAAATACTGACACATGATTAAGTTTCCTACAAGCAAGGCAGATTCTTATACTCCCTTATTTTTTCTTTACAATCACCATTGGTGATGACCAAGCACTTCTTAATTCTTCAATGATACCCAGCTCCTTCATTTTTTGTATTTTCTTAACCGCTCTGGTAATCTGCATGTCTTTTGTCTGATAGGGTGAGCATTCTCTGTCACCATTACATGCCTGACCCCTTTTGCTTAGCCTGACAATGTGGTAAAAATACTTTTAAATGTTTTTACGAAGTTAAGAATTTCTGCAGTTTGTTGAGTGGGTAAGGAAACATTCACTTTTACAGCATCAGAAGTTACAGTTTGTTCCAGTCTGTCATAAGCTATATCAGTAGCTTCTTGATCTGTTTCTGGTAGTACTAATAAAGCAACCTTTGATGTTTTTTCATCCCATTTCTTCAGGGGGTTAGCATGGTATATTTTTGTAGAATTTCTGGTATTAGGGGTCTCAGTCTTTTAGTTAACTGTACCAGTGCATCTAACCACTTTATAAGGGCCTTGCCACGTCATTAACAGTTTGTTTTCTGTAGTGAATAACAGTAGCAAGACCTTTTCATGTGGCTCAAAAAGATTTTCTTTTACTTCATGGTCATAATACACCTTCTGCTGTTTTGGTGCCTCTTCCTGGTTACTGTGGATAATTTCAACATATTTTGCCAGTTTCTTTCTCGGTGCACACATATAAAATGTAATAGATTCTTTCTGAGACAGGTTATCTCCCCATATTTTTATTACATCTAGTGGCTCTCTAAGTTGTCTGGCATACAACATTTCAAATGGTGAAAAACCTTTGGATGCTTGTGGCACTTTAATGTAAGCAGAATGCAGGTAAGGTAAATATTGGTCCTTATCTTTCCCTTCACCTTTCACCAACCTTTTTAACATGCATTTTAGGGTTTGATTCAAATGCTCAACAAGACTGTCTGTCTGAGGATGATAAGGGGAGGTTCTTATGGCAGTGAAACCTAGTACTCGGTACGGCTCCTTCAGCAGTGCAGCACTAAAATTACTACCCTGATCAGTAATGATCTTTTTAGGTATGCCCATCCTGCTGAAAATTTTGGCAAGCTCTGCTGCCACTTTTAGGGTGGTGACAGTATGCATTGGAATTGCCTCTGGGTATTGAGTAGCATAATCACCTACTACAAAATGAATTTTATTTATTTATGACTTTGATAATTGGGTAGGTGCACTGGTCTAGGGGACCATTTTCAGGCATGACCTGGGCTAAGCGGCAAAAGGAACATAATACATGATATACACAATGGTAAATACAACACGGTACAAGGTACATGTGGTGGTCTAGAACATTGGAATAACAATTATACTATAATACCGTAGGGTAAGTTAAATTCACCAGGAGATACATGAAATAATACAACATACTGTATGTAGGAATAATCAATACAAGTCAGACAGGTGACGTACAGAATAAGCATGGCTAAACCCAGCTAACCCACCCCCACCAGCCAAGGTGCATTAGACTAGCTATCATGATGACAGTGAAGAAGGGAAGAGTAATATAACTTTAGGGTAGTCAAGAAGGTAGGGGATTGCCTGTGCAGAGAGCTACAGCAGTGTTTGGTAAGCAGCCAGAATTTTAGGTTTTGTTTGAAGGCAATATGGGTGTTGAAGGATCTAAGGGGTGTGGGGAGCCCGTTCCAGAAGGTGGGGGCAACTACCAATCGGGCGTTCCCTCCCATTTTGGTTGTTGTACGTGATACCTCGAGGGGGGAACAGCGGAGGAGTGGAGGCACCTGGGCACAGTACGGAGCTTACAGAGGTTGGAGAGAGGGGAAACAGCATCGTGCCTTATGCTGGTGTCCACAAAGCAGCCTATGGTAAATTCAAAGCAGCCGTGTAGAGAGAGTCAGCTGAGAGAGCGATAAAAGTCACAGTGTGTGGAGGAAGGGGTGGACAGCGCAAGCAACAAGCACTGTTGTGTCGCTGCAAGTCTTGTCCAGAGGTGGTAGAGACTCGAGAGTATATGGAGGAACAGTAGTCGAGTATGGTGAGGTTTCCTCTGACTATAGCAAGATGAGCCTCATTGACAATTGATTGACCTTTTTACGTTTGTCTAAGGGGCCAACCACATCCATTGCAATTCTCTCAAAAGGAACATCTGTCAAGTGTAGGGTCCTTGTCTTTTTTAGTTACTGGGGCTACTTTCTGAGATTCAGCACAGGAACTACAATAGGTAGCAACATTCTCATGAATCCCAGGCCAGTAAAATCTGTACAATGGTCTTGCAAGGGTGTAGTCCCTCCCTGAATGAGTAGCTATAGGACAGTCATGTGCTACCTGTAGCAACTCAGTTCTATAAATCTTTGGTATGACCAATTGTTATATTTGTTCCTGCATCTGAGGATTAACCCGAACTCTGTACAGTAGCCTATTACATTTTTTAAACATTAGTACATCATGTTTTTTTTTCACCCTCAGCTGCTTAAAGGAAAACTACACCCTCATATCATGTAAATTTTAATTGTTTCCATGTCGGCTGACAGCTCTTTTCCTGTAGCTGTTATGGCTATATGTGTTTGCTTTAGTTTGTTTTCACTGTTCAAGGTAGCCCCCTGTGACCACCCTGGGGGGGGGGTCTCCATGTTATGATTGTTGAAATCTTACTGTCCATGAACGCTGCATTAGCATTTGAGAACATGATGTCACATCACCTATTTATACCATGTATCTCTTGCAAAAAAAACTATGGAAACACATAAATTAAATGCAATTTAAAGGGGAAAACTCTGCATTATAACTCACTGGACCATATTGTGGAATCTAAAGAGGGATTACACCTCATGTTTTCATATGCTGATTCTGCTCTCAGGGACAATGAGATTTCAAACACCCGCAAATGGAGACCCCCAGGATAGTTACAGGGCCAAGTATGAAGTAAGAAAACAAACTAAAGCAATTGCATACATCTCTAACTGCTTCACGAAAAGAGTTGTCTGCTGACATGGAAACAAATAGAATTTATGAGCCATGATGATGTAGTTTTCCCTTAAAATAACCCTGAACAGAAACATTGTTAGTTTGTTCAGAAACAAAGTCACAATCTGCAATCAGTTTAGCTTTAGCATTTTCATATATCAACCCTTATGTCCATCAGTCTTTTGTTGCCACTGTTTTTCCAGGCATCATCTTTATTTCCTGGACTTCTGAATCTTGGAGCTGGGCTCAGACAAGTCTGCATCAGAGTGACCAGAAGGAAGAGACTCCCCACCTTCTGAGATTTTCTTTGCCTGTGCTCTTGTCATCACAGCTGCTAAACTGTAGGGTTTACTTCCTCTGTGATTAACTTCCCAAATCCTGCAAAATAATTTCAAGTAATCACAGGTGCAGGCAACATTGATCCTATCCTCACTTTCATTTGGTGCAACACCTTATTTATGTTCAGAGTCACTTGGTTGGTGGGATAATATCAAGTGTTCCTGTGGATGCATATGACCCCAGTACCTGGTCGTTTTGCACAGTCCTTTCTCAGAATGTCAGCATGCACCAGGGTCTGTCAGCTTTCCGAATCTATAAGTCCCTTCACAGTCTTATCTCCCATGTTTACGTCTGTTAAATACTTGCCCCAACTTGCTAAGGTCAAATTTTCTCCAGTGTTACTCATCTTATTTTTATGGCAGTTTCTTGCAATATGGATTGGCTTATTACAGTTATAGCAAATAAAGTGTTTGGATGCAGATTTTTTTTACTCACATCAGAGTTCTTATCTGACCTGGAGCGAAGTCAAGGAAAAGAGGATTCTACCAGTCTCTGGCTGTTACTTCGCTGCTGGGGTGTCTGTCTAGCTATCTGATAGTCCTGGGCCAAGAAATTGCCATTTTCCCTACTTTCTGGTCGGTTTTCTTTTACCCAAAGCTGCATGTCTGTAGGGAGGGTGTTGACGAACTTCTCCATTGCAGATATGCCTACAATTTATGGGACTGTTTTGCCCTGTGGTTGGGGCCCTTTAATGAGGAGTTCTTTGAGTTGGGTGAAGGCTTCACGAGGATTGTTGACAGAGTGCCACTTCAGGAACCAGAATCTCTGTCTGTAGATCTCTCCTGAGATGTCATCTCTTTTAAGAATTTCTCTGTTTAACAAGGTCATAGTTTTCTGACTGTGCAGTGTCTATATTGCTCTAGGCAAGTTGTGCTTTACCTATCAGATAATGTACCAGCCTGATTGCCCACTGCTGTTTTGGCCATTGGCAGGCTCTGGCAACCCTTTCAAAAGTAGTCGAGTGTGCTTCGATATCATCCAAGGGACACAACTTTGCAAGTTTAATGTCTCCTAAGATGTTTGTGTTTTGTTGTTCAGGATCCTCCAGCTTTGATAGCTTGCAAGGCATCCAGCCATTGCTGCATCTCTTCTTTTCTCTACTGCTCCTGTTGCTGCATGTCTTCTCTTCTTCTTCAGTCTCTCTTTGTTGCATAGCCCACCATTTGAAAATGGCAAACATGCTTTCAGGTTCTGTCCCTGCCTGTTCTTCTTTCATTACTGGTGCCGGCTGTACTGTCTCAGTTTGGACTTTTTTTTTGTTTGTGCTTCTAGTTGGCCTGCCTTTCTTCTGGTATATTACTGGGCTTGATCCATACCTTCTTCTATGCTTCTCTGGTATCAGGTCTAGTACTCTATACAAAACTCCTGGTTTAGAGTATGCACACGTAAATCCGACTGCTACCACCAACTGTTATCGGAGACATAGGTCAGGAAACATAGGCAAACCAGGAGAAGATTTTAGAGATCTAGAAAGTTTCCCCAGGTCTCTGATGATGTCATCTGTGTCATCCGTCAAAAGATGATGCCATCTCTGCCGCTGGGCATTTCATTGCCCACATGGTACCATTTGTCCGAACTGCACTGTGGCTATATGCACTTGCTGCTGAGGGACCAGGTGCCAATTGCCCAGCTGGGCTGTCCAGAACTTCTTTTTCCACCTCAGCACAGTTTCCTAGTACTGAGAACTGCAAGTGTGTTGATCCCCAGTGCCGCACTTCAGCTGAGACTGACAGGCTCTGCAGCTTATTTCTGCACTGGCACTGCTGGACATACCGACCAAAATACATATCCAGAGTGTGGTGTGCCAACCTTAAGCAGCCAGAGTCTGCCCTTCCTTCCGTGCTAGAAACTGTGAGATTGCAGCGCAGACATTCAAAGCAGTGCAATAAAAACAGAACGGGTGGTGACAGCTGGTTTGTAACAGCCAGTTTATGAGAGAAGCACTTGCCTTTTTTCTATTCAGTTTCATTACATTACTTGTTGCTATTTCTGAAAGGCTGCAGTTCTGCAGTGAGCGCCATGCAAAGGGGCTTTATCGTTTATATTGGGGAGCTGATAAACTTTTGACGGTAACTGAGGGGTCCTAATATTCATTAGTGTGTCTGATATGCTAATGCCCACATAAAGGGAGTTACTGAAATTGGTACGTAGTTTAAAGGAAAAAACAAACACTTTAGTGTATATAGTATTACATCTACTCATTTAAACAGGTTAGAAGTTTGTAATAGTACTCCACTGTTGCAGGATAGAAGACAATATTTTGCATCTTTTTATCCAGGATAGCCCAGTTGAGTTGCAACAGGTACTGTAGTTGCCAGTAGGGTTGCTTGTCCACTTCCACAGCTTGGTACACTGGGGCACTGCCAAGTTAAGTGACTTGCCCAACCAAGGTCACACAGCAAGTATTTGACTCTAGCAGGGCTTGAAGCTGGGATCTCTTGGTTCCAGACTGGGTGCTCTAACCACTAGACCACACTGTCTCCTTATACATTGCACACTCCTGTGAGTCCTTGCTTATTTCTTTATTTTAATCATGTTCAGTATTTTGATATATCCTTGCTGTTTTTTCTCCATTCCAAAAATTACTGCTATATTCCTTTCTTTTGTTTCTGTCTGGATCCCTTCCCCACTCTGATAGGTCACCTAGTTCTGCTGCACTCTTCTTCTGATTGGATGTGTGCACTTGTGGCTGCCTTACACCCTATACTAATACTGATTAGTGAGCATCTGACAAGGGCACAAATACAGATTGATCCATACACCCTTCCTCTGCCAGCGTACCCATACACCCTTCCCCTGTGGGAGACGATCAGTAGTAGGCAGAAAGGTATCACCCAAGGTTCTTGTCAGGAACACTCTGTGACTTGCATAACCATTACCACATATTGCATACTACTGACTTGGGTGCAGCTTTGTGTCACAGTGGAACTGTCTGTGAGCTAGCAAGCAGGACAACCGGTTTTGAAAGCTTCCACATACCAAATGGTTTTGTATTTTAAGCAACACACAATACTTTGGCTCCAGACAGTAATTTTAATTTTGGGGTCAAAATGTTTTTGTTCTAATTTTACTTCAGTTCTAATCCATGGCAACATGGATTTGGAATAGTGAATTATTTAGGAAACCAGTTTGTGGGGTGGTCGTAATTTGTAATTTTTTTGGATATTTCTGTTTTTCCCTTCCTGGACGCAGTACTGTCACCCGACCTCCACCAGCACACCGCAAGCTCAAGACTGGTCATTTTCAATATTTTACCCCAGATTCCTCAGCTGCAGTCCTATCCGTTCTGGCCAGAGTTCATTTTGCTTTTGCTTTGTACTTGAAGTACAGTACTTTAGTTTTTAGGGCTGCAGCGGGCAGAGTCCTGCAGACCTCTTGCTATGAGAAAAGGACTCCCGCATTCCTTACGAATGAACGACATGTTGGAGTGACAGAAGTCACCTCCGTGTCTGTGGAACACTCCGCGCTCACATTATTTTTATTTATTTTTTATTTTCAGCGGTTTGTGGCCACTGAAATACATAACCTCCCACCAGGCCCTCCCCTCAGCACCCCCCAAAAACATAATAGTGGCACTGGGGTGCCCAATCCCCAGTGTCTCAATCACAACTCCTCTCATTGCCCTGTCCCACTGGGTCCACTACCACACACATGCATGGTAATTTCTGCTTTTCTGCTGAAATACACCCCCATCCAACCCTCCCTCTCAGCACCCCTTCAAACATAATAGTGACACTGGGGTGCCCAATCTGATGTCTCGATACTAACTCCTCTCTGCCTCGTCCCCCTTGTCCACTACTGCAGCATGTGTGTTAATTTCTGCTTTTCTCCTCCCTCCCTCTCAGCACTCTCCTCCCCGAAACATAACTGTGACACTGGGGCGTGCCCAATCCCCGTGTTGCGATCAGGGATCCTAGGCCCTCATTTTCTTTTCTCACCTGTAAACAAATAAATAAAAAGTCCATCCGTGTCTTTTTGCAGCGTTTCTTGCCTACCACCCTGCCTCTCAAAAGCCATTTCTTACCCATCGGAGGTCCAATGCATTAATTCTGTATGGACTGCTGACATGTCTTCATTCTTCAAAGCCAGACCACAAACTGAAGACACAGGTATGCAAGTCAATGTATTTTAATCGGGTTTTGAACTTACTGCTATAACTTGGGCATTTTTACATATTTCTGGCCCAGATTTTTCAACATGCCTTCTTTGGGACCCCATCTCATGAACAATGGCACTTTTATTAGGCAGAACTGTTCTGAAACATGATTTTGCTGTCCCTGCACGAAATCACCTTTTGGGCAGGAGTTGAAAATTTGATCTGCTCTTGTTAATGAGGTGGGGTCATACAAAGGCTATGTTGAAAATTTGGTGCAAAAATATTAAAAAACAACCAAGTTATGAGCCTACGTTGAATTTTGCGAATGCAGGCTTGTAACTTTGGTACTTTACAATATTTGTACCTAAATTTATGACATAGCCATATCTTCTCTATCACCTCATGAATGTGACAGCTATCATTTTCAAATCCTGACCAATATGTTTTTTACATCCTGAAAGGTGATTTGCATGGTCCTGTCTGAAATCACCTTTCAGCCAGGAGATGAAAATTTTCTCTGCCTTTGTTCCTGAGGTGGAGTCATAAGAAGGATGTGTTGGAAATGTGGTGTAAAATATTAAAAAACAACAATCTCATGAGCCTGCGTTTAATTTTGCAAATGCAGGCTCGTAAGTTCGGTAATATTCACTATTTTTACCCCAAATTTTCAACATAGCCATTTCTTTACAGCACCTTGTGAATGAGACAGCTGTCATTTTTCAGCTCCTGCCCAAATGTGTGTTTGCGTCCCAAAATTTGATTTCGCAGTCCCTGCGCATAATCACCTTTAAGCTAGAAGTTGAACATTTTGTCTGCCCGTCTTCATGAGGCAGGGCCATAACAAGGTTATGTTGAACATTTGGTGTAAAAATATTATAAAACAACAAATTTATGAGCCTGTGTTACATTTTGTAAATGCAGGCTTGTAGCTTTGGTAATTTACAATATTTTTCCCCCGAATTCCTCATCTGCAGCTCTATCGGCTCTGGCCAGAGTTTGTTTACTTTGTACTGAACAGTACTTTACTTTTAGTTAAGTCCACTGCTTTTTTTTTTTCATGAGACAGCAAGAGGCCCTGTTCCACTAGACAACAGAAGGGCCTGTCTTAATGCTACTCTGCAGCAGCTGTGGTCTTCAGCACTGGACAAGCCATTCCAGTTCCTCCCAGGTGCCCGCTGTGCTTATCCTGTGAGTGCTTTGGTTGCCGGGTGGTCTGAGGCCCTGTCGGAGCAACCCACTGGAGGGCATCTGCTTCCTTCCGCCACCAGTTACAGTGCAGTGGTTCTGATCTCCTCCTGCAAGAGACAAAAAAAAAAACAAAAAAACCAGTGCAGTTGTGTATATACAGTAGTGCAGCCATACTAGGCCCAGGACTTTTTTCTGGAATATCAGCACAGGAAAACAATGTCAGCATTCTTACACAACAGAAGTTCTTAAGCTTTAAAGTAAGTCTAGAAATGCAGCCCAACCCAGACTAACTATGCATCTCAAGTGCAGTACAGTTACTTGGATCCATCAATGATTACAATTTTACAATAAACTGTACAGTGTGAATAATTACATACTCCATGCCCATCAGTCACCACCAGAGATATTGTACACCCACTCATCATAGGGCCTTGCCCGACCAGGATAAGCTACCGTGGGGATCGGAGATGTGCTTGTCTGGTGTCAACTGAATGGATACACTGTGGCCTCCTGCTATCTGATAAGTATGCTCTTTGCCTCCTCAGCTTTGCCCTGCAATGGATACAAAATAAAATTGGTAACTGTACTCATACAGAGTAGACCAACATTAATTTATTACACAGTAGAGCATTTACAGTAGCTAGTGTTAGCCAAGCTTACTTGTCTTTTTTAATTATGCAATAAAGCATTTAAAGTAGTCAGTGGTAACTGGGTATACATTACATTATTAATTTTGCATGGTGACATCATTAGCTATGACACTGCATGAACAAAAGTACATTATTAAAGAATAAATATTATTTTAGTACATTAAATATTGTAAAACCATATTTACTGGCGTGAGCTGCTCAATGTCCCACACTTGGCCCTCTGGTTCCCAATAAATCAGGCCCTCCTGGATTAGGGCAGTCGGGACTGAGTGGAGTGAGCTTTCTTTATTTTCTCCATCCCTGTGAGACTATTGTATGTGTACCGTGGGATGCAGGTACTACGTTGTGGAACATCTCCCCCTCCCTTTTTTTTTTTATAGAGCTGTTTGGTCCTCAGCTGCTGCCTTCACCTGCTTCTGGCTTGTTGCTTGGTACTCCCAGTCCCATCTGCCATGGCCCCCATCACACTGGCAGGGATCCACATTGTGTGGGACCCAAGGGCACTGGTGCCATCATCCTTGGTGGCTGGTGCACATGTGTTTTTTCTTCCTCATTTTGTTCCTCTGGTTTCCCCTGAGGACGAGTTGTGCACAGAGACATAAGTGTGTGTGCTGACGCACATGCACATTACAGGCATCTGCATCAGGTGGTCTTCCTGTGGCACTTAGCTGGTTCACCACCCAGCATCCGCTAAGTGGTGACTTTGCAGTAAGACATGCTGTCCTCCTCCCCGGAAGGAGGGAAGCTGTCTGTGGGATGCTTAATTCTCCTTTCCCCGGCTGGCCTCTGAGTGACCCTGTTTCGTACTCAGGGCCCAGGTCACTAGCATGGTGTCAGGTGAGGTGTTCTCTACTGTGGAACATTTAAAGTGGAAATGCACACTAAACAGACTATGTAATAAGATGACCATTAGAACTGTGCTGTAGTTTGATTGTAAAGCTGGTTTACTTTAATTGAAATGTTTTCTTAATTGTTGTCTCCACCACAACAAATCCACCCACCCCCACCCCACAAAGACCACATACTGCATGGAAACGTGATGTTTCAAGCACTGTACTACTAATATACTGAGTTGTGTTCTCCCCCCTGGGGTTCCGCCCATGTGGGTATGGTCTGCTTCCCCCCCTCCACCTCTTACTCCTCCCTCCCTCCCTCTCTGACTTGATCCCTACACCCCACCCACACCTTTTTCTATACTTAACCTCTCCAGTCTCTTAGATGCGAATCTTGGCTGTCCCCCTATTCAACCCCTTATTGCCTCCCCCATTTCCCTTTCAGGGGTTTGCATCCCGGAGGGGTATAGGCCCATCAGGCTATCCACCCATCTTCCCCCCCACTTGTCCCCTTATCATTCCACAATCCCCTTGCAGGGTCTGCATCCTGGAGGGGAGTAAGCCTACCAGGTCATCCACCTGTCTTCCCCTTCCTTTATCTAGACAAAGTCCTCGCTTTCTACCACCAAATGTCATAAGCAGTTATCTCCCTGTTAAAGGCCTAGTGCTTATGTCTATTGGTTATTTAATCAAGGCATTAATACATGCAGGTGCAAGTGTAAATGAAAGATATAAACTTATGTGTATATATGTATAATCAGGGGTCAACCTTGACCTTTTTTTTGCACTAGCCAGCAGGGAAAGTTGATTTAAAATTGCACTAGCCCGCTGATGGTTGCACTAGGCCTCAATTATAATGGTAAAGTTTGATCACTTATACAGGAAACATTGCAAGCCAAGAAATACTCTGATTTATTGCACATTTATCCTACTCCCACATTGCTTCTAGCTCCCCAGCAGAAAAAAGACTGCAATGCCATCCATCACAGACAGTGAGCCCCCCACCCCATTTTTTGTACCATGGCCTCCTCTCTTCCTCTTTCTTCTTCCCCCACGAAACCAGAGGACATCACAAGAGCAAATGTTCAAGCAAGCAGTCCCAGCTCTGCACACACAATAGCCGACATCATCATGCACCTCACAACACTGTCGCCACCACCCAGAGGGCAATTAACAGAGTCAGGTAGAGAAAGACACTCTCAGCACCCACCCTAGTATAGTCAAGTGGAGACCTGCACTTCTGGAAGTTTGTGTACAGTCTCAAGTGAGCCAGGAGCACATCTAAGATTTCATTGGGGTGGGGGCTACACAAATCTAAGGGGCTTTGGGAAATAGAAAACTATGACATTTTTATTTTTAAAAGCATTGATTTTAATATGCTCTGCCCCAACAATAACAGATTTTTCTTTAACATTGTCCTTTCATCAGCCCAGGGGAAACGGTACACAGCCATAATGCTATACTATCTCTATTTCTATATAGGAAAGCCTATTTTAAGCTTTCAAATTATGTATTTTATTAAGGTTTATTTTTGTACCATACATGATCCATAGCTTTGTTTTTAAGATGAAAAGACATGCTGGGTGGGATTGTGTGGATGGTGATGGCTGGCATGGTCCATTTAGAAGAGCTGGGGACCCCCTACACTTGCCAGTAATGGCAGCTGTGGATCTGTAGATGGTCATTTCAGAGTCTGGTCTGCAGTGGTGTCCAGGGAAAGAACAGAGTTGGAGATTTGGTGGGGAGAGGGAAGTTATTGTGAGGCTGGGATAAAACCCACCACATGCAGGGCCGATCCGGTATACCTCTTTGCATTTTGTCACTGAAATGTTGGCAACAGACACTCAAAATGTAGGGAAATTAGGTGCACTGGTCTTAGTAATATGGGTCAAATTGTTAGAGACACATTCAGAAAACTGGATGCTAGTGACTTAACAGCACTTTACCCTTGATCACACCCTGGACAACAGCTGAAAGTCCTAACAGTGGAGTGATAATAATGACTCACATTGAGTGTTTTGTGGGATCCCCCTCTTAAACTGCCAGATAACTGCAGCTCTTAATGAGTTGTTAATCACACCAGGCCATCTGGAACATTGAGAGAGATTAGCATGAGGACTAGAGCCTGCTAAAGTAGAGACTTTTTAAATTTCATTAACAGCCTTGAAAACCTGCACTAGTCAAGGTGGGCAAGTAGAGAGTTAGCTGCACTAGCCCTAGTCAATTTGCACTAGTGTTTGGGCTAGTAAAACAATGTTAAGATCAACCCCTGTGTATAATTGAATATAAGTATATAGCTATACGATGGCAATTCCTGCCTGTCTACCCCACATAATGATATATGCCTTAATGCATTTTGTACCAACCTGACTATGTATACTTTTTACTTGTTTCACTATTTCAGTATTGCATCCGCTCTTCCCTTTCCCACAAAATGATGTATGCCTTCATGTATTTTGTACATACCTGACACTGTGTATGCTTTTACATGTTTCTATATTTCAGTGTTGTATCCCCTATTCCTTTTCCCCCAGGACGCATCTGGAAACGAGTTATCGTAGCTCAGTATGCCTTTCCTATGAACATACGAATGTGCCAGCAGAAACAGACCACCCGGTCTAAGTCTGCTTGAGTATGCAGCCAACACTCCTAGTTTGCAGCTGCCCCAACCCCACTTCCTTTTGTCATCCCACTGACACCCGCCAACCCTCACTCTCCCCTGTTCCCTGTCCCATGCCCTTTTGAAGCTGTTCACAGATTTACATATCATCACCCATTCTGGTAGGGCGTTCCATTTTGCTACCACCCTCTCTGTGAAATAGTGTCTCCTCATTTCCTTCCTAAATCTTCCCCCTTCTATTCTTAGCCCATGCCTCCTGGTCACCTTCCCCCTCCTTAACTTAAAGATCCCATCTGCCCCATCCTTATTGATTCTCACCGCAGAGGGTAGTTGGTCCAGGAGGTTGGCAGGTGGTTAGGAGGAGCAAATCAGGTGCCCCATCACTCTCTGCTCTCCAACACATTACCTCCAAAACCATATAAACACTACAAACAGGTATCTGCCTCTATCTCTGAAATCAAATAAAGAGTCAGAAGACACTGCAGAGCAGGACATCATGCACAGGAGCTAGCACAACAAAACTCAACAAATCAGGAACCAAAACAAAACAAGCACAAAGGAAATCCAAAAACTTGATCGTAGGGAGACTCCATGATTCGGGAGTTGATACCCATCTCCAGCCAGGGGTGATGGTCAGATGTCTCCCAGGTACATCAGCATGGAGAGACACTGACTGCATTGCTAAAATTGTTCACAAAGCAGAAGAAAACATTGATGTCCTAGTACACATAGGGACTAATGATCTCGCCAGCCGGTCAGTTATGGAGACCAAGGAACACCTGACTAGGCTGGGTGCCAAACTATCATCTGTTTCGTCCGGCATCTCCTTCTCTGAGATCCTACCAGTCTGGAAGAGGGGAGCAGATGGATGGAAGGTCAGAGAAGGGAGATAGGAGCTAAACACGTGGCTCAAGGGCTGGTGCCAGAAAAAGGACACAGATTTGTAGGAACTGGCAACAGTTCTGGGAGCGAAAGTTCTTTAAATTTGATGGACTGCATCTGACTAAAGAGGAGTCAGTGCATTGGGGCAGAAGTTTGACGTCTTGCAGAATATTTAAACTAGCAAATGGGGAGAGGGTGCAGCACCCCATACGTCGAATGGGAAGAACACCCTTCCCCCCTCAGCTAGTGGTCAAACAGGAATTCAGCATGTTTGCCGTTCATTTGCATCACCAGGTAAGAAAAAAGGTTTGTCTCCCCATATGATGCACTGGGATAATGCCAAACTTCACCCAACAACTAACTCACCAAAATCTGTCCAATGGAAAATCATGTACACAAATGCTCACAGCCTGGGAAATAAGATCCCAGACCTGCAGGCAATAATGTCAGAGGCTAAACTGGACATAGTAGCAATTAGTGAGACGTGGTTTACCAGTAACCACACTTGGGAGACTTCAGTACCTGGCTATGTATTGTTCAGAAGAGACCGAGGTGCAAAAAGGGGGGGAGGAGTGGCTCTGTACGTTAATGAAAATATCAAAGCTACAGAAATTCAGAATACACATAAGGAGCCAGAAGAACTGTGGGTCACCCTGGAAACAGGAAATGGGACAGTCATAAGAACTGGGGTTGTCTACAGGCCCCAGACCAGAGGGAGGACATAGACACACATTACTGTTAGAAGATATACAAAACATGACAGCTAAAGGGAGGTTCTGATAATGGAGACTTCAACATGCCGGATACAGATTGGTCAATACCAGCAGGAACATCTGCCAGAACTAGACTCATAGTGGATTCCCTGCAGGGGGGCCTCAAACAACTGGTACAGCAACCCACAAGAGACAGGGCTATCCTAGATCTAGTACTGACTAACAAAGAAGGGATCACAGATCTCCAGGTAGAAGGTCACCTGGGGGCCAGTGACCATCACAAGGTATGGTTCAATTTGGCTACTACATCTAAATCATCCCATTCCAAGGCGAAAATATGGGACTCTCAGAGGAGCTGACTTTGATAAGATGGCCAACAGAGTTAAGCTAGCCCTGGCAAAAGAAACACAGGTGAGGGGTACAGGCAAAGTGGGCAAGCATTAAGGATGCAATACTTGAAGCAACATCCCATTGTGTTAGACAGAAAAGGAAGTGCAAAGAAGAAGGAAACCACTTTGGTTCTCAAATACAGTAGCAGAAAAGGTCAGAGCCAAAAGGCTGGCCTTCAGGAAATATAAGGAACAGAGCGGATGAAGATAGGGAGGCATACCAAACTGCCCTAAGGGAAGCAGGTAAGGCAGTAAGGCAGGCAAAGTCCCAAACTGAGGAAACACTAGTACCTAACAGTAAAGAAGGTGATAAGACTTTCTATAGATACATTAGTGAAAGGAGAAAGTCCAGAGGGGTATTGCTAAGTAATGGAGAAAATGGAGCATGGAGGAGGAGGACCCTGTAAAGGCATCTATCCTAAATAGATACTTTGCTCAGTATTTACTGAAGAGAAGGTAGGGCAGGGCCCACAGCTCAGCATCATGGACACAGGGGAGGGAGGTGAGCACTACTCCCTTCACAAAAGAAAGGTCCTACAAGAGCTTGCTAAGCCTAGGGTGGATAAGGCAATGGGACCTGATGGCATACATCCCAGGGTACTTAAGGAGCTAAAGGAGGAACTAGCAGAGCCATTAGCAGAATTGTTTAGTGAGTCTCTGAGCACAGGAGAGGTCCCAGAAGACTGGAGAAGGGCTTATGTGATCCCGCTCCACAAGAGTGGTAGCAGGGAGGAGGCGGGGAACTACAGACTGGTCAGTCTTACCTCAGTAGTGGGCAAGATTATGGAGGCACTCCTTAAGGAAAGGATAGTGCAACACCTGGAATCCATAGGGCACAGGATCCAAGACAGCATGGGTTTACAAAGGAAGGTCCTGTCAAACTAATCTCATAGATTTCTTTGACTGGGCAACCAGAGTGGTGGACCAAGGGGAGTTAGTGTGATGTCGCCACCTTGACTTCAGCAAAGCTTTTGACACTGTTCCACATAGAAGATTGATAAATAAGCTGGGTAGGCTCGGGTGGTTCAGAAGTTGGTCAACTGGGTGGCAAACTGGTTGACGGGCAGAAAACAGAGAGTGGTGGTAAATGGTATATAGTCAGAAGAGATTCAAGTCACAAGTGGGGTACCTCAGGGATCAGTCCTGGGGCCAGTCCTCTTCAGCATCTTCATTAGTGACCTTGCAGATGGACTAGAGGGTAAGGCTTGTCTGTTTGCAGATGACACCAAGATCTGCAACAGAGTAGATGATCCAGATGGGGTGGGCAGAATGAGAAGCGATCTGGATAAACTAGCAGACTGGTCAGAAGAGTGGCAACTGGGATTTAATGCAAAAGAAGTGCAAAATCATGCACATAGGGAAGAGAAACCTGAAGCCACCTATAGGCTGGGAGGGAGTTGCTAGCAGTCAAAGGAAGAAAGAGACTTGGGCATCATCATCACTGATGACCTAAATCATCCAAGCAGACCTCTAAAGCAGTAGGTAAGGCTAGGGGGTGTTAGGGGTATTAGTAGGGGTATCACAAGTCGTAAGAGGGAGGTAATAATCCTCTGTACAAGACACTGGTTAGGCCCCATCTGGAGTACTGTGTGCAGTATTGGAGGCCACACCTTCACAAGGACATTAACCAAATTGAGGCAGTCCAGAGAAGGGCAACAAAATGGTGCAGGGACTGCATCAGAAGACATATGAGGACAGATTAACGGAGCTCAATATGTATACCCTTGAGCAAAGGAGGAGAGAGGTGATATGATCGAGGCATTCAAACACCTTAAGGGCATTAACAAGGTGAAAGAGTCTAACATGTTTAAATATAAGAAAAATAGCAGGACAAGAGGACACAGCATGAGATCAGAGGGAGGCCGATTAAGGGGGAATGTGAGGAAATTATTTTTCACAGAAAGGGTGGTGGATGCATGGAATGGCTTACCACAAGAAGTGATGGCTATGAATACAGTGCAGGGCTTCAAACAGGCATGGATAGGCATAAGGAGCAATACAAATGACTATGAATAGATAGGCCACTGACAGAGCAAAGGCTGATGGCACATTTATAAGGTAGAAAAGAAATGGGCAGACTGGATGGGCCTTATGTGTCCTTACTCGTCAACTTCTATGTTTCTATGTTCCCCTCAGATACTTGAATGTCTCTATCATGTCCCTTCTATCCTCCAGGGTGTACATATTGGGTCTCCCAGCCTGCTGTCATAGTCTCTCCCCTCCATTCCACATATCATCTTTGTTGCCCTCCTCTGCACCCCTCCAGCAGCCTGATGTCACGCTTTAGGTATGGCTCCAAAACTGCACACAGTACTCTAATGTGGCCTTAACAGGTTTCCTGGTGAAACTGTTCAAATGAATAAAAATAAATAAAATAATACTGGTTATACACTTAGTAATTCTGTGTGGGTATTCAAAATTCAGTGCATATTGATAAGCCTTAACACCTACAATAGAGGCATACCACCCCCCATAGTTGTGTAACACAGCTTGAACCTGTTCTTCAGAAGTCAAAACCAGGGCCCGGTGGTGCTGAGGGTTGAGGTGCTGGACGCCACACCTCGCACCACACCGGTGACCCGGGTTCAGGAATGAGCCTGGGTGGCCGGAGGTTGGCAGGGGAGGAGAAGGATTGAGCATCCATTGGACTGCTCTCCTTCTCTGTGGAGGGAGGCGTGCTGCCTCGGTGTCCTAGTGGCCTCTAGCGATGGCTGAGGGTGATGCAGGGCACTGGCAGACGTGGGGGGGGACATGCTGTGGTCGACGCCAGGAAGGAGTGCGTGCAGTAGTGCGCGCGCCTGTCCATTGGCGTCATTGCACGCCACGCATGTCGAAAGGGGAGAACATAGAAAATGGGCACCAGTTGCGGTGGCATGATGGCCGTCTTCTTGGGGGATCTGATTGGCACCGAAGGTACATGGCACTGGATCTAGTCCTTGTGGCAGAGCATAGGAGGCTCTCCACCTCCCTGCCATGGGGAGTAAGCCGGGAGTAAGCTATGGACCTGACTATGGAGCTGAGGAGTCCTCGAGACGGCGGCCGGAGACCTATGAGGATGCCTAGACGGGATGAGGTAGGCAGACTGGTTGCTAGGAGAAAAGCATTAACAAAAAAAAAGTCAAAACCTGGGATTCCATTGGCAACCCTCCCTTCAGTCAAGAGTAAGAAACCTGAAATCGCATCTCTGGATCTGTTCAGCTAGGCTTACGGGGTGGAGTCCTGATGGTCTTGAACCTACTGTAGACTGCTGTTTCTCTGCTCATTCCATTGTCCTCTCTATTACCTACCTCTTCAGCCTTCTTTCTACTTATCCTGTGTCCCTAACTCTTGGATGTTGGCTTCTATCATTCCTCTTCCCAAACGGGTGAGTTCCCTTCCCTAGTAACTTCTGACCCATCTGTCTCCTTCCCACTCTAGCTAAGCTCCAGGAACTCCTTGTTCTCTCCCAGCCTCCCTTTCTTGACTCAACCTCCTTAATCTCTTCTTTCCAGTCTGGCTTTAGGTGGTCACATTCCACTTCCACTTCCACTTCTTCCTCCAGCTCACTGATACTGTCTTCTGGCACAGATCAGGGTCTTGTCAGCTCTGCCATTTTTGTTATATTAGTCAGAGCTTTCACTGTAGCCCATCCCATTCTCCTGGACAAGCTTAAGGCAGGTGGACTCTCAGCTTCCTCAGTTGAGTAATTCCACTCCTACATTGAGGGCAGGTCACAAGCTGTTCTTATTGGAGACTCCCCCCCCCCCCTCCACACTCCCTGTCAGCTCAGGTGGTCCCCAAGAGTCTGTCCTTGGCCCGTTTTTTTTCTCCATTTTTCTGAATTACCCTCCTAGTGCCTACTCCTTATCCATTTACATGTATGCAAATGATACGTTACTCTTTTCCTCTGGCTGTTCTGCCTCTGACCTCACGAACCAGCTCCAGTTGTACTTTAACAACATCATGCTATGGTTCCAAGATAATCAGTTATCCCCCAATGCTAAGAAAACAGTCTCTATGACTTTTGGCACCAGGTAGAAGCTTGCTAGTGGGTTCCCCCTTCCTTCTTTTTATACCCTTAATGGTGCAGCAACAGAAGATGTCTCCTCCTTCAAGTTCCTCAGGGTCTGGCTGGATTGTCACCTAGATTTTTCTGTCCATGTGGATGCTAGCCACAAGAAGCTGTACCCTAAGCTTGGGGTGCTAGACAGAAACAAGAGTAGCATTCTGCTTCCTGTACACAGAGAAATCCTCACTAAGATGATTCTCTCCATTTTTGACCATGGAAACATTGTTTATAGTTAGGGATGTAAGTTTGCCATGGATGAGGTTTTAATGACTCATTGTTTGTTCATGAAATTATTAGTAAACAATAGTAAATGTTGTGGCACTGTCATCATTGCTACATTCTGATGACACTAGTGAAAGTCATGGAAGTCCTGAATAAAGATCAAACGTCATGGAATCAGTGACGTGTATGACTGCCATGACAATCCCTATTTATAGTGCTGTTCCAAAATCCAGTTTAGCCAGACTGGACCCTCTGTTTCACTACTTCTGTCACTTTGCCTTTGACAAACACCTGCGTACACATCATTGTATCTTGTACCCTTCCTCTCTCTCATTCCCTTCGCTTGATGCCAGGTGCTTATCCACTGTGCTTCCTTTATCTCCAAATGTTGGTATGGCTGTCTCCCCTTGTATCCTGCCTCTCTCTCTCTCTCCCCACTTCATCCTCTTACTCCCTTTGTAATGCTTGCTTTCACTTTTGCTCTCCTCAAATGAAATCTACTGTTTGCCAAGCTGCCTTCTCATTCCAGTTCCTTAAACTGTGGGGCTGTCTTGCCTCTTCTGTTCACTTTGCTCCATCCTTTCCTGTTCTTAAATCTCTCCACCCTGTGTTCTCTGTTCACTCCTGCAGTTGTTTCTGATACTGAGTTGGACTGCTGTTCACCTACAACACGCCGTATGCCGATACCAGCACTGCCCCACTCCCCTAGTACCAGTCATTTCTTGCTGTTCTTTATTTTATTGTGTTGTTTACTGTTCTTTTGCCTGTGCCACAATTTACTGCATGGTAATTTACAGTTTGTCAATTTATTCTTTACGCGTTCTTGAATTGTATATTTTGACGTACTTATTTCTATTTCATTGTATTTTATGCAATATACTTTGTATCTTTTCTCTACTCCTCTCTTTCTTTTCTCCCAGGACATTTCTGGAAACAAGCGGATACCAACTCAGTATGTCTTTCTTGGAAAACTTTTGAAATAAATACATAAATGCTTAACTGACTGACTGACTAAATAACTAGGTGTTACAACACAGTATGACAGAATAATGATGTGGGTTAAAAAAAAAAAAAAACACGGTCAGATGGAACTGTGACATTGGAGATTCAATAAAATGTAAGGGATTCATTCAAATAACATTACAGAAAAATATAACTGAACATTTCACATATTTGTCAGAGTTCTAGTATTTCTTGGGTTTCTCAGCTTTGCATTTATTCTGTCCCTCATTAATTTCATGTGGCTGCTACTAACCACCAAGTGCCTTTTTAAAATCCGTAACCCCTCGTGGCGTATGGCACTAGATAGCGACCTCTTTTCCCTGCTCTCACTTCCAATTTATGTGTTTTCCCCAGGAGAGATACTGATTCTGAGGCACCAGTGTCCAAAAAACAGAGCAGCCACATGCTCTGGCCTGGCATTGGCCATTGTTACTAGTTCTAGATCTTTTGTCTCGCTCATCGGCACAAATAGTATTTCACGGGGAGAAGATGTCACGGTAATGTGTCTCATTTTCTTGAGTGTGTCTTTCATGCTAACAGCTTTCAAATCTCACTCTATAGTTGATTAGTTGGATTGCTCCATTTTACGAATCATTGGGGGTATTTCTGTAGTTTTTACTTAATGAAGAGGAAACTGCATCCCATTTATCTACACAAGTAGATTATTTGGTCATTTCCTGTGGCTTTTGTCCCATAGATTCAAAATTAATAAAATTATTAAACTCAGCTATACCACTAGCCACCTTTTTTGCGCTAGACACAGGTTTAAAATACGTCCAGTAAAACGTATTGTATGAATACTTGACTGCTGCATACTACATGAGATGTTTCTTGAACCCAAATTGTTTAGTAAACTTGAATAAAAAAATACATCCAATGATTCAGCTCAGAGCTTCACCAAGGCACCATAGAGCAAAGTCCTAGCTTTCACTGTCTGCAAGAGTTGTTCAAATAGAAAGGTTTCTCAATTGAAAAGAAGACCAAGATCCAGTGAATGGTTCTTCCACCAAATCTGGGTACAATTGTTTATGCTCTAGGTGCATATTTATCCTTAATTTTGAGACACTGATGGTTTTGACTGATGTACCATCCTTTAGTGCAGAAATGTTTCCAGATACTCTTTCTGTATCGTCCTTTCTGAATCATCCACTTATGCCCTCAGGTGCTCTTCACTTGAAATTGTAGTAGTTTTTTCTGATTAGATTAATTTTGTCCGTTAACCAATTTGATGACTGTTTTGTTTGAAGAATTCAAGAGAACACTCTATAGCTGTAGAAACACAGCAACCATTTGTATAAGTATACTTAAAAAAAGCGTATAGCACTGAATTTCCTTTATTAACCTTTCCCACAACCGCCACCACCAAACCATTAATGAATACAATGAATTGCTGCTTTAAATGGTAGTCAGAAAAGGGATGAAACTTTGCGTAAACTATTTTTCAAAATACATAAAACTTGGGTGATGCTGAGTAACTCCGCTTTAAGTTCATGTGTCTTGGACCAGCCCAGTGGCGCAGAGAGTTGAGGCACTGGATGCCACACCTTGCATCATGCTGGTGATCCGGGTTCGGGAAAAGAGCCAGGGTCCTTGGAGGCTGGCTTGGGGTGAGGGAGAGGATGTGATTAGGCTTGCAGCTCTCCACCTCAGGTGGAGATCTTCGTCTCCTCGGAACTTGGCCACCCCCTGGTGGAGGCTGGAGTGGCGTTGTCGCCCAAGGAGTGCTGGCGCTAGGCCGAGGGAGGGTGGAAGGGACCGCACTGGAGCTGTGGTGCGCATGTTCAGCTTCACGTGCATGCGCCACCGCTTAGGGGTCTTGGATTAGAGCACATCCGGAGAAAACAGAGGGAAAACAGGGGCCACTATGGATGAAGCCTCGGCCGGGCTCTGGGATCCACTGTGCGAACTATGCTACAAGACCTTGAAAGACCCCGAGCTCAGTTACATTGGCAGACGATTGAGGAGACCAGCCGTAGGAGGATACAAAGAACTGGAAAAAAAAAGTTAATGTATCTTTCAGACAGTATTGGGCTTGCACATCGCCCTGGTGACCTATCTACCTACCTACCTACCTACCTTCCTTCCTCCCTCCCTCTCTGTTTCTCTCTCTCTCTCTGTCTCCTGTGAGGGATGGAGTGCATCATTCTCCAGCACCCTGTGACTGAGCAATGAGTGGGAGTTGGGAGTTTGAGAAGACTACTGCCTGCTCCCCTTGTGGAGGCATTCAAATACCCTGATGCACTCTAATATTGCTGGGGTTGGCGACACAAGGAAAAAAAAATGGAGTGTTTGACTGTTACCTCCCTCAAAAATATGCCCTCTTTGTACTGCATAAAAATATACTCCAACATTATCATTAGGAAGCACATCAGCGGTGATAAACATGCTGGTGCAATGAAGAGTTGAGGCTCTTTCTTTTCTAATTAAAAATCTAATCAGTTGTGGCAAACAATGACTTTCTTAAAAGGAGCCCTGCTAAAATGACACTCTTACTTGTAGGCAAGGCTACTTAGTGGCAGTATGTATTTTGTACGACAGTACAATTTGCTCTCTAATGACATGTTTCTTTTCTTTTTGTTTAGGCACTTGTACTTTTGCAGCTGAAAAGTGATATTCTAGCAGGACGGTAAGAATGTTTTTATTCATTTAATAAATGTGTCCATAGTAGTTGCAATATAAAGGACTTTGCAGTTGGTTCCTGACATTTAGTTTATTATTTCGTGGCTCACAAAAATTCTCATGAGACGTGAGAGGCATACTCTTCAATGTGTGCATGCTTAGGGCTTCAGAAGTGTCTACTGTTAGTGACTTGTTACCTATTCCCAACTGCTTCGCCTTGAGTCCCCCTCAGATCTTTATTTTTACTGAAGGAGTTTATACTACTCATCAGCTCTACTTCTGACTCTCGAAATCTCCATTTTAGAATGTTCTGTTTAGTTTTTCAGTATATCTTGCCTGTCTTGAAACAGTCTTTGATGTGGGCTCAAAACTTCTTCCTCATGCACAACTTTTAAACGCTACCCTGACCTATTCATTGTATTCTGACCTCAGCCTAGTCTTCTCTGGGACCGTAGTTTTGTGTTGCGTCTCTCCAGATTTAGGAATTTGTTTTCATATCATCTACTCCTGTACCTCCACGTGTCATGTCATATGGAACCCTCTGGACTTGATCTAAACGGCCTTGACCAGAAACATTTTAGGATGAGAAAATATTTGGGACCCAAGCCCTCAAAGACTGGCTGTTAGCAGTAGATTTTATTTAAAAAAAAGACTAATTTCAGCAGTGCATTTGGCAAATGTGTGGGGTCCATGTTAAACATGCTGCCAAGTCCCTGAGGCCTGGTCAAAATTGCCTAAGGCCTTGAGTCCTTAGGTTCTGGACCTTTGGGACTTGGTTCAGTGGGTCAGAAGACCAGCAATCACTTGATTCTTCAGCCTTACATCTCGAGAACACCACAAGAAAACTGGCAAGTAGACTGGCAACTTAGGAGATATCCACCAGCAGGCAGAAGTACTGTAATGTTTCCTTCTCAGAAGAACTGTGAAGTTGTCTTTTGGGTCATTGAATTTGAAGTCTCCTGACTAACTTGCCCTCCTGTCAAGATAGCTATTCCTCCCAGTTGGTGAGACCTATGGAGCAAGAGCTGGACATTACTGACTTGGAAACATCATTAACAGCCTCTTCTCACAATCATTTGGCCCTCATGGTTCCTATCCTGGCCAAAGACTCTGTGATTCCTCTCGTGAACTGGAACCATGTCCTTGTAGTGCCACCTAGCCTTTGGCACCAAGCTGACTCAACCTCTGTATCCGGCTCAAGTGTTCAGCCACCTAGTCTGTCCACTTGGGTGCTCCTGTTTTACCGTTCTTCTTGTGGCTTCATTTGAAATGCTTGGATCTTGACCTTCAGTCTCTTTGGTGCTTTACCACCCTTTAGTTAGTCATAGAGGTGCTCGGTTTTACCCATGGTGGTATCACTAGGAACCTCTTGTTTATATCCCTCCATCATGATTACTGTGGTCACTCCTAGACACAGAGTCTGTCTAACTCTGTAGTTTTCTGACAAATAAGAGCACTAGGACAGTGTCATTGTAATTACAGTAACTACTGTGCACCCATGTGGTTTGAGGACTTAATGAAGTTCTCTGCCCTTTTGGCTAAAATTTACTTCCCCAGTGTTCCACCATCTCTTCAGACTGATACGTTTTTGAGGTGCTAAGTAAAGGCTTTGGAATTGGGTTTGTGTCCAGTTCTCTCAGTTGCTTCCCAAAGTGGCCTGCAGTGTGTGTGAGTTAGCATGCCTGAAACTGGAACTGGAAAAATATATTTATCTCATCACAGAAAGTGTTTCCCCCGGCCAGGAAAAAGGGATTCATCACCATGTCCAGTACTTCCTCGAAAGAAGCCAGGGGAATGATATTCTGTTCTAGATCATCATTACTTGACAGGTTCTTTGAGAATCAGAAGTCCTGGAGTTTCTCCTGAGGCAGACCCAAATCCTAGTAGCAGTAGTGCCACCTAAGCATGGTTATGTTTGATGGACACTGATAATTGTCATCTCATTCTGAAAAAAAATGACTGTTAGGAGATGGATTGAATTTGTTCTGGTTTTTGTTTTTGTTTTCACCACTTACTTTTTTAGTATATCTTGAGAACCACTGGTTCAGCTGGGACTAAAGTTGTTGGTATGGACATTACTTGCTGTGACTTCTTTTTAATAGACATTTTATCCTCCTTACTGGTCTCCTCCGTGACCTCCTTCCACTTGCCCAGTGTCCTGACTGGTGTGAACTCTGGAGGTAGCACTTCTAGACCTGTCACTGCTCCCCAGTGTCTCTGAGCCCCAGGATTTATCCTTTTCTAGGCTAGGCAAAGCCCTGTGATCCTCTATCAGCCTTCAGTGTCTTGTTGCTCCTCATTGGGAGGAGTTCATTGTTTGGGGGAAGAGAACGAAGGAGACCAAGGTCTGAGTGCCCCTACAGCTGCTGGATGGGGGCTGCCTTATCCTCTGGGAGAGGCAAGGCCATTTTCCCTGTGTCTCTCCTTAAGTGCCTCCCATGGGGACACCGCACATGTGTTCTCTACAGACACACATTCCTTTGTCTTCCACACACCATGAGCACTGTCCCAGCTACACTGCCACCTGTGATCCTTAGGGATGCTCTTTCTTTCTCTTACTGGCCTCTCTAGATGCCCAAGGCTCAGAGCAAGAACCTGGGTTGCTGTCACGAGCACAACTTTGCCCATGTGCCAGTCTTTCTATAACTTAGGAATCATAGGAAAGTATTCAAGCAATTATGGACTTGCATCCTTATAGCTTGCCATAACCCAAAATATTTTAATGCTTAAAATTCATAAACCCTTTCCTTGAATTCAGTATCCAATCTAGTTTTAAAAGTGTCCATATTTGGACTCCCTATAATAGACACAGGAAGATCATTCCACCCTTTGGCTAAACCAATATTTTCTTATTCTTAAATTCTACTTGGTTGAAAAGTTGTTTGGGATGTTTCCTAGAGCTTACCAATCAACCTTAAATATAATTCCCAATTCCTTGCACAATGAAAAATCCCCAATAGCTTTATAAAGCATACACATGTCCCTCTGAATCTCCAATAACATAGTGAATATAGGCCCAATATTTCCATCCTTTTCCTATAAGATCTGGATTCTAGTCCTGTGATAGCCTTAGTCATTCTTCTTTGAGTACCCTCTAGCCTAATAATGTCTTCCCTCTTATATGGTGACCACACCTGAGCACAATACTCCAGGTGGGGCCTGACCAGAGAGCTGTACAACAGGATCAGTACTTTGGCATCTCTACTGGAAATATGTCTGAGGATGTTATTTAAATTTTGATTCACCTTTCTTATCTGAATTGAACAGTGATTACTGAACTTAAAATCATGAGTAATCATAATACCAAGTTCCTTTCTTGTGTGGAGACAGTTAGCATATCATTCCCAATTTTATAAGTCAGATTAATGTTTTGTTCTCCAAATGCATAATCTTACATTTTGCAGAGTTCAATTTCAGTTTATTTGACTCGGTCTATGCCTCTGTGTTACCAATAGCTATTTGTAAGGATAATACATCAGTCGGGTTATTAACAACGGCTCCTAGTCTGCAGTCATCTGCAAATTTAGATAACCAAACATTGGGAGTATTTATTTTCAATGTAGAAATATAAACATTAAACAAGCAGGGTCCCAACACCGATCCCTGGGGACTCCACTTGTCACCGGTGCCCAATCTGAATAAACCACCTTAACTACCACCCTCTGTCTCCTGTCCCTCAACCAATCTGAAATCCAACATATTATATTGGTCTCTAATTTAAACTCTCTCAGGACAGCAGTCAACTCCTTGTGTGGCAGTTTATCAAAGGCTTTTGCAAAGTCCATAAAAACGACATCAACCGAATTGCCTAAGTCTAGTTTTTCAATTGGCGTTCTCATAGAAGGTCAAAAGATTGGTCTGACAAGATCTAGACCTGGTAAACCCGTGCTGTACTGAATCCGTCAAGTTGTTTTCCTCTAATGAAGCCAGAATCCTATCCTTCAATATGCTTTCAAGTACCTTGCCCATAAGTGATGTCAAACTAACTGGCCTAAAATTAGAAGGTATAGTTTTGGACCCTTTTTTTATAATAGGGATGACTGTTGTCTCTTTCCAATCACTAGGAACTTCACCCCTATCCAGAGATGCCTGAAAAATATATGTAAGGGGTGTTACCAAAATATCTGCCAGTTCACGAATAACCCTTGGATGGACAAGATCAGGACCAGGAGATTTATTGGTATCCTTGTTACTGAGGTTATCCAAAACTTCCCTAGGATCTATTAATACAGCACCAGTGGTTGGAAGATCGCTATGGCTTGCTTGAAATGGGGTATTAGTATTAAACACAGAGCAAAAATATTTATTCTAAATATCAACCATTTCTTTGCCTGTCACAGCCTGCTCCATAGCATCCTTGAAAGGACCTGTTGTGCTTGAGCTCTTTCTCCCACTATTTATATGTGAATAAAAGATTTTTATTATCCTTAACTCTAGAAGCTAAATCTACCTCGAACTTTGCTTTTGCTTTTCTAATTGCTGTTTTACACTGGCGGCAATGTTTTTAAAAGCTAAGCGATTGGTCTCAGTTCCATCTCTTTTATATTTTTTATAGATTTTATTTTTCTTATTAATCAATTTCTTAATATAAGAAGTGAGCCAGCATGTTTTTTTTTACCTTTATTATATTTATTACTAATAGGTATATATTTTACCATAAGGTTTTTAAGATATTCAAGCAATAAATTCCACATCTCATTAACAGTACTACTGTGGAAGATTCTGCCCCAAACCGAGCACAAGAATTCCATCCTGAACTGGGTAAAATTAGCTTTACTGAAATTAAGTTTAGTCGTTAAAGCAGATTCATTAAGAGCATGAGGTTTACTAATATTAAACATCACCATACAATGGTCACTATTGCCCAAAGGAGGGTTAACACAGACCTTAGTAATATAGTTCCCCGTATTAGTTAAAATAACATCCAAAATGTTGTTGCCTCTGGTATTTTCATCTACTTTCTACTCTAATCCCATTTGGTCTAAGGTATCCAGAAAGGAGCTGTCTGTTTTGGTAATACCCTGCCATAACCTCCACTTGATATTGGGCAAATTCATGTCTCCCAAAATCAGAATATTATCAGCTGGGTCAAGGCTGGTAATCTGTTTAATCATATCTGAATCGTGAGCCTCTGAACTAGAAGGAGGCGATATACTAATCCATAACAATTTTGGCACCATCAGGTGGTAGTAGTTTAATCCAAAGGGATTCTAAGTGTTTGTCTTCCATTGTTAACTCCTCACTAGTTATAGATTCATGAATATAAATAGCCACTCCCCTTTCCTAAATACTCTAGATTTGGAGTATAGGGTATGTCGTACTGAATATGCCTATGAATCATTAGCGTCCCACCAGGTCTCAGTAATCAGTGCAAGTTGTATATTCTGTGTATAAAGTAGAATTTTAAATTCCTCAAATTTATTAATAAGGCTTCTAGCATTTATGAGGACCCCTAGTCGGTAGAATTAGCAACCCCAATAGGATGTTCAGTAGCATTAGTACAGGCTGTCACCATATCCCCCTTTGCCAGTTTAAATGGAACTGAATGACCTCATTCAACCTTTTACTTAGAATTCTAGTGCCTGCATAACTTAAATGGAGCCTATCCGTTTAAATAGGTGTTTCTATTAAAAGTTGTAGAGTTGTCCATAAAGCCTATTATTTCGTTTACACAGAAATGTCTAAGCTATTTATTGATGTCCATTATTTTATTATTTTATATCATAGTATGCAAATGTTGGTAGGATTCCTGATATTTTAATCTCCCTTTTATTTCTCTAATTCTTCTGACTATCTCTATTAAACTAGTCTGGAACAGTTTGAAGTTAGTTGCAGCGACATCGTTGGTACCCGCATGTAAAACTACCAATGAGGAAGTAGTACCGTCAAGAAATCCCTCCAACAAACTAGGAATGTCACTCATTTTTGCCCCAGGGAGGGTGCTAACTGTTGTGTTAGCTTTACGTCCATAGCACACTATTGAGTCGACACCCCTAATAATGGAATCACCAATAACCACTAAGTCCCTATTCCGTATACTCCCAGTATCTTCCTCATTCTGTTATTCAGTAAACGCAGCCTGCTGCATATCATTCACACAATCATTATCCAACAAGTGTTCCTGTGTAAGTGGTTCAAATTTATTATGTAGTGGTAGGGGAACTTGTGGGACCATTGTCACACAGTGATTGAGGACAGTGTTCACTTTCATCACTTATTTTAATCTCAAAATTAAATCAGTGGCCTCGTCTTCAATAATACCTGTTGGTTCTAACACATTCTCCTACAGTATCAATGTAATTCTTGAGCACGCTTATTTCCTTTTTGGTCTCCAACCTGGATGATAATTGCCTAATTTCCTCCTGAAGAGACGTGACTAACAAGCATTTTTCAAAAATAAACTCCTTGCCGCAAGGCTCCTCAGTATACATTCTACAGCTGGAACACGATTTTTTGGATCTTGCTCATTTATTCTTCCCTTGAGACATTCTGTCTTTAAGCAATAGAAACCCCAAATTAATACCTACTTATGAATCCAACCACTTAAAAAAAAATGGTTATCCACTTACCCACCAATGTACATATAACGCCGCCCAGTGTCCCAGCATCTCCAGCGGATATAGCTGACAACGCTCACGTGGTGTCTCTGCGCTGCGAAATGCACGCCCCACTCGCAGTCGTGAGCCTCAAACAGCGAGCTGTGGCCCAGAAGTCTTGAGACCGAGGTCACCACCCAGAATGTTTACCCCAAAACAAAATTTTATTTGTAATGCAAACAGCCCACTGCTATTATTACACTCTCAGTAGTGCTAAAGTGCCCAGCAAAGTATATCAAGAATAAAAAGCTAAAAAACAGACGATTGTAGTTCAGCTTCACATGCACTGAAATTACCATCTCTCTTCCTGGTCAGACGTAGCTCTGACATGACCAGGGCTCCCAACAGCAAAACAGCTGAAGTAAAAGCTAAAAAATAACAGAAATTACAACTTCTTGAGGGTATTAATATCTTAGCCATGGTGACCTAATTACAATTAAAGAGAGTTTATAATGACTGAGAAAACTTTTCAAAACACAATATTTTTCAAATATAGGAGCATGAATATGGACAGAAGAAGACTTGTGTTCCATCTAGTTTGCCCAGTTCCTTCCAGCCAAGTACTGGTCAAGCGATAAGGGATCAGTCATTCCTCAGTTCTGCTTAGACTAACCCCCTGCCACCATTAGCTCCAACTGCTCCCCCATCTAGATACGTCTGGATAAAAGACTAATTTCAAAATCTGTATTTCATATCTTTCACCAATAACAACTAGTTTGTGAGTGGACTTGTTCTGGAATTGTTTACATCTTTTTTTTTTGTGGTCTGGCATCCCTATCATTTGCTCGTGCCCCTACAGGACTTCACCCCCCCCCCCAACTGTAACCACCACAGCTGCTGACCACTTTGGCTTACCGAGATGACCCACCACGCGGAAACCCATCCAGATTTCCGGTGGCATGACTGCTGCCAGCAGGGTTCCCAGCTACCTTCCCTGGGTGGGGCCACGGGCGAGCCGACCAACTGAACGCTGTCTTGGTCAGAACCCAGAGGTGCAGTGGGTATGGCGGGACTTGGGGGTGGGCATCATGACTGGATCAACGGCCATTTTCTGTATGTTGATCCCCAGGGGCGGGGCATGCAATGATGTACAGAGGCTGAAGTCTAATGTCTGTCCCGCCCCCCCCATGACTAACGGCACTGGCCATGGCAGAACCCCCAGCCTCCACCAGGGGTCCATAAAGTGCCGGACACTCTGCCCCCTCCCCCCGGAGAAGGAGAGCCATCTCAAGGATGCTCTGTCCTCCTCCTCCCTCCAGGCCAGCCGTCCAACTCCTGAGTCCGTCCCTGAACCTGTGATGTCAGCGCCGCAGGTGGACGACTTGCCACTGCACTGGCGGACTGGCATAGTTTAGTTTTTAATCACATAAGACAATTTTAAGCCCCATTTGAAAAATGTCTTATATTTTTCCTTTGCAGTGGCATCCAAGAAGTGCCAAAATAGATATTTATTTTAGTATAAAACAGTGGAGAATACCATAAATAGCTGTGCTTTAGAAGATTTTGAACTAGAATAAGTATACCAAAGAAACAAAAGAAGAATTAGCAAATGCAAAAGATTTTAGTGTAGTTGGCCCTATATAGGTCGCTGGTAAAACCTCACCTTGAGTACTGTGTCCAGTTCTGGAGACCTCATCTTATGAAGGACATAGGCAGAGTGGAGGCAGTCCAGAAGAAGGCTACCAAAATGGTGCAGGGTCTGCATCAAAAGCCCTATGAGAAGAGGCTAATGGAACTCAACATGTGTACATCCTGGAGGAGAAGAGGGATATGACTGAGACTTTTAAATACCTCCTGGCGGTTAATAAGGTATAGGTGGAGGAGTATTTTTCAGAGAAAAATGTGATCTAGAACAAGGGGGACATGCTATGAAGCTGGAGGGAGGTAGATTCAGGAGTGATGTGAGAAAGTATATCTTGACAGAAATGGTGGTGGATTCCTTGAACACCTTTCAAGCGGAGATAATGGGGATGAAAACAGTGGTGGGATTCAAAATACCTAGGAATGGCAAAAGGAATAATTGGGGTAAGGGGATGAGAAGACGCTGTAGATTTAGTAGGGTCTGCAGCAAAAAATTGAAGATAATAAAAATGGCTAATAAAAAGTGGTCTTATCTGTCATTAGTTTCTATGTTTCTACTTTTATTTTTAAAAAAAAAGATCACAAGCAAACTAAACTGTTCTAAATTTTGAATAATTAGACATCATTTTGTATATCCATATTGCTATGAGGGTCAAAGACCTTTAAAAACAAAAGAAAGGAAAATAAATTAAAATAAAACTTAGCAATACTTAACTACTTAGTTAACCAGTCAATTAATGAATGCACTTTATCACCCAATACTCTGCTATAAAATATGAATGTCTGAAAAAGATAGTTAATACTGTTGGACAGCAGGGTGTGGTCTTCAAAGGTCTGGATACAAAATGAGGAGACGCCTAGTAGCAGGGATCACACTGCCAACTTCTGTCTCTTCTTCCAGCTAAATCTTCTTAAAACTGTTCATTCAGCTCTTTTTCTTCTCTTCTCTTCTATAAGATTCTTCGTGGGAATGCAGGCTTCTTTGTTCAGTTCTCTTGGGAAAAACTGCTCTTGGGTTACGTGGTTTGGATAGCCTGAATGTGGGTATGAAGCCCAAAGTTTCATAGTAAAAGTGATGTCACAACATCATGACATCACAACCAACAAATTTGGTGATAATGATTGGACACCTCTGAATCCCATCCTAACTTTCCTTGGGGGTGGGGTAATGTTATTTTTTTCCATTTAAACTTAAAAATCTTAATTTATGAGTAAAATTTGATGTAATAATGATACATTTGAACAATGCAAAGTGTTAATGTAGTTACAGTGCAGGTAACCGTTTGAAATGTCTCTTGCCTCTGTATCGTACGTGGTTTTCACACAATCAATTTCTTGAAATAACTCTGAGAACATAACTGAAACCTGAAAATATGTCATATAATTTCTGGCAATTTTCATAGCACAATGTTTTGCTTACATTGCACATACTGCCAATATTTTGCCTACAGTTTGAAGTGAAAAGCATTGAAAGCTTTGAGCCATAAATTCCTTTGTCTCCAGCTCCAAGTACCTGTGTCTTCTGAAGTGCAAGTGCTCTAAATTGTATTTTCAGGTTCAAAGTTTCTGTTAACTGTTCCGTAACTTCCACGTACACCATTCTCTTTCAACAAAAGTTACATTTAGAAATTCCTTGCGAATTATCAGTTCCAAAAAGTACAAGAATAACTAGTATAACATTTATAGCTATGTATTAATATTTTTACTTTAACTTTTTAGCCTTTAGTAGTATAAGAAATTATTTAATTATGCATGTTCATGTGATGTTCTCTTAAAAACGTTGTCTGTCTTATTTTGGCAGCATATTCTTGTTAGACCACATGAAAGAAACTCACAGTTTTTCGGTATTCTTTTGTTTAAAACTTTTGCAGAGTTTCTGGTTTTCAGTTAAAAGGCATGTGACCTCTGATCCTGAAATTGTTAGTTCTGCAGACTCTTGGTATAGGATAGCACAGAAAAACAAACTGCAGTTAAAGCATTTTTTTTCTTTTGTTAAACAATTTAGTGAAAGCATAATTTTCCTTGCTCAGTCATTAAGAAAGTTTAACTCGGTTCACATATCCATCTTGATCCATAGCACCCAGCATCTTTTCAGATAATGAAATTAAACCAAAGTAGGGAAACCTTGACTAGAAAAATGGCTTTTTACTTGAGCTGAAGTTCACAGATAAAATAATACATTAGAGATTTGGTGAGCAACATCATTTACCGAGATATTTGTGGTGCTTGAAAGTATGCATATCATCTCAGAAATAGACACCTCCCTGTGTTGCTCTATCTTTTCACGTGGACCAAGCTGCCTTTCTATTGTAAAAAATTAAACCAACCATAAAATAAAGTGCAAAAAAACTCTTATCAAATAAAACATGAAACCAGGCCAGTTTGTTACAAGAGATGGTCAGTTTGTGTAGAAACAAGATCCATGTTTCCTAGAGCTCATCTGCTTCTGCTGCTTAATCCTTTGCTGAAATCATGGTTTCCTGTGAACGACATCACATTTAAGCTGCTGTGGATATCATGTTCATGTTGCAAACAGCAGATTGTGACTTTAGCAAAGGATTAAGCAGCAGAAGCAGATGAACTCTAGGGACTATCATGTTTGTAAGAAGTTTGAAAAAATAGTATGTTAGAAATATAGAAACAAGAGATGTTTACAGGCAGAAAAAGACTTGTGGTCCATCTAGGCTGCCCAGTTGCTTTCCAGGTCCTCGGCCAGTCTAGTACAGGCCAGGCCTTAAGTGGATCAGTCATCCCGCAGTTCCACTTGGACTGTTTCCATTCAAATGACTCAAGTAATAAAAATACAGGAACTAGTAACTTAGAAAAGCTATAGAACAGTGGCTATTTTGTCTAATGTTTGTGTTTTCCATGTTTTCCCAGAAGTGACAGTTCTTAAAATGTTGCCTTCTGATTGATGTTGACTTTTGAGCTGTATCTTGTGAACAACTTATTCAGTTATGATCAAACTTGGTATAGATATTCCTTAGTTAAACCAGTTTCAGTGGTTTAGTAGGTAGCTCACGTGCCCCTGGGGCCAGAAGATCAGAAGGCCCTGGGTTCTAGCCCCACACCAGGTACTTGGGGTAATACCGTAATTGACACTATAGTGCGGTGCCAAGGGGCACTGCACTGTTGAGGTACTGTCCTTCAGATGAGTTTAACCGAGGTCCCTTCTGCTCAT
Organism: Neoceratodus forsteri; assembly: GCA_016271365.2. Lineage (NCBI taxonomy): Eukaryota > Metazoa > Chordata > Ceratodontiformes > Ceratodontidae > Neoceratodus > Neoceratodus forsteri. The sequence continues at coordinate 878,699,204 of CM057456.1, forward strand.
CTCTGGTTACTGTCTAGGTGGAAGTAAAAGACCCCATAGCACTTTATAAATAACATAAAAGTAAGGACAATAAATCCAAAAAGAAACAAAATTATTCCCCAGCCTATACAAAGAACTCCTTAAGACAAACAGAAGGTAATTAAGTCATATGTGCTCCAAAGTAAAAAAATAAAAATTGAAAGCAAAATAAAAGAAAAAAACCTTCTGTTCTGAAATATTATACTATCAGAAAAGAAACTTTTTCCATCATTGAAACAGTAACTCAGTGTTTACCCATTCTGTAACTTCGCAATTAGAGCGATGCAACTAATTAAAGCCAACCCATAGATGGTGTAATTCCTGCTTTTATAATGTAGTACAGTCACAGCTATACACCTCTGATAATACAGATCCACACATTTTTAATTAACGATGTGTACAACATTTTTAATTGCTGAAGCACCAAATGGCAACTTGTTTGCCAAAGAGAAAATATGAAACATACAAATAAAACTTTAAAGTACTGGTTTTATATATACTTCCTTAATTGTGCTGAAAAGTCCCCTAAAACTAACCATTTATGGGGTAACCTCTCCAGCCATGGAAGTTTCCATCTGTTTGCCAAAAAAACCACCCAAACCCCACTACTAATTGTCATTCAAATAAAACCTGTTCCAGGGACTCTGTATCAGCAGTACAGTCATGATCTTTCTTCCAGTAGTTTGTATTTATTATTTCGTGGACATTCAGTCTGCCATAAGAGCAGAGCCACAAAACATCCCACAGTCTCCTTGGAACTCTTTGTCTGTCAGTTGTCTAAAACTAAATGATTTTTGCCAGGTGTGCATTTCTTAAATTAGAGTTCCTGTGGACAGATGTTACTCCGTATAACCTCATACAATTGCCACCTGCATAAGGTTTGAATCTGTGACTTAGGCCCTGTCCACACTACAGCGCTTTTGGAAACCGTTTTGTATAACGGTTTTCAGAACGGTTGTCCCTCCGTCCACACTGCAGTCGACTTTGGAGGATGCCCCTTGGAGTTCCCAGACATACTTGCCGCAGTCCTGCAGGCGCCCAGTGCATGCCGGGATACTCGAGAATGGGCATGTTAACCGACCGGGCTAAAAATAGCACCGATCGATTCGGGATCCCATCGCGAATATGGGGATGTAAGTAACATTATCCCCTGTTCTTTCGGGAGGCAAACATTTGCCAGGACAGCCCACGGAAGTTGCCTTAAACCACTTTACAGTACGGTGTGCGTCCACACCACTGTTAAAATGATATAAGGCAACCGTGTTGGGCTGCAACCGTGCTCAAAACCTGCTCTGATTAGGTTTTGAGTAGTTTCTTAAACCGGTTCAGAGCATGGATAAAGTGTGCTGCAGTATGGACGCAAATCGTTTCTGCAGGTTTTGTAACGTTACAGACCAACTGTAATGTTACAAAACCCCTAGTGTGGACAGGGCCATAGACCACTGCCTTGTAAGTACCTTATATAAAGCTGGAATAATGTATGCAGGTACCCACAGAAAACAGGTTATCTTGATTGTTTTTCTAGCCATTTTTCCTTGTGGGGGAAGGGGTTCAGGAAGCCAAAATCCTATTAGGAAAAAAATGTTTTGTATTGGGTCATCCAAAAACAACAACAACAAAACCAATTCAAAACAGTGCTACACTGGATAGGATGAACTCCACTCATAAAATTCTTATTTCTTATCAAGTTGTATTTATAACTTCACACAACCCTGGCAGCAGTTCATGGATTCATGCTGCCACTTCTTCAGGCCAGCTGTGTTAGTTTCTTGCATTTTAATATTAGTTTACCCGTTTCACGTTCAGATATATCACATTCCTTAGTAACCAGTACCTTATTCCAGGATGTACTTTTCCTGACTAGGTAGCCACATCCGTTTTCTGTTGGTAGGGGACTAAAACTTGTAAGAATGAGAAAGAACATATAAACTAAGTTAAACATTACTGCAGTCCTCCCTTCCTGCCTTTTAAAGATCTGGTTGTCTTTCATTTCTTTGATGCTCCTTGGTCTGGGCCAGGATCTTCAGCACTGAAAGATGGGTCTTGTTGAGAAGCTGGGAGTGAGGACACATCAGAATCCTATTCTGTGTCCCCCCAGTCTTTGTCTGTAGTCAGTACTTCTTACTTATTTTGAAACTCCAGGGATGTACTTCTTGTTAGTCTAGACACCTGCGGTGCCTTTTTCCTTTGTTGTCGCATCTTCAGTTTAAAGCTGTCTGTAGCTGGCGTGTTTGTTGGGGGAAGTATAACTGTTATCTGCATCTGCTCCAACAGACCGATGGACCTTCATCCTTCATGACAGGTGCTCTTAATGTGGGCCTTCCATCTCCTCCTTGGCAGCTGTGTTAATTCTTCCTTCATCTACTTCTGAGGTGTCTCCAGGATATTCTGTTACAGCTTCTTGACATTAGCCAGCTGCTATTTCAGAGTCCACATTTTCAGCTGTGTGTTTGGCCCTGTCCTCTTGTACCAGAGGCGCCACTGAAGTAGGAGGTGGGAAGTAATTTCCCTGATAATGCACCAGGCTCAGATGAGATGCATCTGAGAGTGCTAAGGGAGTTAGCAGAAGAAGTGACTGATCCCCTAGCTCATCTGTTCAGTAGCTCACTGTAGACAGGGATAGTACTCAGAGACTAGAGTGGCTGATGTGGTGCTACTCTGTAAGGGGGGGATGGAGGCGGAAACTAAAGCAGTTAGTGTCACATCTGTTGTGGGAAGCTGATGGAGACCCTCATCGAGCAAGACCTCCTGGACTACCTGGAAAGAAATGGTCTCAGGACAATAAGGAGCATGAGTTCATGGCAGGAGGTGGTGCCAGACCAGCCTTATTGTCTTCTTCTATTGGGTGACAAGGGGAGCTGGACAGGGGCCACACAGTGGATCTCCTCTACTTTGATTTCAGTAAGGCATTGATTCAGTGTCTCATGGGTTCCTGCTGAAGGCGTTGGAGGACCTTGGTACAGCGATGGACATACTCAGGTGGGTGAGAAACAGGCTCGTTGTCCACGGGGTGAGGTCAACAGAAGGGGAAATCATAAGTGGGGTACCACAGGGATTGGTCCTGGGCTCAGTCCTTTTCAACATGTTCATTAGTGAGACTGGCAAAAGAATCCAGGGTAAGCTTTCCCTCTTTGCTGATGACACTGAGCTTTGTGGAAGGGTGGATAGCATCAAGGGAGTTAGGGAACTGCAGCACAACATCCAAAGGATAGAGGGATGGTCAAATATGTAACAGCTGAAGTTTAATGCAAAGAAGTGTAAGGTAATGCACCTTGGGAAAGGTTACCCCTGGACAGAGTACTGCCTAAATGGGGTTAAAGTTACTACCACTTCAGACGAGTGGGACCTTGGAGTCATTATTTGTGAGACCCTAAAACAGTCAAGCCAGTGCAACAAAGCATGCAGCAAAGCAAGCAAGATGTTGGAGTGTATAGGGAGAGGTATTGATAGTAGGAGTAGAGAGAGGTGATCCTCCCCTTTATCGATCCCTAGAGAGGCCACACCTGGGATACTGCATCCAGTTCTGGAGCCGTCACCTAAGAAAGGAAAAGGACAGGCTGGGTGCCGTGCAGAGAAGTGTAACAAAGATGATATAGGACCTCCAGGGGGTCTCCTATGAGGAGCAGCTGAGAGCACTGAAAATGTACTCATTGGACGCCAGAAGAGAGAGGCAGTGACTCAGCTGGTTGCACACTCACCTTTGAAGCCGGAAGATCAGAAGGCTGTGAGTTCCATCCCCACACTAGGCACTTGAGTTAAATCCCAATACTGACATTGTGGTGCAGCGTGAGGGGGGGTGCTGCACTCCCTGAGGTGCCATCTTTCAGATGAGACGTTAAACCGAGATCCCATCTGCCTGTTCTGGTGGTAGTTCAGGTGGATGTGAAAGATACCATGGCACTTCTTGAAATAAAGTGCAGGGCAATTTCCCTGGTGTCCAGGCCAAATTTTATCCCATTCACTAAAAATACCACCGACAGCTTAATCTGGTTCAGTGTTTTTTTTCTTTTAACTTTCAATCTTTATTTGAATTTTTGTTGAAAGTAATACAACATTATACATACACATAACAGACATGTAAACAAACATACAAAACTACTCATATATAATGCACTGAGTTATACACAATTCCTAGTTACTTTATGTAAGGAAGAAATTAGGGTGACTATTTAATTCATACATATGTCAAGGTAAAGGGGTCTGAGAAACATTAGAAACACCCACAGTTCTGCATTTAGCTTCAATTCAATACTTCATTATTGCACCTATTCAGAGATACCATAGATTGAGAGTGCTCCAGGTCCTCCCAGCCTCTCTAGTATACCGTCTCCTGACAGGTTTGATACAAAATTCTCCTATGTATAATATCCTGTCTTGTCTGAGAAATGTATAACACCCATCTCCTCTAAAAATTTCAAATTGGTCCAGCTGTTTATTAAGGATAGCAGTAATTCTCTCATTTTATATATATCTGTCATAATATCCTGCCACATCAGCAGAGTGGGAGGGTTAACAGAAAGCCAGAGCCTTGAAATAGATTTTTTGCTGCTAGGAGAGCAATAGCTAAACATTTTTGGTTATGGGGTCTCTACATTCTGGAGGGTAATCTGTTACAAAAATAGAAGAGGTCCTAACGTCAGAGAGGAGATATTATTTGTCTTAATACTCTCTGAAGGTCCAAGAGGAATGGAGAGAGCTTCTGACAGCTCCAAAATACATGAACATGTGAGGCTGGAGAATAGCCACATTGCCAGCATTCTGTCCCCTTCCTGGTAAGTATTTCTGCTGCTGTGCTGGTGGTCGGAAAAATCTAATGGAGACCTTCCAAGAGAATTCCTTCCACTGTTTAGAGCTAGGGCCTTTCTGTATTACTCTGATATAACTCTGCCATATCTCTAATGGTATCTGTAATCCCAAATCCTTTTCCCATGCCTGATGTACCGAATCTAGAGAATCTTCCTCTAATTCCCTCACAGCAGCATATAGGGTCGAAATTAGGTGTGGGGGCAACGGTCCTCCTGTTAGAGCCTCATCAAGACCTCCATCAACTGCGGGGTGATGCGCCAGAATGCAATCTTTCTATTATTGAATTAAGAAAATCTCTGACTTGAAGTATCTAAATGTCTCCTTATAGGAGATTCCTGATTGTTGGACTAGCTCAGATAAGGACAGTATTGTTCCATGTGGAACAAAATTGGTATACTAAATATAGACCTAGTCTCTTCCATCTGCGATAGCCCCGTCCATCTTAGCCGGCACAAAGTAAGCCAAATGTGGCAGGGAGTACATCAAGGGTCTCCATTTGGAGAAGCTTCTGGTTACCAGGACTCTCCGCCAGCTCTGAATACTAGTACATGTATACGAGTTATCCAATTTCTCTGTGATGGCACCCGGGAGATAGGTCAATAGTACCTTGTTTATGTCTCTCAGTTGAGCTTGTTTTTTTTCCAGAATCTTCCATCTAACCCGGTAATCCTCATGCAGCCAGTACATGACCATTCGAAGCTGAGCAGCCTGTTGATACACCCTAATATTGGGGAGCGCCAGGCCACCTTTCTCCCTAGGTAGATGTAAGATGGAGAGTCTTATCCTGGGTCTCTGTGATGCCCAAATAAATTTGGATATCTTCCTATGTGTGTTCATGTACTACTCATCTGCTACTTATATTGGAATAGTCTGGGCCAGGTAAAGGAACCTCGGTAGGATGATCATCCTCACCCCGTCGACCCGCTGCATGAAAGACAGTGGATGGGTCATCCACCTCTCCAAGTCTGCAGTTATTTTGGTTAGGAGTGGGGAGTAATTTAGACCAAACAGGTCCGAATGAGGGGGTCCCATCTGGATCCCCAAATAGTTTATACATTTCAAATTCCAGTGGAATGGAAATTTCTCCAGGATCTGGAGGGATGGGTCATAGTTCACCCTAAGCACCTCTCTTTTTTCGAGGTTGAGTCTGTACTCCGATACTCCTCCAGAATTGTTCAGGAGGTCCCATAAAGGAGGTAGAGAACACTCTGGATCCGTCATGTATATGAGCAAGTCATCGGCATACAGAGCCAGTTTGTGAATTTCTCCCTCCACCTCAATCCTCTATCCCCATCCTGTCTCAAGGCCTGAGTCAGAGGCTCCAGGTACAAGGCAAACAACAGAGGTGACAGAGGGCACCCGTCTGGTGCCCTCGTCAGGGTCACTGGGGAAGAGATCGAGCAATTCATCTTAATATATGCCTTTGGTTCTCTGTAGAGCATTGGAATTATGTTAATGAAATCCTGAGATAGACCCATCTTCTCAAAGCTGCCCACTAAAAGGCCATACTACCTGGTTGAATGCCTTCTCAGCGTCCAGGCTCAGTAGAATGGACAAGAGGTGCTCGACTCGGCAGCATGATGCAGCAAATGCAATGTTCTCTTTATATTGTCTTGTGTTTGTCTTGTTTGTCTCCTGATACGAATCCGTTTGGTCAAAATTTTGGCTAAGATTGATGTAAATAATTTTTTATCTATATTGAGAACCAAAATGGGTCTGTAAGAATTACAGGTTGTACTATCTTTCTCTGGTTTTAAAATACTGGCTATATATGCATAGCGCCAAGTATCTAGAGCCTGTTCTCCACCCTGGGCCTCACAGCATGCACGCCTTAAGGTGGGAATCAACTCCTGTTTAAGCATTTTGTAAAACTCCCCTGTATATCCATCAGGTCCAGGGCTTTTAAAAGATTTTAGTTTATTAATACCGCCTTCTAGTTCTCTCCTTATTGATTGGGTTGTCCAAAATCTCCCATTGTTCCTCGGAGAGTCTTGATAACAAGTCCCTGCAGAAAGGTTTGTATTGCCATTTCACCAACCTCCTGTTCAGGGGTGTACAGCATCTCATAGAATTTCTGGAAAGCTTCCTTGATCTGCAAGAGGGTTTTGACCATATGTCCCCATATTGGGTGTCTAATCTGAGGAATAGAGGACTGTCTCCATTGTTGTCGGAGTCTATGGGCCAATAAACGGAGTGACCTCGGGCCTCCATCATAGTACCTCTGTCGTAGCAATGGAAGTGCATACTCTGTACGTATATCCAGGATCTGTTGTATTTGTTCCCTTGTAGCCTGCAGAAGGGGTAGAGCTCCCTCATCCCCTGTTGCATGCTGCACCTGGTGATCCTTGAGCTGCTGATGCAGCCTATCTAGCCTGGCCTGTTGTTGTTTCCTATATTGGGAAGTATATTTAGTAATATCCCCTCTCAATACTGTTTTGAGGGTGTCCCACAATATGCTTTCTGATATATCCTAGGCACTATTCTCCTGTAGGATTTAGTGATCCTCTGTGTAATCATTTCCTAAAATCCTTTATATTCAACATAAAATTGTTAAATCTCCAAAGGGTTTCTCTATGTTCCCCTCCTGATCCAGCTTAAGTGTTAATAATGAGTGGTCAGACAGCACAGATGGGGACTGAACGCACTTACTTATATTATATATGTGTTCTCTGGTAATATGGAAATAGTCTTTTCTTGTATAGACCTTGTGGGGGTGGAGTAGTGTCTGTAGTCCTGTTTACCTGGATTCAAGGCTCTCAGGCATCCACCAGTTCACCTCTGAGATATAAAACTGCACTGCCCACTATGCTGCCGTCACCTGGGAGGTCTAGAATTTGAAGTGTCAAGATGGGAAGAGGTTTGATTGTGATCACCCCCATCACTGGGATCCATTTATGAATCTCAGTAACCTTTCTAAACAATGACCTGACCACTTCCGCTGTCGAACCTGGGGGAATATATATGGAGGCAAGGGTAAATTCATGTCCCTCCAGTTGCCCCCTCACAATAGCCAGTCGGCCCTCTGGGTCAGCGTAGGAGGCTATTACTTTGAATGGGGTAGTTTTAGGGATCAAAACAATGGTGCCCCGTCTCCCCCCCCCCACCCCAAATAGGCCGAGACCACTACTGTCTAGAAGCCAAACTTATTTAATTTCCGATGTTCTGTTTTACTCAGATGGGTTTCCTATCTGGTTCAGTGTTAGCTGGCATTGATCTGTATCCCCCTCCCCTGGGACGAGGCTGAAAATAGGCAGAACTGTCTGGTCCTCCTTTCCCGGTCAACAAAAACGAAATAAATAAATTGAAACGTTTAAGTTCTTGAAAGGCATAAATATAGTGTCCCATATAGAGCTATTCAATAGAAACACCAGCTCAGTGACATGCAGGCATGAATGGATACTGCGGGGAGGGAGCTTCAGGAGGGATGTGAGGCAGTACTACTTTATTGAAAGGGTGGTGGAGCTATGGAACAGTCTGCCTGCTGAGGTGGTGGGAGCAAAGACTGTAGAGGGCTTCAGACATGGGTGGGATAAAGTAAGGACACAAAAAGATCTCTACTCCAAGTACGGAGGTAGGGTAGGATGAGCTGAAGAGGAGCTAGGTCCCGGAAAACTTTGGGCAGACTTTATGGATCCTTGGTCTTTTTTCTGCTGTCACGTTCTATGTTTCTGTGTTTCTATGGTGTGTTTGTACTGGCCTAGTATTCCCTGTTTACACTCTTGGGGATGTTAGAATCCTTTTTATTTTTTGTGGATTATTAACAAAATAATCCTGCTCTGCTTGGTCCATAATATCCCCACGGTTGTGAGATGCCCATGGGCAGGTATACTATGGATGTCCCTCTTCACCCCACAAATTGCAGCACATTTTGTTCATACAGTGACTACACTGATGTCCCAGCTCCGTACGCAGTCCACAAAGTAAAGCATCACATGTACTACTAAGACAAGTCTTGGCCCCACATCAGTAGCAAGCTTTCAGTTGTCTGGCATACTGTAAAATAGGACTCCTCTGTCTCTTCCCAAGAAAAAACAGTTGTGGAGATGTTGTATCCCTCTTTCACTATGCAGGAGTTTTACTCGTATGTGCCAACCCCCAGTCCAAATGTTTTCTGAATCCATGATAGATTCAGATTTCCATAGCTGTACATTTTTGATTTAACCAGTGTAAGATGTATAAAACATTGATTCTGTTTTGAAGAGAATGATGGCAATCTTGATTTTATGTTTGGTTAAGAAATAAAGCAAAGGGTATCCAGAGTAGTGCATGCTTCACTAGGTGTTATTTCATCCAAAACCTTTCCAAGCTGGCCGTATTTTTAAAGCTAACATCGAAGCATGGGATCTTACTTCGAGGGTAACTCTTGCAATTGGCCATCACCGGTAGGACTCTGCAGTCAGGCACTAGGACCACACTGATACCTTTTTAGCTAGCAGTTGACCAGAGGGGGGCCGCCCACCTCCTTCGTCTGCCGCTGATGTCAGCGTATCCTATATAAGGTGGGCGGCCCCATGCCCTCCTCCGTTCTTTCCCGCTGTTGATCAGTGCACGTCAGATCACGGACTCCGCTGCAGCTACAGTCAGTCACAATTTTCCTGTGTTTACCGTTCTTTCTTATTTGCTTGTTTATTTAATCATCAAAATTGTTCGGTGTCTCTTCTTCACGTTTGTGTTCTCAAACTTCCTCCTCTTCTGACTGCTCCACTAAGTGTGCCTTCAGCAAACAGATCCCAGACAAGGAGGGCAACTTTGCTTGCCTCTTCTGCCTAGTCCCAGACCACGATGTTCAGGCCTGCGAGATCTGCAAGAAGTTAAACCTAGTCACCAGAACAAACCGCTAGAGGACCCTGGAAAGCCATCTCTTCCAGCACAAGGTTGCCAGATGGAACGGAGCTGCAGGCCCAGAGCTCCTCTGCTTCCTGGCCCAGTCTTTGGGCTCCTCCTCGTCTAAGTCTAAGGAAAAATCTCGGGATGCACAAACACTGGGACTGACCCGGTCTGCCTTCCACTCATGGTGCGCTGCATAAGGCTCCTCCAATGACCATCACAGTCTTCCTCCCTTGGGGGTGACCTCCTCAACCTCGCATGCCCTTACCCCCTCAGGGCTGCTGGTGGCCCTGCTGTCCGCATCTCTGTGACCGGCCCGTGCACCTAAGGGCAGGGTTGCTCTCACCTGCCTACCCCAGCCGACTTTTCCAGCCCTTGTTTTCCACAGGTCTTCAACAAGTGGCTCGCTGGAGCCTCCGGCCGGCGTGGTTGCTGCTGTCACCAGTTCTCGCCTCCCACTGCCTTGTCACCCATGCACCCAACGCTGGTCTCAAACTCAGGGACTTCTGTCAGGTCTGCCTCTCCTTCTCAGGGGCAGATGCTGCTGGGTACCAGTGATTCTTTGAGCCCAGTTCCCCCCAGCCTTCACCAGTGGGACCCTACTCCCCAGCACCAGTATCCCCTCATTCGTTGACTGTGGTTCCCACCCCAGCCAGATCGATGACAGCTGGACTGGCATCTGTACTCCTGCAGCCCGTGGACCATTCACGGTCCTATCTCCGGCACCACCTGGGCCTCACCGGCCCTGCCACTGCCAGGGGGACCGTTGCTTGTGCTGCTACCTACCCCTGTAGGCCACAACCAGGGGTATCTGACCCCAGTGCCGGGGGTGGGGTTCGATGCTGGCCTATCCCTTTCCAACTCCAGGGGGACTGACGCTGGCTTACAGGTATCCTGCACCTGTCAGACCGCAGCTGGTCTACAGCTATCCCATGCCTGGGGGTCCGGCGCTGGTGCCTGTGGATTACCACAGCCTGATCTCTGCACTCTGGGCCTTCATGCAAATGTAGGTCCCACCCTTGGTGCATCATCTCAACCGCACCCCTTGGGGCTCTCTTGGGGTGCTGCTTCTCCCACCCAGACTCACTCAGGACCCATTGCTTCTACTACCCCTAGGAGTCCTATCACTGTGGGTATCCTACTCGCCCGGTCGACCACCAGCCAAGAGATGGTGGGGATGAGGACTCTGCCTCAGACAACGGGGTCTGTTCGGAGTCTTCCTCCTTAGAAGGGGTCTCCTCAGAAGATAAAAAGGAGCCCAGTAATGTCCCCAAATCACTCCTAATGACCCCACATTTAAGGATATTTTGAGGCATATCCAAGCAACAATGGGGTGAGAGACGTAGGAGCAAGACCTGGAGAGTCACTGCCTGGCCATATACCTCCGTCAGCGCAATGCTCCTCCTTTTGTGGTCCCCCCTCTTCACTGAGTCGTATGAGGACATTATCCGGGCCAGATGGGTCCATCCTCATGCCGTCCATGTGGTCTCTTAAGAAAGCCTATAGGCTCTACCATGCTCCAGCCGGCAAATCTTTCTTTGGTGAGCACCCCAAGGCCGACTGTGTAGTTAACACAGCCCATGACCGCAGCAAGTGGCTGAAGCACCTTTGTGCCCTCCCTCCAGATACAGATTTGAGGCAGCTGGACCAGGTGGGGAAGCGTACCTTTTCCCCGGCCACCCTCGCTATATGGGCCCTTAACTACCTGGCTCACATGGTGCAATACCAAAACCTGCTGTGGGACCATGCCAGAGAGGTGGTCGCAGTGATTCCAGATGATCCTCCAAACAGCAGACTCTTCAGGTCTTGAAGACTGGGTCACATCGGCATCCATGTCTTGCGGGCTGCTTATGATCCTGTCGAAGCGTCGGGCCGGGTGGCTGCAGTAGGTATTAGCATGCGGCGTCATGCCTGGCTTAGGATCTCGGACTTTGCCCCGGATGTCCAGTCCAGCATTATGGACCCTCCCTCCCAGGTTCCCAAGCTGTTTGGGAGCAACGTTCATGAGATTATTTCTGAGCTCCAAACTTCCAGGAGGGCCTTGAAGTCAGTCCACTCCCATGTACAGTACCACACCCAGCCGAAGTCAGGCCACAGGCCCCGTTTTCATCACTCCTCACATAGACAGACCAGGACCTCTTTCAAAGCTCAGGGGAAACGCAGAGCAGGAGCTGCCCTCCCTGTTCCCCCAAACCCCTCCCTGGGCTACTAGAGGCACATCCGCAGCCAGGGTCTGCCCCACCTCCTGACTCCTTGCCAGACCTCCCCAACAGAACTTCAGGAGGTGGTAGTCGGGGGTACTTCTCCTTCTACCTGGACAGGTGGAGGGCTGTCATGACAGACAACTGGGTGTTACAGCTCATAGAGCACGGCCACACTCAAGAGTTCCCAGAGTGGCCCTCAGAAAACTTGCCAAGCCCGTCTGCATACCCACCAAGCTATGTTCCCCTCATATGGGCTGAAATCCAGCCTTGTTACAATAGAAGGCCTTGGAGCCATTCCTAAATCCTAACAGGGAAGGGGGTACTACTCCCACTTCTTCCTAGTTCCCAAGAAGACAGGAGATTTCATTCCATCCTGGACCTGAGCAACCTCAACTTGTACATAGAGTACAAACGTTTCTGGATGGTAACCCTTCTGGGTCTGCTGCTCTTGCTTCACCATGGGGTCTGTCTCTGCTCTTGGATATGTAGGATGTTTATTGGCACATCAGAGTTTTTGCATCCCACAGACGCCCTTTGTTTCCACTTCATGGGAGAGCACTACAAGTTTCGGGCCTGCCCTTTAGCCTGTCCTCAGCCCCCAGTGTTTTGCCAAGTGCCTGGCAGGTGGTGGCTGCCACCTTGCAGAGATAGGGCTTTACATCTTCCCCACCTGGATGACTGGCTATTGGCAGCCCTGTCTAAGGACTGTCTCCTACAAACTCTTGTGAGTACCTGCAGCCTGTCTCAATCACTGAGCATTATCATCAACCTGCATAAATCCTTCCTTACCCCTTGCCAGCGCTCCTTACATAGGGGTGATCCTGGACACGGCACAGGGCAAGGCCTTCTTCCTTCCAACAGAGCGGAGTGCCTCAGGCTCAGGCCTGCCTTCTTTTTTCCAACCACCATGTTCAGGCGAGGGAATTCTTAGGCTTCTGGGCCTCATGACTGCAGCCATTTTGACAGTGCATTTAGCCAGGCTCCACATGAGGATCCCTCAGTGGACACTGTGGGTCCAGTGGACCAATGTACAGACCTCTGGATCAACCAGTGCTGGTGTCGGGTCCAGTCAAGAAGGTTCTTCTGTGGTGGTTGGAGCCCAGCAACCTGTCTCGGGAGTGCCTTCTATGCCTCCCTCAGCAGATCCTTATGATGGATGCCTCTGGCCTTGGTTGGGGTGCTCACCATGGGGACCCATCAAACCCAAGGAACTTGGTCTGAGATTGAGATGGATCTTCACATAAGTATCCTAGAGATGCAGGCAATCCTGTACTCCCTTCAGGCCTTCCAGACTCTGCTGTCCCTTGGTCCACTGTTGGTTTAGATGGATAATATGTGCGTTATTACATAAACAAGAAGGGGGGGGACTCATTCCTATCCCTTGCATAGAGAAGTGTTGAGGGTCTGGTATTGGGCCATCGAACACAGTCTGGATCCTCTTGGCCATCTATGTTCCCGGCGACCAAAATATTCTAGCGGACAGCCTAAGTTGCTTGTGGTCTAGAGCTCATGAGTGGGAACTTCTGTCCTCAGTGGTAGAAGACCTCTTCGACAGATGGGGTCAGCCTGAGTTGGAAATTTTGTATCCCCACATAATGCAAACTGCCGTGTTGCTGCTTGTTAGATCCAGGGCCTGGAGTTTTCTGGCGAGGTACATTGTCCCTCTCCTGGACATGGTGGTTTCTGTATGCCTTCCCTCCCTAGTCTCTGCTGTACCACTAAAGAGTAGACTCCATAGATTGGGCTATCTCAGAAAAACAACTGCTTTATGTTTTTTTCAGCTAGGATTGTGCAACTCAAGGCACATTGAGGCTACCTGGTGACAGGGAGCACCCTCAAATTTAGAAATCATGCCTGTTAGAAAACAAAATAATAATAAATATAGTAGTAAGAAGTACATTTAAAAAAAAAAAAAAATAGTAGGCACATGTTCCACTGTCTGGTAGTGCACTGCATTGCCTTGTGACCAAGGAGTGCAAGGTCGGACATATATGGAACGTCCTGTGGACCTAGAGATGTACTCGATAGAGTTCCAGGAGGGTGAAGGGGGGTATGATATAGATGTGCAAGCTTCTGAGGAGCATAAATAAGGTAGACAGTAGGGACCTGTTAACCAGGAATGAGAGCGTGGTTATGCAACGGTTCAATTGGATACTAGGGTGCGGGAGGTTTAGGAGGGATGTCAGGCAATTTATCTTTGCTATGAGAGTGGTGGAGCAGTAAAACTAGCTAATGTTCAGGGTAGGGTGGGACAGATAGGTGATTGGTAAGGATGAAGGGGTAGTGGGGGAGGGGGAGAGCTAGGCTCCTATGGCAGTAGGCTTATGAGGCAATACATAAATATTAGCAAATTTCAAGGGCAGACTGGATAGACTGCAACTCTTTTCTGAGAGGTGGAAACAATTCTCACTCTTGACTCTTTTGTCCGCTCTATGAAGGCTAGCACATGATACTGAGGTATTGTGCACTGGTCCTGAAGGGTGGGTGTAGGCTAGTCTGCCACAGCAGTAACTCCTGTAGCAAGTTGGAATTGCCATCACATGTAATCATCTCTTGGTCACCAATAGAATCTCACAGACGGTGCTTGTGCTTCGGCATTTGAGTGGATGGAGGATCCATTACTGGGAAAAAATGCCTGTATACCTTGCTCAGAGATGTCGTCTACACTGGTCTCTCCTTAGTGTGTGATTGCCTCTTTCAAGTAAGCCAAGAAAGCGAGCACCAGACTGAAAAGATAAGGAGGTAAGGGAGGATCTGGTCCAACAGCCCTGAGCCAGCAGGTGGGCTGGAAGGGGAAGGTGGGGCAGCATGGGAGGCAGAACAGGAAGGATTGTTAAGTGTTGGTGTGTGGGCAGAGGGGAAACTACTTTGATAAAAATAAAAAACTTTCCATTTCAGCTTAGTTGTGAAGAGGAGTAACATTTTAGATGTATTCTTCACTGTAAGACAGGTGAAACCTTGGATAAACAAAGCTTCCCAGGGGCATAGATACAGAACCCAGAACACTACCAAGCAGATGACTCCTGGCATATGTCACAAGTGGGGCTGACACAGACCATACTGTCTTGCATAAAGTATCTGAACCTTGCTAGTATGCTTACAGAGTGCAACATCTAGGACTCTAAAGTAATCTGACTGCTAAAGCCCTACTGTTCATGCAGGGGTACGTGAATTGTGTCGTGCTGTGTGCTTTAAAGAAAGATTCTGAAACAGGAGTTGTTACTAAACCACTTGTTCTGTTGTTTACAAACATGTCTCGTACTCTGGCGCTGCTATGGCACAGTGGCTCAGTAGCTCATTATCTCACCATGAATCCCTGTGCTTACTTTTGTATAGCTCTTGTTCATAACCCAGCACAGTCTCCCAGAATCCACCAGGTGGCAGACTTTGCATTCTGTTTAACAGATTGAAGGTTATCACTTTTCTGCCCTAACCTTTATAATTAAACAATAGTGACGATAGGTGGTGAATCATGATATCGTCACCTCGGTGGTAGGGCACGAGGTCGCAGACCGAAAGTGCACATCCACCCAGAAGTGACGAATCCCATGATATACCACACCTGGAGTGACTTATTGCTATTATGAACCGAAGTTTGAAGTTTTATAAAAAAATAAAACAGGTTTTAAAACATTTTAGGAATGAGCTTTTGGGTGGTGTAGGAGTACATTTTGAGAAAATTGTTCTCAGACAGTAGAGAGTAAAGAGGCTGGTGGTGCGAACTTTTGAAGCCGTGAGGATGTAGCCCATATCATCACGGCTGCAAAGAGCTCTTGGCCAATCAGATTCTCTATTTACGATCCTCAGTTCATAATACTCTTTATATATTTTTTATACTTGTTTATTGAAACAATATATATTACAAACCTTCAAGATAGTACATTTTTTCTTTTCAATCAAAGTACATTTTTTCTTTTTTCAGTCATAGTAAAGTTAATAAGTATAACTTTGGAAAAAGCCCTTTGCAATTAATAAAGCTCTGTGTAGACATTGTTATTAATCTTAGACAGTTTCCAACACCCAAAAGAAACATTAAATAAAACTTATTATATCAATTACAACTAAAAACAATTAAGTAAAACCAAGCCATATATTACGAGTTACTAGGAGAAGCATTTGATCTATGTTCTATACTTTATAAGTGGACCAGGGTAAGGTGGGGAGTAGGGAAGGGGGAAGGGGGAATTATTTTATTTTCTCTTGTAAATCTCCCACCTATTCCATCTGTTCATATATTGTTCCTTCTATGATTCGCTGCAAAAGGTTAACCTCTCCATCGCTTTATTTTCCCTATCTGTTCTACCCATTCCATTAGTCTGGAGGGATTACTTGGAGCCACCTTTTGGTAATAGCTTTCAATGCTGCTGTTGCCATATAAGCCATAAATATTGTCCTTACCTCCCTTTAATTTCATGGGGATGATTCCCAATAAAGGTTGTCTGGACCTGTTTTTGTAAACAGTGCAAAAGCTCCACCAAATGAAGTTGTATTTTCTGCCAGAAATTAGCAAGGCTGGGGCACTGCCATAAAAGTCTGCCTGAATGCAATTACGTCCTCTCCAGCACATGCTTTGTGTTAACATTCCCATCCTTTGTTGTCTGGCCGAGGTGAGAAAATATCTAATCCGAATTTTCCATGTGAATTCTTGCCATGCTGGGGAGGATGTAGTTTTCCAACAACTGAGGTATATCTGCTGCCATTGTTTATCATTCAGTTTTATTCCAATTTCTGATTCCCATTTGTGTTGTGTAGTTTGCAAGGTGTGGGCCCTGTCTGCCACCATATTCCAGTAGAGCATTGTAATTGCTCCCTTACCACTTGGGGATTCCCATATGTTTTCATAAGCCATAGGGAATGGTCTAGGATCTTCTATTGCTGCTATGTTTCTAAGCTTCGCATTAATGGCATTTTGAATTTGGTAATAGTAAATTAAATCTACTGAGGTCCAACCATATCTGTCTTTTAATGCATCAAAGGCCAGTACTGTGCTACCTTGTATAAGCTGCCATGATGCCACTATTCCTTTCTTTTCTTGTTTTTGAAACCACGTATGTTGCGTCGGTGGGGAGAATTCAACATCCCGTAACCACCAAATGTATTTCCAATTATACTTCGCTGTAAAACCCCTGTTCCCCAATGCCAGCCTCTTATTGTAGCTTTAACAGAAGGGTACAGGTCTAAGTCCTTGTCATTTCTCCTTTTAGGGGGAAAACATAGCGGCATTAAGGTCAACATCCTTGCAACTGTACAACTCTATTTGTTGCCAGTGGGCCCTGTAAGTTCTGTGCAACCACAGAAGGGCTGTTTTGGATTGTGATGCAGACCAGCAGTCTAATAGACTCGGACAGGCTCTACTTCCCCTGCTTTGGTAGATATAATGTGTTCCGGGAGACTCTAGGCCTGCCCCTCCCACAAGAATTGCATCAGCAGTCTTTGCCATTCTGCTATGTCTTTTTTGAGCTCACGTGATACACTCTGAAATAAATGCATGAGTCTAGGCACCACATTGGTTTTAAGGATTTGTAGTCTTGACTGGAAGGGAAGGGCATAGAACCCCATCTGTTCATATCCACTTTATCTGTTTTATGAGAGGTGGGTAGTTATCTTTATATAGGTGAGTTGAGCTTTTACCTAGTATAACTCCTAAATGTATAATCAAACTGCAGTCCCACTTCATGGGATATTTCCTCTTGAACTCCTGTACAGGCTCTGAGTGTATTGTTAATACTTCTGTTTTTCCCAATTTAAAGTGTACACTGAAATCTTAGAGAATGCTTCAATCTGGGCAAAACTTCTGGCAGAGATGTCTCCGGTCAGCTAGGTATAATAGCACATCAGCTGCATATAGGGCCACTTTGTGCTCCGTGTCTCCTGTTCGCACACCTGTTATTTTGTCGCTTAACCCTAATACTTTGAGCTAATGGCTCTATATATGCTGCGAATAGTAATGGGGACAGGGGCAACCTGTCTGGTCCCCTGCTCTAAATGAAAGGCCGTTGACATGTGGCCATTTGTCTGATGTATGCCTTGGGTGAAGAATTTAACCTAAAGATTATGTCTATAAATAGGGAAGGAATCCAAAGTCGGCCAGGGTACCTCTCAAAAAGACCAAGACACCTGGTCAAAGGCCTTTTCAGCATCTAACCCCATTAAATACACAGGCTGTGGGTGTCTCTGTAAATATTCAAGGATGTCTACTGACCTTCTTATATTGTCTAAAGTTTGCTCAGCTAGGACAAAACCCGCTTGGTCACGGTGTATAATTTTGGCAATATTCACTCCATCCTTCTAGTCAAGATACCGTGAAAATTTTATAGTCTGAGTTTAAGATGGAAATTGGGATATGAAGAGCAGCTAGTAGGGTCCCTGCCAGCTTTGAATGACCGAGGTTATCGCTTGGGACCAAGACGGATCTATCGAACCCTCCTTTTCCCATAGGCAATTATATGCCCTTGTTAGTAGGGGAACTATATCCTTTCTGAACTGCCGATAAAATTCATTGGGCAGACCATCGAGTGCCGGGCACTTACTGGTCTTCAATCTCTTAATTTCTGTTAGTATTTCTGATGAACTAACCGAGAGATCAGGATTTGTCTTTCTTGCTCAGAAATCTTAGGAGTCCTAGTGGCTAAAATGCATCTACTGTCTCTCTAGTCAGGGATGCACCTTTTGAGTATAATCTCTGATAGAAGGTTCTGAAAGTGTCAGATATCTCCTCTATCTTATATTTCCATTCTCTTGTAAACGGATCTAGAATTTTTGGTATACTAGCTTTAGCTCTGTTTTGGCGCAGCCTACAGGTCACGAGTCATAGTGCCCTAGGTCCCCCCTCATAGAATCTTTGTCTGAGAAATAGGAGTTTCTGTTTTATCTAGTAGTCCAGGGTTTCTAACAATTCCTTTTTACAGTTAGCTAGCTTTTTACCTTTTCCCCTGTTTAGTTTGTTCTGTTGTTGCAACTCCAGTTCTGTTATTTGCCTTTTCAAAAGTTCTGTTTTACTTTCCTCTGCTTTTTTAGTCTGGCGATATTTCAATAAATTTACCTCTAATTACCTCTTGACTGTATCCCATAACATCGTGCAAGGTCTCAGGAGTATCATTTTCTGTAATAGTTTTGCTATGGTTTTGTATCTCTTCTTAAATCTCTTTATTTTGTAGTGAGACATTTAGACTCAAAAGTTGTGCACTTAGTGGGTCCCAGGGCAACCTTTAATAACACTGGGGCATGGTCCGAGAGAGATGTCTCCAAACCAAAATGCACTGCAAATTCCCAATGAATCTCTAGGTACCAAAAGTAATCAAGTCTGGAATATGACTGATGGACATGAGAAAAATAAGTGCATTGTCTACTTTCTTTAAGCATTGTTCTCCAGACATCTGACAAACCCAATTCATTTAGAAGGCCCACCACCCCTTTGCACATTATTTTCCTTTCTGATTACTTGGGTGGAGGAGTCTTTAGATGGATTGAGTCTTAAATTAAGGTCTCCATCAATAATCAAGTGCCCCTCCGCCCACTCGGATATTTTAAGGAAGAAATCTCTAAAAAAGAGGAAATCCGACCCTGGAGGGGCATATATAGATACCAAGGTCACCATGGTCCCGTTAATTCTTCCCTTTAACCCACATACCTTCCCTTCCCATCCCTAAATGAGTTTGAAGTCTCAAAAGGTACCTTTAGATGGCACCATGATTGTTGCACCCCTATGTCACCCCTATGGTACAAAGAATCCTGGACCACCTGGTAGCCAAACTTTTAAACTTGTCATGTTCCTCTTTATTTAAGTGGGTCTCCTGCAGCAATATAAAGGATGCCTCTGCTTTACGTAAATATGACCTCATACGATGACTCTTGATGGGATGTGTCAAACCATTCACATTATAAGAAATTATTGTTACATCCCCACTATTCATTTTTGGTATCAGTTTCCTGTTCCACTGTATGTTCCCATCTCTTTAAATTTCAAGTTTCTTTCATTCCACTCTTTCTTATTAGCACTCCTCTATATCTTCAAATAATTTAGCTTGACTAATTCAGCAACAGGCTGGCAACAATTAACTCTAAACATTGAGGTATTAACAACAGTAGTATAAACTGAACTGTACTTCCACTGTGTGGAACTCTGCTGTGTTGCAAACAGCAAGTTCTGACTCCAACACCCCCCAAATGGATATAATACCCTTTATAATACAGATTTTTTCCTAAGTTGGGAGGACAAGAAGCTGTGGATTTAAAGTTTACATTTCAAATTGAATGTTTGGTCATTGTGTGTAATTTCAAATGCTTCCTCCACTGCTTACTACTAGTAGGAGAACTATATATAGAATAATGGCTAGGTAGGTGGTTATAATGTAGAGAATACTATATGAGGTGGTGTGTGCAGTGATGAAAGTGAACAGGAACACACAGGAACTAAGTTCCTGTACCTTTTTTGCATCAGGAAAGGAGTTCCTGTACTTCTTCCCACTGGCAATAGAACTGAAATTCTTAAACCAGCAACATAATGACAGTTCTAGGAGTGCAGATACATTGGTCATCCACACTGTTTAGCATTGTCCCCTTCCACTTTAAATCTGACGGAAGTCTTCAATCTGGCTCCTCCCACCCACCTGCGTGGTATATACCTCAGCTCCTCCCCATGATGCCAGATCTTCCTTTCCACTGGAAGATACAGGTTGCCTCACTCGTGCTCTCACATTTTGTAGGCCCTGGCTTTCAAGCTATTGGTTTTTCCGAAGCTCAAACTCGTTCAAGTTAGTGATCATGCTTTTGCTGAGCATTGATCATGGAGGAGAAATCTTCCCCGGGATTTTGCCGTGTCGCTGTGGCCAGAAGATGTTACACCGATCCCCACCTCACATGCGCTCACTGCCAAGGTGTTGGCTGTGACACTGGCCGTGTAGCTTTGCTTGGCCTTCCATCCCCTGATGACCGCAAGGCATGCCTGAAGCTGGGGAGACCGGAAAAAGGAACCCTCCAGTGAAGTTGAAGGAGGCTAGGTGGACGGTTTCATGTCGATGGGCTCTGCCAATCAGCTGGAACAGATGAAGGCATTCAAGAAAGAAGCAGCTTGCACTTCGGCCAGTCGAAGCTTTTTGTCCCGCTGAACCTAGGCACCACCTTACGAGATCTTTTAAGGAGATGTGCCAGTCTCTCCCACCTGGGGAGAGGTGCCCTCATGCTTGCACTCCTCCCGCCTCGGAAGAGAAAAGGACCCGTTGTCTTTGTCCCAGCGAAGACATTCTTGGGACCGAAAGGTCCGAGTCCCAGGAACAAGCGGTCTCGACCTCTGTCGAGATCGCATCTTCGGCCGCCGGCTTCACAGATCTTCTTTCTGGCCAGGGGACCGAGGACGTGGCAGACGAGGTCGAAATTATCCTCGGCCCGATCGACCCTTTGTCGACGGCCGTGGCCGATGACTCATTAGAACAGACTCTGGTCCTGGTATTTCCTGATGAAGAGACCCAGCTCGCTGGTGTCCCCATTAAGGAAGCAGTTCAAGACCCTAGGGACCCGATCACACCGGTGTCTCCCAATCGACTGAGTCAACCTCCCTGATCTTGGTCATGGTCCAGGACCCCCTCAGCCAAACGACCGACTAAGAGCCATAAGCGCTTGAAGAAGAGGCGACTACACAGGTCGTCCTCATTCTCCTTGGATGAGGAGAAGTTCTGTCGGAAACTCCGGCGCTATGAGGATCTTATGTGGCAACAGCTGATCCTGACCAGGCAGAAGCCGGCACCATCGTCCACCCCAGCCATTTCTTGGCTTTCGCCCCCAGGCTGAAGCCGACCCCTCCAGAACCGAAGTCCCTGGTTCCTCCGCCCGTGGGGCCGTCCCGTCTACCGGTTCTGGCTGTCCCTGTCTCTCCACCTATTCCGGTTGAACTGCCACCTAAGCAGCCTAAGGGAGGGTCTCCCTCGAAAGAGGACCAACTAGACACTGGCCTTCCCAGATGTCTGTTGGTTACGGTCACCCAGACCTCCCTCGGAGGATTGAGGGTGATTTAGGTGGTAGACCGCTGTATCACGACTCTTCAGACTCTGATGTCACCAGGCTGCACTCTCATCCAGGGGATGATGAGTTGTCCGTTGGCATGGGGATGGAGGAAGGCCCTTCCTCCTTCCAAGGGATTCTCCATCTCATTTCTGACTCCACCAGAATGCCCCTGGAACCTATCCAGAAAAAGGCGGAGTACCCTCTCACAGATATTCTGAAGAGAGGGGATACCCTGACGGAGGCCTTTCCAGTGGCCGAAGCCATTGTTGGCCCGGCTCTTGAACTTTAGCAGCGCCCTGCCTCATGCCCAGCACCATCTGCCTGTATGGCCCGCAAGTACGCGGTGCCCATGGGGTCCCTTGCGAGGTTCACGGAGCACCCTTCGCCGAGAGCCTGGTGACCACCTCTGTGTTCAGATGTACTGGCAGTTCATCCGACACTGACCGACCTCTGGACAAAGAGTCCAAAATATGGACCACACTGCCCGAAGGTCTATGCGGCTCTTCTTGGGCCTTCCAGGCCAGCTTGGCAGTCATTATGGCACACTTCTCTCATGCCCTTCTTGGGCCATTAGGCAAAGTCCTCCCTCATCTCCCCGGACATGCAGACCACAGTCAAACAGGTCCATGACCAGGGCCATGCTTTTGCCAAACAGCAGCTCCAGACAGCCCTGGACATCGGGGATTCTTGTGCCCGCTTGATGGCCGCGCAGTGGCCTCTCACCGAGGGCTTGGCTGAGGCTTTCCTCCTTCCGGTGGATACTCAGCACAAGTTGGCTGATGTGCCTTTCCTGGGGACTGACCTGTTTGGTCCAGGAGTGGCTGGTCACCTACAGTGCTTAGAGCAGTTCAACACTACCTTGGATGCCACTTCTGCCAAGGGTTCTTTGGGCAAGAACCAGCAGAAGTAGAAGAGGAATAAGCCCTTTTCGGCATTCTTCCCCTGCGGTTCGGTAGTCCTCCTATCAAGGAGGACAGCAGCATCAGCAGCAGGCTCAAGCTTGGCGCCCTCGGCCCAAGCCTGGACCCCAACAGGCTCGCAAAGGAGGCCAAGGCTCAGGTCCTGGAGCCTTCTCCTCCTCCAAGCCTGCCCAGTGACGGGTTGGGGGTTGCCATCCCTATCTCCGTCACTTCAGCTCTGGGCCCTCCGTGGGGGTTAGCTCCACCACTTCCTTTCCGCCTGGTCCGCTATCACTTCGGACAGGTGGGTTCTCGAAGTGCTTAGTTGGGGACTGCCTCTAGAGTTCGAGCAGTACCCTCCCAGTCAAGCCTGTGCCCCTCTGGAGGAATGGATTTCCACATGTACACAGTCGGCTCTTCAAGACGACATAGCTCAGCTCCTCCGCAAGGAGGCAGTAGCTCCTGTGGCGGATCTTTCAGTAGACCCAGGCTTTGTTTCCAGGTACTTCCTGGTGCCCAAGCGGATGGGAGGTTGATGCCCCATTCTAGATCTCCACCACCTGAATTGGTTTCTCAGGTCTCACACTTTTTGGATGGTCACTCTGCGCCAGATCATACCATCCTTGGAGCGAAACATGTGCTTCTGTTCACTGGATCTGCAGGATGCATTCTTTCATGTCCCAATCCGTCCCATCAGCGGTTCCTCCACTTCAGGGTGGAGAGGACCCTGTACGAGTCCCAGCCATGCCGCTCAGCTGTCATCGGCCCCACGGGTCTCACCAAATGCATTGCAGTGGTGGCGGCTCATCTTTGCGCCGAGAGTCAGAATCTACTCACCTCGACAATTGGCTCCTGGCAGGTTCCACCCAACAGGAGGTGGAGAGTCCAGGGATCTGGCCCTCCAGATCTGCTCGCAACTCCTGCCTCATGATCAATGAGGCCAAGTCAGTCTTGTGCCTTCCCAGGTGATGGCCTTCATTGGGGCAGAGCTCGACTCTCATCAAGCCAGAGGTCGGCTCCTGGCGGACAGGGCAGAGGTTCTCTCCTCCTTTGCCCAGTCATTTCTGGTTGGGCACTTGTGCCCTGCCCGGGACTTTCTGCACCTTCTGGGTTATGTGGCAGCGTGCACCTCGGTGGTCCATTGGGCCCGGTTGCACATGCGCCCCCTCCAATGGGAGCTGGCCACCCAGTGGACTCAGCACCACGGTCATTTCAACCAGCTGATCACTGTAACCCAGAAGATGTGGGACACTCGCCAGTGGTGGACTGCCCCAGACCGGTTGCAGGAAAGGATCCCGTTTATCCTCCCTGAGCCGATGGTCGTTCTTATGACCGATGCCTCTCTCATGGGCTGGGGAGCCCACATGGGGGACAACAGGGCCCACCGGTTCTGGAACCCTGAGGAGTCCCGATGCCACATCAATCTGTTGGAGATCAGAGCAGTTAGACTGGCACTGTCAGCTTTCGTTCCTCAGCTCCGGGGTCAAGTGGTTCAAGCTGAAACAATCACGGGATTTAAGAATGCATGGGATAGACATAAAGAATTCTAGAGGTCAAGGGTAAGGGAAATAGACTTCTAGGAAAACAAACTGAACTTACAAGCTCAAATGGGCAGACTAGGTGGGCCATAGGCCCTTATCTGCCGACACTGTCTATGTATCTATGTATCTATGTAAGTCAGAGGACAATACCACGACCATATACTACCTCAACAAACAGGCGGCATGCACTCCCGTCTGCTGTGCAAGGAGGCGCTCGCATCTGGACCCTCGTAAGCCGGTTGGAGGTGGATCTCCTAGCCATCCATGTGGCAGGAGCCTCGAACCAGCTGGCAGATGCTCTCAGCCGCATAGGACAGACATCCCGTGAGTGGTCTCTCCATCCAGAGGTAGCTTACATCCTGTTCTCCCGTTGGGGCAAACCGATGGTGGACCTGTTTGCCTCTAGGGAAAATGCCAAGCTGAGGCTGTATCATGCCTGCCCCCCTCAGCAGGGATCGCTGCAGGGGATGCCTTCTTAAGGGCCATGGACCCCTGACCTCCTCTACGCCTTCTCTCCATTTCCCCTGATCCACAAGGTGTTACTCAAGGTGAAGCGGGACAAGGCGAAGGTGATTCTGGTAGCCCCAGACTGGCCGTGCCAGTTCTGGTATCCAGATCTCCTCAGCCTCAGCTGCAGGCCCCCGGAGCGGCTTTGCACATGCCCAGACCTGATATCTCTTGACCAGGGGAAGGTCTTCCATCCGGACCTTCAGTCCCTGCTCCTCACAGCCTGGTACCTGAGCGGCTAGAGTTCCAGGCTTTGGGTCTTTCTGAAGATGTCTGCACTGTGGTGGAGGCATCTAGAAAGGAATCGACCAGGAAATGTTACGCCTTCAAATGGAAGAGATTTTCCATTTCGTGTCAGGGTAAGGGCCTGGACCCCTTATCCTGTTCTGTGGCTAACATTCTTGACTACCTTTGGTCTCTCTCCAAAGGGGTCTGCGGTCTTCGACCTTTAGGGTGCACCTGGCAGCCATTTCTGCTTACCGGGTGCGGCCGGTCAGCCGACATTGGCGCAGGAGACAGTGGTCTGGCGCTTTTTCAAAGGCCTGGATCACATATCCCCTCCAGTTCATGAACCGCCACCTCCATGGGATCTACTTCTGGTTTTGGCAAAGCTCATGGGCAAGCCATTCGAACCCATGCACAAGTGTGAGCTCTCACACTTGTCGTCGAAGACAGCCTTCCTGGTGGCTATCACGTCAGCCAGAAGGACAAGGGAGCTCCAGGTGCTTTTAGTGGACTACCTTTATCTGGTCTTTCACAGAGACAAAGTTGTCCTGTGCCCTCTCCTGAAATTCCTTCCGAAGGTGATGTCAGAGTTTCACCTTAACCAGGTGTTGACTCTGCCGGTATACTACCCTAATTACACCTCGGATGCCGAGTACAGACTCCATACTTTGGACCTGAAACATGCTCTCTCCTATTATAGGGAGAGGATGGCGGAAATTCGTGGAGAGGTTCGCCAGCTGTTTGTCACCTATGCTGAAGTTGCTTCTGGCAGACCTGCAGCCAAAGGGACCATAGCAAGATGGATTACATCATGCATAGGTCTATGCTATGAGTTGGCGGGCAAGGAGCCTCCCAGAGGGATAAGAACTCATTCAACCCGCCATACTGCTGCATCGGTGGCAGCTTCCAGGGACATCCCTATCCAGGAGATGTGCCGGGCTGCTACCTGGAAGTCAGCAAACACCTTTATCACCCACTACCACATTGACCTTGATTATATGTTGGATTTCATAACCACAGAATTTAATACGGTTTTGTGACGTGTTCGTTCCTAAGTGTAGATTAAGGTTAAGAACAAATGCCAGGAATGGATAACTCTGACATGCTAATTAAAATTCAAGAAAGAGATGCTGCATGGCACCTTTATTGAAAATTGCCTGTGTGATTCCTCTGATTCCTTCTGGTATAACACTTACAAAACTTGCGTAAAAAAAAAAAAGCTAGTCAGGCAGACTAAAGCTGATTTTGTTCTGCAGAATCAGTACTCTAGCTCTGGAAATCAACAGGAGCATTGGTCAATTCTTAAACTACAAAGCAAAACTGAAACTAGTGACATTCTGTTACTACAGATGAAGGTAATACAACAGATCAAATGGGTATTGCCTCTAAAGTAAATCGAGTCTCTACAGATGTTTTTAAATTGTCCCCTTCATCGTTAACTGTATTAGATTCTGATATTCATTATAGTGGTACTAATTTATCAAATTTTGAATTTAAACTTTTGACGCCTGAGCAAACACTTCACTACCTCCAGGGAATAAAATTCAGATTACATACGAGCTCTGATATGATAGATTTACGCTTATTTTGATTGGTGTTAGATTTAATGCTGCTACTATTTAATATTTTATTCAATCATTCTTTGAGATTTGCTGAAATTTCACAACATTGGAAGCAAGCTACTGTTGTCTCACTGTACAGGGTTTTATTTAACTCTAAAATTGATTAAGCGTTTGATCATAAAAGTGATAAAACTTTGTGAAGATGCATAACTCTTGCCTCACTGTGTTTAACAAACACAGCACTTCTAAAATCTATATAAATACTTTCTGTACCTTTAGTATGGTCCCAAGAAAAAAACTGCTAATCAATTATTTAAAACCCTGCTGTATAAATCTGGAGATCGAACCATTTCTAAGAATTATCAACCAGTATCACTTTAAGCCCCTATGTCCAAGGTTCTGGATTGAATAGTGTTTGTTAGGGTGAAAAAGTTTCTTGATTTCTGGAATTTACTAACACCATGTCAGCATGGATTCAGGAGAAGTTACAGTACTGAAACTGCTACTGTGGAACTCACGAGTGTGGACAAAGTTGGTTTGGTAGGTGCATTATTTTTGGATTTATCAAAAGCATGCAGTATGGTTAATCATAATCTTCTGTTAATTTGTTTGAAGGAAATTGGCTTGTCTACAAATATGGTACAGTGGTTCTCACGCTATTTATCCAGTCATAAACAATGTTGCCTTGGGTTCAATAATCTCACCTCTGAGTGACTTAAGTATGGGTTTTTCTCAGGGATCGCTGTTAGGGCCCCCTTTATTTAGTATTTTTTTGAATGTATTACCTTCTGCAATACAGGGTGAAAATAATTCTGTTATGTGTGCAGACGATAATATTTTATATCGATCTACAGATGATCCCTTCGAAATCCGTTCCTATTTACAGCGAGATTTCCCCAATGTCCAACAATGGGTTATTAGACAGTGGAATGCTGCTTAATGTTAGTAAAACCAAATCTTTATTTTTGGGGTCTCAGTATAGATTAAAGTCAGTTAGGATCATTACCTTCTTTTCATGACATATATGGTGTTACTATAATTGAACAAGTTGCACAGTTTCGATATTTGGGACTTATGTTGGATCAGCATCTGCCATATCAGGAACACATTAACTACGTTGGTAAAACCGTACATTCTAGATTGGGACAACTTTATAGATTAAGTAACTGTTTATCTGTTTGTTTGCGAAAAGTATTGGCTCAATCTTTATTGTTACCGATTAGTGATTATGGATGGACGATTTATTCTTCAGTGTCTTTTTCTAATGTGCTCCATGTGAGAACATTGTATCATAAACTTTGTAGATTTGCAAGTTCAGCTTCTCGTTTAACTTGTCATTGTACCTTGTGTGGTGTTGTAGGATGGTTATCTTTCCAGCACAGGGTGTTATTTCTAAAAAGGTTATTAGTTATTCAGATACATGTTTCATTTATGTCTGATATTTCAGTTTGTTGCTATTCCTGTTGTACAAGATCTGTTAATGTTGGTAAACTGAACCCTCCCTCCTGTAAGACATCCAAGGTCAAAGATTCTGGACTTTTCATGCTGTAAAATCATAGATTGACTTGCCCAATTACATCTTGACTTGTAATTCTTTGTATGTTTTTAAAAATGTCTGAAGCAGCTTTGTTTATCTCATTCAGCTTGTTCTTATTATAATTAATCTGCTTGTTATTTGTACTGTATTGTAATGTGTTGTTGCGTCTGGGTCCCCATGAAATGGCCATTTGATGACCTTCTGTTTTATACCCGGTAATCAAATTTTAAATAAAAATAAATAAAACCCAAGCCACTGAATATGATTACTATTCTGCTAAAATCCTGCTAGCTAGGAACATGAATTCGTTCATATTGAAGAAAAATGCTTTTATATTGGGAGTTTAAATTTCAAAATAATTTTGACTGGAGTATCATTTTAAAGGTTTCCTTAGCTGCTTGTTAGTAACACAAGTTTGGGTGACAAAACATGACACCTAGGATAAGGTTCTGCACTGTGCTGGTGTGGCCCAGCATGCTATCTGGGAGATGAATGCTGGCTGTTGTTGGGAGGTGGGTGCTATACATGTTATAGCTGGCATGCTGTATATACTAATCTGTGGCCCACAGTATGTTCCAGTGCAGTGCTTACAGCACTAAAGGAGCTTAACTGTATTCTCTAGTTCCAAAGTCCTGTTAGCAGGGTATATGAATTTTGTTTATATTGGAGAAATGCATCTTACATTTCAAATGTATAATCGACAGGAGTGGCATTTAAAATGTTTGTCTCCTCTTGCTATTAAAACAAGTGTGTCTGCCAAAATATCATCCATTGTGTATGGAACAAACACATTTATCCAAGAACAATTAAGCATGTGCTTTGGGAAAATAAGCCAAAATTACTGATTACGCAGTTTCTCGCAGGAAAGTGCTAATCAGTCGTAAAAATGCATAGCATGCAGTACAGGCTGATTAGCAAAATTGAAAATGCTTTAATTTTTATGTATTGTAAATGTGTATACCTGGAAAAAAAAATTAAAATTTGTTTAACAGTCTAGTGTTATGCGGTGCAATTCAGAAAATGGTTGGCAGTACCTTCTGATATGTGTAGCATTTTGCTGTGCTATACCAGCTGTTCATTATGCTATAGAAGTACAGTGACGCAAAAAGTATCCTATTCAAAATGAGTAATAAGTAGAAACTTAGATGTTTATGGGGAGAAAGGACTCCTGGTCCATCAAGTCTGCCTGGGTTCTTCCTAGGTCCTAGATTACATCACAAAAAGTACAGTGGTGCAGAAAGATATACAGAAGTACAACTGTGTAAAAAGTACAGTTTTCAATGAGAGATGGCAAAATTAGATGTGAAAAAAACATGGCGAAAACTGTGTCTAAAAAACTTCTAACAGGAGCAGGCAAAGTGAACTCTAAGGAGGTGCTTGAGAGAATGGAGTGAAGGGAAGGGGTGGAGGTGAGTAGGAATTTTTTTCCAGAGTAAGGGGAAGCAGACAGAAAATGCACTCACCAGTAGCAATTTTGGAGCAAAGGGATAAGAAATGTCTGTGAATCAGAGGAGTGGAGCTTACCAGTACTTGGAGAAATAGTGATGCCTGTACTCAAGGGAGGAAGGTTTAGGTGGAGAAGCAGTGATGCATAGAAGGAGGGTTAGTGGTAAAACAACAGGAGTTAATGAGAGGGTCTTGTCTGGCTAAGGTGAACTATGGCAGTGCTTTAATTTAAATCCATTGTATAGTTGAACTCTGGCAAAATCATTTGAGAAGGATCTCCAGTGGATTAGGAGGGATGGCAAGAATGGTGCTGTGGGCATTCTAATGTCCATGAAAACAAAGTAAACAGTTCAAGGTCCCAAAACAGCTAATCTAGCTTTACATTTGAAAAGATATGATATCAACTGAATTTACAATGGCCTGGCTCAGAATATTCCATTTTTATTTCTTTGTAATTTTAGGCCAGGGCTGTATACTCAAGCTATTATAGCTTGTTTCCAGTGTGTCCTGAGGGGTGCATTACGAGGGAACTGTTTTTATTGATGGCCATGATGTAGGGAAAGTCTGTACTCTTCTTTGATATGTGCCATGGGATATTTTACTTCTGCCTTGACAGTGACCAGAGATGGGCAGGTGGGACTTCACTTTAATGTCTCATGCAAAGATGGACCTGAGTGCAGCACCTCACTCCCCTTCTGCCATCAGAGGTTCATTTTCACTAATCTGTTAACAGCATTGAGCAGGCACACAACTACTCTGTTGCAGGACCTGGTGTGGCCACACCTAGAACCGATACATTTTTGCCCATTGAGTTAGTTAGGCAGTAGGGAGCCAAAATGTGGCAAGAGTTTTCAAGCACTGTGTGGATGCTCCCTGCCATCTTTACACTGCTGGCAATTAATTTTCTATCCTCCTTCATGGGCCTTCAAGTACTCTGTACATACCCTCGAATACACAAGCAGGGCTCCAATGTATAGATGTGCCTGAAACTATTGATAACTATGTGCCACATACAGGAGCTGAAAAATTAAAAAAAAGTTGCATGTGTAAACGTGCATGTTCCTCACAGTAAACACCTCCTCCCTTTTTTTAAATTTTTTTTTATGTTTTTATTTTATTTGCGTGATTCGTAAACCTTTGAGCTCAGTGCTCATTTGCAAAGGTTCCCGTCAGGTATATTAACATACAGATTTGGATACAGGCAGCTCAGATGAGCATTAGTCAATATAACCAGAAGCAATGTGCTATACATGTTTTATTAGCTGACCAAGGCAGGTATGCCCATACTAAATCAGTTGATAATATAAATGCCAGAACTCCTAAACTAGCAAGAGAAAGGGGAGGATAGAGGAGGGCAGAAATTGGCTTGCACATCGCCTGGTGACCCATCTACCTACCTACCTACCTACCTTCCTTCCTCCCTCCTCTCTGTTTCTCTCTCTCTCTCTGTCTCTCTGTCTCCTGTGAGGGATGGAGTGCATTATTCTCCAGCACCCCTGTGACTGAGCAATGAGTGGGAGTTGGCAGAGTTTTGAGAAGACTACTGCCTGCTCCCCTTGTGGAGGCATTCAAATACCCTGATGCACTCTAATATTGCTGGGGTTGGCGACACAAGGAAAAAAAAATGGAGTGTTTGACTGTTACCTCCCTCAAAAATATGCCCTCTTTGTACTGCATAAAATATACTCCAACATTATCATTAGGAAGCACATCAGCGGTGATAAACATGCTGGTGCAATGAAGAGTTGAGGCTCTTTCTTTCTAATTAAAAATCTAATCAGTTGTGGCAAACAATGACTTTCTTAAAAGGAGCCCTGCTAAAATGACACTCTTACTTGTAGGCAAGGCTACTTAAGTGGCAGTATGTATTTTTTGTACGACAGTACAATTTGCTCTCTAATGACATGTTTCTTTTTCTTTTTTGTTTAGGCACTTGTACTTTTTGCAGCTGAAAAGTGATATTCTAGCAGGACGGTAAGAATGTTTTTTATTCATTTAATAAATGTGTCCATAGTAGTTGCAATATAAAGGACTTTGCAGTTGGTTCCTGACATTTAGTTTATTATTTCCGTGGCTCACAAAAATTCTCATGAGACGTGAGAGGCATACTCTTCAATGTGTGCATGCTTAGGGCTTCAGAAGTGTCTACTGTTAGTGACTTGTTACCTATTCCCAACTGCTTGACCTTGAGTCCCCCGTCAGATCTTTATTTTACTGAAGGAGTTTATACTACTCATCAGCTCTACTTCTGACTCTAGAAATCTCCATTTTAGAATGTTCTGTTTAGTTTTTCAGTATATCTTGCCTGTCTTGAAACAGTCTTTGATGTGGGCTCAAAACTTCTTCCTCATGCACAACTTTTAAACGCTACCCTGACCTATTCATTGTATTCTGACCTCAGCCTAGTCTTCTCTGGGACCGCAGTTTTGTGTTGCGTGCCCTCCAGATTTAGGAATTTGTTTTCATATCATCTACTCCTGTACCTCCACGTGTCATGTCATATGGAACCCTCTGGACTCTGATCTAAACGGCCTTGACCAGAAACATTTTTAGGATGAGAAAATATTTGGGACCCAAGCCCTCAAAGACTGGCTGTTAGCAGTAGATTTTATTTAAAAAAAAAAAAAAAAAGACTAATTTCAGCAGTGCATTTGGCAAATGTGTGGGGGTCCATGTTAAAACATGCTGCCAAGTCCCTGAGGCCGGGTCAAAAATTGCCTAAGGCCTTGAGTCCTTAGGTTCTGGACCTTTGGGACTTGGTTCAGTGGGTCAGAAGACCAGCAATCACTTGATTCTTCAGCCTTACATCTCGAGAACACCACAAGAAAACTGGCAAGTAGACTGGCAACTTAGGAGATATCCGACCAGCAGGCAGAAGTACTGTAAATGTGTTTCCTTCTCAGAAGAACTGTGAAGTTGTCTTTTTGGGTCATTGAATTTGAAGTCTCCTGACTAACTTGCCCTCCTGTCAAGAAAGCTATTCCCCCCTCCCAAAGTTGGTGAGACCTATGGAGCAAGAGCTGGACATTACTGACTTGGAAACATCATTAACAGCCTCTTCTCACAATCATTTGGCCCTCATGGTTCCTATCCTGGCCAAAGACTCTGTGATTCCTCTCGTGAACTGGAACCATGTCCTTGTAGTGCCACCTAGCCTTTGGCACCAAGCTGACTCAACCTCTGTATCCGGCTCAAGTGTTCAGCCACCTAGTCTGTCACTTGGGTGCTCCTGTTTACCGTTCTTCTTGTGGCTTCATTTGAAATGCTTGGATCTTGACCTTCAGTCTCTTTGGTGCTTTACCACCCTTTAGTTAGTCATAGAGGTGCTCGGTTTTACCCATGGTGGTATCTAGGAACCTCTTGTTTATATCCTCCATCATGATTACTGTGGTCACTCCTAGACACAGAGTCTGTCTAACTCTGTAGTTTTCTGACAAATAAGAGCACTAGGACAGTGTCATTGTAATTACAGTAACTACTGTGCACCCATGTGGTTTGAGGACTTAATGAAGTTCTCTGCCCTTTTGGCTAAAATTTACTTCCCCAGTGTTCCACCATCTCTTCAGACTGATACGTTTTTGAGGTGCTAAGTAAAGGCTTTGGAATTGGGTTTGTGTCCAGTTCTCTCAGTTGCTTCCCAAAGTGGCCTGCAGTGTGTGTGAGTTAGCATGCCTGAAACTGGAACTGGAAAAATATATTTATCTCATCACAGAAAGTGTTTCCCCGCCAGGAAAAGGATTCATCCACCATGTCAGTACTTCCTCGAAAGAAGCCAGGGAATGATATTCTGTTCTAGATCATCATTACTTGACAGGTTCTTTGAGAATCAGAAGTCCTGAGTTTCTCCTGAGGCAGACCCAAATCCTAGTAGCAGAAACCACCTAAGCATGGTTATGTTTGATGGACACTGATAATTGTCATCTCATTCTGAAAAAATGACTGTTAGGAGATGGATTGAATTTGTTCTGGTTTTGTTTTTGTTTTCACCACTTACTTTTTAGTATATCTTGAGAACCACTGGTTCAGCTGGGACTAAAGTTGTTGGTATGGACATTACTTGCTGTGACTTCTTTTAATAGACATATTTTATCCTCCTTACTGGTCTCCTCCATGACCTCCTTCCACTTGCCCAGTGTCCTGACTAGTGTGAACTCTGGAGGTAGCACTTAGACCTGTCACTGCTCCCCAGTGTCTCTGAGCCCCAGGATTTATCCTTTTCTAGGCTAGGCAAAGCCCTGTGATCCTCTATCAGCCTTCAGTGTCTTGTTGCTCCTCATTGGGAGGAGTTCATTGTTTGGGGAAGAGAGCAGAAGAGGACCAAGGTCTGAGTGCCCCTACAGCTGCTGGATGGGGGCTGCCTTATCCTCTGGGAGAGGCAAGGCCATTTTCCCTGTGTCTCTCCTTAAGTGCCTCCCATGGGGACACACGCACATGTGTTCTCTACAGACACACATTCCTTTTGTCTTCCACACACCATGAGCACTGTCCCAGCTACACTGCCACCTGTGATCCTTAGGGATGCTCTTTCTTTCTCTTACTGGCTCTCTAGATGCCCAAGGCTCAGAGCAAGAACCTGGGTTGCTGTCACGAGCACAACTTTGCCCATGTGCCAGTCTTTCTATAACTTAGGAATCATAGGAAAGTATTCAAGCAATTATGGACTTGCATCCTTATAGCTTGCCATAACCCAAAATATTTTAATGCTTAAAATTCATAAACCCTTTCCTTGAATTCAGTATCCAATCTAGTTTTAAAAGTGTCCATATTTGGACTCCCTATAATAGACACAGGAAGATCATTCCACCCTTTGGCTAAACCAATATTTTCTTATTCTTAAATTCTACTTGGGTTGAAAAAGTTGTTTGGGATGTTTCCTAGAGCTTACCCAATCAACCTTAAATATAATTCCCAATTCCTTGCACAATGAAAAATCCCCAATAGCTTTATAAAGCATACACATGTCCCCTCTGAATCTCCAATAACATAGTGAATATAGGCCCAATATTTCCATCCTTTTCCTATAAGATCTGGATTCTAGTCCTGTGATAGCCTTAGTCATTCTTCTTTGAGTACCCTCTAGCCTAATAATGTCTTCCCTCTTATATGGTGACCACACCTGAGCACAATACTCCAGGTGGGGCCTGACCAGAGAGCTGTACAACGGGATCAGTACTTTGGCATCTCTACTGGAAATATGTCTGAGGATGTTATTTAAATTTTGATTCACCTTTCTTATCTGAATTGAACAGTGATTACTGAACTTAAAATCATGAGTAATCATAATACCAAGTTCCTTTCTTGTGTGGAGACAGTTAGCATATCATTCCCAATTTTATAAGCCGTATTAATGTTTTTGTTCTCCAAATGCATAATCTTACATTTTGCAGAGTTCAATTTCAGTTTATTTGACTCGGTCTATGCCTCTGTGTTACCAATAGCTATTTGTAAGGATAATACATCAGTCGGGTTATTAACAACGGCTCCTAGTCTGCAGTCATCTGCAAATTTAGATAACCAAACATTGGGAGTATTTATTTTCAATGTAGAAATATAAACATTAAACAAGCAGGGTCCCAACACGATCCCTGGGGACTCCACTTGTCACGGTGCCCAATCTGAATAAACCACATAACTACCACCCTCTGTCTCCTGTCCCTCAACCAATCTGAAATCCAACATATATATATTGGTCTCTAATTTAAACTCTCTCAGGACAGCAGTCAACTCCTTGTGTGGCAGTTTATCAAAGGCTTTGCAAAGTCCATAAAAGCGACATCAACGAATTGCCTAAGTCTAGTTTTTCAATTGGCGTTCTCATAGAAGGTCAAAAGATTGGTCTGACAAGATCTAGACCTGGTAAACCCGTGCTGTACTGAATCCGTCAAGTTGTTTTCCTCTAATGAAGCCAGAATCCTATCCTTCAATATGCTTTCAAGTACCTTGCCCATAAGTGATGTCAAACTAACTGGCCTAAAATTAGAAGGTATAGTTTTGGACCCTTTTTTTATAATAGGGATGACTGTTGTCTCTTTCCAATCACTAGGAACTTCACCCCTATCCAGAGATGCCTGAAAAATATATGTAAGGGGTGTTACCAAAATATCTGCCAGTTCACGAATAACCCTTGGATGGACAAGATCAGGACCAGGAGTTTTATTGGTATCCTTGTTACTGAGGTTATCCAAAACTTCCCTAGGATCTATTAATACAGCACCAGTGGTTGGAAGATCGCTACGGCTTGCTTGAAATGGGGTATTAGTATTAAACACAGAGCAAAAATATTTATTCTAAATATCAACCATTTCTTTGCCTGTCACAGCCTGCTCCATAGCATCCTTGAAAGGACCTGTTGTGCTTGAGCTCTTTCTCCCACTATTTATATGTGAATAAAAAGATTTTTTATTATCCTTAACTCTAGAAGCTAAATCTACCTCGAACTTTGCTTTTGCTTTTCTAATTGCTGTTTTTACACTGGCGGCAATGTTTTTAAAAGCTAGGCGATTGGTCTCAGTTCCATCTCTTTTATATTTTTTATAGATTTTATTTTTCTTATTAATCAATTTCTTAATATAAGAAGTGAGCCAGCATGTTTTTTTTTACCTTTATTATATTTATTACTAATAGGTATATATTTTACCATAAGGTTTTAAGATATTCAAGCAATAAATTCCACATCTCATTAACAGTACTACTGTGGAAGATTCTGCCCCAAACCGAGCACAAAATTCCATCCTGAACTGGGTAAAATTAGCTACTGAAATTAAGTTTAGTCGTTAAAGCAGATTCATTAAGAGCATGAGGTTTACTAATATTAAACATCACCATACAATGGTCACTATTGCCCAAAGGAGGGTTAACACAGACCTTAGTAATATAGTTCCCGTATTAGTTAAAATAACATCCAAAATGTTGTTGCCTCTGGTATTTTCATCTACTTTCTTCTAATCCCATTTGGTCTAAGGTATCCAGAAAGGAGCTGTCTGTTTTGGTAATACCCTGCCATAACCTCCACTTGATATTGGGCAAATTCATGTCTCCCAAAATCAGAATATTATCAGCTGGGTCAAGGCTGGTAATCTGTTTAATCATATCTGAATCGTGAGCCTCTGAACTAGAAGGAGGGCGATATACTAATCCCATAACAATTTTGGCACCATCAGGTGGTAGTAGTTTAATCCAAAGGGATTCTAAGTGTTTGTCTTCCATTGTTAACTCCTCACTAGTTATAGATTCATGAATATAAATAGCCACTCCCCCCTTTCCTAAATACTCTAGATTTGGAGTATAGGGTATGTCCGTGTACTGAATATGCCCATGAATCATTAGCGTCCCACCAGGTCTCAGTAATCAGTGCAAGTTGTATATTCTGTGTATAAAGTAGAATTTTAAATTCCTCAAATTTATTAATAAGGCTTCTAGCATTTATGAGGACCCTCTAGTCGGTAGAATTAGCAACCCCAATAGGATGTTCAGTAGCATTAGTACAGGCTGTCACCATATCCCCCCCCTTTGCCAGTTTAAATGGAACTGAATGACCTCATTCAACCTTTTACTTAGAATTCTAGTGCCTGCATAACTTAAATGGAGCCTATCCCGTTTAAATAGGTGTTTCCTATTAAAAGTTGTAGAGTTGTCCATAAAGCCTATTATTTCGTTTACACAGAAATGTCTAAGCTATTTATTGATGTCCATTATTTTATTATTTTTATACGCATAGTATGCAAATGTTGGTAGGATTCCTGATATTTTAATCTCCCCTTTTATTTCTCTAATTCTTCTGACTATCTCTATTAAACTAGTCTGGAACAGTTTGAAGTTAGTTGCAGCGACATCGTTGGTACCCGCATGTAAAACTACCAATGAGGAAGTAGTACCGTCAAGAAATCCCTCCAACAAACTAGGAATGTCACTCATTTTGCCCCAGGAGGGTGCTAACTGTTGTGTTAGCTTCGTCCATAGCACACTATTGAGTCGACACCTAATAATGGAATCACCAATAACCACTAAGTCCTATTCCGTATACTCCCAGTATCTTCCTCATTCTGTTATTCAGTAAACGCAGCCTGCTGCATATCATTCACACAATCATTATCCAACAAGTGTTCCTGTGTAAGTGGTTCAAATTTATTATGTAGTGGTAAGGGGGAACTTGTGGGACCATTGTCACACAGTGATTGAGGACAGTGTTCACTTTCATCACTTATTTTAATCTCCAAAATTAAATCAGTGGCCTCGTCTTCAATAATACCTGTTGGTTCTAACACATTCCTAGCTACAGTATCAATGTAATTCTTGAGCACGCTTATTTCCTTTTTGGTCTCCAACCTGGATGATAATTGCCTAATTTCCTCCTGAAGAGACGTGACTAACAAGCATTTTTCAAAAATAAACTCCTTGCCGCAAGGCTCCTCAGTATACATTCTACAGCTGGAACACGATTTTTTGGATCTTGCTCATTTATTCTTCCCTTGAGACATTCTGTCTTTAAGCAATAGAAACCCCAAATTAATACCTACTTATGAATCCAACCACTTAAAAAAAAATGGTTATCCACTTACCCACCAATGTACATATAACGTCGCCCAGTGTCCCAGCATCTCCAGCGGATATAGCTGACAACGTTCCACGTGTGTCTCTGCGCGTGAAATGCACGCCCCACTCGCAGTTCGTGAGCCTCAAACAGCGAGCTGTGACCCAGAAGTCTTGAGACCGAGGTCACCACCCAGAATGTTTACCCCAAAACAAAAATTTTATTTGTAATGCAAACAGCTCCCCACTGCTATTATTACACTCCCCCAGTAGTGCTAAAGTGCCCAGCAAAGTATATCAAGAATAAAAAGCTAAAAAACAGACGATTGTAGTTCAGCTTCACATGCACTGAAATTACCATCTCTCTTCCTGGTCAGACGTAGCTCTGACATGACCAGGGCTCCCAACAGCAAAACAGCTGAAGTAAAAGCTAAAAAATAACAGAAATTACAACTTCTTGAGGGTATTAATATCTTAGCCATGGTGACCTAATTACAATTAAAGAGAGTTTATAATGACTGAGAAAACTTTTCAAAACACAATATTTTTCAAATATAGGAGCATGAATATGGACAGAAGAAGACTTGTGTTCCATCTAGTTTGCCCAGTTCCTTCCAGCCAAGTACTGGTCAGCGATAAGGGATCAGTCATTCCTCAGTTCTGCTTAGACTAACCCCTGCCACCATTAGCTCCAACTGCTCCCCATCTAGATACGTCTGGATAAAGACTAATTTCAAAATCTGTATTTCATATCTTTCACCAATAACAACTAGTTTGTGAGTGGACTTGTTCTGGAATTGTTTACATCTTTTTTTTGTGGTCTGGCATCCCTATCATTTGCTCGTGCCCTACAGGACTTCACCCCCCCCCCCAACTGTAACCACCACAGCTGCTGACCACTTTGGCTTACCGAGATGACCCACCACGCGGAAACCCATCCAGATTTCCGGTGGCATGACTGCTGCCAGCAGGGTTCCCTGTGCTTACCTTCCCCTGGGTGGGGCCACGGGGCGAGCCGACCAACTGAACGCTGTCTTGGTCAGAACCCAGAGGTGCAGTGGGTATGGCGGGACTTGGGGGTGGGCATCATGACTGGATCAACGGCCATTTTCTGTATGTTGATCCCCAGGGGCGGGCATGCAATGATGTACAGAGGCTGAAGTCTAATGTCTGTCCCCCCCATGACTAACGGCACTGGCCATGGCAGAACCCCAGCCTCCACCAGGGGTCCATAAGTGCGGACCTCTGCCCCTCCCCGGAGAAGGAGAGCCATCTCAAGGATGCTCTGTCCTCCTCCTCCCTCCAGGCCAGCCGTCCAACTCCTGAGTCCGTCCCTGAACCTGTGATGTCAGCGCCGCGAGTGACGACTTGCCACTGCACTGGCGGACTGGCATAGTTTAGTTTTTAATCACATAAGACAATTTTAAGCCCCATTTGAAAAATGTCTTATATTTTTCCTTTGCAGTGGCATCCAAGAAGTGCCAAAAATAGATATTTATTTTAGTATAAAACAGTGGAGAATACCATAAATAGCTGTGCTTTAGAAGATTTTGAACTAGAATAAGTATACCAAAGAAACAAAAAGAAGAATTAGCAAATGCAAAAGATTTTAGTGTAGTTGGCCCTTATATAGGTCGCTGGTAAAACCTCACCTTGAGTACTGTGTCCAGTTCTGGAGACCTCATCTTATGAAGGACATAGGCAGAGTGGAGGCAGTCCAGAAGAAGGCTACCAAAATGGTGCAGGGTCTGCATCAAAAGCCCTATGAGAAGAGGCTAATGGAACTCAACATGTTACATCCTGGAGAGAAGAGGGATATGACTGAGACTTTTAAATACCTCCTGGCGGTTAATAAGGTATAGGTGGGAGGAGTATTTTCAGAGAAAATGTGATCTAGAACAAGGGGGACATGCTATGAAGCTGGAGGGAGGTAGATTCAGGAGTGATGTGAAAGTATATCTTGACAGAAATGGTGGTGGATTCCTTGAACACCTTTCAAGCGGAGATAATGGGGATGAAAACAGTGGTGGGATTCAAAAATACCTAGGAATGGCAAAAGGGAATAATTGGGGTAAGGGGATGAGAAGACGCTGTAGATTTAGTAGGGTCTGCAGCAAAAAATTGAAGATAATAAAAATGGCTAATAAAAAGTGGTCTTATCTGTCATTAGTTTCTATGTTTCTACTTTTATTTTTAAAAAAAAAGATCACAAGCAAACTAAACTGTTCTAAATTTTGAATAATTAGACATCATTTTGTATATCCATATTGCTATGAGGGTCAAAGACCTTTAAAAAAAAAGAAAGGAAAATAAATTAAAATAAAACTTAGCAATACTTAACTACTTAGTTAACCAGTCAATTAATGAATGCACTTTATCACCCAATACTCTGCTATAAAATATGAATGTCTGAAAAAGATAGTTAATACTGTTGGACAGCAGGGTGTGGTCTTCAAAGGTCTGGATACAAAATGAGGAGACGCCTAGTAGCAGGGATCACACTGCCAACTTCTGTCTCTTCTTCCAGCTAAATCTTCTTAAAACTGTTCATTCAGCTCTTTTTCTTCTCTTCTCTTCTATAAGATTCTTCGTGGGAATGCAGGCTTCTTTGTTCAGTTCTCTTGGGAAAAACTGCTCTTGGGTTGCGTGGTTTGGATAGCCTGAATGTGTGGCATGAAGCCCAAAAGTTTCATAGTAAAAGTGATGTCACAACATCATGACATCACAACCAACAAATTTGGTGATAATGATTGGACACCTCTGAATCCCATCCTAACTTTCCTTGGGGGTGGGGTAATGTTATTTTTTTCCATTTAAACTTAAAAATCTTAATTTATGAGTAAAATTTGATGTAATAATGATACATTTGAACAATGCAAAGTGTTAATGTAGTTACAGTGCAGGTAACCGTTTGAAATGTCTCTTGCCTCTGTATCGTACGTGGTTTCACACAATCAATTTCTTGAAATAACTCTGAGAACATAACTGAAACCTGAAAATATGTCATATAATTTCTGGCAATTTTCATAGCACAATGTTTTGCTTACATTGCAATATACTGCCAATATTTTGCCTACAGTTTGAAGTGAAAAGCATTGAAAGCTTTGAGCCATAAATTCCTTTGTCTCCAGCTCCAAGTACCTGTGTCTTCTGAAGTGCAAGTGCTCTAAATTGTATTTTCAGGTTCAAAGTTTCTGTTAACTGTTCCGTAACTTCCACGTACACCATTCTCTTTCAACAAAAGTTACATTTAGAAATTCCTTGCGAATTATCAGTTCCAAAAAGTACAAGAATAACTAGTATAACATTTATAGCACATGTATTAATATTTTTACTTTAACTTTTTTAGCCTTTAGTAGTATAAGAAATTATTTAATTATGCATGTTCGTTGTGATGTTCTCTTAAAAACGTTGTCTGTCTTATTTTGGCAGCATATTTCCTTGTTAGACCACATGAAAGAAACTCACAGTTTTTCGGTATTCTTTTGTTTAAAACTTTTGCAGAGTTTCTGGTTTTTCAGTTAAAAGGCATGTGACCTCTGATCCTGAAATTGTTAGTTCTGCAGACTCTTGGTATAGGATAGCACAGAAAAACAAACTGCAGTTAAAGCATTTTTTCTTTTGTTAAACAATTTAGTGAAAGCATAATTTTCCTTGCTCAGTCATTAAGAAAGTTTAACTCGGTTCACATATCCATCTTGATCCATAGCACCCACATCTTTTCAGATAATGAAATTAAACCAAAGTAGGGAAACCTTGACTAGAAAAATGGCTTTTACTTGAGCTGAAGTTCACAGATAAAATAATACATTAGAGATTTGGTGAGCAACATCATTTACGAGATATTTGTGGTGCTTGAAAGTATGCATATCATCTCAGAAATAGACACCTCCCTGTGTTGCTCTATCTTTTCACGTGGACCAAGCTGCCTTTCTATTGTAAAAAATTAAACCAACCATAAAATAAAGTGCAAAAAACTCTTATCAAA
Source organism: Neoceratodus forsteri (assembly GCA_016271365.2). Classification (NCBI taxonomy): domain Eukaryota; kingdom Metazoa; phylum Chordata; order Ceratodontiformes; family Ceratodontidae; genus Neoceratodus; species Neoceratodus forsteri. The sequence continues at coordinate 878,741,292 of CM057456.1, forward strand.
TAAAACATGAAACCAGGCCAGTTTGTTACAAGAGATGGTCAGTTTGTAGAAACAAGATCCATGTTTCCTAGAGCTCATCTGCTTCTGCTGGTAATCCTTTGCTGAAATCATGGTTTCCTGTGAGCGACATCACATTTAGCTGCTGTGGATATCATGTTCATGTTGCAAACAGCAGATTGTGACTTTAGCAAAGGATTAAGCAGCAGAAGCAGATGAACTCTAGGGGACTATCATGTTTGTAAGAAGTTTGAAAAAATAGTATGTTAGAAATATAGAAACAAGAGATGTTTACAGGCAGAAAAAGACTTGTGGTCCATCTAGGCTGCCCAGTTGCTTTCCAGGTCCTCGCCAGTCTAGTACAGGCCAGGCCTTAAGTGGATCAGTCATCCCGCAGTTCCACTTGGACTGTTTCCATTCAAATGACTCAAGTAATAAAAAATACAGGAACTAGTAACGCAGAAAAGCTATAGAACAGTGGCTATTTTGTCTAATGTTTGTGTTTTCCCATGTTTTCCCAGAAGTGACAGTTACTTAAAATGTTGCCTTCTGATTGATGTTGACTTTTTGAGCTGTATCTTGTGAACAACTTATTCAGTTATGATCAAACTTGGTATAGATATTCCTTAGTTAAACCAGTTTCAGTGGTTTAGTAGGTAGCACACGTGCCCCTGGGGCCAGAAGATCAGAAGGCCCTGGGTTCTAGCCCCACACCAGGTACTTGGGGTAATACCCGTAATTGACACTATAGTGCGGTACGAAGGGGCACTGCACTGTTGAGGTACTGTCCTTCAGATGAGTTTAACCGAGGTCCCTTCTGCTCATCTCTGGTTACTGTCTAGGTGGAAGTAAAGACCCCATAGCACTTTATAAATAACATAAAAGTAAGGACAATAAATCCAAAAAGAAACAAAATTATTCCCCAGCCTATACAAAGAACTCCTTAAGACAAACAGAAGGTAATTAAGTCATATGTGCTCCAAAGTAAAAAATAAAATTGAAAGCAAAATAAAAGAAAAAACCTTCTGTTCTAAAATATTATACTATCAGAAAAGAAACTTTTTCCATCATTGAAACAGTAACTCAGTGTTTACCCATTCTGTAACAACCCGCAATTAGAGCGATGCAACTAATTAAAGCCAACCCATAGATGGTGTAATTCCTGCTTTTATAATGTAGTACAGTCACAGCTATACACCTCTGATAATACAGATCCACATTTTTAATTAACGATGTGTACAACATTTTAATTGCTGAAGCACCAAATGGCAACTTGTTTGCCAAAGAAAAATATGAAACATACAAATAAAACTTTAAAGTACTGGTTTTATATATACTTCTTAATTGTGCTGAAAAGTCCCCTAAAACTAACCATTTATGGGGTAACCTCTCCAGCCATGGAAGTTTCCATCTGTTTGCCAAAAAAACCACCCAAACCCCACTACTAATTGTCATTCAAATAAAACCTGTTCCAGGGACTCTGTATCAGCAGTACAGTCATGATCTTTCTTCCAGTAGTTTGTATTTATTATTTCCGTGGACATTCAGTCTGCCATAAGAGCAGAGCCACAAAACATCCCACAGTCTCCTTGGAACTCTTTGTCTGTCAGTTGTCTAAAAACTAAATGATTTTTGCCAGGTGTGCATTTCTTAAATTAGAGTTCCTGTGGACAGATGTTACTCCGTATAACCTCATACAATTGCCACCTGCATAAGGTTTGAATCTGTGACTTAGGCCCTGTCCACACTACAGCGCTTTTGGAAACCGTTTTGTATAACGGTTTTCAGAACGGTTGTCCCTCCGTCCACACTGCAGTCGACTTTGGAGGATGCCCCTTGGAGTTCCCAGACATACTTGCCGCAGTCCTGCAGGCGCCCAGTGCATGCCGGGATACTCGAGAATGGGCATGTTAACCGACCGGGCTAAAAATAGCACCGATCGATTCGGGATCCCATCGCGAATATGGGGATGTAAGTAACATTATCCCCTGTTCTTTCGGGAGGCAAACATTTGCCAGGACAGCCCACGGGAAGTTGCCTTAAACCACTTCAATGCCGGTGTGCGTCCACACACTGTTAAAATGATATAAAGGCAACGTGTTGAGCTACAACCGATACTCAAAACCTGCTCTGATTAGGTTTTGAGTAGTTTCTTAAACCGGTTCAGAGCATGGATAAAGTGTGCTGCAGTATGGGCACAAATCGTTTCTGCAGGTTTTGTGCGTTACAGACCAACTGTAATGTTACAAAACCCTAGTGTGGACAGGGCCATAGACCACTGCCTTGTAAGTACCTTATATAAAGCTGGAATAATGTATGCAGGTACCCACAGAAAACAGGTTATCTTGATTGTTTTTTCTAGCCATTTTTCCTTGTGGGGGAAGGGGTTCAGGAAGCCAAAATCCTATTAGGAAAAAAATGTTTTGTATTGGGTCATCCAAAAAAACAACAACAACAAAAACCAATTCAAAACAGTGCTACACTGGATAGGATGAACTCCACTCATAAAATTCTTATTTCTTATCAAGTTGTATTTATAACTTCACACAACCCTGGCAGCAGTTCATGGATTCATGCTGCCACTTCTTCAGGCCAGCTGTGTTAGTTTCTTGCATTTTAATATTAGTTTACCCGTTTCACGTTCAGATATATCACATTCCTTAGTAACCAGTACCTTATTCCAGGATGTACTTTTCCTGACTAGGTAGCCACATCCGTTTTCTGTTGGTAGGGGACTAAAACTTGTAAGAATGAGAAGAACATATAAACTAAGTTAAACATTACTGCAGTCCTCCTTCCTGCCTTTTAAAGATCTGGTTGTCTTTCATTTCTTTGATGCTCCTTGGTCTGGGCCAGGATCTTCAGCACTGAAAGATGGGTCTTGTTGAGAAGCTGGGAGTGAGGACACATCAAAATCTATTCTGTGTCCCCCAGTCTTTGTCTGTAGTCAGTACTTCTTACTTATTTTGAAACTCAGGGATGTACTTCTTGTTAGTCTAGACACCTGCGGTGCCTTTTTCCTTTGTTGTCGCATCTTCAGTTTAAAGCTGTCTGTAGCTGGCGTGTTTGTTGGGGGAAGTATAACTGTTATCTGCATCTGCTCCAACAGACCGATGGACCTTCATCCTTCATGACAGGTGCTCTTAATGTGGGGCCTTCCATCTCCTCCTTGGCAGCTGTGTTAATTCTTCCTTCATCTACTTCTGAGGTGTCTCCAGGATATTCTGTTACAGCTTCTTGACATTAGCCAGCTGCTATTTCAGAGTCCACATTTTCAGCTGTGTGTTTGGCCCTGTCCTCTTGTACCAGAGGCGCCACTGAAGTAGGAGGTGGGAAGTAATTTCCTGATAATGCACCAGGCTCAGATGAGATGCATCTGAGAGTGCTAAGGAGTTAGCAGAAGAAGTGACTGATCCCTAGCTCATCTGTTCAGTAGCTCACTGTAGACAGGGATAGTACTCAGAGACTAGAGAGTGGCTGATGTGGTGCTACTCTGTAAGGGGGGGGGGGAGGATGGAGGCGGGAAACTACAAGCCGGTTAGTGTCACATCTGTTGTGGGGAAGCTGATGGAGACCCTCATCGAGCAAGACCTCCTGGACTACCTGGAAAGAAATGGTCTCCAGGACAATAAGGAGCATGAGTTCATGGCAGGGAGGTCGTGCCAGACCAGCCTTATTGTCTTCTTCTATTGGGTGACAAGGGAGCTGGACAGGGGCCACACAGTGGATCTCCTCTACTTTGATTTCAGTAAGGCATTCGATTCAGTGTCTCATGGGTTCCTGCTGAAGACGTTGGAGGACCTTGGTACAGCGATGGACATACTCAGGTGGGTGAGAAACAGGCTCGTTGTCCACGGGGTGAGGTCAACAGAAGGGGAAATCATAAGTGGGGTACCACAGGGATTGGTCCTGGGCTCAGTCCTTTTCAACATGTTCATTAGTGAGACTGGCAAAAGAATCCAGGGTAAGCTTTCCCTCTTTGCTGATGACACTGAGCTTTGTGGAAGGGTGGATAGCATCAAGGGAGTTAGGGAACTGCAGCACAACATCCAAAGGATAGAGGGATGGTCAAATATGTAACAGCTGAAGTTTAATGCAAAAGTGTAAGGTTTGCACCTTGGGAAAGGTTACCCTGGACAGAGTACTGCCTAAATGGGGTTAAAGTTACTACCACTTCAGGCAGTGGGACCTTGGAGTCATTATTTGTGAGACCCTAAAACAGTCAAGCCAGTGCAACAAAGCATGCAACAAAGCAAGCAAGATGTTGGAGTGTATAGGGAGAGGTATTGATAGTAGGAGTAGAGGTGATCCTCCTTTATCGATCCTAGAGGCCACACCTGGGATACTGCATCCAGTTCTGGAGCCGTCACCTAAGAAAGGAAAAGGACAGGCTGGGTGCCGTGCAGAGAAGTGTAACAAAGATGATATAGGACCTCAGGGGTCTCCTATGAGGAGCAGCTGAGAGCACTGAAAATGTACTCATTGGGCCTAGAAGAGAGGCAGTGACTCAGCTGGTTGCACACTCACCTTTGAAGCGGAAGATCAGAAGGCTGTGAGTTCCATCCCACACTAGGCACTTGAGTTAAATCCCAATACTGACATTGTGGTGCAAGCGTGAGGGGGTGCCTCTGAGGTGCCATCTTTCAGATGAGGCGTTAAACCGAGATCCCATCTGCCTGTTCTGGTGGTAGTTCAGGTGGATGTGAAAGATACCATGGCACTTCTTGAAATAAAGTGCAGGGCAATTCCCTGGTGTCCAGGCCAAATTTTATCCCATTCACTAAAAATACCACCGACAGCTTAATCTGGTTCAGTGTTTTTTTTTTCTTTTAACTTTCAATCTTTATTTGAATTTTTGTTGAAAGTAATACAACATTATACATACACATAACAGACATGTAAACAAACATACAAAACTACTTACATATATAATGCACTGAGTTATACACAATTCCTAGTTACTTTATGTAAGGAAGAAATTAGGGTGACTATTTAATTCATACATATGTCAAGGTAAAGGGGTCTGAGAAACATTAGAAACACCCACAGTTCTGCATTTAGCTTCAATTCAATACTTCATTATTGCACCTATTCAGAGATACCATAGATTGAGAGTGCTCCAGGTCCTCCCCAGCCTCTCTAGTATACCGTCTCCCCTGACAGGTTTGATACAAAATTCTCCTATGTATAATATCCTGTCTTGTCTGAGAAATGTATAACACCCATCTCCTCTAAAAAATTTCAAATTGGTCCAGCTGTTTATTAAGGATAGCAGTAATTCTCTCCATTTTATATATATCTGTCATAATATCCTGCCACATCAGCAGAGTGGGAGGGTTAACAGAAAGCCAGAGCCTTGAAATAGATTTTTTTGCTGCTAGGAGAGCAATAGCTAAACATTTTTTGGTTATGGGGTCTCTACATTCTGGAGGGTAATCTGTTACAAAAAATAGAAGAGGTCCTAACGTCAGAGAGGGAGATATTATTTGTCTTAATACTCTCTGAAGGTCCAAGAGGAATGGAGAGAGCTTCTGACAGCTCCAAAATACATGAACATGTGAGGCTGGAGAATAGCCACATTGCCGCCAGCATTCTGTCCCCCTTCCTGGTAAGTATTTCTGCTGCTGTGCTGGTGGTCGGAAAAATCTAATGGAGACCTTCCAAGAGAATTCCTTCCACTGTTTAGAGCTAGGGCCTTTCTGTATTACTCTGATATAACTCTGCCATATCTCTAATGGTATCTGTAATCCCAAATCCTTTTCCCATGCCTGATGTACCGAATCTAGAGAATCTTCCTCTAATTCCCTCACAGCAGCATATAGGGTCGAAATTAGGTGTGGGGGCAACGGTCCTCCTGTTAGAGCCCTCATCAAGACCTCCATCAACTGCGGGGGTGATGCGCCAGAATGCAATCTTTCTATTATTGAATTAAGAAAATCTCTGACTTGGAAGTATCTAAATGTCTCCTTATAGGAGATTCCGTATTGTTGGACTAGCTCAGATAAGGACAGTATTGTTCCATGTGGAACAAAATTGGTATACTAAATATAGACCTAGTCTCTTCCATCTCGATAGCCCCCGTCCATCTTAGCGGCACAAAGTAAGCCAAATGTGGCAGGGAGTACATCAAGGGTCTCCATTTGAGAAGCTTCTGGTTACCAGGACTCTCCGCCAGCTCTGAATACTAGTACATGTATACGAGTTATCCAATTTCTCTGTGATGGCACCCGGGAGATAGGTCAATAGTACCTTGTTTATGTCTCTCAGTTGAGCTTGTTTTTTTTCCAGAATCTTCCATCTAACCCGGTAATCCTCATGCAGCCAGTACATGACCATTCGAAGCTGAGCAGCCTGTTGATACACCCTAATATTGGGGCGCCAGGCCACCTTTCTCCCTAGGTAGATGTAAGATGGAGAGTCTTATCCTGGGTCTCTGTGATGCCCAAATAAATTTGGATATCTTCCTATGTGTGTTCATGTACTACTCATCTGCTACTTATATTGGAATAGTCTGGGCCAGGTAAAGGAACCTCGGTAGGATGATCATCCTCACCCCGTCGACCCGCTGCATGAAAGACAGCGGATGGGTCATCCACCTCTCCAAGTCTGCAGTTATTTTGGTTAGGAGTGGGGAGTAATTTAGACCAAACAGGTCCGAATGAGGGGGTCCCATCTGGATCCCCAAATAGTTTATACATTTCAAATTCCAGTGGAATGGAAATTTCTCCAGGATCTGGAGGGATGGGTCATAGTTCACCCTAAGCACCTCTCTTTTTCGAGGTTGAGTCTGTACTCCGATACTCCTCCAGAATTGTTCAGGAGGTCCCATAAAGGAGGTAGAGAACACTCTGGATCCGTCATGTATATGAGCAAGTCATCGCATACAGAGCCAGTTTGTGAATTTCTCCCTCCACCTCAATCCCTCGTATCCCCCATCCTGTCTCAAGGCCTGAGTCAGAGGCTCCAGGTACAAGGCAAACAACAGAGGTGACAGAGGGCACCCCGTCTGGTGCCCCTCGTCAGGGTCACTGGGGAAGAGATCGAGCAATTCATCTTAATATATGCCTTTGGTTCTCTGTAGAGCATTGGAATTATGTTAATGAAATCCTGAGATAGACCCATCTTCTCTAAAGCTGCCCACTAAAAGGGCCATACTACCTGGTTGAATGCCTTCTCAGCGTCCAGGCTCAGTAGAATGACAGAGGTGCTCGACCGAGCAGCATGATGCAGCAAATGCAATGTTCTCTTTATATTGTCTTGTGTTTGTCTCCCTGGTACGAATCCCGTTTGGTCAAAATTTTGGCTAAGATTGATGTAAATAATTTTTTATCTATATTGAGAACCAAAATGGGTCTGTAAGAATTACAGGTTGTACTATCTTTCTCTGGTTTTAAAATACTGGCTATATATGCATAGCGCCAAGTATCTAGAGCCTGTTCTCCACCCTGGGCCTCACAGCATGCACGCCTTAAGGTGGGAATCAACTCCTGTTTAAGCATTTTGTAAAACTCCCCTGTATATCCATCAGGTCCAGGGCTTTTAAAAGATTTTAGTTTATTAATACCGCCTTCTAGTTCTCCCTTATTGATTGGGTTGTCCAAAATCTCCCATTGTTCCTCGGAGAGTCTTGATAACTTAAGTCCCTGCAGAAAGGTTTGTATTGCCATTTCACCAACCTCCTGTTCAGGGGTGTACAGCATCTCATAGAATTTCTGGAAAGCTTCCTTGATCTGCAGGAGGGTTTTGACCATATGTCCCCATATTGGGTGTCTAATCTGAGGAATAGAGGACTGTCTCCATTGTTGCCGGAGTCTATGGGCCAATAAGCGGGTGACCTCGGGCCTCCATCATAGTACCTCTGTCGTAGCAATGGAAGTGCATACTCTGTACGTATATCAGGATCTGTTGTATTTGTTCCCTTGTAGCCTGCAGAAGGGTAGAGCTCCCTCATCCCCTGTTGCATGCTGCACCTGGTGATCCTTGAGCTGCTGATGCAGCCTATCTAGCCTGGCCTGTTGTTGTTTCCTATATTGGGAAGTATATTTAGTAATATCCCCTCTCAATACTGTTTTGAGGGTGTCCCACAATATGCTTTCTGATATATCCTGGGCACTATTCTCCTGTAGGATTTGCGTAATCCTGTGTGTAATCATTTCCCTAAAATCCTTTATATTCAACATAAAATTGTTAAATCTCCAAAGGGTTTCTCTATGTTCCCCCTCCTGATCCAGCTTAAGTGTTAATAATGAGTGGTCAGACAGCACAGATGGGGACTGAACGCACTTACTTATATTATATATGTGTTCTCTGGTAATATGGAAATAGTCTTTTCTTGTATAGACCTTGTGGGGGTGGAGTAGTGTCTGTAGTCCTGTTTACCTGGATTCAAGGCTCTCCAGGCATCCACCCAGTTCACCTCTGAGATATAAAACTGCACTGCCCACTATGCTGCCGTCCACCTGGGAGGTCTAGAATTTGAAGTGTCAAGATGGGAAGAGGTTTGATTGTGATCACCCCCATCACTGGGATCCATTTATGAATCTCAGTAACCTTTCTAAACAATGACCTGACCACTTCCGCTGTCGAACCTGGGGGAATATATATGGAGGCAAGGGTAAATTCATGTCCCTCAGTTGCCCCCTCACAATAGCCAGTCGGCCCTCTGGGTCAGCGTGAGGAGGCTATTACTTTGAATGGGGTAGTTTTAGGGATCAAAACAATGGTGCCCCGTCTCCCCCCCCCACCCCAAATAGGCGAGACCACTACTGTCTCGAAGCCAAACTTATTTAATTTCCGATGTTCTGTTTTACTCAGATGGGTTTCCTATCTGGTTCAGTGTTAACTGGCATTGATCTGTATCCCCTCCCTGGGCGAGGGCTGAAAATAGGCAGAACTGTCTGGTCCTCCTTTCCGGTCAACAAAAGCGAAATAAATAAATTGAAGCGTTTAAGTTCTTGAAAGGCATAAATATAGTGTCCCATATAGAGCTATTCAATAGAAACACCAGCTCAGTGACATGCAGGCATGAATGGATACTGCGGGAGGGAGCTTCAGGAGGGATGTGAGGCAGTACTACTTTATTGAAGGGTGGTGGAGCTATGGAACAGTCTGCCTGCTGAGGTGGTGGGAGCAAAGACTGTAGGGGCTTCAGACATGGGTGGGATAAAGTAAGGACACAAAAAGATCTCTACTCCAAGTACGGAGGTAGGGTAGGATGAGCTGAAGAGGAGCTAGGTCCCGGAAAACTTTGGGCAGACTTTATGGATCCTTGGTCTTTTTTCTGCTGTCACGTTCTATGTTTCTGTGTTTCTATGGTGTGTTTGTACTGGCCTAGTATTCCCTGTTTACACTCTTGGGGATGTTAGAATCCTTTTTATTTTTTGTGGATTATTAACAAAATAATCCTGCTCTGCTTGGTCCATAATATCCCCACGGTTGTGAGATGCCCATGGGCAGGTATACTATGGATGTCCCTCTTCACCCCACAAATTGCAGCACATTTTGTTCATACAGTGACTACACTGATGTCCCAGCTCGTCATGAGCCACAAAGTAAAGCATCACATGTACTACTAAGACAAGTCTTGGCCCCACATCAGTAGCAAGCTTTCAGTTGTCTGGCATACTGTAAAATAGGACTCCTCTGTCTCTTCCCAAGAAAAAACAGTTGTGGAGATGTTGTATCCCTCTTTCACTATGCAGGAGTTTTACTCGTATGTGCCAACCCCCAGTCCAAATGTTTTCTGAATCCATGATAGGATTCAGATTTCCCATAGCTGTACATTTTTTGATTTAACCAGTGTAAGATGTATAAAACATTGATTCTGTTTTTGAAGAGAATGATGGCAATCTTGATTTTATGTTTGGTTTAAGAAATAAAGCAAAGGGTATCCAGAGTAGTGCATGCTTCACTAGGTGTTATTTCATCCAAAACCTTTCCAAGCTGGCCGTATTTTTAAAGCTAACATCGAAGCATGGGATCTTACTTCGAGGGTAACTCTTGCAATTGGCCATCACCGGTAGGACTCTGCAGTCAGGCACTAGGACCACACTGATACCTTTTAGCTAGCAGTTGACCAGAGGGCCGCCCACCTCCTTAAGTCGCGCTGATGTCCAGGCGTATCCTATAAGGTGGGCGTCGTGCCTCCTCCGTTCTTTCCGCTGTTGATCAGTGCACGCCAGATCACGGACTCCCTGCAGCTACAGTCAGTCACAATTTTCCTGTGTTTACCGTTCTTTCTTATTTGCTTGTTTATTTAATCATCAAAATTGTTCGGTGTCTCTTCTTCACGTTTGTGTTCTCAAACTTCCTCCTCTTCTGACTGCTCCACTAAGTGTGCCTTCAGCAAACAGATCCCAGACAAGGAGGGCAACTTTGCTTGCCTCTTCTGCCTAGTCCCAGACCACGATGTTCAGGCCTCCGAGATCTGCAAGAAGTTAAACCTAGTCACCAGAACAAACCGCTAGAGGACCCTGGAAAGCCATCTCTTCCAGCACAAGGTTGCCCAGATGGAACGGGAGCTGCAGGCCCAGAGCTCCTCTGCTTCCCTGGCCCAGTCTTTGGGCTCCTCCTCGTCTAAGTCTAAGGAAAAATCCTCGGGGATGCACAAACACTGGGACTGACCCCGGTCTGCCTTCCACTCATGGTCGCTGCATAAGGCTCCTCCAATGACCGCATCACAGTCTTCCTCCCTTGGGGGGGTGACCTCCTCAACCTCGCATGCCCTTACCCCCTCAGGGCTGCTGGTGGCCCTGCTGTCCGCATCTCTGTGACCGGCCGTGGCACCTAAGGGCAGGGTTGCTCTCACCCTGCCTACCCCAGCCGACTTTTCCAGCCCTTGTTTTCCACAGGGTCTTCAACAAGTGGCTCGCTGGAGCTCCTCCGGCCGGCGTGGTTGCTGCTGTCACCAGTTCTCGTCCTACTGCCTTGTCACCCATGCACCCAACGCTGGTCTCAAACTCAGGGACTTCTGTCAGGTCTGCCTCTCCTTCTCAGGGGCAGATGCTGCTGGGTACCAGTGATTCTTTGAGCCCAGTTCCCCCCAGCCTTCACCAGTGGGACCCTACTCCCCAGCACCAGTATCCCCTCATTCGTTGACTGTGGTTCCCACCCCAGCCAGATCGATGACAGCTGGACTGGCATCTGTACTCCTGCAGCCCGTGGACCATTCACCGGTCCTATCTCCGGCACCACCTGGGCCCTCACCGGCCCTGCCACTGCCAGGGGGACCGTTGCTTGTGCTGCTACCTACCCCTGTAGGGCCACAACCAGGGTATCTGACCCCAGTGCCGGGGGTGGGGTTCGATGCTGGCCTATCCCTTTCCAACTCCAGGGGGACTGACGCTGGCTTACAGGTATCCTGCACCTGTCAGACCGCAGCTGGTCTACAGCTATCCCATGCCTGGGGGTCCGGCGCTGGTGCCTGTGGATTACCACAGCCTGATCTCTGCACTCTGGGCCTTCATGCAAATGTAGGTCCCACCCTTGGTGCATCATCTCAACCGCACCCCTTGGGGCTCTCTTGGGGTGCTGCTTCTCCCACCCAGACTCACTCAGGACCCATTGCTTCTACTACCCCTAGGAGTCCTATCACTGTGGGTATCCTACTGGCCCGGTCGACCACCAGCCAAGAGATGGTGGGGATGAGGACTCTGCCTCAGACAACGGGGTCTGTTCGGAGTCTTCCTCCTTAGAAGGGGTCTCCTCAGAAGATAAAAAGGAGCCCAGTAATGTCCCCAAATCACCTCCTAATGACCCCACATTTAAGGATATTTTGAGGCATATCCAAGCAACAATGGGGTGAGAGACGTAGGAGCAAGACCTGGAGAGTCACTGCCTGGCCATATACCTCCGTCAGCGCAATGCTCCTCCTTTTGTGGTCCCCCTCTTCACTGAGTCGTGATGAGGACATTATCCGGGCCAGATGGGTCCATCCTCATGCCGTCCATGTGGTCTCTTAAGAAAGCCTATAGGCTTACCATGCTCCAGCCGGCAAATCTTCTTTGGTGAGCACCCCAAGGCCGACTGTGTAGTTAACACAGCCCATGACCGCAGCAAGTGGCTGAAGCACCTTTGTGCCCTCCTCCAGATACAGATTTGAGGCAAGCTGGACCAGGTGGGAAGCGTGCCTTTTCCCCGGCCACCCTCGCTATATGGGCCCTTAACTACCTGGCTCACATGGTGCAATACCAAAACCTGCTGTGGGACCATGCCAGAGAGGTGGTCGCAGTGATTCCAGATGATCCCTCCAAACAGCAGACTCTTCAGGTCTTGAAGACTGGGTCATACATCGGCATCCATGTCTTGCGGGCTGCTTATGATCCTGTCGAAGCGTCGGGCCGGGTGGCTGCAGTAGGTATTAGCATGCGGCGTCATGCCTGGCTTAGGATCTCGGACTTTGCCCCGGATGTCCAGTCCAGCATTATGGACCCTCCCTCCCAGGTTCCCAAGCTGTTTGGGAGCAACGTTCATGAGATTATTTCTGAGCTCCAAACTTCCAGGAGGGCCTTGAAGTCAGTCCACTCCCATGTACAGTACCACACCCAGCAAGTCAGGCCACAGGCCCGTTTTCATCCTCCTCACATAGACAGACCAGGACCTCTTTCAAAGCTCAGGGAAGCATGAGCAGGAGCTGCCCTCCTGTTCCCCCAAACCCCTCCCTGGGCTACTAGAGGCACATCCGCAGCCAGGTCTGCCCCACCTCCTGACTCCTTGCCAGACCCCCCAACAGAACTTCAGGAGGTGGTAGTCGAGGGTACTTCTCCTTCTACCTGGACAGGTGGAGGCTGTCATGACAGACAACTGGTGTTACAGCTCATGAAACACGGCCACACTCAAGAGTTCCCAGAGTGGCCCTCAGAAAACTTGCCAAGCCGTCTGCATACCCACAAGCTATGTTCCTCATATGGGCTGAAATCCAGCCTTGTTACAATAGAAGGCCTTGGAGCCATTCCTAAATCCTAACAGGGAAGGGGGTACTACTCCCACTTCTTCCTAGTTCCCAAGAAGACAGGAGATTTCCGTCCCATCCTGGACCTGAGCAACCTCAACTTGTACATAGAGTACAAACGTTTCTGGATGGTAACCCTTCTGGGTCTGCTGCTCTTGCTTCACCATGGGGTCTGTCTCTGCTCTTTGGATATGTAGGATGTTTATTGGCACATCAGAGTTTTTGCATCCCACAGACGCGTCCTTTGTTTCCACTTCATGGGAGAGCACTACAAGTTTCGGGCCCTGCCCTTTAGCCTGTCCTCAGCCCCCAGTGTTTTTGCCAAGTGCCTGGCAGTGGTGGCTGCCACCTTGCAGAGATAGGGCTTTTACATCTTCCCCTACCTGGATGACTGGCTATTGGCAGCCCTGTCTAAGGACTGTCTCCTACAAACTCTTGTGAGTACCTGCAGCCTGTCTCAATCACTGAGCATTATCATCAACCTGCATAAATCCTTCCTTACCCCCTTGCCAGCGCCTCCTTTACATAGGGGTGATCCTGGACACGGCACAGGGCAAGGCCTTCTTCCTTCCAACAGAGCGGAGTGCCTCAGGGCTCAGGCCTGCCTTCTTTTTTTCCAACCACCATGTTCAGGCGAGGGAATTCTTAAGGCTTCTGGGCCTCATGACTGCAGCCATTTTGACAGTGCATTTAGCCAGGCTCCACATGAGGATCCCTCAGTGGACACTGTGGGTCCAGTGGACCAATGTACAGACCCTCTGGATCAACCAGTGCTGGTGTCGGGTCCAGTCAAGAAGGTTCTTCTGTGGTGGTTGGAGCCCAGCAACCTGTCTCGGGGAGTGCCCTTCTCTATGCCTCCCCCTCAGCAGATCCTTATGATGGATGCCTCTGGCCTTGGTTGGGGTGCTCACCATGGGGACCCATCAAACCCAAGGAACTTGGTCTGAGATTGAGATGGATCTTCACATAAGTATCCTAGAGATGCAGGCAATCCTGTACTCCTTCAGGCCTTCCAGACTCTGCTGTCCCTTGGTCCACTGTTGGTTTAGATGGATAATATGTGCGTTATTACATAAACAAGAAGGGGGACTCATTCCTATCCCTTGCATAGAAGTGTTGAGGGTCTGGTATTGGGCCATCGAACACAGTCTGGATCTCTTGGCCATCTATGTTCCCAGCGACCAAAATATTCTAGCGGACAGCCTAAGTTGCTTGTGGTCTAGAGCTCATGAGTGGGAACTTCTGTCCTCAGTGGTAGAAGACCTCTTCGACAGATGGGGTCAGCCTGAGTTGGAAATTTTTGTATCCCCACATAATGCAAAACTGCCGTGTTGCTGCTTGTTAGATCCAGGGCCTGGAGTTTTCTGGCGAGGTACATTGTCCCTCTCCTGGACATGGTGGTTTCTGTATGCCTTCCTTCCCTAGTCTCTGCTGTACCACTAAAGAGTAGACTCCATAGATTGGGCTATCTCAGAAAAACAACTGCTTTATGTTTTTTTCAGCTAGGATTGTGCAACTCAAGGCACATTGAGGCTACCTGGTGACAGGGAGCACCCTCAAATTTAGAAATCATGCCTGTTAGAAAACAAAATAATAATAAATATAGTAGTAAGAAGTACATTTAAGTTTAAAAAAAAAAAAAAATAGTAGGCACATGTTCCACTGTCTGGTAGTGCACTGCATTGCCTTGTGACCAAGGAGTGCAAGGTCGGACATATATGGAACGTCCTGTGGACCTAGAGATGTACTCGATAGAGTTCCAGGAGGGTGAAGGGGGTATGATATAGATGTGCAAGCTTCTGAGGAGCATAAATAAGGTAGACAGTAGGGGACCTGTTAACCAGGAATGAGGCGTGGTTATGCAACGGTTCAATTGGATACTAGGGTGCGGGAGGTTTAGGAGGATGTCAGGCAATTTATCTTTGCTATGAGAGTGGTGGAGCAGTAAAACTAGCTAATGTTCAGGGTAGGGTGGGACAGATAGGTGATTGGTAAGGATGAAGGGGTAGTGGGGAAGGGGGAGAGCTAGGCTCCTATGGCAGTAGGCTTATGAGGCAATACATAAATATTAGCAAATTTCAAGGGCAGACTGGATAGACTGCAACTCTTTTTCTGAGAGGTGGAAACAATTCTCACTCTTGACTCTTTTTGTCCCTGCCTATGAAGGCTAGCACATGATACTGAGGTATTGTGCACTGGTCCTGAAGGGTGGGTGTAGGCTAGTCTGCCACAGCAGTAACTCCTGTAGCAAGTTGGAATTGCCATCACATGTAATCATCTCTTGGTCACCAATAGAATCTCACAGACGGTGCTTGTGCTTCGGCATTTGAGTGGATGGAGGATCCATTACTGGGAAAAATGCCTGTATACCTTGCTCAGAGATATGCGTCTACACTGGTCTCTCCTTAGTGTGTGATTGCCTCTTTCAAGTAAGCCAAGAAAGCGAGCACCAGACTGAAAGATAAGGAGGTAAGGAGGATCTGGTCCAACAGCCCTGAGCCAGCAGGTGGGCTGGAAGGGAAGGTGGGGCAGCATGGGAGGCAGAACAGGAAGGATTGTTAAGTGTTGGTGTGTGGGCAGAGGGGAAACTACTTTGATAAAAATAAAAAAAACTTTCCATTTCAGCTTAGTTGTGAAGAGGAGTAACATTTTAGATGTATTCTTCACTGTAAGACAGGTGAAACCTTGGATAAACAAAGCTTCCCAGGGGCATAGATACAGAACCCAGAACACTACCAAGCAGATGACTCCTGGCATATGTCACAAGTGGGGCTGACACAGACCATACTGTCTTGCATAAAGTATCTGAACCTTGCTAGTATGCTTACAGAGTGCAACATCTAGGACTCTAAAGTAATCTGACTGCTAAAGCCCTACTGTTCATGCAGGGGTACGTGAATTGTGTCGTGCTGTGTGCTTTAAAGAAAGATTCTGAAACAGGAGTTGTTACTAAACCACTTGTTCTGTTGTTTACAAACATGTCTCGTACTCTGGCGCTGCTATGGCACAGTGGCTCAGTAGCTCATTATCTCACCATGAATCCCTGTGCTTACTTTGTATAGCTCTTGTTCATAACCCAGCACAGTCTCCCAGAATCCACCAGGTGGCAGACTTTGCATTCTGTTTAACAGATTGAAGGGTTATCACTTTTCTGCCCTAACCTTTTATAATTAAACAATAAGGCACGACAGGGTGTGGTATATCATGGGATATCGTCACTCCTCGGGTGGTAGACGCAGTTCGCGGGCAGTGCGTACATCCACCGAGAAGTGACGAATCCCATGATATCCACACACCCTGGAGTGACTTATTGCTATTATGAACTGAGTTTGAAGTTTTATAAATAAAAAATAAAACAGGTTTTAAAACATTTTAGGAATGAGCTTTTGGGTGGTGTAGGAGTACATTTTGAGAAAATTGTTCTCAGACAGTAGAGAGTAAAGAGGCTGGTGGTGCCGGAACTTTTTTGAAGCCGTGAGGATGTAGCCCGATATCATCACGGCTGCAAAGAGCTCTTGGCCAATCAGATTCCTCTATTTACGATCCTCAGTTCATAATACTCTTTATATATTTTTTTATACTTGTTTATTGAAACAATATATATTACAAACCTTCAAGATAGTACATTTTTTTCTTTTCAATCAAAGTACATTTTTTCTCTTTTTTTCAGTCATAGTAAAGTTAATAAGTAATAACTTTGGAAAAAAAAGCCCTTTTGCAATTAATAAAGCTCTGTGTAGACATTGTTATTAATCTTAGACAGTTTTCCAACACCCAAAAAGAAACATTAAATAAAACTTATTATATCAATTACAACTAAAAAACAATTAAGTAAAACCAAGCCATATATTACGAGTTACGAGGAAAGCATTTGATCTATGTTCTATACTTTATAAGTGGACCAGGGTAAGAGTGGGAGTAGGGAAGGGGAAGGGGAATTATTTTATTTTCTCTTTGTAAATCTCCCACCTATTCCATCTGTTCATATATTGTTCCGTTCTATGATTCGCTGCAAAGGTTAACCTCTCCATCGCTTTATTTTCCCTATCTGTTCTACCCATTCCATTACGTCTGGAGGGATTACTTAGAGCCACCTTTTGGTAATAGCTTTCAATGCTGCTGTTGCCAATATAAGCCATAAATATTGTCCTTACCTCCCTTTAATTTCATGGGGGATGATTCCCAATAAAAGGTTGTCTGGACCTGTTTTTGTAAACAGTGCAAAAAGCTCCACCAAATGAAGTTGTATTTTCTGCCAGAAATTAGCAAGGCTGGGGCACTGCCATAAAAGTCTGCCTGAATGCAATTACGTCCTCTCCAGCACATGCTTTGTGTTAACATTCCCATCCTTTGTTGTCTGGCCGAGGTGAGAAAATATCTAATCCGAATTTTCCATGTGAATTCTTGCCATGCTGGGGAGGATGTAGTTTTCCAACAACTGAGGTATATCTGCTGCCATTGTTTATCATTCAGTTTTATTCCAATTTCTGATTCCCATTTGTGTTGTGTAGTTTGCAAGGTGTGGGCCCTGTCTGCCACCATATTCCAGTAGAGCATTGTAATTGCTCCCTTACCACTAGGGATTCCCATATGTTTTCATAAGCCATAGGGAATGGTCTAGGATCTTCTATTGCTGCTATGTTTCTAAGCTTAGCATTAATGGCATTTTGAATTTGGTAATAGTAAATTAAATCTACTGAGGTCCAACCATATCTGTCTTTTAATGCATCAAAGGCCAGTACTGTGCTACCTTGTATAAGCTGCCATGATGCCACTATTCCTTTCTTTTCTTGTTTTTGAAACCACGTATGTTGCGTCGGTGGGGAGAATTCAACATCCCGTAACCACCAAATGTATTTCCAATTATACTTCGCTGTAAAACCCCTGTTCCCCAATGCCAGCCTCTTATTGTAGCTTTAACAGAAGGGTACAGGTCTAAGTCCTTGTCATTTCTCCTTTTAGGGGGAAAACATAGCGGCATTAAGGTCAACATCCTTGCAACTGTACAACTCTATTTGTTGCCAGTGGGCCCTGTAAGTTCTGTGCAACCACAGAAGGGCTGTTTTGGATTGTGATGCAGACCAGCAGTCTAATAGACTCGGACAGGCTCTACTTCCCCCCCTGCTTTGGTAGATATAATGTGTTCCGGGAGACTCTAGGCCTGCCCCCTCCCCACAAGAATTGCATCAGCAGTCTTTGCCATTCTGCTATGTCTTTTTTTTTGAGCTCACGTGATACACTCTGAAATAAATGCATGAGTCTAGGCACCACATTGGTTTTAAGGATTTGTAGTCTTGACTGGAAGGGAAGGGCATAGAACCCCATCTGTTCATATCCACTTTTATCTGTTTTATGAGAGGTGGGTAGTTATCTTTATATAGGTGAGTTGAGCTTTTACCTAGTATAACTCCTAAATGTATAATCAAACTGCAGTCCCACTTCATGGGATATTTCCTCTTGAACTCCTGTACAGGCTCTGAGTGTATTGTTAATACTTCTGTTTTTCCCCAATTTAAAGTGTACACTGAAATCTTAGAGAATGCTTCAATCTGGGCAAAAACTTCTGGCAGAGATGTCTCCGGGTCAGCTAGGTATAATAGCACATCAGCTGCATATAGGGCCACTTTGTGCTCCGTGTCTCCTGTTCGCACACCTGTTATTTTGTCGTTTAACCTAATACTTTGAGCTAATGGCTCTATATATGCTGCGAATAGTAATGGGGACAGGGGGCAACCTGTCTGGTCCCCGTTCTAAATGAAAGGCCGTTGACATGTGGCCATTTGCTCCGATGTATGCCTTGGGTGAAGAATTTAACCTAAAGATTATGTCTATAAATAGGGAAGGGAATCCAAAGCCGGCCAGGGTACCTCTCAAAAAAGACCAAGACACCTGGTCAAAGGCCTTTTCAGCATCTAACCCCATTAAATACACAGGCTGTGGGTGTCTCTGTAAATATTCAAGGATGTCTACTGACCTTCTTATATTGTCTAAAGTTTGCCTGCCAGGGACAAAACCCGTTTGGTCACGGTGTATAATTTTTGGCAATATTCACTCCATCCTTCTAGTCAAGATACCGGTGAAAATTTTATAGTCTGAGTTTAAGATGGAAATTGGGCGATATGAAGAGCAGCTAGTAGGGTCCCTGGCCAGCTTGGAATGACCGAGGTTATCGCCTGGGACCAAGACGGATCTATCGAACCCTCCTTTTCCCATAGGCAATTATATGCCCTTGTTAGTAGGGGAACTATATCCTTTCTGAACTGCCGATAAAATTCATTGGGCAGACCATCGGTGCCGGGGCACTTACTGGTCTTCAATCTCTTAATTTCTGTTAGTATTTCTGATGAACTAACCGGAGAGATCAGGATTTGTCTTTCTTGCTCAGAAATCTTAGGGAGTCCTAGTGGGGCTAAAAATGCATCTACTGTCTCTCTAGTCAGGGATGCACCTTTTGAGTATAATCTCTGATAGAAGGTTCTGAAAGTGTCAGATATCTCCTCTATCTTATATTTCCATTCTCTTGTAAACGGATCTAGAATTTTGGTATACTAGCTTTAGCTCTGTTTTGGCGCAGCCTACAGGTCCACAGTCATAGTGCCTAGGTCCCCTCATAGAATCTTTGTCTGAGAAATAGGAGTTTCTGTTTTATCTAGTAGTCCAGGGTTTCTAACAATTCCTTTTTACAGTTAGCTAGCTTTTTACCTTTTCCCCTGTTTAGTTTGTTCTGTTGTTGCAACTCCAGTTCTGTTATTTGCCTTTTCAAAAGTTCTGTTTTACTTTCCCTCTGCTTTTTTAGTCTGGCCGATATTTCAATAAATTTACCTCTAATTACCGCCTTGACTGTATCCCATAACATCGTCGGCAAGGTCTCAGGAGTATCATTTTCTGTAATAGTTTGCGCTATGGTTTTTTGTATCTCTTCTTAAATCTCTTTATTTTGTAGAAGTGAGACATTTAGACTCCAAAAAGTTGTGCACTTAGTGGGTCCCAGGGCAACCTTTAATAACACTGGGGCATGGTCCGAGAGAGCGATGTCTCCAAACCAAAATGCACTGCAAATTCCCAATGAATCTCTAGGTACCAAAAAGTAATCAAGTCTGGAATATGACTGATGGACATGAGAAAAATAAGTGCATTGTCTACTTTCTTTAAGCATTGTTCTCCAGACATCTGACAAACCCAATTCATTTAGAAGGCCCACCACCCGCTTTGCCACATTATTTTCCTTTCTGATTACTTGGGTGGAGGAGTCTTTAGATGGATTGAGTCTTAAATTAAGGTCTCCACCAATAATCAAGTGCCCCTCCGCCCACTCGGATATTTTAAGGAAGAAATCTCTAAAAAAGAGGAAATCCGACCCTGGAGGGGCATATATAGATACCAAGGTCACCATGGTCCCGTTAATTCTTCCCTTTAACCCACATACCTTCCCTTCCCATCCCTAAATGAGTTTGAAGTCTCAAAAGGTACCTTAGATGGCACCATGATTGCTGCACCCCTATGTCTACCCCTATGGTACAAAGAATCCTGGACCACCTGGTAGCCAAACTTTTTAAACTTGTCATGTTCCTCTTTATTTAAGTGGGTCTCCTGCAGCAATATAAAGGATGCCTTCGTTTTACGTAAATATGACCTCATACGATGACTCTTGATGGGATGTGTCAAACCATTCACATTATAAGAAATTATTGTTACATCCCCACTATTCATTTTTGGTATCAGTTTCCCTGTTCCACTGTATGTTCCCCATCTCTTTAAATTTCAAGTTTCTTTCATTCCACTCTTTCTTATTAGCACTCCTCTATATCTTCAAATAATTTAGCTTGACTAATTCAGCAACAGGCTGGCAACAATTAACTCTAAACATTGAGGTATTAACAACAGTAGTATAAACTGAACTGTACTTCCACTGTGTGGAACTCTGCTGTGTTGCAAACAGCAAGTTCTGACTCCAACACCCCCAAATGGATATAATACCCTTTATAATACAGATTTTTCCTAAGTTGGACAAGAAGCTGTGGATTTAAAGTTTACATTTCAAATTGAATGTTTGGTCATTGTGTGTAATTTCAAATGCTTCCTCCACTGCTTACTACTAGTAGGAGAACTATATATAGAATAATGGCTAGGTAGGTGGTTATAATGTAGAGAATACTATATGAGGTGGTGTGTGCAGTGATGAAAGTGAACAGGAACACACAGGAACTAAGTTCCTGTACCTTTTTTGCATCAGGAAAGGAGTTCCTGTACTTCTTCCCACTGGCAATAGAACTGAAATTCTTAAACCAGCAACATAATGACAGTTCTAGGAGTGCAGATACATTGGTCATCCACACTGTTTAGCATTGTCCCCTTCCACTTTAAATCTGACGGAAGTCTTCAATCTGGCTCCTCCCACCCACCTGCGTGGTATATACCTCAGCTCCTCCCCATGATGCCAGATCTTCCTTTCCACTGGAAGATACAGGTTGCCTCACTCGTGTCTCTCACATTTTGTAGGCCCTGGCTTTCAAGCTATTGGTTTTCCCGAAGCTCAAACTCGTTCAAGTTAGTGATCATGCTTTTGCTGAGCATTGATCATGGAGGAGAAATCTTCCCCGGGATTTTGCCGGTGTCGCTGTGGCCAGAAGATGTTGCGCACCGATCCCCACCTCACATGAGTCTACTGCCAAGGTGTTGGCTGTGACACCTCGTCGTGTAGCTTTTGCTTGGCCTTCCATCCCCTTGGATGACCGCAAGGCATGCCTGAAGCTGGGGAGACCGGAAAAAAGGAACCCTCCAGTGAAGTTGAAGGAGGCTAGGTGGACGGTTTCCGCGGCCGCGGGCTCTGCCAATCAGCTGGAACAGATGAAGGCATTCAAGAAAGAAGCCGCTTGCACTTCGGCCAGTCGAAGCTTCTTTGTCCCGCTGAACCTAGGCACCACCTTTACGAGATCTTTTAAGGAGATGTGCCAGTCTCTCCCCACCTGGGGAGAGGTGCCCTCATGCTTGCACTCCTCCCGCTCTCGGAAGAGAGAAAAGGACCCGTTGTCTTTGTCCCAGCGAAGACATTCTTGGGACCGAGAAAGGTCCGAGTCCCAGGAACAAGCGGTCTCGACCTCTGTCGAGATCGCATCTTCGGCCGCCGGCTTCACAGATCTTCTTTCTGGCCAGGGGACCGAGGACGTGGCAGACGAGGTCGAAATTATCCTCGGCCCGATCGACCCTTTGTCGACGGCCGTGGCCGATGACTCATTAGAACAGACTCTGGTCCTGGTATTTTCTGATGAAGAGACCTCAGCTCGCTGGTGTCCCCATTAAGGAAGCAGTTCAAGACCCTAGGGACCCCATCACACCGTGTCTCCCAATCGACTGAGTCAACCTCCTGATCTTGGTCATGGTCCAGGACCCCCCTCAAGAAGCGACCGACTAAAGAGCCATAGCGCTGAAGAAGAGGCGACTACACAGGTCGTCCCTCATTCTCCTTGGATGAGGAGAAGTTCCATGGAAACTCCGCGCCATGAGGATCTTATGTGGCAACAGCTGATCCTGACCAGGCAGAAGCCGGCACCATCGTCCACCCCAGCCATTTCTTGGCTTTGCCCCCAGGCTGAAGCCGACCCTCCAGAACCAAGTCCCTGGTTCCTCCGCCCGTGGGGCCGTCCCGTCTACCGGTTCTGGCTGTCCCTGTCTCTCCACCTATTCGGTTGAACTGCCACCTAAGCAGCCTAAGGGAGGGTCTCCCTCGAAGAGGACCAACTAGACACTGGCCTTCCCAGATGTCTGTTGATTCTGGTCACCCAGACCTCCCTCGGAGGATTGAGGGTGATTTAGGTGGTAGACCGCTGTATCACGACTCTTCAGACTCTGATGTCACCAGGCTGCACTCTCATCCAGGGGATGATGAGTTGTCCGTTGGCATGGGGATGGAGGAAGGCCCTTCCTCCTTCCAAGGGATTCTCCATCTCATTTCTGACTCCACCAGAATGCCCCTGGAACCTATCCAGAAAAAGGAGGAGTACCCTCTCACAGATATTCTGAAGAGAGGGGATACCCTGACGGAGGCCTTTCCAGTGGCCGAAGCCATTGTTGGCCCGGCTCTTGAACTTTAGCAGCGCCCTGCCTCATGCCCAGCACCATCTGCCTGTATGGCCCGCAAGTACGCGGTGCCCATGGGGTCCCTTGCGAGGTTCACGGAGCACCCTTCGGCCGAGAGCCTGGTGACCACCTCTGTGTTCAGATGTACTGGCAGTTCATCCGACACTGACCGACCTCTGGACAAAGAGTCCAAAAATATGGACCACACTGCCCGAAAGGTCTATGCGGCCTCTTTCTTGGGCCTTCGTCAGGCCAGCTTGGCAGTCATTATGGCACACTTCTCTCATGCCCTTCTTGGGCCATTAGGCAAAGTCCTCCCTCATCTCCCCGCGGACATGCAGACCACAGTCAAACAGGTCCATGACCAGGGCCATGCTTTTGCCAAACAGCAGCTCCAGACAGCCCTGGACATCGGGGATTCTTGTGCCCGCTTGATGGCCGCCGCAGTGGCCTCTCACCGCAGGGCTTGGCTGAGGCTTTCCTCCTTCCCGGTGGATACTCAGCACAAGTTGGCTGATGTGCCTTTCCTGGGGACTGACCTGTTTGGTCCAGGAGTGGCTGGTCACCTACAGTGCTTAGAGCAGTTCAACACTACCTTGGATGCCACTTCTGCCAAGGGTTCTTTGGGCAAGAACCAGCAGAAGTAGAAGAGGAATAAGCCCTTTTCGGCATTCTTCCCCTGCGGTTCGGTAGTCCTCCTATCAAGGAGGACAGCAGCATCAGCAGCAGGCTCAAGCTTGGCCTCGGCCCAAGCCTGGACTCCAACAGGCTCGCAAAGGAGGCCAAGGCTCAGGTCCTGGAGCCTTCTCCTCCTCCAAGCCTGCCCAGTGACGGGGTGGGGGTTGCCATCCCTATCTCCGTCACTTCAGCTCTGGGCCCTCCCGTGGGGGGGTTAGCTCCACCACTTCCTTTCCGCCTGGTCCGCTATCACTTCGGACAGGTGGGTTCTCGAAGTGCTTAGTTGGGGACTGCCTCTAGAGTTCGAGCAGTACCCTCCCAGTCAAGCCTGTGCCCCTCTGGAGGAATGGATTCCACATGTACACAGTCGGCTCTTCAAGGCGACATAGCTCAGCTCCTCCGCCAAGGAGGCAGTAGCTCCTGTGGCGGATCTTTCAGTAGACCCAGGCTTTGTTTCCAGGTACTTCCTGGTGCCCAAGCGGATGGGAGGTTGATGCCCCATTCTAGATCTCCACCACCTGAATTGGTTTCTCAGGTCTCACACTTTTGGATGGTACTCTAGCCAGATCATACCATCCTTGGAGCGCAAACATGTGCTTCTGTTCACTGGATCTGCAGGATGCATTCTTTCATGTCCCAATCCGTCCCATCAGCGGTTCCTCCACTTCAGGGTGGAGAGGACCCTGTACGAGTCCCGAGCCATGCCGTTCAGCTGTCATCGGCCCCACGGGTCTTCACCAAATGCATTGCAGTGGTGGCGGCCCATCTTTGGCGTCGAGGAGTCAGAATCTACTCTTACCTCGACAATTGGCTCCTGGCAGGTTCCACCCAACAGGAGGTGGAGAGGTCCAGGGATCTGGCCCTCCAGATCTGCTCGCAACTCTGCCTCATGATCAATGAGGCCAAGTCAGTACTTGTGCCTTCCCAGGTGATGGCCTTCATTGGGGCAGAGCTCGACTCTCATCAAGCCAGAGGTCGGCTCCTGGCGGACAGGGCAGAAGTTCTCTCCTCCTTTGCCCAGTCATTTCTGGTTGGGCACTTGTGCCCTGCCCGGGACTTTCTGCGCCTTCTGGGTTATGTGGCAGCGTGCACCTCGGTGGTCCATTGGGCCGGTTGCACATGCGCCCCCTCCAATGGGAGCTGGCCACCCAGTGGACTCAGCACCACGGTCATTTCAACCAGCTGATCACTGTAACCCAGAAGATGTGGGACACTCGCCAGTGGTGGACTGCCCCAGACCGGTTGCAGGAAAGGATCCCGTTTATCCTCCCTGAGCCGATGGTCGTTCTTATGACCGATGCCTCTCTCATGGGCTGGGGAGCCCACATGGGGGACAACAGGGCCCACCGGTTCTGGAACCCTGAGGAGTCCGATGCCACATCAATCTGTTGGAGATCAGAGCAGTTAGACTGGCACTGTCAGCTTTGTTCCTCAGCTCCGGGGTCAAGTGGTTCAAGCTGAAACAATCACGGGATTTAAGAATGCATGGGATAGACATAAAGGAATTCTAGAGGTCAAGGGTAAGGGAAATAGACTTCTAGGAAAACAAACTGAACTTACAAGCTCAAATGGGCAGACTAGGTGGGCCATAGGCCCTTATCTGCCGACACTGTCTATGTATCTATGTATCTATGTAAGTCCAGACGGACAATACCACGACCATATACTACCTCAACAAACAGGGCGGCATGCACTCCCGTCTGCTGTGCAAGGAGGCGCTCCGTATCGGACCCTCGTAAGCCGGTTGGAGGTGGATCTCCTAGCCATCCATGTGGCAGGAGCCTCGAACCAGCTGGCAGATGCTCTCAGCCGCATAGGACAGACATCCCGTGAGTGGTCTCTCCATCCAGAGGTAGCTTACATCCTGTTCTCCCGTTGGGGCAAACCGATGGTGGACCTGTTTGCCTCTAGGGAAAATGCCAAGCTGAGGCTGTATCATGCCTGCCCCCCTCAGCAGGGATCGCTGCAGGGGATGCCTTCTTAAGGGCCATGGACCCCTGACCTCCTCGCCTTCTCCATTTCCCCTGATCCACAAGGTGTTACTCAAGGTGAGCGGGACAAGGCGAAGGTGATTCTGGTAGCCCCAGACTGGCCGTGCCAGTTCTGGTATCAGAATCTCCTCAGCCTCAGCTGCAGGCCCCGAGGCGGCTTTGCACCGCCAGACCTGATATCTCTTGACCAGGGAAGGTCTTCCATCCGGACCTTCAGTCCCTGCTCCTCACAGCCTGGTACCTGGCGGCTAGAGTTCCAGGCTTTGGGTCTTTCTGAAGATGTCTGCACTGTGGTGGAGGCATCTAGAAAGGAATCGACCAGGAAATGTTACGCCTTCAAATGGAAGAGATTTTCCATTTCGTGTCAGGGTAAGGGCCTGGACCCCTTATCCTGTTCTGTGGCTAACATTCTTGACTACCTTTGGTCTCTCTCCAAAGGGGGTCTGCGGTCTTCGACCTTTAGGGTGCACCTGGCAGCCATTTCTGCTTACCGGGTGCGGCCGGTCAGCCGACATTGGCGCAGGAGACAGTGGTCTGGCGCTTTTTCAAAGGCCTGGATCACATATCCCCTCCAGTTCATGAACCGCCACCTCCATGGGATCTACTTCTGGTTTGGCAAAGCTCATGGGCAAGCCATTCGAACCCATGCACAAGTGTGAGCTCTCACACTTGTAGTCGAACAACCTTCCTGGTGGCTATCCGTCCAGCCAGAAGGACAAGGGAGCTCCAGGTGCTTTTAGTGGACTACCTTTATCTGGTCTTTCACAGAGACAAAGTTGTCCTGTGCCCTCTCCTGAAATTCCTTCCGAAGGTGATGTCAGAGTTTCACCTTAACCAGGTGTTGACTCTGCCGGTATACTACCCTAATTACACCTCGGATGCCGAGTACAGACTCCATACTTTGGACCTGAAACATGCTCTCTCCTATTATAGGGAGAGGATGGCAGAAATTCGTGGAGAGGTTCACCAGCTGTTTGTCACCTATGCTGAAGCTGCTTCTGGCAGACCTGCAGCCAAAGGGACCATTGCAAGATGGATTACATCATGCATAGGTCTATGCTATGAGTTGGCGGGCAAGGAGCCTCCCAGAGGGATAAGAACTCATTCAACCCGCCATACTGCTGCATCGGTGGCAGCTTCCAGGGACATCCCTATCCAGGAGATGTGCCGGGCTGCTACCTGGAAGTCAGCAAACACCTTTATCACCCACTACCACATTGACCTTGATTATATGTTGGATTTCATAACCACAGAATTTAATACGGTTTGTGACGTGTTCGTTCCTAAGTGTAGATTAAGGGTTAAGAACAAATGCCAGGAATGGATAACTTCTGACATGCTAATTAAAATTCAAGAAAGAGATGCTGCATGGCACCTTTATTGAAAATTGCCTGTGTCTGATTCCCTTCTGACGTATAAACACTTACAAAACTTGCTTAAAAAAAAAAAAAAGCTAGTCAGGCAGACTAAAGCTGATTTTGTTCTGCAGAATCAGTACTCTAGCTCTGGAATCAACAGGAGCATTGGTCAATTCTTAAACTACAAAGCAAAACTGAAACTAGTGACATTCTGTTACTACAGATGAAGGTAATACAACAGATCAAATGGGTATTGCCTCTAAAGTAAATCAGTCTCTACAGATGTTTTTAAATTGTCCCTTCATCGTTAACTGTATTAGATTCTGATATTCATTATAGTGGTACTAATTTATCAAATTTTAATTTAAACTTTGACGCCTGAGCAAACACTTCACTACCTCCAGGAATAAAATTCAGATTACATACGAAGCTCTGATATGATAGATTTACGCTTATTTTGATTGGTGTTAGATTTAATGCTGCTACTATTTAATATTTTATTCAATCATTCTTTGAGATTTGCTGAAATTTCACAACATTGGAAGCAAGCTACTGTTGTCTCACTGTACAGGGTTTTATTTAACTCTAAAATTGATTAACGTTTTGATCATAAAAGTGATAAAACTTTGTGAAGATGCATAACTCTTGCCTCACTGTGTTTAACAAAACAGCACTTCTAGAAAATCTATATAAATACTTTCTGTACCTTTAGTATGGTCCCAAGAAAAAACTGCTAATCAATTATTTAAAACCCTGCTGTATAAATCTGGAGATCGAACCATTTCTAAGAATTATCAACCAGTATCACTTTAAGCCCCTATGTCCAAGGTTCTGGATTGAATAGTGTTTGTTAGGGTGAAAAGTTTCTTGATTTCTGAATTTACTAACACCATGTCAGCATGGATTCAGGAGAAGTTACAGTACTGAAACTGCTACTGTGGAACTCACGAGTGTGGACAAAGTTGGTTTGGTAGGTGCATTATTTTGGATTTATCAAAAGCATGCAGTATGGTTAATCATAATCTTCTGTTAATTTGTTTGAAGGAAATTGGCTTGTCTACAAATATGGTACAGTGGTTCTCCGCTATTTATCCAGTCATAAACAATGTTGCCTTGGGTTCAATATCTCACCTCTGAGTGACTTAAGTATGGGTTTTCTCAGGGATCGCTGTTAGGGCCCCTTTATTTAGTATTTTTTGAATGTATTACCTTCTGCAATACAGGGTGAAAATAATTCTGTTATGTGTGCAGACGATAATATTTTATATCGATCTACAGATGATCCCTTGAAATCCGTTCCTATTTACAGCGAGATTTCCCCAATGTCCAACAATGGGTTATTAGACAGTGGAATGCTGCTTAATGTTAGTAAAACCAAATCTTTATTTTTGGGTCTCAGTATAGATTAAAGTCAGTTAGGATCATTACCTTCTTTTCATGACATATATGTGTTACTATAATTGAACAAGTTGCACAGTTTTCGATATTTGGGACTTATGTTGGATCAGCATCTGCCATATCAGGAACACATTAACTACGTTGGTAAAACCGTACATTCTAGATTGGGACAACTTTATAGATTAAGTAACTGTTTATCTGTTTGTTTACGAAAAGTATTGGCTCAATCTTTATTGTTACCGATTAGTGATTATGGATGGACGATTTATTCTTCAGTGTCTTTTTCTAATGTGCTCCATGTGAGAACATTGTATCATAAACTTTGTAGATTTGCAGTTCAGCTTCTCGTTTAACTTGTCATTGTACCTTGTGTGGTGTTGTAGGATGGTTATCTTTCCAGCACAGGTGTTATTTCTAAAAAGGTTATTAGTTATTCAGATACATGTTTCATTTATGTCTGATATTTCAGTTTGTTGCTATTCCTGTTGTACAAGATCTGTTAATGTTGGTAAACTGAACCCTCCCTCCTGTAAGACATCCAAGGTCAAAGATTCTGGACTTTTCATGCTGTAAAATCATAGATTGACTTGCCCAATTACATCTTGACTTGTAATTCTTTGTATGTTTTTAAAAATGTCTGAAGCAGCTTTGTTTATCTCATTCAGCTTGTTCTTATTATAATTAATCTGCTTGTTATTTGTACTGTATTGTAATGTGTTGTTGCGTCTGGGTCCCCCATGAAAATGGCCATTTGATGACCTTCTGTTTTTATACCCGGTAATCAAATTTTAAATAAAAATAAATAAAACCCAAGCCACTGAATATGATTACTATTCTGCTAAAATCCTGCTAGCTAGGGAACATGAATTCCGTTCATATTGAAGAAAAATGCTTTTATATTGGGAGTTTAAATTTCAAAATAATTTTGACTGGAGTATCATTTTAAAGGTTTCCTTCGCTGCTTGTTAGTAACACAAGTTTGGGTGACAAAAACATGACACCTAGGATAAGGAGTTCTGCACTGTGCTGGGTGTGGCCCAGCATGCTATCTGGGAGATGAATGCTGGCTGTTGTTAGGAGGTGGGTGCTATACATGTTATAGCTGGCATGCTGTATATACTAATCTGTGGCCCACAGTATGTTCAGTGCAGTGCTTACAGCACTAAAGGAGCTTAACTGTATTCTCTAGTTCCAAAGTCCTGTTAGCAAGGGTATATGAATTTTGTTTATATTGGAGAAATGCATCTTTACATTTCAAATGTATAATCGACAGGAGTGGCATTTAAAATGTTTGTCTCCTCTTGCTATTAAAACAAGTGTGTCTGCCCAAAATATCATCCATTGTGTATGGAACAAACACATTTGTCAAGAACAATTAAGGCCAATGGCACAGGAGAAAATAAGCCAAAATTACTGATTCGCAGTTTCTCGCAGGAAAGTGCTAATCAGTCGTAAAAATGCATAGCATGCAGTACAGGCTGATTAGCAAAATTGAAAATGCTTTAATTTTTATGTATTGTAAATGTGTATACCTGGAAAAAAAAATTAAAATTTGTTTAACAGTCTAGTGTTATGCGGTGCAATTCAGAAAATGGTTGGCAGTACCTTCTAATATATGTAGCATTTTGCTGTGCTTATACCAGCTGTTCATTATGCTATAGAAGTACAGTGGCCTTAAAAAGTATCCTATTCAAAATGAGTAATAAGTAGAAACTTAGATGTTTATGGGAGAAAGGACTCCTGGTCCATCAAGTCTGCCTGGGTTCTTCCTAGGTCCTAGATTACATCACAAAAGTACAGTGGTGCAGAAAGATATACAGAAGTACAACTGTGTAAAAGTACAGTTTTCAATGAGATGGCAAAATTAGATGTGAAAAAACATGGCGAAAACTGTGTCTAAAAACTTCTAACAGGAGCAGGCAAAGTGAACTCTAAGGAGGTGCTTGAGAGAATGGAGTGAAGGGGAGGGTTGGAGGTGAGTAGGAATTTTTTTCCAGAGTAAGGGGAAGCAGACAGAAAATGCACTCACCAGTAGCAATTTTGGAGCAAGGGATAAGAAATGTCTGTGAATCAGAGGAGTGGAGCTTACCAGTACTTGGAGAAATATGACGATGCCTGTACTCAAGGGGGAGGAAGGTTTAGGTGGAGAGAGCAGTGATGCATAGAAGGAGGGGAGTTAGTGGTAAAACAACAGGAGTTAATGAGAGGGTCTTGTCTGGCTAAGGTGAACTATGGGCAGTGCTTTAATTTAAATCCATTTGTATAGTTGAACTCTGGCAAAATCATTTTGAGAAGGATCTCACAGTGGATTAGGAGGGATGGCAAGAATGGTGCTGTGGGCATTCTAATGTCCATGAAAACAAAGTAAACAGTTCAAGGTCCCAAACAGCTAATCTAGCTTTACATTTGAAAAGATATGATATCAACTGAATTTACAATGGCCTGGCTCAGAATATTCCATTTTATTTCTTTGTAATTTTCAACCAGGAGCTGTATACTAAGCTATTATAGCTTGTTTCCAGGTGTGTCCTGAGGGGTGCATTGCAGGGAACTGTTTTATTGATGGCCATGATGTAGGGAAAGTCTGTACTCTTCTTTGATATGTGCCATGGGATATTTTACTTCTGCCTTGACAGTGACCAGAGATGGGCAGGTGGGACTTCACTTTAATGTCTCATGCAAAAGATGGACCTAGTGCAGCACCTCACTCCCCCTTCTGCCATCAGAGGTTCATTTTCACTAATCTGTTAACAGCATTAGCAGGCACAGCAACTACTCTGTTGCAGGACCTGGTGGCCACACCTAGAACCGATACATTTTGCCCATTGAGTTAGTTAGGCAGTAGGGAGCCAAAATGTGGCAAGAGTTTTCAAGCACTGTGTGGATGCTCCCTGCCATCTTTACACTGCTGGCAATTAATTTTCTATCCTCCTTCATGGGCCTTCAAGTCTCTGTACATACCCTCGAATACACAAGCAGGGCTCCAATGTATAGATGTGCCTGAAACTATTGATAACTATGTGCCACATACAGGAGCTGAAAAAATAAAAAAAAGTTGCATGTGTAAACGTGCATGTTCCTCACAGTAAACACCTCCTCCCTTTTTTTAAATTTTTTTTTATGTTTTTATTTTATTTGCGTGATTCGGTAAACCTTTGAGCTCAGTGCTCATTTGCAAAGGTTCCACGTCAAGTATAGTAACATACAGTTCTAGGGACATGGATATGTTGTTCATCCACACTCATTGGCAGTATCCTTGCCGCTTTAAATCTTGCCGGAAGGTCTTCAAGCTTGCTCCTCCCACCCACCCGGGTGGTATAACTCTCGGCTCCGCCCCATGCGCCAGATCTTCCTTACCGCTTGGAAGCTCAGGTTCCTCATCCGCTTCTGCGCTTATGACTGGTCTCGTTTCTCCGCTTTATGGATTTAAAATAAAAATTTGCAAAAGACTTCAGTCTCGATCCCTCGCTGCTGCGATGGACAAATCGACTCGCAGTTGGAGATGCCCATGCGGGTATGAAGATGTCTCGGGCGGATCCACACTCCACGTGTGTCTACTGCTTAGGCCGAGCACGACCCGCAGGCTTGCGACCTGTGCTCATCTTTCTCGACCTCACGTCCTCGAAGACCGTGCTGCCCGATTGCAACTGGGCCGTCGAGAAGCGTTCCCTCCGGTGAAGTCAAGGAGGCCCGGTTGGCGGTGTCCGGCGGCGGGCTCGGCGGATCAGCTTTCGGCGGATGGTAGATCCTCGAAGAGGAGGCGGCGCGGGTCGGATCTTCCTCGGCCGCGTATTTATCCCGCCTTCTGGGTCTTCCTACACGGCTTTAAGGAGCTTTGGTCTGTCCCTTCACTAAAGGAGAAGGCTCGCGCCTGCTGGACCTTATTCCCGGTCCAAAAGAGGGACAGGGTAAGTCCGTCGACGCCTTGGAGCGGAGGTCCTTCCGGGGCCGTCTGCCGGTTTTTCGTCGACTGGCCGCTTCGCCACTGGCCTCACGGTGTCCCTCGCCAGGTCGGTGACCGAGACTTCATCGATGAAGTTTCTAGATTTTCTCGACCCATTGGACGGCTGTCGCTTTAGCAGCCGAGATTCCCTCTCCTGTCCTCTGGAGGAGTTGAGGATCCGTGGCTCGTCTGTGCCCGGTCCGGAGCCTCGGATGGACCTTCCAGCCGGCGAGCGCCGTTCCGCCGACACCTCGCCGCACCGACCCGAAATTCCGGGACTTTGGTCTCGGTCCGGGATCTCTTCGGGTCCAGCCGCTCCTGTTCGCCATAGGCGGTCCGGTCTCGGCCTCAGGTAAGCCAAGCGTCACGCCGTCTCGGCCCTCCTCCCTGAGGGAGGCTTCGCGAATTACGCCGACGCTGACGAGGATCTTGTGTTGCAACAGTTTCTCCTGGCCGAATAGCCGACCGCGCCTTCCCGGCCATTAAGTGTTGTCACCGAACGGCCGACACAACCCCGACTTGTCCGAGGAGCCTATTCCCAGGCGGTTGTTCGCCAAACCAGCTGCTCCACCGATTCCGTGGAACCTCCGCCTCCACAGCCACCATTGGGGTCTGGACCATGACTCGGTCGACCAAGGGTTTACCCCATCGGCTGTCAGTTACCCCCTACCCCATTCGACCTCGCAGGGATGGGTGGCTCAGGCCAGAAGGTAGCTTTTTCGCGGACTCTTCCGAGTCCGAAGATGATCTCCTTCTTCTGCCGCACTGGACTTGGAGTCTTCAGGAGGTCAGTCAATGGACGATAGCCCGTCGCCTTCCTAGGACTGCTTCAGCTCATCTCGGAGTCTACCGGATGGAGCTCTAACCAAGCCCAAACGTGGGCCAGGTATCCCCTCACGGAGATCTCTGGACCGAGGGATTCTCCGACGGAGGCCTTCCGTGGCCGAGGCCATAGTGGGTCCGGCACTGGAACTTGGCAGCGCCTGCTTCCTGCCCTGCGCCGGCCAGGATGGCCAGGAAGTATGCGGTCCCTACCGGTTCCTTGTCCGTTTTTCGGAACACCTCTGCTGAGGGTTGGTTACCGACAGCGGCCGTGCCCCGGGCAACGCCTGTGGATGTGGACAAACCTCCTGACAAGGAGTCCAAGAAATTGGACTACCGGTAAAGTCTACGCTCTGGCCCTTCTCCGGTCTGCCGAAGGCCAGTTCGAATCTCCTGGCACATATTTCTCATGCCCTGTTGGGCTCCCCTGGATGAGGTCATCTCATCTTCCCGCCCGATCTGCAGACTACGGTTAAGCAGGTGCGGACCAGGAGCAGGGCAGTGGCCAAACAGCAGCTCCAGACTGCTTTGGATATAGGGGACTCATGTGCCAGATCGGTGGCGGCGCGAGTGGCTATGGGTCAGGGGCTTGGCTGAGGATATCCACCTTTACTCGGATACCCAGCACAAGTTGGCTTGATGTTTCCTTTGGGACTGACCTCTTGCCCTGGGGGTGGAAGGTCACCTGCAGAGGATCGAGAAGTCCAATGCTACCTTGACCTCGGTCTCTTCGCTACAGAAGGACAAAGGCCGCGATAAAACCACAGCCTAAGCCCTTCGTCCTTCTGCCCCGGCGCGCCTGCCCAGTGTTAACGTCAGGGCCAGTAGGCTCGACCTTGGCATCCCAAACCCAAGTCACGGCTTCCTCTAACAGGAGGCAGGGAGGAAAGGGCCCGGGAGGTCTCCTCGCCGTCCCTCCTCCAAGCCTGCCCAGTGGACGGGCTGAGGGGGGTGTCCTTCATCCCGTCACTCATTTCCCTGGGTCTCTGGGGACGGCTCCGCATTTGCCCACCTGGTCCGCTGTTACCACCGGACAGGTGGGTCTTGAGGTGGTGGGAAAGAGGCCTGCCTGGAATTCGAGCAGGCACCACCCTTCAGAGCCGCAGCCTCGGGGCTTCGGGGATCCCCAGCTCACTGGCGGCTCTGTCGACATGACATCACCTCTCCTCCAGAAGGAGGTGGTAAGAGAGGTGGTGGACCCTCCTTCAGACCCAGGGTTTGTGTCCAGGTACTTCCTGGTTCCGAATGGACGGGGCTGGCGCCCATTTCACCTCCACACGACCTAAACAAGTTCCTATGGTCTCGAACCTTCAGGATGGTCACTTGGCTCAGATAATACCATCCTTGAACGGGCGGTGGTTCTGCTCTCTGGACTTGCAGCGATTTGCCACGTCCCTATCCGTCCGTCTCCTCACCAGATTCCTTCGCTCCGAAAGGAAGGATCTCTTCGAGTTCCAAGCCATGCCCTTCTGGCTTGTCTCCAGCTCCCAGGTTCTTCACCAAATGCATGGCAGTGGTGATAGCATTTCTGCGGCCGAGGGTCCGGGTGTACCTTACTGAGCCGACTGGCTGATAGCAGCTCCTCCAGGAAGGAGGCGGATGGTCCAGAGATCTGGCCCTCCAGGTCTGCTCAACTGGGCCTCCTTATCAACGAGGCCAAGTCGGAACCGAGCCAAGCAGGTGATTCATTCATCGGGCGCAGCTCGACTCTCTTGAGCCAGAGCGCCGCTCCCGCGGACAGGGCGAGGTTCTTTCCTCCTTTGTCTGATCATTTCTGGTTGGGCATTGCGCCCTGCCGGGACTTCCTGCGCCTCCTGGGTCTCATGGCGGCCTGCACCAGCGTGGTCCGTTGGGCCCGCTGGAACATGCGACCCCTTCAGTGTGGACTGGCCAGCCAGTGGTCTAACGCTGCGATCCCTTTGACCAGCTTTGTGTCGGCGAATATAGGGATGTGGGAACGCTTCCAGTGGTGGACCGCTCCAGATCATTTGCAGGAGGGCATCCTGTCAGTCCGCCCTGAGCCGACGTCTCTCTGTCGACTGACAGCTCTGATGGGTTGGGGTGCCCATCTGGGGGAACACCGGGCTCATGGCCTCTGGTCCCCACGGGAGTCCCGATGCCACATCAACCTGCTGGAGCTCCTAGCGGTCCGCCTAGCTCTCACCGCCTTTGCTCCGTTCCTCCGGGGTCAAGTGGTCCGAGTCCAGACGGACAATACCACGACCATGTACTATCTAAACCGCCAGGGCGGGACGCGCCCATGCTTCTATGCAAGGAAGCTCTCCGTGATTTGGTCACTCGGGCGAGCCTGGAGAAGCGATCTCTAGCCATTCAGTGGCAGGAGCCCTCCAACACCCTGGCCGATGCCCTGAGCCGGATAGGGCTGCATCCCACGAGTGGTCTCTCCTGCCGAGGTAGTACAGCATCTGTTCTCCCTTTGGGGACACCTCAGGTGGACCTGTTTGTCTCCATGGAGAACGCGGGTTGAGTCTGTTCCATGCCCGCCCCTCAGCAGGGCTCCGCTGCAGGGGATGCCTCTCGAGGCAATGGACCCCGGTCTTTTACTGCCTTTCTCCATTTCCCTGGATCCACAAGGTAGCCTTTGGCGAGGAGGGACAAGGCGAGGTGATTCTGATAGCCCCAGACTGGCCTCGCCAGTTCTGGTACCCAGATCTCCTCAGTCTCAGCTCCAGGACTCGCGAGCTTCCAGCTCGCCCGGACCTGCTTCTCAGTCAATCAGGGAAGGTGTTCCATCCGGACCTTCAATCCCTGCACCTGACGGCCTGGTTCCTGAGCGCTAGAGTTCCAGGCTTTGGGTCTTTCCGGCGAGGTCCTCAATGTAGTTGAGGCGTCCCGTAGAGTCGACTCAGAAAATGTTATGCCTTCAAATGGAAAAGGTTTTCCATTTGGTGTCAGGGCAAGGGCTTGACCCTTCCTCCTGTTCCTTGGCAAGCATCTTGGACTATTTATGGTCCCTTTCTAGTCAAGGGCTTAGGTCGACGACCTAGGGTGCACCTGGCAGCTATCTCTGCTTACAGGCGCGGGCGGAAGCAGTCGGTGGCAGCAGGAGAAAGGTGGTCTGGGCGCTTTCTAAGGCCTTGATCACATTCCTCCAGTCAAAGGAACCCCCACCTCCATTGGATCTACTGCTGGTACTGGCAAAGCTCATGGGCAGCCATTCTAACCTATGCACAGGTGTGCTCTCTCTCACCTGTCGTGGAAGACCGCCTTCTTGGTGGCTACACACAGCCAGAAGGATGGGAGAGCTCCAGGCGCTCCATCGAGTCTCCTTACCTGGTCTTCCACAGGGACAAGGTTGTCCTCGCCCCCCACCAAATTCCTTCCAAGGTGGTGTCGGAGTTTCACCTTAACCAGGTGTTGACTCTGCCGGTGTTCTACCCCAATCACACCTGGAGGTCGAATATAGGCTCCATACTCTGATCTCTGTGAAGGGCGCCGCTTATTATAAGGAGCGCACGGTTGAAATTCGGGGAGAGGTTCGCCAGCTGTTTGTCACCTACGCTGAAGCCGCATCTGGCAGACCTGCAGCCAAGCGGACGATAAGCAGGTGGGTAACCTCCTGCATAGATCTCTGCTATAAGTTAGCGGGCATGGAGCCTCCCAGAGAGACTGAGCCATTCTACCCGCCACTGCTGCAACGGTGGCTGCTTCCAGGGACGCCTATCCAGGAAATCTGCAGGGCTGCTACCTGGAAGTCAGCAAACACCTTCATTACCACTACCACATCGACCTTGAGTCACGCCGGGATGCTGGTTTTGGGGCCCTGCCTCCAGTCTCTCTTCCCAAGTAAGTATATGGGGGTGTGCGTCTTGCCTCCCTCCTCCCGGAGAACTGCATAGAGTCTGCCAATGAGTGTGGATGAACAACATATCCATGTCCCTAGAAATACAGGTTACTCACCTGTAACAGGAGTTCTAGGAATGGTATATGTTGTTCATCCCTGACCCCACCACCTCGGCTTCGACGCACAACCTGAGCTTCCAGCGGCCAGATCTGGCGCCATGCGGAGCCGAGTTATACCACCCGGTGGGTGGGAGGAGCAAGCTTGAAGACCTTCCGGCAAGATTTAAAGCGGCAAGGATACTGCCAATGAGTGTGGATGAACAACATATACCATTCCTAGAACTCCTGTTACAGGTGAGTAACCTGTATATTTGGATACAGGCAGCTCAGATGAGCATTAGTCAATATAACCAGAAACCAATGTGCTATACATGTTATATTAGCTGACCAAGGCAGGTATGCCCATACTAAATCAGTTGATAATATAAATGCCAGAACTCCTAAACTAGCAAAGAGAAAGGGGGAGGATAGAGGGAGGGCAGAAGACAAGGTCATAAGCGGGCATAGGTGGGCTTGGGGGGGAGGGGAAGGGTAGACACGGTGGGCCTGAGCTAGAGTGTTAGGGGTTAGGAGAGGCACCTGCATGAGGATTCACAGGTGAGTTCCTTCTTGAGGGCTTTCTTGAAAAACGTTACTTTAGGTAACTCTGAGACAGAAGTAGGAAGGTTATTTAACCATTGTGCCGCCCGACAGGCAAAGGATCATTGGCCCTGGCTAGTTCTGTGTATGGGGACTAACAGTGCGTGTCTTATCATGCTCCTGGTAGTATACTGGTTATAGATAGTTCCGTGCATTAATGTCGCCCGAAAGATAAAGTGGTAAAATATATAGCTGGCAGCTCATCACGTGCAAACAGGTTGCCCGGTGCAAAACATCGCTGAGTGAAACACTGAGTGCGCACAGTTGGATCTAGCAAAAGCAACACTGTACAGGTCTACACCCTCTTCCTGCAGAGGCCAGGTGCGTTTTCGGATAGTGTAATGGCAACTCACTGTAAAGTTTGCTCACCTAGAGAACCAATACTGTACAGTACATGTAAAACCTACTCCTACCAGCTGTGACGTCCTGTCCCATTGTGCACCTTCTTGTCGTGGTGTCGGTGTCCTTCCATGCCCACAATATGCTGAGGCGGAGTAATGATAGCTGTGTGTGGCCAGGGTCCATGCAGCAGGTGCAAGAGGGTGGCAGCCTGCTGACGTGGGAAGTGGGGGGTGAGGGCCGGACAGCACAGGGGAGGGCTTCGTTCTTAACAGCATGGGCCGCTTCCATCGCGTACTTAAATGTCGTGGTCATGACATCACAGACCATAACATTGCTGGGTGAACGATCGTAGGATGGAACAGTTTGCAGGCAGGGAGTAGGGGACATGCCTGTTGGTGCACCTCCCCTGTATCCTCTCAATGGGTGCAATGGACAGGGGGATCCCATGCATGTTCCCTGTCACCCTTCAGGATCCACTTGTAGTCTAGTTCGCCAGTGGGGTGGTAGACCCCTGTGCAGCCTTGAGTACATGTCCCTGCCAATGCCTCCTGCTCTGTGCGCTGGCATCCTGTACTGGGGTGGAGGTGGTGTGACCTGGTTGTCCGTGGCCTCCTGGGGTACTCCTCTGCATTGCCTCTCCCAATCACATCGCAAGCTGCCACCCTCCTGCATCTGCTGCACAGACCTGGCCACACACAGTTATCATTACTCAGCCTCAGCATATTGTGGGCATGGAAGGACACCGATACCACAATGAGAAGGTGTACAATGGGACAGGATGTCACAGCTGGTAGGAGTAGGTTTTACACTGCATTGTACAGTATTGGTTCTCTAGATGAGCAAACCTTACAGTGAGCTGCCATTACACTATCCGCAAATGCACCTGGCCTCTGCAGGAGGGGTAGACCTGTGCAGTGTTGCTTTTATAGACCAACTGTGCACATGCAGTGTTTCACTTTGCACCGGTGACCTGTTTGCACTAATGAGCTACCCAATATATTTTCTCACATTATCTTTCCGCAGTATTATCACGGAACCGCTATAGACAGGGTGGAAGGCGGGGGGGCAAGGCCTGCAAGTGCTTTCCTGGCCAGTAGGATACACTGGTACATTACCTGCTCACGCAGAGGAAGAGAGCCAGTAAGGGAATGTAGAGAGCAGCAGTGTGCGAGTCCATGATGAATCGACATGCCTTGTTGAGCAGTACCTTCACCCTATCCAGGACAGTATCAGTTTCTGCCCCAAATAGAGAGACCAGAATTGATGAGTAGAAGGACAGAGCTGGTTACAGCTAGTGCTTTGCCTTGTGAGTTAGGTTCAGACGCTGCCTGAAAAGAGCTCCTAGTTTTCTGTTGGAAAGGCCACAATGATGTCCACATGCTCCACAAAGGTGAGTGACTCATCCACTGTAACCCCCAGGTATCTGATGGAGAACACTTGTTCAAGCAGGTCACCCTGTTTGTTTAAAATGGCCAGGGGGCAACATTGCTTCTTAGGTGGGTACCGGCAAAAAGCGTGGTTTTAGTTTTTATTTTTATAATTAAGGGCAAGCTTATTTTGCTTGAACCAGCAATCAAGGGACTCAAAGCTGCTTAACAGCCCACTAGTGAGGGGGGCCCCATACTGTGGACTGCTATTGAAGATGTCCACATCATCGGCATCAAGCAACATCCAGTAGGGCACGCTCTGGGGAAACCATGA
Source organism: Neoceratodus forsteri (assembly GCA_016271365.2). Lineage (NCBI taxonomy): Eukaryota > Metazoa > Chordata > Ceratodontiformes > Ceratodontidae > Neoceratodus > Neoceratodus forsteri. Next base: position 878,781,051 of record CM057456.1, read on the forward strand.
ATAAAGAGACTGAAAAGAAGAGGTCCGAGTGTTGATCCTCAGTGGAATTCAGCAGAGACACGCTGCACTTCACACCCCATCAATCTTAACCTCTGGGTGCGCCTCTTAGAGGTAGCAGCAGAACCATGACATTTCCTCAGGAGAGAAACCAAGGCAGTGAAGTTTTAGCAGCAACAGAGGGTGATCAACAAGCTTGAACACCTTGATAAGATCCACATAGGTGGTACCCACTAGATGACCATTGTCAAGGGTTTCACGTGTAGTTAGTGAATTCAATGAGTGCAGTAGCAGTATTGAGCATTTATCTAAAGCAATGTTGTTGGCTGCACAGCAAGTTGTATTTATCGAGGTAAGAGACAAGCTGATCGGAGACTATTCTTCAAGTGCTTTTAGAGAGGGGGGAGGTGGCGATGGGCCTGTAGTTGAACACACTGGTACAATCTCCACTCTATGTACATGCACAACTGTGGCAGCCTTCCAGATTCAGGGAATTGGCATAACTGCAGGGAGACGCTAAAGATCTTTGTCAGAGGCAATGCCACCTCTTCAAAGACATGAGCCAGCATTAGCATGTCGATCTTGTCACTACCAACCCTTGTTTTGCCAATAACTCTTCTTGGGTATTTGATAGTTACCTTAGGAGAGTCTTGCTTGAAATAGAATTTGGGAAGGTTACTGCATGGTTGCCCTGCACCTTCTGCACAATCACTCACGGATCCCATGCCTGTAGGCTGGACTGAAGTTAGGTCAGTGAATGCAGAATTGAAAGCATTTGCTATGTCAGCCGGGGTTGTGAGCACTTGGGTCTTGGAGATGAGCATGGTTGGGGGTGATCGATCACCACAACCCATAAGATCCTTTATACACTGTCAGAATTTCTTCCCATCGCTCCAGCTCTGCCTTTGCAGGTTATTGTGGTAGTCTGCTTTGGCCTTCCTGATTAACCTGATGCACTTGTTTCAAGCCTTGCAGTACCTTTGTAGGTCTCTTTAGAACCCAGTGGCTTTGGCTAGACACCAGAGATTATCCCTGTCCCGCATCAGGGCATGTAAAGAGGGTGTGATCCAGCTTGCAGAAATGCCTTTTACTTTGCACCTTTTGAGAGGGGCAAATTTGTCACAGACTTTTAATGGTATAAATACAGAAAAAGTCTCAAATAGTAGTAGTAAAAATCTTTATTTTTATACAGGAGTATAACTGATATTACAAAGTCACACTGTTAGGATCAAAGTCCCATTTGCAAGGTGGTCCTGTTTTAGTCTTGTAAAATCACTATTACGACTAGTACAAAAATGTAATACAACCACTCATATGTCAGTGCTACCAAACATAATATTCAACATTTAACGGCTTGCATTCAACAGTACATTATTCCATCTGCTCTGCATACTACTGAGATTGCCATCAGTTAACCATTACACGTGCATTTACAGGAGAGTTCTTTTCTTACTTGGGTGGAAAAACGTATTATAGTCTTAGCTAACTTTGTTCACTAATCTTAGCCCGCACAGTTAGTGCATTGTACAGAAAGGTCATCTCCCCACATTTATTTCTAACCTTTGGTATTTTAAACTTCCTTTAGAAAATGGGCTAGATTGTAGGAGCTGTTTGATTGGCTGAGAGCCACAGCAGGGAGGTACATTAATTTTCAATAGACGCCCGCATGGAAACAAGTGCGCATTCGAGGTGCCCCATTACTGAGAGTATACGGGGGCGCCCCGAATGTTCAAAGAGAAAGTAGCTGCCATTTCTTGCCTCGCTTAGTGAGGCGTGAGGCCGAGGCCCTACAACTATTTTTCTGACAAATGCAAGAGGTTTCACTTTAAAATGTTAGCTTAGTACGTCGGGCGCTAAGCGCCATCTGGTCACAAAACACATTTTTCCCTAAATTTGAAGTACTAGCCAAGTGCTAGCATGTTGCGTACAAGTGTTACTGCAAGACAGTCACGCTTCGCTTCTGCGCTTTCACTGACTGCATTTCATGCTTGCAGAAAACAAACAGAAAAACACTTTTATTTAAAATCAATTACCTTACTGTGGCTCCTTACATCCTCTGCCATTCTTAACTCATAAGCCTCCCAATCAGCGAGAAGATACAGACATTCGTGGCAACATTTCCAGGAACACTGTCCTCCTATAGCAGTGCCCTCTACTGACAGCTCTGACAAACAGGGAAATGCAACTGACAGGCAGGGATTACTTTACTTAAAACTTTCTTTTTAATATATTTGAAAGATTTTATTTTCATTCTATTCCAATATTTCTACTAAAAAAACCTTAAACTTATGCCCATTTTCTAAGCACAATAATACCCTCCAGGGTGGGCGGTATGGGCAATACCAGACCTTCCAAGGGCTATAAGGCCCTCTGCCTGCGGTGTCTGGCCTCATTACGCCTCTTGGCGGTCCAGTATTGCCCAATACCGCCCACCCTGTCGGGTATTATTGCTTGCTTGGTAGTTATTTCTGAGATTATGCTTATGTTCAACTTTTGTTATTTTTTTCACTTAAGTATAGTGGTTTTTGATCCCTTTCAACTTTATACATTAATTGGCCCACATTTGTTGTCTCTTTTGCTCCAGAGGTAGCCAGTTCAATAGATCATACATAATACAACTGTGTGTTTGATAATCGCATCTTAGTATTAAACGAGCCATCTGATTATACAGCACGTCTGTTATTTTTAATTGGGTTTTATTTGTCAAGCTATACATGTGGCTACCCAAATACTCACCATCACCTCTGAACATTTAGGCTTATGTCTTTGTTTTGAATGTAAATCTTAAAATTGTTTCTAAATCAGTCTTTTCCACAGAGCCACACTCTTTGGTCTTAGAGCTAAAGGCTACTGGACCCTGTGGAAACCTGACATTTTGTGGCCTGTGGAGCTAGTGCCTAGCACTGATGCACGGTATTGTTCTTGTGCCTGCAGAGTATATAGTGGTGCAGGCCCCAGCTGCCTCCTTCCTTTTTATATTTGCTTGTGCATGCGCCAAGAAAAGTTTTGTTACAAAAAATGGCATTTCAGAGGTGTATCACTGCTGAGCCCATTGCAACTCATACTGGAAGGGGCTTGGCAGTCCAGACCAATAACCATGCACTGTGGTCGTGACACCACTTGCAGCTTGCTGGGTGGAAACTTGGTGTAGTTGAAAGGTCCAAGCCACTCCTATCAGAGGGGGTGTAGTCCTTTCATTTGCATGAAACCAGTCAGCAAGCAGCCTGAGAGTGATTGCAAAATATTTTTCTATCTGTCTTCTATCTGCCCACCTCTGGTAGCTTCTTTCTCCCCACCCCTCCAGGTCACTTTCGCCCACTTACCATTTCCAATCTTTAAATATATATATATATATATATATATATATATATATATATTTTAATATGTAAGTGGACCAGGAATTCTCCACCGGTATTGCTTCTCTTGACTCCCTTCAGGTCACCTGTCCCCATTCTCTTATGTAGAAGTGCACCGGGCACTACCCCTGATGACACCAAACATAAGCCTGACATTGGGGTGCCCAGTCTCAGTGTCAGAATATCCCTGAAATGAAGAAGACCCTCTCTTGATGGTTTTTTTTTAACCTGTAAAATAGAAAACTGTCCCTGTTGATCTGCTCCCCCCACACACACACACACACACACACCCATACACCCTCACTCACCTGAACATGTCCCAGGGCAAAGATCCACTTTTGATTGAAGACACGCTTGCTGCTGGAACGCTGTCTGCAATATGAGAAACTAAGGTAAATCACGGTTCAATTGGCCAGATTTGAAAAATGACAGCTATCATGTTTGTGAGGAGTGATGAAAATAATATGTTGAAAATTTGGGTCAAAGTATTTAAAATTACCAAAGTTACAAGCAAGTGTAGAAACATTTTTATCGCATGTGACGAACTGTTGCCATTTTTACATGCTTTGGACCCCAACTTTTCAACATAGCTTTCTTATGATCCCACCTCATGAACAAGGGTGGTGAAAATTTTCAAATCTTGCCTGAAAGGTGATTTTGCAACGTGACTGTGAAATCACCTTTTGGGCCCAATTTGCATAATTCATTCATCAGTGGTCATGAGGTGGGATTCCAAAAAGGCCACGTTTAAAATTTGGGGCCAGAATAAGCAAAAATGACAAAGTTATGCATCTGAGTTCAAAAACCCATTGAAATACATTGAACCATGTGTTTTTGCACCTGTGGTGCGGAATGACATTTCAGTGGTGCGGAATGATGTTGGGATTTGAAAGATTTTTCTGCAGAGTTCATAAGGTGGGGTAATAAGAAGACAATGCCACAAATTTGGTGTACAAATATGGTAAAATGCCCAGGCTATGACTGAACATTACAGTATTTCAACATTCACTCATAACTTTGCTAATTTTCAGTAGTTTGACTCCAAGCTTCTTGGTAATGTTTTTTGACTTACTATAATTTTGTCTCAGCCTTACGACATCAGATGCTGTTTGAAAACTGTTATGGTAGGTAGGGTAACTGAAAAATCAAGTTATTCTGGTAACATGTCTATTTTGGACCACCACTCCTCTATGTGGGTGTAGTAGTATAGAACAGTCTCTCATCCAGGAATCTAGGCGCCCCAGTTGTAAAAAGAAATGGTGGGTGCCCGGCAGATGCTATGTGTCTGGTTCACTAGACCACTCGATCTTAACCTAATTCTCACAAGAAAAGAAACAGTGACAATATGTCCAGGTCTAGTTCTCAACAATGCCCTGAGGGCAGGGTTATACGTGAGAGAAGTTCTGGTGTCCCTCCTTCATTACCCTATGAAGGAGGTACAACACCAGTCTACCATAACAAATGTTGATGTCATTATGGTTATCAATAATGAGTCAGTCTCTGTCTGAAGGAATTCACTGTGTAGCCCCCTTATGAAGTCTCACAAGACTGACATTATGGTAACCGTCTCATTGGTGCAACAGTAAGGCAGTTGCTCCAGGAAGCAGGTAACCAAGTTCGGGAACAAGCCTGTTTCTTGAGGATTAGCTGGGAAAGATCGGCGTCCCTAGGACAGTGTCCGGGAGAAAGGGTGTGATGGTGCTGGAGCAGCGCCACCTGGGTGACCGCAAGTAAAGTTGCGGGCTCGATTGCCTTGGGAAGGGGAGATACTTGCTGATGCCACATGGCAGCATACTCAGATGTGTGGCCTTGCTCATGATATAGTGAAATCAACCTCATAAAGGGGCTAGAAACAGATGAAAATGTCCTCGTCACCCATAGATGACAGGTCCCAATACCTCCGGTCCTCCGTCCTGCCACCACCCATCACCTGATGAGCGACTGGTTTCGGGGTTCAAACAACATGAAGTCTTGCTGTATTCAGATATACGGCAGTTAGCCCCAGCACTTGAACTGCCCCAGAGAGGAAAGAGTTAACTCCATGCAGAAGCATGGAACATTGAGCTCGAGCTCGGTTTTCAAACCTCTGTCTGTGGTACTTCCCAGTGTAACCGTCAAATTCTTTACTCTGCCTAACAGTGAAGTCGCTCCAGAGATTTTCTCTGCTTGGTTCGGTATAGTAAAGCGTTTGGTTTTAAAAAACATTTCTTTATTATTTTTGGGGGGATTTCCAGCCTCTGTCTACGGTACAGGTAGTGTTGTAGATAGGTAGTGACTGTGTTTTTATTTTATTTAACTGTGGAAATAGTTTGTCTCTTCGGTTTCTTTTTGGTCGGTCCGGTTAGGAACCGACCTTGTGAATTCTCTAATTTTAAATAATATCTTTCTGGGATTAGAATGGTGTTCTGGTACCGATCGGTTTCAAAAGAACTGGGCTTTTTCTCAGTTCTTTTCCAAACCCATGACACAGTTGTTACCGATCGGTTGGTATTACCTGGCTTGAAAACTTCTATAGGGTAATTTTGGTAGGTTGGCCATATCTGAGAAACCCAAAGAAAACAGGCCCCACGGGGTTTCAGCATTGTACTGAGTGTGGGAGGCCTTTGCTAAGGCCGACCCCACTTCATCTGTGTTTATTGTCTGGGGTTTGATCACCTGCAGTCAGACTGCCAATTTGTAAAACTTTCCCAAAACCACTCTATAAAAAAGACTGAGTAGGTTGAGGGAAAGGGAAGTCAAGAAGTCCGTGGATCCGGATGGCCAGCCCGGTTTGGTTGCGGCCGAACCTGAGGAGGTGCCTACTGACCTGGGCGATACCTCCTCAGGCAAAAGGAGAGCCAACTCTGAGAGGTCAATTCCATCAAAAAGCGAAAGTCTGCCAGTTCGGATCCAGTACGCATACTCCAACGCGGATGAGATAGCCAAGTGATCAGTATTGTCAATCGCCCATGGTTCCGTCTAAACCGGCACCCGATTAGGTGGTCGGTTTAGTTGGAATCGGCTCCTTCGGATTACTGACCTGGATGCTTTCAGAGGAGTGGGAGGGAGACTAAGATTATCCTGACGATGATGACCAGGACGGTCTGGATGTGCCCATTGAACTGGACATTCCTCAGGCAGGCCCTCTGATATCTCTCCTCCCAGGCTCTCTGAGTCCCTTCACACTTCTTGTTTTACAAGAAGGTGGCCAAACCCTCAGACTCCCTATGGTTGAAGCTGTTGAGGAGGAGGAAGAAGAGCCTGATTTTGTGGAGATGGACATCCCAGAGTCCAAAAGGTTGTCTATCCCCCTTCGTAAGTCCTTGGGGAAACAGACACAAAAGATTCTGCAGACTCCTAACTCTACCTCCTGTAGATAAAAGAATGGACAGGAGGTATATGTTATCAGGCTCAGCTGCAGAGTTCCTTTATTCACATTGCAGCCATGTTGAGGTAATGCGGGCTGCAGCCTGTGACAGGGCAAACATTCCTTTGGCTTCACACCCCCCAGACAAGGACTCCAGGAAAATTGATGCCATGGCCAAAAACTATACTTGGCATCCTCTTTGGGACTCGGGCAGGAAAATTATATGGCCTATACAGCCAGGTACCAGAAGTCCAGGTGGGATACAGTATTGAAACTGGCTCAACAGGCCTCCCCAGCTAGCCAAAAAGCTGGAGGAGGTGGCTGCAGATGGAACTGAGGCATCCAAAGTACAATTTCATGCTACTGTGGACTCCAGCGATGTGGCATCCAGATTCTTGGCTATATCTGTGTCTCTCAGGAGGCATGCTTGGCTCAGATGTACTAGCCTATCACAGGACACCCAGTCTAAGGCTATGGATTTTCCTGTAGTTGGTAACACTCTGTTTGGGGAGCAGACAGAGGCTTACATGAAGAAAATGGACAACTACAGGACAACTTACAGGACTGCACAGGCCTAGGAAAGTCAAGCCACTCCTGAAAAGCAGCAGTCCAGGGGCAGGCCTTTTCACAGGCCTTTTTACCAAGCCCAGGCCTCCTTTTCTTACCACAAAGGTTTTTTTTCCTGAGGGAGGGATAGGAGGGATGAGCAGGCTGCTTCCTCCTCCCAGTCTAGGCTCCTGCCAAGCAGACACCCTGAGGTGTCAGCCTGGGTCTACTCCCCAATCCCAGTAGGAGGCAGGCTGTCTTACTACTTTCAGGCCTGGAAGTCTGTTACCTCAGACAAGTGGGTCCTGGAAGTAGTAAGCCAGGGACTGGCCCTCAGTTTCAAAAGGTACCCAAAAAGGAGGGCCAAGTCTTTTCCACCTGCATCAATCTCAGAAACCCTTGCCCTGGAGGCAGAGGTTTCCTCTCTTCTAGCTCTCAGAGCCGTAGAGAAGGTTCCTACTCAACACAGGGGAAAAGGCCTGTACTCCAGGTACTTCCTTACCCCAAAGAAAACAGGGGAGTGGCGACCCATCCTGGATCTAAGGTACTTGAACAAACACATATCAAAACCCAAATTCAAAATCGTAACTCTGGGAATAATACTTCCCTCTTTAAGGCCAGGAGATTGGCTAGCATCACTGGACCTCAAGGATGCCTACTTCCATAACCCTCCTATAAGGTGCTCCCACAGAAAATACCTCAGGTTCGAGTTGCCATCAGGCCACTATCAGTTCAAGGCCATGCCCTTTGGCCTAACATCAGCTCCAAGGGTGTTCACAAAGTGCCTTGCAGTAGTGGTGGCTTACCTCAGAAGACAGGGTATAACCATTTTTCCATATCTGAACGACTGGCTGCTGGTAGGGCAGTCATCAGATCAGGTCAGGGCAGCTCTGCAAACCACCCAGGACTTGCTCAGTTCTGTGGGGTTTCTTCTGAATCTGCCAAAATCAGTCCTCGAACCAGTACAACTTCTCACCTTCATAGAGGTGGAATTGGATACTGTCCAAGCAAAAACCTTCCTTATAGACCTTGCTTCCTCCTTTCGGCCTCATTTCTCTTCCAGCAAGACAGTTCCTCCAACTCTTGGGCCACATGGCAGCCTCACTGCAGTGGTTCAGGAGCTAGATTTCAGATGCGGGACATTCAGTTCCATCTAAGGTCCTTTTGGTCACAGAGAAGGGACACTCTCTTCAAACTGATTCCAGTGACCCGAACTCTGGTACAAGCTCTCCAGCGGTGGCTGGACCAGGACAACCTCAGACAAGGGGTTCCATTTCTCCCTCAAGTTCCATCAGTTGTACTGACTATGGATGCTTCTCTGCTAGGCTGGGGAGCCCACCTGGGAGCCCTAACAGCTCAGGGAATCTGGTCCCCGCAGGAGTCTCTTCTTCATATCAATCTTCTGGAGCTCAGGGCAGTTTTCTTAGCCCTTCAGACCGTCTCAGATTCAGTCAAGGGCAAGGTGGTCCAAATCAGGACGGACAACACTACCACAATGTGGTACATCAACAAGCAGGGAGGCACTCGGTCCATGGCCTTGTGCTCGGAGGCCATGAAGATTTGGTCTCTGGCCTATTCCCTTCAGACTTCCCTGGTAGCAGTTCATCTTCCAGGGAAAGACAATGTGCTAGCAGATGGCCTGAGCAGGATTTCACAAGGACATCACGGTGGGGCATCCCAGAGATAGATCTATTTGCAGCACCAGACAATCATCAACTTCCTCTGTTTTGTTGCAGACCTCCAGTCCTGGGGACAGTTCCCCAGGATGCCTCATTCTGGACTGAAAGGGCAGGTTCTCTATGCCTTCCTCCTTTCCCCCTCCTGTTCAGAGTTCTGATCAAGATAAGAACTCAACCCTGCACAGTGATTTTGGTGGCCCCAGATTGGACCAGACAGCCCTGGTATCCTCTTGTGTTGTGCTTGGCTGTGTCACGTCCCCTGTGTCTTCCCAGGAGATACAATCTTCTTTCCTCCTCCCAGGGGCGGATCTGGTTCCCCAATTTCCAGTCTCTCAACCTCAAGGCCTGGCTCTTGAAGAGTTAGAATATGCAGCACTTCATCTCTCTCAGGAGTTCTGGATATTCTAAAGGTCTCAGGAAACCTTCCACTAGAAAAACTTACAATTCCAAATGGAAGAGGTTCAGTATTTGGTGCTGTGAGAAAGACATCCTGCCTGATTCTGCAGACATGTCCACAATCTTAGTCTATCTAGTTCATCTGAATGGTCTAGGCCTTTGGCCTGCCACTCTGAAGGTTCATCTAGTAGCTGTCTCTGCATTCCTCTCAGCAGGGAAGGGCTCTTCCCTGGCATCTCATCCTGTTTTCAGAAAGTTTTTCAAAGGTCTGCTCCACATTAACACTCCCTTTAGGGAGCCTACTCTGCCTTGGGATCTTAATGTCTGCATTGCTCAGCTGATGCAGCCACCCTTTGAGCCTATGGCTTCAGCTGAATTGATGTACTTGACCTGGAAAACTGTGTTTCTGGTAGCTGTTACTTCTGCCAGGCGGATTGGTGAATTATAGGCCCTGTCAGTTGAACCTGACCTTATATCCTTCCATAGGGATAAAGTGACCTAAGAACTAATAGGAGGTTCTTGCCTAAAGTGGTATCGGATTTCCGCCTAAACCAGTCCATATTGCTCCCTGTGTTTTTCACTAACCATTCTTCTTCAGGGGAAAGAAGATTACACCGTTTGGATGTTAAAAGGGCTCTTAGCTACTACATAGAGCATACTGAGGCACACAGAAATGACTGTCTTCAATTGTTTCTCACTTATGGTAAAGTGGGGAAAGGTAAGCCTGCCACTAAAAGATCTATTGCCAGGTGGATTGTTTCTTGTATACAATTCTGCTATGACAAATTGTAGAACACCCTTCAGGCCTGAGGCTCACTCCACTAGGGGTACAGCTGCCTCTAGCTGCGCCAGAAATGTTCCCTTGTTAGAGATCTGTAAAGCAGCCACCTGGAAAACAGTATCATGCTCACCAAGCATTACTCCCTGGACATCCAGGCTAGGAGTGATGCTAGGTTTGGTACAGCAGTACTGCAGAGCTTGTTCCCAGAGTAGGTTCTGCATTCTCTCCTCCATAGGGAACTGCTTGGTAGTCTGCATTATGTCTGAATATATTAAGACTTCATGTTGTTTGAAGAAAAAATGACTCACCATAGTAATGTTGTTTCTTCTAATGGAGTCTTGCTGTATTCAGACCTCCCGCTTCCCCTCTCAGAACCTGTTTTTGGGAAGTGGTCTGGCAGGTACAGTGTTGCACCTCAGGGGTGTACCTTGTACCCTCCCTTTTGGTGGGGTAGCTGTTATGTTTATTATTCTTATGTTCATAGCCTAAATTGTCACTACCTTGTTTCTTCTTGGGTTCTTGACTTGAGTCTTTTTGGACCCCCAAACTATTTTTTGCCTTTTGGCTATATGTTTCAAACAATTTCCATATTTTAGTGCCTAGTTAGTTGCTCTTAAGAATCTGACAGTTACACTGGGAAGTACCACAGACAGAGGATTGAAAACTGAGCTCAAGCTCAATGTTCCATGCTTCTGCATGGAGTTAACTCTTTCCTCTCCTGGGCAGTTCAAGTGCTGGGTCTTACTGCATTATGTCTGAAAACAGCAAGACTCCATTAGAAGAAACAACATTATTATGGTGAGTAATTTTTTCTTACGTCCTCATCCCGATTCTGCCTTAGGGGCACACCAAAGCTCTGTGGAGGGGCTCATGTGTAGGTGAAAGGTGGACAAGTGTCTATGTGTACATTGTGACTTTTAAAGGAGTTAGGTGCCAGGGACAGAAGGAAGGGCAAATGAAGTACTGCTTTAAAAAAAAAAAAAAAATAAGATTGAAAACATGATAGATTCAACTCTGCAACTCAGAATGATGAGCTACAAGTAACATATCTCTGTGATATGACTCATCTCTGTAACAGGCTTAGAGATATTTCTGAAAGCCTTCTGGAGTCTGCCTTTAACGCAGGACTTGTTTGCAGTTGTTACTCAAGATTTTGAATACAATAGCTACCAGCTAAGGACTGCTGTCGATGCCTCTTGCAGTAGTGACAGGTTTTGTCTAGATGGCCTACTGAAGATCATCAACATCCCAATACTGACACTGTAGTGCAGCATGAGGCGGGTGCTGCACTCTTGAAGTGCCGTCTTACGGATGAGACATTAAACCGAGGTCCCATTTGCCTGTTCTGGTGGTAGTTCTCAAAAAGAGTATGGGAATTTCCCCAGTGTCCTGGCCAAATTTCCCCCATTCACTAAAAATACCACTAACAGTTTAATCTGGTTCAGTGCCAGTTGCCATCCATCTGTATCCCTCTCTCCCCAGGACGAGGCTGAAAATAGGCAGAATTGTCTAGTCCTCCTTTCCCGGTCAACAAAAACTAAATAAAAAATAATCAGTGTGCAGCTGGTCCTCTGGATCACACTACAAGGAAACTGCGTCATTCACAGGGTCCTGTGGCCGAGCTGCACTCCTTGGAGTTCACTGGGCTTCTGCCGGGCAGGATAGTAGAGAAGGTGCTGGAGTAAGAGCTGGGAAAAGGCTTGTATGCCAGATACTTTGTTGACAAGAAGACTGGTGTTTTTTGTAGTACCTCTGTCAGCTAATTTCTGGAGCCTCTTTTATGTCCTTTGCGGACATCCAAAGGAAATTTGACATGCAACAGAGTGTTTTTTACAGATACTGTCAATTAAGACACTTTTTTACCACTCTTGCGCTAGGAGTGTGTAACACAGAGTCACACACAGCCATTATTACAGATTTTATGTTTTTAATGTGGACTGAGAGCTCCAAATATCTGATATCCCCATTTATATATAGCATTGGTTGATTCTGGAGCTGACTCCACAACTTATGTACTCCACAGGTGGCAGGAAGTGCTGGACATACGTACAACTGTGGAGCAGTGGCACAGAACATGCCAAATAACTTCCAGAGTTTACAGCTCACACCAATGGAGGGAATATGCCTGGAAGCACCAAATCAGGTTCTTCTGCACTCCTGCCATTACTGCACACTATCGAATTGCTCAGGATGCCACCTGCTGGTGGCTGTGTGTAGAATCAGGTTTGTCATATGGCATGGGCACGCCTCCCTCCGCTTTCTTTCAGGCACTTCAGGCAAAACCGAAGAGCTCTGTTGTACTCAATACCTCTTACAGCTGAAATGTTCCTCCTTTTCAAATTTTTTTTTTGTTTTACCAGGAGACACACTAAGCTGAAAGTTTGTTTACAGGTGAAACCTGGGAGCACAAGGAAGTTAAGTGACTTACTTAGGGTCATATAGTATGCAAGTGGGGGCTGTGGGATTCAAACCCAGGCTATACTGCCTTCTGTGGCCTGTGAGATTCTCAGTCTAGATACCTATTAAGTATCCTTTTCACAGCAGCAAAAAAGCCATTACCAAGGCTTGGCTTACCCCTCAGTGCCCAACTCTCACTACTTGAAGAGCCATTGTTAATCATATACACAGAATGGAGAGGATCACTCAGTATTGGAATGATAAGGTGGAACTTTGTTTCTGTAGATGTAATGGATGGATCCTGCAAGTGATGATTAAGGATTCAGATTTTGTCCCTTGCCCTCTAAATACAACTCCTGGTACCACCCTCTTAAAACTGTAGAGCCCTTTACAATAAATAATGTTCTAGGGACATGGATATGTTGTTCATCCACACTTATTGGCAGGTATCCTTGCCGCTTTAAATCTTGCCGGAAGGTCTTCAAGCTGGCTCCTCCCACCCACCCGGGTGGTATAACTCTCGGCTCCGCCCCATGACGCCAGATCTTCCTTACCGCTTGGAAGCTCAGGTTCCCTCATAACGCTCTCGTTTGAGACTGGTTCCTATTTCTTCCCTTTGCGAATTTAAAAGTTTTTGCTAAAAAGACTTCAGTCTTCGATCCCTCGCGGCTGCGATGGACAAATCGACTCCCGGTTTTCGGAGATGCCCGTGCGGGCAGAAGATGTCTCGGACGGATCCACACTCCATGTGTGTCTACTGTTTAGGCCTTGAGCATGACCCGCAGGACTGCGACTTGTGCTCTTCCTTTTCGGCCTATGTCCTCGAAGACCGTGCTGCCCGATTGCATCTGGGCCATCCCGAGAAGCGTTTCCCTCCGGTGAAGTCTAAGGAGGCCCGGTCGGCAGTGTCCGCGGCGGCGGGCTCGGCGGATCAGCTCGAGCAGATGATCGCCCTCGAAGAGGAGGCGGCGCGGGCCGTATCTTCCTCGGCCGCGGCATTTATCCCGCTCTCTCTGGGTTCTTCCACAGCTTCCTTTAGGAGCTTTGTCTGTCCCTCTCCACTAAGGGAGAAGGGCCAGCGTCTGCTGGACCTTTTCTCGGTCCAAAAGAGGACAAAGGTAAATCCCTCCGTCGGCGCTCTTGGGAGCGGGAAAGGTCCCTCTCCCAGTCGTCGACCGTCGACTTGCCACTGGTCTCACGGTGTCCCTGTCAGGTCAGTTGACTGAGACTCCGTCGGACGAAGTCGAGATTTTTCTCGATCCGTTGGACGGGTTGTCGCCATAGAAGCCGAGACTCCCCTCTCCCCGGTTCCCCCGGGGGGAGTTGAGGATCCCGTGGGCTTGCCTGTGCCTCCGGTTCCGGAGCCCTCGGATGAACCCTCCGGGCCGAAGGGAGTGCCGGTTCCTGCCGACACTTCTCCGCACCCGACCTCGGAAGAAGCGGGGCTCGGTCTCGATCACCGGACCTCTTCAGTGAGTCCAGCCGATCCGCCGTCTAAAGCGGTCTCGGCTCACGTATAGCGGCGTCGCCGCTTCGTCCTCGTCCCTCCTCCTCGGACGAGGGAGGCTTCGGCGTAAGTTACGTCGGCGGTACGAGGACCTCATGTGGCAACAGTTCCTCCTGACCGGGAATAAGCCGACGCAGTCGCCTTCCCAGGCCATTAAGTGGCTGTCACCGGAGCGGCCGACACAACCCCTCGACTTACCCGAGGAGCCTGTACCCAGGCCGGTTGTTCGGCCAAAACCAGCTGCTCCACCGATTCCGGTGGAACCTCCGCCTCCACAGCCACTATTTGGGGCTCCGACCAGGGATTCTCGGTCGGCTAAGGGTCTACCCCATAGGCTGTCTGTTACCCTCACTCCCAACCGACCTCGGCAGGTAGAGGGTGGCTCAGGCCAGAGGCAGCTCTTCGAGGACTCGTCTGAGTCCGAGGATAATTCCTCCTTTTTCTCCAAGCGAATAGACTTGGAGTCCTCAGGAGGACAGTCAATGGACGATAGCCCGTCGTCCTTCCTAGGACTGCTTCGGCTCATCTCGGAGTCCACCGGGATGAAGCTCGAACCCGTTTCCAAACGGGCCAGGTATCCCCTCACGGAGATTCTGGACTGAGGGGATTCTCCAACGGAGGCCTTTCCGTGGCGAGGCCATGAGTGGGTCCCGGCCTTGGAGCTTGGCAGCGCCCTGCTTCCTGTCCTGCGCCTTCGGCCAGGATGGCCAGGAAGTATCACGGTCCCCTACGGTTCCCTGTCTGGTTTTGGAGCACCCCTCTGCGGAGGGTGGGTTACGACAGCGTTTTCGTCGCGCGCTGCACGCCAGGGATGTGGACAAACCTCCGACAAGGAATCAAGAAATTGGATTATGTCGGGCGAAAAGTCTATGTTGTGTCCTCTCTCGGCCTTCGTCAGGCCAGTTCGGCCGTCCTCATGGCACATTTTTCTCATGCCCTGTTGGGCTCCCTGGATGAGGTCATCCCTCATCTTCCCGCGGATCTGCAGACTACGGTCAAGCAGGTGCGGGACCAGGGCAGGGCAGTGGCCAAACAGCAGCTCCAGACTGCTTTAGATATTGGGGATTCATGTGCCAGGTCGGTGGCGGCCGCGGTGGCTATCGTCGATCGGGCTTGGCTGAGGATATCCACCTTTACTTCGGATACCCAGCACAAGTTGGCGGATGTTCCTTTGGGACTGACCTCTTCGCCCTGGGGTGGAAGGTCACCTGCAGAGGATCGAGAAGTCCAATGCTACCTTGGACTCGGTCTCTTCCTCAGAAGGACAAAGGCCGCAAACCACAGCCTAAGCCCTTTCGTCCTTCTGCGCTCCAGCGCTTAGCAACATCAGGCCAAGAGGCTCGGCCTCGCATCCCAAACCCAAGCCACTGGGCTTCCCCTAACAGGAGGCAGGAGGAAAGGCCCAGGAGGTCCCTCGGCCGGTCCCTCCTCCAAGCCTGCCCAGTGACGGGCTGAGGGGTGTCGCCCCCATCCCCGTCACCTTACCCCTGGTTCCCCCCGTGGGGGGACGGCTCCGACACTTCCTTTCCGCCTGGTCCGCTGTTACCACGGACAGGTGGGTACTGGAGGTGGTGGGAAAAGGCCTGCCTCTGGAATTCGAGCAGGCCCCACCCTTCAGAGCCGTCGCACTTCGGGGGGCCTCGGGGTCCGTAGCCTCACTGTCGGCTCGTCGAGCCGACGTCGCTCTCCTCCTCCAAGGAGGTGATCAGGTGGTAGCGGACCCCCTCAGACCCAGGGTTTGTGTCCAGGTACTTCCTGGTTCCGAAGCGGACGGGGCTGGCGCCCATTCTCGACCTACCCTACCTAAACAAGTTCCTAAGGTCTCGAACCTTCAGGATGGTCACTCTGCCCAGATACTACCATCCTTGAAGCGGCGCGGTGGTTCTGCTCTCTGGACTTGCAGGACACGTTTTTTCACGTCCCTATCCGTCCGTCTCACCAGAGATTCCTTCGCTTCCGAGCGGAAGGATCCCTTTTCGAGTTCCGAGCCATGCCCTTCGGCTTGTCTCCAGCTCCCAGGGTCTTCACCAAATGCATGGCAGTGGTGACAGCATTCCTGCGGCGCCGAGGGTCGGGTGTACCCTTACCTGGACGACTGGCTGATAGCAGCTCCCTCCAGGCAGGAGGTGGAGTGGTCCAGAGATCTGGCCCTCCAGGTTTGCTCTCAACTGGGCCTCCTTATCAACGAGGCCAAGTCGGAACTCGAGCCAAGCAGGTGATTCTGTTCATCGGGCACAGCTCGACTGTCTTGAGCCAGAGCGCGCTCCCGGGACAGGGCCGAGGTTCTTTCCTCCTTTGCCCAATCATTTCTGGTTGGGCATTGCGCCTGCCCGGGACTTCCTGGCCTCCCTGGGTCTCATGGCGGCCTGCACCAGCGTGGTCCGTTGGGCCCGCTGGAACATGCGTTCCCTTCAATGGGGACTGGCCAGTCAGTGGTCACAACGCTGCGATCCTTTGGACCAGCTTGTGTCAGTGACACAGGAGATGTGGAACGCTCTCCAGTGGTGGATCGTTCCAGGTCATTTGCAGGAGGGCATCCCATTCGTCCGCCTCGAGCCGACGGTGTCTCTATCGACCGATGCCTCTCTGATGGGTTGGGGTGCCCATCTGGGGGAACACCGGGCTCACGGCTTCTGGTCCCTGCGGGAGTCCCGATGCCACATCAACCTGCTGGAGCTCCGAGCGGTCCGCCTAGCTCTCACCGCCTTTGCTCCGTTCCTCCGGGGTCAAGTGGTCCGAGTCCAGACGGACAACACCACGACCATGTACTATCTAAACCGCCAGGGCGGGACGCGCTCCATGCTTCTATGCAAGGAAGCTCTCCGCATTTGGTCACTCGTGCGCAGCCTGGAGGCGGATCTCCTAGCCATTCATGTGGCAGGAGCTTCCAACACCCTGGCCGATGCCCTAAGCCGGATAGGGGCTGCATCCCACGAGTGGTCTCTCCTGCCGGAGGTAGTACAGCATCTGTTCTCCCATTGGGGCACACCTCAGGTGGACCTGTTTGCCTCCAGGAGAACGCTGGGTTGAAGCTGTTCCATGCTCGCCCCTCAGCAGGGCTCGCTGCAGGGGATGCCTTCGAGGCAGTGGACCCCGGCCTTTCTACGCCTTTCCCCATTTCCTTGATCCACAAGGTGCTTCTCAAGGCGAGGAGGGACAAGGCGCAGGTGACTCTGATAGCCCCAGACTGGCCTCGCCAGTTCTGGTACCCAGATCTCCTCAGTCTCAGCTCCAGGACTCCGCGGCAGCCCAGCTCGCCCGGACCTGCTCTCTCAGTCAATCAGGGAAGGTGTTCCATCCGGACCTTCAATCCCTGCACCTGATGGCCTGGTTCCTGAGTGGCTAGAGTTCCAGGCCTTGGGTCTTTCCGACGAGGTCCTCAACGTCGTTGAGGTGTCCCGTAAGGAGTCGACCAGAAAATGCTATGCCTTCAAATGGAAAAGGTTTTCCATTTGGTGTCAGGGCAAGGGCTTGGACCCTTCCTCCTGTTCCTTGGCAAGCATCTTGGACTATTTATGGTCCCTTTCTAATCAAGGGCTTAGGTCGACGACCCTAAGGGTGACCTGGCAGCATCTCTGCTTACCGGCAAGGGCCGGAAGCAGTCGGTGGTACAGGAGAAGGTGGTCTGGTGCTTTTCAAAGGCCTTGATCACATTTCCTCCGTGCGAACCCTCCACCTGTGGGATCTACTGCTGGTACTGGCAAAGCTCATGGGCAAGCCATTCAACCTATGCACAGGTGTGCTCTCTCTCACCTGTCGTGAAGACCGCCTTCTTGGTGGCTATCACGTCAGCCAGAAGAATGGGAGAGCTCCAGGCGCTTCCATCGAGTCTCCTTACCTGGTCTTCCACAGGGACAAGGTTGTCCTGCGCCCCACCGAAATTCCTTCCGGTGGTGTCGGAGTTTCACCTTAACCAGGTGTTGACTCTGCCGTGTTCTACCCCAATCACACCTCGGAGGCCGAATATAGGCTCCATACTTTGACCCTAGAAGGCGCCGCTATTACAAAGAGCGACGGCTGAAATTCGGGAGAGGTTCGCAGCTGTTTGTCACCCTACGCTGAAGCCGATTCTGGCAGACCTGCAGCTAAGCGGACGATAAGCAGGTGGTCACCTCTGCATAGATCTCTATAAGTTGGCGGGCATGGAGCCTCCCAGAGGGATAAGAGCTCATTCTACCCGCCATACTGCTGCAACGGTGGCTGCTTCCAGGGACGTCCCTATCCAGGAAATCTGCAGGGCTGCTACCTGGAAGTCAGCACACACCTTCATTACCCATTACCACATC
This sequence comes from Neoceratodus forsteri, assembly GCA_016271365.2. Classification (NCBI taxonomy): domain Eukaryota; kingdom Metazoa; phylum Chordata; order Ceratodontiformes; family Ceratodontidae; genus Neoceratodus; species Neoceratodus forsteri. Next base: position 878,799,342 of record CM057456.1, read on the forward strand.
GATCTTGAGTCACGCCGGGATGCTGGTTTTGGGGCCTCGGTTCTCCAGTCTCTCTTTCCCAAGTAAGTATTGGGGGTGTGCGTCTTGCCTCCCTCCTCCCGGAGAACTGCTAGGAGTCTGCCAATAAGTGTGGATGAACAACATATCCATGTCCCTAGAAATACAGGTTACTCACCTGTAACAGGGAGTTCTAGGAATGGTATATGTTGTTCATCCATCTGACCTCTGCCTGGACAAGACAACCTGAGCTTTCCAGCGGGCCAGATCTGGCGTCATGGGGCGGAGCCGAGAGTTATGCCACCCGGGTGGGTGGGAGGAGCCAGCTTGAAGACCTTCCGGCAAGATTTAAAGCGGCAAGGATACCTGCCAATAAGTGTGGATGAACAACATATACCATTCCTAGAACTCCTGTTACAGGTGAGTAACCTGTATTTACTCTTTAGGAACTGGCACAGAACTAGTTTTAGTCATTTATTTGGAACAATTTATTTGCCCCATCTGCTCCTAGGGACTGGGAAACTAAATTTCTTGCTTTACCACTCTGCAAACAAGAGTCTTATTGCAGACCTCCAACTTTTGGCACATTCTGGGCTGCATGTTGTTTAAACAGTGCTGTTGATGCATGCCCCCCGCTGTAACTTAGGAGGTTAGTCATCTTATCTGCCTTGAATATGTAAAACAGTGAAGGCTCTTGGCCATTCTGTTGTATTTATTCTACTTTTATTGTTCTACTTGTGGATGTTGCAGATGTTAAAAAGTTCAGTAAAGAATATGTTTATACAAAAAAAAAAGAAGACTGGCAGCATGTGCCCAACCCTGGACCTCGGGTCACTGAACAATACATGCCGCACAAGAAATTCAAAGTAGTACCCTTGGCTTTCTACTACCATATCTAATAGCCCAGCACTGGCTGGCCTCCCTGGATATCAGGCTGCATAACATCATATTTCTGTCAGTGCCTGTCATCAAAAGTACCCGAGGTTCTGTGCAGGGTTCAAACATTACCAGTTTAGATTCTTGACATTTGGGCTTGCACTGGAGCCATATGTCTTCGCCAAGTGATTTGTAGTGCTTGCAGCCATTCCAAGTATGAAACAGAAGTGACAGTGGCCTCATTGTGCCAATTTCTGATGTCTCTAGAGTTCTGTTCAATCTCTAGAAATCTGTTTGGCTTCTTTTGGCACAGGAAAAATAAGAGGGTCAGGCTAGGGGTAGTGTATAGAGCACCATCCCAGACAGAGGAGAGGGACAGGGAGCTTGTGGGGTAATACAGCAGAAGTGTAGAAGGGGCAGAAAGTGGTGGTTGGAGACTTCAACCTACCAGGGGCAGATTGGGCACCATGACATCAGCTAGCAGCAGGGAGTAAGTAATCCCATAAGCGCTCAGGATGTGGTTCTGACGCAGATGGTAAGAGAGCCAATAAGGGAGGGCAACATCCTAGACCTTGTCTTGTCAGATGGTGATCAGGTTAGGGAGGTGAGGGTGGAGGACCTCAGAGAGAGGAGTGACCATAGCTTAGTATGGTTCCCAAGCCTGTAGGGAGGAGGCATCTACCGCCACCAAGGTCATTGACTTTAACAGGGCCAACTTCAGTATGATGGCTACAATTCTGGGAGGCATGTGACTACCATGAAACCAGACACGGACATCACCCAGAAGTGGGAAATAAAGCTGGGGCTGGTGGAGGCCACAAATCCATGCACTGTGTGGAGGGAAAGAAGATTAGGTTCTGACTGTCAACTGGTGACCAAGGGTATACAGACAAAGGTGAGGGAAAAAAAAAAGGCAGCCTTCAAACAATACAAGAGGACCTGCAAAGAAGCAGTTGAGGAGGATTCATCAAGAGCTCCAGGGGGTGACCAGGGCGGTATGGGTAGCCAAGGCTATGAAGGAGCTAAGGCTTGCTCAAGGGATCAGTAAGGGAGAAAAATAGATTTTCAAATGTATCCGGAAAGAAGGAACTGTGGGAGCGGATTTCTAGAATTAAAACGGAGAGGGGATGGGTACAGGAGGGGCTAAACAGGCAGAGGTATTAAATGAATACTTCTCAGTTTTACAAGGAGTGGGAGGAATCTAGTAAACAGGGGCAGGATAGGGTAGAGAGGGAGGAGGGAGGGAAGGGGCTAGAATGGTGGATGAGGGATCCCAGTGCAGAGGGTGCTAGAGGGCCCATGGTCTCCAGAGACAGATAAAGCACCAGGACTGGATGGGATACACCCCAGGGTCCTGAAGGAGCTTGCAGAGGACCTGGTGACACCTCTGACAGATGTATTCACACATCCTTTCTATCGGGATGTGTGCCTGGATTGGAGTGTGGCGATGTGGTGCCTATCCACAAAAGTGACTCCTGGGATCAACCAGGGAATTGCAGGCTGGTCAGCCTCACAGTGATTGTGGGGAAGCTAATGAAGACTATCCTGAAGGAAAGGATAGTGCCATTCCTGAAGGAGAATGGTCTCCATGATGATTGACAGCATGGGTTCACACAGGGAAGGTCTTGTCAGACCAGCCTTGTGGACTTTTACAACTGGGTGACTAGGGCCTTGGATGAAGACAAGGTAGTTGATGTCCTGTATTTGAACTTCAGTAAGGCCTTCAACTCGGTGCCACACTGGAGGTTGGTAGGCATACTGAAGGTTCTGGGGATGGGGAATAGTGTAGTCAAAAACAGAGGGACCTGGCTGAAAACAAACAGCAGAGGGTGACAGTAAGGGGGGGAACTATCATCACCACGGGTGGTCACGTGGTGGTGCCCCACAGGGCCCAGTGGGGATAGGGTGGTCAAATAGATTGGGAACTGGCTGGAAAACAGACGGCAGAGGGTGGTAGGAAGGGGGAAACTATCATCACCAAGGTTGGTCATCAGTGGGGTTCCACAGGACTCAGTGTTGGGACCAGTGTTATTCACCAGCTATATAGCAGATATTGCAGACGGGAACCAGAGTCAGATAAGTTTGTTTGCTGATGACACCAAAATGGGAGCAGTGGTGGATGGGGTGGGGTTAGGGGTACTGCAGAAAGACCAAGAAACATTGGAGAGATGGTCATACACCTGGCAGTTGGGATTCAGTGCAAAGAAGTGCAGAATTGTGCACCTCGGTAACAAGAATCTTGGATACAGCTACCAGCTGATGGGTGTACAGTTGTTGGTCTCCTTTGAGGAAAAAGATCTTGGGGTGCTGGTCACTGGTCATATGAATCATTCTGCACAGTGTAGGAAGGCAGCGGCAAGGCTAACAAGATGCTGGGTGTATAGCAGGGAATCGCATCAAGGAGTGAAGAGATGGTTCTGTCACTGTACAGGGCTCTGGTGAGGCCTCATCCAGATATGTGCAGAGTACTGGATGCCACCTTCTAAAAAGGGACATCAGACTGTTGGAGGGGTACAGAGAAGGGTGACCAGGATGACAAGTGGGATGAGAAATAAACCCTATGATGCTAGGTTGTGGAAGCTCAATATGTACTCCTTAGAGGACAGACGAGATAGGGGTGATATGATTGAGATCTTCAAATACTTGAAGAGCATAAACAGGGTTAGCCATGAGGGTCTGTTTAGGTATAGAAGGGAAGTGACTACACGAGGGCATAGTCTGAAATTGGGGTGGGGGAGGTTCAGAAGAGAAATGAGGCGCTTTCTCACAGAGAGGGTGGTGATGGCTTGGAATGCATTGCCTAAAGAACTGATTTTGCGTACATCAGTAGGGGGATTTAAGAGGGGGTGGGACAGTGTCAAGGGCAAAATCAGAGCTGGGGGAGGATGGCGATAACTCTCATGGTACAAGCAAGGAGGAAAGGAAAGAAGGGATGGGGGGCATCAGTACTCAACACTGAGAACCGCACACTCTAGCAGACTTGATAGATCATAAGGCCTTTATCTGCTGGCATCATCGATGTTTGTATGTTCTTCCTAGGGATTTCAGTTCATAGGTGCGATCCTGAACTCCACTTAAGTAAAGTCCTGCCTACTGGAGGACAGAGTGGAATTGATCATTTGCCTGGCCTACTATGTCGAGGACAAAATTAGGTGGCAGCACTGCACTCCATACAGGTGATGTTGGGCATGATTACAGCCACAGTTTTACCATACCCTCGCAAGGGTGCACATAAGAAAATCCCAGGGTGATCAGCAAGCATTTCAACCCATGGATCATCTGATTTAGGTGACAGAGCTCTGACTTGCCCCTCCTGTGGTGGTCCTCAAAGGAAAACCTCCTTCAGGGGTTCCCCATCTCATCTCTGGAGGTGTAGGTGACAGTCAACAGCCACACCTGCTTAGTGGGATTGGTTGCACACTGTCAGGGTCTCTAAACTCAAGGGATTTGGTCATAGTCAGAATGGTGTAGTCACATACATTAGTAGCAGTTGATTTGGCAAATTATTTTCCAAAATCCCACAGGATCTATAAGGAGATTTTGTGAGATTTTCTGCTGTGGGAGCAGTCCCAAATATTTTTTCTAGGTATCCACAGAATCTTGGGAAATTCCTTGCTGAATTGACTGCTACCACTGTAAACGTGTTAGAGAGCTGTCCTGTATAGGCTGCAAGCTCTGTCAGGCCTGGTGTGTACAAGTGAGTACATCTCCAGATGGTCAAAAGTGTGTCATGTTCTAACGCAAAGCAGTACTACAGAGTCCCATCCTCTATGCTAAGATACTAAGAGTGCTGTCTAGGCACAAGGTTCTTCTCCAGGCCGCCCATCATCCTGGTATAGAAATGCCCTTGCAGACAATCTCTGAAGAGTGAAGACCCTTCTGAGTGGTATCTCTTGGAGACATAGTTCAGTGTCTGTTTTAGGATTAGGTAGGGTGGAAGAATACCTTTTGCATCCCATTACAATGCAAAACTTCTACTCTTTGCTTCAGAAATCTGGAGTATAACTCTTTCAGGATGCATTTAGGCTGCAGAGGACATGCTGCTTTCTTTATGCCTTCCTGCCACTGCCATCCATGCAGGAATACTCCTCAAGATAGAGTTGCATGGGGCTCAAATGATTCTGATAGCCTCTTGTTGGCCTTGATAGATCTGGTACTCTCTGTAGCACCAAATGGCAATACAACAACCATGAACCAGACTCTTGAGGATGCATCTTCTGATCCAGTTTCAAGGTTAGCTTGTTGCAGTGTGTCTCAGAACTCTTTCTAGCAGCCTGGACCATCCACCAGGAAAGCCATTGGGGTATAAGTGTTTCTGTATTTCATGTTTGAGAGTCCAGGACTCTTTTATTGCTCTCTGGAGCAAGTTCTGACCATCTGCAGGTCCTTTTGTTTCTGGCCTTCAGTACTCTTCCATAAAGTCCACTTTGTTTGCACCCCTTATATCATAAGTTGGCCAAACACCCCTCTTTTGGAGGTTCTTATGAAGAATCTTGCATTTGAGACACCCATTAAGAAACCGTTTCCAGCTGAGATCTCACTCTGGTGTTGGATATGCTCACACAGAAGTCCTTTGAACCAGCTTGTGTCATAAAGTATCTAACCTTGAAAACTGGGTTCCTAATGGCCATTGCTTCTGCACACAGAGTATCTATGTTACAGGCTATAGTGATGGATACTCCATACAAAGTTTTCCATAAGGACAAGGTGGTGCTCCAAAACATCCAAAATTTCTGCCTAAGGTGGTGTTGGAGTTCCATCTCTTCCAGTCTTTGGTGCTTCCTACTTTATATCTCAAGCAGAAAACTCTGAGTGAAATGTTGGTACATTCTTACTGTGTTGGAATAATTCTTTTCTTTCACGCCAATAGAAACAAATATTACAGGTAAGCTTCTCAGCTGTTTGTCTCTTTCTCTTCCTAGTTGGAAGAGAATTCCCATCTCAAAACTATGCTTGTCAGATTTGACTGTCAGTTGCATTCAGTACTGCTACGTGTTACCAAGTGATTGCTTGGTCCTTGTCAGAGCTCTTTCCATTTGACAATGGCTGCCTCAGTGGCTTCACTCAGTTTAATCCCTATTTCAGAAATATGTTGGGCTGTTCCTAGAGTAGTGTACATACCTTCACAAAACACTGTCTCTGAATGTCCCTGAACGTCCACTCCAGAAGACACATAGGATAGTGTATGGTAACCCATACACAACAATGCTATTCTTACACTGAGTGGTTACTATGACATCAAGGACCTCGAGAGCGAAGCGATGTCATAGTAACCACGAGGTGTGAGAAGAGTGATGCTGTGTAATTGGGCTACCATACACTATTCTGTATAGTGTATGGTCCCACGGACACACAATCGCTTACTTTTCTTCCTTTTTTTTTTTTTTCAAGCATCTGCCTCTGCTCTCCGCGATCTGCACTTCTTGGCCATCTGCCTGCCTGCCACCTCGCGCATGTGGCACTTCAACCACCACTAGCCCTATCAACAGCTCCGATGGGGTCGCTTACATTGTGGTGTTCATACTAACGCAGATTGGGGGGTGGCCAGTGGACAGCAGGTAGGCAGGGATCTGATAGAATGGAGTCACAGCCTACCTCCCAGGCTAGCAGGGAAGGTCTCGGGGCGGCCGAAAAGGGAGGGAGTAGAGGGGAGGATGGGAGGGTGATGAAGGGAAGGGGGCAGGATGGAGGGTGAATGTAAGAAGCTTAGGCAACAAATCAGCTGAGCTACAGGCACTCGTGGCAGTGTGGAGGATGGCTATTGCAGCTGTCACGGAAACATGGGCAACCGAGCACCGGGACTAGAATCTGGCGATCCCAGGGTACAAATTATTTTATTTAGTTTTTGTTTTCCGGGTAGGTGCACTAGCCAACAAAGTGATTATTTTCAGGCACGACCCGGGAGAGTACACAACATCATGAAAATAAGTAACAGAACATTTCAAACATAGAAAAACAAACCTTACGTTGGAGGAAACAAGTCAAGATAGAAAAACATAATCCAAGCAAGGAGAGCTAGAAAAAAACAAGGGCAAACATTACAGTTACAGGGTATTAACAACTTAACAATGGTACATAATATGGAGTATTTAAAGACATAGCAGTAGACCAAATACAGCAAAAGAATAAATGGTAGATCATATGATGTTACAAAGATAGTACACTAAAGGAAAGGTACAGGTGACAACTATACAATTGAATTAGAATATATTGGAAAGTAGAGGAGCAGACTGGGCATATGTAGTGATGCGGTCCTTCAAAGTCCAAAATAAATAGGGTCATTGGACAAATGCCTGGGGCAGAGGAGCAGGGGACAAATGAGGCAGGGGCCTGACCAGATGGTTGTAGTAGATCAGAACAAGTGCAATGGTCAGTCTGCATAAGATAACACCAGAACACAGTCTTGAAGTGTAAGTGGATCCAGTCTGTCGGGGTTCAGTGGGAAGCGATTCCAGAACTGTGGAGCAACATGTCGAAAGCACCAGCACCTTTGAGGTGTGTGATCTAGGATTTTAGTAAGTATTTATCAACAGATCTCAGATCATGAGAGGAGATAATAGGAAGTAGCATCTCCGCCAATGATGTTGGGGTTTCCAACCTGATAACAGAGTCAACAAGAGAGCCAGTGTAGTAATGTCTAAATGCCATTGGAGAGAGCCAGCCCAGGTCTTTGTAAAGTTGACAGCGATGCTTTAGACGAGGGGAAGAGGACACGCAGCAGCAGATATTATTGTAAGTAACATCCCACTTCTGGAGGGAGGCTTTCTGGGCAGCACCAAGGATGGAGGCACAATAGTTAAGGGTAGGCAGCAGAATTTCCTTTGCAATGGCCATTTTAGCTAATGGTGTCAGCATGTAGCTAGACTTGTATGCAGCACCCAGTTTATTGTTTACTGCTTTGCAGGTAGTTTGAATATATAGGCTTAAATCTAGGGATTGATCCAGCAAAACCCAAAGATAATTAAAAGATGACAGATTCCAGTTTAGATCCACCCTTGTCAAGGACCATGAGTGTTGAAGAACCAGTTCTAAGTTTGGGACAGAGCCAAAAAGCATAGTCATTATTTTCTTAGCATTTAGAACCAGTTTATAATCATAGAGCCAGTTTTGAATGTTCTTAAAGTTGCAGGAGAGGGCAGAGTTAAGGTCATCAACTTTATTAGCATTGGTATAGATGACAAGATCATCTGCATACAAGAGATTTGGGCAGTTTCTAAGGGCACTGGGAACGTTATTTATAAAGAGTGAGGAGAAAAGTGGCCCCAAGATGGATCCTTGAAGTACACCATTGTTTATCTCTGCAGGGTCCGATATAGCCAAGTCAAATTTCACCATTTGAGATCTGTTTGATAGGTAGCAGTTAAACCATTTAACAACCGGAGGAGAGAAGCCAAGTTTTGTCAGGCTGTATAAGAGTAAAGGATGACCTACCAGGTAAGAGGCCTTGATAAGGTCGATGAAAACAGCTCCAGTAAGGCGCCCTCCATCCAAGTTGTGGAGAATGTCCGAGGTGAGTTTTAACAGGGCAGTAGATGTGCTGTTCTTTCTGAAACTATGCTGGCATCTGAAAGTAAGTTAAACTTGAGAGAAAGTCACGTGTTTGGGAGACAACAGCCTTTTCAAGTAGTTTCAACAAGGCCGAGACAATAGCAATAGGTCTGTATTTACAGATGTCCTTTTGTCACCTTCTTTGTAAACCGAGTTTTTTTTTCCCCGACTTCGTTTTTCCTCCAGCTAGTGGAACTCTCTTAGGCATCCTGTAGTACCCCCTGACTCTACCTCCGTGCCTGAGAGGCCTACTGAAACTTGGCACCAGCCCAGCTCTCCCCCAAGGTAGGGCTGCCCTATCCACCCAGGGCGCTCTATCTGCAAATTCGGGCCGGCTGGCTCCCGCCCAGGTAGGGAGTGCCCCGGCGGTGGGAGTGTCCTGGTGGGATACAGGTGCCGCCGCCATCCACTTGGCTGGGTATTTTTATTTTTTTTTTTGCCCTCACCCTCCCTCGTTACTCCCTCCCTCTCCCTGATGGAGTCCGTGTGCAACAACACCAGGGAACGCTTGCCATAACTCTGTAACCCTCATTTCTGGCCCTAAGCATTGCAGTACCTCCGGTCTCCACCAGAGGTCACTGCGGTGCCAGTCGGAGAATCCCTGGCCCCCCATGGAAGGAGAGCTGTCCTCCGGATGCTCAATCCTTCCATCCCCTGGCGACCTAGGCTCGCTCCCTCAACCCGGGTCGCTGGCGTGCATGAGGTGTGGTGTCCAGCGCCTCAACCCTCCGCGCCACTGGGCCAACTGTAAACCGGAGTTATGCAGGCAGTTTTCCAGGGGTCCGGGACAGTGCTGCAAAAGAGGGACAAGGTAAATATTTTTGTCAGAGGAGAGGCAATATAGGAGGCCGCAAGCTTAAGAAGGAAAGGTTCCAGGTGGTTGACCCAATACTGGTATTCTCAGACATTGAGTGAAGAAGCTTGAGGACTTCAGGTGCCGTTATGGCTTTGAAATAGAAAGGTGAACTATGTCCAGATTGTGGAGAAGAAGATGTGGAGGTGTCAAGTATTTTGCTCAATTTCCCAGGGAGTAGGTGATTTGCCAGAGGTGTGAAGGAGGAGGTATATAGGGACAGGTCCGAGAACATTCTGTTGAATGCATTTGCAATGGTGTTAGGGTCATTACAATTTGCCCCATTTAGTATCATGTCTGTTGGAGTGTTTGGCTTGGCGATCCCAAGGAAAGACTTTATATGTGCCCAGAATTTCCTGGAGTCACATGCAGAGCTGGTAGTAGATCCTACAGTACTTGCTTTAGCTATTCTTATTTTCTTTTACAGGTATTTCTGTGGGACCTATAGGTGTTATAGTCAGACAGTTGCCCAGTTTGTTTGAAATGTCTCCAGAGTTTATCCCTCTTGCGTAGCTCAGCCAGCAGGTCCTTATGTAGCCAACTAGTTTGTCTACCTCTGACTCTCTTGCTGACCTTAGGAGCATGTCTAGTCTGAATATCATTGAGTTTGGTAAGTAAGATGCATAGTGCCTCTTCGGCGCAGTTTGAGGGATATATCCCAGACCAGTCAACAGCGGAAGTGTCATGAAGGAAGGCATTTACATCCATCTTAGCAAAATTTGTAAAAGTAATGTAGCGTGGTGGGGGTGGTGGGGAATGGAGGAGCACCTGAGGCCCAAATACAGAAAATTGGAGCATGGTCTGTTATGGCATCAGAAAGGTTGCCAGATACAGGCAGATGTTCCGTACGGTTAGTAAGTAGCCAGTCTATCAGAGTACCCGTTTTTTTCGGATTTGGAGTCCTTGTCAGTTCAGTTATTATCTGATGTAGGTTATAGCTGCTGGTTAATCACTGCATTAACGAACGAAGTGGGTCCCAGCCAGTTAAGATTTATGTCTCCAAGGATTATGACCTAATTTTGGTTTGCATTAACCAGAGTTCTGTCAAGTAGTTCTTGAAAACCAGCGCCTTAAAGTAATAGCCACAGATGACATGGAGTTTTTGATCCAAGTGTGACTGTGACATGTATAAGTTCACACAGTGTGGGCGAGGCCTGGTCATGGATGGCAGTGATGTTGAGATGTTCCTTATGATAGATAGCAACACCCCTTCCACCTTTTGCAGTTGGCCTATCCCTTCGGATGAGGGAGTAGTTAGCTATAGAACATACAGAGTCAGGTATTTTAGGTTTCAGCCACGTCTCTGTGATGCAAAGAATGTCAGTGTTGAAGTCTTTTATCCATGCCTCTAGCTCATCCTTGTGACATGTAAGACTTCTAATATTCATGTGCACAATGAGAATACCTTTCTTGGTAGGCCTTTTTAAGTTACCAGCTGAGAAGTGGACAGGTGGGCCAAGATTTGATTCAATGTCACCTGAACGCAGGATTTTTAGTAAAGTTAAGAAGCAGAGCCTGACAGCAAGATAAGCAGGAGTATTCACTGCCCACCCCTCCTACTTTCCAGAGCCAGAAGTACGTAAAAGGAACAGCCCTTTGGGAAAGGGAGAGATAGCCATAGGAATACTGGCCACCGACTATAGACAAGTAGGTTTGAGAAGCAAAAATTATGGGTGACAGCTACCCTCCCTGGTGGTCACAGGGGGAGAGAGAGGATACATTTAAACAGAGGAGCACTACTGGATAAGGATTGCACCCCCACTAGTCGGTAGCTAATGATAGCTTAAAGTTCAAGGGAAACAGTGAGTTAGCCTGTAGACGAAACCCACAGGTTAGCACGGCCGAATTTGGCAGTGACAGAATCCTGTTCACAGTGCCGATTGAAATACAGGTAAGAACTTTTTAGAGAACGTAGCAAAAATTAGCTCAAGATCAGGAAGCATAGGTCTTAACCATCGCCAAACTGAGCAGGATTTAGAGCATAGCTTGGATGGTATTACCACAGAGAGTGATAGAGCCTGAATGAGAGCTTTGACATGCAAGAAGTATGAGCAGGAATGTGGGATCAGTTCAGCTGAGACAAGTTTACATAAGCCCCCTAAGCGGCACAGTTTTATAATAAACCAATGGAAATCAGGCACTTACTCACATGACGCGAAAAAACAGTATAATAAAAGCCCCAGGGTGGAAGAGCAGCCGTTAAGCGCGGGCATGGTTATGCGCTCACCGCCCAAGGACCATAAGGAGGGTGGGTGGGGTGGGGTGGCAGTCTGTGAGGGACGGATCAATGCATATGGACGAGGGGAGGAAAGGAGAACAGAGGCGATCTGTCTGTAGCTCTAGACTCAAGGGTAGGAAACTGAGTTTTGGGGTTGTATATAGGCTGCCTCCAGTTTGAGGAGCTTGACAGGGAATAGCGGGACAAATCAGAAAGGTATGTAGAAAAGGGAAGGTGGTCATCATGGGGGATTTCAACTTGCCGGGAGTTGACTGGAGCATTCTGGTCACTTCCAGTGTTAGGGAGCAAGTGCTACTGGACGCAATCCAGGGGGTCTTCTGGCGCAGTTGGTCAGTGTACCTACTAGGCTAAAGAACACTTTAGATCTGATATTGTCAAATGGGGAGGCAGTAAGGGAAATAAGGGTGGAGGACACACTAGCAGACAGCGATCACCAAACAGTGTGATTTAATATCACGATGTGCAGGGAGCCAGAGAAATCAGTAACCCGGGTGGTAAATTTAGGAGGATGCGGGAAGTACTGAAAGGGAAACTGGAGGGCATAAGGCAGGAGATGGACATGGAGCAGAAATGGGTTATTATTAAATGGGGGATTACTGAGGCAACGGAAGCCTGCACCAAGACACAGAGTAAGAGGAGCAGAGCAAGGAAACCAAGCTGGTTGAACAGCAAGGTAGTGGAGGTGGTGAGGGCAAAAGAGACGACCAGAGATACAGGAGGACGGGAAGAGGACAGGAGGAGTATGCAAAATGGTCCAGGAGGTGACCAGAAAAGTGAGAGAAGCCAAGGCCCAGAGGGAGCTGAGATTAGTGAAGGGCATTAACGAGTGGGAGGAAGAATTTTCCAGATACATCAGGGAGAAAAAAAGTGGCTGGGAGGGTGGGGACTGGGCAGAGGAGGCGACAGATGGAAGAATTGAGGAAAGTAGAGTCCTCGAGGGACTGAGGGTAGACAAGGCTCCAGGGTCGGATGGTATCCACCCCAGGGTGCTGAGGGAGATGGCGAAGGTGTTGGCGGTGCTGCTGGCAGATCTGTACAGCACCTCTCTGGAGTCTGGATGTGTGCCACTGGACTGGAGGATGGCACATGTAGTGCAGTTACACAAGAGTGGGCCAAGGGACGAACTGGGTAATTATCGTCCAGTAAGTCTCACCTCCATAGTGTGCAAACTCATGGAAACGATACTAAAGGAAAGACTGGTGTACTTGGAGGACAGTGGCCTCCAGGATGAGGCAGCATGGGTCTGCTTTGTGGAAGTCTTGTTAAACCAACCTGATACAATATTATGACTGGGTGAAAGGTGAGCTGGATAAGGTCATGCAGTGGATGTTCTTTACTTGGACTTCAGCAAGGCCTTGATTTGGTGCCTCATGGGCGACTAGGAAAAGCTAATTGGTGTAGGGGTAGGGCAAAAATGACAAACTGGATTACAAGCTGGCTGAGTGGGAGGCTGCAATGGGTGGTGGTGGTGGGAGGGGAGCTCTCAACTCTGAAGCCAGTGATGAGTGGGGTGCCACAGGGCTCTGAGCTGGGACCAGTATTATTTGGGCCCTTCATATCAGACATTGTGCATGGGGTGGTGAGCAAGGTAAGTCTGTTCGCAGATGACACCAAAATGGGAGCAGTGGTGGATAGAGGGGAGGAATGAAAGCAGCTACAGGGGGACCTAAGCAAGCTAGAGGAGTGGTCAGAGAGGTGGCAGCTGGGGTTCAATGCAAAGAAGTGTAAGGTTATGCACTTCAGGGCGAAGAACCCAAGAAGAGAATACTGGCTTGGGGGGTTAAGCTGGGGATCACTGAGAAGGAGAAGGACCTAGAGGTAATGGTAACAGGGACTATGAACAACACTGCCCAGTGCAGGAGAGCAGCTGCAAAAGCGAACAAAATGCTGGGGTGCATAGCAAGGGGTTTTTCATCCAGGCGAAGAGAGGTGATCTTGACCCTCTACAGGTTGCTGGTAAGGCTGCACTTGGAGTATTGTGTGCAGTTTTGGAGGTCATACCTGAAGCATGATATGAGGCTACTGGAGGGGGGTGGAATGGAGGGGAGAGACTATGAGAGCAGGCTGGGAGACCTGAATATGTACACCCTGGAGAATAGAAGGGACAGGGGGGACATGATAAAGTCATTCAAGTATCTGAGTGGAATCAATAAGGATGGGGCAGATGGGGTCTTTAAGCTAAGGAGGGGGAGGGACACCAGCGGGCACGGGATAATAGTGGGGAAGATTTAGGAGGGAAATGAGGAGATACTATTTCATGGAGAGGGTGGTAGCAACATGGAATGCACTACCAGAATGGGTGGTATCATGTAAATCTGTGAACAGCTTTAAAAGGGCATGGGGCAGGGAACAGGGGAGAGTGAGGGTTGGGGAGGTAAGGGGGTGGGGCAGCTGCAAGCTAGGGGTGCTAGCTGCACACTCAAGCAGACTTAGATAGACTGGGTGGTCTGTTTCTTCTGGCACATTCGTATGTTCATACGTATTTAAGTCAATTATGTACCAAAAAATAGAGACTGATTTAAAACAAAATAAATAAATTGTGAGGCCCAGAGCTGCAGTAGACACTGTCAGAACTCAGTTTGGGACCTAGTAATGTGAGGAAGCCCACATTTTTGTTTAGCCCATGTTAATCTGTTCCAAAAAAACTTATGAGTTTTGCTTCCCAGAGAAGTCTTGTGTAAAATTCCCTTTGATGTTTCCTCTTAAAACTGCCACTTTAAAGGAGAACTGCGCTGAGTCTGTCAGTCATTTTACCCAGTAGAAGCAGTTTTTTAAATACTGGTTCAAATTCTGTTATTGCTCTGTCTATACAGGCTTTTCAGTTATCCTAGAGGGTGCTTCTGATTTACATGCTGCTGGTAAGAACCATTTTAGAACTGTATGATGTGGTTTATGTCCCTGTTCTGCTCTTCTGTTGTTGGAACAATGCATCCATGTTCTACTACAGAACTCTGTGGTTGTTAGGGACATAATGTACATCATACAGTTCTAAAATGGTACTTGACACCTGAGACAGAGTGTAAAAGCAGAAGAACTCACTGAGGTTCCTAAAAGGCCTGTATAGATAAAACAATGACACAGTTTGAACTAATACATAATAAGCATTTGTCAATGCCAAATGTTTGCTTGCTGGTATTAGCATTGGAAGTGCAGGAGTTAGACAGATGCAGAATAGGAATGGCAGTGAAGTATTGAACTTCGCCAACCCCACCTCCACGCTGCAGAGATGGACAGGCACTGGGGTATGCGTTTGTGTTGTTGCCATAGCGCTCACACCATTTCACCTCACCCTATCCTGCAGACACCGACAAGTGTTGAGGTGTGTCTTGGGGTGTTTGGCTTTATAGTCACCCCATTTCAAAAGGACATGTGCTGAAATGGGTGCAGTATAGGAGAATGGGGTGAACTCTGGAGGAGAAGAGTGCAAGGCACACCTCGATGCCTGTCACTGGCTACAGGGTGGGGGTGGAATGGCATGAGCATTACATCCGGCAATCCAAAGGCACACCCCTGACACCCGTCAGTCTGTACAGGGTGGGACATTATGGTTAGAAACCCTTAATGCCCTGGGCGTTTGTTGGTATTTGCACTACAGATTTTCAGCATGGGCTTTTTTTGACGCCCACCTGACGAAAGCATTTAGGACCTCTGCTCATGATCAGTGGCACTGTGATTCTGTTAATCTGTCCCGAATGTTGATTTCCCACAGCGACCGTGCCATTCTGTGCCAGTCGTGCAAAACTACAGTTCGGGCAGGATGTGAAAAATGACAGTGGCACCATTTATAAGGAGGTGTGAAGAGATGGCAATGTTGGAAATCTGGAGTGAAAATATTAAAAATTCTCAAAGTTACGAGCGTGCATGAAAACTGCGCAATTCATAAGTCATTTTTTTTTTATTCTTTAACCAAATTTTCAAATTTTCAACATAGGCATTTTGGGACCTCTACTTATGAACAGTGTCACTATGATTTTCTTAATCTGTCCTGAACATTGATTTCCCACAGCGACCGTGCAATTGTGCGCCGGATGTGCAAAACCACATTTCGGGCAGGATGTGAAAAATGACAGCTGTACCAGGGTTTTATTTAACTCTAAAAATTGATTAGCGTTTTGCTCATAAAAGTTCTAAAACATTGTGAAAATGCATAGCACTTGCCTCACTATGTTTAACAAACATACCACTTCTAGAAAAGCTATATAAATGTTTTCTGTACAGTTAGTATTGTCCCAAGAAAAAACTGCTAATCAATTATTTAAAACCCTGTGTACTGTTCATAAGGAGGTGTGCAAAAATGGCAGTGTTGAACATCTGGAGTGAAAATATTAAAAATTCTCGAAGTTATAAGTGTGCATGGAAACTGCACAATGCATGCTTGTAACAGTTATTTTGTGGAATTTTGTCACCACATTTTCAACATAGGCATTTTGGGACATCCGCTCATGAACAGTATCACTATGATTTTCTTAATCTGTCCCGAACATTGATTTCCCACAGCAACCACGCCATTGTACGGTGGATGTGCGAAAACACATTTCTGGCAGGATGTGAACAATGACTGCTATACTGTTCATAAGGAGGTATGTAAAAATAGCAATGTGAAAAATCTGGAGTAAAAATCTCAAACATTCTCAAAGTTACGAGCGTGCGTGTAAACTGCACAATACATGCTTGTAACACAGTCATTTTTTGGAATTATTTCACCAAATTTGAAACATACACTTTTTGGGAGCCCACATCATTAACAGTGGCACTGTTGTTTCGTTAATCAGTCCCGAAAGGTGATTCTGTGCAGTGATGGCAAAATCACCTTTCGGGACCACATAACGCCATGACAGTGACTGAACTCATAAGGAGGGGTCCCAAGAACCCCATGTTGAAAATTTGGTGCCAAAAGTCAAAAAAATGGCCAAGATATCCACATAAGTTGAAAAAACACCATTTATGCCAGTATACAGCTTACCGGCATTTCTTCAGTTCATGATCGGCTTTGAAAAGTGCAGAGTGTTCACGGTCCACCAAAGATAGTCGCCTGACTCAGGTAAGTATTGGGTGTGGGTGGGGATGTGGGAGGTGAGGTGTGCAGAGGGTGGGTGCAGGTTGGGGGAGGGACCCAACGGTGAGAGACCATTCTTTCTTTCGGGAGGAGGGGGCAAAAAAAAGACGCTTTTGGGAAGTTTTTTTTTTTTGCAGGTTTGTTTTTGCACACTGGGGTGGGCTCCAGTGTACCACCTGCATTTTTGGGAGAGGGACTTAAGCCGACGGGATTTGGCCCACTGTCAGCAAAAAGCCTGTTTGGGGAGGAGCATGATGCCGAGGGATTGGGCACCCACTTGGCACTCAACAAATGGGGGGACATTATGGCAATGGGGATCAGGCTCCCCGTTGTAGAATTAACTGAGGTGGGACATGCTGACAGGGGTTGTTCCCTCTCAGCTTTATGGGGACACTGGCGGATGGCGACAGCTGCGCCATGTTGTTTTGAAATGTTATACCAGGCAAGGTCGCCCCTGCAATGATGTGTCACTCCCTCATTGCAGCGGCTAATTAGTTTCAAGTTGGTGGCACGCTGGCTGAACTAGTGTCAGCAGCAGCGTGCCACCGCATTGGAAAACAAGGGCCAAGCCCAAGAATGCAGTGGTGGCACTGGCCGCCACAGTGCCGCACCTCCAAAACCCGCTTCTCTCCTAAGCTTCCACATAATGTTTCTTGCGCATGCGTGCAAGCAAACATAAAAAACAGCTTCCTATTGGGAAAAATAACTTACAGGTTCAATGCAGTTCTCCTTTATGACCATTCAAAGAATAGTTATTTTGGGAGAAGTGCTCAGCCACTGGTGTCTGGTTGTTTGAGTGTTTGATAGTGGATCTGTGTCCATTCATGCGTTTATGGAGTGTTTGACCTGTTTCTCCCACATACCATCTGTGTGGGACACTTTTGGCATCTTATTAGATAAGTCAAATTGTTGGTGTTGCATTAGAAAGATTTTTTTAGTTTGTATTCCTGGGGCCAGATATTCAAAGGTTAGCCATCGCACTTAATAGGGTTCATACAAGTCCTACATTAGCCATTCTAGCGATATTCAGCAGGAGGCAGTTAGCCCACTGAAAACAGGCTGAGCAACAGCGCAATGCAAATGAATACATGCTCAACAGGAGGGGGAGGAACCATGCATAAACTGCACAGCCCGATATTCAGCCGGGCTGTGCAGAGTTATGCAGGCACAACCCCCAACCTGAGCCTGCAGGACCTTGAGCCCCCAAAAAAAGGCTTAAGTCGAGGGCCACCCACAGGTGAGCTGCTGCATTGCAGGGCACAACAAGGAAGCTGCCACCTGTGGCTGGCGCCCAACTCAGTACCTGTCCCCAGCCCGATCGCGGGCATAGTGTACTCCCCCCCACCAACCCGATCGCGGGCATCAATGTGGCCCCCTCCTGCTCACATCCCTGGTGGTCCAGTGGACCGAAATGCCCGATCGCGGGCAGAAAGTAAAGTGAACCCCTCCGAACATGTCCCTAGTGCCCGATCGCGGGCAGAAAGTAAAGTGAACCCCCAACATGTCTCTAGTGCCCGATCGCGGGCAGTAAGTAAAGTGAACCCCGAACATGTCCCTAGTGCCCGATCGCGTAAAGTGTCTCAATATAGTCTTAGTGTTACCGCAGTGGTTTCGAGCAAAACTTTGGTGGTTGGTCGCTGGTGGCAGCCATTTCGGCGGTTCAGTGATTGGCTGCTGACCGTGGTGATTTCTCGACATTTTCGGTGGTGCTTTCCCGGTTTCAAGGAATTGCCACCCCGCCTCCTCTCGCAGCCGGGTGAGTTCACTCGGCCTGCTGCCCGGCCGCCGCCGACTGACTGCCTGTGGGGCTGCACGCCCATGGCAGAGCAAGAGCCAATGGGCGGCAGCCCATACCGCATATGACAGTCCAGAAGAGCCACATGGGCGCAGACCCTACCGGGCAGTCAGTCGGCGGGATGGGTGGGGCGGGGCAGGCGGGTGGATGCTGCCGGCTGCCGGTGGGGGAGCAGGGTGGTGGGGGCTGGGTGGGTGGTGGGGGGACACTCAGCCACCAGGAGATGTTTTGAGGGGGGGTCATTTACATTCTGCCCAAGGATCGCATTACGTCCACTGGACCACCAGGGAGATGTTCGGGTGGGGGCACTTTACTTACTGCCCCGCGATCGGGCACTAGGGACATGTTCGGGAGGGTCAGTTTACATTCTGCCCGCGATCGGGCATTTCGTCCACTGGACCACCAGGGAGATGTACAGGAGAGGAGGTGGGGGCCACATTGCTGCCCACGATCGAGCTAGGATGCGCCGTCCTCGACGGCTGCTGCCTGGCAGGGTGCCAGGCGCAAGTCCTCGATCGGCGCATTCTACATGCCATCGGCATGCAAATGGGGCCATAATCAGATGCAAATGGCCCCCCGCTTTTGCATGAATTATGGCCCCATTTGCATGTCACCTTTTGAATATCATTATTTTAGCATGGTGCAATGGTATTGCCACCGCAAGTTGAATGCTCCACTCTGACAACTTCGCGGTGGCAAGTTCCACCTAACGTCATGCACAGTGGCTGTGGCTGGGGTGATATTTCAAAGCGAGTTGCTCAATAGCGCAACTCCTTTGAATATTGCCCCGGCCACACCCCTGCACAACTATTTTGCGCAGCGCAAGGACTTGCGCCTCAGAATGGCGCAGTTTGAATATCCAGCCCCTGGTTTGTAAATGTAGAGTAGACAGAGTCACATGTGTCAATCATGCTGAATGTTTTACATCTGGACTTGTTGCACGGTCTTGTTCCTCGTGTGTCCGTTTGAACTGTGGGGGTGTAATTCCTGAACAGTATTCTTCCCTGGTTCGGTGATTGTATGATAGTATAGGTGGTTCATTGAATATAGTGGACAGTCTGTCATCGCTGTGTAGGACTGGTTGCGATTCTCTGATGATCTTCTGTAGTGGCCTGACTGATGGGTTGTATATCACAACCAGCAGTGTGCAGTTTGATGTTTTTTTCTTTTTATGTGCCAGTAGCTGTTCTCATGGTGTGTGTCTAGCTTGTGCAGTCTGTTTGTCAATTACAAAAGAGGGGTAGTTTTTGCTGGTGAAGGCTCCTCGTAGTATTCCCAAATTGTTGTCCCTGTCTAACTCGTCTGTGCACATACGTTGGTATCATAGGGCTTGGCTTTAAGCAGTTTTTTTTTCTGTTTATGGTTTGCGCATGAACTAAAATGCTGTAGGTAGTTGAAATGATCTGTTGGTTTTCTGTATGTTGATGTTTTTATTTTGCCCTGGTTAAGTTCAGCTGTGGTGTCCAGGAAGTTGATTTTTGTGTGCTGGGAGTACTCCATTTTCAAATCGATTAAGGCATGACAGTTATTGAAGGCTCTGTGGAACTCACGTAGTTTGTCCTCACTCTGTCCATATAATAACAAGCATTTGTCAATGCCGAATGTTGGCTTGCTGGCACTGGCACTGGCAGTGGTAGTGCGGGAGTTAGAGAGATGCACAATAGGACTGGCAGTGAAGACGTGAACTGACGCCGACCCCAGCCCTACCATGTAGAGAGTGACAGGCACTGGGGTGTGCCTTTGGGTCGTTGGCCATAATGCTCATGCCATTTCACCTCACCTACCCTGCAGAGACCGACAAGTACCGCAATATGCCTTGGGGTCTTCGGGCCTTACGCTCACCCCATTCCATAAGAGAATATACTGACATGGACGCGTATAGGAGAATGGGGTGAACATTGGATCTGAAGAGTCTAAGGCACATCTTGACACCTGTCACTGGCTGCAGGGTGGGTGAAATGGTATGAGCATTGTAGCCGACAATGCCAACTCACACCCCTGACGCCTGTCAGTCTGTACAGGCTGGAGCATTGCAGTTGAAAACCCTAATGCTGAGGGCATTTGTTGGTTTTTCACTCCAGATTTTAAACATAGACCATTTGCGACCCCGCCTCATGAACAGTGGCACTATGAGTTTGTTTGCCGTAAGGTGATTTTGTACAGTGACTGTGCATTTTGGCAGCAGAGGTGCGAAACACCATTCGGGCAGGATGTGAAAAATGACAGCTACACTGTTCATGAGGAGGTGTAAAAAAAATAGCACTGTTGAAAATCTGGAGTGAAATATGAAAAATTGGTGCCATCACGAGCAAGCATAGAAACTGCGCAATGCACGGCCATAACACAATTATTTGGGGACTTTGTTTAACCAAATTTTCAACATAGGCATTTTGGGAACTCCAGTCATGAACAGTGTCACTGTGATTTTGTTAATGTGGCCTGAACATTGATTTTCCACAGCAACTGCGCCATTGTGTGACACGTACAAAAAGACATTTCAGGCAGGATGTGAAAAATGACAGCTGTACTGTTCATAACGAGGTGTACAAAAATGACAGTGGTGAAAATCTGGAGTGAAATATGAAAAATTGGTGACGTCACGAGCGTGCATAGAAACTGCGCAGTGCACGCCCATAACTCAATTATTTTGGGTGTTTGTTTTACCAGATTTTCAACATAGGCATTTTAGGACCTCCACTCATGAACAGTCTCACTGTGATTTTGTTAATGTGTCTAGAACATTGATTTCGCACAGCGACCGCGCTACTGTGCACCACATGCGCAGAAACACATTTCGGGCAGGATGTGAAAAATGACAGCTGCACTGTTCATAAAGAGATGTGAAAAAAGGGCAATGTTGAAAATCTGGAGTGAAAAAATTAAAAATTGTCAAAGTTATGAGTGCGCATTAAAACTGCTCAATGCATGCTTGCAACACAGTCATTTTTTGGAATTTTCCCACCAAATTTGCAAGATAGGGTTTTTGGTACCCCACCTCATGAACAGTGGCATTGTCATTTCGTTACTTGGTCCCGAAAGGTGATTTCGCGCAGTGACCGCAAAATGACCTTTCAGGACGAGTAATGAGGTGGCAGTGCATGTGTTTATGAGGAGGGTCCCAAGACCCCATGTTGAAAATCTGAGTCAAATTTCCCAAAATGGCTGAGATATCCACCTAAGTTGAAAAAAACCTATTTATGCCATTATGCAGCTTATCGGCATTTCTTCAGTTCATGGGTCGTCTTTGAAGAGTGCCGACGTGTTCCCGTCCACCAAAGATCATCGCGCCGGGCTCTGGAGGTAAGTATGGGGGGGTGGGAGGTGGGGTGCGAGAGGGTGGCTTGGTTGGGTGGAAAGGACCCCACAGTGAGGGACCATTTTTTCTTTCTTTTAGGTAATGGGGCAACACCAGGACAGTTTTCTTTCCACAGGTGTATAAAAAGTGTTCTGCACACTGGGATGGGCTCCCAGTGTGCGCCATGACTTTTGGGGGGGTGGGGGGTGATATTGCCACACTGGGGTGGGCTCCCAGTGTGGCACAGAATAGGGGCAGGGCCTCAACATGCTGACGATGGTCGGCTTTCATCATGGGTAGGCACACTGGGGTGGGCTCCTAGTGTGCCACACAGTCTTGGGGGGGTATTTAACATGCTGACTGGGATTGGGCACCCTGAAGTTGCATTAAAGCGGCAGGTGGCGCCAGCCACTGCTAACATGTTCATTGACATATTGCACCAGGAAAGGCATTTCGGGAGGCGTGTTATTGTGCCATTGCATGACGAGCTTGCCTCTCATTGCAGCGGCACTTTTCTTAGAAGTTTTGACCACTTTAAATATTGCTGATGTCAGCGCCTGCATGCTGGCTTATTGGGGAATGAGGGACGCACCTACTAATGCATGCCCTGCATTCGCCCACACTGACTGCACCTCCGAAATCTGCTACTACCGCAAGATGTTGGCTGGCACGCAATCGCGAGCCAGCATAAAAATGTCATCAGTAGAACAGTAGTAGATCAGTGGTTTTGTTCTCTGCTGTGATAGGAAGCTCTCCTGTAATACAGCCATGAAGATGGTGGCATATTAACGGTTTCATTCTCATGTCTCTAGCTGTGCTAGGTATCTGTAGGTATAGTTTGTTGTTGTAGGAAAAGTAGTTATGTTTCAGTATGAAGTTGGTGAGTTCCAAAACTGCATCTGTAATTGCCTGCTTATCTGTGTCCCTCTGTAGTAATGATTTGCATGTGTTATAGTCCATCCAAGTGCAGTATATTACTATAGAAAGACTACATCCATTGTGACCAGAAAGGAGCCGGTAGGGAGTGCCTTTCATTTGTTTAGGTACTGTAGTTGGTTGTGTCCAGGATGAGGCTTGGAGTTCTTTCTGAGGATGCCTACGACTCAGACCAATATTTCTGCAGTAAGAGTGCCAATGCCTGAGATAATCTGTCATCCTGGAATTCCTGATTTATGTATCTTTGGAAGTGTTTTAGCGCTTGAATTGGCCTTCTTTCCGTGGGTTCAGATTATACTGAATTTTGTTCTGTTTGCTTAAGATTTCTGAATTCACATGGTGTCTAAAGGTGTCAATATATTGGTCTCGATTAGGGTCCGTCCCTGCGATGGGTTCCAGGATGATTTTCTCTGTATTGTGGAGGATTTGCTTTTTTGTGGTTTGCTCTATCATAAAAGAATTCTGCGAGGCGTAATTGACAGTAAATACTGTTCAGCGTTCTCCCATGGTTGTCTCTCATCTAGATTTGATGATGGACAAAAGGACAATCCTTTGGCAGGTGAAGATGTTGCTAATGGTGGGAGTGCATATTCTGCTAGGTTGAGCACATTGGTTTCAGTTTGGTTTGTAGTTATCTGGTCAGAACAGCCGCTGGGATGTTCACCGCCTGCTGCTTGTTGATGACTGGTCCTGGTGTCCTGCAGTAGTTGCTTCAGTTTCTTGTGTTTCCTTATCACATGCTTTCAGAACAGTATTGTATGCCTGACTGCAGTCTTCAGTGGATTATTCTGTGGATGTTCCGTTATCCTTTAGTAAGTTGGTACACTCCCCAGTGCTGTTCCAAAGCTTTCTTTTCCTGCTTTATTGTATGTGGAGAAAGTGGTTGTGAATTCTTTTTGAAGTATGCTTGTGTGCAAAATATGTGCTACAGGTTGAGCCAAGGTTTTTTTTTTTAATCCTAAATCCTTTTGAAATTATGTTGCTTTTCATGCATTCCTGTAGGAAGAAAATATCACTATCCAGTTGTGCTAGCTTTCTTGTCATGTTGGTGAGCTTCCACTGAAGGCAGCTAAATGTGGTATCCTCCATTCTTTGCTGCAGGTCAGTTGTGCCGTATTAGTCTCGGAAAAGTTGTACACTTTTTTGTGGTAATACCTTTTCTTAGACTATCTGAAGAATTTTTACACAAGCTGTCAAGACCTCTCGGTCCTTCATCAGCTGCAGAGAAAACTAACCAGCATTTCAGAATATATGCAAGAGTTTGTGAATCCTAGAATCTTCTGAGGATATCTCTTTGTTCAGGCCACACCTATGGAACTTACAGCCGCCAGGCACTAGGACCATACGGAAACTTTGCAAGTCATCCATTCGGCCGCCCACGAAGACCTCTTGACGCCTGCTTCCCATATAAATGTGGGCGGCCCCTTCCATCCCACGCTCTTTTCCGCTGTCGACTGTACTGCTGGACCATGCACAGAAACGCTGTTGCTGCAGTCACCATTTTTTCTTGATTTTTTTCATCACAGTTAGTAATTACTTTTCAAAAGTGATTCTCAGTGGCATGCATGTCGACTTAAACTCTTCCGTTATTGTGAATATAGTGAAGAGATATACTGCAAAGACTCACATGATGTCAGTGTGTGTTGTCTTGGCCCGGATCATAATGTACAGGCATGCTTAATCTGTAAAGGGTTTAATATGGCCACCCAGCAATGCTGAAAATGCGCTTTGGAAAAGCACCTCCTAACACAGCAGTTAGCCCGAATGGAAAAGGAACTCCAGCAAAAGGGCCCTGCTGCATCGCCGGCCCACTCCTTGCGATCCAAGGCTTCCAAGTCCCAGAAGAAGACGTCCAGATCTCACAAACACAAGCACTGGGAGAGGGAGAGGAAAGGCAAGGATCTCCCCGTTTCACTTCAGGTCACCCATCCATATAGGTATGACCTCTGCTGTGCCATTGACCGCTTCGGCGGTGATGCCGGCTACTCGTGCAACCAAATCTAGCACAGCTGGTGTGTTGCCATCAATGTTGGGGACCTTGCCTCCCCTGTCTGCCTCTGCTGATGTTCCCGTCGACAATGTAGGCACCGATGTTCACGTGGTACTGTCATCCTTTACAGACATATTAAAGCACCTGCTACCTCCTCCTCCTGTAACAGGAGCCAGGTCGACAGGACCTGTAAGCCAAATCCCCACAGTGGCGCCTGTTAGGCCCCCATGCCAGACCCCTTCTTGGGCATCAGTGGCCTCACCTGCTCACTCTCTGCGTCCAGTCGACCATGCCAACGATGTCCAGGAGTACAGTCCTGATCTTATAATGCAGGATGAAGAGGAGGAGGAAGATTATGTGAGCGCCTATGAAAGGGACAGTTCCACTATATCCACAGGGATTGAGACTCAGTAGTTCACACCAGGTCGCACCCCCAGACCCCTCGCTCATTATCATGATGCAGCAGTTGCAGACTGCCATGGGGTTTAATTTAGAGCAACAGGACATAACAAAGAAGAACCTGGGTGGAGTTCTTGGGAGTTACCTGATTCCCCAATAATCATTCCACCCGCTCCTTGCCTTGGAGGATGCTACCCTTGCTGCTTGGCATAGGCGAATATTTTATTTAGTTTATTGCTAACAAAAACTAAGTCAATTTGGACTGGACCTGCACTCCCTGAACTGGTTCCGCAATTACCTGATGGCACACTCTCAGCAGGACAAGTGGAGAGGGGCCACCTCTGAACCCCTACTTTTAACCGAGGGGTCCCACAGGGCTCCATCCTGGGCCCACTCTTGTTCTCCCTGTTCATCAGTGACTTCTGCTGTCACTGCGGGAACAGCTCCATGGTACAGTACGCTGATGATGCAGTACTTTATAGAACTGAACCACACCTGGACAACCTAGGGCCCCTGCTCCAGTCAGACTTCACTAAGGCCGAAACCTGGCTGGCCGATAATTGCTTGGTTCTTAACCCCAATAAGACCAAAGCACTACTGTTCGGGCCAAAATCCCTGGGTCCCTCCCAGGCCCATATCCTCCCACTTGCTACCGTATCTGGCTCCAAAATTGAGGTGGTACAATCCTTCAAATACCTAGGCCTCACACTACATCAGGGACTAACGCTGAAGCCGCATGTGGATCTGGTAACAAAAAACATTCACCAAAAACTGGGCCTTCTCTACTGCCTAAGTGATAATGTTATACCAGAGACAAGATTGGCGATTGCACAGATTACCCTTCTCCCAACCCTAACCTACAGCCCCAATCCTACTCAGTACTGCAAAACTTGACCGCTGCAGACTACAAACTTTGTACCACAAAATTGCATGCTTTGCCACGAAATCCAACCCGAGGACCCACCACTCTGAAGCCCTCGCTGCACTCAACTGGTCCTCCCTGAACAGTAGGCTTCTGTACCCCCTGCTAAGCTGGACATACGAGCTCCTTGACACCAACCTCCTGCAGGGCTAATTGGGCTACTTGCCCCAAAGTGGCCCAGTTGACCACTCCGTTCCTCAGGCAAAAAACTGCTGGAAATCCCATGGCCTGCTCTGTAGCTGGCTGTAAATGCTTTGCCCATCTAGCCCCACATCCTGGAGTAATCTCCTAACCACCTCCAGGAACGTCCTCCCTAGCCACATTTCAGAAGGGACTGTGCACTCCCCTCCTTAACATTAGTCCCTGCTCCTGCTCTGATGGCTAACTTACCTCACCCCTGCAGCATATAGAAAAATTTGTAGTCACTATTGAACTGTGTCAATGTATTGTACATAGCTGCTCCCATCTAGGGAAACTGTATACTGTCTTTATAACCCTGTACCCTACCTTTCTCTGTATTCCTTGTATGTACTTAATGCATCTAGAGCCCCACCTCTATCTGCCGCCCCTGCTGTATTCTGTAAATGTGATGTACCTACCGCCTGCCACGTAAAACTGTATACTGTCGCGTTATCCTGTATGATATGTCCCACACTGTATTTCCTGCCTGTATATGCAAACTATATGTAACTAACTCCGGGTTGCCCCTGAAAAAGGGACCTTCGGGGCCCAGTGGGCTTACCTGGTTAACAAAATTTAATAAATAAATAAATAAAATTTAAAATGTATTTACTGGAAAGGCACACTGAGCTGAGGCTCATTTCCAGGTGCGACCTGGGGGTAGGGGAAACAAATGATGGCACTGAGTACATAACACGACAAAAATACAAACAAAGCATAATGAGCTTGGGTGGTTACAGACAACATTGCAGGATGCATCACAGTGTAAGGCAGTATCAGAATTTAAGCAATAGACATCATGTTTGTAATAGTTGGGATCTAGTGGCCAAATTGGCCTTTACCCTGAGTACTATACTGTTGAAAGGATAGTTGGAGATGGGGACATGTAGGGACATGAGCAAAGGGGGAAGGGGAGGAGGCGTAAGTGCTGTTTGAGGGATTAGTGGGAAGGACGGTTCTGGAGTTGGGGAGACTGGAGGTTCCATAAAACTGGGAGTCTGTAGGAGAAGGCAGCTTTGCCAGCAGACGATAAGGGGCGGAAAAGGAAGAAGGTGCAGGCAACCCCGTTGCGTAGGTCATAGGGTGAGTTGGCTACAGGGGAGAGCAAATCTGATAGGTAGGGTGGAAGTAGGCTGAACCAGAATTTGGCTGTGAGAGAGAGAGAGAGAGAATGGGTAGTGTGTATATGTGATAGAGGGGTGAGGCCAAGGGAGGAGTAAAGATGGCAGTGGTGCGTTCGGGGGTGGGGAGTTTGAAGCAAATCGGCAGAAGGAGTTAATCAAGGTGTCTAAGTGGGAGAGCAAGGAGGCTGGGGCTGAGCTATAAATGACAACAGCAAAGTCACTAGGATATCTGCCATACCTAGGAAGGCAGACAAAATGTAGTGAGCTCCCTTGGGTAAACCCTTCTTTGCAGGCCAACCTGAGGCGGATTCACTACATAAACATCTCCATCTAAAAGTGTGTGTTATACCCTCACTACAGCATTTACAATAATTTCCGAGCTGGGGTATTAGATCAAGTTCAGCTGTTACGCTTTGCCCGTATCAAAATGAGTATGGGGTTCAGTTAGTGGATGCGGCCAAAATCATCTTGGGCTCCAAAAGTGAAGTCTTTCCAGTTTGGGGAAACAAAAAAATCCCAAGTCCTATAGTACATTCTGCAAGGCCCAGTTTCTGGAGGTTATTATAAACACTTTTATTCAGGATTATTACAAGGGTCTCAGAAATGCTGAAATCTGATTGGTTGTCAGCATTCTGACAGCCTTATGTTAACCTACTTCTTATTAATATACTTGTAGAGTCTGATCACTTGAGTATTGACTTGGCTGGTGCTATACTTTGTACAAGTTCCATTTAGAATGCAGAGCGCCATTAGGCTCACCCTTTACACCTGGCAAGCAGTGCCAGACCCTCCAGGCCACTTCCCTACCTGCTTTAAAATCGCCCTACTCTGGAAGAAACACTGAAATGGTACACAACTGTATCTCTAATACACCAGTCCCTCTCATTATCTGCACAACAGTACCTGCTTGCTCATCTTAATCTGTGTGTACAGTTCCCCCCTGGCTGCTAACATACTAACATACTAATTGCCAGCAGATTAGGCCTTACGGTCTATCGAGTCTGCTCGAACCTCAGATCCCTAGTTGGGTACCGAGGCCTTCCCCTTGTGTTCCAGAAACCCCTATCATCCATCCCCACCCCCTGGGCCAGGCCATCATCTGATACATCCGCTTTCTGTGTCTGTCCCACCCTCTCTTGAAGCCCTCCACTGTGGATCTCTGAACCAGCTCGCCAGGCAGCACATTCCAGGATCCACCACCCTCTCAGTGAAAGACCTCCTCCTCCTCTTTTCGACCCTTCACCCTTCCACCTTCCAACTTCAAACCATGCCCTCTGGTGATGCTTCCCTGCTTTAGTCTAAAGATCCCCTCCGTGTTTACCCTATTTATTCCCTTGAGGTACTTGAAGACCTCAGTCATGTCCCCCCTGTCTCTCCTCTCCTCCAATGAAAACAGGCAGAGCTCCTCCAGTCTGTCCTCGTACATCAAATCCCCTAGTCCTCGTATCATCTTAGTTGCCCTCCTCTGTACCCTCTCCAGGAGCTGTATGTCCCTTTTCAAGTGTGGTCTCCAGTACTGTACACAGTACTCAAGGTGTGGTCTAACCAATCCATTGTACAGCGGCAGAATCACTTCCCTGCTCCTAGAGGTGATCCCCCTTACGATGTATCCCAACATCCTGTTTACTTTGCTAGCCACTCTCCTGCAGTGCTAGGAGTTATTCATACTTGCATCCACCATGACCCCTAGGTCTTTTTCCTCTGTTGAGGCCTCCAGCGCCTCCCCTCCCAGGGTGTACCTGTGTTTAGGGTTTCCCAGCCCAAGATGTAACACCTTGCACTTGGTGATATTGAAATTTAATTTCCATGTGTGAGCCCACCTTTCCATGGTGTCCAGGTCCCATTGCAGGGCCAACCTCCCCTCTTCCCCCTCAACTACTGCTACTGGACTCATTTTAACTGTGCTAGATCCTGGAGCCACTCTGAGCCGTTGGAATCTTGGGCCACAATTCACGTCTGTTGCAATTCGCTGGAACTGCCCTGAGTTGCAGCTGTAATTATGTGCAGTCATATTTTGTTTAAATGTCAGACTCCTCAGCTTGCTGTCCTGACTGTCCCCTCAACCTCTCTCCCCCCCCACCTCACCAATCCTCCTCCAATAGAGTATGAGAGAGGGAGGAACCAGGGAGCTGTGCGCGCTGCACGTGAGCTAGTTGGCAGGTTGGCAGAGAACGAAGCAGACAAACTGAGGAAGTCGGAGTCCGGGTCGAGGTGGCGGTTGTTGCACAGTGTACAGGTCCCTAGTCCACTGACCACATACAACTTACCAGGGACAGCAGGAGGATGGACCGAGAGGACGAGAAGGCAGGAGAGGAGGGAAAAGAACACTCGGGTGTCGGATTGCTGAGCAGGGCCTGAGGAGTGAGTGCAACATTTTGTGACATGTTCAAGTAGTGGTATGAAAACTTTTTATGCTGCCCTACACTGTCAGAAGATCATGATCATGCTTCTTGCTAGATTCCTCTTTTTTGCACACTTGGATCAAAAAGTGTGAGTCCAGTCCAGAACACCTACTCCAACTCTGCGATATCACAGAGTTGTACTCCTGTGAAGTAACTAGTTCTTACAAAAAATACTACTACTTGCCCCTTTCTTGTGTAATTCTACATCTGCTATTCCACCTGTCTGCAGCTCAGTACCTGGGTGGGTGGATGTGCCCTTTACTGCTGAGTTTCCTCTGCCAATCAGCTTACAGCCCCATGGTGTCTGGTCTGTCATTTTGGAAAGAAAGTTGTGAGAAGTCAATCTGACAGTGTTGACACTGCGAGGACTTTGGGAATGGAGACCAAGAGGGTCTCATTTTCACATGTGCACTGCTTTATTGCATTTGCGCAACATGGTTTATGGTCATGTTTTTACTTATGTCTCAAGCAAGAAGGAAAGAAACATTTTCTATTCTCACTGACCTATCATCTGCATCCAACATTGACTCGGCTTGTGAGTCCTTTCAAACCAAATTCACATCCATCTGGAATAAATTCACCTCTCTCAGATGGATCAGAGTGAGGGTGATCACCGCTGAACTCCTAGCATGTATCATGTACGGTATGCTGCAAGCCCATTGGCTGTAGCTCTGCACCACTGGCGGCAGCCCTACCGACAGTCAGTCGGCGGGCGCGGGGCGGCAGGCGGTGGATGCTGTTGCCTGCCGGCTATGGGGAGCGGGTGGAGGGGGCTTCGTGTGGGGGGGACACTAGACACCAGGGAGATGTTTGGGGGTTTGGATGATTCTGCCCGCGATCGGCTTTACGGTCCACTGACCACCAGGGAGATATTTGGGTTGGGGGGGTTACATTCTGCCCGCGATCGGGCACTGGGGGGGGTTCATACACGTTATGCCCGCGATCGGGCTTCGGGGTACGTGTGGGGGGGGTGTTACATGTACCTGTAATGCCCGCAATCGGGCTGCATTGTGCGTCGGTCCCCGACGGCTGCTGCCTGGCAGGGTGGCCAGGCGCAAGTCCTCGGGGATCGGCGCACCTACATGCAAATGGCATGCAAATGGGGCCATAAATAGATGCAAATGGCCCCCTGGACTTGCATAAATTATGGCCCCATTTGCATGTCACCTTTGAATATCGGAAATTTGCGCGATGCGCTAATGGTACTTGCGCCACCACAAGTTTAATGGTCTCTCAGTAACTTGCGGTGGCGCAAGTTCCACTGGGCGCTTACGCGCAAGTGTTGTGAGTTGGGAGTGATATTTCAAAGAGCGCGCAATAGCGCAACTCCTTTGAATATCACCCCGGCCACACCCCTGCGCAACTATTTTGAGCAGCGCAAGGGCTTGCGCCTCAGAATGGCGCAGTTTGAATATCCAGGCCCTTACCTCTATTTTAATGATTTAACCCATTTTCGTCAGCTTTTAAACTTGCAAGCAAAGATCCCGCGAGTTTCAAAGTCGGCACCACGATCTAGCCATAAGATGGTGCCGACGTGAAATGTGATGATGTCATCGGAGCGAGACTGGTACTATGGACTAATAGAAGCCCTATGTACTGGGCCATTTCAGCTCATACTGTAAAAGTTCTAAAGCCCACCAACATTCCAATGGGCACCTAATTTAAAAGCTGACGAAAATGGGTTAAATCATTAAAATAGCAGTAAGGAGCACTAGCTTGTAAAATTACACCCCCAGCTGTAGCTCGCCACGATTTCAGTTTTTTTTTTTTTTTTTACTCAACAAACACACAAAAAACATGTTTATTTGTCCTTTAATTTATTGTTTTTTGAAATTAATTCAGGTGTAGTCAGCATTTCTCTCCATTTTTCATTTTGAATATCATATCAGAGATCTTTATTCCATGCATTTTTTTTTTTTTTTTACTTTATTTATGCTCCTTCCAGGCCGGGTATCCTTCCGAGGTGCTCATGCGGTGAGGAATGCTACTCCCTGCCTCGACTGAACTCCCCCAAACACCTCAGGCAGACCTAGCCTCCCGGATCACCCCCTCCTCCGGGGTGGGCCTGTTCTCCCTTAATGGCCTGTCTGAGGTTAGAGAGGCCTTACCTGGGTCTCAGATCGGCCAGGAGTCCCTCCGAGTAGATGGGCCAGTGGTGGGATGTGCATCCTGCCCCTAGAGCCCCCATCATCTCCGCAATCCTGGGAGGATTTTTTTCCTTGCTGGTTCCACGTGGGAGTGTGGTGTGCAATGACGTCCGCGCACAGCTGTCCTGCCATCTGCCGCACTCCTCCCCTCTCTTACATTAGCTGGCGTCCCTGTGCTGCCTCCGATCTCCATCAGGGGCCACTAGGACACTGAGCAGTCCCCAGAACTCTCCCCACAGAGAGGAGAGCAGTCCTCCGGATGCTCAATCCTCTCTCTCCCCTGCCGTCCCCCGATGGCCCTGGCTCGTTCCCAAACTCGGGTCGCCGGTGTGGCGTGAGCTGTGGCGTCCAGCACCTCAACCCTCAGCGCTACCGGGCCGTATATTCCATGCATTTTTTCATTGTGACAAATACAGTTTAATATAATACATAGGCTGTACTTTACATCTTGCAAATTGCATAACTGTAATCCAAATATCTCAGATCTTTGTCTGCATTGTAAAACAGAAAAAAAGAACACTAACCCATGCTTTTATTACATGTGATTTCTCTGAAAATATACTGGGAAAAGATATGAGGTATTCTTGCAGAAATGTTACAGAAAAATGTACCATATGATCCAGGGAATTTACTTTTAGGTTTGGTATCCCCCCTTGAAATGGCACTGGAAGATGGTCTATTTTTAACGCTTGCATTAGACTTAGCAAGGAAAGTAATATTATTACACTGGAAGGACCCCATCTCTCCAAACTATAAAGAATGGCTAAACCTACTGATAGTTATACGTTAGAAAGATTTTATAGAAAATAACAAAAGGAGGACATTTTTCAGAAGATCTGGTATCTCTTTACTTTATATTTACAAACTAACTCAGTGAATTAAGATGTACATATGTAATAAATTAATAATAAAAAAGGAAAGATAATAGGGCTGATTCTAGTTACAGCTTTCCTCCACCGGTACAATGATGAAAATAGATTCTATATACGGCAATTTACTACATGCCTGACAGCAGGATCCTGTCTGAGTACGAAAAAGAAAGAGTAATGAGCTGAAAATGAGCTTGGTACATCCAGCAGACCAGAGTTCGATTCCCACAACCTCCACACAACCTCAGACTCTGAGCAAGTCACTTAACCACCCCACTGCTCCTGGATCACCCCTGAAAACAGGCATTTGAGTTTAGTGGGCCCTACATGGTTACCAAAAAAAAAAAAAAATCCTTGGGGGCAATTATGTGCCTGCATTTGTCTCATGGTGCCCATTTCAGAGAACAACATGCCAGCATTAGGACAGTACTGCTAAGTTAACTGATAACTGGTCTGGCCATATATGAATCCACCTACCAGTATACTAATAACCGTAACAGCATGAGGAAATGGGCTCCCATGCCTGACCCCTCATTCAGGAACCTACCAACCCCAGCTCTTGCTAGGTCCCCTCATCCTCACACCAGTTCATTCACCTACCTGCAAGGGGGAAAAGACACCACGTTACCCAGGATTTTTTTTTTTTTTTTTACCATAAAGGTTTTTATCCCTCTGAGACAGACTGGGCAACTATTCAGCCTAGTACCAGGCACCATAGACTGTCCCTTACCTCTCACTTGGTGGGGGTCCAGGTTTCCCTGTAGATTTCTCCCTACAGGGAGGCCAGGGTGGGGACAGCTGTTTTCCCCTCCAACTCGGTGTATACATATCCAGTAGTTACCTCTAACCAGAGTGGCAGGGTAAGTCATGGCACCATGGGCGGGACTTCACAAAGCCCCAGTCCTCCCATTTTCTTCATTTTCTCCCACTTCCCAGATCCACAACAGCATGGAAGATACCTGCATGTGAAGGCACACATACGCCCCGAACCACGGTTCCTTCCACCCTCCCTTGACCTTAGTCTGTCTTCCAAGCATTAGTGCTACTACAAGGGCTCCCAGCTGATGACAGCCAAGAGCCGAGATGACCCACCACCCCAGCCCGGGTGAGGAGAGCTGCCAGACAGCCGGTCGCTCCTCTCCCCCTCCACCCTCCCGACACCCAGCAACCCAAACTCATTCCCAAAGCTGGGTTGCTGGTGTGGTGATAGGTAAAGCACTTAATTTCATTTATTGTAAAAAGAGAAAGCTTATGGACAAAAATGTCCATTTTCATAGATAACTGTGGTCAAGGTACAGCTAGGAAGGATACAGTGACAGGTAACAACAAATACAAACAATAAGCACAAAGAACATGTAGATTAATTCAATGACAATTACAAATAACAACTGTGCTAATAATGTTCCTTAAAGCTATAACAAAATATTTATAACTTGCTGAAGTCTTGATACAGTAGTTTGAGGCAGAGAATTCCAAAAACTACCAATTCTATAATAAAAAGCCTTATAGCCACTTACAGTGCCACAGCCCTCTGCACCACTGAGCCAGCCTACCAACAGCTTTTTTTTAATACACTGCAGGACATCCTCAATGCAAGGTTTATTAACAAATGTGCCCCTTCATCTGCTGCTCTCTTTAAAGCTTGAGCTGTAATGGCAGGAGCGGATTCTCATGGATCCCAGCGACCTCCCTTGAGGGGTGGCCCTCCACTATTCCTGTTGGTGTCATCTGACTGTTGATCTTCATGGGATCCTCGAGCCCTCCTAAGATACCCATCTCTTAACAACACATGCTGGTGTTACTCTTAAGACCTCCACAGGGAACCAGTGCCACCCCAGACCCAGGAATCCTGCCACCATCCCTAGTCGTACCAGAAGCTGGACTCCCTCTGGGTGCCAATTTCACTATGGTTCCATACTGCAGGTAGCATCTACAAAGAATAGTTATCTACCATAACAGTAGATCTTCAAATCTCCTCCATTAAGCTATATCATGCAACTGTAAGCCATCAGTAACAGGACCCCCCAATTTTTTTGATGGCTGGGGCTGCCCACGTCAACGTGTCTCATCAGCACCTACATAATGTGGGGGTCCTCAGCATTCCTCAATTCCCCACCAGAGACAAGCTCAGAGGATCACAGCAGGGACCAAAGGAACCAGGACCAAACCAAGCACATAGGAGAGGATATCAAAACATGGGTATAGATGCCATATCAGGTATCAAAGGTGAATCAGCTTGGAAGAGCAGTAAGTATATTCACCCATCATCAAAAAAGGGGGGGGGGAGAAGGGAGGGAGAGCTGTGGCTCAATGGAGGAGATTCTCTCGAAGATCTACTGTTACAGTGGGCAACCATTTTCTTCGAGGATATCTTCCTCCAATGAGCCATGTCATGGAACAGTTTCCAAGTGGTACCTAGCACCTAGGAAGAACAGCAGGATCTAATGTTCCTGAGTAAGAAAGCCTTGCAGAACACAGAGACCATAGCAAGCATGTCTACAAGAGACAATGTCCAGACTATAGTGTTTAGCAAATGTATGAACAGTAATCTAAGTGGCGGCAGCGCATATGTCAACAGCAGGCAGATTTTGAAAACATGCCAGTGAGGTAGCCACCCCACGGGTACAGTGAGCTTGAACAAGACCAGAAAGCTGTTTACCATGCTTCTGATTACAAAACATACAACTGGCTAACCACTTGGACGGGCCCGGTTTGAAATCAGGAAGCCCATCACCCTGAAGGCAAAAGTTACAAACAGTTGTATGAGGAATTTCTAGAATCCTTGGTAGAATCAAAGTACAACTGCAGCATCCTGCGGACAGTCAGTGTATGTAAACAATGTTCCCCACCATCTGTGGGAAACAAACAATAAACAGGATGGTCAACAATCTGATTTTGTGTTCTCTGAGACACCATCTTCGGAAGAAAATGAGTATTAGTACGTAATGTAACTCTGTCCTTGCAGAATATAATAAAAGGAAGGTCTGCAGCCACAGCCGGAAACTCTGAAATGCATCTAATAAATGTCAATGCCACTAAGAACCCTGTCTTCCAAGAGAGGAAGTGCAGCTTGCACGTAGCAACAGGCTCAAAAAGGAGGTGTAGTAAGGGCCTCATGGACCAAGTTAAACTCCCACAGTGGAAGCAGATTGCAGACGGCGCGGAGGGGCATAAGAGTAGAACACCTCTTAGGAATCTACGGGAAGCCTCCATTAGGGACACTGCATTGCCTTCTGTGAGGGCATGAAAAGCCACTACTGTGGTCAGGTGGACCTTAATAGAGGAATACCCCAGTACCGAGACCTTAAGGGACAAGAGGCAATCCAGCACATTAGGAAACGGACATGTAAAGGGATCCAGAGCTCACTGAGTACACCAAACTGTAAAATGTTTCCATTTTTGCAAGGAGGTGTACCACATAGATAGCTTTCCAGCCACAAGTAGAACATCAGCAACTGCTAGGGAGACCCCAAAGTGGAAAGCTGTATGCCCTCAAGAGCCAGGTGTGGAGGTGCAGGGATCGGAGATCTGGGTGCACTACAGCACCCTCCTCCTGTGTCACAAGTCCCGCTTGCTGGGGGAGCAAGATGGGTGGTTCCACTGGGAAACACATACGGAATCTTCTCTTTCCAGGACAGGGATAATGTATCTCACAAGAAAACTCCAGGGCCTGGTGCAAGCGAGCAGAAATGCAGCAGTTTTGCTCTGCATGGAGATGTAAACAAATCTATGTTTGGTCAACAACATGTTTCGAAGAGGCTGTCCATGATGGAGTCTGAGAGTTCCCATTCATGGCAGACTGCATAGGATCAACAAAGAACTGTTAGTGCCATCAGGGTACTAGGCAGGAACACTACTGATAGAAATATGTTGCGTTCCACCACCCTATGCCAAAATCTCATCGCCTCTTTGCAGAGAGGATATGAATGTACTCCACCTTGTCAGATGATGCAGTATATTACCGAAATATTGTCTGTAAAGATCAGCAGCTGATTTCCCAGAAAGAGGGTGGTGAAGGCCTGTCAGCCACACAGAAAATCCCTCATCTCAAGTGTTGCTGTGCAGAAACGTATCCAGAAGGGTCCATTGGCCCAGACTTCTGAAGGGGCCCAGATAGGCACCTCAACCTGAACTCACTGTCTCTTTTTTTATCTACATTTTGGTTTGGCACTCTTCATTCTTATCTCAAATCCCTTCTTTCCCCTCCTCTTTCTTCTTCCTCCTACTCTCTCCACAGTAATACTTTCCATTCTCTCTCTCTCTTTTCCTTCTAGAAAATATATTGCTGGCTAATCTGCTTTTTCTTACCACCTTCCAAAACTTTGGTCCTCCCTTCCCCTTCCTATTTGTTCTGCCTCTTCTCCTTCCTCCCTAAAGCCTCTTCTTTCTGATTTTTGTTATCCTACTTGCAACTGTCAGTGACTCCTCCTCTTTTTCTCCATTCTCTAGTCTTGCCCTCTTCTTACTGTTCTGATATTTTCCCTTCTGTATTTTATTAGAATGTGTGTTATTTTCTAGATGCCTCCATTTACTATTCTGCCTACAATATTTATGATTATGCTTGTAAAGCTATATTATTGTATTTTACCTTGTTATTTTTATGGTTAGCTATCTCATACACCCCTCACCCCCAGGAATCATCTGGAAAGGAGCTGTTTTCAGCTCAGTATGTACTTCCTGGTTAAACTTATAAATAAATAACCTGAGGCATCAGTAGTCATCGCCGGGGGGAGGGGGGGGGGCCAAAGGGGAAGAATGGGGACTGCGTCACTAGGTTAGAGTGGTCCAACCATTATATCAGGGAGCAACACAGGGGAGAAGTCACTTGTAAGAGATACTCCAACCTGTCCGAATGCTGTGCCCACTGCACCCTGAGGAACCACTGAGGGATCCTCATTTGGAGGCGTATCAGTAGGACAGTCAGTATGGCAGCTGCCATCAGGCCGATTAACCTTAAAAGGCATCTGGCCAAGACACAGTTGCTGTATGACACCAGCTACACCTAGGCCACCAGTGCCACAGTACGGTCAGAGGGCAGAAATGCCCTACTCAGACCCATATCCAGGACAGTCCCTATGTACTGAAGCCTCTGGCAGGGGGCAAGGACCAACTCTGGTTTGTTGACCAGTATGCCTAACTGGTCAAACAAATATCTGGTCCAAAACAGTGTGTATACTATGGCCATCCAAGATGGGGCTTTCAGCAGCCGGTCATCTATGTAAGGAAAACAAAGGCCTCCTCTGCAGAGGGTAGCTGCATCCATGGCAAAAACCTTGGTAAATAGCTGGACCAGTGGTGAACAGGGCTGAGGCACTGTGGGAGAGGATCCAGCAGCCGCCTGAAAGCTATCTTCTCCTGGACTAGGGTGGTGAGCTGTCCAGGCTCTTGGCTGCCGCCAGATGGAGGACTGGTGGTAGCCCCACCACTCAGGAGGCTGATGGCAGTCAGGGAGGGTGGAAGGGGCTGTGGGTTCCACAGCGCAAGTGTGCCTCCATACTCATGCGCCCTCTGTGCTGCCACAGCCCTGGGAACCCAGGAAGAAAATGGTGTAGCTGGGCTGCAAAAAATCTCACCTAAGGTGCTGCAACTCGACCTACCACCTCACGTCCATGGTGATTCTGGATGAGAGTCTTGGGGGGGGGGATGTATGGTCCTCCTCTGGCTTTGCTGTGGGGGGGAAGGGGCAATCAGCTGGGGAATCTTGTCCCAGACCAAGAGAGATGAGGTAAGGGACAGTTAATGGTACCTACGGATGAGGCTGAATAGCTACCCAGTATGACCAAGGAGAGATGAAAACCTTTATATAAAACAAAAAACAACCTTGGTAAATACATGCTGTGCAGAGCATAAATCAAAGAGCAAGACACTACAGTGGTAGTGCCAGCCCTGAAGCATGAAACACAGGTGTTTTCTGAGTGACCTGCGGATTATGACATTAAGGTATGCCTCCCGCATGTTCAGAGGAACCACCTAATCCCCTTTTAGTAACAGGTAAATAAGCAACTGTAAAGTGACCATTCAAAATTTTTTGTATTTGATGAACAGATTCAGTCCTCTAAGGTCTAATATGCAGGTTAGGACCCAGTCAATTTTGGGACCAGAAAGTACAATACTGGGTGCCCTATAAATAAACTTTGCCTTTCCTTGAATAATGGCCCTAGTTCTGTTCTGAAACTGGGAAGAGTTCCACAATCCTCTTGAAGAGGAAGGTTTAAAAATCATCCAGCAGGAGGGTAAGATGTCCTGCAGGAAATCTGTTTGGCAATGGGCAGGTCACCGGAGGAACAGTAAGGAGCTTTAGTATGTGTCCAAGCTGAACTACCTAAAGGACCCAGGCATCGGTTATCTCTCACCACTTTTGTAGGAAGAGGGAGATTCAGCCCAACACCAAATCGTACTGAGACAGTGACACCGAAGTATGTGAATGGGATTCAGAAAGTGCTGGGGGTGGCAGGGCTACCGGTAATGGTCTGATCTTTTTTAAGTCTGGCAGTGGCATTAGGAGGCAGGTCTGCAGCCTGGGAACTGGAAGACTGGGGTCTCTTGGGCATCAAATCCCTGGCTCCAAGAATATCCACGGTCTGGACAGACATGGGGCATGCAAAAAGAACCTCTACCCCTTCTGTATGGTTTAGGATTCAAAGTATGTAGGGATCAAAATGTCATTTATGAGGACTCTAAATACCTCTGGGTATTTTCCATGTAACTTCCAAATAACTGTTTTCCTCTAAAGGGAGTTTTTAGCACAGACTGCTGTACATCAGAGGCAAAACCAGCCACCCTCAGCCTAGAGTGTTGGTGAAGGCAAATCCTACAGGCAGAAGACCTGGCAGCAGCATCTTAAGCAGACCTGTGCAGGGGCCTTCCAGCCTCCTGTCCAATAGCAACAGTCTCCTGTGATAATATTTTGCCCTGGCATTCAGGCATTTTATCAGCTGGGGAGGCCATAGTCTTTCACAAGCAATTCTGATATTTTATCATGTAAGCCTGATCATTTGCAATCTTTAGGTCTAGGGAAGCAGAAGCAAAAGTCCTCTTCCCCATCAACTCCAACTTCCTCAACTCCTTGTCTGGAGAAAGAGAACTCGTGCTTGGGGGCCTTTGATCTATCATAAGCAGCCATGATCACCACTAAATCTGTTTCAGGCAGGGATGAATAATAAGGATTTGCTGCAGGGTGGGATATTGTGTGTCACCCTTACTTGGGACTCTGGTAACTGAGCTCGACTGTGCCAAGCAATCAAAGTAACATCCTCCAAAGCTGAATGCTTAGGAGGTATTACTACAGTAGGGGAGGTAGAGACCTCCAAGAAGTCATAGAGATTTTCCTTGGGTGAATATTTCTCCTCTGCGTGAAACCCCAGTTTATCCTGTACCTGCTTAAGAAAAGCCTGGAATGAGGCATCCTCTGATGAAGACCTACAAGTGGTTTTCACTCTCTCTCTCTCTCTCTCTCTCTCTCTTCTGAGCAGGGAGAAAAAGCAAAGCTTAAAGCAGCAGTGCAATGAAATTGGGCACAAATTTGACCCTATACTTTTTTTTTTTTTTTTAACTATAAAAGATTCCAGGCACTTTACAGTTTTATTTGGTGGTATAATTTTCTATTTCCACCAAAATTTGAGTAACATAGAAACGTAGACTCTGATGGCAGATAAGGACCGGTTGGTCCACCTAGTCTTCCCAGTTCTCTACTTAACGGATAAGCTGCAGATCCTAGTTAACCAACAGCCTACTTCCTCCTACCCCCCCCACTAGGATTGCCTATTGTCTGTCCCATGCATTCTTGAATTCTCCCACTGTTTTTGACTTTACAACCTCCTCAGGAAGGCTGTACAATGGATCTACAACCCTCTCTGTGAAGAAATACTTCCTCACATTACCGTTGAGCCGTCCCCCTCTATCTTCAAATTGTGCCCCTTTGTTCTTGTACATCTCTTTTTCTGAAAGATGCTACCTTCTTGGACTTTGAGGATTCCCTTGAGGTATTTGAATGTTTCTATCACATCCCCCCTCTCCCTCCTTTCTTCAAGGCTATACATCTTAAGCTCCTTTAGTCTTTCTTCATATGTCTTCTGGTGCAGACCCTGCACCATTTTGGCTGCCCTCCTCTGGACAGCCCCCACCCTGTCTATGTCTTTGCACAGATGGGGTCTCCAGAACTATACACAGTACTCCAGATGTGGTCTTACCAACTGTCTGTATAGAGGGCCAACAACTTCCTGTTTTCCACTGGTGATGCCTCTCCCTGTGCATCCCAGTATCCCCCCAGCCCTCCTTACTGCCTTCTCACATTGCTGGCCCACACCTTTAGGTCATCTGATATGACTACCCCCAGGTCCTTTTCCATTTTTGTTGTTGTCAGTATCTCACCCCCCATTGTGTACTCTTCCCCTTGGTTTTTGTTTCCCAGGTGCATTACTTTGCACTTCTTTGTGTTGAATCTAAGCTGCCATACATTTGACCATTCCTCCAACCTTGCCAAGTCCCTTCTCATCCCTTCCACCCCACCTTGCGTATCAACCCTGTTGCAGATCTTTGTGTCATCTGGAAAGAGACATACTTTTCCTTCCAGTCCCTCTGCAATGTCACTTATAAAGACATTAAAAAGGACCGGCCCCAGTAATGAACCCTGCGGTACCCCATTAGTAACCCCCCTTTCTTCATTGTGGACTCCATTTACTATTACCCTGTGTCCTGTTGTCTAGCCAGTGTTTTACCCAGGCTACCACCCTGGGACCCACTCCCAGGCTGGCTAATTTGTTTATTAATCTTTTGTGCAGGGCTGTGTCAAACGCCTTGCTAAAGTCTAGGTAGGCCATATCCACAGCCCCTCCCTGGTCTACTACTTTGGTCACACAGTCAAAAAAATCAATTAGATTTGTCTGACATGACCTTCCTGCTGTGAATCCATGCTGTCTTGCGTCCTGTGCCCCACTGGCCTCTAGGTTCTCAACAATTCTTTCCTTCAGAAGTGATTCCATCATTTTCCCTACCACTGAGATCAAACTGACAGGTCTGTAGTTTCCTGCCTCTGTCTTGCTCCCACTTTTGTGAAGGGGAATCACATTTGCCCCTCCTCCAGTCCTCAGGTACCACACCATCCTCCCATGATTTATTAAAAAGCGTAGTCAGTGGTGTTACTAGTACTTTCCTTAGTTCTTTTAGACTTCTGGGGTGAATCCCATCAGGCCCCTTTGCTTTATCCACCTTTAGTTTTAAGAGTTTGTTCAGAACCCTTTCTTCTATGAAAGCACTAATATCAACCCCGCTATCCAGAGTGCTTCTATTGACTGGATTAGGTATCTCCCCCTGGTCTTCCATTGCGAATACTGAGCAGAAGTATTCGTTCAGCATCCCTGTTTTTTCACTGTCGCTCTCTGCCCAACCACCTTCCTCTTTATTCAGCCTCAGTATCCCTGCCTTAGTCTTTCTTTGCTCCCTAATGTACCTATAAATGGTTTTATCCCCTTTCTTAACCGAGTTGGCTATCTTTACCTCGGTTTGGGCCTTTGCTATTCTGACTGCCTTCCCCACTGCCTTCTGCTTTAACTGGTACAGTTCTCTCTCCTGCTCCTTCTGTGTTTCCTTATACTTCCTGAATGCTATATTTTTCTCCCTAACCTTCCCTGCCACTTCTTTTGAGAACCATAGTGTTGTTTTTCTTTCGGTATGATTTATTTGCTTCACACAAAGGCTTGTTGCCTCTGTGATGGTGGTTTTGATGATTCCCCACTGTTGCTCCACCCCACCTTCTTGCCTGTTTGCTAGTGCTTTTCTGAGGCACTTTCCCATTTTGACAAAATCAGCCCTCCTGAAGTCCAGTACCTTCACTTTTGTATGGCTTGACTCTACAGCTAAGTTTATCGTGAACCACACTGTTTAGTGGTGGCTTGTTCCCAGATGGTTACCCGCTCAGGATCGGAGATCC
Source organism: Neoceratodus forsteri (assembly GCA_016271365.2). Lineage (NCBI taxonomy): Eukaryota > Metazoa > Chordata > Ceratodontiformes > Ceratodontidae > Neoceratodus > Neoceratodus forsteri. Next base: position 878,841,898 of record CM057456.1, read on the forward strand.
TCTCTCCGTCCCCATTTAAGAGTACCAGGTCTAAGATTGCTCCCTCCCAAGTGGGTTCCAAAACTAGCTGTCAGAGGCATGCCCCCTGTAGGGCATCGAGAATGGCCCTGCTCTTGGATATGGCTGCAGCAAAGGTGCTCCAGTTAACATCTGGCATATTCAGGTCCCACATCAGCAATATCTCCTCTTTCTCTGCCACCCTAAGGATGCCTTCTATCATTTCCTTGTCCATTTATAAATGTTTCAATTGAAATTTTTCTCAAGAAAAATAGATGGCCACCATATTTTGCATATAAATAGCATTGCAGGCCTGGCAAGGGTTAGGATCGAAAAAAAAAAAAGACTTGTGGTGTGCAACATAGGAGGTACCTATATAAGAACCTTTGACAGTGATACTATTTTTCTTAACTGTTGCTGAAACTAGCTTTTTTGTATAAACATTTTTCATTGCACTGCTGCTTTAAGCCTACTGTATCAGTTACATCCTCTTCTTCATCCGTGGCCTTCTCCTCCTTTTTTCTGTAGGTACTGTATTTTAGAATACATTCCATTTCTTTGTTGGCCTCTATTGTCATCAGTAGAGGGTCGGCAGGACGAGGAGACAGTGGCGGAGGAAATGACCACAGGAGTTTCGTCGACAGAGGCTGTTCAGGGCACTATGGCAGAGGCCAAGAACTGAAGCATGAGGTTGATGACAGCAGAGCCAAGGGGCATCAACGGAGGTGGCAGTGGTAACAGGCACTGAAAGAGCTCAGACACTGTCTAATAAAGGAGCTGTGTATCGAATAGTCCCAAGAGGGTCATTAATAGTGGAACCATTGACAGGACTGCGTCTGACGGTGGCACAGGCTGTGAATCACCCAGCAGGGAGTGGCAGGACCCATAGTCATGTCCTGGGGCCCATCCTTATCAGAGGACATAACTCCTCTTAGAGGTGAATGGGAATGTTCTGAGAAAACGACTGTCGTTATGCCATTAATCCTCTTCTGGGTGATGATGTTTTTCCACTGACTTAGAGGATTTATCCTTCTTCTTCAATGACTCAGTGATGGCTACAATTGACCTTAGTGATCAGCTGGCCAATGGCAAACTGGAACAGATGTTGCAGATGATGGTAAAGCCTCTTTTGATGCAGCTTGTTTTTTCAATTCTTTTCAGCTTTAGATGAACTTCTAAAGCCTTCTTGCAGCTTCTCCTAGTTGCCTGATAAAAGCCCTGGCAGACAGAGCAGGACTTACTGTCGTGGTCTTCCCCGAAGCAATAAATACACATGGAGTGGTCGTTGTTCCTGTAGATCTTAACAGCATCACAGTGACAACAGTGTAACAACAGTTCGCTGTCGGTCATTGGTGGCATAAAATAAAAGTTAAAAATAACAAACCTGACAGGGCAGTGTCAGAGAAACTTTTCAGCTTTGTTGCCATTCTTCAGCAGCAGTGGACTGATGAGCAGTTGACAGTGGCAGAAAGAACTGAGGCATGCTGTGGGCACCCACATTATATAGGTGCCAACAAGGCATGTTGATGTGGGCGTCCCCAGCCAGCAAAAATCTCCAGGCGGTCCTGACACTGACAGCCTACAGTTCCATGATGTGGCTCATTGGAGGGAGGTATCCTCAAAGATGATCTACTGTTTCCGGTCCTGTCTCCCGTTCTTTCAAACTCTCATGGGAGGACAGGACTATGAATATTTATGACAGATTCCAGCTTCTAGTGGAGTCAGAACACTCGGTACCAAAAGCACAATACATCCTGTCTTCAGGCACTACCCATCTAGCAGACAATTCTAAAGGTCAAACTTAACCCGTTGAGAGTTCTCCAGTAACCCACCACAAGCTGAATGAAGAGAAAGTCTGGTTACAACAATGAAGACATCAAATATGCTATTGATCAGACCTCTTAACTGTCCCTGATTACAAGAGACACCCCTCATTTTACCCATCAAAATTCTCTATCAGTCACCCATCCCTTATGGAAAAGGTTCGGCCCATACAAACAACATGTAATGCTGTAATTTCAGACTTTAAAGCAGAAATTTATAATATTCTAAGATGCTAAATCAAAAATCATTTTTGCACAAGTAAACACAGAGGTTTCCACAGTGTTCTGAGCTTATATCATGTTTGAGGATGTTGTCCCTCATTAGTAGAATCAATATCCCTCATTTTGAGTGTCTGTGTCCCTCATTTCAGTGAAAATAGGTTGAGAAGTATGCCATTGATTCTATGTTGGATATATAATAGTTAAGTCTTTTCTGCAGGTGACATTATTATATGTTTCTGACTTATTGTTTTTCAAAGTAACATTATGTTTTGACTACAATATGAGCTATTTGGACTAGTGGGAAACTCTTACCCTTAAACCATTCTAAGGTACTTCACATTTGATCCACTTCATATCAAGACTGGTGGATGCAATACTAAGACAGCAGTGTTCCAGATAGTGCTATAGTGCTAAAATCAGCAAAATTCTCACTGGGCAGGATGTGAAGTAAAAATGTCTCCCTCTCTCCTGTGGCTCCAGTGAACATTTTCTCTTCCCCCCCCTTCTCAGTTGCTTTCTGTGCTTTGTAGCTATCTGGCAGGCAGAAGGAAATTTCAGGGGTCTTGAGGGTTGTACTTGGCCTTAAAACTCCAATGGGTACTGGGCACTACTTGTCTTACGTTTTATAAACTAGTCACTTCAGTGGCTATAGAATGCCCTAAGTAATGCAGCACAGGTCCTCATAGTTATCTATGCCAGAACAAACAATATTAGGAAAAAGATGACAATTTATGTGCAAACTACAGTATATGGAAATCGGAAACAGGCTTTGTGACAAACCCAGCACTCGGCCACACATAAATGGAATGGACTCCAATGGATTCACTTCCTAACTGCACCGTGCTAATATTGTAGCCGATTTTCTGTGTGCTCACAGATTTGAATAAATAAGTTATTGCACACCAAACACACAGACTGCATCTTGAATTTTTGCATGGCTAAGTACTGGGTCCTTTTCAGCCAGCCACAATGTTTTGGACTTGCAGCACAATGCTGAATGTAGTGATCCTCTCCTCCTCAGTTTGTGACAAACTACCGACTCGCACCCCAGCTAGTAACCCTCTCACAACTAGCTGCTGAAGATCACCCTAGTGGTTCCTCCCATACGGTGGTGTCCTGCGATCGCACGCAGTTCTTTGTGAAGGCGACACACCCAGACACATGGACACTCTGAAGCCAGGAACCAGACGCCTTGTATCGAAACAAGGCAGACTGCTCAAAACCAAAGATTGAGAGTTTATCTTATAAAACTTTATCCAAATCACTTTACTATATCAGAAAGGGTTGTTTCTCAAATTATTTTTCTTATTTATTTCATTTTCTGTTTCCTGGGAAAGGAGGGCTACACAATACTGCCTATACTCAGCCTTGTCCCAGGTGGTAGTGGTGGTGGTTTGAAGATACAGATGCAACTCAAGATTTTGCAAACATCCTACTGAAGAGCAGTGTTGTCCATATGACATTTTATGAATAAAATGTATTCAACAAATACAATTTTGCAAAATACATATTTAAATTTTATATGTTCATTCCAGGGCCTATAAACAATACACATTTGCTAGTCCATCCTGAAACTACAGAAAAAAAAGCTTTACAGAGTATTTCAAACCTCACAGTGCAATTATAACACTCATGGTACCACACCCTCTGCCATGACAGCAAACTGTGATGTTACAAATAATGGAATATGAGATTACAGTAGCTGTGAACAAGAATATGTTTTTGAAACACCCAGTGAAATATGCATTTGTTTGCAAGCAGCAAACAAAGGACATAGCCCCCAGCACCCAGTAGAGAGCCACCCACCACCTGATCATGAGGTTTGTGAGGGCTGCGCCCTCCCCAGCTCTGCAATCAGATACCCACATTCAGCACAAGCAGCAAACAAAGGACACAGGTATTGTTTTGTCACCACGTTGCCTCCGGTAAACTCATCATCCTAGATGACTTCAATTTAGACTGGCTCTTCTCTTCCTCCTCCACCTCCTCCAAGCCTTCTGTTCAAATAATTGAGTCTCTAAATCTTACTCAACTATTATCTGAACCAATCTGCTATAACCCGCACTCTCCTAACCATTCTCTTCTAGACTGGGTGCTCTCCTCCCATCCACACCGCATCAACACTTCAGGTGTCTTCCCAGATGCCCTCAGTGATCACTGCCTGACCTACTGTGTCAGAAAGGTGCATCTTCCCCATTCACCCCTCAAATATATTTGTTTCCATCCTCTCAGTACCCTTAATACTGATGCTCTTCTTCATAACCTCGCTGGTGCCAAATGATCTCCAGTGTTCTCTGCCCCAGATACTGACTCTTCTCTTGGCCGCTTCACTAGGATTTTCTCTCAGATCTGGGATCTCCATGCCACCCTTAAAAAAAGCTAGGGTTAAACAAATGGACCATCCTTGGATCACAATGGGCCTCACTGCCACGTGGAAGGCCCGGGATAGAGCCTGAGCAAATTTCAAATCTACTCACTCCCAGGTAGACCTGCAAACATACAGATCTCACCGAAACACTTGTACGAAGGCAGTCCATACAGCCAAGGCTGAATACTTTAAGACCCACCTTCACACCCATTGCAACTCACCCTCAAAATGTTGGCATGTGATCCACCCCCTTCTTGGCCCTATGTTCCAGTCTGCCCCATCCTTACCGTGGACAGTTCACTAGTCTCTGACCCCTCCTCTGTCACTGAGATCTTCAACAAATTCTTTACCACTTGAGCTCTTCTAGATCATCCCCTACCCTTCTCCTCTGACCCTTCCCCCTCTCCTTCATCTGGAGGTTACAGATTCCCCCCCTTTCTCCTCAGGTGGTTTATCAAGCACTAATGTCCCTAAATCCCTCCAAAACTAGCCCTGACAGACCCCACCCCAAGCTTCTCTGTATCACTGCCTCCTCTTGCACACCTCTTAAACCTCTCCTTCCACTCCTTCACTATCCCAATGGCTTGGAAGGTAGACAAGGTCCCTTCACAAAGAAGGCCACCCATCTCTCCTTGACAACTACTGGCCCATATCTCTTCTTCCTTCCCTTGCCAAACTTCAAGAATCCATTGTCTACAGTAGACTTGCCAAGTTCGTGTCCAATACTGATACACTCTCTCCGTTCGAAGCTAGTTTCAGGAAGCATCACTCTACAGTCTCCTCCCTACTGTGGGTCACAGATTCCATCCTCTCAGGGATGGATCAAAGTCATACTACCACAGCCATCTTTATTGACTTGGCTAAGGCATTTGATTTGGTTTCCCATTATCTCCTCCCAAACAAACTATTCTGCGTTGGTTTGTCGGTTTCTAGAGTAAACTGGTTCCACTCCTACCTCTCTCGCCAGCAGCAGTCAGTTCAGGTGGGAAATGTTCTTTCATTCCCTCTCCCTATCCTTGCTGGGGTTTCCCAAGGGTCTATACTTGGCCCCATCCTATTTTCCCTTTTCATTTATGACTCTCCCCTTCTGCACAAACACTCACATCCACATGTATGCGGATGATACTGTAATCTACATGTCAGGACCATTCCCCACAGATGTTCAAGCCCCTCTCCAGCTTGACTTTAACAATGTTCCAAGTTGGTTTCAAGCCAACCAACTCAGAGTTAACACTAAAACACTGTCTCCATGATTTTCGGTGCCAGGCAGAAGCTGGCTAGGCTCCTGACTCCCCTGGTGGTCACCACCCCCAATGGCATCCCACTTGAGGCAGTACCTGCTTTTAAATACCTATGAATCTGGCTGGACAGCCACCTCAACTTCTCCATCCACATGGATGCCATCTATTCCAAACTCTTCCCCAAACTCAGGATCCTATATCAGAACAGAGACAGCCTCTCTCTCTCTCTCCATGTACACTGCGAGTTAGTCGCTAAAATGATACTTCCAGTATTCGACAATGCCAATGTAGTCTTTAGCACCACCCCTGCTGTGTCCCTCACCAGGCTCGACACCCTCCTAAACTCCTTCTGTTGCTTTGCTACTAACTCCCCTTGTCACACCCACCACTGCTCTCTCTACTCCTGTCTCTGTATCACCCCTTCCTCTTCAGTGTCTAACCCATTGCATGGCTATTACTGCCAAACACTGGTTTGGGACCCTTCCTTCCTTCCTATCTCTCTCCTCTCTATTATCCCATGCCAACCCTTCCTCCTATCCTCTGCACTCCAGGGACTCCTTTCTCCCTTCTGCATCCCTGCACAACTTCTGGACAATCAGTTTTTCCTACTGCTTCCCTCTCCACTGGATTCAGCTCTCCTCTGACATAAATCTATCCCAGTCACTCCCTGCCTTCAAGCACCTGTTAGAACTCACTCCTGTTCCCCCTTGCTCATGCCGTTCTACCTCCCTAGTCCCCCAGCCTCGACCTACCTAAGCCCACTGTGGTCCTGTGGACTGCCTCCTGACTCATACAATTTTTTTGGCATTATTTTACCCACTAATGGTATCATGCATGTTTTTTATTGGCTTTAGCACTCTGCCTCTTGTTATGCTTTTTGCTACCTTGTGCTTATTATATTTGACCTTGCACTTCTGCCTTTTGTTACTTAGTCTGAGTTGGTCTCTGCCCACTGTTACGTATTGTAATTTCCCTCCTCCTCGGGTCGCACCTGGAAACCAGCTTTGGCTCAGTGTGCCTTTCCCAGTTATCAACTTTTAAATACATAAAATAAATTTATATGAAATGTATAAAAGACCAATATGGGACCAATCAAGAACTACATTTATCCTTAATATTTTCTAGTTTTTGACTATGTCCTTTTATTGGTCTTCACAATTCTGTAACACAAACTAGTTTTTTCCCTCTTGTTATGTTTCACATTGGATTATCAGCAACTGACCTCACAACTGCCATGTCTGTGGCATCTCAGTCTGCAGTCATGTGAAGCACAGTTGCTTGAGATATCCACAAGGATCAAGAGGTATCTTCTGATCAGGGCATGTTTTCTAATTTAGGCAAGTGCAGATAATCCAGGTAAGTCACCAGTCCTCTCCAGGATAGTCTGTTCCATGATACTGTGGACACTGATTATGCAGTGCTACTATTCTTATGATCCATTAGGTACTCCACATGTTTCATTAAATATCTAGTTGTGACTATGTTAAAAAAAGAACTTCAGATAGCTACTTAATAGATCTTATGGAGTCTGATGATTTTATATAGCAAAATGCCTAAAGGAATGTGTGTCTATAACTTTTGGCACAAAGCAAGACTTAGCTGAACTCAGACACTCTCTGTCTTCAAGACCCTCAATGGCTACCCACTTGCAGTAGTCCCGCACTTCAAATATCTCAATGTCTGACTGGATCAAAACCTTGATTTCTCCACCCATATCAATGCCAAGCACCCTTAATTTGCATTATGTAGAAATCTGCCAGGTACTGTTAGCGTTGTGCCAGTCCACTTGCATCTTAGACCCCCATTTCGTAAAGGTGCACTGCCAGATGCTAATGCATGTGTTTGTAGAGATGGTGAATTCTTCTTTGAGACAGATTGTATTCTTAGACCCCTCTAAAGGGGCCACTGTAAAGCCCTCCTGAAGAAGACAAGTTTGCATTCGAATGATCTCACAAACTACAGGCCCACCATCTCTAACCTGCTTTTGCAGGAAAAGTTACATAAAAAACTGGTGGAGATTTGTCTGATGGAACACATGGAAAAATGTGAACTCTATGTGCCTCTCCAATCTGGTTTCCACTCTCACCACAGCACAGAAACTGAGTCAGTCTGGGTCATGAATGATCTGCTCCTAGAAAAGGGAACAGCTATCTGTTCTGGTTCTCCTTGATCTGCCATCAGCATCTGATACTTTGGACCATGGCAAGTTAGTTGAGAACCTGAGACGTTTCTGTGCTTTGTCTGGCACAGTTTTAAACTGGTTCAGATCTTTCGTAGAAATTGCCACAGACCGTGGTGTTGGGCAGTTTTCAGTCTGTCCCCTCCCTGGTTGTGTGGCATCCCTCAGGGATCCACACCCTCCTTTTGTTATTTAAAGTATATACGTTTCCACTGGAAGTAGTTATCCAAAGGTATTGCTTGAGTTTTCACTGCTATGCAAATGACACTCCACTTCACCTTTTGTTTAGACCCAGAAAAGGAAATCCGATGCATGCGGTTGAGAAGGCCATCGTGGAGATCAGAAACTGGATGAGTTCAAGCTGGCTGTGACACTTACCCAGCAAAACTGACTTGCTTCTGTTGGGTTCCGATCACTTGGTCTCTGCAATAAAAGAAAATCTCTGTCTCCCAGTATGTGATGGGGCAGTGTTACAGATTAAGGAGGAAGTTTACAATCTGGGAGTAATCCTTGACAGTCAATTGGCTTTAACATTTCAAATTTCTGCTGTCATTATAAGAAGTTTTTACCGCTTAAAAGCATAGCCAAATTGTGCCCCTTCCTAGGCAAAAGTGATCTGCACATACTAGTACAAGCATTCGTTACCTCTTGAACTGATTACTGCAATGCACTCTACTATGGCCTACCAGCTATACAGCTTCACCATCTTCAATTACTCCAGAACTCAGTAGCCAGATTGTTAACTGGTGTATTCAGATTTAATCACATCACTCCTGCATTGTAGGCACTGCATTGGTGACCAATAACATGATGCTTTGAATTTAAATTCCTGCCCAGGCCAAATCTTCCCCATTCACTAAAAATACCACCAACAGCTTAATCTGGCTCAGTGTCAGCTAGATTCCTTCTGTATCCCCCTCCTCCGGGACAAGGCTGAAAACAGGCAGAAATGGCTAGTCATCCTTTCCCGATCAACAACAACTAAATAAATAAAATCCTTTTGTTAGCTTATACGGCCATAAATGGACTGGACAAATCCTGATAGGTAGCACTCCTGATTACCTGGAGTTTATCAGTTGAAAAGTTTATTTTGTTTAGCAAATGCCAATAAGGTTGTTAGCCAGTCACCTCAGTGAACAAAAGGTCGGTCTCCAGCCCAGTGCTTTGCCTGAAAATGAGGCTTCGTCAGGGGGCCCCGCAGGGAATGCAGCAAGACTTCACTGATTCACACAGGAGTGAAGCGACCAAACAGCCAGCCAGCATCAGCCAGACAGTCCTTGCCCTGTAGCTGATAAAGGTTCCAACCAATCCACGGGTTACAGACCCACTGAGGTCTGGGAAGCACCATACTAGTCATCAGAGCAAGGTGACAGTCTGCACTGTATGTTGTACTGAGTAGTACTGAAAGGAAACTTGCCATCCTAGTATCCACCTGACCATCATGAGAAAGAGTGACTGACCAGTGGAGTCCTGCTGACCTGAAAGGTAGCAGGTGGTGACTAGGAGAGGAGAGCTGAGGGAGCCAAAGGTGTAAGAGTCTGCCAACAACAGCTGATTAAACCAGCCAGGACTGCAGAGACCAGACGGAAACAGTTGCCACCGAGGGCAAACCGTACGTAACCCCTCAGGGCTTTGAGGGCCCACATAACATCATCTTTGTATAACCATTAAGATTGGGCCATAGTTGGGCTCTAATTTATGGACTACATCATCCATCCAGGATTACAATTTTGGATTTGCTAGCAATAAACTTGTTGATTGTTTAAGTGCAACAGCACCAGCCAATAACATGCAAGTAATGCCAGGCCTGCAACATTCCTGCACCAGGGTACCCAGACCCAGAAGTTCTCTGAGACTAGCGGTAACAACACTGGTACAAGTGGGGTGTGGGTAGTGCCCAACAGTACATACGGGCAGAGCCAATGTGTTGTTGGTGGGGGAGGGCTGCACTAAAACTGAGGTAGCCACAGTGTGGGCACAACAGTGATTCTGTATATTTGCATTGTTATCTTTTCCTTCCCCCAGAACCCTAATCCTGCTTACCCTTAATAAACCCCTTGTAATTTGTCTGCATATCTGCTGTGAGCATATTTTTTGGGGTGTTCCAGTGGGGATACAGTGGGTTGGTACAGTCTCTCGGAGGGTAGTATGAGCAAAGGACCTGGCCTAATTAATCTTCCCTGGGGGGAGGCACCAGGTAACTTGTTTCAACCTGCATGATCTTCCCCAGCAGTACTCCGGGGCAGTGAGATTTTGCAGCTGGCACCGCACAAGTAGCCAAAGTCACCGGGAGAGAAGGAACGGGATTCCAGCAGCCGTCATCGCACTGAAAGCAGCAGGGAATCCCGCGACAGTTGCTGCTTGAGTGTTGGCTCCAGGAGGAGCCAATCAGTAAAGAGGGCACCGAATTTGAAAGGACGGGTGGGCTATAAAAGGCCCTGCCACCACACTCGGCCTCAGCAGTACTCCAGAGGAAGTGAGAGTTGTCCTGCCTACCCTCCCCATCCCTGGCCTCTATTAAATGCTTAGGGGAAGGAGGCTGAGACATTTAAAGGGAGGAGCATGCAGCCTGAGACTACAAAGCAGTGGAAGGGTGACCTCAAGGGGGAAGAACTACATGCAGAGGAGGAGGAGGAGGAGAAGTCAGAAAAGGGCTGAGCACTACCGGCAAATCGGAAAAAGGAATATGGTGAGACTGTTTAAAGACTAATTGATGGTTACATTGAAAAAGCAGGAAAGAAGGTCAATGACGTATATGTGTGAGTAGCTAAGAGACATTTTTATGTTAGTGCACTGTACAGGTATGTGTATTATATAGGCAAGCAACCAAAGTGGCATCTCGTGGGTAAGGATTACATGAAGTGTACTATATGAGTATGTGTACTATGTGGGTAGGGCTTACATTTAGGGTATAAGGCAGCACATAGGCAGGTCTGTGAAGGGAACTGCAGTGGGGCTGAGTGTACAAGGGTAAGCGGGGTGGTAGGGAAAATTCAGTTGGGAAAACTGTGCATTGGCAGAGTAATTACAGATGCATTCAAACATGCTTATACAGACTAGAGAAGGTGGGGCAGGCATGCGGGAGAAAAGGGTATCCTTCAGCGGGTAATAAAGGGGGTCGCTGGAGGGCACACAGTGGAATGGGACAGGTAGTGGGATGCAATAACTGTGGAACAACGGTGGTTCTTAATCTTATGTGGAGAAGGGGGAGATGTCTAGTGTGTAATCAAACAGGGGAACTCAGGTTAATGATCAATGGTCTGTGGGAGGAGCTGAGGCAGGCAATGCAGGCTACAATAGGGACAGGAGGAAGGAGGGAACAATGGAGGGTGATCAACGAGTGCAGACGGGGGGAGGTTATGGGTTAGAGAAGGGGTGTCAGGGGGATGCTAGGTCTTCCGGGAAGATAAGGCAGGTAGGATAGGATACGGAGGTTATGGTGCACCAGTGAGAGGAGGCAGGAAGGGTGCAAGGGTGGAGGATAGATTGATGCAGTCAGTGAGGGGGAGGGGTTACAGGTTAGCAGAAGGGGCTATAAGCCAGAGTGACTCAGGCCTAGGAGCACTGAGTAAAAGGAACAACATTGAGGGGCGGGCGACAGGGGAAAGGAGGAAGCATGGTTTGGGGGGAAAAGGGGAAGAGGCACAGGACAAGTAATTAGAATGGCAGGAATGGAAGGTACTGGGGAAAATGGAAGGAGGAATAGGAGTAGGGTCTTCAGGTAACAAAGTCAAAATTGTGTGAGGAAGGGCATAAATGGAACAAAGATGGAGAGGGAGAAAATGCTGATGGGGAAAGTGCAATAGGCATGGAAGCAGGGAATATTGTGCAGGAGGAGAAGCTGGAGAGGGCAGAAAGGGGAGGAAATACTGATGGGGAAATTGCAACAGGGATGTGAGGGGGAAATATTGTACAGGAGTCGGAGAGGCGGGGGGCTATAGGTACACAGGCAGATGGAAGCAAGGGGGGAATCTTAATACTAAGGGATTCAATACTAAGGGGAGTCAGGTGGGGCAGAAAAGGGGAAAGGCACAGCCGCATTTGGGTAGAGGCAATGCCAGGAATGACAGCTGAAAGGGTGAGGCAGTCAGTCCTGAAGTATGCTAGAAGGCGAAGAGAGAACCCCCATTTAATTCTACATTTGGGGACAAATGACCTGGCTGATAAGATGGTAGAAGTGGTTCAGAAGAGGTTTGAAGAGCTTGGATCATTATGCGAGAGGGCTGGAAGTTCAGTGATTTTTTCAGAGGTACTACCAGTCCCAAAGCGAGCACAGCAAGAAAATGGAGAATTGAGGATTTTTAACAAATGGTTAGGGGCATGGTGACAGGCCAAGGGGTACGAGTTGGTGGGAGGGTGGGGTAGGATCTGGGAGGACAGTAGGCTAGTCGTTATGGATAGACTGTACGTAAAGCAGTAGTGCAATGTAAAAAAATAATTGCGCTTTTTCGACAGTTTATTCCCTGTGTTCTGCCGAGCATTTACCTGGTACTCATCCCACCGGCATTGTACTATCAGCCCCTAATTTGCTCAGTTATCCTTTGTTTTCATTTACATTTCTGTCACCAGCCATGCTGAACTCGAATCCCCTCTGCTGCCAACTGCATATGTGTATGACTGGCAGTGCTACACAGGGACATCAGGAATGTTCAGCACAGTGACCCACTGCAGCTGCATGAAGAGGGAGCGCAGCTTAAAATTAGGCAGCCGCCATATTTATTGTGGCACCACAACAATTGAAATCAATTTTAAATACCTAAAAAACTAAAGATAGCTAGAAAAAGTATTTACAAATATGGTAACCTCATCTATGGCTGCATGCATACGGCTGAATATGCCAGATGTTAACTGGAGCACCTTTGCTGCAGTCACATCCAAGAGCAGTGCCATTCTCGATACCCTACAGGTGGCATGCCTCAGACAGCTAGTTTTGGAACCCACTCATGAGGGAGCAATCTTAGACCTCATACTGTCAAATCGGGACAGTAACAGGATCTCAGATCTAGAAGTGGGTAGCCATCTGGGAACAAGTGACAACCAAACAGTGTGGTTCACGATAAACTCAGCTACAGAGTCAAGTCATACAAAAGTGAGGGTACTGGACTTCAGGAGGGCTGACTTTGGCAAGATGGGAGAGTGCCTTAGAAAAGCACTAGCAAACAGGCTAGAAAGAGGGGTGGAGCAACAATGGGGAAACATCAGAACTGCCATCACAGAGGCAACAAGGCTTTGTGTGAAGCAAATAAACAAATCAAAATGAAAGAAAAAGCCACTATGGTTCTCAAAAGACGCGGCGGGGAAGGTTAAGGAGAAAAAGATAGCATTTAGTAAGTATAAGGAAACACAGAAGCAGCAGGACAGAGAACTGTACCTGTTAAGGCAGAAGGTAGCAGGGAGGGAAGTCAGAATAGCAAAGGCCCAAACTGAGAAAAAGATAGCCAACTTGGTTAAGAAGGGGGATAAAACCTTTTATGGGTACATCAGGGAGCATAGAAAGACAAAGGGAGAGACAGTGAGGCTGAATAGAATGGACGGTGGGTGAGCAGAGAGGGACAATGAAAAAGCAGTGATACTGAACGAATACTTCTGCTCAGTATTCACAAAAGAGGAGGAGGGGGAGGTGCCTAATCCAATTAACAGAAGCACTCTGGATAGTGGGGTTGATCCCAGTTCTTTCACAGAAGAAAGGGTTCTGAAATAACTCCTAAAACTCAAGGTGGACAAAGCAATGGGGCCTGATGGAATTCACCCCAGAATTCTAGAAGAATTAAGGGGAGAACTAGTGACACCACTGACTACCCTTTTTAACAAATCATGGGAGGATGGTGTGGTAGCGGAGGACTGGAGGAGGGCGGATGTGATTCCCCTTCACAAAAGTGGGAGCAAGACAGAGGCAGGAAACTACAGACCTGTCAGTTTGACCTCTGTGGTAGGGAAAGTGATGGAATCACTGAAGGAAAGAATTGTTGAGTACCTAGAGGCCAGTGGGGCACAAGACCCAAGGCAGCATGGATTCACAGCGGGAAGGTCATGTCAGATGAATCTAATTGATTTCTTTGACTGGGTGACCAAAGTAGTAGACCAGGGTGGGGCTATGGATATGGCCTACCTAGACTTTAGCAAGGCATTTGACACAGTCCCACACAAAAGATTAATAATCAAATAAACCAGCATGGGAATGGGTCCCAGGGTGGTAGCCTGGGTAAAACATTGGCTGAACAACAGGACACAGAAGATAATTGTAAATGGAGTCCACTCTGAAGAAAGAGGGGTTACTAATGGGGTACCGCAGGGTTCAGTACTGGGTCCAGTCCTTTTTAATGTCTTTATAAGTGACATTGCAGAGGGACTAGAAGGAAAAGTATGTCTCTTTGCAGATGACACAAAGATCTGCAACAGGGTTGATACACAAGGAGCGTGGAAAGGATGAGAAGGACTTGCAAAGTTGGAAGAATGGTCAGAGTATGGCAGCTTGGATTCAATGCAAAGAAGTGCAAAATAATGCACCTGGGAAACAAAACCTAGGGAAGAATAATAATAAATAATAGCAACAACAAAATGGTAAGGGACCAAGGGGTAATCATATCAGATGACCTTAAGGTTAGCAAGCAATGTGAGAAGGCAGTAGGGAGGGCTGGGGGGATACTGGGATGTATAGGGAGAGGCATCACCAGCAGAAAACAGGAAGTTGTTATCCCTCTGTACAGACAGTTGGTTAAGACCCCATCTGGAGTACTGTGTCCACTTCTGGAGACCCCATTTCCGGAAGGACACAGACAGGATGGAGGCAGTCCAGAGGAGGGTAACTAAAATGGTGCAGGGTCTGCAAGAGAAGCCGTACGAGGAGAGACTAAAGGAGCTTAATATGTATACCCTTGAGGAAGGGGGGGGGACATGAAAGAAACTTTTAAGTACCTCAGTGGAATCAACAAAGTCCAAGAGAGTAGCATCTTTCAGAAAAAGAGATGTGCAAGAACAAGGGGACACACTTTGAAGATAGAGGGGGTATGGCTCAGGGGCAATGTGAGGAAGTATTTTTTCACAGAGAGGGTGGTGGACTCATGGAACAGCCTTTCTTAGGAGGTTGTGGGGTCTAAAACTGTGGGAAAATTCAACAATGCATGAGACAGACATAAGGCAATTCTTGTGGGGGGGTAGGAAGAAAGAGGCTGTTGGTTAACTAGGATCTGCAGCTTATCCTGTAGGTAGGTGAAATGTGCAGACTAGGTGGGCCAAGCGGTCCTTATCTGCCATCAGAGTCTATGTTTCTATGCCTACAACCAAATAAAAGAATTTTGACAATCATTTGCTGATTATGTTGCACTGCTGCTTTAAGTGAAGAGGGCAAGAAGGTGATGTTGAAGCAGAAGCTTGGAGAGCACATTGAGGGAGCTGAGAATTTAAACTAGGAGCGGGGGGTGGCCAGAGGAGAGTGGATGTGCAGAAGCCTGGAGAAGGGGCTTCACAAGGGCTTACCCTCCTAAACAGGAACAAGAGACTGGGAGAAGGTACTAAAGAGAATGCTGGAAGGGGAGGACAGGGAGAAGGGGAAGGGAAAGGAGGGGGATGGAAGGTGGTCACCTTAAATGCTAGAAGCCTGGGGATAAAATGACAGAGCTACAGACCCTCATGATGGGGGGGGGGGGAAAGAGACATGGTAGCCATCACAGAAACATGGACCACCCAACACCATGACTGGGACCTGGTGGTGCCAGGGTACAGGATATATATATCCGCATTGATAGGATAAAGGGGAGGGAGGGTGACGCTATACGTAAGGGAAGGACTGAAGTGTGAAACAGAGGAGGGAGAAGAGGGCAGAATGGAAACCTTATGGGTGCTAATCCAGGATTCCAAGAATAAGACTCTCCGGATGGGATTGGTGTACATGCCACCTTCCCAGACAGAAAAGTTGGACAGGGAAATAGCAGAACAGATAAGAAGGACATGCAGGAAGGGGAGTGCAGTGGTCGTGGGGGACTTCAACCTACCAGGAGTGGATTGGGTTCCCCAGCCATAACAATAGGCAGGAACAGGTACTGCTAGATGCTTTCCAAGACAGCTTCCTGGTACAGATGGTTAGCGAACCAACCGGGGAAGAGCACCCTGGACCTTGTGCTGACTAATGGGGAGTATGTGAGGGATCTGAGGGTGGATGAACCACTGGCAGGGAGTGACCACCAATCAGTATGATTCATGTTAAAGATAGGTAAAGAGGGAGTAGTATCCACCATGAATGTGCTGGACTTCAGGAGGGTAGACTTCGGTAGGATGGGGGAAGTAGCTAGAGGGTACCTAGCAAGAATCCAGCCTAGCACAGACACTAACCAGAGATGGGAGCTCATAAAGAAGGGGATAGTAGAGGCAACCATCCTGCAGCAAGGCTCAGAGTAAGAAGTCTAGGATGAAAATGCCAAGCTGGATCAGCAGGGATGTCATGGACCAGGTAAGGAGGAAAAGAAAGGCCTTTAGGAGATACAAGCAAACAGGGAGAGGAGAGGAGAGGACAGGGGGGAGTACCTGAAGGTAGCAAGGGAGGTGACAAGGGCAGTAAGAGCCGCAAATGCATCCAAGAAGCTCATGCTGGCGCAAGGCATTAAAAAGGGGGAGAAGGAATTTTTCAAGTACATCAGGGAGAAAAGGAGCTGCAAAGAACAGATAGTGAGGATTAGGATGGCAGGGGGATGGGTGGAAAAGGGGGGAGAAAAGGCAGAAACACGTACTTGAATGTGACTCGGTATTTACTAAGAAGGGGAAGGTGGGAATGAACGAGGAAGTGGTGACAAATGGGATAATCACAGAGTAGGGTGCTGAAGGTAGATAAGGCACCAGGGCCAGATGGCGTCCACCACAGGGTACTGAAAGAGCTGGCAGAGAGCCTCGCAGGGCCACTGCCAGACCTGTTCAGTGCCTCACTGAATGCGGGGGGTGTACCTTAGGAGTGGAGGATGGCTCACATGGTTCCCCTCCATAAAAGAGTGGCCCCAAGGATGAACCAGGGAACTAAAGGCCTGTGAACCTCACATCCATCGTAGGAAAGCTGATGGAGGCAATCCTTAAAGAGAGGCTGTTGGCTCTCCTGGAGGCCAGTGGGTTGCAGGACAGCAGACAGCATGGCTTTGTCACTGGCAGATCCTGCCAGACCAACCTGATAGAATACTATGACTGACTAACTAGGCAGTTGGATGGGGGCCATGCAGTAGATGTGCTGTATCTGGATTTCAGCAAGGCATTCGACTCTGTGCCAAATGGGAGGTTAGGAAGTAAGGTGGAAGGCAGAGGGGGGCGGGTGCCAAGATGGTGGGATGGGTAAGGAACTGGCTAAATGGAAGGCAACAGAGAGGGGTGGTGGGTGGGGAGCTCGCATCCCCAAGGGAGGTGATGAGCGGAGTTCTGTAGGGCTCAGTCTTGGGACCAGTGCTATTTGGGATAGTCATTGCTGACATTTCATTGGGAATCAAGAGCAGGATTAGTCTGTTTGCTGATGATACCAAGATGGTAGTGGATGTCCAAGAGGGATGGCAGGGGTTGCAGGAGGATCTGACAAAGCTGAAGACCTGGTCGGACACATAGCAACTGGAGTTCAATGACAAAAAGTGCAAGGTGATGCATTTTGGGGCAAGGCACCCAAAAAGGAGCTACCAGCTGGGTGGGGTACAGCTTGCCATGACTGAGGAAGAAAAGGATCTAGGGGTAATCATAACAGGTTCAATGAACAACTCAGCACAATGTAGGAAAGCTGCTGCAAAGGCCAATAAGATGCTGGGTTGTATTACAGGGGCATATCCTCTAGAAAGGGGGAGGTTATTCTGCCATTGTATAGATTGCTGGTAAGACCGCATCTGGAATACTGTGTGCAATACTGGCAGCCGTACCTGAAGAAGGACATTAAGCTGCTGGGGGGGGTGCATCACAGAGCAACAAAAATGCACCTGGGGGATTTACCATACAAAAGCAGACTGAGGGAGCTGAACATGTACTCGCTGGAGGAGAGGAGGGACAGGGGAGATATGATTGAAACCTTCAAGTACATTACAGGCATCAACAGCACGGGGAAGGGGGGCTTTCAAAGTGACGTTAGGGAGGGATACGCAAGGCCATGCTATGAGACTGGAGGAGGGTAGGTTCGGGAGGGAGATGAGAAGACACTTTTACAGAGAGGGTGGTGACCGAGTGGAACACGTTGCCAGTGGAAGTGGTATCCTGCAGAACAGTGAGCTGCTTCAAAGTGGGCTGGGACAGGGGGGAGGATAGGGAAGGGAGGGAGGGAAGGGCAGCTGCCGAGTATAAGGGCTAGCTGCAAAAATCAAGCAGGCTTGATAGACCTTTGGCCTTTTATCTGATGACAATTTTCATATGTTTGTATGTACGATCTGTCCAGATGGAAGGTTCTGCCACTGACTCCTTGGGGTAGAATCAGTATTATTAAAATTAATATCCTTCCCTGTCTTCTCTTTATTTGGAGTTCGGAAACACCTCTGAGTCATAGACTCCTTTTCAAAGGATCCACATCACAGAGATAAGAATGCAGACTGACAGGACTAACAATAGATCAGTGAGTAAAATGTTCAAGTAAATATACAGTGAACAGAATGCAAACATTCAGTTACAATGAGCAGTAGAAATAAACTCAAATAGTAAGAATTGCTTAGTGTTGGTCAATACACGACAGGTATTACAGTTTGGAAACAAATTCTGACAGTCTCTACCCCCTAAATATGCTTGATGTTGGGTTACCTCTCTTGGTTCCAAAAAGTTAATAGTATGATAGCCAATTTTATTTGGAAAAGTAAAAAACCCAGGCTAGCCTATCGGAAGTTGGCGGCTCCTAAACATCTGGGTGACCTTCTTTCATATTTTTTGGTTTACTATTTTGCTGGCCAGGCTAGCAAATATTTGAGATGGGTACTGTCCACTGCAGTGGGAGACACCAAGGGTTATTCCCCTGTTTGGCTCCATTTAGAAAGGGAAGTGATTAAAGAAGCTGGACTTTCTCCATTGGCCCTCCTGTTTCCGCCCTATAAAGCTCTACCTTTTTCTCTTTGGAACTCAGTAATGGGGACTTCGCTTCAAATACATCTGCAATTATGCTCAGCTATGAAATGAAATCCTTCCCAGGATACTGCCCAACCTATCCTAAAGAATCATAATCTCAAAACTGGGGGCAGGTGGCTGGATGTATCGTGGTTGCCTCAATTGGAGGGCTTGAAGGTATGTGATTTGCTCCATGATGGTGAACTCCGGTCCTGTCAGTCTATGCTTATCCTTTTACAACTTCATGCTAGAGATATTTTAAGGTATACCAACTCCGTCATTGTCTATTAAAGCATTTTGGTTTGAATTTGGGTACCATAAACAAAGATGCATTTTTGCAATCTGCTACTGCTTGTGTCCTGCAACCACATGTAGTTTCTAAGTTACACTCACTCATATTTTCCAGGTTATACCCAGAGTTAACTGGTACTTCTCTTTATTGGATCGCAGCCTTCGTTCATTACAATTTTGACTGACCTAAAATATGGTCTGATGTGCATATTTACCTTACTCAAGTTAGGCTCCGCCTAACTCAGTTCTATATTTTGAATATTTATTTTACACCTCATAAGTTATTTAAAATGGGACAACTGCAAGCCCAATGCACTCGCTGTGGTCAAACAGAAGGCTCCTTATATCATATCTTTTGGGAATGTCCTAAAGTGATTGCATTATGGGATTCAACAGAGGCCAAAACAGACCCCCTTCTTGGAGTTAAGGAACCTTTCTCACCAGAGGTTTGTCTAGTGGGCGACTACAATCAAATCTTTTTAAAAGAACAGAGGTATGTTACAGCCATGATCTCAATGTCAGTCAAAAGATTGGTGCTGCGTCATTGGATGGATCAGTCTGTACTTTCTTAAAATGTGCGATTGCAGGAGTTACTTTATTTATTTTCACTTTTGTTTACCGGGTGGACACAGTATGCAAGTTTATAACTTGCATATTGAGAAATTCATTGCTAACATCTGTAATAGGTTACCTAGTTTTAATAAAAAATGGAACAGACTGCACACCTACTCAAACTCCTTGAACGGAACCCCACCCCCCGTGCTATCAATAAGCTTGTTTTTATAGGTTACTATTAGCTTTTATCGGTTATAATATTCCTCACTTTTCTATCCTGTTTTATAGTTCTATTATTGCCGCCTTGGGGCTGGGTGGGTGGGTTAGTGGTTGTGTGTTTGCTATGCTTGTTCATGGTGGTGGGCTTGTGTTGGGATGATATTGTATTGTTGTTTGTTGTGTGGTGTTATGAAAATCAATAAAGCATTCTAAATTTAAAAAAAATTGTTTCAACTTAACATCTTTAGGTAACAATCCTCACAGGAGTTAATGATCCAGGCCCCTCAACCTTATTTCAGCCCATAAGGCAGGGATAGTACACTGAGCATCTATAGTGACCCAGGAGGCAGCCCACTGGGAACTCCGTCTTTTCTGTCTGACTTCACAACCTTGGGAACAACCTCCTCCTTCCTGTTCACCTTTCCTCCTCCTCCTATTACGCTCTTAAACTACTACTTACAGTAGGTCCTAATTCACACCTTGCTGTGGCTGACATTCTCCACTTTCCTCTCCCCAGTGAGTCCCATCCTCCTCCAATCACTTGGTCCCCCTCTTTTGACCTTCCTGTTCTCCTCACTTCCCCCCACCACTCCTAACTCTTTTTCTGGACCCCTCTTTATTCTTTCTGTTGTGTGCCTCTCATCCACCTCCCCTTTCACTGCTCAGGTCTGAGCAGACTGATTTGTTCCTGTTTAGTAATACCATCAGTCCATGTTATGTAGGCTGCATTCCACACTTTAATTTTTGTAATTTTATATATAACTGCATGTTATTCTAAATATACTCATTGGACATTACATACAGTCATTGTATATTTTCTTAGTTTCATTGTGATTAATTATAGCCGCCTAGTTTGTTTTATGTGTCTGTTCCACCAAGCTTCATGCACTGGACAGTAGTCGAATCCTGTAACCAGTTGCTGCTGTGTTCTGCCATTTTGCCAACATTTTTTTTTTTTTACTCTACTGCTGACTTTTTGACCCCTTTTCCCAGTAACCCCCTATCTGCAGGTCACACTTGGAAATGAGCCTTGGTTCAGTATGTCTGTCCTACGGTCACCAATTTCAATATAAATTTTACAAAGCTAGATTTTTTTAGGGTCTGTACATCCCAGAGATCAGTTTATGTAAGTTCTGAATTTGTTAAAAGGCAGGTACAATAGTCCCTGAATACTGACTCACACTCCTCCTGAACTCTGCAGTCATTCAAGTCTCTTACTGCTGCACTTTGCAGCCATCATGCTGCTTCAGCTACACTGAAGCTGCGGCACTGTCAACAGAGAGCAGATGCAATAGTATTTCTTTAGTTAATGTATAATTGGATTGTTCTTTTTAGTTATCCCCAATTCCCACAATTTCCTGAAAGTCTTTGTGCACAGAATATCATGGAAGAAAATTAAACCAACTCAAGTTACAGTACTGTATGGCCTAAGAATAATCTGCAATCAGGAAACAATATAATCTGATTTCAGTGTTGTAACTGAATTCCTTTATTCATCATCGTACTCCAATAAATGTTGTCGTTTATCAAGACAAGGTCATACAAATAAACATGCTTCAACCAAACTGTCTTCATCAGTGTCTGAATAAGAACTCTCTCTTACCATCACTTTTAAAGTAGACTGGCATTTTAATGTTACCAGTTTGGTTTTTGTTAACTGAAAAATAGCAATTAAAAATGAAGCATGGTTTAAAGGGAAACTCCCAGCTCCCCAGGTGGAAAGCACCGAACTGCTGAGTTCCCTCCCTTATTACCCCTCCCCCCTCAAGTGTCACGGCTGCCCCTCTATTTCCCCCCCAAAAAACTCCGCTTCCTATTTCCCCACACCCCTCCTTCTCATTCTCTTCAGTCTCCCCCACCGATACTCTAAATGCCCTCCTCACCATCAACCCCTCGAAAGGATCTTCCCCAGATGATCTCGACCCTAAACTCCTCTCTCTCTCTCTCAGCCCCGGCCACTGCCTACCCCTCTCCTTAATCTTAAATCTCTCCTTCTCAACCTCTGATGTCCCTACCACATGGAAGCACGCAGTGGTCCTCCCCCTACATAAAGGTGGAGACCCCTCATCCCCTGGCAACTATGGCCCCATCTCGCTACTCCCTACCCTAGTCAAACTGCAAGGACATCTAGTCCTCTCTCAGCTCACTTCTTTTTTTTTTTTTTTATTCAATTTTTATTAAAGGTTTTCCACAAACAACGGACCACATCCAGAAAGATACAACAACATAAAGGAAAAGAGCACAAAAAACATACCCTTTTTGAAAAGATCATGTGGGTGCAGTCCTTACCCCTTCCCCCAAGCCCTTCCACCCCCAGAAACCCCTCCCACCCAATGCACAGCACTTAGATGTTAAATGACTGGAAAACAGGATCAAATCACACCTGAGCAGAAAGAAGGGTATCTAAGGAACCCCAAATATTATTGAACTTAAAAAGTTTATACTGTAAACTTGCTATGGTTCTTTCCGTTCTCAGATTAGCCAAGAATTCTTGTAACCATTCGCCATATGAGATCTCAGTAGTGTCCTTCCAATGTCTCAGGACTACTTTTTAACTGAAGCTGATATCAGACCCATATGATATTTTCTGTTCCGACATCCACCTGAGACATGTCCCCTAAGATGCAGACCTCAGGGGTGAATAAAGTTTCCAGACCCAGTAGAGGATCAAGTTTTTCTTTAATAGTCTCCCATAAGACCGCCACTTTCGGACAATGCCAAAAAATATGGAGGAGATCACCATCCCCTTGTTGACATCTAAAGCAGGAAGAGGATGAGATCAAGCCTCGGTCGACTAACTTCACAGGGGAATAATAGATGTCGTGTAAAAGTTTGAATTGCATTAGTCTAAGCCTGTCCTGCAATAAAAATTTATGGCACGCCCCCCAAATATTACTCCAGTCAAAATCATATTCTGGAAACAATTGAGACCAATAACGTTTGGGAGCAAAAGCATTAGGGTGCAGTCGTTCAATGAGACTGTTGTAGACGGCCGATATTGTGTGAGGCTTTCCTACCAGGGGAGTCAAGACCGCTTCAAAATCCCACAACTGACAATCCTGGGCAAAAACACCGGAGCTCCCCAACAGGAGGTGACGGAGTTGGAATACTTTAAAAATTAAGCACTGAGGGATATGAAACTGCCTCAAAATTTCAACTGATGTAAGCAAATTACCCCCTTCCGTAAGCAATTCTTTAATCGAAACTTTCCCAAGTGAAGGTAACCAGGAATCTTTGATAGGCCTACCATCAATTAAAAGTTAAGTTGCCCAGCACAGGTTGGGCTGGGTCTCCAATGTGAAGGTATTTTAGGAAGGAGCATAATTGCATATGCACTTTAACCGAGGTCTCGATAGGGGAGTTCTGAAGTACTGCTGGGAGAGCTTTCACCGAACAGTATAATAGAGCCTCGGTGATAAACCAGTACTCTTAATTCAGGAAATCTCTAAGGTTAACCATAATGGGGTGTAAATATTGACCGGGACATCTTCTGAGTTTTTAGCCCAGCAAAGGTATTTAGCGAGGTGACTGGCCCAATAATATAGCGCAAAATGGGGGAGTCTCAATTCACCAGACCGCTTAGGGGCAGACAATTTAAAGTAAGCTAGTCTAGGCTTTTTATAATTCCAAATAAAATCAGATATAATTCTATGTACCTTTTTAAACCACTTTAACGGAAGCCACACATTTAACATATTAATGGGGTAAAATAACCGGGGAAAAACATTCATTTTAACCAAATTAATTCTACCCCATATGGATAAGGGAATAATTGCCCATCTCCGTAGGTCAACCTCAATGTCATGTAGGATCGGGTCCAAATTTCGCTGCATTAGGCGGGAGGTGTCCCTAACTAATGTGAGGCCAAGATACCTGATGGACTCAGGACTCCAAACTAAACCAAGAGAAGCTATGTCATGTGCATATGACCTAAGACTTATAGGGAAAACCACTGATTTACTTATATTGAGCCGATAGTTGGCGATTGTACCAAATTCATCAATAACATCCAACAAAATTGGAATAGAAGAGGATGGGTGTGAAATAAGTAGGAGCAGGTCATCTGCATGTAACCCCTAGATGGCGCTATCCCAGGGGCTACTACCCCTGCCTGATTTGCCACTAACAGGTTGAGGGGCCTGGATCCAATGGCGGGTGCCTCCACCCAGAGGTCAGGGTTTGCAATAGTTAAACTAACTTGGTCACAGCCCTCTGGGACACTGCAACCCCCTTTCTTCCCACTAGTGGCCCACACAATATATCAGAATTACCTCACAGTATACACACTTACCCCAGGTCTGGTTCCGCACTGGGACCTCCTGTGAAATGAGATACAGTGCAACAATCACAGTACAGTACTTTAACATAGACAAATACCTCAGGCAGTATAACTTTGCTGAAACAAGCAGCTCTGATTTATTTAGGGGATATAAACAAGGACAGGGAAATCAGGTTAATTAGCTTATCACTCTAATAATCACCTATGGCTCTGTGCACAGGCCTATCCCTATCAGTTACTGTCCCTGGTGCCCCAAGCCCTAGTGGCTAGTCCAAACCGTGGCAGCTGGTAGGGGCCCTTTCACACAGAGAAAAGGAGAATTAAACAGTCAGCAGTACAGTAATTCCATTTGGATTTAAGTGGCAATTCAACAGGAGCAACCCTGAATTAGTACTCACGACCTCCAAATAAGATAGGGTCCTTCAATGTCAGCAGGGCTCACTTGAGTACACAAACCTCTTCACACATCCATATAAAAGAAAGCACTATACCAGGCAGGCTGCATCTGTATCCCGATCGCAATTACTGCACAATACCCGGGAGAACACACAGCAGATTCAGTTCCTGACAGACCGAGTGCAATTTTCAGCAATTCTTCCAGTCTTCTACAGGGTGAGCCTGGTTTCTACTCTTCAGAGATCCTTTGATTCTTTTCACAGGACGGATTCAGTCCTAACAAACTGTTACACAAGCTGCAGACCGGAACTCTGGGCCTTACACACGTTTTTTGACTAAAACTGCACACTGAAAAAGCACAGGGCTCCTTCCTTCTTCACTGCCAAAGCTCAACTGAAACTCCAACCGACAAAACTGGCACTTCTTTGAGTTCCTCCCAGTTCTTGACTGGATTGGCTGTCACTCACAATAGACTGCTGCTGTTGGTCCAAAAGGCACTGAAGTCTAAACTACATCTCCCAGAGTCACTGCCCATACAATCCTCTTGTGGCTGGCTCAGATTATGAGTCCAAGTTCTGATTCGTCCAAGGCACCATTTTAGAGCTAGCTTACCCACACTGATTGGTCCAGTTTAGCAGTTCAAAACTAGAATGGGGAACTAGCAGACACAGTTCTGACTGCAAAGAAAGCAGGTTAGACAAACTGTAATTTCATTATTACTCTAAATAATTTCTGGCAAACAGTTACATCTTTCAGATAGGTTCCTTTGCACTCCTAGTGACTGCAAAATGAAGTGAATTGGCAGCAGCTTGAGTGGTACTCAATCAAAGAAACACACAGTCCCCCATACAAACTAATTATGTCTGCAAGCAGACAGCTCTTAAAGAGACAGTACCAGAGGTTCTAAAACACTCACTGATAAATGGCTTAAATGCCAAACACCATTCAGGCTTGGAGCATTCAAGCAAGCTCCTGGAAGTCTTTTGGGAACCCCCATTTGGAGGGGTTCACCCTTCCTGGTTTGGGAAAGCTTGACGTCCGCGTCAAGCAAGTACCCATAAGTTTTAACTGCAACCATATACATTTGCATTAGGCTCACACATGTAATCATCAGTCAATATATCATTTTACCAAGAACACATTTCTGAAACATTGCAGTACGTCACTTTACACAGTATTACACACACATTGTACCATAACTCAAGTTATTACCTCTGTACATGAAACCTGAAGAGAGGGGCCCTTCCCTATCAGTTACCTTGGGGCTGGACGGGCAAGGGCACCATACTTAGAGGGCAACACAAGTAACTTGGAGTTAGCACTGATGCTCAGTTTGGGCAATGAGCTGGGACACATACACTCCTTTATGGACAACATTGAGAGGCAAATCCACAGGCCTCCCAAGGGAATCATAACTGAGGTGCACCACAGGCTTTACAGCTCGACCAGTCTTTCTAGGGGAACTGTTACAGTCTCTGCACTCTGAGCCTCATTTTCAGCATTGTCCACACTTGTCAGGGGAGTCTCCATGGGGTAGAGAGGCTAGAACTTGGGCACTTTCAACTCCAGGAGTTACAGTTTCTGAGTCCACAACATTTGGCTCGCATGGAGAGCTTTGGACACTGGCAGTGGACTGTCAGGGCACTCAAAATACTCTTCTTGTTCTGGTGTATCACCAGTCTGACCTAATCCATCATTTTCCCCTGAAAGCTCAAACAGTTCAACCATGCACAATGATTCCATTTCATCTGATCTGATGCTTTGCACTTCACTTTCTGGGAGCATTGGCTCCAGGGACTAAGCTGGGGCTTGGACAGTCCAGAAGGCCCAGCTTTGTCTCCAGTATTGACTAGGGATTGCCCGAAACAATTGACTCAGTTCGTAAGAAGGATAGTATTCAAGTCACTCTCACTTTCTTCCGATATGGACTGACAGTCATGCTCAACTGGGACTTGTGGAGAGGAACACTTTAACTTTGCTTCTGTAGGTGCAGACTTTCTTGATCTTTTCTTAGCGGCAGCTCTAGTCACTGGTCCAGAGGGGGCATCTTCTAGGGCTCAGACTCAATTAAGATTTGTCCAATGGGCAGTAAATGATTTCTATGCATTGTTTTACATCTTTTGAATTATTCTCAGGCCTTACTTTTGTACACTGGCAGATCATCTAGTTTGCCCACTACAATGTGAGGGAGATGGTGCCATCTGTCAGCAATCTTGTGCTTGCCATGCAGTCCCAGATTTCTTAGCAATACCCGATCTCCTCCTGGAGTTCCTGTGCTTTCACCTTTTTATCATACCTTTCTTTGTTGGCCAGATTTCTTTTGGCAGCCATGGTTTGAAGCCAGTTAGTGCATCATGAGTTAGCTGGGCCTTTAACTTTGCACATACTGTAAATAGTTGTCAGCTTGAACCCCATCAGGAGAGACCCCAAAACACACATCTACTGGTAGTCGAGCTTCTCTTCAAACATCAGGCGGTAGGGGAGAATCCAGTGGCATCACTTTTGGTGCAGTTATAAGCATGTACCAGGGTGCTAATTTGTTGGCTCCATCTAGGAAGCATCCTTTGGGTGCAGGGTGCCTAGCATATCTAGCAAAGTCTGCGGTTGAAACGTTCAGGCTGTGGGTCCCCTGGGGTGGTAAGGAGTGGTTCTGGACTTTCGACTCCCCACAGAGAAAGCATCTCTTTGATCAGAGCGACTCTCAAAGTCTCTCCCTTGATCAGAATGGATTCTTTGTGGAGCCCCATAGTGAACAAAAAGTTTTCTACAGTACTTTGGCACAGTGGATGCTTTCTGGTCTTTGGTGGGGAAAGCTTGGGCATATCTCGGTGAAATGGTCAGTGACCACCAGCACATTACTGATATTTCTTTGATCTGACTCCAAACTCAGAAAATCAATACAGACCAGCTCCATGGGTGCACTGGTGGTGATGTTAACAAGGGCAGCCCTCTGGGGCAAGCTTTCCTCTGTAAGCAGTGACTACAAGTTGAATGTGTTGCCCACATCAGCCCCCATCTTAGGCCAATAGAATCTGGATCTCACCAAGTCAAGTGTTCTGTCTATACCAAGGTGCCCCATGTGGTTGTGCAAGGACCTCAGTACTGAGTCTCGAAGACAGTGGGCAGCACTAGTTGTTGTTTGTCTACTTGTCCCCCTCTGTCTACTGTTTCTCTGTATAACAGTTTATTGATCAGTTCAACTTAGGACCTTCTTTGTATAACAGTGCAGTTCTCAAATCAGTGGAGCGTAATTTGGACACATCTTTTCCTGCATAGAGGGCTTCTAAAGCTGCTTTGATCATGGGATCACAGGATTGAGCCCGAATACTGTCATTGTCCAGCTGAGGCAGTGCACCAATGTCTATTGCAGAAAAGTGGCAATAAGCAGCAGGTATGCAATTCTCAGAGGCTCCAAGCAATCCACCATGCAGTCCACTGCATCCGTGGACATTTGTTCCTCCCTGTCAAACTTCCGGCAGAGTGCCCGAATGTCAGGTTCTGCCAATCGGACCCAATCATTCTGGGGAACAGGCCTCGGAGAGAGCATCAGCATCTATGTGGTTCAGACCTGCTCGGTATTCGAGAGCATAGTCATATGTAGATAATGCAGAAAGCCACCTATGGCCAGTGGCATCCAACTTAGCTGAGGTCTGCACATAGGTCAAAGGATTATTGTCAGTTTTACTAGTATTTTAGCCCCATACAAGTACTCATGGAAATTGGTCAACAATAGCCCACTTCAAAGCTAGGAACTCTAACTTATGTACAGGATAGTTCTTTTCGGATGGGGTCAGGCTTCTACTGGCAAAGGCCACTGGTCTCAGGCCATTCTCGTGCTCTTGGTACAACACAGCTAACCCTTGCAAGCTAGCATCAGTGTGCAGGACGTAAGGTTTTCTTGGATCGGCATAGGCCAGCACTGGAGCATGGGTAAGTTGATATATGATCTCATGAAAAGCAGTCTCACAATCAGGGTCAGCGGGCCCCAAATACTTTCTTTCGGATGAAATACACTCTTTCAGTCTTGAGGGCGCTGACTTTTAGTATTTTTGTGGGTTGGGGGATACCCTTGAGTAAGGTTAAGTAAAGGCGGATCACTCTTGAATAGTCCTTGATGAGGCCGATAATAACCACAGAATCCCAGGAATCTTTGCAGTTCTTTTAGATTTTGGGCTGTGGCCAGGTGGTCAAGGCCTCAACTTTACTTGAGTCGGTCTCTATTCCCTCGGTGGATACTATGTGTCCCACATACTTTACTGATGTTTGAAAATTGACACTTATCAATGGACAGTTTAAGGCCAAAGTCCTCCAGTCGGTCCAATACCTTAAATAATCTGCTCTCATGTTCCTCCAGTGAGCTGCCAAACACAATAACATCATCTAGGTATACCAGGCACTCTAGTAAGTTCATGTCCCCCACTGCACGCTCCATCAATCGTTGAAAAGTGGCTGGGGCACCTGAAATCCCTTGAGGCATCCTCATGAATTCATAAAGCCAAGCGGACAGATAAAGGCCGTCTTCTCACGGTCCTCTGGGGCCATCGGGATCTAGTAGTACCCACTGGAGATCCAGCACAGAGAACCACTTGCTCCCGTTTAGGCAGTCAAAGCATCCTGAATCACAGGCATGTGTGTACTGATCAGGATAGTCCGCCGGTTTAAGGTGCGATAATCCACACACATCCTTACTGTTCCATTCTTTTTCCTCACTACCACAATGGGGGAAGCATAAGGGCTTCTGGATTCTTGTATTACACCAGCAGCTAACATCTCTTGCAGATGCCGTCTGCAATCCATAACTTTTGAAAGAAAGTGATTATAAACCCTATCAAAAGCCTTCTCGGCATCCAGGGAGACCAGAACCCTAGGTTGATCAGAGTCCCTTGAAGCCAAGAAGACATGGGTCAGGGCCCGTAAGTGGTCAGCGGAAGACCTCCCTTTCATAAACCCCACCTGTTCGGATCCAATTAGACCGGAAGGACTTTGCTAAGCCTGTCGGCTAGCAACTTAGTAAGGATTTTGATATCCTGATTTTAGAGGATATAGGCCTGTAGTTAGCAACCAGATCTACAGGTTTCCCGGTTTAGGCAAGTACTACTAATGCTTGAATAAGGTATGGTCAGAAACCTAGCCATTTAGAATACATTGAAAAAGCCGTAGCAAAAAGGGGATTAATTCCTTTGAGAAAGTCTTATAAAAGTTAGCGGAAAGACCGTCCGGGCCTGGTGTCCTGTCTAAAGGGAAGGATTTAATAACCCGGTCTATTTCTTCTGCAGTAATGGGGGCTAGAAGTTGAAGCTGATCCATTTCACTCAATGTGGGAAGATTTAAATCCCTAAGAAAGTGACTAATTTTCTCATCTGACTGTGGGTCCTTCATCGGCCCATAAATTCCCTTAAAGTAGCTCACAAACTCACCCAAAATACCTTCAGGGGAAGTCATAACTGGACCCCCTTCCAGGGGGGGAATGGCCGAGATCCATCTGGAAGATTCTAATTGTTTAATTCTTCTGGCTAATAGTCGGCTATTTTTTTCCCCTTGGTCTGTGAACCTAGCCCTAGTCCTTATAAATGCCCACTCAGTTTGTTCATTTATTATCTTAAGATATGAATCTCTTAAAAGGGTTAATTCCTGCCTGTAAGTTTCCGAGGAACAGACAGAAAGGCCCCGTTCTTTCTCACGAATCTTAACAAGCAATTCTGAGATTTGACTCATCCTTTCCTTTTTCCCACGGGAAGCCAAGCCAATCAGTATACCATGAATAAAAACCTTAAAAGCTCCCCATTCTATGTCAGGCTTGCCGGTGGAGTCTTGGTTAAAAGAAATAAAATCCGTTATTTGCGAGGAAATATATTTAACCAATCTGGGGTCTCTCAACAGTTGGTTATTCACTTTCCACCTGCTCCCTGATTTGGGAAGGGATGAGAAAACCAAAAGACACTTAACTATGGAATGATCCGAAGCGGCCCAGATATTATGTCGGGTGTCTAACACCTGTTAAGAGAATATGCGAGACTAATATGTAATCTATTCTGGATAGAGTGTTGTGTACTTGTGAGGTAAAAGTGAAGTCCCGCCCTTGTGGATGAAACACTCTCCATACGTCGCAGAGGCCCAGTCCATCCATCATCTCCTTAACAGCTTTTTGCCCCGGGGATAGCCCTTTCCTAACAGGGCAGGATTTATCTAATAAAGGGTCCATCACTAGATTCAGGTCACCGCCCATTACAATAGGGAGATTGGACCAAGGGGAGAGTAACTCCATAATTTGAACAAAGAAACTCGGGGTATCACTATTGGGGCCATATAGTGAACCCAAAATAATCTCTTGGGTATGCAAAGTGCCCCTAACAAAAATATACCTCCCGCCACTATCCTCAAAAATCTGAATCGGATTAAATGGAACTGATTTATGAACCATTGTCATCACCCCTTTACTGTGGGAATTACATCCAGCGGCAAAGATTTGACCTATCTGAAGTTTACATAATTGGCTACCTTCAGCTTTTAATCAGTGGGTCTCTTGGAGAAAAATAATATCCGCGTGGACATAGCTCAGGTGCTTTAACATCTTGTATTGTTTTACTCTATGGCGAAGCCCATGTATATTCCAAGACACCACATTTATTTGTCTAGCCATAAACTAGTGCGAATGGATAACCCAGATAGAAGGAAACCAGCTTCATAACAGAAAGCCTAAAAGCAAATAGAAAGTGCTGCAAGGGTCCCACCCCGCTTCCCTAATCCCCAAATATCCCACAGTGATAATAATCCCCAAACCCCAAAACCCCTCCACCCCAACCCACCAACTAGCAATGAACATGGTTCCAGTGCTATGATACGCTCCATCTCCGCCCCCCCTCCCAACCACCTATAACATATATACAGTAAAATGGGATTATTGCTCCCAAGCACAACTCTTCTTCATTTGGAGTGAGGTCCACCACACTTGGAAGGTCCTATGCATATCCTTATATCCAGTTAAGAATATCCGAGAGAAAAAAAAAAAAAAAGGGGAACAGTAGGCGAGCAAAAGGGCCCCCTCTTTATCTACTATTTAACTATCATAACTTCCTGGAGCCATAGAGTAGTGTTATATCCCAACCCATCACAATCATGCCCACAATGACCCCTCAAGGCAAAAAACTAAGCCATGTTCGTTGGGAAGCACTCCCCCTACTAACAGTCTGTTATCATAGGAAATGTCCTCCAATGCTGTAAAACGAGGGAGTCCATAAGTTAATGACTTGTGTCCACATTAAGTTCCAGCTATTACACTAATTAAGTAGACGTACGCTGGTTTTGACTAAATTGTACAACGACTGCTGAAATGTAACCGCGCCAAAAAAAAAAAAAAAAAAGGGGAAACCAGTACAAGAGGTTGACTGTCCAGAGGCACAGGTAAGGTCAGGAGATAGTCGAAGTCCAGAATATCCGATCAGGGACCCTCACAAAGTCCAGAGCCAGCAGGTATGTTGCAGCACATGATGTCAACACCAAATCCCCGGAAGAAGCAGGGCTTCACGAGCCTTCCTGGTAATAACTTCATGGGTCTCGAAACAATTCAGGAAGGAGCTGTTTCAGTGTGGCCAGCGCAGGCTCCAGATTATCAAAGCTGTGCCAGGCTCCGTTTATCTGGACTTGAAGACGTGCTGGGTACCTAATTCGGAACCTCACATTAGCCGCGATTAATTGTGAGACTGTCGGGTGAAAAGACGCTCTCTTCTGGCGAACGGAGAGGGGAAGATCTTGTGTCGCCCGCAGCCCAGTGCCCTCCCAGGTTAGGTCTTTCAGCTCTTTTGTTCTGCTCAGAAAGTGCTGGCGCTCAAGTAGTTTAAAATTTGAAAATGAAGGGACGTGGCGGAGCTCCAGTCGGGGCATAGCCCTCAATGCACGCTGGGCCCTTTCAATAACATAGGACTGCCCGAAGGGCGAAGGGCCAGCTATCTTCATGACAAGGCGTTGTGCAAACTTAATCGGCTCCAGGCCCTCTTCCTTCTCTGGGAGGCCGATCACCACTACGTTATTGCGGCGACTCCTGCCTTCAAGGTCCTCGACCTTGCCCTCGAGCTTTAGGATCCTTTGTCTCATTTGGGCTAATTCTGGTGTCAGCCTTTCTTGCCTGCGTTCCACCGAGCTGACGCGGGCCTCAATATCCGTAGTGCGGCTGGTTAATTCCTCCAAAGCGCGAGAAACCCCTTTTACCTTGTTGGTTAGCTCCTTCATTGCATCCCTAAAAGGTTGAAATTCCTTCAGGAAGCTTGCCAGAGCAAGCGGTTCCCCCTCAGGTGCACCGAGATCTAGCGACGCGGATTGGAGATTACTGGAGGACCTGGCTTTCTTCGGGGCCTTCTCGGGCGTCGCAGGGGGAGTATGTTTAGGTAGGGGATCTTTAATCTCCAAATCCATTTTGGTGCTTCCGATGTTGCGGCAAGGTATTCCGACGATTTTCAGTGTTGGCAGAGAGCGTGTTTGGGGCAGAAAAAGAGTAGATCTGTGGTTAGGAGGAAGGAGCTCTGAGAAAGGCAGCTAACTCATGCTCTGCACCACGTGACCCCCCAGCTCACTTCCTTTCTATCTGATACCCCCTTCACCCCGTTCCAATCTGGTTTCAGGAAAAAACACTCTTCCACCACCTCCCTACTTCGGCCCACTGACTTCATCCTCTCCAGGATGGACAATGGCCAAATCACCTCAGCCATATTTTTCAACCTTGCCAAGGCTTCTGACACTGTTTCCCACTCCCTTCTCCTTGGTTCCCTCTCATCTGCTGGTCTAACCCCTTCTGCCACTAACTGGTTTAAGGCCTACCTTACTGGCAGAACCCAGTCAGTTAAGATCGCAGATGCAATCTCGCCACCCTCCCAAACTGCACTGGCATCCCTCAGGGCTCCATGCTTGGTCCCTTTCTATTCTCCATCTTCCTTAATGACCTGCCATCTGTCTGCTCCCCCTCCTCCACCATATACATGTACACTGATGATACTGTCCTGTATGCATCTGGTTCATGCCCAGCTGAGGTTATATCCAGTTTGCAGCATGACTTCAGCAAGGTCCAGCTCTGGTTTGCAAACCATCAATTATTCCTCAATGCCAAGAAGACAGTCTGCATGACCTCTGGCACAAGGCAGAGACTCTCTAGGCTTCCCCACCTGCCCACTTTCCGCACTCTTGATGGGACTTTACTTGAGGATACCTCATACTTCAGATACCTTGGGGTTTGGTTAGATGTCTCTGGGCACATTGATGCCATTCAGAAAAAACTGTGCCCCAAGCTTGGTGCCTTGTTCAGGAAACGCAGTTGCATCCCTCCTGCAGCTAGGCATGAGTTTGTCCAGAAAATGATCCTCCCCATTTCTGACTACTGCAATGTAGTCCGTGGTGCTGCTCCTAAGTCCGCACTGATCAGACTGGACACACTCTTCAACTCCTTCTGCTGCTTTGCTCTTGATGCTCCCTCTCGCACCCACCACTGTGACCTCTACTGAGCCCTTTCCTTCCCCTCCCTTACAAATAGACACCTCTCACACTGCACTAAATCCACTGCTAAACACTGGCTGAATGAACTCCCTTCCTACCTCTCCCCCTCATTTATAACACCCCCTCCTCCCCACTCCCTCAGATCTACTAACACTTGCACGCTATCTGTCCCCCGCTGCTACACCCTCTCCAGCCAGGCTGGGTATTCTCACAGTCCCTAAAATATGGAATTCTCTACCTCCCCAAATCCAACACTCCTCCTCCCCCCTCTGTTCCATCAACACTGCCCTCTCAAACTATCTTGGATTTAACTGTTCTTGTCATGACCCACCTTAATTTCCTTCATCTTGCTCCATACAGTTTGTCCCCCTTTGGAATTTACCCAATGTCTCTATTGACTCTACTGCTTCTACTGACCCTAGCCCATCTTAGGTGCTAGTTCTCATACCTTCCTCCCTTCCCCCTACTCTCACCCCCTTTTTCCCTAGCCTTCACACTCCCCTTGCAGTGTTCTCAGCATCCTAAAGGAGTCCTATAGTGCCTAGGCTTGCCACCTTTTCTTCCCCATCTACCTATCCTTGGCCTTGCAGGGTCCCCAGCATCTTGGATGGTCCCTCGGATCAGGCCTCATCCCCTCCCAGGTGTATTTCTCATTCCCTTCCTCCCTCTATAATTACAATGCCTAACCGCAGGAGGGTTTACAATCACCTGAACTTCCCTGCCCCCTTGCAGGGTTCATCACATCCTGAAGGGTTCTCTTTTTGGGTCAGTTCTTATTTCCCCTCCTAGGTGTTAATCACATTTACTACCGCTCTCTCTCTCTCTCTCCCTCTCTAATCCCTACTCCAGTCCCCTGTCCCCTTGCAGAATTCCCCGCATCCTGAAGGGGTCTCTGTCGGACACGACTCTGCAGTATCTGTCATCTCGTCTTCGTTCTTCTTCACCCTTATTTCATGATAGCACTTGTTACTAATGCACTTATTTATTGTTCTCACAAATTACATATGTATGCAACACTGTTTGTAACAACTGCCTTAATTAATTGTATGCTATGTAGATCTTTGTAACCTGAATGTAAAATGACTCATCCCTACTGTACCCCTTCCCTCAGGTCACACCGGGAGATAAGCAACCTGTTGCTCAGTGTGCCTCCCTGGTGAAATATTTCAATAAATAAATAAATCTATAGGCCCTGATTTGTAAAATCACAATGAGAGTAACATTTTACCTGCTCTCAATTGTTGGAAATCTTTAGTTTTATCTGGTGGACCCTGAAGCCCCCTCCGGCCATTATTCACCCAGAGTCCCCCATGGCCAGCCCTCTGATAAAGCGACCAACGGGCTAAGTCACAGGAGATGTCTATATGCCAGTAGGTATACTGTAAATGTTATTATGTCATACAGCATATTAGCATGCTTACAGTACCGGTCAGCTGAGGAAAGTGCTTTTCTCAGATGATCAGTACTGGTACTGTGAGCATGATAATGTGCTGTAAAAGGCAATAACATTTTCAATATACCTACAGGCATATAGACATCCCCTGTGGCTTAGCTTGCTGGTCATGTCATCAGAGGGCTGGCTGCAGGAGACTCTGGGAAAATACTGGCCAGTGGGAGTGGGGGCCACAGGATCAACCAGATAAAAGTAAAGGGTCCAAACAGGGGATTGTAGATAACATTTTACTCTCACTGCAGTTTTGCTAATCAGGATCTACAGGTCCCAAGGCTTTCCCTTCTGGGGAGCAGAGAGGTTCCCCTTTATCAGGTCCTCCATACTGGCCCACTAAGTGTTCTGCAGAGCTTTCCCCCAGATGGTTAAGAGGCCAGAGATTGCAACTTCTAGATTTTCTTAGTTCACCCTCCCCTCCCTGGCTGGCCCCCTCCACCCTAACCCCCTCCACTGCCCCATCACCTGGCATCTCCCAGAATTACTTTCCCCATTTCTCCCACAGCTTACCCTCTGTGACAGGCTGGCAGGAAGCCAACCTGACACACACTTGTTGGATTCAGATGGAGCTGTGCCTATGTCACCAGTGCGGGGCCAGGGAGGATTTTTGAAATCACCATGCCGGCCAGGAGGATTTTCCTCCCGCCCCAAGAGAAACAAGTGTGCAATGCCATCAGCAACAACACTGCACACAATACACTGATAGCTGTCATTCCTCTGTCCTCACTTAACAGTCTTAGACATCCTGCCCTCCCCCCCAGCCAATGCTAGGGGCCAGGCTTGTAAGTGGTGCTGCACCCCCTCCCACACAGGGGAGAACTGTCCATCAGACACTCGATCCTTCTTCCCTAGTCAGCCCTCTGACGTCCTGAGCTCTATTCTGAACTTGTCGCTGGTGCTGCAGGCAGCTGTGTTAACACTGCGCCAGTGGGTCAACCCTCATTTCTTTTATTTTGAGCTGTGCACTGTGATCATAATGGCTGGGGTGGTGGTAGACATTCCAGTTGGAACCTAAGATACATTTTCACAGTGACTTAAAAAACTTCCGTGATTGGTTACATTAGGCTGACAGATTCCACTGGTCCCCATGTGTGATGCATATGGAGGAAACTGCCAAATTCAGATTTGGCCTAGTGTATGCAGCAGAAACCAGGCAGAACCACAACCCCATCACAGCTATTCCACATTTAGGGGGATTGTTTCTTTACTGTTGCAGAACAGAAGTACTTTGTTTTGCATTTCTTTTCTCTTTAATGTTCTCCCTGTCTCCTCTTCAATAATGCATAAACCATATTAAAGTGACAAGAGCACAAAATCTGGGTAATGTAAAATACTAAATATTGCTAAAGGAATTTTTTGCCGTTAAGTGTGCAAAAACAAGGCCAGCCTGGTGTCGCTCAGGTTTGAGACACGGACACCACACCTCACTCCATGCCGGCGACTCAGGATCAGGAATGGATTCCTGTCATTGCGGGGCAGCAGGGGAGAAAGGGATTGAGTGTCCTCTCCTGGGGAGGGTTGGGTTGTGTGCCCACTACACTAGCGACCCCAGTAAAGACTGGAGAAGCAGTAGATGGGGGCACTTCGCAACAGGATTGGGCAGTGGAGGATGTCCTACAGGTGAGCACGGGAGCGTTCTAGACATCATTGCACATCCACGCCCTAAGGGTCTCAGTTAGAAAACCTTTCATGTCGAGCAATAATGATGCCACCAATGGACGTCCATCCCCCTGGCCAAACAAAGTCCGCCATAAGTCAGGGTGGGGGCTCAAGGGTGATGTGGTCTCTTCCCCTAATCTATCCCCATGGGAGAGGCCCCCACTGTGGGGGTAAGCCACGGTCTTCCCAGACTCTGTAGTCATAGCAGAGGCTGGTTGGAGGGGACAGCTGAGCATCTGCGTACATAGCAGAATGGGGAATGTATTCCCGAATGCCGTCCGTGAGGCAATAAAATATAAAGTACAAAAAAAAAAAGTGTGCAAAAACAGGTTAAGATAGGTTTTGGCCAAGTGATGAAAATGTGGTTGCCCTTGGCTCAGTGAAGTTGCAAAATACAGAAAGCAACAAACAAATTGCTTAGAGTTGGTTCAGTTGCAGAGGTAAGAAACTCCAAAACCAAGCAAAAAAAACAACAAAAACCCAAAAAACAGTACTCCGGAAGAAGTATACAAGACAGTGTTGAGGTGAAAAGGCCCAGACCCCAAAGGAAAAAAACATAAGATTTGTTTTTTTTTAACTGGGCTTCTAGGCTGGAAAGTATTACCAGCCAGGTATCAGCAGCCTGGCAAGAAACAGTGATAGTCCTGGACTACAATGAAGATGTTTCAAACCCAGTGACCAGACCAACACACTGCGACAGGCCTGTTTTCTTTGCAACCTTGCTAGACTACAGGGCCGAACTATGGGAAATACAGCTAACTTGCTGAAAAAAATGCTTCTATTATAGAAATAAAGAATGAATCCAGCCCTCCAGTTACTTAGCAACAAAGACTGCCATTCCCCAAAGCTTTTGTGGTGCTATTTGTAATATAATTTACCATCACGTGCATAATGATGCCTCTTTTTTAACTCAATTGCATGCTATCTCAAAATGTTACACAAGTATAATGGGAGCTTTGCAATGTTCCATTTTATGTGGCAAGTTTTGTTTAAAGACTTTCACGGAAGAGACAAAATACAAGGTAGTGGTATAAGATAAATATTGTCACAGCAATGATTTGCTAAATGCACACTGAAAAATACTGATTTGTGTTCATACCTTTTTCAGAAACTGGACTCCATAGATAAATACGTAAAGGTGAAATGTAAGTCTCCACCTGTGAAGGGGGAAAAGAGTTAACATTAGTTTTATGTTGATGAGCATCGTTAGAAAAATAAATACAAGGTGCGAAAATAATGTAAAATCTCTTCAAGTTAGATTCTGTGATTTCCAGTGTGACAGGTTTTGAAAATTGTTCTGTAAAGGTTACAAAGTGTGAACCACAACCATTTACAGTCTGAGCTTGGAATCAACAGTGATCAGCATGCCTTCCCTTGGCACGGCATTGGGGAAAAATTCTCTATTTTCACACCATCCCTGTTTCTCATACACATCAAATAAGCTACAGCTTTGCAAAATGTTGTCCATTTGAAGTTAAAGCAGCAGTGCAACGAAACTGGGCAAAATATTTGCCCCTTACCTTTTTTTTTTTTTTTAACAATAAAAGATTCCAGGCATCTTCCAGTTTTATTTGGTGGTATAATTTTCTAATTCCACCAACGGTTTAGTATTTCATAAATGTTTGAACTGAAATTTTTCTCAAGAAAAAAAAGATGGCCGCCACATTTTGCATAGAAATATAATTGTAGGCTTGGCAAAGGTCAGGATTGAAAAAATTAAAAAAAGACCCATGGAGCACAGCATAGGAGGTACCTGGACAAGCACATTTGACAGGTATACAAATATTTTTCTTAACTGTAGCTGAAACTAGCTTTTTTGGAAAAACACTTTTTGTAGTACTGCTGCTTTAAAACAAAAAAAGTAAATGCAACAATGGGGACTGCCGGTCTTTTCCCAGATTCTGCATATTGTGCTTCTAAACTATCCTACAGAAGAACATACTGAGTTAAACACAGCCATTTCTCGGACTTACAGCTAGCATCCAGAAGAACGTATTGAGTGAAGTACAGCCTGACTTAACATACTCCTTCGTCTAATATGGCTACCTTTCACAGGAAAACAACAACTGCAGAAAGCTGTCAATCTTACAGGCCAATCTGAAGGCATACACAAGATTCCTGCTTTGCCGGTAAGTATTGCTTTATAATAATAATAATAATAATCTTTATTTTTAATGCGCCTTTCAAAAAATCAAGGCGCAGAACAGTTTATAAAATACATCCAGATAACACATCATAATAAAAACCTATAGAATAAATAATATCAACATCATAATAAATACTAAAATCAGATCAGTTCAGCATCATCCCCAAACGCTTTCCTCCACAAAAAGGATTTTAATGCTCTATCCCTAACACTTCTTAACAAGCTCCTTACGATGACAGGGAGAGATAATGGAGATAGAGCTGGGATAGACATGAAGCTTCCAACTGGAAA
Organism: Neoceratodus forsteri; assembly: GCA_016271365.2. Lineage (NCBI taxonomy): Eukaryota > Metazoa > Chordata > Ceratodontiformes > Ceratodontidae > Neoceratodus > Neoceratodus forsteri. The sequence goes on from CM057456.1 coordinate 878,881,525, forward strand.
CCCCAGCTGACTATCCAGTGGATCCACTGCTTCACGCAAAAACAGGGAATTTTGGGATGTATGCCCATTAAAGGGGATCAAATATTTAAAATAAAATAAAGTTCTGCTTCCCCCCCCAACTCTCTTTGCAGTTCTGAAAGCCTGGAATACATGCATCATAGAAACAGATGCTGTCGGCAGATGAGGACCTCTTTGCCCACCTAATTTGCCCTATTTATACCTACAGTGCCACCACAGACCCTACTCAGTTTCTGGTTTTCACCCCAAGATCCTCTTGTGTCTATCCCATGCTTTCTTGAATCCTGTAACCATTTTAGCCCCCACCACCTCCACTGAGAGGCTGTTCCAAGCATCCACCACCCTTTCCATGAAGAAGTACTTCCTCACATTTCCTCTCAGCCCCCCCAGTTTCATAGTGTAACCCCTTGTCCTCGAGGATCTCTTTCTCTGGAAAATGCTCCCTTTCTGCACCTTGCTTATACTTTAGAGGTATCTGAATGTTTCTATCATATCTCCCTTTTTCTTCCTTTCTTCTAGGGGGTACATACGTAATTCCTTAAGCCTTTCTTGAGGTGGGGCCTCAAGAACTGGACACAGTACTCGAGGTGGGGTCTCACTAGTGATCTCTACATGGGTATTATTACCTTCTTCCTTCTGCTGGTGATACCCCTGCCTATGCATCTGAGCATCTCACTAGCCTTTCCCACTGCCTTGTCACACTGTTTAGCTACCTTCTGGTCATCACAGAAATGATTACATCCCTGCAACATTTCCTGTTTTGTGACCGCTAGTACTTCTCTCCCAGATGATATGCCGTCCCTGGGTTTCTGTGTTTGAAGCTCCAGGTTGTTCCTGAAAACGGGCTTTAGCCCAGTGTGCCTACCCGGTTAATAAAATTAATCTGAATCTGTGCCCCAAGTGAATGATTTTGCACTTTTTTGCATTGAAACCCAGCTGCCAAATCCGTGACCATTCTTCCAGCTTTTTGAAATGTTCTCTCATTCTTTTCACCCCCCCCCCATGTGTATACTCTATTGCAGATCTTTGTGTCATCTGCAAACAGGCATACCTTCCCTTCAACTCCTTCTGCAATGTCCCTTATAAAGACATCGAGGAGGACTGGGCCTAGTAGTGACCCTTGTGGCACCCCACTGGTCACTTTGCCCTCTCCAGAGTGGACGCCATTTACCACCATCCTCTGACTCCTGTTGTCCAGCCAGCTCTCTACCCATCTTACTATTTTAGGGATAGGAACCACTCCAAGGCTTCTCAGCTTGCTCAGGGAGCAGGAGACTGACTCTGGTGTCTGTGGCAGGGGGGCATGCAGGACTTAAGGCAGGGCAACCCCAAACAGCCTCTGTGCCCTACCTGAACCCAAAGTGGGTGTATAGGGTGTCGTCGAGTCACAAGTCAGGAACCATAGGAAAACCAGAAGCAGTTTCAAAATTCGCAAACAGCGTTTTATTTTTTCCAATAACAGTAAAATAAAAATACATTTTTTCAATATAACTATTTACAAAGGCAGTACAAACACAGAAAACAAAGTCTTTCTTCTAAGGGTATCTCTTAATTCCAAGTTTCAGTCTCTTGCTCTCCTTGTCTCTCTAGCAAAAGCATTGCTGCTCTTTTTATAAGCCTTTGCCTGGGAACTCATTAAAAGTCTGCTTCTCACAGAATTTTCCTGTAAGTTTACACAATGTTCTTGTCAGTTTCGTTCCATGCAGGTGCAGCAAAACAGTACATGGTGTCCCAGAACTGACCTCTTGTTGACAACTCTACAAAGGGCTTAAAAATTGCATCTCAGGTTAAACCCTTAAGTTCCAAATAGTTTTTTGCAATCATTTCAGCTGTACAACTATATACAGTTTTAAACAAAGGGATCCCAGTATCAGTTACATCTCCACATAAAGATTCACACATATTTTTATACCCGCAGATATGCAAGGGGTGGGGGGGGGAGAAAAGCCAGAAATAGCAAGGGAAGGCACAGAGATAGCGAGAGGCGGAGAATTGTGAAACCATTGGAGTGATCAGTCATACACCTGCTCCAGTGCTGTAGGTGTACGACTGATCACTCCGATGGTTTCACAATAACTGTCAATAGTCTGTTCCTAACAAAAGTCTTGATTATTGTTGAATCAGTTTCTGTACTGTAGTGTATGTTCACTCACTCAACGTAAGCCTTACTGCACTGTACATATCAAAAGCATTGTTTTTTCCATCCCTCTAAGTACATGTAACTAATCCTGGGTTACCCCTGAAAAAGGGGCCACAAGGTTCCAGTGGGCCTACCAGGTTATCCAAATGTTAAATAAATAAATCAGTTCCTAGGTCTCACAAGAAAATTTGGTTGCACAACCAGACAGAGAAGAGACAGAAAAGGAGATGATAGAACAGACCCTTGTGTTTAAACTCTTTCTGCATAACAAATGGGGCAGGACCTTATTCAACCCTGTCACACAGGGCATTAGGAATATCAGTGGAACTCAGCTCCACCCCCTAGTTGCCTCCAGACATGTCCTCTCCTTCGATGTTTGTCAGAGGAATGAGTCAGGGCACTGGAACAATAAGTGTGTATGGGCCTTTCAGGATGCTGCAGGGTGCTCTTGATTTGTGGAGGGGCCACACTGCAGTGTTTAGAGGTCCTCTGTACCCACAGAAGTCACTGTGGATCAAGCTCCTAATCAGGACCTAACAAGAGTAAACAATTAAAGAGAGTAAGTTAGAACTGACACCTAGTGCTGTTGTCTCTCAGCTCTGTCTGGTCCAACTAACCACCACTGTGCTGCACATTCCCTGCTGTCTATCCTCCCCCTTACTAAATCTTACTTGCCACTATGTTCCTACCTACCACTGCTGCCCTGCAACACCTTTTTTTCCTCTTCTTCTTGCTCAGTTTCACTGGAAACACTCTATCTAACAGGACACAACTCCACAACCTAGCGCCTAGGTTTAGCCTCCACTACACTAAAGGCATGACATATGGTGATAACTTTACCATTTCAAATGGGCCTTGGTCCCCTCCATTTATCCATCCACAATGAGATTGCTGGGTTTCTACTTGCCCACCCACCTGCATCACCACCATCTCAGGTCCCATTACCTTCCACTCCCTGGGCATGAAAGTGACAGCGAAAACACAACATAGCTCCAGAATGACTACTAAACATGCATCCAAACAGATACGAGAATACCTCCTTAGACTCTCCCTCCTGCTACTTTTGCTATCGGGCAACATCCACCCCAATCCAGGACCAGCACACACTATGCCTAAAGACAATCACCGCAAACAGGGAACCCTTCAACTGGCTTCTCTTAACATACGTAGCCTCCTGTGCAAAACTGACTCCCTTAAAGCCTGAGTCACACTAAATAACCCTGACATACTCTCTGTCGTGGAAATTTGGCTATCTCCCAAAATACCAGATGCAGCGGTTGCCATACCAGGATACACTACTTTCAGATAGAACAGGTCGACTAAGCGTGGTGGTGGTTGTGCTATCTATCTAAAAGACACCCTAAAAGTTCTGGCCTTGCCTGTGGATGACCTTAGTTGCCCCACCCAGGTACTAGCGACTAAAATGCTGCTGGGGGCCCACAACAAGACTATCACAATCCTATCAGTTTACATATCTACAAAGATCCTTTGCCTACAGAGCGCCTAGCTGGCTAAATGGTCTCACCAGGGACCTCTCCTCCCTACCTAAGCTAGGCCTGTTCAAACCTAACCTCCGCCTACTCCTCTCTGCCTCTAGCACATGCAACTGTCTTCTCTAACCTGCTGTTCCCTTTTTGGCAGTTGTCCCTTCTCATCCACCCCCCTACTCTCCCACTCTCCTCCTCTTACTTGCACTTCCTGTGTGTTTTGACAATTGCCTCTGGCAGCATCTTCTTCTCGTGTCTCACCAAGTTCTCGTTATCATTGTTATCCCTGTCCTGTGCATGCCCCTAGTATTACCTAATCTGTATGTACTCATGTAATGATAAACAACTGTAACCTGTTATCTTGTAATAATTAATGTCCTGCTTGTTTGTTCTCATCCTGACGTGGAACCTTTGTAAAAGAGCCTTGGCTCAAAGGTAATTGTAATCCTAGACTCTAATAAATAAATAAATAAAATACCTCCCACTGACCCTACTACTGGTCTTTATAAAGTCTTGGACTACCTGCAAGCCCAAAACCACTTCGCTGAGACAATAATACTTGGTGACTTCAACATAAACTGGCTGTCAACTTCCACTGGCCCCGTAAAGGATGCACTGTCAGCTCTGCATCTTGCTCAACTAGTCAGTTCTCCCACTAGAATTAACTATAAGACTGGGTAAAGCACCACTCTTGACTGGATAATCTCCAATCATCCCAACCGTGTCACCAACGTAAGTGTATATCCTGACTCACTCAGTGACCACTCCCCTGTCACCTGCAATTGGACCAAAAAATTCCATACCCCACCACCTTTAACTATATTCAAAAGAGTGCTAAGATATGGCCATCTGGAACTCCTAAAACAACACCTGTGTTGTCAGGACTGGTCACTACAGGACTCCTCTGCTGACATTGATGTAGCACTTCAACATTTTATCACTACTTTCAATGCCGCCTGTGATGTACATGTACCCTTCAAGAACATGAAGGTGCGCGGCACTGTACATCTCTGGATTACTCCTGTTCTTATCAACAACATGAAACTGAAGGACCACCGCTGGTACTGTGATAAATCATCTAGTAAGCCACAGGATTAGCAAGCCTATAGAGCCGAAAGAAATTCCTGCACTCGGACAATCTGTAAAGCAAAAAGCGATCACCACAGGGACCAACTTGCCAACACATGGGGTGACAGCAGGAAATTCTGGTCAAATATCAAAGATGTTATGGGGAAGGACCCAAAAAAGGCACCTGCAATGTTAAACCTCGATGGTACCCACAACCTTGACCCACTTACAACTGCAAATACCGTCAATGATGCCTTCACTGATCTGAGTAGTGTGTTACCACAAGATTTCTTTGATGATTCCACCTTAACGTCTGGATATCAACCAGGGAACAAGACAAATAATCACCCCCCTTTCTACCTTAAACATGTCTCAGTTACCCAGATCTGGAAACTACTGAACACTGTGCTGGGCAAGTCCAGGTACAGTGGTGACTCTCTAGTCTTCAAGCTAATCGCACTCACCGCAGAGGAAATACTCCCATCTATTACAGTGTTACTTAACCTCTCTCTAACCCAATCACAATTCCCACAGGTTTGGAAAACAGCCATTGTTACTCCTATTCATAAATCTGGGGACCGTGCACTACATAGCAACTACAGGCCTATATCAATCCTCCCTCCCCTTTCTAAAATACTCTAACATATTGTTGCCAACCAACTTGTGGACTACCTTGATAAATACTCCTTATCGTGTGAGCAGCAACATGGCTTTCAGAAAGGGCACAGCACCACCACTGCACTCCTAGAATTCACCAGCTATGCCCACCAATCAATTCACCAAGGCAGTCTTGTGGGTGCTGTCTTTATAGACTTAACCAAGGCATTCGACATGGTTAATCACCAGTTCCTCCTTGAACAACTCTCACTAACTGGTCTCTCGCCTGATAGGCTACCCTGGTTTAGACGTTATCTTGGGGACAGATCTCAACCGTGAAGATTTCCAATGCTATCTCCGACCAGAAGTCTGTTTGGTCCGGTGTACCTCAGGGCTCAATCGTGGGTCCACTCCTCTTCAGCATCTTCCTCAACAACTTACCATCTGCCTGCCACCAACTAACTCTGCTCTACGCAGACGATGCTGTCATTTTTGCCAGCCACCCTGACCCATTCTTCCTCGAAAGTAACCTTCAAAATGGCTTCATGGAGGGTGAGAACTGGTTCCGCAAACATAAACTGGTGCTAAACTACAAGAAGACAAAAGTTCTGTTGTTCTCCTCCACCCCGCAGTTGACACAAAGCTCATGCTCTCACCATCTGAAATACCCAAAGTGACCCCCTCGAACAAATACAACAGTTCAAGTACCTAGGGGCAGACACCTTACCTATACACCCCACATCGAAAATGTTGCCAAAGCTGTCAACACCAGGACTGGGCTCTTCTACCGACTGAGAAAATCCCTAACACCTTAAGCCCTAAATCTATCTATTCACAGCTCGATGCTCTCTATAATCGATTATGGCCATGTCATTTATGGAACTGCTTCCACTACGGCACTCAAAAGGCTCACTGTTGCACTGAACAAGGTCTGTAGACTCCAAATTGGTGTACCACGCCTCACCCACACTTGTGATGTCTATAAACAGGCTGGGTGGCTCAACTTACATGGGAGAATTAAATATCACACTTGCCTGCTTGCTAAAAAGATTCTCCTTGGACACATGCCTTTGGGTTTGGGATGCTTACTCCACAGATCCCCCAAGACCCAACATACGTGCACCTCCTCCTCTGTACTCCTACTAGTCCCGATGTGCCGGACAACTCGATGCCAATGCTCATTCTGTATCAGAGCACCCTACTGGCTCAATGGCCTCTACAATGGTCTGGCTAACCTTACTAATCGCGGAGAATTCAAACACAAGTTTCGTCAGCACCTCCTAACTGAAAACTCCTGTGATTGCACCATCTAACATCCTTGTCCATCCATCCCGGGACCTCCCCTCTCTGTTCTTCCGCCGCCACATGCCCATGATTTGCCCCCTCACTCTCCTCTCCCTTCCTGCCCCCTTTCCCCCTTCCTCCCACCCCCCTCAATATTTTTCCTTCTCCTGCTATCCTATCTGCTAACCTCACAATGCCGCCTGGCTGCTCCCCACTTCTTTGTATTTACTCCCCCATAATTCCTCCTCTTCCTACTCTCTGCCTCTGATCATTGTTAAACTTGCAAGGGTTTAATTGTTTTTTTTTTGTATTCTGTGTTTCGTATTCTGTATTTTATTCCTATTTGCTTAAATGCTATATGAAACATGTCTGTTCTCCCCATTCTGTATGTATCCCCTCCCTATTGATGTGGAACCTTTGTAAATGAGCTGCCTGACGCATAAAGGTAATTGAAATCCTAGACTGAATAAATGAATAAATAAAAAAAATAAAATAAACTGGTCTGTGGGTCAGGCAGCCTTATGAAAAACCACTGGAGACTATTTCCTCTTGGCATGCTGTTCTTGGGCCTCTGCTCGCTATTGAAGGGCAGGGTTTCCCAAATTCAGCTACAGTCACAGTTTTGTGTGGCCACAGAGGCTTTCACAGTCCACATTCAAATGACCAGGCTTGGCCCAGTCTAACTGCACAGTGTCAGTGGTGCAGCTTATCTTGCTGGCTGCCCAGTTTTGTGCCATAAGCCATTAACATCACACTGTTGTAGAAGAAGTTGAGAGCAGCCTATCTCAGGACACTTGTCACTCCCAGGGCATGGGGGAGCCTTGTCCTGCTGCAAGGTTGCCTTCCTGAGGCCCAGAGGAGCACGAGCATCATGTATACTGGTTTCAGAACTAAATACATAAGAATGGTTTAGGGAGTAGCAGCTGGGTTTCAATGCCAACAGGTGTAAAATCATACACCTAGGGTAGGAAAAGCCAGGAACTGTGTATAAGATGGGGGGGAAGAGATATTTATGGTTACCAAGCAAGAGAGAGACCTTGAGGTGATCATATCTGATGATCTCAAGGTGGCAGGGCAGTAGACAAAGCAAGCCAGATGCTGGGGTGCACAGGGAGGGGGATCTCTAGCAGGAGAAGGGAGGTGTTGTAGCCTCTCTATCCCTCACTTGTGAGACCCCACATGGAGCACCGTGTCCAGTTCTGGAGGCTGCATCTACGCAAGGGCATTTACAGGGTGGAAGCAGTCAGGATGAGTGTTATTAAAATGGTGCAGGGTTGATATGAGACATATTACAAAGAGAGGCTGTGGGAGGTCAATATGTACTCCCTAAAGAAGAGGAGGGAAACAGGGGACATGACAGACTAGCAAGTACCTCACAGGGGTGAACAAGGTGCAGGAGGGGAGCATTTTCCATAGGAGGAGGAACAACAGAACACGGGGGAATGCTGTGAAACTTGAGGAGGTGTGTTTAAGAGGAATTTGAGGAAATACATCTTCACAGAAAGGGTAGTGGATTCCTGGAACAGCCTGCTAGAAGACATGGTAGGGGCGAAGACTGTGGGGAGCATGACACATATGTAGGATAGGCACATGGGTATAAAAACTATCCTTGCCCTCACATCTGTTGAGAGTCAAGCCAAGCCTGATGCCTCATGCAAATCACCTCCTCCCACCACTGCTGAATAATGGGTTTCATAGACAACAGAGTTGAGCTCGCCACTGCTTTGGAGGGCTAGCAGACAGGCTTCTCTCCAGGAACTGCAGTGCAGCTGCAGCAAGCAAACTGGTATATCATAGTGGCTTTTAAGCCTCTTTTACATTACACTTTCCTGGAGTGTTGCTGACTTGAATCGGCTTCCTCTGCTTTGCTTGCACCGCTGCCCTTTGCTTTTACATGCTGCAGCTATGCAGTGTTCCTGATGGCCTTCAGGTGTTTTGGGGGAAGGGTTCGTGAATAGGAGTGCACCAATGAAGGTGAAGCAGCGTTTTTACACACTTGCAAAACATGCCTGCACTGGTGCACTCCACTCTACGATCCCAGCAAACCAGGGAACACATCTGGCAGGAACGGAGTGGTTTGCAACATTCCAGCATCTCTCAACACTGCTGGATCTGCACCGGTGCAACTGATCTGCACCGCTACCACCGGTGCAAATCCGGTAGTGTAAAAGCCCCTTTATACTACCAGATCTGCACCAATGCCAGCAGCGTAGATCGGTTGCTCTGGTGCAGATCCAACAGTGTAAAGAGCTGCAGAGGCTTTGCAAGCCGCTCTGCTGTGGCAAAAGGCGTTCCCTGGTTTGTTGGCAACATGGAGAGAAGTGCACTGGTGTAGGTGTTTTTTGGAAGTGTGTAAAATTAATGCTTCACCTGTACTGGTGCACTCCTGTTCACTAACCCCACCACCGGAAATGTCACCAAACCACCAGGAGGCCCTCGGGAACACTGCACAGCAGCAAAGTGCAAAAGAAAAGGGCGGCGGTGCAAGAGGAGCATAGCAAGCTGATTAAAGTTGGCAATGCTCCAAATAAAGTGTAACGTAAAAGCAACTTTATATTATGACTACAGCAGCCCTGGGTAAGTGGAATGAGGTCCCAGCTGGGGGAAGGTAGAAGGTACCCCCCCCCCCCAAACAAAAATATGAAGGACCTGGGATTTTTTTTTTTTTACTTTACAGAGGCAGTGTATGCCAGTGGTAGCAGCATCAGTCTTTGAACCAGAAGACCCAAGTTTACCTCCAACCAGGACCACTATCAGTGTAAACTTACACAAATTAAAACCTCTTTGTGCTTAAATGGAGACTATCCTTTAGGACTGCTCCCAATTAAAATTTTACCTGGTGGTACTGCAAGCACTGTGCCTTCTGTCAGTAATACTTTAGAATCTTATCTGAAGATCCTGCACTGGACTGCCCATTAGCCAGTGCACTGCCATGCCGGCACCCTGGGTTCAGAAGTGAACTTAGGGTGTGGGGACAGGTGGCCAGAGCTGGGACATGGTGCTGCTGTTGGCAGCGCTTTTCAGGATGGAGAGGAAATAGTCCACATAACGATGACCAGTGTGGACGGCCAGGGAGCATACTCCCCACAAGAAGCTGCTGTGGCTTCTGTGCCACCAGTGTGGGAGAGGAACGAGTCAGGAAGTGCAGACTGGCTCCAGAGGCAAACAAGGAAATGAGCTCAACGCCTATATTTGGCCCATTTAATACAGTTTTATTAATTATCCATGCCACCATTTATTGATGAAACCAACATTTCATGGTAGGTACCACTTTACCAAGGATTATAGTCGTCATCATATAGCCAGTGGTACAGATAATTTTTAGGACTCAGAAGTATTTACTACTAACTTCTTACACCTGGTAGTGTTTTCATCAAAATAGAAGTACTGTCATCCACTGACCCATCTCGTACCCCGCACATCTAAACCAAGTCTCAATCCCACTGGATGCCTGCAGCCACTGAGTGTCCAATACTGCTGTGAAGTCATACTGTGACGTTAATTTTATTTATTTATTTTTTTTCCATACGTACTTTTGGCTTTTTCCCTTTTGGACCCACTCCCGCACGTCTTGCGGGATGCCCCCCCCCCACTCTACCAGTCACACCACTGCTGTGTACGCCTATCACCGGACCTCCATCTGGAGATAGCGGACTACCGCGGATGACCCTGCCCCCCCTTCCCAGGAGAAGAGAGCCTTGCCCAGTCTTGCTCCCCACCCTCCCCCATGCTGGCACCCCGGCCATCCGAGGTTGTTCCTGAACCCGGGTCGCTGGTGCAGCTCGAGGTAAGGCATCCATCACCTCAGCCCTTAGCACCACTGGGTCAGCACTGTGACCTTATTTTTAACATTGCCATGTTGGAACAGTCCTTCTAACCAGCCAGTAAGCAACCCCTGTCCCCACCCCTATGGATTCCTGTGTAGTGCCATGGCTGCTAGCATCTCATGGTACTGCCAACTTGGTACCTGTATACCACATATTGTAACTTTGCAGAGTGGAGAAAAAACTTCCTAAAATCAGAAAGTGGGAGTATTTCAGTCAAAAATGGTAGTAAAATACTCCTTTACTCCCCTTATCTGTTCCCCTACATAGCTGTATAATAACATGAGAAACTTTGACATTACTGTATACACTTAAATGCAGTCAAAATTGCCTCAGTCTGCTCCTGTCACTACAATACTTTCAAAATGGTATTCTAGGTTCAGGACCTTTTGTAAAGTTTCACCACTTGTGGAGTCAAGATCGACTTCCCTGCTGGATGTAAAAAATCAAGATAGTATTGTGGTGACAGGAGCAGGGCAAAACAGATTAGACTGCCTTTTAAGTGTATACAATGGAGACAGATCTCACAAGCTATTATAGAGCTTTATAACATAAAACGACTTTATAACATGAAAAGGACTCACCTGACTGATAGAACTCCATCACCTGACTGCATTAATGCATGATAAAATGCACAGTTGGTGTGAAGTAGCCCCTTAGCAAAATCCCTTGGCAGGGCAGTACTTGTTATTTTGTGCCAAAGTTAACGGAGAAAGGCAGCCATTGATTGCAGGGGAAATCCATGGGAGAGAGGGCAGTGAGCATGAGCATTGTAGAGAGCCACTAAAGTTCCCCTGATGTACTATGTAGTGACACCTGACACATAAAGACACCTGACAGTGACTAAAAGACCACTGACAGTGTGAGTTGTGCCTGTCTCCAGTTCCTTCACTTCTCCCCTCAGTAACTGTACATCAGCGAGCGAGAGAGCAAGACGACCTGTACATGTCTGTGATCCTATTTCCACGTGGTGGACACAGTGACAGACAGTTTTGCAAGCACAGCCTTTCCACTGTGTTCCCAGAGAGGGTGAGATCCAGCAACACACATTCCCACGGAGACTTGAGTTTGTCAGTGTAACCTTCCCCTGCCTCTCGTTCTTTGTGCCTGTCACCTCAGTACTTGCACACCAGCGAGCGAGCGAGAGACATCGCCGACACAGTGACACCAACAGCTCTGCGAGTGGTCCAGTCAATGTGAGAGTAAGTGCGCCTCATGGGCAGAGTGATAGACAGAGAGAGACACAGCGACAGTGCAGCTGTTTGTCCTGCTGCCAGGTGTGGGTACCCCACTGTACTCCTCACACATCCCAATCCAAGCGAGCAGTTTACTTCCGTGTAGGAAAAGGCAGAGAGAGAGATACAGACACCTTACAGAGAGACACTGGCAGCAAGATCAAATACAGGGAGAGAGACAGTGACAGTCACTGAAACACTGCTTGTCTCTCCAGTCTGTACATTACTGAGCACAGGACACGGCGGGGGGAGAGAGAGAGAGACACACACACAGACAGCGAGAAAAAGAAATTGCCCCCTCCATGTGTCTCTATCTTCAGTTTACAGGCATGCAGTGACTGAAACGTTCCCTATCTGCTGCACTCTGTACATTGCATCACTAAAGCAGTTGCAAAGTGGAACTATTTTGCGTTGTGGAAGGACACAGACTAAATATTTATTTATTTATTTATTGAAATGTTTCACCAGGAAGGCACACTGAGTGACAAGTCGCTCGTCTCCCGGTGCGACCTGGGAGGGCAATGGGTACATTAGGAATGAGACAGTAAACATCCAAGTTATAAGTTTAACATTAACATACAATTGTAAGGTAGACATTACAAACAGTGTTACAACAGTGTTGCACATGATAGGTAAAAACTGTAGACAATACCAAGTGCTGGGTTAATAAGTAACAAGTGCTTACCTGAAAGAAAAGGGGGAAAAGAGAGGCAGTGGTGAGGTGGGTGGGGAGGGGGAAGAGTCGTGTCCCTGGAGACCACTTCAGGATGCGAGGACCCTGCACTGCACTGATCAGAGAGACGGGGATAAGGAAGAGTCCCAGAGACACCCCTTCAGGATGGTGGGAGAAGGAGTAGGTAAGAGCTACAAACCCCTTTGTGGGGGTAGGAGAGGGACCCATGGAGACCATTCGAGGCCCTTTGTATTCTGTGAGAGATCAAGGGAGGCTAGTAAGGGGGAGCAATTTGGGGGAAGGGGAGGAAAACTAGGAATCTGAGTGGGTGTGCACAGGTAAAGTGAAGGTGATGGTAGAGGGGTTGGGTTTGTCCAGGGCTTTGAGGAGGGAGTTAGGAAGGGACTTGACAGGAGCAGCTAGGAGCAAGGTAATTATTGATGACAGAGCTGATGGGAGTACGCTGAGGATGAGTGCCGGATTTGAGGGGGGAGGGAATTCCAGATATTTGGGAGGCGGTAAGAGTAACCAGATTGGTAGATTTGGGTGGATCTGTGGGGGATTACCAGGGTGCGAGAGTCGGTTGATCTAAGGGAATGAGAGGGTGGGGGGGTGTTATAAAGGAGGAGGAGAGGTAGGAAGGGAGCTCACCCTACCAGTACTTGGAGGTTAATTTAACACAGTGGGTGAGCCGCCTATTTGCAAGAGAGGGGAAGGATAGGGCATGACAAAGATCGCAGTGGTGGGTGCGAGGGGGGGCATCCAAGGCAAAGCGGCAGAAGGAATTGAAGAGGGTGTCCAGTCTGGCCAGGGAGGACTTAGGGGCAGCACCACAGACTATGTCACAGTAGTCAAAAGTGGGCAGTATCATCTTCTGGACAAGTTCATGCCTAGCAGTAAGAGGGATGCAACCACGGTTCCTGAACAGGGCATCAAGCTTGGGGTGCAGTTTTTTCTGGATGGTGTCAATATGCCCAGAGAAGTTTAGGTGTTGGTCCAACCAAACAGCTAAGTACCTGAAGGAGGATGTGTCTTCAAGTAAAGTCCCATCAAGGGTGTGGAAAATTGGTAGGGAAGGAAGTCTCGAGAGTCTCTGCCTTGTGCCAAAGGTCATGGAGACTGTCTTCTTGGTGTTGAGGAAAAATTGATGGTTAGCAAACCAGAGCTGAACCTTGTCAAAGTCTTGCTGTAAGCTAGTTGTACCCTCTTCAGGACAGGAGCCGGATGCATATAGGACTGTATCATCAGCATACATGTGTATAGCAGAGGATGGGGAGCAGACAGAGGGAAGGTCATTAAAGAAGATGAGAACAGGAGGGGCCCTAATACAGAGCCCTGGGGGACTCCAGTGCTAATCAAGAGGGGAAGGGAAGTGGCATCCAAGATCTTAACTGGCTGGGTTATGCCGATAAGGTAAGCCTTAAACCAGTTTGTGGCGGTGGGAGATAATCCAGCAGCCGGGAGAGAGTCAAGGAGAAGGGAGTGAGAGACAGTGTCGAAGGCCTTGGCCAGGTCAACAAAAATGGCAGAGGTAATTTGGCCATTGTCCATCCTGGTTAGGATGGAGTCAGTGAGCCGTAGGAGAGAGGTGGTGGTTAAGTGTTTTTTTCCTGAAACCGGATATAATAAATATTATATAATTCATCCTCAAAAGCACATTTCTCTGTATTTTATCATCATTATTCTTAACCCATGTTATAAGTGCAATAACCCACTCCAGGATATGGGGTTACTGGGGATTAATCAACATCCTGGATGCTGTGAGGGCACTTGGCCTGCAGTCTTGTGCTTCACAACCTACCCGGGGTGTTGATTAATCCCAGATAACCCCATATCCTGGAGCGGGTTATTGCTTACATAGGACTGCCGTAAACTTTGGTGAAGTGGTGCCAACCACAAAATGTTGGTTGCATCAACAAACTGTGGCTTGAATAGTTAAAACTGCATCAAGTCAACAAAATATAGGAGTTGAGCTCATCTCTCTGTTTAGAGCTGGATCTAAACACTAAACGTCCTCTGAATAGGATATCACTAGTTTCACTAGGAAATACAGACTGGCATGGAAAAATGTACAAGCTGCAGACTTCATTGTTTTATTACTACAGCAATGAAAATAAACTGTCAGACGACATCAGAATGGCCAACAGATCTGGAAAAACTGATTTTGGCAGCTGCTTATTAAAAGGACAGGACAGGTGAGAGACAGGGCTGGACAGCATAGAAGAGATGTTTAGTAATTTTATTTTCCCCTGTCACAACCAGCAGGCATGTGGGTGGAGTAGGGGAAAAGGAGGAGAAAATCAAATAAACTATCAGTCTGCTAGAATGATGGCAGTGTGTACTTCAGGTGCCACACCACAGGGCTGTCCACTGGAGGGAAGATGGAGTAGCGGTAGACAGAGTAGGGAGATTGCTCAGGAGCAGTAGGCACATATCTGGGAACCTGACAGGTGGCTTCAGTGGACAAGCGGCTATACTCTGTATAAAAATGCTCCAGTGTCCCCTCACCGTGCCAAGTTCATGTAGCATACCACAATGCCCCACAGCTGACGTCACTGGCAGGCTCAGCTGCATGAGATTCAATTCACTTTTAGAAGAAGAAGCATTTACATATGTTTTACAAAGTGCTTTACAAGGAATGAAAGACTGACAATATCTGGGCATCTTTGAGCTTTCTAATGATCTCACGTGCCAGCTTCTGGTTTTCTGTTTGTCTGAAGGCAACATACATGCTGAGTACATTTAGTGCTACCTATACTTAACCTCAGGAGGAATAGAATATAGGGCTGTGCAAACAAATGCCATGGACATTAGGGTACTCAGCAATTCAATTCAAGCACTAAGCCATTTTCCCTATTAAGGGGTATCTGAGGAAAAATGTTTAGGGAGGATCAGTGGCAAACCTTTAGCCCTTCCCAGGGCTAGTCCCTTTGTTACTCCATTCCCAGGAACAACCATTTGCTGCCCCCCACCTCTCCATGTCTTCACAGAAATAGTTTTGTTTGTTTTTGTTTTTTAAGAAACTTACAGGCTCCTGCCACTGTGCCAGGAGCCAACACATAGTAACACAGAAAATGCCAGCAGAAAAAGACTATGGGATGGATTTTCAAATGGGTCGGGGGCCAAGTCCAGACCCACAGTCGCAGGACAAAACCTCTGCACCTGCGGAGTTATGTATTTTCAGTCGGTGCAGCTGCAGAAGATGTTATGTCTGGTCCCACCAGGTGTAGCTTTTACCTGCAGCTGCACTGAAAAATCATCCACAAGCGGCCGTAAATCGTTGAACTAGTCGTAAACCGGCTTCACTTTTGAGAATACTGCAGCTGTGAGAAAAACTGTGGCTCCACAAGTGAAGACCGACTTGCACCAGTTTAGTTCTTCTCGCAGCTGCAGGCTTTATGGGGTTTGAAAATCCAGCCCCATTTGTCTAGTCTGCCCTGTTTATCCTATTCTATCCCAGAATCTATTGTCTAGTTGGGGTTATTGGCTTTACCTCCCCCTGTGTAAATGTTTATGTCTTTTACTTCCACCCAACTCTGTTTGAAACCAATAATGATTTCTGCACCTCTACTGGTAGGCTGTTCCATGACTCAGCCACTCTCTGCAAACTAAAACTTTCTTAAGTCCCTCTTGCACCTCCCCCGGCAGCTTCTACCCATGTCCCTCATGTTCTTGATTCACCATTCCTGCTGAATATTTTCTCACAATCTACCTTGTTCATTCCGTTCAGGAACTTAAAGATCTCTATCATATCACCCTCTCGCTTCTGGTTTCTAGCAAGTACATGTTCTGAGCCTTAAGTTGATCCACACAGGATCTGCCCTGCTGCCCTGAATCATTTTGGTTACCCTATGCTACACCATTTCTAACCTGTCAGTGTCTTTTCTTAGGTGCGGACTCAAGAACTGGACACAGTATTCCAGATGTGACTTCACCAGTGATCTACAGAGAGGCAGTATCACCTCCTCCCTCTTGTTGTCGAACCCCCTCCCAATGCACCTCAACATTCTGGTTGCCTTACTGTAGGCCTTGTCACATTGGTTATAATGTTTTAGGGAGTTGATTATAATGACTCCCAGATCCCTGTCCTTAGAGGTAGTGTCCAACTTAACCCCTACCATCCAATATTCTGCCCTGGGGTTCTTGTTTCCTATGTGCATCACTTTATACTTCTTGGCACTGAATTCCAACTGCTAGACTTTGGACCACCTCCCTGTCTTCTTCAGGTACCTCTGCAGCTCCCTAACCACTTCCTTGCAGTCCATCCTGACACACACACACAGCTTAGTTTAATCTGTGGAGAGACACATCTTTGTTTTCCTTCTTCTATGCCGCTGCTGAACACATTAAAAAGGACCAGCCCCAGTACTGAACCCTGTGATACCCCACTTGTGACCTCCCTCTCCTACACTTTGACCCCATTTACCACCATCCTCTGCTGCCTCCCCCCAGCCAGCTTCCCACCCATCTATCTAGCTCCTTTGCTGAAGCCAGGTCCTAAAACTTCTGAAGCAACCTTTTGTGTGGCACAGAGTTGAATGCCTTGCTGAAGCTGAAGTAAAGTACATCTATTGCTTGTCCATATCCACTGCCCTGGTTACCCAGTCAAAGGACCTATCAGGTTGGTCTGACAAAGACCTCCCTGCCACAAACCCATGCTGCCTACTATCCTGGAGACCCTTTCTCTCCAGGTCATCCACTAGGTCCTCTTTGAATAGTTTTCATTAGTTTACTTGCTATAGACGTATCACCATCTTTAAGCTCAATCCCCCCGCATTAGCCCACCTACCCCAGGCCATTTTAATATCTCAATTTAATAGTGACACCCAATCCATGATTTGGAAGGCCAATACTGGTCCAAATCCAGGCCAGCTTTTTGGTCCCCCCCCCCCACTACAGTGTGCATTATCATTTAATACTCAGTTAGCTGACTTGGCCCCCTAATGAAGCCTCAGAGCACGGTGGAGCACTGATGTGTTTAGCTGGCCATTCATGCACACTCACTACTGGCATATCTGTATATTTTAAGCAGAATTACTCACAGTGAGTGTGCCAGTCCATTCTGTGTGTACATAGCATTCTTGCATTAGTTGACTGACTGTAGCAGTATGCCAAAGGCATGACCAAGAAGGAGAGTTCAGAGCCGTCTGTCTCACTGTTGATGCTAGATAGATTGACTGGTCAGTCTGCATTGCATCAGTGATGATGCAGACCGCTTCAACCCATCTCCCTCTCAGTCGAGCATGCGGCGCACTACTACCGTCAGTTAGTTAACTGAGCATTCTATGAGGAGGTGAGCTGTTGGTTAGGTAGGGGGACCAACTAACTAGCCTGGATCTGGACTACCACTGCCCCCCAAATCTTGGATTGAGAGACACTATTAAATACAGATATCTGAGTGCCTTGGGGTGGGTTAGGGAGGAGGACTGAGTGTTACGATGGTGTCAACTCCTAGTACTGTGCCAGAAGCCGGCAAAAATCTGTCTCTGGGAGCATGATGGTGTGTGTGGTCACCATAAGTTCTGGCAACTAAACTTTCGAGGCCCACTGATTTCAGACTACTGACACACTGGTCTAGGACTCTGCTCACAATATGACATTTATTAGAAAGTGTCCTCTAGGCTAGGCATCCTAGAAATTGCAAAGAGAAAAAATAATCATTAATAAAGTTATCTTCTAAACAAAATTAGCACAGCTGCAATTGCAGCACATGATTACTATGCACTGTATATTTTTTATCTTAAATTCTGGCATCTAGTAGTCAAAGTGGTAGGACTTTTCTTTTCATGCTATTTCCCATATTAGTTTAGCAAATAGCAGATAAAATTGGTCACATTTACATTCTGTATATGCACTACAGGTGACCACAACCTGATACAAGGTTCTGCGATTCTGTGATCATGTGGGAGCAAGTTAATAAGGTGAATAAACGGCAACTAACAAAAATTAAAAATGACACACCATGATTGTGGAGTATGATTTACATTCTTCAGTGAAAAAAAAATCTTTACGACATGGTGTCTTTCCACTAGAAAAATTACATTTGCATACAGTCACTGCGGGTTACACTTCTAAACTCTCTCTACGGAAATATAAATTTTAAAGTGACTGGTGCACCCCCTTCCCGTGGGCAGTGAGTAATTAGTTTCAGACTTGGTCTGACATCCCATTCCATGTAAAGGTCATGCTTCAGAAGCAGGACACTTCTGACATAATCTGAACAGCATGTAGCTGCAAAACAATATATGCATTAGAATAACACATTTATCTCCATTAGTGAGTGATGAGACTCATACTCACAAGCGGCAAAATCACGTTAGCTATTATGGTATTACTATGCATGTGTGAGGATAAAGAAAAGTTACATAAGAACTTAACATAACACTAAATCTCCTCGAGAATCTCCTCCATTAGACCACACCCTTGGAACAATAAGCCTTCAACGCTAGGACCACAAGGACACTTTTGCTAGCCAGGGGCCACCACAATGACATGCAGCATCTACATGTATATAAACATGGGCAGTCATATCACTCCTCAGTTCCCCGCTGAAGATTAGCCTCAGAGGACCTCCAGCCATGAGGTACTAGCAAATGAGACTAGCACCAGTTATACATGGAGAGGCATGGGGCTGGAGACGGGATGCATGGAGTAAGGGGTTAGGCACAGTGTTATGTGCAGTGCAGCTTTAAGAAATCGTCTTCCTGTGTGCGTGTGTTGAGAACAGTTTTTCCTTTTGCATCTGTGCTGTATAGAAGTAAACAGAGAAGGCCTAAATTTCTGTGGTGCATGTTTGTCTTTCTACCAGACCCTGATGTGTTTAAAGTACTTATTTTTGGCCACCAAATACAACAAACAGACGATGACGGATGGTGGAAATTTTAATAGCTCCAGCTTACTGAATTACACCATTTTCTGACTTTCTGCATTGGTGGCAAGTAAGCAAATTTGGAACTGTGGAGTATCATGGCAACTTCAGCCAGCTTTGAGATTTTTACAGGAACGGACTGGGATACATGGTCAAGATGGTTTGATCAGTGGTTATTACTTAATCCTGCCATACAATCAGCAAATTATCAGCTACAGGGTGAGCTTATTTGAGTTTTTTGTACTTTCTTGGGGAGTGAAACCTTTAAACTTTTATGCAGTTTGTGTGCACCGGACCGGCAGGAGGATTTGTCATATACTAACATACTATTTGCCAGCAGATTAGGCCTTACGGTCTATCGAGTCTGCTCGAACCTCAGATCCCTAGTTGGGTGCTGAGGCCCTCCCCTCCCTTGTGTTCCAGAAACCCCTATCATCCATCCCCACCCACCTGGGACAGGCCATCATCTGATACATCCACTTTCTGTGTCTGTCCCACCCTCTCTTGAAGCCCTCCACTGTGGATCTCTGAACCAGCTCGCCAGGCAGTGCATTCCAAGGGTCCACCACCCTCTCAGTGAAAAACCTCCTCCTCTTCCCCCCTTACCCTTCCACCTTCCAACTTCAAACCATGCCCTCTGGTGATACCTCCCTGTTTTAGTCTAAAGATCCCCTCCATGTTTACCCTATTTATTCCCTTGAGGTACTTGAAGACCTCAGTCATGTCCCCCCTATCTCTCCTCTCCTCCAATGAAAACAGTCAAGAACTAAAGGCTAAATTGAATGCACAATACAGTTTAACAACTTTCCAAGGGCTGAACGGTATAAATTCTACAGTTATCAGCAAAAACCAGGTCAGTTGCTACAATCTTATTTGGCTGAGATCAAACGCTTAACTGTCACGGGCGAGTGGAGCAGGGAGCGTCTTGAATCTAATTTAGCTGATAAGTTTGTTATGGGGTTGAATAATGAACATCGTATTCAGCAATTACTTTCTATAAGTGTCAAGAAGTCTGCTGAGGAACTTTTACAGTTGGCACAAATGTATGAGGCTGCAGAAAATGATGCACATGCTAAGATGAACACTAAAAATGAGGTACAAGTAACTGCAGTAGTCCCCAAATTGAAACAGCTCAAACCTGAGTCTAAACCACTGTTTTCAAAGAAAAATTCAACCACTCCACCCAAACTGCATGGCCAGTACAAATGTGCATCATGCGGGTCTTCTCAGCATAGCAGGGACCAGTACAAATTCAGAGAAGTTCAGTGTCATGCATGTACACATCAAGGACATATTGCTAAGGTTTGCAGGAGAACTGCAGTGGTCAGTTCAGAGAGAACTGACAGTGCAGTAGTTCCTATTGCACCACACATGCAGACTAAAGATGTTCCTCCTTTCTATGTGTTACTTCAGTTGCCACAACTGAGGCATCAGTTGCGTTTAACAGTAGATTCTGCTTCCCCAGTTACTTTTATTAACCATTAGACATGGCCTGATCTGGATAAGCCACCAGTGTCTCCTTGTAATAAGCTGCTGCATGCAGTCGAAGGGCAACCAAATCAACCACTGGGCTCATTTACCACTTTGGTATGCAGGACTGATTCTCCCAAGCCTGGTACACCTTTAACTTTTCTGGTTTCAAAAAAGGATGTCAACATTTTGGGCAGAGATGCGCAGGTTCTTCTAAACATTCATATTGATCCAGCAGATTTTGGCCTACTTGCTGCTGTCCAGGTACCATAAAGCGGTAACCCACCCAAGCTTGGGGAGATTTTACACTTGTACCCAGAGCTGTGGAAAGGCCTGGGATGTTGCACAACAGCTAAAGCCAAGCTAGTTACAAAGCGTAATGCAGTCTCTAAGTTTTGTAAACCATGGAAACTTCCTTTTGCCTTAAAACTAGTGGTTGGGGCATAATTGGACAGACTGGAAAAAGCAGGTGTGCTGGAAAAGGTTTCAAGTTCAGATTGGGCCACTCCAGTTGTCATGGTATCTAAACCAGGTGGTAAGGTTTGAATATGTGGAGATTTTAAGGTGACACTTAATCCAGTACTTAGCACCCGTACCTGAGGAACTGTTTCATAGACTGAATGGTGGTATGGGGTTCTCTAAACTGTACCTCGCTGATGCATACCTTCAAGTGGAGCTGGAAACAGACTCTCAGAAATTGGTAGTGATTAATACACACCAAGGACTGTACAACTACAAACGGTTATGTTTTGGCCTTAGTTCTGCTCCTGCTATTTTTCAAAAAGTGATTGAGCAAACGGTGGGTGATAAACCAGATGTTGCTCGTTATTTGGATGACATCACTTCACAGGCAAGACAGAAGCAGAACATTTACTTAACTTACAAAAGACTTTAGAGAGACTGCAACAGAGTGGATTCAGACTCAGGAGAGAAAAATGCCAATTTTGTCAACGAAGTGTCACATACTTAGGTTGCACTATTGACAAAGATGGAATTCATACAAATGATAAAAAAGGTTGAAGCCATTGTGCACATGCCTGAACCACAGAATGTTTCAGAGTTGCACTCATTCTTGGGTATGGTGTGCTACTATGACTGTTTCATGCCTGGCTTAGCCACTAAATGAACTGTTACATAAGGGTACTCCGTGGAAGTGGACCAAGGGCCACAGTGAGGCAGTTCAAGCCATCAAGCTCTCTCTAACCGATGTGAATAATTTAACTAATTATGACCCTAACTTACCTATCACATTGGCCTGTGATCCTAGTCCTGTGGGTATAGGAGCTGTCCTTTTCCATACAGATCCAGAAGGAGTGGAGAAGCCGATAGCCCATGCTTCATGCAAACTCACTGCAGCTGAAAGGAATTATGCCTAGATTCAGAGAGAGGCATTAGCGATTGTGTTTGAAGTCCAGAAATTTCGCTAATACTTGCTAGGTCACATGTTTCACCTGAAGACAGATCACAAGCCACACTAGTGACAATTTTCAGTCCAGAAAAAGGAATTCCAGAGACAACTGCTAGCCGACTTCAACGATGGGCATTAATTTTGTCTGCCTATAATTTCGAGGTTACATACCAACCAACAGACCAGCATGGAAATGCAGATGTCTTGTCGAGGTTACCAATATCCAGAGAAATGGAGTTCGATGTGGGACTTAGAGGAGCCATTAGTATGCCAGGTGGGGCCAGATAGTTTTCAAGTGCAATTCAAAGATATGGAGGACTGTATTGTTGTGTGTGCAATGGAGCTACAACAGTTACATCGGCTTCCGGTACTAGTCAAGGACATTGCAAAAGCGACTAGTCAAGATGTAATTTTGAAACAAGTGTATCAGTATACGCTTGGGGGTTGGCTGCAAGACACTACTTGTTTGACTGCAATACAACCGTACTATACAAAGAGACAGCAGTTGTTCATTGCTGAGGGGTGTCTTCTATGGGGACTGCATGTCATACTACCCCAATGTTATCACTCAAATGTGTTGACTCTCTTGCATGCGGGTCATCCAGGCATTGCTAAAATGAAATACCTGGCCAGACTTCATGTAATGTGGCCTTCCATTGACAGAGACATATACCAGGTTGTGAAAAGATGCGAAGGTTGTGCTGTATCGATTGGAAATCCGGCAAAAGCTCCAGTTCACCATTGGGAACGACCTGAAAAACCCTGGCAAAGGTTGCATATTGATTTTGAGGGACTTTATTTAAATTCCACGTGGTTACTCTTAACTGATGCTTATAGTAAATGGCCAGAAATTCATCAAATGTCTTCGACAACTACTGAGAGTACCATAAAGTGTTGAAAGCTATCTTTGCTACCCATGGTTTTCCGCAAGTCATTGTCTCGGATTACTGACCACAGTTCATGTCTGTTGAATTCCAAACATTTTGCCAGCAACGTGGTATCCACCATATTTTCTCACCTCCCTACCATCCAAGTTCAAATGGCGAAATGGAACGCCTGGTTCAGACTTTTAAAAAGAGTATGGACAAAGCTAATACTACTACACCGACGGCAAAACATATAGCCCTTTTGGACTTTCTCGCGATGTATCGAACAACACCACATTGTGTCATGGGAATATACCCTGCAGAATTGTCGTTTGGACGTCAGATTCGAACTCAGTTGGACCTTCTTCACCCTCTAGGCTGTAAGTCAGGAACTGAAATGCTTCCTAAGACCAGATCCTTCAAACCCAATGATCTTGTGTGGGTTAGGATGTATGCAGGCCCAAAGAGATGGATAGAAGGCATGGTAGAAAAAAAATTCGGAAATGCTGTCTATAGTGTTCGACTGACTAACCAGAGGAGAATGAAAAAACATGTGGACCAATTATGTACTCGAATTGAGACAGAATGAAAAAGGGATACACAGAGTCGGGGTAGTTATCCAGCATTAATTGTTCCAGAACAAGAACAGGAACAGATAATGGAACCACAGCGTTTGAGACAAGATGTGGCTGATGCTAATCAGATTCCAGAGCAACAGCCTCCAGTTCTACTATGTCAGTCAGGATGTGTAAGACGTCCACCAAAGAGGATGGACTTGTAGAGATATAGCCTAATGACATGACTAACTAAAAGGGACATTGCGGTAATAACGTTAATAGTTTCATAATACTTCTGAATTATTGACTTACGTACTTTCTAGCTAAGTCAGGAGGGACTGTTATTTGTAGTGCAGCTTTAAGACATGTTAGACAGTACAGCTTTAAGGAATCTACTTCCTGTGTGTGTGTGTGTTGAGAACAGTTTTTCCTCTTGTATCTGTGTTGTATAGAAGTAAACAGAGAAGGCCTAAATTTCTGTGGTGCATGTTTTTCTTTCTACCAAGACCCTGATGTGTTTAAGGTACTTATTTTCAGACACCAAATACAACACACAGCATCTGATAAGACCCTCACTGAAAGCAAAAGACGTAAGGAGAAAGGGTACAACATGGCCTAATGGAGAAGAGTCTTTTGAAGATCTACTGTCACAGTAAATTCTTACATAACTATTCTATCATCTTGGGGGATATCTTCTCCATTAAACCTCACTTTCAGAGCAATTGAATTATCCATTTTATACCATACATACCATTCTTTTTTCATTCAGTATTTATCCACCTTTCATCCTGGACTGCCTCTATCTAGCCAGCCCCAGTCACTCACCTTCACAGGCACTTACCCCAGCCTCCTTCACTCATGGCTTGCCTCATATAGCACAGCCTTTGGAGATGTACCTCTCTGAGTGTCCCATCCAATGGAAAGGGGTGTCTGGTCGGTGCTGTGGTGCCTACGAGGGCCAGCTTGTTTCCACCATTTTTCTTCCCCAGAGCCCCAGGCAACATGCAAGTGCATGGGGAAGCCTGCCTTAAGTGTGTGCAGCATGTTCCTGCCTAGAAAGCAAGCACTCCGGCCTACCAACAAGAGCAGCTGCAGTACCGGTGTATGCTGTTGCTTCCACTCAGCTGAAACAAACTCACATCAGCAGCGCTACCTCCCAGCCTGGACACCGGATCATGAGCTCCTGAGTTCAGTCCAGGACTCAGATCCCCACCATGGAAGAGCAATGTGCCTCCACTTGGCCATCAGGCAACCTATACCATATATTTTTATTGTTTTTGTTAGACAAAACAATAAAAGCAGCACATCTCCAGAAGTGTGAATCTGAATTATGGGTGTGGTGGTTGGGCTCTGTTGGTGACGGAGGATTACACTGAGGCAAGGGACTCCGAGGAATCTTGTACTGTGGAACATCCAGGCAAACAGATAATGCTGGCTGGAAGACAAAGAGGGTGGCATGGGTGCCAGTGATTGGATGAGGGTGGAGAACATTTTTGCAGGTAGAAGGCGACTGGTCACTGTGGTGTGAAGGTTGTGCTGGATGCACACTGTGGCATCACCTGCATTTTTTTTTATTTTGGTGCAGTGTGGTGATGGGGAGCAAGGTGGATGTGGGAGATGGGCTGACGGTGGGGGTTGACATATCTTCTTTACAGCTGATAATCTCAATTGGCTAGTTACACAGAAAATGTCTGGCTGGGGGGGAAGTAATATGCCAGTCACCTACCATTGGACATTAAATTTACATATATATGAGGGGGTGAGGGCAGGGGATTTTCTTTACGGTAGTGATCAATGACCAATCACGGTGGAGGAAGAGCTGTGCCCATTGCCCATCATTGGAGGAAACATTTTTTTTAAAATATACAAGACTGACAGCATGATTCGGCACCTGCAATCAGAGCAGATAGGGGGAATACCAGGCTTGGGCACCTGTCGTTGGAAAAACGATAAGTGGGATACTAGCATACCAACAGCAAGACTGGACACCTGTCACTGGAACAGGCATGGGGGGGATACATGCCTACCAAGGGCAGAACTGGGCACCCACCAGAGAACAGACATGGGTGGGAATACTGGCATATTGATGGCGGGATTGAGCAGCCACCATCAGAAGAGACAGTGGGGAAGGATACCAACATAACATGGTGAAATTGGGCATTCCCTGTCAGCAAACACATGGTGGAGGTACTATCATACTGGTGGTGGGATTGAGCGCCCTGCATCAGCAAACATATAGGGAGCAGTTTTAATGGTTTCTCTAGGAAATCCCTGAGAGTTCTTACAGAAACAAAAAAGCATACGCACTGGTTTCTGTAGAACATCTTAGTTATTTCCTAAAAAAAAAACATCTTTTTTGCTTAATTATTTATTTTATTTATTTATTAGTACAATTTCGGATTTACAACCTTTGAGCCAGAGGCTCGTTTACAAAGGTACCTCGTCACAGAGAGGACAGACAGAGTTACAAGTTTACAGAGTTCATGACAGTAGTAGACAAAAGTTACACAAATGATTACATACAAAGAACAATTGTAAACATTCCGTGATTACAAAGTTCATCTGATGCAGGTAGCAGCAGAGGGCAGAGAACCAGGGGTGGCGTTGGGGGGGGGGGGTGGTGGGGATTCAACTCAGTGGGCATTGTCTGGTGCTATGTGGTAGTAGAGCAGTGGCAATTAGCGACAGGAGCAGCTGCGGGTATTAACTAGTTGGTTACGAACGGTTGTTTTGAATCTGGCAATTTGGGGGGAGTTGGATATGGTTGCTGGGAGGGAGTTAAACCAGGTTAGGGCTCTGTAGCAGAAAGACCTCTGAGCATGGGTGGTCCTAGTTCTGGGGACCAGTAGAGTGGTCTTGTTGGCGGTTCGGGTTGCGACAGTGGAATGGGTATGCTGAATGGAGGCAGTCACCCCAGGTGGGGAAAGCCCGAGCAGAATTTTCTTAGTTAGAAGGCAGGTTTGGTAGCAGAGACGTTCATCAAGGTTAAGGAGATTTGCCTTGTCATAGAGTTGGCAAGTGTGGGTGAGCCTGGAGGCACCAGTTATTAGCCTGCAGGCCTTGTTTAGGGTGAGGTGAATTTTGTTAAAGGCAGTGGTGACAGCAGTACCATATACCGGCAGGCCATAATCCACATGGGACAGAATTGAGGACGTAACGGCAAGCCAGAGGGCATCAGGTGGGAGGCAGTCCCTGTGGTGGTAAAGGATGCCAAGCCGGGTGTTAGTGGCGGATGCAAGGGCATTGATATGGGAATGAAAGGTGAGGGCTAAGTCGAAAGTGACCCCAAGGTACTTGTAGGAGTAGACTTGTTCAAGCGGTTGTTTGGTGATAGGGAGGATACTGAAATTGCTGTTGCTGGCCTTGTTTTGGAGGTGGGTAAACAGCATTGTCTTTGAGTTTTTTGAAATTAATGATGAGTCTGCGCTCCTTAAACCAGGTTTCGACATCGCTGAAGGAGTGTTGTAGGGAATCCTGGAAGGAGATGGGATTTTTGTGGGTGGCAAAAATGATGGCATTGTTGGCATATAACAGAATATTACCGGTACAGGCTCTAGGCAGGGTGTTTAAAAAGAGACTAAACAGTAGGGGACCCAGGATGGACCCCTGGGGTACTCCCGAGCAGATGGGTCTTGTTTCTGAGAGGTAGTGTATGGTTTTGAAATCAGCTCAGACATCTCATTAGACCATCTACTGATGAACCGTACAACTGTCAACCTTTAGGGGCAAGTAATGGTGGTGTTTTTCCAGATTAAAGTTATGGCCCCCACCAACTTTAATATGAAAAAGGGGTCTCATTTTTTCAGCGCACCGTGCATATGTCCCATTTTTTTAACTTTAAAACCTTATAACTTGAAAAAAAAAAAAAAAAATGAATTTCATTTTAAACCACCAAAAGGCCCTGTTCTGGCACTAGATCTAATGAACCTGTAAATCTGAAAATGAAATTCCCTTTTGTGTTAGACAAGCGCAAAAAAAGTCTTGGGAATTTGTATGTCAAATCACTAATTAATAACTCCCGAACTCCTAAACCAATTTACACCAGACTTGCCAAAAAGTAGCCCTTACGACTGAGAAGGTGCACACTAAATTTCACAGACCTAGGGACTAAGACACCCAGGTTTTAAGCCATCATAAACGAGGGTTTTGACACAAACACCAACTCAGCTCTAACATTCTGGTGTTACCGTGCCAGTAATACAGATACACAGAATTTGATGGCAGGAGATCGAAGGTCCATCTAGTCTGCCCTTACTATAATAGCTTTCCCCACTGACCTACTGTCCTGGTGGGTGATTTCCATCTGCCCCTGCTAATTCATCACTCTAACCCTTACTGCCTCTTGTCTGGACTGTATGTTCCCCTGCCCTGCCCCATCCGGGCTTAAATCTGTTAAGTGTGACTGCCTTACCACCTCTGACTGCAGTCTGTTCTATGATCTACCACCTTCTCCATAAAGTAAAACTTCCTCTAATATTTCCTAAATTGACCCCCCCATCAGCCTTCATTCATGATCCCGAGTGACTGCTAGCCATATTTCTTATAAATAGGTTCTCAATGTTTACCTAATTTATACCCCTAAAAAAACTTACGTTTCAATCATTTCTGCCCTCCCTCACCCCTGCTCCATTCTGAACACTAAGAAATACATGTTTAGGGCCCTCAAGCCTTTCCTCTTAAGAAATACCCTGTTGCCCCTAAATCAACTTGGTGGCCCTTCGCTGTACAGACTCCAGTCTATCAATATCCTTCCTAAGATGAGGATTCCAGAACTGAACACAGTACTCTACAGGAGGCCACACCAGGGATCTGTATAGTGGCAGGATAACCTTGCTTCTCCTATTGTCAAAACCCCTGTACTGATGCAACATTTAGGGTTCAACTTAATGCTACAAAAGTAGGAAACTGTGGCGTTAGGGTTTCCAACCCTAACTCTCCCCCCCACCCCGAAGCAAATGGACAAGGCCACACAAGTAACCATAGACAGCCATCATCCGGTAAGACAAATAACTAGTTGCTTGTCATGAAAGGATCAGGGAAGAGAATGCGGGAAGGGGATGGGAAGGGCTAGGAGCCTGGAGGGACAGTAAATCCCATGGCTAACTAGGAAACTTGGGCAAATTGGATGGACCATTGGTCTTTTTCTACCATCACTGTCTATGTTTTCTATGTTAACTGTTTCCAGATGACATAAATGCAGCAGCACTGGCGTGCTATCTTCATGGATTTGTGTCTGTAGAATGCTCAATGCAAGACACACACTCATTTCTGGATGGAAACAGTCTAGGAAACAAAATTCCAGACCTGAAAGCCATCATGGCAGAGTCAGACCTGGATCTTGTGGCCATAACTGAATCATGGTGTACTGAGAACCACAACTGGGACATGGCCATACCAGGCTGCACTCAGAAGAGATAGGGAGGGGGAGGAGGATGAAGGGGTTGTGTTGTATGTGAGAGAGGGTATTAGATTGATAGAAGTGAAAGGAACCTAGGGGTAAAGGATGGGTTGGAGGTGCTGCGAGTCACCCTGGAGACAGTAGCCAGAGTCACCATTCACACTGGGGAGATATACAGCCTCCAACGCAGGGAAAAGAACTTACTAAGGCACTAGGGGAAGCCATCAGCATTATGGCAAAAAAAGAGGAGGCGCTGCTGGTTGGCGACTTCAATCTGCCAGATGCAGATTGGAGCCTCCTAGCTACAGCCTCAGCTAGAAGCAGGGCCATCCTAGACTCACTGCAGGGGGGCATTTCTCAGGCAACTAGTCACACAGCCCACTCACGACAGGGCAATACTGAGCCTGGTGCTTACAAACAGGGACAGTGTTGCAGACATCAAGGCGGGATGTCACCTGGGGACCAACGATAACCATAAAGTGTGGTTTAACATCCAACGATAACCATACAGTGTGGTTTAACATAAAGACAGCAGCAGAGACAAACCACACAAGGACAGATGTCCTGGACTTCAGGAGGGTGGCTTTTAAAAAATCAAAATGGGTGACTGCCTCAGACACAACCTAGCAGATGGGGATTGCTAGGGTTGGGTGGAGGAACAATAAGGATAAATTAAAGGAAGGCACAGTGAAGGCAACAAACCTCTGCATGAAGGAAGTAAGCAAAAACAGGAGGAAAAAGAGCCCACTATGGTTCTCGAGGGAAGTGGCTTTGGACGTAAAGGCTGTAGGGGTGGCATTCAGGAGGTACAAAGAGACGCAAAGGAAAAAGGATAGGGAAGTGTATCAGGTAAAGAAAAGGGAAGGGGGGAAGGTGGTGAGGGGTACAAAGGCACAAGCAGAGGAAAGGATAGCCAAAGGTGTAGCTAACATGGACAAGACTTTCTTCAGATACAGAAACAACAAGAGGAAGACAAGGGGTGGGATTGTGAGGATAAGAAGGACAGGGGGAAATTCCACTGAGGAGGAACAAGAACTACTTATTCACTGAAAGAGTGGTGAACACCTGGAACGGTTTACCAGAGGAGGCAGTGAGAGTGACAACAGTGGTGGACTTTAAGCATGCATTTCATTTACTGAACTTTCATTTACTGTCTTTTTATGCTTGGAATTAAAGTACTGCACTGAGTACATGACACCGTTCTCACTGGTGTAGTGACCAAGTTCGGATCTGATTGCTGGTGAGTAAGAGGCACATTCACCTCTTCTTTTTTTCAGTGGTGGAGTTATACAGGACTGTAACTCACGGATGACTGACTGCCATACAAGTGGACACTCCAGCACTGTCAGCATCAACACTGTTGACCAATGCTATTCCCCATTTGGCAGCCTTAGCCAGCTGTATAGGGACATTTCAGTACAGCAGACAGATGGGAGCAGAGAACTGGCTGCTTGTGGCAAATGGAATAACCAAGGAAGCAGTATGATGAAGCAACCTGAGAACTGGCAGCTTGCAGCAGATGAAATCACCTTGCAAGGACTGGCGGGAACAAGCAGGGCAGAAGGAGTCACCAGAGAACTGTCAGCTTGCGGCACATGGAGTCATCATGCATGGACTGGCAGGACTGAGCAGAGCATAAGGAGTCGCTGAAGAACTGGAAGTTTGCGGCAGACAGAATCACCGATGAGGCAGGAGGTAATAATGGACTGTGTGGCAATGAGGGCTTAAAAGCCACGAAACTTGGGGGAATGTTAACTGGAGAGCAAGCCAGAGCACAACGTGAGAATTTGGCGTGGGAATGCAACACAGCCACAGCACATCAACAGATGATCATTAAGTAGTACCTGTCAAGCTGTCAAACTGTCAAAATGGTCATCCCACTGCCGCTACTCCACTGTTAAAAATATTTTTTTACTGACATATACTAGGTCCTCATGTCACCAACAACCTAGCATCCATGAAAATTATGTGCAGCGAATATGCTGCCACTGCTCGGACTGCTAAATATTTTTTAGCACAAAATACAGTAATTCTCTTCTTAGAGTTGCCTAGTAAATGTAGCCAAGCCAGGGATATTTGGTTTAATGAGAGTGGTTATTAGCTTTGACATTCTCTATAACTGTGCCAAAGTTAATTTTCAATGGGCCAAATTAAGAATGTAAGATAGGAAAAGGGTTAGAAAAAGAGAAAACTCAGTAACAAAATTACATACTTCCTAAGGAGAAATCTGAACAAATGTTCAGGATATAAGGCTCATAACTCTTTGGAATTAGTAGATGCTACTGGAGTACAGGGGACTATTCGGGAAGGGCAACCTGCTGATGGGGGGACCAAATCCAGGATGGTGGTATCACATCCAGGAGGGCGGGGGAGCATGGAGCACAAATCCGGGAGATTGGGGAATGGGGAAAAAAAATGTAAGTGCCCAACAAACACAAAAAAAACAAAATTATATACACGCGGCCTAGCCAGCTCCAAACCCAGGTCCTCCCACACTGCAGGCATTGACTCCCACCACAAGACCAAACAGCCAGCTGGGAACTGCCTGCTCAAACTACCTCCTATATCCTCACTCCCTATAGCTCCCGCTTCCAGTCGCTGTATTCTTCAATTGCAGTTCTTGTCCCCTAACACTTGCTCTTAGCATGCCTCGCTACCCTTTCACACACACTCATATCACAAGTGGTCAAACTGAGTCACTCAAATTGAGTCGTTCAATTTGACTTGCCCATATCACGGAATACCACAGGTTTTATTGGTTTTGTCACAAAATCTGGCTCGAAATCTTCTAAGAGAAGAACTTAAAAAACTACAGGTAAACCAAAATGTAACGCATAAGCAGATAAAAATCTCAAAACATCCTGCAGGTAATGCTGTTACCAAAAAAAATCCCATAATTCGAGAGACCACAAATAAAACAGCATGTAATGAAGAACAAGAGATACATGAATAGCTGATCTAAAGGAGTATAAGATAAATAAAAAGAAGAATAAAACTACCAAAAAAAGCAGATTTAGCCTTACCTCTAGCACTACCAACGGAACATGTGTTATTTATAGGGCATGACTGCACCCTATAAATAAGACGCGCTCCCTGCTAATGAGAGATGCCAGATAGCCAGGAGGTGTGTGGTGGGCTGTGCTGCTCAATGTCCTTTACCCGCTGCACCATCGGACAGGTAGGGGGACCGGAGGGGTGGGAGTCAATGCTGCAGGTGGGTGGGGGGCCTCTATCCACCAACAGGGTATGGGGGTGAACCTGTACACTGTGTGGCTTGGAGATGGGGCTTTGTTGTGGGGAGATGACTTCTGTGCTTATGGCTTGAGTGGGGAATGGCGACTTGTCTGTCACAGGGCTGGCTGCCTGGTACCGGGATGGGGATCAGGTGGGGGGGAGGAACCACTGGACACCAGGGACATATTACTTACATAAGGGGACTGGGATTGGAGGGCAGGGGGATACCGCTAGCACCAGGGGCACTGTACTGATATAATGGGACTGGGATCAGAGGAGGGGATTGCTAGACACAAGGAAGTACTGTGGTGGGGTGAGCGCTGATGCACTACCTCCGGCAACCATGAGGGCTGTGCTGGATTATGACTTGCTTTCAGTCAGCAGTATTTTCTCTGCACAAGGCACCCTTGCACGAGCAAACACTCTGTGAATGCTGGACTGCAACGATATTCAGGTCCCCACCCCTGTTTTGCATAATTTTGCCTCACGCGCACATCCACTGATTGCCCTGCTGCAATCCCGGAGTGGCCAAGCAAAACAGCCTTTTGATGTGACCTCACTGCAAATCTCAGTTTGCGTGAGCAAACTGGGTTATGCACCAGGGCAAAATTTTGAATATCTGGCCCCAGGAGAAAAATATATTATTCTGACTCATTAGAAAATGGATAGAAAAAAGATGCAGCTAAAGCAACTCAAACAATTCAAAAGAACATAGTACAGGGCAGAGGTACCCAAAAGAGGTTAAAAAAAAAAAAGGAAAAGAATCTATAATTGCCCACTCTGTGCTTAAGAAATATCCCAAAATTCCACAGTGAAAATCAGATGAGTTTAATGCTAGCAGTATACAACATAATATAGGTGTTCTATGGAGTAAATCTGATTGGCAATCTGTTTCCTCTGTTCATAGATACAATTTAAAGTCTTACCTTGAAATCTCACAAGTGTAAAGAGAAGACCTTTGATGTTAAAAAATCGTTTGAAGACCTAGGCCTATTGGTAAAGAGAACCCCATGTGTGGATTACATTAAAAAAAAAAAAAACAATGTAGCAAGAGAGAACCAGCTGTAGGTGTGTGCACAAATAAAAAAAGGGTTGTTACCCAGAAACACAACAAACAACAACAACAAATTACAACATTCAGGGGGAAAACAAGTACCAGTAATTGAACTAAAAGGGGACGAAGAGAGCTCAGAAGTTTGGATTAGAGGTAGATGGAAAAAAGGTACAAAGTTAAATACAAGTGTTATTTTAGAAGAGTCAGTTGCTGAGTGTAGTCTTTTGGAATCATCCACTGAGTGATGATGGAGAGGCAGATTATTCAGTCTGGCAGGATGAAAATTATTTCCAGATCCTGGACCTTTCATCTGGCAGCAAAATGGGGGGAACGGATCACAACAGAAACTTAGTCAGGATAATGCACCACTGGGAAACACCTTATCACTGTCATGGAACATTGCAGGCCTTTTCAATAAGGTAAATGATACATCCTGGTTGGATTTTTTTGACAAGGCATCACATTGAATTGTTACAAGAAACCTGGAACTGTGACATAAACTTCTGTTTGAATGGTTATAAAATCTTTGAGAATTTTGGGAAATAAATCAAACAAGGCAAGGTAATTTTATTTATATGGCACCCATTCCCAGAGGGTACCTCACGATAAAGATAAAAACAATTAAAATAGAAATATTAAAATAATAATCCAGGCCAAAACTTAAATGAAAGAAATATGTTTTTAGAGAACATTTAAAAGTGGTCAGTGAAGGAGCATCTCTCACTTCTCGAGGAAGGATGTTTCAAAGAATAGAACCTGCCACACCGAATGCCCTATCACCTGAGGATTTCAGCTGTGATTGAGGAATGGAGAGGAGGTCTGCCTCTGCCAAGTGGAGGGTATGAGCAGGAGCATATGGAACCAGGAGGTCTTTCAGGTAGCCCGGACCCAGACCATGTTGGGCCTTGAAAGTAAACAAGCAAACCTTGAAGTGGATACACCATTGAACCAGCAACCAGTGGAGTCTACAGAGAATGGGTGTGAGATATGCTTGAACCCTGAGGTCCCAGCTACTAATCACACTGCAGCATTCCGTACTAGCTACAGATGGCACACCAGCCTCATGGATAACCCAAGGTAATTGTTACAGTAATTCAGCCTAGACATGA
Organism: Neoceratodus forsteri; assembly: GCA_016271365.2. NCBI lineage: Eukaryota > Metazoa > Chordata > Ceratodontiformes > Ceratodontidae > Neoceratodus > Neoceratodus forsteri. Next base: position 878,915,815 of record CM057456.1, read on the forward strand.
CCAAGGCATATACCAGAGTTTCCAGATTGGTTGGCTTGATATAAGGCTTGATATGGGAGATATTGCAAAGATGGTAGAAATCACTGTGGACAACAGCCAACACCTGGTGCTCCAGGGTCAACTTGGAGTCAACAATGACACCCAGATTCTTTACGCTATCAACCACATGAAGAGCAACGCCATCCAGCAAGGGAAGGGCGATGCTGTTTCTAGCTGCAGCTGAACCAGACCAACCCCGCTCCATCAGTAACCCCTCCATCTTCAATGGATTCAGCCTAAGCCAGTTAGCTGCCATCCAATCTTGGATCTCCCCAAGGCACTTGTTCAGACATGAAACAGCTGCACTATCATCAGGGACACAAGACACATACAACTGAGTGTCACTGGTGTAGCAATGAAATGCCATGCTGTAGCATCTAATGATCTCACCCAGCAGCATGTATACGGTAAACAACATGAGGGCCAAGATCGCCCCCCTGAGGCACTCCACAGGCAAGCACAGCACTGCTCGATGTAAAAGAGCCAAAGGCAACCTGCTGCATTCTGCCTGATAAGTAGGACTTGTATCACTGCAGGACTGTTCCCAAGAGTCTCACACAGTGCCTCAGGCAATCCAACAACATCTCGTGATCCATCATATCAAAAGCCGAAGAAAGGTTTAGCAGTACAAGAATGAAACGATGACCATTATCCCTTGCTAGGAGAAGACTGTGGTACACCCTGACTAAGGCAGTTTCCATGCTGGAAACCTGATTGAAAAGGTTCATAGATGTCGTGTTTCTCCAGGTGTTGTTCTAGCTGCACTACCACCACCTTCTCAATCAACTTCCCAAGAAAAGGAAGGTTCGAGACAAGTCTTTAGTTGAAAACATCATTAGGGTCAAGAGAAGCCTTCTTAAGGAGAAGTTTCACCACAGCTTTTTTAAGAGATGACAGAAAGACACCGTCCTGAAGGAACATCCGATGATCTCCACCACAACTGGAAGAGTGAATCCCAGCATTCTAGAAAAAGTCTGGTTAGCCTAGGATCCAATGCACAGAAAGTGAGGTGCAGACTGTAACCCACTCGGGAAACAGCATCTGCTGAAACTGGTTCAAACTCGGTCCACAGAAATGGAGTGCCTAGAGTATGAAAAGGTTGGGTACTGTCAGCTTATGATGGGGTGCTATCCCGGCCCGGAGCATGGACACCCTGTCCAGGAATAACCAGTTAAACTCCTCGCATTTCTGAAGGGAAAAGTCTCGACAAGACTGTAGACAGACCAGATTTAACAGTCTGTCCACAGTGTTTAAGAGATGAGCCAGGTGGCTCTTCCCAGCAGCAATCACATATGACTGAAACAATGCCTTTTTCAGAGTGACTGTTCACTGATACTCACCACAGTGAGTTTTCAGCTCCAGTCTGTCTGCTTCCAAACAGGACCTCGACCAGCAACGCTCCAACCTCCACCCCTTAGTCTTCAACCTCCTCATGTCCACATCATATCAGGGTGACCTAAGGCAGAAGGTCAAGAGGCATACACAGAACAGTGCTAAGGAACTGAAGGCAGTGGAGAGGGCTGTTATAACCCTCTACAGCTGCAATGACCCCCACTGCGCAAGCTGTTTTCAGACACGAGATGTCCAGTACCACCAGGATGCTCTAATTGAAAATATTTGAAAGAGCGGTATCTCCACAGGGGAGATTAGGCAGGAGGCCCAGCAGAAGGAATTGAACGAACGATGATCCGATCAAGCGACTGGATCAACCCTGACATCACTAATGTCAAGATCAATTGAAAAGACTAGATCCAAGACATGGCTGTGTAGGAAGGCACCAGAGGCAACCACCTGTACAAAGCCCAGGAATGACATCACCTGGAGGAACTGTAATGCAGAAAGAGAAGTTTCATCATCGACCCAAATGTTGAAACTGCCCAAAACCAAATGTTTGGTAGACCACAAACTTTTGGATTTGGCAGAGCCGATGGACTTACTACCCTGATATCCACAGAAGTGATCTGACACTGTGAAGTTTTAAAAATGGGCTATCCTTATTTTCTAACAATAATTTTGAAATTTACCCCCAGTGTTATTTTAGGAATAGTCAACAAGTACATTGCACCCCCAACAGATTTAAATAAAGCAGACAGTGTTGGGCTGGCCCTGTGGCAGTGAGGGCTAAGGCACTGGACACCTTACCTCATGTCACACCGGCAACCTGGGTTCAGGAATGAGTCAGGGTTGTCGGGAGCCGGCGGGGGAGGGGGGAGAGGGAGGTAGTAGGATCGAGCAGCCGAAAGGCAGCTCTCCTCTTCTGGGGAAGAACCCTGTCACCCACCATAGTTTCACTGCCCCCAGATGGAGGTCCGAGGCCAGTGTAGGTGGGCAGGCAGTAAGCAAAAAGAGGGCACCTTGGATCCACGGTGTGTGCATGCCACCACATGTAGGCGCACGGCTGAGACATAGGGAAAGGGGGAAAACCAAGGGGAAAAAAGGGGACATAAAATGTAAATAAAAAAATGCAGACAGTGTTGAAAAACTTCACTGTTATCATCCTAGAATATAGGCATAAGAATTTTCCAGGTATTTCTATCATAATAGCAAGTGACAGTAATGCTAGACTAGGTGAACTTAACGATATAACTGTGGTACTAGGACACTCAATGATCTTCTTAATATACCTAGAAGGAAATCTTTTGATACACAACATTCAAATCTGGGAGGAAGGTTGCTAGCACTGGCTAAAAAGTTTAATTTGAGAGTTGTTTTTTTTTTAAATCGTAATTTGTACTCCACTCGTCCTGCCAGCCCTGACCCTTCGGGGCTGCCAAGGAGTTATCCTCCTGCTTCCTGCTCTACCCACATCCACCTCCAGGCCCCATGGAGCTTCGGCTTACCCCAGTGGACAAGGTGGGGGTGGCAACACTGACTACTTCACCGTCTATCGGGTCCGGAGGTGGCTGGGTGAGCGAGGGCATATCGGAGGCAAGCTCCAGGCAGCCTGCCTTCCCGGCGCTGGCAAGCATTTTCCTCTTTCCTCCCTCCCCTACAGTGCACAGCCCCCCTGATGTCAAGGTGACAAGCGCCAGCATCTGCACTGTAAAGCAGCCGTCCGTTCTCCTGCAATCAGGGCTTGTAGTACTCCGAGCCTCCGCTCGGAGTCAGACAAGTGCTAGAGCATTAGCCGCAACCCTCCCCAGAGAAGGTGAGCTGTCATTGGATGCTCAAGCCTGTCTCGCCCTGGCCGACCCACCAGCGACCCGAGTCCGCTCCTGAACCCGGGTCACCAGCATGGAGCGAGGTGTGGCATCCAGCGCCTCAACCCTCAGTGCCACTGGGCTGGCTAATTTGAGAGTTCTTGATGGTAGAGCTAAAGGAGACCAGGATGGAATGATCATTCTTCCAGCTATGAAAATGGGTAGTGTGACAGATATATGATTCTTGGATATATTTTGATTCTCGGATATTGCAGATTTTAAAGTCATTATTAAAACAAGGAATGACCAAATGCCAATTCAACTTAGGTTTAATAGGAACAGAAATAATATAAAGTATCTGTCTAGTGTTGCTCGTTGTTATGAACAACATCATCTTGCATTTCTTAATGCCAAAAGAATTGTATGGTGTCCTTATGTAGAACTGAGATTAACATAACTGTTAAACAATGACAAATTCATTGTATTTCATAGGCTCTTGAAGAATCGCACATTTAATAACATTTCAGATAAATATGAAGAAATCCTGACCACATATAACCTGCTGATTCAAGATCTAGGGCCCCATATTTAAAAGTGGTAGGCTGCATCGTGCAAGTGCCTGTTCCATACATCTCAACTGCGCCAGCACAAAAAAACTGTATATTCAGAAGGTGCACCATCAAATGCGATCGTGCATATGTGGCTGAATATCCTGAACATGCGTAATTGTGCAGTGGGAGACGCACGGCGGGGCAGGTGCCCAGAGCCCAGTGTGGAGCATACGGAAGTGTGCAATGTAAAGCCACTTGCACGGTGTGTAGATTTGCAATATTCATCCAGAATATGCAAATAGCCCCACTGCACAAATAGCGCCCAAACAGCACATTTGCATCTCATTACTGGAATGTATTCAGGCCATTTGCATACCATTGGCATGCGCAGACCCAGCATTTCAAGGCAGCACCACCACTCCACAAAGGGGATCTGAAGGTACTGCAGCCTAGCAGGCAGGTGAGAATGCATGGTTGTGTGTGGGTGGACTGCAGTGGCCTGAGCACAGTGCTACATACCCCCCAACTTTTTATAACAAATGTGTGCCAAGGTGTGTGAGAACAGGTCAGAATGTGTGACACAGCTGCATACATGACACTGCAAGCTTGGATGACTGTGGAAACAAGTGCACTAATGTCACTAATGTGTGCTGATAACCTAACATGTCATAGCAACAGGCAAGTCTGCATAACAGTCTCAGTAGTCAGAGTGTACTGCCACCCACTCTATGTGGGTCAGAGGGTGTCAGAGATAAAATGAATGCCATACCCCATCCGGTGTGACAGTTGACAGGTTTGCAGTGCTACAACACTGGAAGTTTCCAGTGTCCTTGGGGCATGAACCTGCCACCTCCAAGCCAAAGGTGGTGCCACCCCTGCCTCGTGCTGCTCACAACTGTGCACTGTCCACCACAAGGAAAATCACTGTGACCTGAACCCAGGGCACCTGTGGCACTGTCACACTGCAGGGATGGTATCGGTGACATACATGTGATTACTGGTGACGTGGGTCTGGCACGAGTGTGCTGTATGCACCTGTATCTATGGTGTGCCATTATGCATATGTGCCACTGGTCTGTCCCTGACCCGTGCCATGCTGCCACCATTACCACCATGCATCCTGCTTACCACTGTCCAAGACCCAACCATGGGTGCATACCTCCACTGGGTGGCACTCTGATGGCCACATGGGTGCAGGCCATGGCACCTGGTACATGTGCTGCACTGGTGTGCTGGGGGGGGCACCTGTGTGGCATGTAGCAGCTGGGCGTCTGGGCGCTCTGATCTGGGTGTAATGAGGGGAGTGGCTAACTGGGCGGTGCTGGTGGTGCCACCTACCGGAACCCGGCAGTTGCCTAGTGGGCAGGCACAGTGCGGCTCTGGCTTTGGGTACAACCGTCCTGGCATGACTGCTGTGTGTGGGTGCCTGAAGCACATCCTGGTGCACCTCCGCGGGCTGTCTCAGGGTCATTTGTCTGCAGTTCTGCAGCCTGCCTATGGGTGGCTGGCCGATTTAGGCCATCCCCTTTCATATCTAAGTTTGCACAGCACATTTATGTGGTGCGCGACACATGCCCCACACATTTTGGCTGAATATGCACTTGTGCGGCATATTCAGGTGCCCATTCTCTTTTTCTGTACCACATACATTATTTCTGAGTGATCTCGCATTCGGAAACGCATCTCTCCCTTTCGAACATCAGGCTTCCGCGCATTTTCTGAGATGCGCCGTGCATTTCCATTTTGGGCCATGCATCTCCTTTGAATATGTGGGCCCTAGTGGATAATCCTAGCTTAACAAGTAGGAATAAAAAAGCTGGTAGAGCAATTAATAAAAATCGGTATGACAGAAAATACAATGTGAGAAATAAAAAAAACTATCAAAATAAAGCAGGTATTTCTTAAAAATCCGTTTGAGCAGAATACAAAAACTCTGTCTAATAAGAAATGAATATAGAACTCTTCTGAAAAATAAGAGAAAGCTCTTTCAGAATAAATTGCAGCAGGACCTAAATGTTGCAATAAATGAAAAGGATTCCAAGTGTTTTTGGAGCATAGTGGCGTATGGAATGAAAACAGATAAAGCCAATCTGTAATCATTTATCACAGAACAAGAATGGTTGCAGCATTTCAGCGTGGTCTACAAAGTTTGAAAGAACAATCATAATGGTCCCTGTTCACTAATGTCTACACGCCATGTATGGGCAGCTTGTTTGCATACCTACGTCCAGATGCCATGCAGCCGGAACCTGCGCACCCCCGGCAGCATTCACCACAGGCACGCTACTGCCTTGCGTACTGGATCTCCCAGCCACCTGCACAGCTATGTGCCATGGGTGCTCCAGGAGTGTGTCCACACTCTGTGCGATTCACTAAGGTGCAATGTGCCATTCGGGCTACGCAACTGCAGGACCCTGCAGTAACTTTCCTCCATGCTTACGTGCCCCATTAAACACCCATCGGCAGCGGCAGAATTGGGACCCCTGCCACAATGTTGCTTCAGCCCACTGGGCTGCCAGGGAGGGCTGGGAGTGGCCATTCAGGCACTCAACCATAGTTTAATTCCGAGGTGAGTTTGCACCTTCCCAGGATCCCCTGCCCATGCCCGGAAGGAGATCCACTATGGGACCCAGGATGGGGCACCCTACTGGATGCTCACCTGCATCATGTGCTCCTCCCCCATGCAGCCACGATCCTCCACCATGTGGCTGCATGTCAGAGCACTGGGGTGCAGTCAAGCAGCCGGCATTCACACACCTGTGTGCGGATGCGGAGCAGCACAGGCGAGTTCTACGTGTTCCGTGAGTAGTCTGCGAACAGAGACTAAAGTTAGTAAAGTATTTATGCTACATCAGATTATTTTTGATATGAGAAAAGATAGTTCACATCAGTGTTATGTTAAAACATTACAAGTAACATCTTTAATTTTGCAGCAGAAAAAGAACAAAGCTCCAGGTACTGATCTGTTTTGTTACCTGCTAAACATTTTCATGTAAATATAAGTTATTGTAGCAGTAATTTTCATGATGATCAATATAACCGTGCTTCTTCCTGACAAATGGAATACAGTGTAAGCCACTTATAACGGGCACGTCTGTGCAAGCAGATTTTGCCCGTTATAGGGAGTGGGCTCTGTAACCAAAGATAGCTTTTTAAATTAAAATAAAGGCACTAGTAGTGGTCACCAAGCTTCTATAAAACAGCACAAAACCTCCCCCGATTCCTTCCTTCCGCCGGTGGATCTGGTCAGTATACCTGCATACATGGTAGATTTATAGGTATAATTGTGGTTCTTCTGATCAGAAGGCTTTACAGTACAGCCTCCGTTACACACAAACCCCCACACAGTTCCTTCCTTCCATCCACTGGTGGCTCCGGTGCAAACACGGCGAAAAACAAAAAATTCATTAAAGCTGTGGTTAAACATTAAAGCCTCAATTATGCACTGAGAGACTAATTCCCACTACGTCTTAAATGAACAGCAACCTAGTGACCCTCGGAGTAATGTAAGTGCAGATACAGTAGTTCAGCAGTGGATTTAGTTGCAGCATGATCTGTTTTTTGGTTTTTTAGAGGACTCTCACATCAGAAAGGAGCACACCACGACAGCCACCCTTCCTTCTGTTCGCAATTACAGATCGTACTATAGCTAGGACCACTTAGCAGTTAATTAGTGTTATGCCCTCCTTCTATTTAGGGCAGATTAGCTGCTAGTTAATGTTATTTCGCACTTCGGCATTTGAATCCATTGTGCTCACTGACACCAACTACAGCAAAGTAGCAGCTAATCTGCCCGGAATAGAAGGCGGGCATAGATAGTTATAACCAGCATTTTTATTATTGAAACCTATGCATGTGGCAAGTGGAAAATAGAATTTGCCCAGAAAAAATGACTGCCCGATTAAAGTGTGGGTGCTGTAAGTGGCGGGGACTGTACTGGAATGGTTATCCACTGTTTAAAGGGGGAGAGAGGTCAAAACCAGTCAATTATAGGCCCATTACACTTCTCAGTATCTCTCAAAAAATGTATACCAGATTCTTCTTTAACATCTTGAAGCTTGGGAACATGATCATCATATTCTCTTTGAACACATTCTCTTTGAATATCAAGCTGGTTTTAGACATGGTAGATCAACAACTGATTGTACTGCAACATTAGAATATTTAAGTCACAAATACACAAAAACCGGAACAACTGCACTGTAAGTCACATTTACTGGTATCAGTCAAGCTTTCCATTCCATTGATAGAAATATAATTGTGGATACTTTTAGAGAACTAATATATTGAAATAATATTAAAAATTTTACACAGTAACATGGATATTCTGACAACATATAATCCAGAAGGTCACTTATCAAAGTAATTAAGAATTAAGTATGGTGCATGACAGGGCTGCATTCTGGCTCAGTTTCTTTTTAATAAGTATGTGAATTCAATCACACACCCAGAGTTATATTGCTTTGCACCTAATATTATGGACACAAGAATTCTCTTCTTTCTTTATGCAGACAAAGTGGTTTTGTTGTCGTATAATCCCCACCCCCACCCCGCTTGATTACAGCATGTACTACACATCTTTACACAGGTAAGTAGCTGGAATTACAAAAAAAATATTAATAAGACAAATGTATTAATCTTTTTTTTTAAACTAATATTACTTATACTAAAGGTATAAGCAGCAAGGAGGCAAAAATGCCTATAAATGGCTTCTAACGATACATACGATACTTAAGATTAGCCCCAGATAATATGTATTTATCCAATCGCTGTTTGAAAGATTTCTTTATTATCACTAATAATAATATCCAAAGGTAATTTATTCCAGGGTCCAATAGTTCTTAAAGTAAAGAAGTCTTTTCTAAGAGTAGTATAGAAGGGACGACCTTTCAGCTGCAAAGCAAGCCTTCTAAAATCATATCTACAGTCAAGGAATTCTAATCCCAATTCACTCATCAAGTAGGGATCGTTAACAATATCAGACATTAATAACTGGTCCCACGCAATCGTCTAGTCTCCAAGAGCATCAATTACTTCTTGTTATAGCAATAATAAAAAAACTTGCAATTGTTAAAAACTATAAATATAGTACTTGGGTGTCTCAACAGCAAATAATGTAAGTTGGACCTCCCACTCTGAATTAGCTAAACATACAAACAATGAGGAATTTGCAGGCACAAAATGATTTGCACCGAAATATGAGGAGATTTTTACATAACTATGAAAACAATTTTTGACTCAAAATTTAAAAGCAGTATACTTTACAGAGCAGAGACACAGGGAGCACATAACAGAACTGAAAATCTAGAGCTATTGCAAAACAATTTTTAAGATTCATGCTAGGTGTGGGGAATTATTTCTCAGCAGTACATTTTCAGGCAGAAACTGGAACACTGCCACTTTAAAAATAATGCACTTATTAAGTCACTAAATTACTTGGTTAAAATAATCTCTATGTCTTCTGAAAGACTGCTGAAACAGATCCTCTTTGAAGCATACAATGCAGTAGCTCAATGAATGGTAAAAGTCAGTATGGTTGGTTATACTATTTAAATCAAAATGCTTGGGGATTAGGGCTGCTATATACCAATTTTAGTATGTGGACCCTCTATGAGGTACCATACAACTGATCTATGGCCTTGTGCCTGTAGACTGTCCTTGGGTCATGATGGTAGGGGACATGGTAGGGTGGGTGAGAGTTAGACATAAGAACTGTAATATGATATTTCCAAACTTTGTGGGCATTGTTTTTTGTAGCCCTAATAGTTTATTTTCTCCTTCTGTCTGTCAGAGAGATCCATCTCAGACTCTGATTAGGGAGGCAGAGATAGATCTCTTTCAGGCAGCTCAGAATCAGTCTGGCCAAACAATGATATATTACATCCAGTTTTTTTTCCATCTTCTTTTTATTACAGGATATATATTTTAATACAATACATTGTAAGGAATAAACAGTTGAAACTGAAATACAAATTCATAGTAAAATGCCCATGTGAAAAAATACAAACCGAATTTCAATCTGATTTAGTTATTATATCCTATTTTTCTCCCCCACCCCCCTCCCTCAGTATATATCCCTCTAATATCTTGGAGGTATTGGCAAAAAGTGTACTCCTTTTCATTTTTTTTTATAACTGTAATAATGGAGGCAGGACTTTAAATATTTCTTGCCAGGCCATTTTTTCCCCACCATGGTGTGCATAGAAATTGTCCATCAATTTCTCAAAGTATAGAGTATTTTTAAAAATACAACTCCATTTATTCAAATCAAAACTGGATAGCTTGGGGGAGTTCCAATTTGCCAGAATTAATCTTTTGGTAGCCGTTGTAGCCAAGGCTAGTATCTTCTTTTCTTTCTGCCCAATTTCCAAAGAATCAAAGTTGTTATGAATAAAATGTTTTGCTCGTAGTGGTAAATGTATATCCAAAATGTTCTCTTCTATTTTTGTTAATTTCCACCATTCCAAAATTTCACTACATTCCCACAACAAATGAAAATGATCCATATTCTTTTTGTTTTCTTTACAGTTGTGCTAGCATAAGTTGGAGTAATCAGAGTCAATATGATTAAGTCTATTTGGAGTTATGTAAGCTCTATCCACGATTTTATGTTGGATGGATTTATTTTTTGCATTAATATATATTCTATTTTTTTTATATATACAAATGTTTCCATTGCTTAATTTCCCACCTATCTGATGTTTCTTCTTCCCATTTTACTTTACTTTTGTATAAACTTTTTTCAGATTTTAGCATGTTTTTGTTAACAATATTTTCGTTAAAAAAGGCACTCATACTAATCTTTTTTGTACTATTTGTGGTGGGAAGCATAATCTTGATTATGTCAAATTGCTCAGATCCATTTCCCTTTATCTTATTTCCTATGCATGAGAGAAATTTATTTTTAAGCAAATTATATTTAATCTAGGGTTGGGTGATAGCATTTTCTTGATATTTCTTTATAAATGTCTCAGACTCTATAAATGTCCCCTGTTGTAGGCAATCGAACCAATAAAAAATATTTCAATTATACAAGTCCAGATTAGATATCAAATTGTCATTATGCTCATTCCAAAATTTTGGGTTACAGTTTATGCCGGCAGATTGTGGAAACTTATTATGTGGAAACAGTTTATTGCAATATTGGGTTGCCTGTATAGACTTGAGAATTGGCTTTTTACATTGGTCAAATAGGGAAGGGAATGCCAGGATATCCTGAAAGTTTAATTTGGTTTGATGATATTGTGACATTTTGGCTGTTGTTAATTGGTTAGGCTTAAGAAATGCCATTCCTTTTTAGTTTGATTAATCCATATAATTGTTTATTTCATTTTGCTAGCACAATAATAACCGATAGGGTCTGGACACCCCATTCCTCCTTCCTTCCTTCCTCAATAAGATTAATTTTCTCCAGGCAATCTTGTAACTCCTCCTTGCCATATAAATTTCTTAAATGTATGTCTCATTTGTCCAAGCAACATTCCTTCCCTTGCTTGACTACGGAGACATTATCTTTATCTCCTCCCCAACCTTGAGCCTATCTAAACTGGACGTACTCTATCACTGTGCTCTTCGCTTCATTACTAACTCTGCGTACAGGACCCACCACTGTGATCTTTACGCAGCAGTTGGGTGGAATTCTCTTGCCACCAGACGCCTCCTGCATGCTGGTATTTAGACCCTCAAATTACTACTCCACAAACTGCCTGTCTATTTAACGTCTCTCATACACATCTCGCATAGCGCCTACTCCCTAAGGAAATCCAACCTTATCCTACTAGATGTTCCCAGGACACGTACCACAGCTAGCCAAAGAGCTGTCTCATACGCCCTCCCAAACATTTGGAACCAACTACAAGCCATGCTGAAGCTAACCAGCATCATATCAATTAACTCCTACAAAACACTAGCTATCTCTAAATTAAAAGACATATGTAGGGTACTAGCTCGACAGCCAAGTCAGCTTCCTAGGTACCAACTGGCCCTCTACTTATTAAGCTGAAATGTGTTGCATAATTTAGGGCAAGGTTAAAGCTGGAATGTACTGCATATATAGCATAAGGACTTCTATTGTGTATACCTCTTGTATTATATATTTTTTTCTTTGTTGCTCTACATTTTATATCTCCTGTCTATGTAATTGTGAACTGTATGTGTATGTGCCTCAGGACTTCCTTGTGAATGGGCTTGCTCAACGGAGTCTTTCCTGCAATAAACTTGAACTTGAACTTGTTCAAACCAGGTTATGGATATTTCCCCTTGTGTAGCTTGGTACAGATACATAAGGTGGGGGCATGACCATCATCTTCAAAGTTTCAATTTTTCCCCAAAGGGAGAGAGCTTTACTTTGCCACTGCATATGCATATCTGCAATTTTTCCGGTGTAAACCTTTAGGCTCATTTGTATTGTACTATTTATTTTATTTGTTAGTTGAATCCCTAGGTATTTTATTGATTCCTGTATTTGCATTTCAGAAATAACTTGTTTGGTCTCTATGTTTATTTTGTTTAAATATCGAATCAAAGATTCTGATTTGTTTAAAGTATAATTTGAATATCTAGAATAGTTATTTATTTCTTGGATTAGTTCAGAGTAGGTTTCTTCGGGATTAGATATAATAATCATAATATCATCTGCGTAAACATTAAATCTGAATGATAGCCTTCCTTCCCTTTATTTATTTTATTATTTTGTCTAATATGATTTAGTAATGGTTCTAACGTTAATAATAATAAAAGGGGGGATAAAGGTCAGCCTTGCCTTACTCCATTAAACATTGGAATGGAGTCAGATTTATATAGATTAATTTTAAAGGCAGCTGTAGGGGATTTATATAGTGCTTGAATAGATTTAATTATATAATTTGGAAAATCCCATATTTTCAGTGTCTGAAACATAAAATCCCAATTTACCATGGCAAATGCCTTGGTTGCATCCAAGGCTATTGCAATGGTTTCCTGATCTGTCTCTGATACTGAGGAAAAAGCAGCTTGTATTTCCCCTAAACCTTCAAATATTTTTCTACCTTTAACAAATCCTTTTTGGTCATTATGTATAATGAGCGGAATCTGATTTTGTATTTTTAAGGTTATTAATTTCGCCATTATTTTATAATCGGTGTTTAGTAGGGCAATGGGGCGATAATTTTCCAGAAATAATGGGGTTTTATTTTCTTTTAGCAGTAGTATAACATCAGCTTGGTAGAAAGTTTTGGGGAGAACTCCAGTTGTTGGCATCTTGGTAGCTAATCTAAAAAACCAATCAGAGAGGTCTTGTATAAATGTTTGATATAATTCACTGGGAAACCATCTATATTACATCCAGTTTGTGAAGTCCATCTGCCATTACATACTCATAAAGAAAGTCAGCAAAATCAAATAAAGCTAATAACTGAACTTGAACAATCTTCCTAATGGTCTCAGAATCAAGGCTACCCATATTGTTATACAAGAGACCCACCCTTGTTCCAGTTTTTTCTATTAGGCAGTTCAAGTGCTTATTTCCAGATGCAGAAGAATCCAACTAATAGCTAAAATATCTGTAAGTTATAATGGTCTCCAGCTGAGACCTATTTTCTGCATAGATAATAATTTCAGAAAAATGATTACATTTGGTTTGATGCCCAAAAATCCTTTATTTTGTTTTATTAGTATTTAAACACAATTTAGTCTCTTTAAAAATGCATGGAGTTCATTAAAACTCCTTTGTAGATTACTCTGGATGGAAACTGCAGATTTACCAGCCATGTCAGCAGGGCAAGGCATACGAGGAGAGGTTGAGGGCAATGAACATGTACTCCCTGGAAGACAGGGGACAGAGAGAGAGAGAGGGGACATGATTGAGACCTTCAAGTACATGAAAGGAATAAATAAAGTTGATAAGGAGAGTCTCTTTAAGCCGAGTGGCAACCATAACATGAGGTGGCACAGTCTTAAGCTGGAGGGTGGAAGGTTTAGGAGGGAGGTCAGGAAGCACTTCTTCACAGAGAGGGTGTTGGACACTTCGAATGCGCTGCTGGAAGAGATCATCTCGTTGAAGACAGCGGGCAACTTTAAGAGAGGCTGGGATAGGCATAGAGGGAAGGTAAGGATCATGGTTAGGGAGGATGGTAGGAGTGGGGAGGCAGGGCAGGGACATTAGCTCAAGCTGTGGACCCTGCAATACAAGCAGACTTGATAGACCAAATAACCTTCTTCTGCTGGCTTCTTCGTATGTTCTTATGCAGAAAACAGTGTTGTCTGCTCATGAATGATATTTCGCATCACTGACACTGCTGCCCAAACCCCTTTAGTAGATCAAAAACCAAAGTGGCCCCGGTACGGAACCCTGGGGGACTCCCCTTACAATCTCAAGAGGCCCTGATTCTAACCCATTAACAACTGTTACCTGACTATGTGTGGTTAAGTATGCCTTAAACCACCTAACAGCATCCTCATTTAGACCCAACTGAGACAGTCTATTCAGCATGATATGGTGGCCTACCATGTCGAAGGCATTGAGAGGTCAACAGAAATGGTTCCGGTAATGTGCTCAGAGTCCACAGCTTTGTTAACATCATCCAAGACCCTCAACACAGCAGCCACAGTGCTTTGATTTTTAACAAAACCCAGACAGAAATCTGCCCATCAGACCATAATCCCGAGTATTGGTCAAGTTGTTTTGCCACCAACCTTTCTAGGATCTTAGAAGCAATCGGAGGAAGAGATATAGGGCAATAATTTGTCATTTTACTCATGTCCCCCTCCATAAAGATAGGGACAGTGCAAGCACTTTTCCAATATTTTGGGAATGCTCCAATTGAAAGGGACCAGTTAAAAAGCTATGTTAGTGGTTGGTCAATTTAAAAAACAGACATTTTTAACAGTAGCAAAGACAACCCATCCTGACCACCCCTTTCCCCAGACTGTAAATTCAGAAGAGCCTACAAGACCTCATCCCTTCTATGTCATGGAACCCAGAAAGCTTGCCTCCCCCCATCAGCCTAGGTATGTGAATATTATGTGGTTAATACTCCTTTCCTGATTCAGAAAACATTCCAGCCTCAATAAAAAAATCTATTGAAAGAATTCACCAACACACAATCTGATACTAAGAATCCATCATCATATTGAATTTTTATTTTGGGGGCCCTTTTAACCTGGCTATTTAAATTTTTAATAGTTGACCAGAACTTTGTTGGATCTCCTGCTGATTCAGTAGACTTTTCTTTAAAATATATTTTTTTTAGCATTCCGGACCTAGTGAATATGTTTATTCCTAAACTTCCTGTAACTGTCCCAATCACTGCATAAATCAGATAAATAAGCTGCCTTCTAAGCCTTGTTATTCTCTCTGTTTAGAGAATAAAGGGGTGTACCATGGGGCTGATGAGTTATTAATCTTTTTATTTTTCAAATGAAGGTGTTTATCAATCACTTCAAGTATTTCTGAAGTAAAGTAACTCCATCCCAGGTGTATCTCAGGAATTAGCCACAACGATCCTCAGTTTATGTTCTAAAGATCTGAAATAAATGCTAGAAAATCAAAAGAGTTAAATGAAGGGTAGTTCAAAGTAAAGAACCCATAATTTTATCTCTTCTGTGAATAGAAAGACCAAATTATGGTCCCTGTATAAGATAGCCAAGATCTCGGACTCCTTACAGTTATGGGGAGAATCAGTAAGTATTACATCAAGTGAAGTGGACGCTTCTGAGTTCTTAATATATGTTGGATAGGTAATCAATTGCTCCAGACCCAACTGAAGTGCAGAACTTCTAGCAAATTTAGATTTGCCTTTATTCATCCAGTCCATGTCAAAATCACCAACTACAAAAAACTCATGTGAAACAGAATAGGATGATGGAGCATACACAAGTCAGGAAAATCGGAAGGACTAAATTTGGGCTGCCTATACCCTCCCACCAGAAAAAATAATTTTCCTTACTGTAAATTTATCTCTAGTGCTAGAAGTTCACAAGGAATCTCTCCTTGTGTTAACTGATTCTGTCTAGGGCAAAATCCATCTTGCAAGTAAACTATCAGCCCACCTCCTCTTTTGCTTCTGTGAGCTGGAAATATATTATACCCCTGAATCGCAATATTTGATTCATTAATTTTACTATTAAGCCAGGTTTAACTCAAAACAAAAAAAATCCTATTACAATCAAGAACAAAATCTCTGATTAACTCAATTTTCAGAGCCAAGCTCCTGACGTTGGCATGAATGAAGGCCATGGCAGCTGGGGTTCAATGCCAAAAAGTTCAAAACCATGCACCTTGGACATAGGAACCCAGGAGCTGAGTATAGGATTGGAGGCAGGTACTGACAGTCATCACTAAACAGGAAAAGGACCTTGGGGTTATCATATTGGACAACCTGATAGTGACAGGGCAGGGTGACAAAGCAGTGACCAGGGCTAGTGGGATGCTGGAGTGCATGGGAAGTGGTATCTTCAGCAGGAGAAGGGAGGTTGTGTTGCCACTGTACTGCTTGCTGGTAAGACCCAACCTGGAGTACTGTGTCCAGTTTTGGAGGCTGCACCTCAAAAAGGACATAGGGTGGAATACGTCTAGAGGAGAACTAAAATTGTACAGTGGATGCATGAGAAGCCCTACTAGGAGAGACAAAGGAATCTTAACATGTATACCCTGGAAGAAGGAAGTGACATGATAGAGACCTACAAGTCCCTCACAGGGGTGAACATGGTGGGTGAAGTCTCTTTCAAAACAAAAAGAGAACCAGGATCATGCACTGAAGCTGGGGGGGAGTTTAAGAGACATGTGAGGAAATACTTCTTCACTGAAAGGGTGGTACTGTAGATTCCTGGAACAGACTGCCAGTGGAAGTGTCAGAGGCAAAAACAGTGGGGGGGTTTCAAGCATGCTTAGGATAGACATGGGGTACATTAGAAAATAGGCAAGGAGGAAGAAGGGTCACCAGAAACCGTTAGGGTCTGTGGTAACAGATTAGGCAGGGAACATTTGGGCAGACTGGGTGGGCCAACCCAGTACCGTAGGAAGGGTGGTGCAACCGCACCAGGCACAAGCCTCCAAGGGGCGTAATTTTCAACAGAAGTTCATTTATTTATTCACTTGCACTACTGCTTTAATTGTTTTTTTTTTTTTGCTCAGTCAGACTGTAATTATAACTGGCTGTCAGCAGGGGTGCATCTGTGGAAGATCAGCAAGTTGTGGGGGTCACATGAGCTGCAGGAAAATAGTCATATGGTGGTGGTGCGTACAGTCAAGAAAGAGAAACTGTGGGCAGTTCAACGCCACCCATTAGTATAAAAGGTACGGGAAAGTGCGTGGCACTTAAGAGTGTGAGAGGCAGTTAAGTTGGAGATGGTGTGAGAGTACAGCCAGACAGTCCAGAGAGGCTACAGACAGTTGTTATTATTGTGACACTTGTGAGAGTAGAGAGATAGACTTAGAGACGGTGTAGAGAGAGAGAGAGAGAGAGAGGAGTAAGAGACAAAAGATCCACTAGTCAGGTCCTGGTCCTGACCATCTTGGATTTTTGTAAGCATAAGCATTAGTAAAGCTGAGCAATAAGTCTGTCATCCTGTCTCCCATGCATGACCCCCCAAATGCCGAATTCCATATTGTTTTTATTTAAAAATCAAATTTGTAGTAGTTGTAAAAATTTTATGCATAAGATATATATATATGAAGAGGATAGATGGTACAATACTCCATTGAGCAGTAGCTCATTTCCAAGGAGGTCCTATAAAACATGAGTTGGTGTCACCTTTACAAATTTCAATACATACATACAATTAATACGATAAACATTACAGAAGAAAAAAACGAATTACAGTACAGTACACACATGCAATCACACAATAAATTAGATCCATAGAGCAGGATTCACAAAAGAGATGCACTCAGCGCAACTCAGATGTGCCGGTGCAAGTCAGAAATGTGCCGTAGAATGATTCACAAACAGGATGAATATGCCAACACAACTGAGATGCCCTGCACCCAACGAGAAGTGCCATGGGTGCAATGTAATGACATGCAGCACATATACAGGGGGCGTACCCATGCATACACAGTGCAACTCGATTCACAGTGCAAATCCACTGTGCAACCATGGGGCATTTCCAGGGCAAAGGTAAGATGCGCCATAGAAAGATAAGTACAAAAGAAGGAGACTTAAGTCTAGCCCACCTGCAGGTCATTGACTGAATTGCTGCAGCAGCACACTGCCTGATCCAGAGGGAGATGGAAGACAGAGAGAGAGAGACAGAGACAGAGACAGCCAGCCAGCACAGCAAGCCAGAGAGACTGGGCCAGAGGGCAGGACCAAGTACTCCGCAGCAGTATGAACCCAGCAGCAATGGCCATTGCAGGTGCACTAAGGAGAAGGAGGTAGGGTGGTGGAAGGCATCATAGGCGGCTCGCCCCATGGCGATATCGTGCCAGCTGTCATTTGAGCAGTTGACAGAGATGGAGACAGTAGGCCGATACCGTCTGAACAGGGCCATACTGAGGCAGCTTTGTGAGCTGTGCCATGATGTGATGCAGGCACCCACTGCATGAGGTCATGCCATTCCCCTGGAGACCAAGATGACAACGGTCATGTGCCTGCTCACTACAGGAACCTTCCAGAGGCCTACCGGGGACACCACTGGCGTCTCACAGGCCTCTATGTCCCGCCTCCTCACACAGTTCCTCTCTGAACTGCTACCGCAAACTTCGGAATACATCCATTTTCCCAGCACACAGTCGGAGCAGACAGAAGCCATGCAGGGGTTCTACAGGGTGGCACGCATGCCAGGCATCATAAGGGCCGTAGACTGCACCCATGTGACAATCCGCACACCACCAAGGATGCCACCACCTACATAAACTGGAAGGGATACCACTCCGTGAATTGCCAGGTGGTGTGCGATGTCACAGGGCGCATCACTAATGTCTGCGCCACACACCCTGGGAGCGCACGACTCATTCATATGGCATCGTTGGGCATAGTGCATGAGGTGCGAGGATGGGGACATACCAAGTGGCCACCTAATAGGTGCATGTGACAGGGCCCCAACAGCACAGGACAGCCCCGAGGCCAGGACACAGGGAGTGAGCTGTGGGCACCCACGCAGTGCAACGCAGGTGCATGGGCCGTGGGACAGCAGGGGTGTGCAAGGGTACAAAGGCGGACACAGAGGGACATGCAACCGCTGTGCACCAGATGATGGACAAGAGGATGAAGGCGCAGTTGGGGTGGGGATGCAGGACTGCCTGTAATGGGGATGCATGGGCGGCAGAGCAGGACAGGCGCATGCAACATTGATGCCAGGGATGAGGACATGGTGCATGGCAAGGTGTAACCCAACGTAATAATGGACACACATCTACCCCTGCAGGTGATGCCACATTTCCGCTGTGGCCCTAGCTCCTCACCCCCTTCCAATAACTCAGAACAGAGGCAGGGGAGTGCTACAATGAGGCACACATTGTGACACGCGCCATCAAAGAGCATGTCTTCGGCATGCTGAAGATGCGCTTCCGGTGCCTGTGTCAGTCAGGTGGTGCTCTACAGTATAGCCCTGAGAAGGCCTGTGGAATATTCCTGGCCTGCTGTATGCTACACAACATGGCCCTAGACCGCGGAATACCTGTCGAGGCCGGTGAGGGCAACAGTTCTGGGGAGGAGGAGGAGGGGGTGGGGGAAGGAGGAGCCAGAGCACCCCCAAAGGGCCAGGGCGGTGACGCCGGGCTGGGACGGAGGGACCCGAGGCTGATAGTTAGGGCAAGGGACCACCGCAGACGTGTGGTGCAGGAACACTTCGGGCCACGCAGATGAGTATGCAGGTATGTATGTATGTGTGCAGGGTGTGCACCAAGGTGCGGAGAATGCATGCCGTGGGCACAGTGGACAATACACAGAGGTGCATACAGGTACACACACACAGAGGGACACACAGACACAGAGAGAGAGAGAGAGACACACACACACACACACCAGACATGCATCAGTCATGCACCACCCAGGCCATGCCGCAGATGACATGGGTCAGTGTGCACAGTGGCCTACACAAGGGCACAGCGGACACCTGAATACACTCATCATACCCATGACACATGGCACAACAGTGGTGCACACAGATACGTGGGTGGTCCTGAACAGGTAGCATGGAGTGGTGCCAGGGCCGCTGTGGGGCAGGTTTCCGCCACACACACCGCCACTGACACCACCCACAGGGCGTCCGGTGCACACAGCTGTGCGAGCCTGCCACCGCAGGTCTGGGGACATGGGCATCACAGGGCGGTGCTCTGGCCACCACAGACATGGGGGCAGCCTCTGCTATGGCTGGTGGAGGCGGGCGTGCCACCATCTGCCAGAGGGGATGTCACCTGGGACCCTGCAGGGGTGCTGCACCATGACCGTGAATGGGTGCCCAGTGCAGTGGCCAACCCATGGCCACCGCCCTAGCCATGGACAGTGGGCGTGGAGGCCAGCGGTGATAGAGGCAGCAGCAGAGGGCTCACCCGGCTCAGCCACCGGGGTGTGCGGGTCATGCTCTGTGGAGTCCGACTGGACACACGATGTCCACTGCGTGTTGCGGTGGCAACCACTGCCTCCTCAGCAACTGCAATCCGCTCCAGAGCTGCGGTCACACCCACCCACAGGATGCATGCCTCTGCCAGTATTTGCGCACACCACGCTGCCGTGGACTCATGCTTCTGAACCATCACAGTCCTGTGGCTACGGAACTCTGCACGAAGGGCCTCCTTCCCCTCCACAGTCGCCCACAGATAGGCGAGGTAGGCCCCCATGTCGTCGGCGGGTGATGCTTCACAGTGGCATTGCCAATGTACAGGTATGGAGCAGTCTGTCCTGGTGTATCCGCGAGCAGTGGATGCACCCTGTCAGGCTGGGACATGGGCAGGGTTTGGTTGGGCAATGCCACTGTATGCCCATCGGTGGTGTCCTCCCGGGCCAATGGGGCTGGTGCTTGCACTGCGGAACCCTGGCCAGATGCCACCGACGTCACCGGCACTGCATATGACAGTGGTGCAGGGGGCACAGCATCCACAGCCGTGGGCAGCTGTGCCACATCTGCAGCCTCACCAAGCACAGTGTGGACGTCAGTGTCAACCGGGACCATATGCACAGGCATCCCTGTGTCGGGTGCATCTCCGTCTGCCATGCCTGCACTGGTGGTGGCAGTGCTGACCGCAGTGGCACCAAAGCCCCCCCCCACATGCCACTGGCGAGCACAAAGAGGGTGTCAGCAATGTCCACCGCATTGTCCTGGTCATCATCAGATAACCCGGACAGGCTCCCCAGCCATGTGATATACCCGCCGGCTGTCCTGCCAGTGCCGGCCGAGGGGCCACGGGCCCGCCTGTGCCAGGGCCATGACCAGTGTTGCCCGGGATGTGGATGTGCAGAGTCATCCACGGTGGCGCCGGTGGCCCCTGTGAGATGGGCTCATCGCTTCACGGCGCCACGACAGCCATAGTCGCGGCTGCATCCTGGAGGCGTGATGGTGCTGTGGAGTGAAGAAGGGGTACATGGTTAAAGCACAGTACAAATATGTCACATTGTTGATGCACAACAGTAAATGGCCGTCCACATGGCGCCATGGCCATAGGCCTGACCACGGCAGTGCCATGGCATTACATGGCTGGCCACGCCATGGCACAGTCGCTCCCGTCAGCATCCCATCATGCACACTGCACGGCTGTGGTGGCACATGCAACATGGATGCACAGCGGCATGGGCCCCCCGGTGCAAAGGCATGGTGGCAGTGGCACCACAGGGCAAGTCACAGCTGGCCAGAGGTGACCGACCCAATGTTGCTGTGCCTGGGAATACAAGGGCAGGTGTGGCAGCCTTTGCACATGGGTGGTGGCCATGTCCAGGTCACACAGCTACTCACAATGCTGAGACGGGCTGCCACCAGTCTGGAACCAACTGCCAGGGACGCCCTGCACGGCTGTCTGGGACACACTGGTGGCCAGGAGGGCTTCATTAGGGCTCAGCTGTTCGGCCGTGCTCGGCCCACCCCCTATCCACTGCAGGGAGGCCTGGAGGTTGGTCACCTTCTCCTTGGCCCTCCTGCACCAGTCGTTCCAGTGCTTTCTGCACTCTGCAGCTGTGCAGTTATACAGTGCCACAGCGTTCACCTGCCAGGCCACCTCCTCCCAGCCCGCTGCCCGAGCAGTTCGGCTGCCTCCCCTGCCGGTGAGGATGGCCAGGTGTAGATGGCATGCCTCAATGAGTGCCCTCTCCTCATCATGTGTGAAGTTTGGTCACCACCTTGTGGCAGTGCTCGCATCCTCCGATATTATGGCTAATGTGTGGGGAAGCATCTGGGTACTAGGCATGCCTATGGCTCCACATGTTCTCGTCCTGCCTGTCTCAGTCCGTCAACCCCACCTGGACCCCTGCAGCAGGTGGTCTGGGCGGTGGTCTGCATGTGGGTGACCTGGTATGGTGTGGGGTGCACCACAGCACAGGGACTGTTGGGAGAGTGCACCTACCTTGCTTGTCCACTGGTCCACAGATGGGGCACCTGTGCTGCCCACCATGGACATGTCCTGGTGCCTCAGCAGTGTATGTGTGGCCAAAGTGTTACCACGCCCGACCAGAGCCCCACCTGTGCTGTGCTGGGGGGGCACAGTCCAGTGGACCACATCCATGGGGCAGCTGGCTGCAGTGTGTGTGGCATGGCGACACTGTCGTGTTGCTTGCACAGGCACTGCTGTGTGCCTCGGACTGACCGGTAGCACAACGCTGCGCCCACCACACATGGACAGTAACACCCAGTCACATATACCTCTCCACAGTACCACTATACAGTGCACAGTACCTCCATGTGGGTCGCAGGACCACTGTCTGCCACGGTGCATGGCCAAGGCCCACTGCAAACCGTACCTGTGTACAGCAGTGCCCTATCTCAGATGACACAATGTGTGCACCATGGTACTGTGACAGGTGGTCTGGACATGGCAGCAACCTATCAAACAGTGTCCTGTGCATCCTGTGTACTGCACAGGTTCAGTGTTCAACATTATGGGCATTCAATCCACATTCTGTGCATGTTGGGAGGCACTGTTCCCCACGTGGTGGCTGTGGACGTTCAGAGGCTTGCATGCACCTGTGCATTCCCCCAGCGTGTTCAGTAGACCATGTCAATATAGCTGTGTACTCACCTTCAAGGCTCTGTTTCCTCTCAGTCATCTGATCTCAGCCTGCAGCTTTGGGAGCATTTATGGCTCAGGGCATGCAAATGAGGCCTAGGCCTCTGGTAAGCAGATGCTAATTGGCTGAGATGCCTATGCATGTGGAATGAGGCGATTTAGAGTGCACTGTCTGTGAATTGCATAACTGCCCCCAGCGACATCTCACTTTACTAGGAGCATCTCTGAGATGCGCCTATGACGTTACAGCACATCTGTCACGCATACACAATCACTGTGTGCAACAGCGAATCTTCCGATATGCGCCGCTACACTGCTTCCATGATGCACCACTGCAGGAACACTGGCCATTGCGCTCTGTCCTGTATTGTGCTCCGTACAACCATATGCATGGGACATGCTGCACTGGGCGGTCGTAGTGGCCATGGATCACTCGTTATGTGCCATGCACAACATGGCGGCCGCATGCGCATCAACCATGTGCAACCCAGCCATGACCTCGCCATGCCTTGGTGGTTGGCATTGCGCATGCCATGCTTCCTCTGAACTGTCGCGCTTCACGCACTGTGCGCGTTGTACTGCACGTGGCTCTGTGTATCATGTGGCGCATATCAGGACCTTGATCGCGCTTCACCGCGTTGCACTGGGTGACAGTTACTGTCAGTGGGGAAATGCCTAGAGCTGGTAGACAATCTCCTAGGGCCATGAACTGGTCCCAGGTAGAGCTGCTGCATCTGGTGACACTTGTTATGCCGGTGGAGGGGTAGCCATTTGGGCAAGAGTACCTCCATGTGCCCAGGGCAGAGGTGTGGGCCTCTACTGCCAGGAGGCTGGTACAGCACACTGGGCTGCCATGCACTGCGAAGCAGTGTAGGCATCGTTTCGACGACCTCCAGAGGTGGGACCCGGAAAGACTGGGGCTGCTGCATCGCCATGCATGCCGGGATGCACTGCCAAGGCCAGGTAGGTGTCGCTCATCTGGCTCTTTTTGCGGTGCATGCTGGGTGTGTGTGTTAGGCCCTCATGGGGCACCCGCTTGGGTCACTGTCTTCCTGCACACATGGCGGTGGCTGCACCTGCCCCATGCAGCCCTATCACGTGTGCCATGGGGGGGGGGCCTATGGGCAGGGCTGTGGTTCCGTGCAAGCCACTGTGTGCTGCATGCACTCATGCCAGGGGTGGTGGCACTGTGGCAGTGCATCCTACACAGTGGCACTGTTTGGCTGTCCCTGCCCCCCCTCCCCGTGCATGTCGGTGCTGCTGTGTGTTACTGGCACTGCTGTGTTGTCTCATGGTGCTCTTTGTCTGTTGTGTTTTGCAGGCCCAGAGGACAGGCGGAGGGCCGTGGCTGTCGCTGAGTCACGGAGGCAGAGGTTTCTGGGTGCCAGGCCTGGTGCCCTTGCAGAGTCAGGTAGGAGGTGCATTCTGCTATTGCTGTGGTCTGCTGCTGTGGGATACTGCGGGTTGGGGTGTTGTCTACGTTCAGGCCTTCAATGTGTGTTCTCTCTGTCATTGCTGTAGGTCTCCAGGGACGACATGCCCTGGCAGGGGGTGGTGCCCAGCCTGATATGGAGGGGTGGATCTGTGTGGCCATCCAGGCAGCTTTGCAGCCTATTTCCAGGACAGTTCAGTGCCTGTCAGTTGCCTTGCAGAGTGTTCTTCAGTGATTGCCCTTACGTGGCCGTGCACAGGTGTGGCGTGGAAGGCCATGGCGGCGCTAGTGTCCCCCTTCCTCTTCATGAGGCCTTCCTCTGCTTACTGTTTCTGTTTCTGGCCCCCTGTTTCCTTGTTGTTCTGGGGTTTCTGTTGTACAATTTTGTATCTGGTTTTACTGTTTTATAAACATGTTGCTATCAGCACCTGTGTCTGTGGGTTTCATTGTTCCAGCGTCATGGTTGTTCCCTATTGCCCTGCTGGCTTGCTCCACTTGTTTTGACTTGCTCCCTAGTGTGGTTCAGGGCATCCAGGATGCCCTGGTGCATCTCCTGTTGTGCCAGTGCATCTCCAGTTGTGCTGTCCTGTGTCTGGGCGATTCACAGAGAGGATGCGCTGAGCACATCCAAATACGCATGCCTCTGTGAATCGCTCTGTCTGTGCTTGGCGCATCTGAGTTGCGCTGGGCACATCTTTGTGAATCCTGCCCAGTGTGTGAGAATTCGAGCAAATTCAGATATTGTGCAAAGTTCTAATATATTTAATGGAGCGCATACACTGCACTGCAAAGGCTTCATTGATTTATTGTGAAAAATAAATAAAAAATAAACAAAAGAATCAAATGTATTTAATTTGTGTCCTGTTCAGTTTGTGTGCTGACTGCAACAGTTGAGTGAGTCTGACCTCTAGTCTGAAATGAGAAAATTAATGAGATGAATGTATCTGTGGTGTGGTGGTGCCGGGGGGGATATTTTTTGGATTTTAAAAAATGGAATTGGATTTTGGAAATCATACACTGATCTCATCATTGGGAGGACTGGAAAAGAAATCTAATTTGATTGTGATACAGCAGTGGCAGCCAGTCACCATGCCATCCGCTCAATAGCCAAGCCACCAGGCCCGGGCCCAGCGGCCTGGCTCAGCAGGAGGGTGGTGTGGTGACCAGCTGCTGTAGTAGTTCATGGGACTCAGACTGGGACAGTGGGATGGGAGTGAAGAAGCTGCCACCACGGCGCTGCCCACCCCTCTTTGGCTCTTCTGCCAAGTTGGGCTGATTGACTGACTGCCATGGTGCGGGTGGGTCGTGTGGCACCATCCTTCCCACTCACCACATCGTTTTCTCTCCTCCTCTTGACCCACATCCCTTGCACACCCATTTCACACCAAGCAGGCTCCCCCACGCTGCTTTCCCCCATCCTAATACTCGACGCAGGTGGGCGGCGTCGCTGACCTTGGGGAGTCGGCATATTTAATTTCGTCTGTCTCAGTGCACAACACAAACACAGCACTATTAAAAAAAAAGCTCATGCTACCAATTTAAAATAAATTCCGTTTTTTGTGTCAAGCCAAGAATATCGGAGTAGAGAGAATTAGATGTTGCTTACTTGCTTTATTTAGTCAGGGCCCTTCAGCTCAGAAGACATCATATTCTTTCTCTGCTTTGAAATCATTTCAAAGCAGAGAAAGAAAAAGAGTAAAAGACAAGACATGGAAAGTTTGGAAACTTCTGAATAATAAATTGTTCCACTCCCGAATAAAATGATTAGGCTTTTCCTGTACCATACAAGTATGAATTTAGAATTTTCTTCAGGGTAATTAGAAAAACAGAAATCCATTCCACAAAAGATGTGATGCTACTTGGTGATAACTTTACACGGGTGTAGATTCCTTGTGGTAGATAAGAGATTTGTGGGTGGTTAGGTAGTTATCCACTGACTGAAATGCAAATGAGTTACCTACCTACAGAAAGGCAAAATTACCTGCTGGGGTGGAGGTAACTGATTTACTTGTTTGTGCAATTTACACTCCTTCACTGTGAAGGAGCACAAATTGCACAAACAAATAAATTGGCTTCACTCCTCGTTATTTGGTGCAGCACAGCAGTCTTATTTATTTTTTTTTCTTTTTTAATCTCCGGGTCCCAATTTTCAGTAACTATGGGTAGCAGTACTTCATGGGTGGAAACTGGCTGCACCATTGTGCTTCCATGATTGTGCCATACAATACACAATGCTGGGTGAATTTTTAATCTAGTTGTTAGAGGGTATAAACACAGGCTGGATTGCACTTGGGACCAAGTCACAAATTGGAATTGCACTAATCTCAGTGAATGCTGTCT
This sequence comes from Neoceratodus forsteri, assembly GCA_016271365.2. NCBI lineage: Eukaryota > Metazoa > Chordata > Ceratodontiformes > Ceratodontidae > Neoceratodus > Neoceratodus forsteri. The sequence goes on from CM057456.1 coordinate 878,942,449, forward strand.
TGTGAATCGGGTGTAATGGTCAATGCAGAGGTATCCAGCCCGAAAGCATCCCCCCCTCCTAAACCTATAATCCTCAAACATAGGGCCCTTGTGGGTCACTGATTCCAGATCCTTCATGGCCAAGTGTCTTGACTCCCTGGTGGCCCAATGTCAACCTTAGGTACAAGAAGCTGTGACTGATTGTGGAAGGGCAGCCACATTTATGGGAATGGTACTGTGGCCCATTTGTGTAGTAGCCACCCCACCCCACCCACTGTCCTGTAGTGTCTCAGCCATTCAGGAAAGGGTCCAGATTCCAGCTGAATTTAGCCAAGAGAATACATGTTTGCTGCTTGTGCTAAAGGGTCACACTAACTACTTTTTTTTTTTTGTTTTTTTTAGTCTTTGGTAGCCGGGTAAGGCCCACTAGGTACAAGTGCCTGTTTTGAGAGTACTGGGCGGTTAAGTGACTTGCTCAGATTTACAAAGTAGGCAAGTGGAGGTTGCAAGAATCAAACTCGGGTCTGGTCTGCTGGGTGTACCAAGCTCGCCCACACTTGGCTGTATCAAGTAGGACTGAGACTGGGGCATTGGCTCCGCCCAATATATGCAGCAACTAGGGATTTTAATTCCTGTTCATGTGCTTGAGAGTAGGGGCAGGGATTTCTTGCTTCGGTGATGTTGCCAGCCTGGACCCATCTCCTAGTACTAGTACTCAGTACCAGACTCGCTGCTGCTTCATGAAGAATCAGCTGCAGCACTCAGGACAGCCATGCACTGGGCAGCAGCAGCACTGGCACTGGCATTGGTTGTATTTAAGCATATATATGTATATACATTACAATAGCGATTAGGACAATACCCAATAAATACTATACGTTTCTTAGAACTGCTCTAGTCTTCACAGCAATTGTGCAGTGTGAATGTACTGTTTCCCCTCCTGATTTACCAGCTTATTATGTTATATTTGAATGCATCTATTTTTAAATTAGTAGTCTGTCTGGATTCTGGAAAGGGCAGAATCAAGGTGGTTCAAATAAACACCACCATATACAGTATTGTGCTGTAATTTCATTTGAACCATCTTGCTTCTGCCTTCTTCTGATCTATCCAGAATCTGTCCACACCATACTATCATAGATGCATTATAACATAATAAACTGAAATCAGGACAACAGTACATGCTTGATTCTTTTTGAAAGCACAATTACAGTTATGAGCATATTTAAGAAATATATAGATTTTATAATTTATGGTGATGATTTATTTATTTTTTCTTAGTCTTTGGTAACTGGGTAAGGCCCACTAGGCACAAGTGCCTGTTTTCAAGGGCGACCTGGGAGCACTGGGTGGTTAAGTGACTTGCTCAGAGTCACACAGTATGCAAGTGGAGGTTGTGAGAATCAAACTCAGGTCTGGTCTGCTGGATGTATCAAGCTCATTCACACCTCGTTCCTCTAACCCCTAGGCTATGCTGCTAGCCCAGGCAATGATGATGGGAGATGCCAATGGCACAAAAAGGAAGATTTGAGAGGTAGGGGAGGGGTTCAGAAAAAATAGGATCCAACAGTGCAACTTCTTTGGGTATAGTAACAGAAGGAGTAAAACAGTATAGTATTATCATGGATAGTACCTTTCATAAATAATGTAACAATCACTGCTCTCGTGTGGTTTAATTTATATGCATAATGCATATAAATTAAATCATAAGACTAAGAACATGGGCACTGCAGATCTGAGTATGCATAATCAAATTAACCAATAAGGCATGACCAGACCAGGGGTTAGATTAACAATCTGTTAATCACCCTAGGGGTGTAATGGGGCACGAGGCGGAGGCACAGCTGAGTGATGATTTGCCCCTAAGGGGTGATTAACTGACAATCTAATTCCTCAGAGTGCCTTCTTACTATTCTTTATGAAAAATTGTTTCAAAAGAAGAAGGCACAACAGGGTGTGGGTTATTGGAATTTACCAACGCCTTGTGTGGTGTGTCACGAGGCACAGCCAAGTGACTTAACCACACAAGAACTGGGTAAGTCACCCAATAACTCACACCCTGGAGTGCCTTATTGTGACAAAAAGGCACTCCAGGGTGTGAGGTATTGGGTAATGCGCCCACTTCTTGTGTGGGTAAGTAAATTTGTGATTATACTATCAATTATGGACCTATATGTAAAATAAATTTGTTAATAAACACATTTTAAATTTATTTTACATATGGATTCATTGTTCATTTTTTTTTTATAAATGCCATTCCTCAGCCATGGGTTATGCAGGATTTAACCATGGTCATCATGTTATATCATGTTTTGACCAATGAAGTTACAGGATTTTCACACACCATTATATAACAACAGACTATACATGACAGAGTTAGAATAACATGGATTAATGTAAGGCGGGCAGCTGTTTGTCATGTGTGTATGCATGAGTGTGCTGGGGGTGTTGGGTTATTAGAAGTTTGTTTACAAAACAAAAAAAGTTAGCTCTTTCTTTGAAACATGAGTGACGTCTCCTTTGTGTACGGGTGTCAGTGTTGGGGGGGTGGAGTTATTAGCACGCAGTTTAAGAATAATAAATAAATTAATGAAATAATTAAACATTTGAGTACTTGAGCAGCCTTCTCGAAAAGAAAACAGTGACATAGAAACATAGAAGTTGACAGCAGATAAGGATCGCAAGGCCCATCCAGTCTGCCCATTTCTTTTTCTACCTTATAAATGTGCCATCGGGCCTTTGCTCTGTCAGTGGCCTATCTATTCATAGGCATTTGTATTGCTCCCTTATGCCTACCCCATGCCTGTTTGAAGCCCTGCACTGTATTCATAGCCACCACTTCTTGTGGTAAGCCATTCCATGCATCCACCACCCTTTCTGTGAAAAATAATTTCCTCACATTCCCCCTTAATCGGCCCACCTCTAATCTCATGCTGTGTCCTCTTGTCCTGCTATTGTTCTTGTATTTAAACATGTTAGACTCTTTCACCTTGTTAATGCCCTTAAGGTGTTTGAATGCCTCGATCATATCACCTCTCTCCCTCCTTTGCACCAACCCCATCCCTAACATTTCACCCAAGAACTCCAAACCACAGTAGTTTGCCTTTGCCTAACCCTAGTGAGTTCCTGCAAAAATCTCCACCATTGAAATAGTCAGCCCATTCCGTGATAATCAGGGAATAGGCTATTTCAATGGTAAATCTAATCTTTACACATACAGTCAGTGAGTACCCAGTCCCATATGGTTGCATTATGTGACGAGTGAAAATAGAAATATTTCATAAAGATAAAAACTAAATAAATAAAAAATAAAAGTGAAAAATCTGATCCTCTATTACTGAGGATCAGATGCATTGGTCAGCTGCTCTGTTCTCTGCATAAATCCTTGCTCTCAGCAAGGATTTATGCAGAAAACAGAGTTGTTGTGAATATCACCTGCTCCTCCTTACCAAGTGAGAGATACTGAGGATAATTGAGATCTGAGGGTGAAATTCTGAGGTGGCCAGTTGAGTTTGGCACCAGTACTGCAGCACACAGTACTCCAAGGGGGCCTCGCCAGTGCTCTATACAAGGGCAAGTTGACATCTTCCTTTCTAGAGGTGATCCCTCTGGCAATGCATCCAACATCTGATTTGCCATTGCTGCCACCCTCCTGCACTGTGCTGATACCTTCATGTCCCCTGTGAATAATACCTCCAGGTCCTTTTCCTCCGCTAAAGCTGCTACCTCCACTCACCCCGGCCAGCTGATTCTGGGATTTCTGACTGCAAGGTACACAACTTTGGCTTGCACTTCTTAGCGTTAAACCATAGCTGCCATGGTGCACTCCTCTGACCAGTGTTTGAGTTTAGCTAGAACCTCCCTGAGTGCTTACCTCCCTTCTTAACTGCCCAGATTTGCACAGATCTTAGTGTCATCGGCAAACAGGCTGATCTCACTCTTGACACCCCCCAAAATGTCTCCAGTGAAGACACTGAAAAAGACCAGACCTGAGCTCTGCAGTACTCCACTGGTCACTGGCCTTGGCTTGATGCCTCCTCTTATAAGTACCCTCTTTTGTTTCAACTAGTGGAGTTGGGAGACAGCTGGCTGCAGAGTAGACAATTTGTTTGGCCTGCAGCCATCTCTCTCCCCACTACACCAGCTTCTTCCCTGCACCCATGTCCCTCTGCTTGATCAGTAACCTACCCCCAACCCCCCCATGCAGCACAGAGTCAAAAGGCTTGCTGAAGTCCAGATACAGGACATCCACAGCATGGCCTTCTTTAACCACCCTAATTACCCTGCCAAAGAAGTTGTCTGTGTTAGTCTGGAGAGATCTTCCTGGGCCCCCGAGACAAACCCATGCGCTGTCTCATAAATATGGGAAGTGGGAGTGAGGCACTAAGTTGAAGAGGGGGTTTACAGGTTGCAGCTGTAAAAAATACATCTCAATCTTTCTGCTGGTGATACCTTCCTTATGTACCCCCAGCATCCCACTCACCCTCCCTACTGCCTTGTCACAGCGCCTGACCACCTTTAGGTAATCCAAAATTTCTGTATGCGTTTAAGGAGTGTCTCTTCAGTGAAAATAACAATAAATTATTTAGTAACTTCAGTTAATTGTCTTCTGTAGTCAATTTAATGAGAACTTTCATTTTGTAGCCAGTGCCGAACTTTATTGCGGACTCCTGAAGTGGACATCAGGAAGGATAACAGATTTGTGTTGCACAGGTGAGAGAGCAATAAATTCAGCCATCAAAAAAGTAAATAAAATGTCAAGAGAAATTATGCTTAAAGTAAAAAGTAACACAGTAAAAAATAAGAAATTAAATAAACTTTTTTTTTTATTCTTTGATAACCAGATAAGTCCCAATAGCTACAAGTGCCTGTTTGCAGGGGTGACCCAGGAGCACTGGGGTGGTTAAGTGACTTACTGTAGTCACTGTCACACAGTGTACAATTAGAAGTTGCAGAATCAAACTCAGGTCTGCCAGATATACCAAGCTCATTCATAGCTTGTTACTCTAACCTCTAGGCTATACTGCCAGAGGTATGATAGAAATGCTCTAGTAGTTAAAGACTGTGATAAACAACTGGGACATTTTGTCTACTGATCAGTAAGTTTCTAAGATTTTCAAACATAAACCCAAAGTCACCTTTCACATGCTGAAGACAGATGAAGATGAGAGCGCTAATGAGTTTAGAGCATGACAGCTGCAGTGGACAAGGAGAGACAGAGAAGTAGATTCAGTAGTATTTTTTTTTATTATTTAAATAGTGAGCATGATCATGATTGTTAAACATGCTCACTCTCTCTCTCTTTCTCTCACACCGTGGTAGAAAAAGAACATTTAGCAGCACGGCTGAGATGAGAGGACTCGGAGTGGCAATAGTTTCAGTTGAAATTACTGTGAATGTTTGTTTTTTTACACTATCAGTGAGCTATTTCTCTGAAAGTGTCCGTGGATAGTAAGAACAGAGTCTAAGCAGGGGTATGCTCTAGTGACAGACACATATATTTTGTTATGGTATGGAGCAGGGAGTTCTCTGGCAAACATGGAGATAGGAGCCTGGGGTATTTTTCATGGCCATCAAAGAAACACCTGCAATGGAAACCCTGACTAGTACTTTATTTCTTAATTTATGTATGTGTGTAAGGAGGGGCTCTGCTCTTGACTGAAAATAGCAATAAAGTATTTACTTAATTTAATGTAGACTTTCATTTTGTAGGACCGAACTTGAGTGCAGACTCCTGGAGCGGACATGAGAGAGAGAGTTAGTTCCTATCCTACAACTTCGTGTTGCAGCCGAGGCCCAAGAAACAGGAACATGATTCAGCTCCGACAGTCAGTCTTATTAAAGGTAAGTCAATGTGTTTTAAATTGGGTGATGGGTGTATCAAGATTGCATTTGCATAGCATGACTGGTACTCTGTCTGACTCTCCGCAGTGGGGTAGGGAGGTTGGGGCAATGGTGGAGAGCATGGCAATGAATTACTAAGCAATAAGGCACTCCCCGAGGTTAAATTAATAGTCAGTAATCACCACCTAGGGACATAAATGTAATGTGGCACGAGGCGTAGCCCAGTGACATATTGCCCATAGGTTGTAATTAAGTGACTGTTAATCTAACTCCTGTGAGCACCTTATAGTTATTATAAAAATGTATTCAAAACGAAAGTTTTAAAAGTATGATTTTTGGATGTTTACTCTAGCATTGCTGACTGTCATGAATGCTGCATTATGATTTTGAGACAGAATCGTCAACTGTTGGTAGAAGAACTTTTTTCTTACAAATCACCCTTTAACTGATGTAAACTGTTTACAACATTTAAAGGGAGATTTTTAAGAAAAAAGTTCTTCCACCAACAGTTCAGGAATGTTGGCTCGAAATCATAATGCAGCATTCCAGTCAGTTAGCAGTGCTAGAGGATGGAATGCTCACTGATAGAATCCATGTGCAATGGTGATCAGGCTGTACATGACAATTGAACAGGAATTAATGTAAGGCGGTTGGAATCATTACAGCCAATCAGACTGCAGCAATGCATTTCTAATAAACTTTTTATAATGTGATTTAGAACTCTGACAGCAGCTGTGCCCCACTGGAATGCAGCAGCAATGGGAGGAACGCCACATGAAATTACAGTCAAGGCTAATAATAAGTGGTCATGGAAGGTGGGTGCAAGTTGGTGGGGGTTGCATATGCGTAAATTGTGCATGCGCATCATGTATTTTTTTATAGTGTGTATTATGTGCAAAATGTGTATACTGTGATTTTTAGCTTGCACAATGAAACTGTCTTGAGCAGTTTTTAGAGGTTCTATAATGCTGCTGTCTGTCCTATAACAGAAGGGTATGGTACTAACTATCAAATGAACTGTGGGACAACAGCATTTTGACAAGACTGGATTTATACATATATCATTCTATGTATGAATCCATCCTTACAGAATAATGCTCTACTATATGCTAGGTACTGTAGAGTCGTCAGCACTGTGCAATTTGAGATGCTCAGTGTTTTGATTTGATGTAATGCTGATCAGCGATAACTAGCACTGCTGTCACCACTGAGGTCTTACCTGCAAAACAAACAGGAAGTTGAACACTGACTGGGATGCTCTGGAGTCAAGTACATCTATTATACTATACATTATCTTTTCAGTATTTTGTAAAGAAAGGTCTGTTTCTTGAAAATGCTACCGCAGAAACCATCAGAGGCATAGTTTAGAAAACTGCGGAAAGCCAGAAAAGAAGAAAATCGAAAACTTTCCTAGCAGTGGCAAAATTGGCTTACCAAGTCTAAAGAGCAGGAGGGAAGTTCAGTGACTCAGTCAGTAGCAACACCAGTCAACATCGTCGACATCGATGACATCGCTGAGCCCACCACTACCGAGACAAGTTTTGACCCGACAACAGATGTAACAAGCCCAAGGTCAACAGATGGTGACACTGATCATGCAGATGTTGAGGGCAATATTAGAGAAGAAGAAGATGATTGCCAGCCAACACCGTCTGCGTGCAACTTTGAAAAAGGATAGAGATTCCTGCATTAGAAAGTAATGCAGATGCTGTTGCCAGTTCAGTAATCCAACTTAATTTCAGTGACCCGAAGTCATGGCCTGACAGGACTGACAGACTTAGATGTTGCTTGGTAGAATATGGCCCTGAACAAAAGAAAAATGCTGATTTTAGTTTCTCAGTGTCTGATGATGGCAGGTGCTTCTATCGGGATTGGTTCACCAAAATTTTTCCTAATGGAGAAACTGTCGAATGCCCATGGCTAATGTATAGTGAAACCAAGAAAGCTTTCTATTGTTTCCCATGCATGCTGTTTGCGAAGAAATCATCCACTACATCGAGTCTGGCAAATCCAAAAAAAGGATTTTGTGACTGGAGGCATTTAAATCCCAGAATTCCAGATCATGAAAACTCACCTGAACACTGCGACAATTACTTACTTTGGAAGAATTTTGAAATGTGCTTGATGATGGGGGCCACGATAGACGATAAGCTGTAAAGGTCCATTGCCTCAGAAAAAGAAAAGAGGTACACCATTCTTAAAATTATTCTTGATGCTATACTATTCTGCACAAAGAATAACCTGGCTCTCAGGGGGTCCACAGATATGATCGGACACACACATTCTGGAATTTTTCTTTTTGTTAGAGCTGATAAGTCACTATAATCCAGAACTTGCAGGGTACATTGCCAACCATAAGAAGGGGTCTACCACCTTTTTTCACCTATGATTCAGAACAAGTTTATTAACTTGCTGGGTTCCACTGTGAGGTGTGAAACAATCTAAAAAATTAAGGAGGCAAAATATTTCTCAATTATGTTGGATTGTACACCAGATATGGCTCACAAGGAGCAAATGTCTCAAATTATTCAGTATGCGAGGACACAGGATAATGACTGCAGTGTTGACGAAAGTTTCATTGATTTCATCATCTCACATGAAAAGACAGGAAGTAGACTAGCTGCAGAAATTGAAAAGAAATTAAGTGATGATGGCCTAGATATAGCTAACTGTCGTGGCCAGGGGTATGATAACACCACTAATATGGCAGGAAAGTACCATGGGATTCAAGCCCGTATAGCACAAGAGAATGAACATGCTAAATCTGTCCCATGCACAGCTCATTCTCGTAATTTAGTTGGGGTCCATGCTGCGAATGTATCAGTAGATATGATAAAATTTTTTGGTACAGTGCAGAGATTATTTACATTCTTTGTTGGTTAAACAAGCTGCTGGGAGGTGCCATCCCAAGCAGTAAAGGTCACTCTGAAGGGTCACACTGAAACTAGATGGTCTTCAAAGTTTCATGTAGTCCATTCCTTTCATCTTCGAATACCTGATGTCTTAAAGGCATTATACCAAAGAAGTGAAGATGCAAACAATGCTGATGCGTTATCAACAGCCCAGAGCCTAATCAAGCAGCAAGATTTCACATTTCTTTGTACCCTAGCAACGTGGGACAAAATATTGAACCTGGCTGAATGAGTAAATCAACTTTTGCAATTCAAGGGATTGCCTGTTGATAGCACCTCAAAACATATCAGTGGATTAAAGGACGCACTGCAGCACATGTGGGATGATGGAATAAATGACATTGTACAACATGCAGCAGAACTTGCTGAACAGATGTCACTGAATGCAGAATTCACAGAAAAAAGGAAAAGAAAGGTGAAAAGGATGGCCGATGAGAATGTCGAAGATAAATGGCACTTGTTTTCGGCTGAGCAGGCTTTCAAAATGCAGTTCAACAATGTTCTAGACACCCTAATTTCCCAGACTCAGTGGAGGTATGAGGCATTGTCTGAAGTGCCTACTGACTTTAACTTCCTTGCAGGGCTATCTTTCTTAACAATGGAAGTTAGCGATTTAAAGAAATGTGCAGCAGATCTGGCAATTAAATATTCTAAGGATCTAGATGCTTGAGAGATAGTATGTGAGATAGAGAGCTTCAAATTTCAGGCAGCTTCACTACTGCCTAATTTTTCAAATGCCACACCGCTCAGCTTGTTGAAGCTCATTCACAAATGGTCTTTGAGTACTTCTTATCCAAACATTGAAATTGCTCTCCAAATCTTCTTGATGCTCCGTGACTGTTGCTTCTTGCAAGTGTAGTTTCAGCAAACTGAAGCTGATCAAGACCTATTTAAGATTATTTATGGGACAAGAAAGACTGTCAAATCTCGCTGTACTATCTATTTGAAAACGCTGTAGCAAGTGCCATTAACTTTGACAAAATCATTGACAAATTTGCCTCTTTGAAGGCAACAAAGGTTCACACATAGGCCAGACAGACAACTGTGAAATGTGTATGCTGTATCTACTGTGGATATGCGATGCAAATAACATTTTTGCATGAAAATATATAGCATCTCCCCTCATCAGTTACCAGGGTTCCCTTATGTCCTGATTGCCTTGATGTTTTCGGTTTGGTACTCAGTGGCCTGTGCTGTTGTGTGTGGGGTACTGATTCATTCAGCTCCAGCTCCACATCTTGTATTGCTGTGTTCCTGTGTGTTATACAGATTGTTCCATTCTCTCATTTCATATATTTATCAATTAAGATGGAGTACTGAACTGGCAACAGCATCTGCATTACTTTCTAATACAGAATCATCTGTTAGCTCTATCATTTCATATATTTATCAATTAAGTTGTAGTACTGAACTGGCATCAGCATCACTTTCTAATGCAGAATCCTCTGTTAGCAAACTGTGACTTTAAATACTAAACCAGGTGAACTGGTTGTCATTTGACCACTTTACAACACAGTTTGCTCTGATTCCATGGGGTAAAATTTTTTTTTTTTTTTTTAAACGTATTGTTTTTGCTCCCTCACTCCACGACCACCCCACTCTTTGGAGTCCCAATGCGCCCACTGGCTCCTATTAGTGCCCCTGCTCCCTTGGATTCTTGAGCCTCCATATTACCCCCCCCCCCGGCTTGGGTGGAGGAGCTCCCCCTTCTCCTCCATACCTCAGGAGGGAGTGTGCACTGGAGCTGCAGCACTGGGGATGCTTCTACCAGCGCGGTTGTGGAGCTCTTTTCTCTTTTTCCCATGTTCACCCACCCCCCCGACGCCGACACACAGGGAGGACCAATGAGCCAGAGGTGCATGGAGACGCACCTCTGTTCCGGTCCTCGGCTGACGTCTGCCCCTCCCTCAGCTCCTGCCTCCTCTGCTGTACCGTCACCACCTGAGTTCACCCAGGTGGCGATATTGCAGCAAGGAGTGCTGCCCACCCCAGAGAGGAACAGCGGCCCGATAGGCACTCAATCCCTCTCCCCCCCAGCCAGCCCTCCGGCAACCCAGGTTCACTACCAAACCCGAGTCGCCGGCATTGCGAGCGGTAGCGCTACTGCTGCGCCACCAGGCCCGTGGGGGAAAAAAACATTTCTGAAATCAGGGGCAGGTATACTCAAGTCGGGAGAACATGTAACACACGTGTGTTTTGGTTCACTAGGGGAATGATTCAGTAGTAGATAACCCAAAACTAACCATATCAGGCTGCAGCATGTAACCCCCCCCCCCAGAGCTTCAGTGGGCCTAGAGGACCCCCAGACCCCCATGCTTTATGTAGCAATCTTTCACAATATATTTCAAAAATGCATACAGGGTGGGTGGTTGATGGCATTGTTGGTCAACCACTTGTCTACAACAATTGCAACTGCACACTCTGATGCCAGCCAGCCAGCCAGTCTCCCACATCTCAGATTCCATGGAAGCAAAATATCCCTGAAATCAAGAGTAGGGAACATGTATCAAAAGTATCTTTTTTCTTCAAGAAAAGCCCCAAAACTCACCCCAGAGCATGTAAAACCCCCAAAGCTTCTGGGGACTTGCAGCCCCCAGACCCCCACGCTTTATGTAGCAATCTTTCACAGTATATTTCAAAATGCATATAGGGTGGGTGGTTGATAACATTGTTGGTCAACTGCACATTCTGATGCCAGCTAGCCTAAGTCGCCCACATCTCAGATTCCATGGGAGCAAAATATTCCCTGAAATCAGGGGTAGGGAACGTGTAACAAAAGTATGTTTTTTTTCCTCAAGAAAAGCCCCAAAATTCACCACAGTATATGTAAACCCCTCAGAGCTTCTGGGGGCCTCTTTTCCAGGGGTAGGGAGGGGGCACAAAATTAGTCTCTTGCCCAGGGCACCAAAATGCCTTCCTACGGCTCTGAGCCAAGCGGTCCTTTACTGCCGACAAAATTCTGTTTCTATCAGAATCAAATTACTCAGGGTGAAATTAACATTAATCTTTAGTAAATGCAGAAAACAGTATGCCTGACTGCAAGAGATGCTACAAGCTATGCTTATTGGCACCTACAAAGAAAGCACAGTCACTAACTATGTTTACAAGTTTTTTCTCTTGGAAAAAAAAAACACAATGGTCAAAACACTGAGTCTAACCGTACAGGGATTTTCTAAACTCTTTAAAATGGAATATCTCTGGCCAGGGATTTATTTAACTCCAAAAATTGATTAGCGTTTTGCTCACAAAAGTGGTAAAACATTGTGAAAATACATAGCACTTGCCTCACTGTGTTTAACAAACATAACACTTCTAGAAAACCTATATAAATACTTTCTGTACAGTTAGTATTGTCCCAAGAAAAAAACTGCTAATCACTTATTTAAAACCCTGGGAACCATTAGGACTAGAAACTTGTAAACGAAAGCTTGGAATCAGCTAAATTGATAAAGTCATGTAAGATATTGCTTCAACTACCATGTATTCAATATATTCTTGGCAAAAAACTTTGTTAATGCATCAGTTAGGGTTCCAGCGACAGATGTTTGGAAATGTGCTGTCAGGGTTTCCAACTCTTAACACTCCACCACCACCATGCAGGCAGCAGTAGGCATGTTGGGGTGTGTGTCTTGGGGTTGTCAACCCCAATGCTCACCCCATTCCACGTGTAAGTAAGCTGAGATGGTTACAGAATAGGACAATGGGGTGAGAGTTAGGGTTGACAACCCCAAGGCACACACCCCCCCACACCTGCTGCTGCCTCCACAGTGGGGGTGGAGTATTAGGGTTCAAAACCCTAACAGCATACTTCCAAACTTTTGCCATTGGAACCTCAGCTGATGCATTAAGTTTTTTTGCCAAGAAGTTCCTTACTTTTTGAGACAGTATAATTGTATTCTTATTTGCCAGTGGGAGTATAGGGCCCATCCTAATTTGTGAGATAGTGTAATCATATCCTTATGTCCCTACGAGAGCACAGGGCCCTCTGGCTTCCATCAATCCATAACTGTATCTTTATTTGCATGTGCCATCCATCCATAGATGCATGCATGCATGTTGCCATGGATGCACTGCAGCCAAAACAGCAACCAACCTGTCAGCATAGCCTTGTTATGAGCCAAACTCTTGCACGTTGGCCTGAGAATTTTCAAATCCCTGCCAAAACATAATTCTCGCCACCACAACATCATTCCATGCCAGAGGAGAGAAAAGACATTTTGGACAGAATCTGAAAAATGACTGCTGCCACATTCATGAGGTAATGGAAAAAAATGACTACGTTGAAAATTTGGGGGTGAAAATATGGAAAATTACCATAGCTGTGAGCAAGCATAGTTAAATGTAAATGCATGTGCATAACTCCACCATTTTTACATATTTTGACCCCAAATTTTCAACATAGCCTTTTTATCACCCCACCTCATGAACAAAGGCAGTACAAATTTTGAAATCATGCCCGAAAGGTGCCACTAGACACCAAGGAAAATAGAAGGAACAAAGAGGATGGCAATCGGAGCGTGGGAGTGCCACTAGATATCAGGGAAAGGATTTTACAATCACGAAAAAAAAGATCCTTTTTCGTGACTCATGGTACGAAAAAGAATCTTTTTTCATATTATGAGTCACGAAAAAAGATTTATTATGTGAAAAAAAATTCTCAAAGGCATTCTTCCAACAGTTAACTATAGAATCCAGCTGAGAGGGTCCCAATAAACAAGCTACATGTGTTGGTTTGAAATAAACACGTCATGCTTTTGAGTTATTACATTTTGTTTCCCTCGCTAACTATAAGACAGAATGGCAGCAGCATGAAAAAGGATTTCCCATTTGCGACAATCAATTACCCATTTACGACAAAGGGATCCTTTTCACATGGGACATCTAACTGCACCCATAGGAAATAATGGGAAACTTCAAAATTTAATAACTTTTGAACAGATTAATATTTTTTCACCAAATCTTCAAAAAAGCACATCTGTGACCCAAGGCCTGTTTGCACAGAACATTTCAGACCATAATTCCATATCATTTCTGCACAGCAGCAGCATGACAAAAAGTTTGACAAAACATGGTAATTTTCACATTTTTGACACTCCATATCTCCGTACCCACACATCCGACAGGAATTAAACTTGGCACTTCAAGAGATCTTGAGACCCTAATGGTGCAAGCAAAATTTCATGTACATCCGTTGAACAGTTGGGAAATTATTAAAGTGCAAAATTACAAGTTTAACATAGAAGTGACCGTTGAACCCTAACTACAGGGGCACAACCATGCCACTACAATAAAACATAAAATGGTTCACTAAATTGTAATAGTCTGTTATTTTTAACAACATATATCAATATGTACTGAAAAATTACTACTGTATTGTTAGAATCTGTTCATGTTGATCAGATTTCAAGCTTTCATTTAAAAAAAATTAAGTTTCTATGCCCAACAGTTCAAATGTTACATCTTAAAAAATGTAATTTCAAGCATTATACAATATCAAAGAAAATTATTTTTAGAAATGGTCTGAAGATGGTAGTGGTTATTCTAAGAATAAATACATTCCTTTCTAGTTAGCTCTGGTTACTATAGTTTTACATCCAAGATCTTGTACTCTAGTTTCAAACCAAATGTATCTCTGGAACTCCTGGAATTTACTGCAAAAGTTCCACACGATTCTGTTTCCTATTAAGTTAGGCTTGTATGTGTAGTTTGGTTTGTGCAAGTAGTACTCTTCTGTTTTTTTCTTGTTTTACAAAGCTAGAACCAGAAAACACTTCCTTAACACTAAGAATGAGAACACCATCACAATGCTAGGGCAATGTATGACATATACAGTATGTTAGAATGCTAAACAAGTTAACAATTCCTTTAAGAAGGGAAATTAGAAGGTGTGACTGTCTTCAGTAGTTAATGAATAGTCAAGTCCCAGAAACATCACTCAACTGTTTTAAGGAGATACGCAGTGTGGTGACTTGCGTCAGTGCTCAATTAATAGACATTTATAAACCCCAGTCAGTAGCAGTGCTAAGCCTTGGGTTTTTTGCATGGGCTGCAGGACTTCTAAATCTATAGGAATTCCTGTATTTTTACAGGATGGAAAATGGAGTTGTCTGCAATGCAAAGTGTTACCATAGTCTGGTATTGTCTATACAGGAAAAAAGAACAATTCAGGTTTATTTATTAATTTTTATTTATTTACTGAAAACTTCAGAGAATACCTTTGAGCACAGGTACTCATTTACAAAGGTTCCACATCAAATACATAGTCAAAAATTATTACAATTACAATAAGCAGTTCCTTAGGCAATGCAGTTGAGTCAGGCTCAAAGCACTTAAGACAAATCAATTATTATATAATATTGGAAAAGTCCATACAGATCATTGTATAAGAAGTCACAGGATATGCGCAGAGAGAAACTATATGGAACAGCTTAACAGTTGCACTGCAATGATGGCAAAGATCTCCTAAACTGATTAATCTTGGGAAGATTCAGCAGAGAATCAGGCAGTTTGTTTAACCAGTTAGTGGTCCTGACAGCAAATGATCACTTGCCCAGCTAAGGATGCCAGAAGGGAGATGTATGGGCATCCTGACCATATTCCTGATGTTATATTGGCTGGAGATGGAATGGAAACAATTTGTTAAAGCAGGGGGTATTAGGCCCAGGAGTGCCTTTCTGACTAGCAAACAGATCTGGAACTTTATTCGGTAGGATAAAGGTAGCCAGTTAGTGAGTGCACAAAGGGTACAATTATGAGTGCTATTATTTGCACCAAGTACGAAGCAACACATCTTATTACAGATCAGCTTTACTCTGTTTGGCATTGTGTCACACACAGCTGCATACACATAGGGAAGCAAAAGTCTATAAGTGACAGAATGGAGCTGACTACAATAAGGCATCTAGCATCCCCAGTGAGATTGCTTCAGTTATGTTACAGGGTGCCTAGTCTTCTGTTAACTGTGGCCACTAGACTATCAACATGGGAGGCAAAAATAAGGTGTCATCCAGAGTTACTCCACAGTATTTAAAGGTCTCCACTAATAATCATTCTCATTACTGTTTATCAGTCTGTGTTTTGTTTATTTTAGAATTTGATGACTATACAGCGCTTTGATATTTATTGAAATTGTGCTTAATAAATAAACTTTATTATTATTATTACTATTATTTTGTCCCTGGCCATTTCAAATAACAAAGGGTGAAACTTTCCTCTCCTGTGGGAGACTAGAGAAGAGCATGGTCTTTGTTTTTTTGTAATTGAGGACCAGTTTGTCATTGGAGAACCAGCTTTCTAGTGACCCGAAGTTACTCTGAAGAGCAGCAGTGAGGCTGTCAAATTCAGGGTTTTTGGAACAGATGACAGCATGACTGGCATAGAGGGGCACATTGGCTGTCTGACAGGCATCATGCAGCTGATTTATGAAGAGGCCGAACAGGAGTGGGCCCATGATGGAGCCCTGGGGGACACCAAAAAATACTTCCCTGGTATCTGACAAAGAAGATCTTCACATGCTGGGAGCATTTGGTGAGACAGATCTAAAACCAGTCAACTGTGTTCTGTGACAAGCCCAGGCAAAGGAGTTAAGTAAGCGCTTATGGTTGACTAGGTCGAAGGCCTTAGTAAGATAGAGATATATAACTCCGATGAGATCACCACTGTCCAGGGCCTCACAAACATAGTTGGTGTATTCCAGCAGCACTGAGTTGGTGCTGTGTAGCTTTCAGAAGCCACGCTGATGTACACACTGGACACTGTATTTTTCAAGGTATGTGACAAGTTGTTCAGAGATTATTCTCTCGAAGGCCTTGGACGTGAGGAGAGAATAGAACTGGTCGGTAATTAGCATGGCTAGTGTGGTCACCACTTTCGAAAACTAGTGTAATCAGTGTGGCTTTTTCCACTTCTTGGGGAACTGCAAGTAGTATAGGGAAAAGTTAAAAATTCTAGAGACGGGATTGGAATTCCTGTAGCACCATGGCAAGAGTTTCACATCAACCAAATCGCTCCCACACCTAGTTTTGTTCAGTACCCTACTGATGCCTTCTGAGGTGTCTGTGATTGAAACAGCCTTAAAGAAGAATTTAGGGTACTTTAGTTCTGAGCCCACCAACTGGGAGGCTTCAGGACCAGGTTCCTTACAAGGGGTATGTGCAGGCTCAGTGGGGATGACAAAGGTTGTGTTGAAGTAACTATTCTGGTGGGCTCAAGGACCTCTTGACCCTCCCTCAGGAGCATTTGAGAAATGACTAACTCCCTTGCCAAGGAGCTCTGAAGCATAGTCCCAGACTCTTTTGCCACTGCTCCAGTTCAGGGTTTGCTGATCCTTATATAAGTCAGATTTGGCCTTTCTAATCATACTGGTGCAATTGTTGTGGGTTTCCTTGTACCTTTGCAGGCAGACAGAGAACAGTTTCCCTGGCCCTTGTCCCCAGATTGCCCCATCCCTCATGCAGGCAAGGAGTTTGGGGATGATCAATCCTGACAATGTTCCTCTTGCCATACTTTTTTTGTGCAAATTTATCACAGGCGTGTATGAACTCAGAAACAAAAAAGTCTATGGGCGAATCACTATTAGGAATGGCATCTAAGAAGTTCCATTCAATTTGGGCCAAGTACAATTTGATTTAGGCACCTTGTTTTTGTTTAGGACTCGAATGACTGGGATCCAGGGGGGAGGAGTGGGGATGACCATGTCTATTTAACTAACCACAGACACTGCACCGGGGAGTGGTCACTTAGGTATCTGGCAGAACTTTGACAACTTTAACCCTATCAGGGTGTGTAACAAGTACCCAGTGAAGTGGCATCATGGTGTTTGCTTTATAACTGGTTCTGGTGTTGTCAGTGACCATTTGGTGAGAAACAGGCTGGGCATCTTATTCCTGTGACCTGTGCTGGACTTAGCATTCCAATTAATGTTAAAGTCACCAGTAACAATGTATTTCCAGTTCTGATTGATTTACATGAAATAGAGAGTAAGTGACTCTATGCCGGATTTTGTTTACCTGCTGGGACATATATAGACAGGATGACAAGAGATTTGTGCCCAGGGAACAGGTGTTTCTCATATCACCAGACAGTCCTCATGCATTTCTAGTAATGTGATATACTGTATTCATGCAGGAAGTGTGAAACTATCTACAGTGGAGAGACCAGCAGAATAACTTCAGGCGTACTCCTGAAGATCCTTAATTTTAAGTTTTATTCAAGCAGATTCAGGATGTCATGGGATTAGAGGGTGAACAGGAAGGCTCCAGTAAAACGAATTTAACAGGATTCTTGGAAATTATAGCTGCACCTACTACTGCAGTGCCTCCTTTTTTACCCTGCATTAGAGGATGTTACCTTTGCAGCTTGGCACAGGCCTAGCACTTTGCTTGCTTGCAGTCTCTAGCAAGTCTGACAAGCAGTACCCTGCTGTATCTGTCAAGCCCTATTAAGCTGCAAATCCAGAAATCGATTTTGCAATCATCATGGCTGCTTATTATAGCTCTCAGACCATTGCATTGATGAGCACTCTCCCTCCTGACAAAGACACCAAGAGACTGAATGTCATACACCTCTGCCACCTTGGGGCTAAAATTTGCAAACTACCAGGCTTACTTGATGAAGTATCAAAATAGCCTGTGGAAATCTGCCATGACTACTATTTGGGCTCTACTAGATAGCTCGCAAAGACAGAACTTGCACGCCATTTTGTGTGCACCACTGCTGTTTTGCGCAGTTTTAGCCGCGACATTATGACCCCATGCCACATACGGCATCTGCCTGAGGAGGTGCTCTTGGCTCAGACTGACTGTCTTTGTGACTCACATATAGCAGACCATACCAACTGCCCCTTTTAGGGACTCCAAGTTATCTGGATCTGATGTGGATAATGCACTAAAAGACCTTCAATTATTCAAAATGACTCTGAGGTCTGTGAAGTCCTTGACCCCACAAAAAATAAAAAGAAGACATAGCAGAGATGCATTTTGGAGCCTTTGGGCCATGGCTACTATCCACAATCCACAATATTGTAGTCAAGGAGGCGGTCCCCCTACCACTGTTGGCCATTCCAAGGTGACCAAAGGATCCAGTTCCAGCAGCCCTGCCACCCCCAGCACCTCCTCACTCCCCACATCCTCCTCCCTCCACTGCCACCTCAGAGAGTACAAGTGGAGTGAAGGACCTTCCTTCACTTGCCAAGATGTAGGGATATCACCACAGATGAGTGGGTCTTGGAAACAGAGAAAGGACATGCACTGGAAATGTTGTCCCTCACTAGTGCACATTCCGCCTCCTTCTCATTATACTTTGGGCCACTTGAACCTGCTGAGAGAGGAAGTGTAGTCTCTACATCTAAAGAAAACAATTGAACCTGCCAACCCGCCCGGTGCAGGGGAGAGTGCCGACCTACGCTTGCAGCGTGACCCGGGTTCAGGAACAGACCGGGTTGCTGGATGGGCGGCTGCGGAGAAAGATAGAGCATCCCGCAACTGCTCTCCTTCTTTGGGGAGGTGGGAATGCGTTCAGTGCACTAGGGACACCTGGTGGAAGCCAGGTGCACCACAGCACCAACGCCAGCGCGATCGGAGGGGCAGGGCAGACACTGGCCATCATTGCACGTCCCGCCCCCATATCACGAGAGAGAAAAATCTCATTCAGCCTCCATGAAGCCAGCCTCTGGCTTCAATTAGCTCTCAGCTGGCTCCCCAGTCAGTCCCAGGTTTCGCGGGTACCTGAGGTCAGTGCCGTGACCCCACCCCCTGGGGGCAAGCCAGGGGTCTCGGGGGCTGAGCGCGGCTGGAGGTGGAAGCCAGGAAGCACCGTGACCGGTGGATGATCGGCAGTCAACAGTGGGGGCAAAAAGTAATAAATAAATAAAAAAAAGGAAAAAAGAAAGCAATTGAACCCCCCCCCCCCAAGGAAAGAAACAGGAGTTTTTATTCCAGATACTTTCTGGTCCCCAAGTTCTCAGGAGACCTTCATCCTGTATTGGACCTCAGAGATTTAAACAATTTAATTGAATACACACAGTTTCAAATGGTGTCTCTTCAGTTTCTTATCTGCCTACCGCAAACACAGGATTGGCTCTGTGCTATGGTCATGAAGGACATTTTTCAATACAATATTACCTCTTATTCTAGACTGTCACATTGCAACCTTGCTTATGGAAAAAGCATGGTCTGTAAAGATTTTTTGAAAATACTTAGAAGTTATTACAAATAACTGTATCTAACACATGAACTGTGAATTTAACAGTGAATACTTGCACTAAATAGATGAAATGAGGAATCAAAGTTTAAATAGTTTGCAGGGGAAGTTTTAAATATTCACAGAGATTTAATAGGATACTATAGACCCCAGTGCTATGATTTTGAGGGATTAGTGTGATAAGGGCTAGTATGATTACTTTTATGAACTATATTAAACTCTATTGTATAAGGGACCCCCCCAGAGCAAATGGCTGTTAAATTTGAATTTTTACCACCAACTGAATGTGCTTTCAGCAGTTTTATGGGTGACGGTGGCACAGCGGTGTTGTTTTATAAAGAGAGATATATATATCATTTGTATGTGAATATATATATACATATTTTTTTTTTAATTTATTGACAGGTATAAAACACAGTGGGCCTGATGAAGTGGCGTTCAGCCATGAAACGCTGCTCTTGTTTATGTGTTGTGAGAACAAATAAAGATTTAAAAAGGATTGATGATGCAGAGTTCTTCCTGTTTTTTTATGAACTATTGGTTTAATCTCTCAGCGGATGACCCAAGATTTGACTGTGACATGCTTTATTTAAAGGAGGTCAGCTTGGGCACTTTGTTCTTAAAAAATGAGCTATTAGGTTCTGGCAAAGCCTATGTCTAGTGGCCCAACATTTTTTTTTACAAAAGACAACACACTTCCCTGCCACACCCCAATTTCGTTCTAGTGATCCCCCTGCCCACCGACGATCCCCCCCACCCACCACCACCACTACAGTAAACTCAGGGGTTCAGAGTTTATTAGCCCATTTGAGAATATTTATCAGACAACAGAAACTGAAAAGTGTAAAAGGAACATCACAGATTACAGGGAGAATAGGGAGGGAATAGAGGGTTCATATGTGGCATTTGAAATCAGGGACATTTAAAAGATATCAACAATACTAATCAGACTTCAACAGCAGCGATAGCTTTGTGTCAATAGTATACAGACCTAGCAGATTGGAATACCACGACAAACAACCTTTTCAGAAGAACAACTACCCTCGGGGAGGGGGCGGAAAACAGGACACAAGTAAACCAGAAGAAAAAAGGATAGCACCAGGAAGTTTTTTACTGAGACCAATCAGGATACCACAGAGCAGGCGGGGTGGAGCAGGCTAGGGAGAGCACAACAGGCAACAGAAAAAACTGTAATCTTCAATCTATGTCACAAGGTGATCATAGAAATGGAGAAAAAATACTTAGAAAAGAACTCTCACTTGCACCCTCGAAAGAAATTAAACTTGATTTGACTGTTGATTTACAAAACTTCTACAGAAAACTAAGATTAGCTAACTCGTTTAGTGACAAGGCTCAGGAACATGCAACTAAAAAAATAAGCACTGAAACAAGCATTACGGAGAAAATTGACTTTTAACCCACCGGAAAGATCCGACACTGTAGAAAGTTACATTAAACTGGTAGAAAAAGAGGTGAAGGAGCTTGTGAAATGAAGAGACAATCCTACACAGGCAAAATATCACTGAACAAGACAGACAGGCATTACACCATCTAGAGAATGACAATAGTGATTAAAACTGCTGATAACTGGGGGGCGTAGAAACTTAACATTTTACGGCAGATAAGGACCACTTACTAGTCTGCCCATTTCCCTTCCTAATGCATAGGCTGCAGATCCTAGTTAACCAACAGCCTACTTCTTCCTACCCCTCACTAGAATTGCGTTATGTCTGTCCCATGCATTCTTGAATTTCCACACTGTTTTTGACTCCACTACCTCCTCAGGAAGGCTGTTCCATGCATCCACAACCCTCTCCATGAAAAAATACTTCCTTACATTACCTCTGAGCCATCCCCTTCCCCATCTTCAAATTGTGCCCCCTTGTTCTTGCACATCTCTTTTTCCGAAAGATGCTACCGTCTTGCACTCTGTTGATTCCCTTGATGTACTTGAAAGTTTCTATCATGTTCCCCCTCTCCCTCCTCTCCTCAAGTGTATATATATTAAGCTACTTTAATCTCTCTTAGTATGTTTTCTGGTGCAGACCCAGCACCATTTTAGTTGCCCTCCTCTGGACGGCCTCCAACCTATCTATGTCCTTGCAGAGATGGGGTGTCCAGAACTGGACACAGAACTCCAGATGGGGTCTCACCAACTGTCTGTACAGAGGGGTAACAGCTTCCTGTTTTCTACTGGTGATGCCTCTCCCTATGCATCCCAGTATCCCACCAGCCTTCCTTACTGCCTTCTCACATTGCTTGCCCACCTTAAGGTCATCGGATTTGACTACCCCCAGGTCCCTTTCCATTTCTGTTATTATCTCAACCCCCACTGTGTACTCTTCCCCTGGATTTTTGTTTCCCAGGTGCATTACTTTGCACTTCTTTGCATTAAATCTAAGTGAGCATACATTTGACCATTCCTCCAACCTTGCCAAGTCCCTTTGCATCCTCTCCACCCTACCTTCTGTATCAGCTCTGTTGCAGATCTTTGTGTCATCTGCAGAGATACTTTTCCTTGCAGTCCCTCAGCAATGTCACTTATAAAGACATTAAGGAGGACCAATCCCAGTACTGAACCCTGCGGTACCCCACTAGTAACCCCTCTTTCTTCAGAGTAAACTGAGTTTACTATTACCCTCTGTGTCCTGTTGTCCAGCCAATTTTTTACCCAGGCTACCATCTTGGGACCCACTCCAAGGCTGGCTAACTTGTATATTAATATTTTGTGTGAGACTGTGTCAAATGCCTTGCTAAAGTCTAGGTAGGCCATGTCCACAGTCCCTCCCTGGTCTACTACATTGGTCATCCAGTCAAAGAAATCTATTAGATTTGTCTGACATGACCTTCCTGCTATGAATCCATGCTGCCTTGGGTCCTGTGCCCCCACTAGCATCCAGGAACTCAACAATTCTTTCCTTCAGAAGTGATTCCATCATTTTCCCTACCACTGAGGTCAAACTAACAGGTCTGTGGTTCCCTGCCTCTGTCTTTCTCCTACTTTTGTGAAGGGGAATCACGTCTGCCCTCCTCCAGTCCTCCGGTACCACACCATCCTCCCATGATTTGTTAAAAAAGGGTAGTCAGTGGTGTCACTAGTTCTACTGTTAGTTCTGATAGAATTCTTGGGTGAATCCCATCAGGCCCCATTGCTTTGTTCACCTTCAGTTTTAAGAGTTCTTTCAGAACCCTTTCTTCTGGGAATGGGCTGCTATCGACCTCCCTATCCAGAGTGCTTCTATTATTCTATTTTGGTACCTCCCCCCTCCTCTTTTGTGAATATCGCAGAAGTATTCATTCAGTATCCCTGCTTTTTCTCTGTCATCCTCTGCCCACCCTCCCTTCCCTTTAGTAAGCCTCACTATCCCTTCCTTCAACTTTCTTTGCTCCCTAATGTACCTACAAAAGGTTTTATCCCCCTTCTTAACTGAGTTGGCTAACTTTTCCTCTGTTTGAGCTTTTGCTATTCTGACTACCTTCCCCACTTCCTTCTGATTTAACTGGTACAGTTCTCTGTTCTGCTCCTTCTGTGTAGGACTATGATATGGGACTAAAAAAAATACCAAACGGAGTGACTGATACAAGACAACTGGATGACAATAGGAGATATCAAACACTAGAACGGGACCCAACATCATACATATAGACTGGAATTAGGGGTTACTGGATTTGGGAATAGATATGGGGTGGACTACCAAGGAGGAAAAACAATGCAATACAGCCATAACCCACTAAGGCCTGTCTTTTATGCCCTCCCCAAGATGCATAAGGACCCTGGTACCAAGTCTACCACAACACATGACACTCCTGTCATAGAGTATGCATGGCGTAAACACCACTTTGTCCGACATAAATTGTCATACAGGCATAGGTCAGGAAGCATAGGCAGACCAGGAGAAGTTATAAAATTTGCAGGTAACACTTTATTATCAATAACAAAATGAAAAATAAAATTGTACAGGATAGCTCTTCCTAAAGGCACAACAAACGAAAATCGTTCATTGGACCGTCCCTCTTTCAATTTAAATCTCAATCTCTCTATATATCCCTACACAAAACATTGATGTTTTTATATACAATGACTTTTCCTGGCAGTTTAAACTCTGCACCCTGTTGTTCTAAAATTACATATCCTTTTTACAAACTGTCTCAAAACTTTGTCACTTTCCTTTCTGTGACCAGTCTGCAAGGTACATCTAGTTTTAACATATGCAACAAAATAATACATGTTGTCCCAGAGCTGGTTTTCAGTTGACAATTCTGTAAACAAGCTTGTGGAGGTCAAAATGCATCTCAAGGTCAACCCCCTGTATTATAGATTGTTATCTTCTGAAGACACTCATATAGCTTTTTGTAGTTATTTTAACAATATAAGTATATACATTTGCAAACCAAGGGATCCCAGTTTAACATAAAGATTCACATGTTTTTTAACCTCAGAGAAGTAAAGAAAAAAAGAAAAGAATATTTTATTTATTTATTGAAATGTTTCATCAGGAAGGGACAAGTTGCTCGTCTCCCGGTGCGACCCGGGGGTGGGGGGTAAGGAAACATGAGGATAGTTTACAGAGATTTGGTACACAACATAAATTTACTGTACATTACACTCAAATAATTTGAGCAGACTGTACAGGAGTAATGAAACAGTAGGATGATAACGGTTTTGAACTAGATAGATACTACGCCAACGGTTTAGACATACACTAAATGACACATTACTGTATAGCAAGAAAATGGGCGAATAGAATTGTTGTAGTTTGATCTAGTGAGCAGTAAACACAGGCAGAGCAGGTTGGCTAAGGTATAACAGAAGTGCAAGTTAACCACAAATGCAGTAGAGATTAGGGCAAACAAATAGTGTAGTTGCCATATTGGTCCTTGTCAGAAAACATTCAGAAGCAAATTATTTGATACCTTTTATTGGACCAACATAGATGTTAGAAAAAGAACAAAGTGCTCTAGCTTTTGGACCAACCACGTCCTTCTTCAGAAGCTTTATGACAGTTATTTAGAAAATCCCATACTATTAACACCCAGATAATGTTGAAAAAACAGAAATAATTCTCACTGGTTTAACATGTACATTTAAAACATAACAGAAAATTACATCAGAGAAGTTAATTAACACCAGTATTCTTTTAGCTGATGAGCCTCTGAGGGGCAAAGGTTATCAAGAAATATCAACAAGCAGAGAGTTCTTCTCACATACATTTTAAAATGTTTCAGTATGCTTCAAGAAAGCATTCCACTGATAAAAAAAAACCTTGGGATACTATTCTCACTAATACATGTAAGATGAGTTTACAGCTTTTATTGCAAGTGTCCTTGTGTTTTAAAGAACAGACAATGAAAGGCAAAATGCTGAAATGAGGCCTAACTGCAAGTTGAAAACAAGCCCCAAATTAAACATACACACATATACATATATTCATACATATTCATATACATATATGACATACAGAGTGTTTAAATTTGAAGTTTACTCAAAGTGAGCAATTGTTTTACACAAAATATTATTTAGAACTTAGCTTGAGACATTTTCCCCAACTATGCTCTCAACCAGTTAATACATTACATAAGTTTTAAAGCCTTCAGTGTTGTAACATGATTTAATACATGATAATGTAAATTGTCAGTGTAAGTGCCAAATGAAAAAACAAAACTACTTGTCAAGGACCCCCAAGAAAATGAGACCATGGGCCTGATATGTGCAGATTTCAACACAGTGTCAGTGTATAACAAACACGTACGGAATCAGTCTAAGGAATCTAAATAAAACTCATAGGAATTAAATCCCCAGCCCCCACCTTTTTCCCCTGGGAAAGACAACTAGTAGGAATGAGATATACTCTATGTACAAGAGTCCTAATACATCATCATTCACACCAATCTTTGCAATATTTACCCAAAGGAATTAAACCTTTTATGAACCCCCAAGTAAATGAAATATGCCTCTTAATATGAACAGATTTAAAAATGTGACAGTATGTAATGCAACCACTGACAACTAACTAGT
Source organism: Neoceratodus forsteri (assembly GCA_016271365.2). Taxonomy (NCBI): domain Eukaryota; kingdom Metazoa; phylum Chordata; order Ceratodontiformes; family Ceratodontidae; genus Neoceratodus; species Neoceratodus forsteri. The sequence goes on from CM057456.1 coordinate 878,968,399, forward strand.
AGAAGGAAGTAAATGCTCACTATATATGGAGCACTACGAGTCCTAGCCACTAACATCATTATGTCACCTGCATGAATAAAAGCCTACCTCAATATCACCACAATAACCATACCCACTATATCCACATAAAAATTGCCCCATGCCACACTCCCCCTACACATACATGTGCACATATACAGCACACATACACCAATACACAAATAACACACATACAACAAACGAAACACAAACACATACACCCACAACACAAACACACACAGTGTTAAAGTGAGAAGCCAACATGTAGATAACCAGAAACTAACAAACTCAAAGGCTCGCTGAAGAACTAAGGTATTCATGCCCATCTTTTAAAGTAAAGGTCTGTGTGTTAAGTAGGGTGGGTGAAAGTTAAGTATTTGCTTTTAGAACTTCCGCAAAATTTCAGAAATTTTGAGGAAAGTGTAGAACTTTCGCCATTGGCAAAACTGGGATTTTCTGTGGATTTTCAGAGAGTTATGCAGACTTTTTTTGTGAACTGTGAAAAAATGTAAATAAACTGTGGAATTTATTTGATCCACAGTTTAATGAACTGTCAGTGAATGAGCACCTGTTTGTACAACCATACGATCATTCACTGACAATTCAGTGGGCCACTGGTAGTGGATGAGAAAGGAGTGCTGCGCTGGTGGCCCACTCAGGGGCAGGGTAGGGAGGGGAGTGGGGTGGTGGCAGATGAACTATCAGGGTGGTGGTAGGAGGGGGGTCCAATAGACACCAGGAAACTGGGATTATGTTTTTTTTTTTTTTTTTTTTATAAGGGATCTGGGATAGGGAGGTCCACTAGACACCAGAGAATACTGGGAATAGAGGGGAATCAGTTGGTGGACTGCCGGCTGTTTATTTGTGGATTAGATTTAGGAATCCAGGATAGGGAGGGGGGTCCGCTAGACATCAGGGAAATAAAATGTTTTGGGGGCCATGATCGGTGGGTGGGCCACTAGAAATCATAAGGGTCAAAGGAAGGGATTGGAGATATTTACTGGGACCCCTGATCAGTGGGGGGTGGATTAATGAATTAAACTGCAATTAAAAAAGCCTCAAATTACCACTGGCAGTGATCCTTTCTGCAGATTTTTTTCCCCCGCGGTTTAATAAGTTAGCCCACAGTTTTTTATATTTTTTCTGCAGTTTTAAGGTGGAATTTCCACAAATGTTCCAAAAATGATTTCCGAACTTTTGAGGAAGCGAAATTCGCACTTTCGCTGAAATTCTGCCAGCGGAAATTTTGTTTTTTTTGCACATCCCTAAGTTTAAGTGGAATAATGTGTCATATAACCCACATCAATGTTCATTCCATCTACCACCATACTGAGAAGTAAAATAAGCCTAATTTTAGAAGCCCATCTCTGAAATGTCCTTTTAAGACCATCACAGACATATCTGAAATTGAGTGGCCATCCTGGGAGAAGTGTTGCGCTACTGGTTTGTCAGTCATTTCATATTAATAGAATGCCTACGTGAATTCATTCTAGTGCTGAGTTGTTGCTTTGTCTCCCTCTCATAACCTGTGCAAGGACATTTCTTGCATTGGATGAAATAGACAACATTACTTGATGTACATGTATAATTCTCCTGTATCCTGTAATTGTCTGTTTTGTGCTGTAACTACACAATCTGAAGTGGAAATGAGCTTACACATCTTACATCTGTGTTGATGACAGGGTTGTGTACCATATGATGTCATGGTATTCTGTTCAGGTTCAAGTTGATTCCTTATAATCAGGTTGGCTAAATTAGGGGGTTGTTTAAAAGACAGTAGTGGTAGTTCTTGAAAAATACAATTAAGGGTTTCATCCTCACTAATTATTGCATGGATATTCTTAATAATCTTACCTAGAAGTTCACGGTCAGGATGATACATGACTACTAAGGGTATTCTGTTGGTAGTGGTCCTTTCCTAATATTGCAGTAGTTGTTCTCTTGGGACCTGTGTTGCACATTCCACAGCTCTGTCAATTTCTCTGGACGAGTGTCCCTGCTCAATAAAGGTGTTTTTCAACATTGCTAAATGTGTGTTTCTGTCTTCCTCATTGGAGCATAAGCAGTCATACCAAAGTGCTTGACTACACAGTGGTAGCCTCAGACATTGCAATCTATTTCCAGATATTTCGCAAAATATCTTAAGAGTTTCTCTCTGCTGTCCCTACTGTTTAAATGGAAAAAGCATCAGATATTTCTGGAAATATCACAGAAATTTCCGGAAATAGCTTGCAGTGTCTGTGGCTACTACTGTACATAATTTTTTTTTTGTGTGGCTCGGGTGATTACTTTTCCTGTGTAAGTACCTCTGTCTGTTTGTTAGTTTCCTGTAAATACAGGTATGTAGGGTTCCATCCTTGATAGTGACAGTGCTATCCAGAAAACCTACACTGGTGGCAGAATATTCCAGGGAACTTTATAGTTGGGTGGATGTTATTAAGTTCCTGATCACAATTCTTAAGTGGGTCAGCGCCCTCTGTCCAAATTTAAAAAAATCATCAATATAACAGAAATAAGCGAGTGGTTTATGTGTACAGTGCCTTAAAAAGTCCTCCTCCAAATTCGACATAAAGAGATTAGCATACTGTGGAGCCATCCTGGTACCCATTGCTGTTCCCATAGTTTGAACATGATGTTTCCCATTAAAGCTGAAATTGTTATGTGTCAGAATGAATTCAGTAAGTTGACCCACGACTCCAGGGTTGATGTTGTGGTCCAACCCTTTCTCATGCAGGTATTTAAAGCAGGCTGAAATGCCATCTGTGTGTGGAATATTAGTGTAGAGGGATGTTACCTCCATCATGGCTAAAAGGATATCCGGTGGTTAGTTTTTATAACCAGAAAGTTTACGCAGGAAGTGTGTAGTGTCCTGGATGTAACTATCCCTTTGTATAACCAGTGGTTTTAAAATAGCTTCTACAAACCCTGCTATCCCCTCTGTCAGGGTACCTTTACCAGAGACTATGGGTCTACCAGGCTTATGTATTTTAGGAAGCATGAGATTAGGGGTCAGCCGTAACAGAAGTTCAAGTTAACTAGAAGTGCATTAGAGATTAGGGGTCAGCCATAGCTAGGGCTACGTAAGGGGGAGAAGGGAAGTTGAGAGAGAGGTAGGTATGTCAGTAGGCAGAGAAACGGGGTGGTGGTGAAAGGGGATGGAACAAGGAGTCAAAGGAAGAGGTTAGGATGAGACGTTAAACCGAGGTCCCATCTGCTTGGATTGGTGGTAGTTCAGGTGGATGTTAAATATCCCATGGCGCTTATCGAAAAGAGCAGGGGAATTTCCCCAGTGTCCTGGCCAAATTTCCCTCATTCACTAAAAATACCACCAACAGCTTAATCTAGTTCAACGTCAATTGGCATTCATCTGTATCCTCCTCCCCCCACCGGGTCGTACCTGAAAATAGGCAGGATTTATCTAGTGCACTTAACCGGTCAACAAAAACTAAATAAAAAATAAAAAAGGTTAGCTGGGGCCTGACCCCCTCCAGTATGCTGAGGACCCTGCCTGCACAAGGCAGGGGTTAAGCACAACAGGAAGGGAGCAGTTTGTGGCAGCGAGAGTAGAATACAGTAGGAGGGAAGCAAGGGGAAATAGGCTTCGGAAGTACAGAAGAGAGGCTGAAGGTGAGAGAGAGAAGAGAGGCCGGGATCCTAGCCCTTCAGGATGTAGAGAACTGGAGGGAAGAGTTGGGTTAATGGTGTAAGGATAGGGTAGGGTAGGGACTGGCTCTTGGTACAACTTTGGATGATAGAGAAATCACAGTAAGAGAACAATGGAAGGTCTAAAGGGAAGGAATGCTGTTTTTTAGGTGGGTGGGGTAGAGCTGTAGCAGGGGCATTGCATGGGTACTGAGAGGGGTAGGGTTTGTCGGGCTTAGAGGAGGGAGTTAGGGAAGGTTGTAGCCAGAACAGCTAGGTGCAATGAAGTTTTTAAGGGTGGAGCTGATGGAATAGTAGGAGGATGAGTGACAAATTTGAGGGGGAAGGAATTCCACTTTTTGGGAGACAGTGAGAATAACTGGATTGGCCGATGAGGGTGGCTCTACGGGGGACCAGCAGAGTATGGGAGTCGAATGATCTAATGGAGTGAGAGGAAGTGCGGGTGTACTAAATGAGGGGGAGAGGTAGGAAGAGAGTTCACCCAGCCAGTGCTTGGAGGTGAATTTAGTGCAGTGGGAGAGTCATCCATTTGTAAGAGAGGGGAAGGATAGGGCATGACAGAGATCACAGTGGTGGGTGTGAGAGGGAGCATCAAGGATAAAATGACAGAAGGAATTGAAGAGGGTATCCAATCTGGCCAAGGAGGACTTAGGAGCAGCACCATAGACTACATCACAATAATCAAAGATGGGCAGGATCATCTTCTGAACAATTTCACACCTAACCGTAGAGGGGCTACAACAATGGTTCCTGAACAGGGCACCAAGCTTGGGTCATGTTTTTTCTGGGATGGCGTCAATATGACTGGAGAAGTTTAGGTGTTGATCCTGCCAAACTCCTAGATACCTGAAGGAGGCTGTGTCCTCAAGTAAAGTCCCATCAAGGGTGTGGAAAGAGGGCAGGCAGTGAAACCTAGAGAGTCCTTGCCTTGTGCCAAAGGTCATGGAGACAGTCTTCTTCGCATTGAGAAAAAGTTGATGGTTAGCAAACCAGAGCTGAACCTTGTCAAAGTCTTGCTGCAAGTTGGATGTAACCTCAGTTGGGCAACAGCCGGATACATACAGGGCTGTATCGCCGGCATACATGTGTATGGCGGAGACAGAGGAGCAGACAGATGGAAGATCGTTTAGGAAGATGGAGAATAAAAGGGGCCCTAGCACTGAGCCCTGAGGGACTCCAGTATTATTACAAACAGCAAATGAAGGACGGCAGATAAACTGTGGGACCATAACAGTAGTCAGTTCCTATGTGCCACAAGAAAAATGTGACTGTGCAAATAGACAGACAAGTGGCAGAACAGGAGAAGACAAAACAGATCCTTGCTTTTAACTCTCTCCGTGTAACAAATTGGATAGGTTTTACCCATCCCTGTCACACACACACACACTCAAAGAATGAATCTTTTTTTCCTAAAAAAAAAAAAAAACTGATTTCAAAAACCTTCTTTTCTCTTTTAACATTACCTTAAAACATATACAGGTCTCTGCATATCCAGTATCCTTTCTTGTAACACCTTTTACAGCAAACATTTCTGTTAAGCACACAATTTATTTTCAACCTTCTGAATTCTCAATTCCTGGATGGTATTTTGACAGAAAAACAGCACTGATGTTCTCTTTTTCGGATTTGTGCATCACTTGGAATTTAAAGAGCAGGTTTCAAGTCGCAATACTTCGTTCCCCTCCAACATGTATGGAGATACCTTACTCTTCGGTTTAGAGATGCATCCAATATTCACAATTTTTTTTCAGGCTATATTTTGTGAAAAATCACTCGAAAAAGAGCTCTGTGCTGTTAGTATCCAAAATGCTTACATTCCCCGACTCAAAGCCGTGCCCCCACACTTCTATATTTTATGATGTCAGAACCAGAAGGGCACTGGGGCGCGCTCCATAGACTACAATGGGGGCTATTTTCAGAAGCTTTTTTAAATTCTTTTAAGCAACGATTATTTGAAAGGAATGCCACCGCTCAACTAACAAGGACTTTGTTATTTGAGCGGTGGCATTCCTTTCTAAAAATCGGCACTTGAAAGTATTAAAGAAGTCTGGCTAACAAAATCCCTGGCCTCACAGCCACTATAATAGAGGACTAGATTTAGTGGCTGTGATGGAAACTTGGTTCTCAGGAAGCCAAGGATGGGACATGGCCACTCCTGGATTCAATATGTATGGGAGGGACAGAAAAGGGAAAAAAAAGAAAGGGGGGTAGCACTGTATATCCAGTAGAAAATCAAAACCACAGAAATCCAGGGGACGCTAGGTGGCACTGAGGTACTGTAGGTAACAGCTGAGATGGGGAATAAGGTAGCCATTAGGTTAGGAGTTATCTACAGGTCCCTGTCATAGGGGGAACATGGGTACAAAGAAACACTGGAGATGATGTATAAAATGACAGACAAGGGTGAGGCAATTATAGTAGGGGACTTTAACTCACCAGTCATATACTGGGGTTCTCAGACAGCATCAACAGCAAGAGGCAGGGACTTTGTAATGGCCCTACAGGGGGCAGGGCTAAAACAACGTGTTGATTCACCAACCAGAGGTGAAGCTGTCTTATACTTGGTTCTGACCAATAGTAACAGGGTAGAAAGGGTCACAGTAGGGTGCCATCTTGGCAACAGCGACCATCGTATGGTCAGTTTCCAAATCAACACAACTATGGATACCAGCCATTCCAAGATCAGAGTTTTGGACTTCAGAAAGGCAGACTTTTCTAAAATGAAAACCAGCCTAGTAGAGAAACTCAGGCATGGGGGGGGGATATGGGAGAATCTCAAGGGAGCTATCAAGGAGGTAACCAAGCAGAGTGCTAGGAGGATCAGTAAGGCAAATAAGAGAAGGAAACCCCTCTGGTTCTCCAAGGAGGTGGCTACTATAGTAAGGGAGAAAAGAAAGGCCTACAAGGCATATAAGGCATCAAACAAGGATGAAGACAGGGAAACTAACATAGTTGCACAAAGGGAAGCAGGAAAAGTAATACAAAAAACTAAAGCTCACACCAAGCTAAGGATAGTACATGGTGTTAAGAGTGGGAGACAAAAACTTTTTTAGGTATTCAAGAGATAGGAGAAAGACTAAAGGAGGAATACTGAGGCCAGCAGTTTCGGGAAGGGGACTAATAGAGAAGGACAAAGAGACAGCAGAAGTCCTAAATAAATATATCTGTTCCTTGCTCTCTTGGAAGAATGCAGGGGAGAGACCAAACCTGCAAAGTAGCTGCACCCAGGAAACAGAGGTAGACTCAAGCCCCTTCACAGGGGGACAAGTCTTGGAAACCCTAAATAAATTAAAGGTGGACAAGGCCATGAAGCCAGGTGAGATTCACCCAAGAGATCTCAAGGAACTGGGGAGTGTGACAGCAGTGCCCCTGACAGAGCTCTTCACTAAATCACTGGAAAGCAGGAAAGTGCCTGAAAACTGGAAGAGGGCGACAGTAGTTCCACTTCACACAGCAGGGAACAGGCTGGAAATTACCGTCCAGTGAGCCTCACATTGGTGACATCTCCTGATGAAAGCCCCAGTGCTCAGCTGAAGCACTGAGAGAAAGTATCTGTGAACTTAATACATTTTCATTTATGGGTGGAAATCCTACCCCTGGATCCTACTTTTCTACCAGGGCAAATGGACTACAGGTTTCAAAGGTGGCTTCGGAAGGACTTTGTCCATACTAACCAATTTTATCGTAATGGAGTGTTTAAATTCTTTGTGGAATTACAAGTCAAATTTCACTTAACCCAGGTAGATTTTTTACAGGTACCTACAGATTCGTAGTTTTCTTGGAGGGACGGTGGGTCTCACGGTTGCCCCCCAACCCTTACCCCCTGTCCTTGCCTTTCTTTGACAAATACAATCCCAATCCTCCTTAGCACATCTGGTCTCTAGATTGTATGAAGCCCTTACTGACCTTCCATCTTCTTTGATGGATGTCACTCAGTTGTCATGGGAGGCAGAGCTGTAAATGGCCTTGTCTCCCGAGGACTGGCTTGGTATTTGGAGATGGCAACATCAAATTGCAGCCTTATATAACTGGAGGGAATATGGCTGGAAAATAGTCACCCGATACTTTCGTATGCCGCAGATCATGGCTAAATATATGTCCTCACGAGACTCCTCTTGTTGGAGGCAATGTGGTTATGACCTATCAACCCATACATGCCTTTTTTTTTTTTTTTTTTTAAATCAGGAGACACACACTAAGCTGAAAGATTGTTTACAGGTGTGATCTGGGAGCACAAGGAAGTTAAGTGACTTGTTCAGGGTCACACAGTATGCAAGCGGGACTGTGGGATTCAAACTCCGGTCTCCAGGTTTGCAGCTCAGAGCCTTAAACCACTGCAATATACTGCCTCATAAAATGTTGGTCCTGTCCAATTATTGCTTAGTGTTTGTGGGAGGTGGATGGGACTATGGGTGAGTTATTTCCCACATTGGGACCCCTAACTCCAGAACTTGCCATCCTCTTACACTTCCCTCCCCAGTTTAAAGAAAGACACCAAACTTATTTGCTAAGCATACTTTTATTAGCTGCCAAAAAAACGATCACTAGACTGTGGTTACAGTCCACTCCCCCAACTATTAAACAGTGGTAAGACACCATATGTGACATCTACCTAATGGAAAACATGATGGCTAAACTGCAGGTCAGGACAGCAACACTTATGAATAGATGGACTTCCTGGTTGCTCCTTATTGCTACCCACAGACCCGAGATGGTACCATGATGCAGATACATCTGGGAGTGTGTGTGTGTTGTGGGGGGATGATCTAGTCCGATCACACCATTCTCTTGGATGTATATTTAGATTTTTGAGATACTGCATCACACATGGAGACATATGTCCCTTCCCTTCTATTCTGGATATGTCCCCCTATGATCCTTCTTCCAGGCCCTAGATAGACTATGCTTTTTGGTTTTTGAATTCTTAGCACTGCAGAGATGAATCTGTAACCCTGAAATATGTATGTGAAATGGTTATTATATGATATGTACCACTAATAAGAATGTGTACATTTTGTATTTATTTGATTAATGTTATATGTTTAGATGTAACTAAGTGAAATATAAACAGGACTATCTTGAGAACAGGATTGTATAATCCTAATGATTAGAATTTCCTGTATAAAAATAAAGTTTTCATCATCATCAAGAACTTCAATAAAAATCTAAGTCACACAAAAAAAAAATACTTTTTTTTTTATTTTATTTATTTATTTATTGAAATCTAGGATTACAAATACCTTTGAGCAGGAACTGCTCATTTACAAAGGTTCCACATCGAAGGAATGGGGGGTATACATACATACAAAGGTTAACATAAAAATACATAGTTACACAATAAAAAGAAGTAAGAGACAGGCTTAGGAAATTCCAGTAATTCAAAATGTGCCAAATGTTAGGAAGCATGACATACCAGTCAAGGGCAATCTTAGAAATAAGTGCTGCAGGTGAGAGGGAAGGTGGTAAGCAGGCAGAAAGGCCATTGTCAGAGGGTAGAGGGTGAGGGTAAGAGCTCTAAAGGGGAGGGATAAAAGTCAGGAAATGCCCGGGGGGAGGAAAGGGAGAGGGGACAAGAAGAAGAAGAAGAATCAACATTTATATAGTGCTTTTCATACATCCAAAGCGCTTTACAAGCAATGCTAGACTGGTAGTGAAGTGACTGAATGTGTGGTGGCGGCCATATCGCACATCATCACCCACACACAGCCTGAATAATTGCATGAACCGGTTTATGGGAAGGGGAATGTTGGCCAGGACACCTGGAATGTTCCCTACTCTTTGCGAAGAGTACCCTGGGTTCTTTTACTTCCACCTGGACACCCACCAGGACAACACCAGGATAGGCAGAAGGGACCTCGTTTTAACGCCTCATCCGAAGGACGGCACACCCCAGCAGTACAGCACTCCCCAATACTGCACTCAGATACCAGCGATATTTAGGTGCAAGTCCAATCTTGATGTGGGATGAGAACCCACAACCTCCTGGTCCAGAGGCGGATGTGCTACCAACTGAGCCACGCTGACACCTAGGGGGTAGGCAGGTAGAAGGGGGCAAGGCGGGGAGAGGTACAGTAGCTGTCAAGACTGAAGTGGATGGCAGTGAGCTGTGGGCCCCTGATTAGGCGAGGCAGTCATAACGACAAGGTGAAATGAGATGAAGTCGGAGTTGTCTCTTAAAAGGGCCAAGAGCAGCAGCAGTGAGAGTTTCTTTGTTGAGAGTATTGTACCACTGTGGTGCTCTGTGGGTAAAGGCCCTCTGGCTCATGGTAGTCCGGCATCTGGGGACAAGGAAGGTTAGTTGTTGTGAACTTCTAGTTCGCTGGGTGCTATGGTGATCAATGAAGAGCTTTTCAATGCCCAGGGGCATGACCCCGAGGAGGACTTTTTGGCTAAGAGGCAAGTTTGATACTGTATCCGGCTGATGAGAGGAAGCCATCCTGCCCGAGTGTACAGGTCACAAGTGTGTGTAAGTCGGTCAGCCCCAGTTAGCAGCCTGCATGCTTTGTTGAGTGCAACTGTAATTCTGCGGAGGCATAGCCATAAATTGCTAGCCCATAATCGATGATGGAGGTGACAGAGCTGTTGATAGCCAACCGGAGAGAGCCAGGAGTCATGCAGTGTTTGTGCCTGTAGAGCAGGCCTATACAGATGTTGGTGGCTTTGGCGACAGAATCTATGTGCCGATGGTAGGAGAGTGAGCTGTCCAATGTGACACCTAGGTATTTAAAATCAGGAACGTGTTCAAGTAAGGTCCCTGTTTGGTTTAGGATGGTGAGGTCATGGGATTTGTACTTGCCCCTAGCTTTGTAGAAGGTCATAACCTTCGTTTTGCTGTAGTTCATGACCAGTTTGTGTGACTTGAACCATTCTTTGATGCGCATGAATTCAAGCTGTAATTGTTTCTCGAGGTGCTCTGCGTTTTGGTGGTTGGTGAACATGACTGCATCATCAGCATAGAGCAGTAATTTCTGGTAGCAGACACTGGGAAGGTCTTTGAAGAAGAGGCTGAAGAGTAGTGGCCTCAGGATGGACCCCTGTGGGACCCCTGAAAGGGCTGACTTTTCTTCCGAGGTGACACCAGCAATCCTAACCCGCTGGACCCTCTCCCCAAGGTAGCTTGAAATCCAGAGCAGCGCTTCATTGGACAGCCCAATGTTTGATAACTGCTTGAGTAGGAGTGGTTCACAGTATCAAAGGCTTTCCTAAAGGTCAGTGAATACTGCCCCTACACAGTTTTCTTGACCAAGCATGGTATGGATGAAGCCCGTGAATTCTAATAGTGCAGTAGTATTTATTTGCAATAAGACTGGTATCAGAGCGTCTTTCTGAATTTTGGAGTGCTAATACCTTTTTCTCCTTCATGTATCATTGGGACTAGCCGCCTGTCTTACAGCATCCCAGGAAAAACCCTGTGTTGCACCTGCCTCCTTGCAAAGCCTAACGCTGGTGGTAGGGAAACTGAAGGAAACACTGCTCAAGCAAAGAATAGTAGCACATCTGTAATCCTGCAGGCAACAGGACCCAAAACAGATTGGTTTTACAGCTGGAAGGTCATGCCAGACAAACCTGGTCGACTTTTTTGACTGGGTAACAAAGGCAGTGGACCAAGCAGGAGCAGTGGATATGGTCTATCTGGACTTTAGTAAGGCCTTTGGCTCGGTTCCACATAGACCGCTGGTAAAGAAGCTGGACCACATCGGCGTAGGTAAGGAAGTGATGGGCTGAGTGAGCAACTGGCTGAAGGGAAGAACACATCGGGTGCAGGGAAATGGAGTGGTATCGACAGAAAGGGAAGTGACTAGTGGAGTGCCTCAGGGGTCGGTGCTGGGACCCCTACTCTTCAATGTGTTCACAGCCAACATCAGTAATGGATTGGAAGAGAAGGTGTGTATGTCTGCAGAAGACACCAAGATCTGCAACAGAGTAGACACTCCCAAAGGAGTCAAGAGCATGGAATCAGACCTGAGGAAACTCAAGGAGTGGTCAGATGCCTGGCAGTTGAAGTTCCAATGCCAAAAAGTGCAAGATCATGCACTTAGGTAAGGAAAACCCCAAGGTGGGATACTACCTGGGAGGGAAGCAGCTGGTATGCACCAACCAGCAGCAAGACCTATGAGACATTATATCAGATGACCTAAATATGGGGAAACAGTATGAAAAGGTGGCGCTAAAGGTGGCGCTAAAGGTCAGTGGTATGGTGTGCTGTATAGGAAGGGGAATCACAAGTCACAGAAGAGAGCTGGTGCTGCTACTTTAGCATATTAGACATAAAACAGCATGGCTTTACCACGGGTAGATCATGCAAAACAGATCCAATAGACTTTTTCAACTGGGTAACCAAAATAGTGGATCAGGGCGGTGCAGTAATCGTAGTATACCTGGACTTCAGCAAAGCTTTTGACTTGGTCCCACATAGAAGGCTACTAAATAAGTTAGACAGCAAGGGGTAGGGCAACAAGTGGTGAACTAGACAGAGAGCTTACTTAGCACAAGGACACAGAGGGTACTAGTAAATGGCTCCTCATTAGAAGAAAGGGGATAGAAAGAGTGCCACAGGGGTCGGTCCAATACTCTAATATTTTTATTAGTGACATATCTGAAGGCCTGGAAGGTAAGGTGAGTTTGTTTGCAGACAATACGAAAATGGGCAACAGGGTAGACACTCCAGGAGGAGTGGGAAGATGAAGGCTGACCTAAGGACTCTGGAACTATGGTCAAAAACATGGCAACTAAACTGCAATGCAAAAAAATGCAAGATCATGTACCTTGGAAGAGGAAACCCGGGAGAAGAATACTACCTAGGAGAAGTAAAACTGGAATCCACTAAGCAGCAAAGAGATCTAGGAATAATTGTAACAGATGATTTGAAAATGTCCAAGCAATGTGAAAAAGCAGCACTAAGGGCAAATGGCATGCTGGACTGCATAGGAAGGGGGATTACCAGCAGAAAAATAGAGGTCATCTTGCCACTATATAGATCATTGGTGAGGCCACACCTGGAGTATAGCATCCAATTCAGGAGACCGCACCTTAAAAAGGATATGCACAGGCTGGAAACAGTACAAAGGAGAGTAACAAAAATGATACAGGGAATGTGCTGGAAAACATATGACAAATGGTTGTGGGACCTAAACATGCATTCCCTGGAGCAGTGAAGGGAGAGGGGAGACATGGCAGAGACCTTCAACTTCCTAAATAGAATAAACAAGGTATAGGTTCAGGATCTATTTCAGATCAAGAATCACACCAGAATCAGGGGGCATGATATGAGGCTGGAAGGGGGCAAATTCAAGGGCAACACATGCAAGTTCTTCTTTACGGAGAGGGTGGTAAATGCATGGAACGGCATTCCATGGGGAGTGATGGAGGCAAAAATGGTGGGAACTTTCAAAAATGCTTGGGATAGGTACAAGGGCACCATAACATTGAACAGCAGTTAAGGAAGGAGGTAGGAACATGGGCAGACTAGATGGGCCATATGGTCCCCTTCTGCCATCACTTTCTATGTTTCTTTGTGACTCCATTGCCCATTTCACAGCAAGGCATTATTTTTTAATAGTAGAGTACTACTTCTCTCTGTTGTGCAGTTTTCTACTGATAAAACAAAATAGGATGTTCCATTCCTTCTATAGTCTGCCTCAGGACTGCAGCTAGGCCTACCTCTGATGCATCTCTCTGTAATAGGAACTGTTTCTCAAAGTCTGGACTTCTTAAAAGAGGGGCTGAACGTAATATAGCTTTGGTGACCCAAAAAGCCTCATCACACTATGGGGACTATTTCACATTATTCAAGTATCACTTCCCCCATGAGTTCAGTATTGGGAGTAGCTAACTGGGCAAAGCTGGGAACAAATCTCTGTTCGTTAGTAATCAGCCAGACCAAAAAATTATCTTTGTTTTAGGGACAGGACTGTTAAATACAGCTTCTATCTTGGATATCTCTGGCTTTACATCTCCATTTCCCAAAATATAACTCAAATATCTGGTTTTCTGCAAGCCTAATGTACACTTGGTAGGATCAATGATCAGACACACATTTTGATAAATTGAAAACACTGCTTGCAGGTGTTCCAGGTGGCATTTCCAGTCTGGAGTGTGCACCATGCCATTATCCAGGTAAACCACACAATAACCAGTGTGAGGGGCTAGAATGTTGCAGGTGCCGCATATGTAAACCAAATGGCATAGTGGTGAACTGACAGAATTGAACTGGATTGTAAAATGCAGTTCTGTTTCTGGATTCTTTAGCTAGGTGAATTTGCCAGTAACCCTTTGTGATATTGACGGCATTAATGTACAATATTTGGCACTTCCCAATCTTTTTCACCAAATCATCTATCCCGGGCATAACGTAGCTGTCAAATATGGACACTTGATCAAGTTTCCTAAAAGCAAGGCAAATTCTTAACCCCTTTCTTTTTTATTCACAATCGCCACTGCTGATGACCACAAGCACTTCTTGATTTCTCAGTGATAATAACTAAGTCTTTCATTTTTGTATTTCCTTAACCACATCTGCTCTTAATCGCTCTGGTAATCTGTATGTCTTATCTAATATGGCAAACATTCTCGGTCACTATTACATGCTCAATCCATTTTGCTCAATCTGGCTCTGTAATAAAAGTACTTTTAAAGGAAAGCTGTTAAAATTTTCAACTCCCCAAAGGCTTACCCCTGATTAAACGTTTCGTATGGAAAAGCCTTCATTTTTTTTTTTTTTACCTGTTTTATCTCCCCGACCCGGGACCCCAACAGACATGCATGTGTGCATGCGTGGAGGAACATGTCAGGTACCGGCTTGGCCCCTTCCGCCCCACTCCTGGCAATTGCCGCCACACCCTCCTGCCCGTGCTTCCAACCGGTTCTCCATCCAGTGGGAGAAGGACTACAGAGGGTGCGGGCAACCACCCCGGGAGGGGAGAGCTGCCTTATAGCTGTTCAACCCCACTCCCTCCCTCCCCCCATGTCAGCTCCCCGATGACCTAAGGTCGTTCCTGAACCCGGGTCACCAGCATAGCGCGAGGTAAGGTGTCCAGCACCTCAGAGCCACTGGGCCCTTGTTAGTTGACCGGTACCCGCGTTTCATTGCCAAGTGGCCACTATACTATTTAAAATCGATAGAAAAGCTGCTGCCCATTGCATTTAATGGAGCGTGCCCCCGCGCTCTCACTGGCATCTTGTCAGCATGCTAGTGAGCACGGGGGCGGAGCTGGGGTGGCAGCAAACAACTGGGAAGTCCTTGGGACCCGGTTTTTACATTTTTATGAGTGATGGATCTTTTTAAGTAGTTAAAACTTTTTGGGCATCTTCACTTTATTTGGATCCTCTGGCAGCAAGGCACTGAAAGGTATGGTGCAGGAGTGTATCTTGGTGAGTCTCTTTAAAGTGCTAGTGCTACCATTCCCTTACAGCCAGCTGCATGCCGGCAGCTGTGCACCCATCATTAGGGCACTAACTTCGGGAGTTCTCCCTGAAGTCCCCCCCATGAGTTAGTATATATATAAGTGGGGGCCTGGGTGGGCACAGCCCCCCACAAAAAGTAGTGCCGGCAACCTCAAAATGTGGTGCCCTAATGACCAGGCGCACTGCTGCCGGCATCCTATATGAGTGGAACCGCTACCATTTTATTATCTTTTAGACTGTAATGTGTAACTTGGGCTTATGTGATCCAATTACTGTCAAATGGAACAAAAGTACTATAACTGACGAATGCTAAAACAAATACAATTGAAAATGATGTTTTGACCAGTAAGCATACCTTTTTCCTTCTCAGGACATTCCAGAAGAGGACCTCATGACCAAGACGGGTCTTTGTTTCTAATAGTTTTATATTTTCTTTTTTTTTTCAAATTGAAATTTATTCAGTTTTGTTGAAAAACATAACGACAAAGAAGCTGCAGGGTGTTAGACAAGTATATAGATCCTTTCTCACTGCAACTGGTAAGTACAGAACAACTGAGAGTACCAGTCATTTAAATTGACAACTTTATTGCAGGACTAAGGTACAAAATCATCCCATTGTGAGATAATGTAAATGACCCGTTTATGCCATACAAAGTCAAATCTGGGTACAGAATGATTTACCTAAGCAGTTAGATTTTTCCATCTGATACATGTCCCTCATTAAATCTTGCCACAGGCTTATAGATGGAATCTTATCACAGACAACCAAATCTTTGTAATTGCTTTTTTTGCCATTAAAATACAGGTCTCTAACAATTAACAGGTGCTTGGATTATGGAACCCCTCTGGGATAGCTGAGAAAAGTAAAATGGTAGATGTCAGAGTGAAAGTTGGATCAACTATTTCCCAGAGTTCTACCTGGAGCTGTACCCAGTAATCCTGCAAGACAGGGCAGGACCAGAAAATGTGTGGGTAGGTGGATTTCACTTCCCCACATTTACACCGTCAGTATGCTCCATACCACAGGGTGTGTTTGGATTGTTGAGAGGGGGGTATGAAAAAAAAATCTAATTACACATTTCCAGAAATATTCGTCCCAAATACAGGAAGCTGTTGGCTTATGTGTGAATGATGTGTAGTAACCCCAGAGTACACAGGACCAGGGGCGTAGCTACAAGGGTGCAAGGGATGCAGTCGCACCCAGGTCCATGAAGTTTGAGGGCCCAAATCCTAATTTTGATGTCTATTCAAAACCAAGGGGGCCCCTATACCATACCCTTGCACCCAGGCCCTCTGGGAATTTGCTACACTACTGCACAGGACAAATTAATGGTGAGGTCTTCTCGCCATTTTACCTAGACATAGTCATTTAAATGTTTGACTAATCGGGAGAGCGCTACACACAAATGGCATATCAGGGAATTCGAGAATCCTCCTCCTGGTATCTGTAAGATAATATGAATTAAAAGTAGGGTGTCTTGATTTTTATAACCCCCAATCTGCATATAATAAAAGGCATCAGCTGGTTGAGAGGTATATTTCTGCCTGGGTTCGGTAAATTCTAGGAGGTCACCTCTTCTCACGTGGTGTGATGGAAGGTAAAAATTCTTGCCTCTCCCACTGCCTGTGTGTATGTTCTAGTGCAACAGCAGTGAAGGAGGGGTTATGCAAGAAGGTGAGCAATGCAAATCTACAAGGTTGCAGCTGCTTCTGTTAGAACTTTATGTCACAGGCAGAACGCATCCTTGTTAAATCCACTATCGTGGGGTTGAGGCCAGTAAGCAGGTGTAATATCATTTTAGTGACAGGTAACATAACTTCCTCCACTAATTCAATAGTTTTCCAGTATATGCTGGGGAGATTCAGTATATGGCAATGCAGAGCTGCACCACCATGTGATAAATTTCTAGGTTTCGCAGGGCCAGCCCACCACTTCATTTTGGTAACTGCATTGTGGTGCATCTAATACGGGTCCTGGTTTCTGCCTGGAGGAATTGAGATATCAGTCTGTCCTATTGTCTAAACTGTTATTTTGGTGGACGGACTGGGAGGGTCTATGGCAGGTAAAGGAGAGGCAGGATATTAATTTAACTGCAGTCCAACCTGCACATTAGTGTAAGGGGGATGAACTGCTAGGTTGTGAAATCCTCTTTGAAAGCCTGCAAAAAAAGGCAGGTAGTTAACTGCTAATAGTTGGGTTAAATCCACTTTGAAGAACATGACCAACTATTTAAGGTCAAACTGCTGTCTAAAAACTGAAGTATTATAAAATGCAGTTAAAGTGTGTAATTTGCAACCTGCACAGTCTCCAAGCATGGTCAGTATAGGCCACCGGAAGTCATGTAAATGAGCAAGTTTCTGGTGTCTGTCCCCGGTTATGCCTCCATAGTAGGAGACTGGTGAATAGCCTGGGGAAGTGGTTCTAAGTAAAGGGCAAACAGCAGGGGCATAATGGGACACTCCCATGTGTACCTATGTAACTGGAACATCTGGGAGAACTGTCTATTAATTGTGATATATGCTTGTTGAGCATCATAGAAGGCTCTCAGGGTATCAATAAAAGGCTGGGGAAATGCATCCTCTGAAGGGTGAAAACAAAAATGGCCACACCACCCAGTCAAAAGCCTTCTCTGCATCTAAGCTTAGTAACAAAAAAGGGGTGTTTAACCAGGCGACATGGTGGAGAATATGCAGCACGTGCATAATGTTGTCTTGTGTTTGCCAAATCTAACAAATCCCATTTGATCCTGTTTTATAAGTGATGGAAGCAGCTGATCTAGTCTATGAGCCAGCACAGAAGCAACAGTTTTGTAGTCACCATTCAAGACCAATATTAATCTATGGGACAAGCAGAGAGTTTTGTCCTTACTGTCCTTTAAAATCACCTTTATCTGACTGACCCGGTAGC
Organism: Neoceratodus forsteri; assembly: GCA_016271365.2. Classification (NCBI taxonomy): domain Eukaryota; kingdom Metazoa; phylum Chordata; order Ceratodontiformes; family Ceratodontidae; genus Neoceratodus; species Neoceratodus forsteri. The sequence goes on from CM057456.1 coordinate 878,986,391, forward strand.
ATGGAGGGCTGAGGTACTGAGTATCTCAGTTCCTGCAATGCCTATGACCTGGGTTTGGAAACAGATGCAGGACACATGGGAGCTGGGCAGGTGATGAAGGACTGAGCATTCGCAGGACTGCTCTCCTCCCATGTGGAGGGGGGGTGCCATGTCTCGCTGATTGTCATTCGGAGGTTACTTTTTTTTTTTATTTTATTCTTTTGGTAACCAGGTAAGGTTCACTAGGCACAAGTGCCTATTTTCAGGAGAAACCCGGGGGGCACTGGGGTGGTTAAGTGACTTGCTCAGGGTCATGCAATATACAAGTGGAGGTTGTGGGAATCAAACCCAGGTCTGCTGGATGTACTAAGCTTATTCTCAGCTCATTACTCTAACCTCTAGTCTATACTGCTAGCCACTGGCTAGCAAGACAAGCCAGTTACCCAACAGGAAGGGATCCCATGTACAGAGCACTGGGGGCATCTCCATGGAGGTGAAACATGCACATCATGCTCACTGCATGTCAGTAGGCCCAGGGAGGAAAAAAACAGGAGGAAAAGGGAGACATGGCTTTGTGAAGCCCTGCCCATTGTTCATACCTCTCAACTGTCCCTAATTTTCAGGGATGTCCCTGATTTTGCCTCAGAAATTTCTTCTGTCCCTCCTAAATTTAGCATTCTGTCACTGAAAAGTAGGGATTTGTATCACAAAATAATGCCAGCCATTGGTGTTACAATCTAGTTCTCATTAAGACAATGCTATTCACACTAAGAAGCATGGTGTACACAGCTTCTGGGACTAATATTACTATTTTTTCAGATGTGTCCCTGATTTTAGTCATTTGTCTCTGATCAGTTTAAGCCTTGCCCCTGATTTTTGATGAGGGAGGTTGAGAGGAATGCCATTGTGCTGTGGCCTGCTCAGCCACTCTGGTCTGGGATGGATCTGGATGTGTGACCCTGTGGGAAGGATGACCTCCCTAGCCCCACTGATGGCAGGAATCCACGGGAGATAGGACTTCCAGACCAGGAGGAGGTAAGAGACAGCTGTAAGTGCACAGGGACAAGGCTGCGAAGCCACCTGTTCTGCCTAAGGATGATTAAAAAAAAAAAAAAACTTTACAGAAAAAAAAAAATTGCTGATATTATAGCTAGTTTCTAGGTGGGAGGAGTAGGGTCTCCCCTACAGACTTGCTGACAGACCTCAACTAAAGAGGCAACTAGGATTTCTTTAAACTGCCAGTGAAATTCTCTGATGTAGCCATCTGGCCCTAGGCTTTTACCATTCTTGAGCTTCATGACCTCTTCTAGCTCACTGCTTCCACAGGCACTCTCTGAAGTTGCAGCGCTTGTCTCCTGTACACTGTTAACAGTGAATCCTGGGCCTTTCTAATCAAAATCAAGCCATAATCAGCATGCTGCATACAAATGCTAATAGCACAAAATCCATAAATGTTAGGCACAAAGTATGAGTGGCAGACTTGCTCAACATAAAACTACCTTTCCAACAGTGGTATGCAAGTAATAATAGGTAATTTAGTTGTCTTTCTGTGCTGGTCGAAACAGCAAAAAAACATATGTTTTCCACTAAAAAAATGCAACATAACCCCTTTTTTTTGTTGGGAAATATATAACGTATCAACACCAAACTAAGCATCCAGACATTAGATGTAATTTTTATCATTTGTTTGTAAAAAAAATATCTATTTCTGTAGTATTAAACAATTTTTCCCCATTTTAATCAAGGTGTGTTGCTGAGGTTTGAGTGACGAATCTGAACCATACACACTATACCATAAACAAATGCATATAAGTCCTAAAGAATACATGATACACACAACGTATCAGCGGCAGAGTTGTTCTGCACAAAACTGCCTTTCCAATGGTGCTATGCAATCAATTCTGCTCAGTTTGGTTTTTGTTTTATACTGGCTGAGATACCCAGAATGTGTGTTTTCTTAAAAATGCTTGGGTGATTCTTGATGGACAAAATGTCTGCCATATACACGTCCTAAACAAATGTAAATAACTCCTAAAGGGAACATGATACACACAAAGTGTCAGTGGTGAAGTTGTTCAACACAACATTACCTTTCTAATGGTGCTATACAGTCAATTCTAATCAATTCTGACTGACAAGTAATATTAAAACATGAGTGACATCTCCAGACGTTACTAGGACACACAGGAAGTCTGTAGGTGACTTCTGTAGTCGTTCTGGGACATACTGCAGTATATTTGCTGCCACCTACAGGCGTATTCTAGGAGACAATGAGCTAGTTCTGAAATGTTAATTGGGGTGATTAGACAGGTGAACTGTAGTCATGTCTGTAAGCCACCCCTCTTGGGACAGGCTTACTATCCCATCCTTTTTCCCCTTTAGTTTACTTCATCTTTGGGCACTCCCTTTGTTCTGCCCAATGCGGGCATTGTTCCCTGCCATATTTAAGAACAGTACTGCTGGGAGGAAAGGGAGAGATCCAGCGGGTTGGTGAGGGCAAGTGTGGCCAGGGCATAAAACCCCCAGGCCCCGGAAGTGCTAGCATGAAGCAGCTCACAAGGCGTGTTGGTATCTCCATTGGGTGGCAGGAATTGGCAATCGTTGGGGTTAGGGTACAGGTGGCTTAATGTTTGAAGGAGTGCAGGAAATGGGAGGAAATCCTGGCAATATCTGGAGACTTGAGAGTACTGGCACTAATTTTATCTGGGAAGGTATGGCAGTGGGGCTGTTGTCAGTGGTAGCAGGGCCGCAACAGAGCCCCTTGGAGGCGTCAGCTCCAAGAAGGTCATTTTCCCAGTGTGGCACACTGCCAGCATAAGTTGGGTGGTCTACATTCTGGGATTCATTTTATCGGACCTGCCATGCCCATGTCTGGGGCAGGTCCCATGTTAGGCCCTAAAGGAATGCAGTGGAAAGATGCAAATGAAAGAGGGAGCTGTTCACTTATTCCATTTCTGTAGATCGCTGCTCAACCCCAGTAAGGAGGAGGGGTCTGTATTTGTTTGGGTCGTGGAAAGGTGTACAGGGCAGCCGTTGAGAGGCAGTTAGGCCACAAAATTTAGTATTCTGGCTGCCCAATATGCTGCAGTATGTTTATGTCTGCCCTCTAGTCTGCATCTCAGCCCAATGGAGCTGCTCCATTTATTTATTTATTCATTTTAAATTCTGTCAAATGAAATGTTCATATATTTTCTTTTACACTGCGTTTGCTGCATTATTTGAATGAACTAACTTAATTGCTCCCTTTGAAGAAGGCTTCCATCTCCTCTTTCCGCTCAAGCCTGCACAGACAGTGCAGGGGCAATCTGGCTGGCATCTACCCAGCAAGAGTAGGCCTGTTTGTGCTTGAGAGTCTACTTGCCAGGTAAGGCCTTACATTCTTCTTACACTGCCGAGCAATGTTCTGGAAGGTCTCTGTTTTGTGCCCCCCACCTTGCTTTTTAACATCAGGACCTCTAGACATCTGGAGGGTGGTGGGCGTTACATGTCAAAGAAGGGAGAGTGGCATAAGCCAAAAAGTAACAATTGCCTGGAGACTGTCAGGATGTTCTCAGGTACAAAGTTGTTCATAATAAGTACCAAAAGTCCTAATATCTTATCCTGGTCAATAAACATCCCAGATATGCAATGGTCCTTAGTTTAAGTGACCGCATTTTGTGCCGTCTGACATCTCCATCTATAAGCAAGAACTTCTCCATGGTTCGTGCACAGGAGTGCTCTCTCTGTTGCAGCATTTAGAATCTCCTGGCTTTCTTGTTTTAATCTGATATACTCGCAAATGTAGCATCTTCCTGCACATGCAAGACCTGTGCTTCTACTAGTTGTAATTTAATCAGCTTCTCTTCCTGCTGCTTCTCAATTTGGCAGTATAGCTAATTAATTCATCCCATAGTACCACCTTAATGGTGTTCTCAGGAATAATAGTTTTGTATTTTCAACATGTATTTCAGAGAACCATGAGACCACTTTTGCAGCTCATACACTGATTTGTGTGTTTCAATACAATTAAAAATATTTCCAGTCCATAAATGTTTTTTTCTCAGCATTCCTGTTACCACGTAATACTCTGTAATATAGCAACACAGTATTGTGATAAGGGAGGAGACTTATTGTCCATCTTCTCTGCTCTTCCTGCCACATGTCAATGACTATACCCAGTTTGAGACACCAATCCAAGCTTAACAGCAAGAATGTTATCCTACTCATGCTGTGCAACTCTTAAAGGAAAGCTGTCATAAACCCCATTTTTCTCCCAGCCTCTACTCACCTGCCAACATGTAGTGAGAGAGATGCATTTCTGTCAAAGGGCATGTATTTTATTTTAAATTGTTTTTTTTTTTCATACTGTGGAGTGAGTGGCACCATTTCATTGATTATAGTGTCCAGAGCCACAACTTCTATGCAAGTTAGCACAGTATTCTTTCTGTGCTCTGCTGGAGCGCTCGCACATGACGAGTTGGGCACATTTTTATGAAGGAAAAATAATTGGTGTGCCATGCAGTGCTCTTTTAGCTGATCTTTTAGAAGTAAGCCCCATTGAAAAGCAGACATGGTAACCTGTTTAATTTTTTAATTGAAAACTGATGTTCTGAGTTCAGGCATGTGCAATAGAGCTAGGCGCTAACGGGCATGCCCGAACTCAGAACTTCAACTTTTAATTAAAAAAATTAAACAGGTTACCATGCTCTGTTTTCAACGGAGCTTACTTCTAAAAGATCAGCTAAAAGAGTACTACATGGCACACCAATTCTTTTTCCTTCGAAAAAATGTGCCCAGCTCATCATGAACGAGCGTTCCAGCAGAGCACAGGAAGAAAACTAATGAACGGAGCTCACACTCAGTCTTCCGGTGTGGTGGCAATTTTCAAATGGCAGCTTCAGCACAGAACTCAGTACCACATTCAAGGTACAGAAACAGGGCAAATTTAATATGACAGGTTAGCTGGAAACTTGTAAAACCTAAAGGTTGTGCTAATCAGGCGCTTCTGCAGCCCTGGTAATTGGCAAGAGTGTTTTGGACAGCTTTCCTTTAATGCCATTTCCCCTTAGAAATCTGTCTAGTACTCTTTAGCTTGAACAGTGCTGTTTTCCACTGGGTTGACTGTACTGAGGGTTAGCCACCCTTTGTATGACATAATGCTTTCTTTTTAATGTTTCCCCTTTATTCTGCTCCTCCTTCTCAGTTTGAGGGCATGCCCTTTAGTGCTGCTTGCACTAACAAGATCAAATAGCTATTTATATTTCACCCTGTCTCCTATAGTATTTGAAAAGCTATGATCATGTCCACGCTCTGACTTCACTTTTCTGGGCTAACTAATTTGAGTATGTCCAATCTCTCCTCGTACCTTTGTCTCTTACACTGTCATGTTGGTGGCCTTGTGATGAAGTCTCTAGATCACTTCAATATCCTTACTGTACCATGGTGACCAGAACTGGATGTGCTTCTCCAGGTATGGTTGAACCAAGGTCTTTTACAGCAGGAAGACCCTCACCCTTGACCCCCTCAGTACCCTCCATTTCCTCTCAGCATGGTTTGCTGTGTTCTTTCCTGAAGCAGCATATTAACTGTGTGCCTTGAATTTACTGTCCACTGCTGCCCCTTACGGAGTGAATGTGTGACCCAGATTCCTCACCCTTCAAACCAATCAGTCGATTTTATTTTATACTGGAGAGTATGTGAGCAAAAATGCCTGTTTTCACAATGTCCAGTTTTACAGATATTTCTATGTAACCCCCCTGCAAATGGGGGTTCCCAAAAGACTTCCAGGAGCTTGCTTGAATGCTCCAAGCCTGAATGGTGTTTGGCATTTAAGCCATTTATCAGTGAGTGTTTTTAGAGCCTCTGGTACTGTCTCTTTAAGAGCTGTCTGCTTGCAGACATAATTAGTTTGTATGGGGGACTGTGTGTTTCTTTGATTGAGTACCACTCAAGCTGCTGCCAATTCACTTCATTTTTGCAGTCACTAGGAGTGCAAAGGGAACCTATCTGACAGATGTAACTGTTTGCCAGAAATTATTTAGAGTAATAATGAAATTACAGTTTGTCTAACCTGCTTTCTTTGCAGTCAGAACTGTGTCTGCTAGTTCCCCATTCTAGTTTTGAACTGCTGAACTGGACCAATCAGTGTGGGTAAGCTAGCTCTAAAATGGTGCCTTGGACCAATCAGAACTTGACTCATAATCTGAGCCAGCCACAAGAGGATTGTATGGGCAGTGACTCTGGGAGATGTAGTTTAGACTTCAGCACCTTTTTGGACCAACAGCAGCAGTCTATTGTGAGTGACAGCCAATCCAGTCAAGAACTGGGAGGAACTCAAAGGAAGTGCCCGGTTTTGTCGGTTGGAGTTTCAGTTGAGATTTGGCAGTGAAGAAGGAAGGAGCCCTGTGCTTTTTCAGTGTGCAGTTTTAGTCAAAAAACGCGTGTAAGGCCCAGAGTTCCGGTCTGCAGCTTGTTAGGACTGAACTGTCCTGTGAAAAGAATCAAAGGATCTCTGAAGAGTAGAAACCAGGCTCACCCTGTAGAAGACTGGAGGAATTGCTGAAAATTACACTCGGTCTGTCAGGAACTGAATCTGCTGTGTGTTCTCCCGGGTATTGTGCAGTAATTGCGATCGGGATACAGATGCAGCCTGCCTGGTATAGTGCTTTCTTTTATATGGATGTGTGAAGAGGTTTGTGTACCTCAAGTGAGCCCTGCTGACATTGAAGGACCCTATCTTATTTGGAGGTCGTGAGTACTAATTCAGGGTCGCTCCCTGTTGAATTGCCACATTTAAATCCAAATGGAATTACTGTACTGCTGACTGTTTAATTCTCCTTTTCTCTGTGTGAAAGGGCCCTCACCAGCTGCCACACGGTTTGGACTAGCCACTTAGGGCTTGGGTACCCAGGGACAGTAACTGATAGGGATAGGCCTGTGCACAGAGCCATAGGTAGATTATTAGAGTGATAAGCTAATTAACCTGATTTCCCTGTCCTTGTTATATCCCCTAAATAAATCAGAGCTGCTTGTTTCAGCAAAGTTATACTGCCTGAGGTATTTGTCTATGTTAAAGTACTGTACTGTGATTGTTGCACTATATCTCATTTTACAGGAGGTCCCAGTGCCGGAACCAGACCTGGAGGTAAGTGTATACTGTGAAGGTAATTCTGATATATTGTGTGGGCCACTAGTGGGAAGAAAGGGGTTGCAGTGTCCCAGAGGGCTGTGACCAAGTTAGTTTAACTATTGCAAACCCTGACCTCTGGGTGGAGGCACCCGCCATTGATCCAGGCCCCCAACCTGTTAGTGGCAAATCAGGCAGGGTAGTAGCCCCTGGGATAGCGCCATCTAGGGTTACATCTTGGAGGCTCACCGCTGGGATTGTGTGTCCTCTAGTGGCCATATTTACGAACCACTGTTAAGAAAAAATGGGTACCCGACAGAAGTGGCTGTGCACCGCTGGTGGAGTGGTGTACTGGGAGGAGATCGACCCCAAAAGCTATGCTTATCCTGGACATCCCCCTGGGTATCAATACGGACACTGTGCAGGGAGTACTTTCCAAGGTGGAAGGTTTACAAAACCCTGTGGTGGTGGGTCGGCATGCTAATCTGCTCACCCACACTTTCCTGGCCCTAGTAGAGTTTAAGGATCCCATAGATAGCTCCAAAGTGCCACAGACCATTACCCCAGAGGGAGCCCTCACTGCTTGGAGAGTGATAACTAAGGACAGTAAGACCTGGGGAATCAGCCCCCACCACTATCTGAAACTTTGAGGAGAAATTTGCTGAATGGTTGCTGGGAGAGGAAAACTGTGGAGGACTTGAGGAAACTATTCTGCCACCTGGGGTGTTCCTCCCCAACACCCTCTCCTGCTCCAGTGCCCGTAATGGTGGCTGAACCAATGCAGACTCCTATTTCTGCACCTGCCATTAGCCACGACTCTTACCGAGGTTGAGGATCTTCTCTGGCACCCTCCCCAACCCCCAAGGGGAGGATGACTGGGAGACCTGGATAGACTATGTTGCCCCCCAAGTGCTAGAATGGCAATGCTCGGAAGGCAAAAAGCGAAAGAGGGTTAGTGAGAGCCTCCGAGGTCCTGCCCTGGCTACCATCCGTAGCAACGGGCCAGTAACCCTGAAGCGACTGCACAGGCCTATCTTGAGGCCTTGGAGAATGTGTATGGGAGCCCAGATCTCTGATGAGGACCTATGGTGGAGAGTAAGAAATGCACAACAGTACCAAGGGAGTTGTTGTCTGTGTATGTCTCTCGGTTGGAAAATTGTTGCAAGAATGCCTCAGAAAGGGTAGTTTGCCAGCGATTGAACTAGACCGAACCAGACTGGACAGAATCCTTAAGTCTGCCCCCTTCTCAGAACTGCTGTTGCTTCAGTTACGCCTGGCAAATCGACTGGAATCCCCACCCTCCTATGATGAGTTAATGAGAGAAATTTGAGGAGTTGAGAAAAGGCGACCTCGGGAGGTACCTGCACCAACAGCTGTGGCTACGACCCGAGTGACTGAGGGTGACCCTTCAAGTGAAGTTCAGGGCAGAGGTTGACAGTCAATGAGTGCTCTGACAAGGAAAAGATATGCCACAATGGGGCAACTGTTGAGAGAGATCCGGAATTCAAAAACAGTCCTTTATGAAGGCCACGCCTGCAAGTACGGGCCCTGACCTATATCCGACTGCATCTGCTATGGGGAGGGGTACCCACCATGTATCTCCTGCTGATAACAGCTCCAAACTCAATTCCTTGACCATGGAAGTGGAGAAACTGACGAGATGTCTCCAAATGCTTATCACGCCAGCAGACAGAGATGGCACCCAGGTTTCCAGTTAGTAATACCTCAAGTATGGCTCCCAGTGTGGCACCCTCGGCCAGCTCAAACTCCAGAAAGTATGTTTTGCTATAATTGTGGGAAAGATGGGCACATGAAAAGGGAATGCCAGTCCCCAAAAGACACTGACAAAGTTGCATATAGGCTACAAGGAGAGCTTCGGAGAAGAAATCAGTGGTTAAGAGGTGCACGACATGATCCCAGTGAGGGCACCAAAAATGCTAATTCACGTCCTTTTGTGGCAAGGTCAGTTGCCCAGGCCCCACTACCGCCTCTCCAGACTGGTCCAGAATAGTGGTCCCTCCATGGAGACCACTGTAAAGGTGAATGGAGTGTTCATAAGAGCTGTATTAGACAGTGGCTCCCAAGTGACAATTATGTTCCAGGATTGGTATCAGAAGCATTTGTCAGACGAATCTTACAACCATTAGAAGGACTGCATGTATGGGGGTTAAGTGAGAAGGCCTACCCTATTCCGGTATATCCGAATTTGGCTGTCTTTCCCCACCTCGTGGCTGGAGTGGCTGAACAAGTAGAGACCCTAGCCTTAGTGTGTCCCCCACTGGACTGTATGATGGTGTCCCTTTGTTGATTGGAACAAATGCTCATATGTTCGAAGGCTGGCACAGTTGTGTTATGAAAACAGGGGTCAAAGACTAGTAGAGCTTTAAGAGTTCCGGCTTTAATTAAGAAGGCCTATGAGGCACAGAGAGATGCTGAAAAACAGAACCAGAGGAACCGGTCGAATTGTATGGAAGAAGGATCCTGAGTCTCTGATCCTGGCGCCAAATGCCCAGTGTACCTTACAGGGAGAGGTCCGTATCAGAAAGGATGTTAAGAATAAAATATTAATGTTGGATGCACCAGGCGATGGAAAATTGCCAGAGGGACTGCTGGTCAAGCCTAGTATTTTGCCCGCTAGAGCCCATGCTTATGCCAGAAGGGTAATGGTCCAAGTTCATAATGTGTCTGAAAGAGACATTCGAGTAAACAGAGGTTGCATCCTGGCTAATGTGCATTGTGCAGACACTGCAGTGCTACCCAGCAGCAAGAGTTCAAGGAAGAATGACAGAGTAACGCCTGACTTGTTTGATTTCGCGACTCCCGCTGCCAGCTGAATGGAAAGTGAGGATCAGTGAGAAGCTTGCCCAGAGAGACCAGGTGTTTTCTTTAAAGGAATGGGATGTAGGATGCGTGCAAGGAGCTGAGCACAATATCCGCTGCATGACGAAAGACCATTTCGTGAGAGGTCTCGACGCCTGGCACCTGCTGACATAGATGATGTGAGACGGCATCTGCAAGAGATGTTAGCTGCTGGTGTAATACAAGAATCCAGAAGCCCTTATGCTTCCCCATTGTGGTAGTGAGGAAAAGAATGGAACAGTAAGGATGTGTGGATTATCGCACCTTAAACCGGCGGACTATCCCTGATCAGTACACAATGCCCCGCATTCAGGATGCTTTGACTGCCTAAATGGAGCAAGTGGTTCTCTGTGCTGGATCTCCGAGTGGGTACTACCAGATCCCGATGGCCCCAGAGAACCGTGAGAAGACGGCCTTTATCTGTCCGGCTAGTTATGAATTCATGAGGATGCCCAAGGGATTTCAGGTGCCCCAGCCACTTTTCAACGATTGATGGAGCGTGCAGTGGGGACATGAACTTACTAGAGTGCCTGGTATACCTAGATGATGTTATTGTGTTTGGCAGCTCACTGGAGGAACATGAGAGCAGATTATTTAAGGTATTGGACCGACTGGAGGACTTTGGCCTTAAACTGTCCATTGATAAGTGTCAATTCTTTCAAACATCAGTAAAGTATGTGGGACCATAGTATCCACCGAGGAATAGAGACCGACCCAAGTAAAGTTGAGGCCTTGACCACCTGGCCACAGCCCAAAAATCTGAAAGAACTGCAAAGATTCCTGGGATTCTGTGGTTATTATCGGCGCTTCATCAAGGACTATTCAAGAGTGATCCGCCTTTACTTAACCTACTCAAGGGTATCCCCAACCCACAAAAATACCAAAAGTCAAGGCCCTCAAGACTGAAAGAGTGTATTTTCATCCGAGTGAAGTATTTGGGGCCGCCTGGACTCCTGATTGTGAGACTGCTTTTCATGAGATCATATATCAACTTACCCATGCTCCAGTGCTGGCCTATGCCGATCCAAGAAAACCTTACGTCCCTGCACACTGATGCTAGCTTGCAAGGGTTGGGGGCTGTGTTGTACCAAGAGCACGAGAATGGCCTGAGACCAGTGGCCTTTGCCAGTAGAAGCCTGACCCCATCCAAAAGAACTATCCTGTACATAAGTTAGAGTTCCTAGCTTTGAAGTGGGCTATTGTTGACCAATTCCATGAGTACTTGTATGGGGCTAAATACTAGTAAAACTGACAATAATCCTTTGACCTATGTGCAGACCTCAGCTAAGTTGGATGCCACTGGCCATAGGTGGCTTTCTGCATTATCTACATATGACTATGCTCTTGAATACCGAGCAGGTCTGAACCACATAGATGCTGATGCTCTCTCCCGGAGGCCTGTTCCCCAGAATGATTGGGTCCGATTAGGCAGAACCTGACATTCAGCACTCTGCCGGAAGTTTGACAGGGGAGGAACAAATGTCCACGGACGCAGTGGACTGCATGGTGGATTGCTTGGGACCCTCTGAGAATTGCATACCTGCTGCTTATTGCCACTTTTCTGCAATAGACATTGGTGCACTGCCTCAGCTGGACAATGACAGTATTCGGCGGCTCAATCCCACATCCCATGATCAAAGCAGCTTAGAAGCCCTCTATGCAGGAAAAGATGTGTCCAAATTACGCCCACTGATTTGAGAACTGCACTGTTATACAAAAGAAGGTCCTAAGTTGAAACTGATCAATAAACTGTTATACAGAGAAACAGTAGACAGAGGGGACAAGTAGACAAACAACAACTAGTGCTGCCCACTGCCTTCGAGACTCAGTACTGAGGTCCTTGCACAACCACATGGGGCACCTTGGTATAGACAGAACACTTGACTTGGTGAGATCCAGATTCTATTGGCCTAAGATGGGGCTGATGTGGAGCAACACATTCAAACTTGTAGTCGCTGCTTACAGAGGAAAGCTTTGCCCCAGAGGGCTGCCCCCCTTGTTAACATCACCACCAGTGCACCCATGGAGCTGGTCTGTATTGATTTTCTGAGTTTGGAGTCAGATCAAAGAAATATCAGTAATGTGCTGGTGGTCACTGACCATTTCACGAGATATGCCCAAGCTTTCCCCACCAAAGACCAGAAAGCATCCACTGTGGCCAAAGTACTTGTAGAAAACTTTTTTGTTCACTATGGGGGCTCCACAAAGAATCCATTCTGATCAAGGGAGAGACTTTGAGAGTCGTCTGATCAAAGAGATGCTTTCTCTGTGGGGAGTGCGAAAGTCCAGAACCACTCCTTACCACCCCCAGGGGGACCCACAGCCTGAACGTTTCAACCGCACTTTGCTAGATATGCTAGGCACCCTGCACCCAAAGGACAAGACTAGATGGAGCCAACAAATTAGCACCCTGGTACATGCTTATAACTGCACCAAAAGTGATGCCACTGGATTCTCCCCCTACCGCCTGATGTTTGGAAGAGAAGCTCGACTACCAGTAGATGTGTGTTTTGGGGTCTCTCCTGATGGGGTTCAAGCTGACAACTATTTACAGTATGTGCAAAAGTTAAAGGCCCAGCTAACTCCATGCGTACTCAACTGGCTCAAACCATGGCTGCCAAAAGAAATCTGGCCAACAAAGAAAGGTATGATAAAAAGGTGAAAGCACAGGAACTCCAGGAGGGAGATCGGTATTGCTAAGAAATCTAGGACTGCATGGCAAGCACAAGATTGCTGACAGATGGCACCATCTCCCTCACATTGTAGTGGGCAAAGTAGATGATCTGCCAGTGTATAAAGTAAGGCCTGAGAATAATTCAAAGATGTAAAACAATGCATAGAAATCATTTACTGCCCATTGGACAAATCCTAATTGAGTCTGAGCCCCTAGAAGATGCCCCTCTGGACCAGTGACTAGAGCTGCTGCTAAGAAAAGATCAAGAAAGTCTGCACCTACAGAAGCAAAGTTAAAGTGTTCCCTCCACAAGTCCCAGTTGAGCATGACTGTCAGTCCATATCGGAAGAAAGTGAGAGTGACTTTGAATACTATCCTTCTTACGAACTGAGTCAATTGTTTCGGGCAATCCCTAGTCAATACTGGAGACAAAGCTGGGCCTTCTGGACTGTCTAAGCCCCCAGCTTCATCCCTGGAGCCAATGCTCCCAGAAAGTGAAGTGCAAAGCATCAGATCAGATGAAATGGAATCATTGTGCATGGTTGAACTGTTTGAGCTTTAGGGAGGAAAATGATAGATTGGGGCAGACTGGTGATACACCCGAACAAGAAGAGTATTTTGAGTGCCCTGACAGTCCACTGCCAGTGTCCGAAAGCTCTCCATGCGAGCCAAATGTTGTGGACTCAGAAACTGTAACTCCTGGAGCTGAAAGTGCCCCAAGTTCTAGCCTCTCTACCCCCATGGAGACTCCCCTGACAAGTGAGGACAATGCTGAAAATGAGGCTCAGAGTGCAGAGACTATAACAGTTCCCCCTAGAAAGACTGGTCGAGCTGTAAAGCCTGTGGTGCACCTCAGTTATGATTCACTTGGGAGGCCTGTGGACTTGCCTCTCAATGTTGTCCATAAAGGAGTGTATGTGTCCCTGGCTCATTGCCCAAACTGAGCATCAGTGCAACTCCCAGTTACTTGTGTTGCCCTCTAGTATGGTGCCCTTGCCCCATCCAGCCCCAAGGTAACTGATAGGAAGGGCCCCTCTCTCAGGTTTCATGTACAAGAGGTAATAACTTGAGTTATGGTACAATGTGTATGTAATACTGTGTAAAGAGTGACGTACTGCAATGTTTCAGAAATGTGTTCTTGGTAAAATGATATATTGACTGATGATTACATGTGCGAGCCTAATGCAAATGTATATGGTTGCAGTTGAAACTTATGGGGGTACTTGCTTGACGCGGACGTCAAGCTTTCCCAGGCCAGGAAGGGTGTAACCCCCCTGCAAATGGGGGTTCCCAAAAGACTTCCAGGAGCTTGCTTGAATGCTCCAAGCCTGAATGGTGTTTGGCATTTAAGCCATTTATCAGTGAGTGTTTTTAGAGCCTCTGGTACTGTCTCTTTAAGAGCTGTCTGCTTGCAGACATAATTAGTTTGTATGGGGGACTGTGTGTTTCTTTGATTGAGTACCACTCAAGCTGCTGCCAATTCACTTCATTTTTGCAGTCACTAGGAGTGCAAAGGAACCTATCTGACAGATGTAACTGTTTGCCAGAAATTATTTAGAGTAATAATGAAATTACAGTTTGTCTAACCTGCTTTCTTTGCAGTCAGAACTGTGTCTGCTAGTTCCCCATTCTAGTTTTGAACTGCTGAACTGGACCAATCAGTGTGGGGTAAGCTAGCTCTAAAATGGTGCCTTGACGAATCAGAACTTGGACTCATAATCTGAGCCAGCCACAAGAGGATTGTATGGGCAGTGACTCTGGGAGATGTAGTTTAGACTTCAGCACCTTTTGGACCAACAGCAGCAGTCTATTGTGAGTGACAGCCAATCCAGTCAAGAACTGGGAGGAACTCAAAGGAAGTGCCCGGTTTTGTCGGTTGGAGTTTCAGTTGAGCTTTGGCAGTGAAGAAGGAAGGAGCCCTGTGCTTTTTCAGTGTGCAGTTTTAGTCAAAAAACGTGTGTAAGGCCCAGAGTTCCGGTCTGCAGCTTGTTAGGACTGAATCCGTCCTGTGAAAAGAATCAAAGGATCTCTGAAGAGTAGAAACCAGGCTCACCCTGTAGAAGACTGGAGGAATTGCTGAAAATTACACTCGGGTCTGTCAGGAACTGAATCTGCTGTGTGTTCTCCCGGTATTGTGCAGTAATTGCATCGGGATACAGATGCAGCCTGCCTGGTATAGTGCTTTTTTATATGGATGTGTGAAGAGGTTTTGTACCTCAAGTGGGCCCTGCTGACATTGAAGGACCCTATCTTATTTGGAGGTCGTGAGTACTAATTCAGGGTCGCTCCCTGTTGAATTGCCACATTTAAATCCAAATGGAATTACTGTACTGCTGACTGTTTAATTCTCCTTTTTCTCTGTGTGAAAGGGCCCCTACCAGCTGCCACTGTTTGGACAAGCCACTAGGGCTTGGGTACCCAGGGACAGTAACTGATAGGGATAGGCCTGTGCACAGAGCCATAGGTAGATTATTAGAGTGATAAGCTAATTAACCTGATTTCCCCCTGTCCTTGTTATATCCCCCTAAATAAATCAGAGCTGCTTGTTTCAGCAAAGTTATACTGCCTGAGGTATTTGTCTATGTTAAAGTACTGTACTGTGATTGTTGCACTATATCTCATTTTACAGGAGGTCCCAGTGCCGGAACCAGACCTGGGGTAAGTGTATACTGTGAAGGTAATTCTGATATATTGTGTGGGCCACTAGTGGAAGAAAGGGGTTGCAGTGTCCCAGAGGGCTGTGACCAAGTTAGTTTAACTATTGCAAACCCTGACCTCTGGGTGGAGGCACCCGCCATTGGATCCAGGCCCCTCAACCTGTTAGTGGCAAATCAGGCAGGGGTAGTAGCCCCTGGGATAGCGCCATCTAGGGGTTACATCTACAAAAAAAAATTGAACAAAAAAGTACAGAACAAATAAGCTGAATTATACAATGGCAAGAAAATGTCTTACTTTCCGATTGGTCAGTATGTGCCTGCATCAGTGATGTTATTGAACAATAACATCACTGTATTAAGTCCAGGCACACAGCTGACCGCACAACACTGAGTGAAATACTTCCCTCCACAAACAAGCCACCACAAAGCGTACAGTTCCCTGAACCCATTACATCCCCCCCATGCATCCATATGGCAGTTCTGTCCCTCACTTCACCACTCAGAGGACTTTAAAAAAATAGCACAAGCCTACAAAATATATTTCATTTGTTTTCTACAATAGAGCGGCCTCAGTGAACTGCCTGGCACAGTCCATAACTGCCAATGGTGCGGTTACCGGAAGACTGTCCGTTCTGGCAAAACACACAGCAAAATAATTCTGGTGAATGAAACCAACACACCGCCCCTCTACCCCCACATTGATCCTGCTGTAGACAGTTGATTCGTGAATGTCTCGGGTGGGGGAGACAGCATTTACATCTCCTGCCAGATACCAAAACAGTCTGACCACGTGCACAACAAACAAGAGGAGCAGGGACTGTAACAAAGCCCGAATACAGCATGTTGCAGTTTTTTTTTACAAATATTTATTTTTTTTAAATTAACTTACTTTGCTGTCGGCTGGGGATTTGGGAGGAGGTAGGTCCAATGCAGAGAAAACAGCTGAAGGGGGGGCTCATGTCAGACAACACAGGCAGAAATGGGGAGCCTCCATACACAGGATCATTCAGGCAGCAGCTCCACCTTCTGGTGGAAAAATATACCAGACTTCTTATTTAAAACATATACCTCTACACGTCAAAAATCGGAAAAGAAAGGCACAAAACTGTTTTTTTTTTTTTACAATTATTTTTGTTTAATTAAAAATCCAGCCATTGTATAACAGCAATAAGGCACTCCAGGGATGAGTGTTATTGTGTAATAACGTCACTCATGGGGTGGTGGAAGCACTCACCTTTGCTTCGTGCTTCGACTCACCCCAGGAGTGACATTATTACATATTATAAAATGGTAAGAAAAAATCTTTATCTCATTGGCTAAGACAGATCAGCTGACCGTACATTAATTCTCTGTATATGCAAAGTCATCTGGTGCTAAACCACATTACACAAAGTCCTCTTACAACCAGAACTATCTTCCATCAGTCTCCCTACAACTAGAACTGATCTTCCACCACAAACATGGCAAACTACCTTTACATTGTAGAAACTTTCAACTGGGCCCTAAAATTAAAATTATCTTAAATATAAAATAAACCAAATTAATTAAATGGTGTTTACCAGATCATCACACTCTCCTTACTCACATAAACAAATCAGAAACATTAAGTATTGTTTATAGTTTTTATTACAACCATTTGTTTGCTAACAATGAAAAATACCCCTTCTATTTTTACCTGCTCATCAGGGAAATCTCTTCTGCTTTCCTTGACAAGTGAGATAATTGAGTCTCTGGCTCTAAAACAGGCCTTTGTTGTCTGTGTGTATAGTATGTTAGTAGAGGGACATTCTGCTAGTAGGACTGAGCAGAATTTTGAATCCCTGTATTCCATGGTAAACATTCAGTGATAAACATTCCATTTCTTGAGTGTGGGGAAACACAGAGGGAAAAAACAGAATGAAGAAAGCAAGAAATAACACTGTATAAACAAAGAGAAAAGGTGGTGAATGACTCACCCTGCTATTTATCTTTTAGGACAGAACGAGCAGTTCATGATGCTATCAGTGAGTGCAGCAGGTTTGAACCACGCTCATGCTTGCAGCACTGGGGAACAGAGAAGCCTCTATTATGGCTTCCTTTTAATTTTGTCTACAGAGTGAGGAGCATGAAATAAAGTTAGGGGGCTATGTGTCATACTTAGAATGAGAAAAACAGCATTTGTGAATTGTTGTGGCTGGCAGGGGAATATGAAGTTTAAGTGGGCATGGAGGCACACACTATATAACACTACTTTAGTTTAGCACCAATAGGTGGAAGGACTATATTATGTGAAAAGCACAGACTCACTTACATTTTTACTTATTTAAAAATGTGTTTAAAAATAAAGAGACATGTTATAAGCGCAATAAGACACTCTGGGGTTGTGCATTACGGTGTGATAACTGCACTCCTAGGGACAACCGGCACTCAGCCTTTGGGCCTCGTGCTTAACTATGCCCCTAGGTGTGTGGTTATCACACAGTAATGCACACCCAGTCGTGTCTTATTGCTTACATAACACACACCCTGTTGTGCCTTATTGCTTAAGCATCAAACAGTGAGGTGAGGTATAATATACCCTTTGGTGTTGCACTTGCACTTCCCACATACAATCAAAGCCCCCATCCATTTCTCAAGCCAACACCGCCCAATATATGCACATTCAACTGTGGTATATATATCTTTTGAATAGCTTACATAGATAAAACATAAGGAATTCTATGGTCTAATACCATGGAAAGTATCACCGAGAACTTAAAATGTAATACACATTTATGTTGTATCGTGAACATTCAGTGCAGCAATTAAAAAAATGGTGCTATAAATGCTACTAAGAAACTGCCAGCTGAAAAATGAATGGAGTATAGTTTAAACAAAGAAATGTGGCATGCTGGTGTGATTTTACTGTAAACTCCAATCTCAGTCGGAGTTTGCAAATGACATGACATAAATGTAATTAAAACCAGCAAATGCACGTACAGGTAAACCTGTCTCAACAAAACTAGGCAAAGTCTCTTTAAAACAGGCAGGATCTATAGACCACTGAGGTCATATAATATAAATAATCTGAAAGAGATTAGTTGTGCAAAGGTCACCAGAGTCTGGCTTCTTCACTGAAGTACACCAGTTAGCCACATTTCTGTGTTTTAATAGCACACTATTTACTCTTCAGGAGAGCAGATCTTAAAAGCTTTTTTAAAGCCACAGTTCCCTAACTACAGCACTGAAATTTCAGGTGAGGAAGTGAATATTCAGGTGATATATCGTCTTTCAGCTCTCAACATACAGCATCTCTCAGCTGCCCCACATTACAAGGAACATCCCTCATTTTATCCCCTCAAAACTGCTCTGTCCCACATCTATCTTACATGGAAATGGTGCTACCCACACAATCAAGGTGATATAGACTCAGACTACACAGCAGAAATTAATCCTGTTTCAAGATACTAACTCAAAATTAAATGCTGCACAAGAAAAGGCAAATGAGTTCTGTGGCGGGGGAAGGCTACAGAGAGGAGGGACAAAAGGGAAGGAAGACGAGGGACAACAAGAGGGGTTTGGTCTAATAGGTTAGGGGGGTGGTGCAGTAGGTCAAAACAATACTGTCAGACCCCTTCCCAAAAAACAAAAACAAAACAAAAACAAAAAAAAAACTTGCAGACTCTACTGGGAAAAAACAAAAAAATAAAATACATATTTTAAGTGCAAAAAACATTTTACTGCTACTTACATTAAGGTACAAGGCATATAGCATAAAGGACAAAGTTATGGACTATATGCCTTACACCCTGATGTAAGTAGCAATAAAACCTTTTCTTACCGGCGGAGGGAACTGTGGAGGCGATTTGGGTCCCCTTGATAACAAGGCAGGGCAAGAGAGTAAAAATAGGAGTGGTGTATAGACCCCCCTGCGCTGGTGGAGGAGCTGGAGGAGAGTCTGGTGACAGATGCTGGGAGACACTGCTGATTGGGAAGGGGAAAGGTGGCGGTGTTGGGACTTAAACATGCCAGGATCAGACTGGGAGACTGACATCTTTGGTGGCCAGGGAACAGAGGTTGTTGGATGTCTTTCAGGACGCGTTCCTATCTCAGCAGGTGAGGGAACCGATCAGGGAGGAGCGGATACTGGTTGTTGTCCTGGCAGACAGTGACCAGACTGGGGACCTGGAGGTAAGGGACCCGTTGGCGGGGAGTGACCATGCCACGGTCTGGTTCTGCCTGAACCTAGGAGGGGTAGAAGGCTGCACAAAGACGGAGGTAACTGACTTCAGGGGGGCGGATTTCAAGGAAATGGGAAGGATCCTTAAGGAGCACTTGGATGGGATTGGGCCAGACATGGATGCTGACAGCAGGTGGGAAATAATCAGGAGGGGGGGTGCAGGATGCTACCAGCCCTGCGTAAGAGTAAGACGAAAATGCAGTAGGGCCCGAAAACCCTGCTGGTAGACCAGGGAGGTTCAGGAGGTGGTGAGGGGAAAGAAGGTGGCCTATAGTCAATTCAAGTGCTCTCGGAGTGAAAGGGACCAAGGGGTGTACGAGCTGATGGCCAGAAGGGCCACTAGGGTGGTGAGGGCGGCTAAGGCAAAGAAGGAGCAGAACCTGGCCAGGGAAATTAGGAGAGGGAACAAGGGGTTCTTTAGATTCACTGGGGAAAAAACGAAGGGTGAAGGGGCAGATTAGCAGGATTAAAACAGGGGAAGGATGGGTACAAGACCCGGGGGAGCAGGCTGAGGTACTAAATGAGTACTTCGCCTCAGTTTTCACCAAGGAAAATGGGAGGGCTGCATCATACATGGGAGGAGATGGTGAAACTGAGGAGGGGGATCTCACCGATTGGCGGGTCGGGGAGGCATCACTGGCAGATGGGGGGAAAGCAAAGCAGGGGGACGAGGTAGCGGAGGTGGAACTCACAGCAGAGAGAGTGAGGGAAGCCCTCAGGTCCCTTAAGATGGAGAAAGCATCAGGGCTGGATAAATTACATCCCAGAGTGCTGAAGGAACTGGCGGATGTCCTGGAGAAACCCCTGGCGGAGCTCTTCAGCATCTCTCTGAGGACAGGGTGGGTGCCCCAGGACTGGAAGGTGGCACATATAGTGCCTATCCACAAGGGGGGAATCAAGGGAGGTGGCAGAGAACAACAGGCCCATCAGCCTGACATCAGTGGTGGGCAAGGTGATGGAGGGCATTGTCAAGGAGAGACTTGGGGGGAGCTGGAGAAGTTGGGGTGCCTGGACGATAGACAGCATGGATTCATCCCGGGGAAATTGTGTCAGACAAACCTTGTGGAGTTCTATGACTGGGTGATGGGTGCTTTGGACCTGGGTAGACCAGTGGACGTCCTCTTTCTTGACTCCAGCAAGGCGTTTGACTCTGTTCCTCACAGGGGCCAGTTGGATAATCTGGGAGAAATGGAGGTGGGGAACCAGATGATCAGATGGATAGGAAATTGGCTCCAGAACCGGACCTGGAGGGTCGTGGTTGGAGGGATAGTCTCATCCCCAAGGAGGGTCATTAGTGGAGTCCCTCAGGGATTGGTCCTTGGGCCCCTTCTGTTCAACACCTACGTCTCTGACATAAGGAAGGGTATCAGGAGTGAGATAAGTCTTTTTGCGGATGACTCAAAACTGGGGGCAGTGATGGATGGGAAGGAGGGGAAGGTGGCCCTACAGGGGGACCTCTAGGCTCTGGAAAGGTGGTCTAAAAAGCGGAAGCTGAGGTTCAATGCAGGAAAATGCAAGGTACTGCACCTGGGAGCCAGAAACCCAGGCCAAGTGTACACCCTGGGGGGGAATGCTACAAGTCTCGATGGCTGACAGGGACCTGGGGGTGATGGTGGATGTCAAGATGAACAACTCTGAGACTTGTAGGAGGGCAGCGGCAAAGGCCAACAGGATGCTTGGATGCATCGCTAGGGGGGCTCACTTCCAGAAGGAGGGGAGTGATACTCCCACTGTATAACTGCTTGGTGAGGCCACACCTAGAGTACCGTGTGCAGTTTTGGAGGCCACATTTAAAGAGGCACATTGAACTCTTGAAGAGGGTCCAGAGGAGGGCAACCAAAATGATTTGGGGTTTGGGAGACAGGACCTATGGGGAGAGGCTCGAAGAGCTAAATATGTACACATTCGAAAAGAGAGAAGGGACCTGGGGGACATGATAGAGGTCTTCAGGTACATGAAGGGGGTAAATAGGGGAGGAGCAGTCAGGGTGCTCCGAAGGAAGGTGGGGGGCAACTAGAGCACATGGGTGGAAGCTGG
The DNA here is from genome assembly GCA_016271365.2 of Neoceratodus forsteri. Taxonomy (NCBI): domain Eukaryota; kingdom Metazoa; phylum Chordata; order Ceratodontiformes; family Ceratodontidae; genus Neoceratodus; species Neoceratodus forsteri. The sequence goes on from CM057456.1 coordinate 879,007,900, forward strand.
AAGGGGGGAGATTCAAGGGAGAAAGGAGGAGGAGGTGCTACTTCACTGAGAGGGTGGTGGAGCCATGGAATGCGCTCCCAGGAGGCTGGTGGAGGCAGAAATGGTGGAGGGGTTCAAGAGGGAGTGGAACAGGTACAGGTACAGGGGAAGGGTTCTGGAAGCAAAATCCAGTGCAGCGAGAATATCCGGGACTGGGAAGGCAGAAGTCAGAGAGGGGGCAGCAAGGTCAGCTCTCAAGGTGGGGGCTGACCAAATGAGCAGACACGAAAGACCATTAAGCCTATTCTGCTGGCATTTTGGTATGTTAGTACCCTTTGAGAGCATTTTCTCAGTAGGGTTAGGGCAAGTTTTTTTTTGTTTGGTCTGTCTCATAGGTTAGACAGGGATAAAGGTAGACTAGATAGACCAACTGCCCTTATTTTGCCATCACCTTCTATGTTTTCATGTTTCTATACCACTACCTGGGTTACCAGCTGAAGTTCATGGAGGATGGGGAGGATGCAAGAGTCAATGTTATCTGCATGCTGGCACCAGGAACAACTTTGAATCCTCAATGGGAAGGCCATAATAACTAGGAAGAAAGAAAGCTGCCGGACAGGCAGATGAAGCTGGGTCAGCCCCAATTCTAGAGAAAGCAGCATACCTTCAGTCCCTGGGAATAACCTCAGGATTGTCTGCTCACTATCAGCAGCAATCAGATTATGTGAGCCACCTGCCTGCATCCTAAAATGCCATGGCCCTGACTTGGGGAGGGGAATCTGGCAGTGGGGTTGGTTGAGGATAATACACTAGCGAACTGTAGTACTGCATACTAGAGTCCCGGGGGTATGGAGGTACAGCAGAAAATTGTATCAGACACCTTAAACTGTATCTTCTATGAATCTGTGAGCATGGAAATGGGCAGAGGCTGCCTGTTGGGCGTTACCTTACTTATTTTAATAATGCATTCAATCTTGTACCTCACAAGGTTATTGTTACAAAAATGAAAGCAATTGACTTTAGCAAATATATTTCATATTTCACAATTGCTAGATTCCTGGTTGGGGTGACAGGGTTCAGAGAGTCTGTATAAATGTTTTTTAGTCATCAGAGAGAAATACGACAAGTGGGATCCCACAGGGCTCTGTCTTGGGCAGAGAAGTCGCAGCATAAAATTTTCATGGTATGATAACTAACATGAAATACCACTATCTTTTTGAACTGTTGTGTCAGGGAAAGTTGGCACAGAAGGAACAGTTGTTCCTAATAGCACCCCCAAAAAATAGTTAAAAGGTATGAAAACCACTGTATACCGTGAAACATGGCCATCTCAATGTCAGAAATCTGCCACAGTATCAATACTGTGGCTTCCTATATTGCAGTATACCATGAAACCTTGATACTGTGCCATTCCTAATCTTGTGGCCAGTTTTTATTACAGATTTATATTACTGACATAAACAAATGCATTACAACTTGGCTAGAAAAATATGCAGATGATACCAAAATAGAAGGGCCTGTGGAATCATTAGTAAAAGGATCCAGGAATACTTGGGACAGAATTAGTTGCTGAGCAGTAAAATTCGGGATGAGATTTAATTTGGACAAGTGCACGGTATTACATCGTGGATTGGAATATCCGAGGACCATGTACTTGTTACACAGTATCAAACTAAAGGCTATGGAGGAGGAACGAGACCTAGGGACACTGGTGACCTGTGCTGTGAAGCACATTAGACAACGTAAAAAAGTTATTAATAAAACTTTCGGGTCCTGAGTAACATCTGCCACAACTTTAAAAGCAGAAATGAAAAGTAATGAGAGCACTGTACAGGACATATGTAATACCACATTTGGATCCGGGGTTATTATTTTGGGTACCCTATCAAATATAAACCTTCCTCGATTTCCCTAAGCAGCGAGATTACAAGTGACCCTACTGTCATGGTTGAAAAGTTTCATTAACTTTTCAATTATCTGTCTTGTTACAGTACAGATAGACAATTGTGCCCCCAGAGATAGTGACGATGGTGTTTTTAATTCGTTACCTCATCCAAAATTATTTTTCAAGATACTTGCACCTGATTTGGTCTTGAGCTATCTAGACAAACTGATTCCACATTCATCCTATGGCACTGATGGTCTGGATTTTAAGATTATAAAAATGGCAAAAGATACTATTGTTTTTCCCATTACTATACTGTTTAATTTTTCACTTTGCCAAGGAGAGTAACCTGCAATGTGGAAACAGGCCTCAATACATACAATTCATAAATCTGGTTCTAAACAGATGATTTCTAATGACAGACCTATTTCTTTGCTAGCCCCCATGTCACAAACTTTGTGAGCATATGGTTAGTAATGGACCAAATGGTTGATTTTTTGTAAAAATATTGCTTTCTGACTCATGTCCAGCAAAGGTTTTGCACTTTACCTAACACAGAGACTACCTTGGTGCAGTTCTTAAACTATGTTCATCAGGCCATGGATTCTTGGAATCTTGTGGCCTCTGTGTTTGTGGACCTCACCAAGGCACTCAACCCAGTTGACCATGGTCTGCTGTTACAGTCACTATCACATTATTATTTTTTAATGATGTTGTTAACTGGTTTTACACAGAACTATAACTCAGAACCATTATTCCAGTTTTCTTAGATTAAGTTGTGGTGTCCCCACAGGGCTCTATTTTGGGACCCCTACCCTTCTCCATCTCCTTAAATGGCTTGCCTTCAGTTTGTCTTTCTCTTGAAATTCTTTTAAATGCAGATGACGCAGTGATTTTTTTTTTATTTTTTTGGGGGGAGAGGGGAGATATGTGGGCCCCAAATGATATCGTTCAGAAAGAGTTTTTTAAGTTACAGTCTTGGTTCAGTGCCCAGGGGGATGGTCTTTCATATCAAGAAAAGTAAATCCATGGTTTTCAGTAAAACAAAAGAATTAGGAAACAGGGAATTTTTGCTGACAGCCCTTGATTATGAGCCTATTGAAACAGTTAACTCAGTTACCAGGGAGTCACTCTGACACTGCTTTGACTTATGAATCTCATGCAGACAGTATGATAAAAACTACAGACAGAACATATGGGATCTTTATGTACTGTAAGTCCAGAGCAACCTCTCGCCTGAAACTCATGTTTTTCTGGCAAGCAGCTTATTGCTGCCAGTTCTGGATTATGGATTGTTACGTTATTCAGGAGCTAGAAGTGGGGTACTAGACAGGGTAAAAGTTGTTTATAATTCAATATGTTGTTTTATTACTGGACTTTCTTTTAACACTCATCACTGTTTGTTGTATCGGGCCACAGTTACCCACACTGGAGGACCGTGTGAAAACAAAAACCTTTTTCTTTTTTTCACAAGATCATCCTGAGAAAGGTTCCTCACTCAACAGTAGAATTGTTTCCAATACAGCATAAAAATGACCATACTAGATCTCAAGAATAACTTTTGTTCAAAATTATTTTTCGAAGAACCTGTTTTCGACAATGGGTTTTTGACTTTATTGGACCATGTACTTATCATCTACCAGAATCAGTTACGTTAATCAGCAACTGTTTTTAAGAAACAATTGTTAAAGAGCCACTGACACCTTCAGAAGATCTTTGAAAACAACATTTAGACACAAAGCAGCTTATATTTCTAATTTAGCTCAGTAGTTATTTTCCTCATTATTTACTACTGAGGTGACATACATGAAAATAGGATAGTTGTTCCTTGAGGGTTCATCAGCTCCTGTTGCTTCTTCCCAACCTGGTGTCATAATACTCTGATTGTGACATTACAGTTATTTTCATGGCAACTGACTATGATATCACAATAGAGCATTATAATTTCAAGTACGGAATAAGCAATAGAGGCAGATGAACTCAAAGGGAAACAGATCTTGTTTTTGTGAAAATTTCCTCTGTAATAAATAATGGAGTGCAGAAATCTGTATAGCAGATATATGAAATACAGCCTGAATTGTGTCTTAATATTATGTTTTCCAAAGTTTTCCCAAAGGCGTCAGTTGCTCTTTAAGTCTTTTAGATGGTCAGTCTTTATGTTGTTGTGCATAAACAAATCATGTGTTTTTATATTCTGTATTGTACCTTTGTAAATGCTGGTCACACTTGAAAAAGGGCAATTTTGCTCAATGTGCTTTTCCAGGGTAAATAATATACGACAGAAAATGAAATCAGATAATAATGTCAATAAAATCACTTTATTTAACCAGGCATAAACACAATTGAGCAAGCTCATCTTCAAAGTGGTCCTGGACATTAGTACAGTACAGTACAATACAATACAATACAATACAATAAAATACAATACAATGTCCCAGATACGGAACTCAATAATGCAAAAAACATTGTACAGGTGAGGCACAAAGGCCAGTATCTACTGGCCTGCCAAGGCTGTGAAGAAATGCAATTCATAAACAAAAAATTTACAGAAGATGGAGGAGAGGAATACACTGAGAACTGTCAGTAAAGAAAAAGACCTAGGAGCTTATATCAGCAGAGACCTAAAAAATTGGATCTAGTGTAGACCGGTGGCCAACAAAATGGGACACCTGATTAACTGTGCATGCATGTCTTTTTTTTTTTCCTAGGTCGGTATCAGTGCTCCTACCCTTATATAAAACCTGTATCTGTCTTCACTTGGATTACTGTTCCCAGCATTGGAGTCCCTATCTAAAGAAGGATGCGAATAAGGTTGAGAGAAGTCAGAGGAGTTTATACCAAACTGGTCCCCCGATGTAGAAATAGACCATATGAGGATAGGCTCAGGGACCTGGGCCTATGGCACTTAACCTCAAGATGAACAAGGGGTGATATGCTATTCATATACTAAATACTGGAGGATCCAATGTTAATGGAAGAATTAGGACTACTGCTCAAGAATCTACGGCCTAAGGGGATATAAGCGCTAATTGGCGGACATGGTACCAAAAAACGATTTGGGAAACACGCCTATGTTCCAAAAGCTATAATATCCTGGAACCAGTTACCTGGGGATTTTACCCATGCACCTAACTTGTCCATGTTTAAGACAAAACTGGGCAGTTACATTCGGGATGGTAACACTGGTTACCACCACTGCATAGCGGGGACAGCACTCATGGGCCTAGGCCTACTGGTGTCCTAATATCGAACTATTAACTGAAGTATAAGGTGCTAAGGAGAGCTACCAAACTTATATGATGTCTCAGTGAGAAAAACTTAACTAGACAGACTAACTTAATTAAGGATATTTAGTCCAGAGCAGAGAAGAATAAGGGGTGAGAAGACAACTTATGCAATAGCTAAATCAACCCTACAATTTACACAGAAAACAACTGATGCACAGGCACAATAAGCAATTTAAATATCCATTGTTCAGAACTGACAGAAGAACATTCCATTATTTATTTATGTATTTTATTTGAAAATTGGTGACCAGGACCGGCATATAAGCCAAGGCTCATTTCCAGGTGTGACCGACAGAAAAAGGACTGGGGATACGAAGCACAGACACAATGTGTTACCACAATAAAGTGCAAGCAGAATAACATGACAAATACAGGTATGGCAAAAAAAAAAAAAAACAACACAACAGTTAAGTGTCTGAGCCACACCTATGGCACGGTAGGATAGCAACTGCAGGGGAAATGTCAGGGAGAGGGAAAACAGGAATGGGGAGAGGGATGGAGTTTCAACTGACACCTGAGAAAGTTAGGGGAGGCAGTGAAGCAGACTCAGCGGAGGGATGTAGGGAGCTGGTTTCAGAGTGTGGCAAGATGATAAGAAAGGGCTGACAGTCCAGTAGAGGAGCGGAGATGAGGAATGGCGAAGGTGCAAGGATTCCTGGAGTGAAGATAGACGGAAACAGAGCAAATGAGGGAAAGGAGTAATGAAAGGTAAGAGGGAAGGGACCCAAACTAATATTTGGATATAAAGGAGGCGAAGTGAATCTGGCAACATGAGGGCAGGGGGAGAATGGATTAAGAGGAGTAAAGTGATCAATTCTGAGCACAGCTGGAGGGGATTTGGTAGCAAAGCAGCAAAATAAGTTGCAGAGGGTGTCCAGTCTGGCCCGGGGTTGGAGGGGGTAATGCTACAGACCACATCTGCAAAGTTGATGACCATAAGCACCATTATGGTAAGGAGCTCTCAGCGGACCTGCAGAAACAATCTTTATTGCAATACAAGGCACCATGTTTAGGGTGGAGCTTGTGTGCCAGGAAGATCCTGCCACTCTTGAAGACTGCACTTTTCTTAAATCTCTTGCAGCAGTTCATCTATTTTTTAGCCTCATCTATCCTTTACAATTTCTAGTCCATAAGGTTGGCCACCCCCTCCCCTTTCTTGACTATGCTATAGTGTCCTCTTTAATTTTCCTTTTCCTTCTCGGGTCCTCGTACAGGGAAGTTTAGTGTGGCGATCTCTGTGCTAATGTAAAACAACAGGCTGTGTTCCTCATTGTTGGATTTAGTATGCGATAGCACTATGTCATAAAATACCCTGATGTATATGCCTTATGTGTATGAAACCTGTAAATGTTGAAAATTCCACAGCACTAGGTGTTTTTGATAAAGATAAAACGTTACTAGGGGACTATATTATAAAAATTAAGCTAGTTGTGTTATTTAAAATGCATGTAAATTACAGATTTCTTGAGAGGCCCTTTGGCACCATGCATTCCTGCTTTAAGCTGAACAAGCCAGTTTCATGGTGATTTGCATATAGATCCCATTGCATTATGGGGGTATGTGTGATGTGTTTCTTTGAGGCTTGGCTTTGTTGCCAATGCCCTTCGGGGTAACCCTTGCTTCATTGCTTCTGTACTGAGGTTCTTTGTCTTTAGCTTGTTTTTGGAGTTTTTCTTTTTTTGAGCTCCCCATCACCCAAACACACAAGACAAACATAGGGATTGAAAATGTTTCACTAAAGAGATAGATCAGTAGATGCTAAGTGCAAAGGAAGAACATCCACAGTCTGTTGCTGCAAACTGATGTACCGAAGAAGAGATATGCCATTGCTTAAGGTTATCCTCTGTTTTAAATAAACATCACACAGAGATTGTGTGTTGAACCTGAAGTTCTGTGCCTTGTCCATCTGTTATCCCACAATCCCTCCACAGCTTGGCATGGATGGCACCAACATAGGCAGAGAAGTCAAGCCTGTTTAGCCACACACCAAGGTCAGGGTTTTATTTAACTCTAAAAATTGATTAGTGTTTTGTGCATATAAGTTCTAAAACATTGTGCAAATGCATAACACTTGCCTCACTGTGTTTAACAAACATAACACCTCTAGAAAACCTATATAAATGCTTTCTGTACAGTTAGTATTGTCCCAATATTTATATCCTGTTTGCTGTATACCTTACCTTACTATGTAATGACGGTGTACCTTATTACTGTTCCACCCACTTGTACGTGGGCCTGAATGTACCCTGTCCCTGTATTGTGTCTCCTATGTACTCTGTAACCTACCGGGTCGCACCTGAAAATAGGCACATGCTGTCTAGTGTGCTAACCTGGTTAACAAAAGCAAATAAATAAGAAAATAAATGCTAATCAATTATTTAAAACCCTGGAGGTACATGAAGGACTGAACCACTTCTAGATGTAAGCCATCAAAGGTGGAGAACATGGACAGAGTAGGACGTCTGGCCAGTTTCTTACCAATGCCAAAGGTCATGGACACAGTTTTCTTTGTGTATACCCACAGTTGGTTGGATTGGAACCAGCCCAGGATGTTATGGAAGTCCTGCTGCAGCTGACCTTCCACAGCTGTAGTAGAGTGACCAGAGATGTAGATGACTGTCATTTGAAAGTTGACACAGGCAGAGGGGAGGTCATTAAGAAAAATGTAAAAAAGTATGAAACCCAAGATTCAGCCCTGTGGAACCCCAGTCTGAATGGGAAGGGGAGGTGAACGGGTGCTACCCACCTGTACCAACTGTAGATGGCCCATGAAGTAAGAATGGGACCAGTCAACAGTGGTAGCTGAGAGGTCAGCAGAACTCTGTTTATCCAGGAGGAGTAAGTGGGACACTGAATCAAAGGCTTTGGCTAGACCGATGAAGATGGCAGACGATAAGTGCCCCTGATCCGTCTCTGAGAAGACAGAATCAGTTACACACAGCATAGAGGAGATGGTGGAGTGGTGCTTCTGGAAGCCAGACTGGAATGGGCAGCAGATATTGGTGAAGGAGAGGAAATCAAAGAGTCTGGTGTAGACAAGTTTCTCTTGCAGCTTAGCAAGAGAGGGGAGAAGGGGTTGGCTGGAAGTTACCAGGGAAGAAAGGGTTCCTCCCTCCCCCTCTGTGAAGTAGAAGAACTTTGGCCAACTTCCAAGGTTGGAGGGACAGCTCTGAGGGTGAAGGAAAGGTTGAGTAGATGAGTCAGAGGAGATGCTATGGCAGGAGCAGAGATGTGGAGCAGTTTAGGATCCAGTCCATCAAGGTTGGACTTAGATAATTTAAAGGAAGAAAGGGCAGTCAGAGTTTCCTGGGTAGTAACAGGGAGGAAAGAAAACTCCAAGAAATAAGGAAAGGGAACACGAGATGAAGTGGTTGAGGCTGGAGGGGGAGTGGAAAGGAAGCCACAAGTGGTAAAGAACTCACTTAAGTGAGCAGCAACAGATAAAGGGTCAGGCACTGGTGAACCATTTACCAGAAGGATGAGAGAGGGGGAAAGCGGACTGGGTGGGAGGGTCAAAAAGGGAGTGAATTACCTTCCAGACCTTAGATGGGATATTAAGATTGTTCTGAAGGTTGGCCTCGAAATAGTGTAATTTTGCAGCCTGCACAGCCTTTGTACAGGAGTTTCTTCTAGTCCTACATAAGAAGCGGTCAGGAAAGGAGTGTGATTATTTGTAGTGTGCCCAGAAATATGGCAGTTAAGGAAATATATCACTTCAAGTACTCAGAACAGAATTCATAACAAACAAAAAATTCACATATGGGTGGGTGCAGAGCTGTCACATCCAATATGAAGGTTTTTTGTTTTTGTTTACCTATTCTGTTCTGAGTGCTAGAAGTGAAAATCTTTCCTTAACTGCCTTGTCTCTGATGAAGGACTCAGAATCCAAAAGCTTAAATATTTTGTAACCTTTTGTTGGTCCAATAAAAGCTATCAAATCATCCATTTTGTTCAGCCTCTTTGTAATTAAGTCCATTATGAATGACAGTAAGAGAGACGTCACAGGTAAGAGAAGATGGTGCAGCAAAGGCTTGGTCTGGTTGAGCTTATCGGAATTTCAACTGTGAGCTTCTGGACATCCAAAGTGATGATTCAATAATAGATTAACGTCAGTGGTTGTGTCATTCTTTCATTCACCCTTTACTGGACCATATAGTTTCACCATTTTTGGTTTATCATTCGTCCTGTTAAGCCTTACAGACATCAGCAGCAAGTCAAGCACCCACACGATCACAGATTAATCGTTAATGCATATCGGCACAATTTCATCATTATTATCAATGCGACTTTGTCGAGAAACAGTGGTGGCATTAAAAAGATCAAAATTAACCTTAACAAATTTAAGACGCAAAACATTTTCATGCAACAAGTGGTTGCACAGATCAGAGGCGACACTACCAACATTGCTGAAGATTCTTTTAGAGCAGACATGGGTCAGAGCGCAACTTACATATAAAATGGCTGTTCTACACAATTCAGGCCAGAGTTTTCTCTTATTTTTCTGATAGTTGGATGGGACATCCTATATGCTGAGTTTACTAGTGTCCTTTAGAACGTCTTCAACCACAGTGGTAGCAGTGTGACTTTGGGCAACAGTGGAAGAACTACTGTTATTAATATCATGTATAGGGTTGCCACCTTGAGAATGCAAAAAAAAGTCCACCTACCCCCCCCCGTCACTCCCCCCTCCTCCCCGCTGATGGTTTACCACCACCTGCTACACTAACACCACCACCACTGGTTTGGTCTGGAACCACCACTTACGCACTAATAATACACACCAACCTCCTATTTCCTTCTTACTCCCCCTACTCTCCCCCTCCCACAGCGCTAGTGGCTTTTTTTTTTATTCTCACTTGTTCCATAACTGCACTGCAGTCTATTATAAAATATAAATATATGCATTTCCAGCAGTGATCCAGTCAGCATCAGCAGACTCACCAGTAACTTTTCAAGTCCCGTTGTTTCCAAGTTCCTTCCTACTCCACCCCCCACTTTTTTTATTCTCTTGCCTTGACCTTCTGTAATCTGTCCTTAGACTTCAGAATCATCACACTGACTTCAGTGACATGACTTGCATCGAACTGAATATTATTATAACGTCTTCCACTACTCATCGAAGAGATGACCATCATTGAGTGTCTGCTGCTGAGCAGTAGTCCCGGCCTGCCCCTGCCCTGCTTGCTGCGGCATGCATTGGAGTAAGATCCTCATCCTGGGTTAGTCACATAGGCTGTCTGTGTCCCCAGAGCTGCTCAGCTGTTTAGCTCACCATCAAAAATCAAATCATCAAGCAGCAGCAAGCAATGGGCCGTGTCTCCCAATCTGCTGAAGGACTCCCACTGGCACACAACACACTAAGAGGATGTGACAATTATAAAAACATATGCACTAAACACACTACAGTATTGCCCGCATGCACCAGTTGGGTCTGCACCTCACACACTTCGCGCCTCATTGCTCCGTCTGTCTCCCACTTGTGCCATGGCTGCTGAGCATGCTCACTGACTCCAAGTTCTGGTCACCATGACAACAGCACACAACTAGAGTGATGCTTCTGAAATCACTGCCTGTGGTTGGTTGCTGACTTGTTGCACTCTTTCTCTCTCTCTCTCTCTCTCTCTCCACTCCACACTCCCTCTCAGCTCGCAGCTGCTGTCTGTCATGCTATTCTTTCTTTGTCAGTGTCACTGTCACCATGACAACCGACAGTGCAGCTGCTGTTGATGCCTCCAGTCTGCTCACTCTCTCTCTCCTTTCTCAGCTGCTCCCTCTGACAGTCCCGCTGCTAGCCTCCTGTCATCTTAGTACTACTGTTTGTTGGCGGTCACCATGGCATCTGGCACTTGCATTGGCAATCTCAAAAAAAAAAAAGTGGATGAATGATTGCACTGTTTGACTGGCAACTGGGATGGCAGTGGAAAAACTAGCCAAGCTGGTTGAAAACCGGCCATGTGGCAACCCTAAATGTAGTCTGGTAAACTGCCACCATCTTCATTTTTTCCACTGTATGATTCTGCTGCTGGCAGTGAAATCTTTGAGTGTGCACGCTCAACAGGTTGGGAAATGGTATCCATCATTTCACCTGACATTTTTTTTCCCCCCCACAGAGTAGGTCTTTATGTCTGTGAGGCGAAAGGGAAGAAACGATACCACATTAGCCTTAAACAGAGGGTCTTACAGCATGGTCAGAATATAATGTTCTTATTCCAAGATCACCGATAGTCTGGGGTCCACTTCTGGGAATATAGTTAGCTTTTCAACTGAACAAACAGCACTACTTTGCTTAGAAAATGTTGCCTTCTACTTTTCTAGTTTGTTGCTCAGCCCCAAAGTGTAAATGTGAGTCGAAATGTTCTATGCTTAGCCTGTTCAAAATGGCCACCTGGGGCTGAGCGAGACATAGGGAATATCAGAGGGATTAATCGGCTCAGACTAGCATTGTCTATACTCACTTCCCGAGTGTCAGCTCCACCTTGTGACCACCACCTTTTTTTTTTTTTTGTTAGTCCTTTTTACCTGTGGCTCCCGATCTGCCTTGTGCGTCCTGGCATCCTACTTATCCGGCCACCATCCAGTCTGCTGTCAGCCCCCAGTGGCACCCCCGCTGCCAACTACCACAGCAGCTTACCCCCCCGCGGTGGGGTGGTGGAGAGCCCCTCTTACTCTCCAACCAGACCAGGATCCAGTATCCGCAGTGGTGCCCCTGAGGCCAGGCATTCTGATGACGGCCTTCATGCCGCCACGATCATTTGCCATTTTTTCCTTTCTTTTGGCGGCGTGAGCAGGGCATGCAAGGATGCCAAGGGAGGGGAGAGCGCACACATCCGCACGTGCTCCCTCCCTGTGCCATGCCCCAAGTCACTCCCGCTAAGGACAGTGCAAGTGTACCACCCCCCAGCCTCTGCTAGGGGCTGCCAGGGTGCTGGCCACTGTAACCCCTCCACCCCCAGAGAGGGACAGTGGTCCCTTGGACGCTCAATCCCTCTCCGCCCCGTCAACCCCTGGTGACCAGAGTCCATTCAAGAACCCAGGTCGCCGGTGTGAAGTGAGGTGTGGCGCTAGCGCCTCAACCCTCATTGCTACCGGGCCAGCGCCACCACCTCTTTTAGCTGATGTTGTGGAAGGTTACTGTCCTTTTGCAGTTGTCACAATATTTTGTCTTCTTTGGCAGAATTACAAAAATTTCCACATATTTCACATGCAATTCTCAATGTATTCTGAATGTTTCGGTCATCTCAAAGAAAATCATATCCTACAAAACTGAGGGTATGAGCAAAGCAAGGTGTGTGCACATACCCTTCCTCTTTCACAGCATGAACAATGTTAGCCTATTATCAGATACCAAAAATGCTGGATGTGAGATAATTTTTTGTTTTCTTCTTTTAGCCTAGGCTGCAACAGCAGTGGAACAGGCTGAGACCTAAGTTACCCCGCTCCCAGTCTATCTTCTTTTAATTGGCTTTTTTTCCTTCTCAATTGATTTTTGTCCTCAAGTTCTCCTTGTTTTTATGGACTCCAACCCCACAGTGTCTCCCAGTTTCTCTTTCTTTATTTTTTTGGCTTCACATTTCTTTAGGTGTTCCTCAGTGCTGTTCCTCCATGGTCACTTTTCCCTGTGGCACGTACACTGAGACCACCCCTCTCCTAACCGCCATCCTCACATGGTCTTTCTCTCCCTAGTCTCCGTTTTTTTGTTTTATATTTCTTTTGGTGTTTCTACTGACTGCTTCTGTAAGCCCTCCTCAGTGCCACTTTTCCCTTCCAATTTCCTTTGGCACACACAAATGAGACCACACACACACACACACACAACACTGTCTCCCCCCCCCCCAACACTAGTCTTTATTTAAATTATTTGATTTGCTTTTGGTTTGTAATTGTATTTTCCTTAAAGCAGCAGTTATATGAAAAATGTTTTTTTTCCAAAAAACTAGTTTCAGCTACAATGAATAAAAATATTAGTGTACCTGTCAAATTTACTTTTCTTTGTGTCTCCTATGCTGTGCACCATAAGTTTACTTTCTCTATCCTAACCCTTGCTAGGTCTACAATGCTATATCAGTACAAAATGTGGCTGCCATCTTTTTTCTTGAGAAAGAACTAAATTAAAACATTTATAAAATACAACATTTTTTCTAGAACTAGAATATTTTACCACCAAACTGAACTGGAAGATGCCATATCTTTTATAGTGAAAAAAAAGGTACAATTAGATAGTTTCTGCCCACTTTCACTGCACTGCTGCTTTAAACATTTACTTTCACTTTATCAGTCCATCAATCATTTGTGACCTGCTCAGCTCCCCCACCCCAAATCTCCACCCCTCATTTTCTCATAGTAATGTTTACTTTTTGTTGTGTTTGCCCCATTTCTTAAGTCTTTTATTTCTTTATGGTACCACACCTCTGTCCTTCCTCATCCCACCACCCCAAACCCCCACAATCAATTGCGACCTCTCTCCTTAGTCCACTGTCCCAACCCCCACCCCACACCATCTCCCTTTTTTCTTTTAAAGTGTTCTTTTAAATTTCGTTGATTTTTTTTTCATGATTTCCAACTCCCTCCACCCACCACCACTGCAGACAGTCCACCACAACACCCACATGACAAAATGCATCCTCCCTCACCGATCGCTCAGCTCGAAGACAAGCTCCTTCCCCATTCGTGTACTAGCAGGAATGGCACTAAAACTGCAGTGCGGTCCCCTTTTATACCCCAATTTGCACATTTTCAAACCAGGATACAGGTACATGAGGGAACACAAGCTGCACAATGGCACTGTTTCACTCCTACCACAGCCTCTGAAGTTACATGTCTGGCATACAGGCTGGAATAATGTGGAGATGGACAAAAATGAGAAGGAAAAAACAATAAGATCCAAGTAGAAGAGGTAGTCTTCGACTCGGGTCTTGCTGAATCCAGGCTGCATGAGTTTGGAGCGGCTCAGTTTCAAGAGGATTGCTTTGACCTATCCCTAACATCAACATTATGATACAACCCACTTTTTGCATTTATATTCAGGGGTCTTAAAGCAAGGAACTCACTGCCAAAATTTCCTTTCAAGTCCTGACCCACTCCATTTCTTTGAAAAGATCAAACAATGTTTTTTAACTCAAGCAAGTGCTCAGCAAATACGTTGTTTGTTAACTTAGTGAGTGAGCTAGTAGTGAGAATGGTTGGTGTTGACCCCCCCTCCGCAAGTAATCCATAGGCTGAAAGCTGGGTCCAGAGCAGTCTACATATGTGGGCAGCATGTAGCGTTGAAGAAGACCATGCCTGGAAGGAAGAATATGGGGGGGGGGGGAGACTGAAATCAGAGGACAATGAGGGAACCTACTTCTAATATATAATGTGGTAAGGAAATACAACAGGGAATGGGCATGGAATTTACAACTCAGCAGGCGTATCTGAGGACATAATAAAAAACTACAATGGTGCTGATTAAATCTGAAAAGAAAGATACAGTGCACACACAAGCTAGATGTAGATGTGGTCCTTAAGAACAACTATGACAAAGCACACAAAAAACGCATTCAAGGTGCAATGGGCAAACCCCAAACTATTATTGGGGGGAAGGGGTCACACTTCCGATCACAATTTATAATAAACTGTACGTGGCAGACTTCCAGCTTTGTAAAGATTTATTGAATGCTTTCTTGTACAGTATCTACTGAACCTGGCATCCGTGCCTTCCTTTTTTCACATCTTATGACCAGAAAGATACGTCCAGTAGAAGAACTGCTCTTGCTTAAAGAGTATCCCAATAGTTCCCTATCAACTATAACTGAGAAAAATAAGTTCATGAACAGTAAAACATCATTTTCTGCCTGAGTACAATGCTGGGTTGCTACCATTTCCCTTCATCCTGACAAAAACTGTCCATAGTCTTCCCTTCATACTGCCTGCACTGCATCATCTCATTTGCAGCAGATTACTACTTTTACACAATCATACAAGGAGAACTAGGTTATGTGCACCATTCAAAGTCACACACACAGTGCATGAGTGGCTGAGGAGAAATGTATACCTTGTATCTCCCGATTCAGAGTTATGGGTTCTAACTATGGACCCACACTGCCTTTTGAGCAACATACCAGTCACTCTGGAGCTTACAGGACGACTGAATAAACTCTCTAACCCTAGAGAAATCAGGACTGGGGTGTGCAGATGGAGAAGTATGAGCAAACTAGACCACAATTCTGTTGGCCAGTGTCATCATTCCTTCACCATTTGCAAGCATTAAATTTACATCTCATTCACTGCAATGATACGCTTTTTATTGCTACATATGATACACAATCTACAGACTACAACACTGCGAACACAGTTGCAATGATTTGCCAGGTTGTTCCAAAAACATTACAGTTGACATTTGCCAGATTTGGATCTTACAATAGTCCAAAATATTAAATTTTAGTTTATTCCTTTCTTTATTACTAAAGGCATTTGAATAAATACAGGTTATATTTCCCACAGACGTCACCTGTTCTGTTCATTTTCTGCCCTGAAATCATCCTCCTCCTCCTCCTCCTCTGTTTGTGACATCAGAATTATCATTTCAGTGGAAACAGGTTGTGGTGTCATAAGCAGGGGGTTGTCTGGCCTGCTGGTGCAGCGGCTGGATTTCACTTGTGACGCCGATGACCCTGGTTCAGGAACAGACCCGGGAGTTAGAGTGCCAGCTGGGAGAGACGGATTGAGCACCCTAAGGACTGCTCTCCTTCTCCGGGGGAGGGAGGGGATGAGTGTCCAGTGCATCACGAACCCCTAACAGAAGCTGGGAGTACCACCACAACTGGCGCCATTATGTTTTGGGGGTAGACACTGGACGACATTGCACGTTGCCAGCCCTCCCCACATGATAACCTGCTCCGCCATCTACTGCCTCTGATGTCCACTGTGGGGGGTCCCACTCCCTGGGGGGTAATCCGGGGCCTTGCCCATAGTGTCCATTGGGGGGAGCCTCCCCACCGGCCCCACCCAGGGGCAAGCTCATGCATGGGGCGGGCAGGCAGGAGGGTCCAAGCTAAAAAGAAAGGAGGGGGGGCCAGAACAAAAAAAATAAAAAATAAAAATAAGCGGGGGGGTTTATTCATAGAAGGAAAAAACATCATCAGTAGATGAAGTATAAGGGGAACATGTCCTCTTTTATGCAATAGGTGTGGACACAAAAGTCATTGTATAAATCTGTATATCTGAGCTACTGTATGTATAAATGTAAAATCTTACTTTGATGCATAAACTCAACATCACATATTTATACATATGGTAAACACATCATCACTAGTACAGGCCCCCCAACAGCCAGCCGGCACTACTTCTACAAGTTTCATTTACACAACTACACAGAACAACACAATCGTCGTTCATCTTAGTGATCCCAAAACCCCCAATATGGGGCACATATCCACTTTTATTACAAATGTCTTCAGTAATAAAAACCGAAGATCCTGACACTCAAATGGGAGGGGGTCGGGGTATTTTGTGTAACAATTCTGCTAATGCCATCTGTGAATTGTTTTCCAGAAGCTGGAAATTCTCTAACTAGCCAATACAAATCTAAAAGCACAGCATATTACTTCTAACATGCTGAAAATGCTCAGTATGTGCAAACATGTAAAATTCACATTATTCCCAATACCATGCTGATTCAAGCTCTGTATCCATTGATCCTTTTATGTGATATATTCATTGTAAACAATTGTGTTACTGCAGCAGTTAGTGTGCAAAACTGCAACAAAAGTGTGGAACTGTGGTGTAGGGGTTTCCCCTAACTCCCACCTCCCCTCCTCCGCCCCTGCCCTCATGACCCAAGGCCAAGCTGCAGGTTCAGTGCCTTGCCACATACTTGTATTATTTAAGGTTGGGCCATAAACAAAGTAGCAGACTACTGGGGCAAAGCCCAGACCTGTAGCATGGCCATGGGTCATGAGGCTAGGGGCTGAGGAATGGGGTGGTCATTAAGGTTGAAAACCCCCTAACACCACATTTTCTTGATATTGTGACTTCAGAAACCTAATGATGTACTAGCAAAGTTTTTTTTGCAGTGAATTTCCTTATTTTTTGACAAACAAAATGTTTAATGCCATATTGGTCCTAGTAAGAACAAATACATAACAAAGGGTTTCATACCTTTTATTGGACCAACAAGGGTGTTACAAAAAGAGCGAAGAGCTTTAGCTTTCAGACCAACAAGTCCTTCTTCAGAAGCTTAATGAGAGTTATTTAGAAAATCCCATATTATTAACTCTTAGAACATGCAGAAAAAAACAAATAATTTTCATTGGTTTAAAACAGGCCTTCAGAAATAAAGTGACATTGGAGAGCTTGAACATCTAAAGAATGATTTCAGCTGAACTAAACTTAAAGGTCAAAGGTTGTTTAAAGATAACAGCAGGCAGAGAGGTACCATGTACCAGTCTGATGGATAAAAAAAAAAACAACAAAAAGAACCTTAAAATTCTCTGCTCAGTAAATTACATGTCAAGTGAAGTAAACCTCCCTAAGACACACATTTCACCAGTGAGGTCACAGTTCATCACTCTGCTCAGAATAGAACCATTCATAATGAGATGACCCTCGAGAAACAACTGTAAGCTAAATTGTAACATATAACCAAGTAAACAAATAATAAAAAATGATGAGCCCCAAAATAACAGCATCAGAAATGATCTTTACATGTTATAAAGAATGATGAAAATGATGTATACCCAAGGTGAGTAAGTGTATCACACTGATGAAAGTACAACCGTACTCTCAACAAACTATTATGTTAAGACCTTGTTGTAACAAGATTTTATACATGATAATACCAATTGTCAATGTAAGTGCCAGATAAAAAGAGTGCTAGCCAGGGGCCCCCAAGAAACTGAGAAAGTGCAGCCTGATATGTACAGATTTCAAGAAAATGTGAGTGTGTAATCAATATAATACATATACAGAAACAGTCTAAGGAATCAACCGAAAGCCTTAGGAATTACCCCCCCGTAACTACTTAAAATGAAGTATATGTGCATGAATCCTAATACACCATCCTAATAAGTACAGAGTGTAAAAACATTACAATATATACTTAAATTACAGAACTATCATAAGGAAGTAAATATCCACTCTAATATGAGTCCGGAGTCCTAACCACAATGACAACATAATGTCATGTATCTGAACACAAGTTTACCTCAATATCCCCACAATATTCACATCCACTATACTCACATAACCACCCATCTCAAATACCCATATTAAAAATTCAATGTACCACACTTCTTCTATCCTCACAGAACACGCAAACATATTCACAGACTCACACACACAGACATACCCACACACCCATGCACACATTCACACAATACTAATGTGAACGGCCAACCTGTAGATAACCAGTTAAGACACAAACTACTCTCCCCACCTCTATCTCTGATGCCTCCATGATCTCCAGTTTCTAAACCTCCCTTCGAAATCACCTACTTAATACACGTAGCTGTGACTGTTACTAAGTTGTTCTTGCTTCAATGCTCTGACAAAGCTCCCAGAGTGGCTGCACCCAACCTACTACCAACCACTTCCCATTGCCCTATCAGTTATCACCTCCTCCTGTCTTCTGCACCCCTCTGCATGTATGCTCATACCTTTGTTTGTTTATGAAGTACTAAACATCTGTACCAACCTGTGCTCTGCTAATCCTGTAACTTTAAAACTGCAACCAATATATGACAGCATGTTTTACCAATTGTTGTAATCCACAATGATGTAACAAAATTGTTGTACTGTATTTGTCCTCTTTGTGACGAGGTACCTTTGAAAATGAGCCTCTGGCTCAAAGGTTTGTAAACTGTTATATAAATAAATAAATAAGAGGGATTGTATAAGAGTCAAAGTCCAAGGCTCACTGAAAACCTAAAACATGTAAGTCCATCCTTTGAAGTAAAGGTCCATGTAGGTTTACATGTAATGTGTCATAAATTCAACATCAATGTTCAAGCCACCTTGCACCGTATTAAGAAGTAACAGAAGTCTGACCTCACAAGCACGTCTCTGTTGTGTATTGTTGAAATGTCCTTTCAAGACCATCACAGACATATCTGAGATTGAGTGGTTATCCTGACAGAAGTGTTGTGCCACTGGTTTGTCAGTCTTCTTCCTATTATTTGCAGTGTCAGTGGCTCAGCAGGTAGCACACTTGCCTCTGAGACCGGGAGATCAGAAGGCTGTCGGTTCTATCCCTACACCAGGCACTTTTGGTTAATATCCCAATATTGGCACTGCAGTGCAGCATGAAGGGGATGCTGCACTCCTGAGGTGCCGTCTTTCAGATAAGACGTTAAACCGAGGTCCCATTTGCCTGTTCTGGTGGTAGTTCAGGTGGATCTTAAAGATCCCATAGCACTTCTCGAAAAGAGTGGGGGGTTTAATAACAAAAACCAAAAAAATCATCATACATATTACACAAGAGACCATTCAATAAACTGAACATTTTCTGAAATAAAGAAGCAGAACAATAAACATTTTCTCATATTGAAATTCTTCAACCCAATCATGAAACTATTTCATAACCCCGCTATTATATCAATTACCCTTTGATCCGTTGCCCCCTGTTTTCTACCAACCCTACTCATCTTTACCCTTTTCTTTTAACCATTTTTACTCATCCCTTTACTATTCTCTCATTTGTCCCTTTTTTCCTCTTCAAAATAGTTATCTTTTCCTCAGAATAAAAACTTATTCATATTTCACAAAATAAGTTAATCCCTTCCACCACATTTCCACTTTCTTCCTTGGGTGATACTTACAAGCATTGTTATATACCTCTTAATTCTCTGCTACACATTTTCTCAATCCCATCATAAGAAATTTCTTTCTGCTGCAATAAGAGTTGGCATCTCCCTTGCCATAGGTAATACTTTATGCATGCAAATATAATATATACTGTTGCCCAATGATACCTTTCCAATATCTCAGGAAAGTTTCCCAGTACCACATTTTTATAAGTAGTTTGTTTCAACCATGCCATCTTCCATTTTTCTGATAGAAATATCCATAAACTAACAGCATAACTGCACTAGAATAAAAAATGTTCCTGAGTTTCCAAATCACACCCACACTCTGGATATAAACAATTCCTTTCCTCTACTGCTTTATGCTTGTGATTCCCTTGTACTCCTACCTTCCATGAGCCGTTATCCACTGTACATCTTTCGTTTGTTTGGGTACTCTTGGATCATTTAACATTTTAAGTACAAGCTTATTTTCTCTCAATGTACTTCTTTTAAACTCTCTCTCTCCAACCCCTGTTTCCACTACTATTTTCCTATACAACACTTTTCTTGGTATACTTATTATTTGTTCTTTTGTTATTTTCCACTTCATGATTTTTTTCACGGTTCCTTCATAATATTTCGGTATTTCTTGTCTTTTAAATCCTTTTGGAACATCTTCCCTCCATGCTTTCCCCCAATTTCCTAATACATTTTTCCCCCATTTCTCACTTTTATTCTCTGTACCAGTTAATATTACCTTAATATTCTTATCCCAAAAAATTGTGTGAAAAAACACTATTGGGTTTATCATCCCCAACCCTCCTTGTTTCACTGACATAAGTTATTTCTCTCTTTATGGGTTTCAATCTGCTACCCCATAAGAGTTGAAAAAAAATCCCTAATATCCTTGATTTTAGAAGTACCGGTAAAGGAAAGACTCCTGCTACATATAAAAAAACATGGCAACAAAAAATGTTTAATAACAAATATTCTTTTATATTTAGACATTTTCCAGGCTTTCCATCTAGACACTTTCTTCTCCCCCTGCTCTAATACTTCATTCCAATTTTCCATCCCATATCCTCATCCCCATATTTAATTCCCAAAATGTTTCTACTATCTGTTGAAATTCTTATACTCTTACATGGTTTCTCTCCTTTATTAGCTGTTCCTATCCACAAACCCTTACTCTTTTCTAAATTAATTTAGCCACCAACGCCTTTGACTATTTTTCCAACTGCAACATTACCCTTTCAATCCCTTCCCGATTTGCTACATATATATTCAAATCATCTGCATAAGCCATTATTTTTACTTCATCTTTTACATGACTTCCTTTAATTCCTACTAGTTCTTGGTCTTCTATTATCTTTCTAATTAATGAGTCCAATATGAGTGTATATAATATTGGACTCAGGGGACACCCCTGTCTCACCCCCCTTTTTATTTTGATCTCCCTTCCCTGCACTCCTCCTATTTCTATTTTTAGGGTTGCGTGTTCATATAACAAACCTATCCAACTGCAAAATTTCTTTGGAATCCCATATTCCAATACCTTTAATAAAAAAATTGCGATTCACTAATTCAAATGCTTTCCTTTGATCTATTCTCAAAATTCACACTTCCTTTTTTCTTTTTGACAGTATTCAATTATATCCCTAGTTATTACTAGATTCTCCTGTATATTTCGCTCCGGTATAGCACATGTTTGTGCCGGTTCAATCAAAACCTTTGCTGCTTCTCTTAGTCGTTTCTGTAACACTTGTGCTAATATTTTAAAATTCAAATTCAAAAAACTAATTGGTCTCCAATTAGCCAATTCTTGCCTATCCCCATTTTTATATAAGAATATCACAGTTCCCGTTGTAAATTTTCCTGGCACAGTCTGTTCTTGCCACATATGATTAAATACCCTTGTTAAAAAGGCTGCTGTAATTTCTGAAAATGCTCTATAAAACTCATTTGGAATCCCATCCTCTCCGGGTACCACCCCTCCTTTTAAGTTCTTAATTACCTCATATACCTCTATATCTTCTATCTCTTTTTTTAACAAATACCTCTCAGATTTCTGTAAAACATGTATCTGTATACCCTGTAAATATTCCTTTATTTCCTTTTCCTCCCCTCCTTTATTTCCTTCTAATAAATCTGCTAGCTGTTTTTCTATCATTTCATTTAAAGCTATTGACGTCTTACTGATATTCACATTAAAATCTCTTAAAGACTCAATTCTGGATCTATTTTAATACCTCACAAGGATCAGAATATGGACTCTTCTGAGTTCCGTAGTTCAATTCATTCACTATGGTCCTAGCTCCATTGTATTGTATAGCAGTCATTTCCTTACGCAATTTCTCAATCTGTCCTGACATATCTACCTTACTCAAATATTTAAAAAGCTGGTCATTCACTACTCATTTTCCAAATTTTTTAAAACAAGTACTTAATTCTTTCTTTACTTCACACCACCATAAAACCAAATGATATGTCACACACCCCTGTAATAAACACAGATGTAAAACTTGTGAGCACATTTCCACCTCAGGCTGTGTGATTACCTCACAAAACAGACAATACTGGGTAATTACACATGTACCTCAAGTAAAGTTGTTTATCTTATTCAATGCAGGAAATGTCCTCACACAGGGTATGTGGGAGACATGAAACGTCACCTCTGCACTAGAATGAATTCACACAGCTATGATATTAATTGGAACATGACTGACAAGCCAATGGCACAACACTTCTCTCAGGATAACCACTCAATCTCAGATATGTCTGTGATGGTCTTGAAAGGACATTTAACAGTACACAACAGAGACGTGCTTGTGAGATCAGACTTCTGTTACTTCTTAATATGGTGGAAGATGGCTTAAACATTGATGTTGGATTTATGACACATTACATGTAAACTTACATGGACCTTTACTTCAAAGGATGGACTTACATGTTTTAGGTTTTCAGTGAGCCTTAGACTTTGACTTTTATACAATCCCTCTTAACTGGTTATCTACAGGTTGACCTTTCACATTTGCATTGTGTGAATGTGTGCATGGGTGTGTGGGTATGTCTATGTGCGTGGGTTTGTCAATATGTTTATGTGTGTGTTGTGAAGACAGAAGAAGTGTGGTACACTGAATGTTTATTATGGGTATTTGAGATGGGTGGTTATGTGAGTATAGTGGATGTGAATAGTGTGGGGATATTGAGGTAAACTTTTGTTCAGGTACATGACATTATGTTGTCATTGTGGTTAGGACTCTGGACTCAGCGTGGATATTTACTTCTTTACACTAGTTCTGTAATTTGAGTATATATATGGAAATGTGTTTACACTCTACTTATTAGGATGGTATATTAGGATTCATGTACATATACTTCATT
Source organism: Neoceratodus forsteri (assembly GCA_016271365.2). Lineage (NCBI taxonomy): Eukaryota > Metazoa > Chordata > Ceratodontiformes > Ceratodontidae > Neoceratodus > Neoceratodus forsteri. The sequence continues at coordinate 879,031,194 of CM057456.1, forward strand.
TTAAGTAGCTACTTCCCCCCTCGGGGGAAGGGCAATTCCTACGAATTTTGGTTTGGATTCCTTAGACTATTTCTATATATGTATTATTTTGATTATACACTCACATTTTCTTGAAATCTGTACATATCAGGATGCACAGTCTCGGTTTCTTGGGGGTCCCTGACTAGCACTCTTTTTATCTGGCACTTACACTGACAATTGATATTATCATGTATAAAATCTTGTTACAACAAGGTCTTAACATAATAGTTTGTTGAGAGTATGGTTGGGAATATATATCCAGCTGGTTGTACTTTCATCAGTGTGATACACTTGCTCACTTTGGGTATACATCATTTTCATCATTCTATATGCCATGGAAAGATAATTTCTGATGCTGTAATTTTGGGGCTCGTCATTTTTTATTATTTGTTTACTTGGTTATATGTTTCATTTTAGCTTGCAGTTGTTTCTTGAGGGTCATCTCATTATGAATGGTTCTATTCTGAGCAGAGTGACGTACTGTGGCCTCACTTGTGAAATGCGAGTCTTAGGAAGGTTTTCTTCACTTGACATGTAATTTACTGAGCAGAGAATCTTACAGTTTTTTGGTTTTTTTATCCCTTAGACTGATACATGGTACCTCTCTGCCTGCTATTATCTTCAAACAACCTTTGACCTTTACGTTTAGTTCAGCTGAAATCACTCTTTAGATATTCAAGCTCTCCGATGTTACTATTTCTGAAGGCCTGTTTTAAACCAATGAAAATGATTTCTGTTTTTTTCTGCATGTTCTAAGTGCTAATAATAAGGGATTTTCTAAATAACTCATTAAGCTTCTGAAGAAGGACATGTTGGTCTGAAAGCTAAAGCTCTTTGTTCTTACTTTTTGAGAAAGTAGACTCATAATTTGCTTCACATAGGGCCCAAAGTAGGACAGAAAATGCTCTAACTTGCTTCACGCATTTGACTCCTAGTGTGTTTTGTGCTGGACACGCAAATTGTGCATCAGTCCTTTCTTTTTTAAGCAGAAGATGAGACAGAACTTTCTTACTCTTTTTTTTTTGTTCAATCAATGTTTATTTTGCCAGGAATAATGCTATTGAGTGGACTCATTTACGAGGTGGTCCTGGAAGGACACAACAGGGTGAGGCAATACAAATACAACAATATAAATACAATACAAAAACATTGCACTTATACAAGTGATAATGGCAATACAATTACAAATATATTTATTGATTGTTTCTAGCAATGTAGGACTAAATGCACAATAAGGGAGCAGGTACAGTGGGATAGGGACATTAAAGTTCTGAAGTGCAGACTTTTGACAACAACAGAGACAGGGAGAAAGGAAGAACTCATCAAATTCATCAGGCTGTAAGGGCAGTAAAGACAAAAGTAAAGAAAGTGCAGTAAGTGCAGTAAAGACAACAATCGATTAAAAGAAGACAACAAGTGCTGTATGGGTGGTATAACAAAGGTTCCTCAGGGAGCTTTTGGTTCAGATTAAGAATAACAGTTGCACGTTTCCTGCAACAAGTGTCTCAGCAAGGATTTAAAGGTGTGCAACCCAACAATATGCATGAGTTTTAAAGACTTTTGGAGGGTATTTCACATGGTAGGGAGAGCATGACTTTGGGATGATGCACCATAGTGAGTTCTTATCCTAGGTATGTCGAGTAGAATACAAGAGTATCTTCTAAGCAAATATATGCCTGGAGTACACTTGAGTAGATCAGAGATACAGAGATGGAGTTTATTGGCGATGGCTCTATAGGCCCAAATGGAGGCATTTCTTCACCCTCCTTGTGCGAAGCGAAGGCTAGCGAAATTGTGCATAGAGGGAGCAGTGGTGGGTTTTAAAAGGGGCATTGGTAATGAATTTTAATGCTCTATGGTACAGTGTATCCAGTTTTGCTAAGGCAGCATTGGAACAATGGCTATAGAGAAAGTCTGCATAGTCAACAAGGGGGAGAAATGTGGTCTGTACCAGCCTTTTTTTTGCCTCCTGGTTAAGCAGATGTTTGATTCTGAAGAATAGACCTAACCTTTGTCTTAGCTTTTTGGACAGCTCCATGATATGTGTAATGGACGAGAGCCAGCAGTCAAGCCAAAATCCCAAATATTTGAATTTATCCACTACCTCAAGTGGTTCCCCCAGAGGGATCAGGATGTGGAGCTTGGTGCCCAGCGAGTTTGTGTTTACTGCATGGGCTTTGTGGGAGAGAAACATGACTTTAGTCTTCTTTGCATTAAGCAACAGTTTCAGGTGAAGAAGGTTTTGTTGTAGCAGGTTAAATTCCTGCTGCAGCTCTCAGCATGCAAGCTCAAAGGTTGGCCTAGCAATATAAAGTAATGTGTCATCAGCAAAAAGGTGGACATTTGCTGTTGTGATTTTAGAATCTATGTCAGTGATATAAATCACAAATAATAGAGGCAGCAGGATCAATCCCTGTAGAACTCCTCTCTGCAAGATTTTAAGGTGGGAGAGGTCAATCTTGGGCTTTGTCCTGTTGTTGTCTACCTATGAGGTAGCAGGAGAACTACTGCAAGGTAATGGCATTGAGACTAATGTCCCGCAACTTATACAATAATAAATCATGTCCTACGGTATCAAATGCCATGCTCACGTCCAGAAAGACTGCACTGACATGGTTTTTAGAGTCAATTGCATTTTGCCAATCAGTTGTCACCTTGGCCAAGGACGATACCATACTATGTTTTGGTCTAAAACTGGATTGTAAAGAACTTGAGAATGTTGGAGATTTCCAGATGTTATTAGTTGTAAATTAACCAGCTTTTCCAGTATTTTTCGATAAGATGGGTAGTAGTGATATGGGCTAATAATTATTAAGGTTGCATGGGTCACCAGACTTAAAAAGAGGGATATACGAGTTATTTTCCAAATGGAGGGAAGAACCCCTGTTGAAAGGGACAAGTTGAAAAGATGAGTGATAGGAGATGTCACAGAGTGGTGTCCTAGCTTTAGAAAGAAGGGTTTGAGTGGATCAGCTCTGGCACTTTTTATTGCCCAGAGAAATTAAAAGGTCCTTGACTTGCTTGAAGGATACTGAGCTAAAGTTAAACTTGGTTGTTTGTTGGAAAACCATGGGGGTGGGGTGGGATGGGTCTGAGCTGCAGGGCTGGGTGACAAATTTGCTTGCTGGAGAGGTGTTAAAGACTAATTCAGCAGTGGCAAAATTATTTAAATGTTCCTGGATGCATTGTTTGCTTGTAAAAGTATTATCACTGGCAGCAATCTTAGAAGACAGTGATGACGATGAGCGATGCCCTTCTATTTCTATTAGAATTTGCCAGTATTATTTTTAGAGGAATCCAAGGCTGTTTGAAAATACTTTGCCTTTTTCGGTCCTTACAAGTTCAATGCATTGGTTCCTGGCAGCTTTGAAGGCCACCCAGTTGGCTACTAATATGATTTTACGTGCCCTCTTCCATAGTACATCTCTGGCTTGCAAGGCTGATTTTAATGCACTAATAAACCAAGCACAGGACTTTTTCCTTGTTCTGATTTTTGCTAGAGGTGCATGTTTTTGATCACCTTCAGGAGAAGGTTCTGAAACAGGTTATAGGCCCTTTGACTGTAGGTGCAAGATAGAAATCTTGCCATCTAACTTAAATCAGCCAGAAAAATTAGTGCAGTTAAATTTGCAGTGACTCCTTTTATCTACAAAACTGGAGGAGGATATAAGCTTCGGTACAGACCTCACACATGCTATAGCCCTGTGATCACTGATGTCATTGTGGAATACCCCGGTATGTGAGATTTTGTGAGGTTTGTTAACAAAGAATAAATCAGGAAGGGTTCTATGAGCAGGGTTTTTAGTATTTGGGTGAGTAAGCTCAGGAACAAGCTGATTGAGGCCATAGGCATCGCATAATTCTTCCAAGGGTTTGGAGCAAGGGGAATTCCAGTCAAGGTTAAAATCTCCTATGATGATTAATTCTGTACTTGGTGCTTCCAGCAATTTGTGGAGATGTGATAACAACTCAAGGCCCCCTGACAGGGGTCTATAACAACCTATAAAGAATACAGATCCATCAGATGATAGAGACTTTTAAAGTGACGCTTTTGAACTATTTTGATACAGCAGATGAGTCAATGACAGATGCCGTAAATTTATCTAAGACATATATTGCGCCCCACCCCCCCGATGGCCTAACAGTCTTATAAACGCTGTCTGAAGGGCTATTAATTTCATGATTGGGAGGTTGAGCCTTTTAGCCAAGATTCTGAAATCATCAGCACATCAGGCTTGGTGTGACAGACCTATGGCTAAATTATACAGTATTGTGCTTTTTCAGCAAACTACAGATGTTGATATGTAAGAAACTCAGACCTTTTAGATGTGGATGATCAAAGGGAGCTACAATATGAGTTAATGAACCAGTATTTAGGACTACACTCCCAGAACAAAGAAGCAATAAGAAGACAAATTTCTTGAGTCCATAGAGTATTATTTTAAGGAGTAATAGCCTGCCCCATTTGGGAAGTATGGAGGTGATTGAAGATTTATCGGGAACGGTGCATTGGTGAAGGAATTTAGGAAGCCACCTTCTTGAAGTTGGAACTGGTGTGCTTTGAAATAATTGAGAGCTGCATGGGAGATACTATATTGGACTAGAAATCTGCAACAAATCTGACTCTTGCTTAAAGGGGACAAGAACTGAGTATATGAGTCGTCTGAATGCAGTTGGAGATATAGTGGTGGTACAATGCACCAGGCAACCTATGTTGTATTGTAAAAGCAGTACTAAATATAAATGCTATGCACAAGGGTTCCTATCCATGTGTACGTCTTCTGTGTGCAGTTATCTGATGTTCAGCACGAGAAGCAGGAAGTAACAGTGCAGTGACGTATTATCATGGTTCGTTGCCATGACATTCGTATTGTGAATGTGTGCAGTAGCAGTCACCATCACAAACCCCAATGGCAGGTGTACAGTGAGTGGGATGTAGAATACAGTAAGAAGGAACTGCATTGTGTAAGTGGAATGCCGTGTTCCAGATTACTGAAATCACGGCTGTGTGGCATGTCCGGAGTCTTGGTGAGCAACAATAAATGATGACCTACATGCAACAGCTCTGGGTCCTGTAGAATAACTGCTGACAATGTGTAATAGACATAACCCACAGTGGGCTTCTCCAGTCCTGGGTAGCACCTCTTGCCACTCTAACGGCTAAATGGAATGGCTGTAACTGGAAAGCATGTCCTGTTAGATGTGTGTTGCAAATGTGGCTTGCAGTCCGAGGCATGACAGATGACCCCTGAACAGTATGACTGCAGTATAGACCCACAACCATCTGCGCAATCGCATGTCCAAATGGAGTTCTGTGCTCAGCATTCTGTTCATGTAAATGGAGCCCAATGTACTAAAATAAAACATAACTGCACTGCAGAGGGAAGAATCGATTTCCGCCCTGTTTCAGGATGGAACCCACAACCCCATACACTGAAGTCCAGCATCATTGCCACTTCACCACTGTCATTGCTGGTTAAGTAACAGTCCGTACCCATATGCAATAACCCACAGAGCAAGCCTATGCAAATGACTAGAAGGCAGTGGGAAGACATGCCATATGTTTACCCAACAGCTAGTGTTGGTCTGTGTATGTACCGCAGCATTGCACCAAGATACTGTGTACTTGACTCTGGCAGGTTATTATCATTGGGGTTGTTCTGTAGCCATTTTGGCAACTCTAATGGTTGCTAAACCACGAGTGTGCATGCTTGCTCGGTAGTGCTTCTTCATCGTCACCTCTGCCCCCCCGACTCATGACCAGGTCAGGATGGTCAGTCTGTTGAACCCACCTGGGTCATTGTGGCAATTCCTCATGGGGTGCTCATAAAACAGTAATTAGTCAGGTGCAATACAGTGCCAGGGGCCACATTGTTCTGTTTAGTCAGGGACGTAGTGTCCTACATGAATGCATAGGAAATGTGATGATGTAGCCATTGTGGACGCCACACAACACATGATGAAATGAACATGTGTGCATAGGCATCAGTGACAAACAAGCTGTAGAGCCTGTGAGGAAGCACCGCTCAGAGACGAGTCAATCACCCTGATCTGGATGACAGGTAGTGGATGTATGTTGCTAGCATCAGTGGCTAGACACATATTGTATGTATAATCAATAATGTCAGAGCAGGCATAATCATTGTTCAGAATTTGGGCTAACCGGACCATCACATGTTGAACGACTGTATTAGCCGATACATCCGCTGCCCAAGATGCTGCATCCCGATTTTCGAGACGGATTGTGGTGACATACTGAATCTGTACCATAGATGGTGTGGACTGTGGGATGGGGGGGTTAGTAGATATGCAGACAACCATGTATTGTGAGCCCGGTAGTACTGTCATACTCGGGTTCTAGGGACATGGATATGTTGTTCATCCACACTCATTGGCAGGTATCCTTGCCGCTTTAAATCTTGCCGGAAGGTCTTCAAGCTTGCTCCTCCCACCCACCCGGGTGGTATAACTCTCGGCTTCGCCCCATGACGCCAGATCTTCCTTACCGCTTGGAAGCTCAGGTTCCTCCTTAGCGCCTGCGTTTGAGACTGGTTCCTATTTCTCCGTTTATGGATTTAAAATAAATTTTGTGAAAAGACTTCAGTCTTCTATCCCTCGCGCCTGTGATGGACAAATCGACTCGATTTGGAGATGCCATACGGGCAGAAGATGTCTCGGACGGATCCACACTCCACGGTGTCTACTGCTTAGGCCTTGAGCACGACCCGCGGGCTTGCGACCTGTGCTCATCTTTCTCGGCCTACGTCCTCGAAGACCGTGCTGCCCGATTGCAACTGGGCCGTCCCGAGAAGCGTTTCCCTCCGGTGAAGTCCAAGGAGGCCCGGTTGGCGGTGTCCGGGGCGGCGGGCTCGGCGGATCAGCTCGAGCGGATGGTCGCCCTCGAAGAGGAGGCGGCGCGGGCCGAATCTTCCTCGGCCGCGGCATTTATCCCGCTCTCTCTGGGCTCTTCTTACACGGCTTCTTTTCAGGAGCTTTGTCTGTCCCTCTCCACTAAAGGAGAAGGGCTCACGCCTGCGGACCTATTCTCGGTCCAAAAGAGGGACGGGTAGTCCTCCGTCCGACGCCTCGGGGAGCGGAAAGGTCCCTCTCCCGGGCCGCCGACCGTCGGCTTCCGATCGGACCTTCGGCTTGCCACTGGCCTCACGGGTAATCCCCCGCTAGGTCAGTTGACCGAGACTCCCACCGATGAAGTCGAGATTTTTCTCGACCCATTGGACGGGCTGTCGCCTTTAGCAGCCGAGATTCCACTCTCCCCGGTTCCCCCGGGAGGAGTTGAGGATCCCGTGGGCTCGCCTGTGCCTCCGGTTCCGGAGCCCTCGGATGGACCATCCGAGCCGAAGGGAGTGCCGGTTCCGGCCGACACCTCCCCGCACCGACCTCGGAAATTCCAGGACTCTCGGTCTCGGTCTCGGACCTCTCCGCGGTCCAGCCGATCCCACCGTCATAGACGGTCTCGGTCTCGGCACCGCGATAAGCGGCGTCGCCCTCGTCTTCGTCCCTCCTCCTCGGATGAGGGAGGCTTCGCTAATTACTGCGACGGCATGCGAGGACCTTATGTTCTAACAGCTCCTCTTGGCCGGGAGTAAGCCGTCACCTGCGCCTTCCCGGCCATTAAGTGGCTTTGTCACGGATGACGACACAACCCTCGACTTATCCGAGGAGCCTATACCCAGGCGGTTGTTCGGCCGAAACCAGCTGCTCCACCGATTCGGTGGAACCTCCGCCTCCACAGCCACCAATTGGGGCTCCGACCAAGGATTCTCGGTCGGCTAGGGTCTACCCATTGGCTGTCAGTTACCTCCTCCCGACCGACCTCGGCGGGTGAAGGGTGGCTCAGGCCAGAGGCAGTTCTTCGAGGACTCTTCCAGTCCGAAGATGATTCCTCCTTTTCTCCAAGCGACTGGACTTGGAGTCTTCAGGAGGTCAGTCAATGGACGATAGCCCGTCGTCCTTCCTAGGACTGCTTCGACTCATCTCGAGTCCACGGGATGGAGCTCGAACCCGTTCCAAGCAGGCCCAGGTATCCCCTCACGGAGATTCTGGACCGAGGATTCTCCAGCCGGAGGCCTTTCCGGTGGCGAGGCCATAGTGGGTCCGGCACGGAGCTTTCGCTGGCGCCCTGCTTCCTGCCCTCGCCTTGGCCAGGATGGCCAGGAAAGTATCTGACCGGTTCCTTGTCTGGTTTTGGAACACCCTCTGCCCGAGGGGTTGGTTACCGACAGCGTTTCGCGCGCCAGCAACGCCAGGGATGTGGACAAACCTCTGACCAAGGAGTCAGAAGTGGACTATGTTAGGCGAAAAGTCTCGCTGCGTCCTCTCTCGGCTTCGTCAGGCCAGTTCGGCCCTCTCATGGCACATTATTCTCATGCCCTGTTGGGCTCCTGGATGAGGTCATCCCTCATCTTCCGTCCGATCTGCAGACTACGGTTAAGCAGGTGCGGGACCAGGCAGGCAGTGGCCAAACAGCAGCTCCAGACTGCTTTGGATATAGGGACTCATGTGCCAGATCGGTGGCGGCGCGGTGGCTATCTGTCGGGCGGGCTTGGCTGAGATATCCACCTTTACTCGGATACCCAGCACAAGTTGGCGGATGTTCCTTTTGGGACTGACCTCTTGACGCCCTGGGGTGGAAGGTCACCTGCAGAGGATCGAGGAGTCCAATGCTACCTTGGACTCGGTCTCTTCCGCTCAGAAGGACAAAGGCCGCAACCACAGCCTAAGCCCTTTCGTCCTTCTGTGCCCCGCGCCTTGACCCAGCAACGTCAGGGCCAGCAGGCTCGAGCCTTGGCATCCCAAACCCAAGCCGGCTTCCTCTAACAGGAGGCAGGGAGGAAAAGGCCCAGGAGGTCCCTGGCCAGTCCCTCCTCCAAGCCTGCCCAGTGGCCGGGCTGAGGGTGTCGTCCCCATTCCCGTCACCTTACCCTGGGTCCCCCGTGAGAGGCGGCTCCTGCACTTCCGTCAGCCTGGTCCGCTGTTACCAGGACCACTGGTGTGTCTTGGAGGTGGTGGGAAGAGGCCTGCCTCTGGAAATCGAGCAGGCACCACCCTTCAGAGCCGCCGCTCGGGGGCTTCGGGATCCCCAGCCTCACTGGCGGCTCGTCGAGCCGACATCGCCTCCTCCTCCAGAAGGAGGTGGTAAGAAGGTGGTGGACCCTCCTTCAGACCCAGGGTTTGTGTCCAGGTACTTCCCTGGTTCAGAACAGACGAGGGCTGGCGCATCTCGACCTACAGACCTAAACAAGTTCCTAAGGTCTCGAACCTTCCAGGATGGTCACTCTGGCTCAGATAATACCATCCTTGGAGCGCGCATGGGTTCTGCTCTCTGGACTTGCAGGGGCACGTTTTTCCGCGTCCTATCCGTCCGTCTCACCAGAGATTCCTTCGCTTCCGGCGGAGGATCCCTCTTCAGTTCCAAGCCATGCCCTTCGGCTTGTCTCCAGCTCCCAGGGTCTTCACTAAATGCATGGCAGTGGTGACAGCATTCCTCGCGGCGCCCGAGGGGTCGGGTGTACCCTTACCTGGGCGACTGGCTGATAGCAGCTCCCTCCAGGAAGGAGCGGAGTGGTCCAGAGATCTGGCCCTCCAGGTCTGCTTCCTCAACTGGGCCTCCTTATCAACGAGGCCAAGTCGAACTCGAGCGAAGCAGGTGATTCTATTCATCGGGCGCAGCTCGACTCTCTTCGAGCCAGAGCGCGGCCCGCGGACAGGGCGAGGTTCTTTCCTCCTTTGCCCGATCATTTCTGGTTGGGCAATTCGCCCCTGCCAGGACTTCCTCGCCTTCCTGGGTCTCATGGCGGCCTGCACCAGTGTGGTCCGTTGGGCCCGCTAGGAACATCGTCCCTTCAGTGGGGACTGGCCAGCCAGTGGTCTGGCAGCTCACGATCCTTGGACCAGCTTGTGTGGTGACAGAGGATGTGGAGCGGCTCCAGTGGTGGACGTTCCAGATCATTTGCAGGAGGGCATCCCGTTCGTCCGCCCCGAGCCGACGGTCTCTCTATCGACCGATGCCTCTCTGATGGGTTGGGGTGCCCATCTGGGGGAACACCGGGCTCATGGCCTCTGGTCCCCGTGGGAGTCCCGATGCCACATCAACCTGCTGGAGCTCCGAGCGGTCCGCCTAGCTCTCACCGCCTTTGCTCCATTCCTCCGGGGTCAAGTGGTCCGAGTCCAGACGGACAATACCACGACCATGTACTATCTAAACCGCCAGGGCGGGACGCGCTCCATGCTTCTATGCAAGGAAGCTCTCCGCATTTGGTCACTCGTGCGCAGCCTGGAGGCGGATCTCCTAGCCATTCACGTGGCAGGAGCCTCCAACACCCTGGCCGATGCCCTGAGCCGGATAGGGGCTGCATCCCACGAGTGGTCTCTCCTGCCGGAGGTAGTACAGCATCTGTTCTCCTTTGGGGCACACCTCAGGTGGACCTGTTTGCCTCCAGGGAGAACGCGAAGCTGAGTCTGTTCCATGCCCGCCTCAGCAGGGCTCGCTGCAGGGGGATGCCTTCTCGAGGCAGTGGACCCCGGGCCTCTTTTACGCCTTTCCCCCATTTCCCTTGATCCACAAGGTGCTTCTCAAGGCGAGGAGGGACAAGGCGCAGGTGATTCTGATAGCCCCAGACTGGCCTCGCCAGTTCTGGTACCCAGATCTCCTCAGTCTCAGCTCCAGGACTCCGCGGCAGCTTCCAGCTCGCCCGGACCTGCTCTCAGTTAATCAGGGGAAGGTGTTCCATCCGGACCTTCAATCCCTGCACCTGACGGCCTGGTTCCTGAGCGGCTAGAGTTCCAGGCCTTGGGTCTTTCCGACGAGGTCCTCAATGTAGTTGAGGCGTCCCGTAAGGAGTCGACCAGAAAATGCTATGCCTTCAAATGGAAAAGGTTTTCCATTTGGTGTCAGGGCAAGGGCTTGGACCCTTCCTCCTGTTCCTTGGCAAGCATCTTGGACTATTTATGGTCCCTTTCTAGTCAAGGGCTTGAGGTCGGTGACCCTAAGGGTGCACCTGGCAGCCATCTCTGCTTACGGTGGCGGCGGGCCGGGAAGCAGTCAGTGGCGCAGGAGAAGGTGGTCTGGCGCTTTTCAAGGCCTTGATCACATTTCCCCTCCAGTGCGGGAACCCCCACCTCCGTGGGATCTACTGCTGGTACTGGCAAAGCTCATGGGCAAGCCATTCGAACCTATGCACAGGTGTGCTCTCTCTCACCTGTCGTGGAAGACCACCTTCTTGGTGGCTATCCGTCAGCCAGAAGGATGGGAGAGCTCAGGCCTTTCCATCGAGTCTCCATACCTGGTCTTCCACAGGGACAGGTTGTCCCTCGCCCCACCGAAATTCCTTCCGAAGGTGGTGTCGGAGTTTCACCTTAACCAGGTGTTGACTCTGCCGGTGTTCTACCCCAATCACACCTCGGAGGCGAATATAGGACTCCATACTCTGGACCTAGAAGGGCTCCGCTTATTATAAGGGCGCATACGGCTGAAATTGGGAGAGGTCTGCCAGCCGTTTGTCACCTCGCTGAAGCCGCATCTGGCAGACCTGCAGCCAAGCGGACTATAAGCAGGTGGTAACCTCCCTGCATAGATCTCTGCTATAAGTTGGTGGGCATGGAGCCTCCCAGAGGGATAAGAGCTCATTCTACCCGCCATAATGCTGCTAGCAGTGGCTGCTTCCAGGGGCGTCCCTATCCAGGAAATCTGCAGGGCTGCTACCTGGAAGTCAGCGAACACCTTCATTACCCACTACCACATCGATTGAGTCACGCCGGGATGCTGGTTTTGGGGCCTCGGTTCTCCAGTCTCTCTTTCCCAAGTAAGTATTGGGGGTGTGCGTCTTGCCTCCCTCCTCCCGGAGAACTGCTAGGAGTCTGCCAATGAGTGTGGATGAACAACATATCCATGTCCCTAGAAATACAGGTTACTCACCTGTAACAGGAGTTCTAGGAATGGTATATGTTGGTGTTCATCCCTGTTTCTCCATTCTCCCGGCCGGCCTTTGTACAGGCTTCCAGCGGGCCAGATCTGGCGCCATGGGGCGGAGCCGAGAGTTATACCACCCGGGTGGGTGGGAGGAGCAAGCCTGAAGACCTTCCGGCAAGATTTAAAGTGGCAAGGATACCTGCCAATGAGTGTGGATGAACAACATATACCATTCCTAGAACTCCTGTTACAGGTGAGTAACCTGTATTTATGCACCAGCATGCACAAATAATCATGCATGGCAGCCTTCCTAGGATGTTGGTTTCACCACATCAGGTACCACCAGCAATGAGGGCAACTGAGACGTTCACGGGACTGAGCTACTGCAAATTACATAGGTATCACCACTCGCCACCATGGATCACTGTCACACACTACGCTCACATTACAGTCCTGGACTGTCTCAATTCATCTCACTACAGGGATGAACTGTGCCATTGTGTTCCGTGGTTCTACATCCTAATTCACAAGCAGTTCTGCTTACTGCTAGAGCCCAATGACTAGCCACGTCACAGTAACAGGGGCCCATGTATGGGTTTTCTGGATGGATGTACCACACCACTGCATGTATTATCACTCGGTACATTTGTTTGTGCAACATGTAGACACTCATCGTGCAACATGTAGACACTCATCGATGCCTGCTCATATTTCCCTACTCCACTGCATGTACTACACACCTGGGCTGCTGCGCGATTCTGACAGGACTCAAACTGTCAGGATTCAACAGTGACACTCCAGCACGCCAGCCATGACATGACATCATGGACTATGCTCGAGTCGACTCTCTGTGCATGGACGTACAGGATACAGACAGCTCAACCACACATCGCCAGCCATGACGGTAAACTGTTGCTTTACGCGACTCACTGATACAGCACAGCTTGATCGTGGCAGAACAGTCTGTGAGGGTGCTGTTTGCCACAGGCTACATAAACATTGTTCTCTGTGGCATTGTTGGAGATCGCACACACTTCCTACCCCTTTTAATTCTGAGGGAGGCGTTCTTTACTTTACATTATTACATTGGTATTGCTTTGTGTTTAATTATTTTAGTCTTTAAATCAAGAAGGGGTTTGCAAAACTGCTCATCTTGTGAGTAACTTCAGAAAGGTTGAAATACTGCACATTTGATTTTCCCTTGTGGGTAACTGGACTGCCTACTAGTATTCTGTGACAGTTTGCATCAAACTATTTTTAAATAATTTACTGGAGGTGGTGGTGGCCGATTAGTTCTCATAGCAAAGGCTGCAGTTTGTGTACTCAAATCCAGACACAGCCTCAGGTGGGGGAGATCACCTTCCCCCGATTGCTTTCAGAGCACACAATACCAGGTTGTATAGAGCAGGGAGGCTTACCTATGTTGTGCTGAACTGCTTGATTTTTCTCTGTTTTTTCCTTTGCTGGGTATTTTTTATGTTAACTTGTTGTGCAGGTTGTCTTGGTGAAAGAAAGGTCAACATTCAACATAGTGGTGGGTCAAGAGCTTGTAGCTGACTGTGTCTTGAGGGCACAGCTTATGCCCAATCGGTGTCACTTCCTTTATACCAGGGATTCTGACATCATTTCTTCTGAGGGCATTCAACTGTCATATTCTTACCAGCACAGCACACTGCATTGACAGTAAAAGCACACACACTATTTAAAAAAACAAGCAAAAAAAAATTTTTACACAAGGTAAACTGGAAAGGAGACAGACATGTAGGGAGTAGTGCAATGCACTGGCTGTGGGGCAGCAGTCTTCTGGGAGACTTTCTGGAGGCTGAGATGCTGCCCTATTTGCAGGCAACTCTCTGCTCGGAGGGAGGAGGTTGCCCATCTTCAGGCCAATATGGCCAAGAGTACAGGAACCCCCCCCATGCAGGGAACACCAGGGCAACCACCTTTGCCTCAGAGGTTGCCAAGAAGGAGCAGCAGTTGGACCACAGTGGGCTCAGGGAGAGTGAGGGTGGTGTAACAGAGGCGCACCCCTTCAGACGTACCACTCCACAATCCATATGCCATTTTGGTGGAGCATAGTTCCCCTGTGGAAGCACACACGGTGGAGACTGAGGTTGCTGGCAACCATAACAAAGGAGGCCCACAGGAAGGTGGCACAGGACGCAGCAGGGAAAGGAATCCACTCCTGGTGGGGGACTCAATTATCAGGGGGATACAACTAAGGGGGGCAAGGGAAAGTGAAGTAAGGTGCCTGCCTGGCACCATGGCTTGGAGGAACAGGAAGTGGATTCTAAGGATCATGACAGCAGCTGCATGGGAGAGAGTGCCGGATGTCATTGTCCACCTAGGGACAAATGACTTGGCCACGCATGGGATTAGAGCACTGCAGGAGGAGTTTGTGGAGTTGGGGAGGGGCCTTAGACAAGTAGCTCATACAGTATCTTTCTCGGAGGTGCTGCCTGTCTGTGGCATGGGTGAGGCGAGGGTACTCCGTACCATGCAGTTCAATGAATAGCTGAAAAACTGGTGTAGAGCATAGGGTTTTGGCTTCATTGGGGACTGGAGTTCCACCTGGAGGGATAACCACCTATACTGACACGATGGTCTGCATCTGTCCGGGAAAGGAACCAGTCTCCTCAGTGATCAGTTTATATGCTTCACTGGCAAGCTTTTAAACTAGCCAAGGGGGGAGGCACTGATAAGCAGCAGTGGATTCCCAGCCTCCCCCTCCAAAACAGGGTATTAAATGAGGTAAAGACCAAGGTAGAAAGGTCAGTAGGGAGCAGGACTGGGGTAAATGGAGAAAGCAAAGTCAGTAAGGGTAGGGATGGGGCTATAAGAAGAAAAGCCATCAAAAAATGGAGAGTAATGAGTGCCAATATCCGTAGTCTGGGTAACAAGCTTCCTGAATTAGTGGTCTTGATGGAAGAGAAACATCTGGATATCATGGCAGTCACAGAAAAATGGTACACAGAACCATGACTGGGATGTACACATACCAAGGTACACAATCTACAGGAGGGACAGGGAGGGCAAAAGAGGAGGTGGAGTAGCTCTCTACATAAGGGAAGGAATCAAAGCAACAGAACAAAAGGGTAAACAGGGAGGGGAGGAAGCACTGTGGATCAACTTGGAGACCACAATGCAATGGCACCACAATCCACACAGGGGTTTTATACAGACCCCCATCTCAGGGGGAGGAAATGGACAAGGAAATGATAGAAGATATCCTTAAAATGGCAAGAAAAAGGGAGATATTGTTGATGGAGATCTGAATATGCCGGATGTTAACTGGAGTGCATTTGCTGCAGTCACATCAAAGAGCAGGGTCATCCTAGATGCCCTGCAGGCGGCATGCCTTAGACAACTAGTACTGGAACCTACTCGGGAGGCAGCAATCTTACACCTGGTACTCTCAAATAGAAATGGAGAGAGGATCACAGATGTAGAAGTGGGTAGCCATCTGGGAACTAGCGACCATCGAACAGCATGATTCACGATAAATATAGCAGTAGAGTCAAGCCGTACAAAGGCAAAGGTCCTGGACTTTAGGAGGGCTGACTTTGCCAAAATGGGTGAGTGCTTAAGGAATGCACTAGCAAATGGGCAGGCAGGAGGGGTGGAAGAACAATGGGGAATAATCAAAACTGCCATCACTAAGACAACAAGCCTTTGTGTGAAGCAAATAAACAAAACAAAACTATGTAAAAAACCACTAGGAGGTGGCAGGGATTGTCAGAGAGAAAAAGACAGCATTCAGGAAGTACAAGAAATCACAGAAGGAGCAGGACAGAGAACTGTATCAGTTAAAGCAGAAGGAAGCAGGGAAGGCAGTCAGAACAGCACAGGCCCAAACCGAGGAAAAGATAGCCAACTCAGTTAAGAAGGTGAATAAAACCTTTTATAGGTACATCAGGGAGCGAAGGAGGATAGTGAGGCTTAATAAAGGGAGGGGTGGGCAGAGGTGACTGAAAAGGCAGCGATACTAAACAAATATTTTGCTCAGTATTCACAAGTGAAGAGAGGAGAAGTTACTAAACCAAACAGCAGAAATACTCTGGATGGGCGATACCAGTCCATTCACAGAAGAAAGTTCTGAAAGAACTCCAAGCTGAAGGTGGACAAGCAATGGGGCCAAATAGGATTCATCCCAGAATTTAAAAGAACTAAGGGTAGAACTAGTGACACAACTGACTATCCTCTTTAACAAATCATGGTTCCTAAGGACTGGAAGAGGGCAGATGTGACTTCACTTCATAAAAGTGGAAGCAGGGCAGAGGCAAGAAACTACAGACCTGTTCATTTGACCTCAGTGACAGGGAAAATGATGGAATCACTTCTGAAGGAGAGAATTGTTGAGAGTACCTAGAGGCCAGAGGGGCACAGGACCCAAGGCAGCATGGATTCACAGTGGGAAGGTCATGTCAGACGAATCAAATAGATTTCTTTGACTGGATGACCAAAGTAGTAGATCAGGGAGGGGCTTTGGACATGGCCTACCTAGACGTTAGCAAGGCATCTGACACAGTACCACACAAAAGATTAATATACAAGGTAGCCAGCCTGGGAGTGGGTCCCAAGATGGTAGTCTGGTTAAAATATTGGCTGGAGAACAGGACACAGAGGGTAATAATAAATGGAGTCCACTCTGAAGGAAGGGGGGTTACTAGTTGGGTACTGCAGGGTTCAGTTCTAGGACCGGTCCTCTTCAATGCCTTTATAAGCAACATTGCAGAGGGACTGGAAGGAAAAGTATGTCTATTTGTAGATGACACAAAGATCTGCAATAGGGTTGATACACAAGGTAGGGTGGAAAGGATGAGAAGGGACTTGGGAAGGTTGGAGGAATGGTCAAATATATGGCAGCTTAGATTCAATGTTCAAAAAAGTGCAAAGTAATGCACCTGGGAAACAAAAACCCAGGGAAAGAGTATACTATGGGGGTGAGATACTAACAACAACAAAAATGGAAAGGGACCTGGGGGTAGTCATATCAGATGACCTAAGGTGGGCCAGCAATGTGAGAGGCAGTGGGAGGGGCTCGGGGATGCTGGGATGTATAGGAAGAGGCATCACCAGCAGAAAACAGGAAGTTGTTACCCCTCTGTACAGACAACTGGTGAGACCCATCTGAGTACTGCGTGCAGTTCTGGAGACCAATCTCTGCAGGACACAGACAGGATGGAGGCAGTCCAGAGGAGGGCAATCAAAATAGTGCAGGGTCTGCACCAGAAGACTTATGGGGGGACATGATACAAACTTTCAAGTACCTCAATGGAATCAACAAAGTCCAAGAGGGTAGCATATTTCAGAAAAAGAGATGTGCAAGAACAAGGGGGCACAATTTGAAGATAGAAGGGGGACGGCTCAGAGGAAATGTGAGGAAGTATTTTTTCACGGAGAGGGTTGTGGATGCATGGAATAGCCTTCCTAAGGAGGCTGTGGAGTGAAAAACAGTGGGGGAATTCAAGAATGCATGGGACAGGCATAAGGCAATTATTTTTAAAAAATGTTTTTAAATTTAGTATGCTTTTGTTGTTGCACCTTGCTGTCGGGAATCTGCTCTGGTCACAGACCCCCATACCTTCACCTCCAGTATTGCCGGTGCTTGCCCAGTCACCCCTGGCCCCCCCCTCCCAGAGGGCAGGGTGTGGCACTGTCCCTCTACCAGTGCCACAACACTAGTATCTGGTCAGGAAGACGGCTCTGGAGGCTAATTGAGGCCTGGGGGGAGAGCTTCACAGAGACGGCAAGGTACAGGCTTTTCTCCCCTGTAAGCAGGGGTGGGGACATGCAATGACGACCAGCATCTGCCACGCCCCTGTGTTTGAATAGGCACTGGTGCCTTGCAGCAACCCAGCCTCCACTAGGTGCCGCTGCTGCACCGGACACACATGCGCCCCCCTCCCATAGAAGAAGAGCAGTCTGGAGACACTCGATCCTTCTCCCCCCGGCCGGCCCTTCAACGACCCAGGTCTGTTCTGAACCTGGGTCTCCGAGCAGAAGTGGAAATCAAGCACTGCACGACGGGTGACCCTTACATAAGGCAATTCTAGGAGTTGGGGGTTGGAGGAAGTAGGCTGTTGGTTAACTAGCATCTGCAGCTTATCCATTAGGTAGGAAAATGGGCAGACTGGGTGGGCCAAGCGGCCCTTATCTGCTGTCAAATTCTATGTTTCTATGAATGACAATGCATAAATTGCCACACAGGCAGGATGAATTAATGGTGCAAGACTGATGCTGGATAAAAGCTGACTTCCCTGATAATCAGTTGCAGTTAAACATTGAAATTCCACAGAAAATAGTGCACTTATACTGTCAATAAGATAATCCCAGGAGATAGAGGGATCATTACTAAGATAAAAGATGCTTAGCAATATGACACAACGTAACGATGAATGACACACGTTGTATGTCTCCATGTCCCTTGCTGCCCAATTACCCAGCAGATAGCAGGGCATAACTGGGGTAACAGGGGGTTTGATGAATAGCAGTGGGATGATGATACACTAGGGCAGTTAAAGGGGCTACAAGTATAATAGAAATGGGATGACAAGGGGTCGATAACTACCGCCAAGGGGTGTGGTTGGGGGGAAATAAGATGAATGAACACTCCTGTCCTCTGGTCATAAAGCAACTATCAGGAATTTTGTTTGTATATTGCTTTAAAGGCTACCTAAACACACATCTAATGGGGTACGCTGTTCTAAAAACCCTCCCGTGGAAACAGAGCAGACAGGGAGAGATTTTGAATCCTAGAAGCAGTTACCTTAAAATCCAAAGCTGTATACTTTTTAGGCAAGTTTTTTTCTTAACGCCAAAACCAGGAAACATTTTCAGAGCACTGCGTCAATCGGAGGCTAAGACTGCTGGGAACGTCTAACATGATAGTGTAATCTTTGCAAGTCAGGACGTTCCCAGTACTCAGTCCCTATGGAGCCCTATGTTCTGTGTCTCAAATTAGCAATATATGTGTACCTTGAGATCTTTATCGCTATGTGACATGTACAGTATACTGTACTTTACATGTCACATAACGATAAAGATAGCCCTAAGCCTCTAAGAGACAAATCCTCAATTGGTCTTTCAGCCTTTACATTTGTTGGTCCATTAACTAGCAATTCACCCCCCTCCCAACCTGGTGGAGAACAACTGATTGAAAAACTGGTTCATTGAATAATCAAGGGCAAGGTATTATTTATTTATTCATTTGGTAACAGGGTTGGTGCACTGATCCGAAGACCTTTTTCAGGCACGGCCTGCACCAGAAACTGGCACATACAACGTAAAATTGCAGTGAGAGAGCAGCATGCATCATTCAGGGAACACAACAGTGGAGGTCAAGCTAACAGACAAAATATAAGGTAAATAGTACCAGGTACATCAGCAATTTTTATTTATTTTTATTTATTTAGCTTTTGTTGACCGGGTAAGTGCACTAGACAAATCCTGCCTATTTTCAGGCACGACCCGGGGGAGGGGGATACAGATGAATGCCAACTGACCTTGAACCAGATTAAGCTGTTGGTGGTATTTTTAGTGAATGAGGGAAATTTGGCCAGGACACGGAAATTCCCTACTCTTTCGATAAGTGCCATGGGATCTTTAACATCCACCTTAACTACCACCAATCCAGGTAGATGGGACCTCGGTTTAACATCTCATCCGAAAGACGGCACCTCAGAAGTGCAGCACCCCTCTCATGCTGCACTACAGTGTCAGTACTGGGATATTAACCCAAGTGCCAGATGTGGGAACTGAACCCACAGCCCTCTGATCTCCCGGCCTCAGAGGCGAGTGTGCTACCTACTGAGCCACTGACACTGCTTGCAATTGAACAAACAAGGTATATAACATCTAAGTAAACAGGGTAAGGTTGCTTCATCATTCATCAAAAGGAATAACAATAGTATTCAAGGCAGGAGAGGAGAGCAGAGCACTAGAGGGGGAAGGGGTAAGGGTGAGCTGCAAGGGAGGTGAAGCCATGCTAGCAGCCTGTGGGCAGATGCAGGTCATGATGGACAAAGTGCATTCTTTACAGGGAATTTAGATTTAGAGGTGGGTCGGGGGAACATAGGGAGGAGGGGATGTTGTTCCATAGTGAGGGTCCGGCTTGCAGAGAAGGCTCTTAGGCCCATCCTCGTAGTTATGTTAAGGCATTCTAGTTGAAGTTATGAAGACTGACAATGATAGTGGCAGTAGGTTCTAGGCCAGATAAGAAGGGATAGCGGAGAGTAGGAGGGATTGTGCAAAGTATCAGCAATGGTCTGAGCCAGCAAGTAGGAGCATCATGCTTGTGGAGAGAGCCAGTTAAGGGATTGGTAAAGAGTGCAGTGGTGAGTGAGGAGAGGGGCGTGGAGGGAAAGGTGACATATACGACTGTAGGTAACACCAGGTGGTTAAGGTTGGTAATGGAGGTGAGGGAGTACAACGGGGAGCCACAGTCAAGGAGAGGAAGGAGGTTGCCATGGGCAATAGCAAGGCGGGCTTCCAGCAAGAGGTGGTCGATCATGTGATAGCAGAGCCCCATCTTCTGGCTGATGCGCTTGATCAGTGAGGCAATGTGGTCAGTGTAGATTAGGGATAGGTCCAGGATTACCCCCAGATATTTGAAGGTGGGAACAGTGTGAAGGGGACATCCATCTGGAGACTTGACAGTGAGAAAGCCACTGTTGTGGGCTAGGGCAGAGGGTTTCAGTTTGGAACCAAAAAGCATGGCCTTTGTTTTGGCAGCATTGACCAACAGTTTGCTGGCAGGTACCTTGCAGAAATCTTTGGTAAGAATAATGGATAGAAAGGAGGGGTCACTTTAGTATAGTATTAAGTCATCGGCATAGTGGAGTGATTTACAGGATAGGTCCTCCGATGGGAGAGAGTTAATGAAGAGGGAAAAGAGGAGGGGGCCAAGAACAGATCCTTGGTGGACACCCACAGAGACAGGCAAGAGGGGGGAGGTGACACCACCAAGGCAGAACATCTGTGTTCTACCAGAGAGGTACAGTAGTTAGTGAACTAGGCAGTAGAGGCAGCGGTGAAACCAAGGCATCAAGTGTTGCTATCAAGATGTTGAGATTTACAAGGTCAAACGCCTTGGCCAGATCAACAAACACTGCACCAGTCAGTTTCCCTTCATCCATATTCTTTCAGCACATGGTCGGTGAAGAGGGCAAGGGCTGTGGTAGTGCTGTGCCCCTTCTGGAAACCATGTAGCTGAGGTCAAAGGAGATTATATTTGTAGATACACTCTGTAATTTGGTAGTTTACTGCCTTCTCTAGGAGCTTACCAAGATGGGACAGAATGGAGATGGGATGGTAGCTGTCCATAAGACTAGGGTCACCTGATTTATAAATGGGGACAATTTTGGCCTGCTTCCAGACACAGGGAGCAGAGGCTGTAGTAAGGGAGAGATTAAAGATGAAGGTGAGTGGATGGGCAATGTCCTGGGCCACTAGTTTTAAGAAGTGGGGGGACAGACCATCACTATCAGCACTCCCTCAAGATGGTAGGCTGAGAAGGAGCTTAAGAGTCCAAGGAAGAGAAATGGTCTTAAAATAAAATGGGGGGCTAGTAGGAGGGAAAGGTGGTGGTGGAGGAGGAAGCAAAGGGGGGGGGAGAGCTTAGCCAGGTAGCTGCTGAAGTTTGAGAAATGTGCATTAAGTGCATTTGCAATATCAGTAGGGTCAGTGAGGGAGCCCTGTTGTGTGTTTAGGGGGGAAGGTGACTGCTTGGTGGGGGGGGGGGGGCAAGGCGTTACTGGAGAACCAGAAATGCCTGGGGTTCCCTAAGTGACTGGAAACAGGCAGACTTCCTAGATTATGACTGTGATGAATCTGTCACTTACTGTGGCTTGAATTTGTTACAGAAGTATTAAAACAGAACAAGAGAAGGCTCTCAGAGCAGCAGGCCCTGTAAAATCAAAAAAAGTACATGAGGAGAAAAGCACCAATAGACTCTATAAAAACAAAAGTGCAAGTAATGAAACTCAGCACTGGCATTTCAATTTATTTGCCACCCCCACATCCATGAAAAAACTGCCAATGTTTTGTGTACGAACACACTTTTCAAAGCCTAGGTGTGGCAATTTAGTCTAATATGAAGGTCTATGTACATACAGCAGAGAAAACTTCTGTCACTATGTACCCCAAGCTTCAAAATGCAAGACAGAAGCTTCATCAAAAGCTACTAGAATTGTCCATGTATGTGCATGTATGTGGCAGTTTTTTTAATCGCTATTTTAGTTCATTTTATATGTGCAGCCAAGACATTCTCTAAATTTCCAGCTTTCTGTTTCTGTTTTAAATGTATTGGCATTTATTTCACATGAATTATATGAAATTAATGTTTGTATTTTCTCAAACCATACATTTTAGGTTCTCACTAAAAATGAGCCACAGCTCAATGGCTGTATCATCTTCTTACTTAATAAACATATTCATTATTAATAACCGAATAAGCACAGCCAAGCACTACTAACTTTCCCTTTTCCACCAGCCACCCTCCCAGTTCAGGACAAGAGGAGGCTTTGTCCCACTCTATGCACTCCCTCTCCTCCATTGCCAAAGCCGACCGACAAACAGGGAGCCCCGACCTGATGCCAGCTGCAGGGACAGACAAAAGCGACACCTCAACTGTAGCAGCCAGTTGAAACTAAGAGGCTGTAAGGCACCAAAATTCAAACTCCTTTTGTGACTCCACAGCACCTAATAAGTGTGGCCAAATGCTACTAACTTTCACTTTTGCACCAGCCGCCCACCAGCTTTGGGATGAGAGGAGGTTTTGCGCCACCACCGCGATTCCCCCCTCCCATGACCAAAGCCAATCTATGAACAAAGAACCCTGACCTGGTGCCAACAGCTGGGACAGACAAAGCGATGCCCCCAACTGTTGCAACCAGCAGCATCCCTGCACCTCTCATTAAAGTCACGTCAGCACTAGCAGCCCTCCGTGCTTGTTGTCCAGAGTGCTAAGGGCCACAATGCAATGGGTGTCTACAGTGGGTGTCAGCTGTGGGAGTCGGCCGTCAGGCGGCCACACAGCCCCTTTGAGTGCACTCTCTGCATCCAGACATGGACTTCTCTCCTCATTCTGCTTTTCTTGTCAGCTTGCTTAATCAGCACTACTGCACCCTCTGCTTAGTCATGGATTTAAGTCCCAGGATACAACCTGTAATTCGCTGCACTGTTTTTAATTACTGCTTGCAGCAATTCAAGGTGCCTGCAATTCTAGATGTTTACCCATAGCTCTGACTGAGTTGTCTAACACTGTTTAATTGTTGCAACTGTCGTTACTGTTGTGGCTCACAGAGCAGTTTCCTGCAGTTTCGCTTACCCGACTGTAGCAACAAGTTTGTCTGCTTTACCACCCACCAAGTTAAAGTACTTATTACGCCTGTCAGTTATGTGTCAGTCTAGAGCTTTGCCTGACTACCCAAAGTAGTTTCCTGCAATTTGCTTATCCAACTATAACAATCAACTTTGTCTGCTTTATCATACCAATTCAAAATAGTCATTCTGACTGTTATCTAGGTGTTTGTCTATAACTCCAAAGTAGTTTCCTGCAATTCGGCTTATCCAACCTGTAGCAAAAGTGTGCATGCTTTGCCACTTTATTTTAAAATTATCATTCTGCCTGTTAAGTGTCTGCCTATAGTGCTGTCTAATCCAAAATTGCTCAGCTGCTGCACTTGTCTTTACCATCAAGTTATACTGACTGCGTGGTTACCTGCAATATTGGCTTATCCTACTGAGGTTACTGTTGCAGCTTATTGTTTGCACTCTTGCCCTCTTAAACGGGTATCCCTGCTAACACAACACTTGTTAGATCACCTGACCCTAATCTTCCCTCACTATGCTCCATAACCTCCCCATCTGTATTAGGGATGGGCGGACCCCAAAAGGTCCTGACCCTTATTATCAGGACTAGGATCCATGTCAGAGTCCTGATTAGTCCTGATTCAAATCAGAACCTTAATGGTAATATCCGACAGCAATCATAAAAGCATTAAAAAATAGAAAATAAAGTTATTTTTTCTTAAGCAAGTGTGTTAGCCTGTTTCTGACTCCATTTTGTGTGCTCATCTGCTGGCTATATATTATTCACTTCGGTTCCTTACCCTCTTGGCATCACTCCCTCATTCTGCCCCAGTAATTATTCATCTCTCCTCATCCCATCCTTTGATAACCTTCCCCCAATATGCAGCACACCCCTGAATTCCCATCCTGTTTGCTAAAACCCACATTTCCCCAGCATGTATACCCATCTCCTATATATGCCGCCAACCAACCTGCTTCACTCAGTATGCAAACCCCTGCTACTTCACCTGCTGCTACTCACCTGGCCCAATTAATGCCCCTACCCCTCCTCTCATCAGTTCATATCCACCATGCCCCAGAATTAATACTATACCAACTTGCCCCAATATTAGTAGTACTGTCCCCTCTTCCTATCTGTATTAACTACCTTGTGCCAGACTCAATATCACTACCCCCATGTTCCATCTCCTGAAACCCATCTTATCCCAGAATGAGCACCCTATTCCCTCCTACCATCTACTGAATGATACCCACCCACCCTGACTCAGAATAAAATGAATGCCCCCATCTGCTGATTCCCACCAACCCTATCCCAGAAAAATATAAAGAATACCCCTCCGCTTTCCATCTGTGCCTGATACCCACCCAGTCCAGACATACTTAAATGACTACTCTCCATTGTACCCCTCCCATCTGCTGATACACCAGTCAATAAATAAAAGAATACCTCCCTCCCTCTCCCAGTCCCAAAATACTTAAATGAATATCCCCTCCCATCTGCAGATACCCCAATCTATAAATAAATAAATGAATACCCTCTCCCGTCCAGTCCAGCAATAAATGAATACCCCTCCTCTCCTGATACCCCCAGTCCTTAAATAAGTAAATTAATACCCTCCTTCTCCATCTGCCATTTTCACCTTGCAGGAACACACACTCACAAGATGAGACAGCCACAGAGATATTATTAGTTGTTGCTACACATGGCAGATGAGGCCGTCACTGCTACCATCGTCGCCGTTACCACCGCTCTGGACTGAGCACTCATAAAAGCAGCCTGAACACCGCAGAACTCTTTCTCCCTCTCCCAGCATTTAGTGCTGTTTATTTATATTTAGAATCCAAACCAGACACTGTCCTTTCATCTGTCTTTACATTTGCTACTGATTTCTTTCGAGTTCTGTGCTGAATACACTACAGACAAGACGTCTTTCTTTAGGCACGCTGCTTCCTGCTTTTCCTCATCACTCGATGAGGCTGATGACTGCTGCGCTTGCTCTCTCAACCTTCAAGCATGCACAATTAAATATTTACAATAGGGAGCGTGCAGCCTTATGGCAGGCACCAGACAACGTGGGAATATAAAATATAAAATAAAATGTTATATTTTTTTTGTCATTGTGGGATCAAACTGGATAGGGCATTGACATTTTATTTCTTTTCGTTACTACAAAAAAAGAAAATTAAGCTGTATGGGCGGACCCAGTACACTGTTGCCCAGTGTTCTTATTTACTCGCATCTGATGGACGTTGTGAGATCCGGGGGGTTCTGATTCTTGACGGACCAGTCTGCCCATCCCTAATCTGTATCTTCTTTCTCTCTTTTCTACACTCATCCCCTCCCTCCTCCTCCTCATCCCCTGCAGGCCTCTTCCCACACTGCCCCATTTACTCTCCTGATCTCTCCTTCTCTAGCCCCCTTTAAAGCCCATGCTGCAGTCCTCCCTCCTCCTCTCCCCTTTCTGCCTCTAGAAGGCAATATAACATAGTGGTAAAGAGCACTGAGCTGCACACCTGGAGACCTGGATTTGAATCCCACCAGCCCCCACTTGCATACTGTGTGACCCTGAGCAACTCACTTAACTTTCTTGTGCTCCCAGGTTAAACAATTTCCCCTTCCTCCCCCTTCCCCACCCCATTTTTCCACCCTGGGTTTCTCCACTCTCCCTCCCTCCATCTGGAACTTCTCCACTGTATCCTCCTTACTCCTCTAGCCTCTCCCTCACTTAAGTGAGTGGAAGTCTCACTCTTTCCTCCTCCCCCTTTCTTTCCTCTCCTCCTGGCTGGCAACACTGAACCTAATCTGCCCCCCAAAGGCCTTAGCATATTCCAACTAAATGCCAAGAGCCTACTCCTAAACTAGACCTACTCCAATTTTGGACCTCATAGTACTCTCCCTGCCTCTTGTGCATATCTGAGTCCTGGCTCTCTTCTAGGGTACTGGACTCAAACCTGGCTCTCCCAGGCTTCCACCTTTTCCAACAGAACCATGGCAAGTGCTGCGGTGGAGTAGCACTATATATACACCAAAACCTGTCCCGCACAGTTATCCTCCAAGAATCACTCCATTCTTCTCACAAGCTCCTACTTGCCAAACTATCCCTCCCTTTTACCCTCCCCTGTCTTTGTAGGTGTCCATTATGCCTCCGCAAAGATCTCTCACTCCTCCTCTGTTTCTTATTCTGCTTCTGGCAAACTTATCCTCTTGGGTGATTTCAACTTAAACTGGCTTTCACCCACCTCTAGACCCACACTCCAAAGGATCGAGTCCCTTAACCTCACCCAATTAATCTCCAAACTAACCTATCTCAACACTCACTGTCCAAATCACTGCACACCGTTGGATGCCTTCAGTGATCACAGCATGACCTACTGCATCAGAAAAGTGAGACTTACCCACTCCACCCCCAAATACCTATGGTCTAGATCTCTCAGATCACTCAACACTCTCTGCTCTACTACATGACCTTACTGCCTCAGATCACTCAACACACTCTGTTCTACTACATGACCTTACTCTCTCAGACTGGTCACCTGTCTATCATGCCCCTGACGTTGATACTGCCCTATTCACTCCCCCTGTCCTCATGATGAATGGCTCACCAGTGTTTGACCCTTCCTCTGTCGCCACTCATCTCAACAACGTCTTCAACACCTGTGCCCTACCCTCCTCCTCTAGCGTCCCCCAGTCCCCTACTGCTCCTCCATCAACCCCAAAAGGATTTTTTCCCCGTGTCCCCCCCCACAAAGTTTTTCTTACCCTAACCTCATTCAACCCCTCTAAGTCCAGCGCGGATGAGTTGGACCCCAAACTCCTATGCATCTCAGCTCCAGGCACTGCCTCCGCACTAGTTCTTATTCTGAATTTTTCCTTGTTCCTCAGCATTGTCCCCCAGGCCTGAAAAGTAGCTAAGGTACTCCCCCTGCATAAAGGGGGTGTCCCCTCCTCCCCAGGTAACTTCTATCCCATCTCTCTCCTCCCCTCCCTTGTTAAGTTCCAGAAGATCCTTGTATACTCCAGACTCGCTAACGTCCTTCACTCCTCTGATTTCCTCTCCCCATTCCAGTATGGCTTTAGAAAGCATCATTCCACCACATCCTCCATACTGCGGCTGACTGACTCTGTCCTCACTGGAATGGATCAGGGCCACATCACCTCAGCTATATTTACTGACTAGGCCAAATGTTTTGACTCGGTGTTCCACCCTCTCCTCCTCCTCAACAAACTGTGCTCTGCTGGCCTCTCAGCCATTGCTGCTGATTGGTTCCAATTATACCTTCCAGGCGGTCAGTCAGTATAGGTGTGAGGCATCCTGTCATGCCCCTCTCCTCCATCCTAGCTGAAGTCCCACATGGCTCCATCCTGGTACCCTGTCCTCTTCTTCATTTTCCTCAATGGCCTTTCCTTTGTGCCTCCTCATACATCCATATGTACATGGACAGCATGGTTATCTACATTTCTGGCCCTATGGCCTCTGCTATGACTGGGCCTCTCCAGCAGGCTTTACAGAACATTCAGCGCTGGTTCCATGAAAACCAGCTCAAGGTTAACACCCGACGGTGTCCATGAACTCTGGCACCTGCCAGAAATTATCCAGGCTCTCGATTCCCCCCACCACCACCACCCCCATTTTCACCACTTTGGTTGACACCCCTTTGGAAGTGGTCCCTGCTTTTAAGTACCTGGGAGTATGGCTCAACAGCAAGCTCGATTTCTCTGTCCACATAAATGCCATCCACACCAAAGTTTATCCCAAACTTGGCGCCCTGTTCCACAATAAAGAGGGCCTTTCCCTCCAGGCCTGCAAGGAGCTAGTAACCAAATTGCTCCTCCCAGTCTTTGATTATGCAGACATACTGTAGTCTATTGCATTATCCCCCTCCTCCTTCTTTGCCAGACTGGATACTCTGTGTAAAGCCTTCTGCTGTTTTGCCACTAACTCTCCCCTCTGTATTCATCACTGCTCCCTCTACTCTTCCCTTTCCATCCTCCCCCTTGGTCACATCACCAGTGTGACAGGGCTGAATAAGACCCTCTCCCAACTGTTATGCAGAAAGAGTTAAAATCAAGGATCAGTTCTATCCTCTCCTTTTCTGTCTCTTGTCTGTCTGATTATGCAATCAAATTTTCTTGAGAGACCTAGGAAATGATCACTCTGACAGACTCACAGTTCTCCCCCTCCAGCTATCTCCTGCCTTCACTTGTTGTTTCTATCTTTTCTTCCCCCTTGTTTATATGTGGTTATGAAAATAAATGTGGATCCTTCTTTGAAACTAGGTTCTCTGGTTTGAAAATGTATACTATACAATGGCAAGAAAATTTCCTGGACTCTGATTGGTCAGTGTATACCGGAGACAGTGATGCTATTACACAATAACATAAATGTCACTGATTTATTGCTCATTTGTTTGCTCTTCTCTTAAGAAACAAAGACATACTGCCTCACTAAAAATCTACTAAAAACATTCTTTAAATATTTTTTTATTTTGTCTCATGCTTCAACCCACCCCAGGAGTGACGTTATTACACAATGACACACACCCTGTCATGCCTTAGTGCTTAATCGTTGAGTGCAAAATACTATTACAACTCCAGGGTTAACCTTGAGATGCAGTTTGACCTACACATGCTCATTTGCAAAGCTGGCAACAGGAGATCAGTTCTGGAACACAATGTTTTATTTTGCTGCACCTGCAAAAAAAGAAACTGACAAAGTGTGGGGACTTTGTGTGAAAACAGGACATGTTTCTTGGAGATCAGGACACAGAAGTTAATTGCCAGGCAAAGACTTCTTATAAAAAGAGGAGCAATGTTTTTGCTGCAGAGAGAGAGAGAGAGAGAGAGATTGAAATTTAGAATTCGAGATGCCCTCAGATGAAGGACTTTGTTTTGTTTGAATTGCCTGTATAACAGCTATCCTGTACAATTTTATTTTTTATTTTATTGCTATTGATGATAATAAAATGCTACTTATGAATTTTATAACTGCTCCTGGTCTTCATATGCCTCCTGACCTGTGCCTCAATGACAGCCAGGCATACTACACTGCCTTCATCGCCAAATACTTATTTGGGTCCCTCCCCACCTACATTTCTTCCATTTTATCCTCCATTCGCTACTCTTCCTACTCTCTTCACTTAAGGGATTCCTGTGTTTTCTCCATTCCCCACCATCGCTCATTTGCTGGCCATGCAGTCTTCTCCTATCACCTCCCCTTCCTCTGAAATCTGCTCCCTTCCCCGCCTCTCCCCTTCTCACCTTTAGTCACCACCTATGCTGGATTGATGGCAAGCTCCTCTCCCTCCTAAAGGAGAGGGACTGTCTCTGGGAAAAAGCCTTAAACTCAGGCAGCAAGCATGACGTACAGTGCTACAAAATGGCTAGAAATCAGTACACCAAACTTATCAGGCTCACAAAAGCCAATTTCCATAAGACCCAGCTTAACAATGCATGGGGAGATGGAAAGAGGCTTTGGGACAACATCAAGAACATCCTTGGTAAAGATCAAAAGCAGCACCCTAAGATGCTCAACATTAATAACTCGCCCTCCTCAGATCCGCCAGCCACTGCTGATGCCTTTAACCAGGCCTTTACAGACCTGTCCTCAGTGCTGCCTCTAGACTACCTTCTGCCTATGGAGGACCAAGCTTGTGCCAACCTGCTCATAACTAACCACCCAGCCTTCTACTTTAAGAAGGTGACGGTGAAGGAGGCCCTAATGATGTTCAGGAAAGTCCTAGGCAAAACCAGATTGGGGAGTGACGGGCTAGACATGAAGTTACTATCTCTCACCCTTGATATTCTTATCATGCCCATAACAATGGTATTTAATAAAGCCTTGGCCCTAGCTCAATTTCCAGAGGTATGGAAGCAAGCCCTGGTAACTTCAGTGCATAAGAATGGTGAGAAGGCGCTGGTGTCAAACTACAGGCCAATATCTATCCTCTCCCCACTATCCAAAGCTTTGGAAAAAATCATGGCAAGTCAGCTCACAGAATACCTCAATAAGTACAATCTGCTCTGCCCAAATCAACATGGCTTCAGGCAAAAACACAGTACCACCCGGCACTGCTGGAATACACTGACTATGCGCACAAGGCGCTGGATGAAGGCAAATTGGTGGGATCCATCTTCACTGACCTCACCAAAGCCTTCGACACCATCAACCACCCTCTACTACTACTCCAGCTCCAAAGATTGGGTGTAGCACCAAACGCCGTGAATTGGTTCAATGACTAACTAAAACACAGGAGCCAGCGAGTCAAAATTGGGCAGACATTATCCAGCTCCAGAGATGTACTTCTAGGAGTCCCTCAAGGATCAATTCTAGGGCCCCTACTTTTCAGCCTCTTTGTAAATGACCTACCCACAGCCTGTGACACCAAACTTATTCTGTATGCGGACGATGCTGAGCTGCTGAGCAGCAGCACCTCTCAGGTTGCCCTACAAACAGAACTACATAACTCTTTCAATAAACTCAAGGACTGGTTCAGTAGGAAAAAGCTGCTACTAAATTACAAGAAAACCAAGGCCATGCTACAATCCAGCCCCTACAACAAACACAAGCATGCTCCCCTCGTAATCACCAACAAGGCTGGTGAGCAGATTGAGCAGGTGCACTTGTTCAAGTAGCTTGGAGTCACCATTGATGACTCTCTCACTTATACGCACCACATAGACTCCCTTGTCAAAAGTGGTAAACACGAAGATCGGGTCCTCTATAGGCATAAGAAATTCCTCACCCCGGAAGCACTCCGAATCTCAATCTCCAGCTCCATACTCTCCATGACAGACTACGGACTGGCAGTCTATTGAGCTGCTACTAATACAGTGCTCAAAAGGGTCCAAATTGCATTCAATAAGGCATGCCACCTCACCCTGTGTGCAGATCACTACACTCATACTTGCACCCTGTATGAATGTACAAACCGACTTAACCTAAAAGACAGGATCAAATACCAAACGTGCCTCCTGGGAAAGAAGGCACTCCTCGGAAAAACCCCACACTGTACAGGAAACCTGCTTGAGGCTTCTCTCTTAACACACATCACCAGACAGAGGAAGAATGGAGCACTGTCCATACCATTCCACCGAACCTCGCTAGGGCAGCATGCTTTTTCGTATCGGGCCCCCACCGGGGTAAATGAACTCCCAATGAAATTACAAACAAACAACAGCCTGTCTTAATTCAAAGCAGGCCTCAAACAGCACCTAATGTCTAACTCAAAATGCACCTGCTTTCGGCCCCACTTGATAGACAGGCTACTCCCCAAGGTAACACCCAGCAGGGCTACCTAGGAGAACCCTGCCCATTCCAGCCTAGCCAAGGGCTTAAGTAAGCTATCAGTCCTCTTTAAACGCACTTGGTACTGCCCCTCCCAAACCCCACACACACACACACACACACACACACACACACCAGACTCGACAAAGCCCTCTGGAGCTGCTCCCCCCATCACAGCCCCCCCGTTTCACTATCCCCCCACCTCTTACTCTCTGCAGTTGGTTTCAAATCCAGTCCCCCTTGTTTCACTGTCATCCAGCCTCTTGCCATCTGGGATTGAGTTAAACCCTATGCAGTTACTCTGCAATAGTCTATAAATGGATTTGAAGGTTTCCAGGGGTGTGCTACCTAGGGCAACTGATTAGAAATAGCTTAGTATTCAATTACAACTGCTCTGTATTTTTTTCTCCTATTTGTCTGGAACCCCTAGATGGCGCTCTCCCAGGGGCTACTACCCCTGCCTGATTTGCCACTAACAGGTTGAGGGGCCTGGATCCGATGGCGGGTGCCTCCACCCAGAGGTTAGGGTTTGCAATAGTTAAACTAACTTGGTCACAGCCCTCTGGGACACTGCAACCCCCCTTTCTTCCCACTAGTGGCCCACACAATATATCAGAATTACCTTCACAGTATACACTTACCCACAGGACTGGTTCAGGCACTGGGGCCTCCTGTAAAATAAGATACAGTGCAACAATCACAATACAATACTTTAACATAGACAAATACCTCAGGCAGTATAACTTTGCTGAAACAAGCAGCTCTGATTTATTTAGGGGATATAACAAGGACAGGGGAATCAGGTTAATTAGCTTATCACTTTACTCATCTACCTATGGCTCTGTGCACAGGCTATCCTCACCAGTTACTGTCCCTGGGTACCCAAGCCCTAGTGGCTAGTCCAAACCGTGGCAGCTGGTAGGGCCCTTTCACACAGAGAAAAGAAAAATTAGTTAAACAGTGAGCAGTACAGTAATTCCATTTGGATTCAATGTGGCAATTCAACAGGAGCGACTTCTGAATTAGTACTCACGACCTCCAAACAAGATAGGGTCCTTCAATGTCAGCAGGGCTACTCTTGAGCTCCACGAGACTCCTCACACATTTATATGGCAAACTGCAACAGGCAAAGTCCTTTAATGGCAGCAGGATTCACTTGAGCTACACAAGCCTCCTCACACATTTATATGGTAAAAGAAAGTACTATACCAGGCAGGCTGCTTCTCTATCCGGATCGCAATTACTGCACAATACCCGGAGAACACACAGCAGATTCAGTTCCTGACAGACCGAGTGCAATTCAGCAATTTCTCCAGTCTTCTACAGGGTGAGCCTGGTTTCTACTCTTCAGATATCCTTGATTCTCTTCACAGGGCCAGTTCAGTCCTAACAAGCAGTTACATAGCTGCAGACCGGAACCGGGGCCTTACACACATTTCAGACTAAAACTGCACACCGAAAAAGCTGGGCTCCTTCCTCTTCACTGCCAGAGCTCAACTGAAACTCCAGCAGACAAAACCGGGCACTTCCTTTGAGTTCCTCCCAGTTCTTGGCTGGATTGGCTGTCACTCACATAGACTGCCCTGTTGGTCCAAAAGGCCTCAAGTCCAAACTATATCTCCCAGAGTCACTGCCCATACAATCCTCTTGTGGCTGGCTCCAGATTACAGTCCAAGTTCTGATTCATCCAAGGCACCATTTTAGAGCTACCTTAATCCACACTGATTGGTCCAGTTCAGCAGTTCAAAACTAGAATGGGGAACTAGGCAAACACAGTTCTGACTGCAAAGAAAGCAGGTTAGACAAACTGCATCTTCATTATTACTCTAAATGATTTCTGGCAAACAGTTACATCTTTCAGATAGGTTCCCTTGCACTCTAGTGACTGCAAAAATGGAGTGAATTGGCAGCAGCTCGAGTGGTACTCAAGCAGAGAAGCACACAGTCCCCCATACAAACTAATTATGTCTGCAAGCAGACAGCTCTTAAAGAGACAGTACCAGAGGCTCTAAAAACACTCACTGATAAATGGCTTAAACGCCAAACACCATTCAGGCTTGGAGCATTCAAGCAAGCTCCTGGAAGTCTTTTGGGAACCCCCATTTGCAGGGGGGTTACATGTCTAATTGTCATGTAATCGCTCTTTAATGCCTAATGATCAGGCCTCTGAAACCACTGAATATGTGTATTGTCTTATTGTCCACCCTGACGTGGAACCTTTGTAAAAAAGCTCACGCTCGAATGTCTTTCCAAAATACTAATTAAACAATAAATTAAACAATTAAGCCCAAGGCAGCTTCCAGCATGCTCTTGTTCCTGTCTACCCCTTCCCTAACCCCATATCCTCTCTCTCTTGATACTCACCTGCTCAGTCTCCTAGTCTTTGCCTTTCACCTTTTTACCCCTACCTCAATACACAATGTGCATTTTGCCTCACACACAACTGTTTACAACTCATTGCTGCATAAAAGTATTTATCATATTTTGCTGGCACGCTAACTGATGCTTCTGTGTGCACCAGTCATCCTGTAATGTTATGCTGTCTCAGTTTTCTATTTATAAGTTGTTCTCCCTACAACCCCTTCCCTGGGTCACACCTGTAAACAAACCTCAGTCTAGGGTGCCTTTCACAGTTACCAACTTTTAAATAAACAATCCAAAGGTGTCCACTGCAGGATAGTTTACAATCGTTTTTCACCATTTAGTAGCCACTCCCAAACAGTGGCTGCCTCTAAAAGGTAGTCACATGCTTAAATAAAATGTATACTATATATAAACATCTGTGTATGAATAAAACCACTCCCAAATTGTTGCCACACTATAGACAGTGAAATATTGTATGGTACAACATGTGGGTGCAGGATCCTCAGGCATCTGCATTGCAGCACCAAGAGGAACAGAAGAACATCCAACATTTTCTCTATCTGTTAATTCCCCTCAGGGAAGGGATGCTGCATTAACACCAGTATGTGGGTCTACAGTTTTCAATAGTTGAGCACAAAGTAACAAGTTATTTTTTACCTTAATTGTTTTTAACTCACACAATATGGAGGGCTATATCTGAGCTTGAAAGACAACTGTGAGATTTTGTTACCGTATTTTTGCCAGATACATCATTTGATCTGATGTCTAGGAATGTTGGTTTACAACAGAAACATAGAATGTGACGGCAAATAACGGCCACTTGGCCCACCCAGTCTTGCTCATTTTTTCTAACTTCATTCTTGCCACAGACCCTTTCTGATCTACAGCTCTTTCTCCCCCCTTTATTTCTACAACTCCCTTGTGCCTATCCTAGGCATTTTTGAACCCCACCACTGTTTCTGCCCTCACCACCTCCTCTGGAAGGCTATTCCAGGAGTCCAACAATCTTTCTGTGAAGAAGTACTTCCTCATATCTCTAATCTCTGCTCATTCCAGCTTCATAGCATGTCCCTTTATTTCTGGAGAACAAAAACTCCTGTACCTTATGTACCACCGTGAGGTATTTAGAGGGATCTATCATATCCCCTCCCCCACCTCCTCTTTTCTAGGATGTACATATTGAGGTCCTTTAGTCTTTCCCCATATGGCCTTTGATGCAGACCCTGTACCATTTTAGTTGCCCTCCACTGGAACACCACTCTATATCCATTCAGAGATATGGTCTTCAGAAATGGACTCAAGGTGGGGTTTTACCAGTGAGCTATACAGGAGCAACACTACCTCGCTCTTTCTGCTGGTGACACCCATTCCTATGCACACCAGCATTCCACTAGCCTTCCCAACTGCCTTGTCAGACTGCCTGGCCACCTTTAGTTCATCCACCATGATTACCCCCAGGTCTCTTTCCTGCTTGGTCATTGTCAATAACACTCCACCAATTCCGTACTCTGACTCTGGATTTCTGTGCCCCAACTGCATTATTTTTCCCTTTTTTGCAATAAAACCCACCTACCATACCCTTGACCACTCCTCCGGTTTACTCAAGCCTCTGCTCATCCTTTCCACCACCCCCCCCCCCAAATAGTCCACCCTATTGCAGATCTTGATGTCATCCACAAAGAGGCAGACCTTCCCTTCCAGCTCCTCTATGTCACTTATAAAGACATTAAAGAGGGCCAGTCCCAGCACTGAGCACTGATGTACCCCACTGATCACCCTCCCTTCCTCAGAGCAACTTCCATTTACCTCTACCCTCTGCCTCATATCCCTTAACCAATTTCGTACTTGGTCTGCCACCTTGTTACCCACTCTTAAGCTACCCAGCTTGCCTGCTTGTCTCCAATGTGGAACGGTTTTGAAAGCCTTACTGAAATCTAGGTAGGCTATGCCCACTGCCCCTCCCTAATCTACATCCCTGGTCACCAAGTCAAATAAATCTGTCAGACATGTTTGGTATGACCTCCCTGTGAATCCATGCTGCCTCGGATCTTGTAACCCCCTGGATTCAAGATATTCCACTATCCTTTCCTTTAGCAGTGTTTCCATTAATTTTGAGTCTCTGATCTCTAATTTTGAGTCCACTGATCTCAGGCTGACAGGTTCATAATTGACAGCCTCTTGCCTGCTATCACTTTTGTGAAATGGTACTACATCTGCCCTCTTCCAGTCCTCCAACACCACACTGGTCTCCAGTGATCTGTTAAACAGGACTGTCAGAGGTGTAGTCAGTGCCTCCCTGAGCTCCCTCAAAAGCCTTGGATGCACCCTGTCCGGCCCCATAGCTTTGTCCACCTTCAGGTTAGCGAGTGCCCTCAGGACTCTCTCCTTAGAAAAAGGACTAGTGTCCGCTTCTTGCCCACCAAAACTCCCATTGTTTTCATTTGGAGTCCCTCACCTTCCCCTTCCACTGTGAACACTGAGCAGAAGTATTTGTTCAAGATGTCTGCCTTTTCCTGGTCACCCTCTGTACAGTCCCCACTTCCCTTTTTAACCTTACAATATCTCCCTTTGTCAGCCGGCCCAGTGGTGCTGAGGGTTGAGGTGCTGCACACCACACCTCGCTCCACGCCAGCGACCCGGGTTCGGAAGCATACTCAGGTCGCAGGGGGGTCGGCCGGGGGAGGGATGAGGACGAGTGCCCATGTGGTGCTCTCCTCCCTGGGTAGCATGGGAGGGTTGTCTCTGTGTGCTGATGACCCCCGGTGGAGACCAGAGGCACTATAGCAGCCAGACATGCACATAATCAGCGTGGTCGAAGCTGGCAGGGTTGCCATGCACCAGTGTGATGCTGCGCACCATGCATGGAGGGAGTGGCTGAAGCTTGCAAGAACATGGAAAACAACGGCGCTCTGGGTAGGCGAGGGCACTGGTCCACCATGTCCTCCACCAGGCCTTCCCCGACTGACCTTCCAGGTCCTCCGTTCCCCAGCCCTACCCAAGCCAGAGTCCGACTCTTAAGCGCGCCCAAGAGGAGAGGGCGACCCACCCCGGGCAGGTTAAACCGGGG
Source organism: Neoceratodus forsteri (assembly GCA_016271365.2). NCBI lineage: Eukaryota > Metazoa > Chordata > Ceratodontiformes > Ceratodontidae > Neoceratodus > Neoceratodus forsteri. The sequence continues at coordinate 879,068,173 of CM057456.1, forward strand.
GTACTGGCTTCGGGCAGGGGGAGAAGGGAAGAGGTGCAGATTGGGGAGGCTTCAGGCTGGGCAGGAAAGGACTCGGCTGCCTGAGAGATGATCCAGGGCGCTGCGACCGGAGGGAAAGAAAGTAAAAAAAAAAATATGCATCTCCCTTTGTCTTCCTTTTTTTGCTTACATATCAAAAAAGTCTTGTCCCCTTTTGATACTGCCTGGGCTACTGTTTCTTCAGTTTGAACCTTTGTACTCTGTACTGCTTTCCCCGTTTCCCTCTGTTTCACCTCCCCATCCTCCTGTCTGTGTGTCTTCTTGCACCTTCCAAATGCAACCTTTTTAGTCTTTACCTTTTCCACCACCTCTTTCAAGAACAATAGAAGTCTCCTCTTCCTGTGGCTTTTGCTTACTTGTCTGACAGTTCATTTCCTTCGCTATTCCCTCTTTTAATTTAGCCCATTGTTCTTCCACCCACCCCAGGTCAAATCCCCCAACCACCAGCTCATCCCTGAGGCATTTACCCATCTTTATAAAATCTGCCCTTCTGAAGTACAGGCTCTTCTCTTGTGTATGGTTTGATTCCGCAGCCGTCCTTATGTGGAACCATACTGTATGGTGATCACTGGTCCCCAGATGGCCAAAGCCTCTTTGGCTGCCCATATATTAATTTGTTTCAACCTACTCAGTTGTGACAGTCTCTTGCAACTGCGCATTTGGCTCCTGGTACTATACAGTATATTTTTTTACATAAATGGCACTTTTCATTACATAAAGTAGGTCTCTCTCTCTCTCTGTTTTTAACTTGAATTAACTAATACACCAATGCATTTTGGTTGCTTGTCAAAATGCAATTGGTTTTTGCCATTTTAGCATTACAGTACTTCAAGAAACCCCAAAAGCCTTTCTCTAAGACAGTCTTATTGTTTTAACTTACTTTTATGCCAAAACTTTTGTAATTCTTTTCCTCATCTGCTCCCCCTAAGGAGGACACCACTGTAAAGGAGGTCTCCTATCTCAATTGTTTTTTTACTCATTACAGTTTAGTTTTTCTGCACCTTACAAAAAAGCACAGAAAATACTGTATTGTCAGGAACGTAGAATGCTGCAGAGTTCATTAAAAATAAGCATTTGGGAGCTAAAACAACAAAGTGTGGCAGAGAAGTCAGACAGAGCAAAGAGATCTAATGTGGTTTAGAGATATTACAGTATTTGCTCCACATCACCCATTTAATTATGTGTCTGACCTAAAAATAAAATACTGTAGAAAGTGTGAAAAAAGTAAAAAATTAAGCTGTAAATATCAAATGATAATAATCCAGAATTTTAGAAAATATTGCGAAGAAATTTAGAACATAGTGTGCATAATTTTAGAATACATCTGATTTAAAAAAATGGCACAGATAACTTGCATCTGTGCTGTTTGCAGTATAGCTTAGAGGTTAGAGTAACAAACTGTGAAGGAGCGTGGTACATCCATTAGACCTGACCAAGTCTCACAACCTCCACTTGCACACTGTGTGCTCCTGAACAAGTCACATAACCTCCCTGTGCTCCCAGGATGCACCTGGACATAGGCTTTGACTCAGTGAGTGGGCCTTTCCCAGCCAAAAAATGTAAAATAAAAATTTTAAAACAAAATATTTCCAAGTGAAATAGCAATTAATAGTAAACTTTAAAAGGTAATGTCTATCCTACAACTGACATATTTCAAAATTAATTACGCTTAGTGAGGAACGTTGTAAACCTGAATTATTGACAAGTTCCTTTCACACAAACCATTTCCATCATGTTAACAACACATATGTATGAGATACACGTTGTACTGGCACGCTATGGCCAGTGTTGGCTCTTGGTATCAAAAATAATTAGCCATTTGGCTAAAACCTCTATTTTTGTTTTAGCCCATCTCTTCTGTTTGGGCCACATAGCCATTTTAATCATATTTTGAAATAAGTACCTGCTAACTTGACATACACACTAGCCAACAATGGCCAATTAAAAAAAATGGTAGCAAAACGATTAAGAACAGAATCAGCACTGGCTATGACAGACAGAGTGAGATGTGTAACATAACTACTGCATAAGGAAGAATGAACTTTACTTCAGTCTGAAATATAAATATCCCCTTCAGTCTTCAGAAAACTATAAATCTGCCATGGATGTAGGTAATAAGTCATCTAAAAGACAAAGAACCACAGCACAGAAGCACTGAAGCAGGGGAAAGGCACAGGCAAGAAAGCCAAGTTTCAAAGAAATACAAAATGCACATACCCCGATAATAACCATCATGAGAATTTATGCAAATCACCATGAAAGAATTCAGACTAGCTTTTGTGCCAAGGTTCCTTATCTTTTAGATAGTGTTCCTATTTTGGGCTCACCATAACCCAAACTAGTAAAACCATCAAAGGCCTGCTTCCCACTTCACCCTTCTCCTGTGTCAAGATACAGATAAGGCACACTGATGAGTCCTGAGAAGGGCAAACCAAATGTCTGTGTCTTCTGTTTTCGGCCTTCACATTTTGTGTGAGATGCCATTTGGTACCATACTTTCCTGCTTAAAGGAACACTGTCAGCCTTCTGTTAATTTTTTTTTACCTTTGGGACCAGGGTGCATGTTGCCTTCTCTATCCCTACTGAAGACATCTACTGTATGTGGCCAGATTAGCCTGAAACTCACAGAATCACAGAAATCTGATGGCAGAAAAGGACTCCAACAGTCCATTGAGTCTGCCCTTTTCCCCCCTCCCCTACTCCTCTCCACTCTTATAGGCCCTCCCCTTCCCCTCACTTCCCAATCCCATGCATCTGTCCCATGCCTTCTTAAATCCCTCCAGCATTTCGGCCTTCACCACTTCCTCTGGTAGTTTATTCCAGGCCTCCGCCACTCTCTCTGTGAAGAATCGCCCCCTGGCACTGCCTCTATATCTTCCACCTTCTAATCTTAGGCTATGCCCTCTAGTTTTAGCCCCCTCCTTCCTTCTGAACAAGCTCCCCTCCTTCGCCTTAAGATCCCCTTCACATATTTAAACGTTTTAATCATGTCCCTCCCTCTCCCTTCTAGTCTCCAATGGGTACATATCCAGTTCCCTCCACCTCTGTTTGTATGGTTTCCCCTGCATACCATGCACCATCTTGGCTGCTGTTCTCTGAACCCTTTCCATCCCATCAATGTCTTTGCATAGGTGCAATCTCCAGAACTGGATCCCGTACTCCAGGTGCGATCTCACCATGGCCTTATAAAGAGGCATCAGCACCTCCTTCCTTCTGCTAGTTATGCCCCTCCCAATGCATGCCAACATTCCATTTGCCTTTCCCACTGCCTTGCTACATTAGCTACCCACTTTAAGGCTGCTTGATACTATAATCCCCAGATCCCTTTCCACCTCTGTTTTTTGATTTCCTCCCTTCCTAGAGTGCAAACTGTTCGCGTTTTTTGGCACCCCAGATGCATCACATCACACTTTTTGGCACTGAATTTTAGTTGCCACATTTCCGACTCTCCTCCAGAGTCCTCAGGTCATGCTTCATTGCCTCCACCCCCCACCCAATGGGGTGTCCACCTATTACAGATTTTTGTATCATCTATGCCTAGGCACACACTTCCCTCCAGACCTTCTGCTACATCACTGATGTACTAAATAAAAAGGAGGGGTCCCAGCCCTGACCCCTGGGGCACCACTCACACCTCCATGAAATGCACCCCATTTACTACCACTCTCTGACTTCTGCCCGCCAACCAGTTTTCCACCCACCTGGTTACTTTCTGTCCCACCCCTAAGCTTTCCAGATTATTTACTAGCCTTCTGTTAGGGACGGTGTAGAAGGCCTTACTGAAGTCCAGGTAGGCCTCGTCCACCACCCCCTCTCCAGTCAACCACCTGTGTCACCCAACTGAAGAACTTTATCAGTTTCATCTGACAGGCCCTACCATTCATTAATCCATGCTGCCTTTTGTCCTGCAGTCCACTGTCCACCAGGTAGTCCATCACCCTTTCGTTTATTAGTGCCTCCATCACCTTGTCCACCACCGAGGTGAAGCTAAACAGGCAATAATTTTCAACTGCCCCCTTACTGCCCCCCTTGTGCTGTGGCACATCTGCCCTCCTCCAATCCTTTGGCACACACCTTGTTATCCATGGACAAGATAAACAGTCTCATCAGTGGGGCTGCCAGCTCCTCCCTCAGTTCCTGGAGTACCCTTGGTTGCAAGCCGTTTGGCCCCATTGCCTTGTCCATCTTTAAACTTGCCCAGTTCCTCCCTTATCTTGTCCATGCTGAACATAATAGGATCCACCTTTTTGCCTTCCCTGCCCTTCCCCCCCAACTCTGATCCCCTCCTCTTCCTCAGTGAAGACCATACAGAAGCCGTTATTCAACATCTCTGCTTTCTCAAAGTCCCCCTCCAGTTGTACTCCTCCTTCACCCCCCTCCAACTGTACTCCTCCCTCACCCCGCAACCCTACTATCCCCCGGCTCACCTTCCTTCTTTCCCCAACATACCTAAAAAAAAGTTGTATCCCCCTTTTGACCCACTTATCTATTTTTTTCTCAGTATCCGCTTTAGCCCTCCTGATTTTCTGCCCTGCTACCCTCCTGTTCTCTCTATAAGCATCCCTGTCCTCCCCCTTTGTGTCTTCTTGTATTACCTGGAACCTCTTTTCCTTTCCCCAACTGCCCTGCCACCTCTCTTGTCAACCACTGCGGTGGTCTCCTTTTTTTGTTCTTTCTCACCATCTTAATGCAAATTTCAGTGGCCTTCAATACCCCTCCTTTGATAGCTCCCCACAGCTCCTCAACATCCCCTATATTACCCTTTCATGCCATTTCTTCCTCAGATATCCTCCTCATTTTGTCATTTTGTTAAAGTCCATCTTTCTGAAGTCCATCACTCTTGTTTTAGTCCGATTTGTTTCCCTTTCCAGTTTTACCCTGAACCTCACAGTCCTGTGAATCACTAGTACCTAGTCCGTTACCCACCACCACCTGTTCCACACTCTCCCCATTTGTGAGGACCACGTCCAGCAGGTTATCTCCCCTAGTGGGCTCCCTGACCAGCTGCTACACTTATACCCCTTGTAGTGCCTCTAGGATCCCCTGCTACTAGCTGATACCACAGCCAGGATCTCCCAATCCACGTTAGGGAGGTTTAGATCCCCCACTAGCAGAAGTTTCCTTTGAGAGCCATCTCTGTAACTGCCTGTATCAGCTGTCTAACCCCTTCCTCTCCTTGCACCGTACATCTGTAGACCACTCTTATCCTCAATGATTTCCCAATCCGTTTGTCAAACATGACCCACATGTATGATGAGAGATAGATTCTTTTATTGTTGGCAAAAAACAATTTGTCGTTACAAACAAATCAAGCAAGTACAATACTTTATACATATATAAGATAAAATGTAGACAACCATTTTACAATTTTTAAAATCAATACTAATAACAAAATTCACTCACATATCTTTAAAATTCTTTCCTTGTACATACATTCTAAATTTCTTCCTACTGCATAATCAGACAATTAGGGCTTCTGATATAGAACCATAGAAACATAGACTTTGACGGCAGATAAGGACCGCTTGGCCCATCTAGTCTGCTCATTTCCCTACCTACAGGATAGGCCGCAGATCCTAGTTAACCAACAGCCTATTTCTTCCTACCCCCCACAAGAATTGCCTTATGTCTGTCCCATGCATTCTTGAATTCTTCCACAGTTTTAGACCCTACAACCTCCCCAGTAAGGCTGTTCCATGCATCCACTACCCTCTCTGTGAAATAATACTTCCTCACATTGCCCCTGAACCGCCCCCCCTCTATCTTTAAATTGTGTCCCCTTGTTCTTGCACGTCTCTTTTTCTGAAAGATGCTACCTTCTTGGACTTTGTTGATTCCACTGAGGTACTTAAAGTTTCTATCATGTCCCCCTCTCCTTCCTTCCTCAAGGGTATACATATTAAGTTCCTTTAGTCTCTCCTCATACGCTTCTCTTGCAGACCCTGCACCATTTTAGTTGCCCTCCTGACTGCCTCTATCCTGTCTATGTCCTTGCGGAGATGGGGTCTCAGAGCTGGATGCAGTACTCCAGATGGGGTTTCACCAACTGTCTGTACAGAGGGATAAAACTTCCTGTTTTCTGCTGCTGGTGCCTCCCTATGCATCCCAGTATACCCCAGCCCTCCTTCTGCCTTCTCACATTGCTTGCTAACCTTAAGGTCATCTGATATGATTACCCCCAGGTCCCTTTCCTTTTTTGTTGTTGTTACTACCTCCCCATTGTGTATTCTTCCCCTGGGTTCTTGTTTCCCAGGTGCATTATTTTGCACTTCTTTGCATTGAATCCTAGCTGCCATACTTCTGACCATTCCTCCAACCTTGCCAAGTCCCTTCTCATCCTTTCCATGCCTCCTTGTGCATCAACCCTGTTGCAGATCTTTGTGTCATCTGCAAAGAGGCATACTTTTCCTTCCAGTCCCTCTGCAATGTCACTTATGAAGACATTAAAAAGGACTGGACTCAATACTGAACCCTGCGGTACCCCACTAGTAACCCCTTCTTCAGAGTGGACTCCATTTACAACTACCTTCTGTGTCCTGTTGTCCAGCCAATGTTTTACCCAGGCTACCACCCTGGAACCCACTCCCAGGCTGGTTATTCTGACTATTAATCTTTTGTGTGGAACTGTGTCAAATGCCTTGCTAAAGTCTAGATAGGCCATGTCCACAGCCCCTCCCTGGTCTACTACTTTGGTCACCCAGTCAAAGAAATCTATTAGATTCGTCTGACATGACCTTCCCGCTGTGAACCCATGCTGCCTTGGGTCCTGTGCCCCACTGGCCTCTAGGTACTCAACAATTCTTTCCTTCAGAAGTGACTCCAAACTGACAGGTCAGTAGTTTCTGCCTCTGTCTTGGTTCCACTTTTGTGAAGGAATCACATCCACCTTCCTCCAGTCCTCAGGTACCACACCATCCTCCCATGATTTATTAAAAAGAGTAGCCAGTGGTTTCACTAGTTCCCCCGTTAATTCTTTTAGAATTCTGTGGTGAATTCCATCAGTCCCCATTGCTTTTCCACCTTCAGTTTTAGGACTTCTTGCAGAACCCTTTCTTCTGTGAAAGGACTGGGATCGACCCCCCTATCAAGAGTGCTTCTGTTAATTGGATTAGGCACTTCCCCCTCCTCTTTTGTGAATACTGAGCAGAAATATTCGTTCAGTATCCCTGCTTCTTCACTGTCCCCCTCTGCCCACCAACCGTTCATTCTATTCAACCTCACTATCCCTCCCTTGTCTTTCTACACTCGCTGGTGTACCTATAATAGGTTTTATCCCCCTTCTTAACCGAGTTGGCTATCTTTTCCTCAGTTTGGGCCTTTGCTATTCTGACTTCCCTCCCTGCTTCCTTCTGCCTTAACTGGTACAGCTCTCTGTCCTGCTCCTTCTGTGTTTCCTTACACTTCCGGAATGCTATCTTTTTCTTCTTGACTTTCACAGCCACCTCTTTTCAGAACCATAGTGGCTTTTTTCTTTTGTTTTGGTTTGTTTATTTGCTTCACACAAAGGCTTGTTGCCTCTGTGATGGGAGTTTTGATGATTCCCCATTGTTGCTCCACACCTCCTTCTAGCCTGTCTGCTAGTGCTTTTCTGAGGCACTCTGCCATCTTGCCAAAATCAGCCCTCCTGAAGTCCAGTACCCTCACTTTTGTATGGCTCGACTCTGTAGCTGAGTTTAACGTGAACCACACTGTTTGATGGTCACTTGTTCCCAGATGGCAACCCACTTCTAGATCTGAGATCCTCTCACTGCCCCTGTTTGAGTGTACGAGGTCTAAGATTGCTCCCTCACGAGTGGGTTCCAAAACTAACTGTCTGAGGCCTGCCACCTGTAGGGCATCAAGAATGGCCCTGCTCTTGGATGTGGCTGCAGCAAATGTGCTCCAGTTAACATCTGGCATATTCAGGTCTCCCATCAACATTATCTCCCCTTTCTCTGCCATTCTAAGAATGCCTTCTATCATATCCTTGTCCAATCCCTCCCCCTGATATGGGGGTCTGTACACAACCCCTGTGAGGATTGTGGTGCCCTTTCCAGTCTCCAAGGTGACCCACAGTGCCTCCTCTCCTCCCTGTTTACCCTTTCATTCAGTTGCTTTTATCCCTTCCTTTACATAGAGAGCTACTCCTCCCTCTCTTCTCCCCTGCCTGTCTCTCCTGTAGGTTATGTACCCTGGTATGTTAACATTCCAGTCATGGTTCTCTGTGTACCATGTTTCTGTGACTGCTACGATATCCAGGCATCCCTCTTCCATCAAGGCCACCAGCTCAGGGAGCTTGTTGCCCAGACTATGGGCATTAGTACTCATTACCCTCCATTTCCTGATGGCCTTACACCTTTTTGCCCCATCCCTGTCCTTCTTGCCTTTGTCACTTTCTCCATTTACCCTTGCCCTTCTCCCTATCGACACCTCTATGTTGGTGTTTACCGCACTTACTACCATGATTTTTTGGGGGGGCTAGGATTTCCCTGCTCCTTTACAGTGCCTCCCCGCTTGGCTAGTTTAAATGCTTGCCAATGAAGCATTTAAACCTATCACCTAGGATCCTGGTTTCCTCTGGACAGATGCAGCCCATCATGCCAGTATAGGCTTGCATCACTCCAGGTGGACCTCCAGTCCCCCATGAAGCCAAATCCCTGAGCTCCACACCAGTTTTTCAACCACTGATTGAATCCCATGGTGTGGAACACCCTAGCCTCTCCTACGCCATAGATGGGCAGCACCCCCTAGAAGGTTACCGTGCGTGCTACTTGTCTAAGGCCCCTCCCCAATTCCACAAACTCTTCCTGCACTTCTCTAATCCCTTTCTTAGCCAGGTCATTTGTCCCTAGGTGGACAATGACATCCAGCTCCCCCCGTGCAGCTGCTCCGGCAATCCTGTGGATTCGCTCCCTGTCCCTCCAAGCCATGGCGCCAGGCAGGCACCTTACCTCCCTCTCCCTTCCTTCCCAGTTCTACCTTCCTAACAATGGAGTCCCCCACCAAGAGTTGTTTCCTTCCACCGAGAGGTCCCCTGCCACCCTCCTGTGGGTCTCCTTTATGGAGGTTCCCAGCATCCTCCTTGGTCTCCACTGTGGGTGCCTCCATAGAGGAACCACACTTTGCCAGAATGGCATAGGAATTGTGGAGAGGTACAACTGGAGGGATGCGCCTCTCTTCCACCACCCTCACCCTCCCTAAGCCCACTGTGGTCCAACCGCTCCTCTTTCTTGGCAACCTCTGAGGCAACGGCAGTGGCACAGGTGGTCCCTGGATGGAAGAGGAGGTCCCACAAATCCTGGCCAACTCAGCCTGGAGATGAGCAACCTCCTCCCTCAGCCCAGAGAGGTGCCTGCAGATGGGACAACACCGCATCTTCCAGAACGTCTCCCGGAAGACTGCTGCTCCACAGCCACTGCACTGCACCACTCCCATCATATCTTATTTCTGGCTCCTTAACTGTTTGCAATCCTTACTCTTTCCTGTTTTTTTTTTGTTTTTTTTTCTCTCCTTACTTTCTACCTGTGTGCCCTTTAAGCTCCTGATTGTCCTGTTCTGAGACAAAAATATCCTATATTTCTCAGTAGACCCCTTACTTGCTCAGAGGCAGACCTCCAGCAGCTAGAGGGGGCCGGAGAGCTACTCTTGCCCTTCTAGGAGAGTGGTTCTTTGGTGGCTCTGTGATCGCTCATTTCCTGCTCCCAAAAAGGACGTTCCTGCTGTCAGTCAAATCCTGTGCCTATAAAAGTAGAACTAGCTTTGGGTGGAGGGGAGGGAAGGAGGGCAATACAGTCCCAGTACAGAAGTCCAGTCACACAGCGGTCCTTTCTCCTGGTGTCTTCTGCCAAGCTATAACAGAATCTTTCTAAGGCAGTCTTTAAATTACATTAAGACGTCTTGTTTTGTTCACTATTATATTACACAATCTAGCAATACTCTAAATGTAATTCATTACATAGAAACATAGAAACATAGATTTTGATGGCAGATAAGGACTGCTTGGCCCACCCAGTCTGCCCATTTCCCTACCTATTGGATAAGCTGCAGATCCTAGTTAACCAGCAGCCTACTTCTTCCTACCACCACCCCCTAGAATTGCCTTATGACTGTCCCATGCATGCTTGAATTCCACCACTGTTTTTGACTCCACAACCTCCTCCGGAAGGCAGTTCCATGCATCCACAACCCTCTCTGTGAAAAAATACTTTCTTAAATTACCTCTGAGCCACCCCCTTCTATCTTCATATTGTGCCCCCTTGTTCTTGAAAGATGCTACCCTCTTGGACTTTGTTGATTCCCTTGAGATACTTGAAAGTTTCTATCATGTCCCCCCTCTCCCTCCTTTCCTTGAGGCTATACATATTCAGCTCCTTAAGTCTCTCTTCATATGTCTTCCAGTGCAGACCCTGCACCATTTTAGTTGCCCTCCTCTGGACAGCCTCCATCCTGTCTATATCCTTGCGGAGATTGGGGCTCCAGAACTGCACGCAGTACTCCAGATGGGGTCTCACCAACTGTCTGTACAGAGGATAATAACTTCCTGTTTTCTACTGGTGGTGCCTCTCCTATGCATCCCAGTATCCCCCACCCTCCCTGCTGCCCTCTCACATTGCTTGCCCACCTTTAGGTCATCTGATATGACTACCCCAGGTCCCTTTCCATTTTGTTGTTGTTAGTATCTCACCCCCATTGTGTACTCTTCCTCTGGGTTTTGTTTCCCAGGTGCATTACCTTGCACTTCTTAGCATTGAATCTAAGCTGCCAAACATTTGACCATTCCTCTAACCTTGCCAAGTCCTTTCTCATCCTTTCCACCCCACCTTGTGCATCAACTCTATTGCAGATCTTTGTGTCATCTGCAAAGAGACATACTTTCCTTCCAGTCCCTCTGCAATGTCGGCTTGTAAAGACATTGAAGGACCCAGTCTAATACTGAACCCTGCGGTGCCCCACTAGTAACCCCCTTTCTTTAGAGTGGACTCCATTTCACTTGCTCTCTGTGTCCTATTCTCCAGCCAATTCTTTACCCAGGCTGTCATCTTGGGACCCACTCCCAGGCTGGCTAACTTGTATATTAATCTTTTGTGTGGGACTGTGTCAAATGCCTTGCTAAAGTCTAGGTAGGCCATGTCCACAGCCCCTCACTGATCTACTACTTTGGTCACCCAGTCAAAGAAATCTATCAGATTTGTCTGTCATTATTTGTTTTCATTAGATAGTTATACTGGTATTTAGGTTCCATATCCAAATGCATGAGGATATTACCTAAGCATATTTTTCTTTCCTTTGCATAAAGAGGACAAAACATTAATAAATGGAAAATTGAATCATCATCTAAACCACATAAACAACCACTGAAATTAACCAAACCATATATTTTTCTTAATGTTTGCCTTTCAACATACCCAAATCTATACTTTGTGTAAGCTTTCCTGAGTTTTGGATCACTTAATTTTATAAGATATTCTTGCATACCAAATACTCTATTAGTATTATTTCCTAGCCATTTGCTAATTTTACAGTTCTTTGCCAATTCTCTTTCTTTTCGAATACAAGAATCCTTAATTTTGTCTTTAATAACTGAATTTATGACTATAAGAGGAGTTTTAATACTCATAGTAAGACAATATAATAGTCCATATGGTTAGATCATTTTTTCAATGGTAGCTAAACTTGGATATGCAAATCCTCAATAGATGTTTAACAACATTTCCTCTAGACAGATTTTAGGGAGTCTGTCTTGATTCATGTTGAAAATCTTGATCCAGTATACACTGTGGCCCAGATATTCAAACTGCGCCAGGCTGTGGTGCAAGTTTAGGCACAGCTCAACTCGGCTGCGCAGTGGTGTGGACTAAGTAATATTCAAAGGAGCTGCGCCATGGCTCAGCAGCTTTGAATATCACACCTTGGCCACCCCCAGTGTGCATGGAGCAGTGGCACTGCACCAGCGCAAGTGGTCAGAGTGGAGCATGGAGATGCGCTAGCACAAGTTCCATTGCGCCATGCACAGCATCAGCGATATTCAAAAGTTGACATGCAAATGGGGCCATAATGTATGCAAGGCATATGGGGCCATTTGCATGTCATCTCTTGTTGCATGCAGGTGCACTGGTCCCGATGACTTGCGCCTGGCGCCCTGCCAGGCAGCAGCCATGGGGACCAATGCCCCTGCAGCCTGATCACGGGCATCTGTAAAATAGAAACCCCATCCTATATCCCTGGTGGTCAGTGGACCGCTATCTGCCTGATCGCGGGCATCTGTATTAATAAAAACTCCGTCCTATATCCCTGGTGGTCTAGTGGACCGCTATCTGCCCGATCGTGGGCATCTGTATTAATAAAACACCCCGTCCAATATCCCTGGTGGTCCAGTGGACGCTTTCTACCTGATTGCGGCATCTGTATTAATAAAACACCCTGTCCAATATTCCTGGTGGTCAGTGGTACCTCCCTCACCACGCCCACTGGCCCCACCACCCCACTCCTGGTCAGCGGTGGCGGCACCCTCGCCCGCCGGCACCTCGGTGGGCTGCGCCCGTGATTCACAGTGTGAGCCAATGGGCGCAGCTATACCAGTCTACACATTCCAGATATGTGAACGAATCATTCACATATCTGGAATGTGTAGTACAGTATGGCTGTACACCCATTGGTTCACAGAAGAGGTGTCAGTCGGCAGGCGCGGAATGGGTGGGTGCTGCCGCCCGCCTGACTGGGGGAGCAGGGTGGTGTGGCTCAGTGGGCGGGTGGGAGGTGGGTAACACTGGACCACCAGAGATATTGGACAGGGTGTTTTATTACTACAGATGCCCGCGATATAGGACAAAGTCTTTTTTTTTTTTTTTTTTTACAAATGCCCGCGATTGGGCATGGGGGGCACCGCCAGGTGCAGCCGGAACTCGGGTGGCCACCCACAGGTGGTAGCTGCCATGTTGCACCCTGCAATGTGGCAGCTCACCTGAGTGGCCATCAGATATTCCTTTATTTTTGAGGCTTAACTTTGTGCTGGCGCGGGTAGGGGTTGCGACGCATGGCTCTCACATCCCGGGCTGAATATCGGGCTATGTAGGTTGCATGGGCACACCCCCCACCTGTGCCTGCACATTATTGATGCTGCCACATCGAGATTTGTGCCATGCACTTTTCCTTTTGAATATCGCTGGTCAAGATTGGGTTGCACATGGTGCAACACTGTTGCACCATGCGCAACTCTTTTGAATATCTGGGCCATAGTCTCTGTTCGATATTACATTTGAGCGGTAGCTGTCCTAGTTCCATCCTGCTAAGACAACTATAGAAGCACCATTCGGGAGTCCCAGAATTTGTCTATAAAGTGTATTCATTAATGCTTCTAAGTCTGTTACCTTATCAAGACCCCAAATTTCTGCCCCATATAATATATGGCTTTTAACTTTAGCCCTTAATACCCTTAATGATCCACTAACAGAGTGTCCACCATATTTATATGTAAATCCTTTTATTCCTGGAGAAAATCTTCTGAACTTTTGTACTAAATTTGTGATGTGCTCTGTCCATCTCAGATTATAATTAAAAACTATTCCTAAATAACAAAATTTTTCCACTCTTTCAATAGTCTGATTATTGCATATGTTATCCCCATATTTGCAGTTTCTAACCCTATCCCTACTAAATATCAGGTATTTTGTTTTATTAATGTTTATTTCCAGGTCCATCTTAACACATTCTTCATTAAATCTTTTGATACTCCTTTTCATTCCTAATTGGCTGGTTGACATTAATATAACATCATCAGCATATGCCGGGTAGGGGCATCGCTAATTACCCACCATGGGCATATGAAACTCTGATTTATACTGCCCTTCTAATACTTTGTTCAAAAATATATTAAAGAGGACTGGGGATAAAATACATCCCTGTCTTAAACCTATGTTAGTCTGAAATTTTGATGTTGTATTTCCATCTTTGTTGTATCTAATATATGTATAATTATCATCATATACAATTTTTAGAATACTAGTTATACTTCCTTCTAAACCGTATTCTTCCAGTACATCCCACAGTTTTTTCCTGTTAACTCTATCAAAGGCTGCTTTTAAGTCTATAAAAATGCAAAACAAGTTTTGCTTTTTAATTTTTATATATTTATGTATAATATGGGTTAATACAAAACACTGATCAATTGTTGAGCGACCCGCCATAAAACCAGCTTGAGCTTCATCAATTTCTTTTATCCTTCAACCACTTAGACATTCTCCTCATAACTCTTGTAAAAATTTTCAGGGAATTATCCAACAGGCTAATAGGTCTGTAATTTTCCGGTAATTTTCTATCTCCTTTCTTAAAAATTGGAATTATAATATTCTCTTTCCAAGTACTAGGGGTAATACCTTCTTTTATGACCAGGTTGAATAGAATAGTTAGGCCAGGTACCCAGAGGCCAGGGTCATCCATAAATATTTCATTTGGGACACCATCTGGCCCTGGTGCCTTATGTTTTTTCCCTTTCTTTATTGCTAATTCTATTTCTGTAGGTAATATTGGTTTAACCAAATTAATAGTGTCTTTTTTTATTGTCTTGGTTATAGCACTATTAAAAAATAATTTCTTGTAATACTGTTCCCAAATAGACGGTTCTATGTGACTTTCTGTATATTCCAAAATGTTATCCCAACCATTATTAGCTATCTTCCAAAAATTGTTGCTATTATTATCTCTAGCTGCTTTTTCAAATTCTTCCCAGAGGTATTTTCTGTATTTTATTTTTTTCAAATCCAAGAGTTTTTTTATAATCTCTTCTCCCTTTGTTCAGTTTTCGTTTATTTTCTCTTGTGGGGTAATTATATACTTTTCTGGCAACCCTATCAATTTCTTTTTTATATCTTCTGCAATCTTTGTAAAACCATTTACTACCTTTTCTATTTTCTTCAATTTCCAAGGTTTCAAGTAGAATACTTGAGACTGCTTCTGTTATTTTTTCAAATGACTTAAAGAGCGAAGCTTCTTGAGTTTTCTGTAATCTCAAATTCAAAACCAGTTCTCTAATTCCAAAATGATCTAATAAGCTAATCGATTAAAAATTTTCTATTGCTTCCCACTTAATTCTCTTCCCACTTAATTCCTCTTTTAACCCTGGTAACCTGAACACTCTTGGATACTTTATTATCTATAATTATTCCTAATGACATTTCTAACTGTAATAGTCTGAGTTCTTTATCCATTCTAGAACCTATCTTAAAATATTCCAATCTCCTTACTATATTTACATTTATCCAACTTAAATCTATTGTTGACATGCATCTAAGTCCTATGTAAGTAAATTCCCCCTTCGAATCCCCCATAGTACGACCATGAAGTAAAATAATCCCCTATCTTCTAAATTCCTGGAGATCAACATACCTCTATCACAGCCTATTTTACCTTTGGAAGTTCTATTTACTTTAAGAGGTAAATCATTCCACACACGATTTTCCTCAGTTAATTCTTTTGTAAGTCCCAGGAGATGGCCCACTCTAACATTAAAATCTCCCATTATGATTAATCCACCTAAAGGATTCTTCTCCAAACTTAAATCAATTGATTCAAAGAGCAAATCCATAACCCTCTCATCTTTATATTTTGAACTTCTAGGTGGGAAATAAACAATAATAACAAATGAATAATTTTCCGTGCTTATCTGTATTGGCAAAATATGTGTTTAATCTATTTCTATTTATATTCTATATCTTTCATAATTTTGCACCATGTGATTAATCCACCTGACATACTACCATATTTCTTCTTTCTAATTCCCAGTTTCCAAAAAGTTTTATAACCATTAATATTATTTTCTTGTTGGGTCCATGTTTCTTGTATCGCCATCAGTATAAAATTTAATATAAAATCCACAAAAGTCAGATTTGCTAGACCATTTACTATCCCTGACACATTTCAGGCAATTATGTTATATACATTTTTTCCACTTGAATTTCTCTTAGTTGTTTGTCAATTTTTACTCTCTTCCAAGATTTCAAATCTATTTGTCATTTCAATTAGATTCAACCAATTGTCTTTACTGTCTCTGTCCCATTCTTTGTTACCTATCTCTATGTTACCTTCTAGATAAATCTCTTATTTTATCCAGGATGTTTACTTTATCCATGATTTGTTGATAGTCTTCTTGATTGTTCACCCATATAGTTATCTGTCCATCCATTTCCCATCTAATAGCCTTTCTTAATCTGTTATTAATAGTTCTATCTTTAGTCAAATTCTGTAATAGCTCGACTACCTTAATGCTCAGGTTTACACATGTGCTCTATCTCCCCTACCTCCTCCTGCCCTTCCGTTGCCTTGTCATCTTTTACGTATGATGTCATCCCAACCCACCCTTACCATCCCTGTCCTTCCTAAACAGCCTGTAGCCTGGGATAACTGTCTCCCCACCATGTCTCACTTACCACCACTATGTCCAGTCCCTCATCCACCATGATGGCCTCCAAGTCCACCATTTTGTTCCCCAAACTCCTGGCGTTGGCTGATAATTCCTTCCATCAGGACCTCCTCCCTTCACTTCTGTCTCCTACTAACCCTTGCTTGTTCTTGCTTCCTATCAATATTTTATCTCCATCCTGGGGGAGGCTGATAGCCTTCCATCACTCATGCCACTTGGAGTGGCCCCTTCCTTGATCCCCTCCCCGAAATCAGTTTAACATTTTTTTTTTCCAAAAGGTCCCCCAACTTTCTCCTTAGCACTGCGTGTCCCTCTCCCTCCCTGCTCAGGTGAAGCCTGTCAGGGACAAACAGGCTCTCATCCTCCCATGTTGCTCCACAGTCCCCCACTAACCCACACCCCATCTACCTGCACCAACCCCCCAGCCATTGATTAAATTCTTCAATCCTGTGTTTCTGTGATGTGCTTGCTCTTGGCACAGGCAGTACCTCCAAGAAAGCAATCGAATGGAACCCCACACTACTGCAGAATCTAGCCTGCACCTCCATTATACTATTCCCCTTCAGATCACTGGTGCCTAGGTGAAACACCAAGTGTAGCCTCTCATCTTGCTGCTTGCCCTATGAGGGTATATTGTGCTTCACCTTTAGCGCCGTCATTCCTGGCATACACTCAACCTAAATGGTGCTCCTCCTGCCTCCATTTCTCGCCCTTCTGATTCCCTTTAGTAGTGAGTACCATATGAGCATGACCCTATACTCCCCTCCTTCTGCTTGTACTTTTGATTCTCTAGCATACATCCCTTTTTCTGACATCCCATTTCCCTTCCTGGTCCAATTTTCCCCCTTATCCATCTTCTTCCCCAGACTGTTTGCTGACCACCTCTCCTCCCCCTCTGCCCCCTATTTATTCCCCTTGACTGCACCCATTGTCCATCTTCACTTGTGTACCTCCATCCGCCCCATGCTTCCCTCGCTCCCACATCCTTTCCTTAGCCCCCATCCCTGCCTCCCTTCTCCCCCTGTGTCTTCCTTGCTCCATCCTCCTTTATGCTCTCTGCCTCCCCTCCTTCCTCCTCATTGCTTTCTGCATCCCTTCCACCCTTCTCACTGCTTTCAGCATCATTACCTTTCACTGTTCTCTCCCTTCCCCCATTACACCCCTTGCCAACATCCATAGCCCCAATAATGGGCTCACCCATCAGGAGTACTTTCTTCTTCCCCTGGTTTCATCATCTACCACCCGCTAGGTCTCCCCTCTAGAGAACCCTCACATCCTCTCCAGTCACAGCCTCAGGTTTCCTTGCAGGAGTTTCCCCCCTCCTCCAAGACTTGGTAGGAGTTTTTAAGCTTGACTGGGCGGGGATGTGTCTTTGCCCCCCTCTCTGATTCTCTCCGAGCCCACTATGGACCATCCTGCCATCTGCTGGGGCAGCATCATAGTACCCAGACTGTCCTCCTGAATACTACCACTGCACACCTACTGCACTGCACCACTCCCTGCATCACCTTTGTTTACTCTGACTGGTATCCCCTCTTACAATACTATTTAAACTGTCCCACTGCTTTCCCTTTCCACAGGCTCTAGCTCAGCCATCTAGAGTCGCTACTCTGCCACCCCTTTGCACTGTTAGACACTTCCTGTATGGTGGTAAGAAGGTGTAGTGCAACAAGGGATCCCCCCTCTATAAAAGGAGGATGAGACCTGGATGGGTGGGTCGAGGGATGGGAGTGTACTCTGCTACTGGTACCCTCAAAAAAATAATCAACTGCCTCTTGCAAAAACCACCAAAACACTATGCCTCTCTTAAAAATCAAGAACTATGTTCTGCAGCTCTCGCTCAGTGACCTCTACTTTAAACAGAAAAAAAAAAACAGCACTTCCCTGAAACGGCTCCATTGGTTTGCTGCTCCGCAGTGATCTTGTTAGATGGTTCCAGCTAGTTCCCCCTTCCCCACTCACAAGGCCAAGGAGATCTGTAGTTTCCTGCCTCAGCTCCTTACCCGAGAGAAAATCTCACACAGTAACAGCTCCAAAAATTCAAACAGCACAGATTAAATTTCACAGCCCAGAATTTCGCTCAGCAACAGCTGTAACCCACAGCACTGATGAAATGCCCCACCATCCTATCCTCTCGCAGCACTAATTATTCCAATATCAAAATGAAACAAAAAACACCTTTATTGCTATGACTTTGTTTTTTGTTTTTTTTTTACAGAGCAGGTCTGCAACACAATGCCCCAGCACGTTCACAATCACAAAATCGTGCTGAAGTTCCAGTAAACTCATGCATGCACGGGTCAGCTATTTTTGAAGCATGCGGAGAGAAATAAGAATTTTGAAAGTAGACTTTGTCCTAAAGTGGGCAAAGTTAGTCATAAGTGAAAAAAAAAAAAAAAAAGAGCATTCTAAGACATGAAATTTGAAGTATGAAAAGCGAAGCTGTGACTCTGGGCATGTGCATTAGTATCAGCACTAATGTGCATGCCCAGAGTCATGGCTTCACTGTTCAGACTTCAAATTCCATTTCTTAGAACGCTTGTTTTCACTCACAACCAACTTTGTCACTTCTGCAAAAAGCCTGGTTTCAGGCAGAACGGGGCCCACAGACACCTTCAACAGAGACACAGATGGCAACAGGCACCCTGGTCACAAAGCTAAAAAAAATTAACTGAAGGCTGCCAGTGGCCCTTTAAAGCAGAACCATTCAAAATGTGGTCATGGTAGTTTGAATATATTTCCAGGATGCTTTGCAGTAGTGGGTTATTTGTAATTTTGCATGTATTAAGTAGCTGCATCAACTCTTTGATCATGTATACTACATTACTATGAGGAAGTCACAGCATTACTATGATGATGTCAAGATTTTCATCTTGTAGCTATAAGCTATGTGCAAGAACAAAGGGGCACAATTTGAAGATAGAGGACAACGTGAAGAAGTATTTTTTCATGGAGAGGGTGGTGGGCGTGTGGAATGGGCCTTCCTGAGGAGGTTGTGGGGTCAAAAACAGTGGGGGAAGCCAGCCCAATGGCACTGAGGGTTGAGGCGCCAGATGCCACACCTTGCGACACGCCGGTGACCCAGGTTCAGGAGTGAACTTGGGTTGCTGGGGGTCGGCAGGGGACGGAGAGGATTGAGCATCCAGAAGACAGCTCTCCTCTCCCAGGATACTTAAGAGGGTGGGTGGATAATTCCCCGGCATGAACAGCTCCTAGCGGAGGCTGGGAGCACTGCAGTCTGGTGATCACGCTAGGTGCAGGGCAGGAGCCTCAACAGCCATCTGCGAGCTGGGTGTGAGAGCACGCCTGGTAGCACTGGATGGCATTGCATGTCCGGGATCCTAGGGGGAGCTCTAGAACAAAGGAAACCACCCACTGACTAGGGGTAGATGTTGCCTACCCCACCTCCATTGCCGGATCCTGCCCACTGTGTGCTGGTCCCGACATTGCCTCCGCCTATGGAGCACCGGTTGAAAGCGCCATGGAACAGAAAGCGGCCCCACCCCACGGGGTGTATTCCAGGGGGAATGGCTCCATCAGGTGTGTTGCGGGAGAGTCGGGAATCCAGACACAGATGTGAGGATCTCAGGCTGGAGAGGATAAGGTAGATTGACCGAAGAAGCCCCAGTCAGTGGTGACTAGAGGGAAAAATACTTGGGGGGGGGGGTGGAAATTCAAGAATGCATGGGACAGATATAAGGCAATTCTGGTGAGGGGTAGGAAGAAGTAGACTGTTGGTTAACTAGAATCTGCAGCATATCTAATAGGTAGGGAAATGGGCAGACTGGGTGGGCCAAGCAGTCCTTATCTGCCATCAAAGTCTATGTTTCTATGTTAATAAGGTCTTAGGCTCTGAGCAGCCATGAAGACATTAAGGTGACAAACAATCTTTAAGTGGTAGGGATCATATGTTCAACTAGTAAGGACAATGTCAGCCTTGAGATCTATACTGGGGATCTAGGTTCATATCTTGGTTTAAATTAACTGAAATTTGGGGCTCAGTTGACTTTCTAGTGGACAGCAGATGGCATAGCAAAACTAACACTCAAACTTGAAACACAATTTGGCAAACAGTTCTGTCTTAGACGCAAAGATCAGGAAGCATAAGCAGTCCAGAATAAGTTATAAAATTTTCAAGCAGCACTTTAATATTAATAATAATAAAATAAATAAGATTTGTACAGGATGGCTTTAAAATACAGGCAGTTCAAACTTAAATCCTTCTTCTGAGTGCATCTCCAAATGTAAATCTCCAACTTGCTCTCTAAAAGCCCTCTTTTTAAGGTCTCTTTCTCTGACATGTTTAACTTTGCATCTGGTTTTCCACAAAATGTAGCAAGTTTGTCAATTTTCAGGTGCAATAAAATAGATATTACAGTTATGCAAGAACTTCTAAAGCAAATAGTATCTAAACAGTGATTACAAGATCATTTGTATCTAGGCACAGGGCATGTATATTCCCCCTTTATAGGATGTTCGTGAGGTCGCACCTGGACTACTTTAGTTCCCTATGGAGTCCATATCTCAGGAGAGATGTGAATCTTCCGGAAAGGGTCCAAAGGAGATGCACCAAAATGATCTCTGATTTGGAAAATCTGAGTTATAATGAAAGATTCTTGGTATTAGGCCTATACACATTAGAGCAAAGAAGAAGCAGGGGTGATATACTATTGATGCAAGGATTGTAGTACGGTAGGTGGGTAATTGGTCTTTGCATTGAATCTAAGCTGCCATACATTTGACCTTCAGGGGCGGAGCAGTGAGATGGACACACTGCCACTTCACCCTACACCACACCATCCAAGTGCTCCTGATTTTTGCTTTATTTTATTCTCTCGGCTCTTCTTCAATAACTTACGAATTAAACTATTACTACTTTTTAATTAGAACTAAAGTGGGCATATCTGAAAACGACTTCCAATGCTGAGCAATACCGTCCGGTTGACACTTTAAAACATCTCTCTCGCTGTTTTTTTTCGGTTGATCTTGACAGAGTACAGCAGCAAGTATGGAAGCTTCTCTCTCTCCTATGGCAAATGATACTTGTTACAGTAGTTATATCTCTCGGAGAAACTGTTAAATAATACAGGCAACCCGAGTGTGTAAGCAGATATATTTTGGCATTTTTGGTTTTCAGGAAATTAGAAATGCTGGATGAGCTCATGGAGTGAGCGGGTGTTTTCCTCATGCAAGTCAAAAAGCTGGGGGTTGAAAAGTTGAATGAAACTGACATTATTTTAACTGGCAACTAAGCGGCAGTTGTCAAGTACAGAAATTAAAAAACTGCATGAATGGATTTTAAGGAGTTCCTCTTTGGTGATGGGACTTGAGATTTTGAAGAGGAGGACAAGAAGAGTTTGAATAGCATTTCATTGCTGATAAGTCTGAATTTGGCTTGCTAAAGGTATGCCAATTTACCTAGAGGGGAGGACAGTTACTGTTTATCCGTTTTTTCCACCCTGAGGTTACTACACTCAGTGGAGCATTTCTCTTCTGTTTAATTTGCAGGTACGGCCGCAGAATGGGGAGAAGGGGACAGAAGGAGACAACGCTTCAAGTCCGAGTTTGAGCAGAACCACTTAAGTTTACAGATACCTGGAAAAAGGGAGTCAGTGTGCATTTGATAGTCCTTGAGAGGCCAAAGAGCATGTATTTTATTATACAAACATTAAAAGATAATTCCGTTAGGAGTCCAGATGAATGGTAAGTGTGGAACTTTCATGTTTACGGGTGAAGAAAAATGCTTATTTGTTTGGCTAGGAAGTCAATAGATAAGCAGCCTACTTTCTAATGTTTATAAATATTTGAAATGCTGGGCAGAAATACTGGAAACTTTATTGCCTATAACGTTTCTTACAACTTCTTTTCATTTTGATAATGAATTAATTTTAAGTCTTAAAAGGACAGAAAATCATTGCCTTGTCTGCCTTGACTGAACTCCTAGCTTAAGGAACCGAATGGCAAAATGCTTGGATGGCCCAGTTTCCGAATATTTTTGAATATCTGTAAATGGTAATTTACATTTAACCTTGAAATGTGTTTAAGTGGTAATACTGCTGCCCTTTTTATATGGTGAACTCCTTACAATGGGATGCCTTATAAGCCTTCTGATTTAAAACTCGCCAGATCATATGACGCTCTTATGAGCAGTATTGTTAGGAGCATGGACTGCAGTATTTTAAAGGAGCCCAATTTTACAATTTGGAGTTTGTTGTAATTTGTATAAAAGGAAACTTGTGGCGCAAACTGTATATCTTTTAGCACGTTCAGTGTTTCAGTAGATGGATTCTGTTGGCAGAGGTGTATGTTGCTGATTTTTAAAGACATATCCAGAGTTTGAAATTTGGGACACTTGTGTTGCTCCTCGATGGGCCTTTTAGTGACAAGTAAATTGACATTATATAAAGGATGGACTTTGGTGTAAATAGGAGCCTCCTTTCTGCTCAAGACTCATTTGCCATGGATTTATGTATATTTTCTTAGGATGGTCTTGATAAATACAGCACTCAAGTTTAATGTATGTGGGCAAGTAAACATGTGGACCCTTTTAGGGACCAAAACTGAACCATGTGAACTTTTTAAAAATCTCTAGCCCACAGTTATTTTTGGAAGCCTAATTTAAAACTAAGATCTAAGGGCCCTACTGGATTAAATTAATATCTATTGATTATTGCAAATAATGGCTGTGTTATCTCTAGTAGTGAAATGCCTGATGTCCATTGCTATAATGCAGTTAAGCAGAAATGTTGAGCCCTAGATAAAGCTTACATTTTTATACTCGTGTCGATATAAAAGCTCTGGACAAGTTGATATTGGAATCTAAGGAACGTACCGTAACAGTAGATCTTCGAGAGAGGTTCCTTTAGTAGGTCATCACATACAGGACTGGCACCACCTGGCGTCGGGCCGCACGGCAGACTTTTCCAGCAATACCTGATGGGGGACTGCCCACCTGGCGTCACCCGACTGACATCAGCGTAACTGTATATAGTGGGGAGTCCCCACGCCCACACTCCAGTGCTCCCACTGGAGCCAGGAAGAGGCCTGACAGCAGGACCGAACAGGATTTGGAGTCCCTGGAAAACACAAAATGAGGGGAAGGAGGGAAGGAAAAATATGACCTACTGAAGGAACCTCTCTCGAAGATCTACTGTTACGGTAAGTTCCTACGTAACAGTACTATTTTACTTTGAGAGGGTTCTTTTAGTAGGTCATCACATATAAAACAGAGTCCCAAGCAGTCCCTCCAAGGAGAGACCGAGAGAAGCTAGGGAGGAGGGAAACTAACTCCAACAGAAAAAACTGAGGTCCCTAAAGGACCCAGTCTAGGACAGAAGGCCCTACAGGATGGCTAGGCCAAAGCCAGCCCTCCGCCTAGAAGCAATGTCCAGACTGTAATGTTTGGTAAAGGTATGGACAGAACTCCAAGTAGCGGCAGCACAAATGTCGCCGCAGAAACGTTCCGTAGGAAGGCCACGGAGGCAGCCATGCGCCTAGTAGAATGACCTCTGATGGTACCCGGTAGAGGTTTATCGTACTTCTGGTAACAGTATCGAATGCAGTTGCCTAACCATTTAGAAAGGCCCTGCTTAGAAACCGGTTTGCCCTTCAACCTTGGGGCAAAGGAGACAAACAACTAGTCGCAAGGGTGAAATTCTTTGGTCCAGTGGGTGTAACACTGGAGAATCTGATGGACATCCATTGTATGAAGGAGTGCCTCACCTCTGTTAGAGGGGGACGGGTAATACACCAGAAGCTCTACTGACTGATTCCGCGTGGCTTCTGACACCACCTTGGGAAGAAACCTCGGATGAGCTCTGAGGACTGCCCGGTCCTGATGGAAAAGCAAGTATGGCTCCTTGCAGACTAGAGCGTGAAGCTCCGAAATCCTTCCGGCTGACATGACAGCCACAAGAAAAAGTGCTTTCCAGGACAGGAAGCATAGATCACAGCACATAGCAGTCTCAAAAGGAGGAAGGGTGAGCTTTTCCAGTACGAAGTTCAAGTCCCAAGGTGGAGTTGGGCTGCGGATGGGGGGTTTCAGATGGAGAATCCCCTTTCAGAAAGGTTTTTGAGACATCCAACTGAGCCACAGGTTTACCATCCACTAGCTCATGGTACGCGGAGATAGCCGAGATATGGACCTTTAAGGAAGAGTAGGACAGACCAGAGTCTGACAAGTGAAGGAGGTATTCCATGACTTGTGGGGCCGAGCAAGAGAAGGGGTTCCAGCCCTTAGCGATTGCCCAAATAGAAAACCGCTTCCACTTCATGGCATAAGTGGAATGGGTAGAAGGTTTTCTGGCCTCGATGAGGACTTGGGGAACCCTAGAGGAAACCCCAAAACGGGATATCGCTATGTCTGCAGGAGCCATGCATGAAGATGCAGGGTTCTGAGCGCCGGGAGCATCAGTCGACCTTGATCCTGGGTCAGCAGGTCGTGAGTCACTGGAAGTGGAACCGGTGGTTCCCAGGAAAGCTGCTGTAGCAGCGGGAACCAGATCCATCTCGGTCTGAGAGGAGCGATGAGGATCATCTTCGCCCTCTCTGCCTGAAGCTCGAGAAGAACCCTCTGCAGAATGGGAAATGGAGGGAAAGCGTACAAAAATTTCCTTGTCCAAGATAGAGATAATGAGTCACTCTAAAAAGCACCTTGCTCTGGAGCGAGCGAGCAAAACTTGGGAAATTTTGCATTGGATTGGGAGGCAAAGAGGTCGATTTCCAGATCCTTGGCAAGTTCCTCCTTCAAAGGCGAGGGATCCATGGACTGGACTCGTGCTTCCAGCCTAGCCAGGGTTGCTTTTTGATGGGACACCATGTGGGCCACGTAACTGAGGGTGCACATGGCCAAGACGAATATGTCTTTTTCCTGAACTGGTCCATCTGCGTCGACTCTTTGTCCAGAGGAGTAGTGCTCATGTGCTTGGGTGCTGAAGAGCGATCATGAGCTGCAGAGATGACCACAGAGTCAGCCTTGGGATGAGCCTTTAAGAATGGGGCATCCTTCGGCAGCCCGTAGAGCCTGTCCGCCCGCTTGGGGACAGCCGGAATAGAATGAGGCATTTGCCAGATGGTAGTGGTGAGGTGCCATCCAGGGAGGAATGGGGATGAGAGACAGAGACTCTAAGTCTAGATGCTCCGCGAGCCTCTGTCTCATAGGGTCCTGCTCCTCTGACTCCTAGTCGAAGTAACCCTTCATGGCCCTCAAGAGGTCTGAGAAGGCAGGGTCTTCTAGTGGAGACTTTGGAGAGACCTTGCCTTTTGTCTCCTCATGGTCCTCCGGGATCTCCTCTGAGGAATCTTCTCCCCCCTCTGAACTGTCGTCATCATCCGCCTCCTCGACAGGACTGCATCTGCTATTCAGAAGGAAAACGTCCTGCCGAGTCCTCCCCAAGATGTGGACAGTGGCCACAGATGAACTGCTTGGGGAAGAGGACCTGGGAGACCATGGTTGTGGGAGCCTAGTCTCCAGGTTCGAGACCAACTCTGACCGAGCCCCCTGCCACCAAGACTGGATTAAAGTCATGAAATCCGGGGTAACCAGAGGAGGAGGAGGAGGAGGTGGTGGAGTAGGCAGAGGCTGAGGGGGAGGAGGGATAACCGGTGGTGGGTAATAGCCCTGGAATCCCGTAAAGTGGGAGTAGGGATTGAATCCCAGGTAGAACTGCCCAAAATGACTCCAGTCTGGAGTGGACCCCCCCCCGGGTAGTGGTCCCCAGGATACCCTAACGGGTAATGCAGGACAGTTCTGGGTCGGGTATGAATCCCCATAATCAGATCTGGCATCAGGGGAACCCACGTTGGACCTGCTATTGTGTAGATAGGTTGAGGGTCCGGCGTCAGGACAGCCCACGTCATGGGAACCGATGTCTGAACCAGCATCACCCAATCCAGCACCAGAAGGGGATCCAGCGTTGGAGGGGCCAACATCGGAACCGGACCAAGGGGCCCTGGCATCGGAACCAGATCCGGTGTTGGGGCCAAAGGCAGAGGCCGGTCCACCGGTCCTGGCTGCGGGACTGTCGTCGGGATAACTGGCGTCAGAGGAGGTGCCAGAAGCCTGCCAGAAGGCAGAGGAGGGGCCTCCACAGTAAGGCCTGTAGGTCAAGAAGGAGCCTCCTTCTCCTTGACCCCAGAAGGGGAGGGCGGAGCCGAAGCATCAACAGGGTCGATGGGCTCTCCGCTACCATTGCCGGATGTACCCGCCAGGGAATTGGAAAGTACGGGCGAGGAAGGAGGGGGAAGGAGAGGGAGAGGGTCTTTCTCCCACTGGTTCCGCCGGACGTTGGGTGAGGCACCGTCAGGCCCAACCAGTGAACCGAACCCGGCGATCATCTAGGACGGCTGACAGCCGGGTGGTCAGGCATTCTGGGAGGAGCCCCGGCCGTACTGACCGAGTCGGTGAGTACTCACTGCCTGGATAGACTTACTGGCCGCCGCACTCCGTGGGCCGACTTATCGGCCAAGGTGGTGCAGTCGGAGGAGGAGCCGACGGCCGACTGATCCACCAAAGTTTTGCCACATTTAACATCCGATTTTCTGGGCAGCGCTGGGCCTTGCTCGTTGAGGGCCTGGCATCGTCTGCGGAGCGGTCCCGCTCCCTAGATTTCTCCTTATGTTTCTCTGAAGGAGAAGATTTTTCGGACGAATAGACGATCCGTTTTATTCTCAAGGGAAGCCAGGCAGGCTTTTAGCAGATGGGCCTCCAAAGCCTGCTGTCTCCTTTTTTTTGCAGCCTGGTTGAAGGTCTGGCACTCAGGGCAGGAGGAGACTAGATGGTCCGGGCCTAGACAGAGGACGCACTTGAGGTGACTGTTTTTGTGTGGGATCTGCGTGCCACAGAACAAGCACTTCTTCTTGGGAGAAGACATCAATAAAGAACATGAATTTTTTGAGGAAAAAGCAGCGAGGGATATACCAACACGATGAACTTTCACGATGATTGCTATATGGAAGTCTGCAATGCGACTGACACGAGGCAATGGTGGGAAAGAACTGGTGGGCGGGCATGGGGACCGCCCACTATATAAAGTCATGCTGACGTCAGTCACATGACGTCGGGTGGGCGGTTCCCTGTCAGGTATTGCTAGAAAAGTCTGCTGTGCAGCCTGACACCAGGTGGCGCCAGTCCTGTATGTGATGACCTACTGAAAGAACCCTCTCGAAGTAAGATCTATTTATTTAGCGCGTCTGTAGGAAAATGTTGTACATTTTATTTTTATACTTTAATACATATTTTAATAGATCTGGATAAGAGTTACAAATTATAATTTGGCCTCTGGATATAGGCATCTGATCATATTTACGTTTAAGGTGTGCAACTGATTTTTTTATGGACAAAGGACCTCTGTGGGCAAACACTGAGGCAAGGGTTACCCCAAAGGGCATTTGGCTGGGAAGCCAAGTTTCAAGAAAATACAAAATCACACATGCCCACACAATGCAAAGCATCATGGGCTGCATATGCAAATCACCACAGAATGTTATGCTGGTTCAACTTTAAGCAGAATTGCTGATTTTTTTATGGTTTGTTTGGTTTTGTTTTAGTTTTAGTACATTATAATGGCTTTATTGCTGAACAATAAACCTTTGATTGATTGATTGATACTACTGATGCACAGGATCATTGAGAATAATGATCTAAGAGAAAGAATGGATCTGACGTTGGCTAAGAGAGGTTTAAATCTTAGATCCCACAATAAACAGTTAAAGCTGACCTACCCCAGAAAAAACAGCAGAAGATTTTTCTTCACTGTAAGAATTATTCCCTTATGGAACATTCTCCCTACTGACTTTGTCAATAATAACAACTTCAAGACCTTTAAAGGTAGACTTGATGATTTCCTTTTGCACTCTTAACAGAACTCTACGCTTCTTTTGGGGAGACAGGTCCTTATGGGCACATGCCTTCTGCCTCTCTGATGGACTAAGTATAGCACTGAGTATAAATTACCGTAACAGTAGATCTTCAAGACGAGCCCTTGCAACAGGTCAACATTGGCAGGACAGAAGCTGCCAAGCATCAGGACCACAAAGAAAACTCCTAGCTAGCAGTCTATCACGGGGAGCCCCGCCAACGTCAACACGCTGACATCCACCTATCTATAAAAGTGTGGACCCACACCTTCCTCAGTTCTCCTGCCGGAGACCCCGAACAGGCAACAAAAAGGAGAACCGAGATGATTCCTTGGAGCCAAGAAGAAATAAAGTACAAGCAGAAGAAGAGCAATAGAAAGAAGCTAAACAGGGGGAAGGAGGGAGGGAAAGCAGGGCCTGCTGCAAGAGCTCCTCTTGAAGATCCACTGTTACGGAAAGTTCTTATGTGACTGTACTACCTTACTTCGAGGGGGCTATTGCAGCAGGCCAACACTGGTAGAAATGAGTCCAAAGCAGTACTGGAACTGACCAGAAGGGCAGCCAAGAGGAGGCACTAGGCATCAGCACTGAGCTCAAGAGAGAAGGCCCAGAAGAACTGCGAGGGTGAAACTGGCCCTGCGCCTAGAAGTGATGTCCAGACTGTAGTGCCTAATGAAAATGTGGACACAGCTCCAGGTGGCAGCTGCACAGATGTCCGCAACACGCACATTTCTGAAGTAAGCTGTGTAGACCCTCATGCCTCTGGTGGAGTGACCTTTAACTGCTCCGGGCAAAGCTTGTTGTACTTGCAGTAACAATAAACAATGCAATTAGCCAACCACTTAGATAAACACTATTTTGAAACAGGTGCTCCCTCTCTCTTGGGAGCAAATTAAACAAACTGGTCAGATTTCCAAACAGACTTGGTGTGGTGGGTGCAATACCTCAGCACCCTATGAACATCTAAATTATGGAGAAAAGCCTCCTCCTCCTCCTGATTAGAATATTCAGGATAGTAAACTGGCAGGTGGATGGATTGGTTCAGTGTAACCAGACACCACCCTGGACAAATAAATAGGGTTCATACACAATGACAGCTCATCTTTGTGGAAAACCAAATAAGGCTCTTTACACATCAGAGCCTGAAGCTCGGAAAACCTCCGAGCAGAAGTAATAGCAACTATAAAGAATGCTTTCCATGACAGAAAGTGCAGCTCGCAACTCGCGGCCAGTTCAAATGGAGGCAAAGTGAGTTTTTCCAACATGAAAGGAAGGTCCCATGGAGGGACAGGATCCCGAATGGGAGGCTTCAAATGCAGGATGCCCTGCAAGAACGTGCATAATACCTCCAGGTGGGCAACAGATTTGCCCTCAATAGGTGCATTGTACGCAGAGGTGGCGGAAAAGTGCACCTTAAGTGAGAAGTACCCCAAGCCCAAGTCCGAAAGGAAAAGCAGGTACTCCAGAATCAGGCTCACTGGACAGGTGAAGGGATCTAGGTGATGAACAGTGTTCCACAGAGAGAATCGTTTCCATTTTAAGGCATAGGTGGTTCTAGTGAAAGACTTTCTAGCAGCAACCAGGACATCAGCAACTCTAGAGGAGACCCCAAAGGGGGTGATAGCCAAGTCTGCAGGAGCCATGCATGTAGATGCAGGGACTTGAAGTCTGAATGGACTATAGTGCCTTGTTCCTGGGAGAGCAAGCCGGTGCACAGGGGTATGGGCACTGGAGGTTCCACTGCCAAGCTACTGCAGCAGCAAAGGGAACCAGATCTGACATGGCCACAAGGGGGATATGGAGATTATCTCTTCCCCCTCTGACTGAAGCTTGAGCAGGACCCTCTGCAGGAGCGGAAATGGAGGGAAGGCATACATGAACCTCCCCTTCCAGGAGAGGGACAACATGTCATGCCAAAAACCTCCAGGCCCTGGATCGAGCGAGCAGAAAAGCGTCAGTTTTGCATTGAGTGGGGATGCAAAAAAGGTCCGGTCCAACTATGTACAACCCCACCTGTCGAAGAGATCTTTGACCACTGAGGGCAGAAGTTCCCACTCGTGAGCCCTCGACTTGAACCAGTAGAAACTGTCGGCCAGAACATCTTGGACACCTGGAACATGAATGGCCAAGTGTTCCAGGCCGTACTCAATGGCCCAGTACCAGACTCTTAGTGCCTCCCGACAAAGGGGGTATGAGTGAGTGCCCCTGCTTGTTGATGTAGTACACCACGCACATGCTGTTTGTCTGTACCAGCAGCAGACTGGGAAGTATGAGGGCGTGGAAGGCCTACAATGTGTAAAGAACCACACACATCTCCAGCACATTGATGTGGAGACTCTGCTCCACCTCAAACCAGGTCCCCTGGGTCTGGTGGTTGGCCAACTGAGCACCCAGCCAGGATCCAAGGCATTCATTGTATGGATCTGTTGAGAGGACACAGTCCAAAAGGGAACCCCTCACAGGAGATTGGCAGGGTCCTGCCACCACCCCAATAGGTCCTCCTTGCCATATCAGAGACCATGACCAACAGATCCAGGTCATCCATGCATTGGTCCCATTGGACTTGAAGAGTACCATTTGGTAACCCCCATATGTAAGTGGGCCAGAGGGACTGTAGCTATGGGCGCCACCATGTGCCCCAACAAGCGTAGGAATGCCCTGGCAGGGATCTGTCAACTGAAGAAGACGAGACAGGCCTGCTCTATCAGAAAGCCCTGCCTGGGGAGAAGTCCAGAACTGCTCCAATGTACAGAAGGCGCTGGCACGAGGGAGACAAGACTTTGGCAGATTGACTATGATCCCCAAAGCCTGGAAGAGCTGAAAGATGCACTGCAGGGTCCAAAGCAAGAGACCCCTGAAGGGAGCTGCTAGCAGCCAGTTGTCCAGGTAGGGGAACACGTAAAAGCCAGATCTTCTCAGAGCTGCAGCCACCACCGCTAGGCACTTGGTAAAATCTTGGAGTGCTGAAGAAAGGCCAAAAGGGAAGAACCAGAACCGAAAATGGTCCTCCTGGAAGCAGAAGAGGAGGAAACTGCGGTGGGCAGGAAAAACCTGGGTATGTAGGTAGGTATCCTGCAAGTCCAGAGAGCACAGCCAATCCCCCTGGTGAAGGAGAGGTAGCAACCCCTTGAGAGTGACCATCCTGAAGTGGTTGCACTCTTTGTACAGGTTCAGGTGGCTGAGGTCCAGGATTGGCTTCAGGTGCCCTGTCTTCTTGGAGATGAGGAAAAAATGTGGGTAAAATCTCCTTCCTCTTTGAGCCGGAGGGATTGGCGCTATACAACTCTTTTGCAGGAGAGCCTGAATCTCTTCCCAAATGAGGAAGAGGTGGGCTGAAGGATAATGGGAGGGCAAGAAAGGGTGATCTGGAGGAGGCTCCAAAAAGTCTAAGGTGTGCCTGTGCTCTATTAGTTGGAGCACTGACAGGTCTGTGGTCACTGCTCTCCACCCATCAAGGTAGAGAAAGAACCGACCACTGACCGCCTCCTCTCAGGTCCTTGGCTGGAGAAGAAGTTGGGCAAGGAGTCAGGCAGTGGACCCGGTGGATGATAGAACGGTTGTGGGTGCTCAGGAGGGTCCTAGGAGCAGCTGCTGGGGGGTATGAGCCTTGCACCTAAGTGAGACCTTTGACTGTTAGCCTCTGGCAGGCCAATGAGAGGCCCGATGAAAGGACTGACATTGGTTCATCCGCGTCTGAGAGAGTTAGAGCAAGTGGACGGACCTAAGGGCCTTACCGGATTCCTGGAGTCGGGAGATGATGTCCTGGGCATCACCCCCTAACAGTACCGTGCCCCTAAAGGGGGCATCTAAGATGCTGACTTGAACATCGGGGAAAAGCTAGACACTCTAAGCTATGAAGGGTGTTGAAGGCAGATTCCTGTCACTGCTCCACTCCCGGAGGCCTCGGCAGCATCCTACGCTGCCCACAGTACGCGAGTACCAACATCTGAGCCTGATTTAACAGTTGGGCCAGCTGAGTTTTAGCAGAGTCCTCGGGAAGAGTCTGTACCAGATCCCTCACCTGATCCCAGAAGGCATTCAGGTACTGGACCATATGGGCCAAATAGTTTATGGCCCTAATAGCAAGGGTGATAGACGCATACATCTGTTTACCCCACTGGTCGATCTACCTCAACTCCCACTCGGGGTTAGGCACCAAGGTGTTTGGGCCTCTTAGTGCGGTCGTGGGCCCCATTAATGACCACAGAGTCCACCTTGAGGTGGTCCCCAAAGAAGGGCTTGCCAACTGGCACATGGTAGAGGCGGTCTGCCTTCTTAGGTAAAGGTGGAATGATAGAGGAGTGGTTCCATGCTGCCTTGGTGACATCCTCGTGGGATTCAATTAGGGGCAGTACCATTAAGGGGAGGGTATCCTTCTGCCGCATATAAACAGTCAAACAGTGATGCTCCAGGCCCAGTTCCTCTGTCTCCCATTCCATGAGGGACAGGATAAGACGCATAATGTCTAGGAACGTGGGTCATTTGGAGGGGACTTATGGGCCTCCTTAGGCTGATTCTTTTTTTTTTTTTATACTTCATCTTTATTTGTTTCACAAGTAGATACAAGCACAGTCAGCTTCACATTGTATCCCATTTCAAGACAATTACATTCTTATCTCTACTATTCTCAGATTTCAAGGCACAAACTTCATGTCTTTCCCATTTTAATCTATAGTATACACTATTCAGAAAAATAAAAAAAACACTTAAGCCTTATTACTGTGTGTCTATTTTTCTTTTAAACATCTTCCAGTTTACTATTTTTAAGTTTGTTTTAATTGAATGTAATTACCAACTAATTTATTTCTCATTTTTTACTCTATGTACTAATATTCAACCCAGGTCTAGGTTTCTGCTTATTAGCACTCCCTATATCACTTTTTCTGACAATCTGCAAACTTTCTATGCACTGGGGTACATAAAAATTATGGAAGGAGGTGGGGGTGAGGGGTGAGGGGGGGCCCATTTTATAAGTTAATTTAAATTAGATTTGTTAGTGGGGTAGCAAAGTTCGGTACCCTCTTTCCCATTCCTCCTTTTCAGCTCCAGGAGAAAGCCTCCCCTCTAATCCTGTTCCATTTCCCACTGCAACCATCTATTCTGATATTGTGGAATTCTTTGCCTCAGAGAGTATGTGATTTTTTCCATCGTCTTTATCCTTTCCACCACCTCCTTCCACTCTTTCACTGTAGGCGCATTTGGGGATAGCCACTTCCTTGTTATGGCTTTTCCCGCCGCTGCCATCAATATCCTCCAGAGATATTTAGCTTCACTTCCTTTCAGCTCTGGTGGGTAGACCCCCAACAACATGTGTTCTGGTCCTAGCAGTACCGTTAAGTTAAATATTTTACACAAATCCCCCCGTATACCTCCCCAATATTCTCCCAACGCCGGACAGTCCCAAAAAACATGCGCTTGATTGGCCATCTGTGCGACACATCTTCTCCAACAGTCACCTGTGGTGGCCTTGCACCATTGGCACTTGCTTTGGTACCTAAAATATCTTGATCTCAGTTTCCATGTAAATGTTCTCCACTCCGGTGAGGGCGTGGTACACCATGTATTTTGCCATATAGCTATCCATTCCGTGTATCTAATTGAACCCAAACTCTTGTTCCCACTTGGTTTTAAGATAGTTAATCGTGTACTGGAGATCCCCAATATAGTTTTGATATAAAATTGCAATAGTTCTTTCACCTCTACTCGTGTTCCATATCGCCTCAAATGTGATGGGAATTGAGAACCCACCTACTCTTCTAATTGAGTTATTCATCTGTCCCCCAATAAAGTCTCTAATCTGATAATACCGAATAAGCTCCTTCCCCATCCAATTAAATTTGTTTTGTGCTTCCTCGAATGAGATTACATTTTCCCCTTTGAGGAATTGCCACGGGGCTCTACACCCTAGCCCTTCTTGTTTTCTATACCAGGGATCTTCAGCTGCTGGAGGAGAACTCCTTGTTCATAGTCCAGCAAATATACTTCCACCCATATACTCTAGTAGAGCCTTTTGCCAATCCTTGCCTACATCCCTGCATTGCTGTTATTGTGCCTAGATATGGCGTATTTGCCCATTCCTCCTCGGGGTTTAGGACCGTGCATTGTGCTATTAGTGAGGGGGACAGGGGAACCTCGAGATCTATTTCTTTCCATCTGGCCATATAAGTTTGATGTTGGAGTAGAAGTACTATTCTAGTCTGTACTGCTATCCAGTATCCCTTTAACATAGGGACCGCCAATCCCCCCATTCTTTTAGAGAGGTATAAAGTCTGCTTCTTAACCCTCGGCCTTTTACTTAACCAAATAAAATCCATTAACTTCTTCTGCCATATTCCCAGTTGATTGGGGGATACGGGGGCAGGAACACACTGAAACAAAAATAAGAAACGAGGAAGTACATTCATTTTAACCACCTGTATCCGCATGGATATCGTCAGTGGGAGAAGCCGCCATCTCTGAATATCTCTCTGTATCTGCTCTACAAGTAACGGATAATTTATCTGGGGCATCCTGAAAACTGTCGTATCTAATTTTACTCCCAAATATTTCATGTAGGGTAGGTCCCATCTCATTGGGTGTAATTTCTTAATCTGCAAGGATGGGGAATAGTTTACTTTCAGCACTTCAGTCTTGCTATCATTCAAAGTGTAGCCCCATGCTCCGAAAATGTTAGTAAGTGTTTAAATAGATGTGGTATGGTTTCCTCTGGTTCGGTTATGAACATAAGTATATCATCGGTATAGTGCCAGTTTCTGTTGCATCCCTCCTACCTCCACTCCCTTGATTGCTGGGTTGTCTCTGATACCCTGCGCCAACGGTTCCAAATATAACGCAAATAATAATGGTGATAACGGGCAGCCCTGCCTTGTTCTTCTCGCCAAATTAAGTGGGTTCGAATGATGTCCATTTGCCCTTACATAAGCCTTGGGTGCTTCATAGATTTTTCCTATAATTTTCGTTAAATTGTTTTGGGAAACCAAATCTCTCTAACACCCTCCTCAAAAATCCCCAATCCACTTTATCAAAAGCCTTTTCGGCATCTAAACTAAGCAGGACCGCTGGTTGTTTAGTCAAATTCAAATGGTCCAAGATGTGTGCAGTTCGCCTTAAATTATCCTGTGCTTGTCTCCCTGGGATAAAGCCGGTTTGATCTGTTTGTACTAACTTGGGAAGTATTTGTTGAAGCCTTCGGGCTAGGATTGACATAAATAATTTATAATCCGTGTTTAGGAGGGAAATTGGTCTATATGAGGAGCACTGACTGGGGTCTTTACCTCCCTTATATATTACTGAGATTATGGCTTGGGACCAAGATTCCGGAGGGGGCCTACTTGTTGAGAGAGTTTCATTAAAGACTTTTAATAGCAGTGGTACAAACTAATCTTGGAAGTGTTTATACATTTCTGCTGGAAACCCGTCTGTCCCCGGGCATTTATTTGTTTTTAACCTGGATATTTCCCCCAGCAGCTCCTCCCTAGTCACCTGTTTCATCAGCTGTTTTTGTTCTTCTTCCGTAACCTTAGGCAACTTGATATTGCATAAGTATTGTACCATATCCTGTTCCTTTCGAGGAGTAGGGGCTGAGTAGAGATCTTTATAATATTCTCTGAATACTTCTATCTCATGTGTGCCTTGTAACCCCTTTTTAGTTTGGGGATGTATTACCTTGGATATATGTGCTCTTGCTCTTTGAGACCTTAATCTAGCTGCCAGCAGTCTAGTAGCTGTTGGCCACCCCTCATAGAATCTTTGTTTGACAAACATTAACTTTTGTTCGATGTAATAGTCTAGTTCTCTATTCAGGTCTTCCTTGACTCTACATAACTTCCTAGCCAGCTCCTTGTTATATTTCCTTTTAAGCTGATTTTCTATAGTATCCAGCTCACCCTTTAGTATCTCTATTTTCCTATCCCTCTGCTTTTTTTTTTTTTTATGTGCTGCAATAGCTATCAACTTCCCTCTCAGGATGGCCTTTAACGTGTCCCATAATATAGCTGTTGTTGTTTCTGGAGTTGTATTGTCCTCTATAGCCTGTTTTATGGTATATATTATTCCCTGCTTGTCTTCCTTATCTTGGATCAACGAGACGTTTAGCCTCCAAAATGTTTTCTTTCTAAAGTCTCCTAATTGCATTTGTAAGTAAATTGGAGCATGGTCAGATAAAACAGTATTACCTATCCAACTATCCTTCACCACAGCCATCTTTTCCTTCGGCATAAGAAAATCTAATCTCGAGTAACTTTTACATGGAGATGAAAAGAAGGTAAAGTTCTTTTGTTTGGGATGTCCTACCCTCCATACGTCCACATATCCTATCTCCCCCAATAATTTTATTAATTTCTTCGAGGTTCCCCTTTCTCTCCACCCCCCCCATGGCTGTGCTATCCATATAAGGGTCCAGTGCTATGTTCAAATCCCCTCAGAGTATAACTTATCCTTCTGCCCATTCCTACAACTTCAACAGAATCGATCTATATACCTGATATTGTGAGCCAGGTGGTACATAAGCCGACACCAAGGTTAGCATTCTCCCTTGGAATTTACCCTTGAGAAATACATACCTTCCCTCTCTGTCTATACATTTGTCCACTGGTTCAAATACTGTTTTTTTTGGTATAAGTATCGAAACCCCCCCCCCCTTCTTCTGCCCCTCTTATATGAGGCGCTGACCTCGTGAGAAAGCCCATTCTCCCTAGTTTATGATGCTCCTCTTGCGTTAATCGTTTCCTGCAAAAAAATAAAATCAGGTCCTTCCTTTCTCAGTGCGTAATATCTTGCTTCTTTTGATAGGATTGGATAGCCCATTAACATTGAATAAGCAAAACAATGTTGTCTTATCCATCTTTGATTATCTTAGTTTTACTCCTTTTCTACCCCAGATACTTCCTTACCCCACCCCAGTTGAGTTCCTCTATCTCCCATGGTAATATACATTCATTTCACACATTTGGGCTTATTTAACTGTTGCATAACTAAGTAACAATTTCCAAGCCCATCTGGGTGAGCAACCACCTTGATCTCCCAGTACGACCTGTTAAACATTCCTTTAAACAGACAGTATATAAACATTTATATCAACCCAACCACAAACTACAACTTTTCCCCTCTTGTCACAGAAGGGAATAACTAGTGTATTGCTTCCAAGGCAGGGGATCCCAAAGTCGTGGTTCCCTTCCACTGCCGCCTGTACAGCTGTAATTGAGGACAGTCTCGAGTGGATCTAATCCCGTTGCTCCCGGGGTATTCCCTCGAAAAAAGCTCTCTCTATACAGAGTGGCCTTTAATCTATTTTACCCCCACAGATCGACTACCAGCACTGCTTGAATATTGTAAGTAGAGTCCCTCTCCTGTCAGTCCCTCCCTCCCACATCAATTCCTTTAGTATGCCCTTCTTTTCCTCAATCCCAGATTCATTGTGCATTTCAAACCCCCTTCATTAGTGTCATCTCCTTTAATACCAAGAAGACACCCCTCCTCCCCACATTTATCTTATCTCCATTAATCTATTGAACTCATGTCCAGCTTATCTTAGAGCCATTTCTTATGCTTACTAAATTACCTGTGTCCCTCACTTCCCTAGCGTTTCTTTCAGCTGTTATCCCTCCTCTCCTATCCAGCACAGTCTGGTTCCTCTTCCCTATTTCTAAACATGCTCCCAACCCCTGCTTTCTGTGAAGGTCTTTACCAGCCTACCCTCTTTATTCCCATTCTAATTCCTCTCGTATCTCCTCCCCCCCTTTATATTACCAGCCCTCTCGCCCCACCATTGCAGAGTTGGCCTTATTTCCCATCCTTTTTTCTTATTTTATTTTATTTTTTTTAAACTCTCACCCATTACCATCCCTTAGGCTTTTCTAATGTCTTCCCCCATAATTTAACCCTTTGCCATTTGTTTCCTTTTGAGGTGGTCCTTCCTTAGTGTCCCACCTCTACTAAACGCCGGAACATTATGCCCCCCCATCTGTTTGAATTGTAGTTTTAGTAGCAGTCCAAAACCCTCTTAACTTTTCGATGTTCAATTTTAAAAGTTCCACGGCTTTTCAAAGTCCAGTTCCATCTATGGCAGTCTCCAGCGTGCTCTCATACTTGCAGCGCATTTCCGTTGTCTCTCCTCTGCTCTAGTTCCAAGCCAGTTAACAATACCTGAACGCTTTCGTAAAAGTGTTTAACTTTCAGCTTTCTGTTCCCATGTCCCTGTGTTTGTCTCTCTGCGCATTACCACTCTCCATCTTTCTCCGCTTCTCAAGAGTTTCTTTGAGCATTCTCACTGGTGGAGCTCCTCTACGTTGCATTACCACTTGGAAAAAGTCCAGTAGGAACCTCTGGCTCTTAGTAATTCATTCCCTTTCCTCCGAGGATATTGGTATTCCTTTCTGTGCTAGGGCCTCCAATGCCTTACTTGGTGAACCATACAGCTGCCACCCCTCCGACCAGTGCCTTTATTTTTGCTGGGAACGGGTCTGGAATTTAATCCTCTCGCCTTCAGTGCTCTCAGGATCGGAGCATACTGCTGTCTCGCCTGCTGAATTTTCAACGGGTAGTCGTGATCCATCGTCAATTTGGATGATAAGTAAGATAGCTCCTTTTTCGCCCATGCCCTGCGCAATAAATCCTCTTATTTGGTAACTTGAGAGCAGGATTATTATGGAGCGTGGTCTTGCCTTTGGATCTTGTGGTTTCTGACTTAACGATCGGTGTGCCCACTCTACCTTTAGCCCATAGTTAGGTGGGAGCTCCAGTATATCTGTAAGGAGGTTCTCTATAAACGTTGACATCGAGGCTGTCTCTGTGCCTTCTGCCACACCATACAGCCTTAAGTTGTTACGGCGAGATCTGCTTTCCAAGTCAATAGTTTTAAGCCTGCAGCCATATCGTTTGTTGTATCAGGTTCCGCTACTTGGTTAAGGAGTAGTAGCTGTATCCTCCACGCAGCAATTCGAGCTTCTGCTTCCTCGATCCGGTTATCAAGTTTAGTGATCTGCTCGCCAGTCCTTGTATATCTTTTAGTCTCCAGCCTTGATTACGGATCTCTTTTATTATAGTCTCAAAGCGGTTCCTCGATAATTTGTCTTGCTCTCCGTCTGTATCATAGTCAGAGCCACGCATACTGTCCGGTGAGCGGCTGCGACTTCGAGGCCTATGGTCTGGATCCATTCCGTCTCCATCTCTCACCTTAAACTGCAGTTTGTTTTTCGGGTTGGCTCCCCTGTCCCTCTTTCTGGCTTCTTTTGACATATTTGAGGGTTCTTTTCTTACTACTAGCTCTGAGAATGAGTTTTTAAAACTATATTTTCCGTGATGCGGAGGGAGTTACTCTCTTGTGCTGCCTAGGTGTCCATGGCGGAACCGGAAGTCCTCCTTAGGCTGATTCTGCCCCCTCAGAGGAATCCCCGGAGCCCTCTGACAACTCTGAAGAGGAAGATTCATCCCCAGAATGCAGGTTTCCAAAACATTATTTTAATTCTCCTTTTAACATTACCTTATGACATTTACTGTTCTCTACATATTCAGTACCCCCTTCCCATACCACATTTTACAGCAAACAGTTCAGTTTAAGCACACACATTTTTTTTTTTCAACCTTCTAAATTCTCAATTCCTGAACCATATCTGGACAAGTCAATGCTGACATTCTCGTTTCTGGATTTGTGTATAACTTTGAATTTAAATGGCTGGACTTCCAGGTACCGCTGTGTGATTCTGGAATTTGTATCCTTACTTTGAGTAAGCCAACAGAGAGGATTATGATCTGTTTAAGTCAGTTTCTAGCAAATAAAACTTATGGGACTCCATGGCCTGCTCTGCAACAAGGCATTCCTTTTCAGTGGTGGAGTAACTTTCCTCTCTCTCGTGTAACCTCCTACTGATATACAGAATGGGATGTTTCTTCCCATCTATATTCTGACTCAGGACTGCACCAAGGCCTACCTCTGATGCATCTGTCTGTAACAGAAATTGTTTCTCAATGTCTGGACTTCTTAAGCAGGGGCTGAACATAATGCAGCCTTGATGGCCTAAAAAGCCTCATCACACTCTGGAGACCATTTCACATGATTTGGGCACCATTTCTTTGTGAGTTCAGTGAGGGGAGTAGCTAAGTGGGCAATGTAGGTACCAGCCAGCCCTCAAAATGACCCGACATGTCTCTCTATTTTAGGGACAGGACTGTTAGCTACAGCTTCTATCTTGGAAATCTCTGGTTTTACTTCTCCATTTCCCAAAAATATAACACACATATCTGGTTTCCTGCATGCCCAGTGCACACTTGTTAGGATTAATGGTCAGACCTGCATTTCTGATAGATAACTGCTTATACGTGTTCTAGGTGGCTTTCCCAGTCTGGACTGTACACCACAACATTGTTCAGGCAGGCAGCGCAATAACCAGTGTGAGGGGATAGAATTACATCCATGTATAACTCAATGCAGTGGGTGCACCATGTAAACCAAATGGCATGGTGGTGGTGGAGAAGATGGTGGTGGTGGAGAAGAAGAAGAAGCCGCCATTTTGCACATCAACACCCACACACAGCCTTGGACAATTGCATGAGCCAGTTTTATGGGAAACAGAATACTGGTCAGGACACCAGAGAAAGTCCCCTGCTCTTTATGAAAAATGCCTTTTTTTTTTTTTTTAATTCCAGCTGGACACCCAACAGGAACAGCACCAGGATGGGTAGAAGGGACCTTGGTTTAAAGTCTCATCCAAAGGACGACACACCCCAACAGTACAGCATTGCCAAATACTGCACTTGGGTGCCAGCGTTTAGGTATGAGCCCAATCCCAGTGTGGTACTAGAAACATGACCTTCTGGCCCAGAGGTGGATGTGTTACCAACTGAACCACGGTGAACTGATAGAATCCAACAGGAGTGGCAAATGCAGTTTTGTCTCTGCATTCTTTAACTAAAGGAATCTGCCAGTAACCCTTGGTTATATCAAGGGTACTGATGTAGTTGGTA
Source organism: Neoceratodus forsteri (assembly GCA_016271365.2). Lineage (NCBI taxonomy): Eukaryota > Metazoa > Chordata > Ceratodontiformes > Ceratodontidae > Neoceratodus > Neoceratodus forsteri. The sequence goes on from CM057456.1 coordinate 879,109,421, forward strand.
CAGTACTTCCCAATCTGTCTACCCAATCATCTATCCTGGGCATGGGATACCAGTCAAATTCAGACACTTAACTTACTAAAAAAAATCAAGACATATCCTTATACCCCCTTCTTTTTTATTTACAGTCACCATTGGTAATGACTAAGCAATTCTTGATTCTTCAATGATACCCAACTCTTTCATTTTTTATATTTTCTTAACCACATCCACTCTTAACCGTTCTGATAATCATGCAGTTTTTTGTTTGATAGAGCAAGCATACCCTGTCACTATTACATGCTCAACCCCTTTTGTTCAGCCTGACACTGTGGTAAAAGTACTGTTAAATGTCTTAACCAAGTTACGAATTTCTGCGGTCTGTGCTGAGGTTAAGGAAACATTTATCTTTACAGTATCAGAAGTTACAGTCTGTTCCCAGTCTGTCAATGTTTTCTGTATCAGTTCCTTGTAATACTAACAAAAACAGCCTTTGGTGTTTTTTCAACCCATTTCTTTTCTTTTACCCCATGATCATAATATATCTTCTGCTGGTTTTGGGCCTCTTCCTGATTACTATGGCAAGTTCAGCATACTTTGCCAATTTCTTTCTCAGCGCACACATACAGCCATGATATATTTTTCTCTGAGTGGGGTTATCTTCCCATGCTTCTTTTACTACATTTAGTGGGTAGCTTGTCTACCACATGGCATTTCCAAGGGTGAGAAACCTGTTGATGATTGTGGCACTTCTCCGTAAGCAAAAAGCAAATAAGGTAAGAAACTGGTCCCAATCTTTCCCTTCACCTTTCACAAACCTCTTTAGAATGCATTTTAGGGTTTAATCAAAACACTCAAGAACCACCTGTCTGAGGGTGATAAGGGAAATGCTTATGGCAGTGATACCTAGTAATCAGTACAACTTCTTCAGCAAGTCAGGACCAAAATTACTATCCTGATCAGTAATCTCTTTAGGTATGCCAACTCTGCTTAAAATGTTGGCAAGCTCTGCTGCCACCTTTAGGGCTGTGACAGTACACATTGGAACTGCCTCTTGGTATCAAGTGGCATAGTCACATACTACCAAAATGAATCGATTACCCTGTTTACTTTAGTCTAAGGGGTCAACTACATCCATTGCAATTCTCTCAAAAGGCACATCAATCAAGGGTAGGGGCACCAGAGGCACCTTGTCCTTTTTATGTTTGCTTGCACGCATGTGCAAGAAACATAGTGCCATCATCTGAGTTTTCCAGAGGTATGTCAGCCTCTTCCCATTCAGTCAGTGTGTTTGCAGGCGCGGTCGCAGTGCGCCAATCACTGCTCCAGCTGTCTATGACAGCTGAAAATGAAGTGGCATACAGTTGAAGGAGGAGCTCCGCTTCCAGTGAGCAGAGCTCCCCCCACACACACACACACACACACACACATGCACTCGTGCCTCAGGCACCTTCCCCCCCCACACTGTAGCCAGCAGAGGCTGCCCAATCCCCGTCGGCTCCACGCCCCAAAGCATCCAGGTGCCATGCTGAGAGCCCACCCAGCGTGGCAAAATGTTGGCGGCCGACGGGGTGCCCAATCCCCGTCGGCTCCTGCCCCTACCAACATCCTTCCAGCTGCCATGCTGGGAGCCCACCAGCGTGGCAAACATCCCTCGTCGTCTTAGGAAATTAAAAAACCTGTAAATACAAAAACTGTCCTCGAGGCGCTGCTCCTGCCCCCTCCCCAACCAGCACCCACCACTCGCACCCTGCCTCCCCACCCCCCACCCCATACCTCCGGAGCTCGTGCGGCGATCTTGGTGGACGGAACACGTCTGCACTCTTGAGCCGACCGTGAACTGAGAATTGCCCGTAAGTTGCATAATGGGATAGATAGGGTTTTCAACTTTATTGCATATCTCAGGCATTTTGGAATTTTGCCAAATTTTCAACATGGGGGTTTTTGGGACCCCTTCTCATGAATGCTGTCACTGTCATGGCGTTACTCGGGCCCGAAGGGTGATTTTGCAGCCACTGTGCGAAATCACCTTTCCGGAATGATTAATGAAATGACACTGCCAGTGTTCATAAGGTGGGCTCTCAAAAAGCCTATTTTGAAAATTTGGTGGAACTCCTAAAATGACTGTTTTATGAGCGTGCATTGCGCAGCTCCTAAGCACACTCGTAAGTTCGCGAATTTTTAATATTTTCACTGCAGATTTTCCACATTGCCATTTTACCACACCTTCTTATGAGCAGTACAGCAGTCATTTTTCACATCTCCCCCAAAACGTATTTCCAACATGTAGTGCACAATGGCGCAGTCGGTGTGCGAAATCAATATACAGGGCACATTAAGAAAATCACAGTGACACTGTTCATGAGCAGAGGTCTTAAAATGGCTATGTTGAAAATTTGGTGAAAAAATTCCTAAAAATAACTGATTTACAAGCGTGCGTTGCAGAATTCCTGCGCACGCTCATAAGTTCGCAAATTTTCAATATTTTCACTCCAGATTTTCAACATTACCATTTTACCACACCTCCTTATGAGCAGTACAGTTGTCATTTTTCACATCTCGCCCACAACATGTTTCTGCCCATGTAGTGCACAATGGCGCAGTCGGTGTGCAAAATCAATGTATGGGACACGTTAAGAAAATCACAGTGACACTGGTCATGAGCAGAGGTGTTAAAATGGCTATGTTGAAAATTTGGTGAAAAAATTCCCAAAAATGACTGTTTAGGGTGCCGTTATAGCAGTTCCTACTTACGCTGGCAAGTTCTTGGTGTAATATTTGCACACCAGATTTTCAACAGTGCCATTTTACCGCACTTCCTTGTGAGCAGTACAGCTACCATTTTTCACATCTCACCCAAAATGTGTTTCCGCACATGTAGCGCACAATGGTACAGTCGGTGTGCGAAAACAATGTTTGGGACAGATTAAGAAAATCACAATGACACTGGTCATGAGCAGAGGTCTTAAAATGGCTATGTTGAAAATTTGGTGACAAAACTCCATAAAATGACTGTGTTACGAGTGAGCATTGAGCAGTTTCCACTCACCCTCGTAAGTTCATGAATTTGTAATATTTTCAGTCCAGATTTTCACCAGTGGCATTTGTCCACGCCTCCTTATGAACAGTACAGCTGTCATTTTCCACAACATGGCCGAAATGTGTTTTCACACTTTCAGCACAGAAATGCGTGGTCGCTGTGGGAAATCATTGTTCGGGACAGATAAAGAAAATCACACTGACACTGTTCATGATCGGAGGTCCCAAAATGCCTGTGTTAATCTGCTGTAAAAAAAATCCCCAAACTAGTTACATTATGGGTGTGCGTTGCACAGTTTCTACGCAGGCTCGTGACTTCATCAGTTTTTTTAAGATTTTCACAGCAGATTTTCAACATTGCCATTTTTTACACCTCCCCATTAACAGTACCGCTGTCATTTTTCACATCCTGTTTGGAAAGTGTTTTTGCACCTGTGGTGCCAAATGCCATAGTCGCTGTGCAAAAGCAGTTTTCGGCTAACAAACTGATATTGCCACTGTTCATGAGGTGGGGGTCACAAAAAAACCATGTTGAAAATCTGGGTGAAAATACCAGCGAATGCCTGAGGTTGGGGGTTCACCACAACGCTCACCCTGTAGAGAAATGGACAGGCATCAGGGGTGTAACTTGGGATTCTTGCCTGTCATGCTTATACTATTCCACCCCACCCACACCCTGCAGCCAGGAGAGGCATCGAGGTGTGCCTCTCGGACCCTTCGGCCCAAACTTCACCCCATTCTCCTATACTGCACCCATCTCACCGTATTTCCTGATGGAATGGGGTGCGCATAAGGGCCAAAGACCCCGAGGCACACCATGACACTTGTCAGTGTCTGCAGGGTAGGGTGTGGTGAAATGGCGTGGTCGTTATGCCTGACGACCCAAAGGCACACCCCAATGCCTGTCACTCTCTGCAGGGTGGTGTTGGGGTTGGCTTCAGTTCAATACTTCACTGCCATTCCTATTATGAAGCTCTGTAACTTCTACACTACCAATGCCAATGCCAGCAAGCAAACATTCGGCATTGACAAATGCTTGTTAGTCACTGGGACTACTTTCTGACATTCAGCACAAGAACTGCAATAGGCAGCAACATCCTCATGGATCCCTTGCAAGTTAAATCTGTACAGCAATCAGACAACAGTTCAATCTCTTCCGAGTGACTTTCATGTGGTATTTGTAACAACTCATTTCTATACTTCTTTGGTATGACCAAATGTTCTATCCGTTTCTGCATCTGATGAGTCATACAAACTCTGTACAGTACCCCATTAAATTTTTCAAACATTGGCTCACCCTGTTTTTGTTTCACCCCCACCTGCTTTAAATACCCTGGAGAGAAACACTGTTAGTTTGTTCAGAAACAAAATCACAGTTTGGTTTCAGCATTTTCATATATCAGTCCCTTATGTCCATCAGTTTTTCGTTGGCATTGTTTTTCCAGTCATCTTCTTTCTTTCTTGGACTTCCAGATCTTGGAGCTGGGCTCAAACAAGTCTGCATCAAAGTCAGCAAAAGGAGAAGTGTCCCCACCATTTGAGATTTTCTTTGCCTGTGCTTTTGTCATCATAGCTGCTAAAACTGCAGGTTTTGCTCCCTCTGTGATTAACTTAGCAAATCCTTAAGAGTCATTTCCAGTTGTCACAGGCGCAGGTAACTTTGGTACTATCCCCACTTTCATTTGGTGTGACACCCCATTAATGACCAGAGTAATTTGGGTGGTGGGATAGCATCAAGTGGCCCCGTGGATGCAGATGACCCTAGTGCCTGGTTCTTTTGCACAGTTCTTTAACAGAACGTCCACATGCACCAGAGTCTGTCTGCTTCCCGAATCAGTAAGTCCCTTCACAATCTTCTTATCTCCCACCTTGACATCTGTTAAATATTTGTCCCAATCTGCTAAGGCCAAATCTGTTCCAGTGTTACCCTCCTTATTTTTATGGCAGTTTCTTGCAGTATGGTCTGGCTTATTACAGTTATAGCAAATAAAGTCTGGGTGCAGATTTATCACCTCCAGAGTTTTTGTCTGTTCTGGAGTGAAGCTGGGAAAAAGAGGGTCTTCCTGATCCGTGACTGTTATTTCACTGCTGTGGTGTCTGTCTGGCCATCTGATAGCCCTCAGCCAAAGGAATGGCTGTTTCCCCACTTTTTGGTTGGTGTTCTTTTACCCAAAGCTGCACATCTGTAGGCAGGATGTTGATGAATTGCTCCACTGCAAGGGTGCTGATGATCTGTGGGACTGTTTTGCCCTCTTGTTGGAGCCCTTTAATGAAGAGTTCTCAGAGTTGGGGGAGGGCTTCTCAAGGGTTGTTGACTGAGTGATACTTCTGAGATCAAAATCTCTGCCTATAGGTATCTCCTGAGATGTCATTTTTTTTTTTTTTTTTAAGGATTTTTCTTTTCACAAGGTCATAGTTTTCTGACTGTGCAGTGTCCATACCGCTGTACACAAGTTGGGCTTTACCTGTCAGGTAAGGTACCACCTGATTGCCCATTGCTGTTTTGACCACTGGCAGACTCCTGCAACCCTTTCAAAAGTTGTCAGGTATGCTTCAATATCATCCAATTGACACAGCTTTGTAAGTTTAATGTATTTTAAGTTGTTTGTGTCATGTTGCTCTGCTGGAGCTGTATCAGATCCTTCAGCTTTGATTGCTAGCAAGGCATCCAGCCATCAGTGTTTCTGTCACTGTATCTCTTCTTTCCTCTGTGTCTAGACACTGCCTCTCCTTTTTTTCTCTGTACTTCTAAACATTGAGTCTCTTATTCTGTCTGTTTCTCAATCTCTCTTTGTTGCATAGCCCACTATTTGAAGAAGGCAAACATGTTCTCCGGTTCTGTCCCTGCCTGTTCTTCTTCAGTCACTGGTGCTGGCTATGCAGTCCCAATTTGGACTTTTGAGTGTGATAGTTTGGCTGCCATTCTTCTAGTAATCACTGCCGGGCTTGTGCTGCGGGATCCATACCTTACTTCTATGCTTCCCTGATACCAGTACCCACGTACAACATTCCTGGCTTCAGAGTATGCACAGAGTAAATCCCACTTTGTCTGATATCAGCTGTCATGGAGGCAAAGGGTAGGAAGCACAGGCAGTCCAGGAGAAGTTATAAAATTTGCAAGCAGCACTTTATTATTAATAACAATAAAAGAAAAAAGAAAGATTTGTACCGGATGGCTTTTCAAAGTCGGCAGTTCAAACATAAGTCCTTCTGAGTGCATCTCCAAATTTGAATCAATCTCTCTCTCTTTATCTCTGAAAGCCCTTTTTTTCTTGTAAACTCTCTTTATTCTCCCCAGAACCATGGAACTCTCTCCAGCTGTCACCCATGCCGGTTTCTACCTCTCAGTCTGAGACTCATCTGAACAGGCCCTCCGGTCCGGTGAATCCCCCAGGTCTGAGCCCCCCCCCCCCGAGGTAGGGCAGCCCACCCTGGCGCTCTATCTATAATCCAATGCACCGAAGCTGGAGAGGGGGGTCCTGGAGGTGAGTCCAGCAGTGGGAGTGTGGACTGTACATAGGTGGTGCCTTAGCTTATCCATGGTGGTGTTTTCCTTGGATGTTACAACCCTGAGCTCGGGATGTGCAATGGCGTCCCGCTGGGCGTCGCGCCATGCGCACCCGAAGGACGTCCACTGCAGCTCAATCCAACTGCATCTGCCAGCTGGGCAATGCAATCCCCCAGCTGCCACCAGGGGCTGCTACTGCACCGGTGTGAGCAAAATCCCCCTTCCCAAAGATGGAGAGCAGTCCATGGGATGCTCGATCCTTCCTCATCCCCACTGACCCCCGACGACCCATGCTCATTCCCGAACACAGGTTGCCAGCGAGGTGTGGCATCCAGCGCCTCAACCCTCAGCTCCACTGGACCGGCTTGAAAGCTCTCTTTTTAAGGTCTCTTTTTTCCTCTGGCAGTTTAACTGTGCATCCTGTTTTCCACAAAATGTAACAAGTTTGTCAATTTCCAGGTGCAATAAAATGGAACAGTCTGTCTGGGGCTGATGATCTGTTGGCCATTCTGTTAACAAGCTTGAGAAGGTCAAAAGGTTTCTAGGGGTGGAGCCTGCAACTGAAGGGCACAGACGGTTTACTAAAAGCTCCTACAACACCTGGACAAATCTCCTTATTTCTCTTTATTTTATTTCAAGGTGATAACTTCCCAACAGTAACTGACGCAGCTTGAGACAGGAAGCAGACAGATATCTTTTTTGACTATATGTTATAATTGGAAATCTGAAGAAAAAGACTCTCCAGGATGGTGGTGGTCCAAAGCAGGGTAAGCCATCTGAGCAGGGAGAAACGGCAGCTTCCAACAGCAAGACAGGTGGGGTCAGCTAAGCAATCGAATGGCACACCTTTACAGGCCATCCCAGATTTAGACAAAAAAGTTGATAGACTTAGACTGAATTTCAACTGTGGATACTACAATCGTTAAAGCTACAGTGATGGCTGACTCTGCAGTGGAAAAGGCGACTAACACAGCAACTGTGGTGACGGGAGTGTTGGCCGAAAATAAGTTTATACGTCTTCGAATGGAGCAACTTGAAAAAACTGTTTGATCTGCAAACCTCCAATTATTGGGCATTCCAGAACAGTCAGTGGGCCCGGACTTTGTGGCTTATTTGAAAAATATCATTAAATCTGTCCGGGATGCTGACATTACTGGGCAAATTGTAAAGGCCTATGGGATCACACCCCAATTATGACTGGCCTCTGAAGATCAGCCCTGCACAGTGTTTAAGCTATAACCAGTGGACCCCATATCAGGGACAAACTTATCTGCTGCCAGAGGAAAGGGACCAGTCTCTCTAGAGAATGAAGCCAGGATCCATTGCTTTCCAGACTTGAGTTACTCCAAGTACCAATGACAAAAAGCATCTGATGCCGTCCAATCTGGTCTGTGCACATTGGGGGTTATGTATGCACTCCAGTTCTTGGCTTGGCTTTGGATCTCCTATGCAGGTAAAACTTTTTTGTATTCCCATCCTGCCGAGGCTAGCAAGAGGCCTGACATTATACAGAAAGACTTTGTACAGCAATCGTCCAGCAATCTTCCCGATGAGGGGGACGGAAAGAACAAATCTTTCAATTTTCAGCTTATTACTTCATACACTGATGTGGTAAATTCAACTGTGGCATAGCGTTACTTGGTGACTGTAGAGCCACTGGATGTATTAAATATATATTAAATCTTCTTAGCCTTTCAGATGGAGGGTTATCAGCCACAAAAATGTAATAAAGAAGTAATCAGACATGCCTTGGGGCAGTGGTTGGGGGATATCCGAGTAGTCGGAATCTCGGGATGGCTGCACCATGAGAAGCACAAGCTACAAGCTTGCATGGGGATACCACTCACAGAGTACTCGTTCTGCAGCCCTAGCTGACAGCAGGGTTTTAAATAATTGATTAGCAGTTTTTTTCTTGGGACTATACTAACTGTACAGAAAGTATTTATATAGATTTTCTAGAAGTGCTGTGTTTGTTAAACACAGTGAGGCAAGAGCTATGCATTTTCACAAAGATTTAGCACTTTTATGAGCAAAACGCTAATCAATTTTTAGAGTTAAATAAATCCCTGTGACAGTGATCTTTTAGACCATTACATTTAAATATCTTATAGTTCTAAGCTTTCATGTTGGATTATTCTCTCTACATAATGCCTCGTCAGTGGCAGACCCTATGCTGTGGAATAAACTGCCTGCCGAGCTCCGCTCCATTCACACCCACTGCCAGTTCAAATCTTGCCTCAAAGATTGGCTCCTGGAGACTTCCCGCTGCCACTGCTTTCCTGAGTAGTTCTTCATTTCCCACCTGCACTTACCATCAGAGTTTCTTGCCTATGCAACTCCCTTTGTAAATCCTCCAGGTCCATCACACCCCTTCCCCTCTCCTTCCCTCTACTAGCCCCACTTTACCCTTTTCATGCTACTCCTGAGGAACACTGATTATCTTCGATGCAATTTGCTGTATGTCAATTTCATGTATATATATATATATATATATATATATATATATATATATTTATGCAATAGGGTGGACATATATTCAGTGTGATAAATGCATTTATCTGGAGTCACTGTATGTATAAATAAATTTATACATGCAGTAACCATTTATACACACAGTTACTATGTCACAAATCTCTTTAGAATTCATTTTGAATGTTCGTCCTCAGAAGCAGTACTAACCATATTCAAATGGGAATAACTTTAAAACGAAAAAAGATAGCATGGTACTGTGAGCACGAAAATTGTTCAGCACAAAATTATCTTCAAAATGAGTGGTGTTTCATGTATAAATACCTTATAGATTTTTTACAATTAGCAAAAAAGCAGAAGAAAATGTAATTTTTTGTTCACCTTTTTAACGAACAAATGTGAATAACTTTAAAATAAAAAATGATAGTAGGGTACTCTGAGCACAAAAAATGTTCAGCACAAAAATATCTACAAAATGAGTGGTGTTTCATTTATAGATACCTTTTAGTTTTTTTTTTATAATTAGCAAAAACAGCATAAAATTGAATTTTCTTTTCTCTTTTTTGACAAACAAATGTGAATAACTTTAAAATGAAAAAGGTAGCATAGTACTGTGAGCATGACATTTGTTCAGCAATAAGTTTTCTACAAAATGAGTGGTGTTTCATTTAATAGCAACCACTATGCTAGGCAGACATACTCTAGGAACGTTTACCAAAACTCCCAGAAATTATCATTTAAAATAAAGATAAACAGTCAAAACCAAATGTTCCTGCACTGATAGAAAGCATCTCTATTGCATAAATGAAATATACAATGGTGACTCTCAGATAAATGATTTATCTACTTTTGCACTGTTTGATCCTCGACACTGGGTGATACCAAGGTCAAACAGCACTTAAGCGTAGATAAATCATTTATCTGACAGTTCACATTGTATATATATATATATATATATATATATATATATCTACACACATATATTTATATGCACATCGGATTTATGTACTGTAGCACCTCATATCATGTGGATTTATCCATTTTGCTACCTTATATCTTGTGTACTATTGTAACCTTTTATTATTTGTCAAGACTGTCTACTGTTCTGTGCATTGTTATTTGTGTTTTACTCTGTGCCACTGTATGTGGCCCAGGTCATGCCTAAAAATGGTCCCTGGGATCAGTGCACCTACCCGGTTACCGGGAGCATGTCAATTCGCTCCAGACTACTCGCTCCCTATCATTTCACTACTGACAACCCGCTCCAACATCAACTCGCTCCTGGTGCAACTCACTACAGTGACAATTCATTCCCTTACTCGCTCCTACAAGTAGTTACTGTAAATACTTTTATAAACACAGTAGGTACAATTCGCTCCCTTAATGAACAGTAAACAACACTGAGTGCCTTACTATGTTAGGACCAGTCGAAGTTCTGTGCCATCCAGAAGTGAGGCAGACAGTCCTGTCCTGTAATGTTACCCGACAGTGAAGCTAGTTCGCTTAGTTCCGAGTTCAAAGTGGGAATTCAAAGAGGTGCGTTAAAAACAAATCCTTTAATCATAAAAAAGTTAAAATCCATGCTATCAGTTCTCAAATATCATTAGTACTCGAAGCTATGTGCTACTTCCCGAAGGAACTCTTCAGTTGTGCGCTCTGTACTTTTTCCAATGATGCAGGCAAGCCTTTCAACATTGTCACAGTATATCTTCCGTGACACAGTAGGTGCTATCCCGGCTATCAGTTGCTCTAACTCTACATCCCTTTTTTTTGGGACCCCTCTGAGGCTCTTACCATCATGTGCAGAACTTAGATGATGCAAAAATGATTAGATGTCAAACTCTAATGATCATACCATGCGGTTGCTAATTTGACTGCATGCGCGCAGGACTGAATTTGACAGAAGCGGAATGACACAGGTTCGAATTGACATGTACCTCCGGTTACCAAAGTCTTAAATAAATAAATAAAAATAGTTGATGTTAAATAAAAAAAGGTTTTCTGCAAGTTTGTATGGTGCCTTATTACTAATACTGCATGCATTGACTTTATTTTCAGACCTATGGTTGAAAGGGTTAAGACTGATTTTGTCTGGTTTGGTTGGGATTTGGGGAATACTTATGACAATTTATAGAGCTGCATGGACTAAAATGCTGTCTGCTGCAGCATTCGTTTGTGCAGTGCTTGCACAGGGACTCAAGTTTTGGTAATTTTGTTTGCATAATATGTCCATGTTTCTTGCTGCAAGGTGCTTTTGTCATGTCTATTGCTTTCTATTTCATCTCAATATAATGCCCCTTACATTCTGTAACAATGGATGCAGAGTTTAATATCCAAGTTGTTTGATTTCTTTGATGTATTTCTGTACTCGGAACCAAGCATGATTTTTCATTGTATGTACTTACTGTGGAAAAGGACTAAAATTAAATAAAAGGTTTCTAAAGGTCAAGTCTCTGTTTCAACTTGCTGTCTTTTCTAAGAAAGCCCTCCCAAAAAGCTTTCTGTAATATTTCAACAATTTAAGTACATAAATTTGCAAACTAGGAAATCCAGTCTCACACAAAGATAGTACAGTTGCGTAAGAACTTACCGTAACAGTAGACCTTCGAGAGGAGGTCTTGCAGCAGGCTACAATAAGGACTGAAGCCAGCAGGCGCCAGGACCCCAGAGAAAACTTCTAGCTAGCTGTCTATAGTGAGGGACTGCCCCCTGATGTCCGCCCACCCCTGACGTTGGCCAATGGTATAAAAGGGCAGTCCCCCAGCCCAACCTAATTTCTCCCACCGGAGACCCCAGCAAACTCAGAATTGGAAAACCGAGGAGGTTCCTCTGAAACAAGGAGATGAAAATAGTCAGTGATGGAGAAAACAGACACCAGTGGGAAGGTGGGAGGGAAAGCAGTGCCTGCTGCAAGAGCTCCTCTCAAAGATCTGCTGTTACAATAAGTTCTTACGTAACTGTACTATCTCACTTCAAGGGGGAGCTCTTGCAGCAGGCTACACCATAAGAAATGAGTCCCAAGCAGTGGAGTGACAAATCGCCATCAGCTGGAAGGAGGTAAAAATCTGCTGAAGCTACTCAAGAGAGCAGGCCTTGTAGGACAGCGAGGCCAAAGCCTGTCCTACGTCGAGAGGCAATGTCCAAACTGTAATGCCGAATAAAGGTGTGGACAAAACTCCAAGTGGCAGCTATACAAATATCAGTTGCAGACACATTTCTAAGGGAAGCAAAAGAAGCAGCCATACCCCTGATAGAGTGGCCCTTGACCGGACCCGGCCAACGCTTGTCATATTTGCGGTAGCAATAAACAATACAGTTGACTAACCATTTGGACAAAGTTTGCTTAGAAACAGAAGCCTCTTCCATTCCCGGGGTGAAAAAAAAAACAACTGGTCAGACTTTCTAACAGTACAGGTGTGGTCTATGTAGTAACAAAGCACCCGGTGAACACCCAGAGTATAAAGTAGAGCCTCTCCTCGGTTAGAATACTCAGGGTAGTAAACTGGTAAGTGAATGCCCTGATTCAGTGTAAACTCAGACACCACTTAAGGCACAAACTTAGGATTTGTTTGCAAGGATACCCTGTCCTTGTGGAAAACTTATTAAAAAGGCTCTTTATGCATCAGAGCCTGAAGCTCAGAAATCCTTCGAGCAGAAGTAATGGCAACTAAAAATAACACTTTCCATGACAGAAAGCGTAGCTCGCAACTTGTGACTGGTTCGAAGGCAGGAAGCGCAAGTTTTTCCAAAACAAATAAAAGGTCTCATGGGGGAACAGGGTCCCTGATGGGAGACTTGAGGTGAAGTATACCCCGCAAGCAAGTGCGGGAAAGATCCAGCTGGGCAAGAGTTTTGCCCTCCACAGGTGCGTGATATGCAGATGGCTGAGAAATGCAACTTAATGGAGAAGTAGCTCCACCCTGAGTCCAATGGAGAAAGGAGGTAATCCAATACAGAATTCACTGGACAGGTGAAGGGATCAAGGTGGTGAGTGGATGTCCAAATGCAGAACCACTTCTACTTCATCACATAAGTGGCCCGGGTGGAAGGCTTCCTTGCGGCCACCATGACATCTGCCTCTCTGGGGGAAACCCCAAATCGAGTGCCTGCTAGGTCTGCAAGAGCCATGTGTGCAGGTGTAGTGACTTGAGGTCTGAATGGACCAGGGTGCCCCGCTCCTCAGACAGCAAGCCTGAGCTTAGGGGCAGGGAGATCGGGGGTTCCACTGCCAGCTGTTGAAGTAGAAGGAACCAAATCTGACATGGCCAGTAGGGAGTGATTAGGATCATCCTCGCTTCCTCCGACTGCAATTTGAGAAGGACTCTCTGCAGTAATGGAAAGAGAGGGAAGGCATATAGAAACCTCCCTGTCCAAGAGAGGGACAACGTGTCTTGCCAGAAAACACCAGGCACTGGATCTAGCGAGCAAAAACTGGGCAGTTTGGCATTGAGTGGGGAACGCAAAGAGGTCCAACTCGATCCAGCCCCATCTACCGAAGAGCTCTTCAGTCACAAATTGAAGAAGTTCCCATTCATGTGCCTTGGACTGAGACTGACTTAAACTATCGGCCAAGGTGTTTTCTACACCTGGGACATGCATGGCAGTGAGTTCCAGATGATGCTCGATGGCCCAGTACCAAACTCTCATGGCTTCCCTGCAGAGGGGGCGAAGAGTGAGTCCCCCTTTGCTTGTTTATGTAGAAGACCACTGACATGTTGTCCGTCTGAATTAGGAGAGGGCCTGGGAGCAGATTCATCTGGAATGCCTGCAGGGCACAGAGTATCACCCACATCTCCAATATGTTGATATGCAGCTGTTGCTCTTGGGAACACCAAGTTCCCTGAGTCTGATAGTGCACCAAATGAGCACCCCAGCCCAGGCCAGACACGTCTGTAGTCAGAATCTGACAAGGAGACTCCTGCCAAAAGTGGACCCTGAGGATAGATTGGAGGGGTTCAACCACCAAGTGAGAGTTTGGTGCACCGGAGTGGAGACAGTCACCAGCTGCTCTAGTTCATCCATGCATTGGTCTCATTGGACTCAAAGGATCCATTGGGGAACCCTCATGTACAAAAGGGACAGTCACGATAGCCGCTGCCATGTGCTCTAGCAGTCTTAGAAATACTCTGGCTGGGATTTGCCACGACGAGACCAGGCGAGCCTGGTCCTGAAGGTGTTCCGCCCTGTCTGGGGGAAGGAAGGCTTTTCCTTTGGTGGTGTTCAGAATTGCCCCGATGTACTGCAGCCTTTGGTTGCGCCACGGAGAGGACTTTGGAAGGTTGAGAGTGATCCCCAGGTCTTGAAACAACGTAAAGGTGTCTTCCATGCTGCTGATCAACTGATCCCTGGAGGGGGCTGCCAAGAGCCAATCGTCCAGATAAGGGAAGACATAGTGACCTTTCCTCCTGAGGGCCGCAGCCACTACTACCAGGCACTTTGTAAAGACTTGTGGAGCCGAGGACAGGCCGAATGGCAGAGCGCAGAAGTGGTAGTGTTTGCCTTGGAAGCGGAAGTGAAGGAACCTCCTTTGGGGTTTAAAGACCAAAATATGGAGGTAAGCATCGTGCATATCCAGGGGGCACATCCAATCCCCCTAATGAAGGAGGGGGAGTAAGCCTGGAAGGATGACAATCCTGAAGCATTTGTATTCAATATACTTATTCAGTTGGCTGAGATCCAGGATAGGCGCAAGTCCCTTGTTTTCTCTGGAACCAGAAAAAAGTGGGAATAAAATCCCTTTCCTCTCTGATCTGGTGGAACTGGCTCTATGGCCTACTTCAGCAAGAGCGCTTGGATCTCTTCCTGAAAGGGAGAGGTGTGACTGAGGGTAAGGGGAGTTTACGGGTGGGTTGTCTGGGGGCAACTCCTCAAACTCCAGAGTATGCCCTTTCTCTATCAGTTGGAGAACCCATTGATCATTGTTTATCCTGTGTCATTACTCTAGATATATATAGAGAGAGAAGCGACCCCCACTGCCTCCCCCAGAGATTCTGCTGGGGGGGGTGGTCGGGCAAGGTGTCAGGCCGTAGAACCTGGGACAGGCAAAGGGGCCTGAGAGGTTTCGGGGGCTCTGGGGTCCAAACTTCCTGAGGCCTGAGAAGTGGCCTTCCGTTTAAAGGCACCTCTGGTCTGTTGGTCTCAGGCTGTTTCCCGGAGGACCGACACAATGGCTGGCGGCAGTTCTGCTTCTGGTTAGTTCTGTACATGGTGTGGACAGATCTTACAGTCTTGCTAGATTCATGAAGGTGAGTTATAATCTTTTTGGATTCCTCACCAAAGAGTACTGAGCCCTTAAAAGGGGTGTCCATAATTATTGCCTGGATGTCCAGGGTAAAACTCGAGACGTGGACTCAGGAGTAACGGTAAAGGCAAACACCGGTGGCCGCTACCCTAGCTGCCAAATCTGCCGTATCATAGGAGGAATGTGGGACATGAGTACCCATGTCCGAACCAGATTTCAAGATGTGAAGTAGCTCAGTTTTCTGAGGGCTATCCTACTGAGTCTGAACCAGCTCTATGGCTTTTTCCCACAAAGCATTCTGATATTTGACCACGTTGGCGGAGAAATTCAAGGAAAGAGTAGCTCAGGTGTCCAAGGCATAGACTTTCCTGCTGAGCTGGTCCTCCTGTTTAGATCCTTGTCTGGGAAGCTGAGTGCTGAGATGATGGAACCTCTTGGATTGATCATGGGCCACTATAATGACCATGGAGTCTGCAATGGGTTGCTCTCCAAAGAAAGGCTCATCTCAGAGCACGTTATAAAGGTGATCAGCCTTCTTGGAAACAGCAGGGGTAGTAGATGGGTGTTTCCAAGCCGATCTAGTGACATCCTTAAATGGATCCACCAGAGGAGGAACCACCACAGGCTTTGGATCCTTTTGCATAGGAAAATGGCCAAATGGCACCTCTTAGAGCCCAAGTTTTCAGCGTCCCGGCCCATGTTGGACTGAATGTGCTGCATGATAGCCATGAATGTTGGACTGTCAGGAGGAGATCTGGGAGTGTCCTCAGGATCTGAAGGAGAAGGGGACACCCCTGAGTCAGGCAACACTGAGGAGGAAGAAGAGGAATGTCTGTCTGACTCCCTTGAAGAGGAAGACCATGAAGTAGAACGGTGGTGCCTGCGGCCATGTGTGACCAACATTGGTGCCTGTCCGAGGACCTGGAAGACTAGCAATGGTGCTTTAGATTGTGATGCTTGGAGCAGCACCTGCCAGTGTCATCTGGTTGCTGGGTAGGCTCGAGAGTTGGCATAGACTGTCGAGGAGGAGTCTGAGGCTTAACCCTTGAGGAAAAAGATTCCTTAGGAGGGGGCGTAAGAGGCCCCTTCAGAATCAAACTGCCCCTGACCACATTCCACCAGGATGTAAAGAGAGCCGTAAGGTCTTGCGGAAAGTTCTGTGGTGTAGAGGGATTAGCTGGCATTGGTTGGGGGACGTCAAGATGGTCCCAGCATCAGTCCCTAAGCTGGCAGAAACCCAGGCATCAGATTTTGAGGATTTGGGTTGACCAGCGGCGGCCCAGTGGGCATCTGGCCAGTCCAATAGGCGTCATTAGGCTGGACGCCAGACCCCTCGGAGTCAGCTGAGAAGTAATGTTAGGGTCAGCCAGTGACATTGGGTGTTCAGGTGAGGACGGAAGGGGTGTCATCAGGGATGACATCTGGGGTGGCCAGCATCGCCTGGACTGGTGTAGATGGACTTCGGCCTGGGGAAGCAACCACGTTGTCTTAGGAGCAGCCTGTCAAGGGGAGCTAACTCCTGAATGGGGCAGAGGCATCACTCACCCAGGGGAGGCGAGCGCATGCCCCTGGCATCACTGGGTGGTGCTGGCCCCAGAGCTGACTTAGCAGATGCAGAGGCCGGGCAGAGAGGATCCAGCTGAGCCATCTAGCTGAGAGCCCATTGTTTGATGGAAGGGCCTGAGGACTAAGTCCCCAATCCCGAAGAACCACTGCCCGACATCTGGATGATGGCGGGTGGTTTCACCACCGGGAGCCCGGAAGAAGTGAGGGCTGCCATGCATGCCAAGTCCGACCTTCCGCGGGAGAAATCCCAGAGCCAGATACCATCTGGTGAGGAGACCGGGAAAGAGAAGCAGACCAGGGTTTGTCCTTGCACTTATCCTGGTGCTTGTGCTTTCCATCCAACTTTTTGTCCTTGCGAGAAGCTGAAGAAGACAAGGCCCCTGATATCAGGGATACATATGAACAAGCCAGCAGAAGAAGGCTATTTGGTCTATCAAGTCTGCTCGTATTGCAGGGTCCACAGCTTGAGCTAATGTCCCTGCCCTCCCTCCCCACTCCTACCATCCTCTCTACCCATGATTCTTATCTTCTCTCATGCCTATCCCAGCCTCTCTTAAAGCTGCTCACTGTCTTTAATGAGATGACCTCTTCCAGCAGCGGATTCTAAGTGTCCACCACCCTTTCAGTGAAGAAGTGCTTCCTGACATCCCTACTAAACCTCCCACCCTCCAGCTTAAGACTGTGCCCCCTCATGATATGGTTGCCACTCAGCTTAAAGAGACTTTCCTTATCAACATTATTTATCCCTTTCAAGTACTTGAATGTCTCAATCATGTCCCCTCTTTCTCTCCTGTCTTCCAGGGAGTACATGTTCAGTGCCCTCAACCTCTCCTTGTATGCCTTGCCCTGCTGACCGGCTATCGTCTTTGTAGCCCTCCTCTGTACCTTCTCCAGAAGGTTAATGTCCTTTTTGAGGTGTGGGCAACAGTACTGAACTCCATACTCTAGATGCGGCCTTACCAATGACCTGTACAAGGGCAGTATAACCTCCTCTCTCCTACTACTGATCCCCCTAGCTATGCATCCCAGCATCTTGTTTGCCTTTGCTGTTGCTTTCTTGTACTGCATGCAGTGCTTCATGGCACTAGTGATCATCACTCCCAGGTCCTTCTCCTCCTATGATGCAGCTACTCGGACTCCACCCAGGTAATACTCTGTCCTGGGATTCTTGGCTCCAATATGCATAACTTTGCATTTCTTGGCATTAAAGCCAAGCTGCCAGATCCTGAACCACCTCCCCAGCTTTTCCAGATCTTCCTAGGTCCCGTATCCCTTCAGCTGTGTCCAGTCTCCCACGGAGCTTGGTGTAATCTGCGAATAGGCACATTTTGCCTTTAATGCCATCCCCAATTCGCTGATGTTGACACTGAACAACACTGGCCCCAGCACAGAACCCTGTGGGACCCCACTGGTTACATCTCTGGTGCCAGATTACTCTCCCCCCACCACCACCCTCTGGGTTCTGTCCCTCAGCCAGTTTTCCACCCATCTGGCCATCTTCTCCCCAACTCCAAGATCCACCAGCTTCCTGGTCAACCTTTTGTGGGACACAGAGTCAAAGGCCTTACTGAAATCAAGATAGAGGATGTCTACTGCTTGGCCCCTGTCTACTGTCTTAGTGACACAGTCAAAGAAGTCAATCAGATTTGTTTGACACGATCTCCCCCCAAAAAAAACAGGCTGCCTCTCATCCTGGAGACCCTGCTCCTCTAGATATGCCACCAACCTTTCCTTTAGTATGGTCTCCATGAGCTTTCCCACCAATGGAGGTCAGACTGACTGGTCTTTAATTCCCTGGATCATCCTTGGGACCACTTTTGTGAAGGGGCACTACATATGCTGTTCTCCAGTCCTGTGGTACCATGCCTGATTCTAGTGAACTATTAAATAGATCTGCTAGTGGCCCTGCCAGCTCCTCAGCCAGTTCCTTTAGTACCCTTGGAGGTACTCTGTCCGGGCCTGGCGATTTGTCCACTTTCAATGCCAGCAGACCCTCCCTCACTCTATCCTCCTCTATCACTATGTCTGTGTCCCCCCCCCCCCGCTCCTCTTTTCCCTCCTGAAGGCACTGGTCCATCCTTCTCCATGGTGAAGACAAAACAGAAGTATTCATTTAGTATCTCTGTTTTTCCTCCATTAACCTCCACCCACTCCACCCCTTTCTTAAGCCTAACAATCCCTTCCTTCTTGTCCCTTTTCTCACTTACTGAAGAGGTACTTTTTCCTTGAATTTCTTTCTCCATCGCTGCTAATTTCTTTTCAAGTAAGAAGCTTTTCAGGGCCTTCTGGCAGCAGATTCTGGTCCTCTGGTTGAATTTCAAGCATGCTGAAAGGCCTCTGTATCATGGTAGGGGCCTAGGCAAAAGAGACAGGAAGCGTGGCTGTCCTTTGACGAAATCTGCTTGCCACAAGCACACTTGAACCACCACAGTTCTAATGACGCAATCAGAGAAGAAGACATGCAGAGCAAATGCCGAAGAAATAATATTTTTAAGAAAATATTAAAGCGTGGGTAATTGTGAAAAAATGGTGGTCAACTAAAGAAGAAGGCATCCGTGGGGCTGATGTGCGCAGTTCGACGACGGAAAAAGAACTGGAGTTGGGCTGGGGGACCACCCCTTTTATACCACTGGCCGACATCGGGGGCGGGCCAATGTCAGGGAGCAGTCCCCCCGCCATAGACTGCTAGCTAGAAGTTTTCCATGGGGTCCTGGCACCTATCAGCTTCAGTACTTATGGTGTAGCCTGCTGTAAGAGCTCCCCCTCGAAGTGAGATCCACATATATTTTTATACCCACAGAGAAGCGAGGGAGGGAAAGGAAGGAAGGAAGGAATAGAAACAGTAAGTGAAGGAAGGAAGATAGGAAAGGAAAACTCTGCAACAGTCGGGGTGGCCAGTCTCTAGGTGTCAGAAAAAAAAGCTGATTGCGCAATCAGACAGGCACAGACAGGAAAGTGGCAGAAATAGGAGAGGACAAAACAGATCCTTGCTTTTAACTCTACACAACAAATGAGACGGTCTTATTCAGTCCTGTCACAAGTACAAGTTGCTAGTCCTTGCTCAAATAAGTCCCAACATTGACTGAACATGACATCTAAACCAGGGGTCGACTTTAATATTCATTTATTAGCCCAGGTACTAGTGCAGATTGCCACGGGATAGTGCAGAATCTCTGTTACTTGCCCGGCTGGGCTAGTGCAATTCCTCCTGTAGAAAGCTGCAGTTCCATTCTCAACCCAGGTATCAAATAAATAAACAAACAAATAAATACATAAATTTAACTGTTATTTCGTTTAAAGACACGTCCTTTTCATGGAGGTTTAACTATGTGCTGCCTTAGCATTAGTGAAAAGAAAAAAATAAATGTCTGTGTAGTGCATTTACAAACTGTTTAATTTTATACTAACTACTGCTTTTATTTTTTGCTGCTAAAGATCCTTTCTCCTTTTCCTTTCCTTGTTTAGCTCAGTGCTCATGGTAGGCAGATTTGTGACTGTGTCCAGGAGCAGCACAGTTCTAGGGCTGCCACATGTCCAGTTGTAGACCAGATAATCCGGTTTTCAGGGCCCTTATCTGGTCATCTGTTTTTGATTAAATGTAGTCCAGTTTTTGGGCCATTTTGAGTGTTCAGATAGTATTAAAACTGATTGTCACCCTGGAAACAGGAAATGGGACAGCCGTAAGAACTGGGGTTGTCTACAGGCCCCCAGACCAGGGTGAGGACATAGACACATTACTGTTAGAAGACATACAAAACATGACAGCTAAAGGGGAGGTTCTGATAATGGGAGACTTCAACATGCCAGATACAGACTGGTCAATACCAGCAGGCACATCTGCCAGAACTAGACACATGGTGGATTCCCTGCAGGGGGAGGGCCTCAAACAACTGGTACAACAACCCACAAAAGACAGGGATATCCTAGATCTAGTACTGACTAACAGGGAAGGGATCACAGATCTCCAGGTAGAAGGTCACCTGGGGGCCAGTGACCATCATATGGTATGGTTCAATTTGGCCACTAGAACTAAATCATCCCATTCCAAGGCAAAAATATGGGACTTCAGAGGAGCTGACTTTGATAAGATGGCCAGCAGAGTTAAGCTAGCCCTGGCAAAAAAATACAGGTGAGTGGGTACAGGCAAAGTGGGCAAGCATTAAGGATGCAATACTTGAAGCAACATCCCATTGTGTTAGAGAGAAAGAAGTGCAAAAGAAGAAGGAAACCACTTTGGTTCTCAAAACAGTAGCAGAAAAGGTCAGAACCAAAGACTGGCCTTCAGGAAATCTAAGGGAACACAGCGGGATGAAGATAGGGAGGTATACCAAACTTCCCTAAGGGAAGCAGGGAAGGCAGTAAGGCAAGCAAAAGCCCAAACCGAGGAAACACTAACACAAACAGTAAAAGAAGGTGACAAGACTTTCTATAGACACATTAGTGAAAGGAGAAAGTCCAGAAGGGGTATTGTTAAGATCAAAGGAGATAAGTGAGAGTGGGAGGAGGAGGAGGACCACATAAAAGCATCTATCCCAAATAGATACTTCTGCTCAGTATTTACTGAAGAGAAGGTGGCAGGGCTAAAGCTCAGCACCATGGACACAGGGGGGAAAGAGATGAGCACTAGTCCCTTCACAAAAGAAAGGGTCCTACAAGAGCTCGATAAGCTCAGGGTGGACAAGGCAATGGGACCTGATGGCATACATCCCAGGATACTAAAGGAGCTAAGGGTGGCACTAGCACTAGCCATTATCAGAACTGTTTAGTGAGCCTCTGAGCACAGGAGAGGTCCCAGAAGACTGGAGAAGGGCTCATGTGATCCCACTCCACAAGAGTGGTAGCAGGGAGGAGGCAGGGAACTACAGGCCAGTCAGTCTTACTTCAGTAGTAGGTAAGATTATGGAGGCACTCCTTAAGGAAAGGACAGTGCAACACCTGGAATCCATAGGAGCACAGGATCCAAGACAGCATGGGTTTACAAAAGGAAGGTCCTGTGAAACTAATTTCATAGATTTCTTTGACTGGGTAACCAGAGTGGTGGCCCAAGGGGGAGCAGTTGATGTCGCCTACCTTGACTTCAGCAAAGCTTTCGATACTGTTCCACATAGATGATTGATTAATAAGCTGGGTAGGCTCGAGGTGGGTCAGAAGTTGGTCAACTGGGTGGCAAGCCGGCTGACGGGCAGAAAACAGAGAGTGGTGGTAAACAGTATACAGTCAGAAGAGATGCAAGTCACAAGTGGGGTACCTCAGGGATCAGTCCTGGGGCCAGTCCTCTTCAGTATCTTCATCAGTGACACTGCAGATGGATTAGAGGGTAAGGTTTGTCTGTTTGCAGATGGCACCAAGATCTGCACCAGAGTAGACGATCCAGATGGGGTGGACAGAACGAGAAGAGATCTGGATAAACTAGCAAAATGATTGGAAGAGTGGCAACTGGGGTTTAATGCAAAGAAGTGCAAGATCATGCACATAGGGAAGAGAAACCCTGAAGCCACCTATAGGCTGGGAGGGGAGTTGCTGGCAGTCACAAGGAAAGAAAGAGACTTGGGCATCATCATCACCGATGACCTGAAATCATCCAAGCAGACCACTAAAGCAGTAGGTAAGGCTAGGGGTGTTAGGGTGCATTAGTAGGGGTATCACAAGATGGAAGAGGGAGGTAATAATCCCTCTTTACAAGACACTGGTTAGGCCCCATCTGGAGTACTGTGTGCAGTACTGGAGGCCACACCTTCACAAGGACATTAACCAAACTGAGGCAGTCCAGAGAAGAGCAACCAAAATGGTGCAGGGACTGCATCAGAAAACATATGAGGACAGATTAACGGAGCTCAATATGTAAACCTTAGAGCAACGGAGGGAGAGAGGTGATATGATCGAAACATTCAAACACCTTATGGGCATTAACAAGGTGAAAGAGTCTAACATGTTTCAATATAAGAAAAATAGCAGAACAAGAGGACACAGCATGGGATCAGAGGGATGCTGATTAAGGGGTAATGTGAGGAAGTTCTTTTTCACAGAAAGGGTGGTGGATGCATGGAACGGCCTACCTCAGGAAGTGGTGGATAGGAATACAGTGCAGGACTTCAAACAGGCATGGGATAGGCATAAGGGAGCAATACAGATGAGTGTGAATAGATAGGCCATTGACAGAGCAAAGGCCGATGGCACATTTATAAGGTAGAAAAAGAAATGGGCAGATTGGATGGGCCTTGCGGTCCTTACCTGCCATCAACTTCTATGTTTCGATGTATCAAATCATTCACTGTTGCATGCATGCCCAGGTTACAAAAAAAAGTTATGATGTCACTAGTCACAGGCCTTTGTTTGTAAAACCAGTCTGTCTGGGAGGTGTAAAGTAAGGCCATTAAGACCATTAGCAGTAAATCAACCTAATCTTTTCAACTCTGAATTTTAAGTATGGTCATTTACTGCCATGATAGGAAACAGTCTTTACAACTTTATATGCTGTAATGGGTTCCTTTCTGTGTTTCCTATATTCTCACATGTTTTAGATCCACTTTTTCAAATTAGTTTTCACAATTTTATTGCCTTTGTCACTGTGTTGATTATTTCTCTCCTAAGTCCTCAGCAGCTGCTGCTCTCATTTTTTACACTACTAATCTGGACATTCCATGGGATTAGCTACAGTACACCTTTACAGACCATTGAAATAAATAGCATGGGATGGTGTGTCTGAAATTGTGGAATGTGATGTCTTAGACCTTTGTAAAGAAACAGCAGTAGCTGATGAGGTAACGGGAACACAATGCAGTATTGAGGATACCACAAGTACTGATAGTTCAATTATCAAAAAGGTGGTCAAAGCATATCAGAATACATGGCTGTCATGGAAAGGAAAACTGGAGAGTGTTCAACAGAGAGCAACAGGTTGTGAATGGGCTTTGTACATCTAGCAGATCTGGGTTTAAATTCTCACAGCCTCCACTTGCATAATGTGTGACCCTAAGCAAGCCACTTTACCTCCCTGTGTTCCTGGGTCACCCCTGTAAATGGGTCTTGTGCCCAATGGGAGTTGCCTGGTTGGCAAAGAATACAAATAAAAAATAACAGTATGGGTTGATGCTGTTGAATTTATCCTTACTTTTGTTTTGGTAAACATTTTTTAATAGAACTGGGACAATTGAACATTTCTGGGATCTGTGGCCAGGGTGGGAAAAGGGAAGAAAAAGACACACACTTTTCACGACACAACTTTATTTACTACAAATCTGAAAATGTGGAAATATAGTAAAGAAGTCCGTAACCCAGCTGACATTAATAGAAAGCATGCTGATGAAGACAGACAAATAAAAGATTGTGAGTACAAAAAGACAAAGCGAAGCTGTTGGTTCCAGCAATGTTGGCTAGAAAAATATGACTGACTGGAGTATGATGGTGCAAAAGATCTAATGTTCTGCCATTTGTGTATCAAACATGAAATACAGTTGGGTATGGTGGGCAATAACAATAATTTTCGTTTCGGTACAGATAACTACCGGCTTGACTCCATCTTGTCCCATAATACCAGTGAAGTTCATGCTAGGGCAAAGGAAAAGGAGGATGCCAGCACTGCTACTCCAGGGACAAGTAATGCGGAGGGAATGCTGAAGAACATGAATGAAGCAACGCTTAACTGTCTGGATAAACTGTTTTGCACATGCCATGCAATTGCTAAGAAAGGATGTCCATTCACAGACTTTGTGTGGATGTGCAGCCTTGATGATATGAAAGGGCTAGATATCAGTTCAGCATATCAGAAGGACAAATATGCCTGCAACTTTATCCACTATGTAGCTGAGGTTGAACACAAGGAGCTACAAGAAAACATAATGGGAACAAAGTTAATTTCAGCCATCAGCGACAGAACCACTGACTCTTCAGTCACAGAAGCTGAGATAGTGTATGTGCGGTTTGCAGTTAGAGGCACAGTGCAAAATCAATTGGTAGGCGTCCAGACTGTTGGCAGGACAAATGCGATTTTATTTGCCTTTTGTTTAACGTATCACTGTTAACCATACTGACTGTGGGCTACTGCAAACTTCTGTGGGCTAGTGCAATCTCTGGTTCACTAGCCTGGCTGGCTAGTGCAAAAAAAAGTTAAGGTTGACCCCTGATAAACTATCTTCTCATGAAGGAATAATGGTCCCTCTATATTAGTACTGAGATACAGTACATTGGCAGAGCAGTGTGGAAGCATATGTCACTCCAATTATATACTTTACTTGTCCTAGGGACAAGGAGAGGGTCAGGTTTCATAAGCAGTCAAAGTACTACCATCATCACACGACTGAAAAGGAGAGACTAAGCAATGGGCTACAGTGTTAAGTGGTTCTTCTGGCAGATCATTCTAAGCTTCATTCTGTAGGGCAAAAATATTAATGTATGGCCTACAGTACATAGAAATTTACTGGGCCAGAACCAAGCAGATGACCCTGTTTCAGGAGATGACCCGGGGGCCAGTGCTCAGCCAGCTAGGTTGGGGAAGCAGGGCCAATGGCAGCATGTCCAAAGCTTAGGAAAGAAACATAGCAGGTGATAGCAGATAAGGACCGTGTGGCCCACCTAGTCTGCCCTTTTTCCCTACCTAATGCAATACCACAGACCCTAGTTGATCTGCAACTTACCCTCTCTTTGCTATTGTGAGAGTACCCTAATATGTATCCCATGCATTCTTTAATTTCTTCATCATTTTTTCCCCCACCACCTCCGAAGGGAGGCTGTTCCTAGCATCCACTACTCTTTCTGTGAAAAGTACTTCCTCATTTATCCCTGTATGCTGTCGTAGGGTTTATGTATGTACAATTTGTAATTACTGTATATAGTACCTATAAATGTCTCTTTATTTAACTAATCCCAGGTTGCCCCTGAAAAAGGGACCTCTGGTCTCAGTGGGCTTACCCGGTTACCAAAATCCAAATAAATAAATAATATTGCCCTAGGCCCCCCGTGAAAGAAGTGGGACAGGTGAGCTTGCTCCATTATGGGACAGAGCATGTTGTGTGTCTAAAACTCTCATTGAGACTATTCATGTTGACAACAGGAGGGAGCATAGAGAATGTCACCAGTCAAGAAGTCACCAACCACCACCAGACAGTGCAAACTAGTAAGGAAAACACCCTCTGGTGATATCAGGTAACGACCCCTGTACTCTTAGGCTCTAACCTGCAGCATCCCAGCCTGTCCTACTGTGATGTGACTTTTTCGAAGGGGGGGGTGCCTGAAACCTGAGGATCCTAACATGTTGGGGCAACCACGGGGGGAGCCACTGGTGGGTGTAAGCAGTGCTAGAGCTGGGAAATTGACAAATCTGGCCTGAGGGTCAGGCGGTATATACTGTACTTGACCTATAGACAAGGAGAGGGTCAGTTTTCATGTGTAGTTAAAGTACTAAAATCACGAGCTTGAAATAGAGATATTGATCAATGGGCTACAGTGTTAAGTGTGTCTTCTGGCAGATCAAACTAAGCTTCATTCAGTAGTGCAAAAATATTAATGTATGGCCTATAGTACACAAAAATCTATTGGGCCAGAACCAAGCAGTTGACCCTGGTTCAGGAGACGACCCCGGAGGCCAATGCTCAGCTGGCTAGGGCTGGGGAAGCAGGGCCAATGGCAGCACATCCCAGCTTAGGAAACAGTGGGGACAGGTGAGCTTAGCTTCATTAAAGGGGATAGCATGTAGTGTGTGGGTGTGTGTGTGTGTGTCTCAGTCTCTGTGTCTGCTGATGTCTGTGTGTAAAACCTTCAGTGAGGCTATGTATGTTGATGACAGGAGGGAACACTGAAAACGTCACCAACCACCATTAGACAGCATAAACTAGTAAGCAAAATACACTCTAGTCATGTCAGGTAATGGTCTGTTTGCTCTCAGCATCAGCTCTCTGATCTGCAGCATCCCTGCCACACTATGATATGTTTTTTTTTGAAGATGGTGCCCACAACCTGAGGATCCTAACATGTGGAGGATTGGTGGGAGGGGGGCACTGGTGGGTATGAGCAATGTTGGAGCCAGGAAATTGATGGATCTGGCCTGAGGATCAAATAGTTGGTGTATGACGATAAATACAAATAGTTCAAAAAAGTCTACAGCTGTGTCTTTTTACTGCTGAAACTTTGTGTGTAAAAAGAGCAAAGGCTGCAAAATGTAACACTGATTTAATTTTTATTTTTTTTGTAATAAAAAATAATTACTTGGGGTCAGCCCGGTGGTGCTGAGGGTTGAGGCACTAGACACCACACCTCACACCATGCCGGCGACCCGAGTTGGGAACAGACTTGAGTTGGGCGGGAAAAGGAGGACTGAGTGTCTGTAGGATGGCTCTCTTCCCTTGGGGAAGGGGATTCTGCATCTCACAACTTGTCTGCCATCTAGAGGCAACCTAATGGCAGTTCATGCAAGCACATTGTAAGTGGGAGGGATGTGCATTCAGAGCACTGGGGGCGCCTTTGCGGAGGTGGAGCATGCACGCTGCGCTCACAGCATGCCTGCACATGCCCAGGGAGAAAATCAGGTGGAAAAACTGGAGGCTGGGCTTAATGAAGCCCTCTTTGTGTACTGACAGCTTGCCCAGTCGCAATGGCTCTGGTGGACATTTGGATTTGTTCTCTGGGCGAGGGAGGTCGGACCTCCCTTCCCGGCTCCACCAAGGGGTGCAATCCACGGGGGATACAACCCCCCAGAGACCAGAGGAGACGTGGGATAGCCACGGTCATCTGGATGGGCTGAGGCAGTGACCCAGCCTGCCACAGGAGTGATAAAAACTTGTATGGAAAAAAAAAAATTACTAGATAATACTCACTTAGTTTCATCATTCCGTTTTCAGAGGCATCTAGGTAGCCATTATATACACAACAGAAATTAATGATTTTTTTTGAAGTCATCACAATAAAAGTAAAACAAGTAATAATACAGAAGGTGCTACCAACTGTGCTTTACTTGTTGAATATTTTAACATTAGTAAACATTTTAATATCTGATAGCAAAGTATGCCAAGTTTGGGGATGATAATATTGATGCCAAACTACTAGTAATAGTTCTGATATCTGCTTCTCTTGTTCTCGTACTATAAACCTCTCACTCTGTACAGTAACATTCTCAAATGCCTTGAAGAAAGCGAGCCTCCTCAGTCTTCAAAGACAGAGACTCAGGTAACCACAGCAACTACAGACAAGTCTGCCCAAATGGCTCAAAACATTGTGAGAAAGCTATCCGTTAACAAATATATCAATATTTAGGCCAAAACAAAATTTGTAAAAGCTTGCAATCTGGCTTTCAACCTGCGCAGTCCACAAATATCAGCTTTGCTGGCATTCACAAATGATATGTACAGTAGTACTGATGAAGTCACTTTATGGGGTACTGTATTTCTTAAGAAAGCATTCGCTACAATGAATCATGGCATACTTTGCAGACAATTATTGAAAAATGAATAATCGGATACTGTATAATAGTTAAAAGGATAAATTCATATCTAACAGGTAAACTGCAAAGAGTATGCACCAGTGGATCTCTTTCTGAGGTAAAGGCAGTTAATACGAGTGCACGATGAGTAGAGATTTTGTGAAAACACTGCCGGCTAAGTTGCTGTGATGCAGGTGAAATTTGCCTCCATGAAATTTTCACAGAACTTAGGAATTTCAACGTCACTGAAACTGCTAAGTTTTTACTGCAAAGTGAGTGTTTTTATCAGTGAAGTGGACACTTCATGAGCACATTTTGGTCAATTCACAAAAATAAATAAATAAATAAAGGCAACTTTAATGGGCAAAACTTCCACGAATTCTGTGGAATTCATGAATTTTGGCCACTTCATCTATTCCTGACTACAAGGAACCATCCTCGGATGCTTTTTTTTTTTCTTTGTTATATTAAAGAGTTACCAAATGTCTACCTCATCCAAAGACTATTTGTATGTAGACAACACTGCCCTATTATGTGTGGATAAAGCTATGAAAACAATTGAAAAAAGCCCAAGTCACACCTCGTGCACACACGTGACCCAGGTTCAGGAACCACCTGGTCAAGTAGTGCCGGGAAAATGGGGGAGGCTGAGCAGCTCTTGTCTCCTGGGGTGGTTGTCGCCCCTCCCCCGTAGTTCCACTGCCACCGGGTGTAGGTTCAGTGGCAGCGCAGGTAGGATGGGTCGGCAAGTCAGGAGGTTGTCTCAGAACGCGGAGCACACGTGTGCATCCGGGAATGGGCGGATGAAAACGGGGAAAAACACATCAAATACACAATGAAAAACGCCCAAGTAATAACCAGGAGCACTGGAAAATTGCAGAGAGATGTGGTAAAATTTGCAGGTCTTTTTCTGTAAAGAAATTACAGAAAACTTGAGGCACACTTGCCAGGGGTCTATAGTTTATTTTTGAGGTGCACAACAACGCCACCAATATTTTCAAGTAGATAAACTATTTATTATTACAGGAACAAAAACACAATTTAATAGATTAAGAATCAGATAATAATTACAAATGAAGAATAGTCTCAACAGTACCTGTTAGCAGACCTAAATTTAAAAACATTTCCCCTGTTTCATTCATCTCACAACATCTGATCCAGGACCGATACATTTTTAAGAATATTTCAACTTTTGTCACTTCGTACTTCACCCTCATCCCACAACAGCACAAAAATATTTCCCCAGCTTGGTCCAATAGAGAAGTGCGCAGTTGGGGAAAGCACAGTTATGTAAGAATTTACCGCAACAGTAGATCATCAAGAAGTCGCTTGCAGCAGGACACACTGGTAGAACTTAGCCATCAGACACTAGGACACCAAAGGGAGCCACCCAGTACCGATGTTACTCACTGACGCCAGCCAACCCTGTAAGAGTGGGCAGCCCCCATAGCCTCCTCAGTTCTCCCACTGGAGACCAAAAGCGGAACCAGCTAAGGAAACCAAGGAAGAAGCTAAGGTAACTGAAAGAAAGAGAAGCAGAAGTCTGCCCTCATAAGGAAGGGAAAGTAAGACAAACCAAGGAAAGAACAAGAGGGGGAAGGAAGGAAGGAAGGAAGGAAGGAAGGAAGGAAGGAAGGAAGGAAGGAAGGAAGGAAGGAATGCAGGGAGGGAGGCAGGGAGGGAGGGAAGGAAGGAAGGAAGGAGGCGAAGCAAGGCCTGCTGCATGAGATCATCTCGAAGATCTACTGTTACAGTAAGTTCTTATGTTACTGTACTATTTTACTTCAAGGGTATCTCTTGCAGCAGGCCACATTGACAGGACGTGTCCCAAGCAGTTCTTAGAAAAAAACTGTCAGACAGAAAGAGTGGCTGACCGAAGGCCTTGAAGAACAGCCAGACCGAAATTGGCTCTATGCTTAGAGGCACTGTCCAGACTTTAGTGTTTGGTAATCGTGTGGATGGTGCCCCAAGTGGTGGCTGCACAGATCTCCACAGCTGAAACACCTCTGAAGCAGGCAACTGATGCGGCCACGCCCCTGGTAGAGTGGCTTGAAAAACACCAGGAAGTTCCTTATCATACTTCCTGTAACAGAAAACAATGCAACTGGCTAGCCAATTGGATAAACACTGTTTGGACACCAGAATGTCCTCTTTCTCGGGGGTTGGGGTTGGGGGGAACAAACAACTGAGAGGATTTCTTATAGTCCTTTGTAAGGTGTGTATAGTATATCAAAATTCTATGCACATCCAAAGTATGGAACAGTGTGTAACCCCCCTTCCCCTAGGGGCTTACCTTGTTTGCCAGGTTTGCAGCTGTGCTACCGGCATCCACTGCTTGTTTTCCTTTTTTTTTTCTTCCCCCCCAGTTCTTCCGGTGCTCCTGGTCCTCCCCAAGTTCCCCAAACAGCCGAGTATGTTTTTCCCGGTTTGGGCATAAATCCTTGATTGCAAGCTGCCGGCATGTTGCTGTTGGGCCGGCACTTGCACATGCGCCTTGTAGCGCACTGATGTACTGACCACTGAACTTCTGGTCTTTCGGGGAGTGATTTAATGGTCCCGGTCCCCCCGTTCTACTAAATGGGGAATGGTGACCTCAGGGAGGCGGCCAAGAAGCAGTGGGTGCGCCGAAATAAAAAATTTTAAAATGGCCACAAAGCGGGGGCTCATGAATAATTCATGAGCCCTCATGAATATTAATGAGGAGCTGCCAGCCACCTGGGGGTATATGTTTTGGCATCAGCAACAGCAGGGGCCTGTGTGTATGGGGACGAGAGTGAACTTGTTTGACAGGGCAATGCTGGGGCTAGCAGTCTGTGGGGGAATTGGGAGTGCAGGGCTTTCCCCTTGGCTGCAATAGAGCTGGAAAGCTTAACCCCCAGAACTGCATGGGACTAAATGGGAGCAGACATATTGATGAAGCTTTGACCCCAGCACTCAGCCAATCATCTTTTTAGGTGCCTAAAACAGTGATAAAGGGACTCCTTGGAAAGGAAGGGGACTAATTCAGGTGCCTAAATTATGCCTCAATAAGCCATCAGAAAATATTGATCGTTATGGTTATAGAAAATTGATAGGCTCAATCAGCCAATCAGAACCTTGGATTCTCGAGTAAAACTCAGTAGACTTTTTAGGATTTCTTCAATCTGTTCCCGGGCTCTGTACGAGTCAGAGGTCTCCTGTGAGAGTAGATCTGGACTAGGGAGACTTTTCCCAGGTCTCCAGTTAAGATTGCTGTGTCCAGGAAAGGATCAACAGGGAAAAGAGAGCGAGAGACTGAACTGATACCTCGATTCCCCTGGTACTGTGAGCTGTTTGATTATATTGGAGAAGCTAAGTACTGCAGAAACCATGCACTGGTGGACTGAACTGGGCTGAGAGGACTGTGCTTATTCTTTGAGTGCCACAGTTGCTGCTGAGGATTCATTTTACCTGTGAGGGACTGTGACTGTGAGTTTTGAAGAGGCAAAGTGTTTCTGGACTTCAGGGTGCTAGCCGGGTGTTATACTTTTCCTGACTGAACTGGTTGAAGCGGCTGACACCTGTGTCCCAGCTGCAGCTGAAGAAAGGATTGTGGGCAGTTTCTAACTGGAAAGTGTGGACTGGTTCAAAGGGGTCTGCTGTGTTTGGATCCCCCCCCTGTGGTTTGCATCTGTGCTTCATCTGATCGAGGGCTAGCACCCACAGCTAACTGGCACTGGACTTTCCTTGAGCTGCTACCAGTATTTCTGTGATTTTCAAACTCAGTGCAGGGACTGCAGAAGGACCCCAACCATTTGGGAGTTTTCAACCAGAGCCAGGGAGGGAATCAGTTAACCCCTTCCAAGGGGGGCTCACCATCTCAGGAGGTCACTGGCACTTGCTGGGGTGCTAGGGCACCTGTGATCCATTGTGAGGAGCTGGGCTGTGGAGCCACACCCAGGTCTGGGCCTTCTAGAGCTGGTGTGGTCCTGCCACAGAGCTCTGCAGTGGACCAGAAGCGACTGAAAGTGACAAGTGGCCAGACCTGCAATCAAGGGGACAAACTACAAGATCCTCGAGCAAGATTCCACCTGCCCATTGTTACACGAAGCTCCGCGATCCAGGACAGCTGGAGGCATTCATCCCAAGAGTGTTTGAGTTCTGTAAAACTGTGAGTACCCGGGACCTAGTTCCCAGAAACCAAGCAAGGGAGTGTGAAAGGGATTTAATTGCTTCCTCAAATAATTTTCTCCTTTATCAGGGCCCCAACAGCTGGCCAACCCGCAGCAACGAACAGGCCTGCACCTTGTGGGTACCGCTAAGGACTATCAGGTTAGACACTGGTACCAGTGGGAGTGGGCCTCCAGGGGTGGACTTGGCCTATGGGCCCAAATGGTTATTGTTATTTGCTCTTACTAACCATTTTTCTAGCCACAGCCATCCTTTGTCCCAGTATTCCTTCCTTAATCCTTACCCCAAATAAAGCTGTGGTTTACCATTTGAAATTGTGTATGCAGGAAATCACGGAGTCTGTCAAATCATTGCTGTTCATGGTTTGTGGTGTTACTGAACTGTTGGGCATCCAGTGTGTGGGGTGGTTGGTAGGGGAGATGGGTAGGTGCAGCATCCCAGGGGGCTGTGCCAACCAGTCACCTGACCCACTTCAAATTCTCTCTGGGTGGAGGCAACATCCTATTTTTATTATCAAATCAAATCCAATCAGTCTTTATTTCTATAGCGCCTTTCAAAACCAAGGCACTGTACAAATTATAAATACAATAAAATTCAATAAAAATGGACAATATAAAAATTTTAAAAATCAAATCATTATAATCCAAGTCAGTTAGTCCGGGAAGGCCAATGAAAATAAACATGTTTTTAACATTGTTTTAAAACTGCTGATGGTCAAGCATTCTCTTAATCAACGAGCTAGAGAATTCCACAGGGTGAGTGCTGCAAATGAAAAAGCACAAGCGCCAGATGTTTTTAGATGGACCTGGGAATCTTTGGGACAGAACCCCCAAACTCATTATAAAAGGACCCAGGCCTCTTAACCTGTTAGAAGACCAACAGGTAGAGGTAGTAGCCCACTGGCACATGGCACCTGGTAGCACATCCACCTCTGGATCAGAAGGTCGTGGGTTCTCGTCCCACACTGGGATTGGACTTGCACCTAGAAATCACTGGCATCCGAGTGCAGTATTGGGGGGTGCTGTACTGCTGGGGTGTACCTTCCTTTGGATGAGATGTTAAACCGAGGTCCCTTCTGCCCATCCTGGTGTTGTCCTGGTGGGTGTCCAGGTGGAAGTAAAAGAACCCAGGGCACTCTTCGCAAAGAGTAGGGAACATTCCCAGTGTCCTGGCCAACATTCCCCTTCCCATTAACTGGTTCATGCAATTATCCAGGCTGTGTGTGGGTGATGATGTGCGATATGGCCGCCACCACACATTCAGTCACTTCACTACCAATCTAGCATTGCTTGTAAAGCACTTTCGGATACACTGTGTATGAAAAGCGCTATATAAATGCTGATTCTTCTTCTTCTTCTACAAATGCTTCCCTTGGATTTGCATGTTCCAGAAAATAAACAAGCAGGTGGATGGATTGATTCAAAGTAAACTCAGACACCACCTTCCGAAGAAACTTAGGACTGGTACGCAGAGATACCATGTCCTTCTGGAAAATAAAATAAGGCTGCGCACACATGAGCGTCTGAAACTCAGAAATCCTTCGAGCAGAAGTAACAGCAACTAAGAATAATGCTTTCCATAACAGATAGCGTAGCTCACAACTTGCGGCCAGTTCAAACAGAGGCAGGGTGAGTTTCTCTAACACAAAATTTAAGTCCCAAGCCAGGACAGGATTGCAGATTGGAGGCTTTAAGTGCAAGATGCTTCTCAAAAACTTGCAAAACTCATCAAGCTGAGCCACAGTACGTCCATCGACAGGTACATGGTAGGCAGAGATGGCAGAGCGATGTATCTTGATGGAGGAGTACTTGAGACCAGAATCTGAGAGGGAGAGCAAGTACGCAAAAATCTGATTCACCGGACAGGTGAAGGGGTCTAAGTGGTGCAAAGCCGTCCATATGGCAAAATGCTTCCACTTCATGGAATACAGGGTTTTAAATAATTGATTAGCAGTTTTTTCCTTGGGACAATTCTAAATGTACAGAAAGCATTTGTATAGGTTTTCTAGAAGTGTTATGTTCGTTGAATACAGTGAGGCACGTTCTATGCATTTTCACAATGTTTTAGAACTTTTATAAGCAAAATGCTAATCAATTTTTAGAGTTAAATAAAACCCTGGAATAGGTGGCCCTAGTGGAAGTTTTCCTAGCCACCACCAAAACATCAGTTACCTTAGGGGACACCCCAAACCTCGCAATGGCTACGTTCTCAGGAACCAAGCATGAAGATGGTGAGATGTTCGGTCCAGATGGGGCGGTTTCCAGAGATCTGACATGCGTTAGTTTTGATGGTAGGAAAAGAACTGAGAAGGCTATGGGGCCGCCAATTCTTACAGGGTTGGCTGATGTCAGTGAGTGACATCGGTGGTGGGCGGCCCCCTATGATAGACTGCTAGCTAGAAAGTTTTTGTGTAGTCCTACTGCCTGACAGCTAAATCCTACCGGTGTGGCTTGTTGCAAGAGATACCCTCGAAGTAAGATCTTCACTTCAGGAAGTACTTCATGAAGTGTCCCCAATTCTGCTTCACCTGTAGCTACATCTCACATAGTTTTCACCTGGAGGCGTGCCCACTTTTGCCTTGTGATGTCTACACATGGTGGCACTTTGCCAGCAAACGTATTGTCAAAGTGCCACTATGCATAGTGCTGTTCATGGGCTAAAACAACACAAAGTGCTTCTTTTCTATAAACAAAACTGTTTTTAAAAGAGTAACCCACCCCCTACCCACTGTGGCAATCTGCTCTCTGCCCGATCCCACCATCCAGACCCTTTTAAAGAAAATACTCCTTGGGGGAGAGGTGTAGCTAGTAGCTAACATGAGCAGACGTGCTTCAAATGGCTCCAACATCAGCTCTCCTAAAATCATTTATTTTACCATTTCTGACAGTTTTTGAGTTATAAAAGTCATATCGCTAAACAGAGAAACAGTTCTAGCACCAACTGACAAGGCTTACCAAATGTGTTGCAATGACAACACGGTGTTCTATCAATGGCAATACCTGGGTATGCCTGAAATTGTGCAATGGTACTACCCAGTGGTAGTCTGGTAGCACAATGGTGTCAACCCAGTCAGTTTTCTGGCCTCAGTGGCAGTGCCATGGCAGAGTGGCATCCCTATAGCAATTTCGTCAGGTTACCCGGACTGGCAAATGGGTAATGGTACCATAGTGGTAATACGTAATTTTTAGTCCACTTTCATGTGGGACTCTATATTGTCCTAATGCAATGGTAGTACGAAACTGTTTTCTATATACCACCAAGACTTATTTGGTACCACCGTGGTATCGGTATTTTGTAATGTCACCACAAGGGTATCACGTTAGAGGAGCAGATGGGTGCACATATAAATCCCAAGTTTACTTAGTATCACTGTGGTATCAGTCTATTTTTGAGCTGTACACTATATGCAAATCACAATAACAACCCTCAGTTAAGTTCCCAAATTGAATGGGATATCACTGCTTCACTGAAATCCATTAAAATTCCATTATCTTCCATTTTCTTCATGCAAACCCATTACTTTTCACCATTACATTTTGTATCACCCTTTTTAATGGCCAATTTTTCTTCCCATTACATTTCCATTAATTGTTGATGTTTCATGGGCGCAAACCATTAATTTACTCACCCATGCCATAAATTAACCACTACAGGTATCCATTAAGTATCTAATGTGTGTGGTACGCTCCTTAAATTTTGTATCAGGCTATTTTAGTGGCATATTTAATAACCATTGAAACTGAGCAATGAGCTTTTCATCCATGTAGAGGAGAGCAGTCTATGAGTCATTCAATCCTCCTCTCCCCAGCTAGCCTTCTGACATTCTGGGCTCACTTCCAAACCCAGAATGTCACGTCATAAGTGAAAGCTCTACTGCTGCGTTGGCAGGCCGGCAAAGTTGAACTGAAAAGTGCTCAGCTGGGCTCTTCGTTAATTTCACCTGGCAATACTGACAAAAATACAATAATAAAATAAGGCAAATAACACAAATTAGTTTTTGTAGCATTTTTAATGTGTGCTCGTCACACACCATATTTTGCCATTTGCATGCATCAGAATTTGGTTATACTCACCAGTGTTCAAAGTGAGCAGTACCCGCTCTGAATATATCTTATCAGGAGCCCTACATGGCACAGCACAATGTTGGTATCACATGTGACACAGTACAGTATCTGCATTGCATGAGGCAAAGAGCTGTGTCAGCATCACCATGGCACAACATAGTGTTAAACAGTAGTATGCCACATGGCAGTGTTGTGTCAGCATTGCCTGTGGCACAGTGATGGGCAAGCAGTGCAAGTGGCACAGCTTACTGATGACAGTGCACAGTGTGGTGTTGGCAGTGTATGTAGCACCGCACAGTATATGCATGTCATCTAGCAAAACGCGATGTCAGCATAGAATGTGGTACCATGACGGACAACAGTGCACATGACACTGTGCGGTGTTAGCAGTGCATATTGAACTGCAGAATGTCAGCCCTGCAGCTGGCACAGTGCTGTGTCAACGCTGTTTGTGACGTACTGTGGTGTCTGCACTGCATGTGGCCTAATACAAGGCTGTCACTGCACATGACCCAGCAGTGTCCGCACTTCATATTGTAGAGTACATCTTTTTTCAGTGCATGTGGCATAGGGAAGTGACAGCAGTTCTCATGACTCAGCAAAGTATCAGTAAAACATGCAGCATAGTAAAGTAACAGTACTGCATATGGCACAGCATGGTACCGGCAGAGCATGTGCAGGGACGGTGCAGTGACACCGGTGGAAGCACATGCGGTACAACCACAGCAAAATGCCATGTATAGTGCTTGCCACCAGGGTGGGTTGTCTCAGGAGCCTGCCATCTGTGCCGAGTGGAATGGGGGGGGGTGGGGTGGCCATTCCATATGCTGGGAAGAGTGGTTGCAGGTGAGATAAGCTGGAGGTACTGTAAGTGTGTTACTTGAGGACGGCTTCTACTCCCTTAAGCTGCCTTTATCTGTCCCCATGAGCTACTTTGCACATTTGCTAGACACATAGCATCCCTCAGTCAAAGCATAGTCTGTGAGTCTGGACCCCCAAACAGCCTCTCCCCCGCCCAAGCAGCACCCCCTCCCAGTACACAAAGCTGAGCAGCACTTCTCGGCTGTGGATCTTCCACTCCCTAGGCCTCTCCCGATGGGAAAAAGGGAGTGGCAGCTGCAGGGGGTAGCTTGTCTATGGGAGAGGGGTTCCTGCTGTTGGGTGGGGCACAATACAGTAAGTAGTACCTCCAACTAGCAGTGTCCAGGAGCCCTACCAAAAGAAATTGCTTGCCAGGGATCACAGGCAGGGCATGACAGGGTGCTTGTGACCCCCTTTGGACCACTTTAGTTTGCCTGCAGGAGAGAAATACATGTTTACTTTAGGCATATTCTGCCCAAACAAGTTGCCAGTAGCCTCAGTAGTCCCCATTAGCAACTTCTGTGTCCAGTAAATTCTCCCATAGCTTGAGCATCACCTGTGGCAGACTGGTGATGGCCGTGACATTGTGGTAACCATACAACATCATGTGTCCCTACACAGCAACCTGAACTGTAGGTGGCCATTGAGGGAAGCTGGGAGGGTGCAAAAGCTGAGAAAATTCCTTAGTTAGTTGGCACTCAGCTCCCCCCAGGAGGAATACTGTGGTTGCCCTGCTGGATCTCATGCCCCATTCCCATTTTTCTTTGTAGTCCCAGTTTAATTTCTTTGACTCCTCTCTCCATTACACTGAAGTCCTCACTTCTTGTTCATTACTGTAGCCTCTCGGTACATGACAATTTGCTCCCGTCAATACGCTCGCTACATATTCGCTCCTGTCAAACTCGCCCCCTCTCTTACTCGCTCCTACTCAAACTCGCTCCCGTATTAAGCAGTGAATGAAATAATTCTGCAGTAGGTGACAAAATCAGCAGCATTTAAGCAGTGAAAGAAATAATTCTGCATTACAAGCAAAATCAGTAGCACTGTAAATCTGTGTGACAAGTAGTCTGGAGCACATAATATTCCAGTTAGTTAATTCCTAAACTGCCGATGTGGACTGTGACCATCAGAGAGCTAGGACCAAAGGCAACACAAACAAAATCAGCAGCATTTAAGCAGTGAATGAAACTCGCCCCCTCTCAAACTCGCTCCGCTCCCGCTTTGACCTTGCCTTGCAGACCGAAGCAGAAATGGTTTAACTAC
Source organism: Neoceratodus forsteri (assembly GCA_016271365.2). Taxonomy (NCBI): domain Eukaryota; kingdom Metazoa; phylum Chordata; order Ceratodontiformes; family Ceratodontidae; genus Neoceratodus; species Neoceratodus forsteri. The sequence continues at coordinate 879,147,967 of CM057456.1, forward strand.
TGCAGAATTTGTTCACTACTGTATTAAGCATTTAAGCAGTGAATGAAATAATTCTGCAGCACAAGCGAAATAATTTAAGCAGCATTTAAATACAAACAAAATCAGCAGCTTCGGTAGCACTGTAATTCTGTGTGACAAGTAGTCTGTTGAAATTAATTTCTTTTTAACAAAGTTGTGCTGCAGAAAATCTTCTGACCTTGCCTTGCAGACCAAAGCACTCTAATTGATTAATCGAGTAAGCTACAGTGCAATCAATTAACTAATCACTATATAAGCTGTACTCGTTTATTTAATTAGTATTGAATTAATGTAGCCCTGCAAACAACTGCATGCTGGTTTCTTCGTGTGTCCTGACAATATGGCTTGCCATTTTCTAACGTCAGAAAGACAGAAGAAGTTTGTAGATGACTGTAATTTTATTTACGCTCATCATAAGCGTGGATTTCAAGGCAAAGCTATCTGGCAATGTGAAAAGGCTGTGAAAAAAACAAAAACATGTAACGTAAGAGTACATACAGCTAGCTACGAAGAGCCCACAATTGTGTATCGCTTCAGTCAGCATACACATTCACCGGACCCTGCATTAGTTGAAAAGGGTGAGGCAATTAACCTTGCCAGACAGCAAGCTGCACAAACACAGGACAGCACCACCTAAGTCCTAATACATGCAAAACAAAATGCTTCGTTGGCAGCCCAAGGAAAATTGGTAGACAGGAATTTGAAAAGGACAATACAGAGGGTACGCGTACATGGTGCACCACCGAATCCTAAAGACCTTACTGAGCTGGTAATACCTGAAAACTACAAAACTTACAAGCCAGACTCTGGTGATGCTACTGTAAATTTCATGCTGTATGACAGCGGCCCTTCACCTGACTGCATATTGGTATTCGGTACTGAAAGTAATTTAAGGTTTCGAGAGAAAGCAAAAACCTGGTATGCTGATGAAACTTTTAATGTTGCCCCGCTACTGTTCCATTAAACGTATGCTATCCTGGGTGAAAGGTTTGGAAATATGCATCCAGCTATTTATGCATTGCTCCCGGGAAAGAGAAGGGAAACATATGAGTGCATGCTGAAGGTATTAAAGGAAATAAATCCTAACCTAAATCCTGAGTTTGTTATGACAGGTTTTGAGAGGGCATGAATTGCAGCATTCCACAATGTGTTCCCGAATGCTAAACAAATCGGTTGCTTCTTCCACTTTACACAATGGCCCAGATATTCAAAAGGGTTGCGCCATGCGCAACAGGGTTGCGCGTGCGCAACTCCAAAAATGCGCCATTCTGCGATATTGAGAAGGGGCCAGTTGCACCACGAAAACACGCTGAGCCACAGCGCAATGGAAATGAAGGCATCGCGCGGCGAAGAGGCGGGTCCATACATAAAGTGCGCAATACGATATTTGAACACTTGCGCAATGCGCAAGAGTGGCTCAGCCGGAGGATGCGCTGTACCGGATGTGAGCCAAAATAAAAAGGCTCAAGGAGCGCGCAAGAACTCTAGCAGGCGCAAACCGGGGAGAGACAGAGAGAGAGAGACATAGACAGGAGCAGGAAGGACAGAGAGGAGACAGTGGGTCCTGGAGGACAGAGAGGCCAGTGGGGGTGCCGGTGCAGTGGAAGCAGCAGTGGGGCAGTGGGGGTAACACAGGAACAGCAGCTGGGGAGGCAGAAGCCAGGGAGATGGACAGTGTCAGCTTCCACATGGAGGCTGTAATGAGGGGATAGAGACAGCATGCTGCAGGGGGCGTGGCTGTGGAGGGCCTGTCGGCGTACGGCCGACAGGCGGTATCGCGTCCGCATCAGCTACGGCTGTACAGCTACGTCGAGATCGTGGCCCGCACCGCCTGAACAGGGCAATACTGAGACAGCTCAGTGAGCTGTGCAGTGATGTGATGCAGGCACCCTCACGGAGGAGTCATGCTCTGTCCGTGGAGACCAAGGTGACAGCCTGCATGTGCCTGCTCGCCACGGGCACCTTCCAGAGGCCGACAGGGGACACCACAGGCATTACGCAGTCGGCCACGTCACGCATCCTCACCCAATTCCTCAGCGCACTGCTGCCTCATGCTGCGGAGTACATCCATTTCCCCAGCACCGCGGCAGAGCGGACAGCAAACATGCAGGAGTTCCACAGGGTAGCACAAATGCCTGGCGTGCTAGGTGCCATAGACTGCACCCATGTGGCCATTCGCACGCCACCTGGCCCCGACGGGCAAGCATATCGGAACCGAAAGGGCTTCTCGAGTGTCAACTGCCAGGTGGTGTGTGATGCCACTGCGATCATCAATGTCTGTGCCACACACCTGGCGGAGCACATGATGCCTTCATATGGCACCAATCTGCACTGTGCCATCGATTCGAGGGTGGGAACATCCCCACGGGTCATCTAGTTGGTGAGTACACATGTATGGATTGCAAACTCTGTGCAAGGGTGGGAATGACACAGGTGCCATGGTAGTGGCACACAAGGATATGAGCAACATGGACCTGACCTAACACTGATCTCCACTATCTCCACACAGGTTACTGTGGATGCCCACTCCGTCCCTGGCTGCTCACACCATACCGGCGCCCCACGACCCCAGCGCAGCACGGTTTCAATGAGGCACATGCCGCAACACGGAACATCATAGAGCCGGTGTTCGATACTCAAGGCACGCCTCGATGCCTGGACACCTCCAGCGGAGTCTCACAGTACAGCCCCCAAAAGGCCTGTGGGATATTCCTGGCCTGTTGCATCCCTGCACAACATGGCCAAAGACCATGGGATAGCCGTACAGGTCCAAGAGGGGACAGCGATGGGGGCGCCAGTGGCGCCGGTGATATGGGTGATGAGCCCCCTTAGGACGGAGGGACCCCACTGACCTGCAGGCCCAGCTGCACTGGGACACCATTGCAGAAGAGCACCACGCCCAACACAGGTAAGTCAAGGGGACATGTGCAGGCAACACTGTCTATCGCAAACCACAGGCACACAGGGAACACACCGTGCATGAAGGTCAGGGAGTTGAAGGGTCTAGGCATACCAACACATCATCAGAGAGGGTGAGCACTCAAATGAACACACACACACACCAGGCAGCATACAGGGCAGCAGCACAGCACTGCGGAAATTACGCTATCACACAGCACCACCAACCACCCTCACCACCTGGACTGTCCACGTACGTGTGTCAGGACCTGGGCAACCTTGCACCTTGGTGTACAGTGCAATGCAGGCATCATCATCCACACGCACCTGTGGACAGCAGTTGGGAGAGTGTGCAGGTGGTCCATGTGTCAGTTTGGTGAGCAGAGCACCCAGCAGTGCACTGCCCACCATGACACACATTGCACACAGGGCAGCACCAGACAGGGCCTGCATTGGGAGACAGCTCAGTCAGGAGCACTGTCCCACGGCCACCACGGATGCGCAGTGGCCTCGCTGCGGCCAGCAGCACTGGCAGGCTGCGAGGGGCCACATCGGGTGGCGCTGAGTGCACCACCAGGGGTCCCAGTCTTGCGACCCGCGACCTTGCCCGCACAGGGTCTGCATCCCGCCAAACAAACTTGCACCAGGGGTGCTCGGGATGCCCACAGCAGAACCCGCGTCGACAGGCCTGGTGTCGCACGACGCCGAACGGAGTGGAGGCGACTGTGTGCGGTGCGTGGTACAGGGTCACCAGACAGTGTGGTCAATGCGGTCGCCACAGAGACCACTGCCTGGGTCAGCCTGTCGATGGCAGCGGTCACATCCGTCCGCATATGGACCATCTCGGCCCGGTCCGGCACACTCCTGCTATGCCGCTCCACGGACACAGTCAGTGCCTCCGCAGCTTGCCAACCCGCCCCTGCAGCTGTACCGACTCCTGCAGCAGGCGGGTGTCTGGCGTCAAAGGGTACTGTGCCCCAATGGCATCGTGACCCCCAGGGTGTGGATGGTCCTGGTGCACAGCACCCCTTGAGGGTGGCCGCTGTTTGCCAGGACCAGGTATGGGCTGATCTAGGCGGTGGACAAGTGCCACTGCCTGGCGCTCCCCCAGGCCTGGTGTGCAACTGCTGCTGCGCCCCTCCAACTGCTGAGCCCCCAGGTCCACCTGTTCCACCCTGTGCTGTCAACAGTGCCAGACACCTGCTCAGCCACCGATGCTGCCCACGGTGCTGACAGGCCCAGCCTGTGACTGTGCCAGCATGCTGGTACACAGGTGTGGAGCTGGGCGGCCAGGGGCACGTGCTGGCCTGCCATGTGCCTCGTGGGACACACCTCTCACTGGCCATTGCAGGCCTGCCATCATCAATAGTGCGGTGCGTGCCACTGCCATAGCACAACATGCTGGCACACCTGCATGCCAGACTGCTGTGACACAGGCTGTGCACCCCCTGCACCCGTATCACTGCCGGCGGAGTTGTCGGCCCAGCCGGCCTGCTGCTGCAGTGCGTGCAGGCTGCTGGCGGAGGTGGAAGGTCCCTCCTCCTGGTCCAGCAGGTCTGCCTCACTGTCAGCACCCACCACCACCGTCTCCTGCAGACGAACAGGATCTGAAACAGAAAGAGAGTACATGTGAGTGCATGTGAACAACAGCCCCCCCCACAACATCACCATGACATACCGTGCAGTGATGGGCTTCCACCTGTCTGGAATCCTCCGCCAGGAACACCCGCAATGGCACGGCTGCATGGCGCGACCAGTGTCTCCTCGGTCGGGGTCAGCTGCAACACCACTGGTGGTCCCCCACCAGTGGCAGCACGTGCCACCCTGAAGGCTGCCACCTTCTCCTTCAGCCTCCTGCGGTCAGTCCCCATCTTCTTGCGGCACTCCTGCACGGAGCGCTGGTGGCTTCCGTGCAGGTTGACGGCCAGAGCTACCCCCTTCCATGCAGCTGCACGCTGCTGAGGGGTGCCCCTCCGCCCACTCAAAAGCGGCTCATCCTCCAGGTAGGCCTGGAAGAGGGCCTTGGTCTCTGCTGTGGTGAATTCGGCCTCCTCCTCGCCCGCCCGTCCACACTCGGCCTGGTTCTTCAGTCATGCTGATCTGTATGGGTGGAAGTGGACACCTGTCACTGTGCAGTCCACAGCATTTCCCCATGAGCATAGCTGCAGGCCGGGGGCAGAGCCCCCTTTCCTCGCCGCATGGCAGATACTGATGGAAAGGGTGCCCTCTGCCCTTTCTAAGTGCCCTCATCATGCTCAGCCCCTCAACCTGTGACATCCTCCAGCACCCCTGCCCATGAGCATTGTCCTGAGCATCACACAGCATGTAACTCACCTCTCAGCTGCAACAACCAATCTGGCCACCACAACCCAGTGTCGCATTTTTATAGCGCAACACATGCAAATGAGGTGTGGCGCAACTTTAATGACATGCTAATCGCGCCACTGCGCTTTGCATAGCTGATCGACTGATTTGCATATGTCGGCTGAATATCGTATTGGCGCTTAGCGCAATAGGGAAGGTCCGCCGACATGGCGCATGTTTGTGGCTGTGTGCACACCGCATTGCGCATGCCCAGACAGGTTACGCAGGCGTCGATCGCGCTGCAGACCTGCTGAGCGCGATAGGCGATTCTGGCCATGGCCACCATTGTGCCAGTGGCGCTACAGCACTGGGCACTATATGGCACTGTGGCACTTCTGCGCGATAGTCCACTGTGGCACTGGTGCTCTGCTTAGCAGTCGCGCAGGATGCCTATACATCCCAAGGCGCTGTGCGTAGCCTTGCGTCATTGCCGTGACCTTGTGTATGCCCTCTGACCCCTGGCGCTGTGGGCATGCCATGTGTACGTCCCTATTGCGCTGTCTGGTTACAGCGCCATGTAAAGTGATGGCGCTGTGCGAACAGCCGATTGGAGCCTGGCTCTGGCTGCGCAACAACCACCACGGGGTCACAGCGCAGCGGGCGCCATTGCCTGCTGTAAAGTTGGGGCCATGGCTCGGGGAGGCGGTGTCCTGGAGCGCAGTTGAAGTGGCCAACCTGGTGGCCCTAGTGGAGCCCCACCATGAGGGACTATATGGTGAGGCCCCCACCGGACCTAGGACCCATGTGTGGCAGCAAGTGGCCACTGACCTGGTGGGGTCACTGGCGGGGCCGGTCTGCGGGCAGTGCGGCACCAATCCAGTGATCGCGGAGGGACCCGAACTGTTAACGCGCGGCTGCGTTCCCGTGCCACAGGCGGGCCTGGTGCCTAGGCCACGTGAGTGTACCATCTATTCACCTATATCCTCTGTAGGGTGTGTGTGTGCCTGGGTGGCTGTGCATCGGTGTGTCAGTGTGTGCAGCTGTGCGATGGATGGTTATGGCTGTGTGGGCAGGCAGTCTTACTGGGGCAGGGCACTCTGCTTTTGAGTCACACTGATGTTTGTCTCACCATATGTCTCCCACAGGCCGGATGGTGAGGGCGCCGGACAGGGCTGATGTGGGCTGCCAGGCCCCAGTGCACAGGCCGCCGGGCCAGCAGCAGCAGCAGCATCAGCAGCAGCAACAGCAGCAGCAGCAGCGGCAGACAGAGCTGCTGGAGGGTGTGAGTATCATTACGTCATGGATGCTATTGCATGCTGGGGGCAGGACCACCAACCATGATGGACACAACCAAATGGGAGGTCGTAGTTCCACTCAGACGAAACACTAGTGACTCCTCACACTGGAGTACAGTGTACAGTTCGGAAAACATACCTGCGTGCGGACAGGGACTGGGTGGAGACGTTCACAGGAGGGCGACATGCATGGTGCATGGATTGCATCACAAGTCCTATGCAGACAGGTTGCGGAACTGAACATGTACTCCCTGGAGAGGAGGGTGTGGGGATATGATGGGGACATACAAGTATTGTACAGGGGAACAGAGTGCAGGAAACAATATTTGTCAGCGTAAAGGATATTCCAGGACTAGAGGGCATGGGATGCAGTTGGAGGGGGCTCGTTTAAGAGGAACATGCGAAAGTGTTTCTTCACATAATGGGTGGTGGACGAGTGGAACACCCTGCAAGAGGATGTGGTGGGGGCTGACTTGGTCACGGGATATCTGTATGTGTGGGTTCGCCATGAGGGACTTCTGGAGGTCAGGGGTGAGGGGGAATGGACTTATAGGACAAGAGAGTGATCGTACAAGGCCAAATGGCCAGACTGGGTGTCCCATAGGCCCTTATCTGCCGACACTGTCTATGTATCCATGTATGTAGGCGTGACACAGGTGACCTGCATCACAGTGCAGCATCACGACACGTCTGTGTATGCATCACAGGTGGTCCAGGCATGCACTGGGCACATAGCTGTGTAACTGGCATCGCACCACGTGGCAACATCACATGACAGCCTAGTTTGTACTGTGATTGACGTGGGCAGTGTGTGTGGGCGGTGCGCAAGGCTGGTGCCGCCTGTTTGTGATGGCCTTGTGCATGTTCACTGTGGGTGGGTGCATGCCATCACATGCAGCACATTGGGTTAGATGGGTTGCAGGTTGGGTGGTGTTCAGGGTTGTGGTCAGTCTCAGCCATTGACTGTGTTCCCATTTTCCTAGGCCTTGGTGTGCTTGGCATGGAGCGTGATGTGCGGCGCTTGACCCAGGTTGTGGTCGAGAACCAGGAGGTCCTCCAAGCCCCAGCGCCAGGGGAACGGCGCGCCGACAGGAGGAGACGACGGCAAGGAGGAGCAAGAGCCTGCTGGGCCATAGCCCACCTTTCAGCTGTCTTCACCCATCCCTTTCACCCTGCCTTCCTCTCCAAGTTTTATTCCTCCCCTTGAACACCCTGCCTTTTACCCGTCCCCCAAATTGTACATAGTTTTTACTGTATTGTTCACTCTTTTTGTTTCAATATATATTTCTATTTTGGTACAACTGCTGTGTTGTGTCTGCTTTGCAACTGGCTCTGGGTGCTCCGTTGTAGGGTGTACATGCCATCTGGGCTACTATGGTCCTGGGTACATGTGTGTGTGTGTGTGTGTGTGTGTGTGTCCATGGGAGAGTATCACCAGCATAGCATTGCCTTTCTGTTGCTCTCGCCATCTGCTGCCACCCACTGCTGGGTGCACAGGGTGGGTCTGGGTGGTCTGCTTCTCGCAGCATGGGGTTGACATGTGGCAGGGGGTGCATGATGTTTCCTGCAGTGCCTGTCACTGCACATGAGCGGTGTCTTGGGGGCACGGTGCACGCTGTGCTGTGCGTACAGGGGACTGATGTGCACTGTGGTTGTCAACCCCCTGGGTGTGGCACTCTCTGCCTGCCAGTGGTTGTGCTGGGGTGTCATGGCTCTGCTATGCTTTAGTTGGCTTGTCCCCATGGGCACGTGGATCATCCGTCCCACCCCAGTGATGCTGTGCTTGGGGTGTGCCAGTGTGGTGTGGGTTCTGCAGTGAGTTCGGTGCCCATGTGGCATGGCTGGCGGTGGGCCCCAGCCTGCCTCCCTGGATGTGCAGTTCCATTGCTCTGGGGGGCTGTGCTTGCGCTATGGCAGCTCTGCACTGCTCAGCTGAGCTTCCATGGTTGCGCCATAGCGCAGCATTTTAGCTCAACCTCTCCTACCTGGTTGCGCCATGGCGCAGTATGTGCGATATTGAGACGTTGGTTGCTTGCGCAATTTGCTCTGCTCCATGTTTGAATATCGCACCTGTTGCGCATTTGCGCAACGGGTTTGTGCTTGCTCCTGCTGTTGCGCTACTTTTGAGCGCAGTTTGAATATCTGGGCCAATGTGTCTACCGCAAAATACAGTTGGAGGGTTTGGCTAACAAATATGCACAAGATGCTGAATTTGCACTAAAGTGCAAGTACTTGCCTGCTTTGTCTTTCTACACACCTCCGAACAAGTGGTGCCAAGATTTGAAGAAGTAACTGGTGAAGACCTGAATATTGTTTCACCAGAGCTTGAGCCCATTATAGATTACTTCAAGGACACTTGGGTGGGAAGAAGAAATAGAAGGGGCACCGGCTGTTCACCACCACTATTCAGTATTGAGCTGTGGAACCACTCTGCTAGTGTAAGGGACACACTGTAGCATTGTGGAAAAATTACAGTTAGTAAATCATCAATTACAGATACTTAGAAAGGAGACGAACGGAGACAAGACTGAAGGCCGAAGAATTTAATGATTATAACAATAACCACAGCAAGAGATTACAAGTGGTACATTCTTCATTCTTCAAAATAACAGTGTGTGCTGGCTTGCTTACATAGTGGTAGACAGCATCATCATTTTCTATGGTTTTCTATGATTGGTTCAAAACAAGTACAAACATCAACTTACAAGCCAACACTCCTATGGTATATGTATGAGCTCATCCTTGGTCAGCACAAGTATAGATAGTGTACATTCTATTATTATATATGGCTAGTAACAGCTGTCACTACTAGTTACCAAAGTCCAGGAGGAAGAAATAGATTTGGACTTAGGAATGTGCATACAAGCATTTTAGCCTGTCCTGATAATAATAAACACTAGATATAATCAGAAGGGTAATTTGGACTCTATCCTGTGTTTCTGTTTTGCAGACACTGTTTGCTATCACTTACATGGTCAGTACAAATATCAAAAGGCACTTTAATATTGCAACTTGTAGCTTAGTTTGTCTTGTGGCTTTACAAGTTTTATATGATTCAATTATATAGGTCAACATTTGTTACACAAACACATTATGTTTTAGACCAAAATGAGGTTTAGGCTAAAATATGGGGACAAACTTCTTTATCCCTTGTTACACACACGTGCAAAGACAAACAATGTTGTAGAAGCATTTCATCGAGGTATGCAGATCATACTCTCTATGGCTCACCCAACATTGAGGAAGTTTGTAGATGGTATCCAGGGTATACAAAAAAAAAAAAAGGATTCAGAGATAGAACAACTTATTGCTGGTAACCTACCTATAGGATCTCGCCGAGTATACAAGGACAGTGTTGACAGACTGAATTTTATTCTTGAAAAATGCGAGGATCGTACTACGGAGGGATTCCTCAGTGGTGCTGCACACTGCTTTGATTATTAATTTTGTTTTTAATTAAGTTTTAATAAAGTTTGATGCATTTATGGATTATTTTGGAGTACACGGATTTTAATATTGGACTGAATAAAGATTCCCAATCCACCGTCGCTAAAAAGGTAAGTCACTACTTCATCATTATTAAATGCTGCTGATTCCGTTTGCCTCATTTTATTTATTCACTGCTTAAAAACTGCTGATTTCGTTCACTGCTGAAAAGTAATAACGAAATTCCACCTATTGGTACTAGCTCTGTGAGTTCGTTTGCTTCTTAAATGCTCTGTGAGTTTGTTTGCTTCTTAAATGCTGAAATGTAATGCTGCTAATTTCTTTCACTGCTTAAATGCTTCATTTGTGTTTGTCTGATGGTCAAAGTCCAGTTTAGGAATTACAGTGCTGTAAGGGAGCGTACTGTCAGGAGTGGGTAATTCAAGGAGCGAAATGATGCGGGGATGTATTTTTGGGAGCGAGATATCGGGCGTATTGTCGGGAGCCAGACATCGTGTTCTGTGGCCTCCAATTAATAGTCACTCTTTCACTGTTGCACCCTCTCTAAGTCCCCCTTTTAGCCACATTCATGTTTTTTTTTTTTTTTGTGCTGCACCTCCTTTTGCCGTCATCCCCTTTGTCATTTCCAGTAGCTGAAAGTAACTTTTACAGCCACTAGCAGGCAGGGCTAGTTGACTGGAAAAGTCCACCAGCCTGACAAGATTTTCAGCAGCCCAGAACAATTCATTTCAACAATGTTGTTTTGTCATGCACATACAGTAGATTTCCTACTTTTTAGTTGTTCCTACTTTTTTTTCTGTTGGGGGCTTATTTAGGTTCCTTCTAACAAACACAGCAAAATATACAAAAAATATCAAACAGGAAAAAAACTATGGCCCAGATATTCAAAAGGTTTAGCGCCATGCGCCTTAAGGGTTCTGTCATAGGTCCAAAAATCGCCCATTCCTGCGATATTCAACGGAGGCAGTTCACGCCACTGACAACAGGTTGCGCAAAAGAGCAATGCAAATGAATGCATGCTCAACAGGAGGGGAGGAACCATGCGTAACCTCGCGGCCCGATATTCAGTCGGGTTGTGCAGAGTTGTGCATACGCAACCCCAACCTCATGCACAACCTTGAGCCAAAAAAGGATCAAGTTGAGGGCCACCCACAGGTGAGCTGCTGTATTGCAGGCGCAACACAGCAGCTGCCACCACTGGCTGGCCCCAGCTCGGTCCCTGTGCCCCCACCAGCTCGTCGCGGGCAGAGCGTAAAACAACCCCCACCCACACATCTCCCGAAGCCCGATCGCGGGCATAACCTGTATCAACCCCCCAGCCGATCGCGGGCAAATGCTATAGACCCGCCCACATCTCCCACAGCGCGGGCATCACAGTTACAGAACCCCCACATATCCTACAGCCCGATCGGCAGAACGTGTATGAACCCCCCAGTGCCTGATCGCGGGCAGAATGTAACCCCTCCCCAACCCAAATATCTCCCTGGTGGTCCAGTGGACTGTAAAGCCTGATCGCGGGCAGAATGTCACATCACAACCCCCAAACATCTCCTGGTGTCTAGTGTCCCCCCCACCCACCCACAAGCCTCCACCCGCTCCCCCGCACATCATTCACAAATCTGGACTGTCATATACGGTATGGGCTGCATGCCCATTGGCTGTAGCTCTGCACCAATAGGCATGCAGCCCTCACCGACAGTCAGTCGGCGGGCGGTGGGGCGGCAGGCGGTGGATGTAGCCCGCCGGCCGCGGGAGGAGCGGGTGGAGGCTGTGGGTGTGGGGGACACTAGACACCAGGGAGATGTTTGGGGGTTGTGATGTGACATTCTGCCCGCGATCAGGCTTTACAGTCCACTGACCACCAGGGAGATATTCGGTTGGGGGGTTAGATCCTGCCCGCGATCGGCACAGGGGGTTCATACACGCTCTGCCCACGATCGGGATGTGGGATATGCGTGGGGGTTTCATACCTGTACTGCCCGCGATCGGCTGTGGGATAGTGTGTGGGGGTTCATGTATCTGTACTGCCCGTGATCGGGCTGTGGGATATGTGTGGGGGTTCATGTACCTGTACTGCCCGCGATCGGGCTGTGGGATATGTGTGGGGGTTTCATGTAACTGTGATGCCCGCGATCGGGCTGCATTGTGCGTCGGTCCCAGACGGCTGCTGCCTGGCAGGGTGGCCAGGAGCAAGTCCTCGGGGATCGGCGCACCTACATGCAAATGGCATGCAAATGGGCCATAAATAGATGCAATGGCCCCCCTGCCTGTATAAAATTATGGCCCCATTTGCATGTCACCTTTGAATATCGGAAATTTGAGCATGGTGCAATGGTACTTGCGCCACCGCAAGTTAATGCTCAACTCTGGCAACTTGCGGTGGTAGCAAGTTCCACTGCTCATCTTGTAAGTGCTGTAGCTGGGGGGTGATATTCAAAGGAGTTGCTCAACAGCGCAACTCCTTTGAATATCACCCTGGTCACACCCCTGCGCAACTATTTTGAGCAGCGCAGGGGCTTGCGCCTCAGAATGGCGCAGTTTGAAAATCTGGGCCTATGAGTAAAAGAAAAAAAAATCACAATGAATGGGTACATTACTCTAAGTACACTGGAAGGTGTTGCACTGAAAATATGCCAGCTTGGAAACAGCAACACAAATATTAGGTCCAGTAGGAATATTCCACAGAGGAGCTAGGTTAAGCTGTGCATGTGGGGACCCTTTTCATTGTGGCACAAAACCAGAAGTGCTCAGGATGGAATGTGGTTGCACAACTCTGAGCTGTTGGAAAAGGCACGCTTCAGTGAGTAATGTGAGACCAGCTACTATAGACAGACTTCATAGCATTCTTACACCAAGCAACAAGAAATGGTCTGCAAACAGAAGAAAAAGTTGGAGCAGGCTGAGTATGTGCAAGAATCAAAAGGTAGGATTTTTTTTTTTTTATCTTTTGAACAGTAATTTGATGAAAACAGCTAGGCCAAACTGTACCTACTGAGCAAGATCTGACAGATCTGAAGAAGGGGCCCCAAAAAGTTTGAAAATAATATACAAGTAAAGGTCAGTGGCTCTTGCTCCACAATCCCAGCCATTAGCTCTGAAAAGGCCGCTACATCTCTGCAAATTCAAATCTGAGCGAGGGGGAAGGGAGTTGGGTTTATTGATTAGTGCAGTAAATTAAACTTTAAGCTATGGAGGAAAGCTTTGAGGGGTCTGTACTATAGCCTCTGAATTCAAACCTGAAATGAAGTAAGGGAGAAGAAAGGACTTAGATCTTTGAGGCGCTGCTGTTCTATTAAAATTCAAACTTGAAGAAGGGAGTTGGATTTAATTACTGCAGTACTGGAATTAAACTTTGAGCTATGAATCTGTAGATCTATCTTCCCATTTAATAGCAGTGATGTGTGGGCTACAAGAGTTCACTACATAGCTTGGGGTTTGGGGGATTGAAGGGAGACGGGGGTTAAATGGTGCTAGGGAGGGTTGCATATAGCCTGTAGTTGCTGAAGGGGAAAGAGGGCCAAGGGAGCCTGTAGGTGCCAGTGGGGAGGAAGGCCAAGGGAGCCAGTAACTGCTGGGGTGGGGGGGGCCTCTCATCACCAACTTGACCCATGCATCTGGGCAAATGATTGGCTCACAGTCTACAGGACATGGTCACACTATGGATAAGGCTGTAAGTTTTTCATGCAGTGCACAGATTTCATGATTACCATGAAAACCAGGCGTCTCCATAAAATATTACATAAGTCCTAACTTGTCATGTTTGTTAACTAATATGCTTGTTGCAGATAAAAAACAAGGTTATTTCTCTGTCCTGCAGCCTTGCTTCATGGAGCCACTTAACCGCCTGTTGCTGTAAGGGTGGGTGGTGTTCATCCACGTCCCGTTCTGCTACTGACTGTGCTCAAAAAGGAATGCAGCCTTGCATCGTGGAGCCGCTCAACCTCCGATTGCTGGAAGGGCGTGGGGTGTTGCTCCAAGTCCCATTTGGCTGCCAGCTGTGCTAAAAAAGGAATACAGTCTTGCATCGTGGAGCCACTCAGCCTCCAGTTGCTGGATGGATGGGAGCACAGGCATCAGGTTCCTGTAAGGGTTGGGGCTGTTCTCCAAGTCCTGTTTAGCTGCCGACTGTGCTAAAATACGAATGCAGTCCAAATATTTGCTGTCTGACATCTGTCCTAGATGGGAAAGGGGCTAATTTGCTCCATGCACTGATTGGCTGACAACTGTGCATAAAATCAAAGGCAGACTTGCTTCTGTGAAAATTATCATTTTTCCCCATGCACTTGTCGTGAAAATGGTGATTTTTAGCTTGAAAAACATACAGCCACTATGGACGTGCTCAGCACTCTGTGCTGCATAGGACCTTGCACCTTTTGCACTAAGCTGCAAACCTGGAGACCAGGGTTTGAATCCCACAGCCCTTTGTTACATACTGTGTAACCTTGTGCAAGTCACTTAATTTCCCTTTGCTCTTAGCTCACCCCTGAAAACAAGCTTTGGTTTAGTGTGCTTTTCCTGATTAATCAGGTTCTCCTTCCCTTTCCCCATTTCATTAAAGCTAAACCATTAGCCCATCAGAAGCTTCACTAACCCACCTGGGCTACTATTCTGAAATACTGGCCACCTGGCCATCCAGCGCACTAAGAGGATTTAGCTGAGCCCCTTCCCAAATGCCTTCTTTTCTTTCCTGTATTATTTGATTTCCTTTCTCTGTGTGTCTTTTTTTCCTACTTTGACCCAACTGTACCTTTAATTCTAAATTCACCCTTTTCCTTACTTCTGTGCTGTTCTATACCTGTTGCATTTCTCAGCTCTCTGTTTCTGCTCTTTCTATGGTATTTTCTCCATATTAACCTGATTTTATTTTATAAGCCTGACAGGACACAAACAGTCCTTCCTCATCAGATAAGCATCATCTATCTTTAACTTGCTCTTTCCACTCTATTTACTCTCTAAGAACTGCAGATCTTTTGTGACCCTTTTTTTGTATTTTATTTTACAGGGTCCCGTGTACATCAATCCTTAAAGACCTGCCTCTAGCTCCCTATTTCTCAGGTAATAGACTCAGATTCTACCTATACATGGGTTGGCTGTAATGCTTTGGCCGTGCCCACTACAGTGTGTATCAGTTGGGCATGTGGGAGGGAGCTGAGAGCGAAAGCGTGTGTGTGAGAGAGAGAGAGAGAGAGTGTGTGTGTGTGTGCGTGTGGCAGAGACCTTGGAGGGAGAGGGTTAGTACTGTGGCTGTTAAGGAAACAGGGTCGTTTTTAGGGACAATGGAGGTCAGGATATTGGTGGCCATCATGGAGGGAGGGAGGGTGCTGTCTGGGGCAGTGGAGGAAGGTGGCTAGTTTAGGGTACTTTGGAGGGTGGGGCCTAGTGTCTGGGTAACTGTCTTGTGTTGTGTTGTGGAGGAAGGGGGCTAGTGTTGAAGCACGGTGGGAGGGAGACTACTGTCCAAAGCTGTGGAGTGAGGGGCATTTGAATTGGGGCTGTGGAGGGAAGAAGCTAGTATGGTGGGGGCCATTGGATGGAGGTGGTCCGGTGTAGGGTGCTTTGGACAGAGGTGGCCTGACATTGGGTTCTGTTGATGGAGGTGGGCTGGTGAAGAGTGCTGTAGACAGATGTCACAAAATGTCTGAGCATGGGGGTGTGGTCAGCAGACTGGGAAGTGGAAGTGATCAGCTGGCCAGTAGTTCAGCCAGAGTTACAGTCCCTACAGGACAGCATTAACATTTCTAATTTTGACAAGGAGGGACTATCACTGCAGCAGAGTAATGGGCTATTAAGCCCAAAAATCTGACACCTTTACTTTAACAGACATGTGTTGTATGGTCATAATAAGCTACAAAATACACCACTGTGCATCTAAAACCCAAGAGCTCTTAACTGTTTCCACCAGAAAAACAACTCAAATTATCCAACAAAACTTAAGGGTTCCTTCTATTTGTTGCTGTGTGTTATTTATTATGGGCGCTCCTGATTGTTATGCTTTTTCCCTGCAGTCAATCCTATAGAGCACCAGGGGCTAACTAATCAGCCAATGCACAAGTCTACAGAATGTGGTGCTTGCTGCTTTCATGCTCCTCTCAGGGAGTCCACTGATTTCCCACAGCCTACCTCCCACGGCTACTTTTAAGCCCATTTTGGGCACTGGCCTTTAGCCGCAGTGCGGCTTTTCCATTGTGGCCCCATCTTTTTTTTTTTTTTTTAGACTATTTTTGCATTCCGGATGCCCAGGGCATCCTACCAGAATACCCACTCAACTCTGCCTTCTACTTGTAGCCTGCCTCCCCCCCCCCCACACACACACACAATCTCTCATCTGATCCATGGCAAGTCCAGCTCCCAAGATCACTCCCCAGGGAAGGCTTACCCACCCTTGGTGGCCTGAAATTGAATTAGAGGGACCTACCATGAGATCAGGTTGCCCATGGGAGATCATGATGCATGTGGGTCTGACGGCGGGATACTGACAGATCTCCAGGGTCTCCATTTCCGCTGGTCACCAGAGGGTTTTTCCTACATGGTTGCCCCTCAGAGTTACAAATGTGCAATTGCGTCCAATGGCACTACATACCAACGTACACTGGAATTCTGCCCCTTGCAGCTGCAATGCTGCTTGTTCCTGTTCCTTGCACTGCTCCTGACCATCGTCAGGAGCTGCCCAAGAGCAGTGTGTTCCCTGGATCCCTCCCCGGGAAGGGAGAGCAGTCCTCCGGATGCTTGATCCCTTCCCTCCCCTGTCGACCCCGACTGCCTGAGCTCGCTCCTGAACCTGGGTCACCGATGTGGCATCCATACCTCAACCCCTTACTGCCACCGGGCCAGCCTTGTGGCCCCCATCTTGTGCTATTTTTCTCCCAGTTCCTTCCTACCAAGCCCCTCGGGAAACTTGCATTCAGCTTCCATGCAGCTTAGTTAGTGTTTTTTGCCACTTCCTGCTGGCTTCCCTCCAGACCCTCACAGCAAGCCACTTGGTGGTCTTCACAAAGACACTGTGTGACTGATCGGTAGAGTGAGGCATATTTACCCTAGCCCCCTCCGCCTACCAAAAATTCCCATCTTTTTTTCCCCACCCACATGTTGCAGGCCACAGTCTGAACTCTGTGTGGGCTGAGACTTGAAAGTACCTGCCGGCACTGTCACTGTAGCAAACTAGCATTAAACTAATGGCTGCATAGCCACAGCATTTCTGATTGGCAGTTTTCTGACCAACCTGCCTGACTGCTTCATACAGTCAGAGCCCACAGACCCCTCCCCCGGCTAGATGCCAGGGCAATGTTAAATGCAATTAAAAATCACCATTTACCACCAGTGTCCCCTTTTTTAAATAATATAGAGGCCACTAGCCCAAATGCATCCCCAGCTGCCCATCTGGACTACTACTTAAATTTACTGGCTACCTGCAGATCACCTAGGGGCGCTAAGGGGGGTTATGCTGAGCCCCAAATATCACTTTATTCTATGTTCTTAGTTGTCTGCATTTTTTCTCTCTCTGTAGTTTCCTTACTTTGACCTAGTTTATCTTTTCCTCTAAACTCCCCTTCCTTTACTCCTATGCTGTACTGTATCCATTTGGTATCTCTCTACTCTCGCTACTATAAGTTCCCCATACTGATCTATTTTTCCCTTTATTTCTACAGGTCTGGCAAAACTGTATACCAATCAGATAAGTATCTTTGTTTAATTCTAACACCCTAATCTCTCCTCTAGTACTTCCGACCCTTTGTGTCCCCTTAACTTTCTCTGTTCTTCCCTTTCATGTCTTACCAGAATACCCCAAACCAAGGGCACCCCAACTCTGGACTCCCCAACTCTGACAGAGCAGGTAAGTCCTAGTTACTTAACTGCTTTAGAATCCTAGAAATCTGGTGACAGAAAAGGACCATTTTGGCCAATCAAGTCTGCCCTTACCCCCAACTCATCTCCTTTGTCAAGAGGCACCCCACTCCTACGACTGGTCAACTCCTGGTGTCTGTCCCATGCCCTCTTAAATCCTTTCACCATTTTTGGCCCCACCACCTATGATCCCTAGTAATAGCGCTTACATTCCTTGTAAATAAGCTTCCTACTCTAATTTTACTAGTCTCCAGCAGGTACAGATCTAGTTCCCTCCACCTCTCCTCGTTAGGGTTACCACCTTTTAAGAAGCCCAAAGTGGGACATTTGTTACTGAAACATGATTTTTCGCAGGACAGTATGTAACCTCAACCAACACAACAGATTTTTTCTCTAAATAATCAGAATTAAGACTAAGTGTTGCAGTTTTTTTGGATGTTCCCTAGTGTTTCTAATCATTTTAAGGTATTTTAGTTAAGGTACTATAGTTTTTGCCACATTTAGAGGAAAGTCTGAAAATATTCTTTTGTACTATAATGTCAAGACATTTAGTATTTTTCATGTTTTTTCGCAGGACACAGCTGCCCAAATCAGGACTGTCCTGCGAAAGTAGGGACAGGTGGTAACCCTACTCCTCGTAGGGCTTCCTATGCATCGCGTGCACCATCTTGGCTGCCCTTCTCTGAACTCTTTCAATCCTGCCTATGTCCTTGCATAGGGGAGGCCTCCAGAACTAAACCCCATACTCCAGGTGAAGTCTCACCATGGATTTATAAAGGGGCATCAGCACCTCCCTATTTCTGTTTTATACCCTTCCTTATGCACACCAGCATTCTATTCACTTTGGCCACCACTGTGCTGCATTGGTTCCCCACCTTAAGGTTATCTGAAATTATAATTCCCATAGCTCTCTTCTGCTCTTTCCTTAACCCCCCCCCCCCCGTGTGTAAATGGTTTGCAGGTTATTATACCACATGTGCATTACTGTACACTTCTTGGCATTGAATTTCAGCTGCCAAGTTTCCAACCACCCCTCCAGAATCTTTAGGCCCTCTCTCATTGCCTCCCCCCCAGGGTGTCCACCCTATTGCAGATCTTCGTATCATCTACAAATAGGCACACCTTCCCCTGCAGTCCCTCTGCTATATCATTGCTATAGATATTAAAAAAGGATGGGTCCCAGCACCGACCACTGGGGCACACCACTCGTCACCCCTTCCACCCTGGAATGCATCCCATTTACCACCACCCTCTGGCTTCAGTCCTTCAACCAGTTCTCCACCCACCTTGTTATTTTCTGTCCCATCCCTAAGCCTTCCAGCTCATTTCCCAGCCTTCTATGCAGCAAGGTGTCAAAGGCCTTGCTGAAATCCAGGAAGGCCACATACACCCCCCCCAAAAATCCACCTCTCTGGTTACTTAGTTGAAAAACTCAATTAGGTTCATCTGGCACAACCTTCTTCCCATAAAACCAGGCTGCCTTGGGTCCTGGAGGCAGTATATCACAGTGGGTTAAGGCTCTGAGCTGCGGATCTGGAGACCTGGGTTTGAATCCCACAGCTGCCTAGGTGCATACTGTGTGATCCTGGGCAAGTCACTTAACTTCCTTGTGCTCCTAGGTCGCATCTGGAAACAAGCTTCAGCTTAGTGTGCTACTCCTGCGTTAAACAGTGTTCCCTTCCCCTGTAGACCATTGACAATCAGGTGTGCCACTATTCTTTCCTTCAGTAGTATTTCCATAACTTTTCCCCACTGTTGAGGTCAGGCTGACCAGTATGTAGTTCCCTGCATCCTCCCTGTTAACACTTTTGTATAGAGAGGGACCACATCAGTCCTCCTCCAATCCCTGGGCACGTCACCTGTTTACAATGACAGGTTGAACAGGGTAGTTAGGCCCTGCTAACACCTCCCTTAGCTCCCTCAGTATCCTGGGGTGCACCCTATCTGGCCCCATAGCCTTATTGCTGCCAGTTCCATGAGGATCCTTTATTTTGCAAAGGGACCTGTGTCCATTTCTGTGATTTCCCTATCCTTATTACTGGCCTATTTCCTGCCCCCTCCTTTGTAAAAGTCGAACAGAAGTATTTGTTCAGTATTTCTTCTTTTTGGTGGTCATCATCCTTTACCCTCCCTCCCTCCGTCCTCCCCTTTCAGACTCACAATCCCTCCTGTTGCCTTCCTTTTCTCACTGATGTACCTGCATGTAAAAGGTTTTGTCCTTCCTTACCACTGCACCAACTGTCTGGCATGTTCCAGGGGTCCCACACAAGTGTGGGTCTGGTCCCAATGTGCCCTTTGCGCATGGAGCCATTTTGGTTTACCTGCTGTTTACTGTAGTGTAGCAGGATTGTGGTGAACTGGTTTTGCTTGATTCTGCAGTGACAACTTCATTTGCAGCAGGTCCAGGAGTCCTCTGTGGCTGGCTTTGGTACGGTGGGAGATTGTGTCCTACAGTGCATGTTAAGAGTTTATATAAGCTCTCATCTTTTGTTTACTGGCCCCAATGCACTCCCTGGGCTAAGTTCTGTCACTCAGAACTGAACTTAGCCCCTGGAGAAAAGCAGAAGTGGAAAACATCTGATCAGAGATTGTGGAAGCTCGAACATGCAATGCGGGCTATTGCAGCTTCAATTGCTGCCTGTTGCTCTGAGGCCAGCTGCAGGGAGATATGGGAATGATTGTGGCTGGGGATGTTGGCCTAGAGATAGTCACATTTGGCCTGCTACGGTCTGCTATACTGCAATGGATGGTGGTTGGAAATTCCAAATCAAGGGGGGAAATTTAGAGGAAACGTTAGGAAGTACTTCTTTACTGAGAGGGTGGTGGACAACTGGAATGGGCTGCTGAGGGAAGTGATGGGGAGAGGATGGTTAGAGGGTTCAAGAGGGCATGGGATAAGCAGAGAGGGCAATTGGCACGGGGGGGGGGACTACAGAAAGGCCTAGTGGATACAGGCAAACTGGGCAGACAAGATGGGCCTGCAGCCTTTTCTGCTGTCACAAACCTATGTTCCCATGTATTCTACGGGCAGATTGGGAAAAGGGAAGGGGATCCATTACACCACCAGGGAAGCACATATTGTGCCTGGGCAAAGTTTTTGGGTGGGTTAGGGTGATGCCTCGCTCTGTAGCGGCCCCTGGTGGAGACCGGGGACACTACAAGATGTGGCGTTATGACAGGGGTGCCAGAAAAACACAGAAAATGGCGTCTGAGTGACCGGATGATGGCTGCCTGGACCTCCGCCTCCATGGAGCCCCTGGAGAGCCAGGACCGATCTCAGCAGCACCCAGGGCCAAGAAAAGGAATGCCAGAAGGGAATCCCCCCCCCAGAAGGAGGGAACCTGCCTGACGATGGCTTACGTTGGGCTACCCTGGGCCGGCTGCAATATGAGACCAAGAAGCTGGCGCCGGGGTGGGTTCAGAGTGGAGAACAGGGAGCTCCTTGGCAGAAGGCCTGAAGGAGAGGCCGATCGGATGTGGGGGTAAATAAATAATGTAGAAAAATAAATCTGAGAGTTCTGAATCACATTTTAAGGGACTTGCTTAGTACACTATACAGAAAAAACTCTATTTTTTCCCAAAAATTCCTTGCTGTTTTCTTCTCCCCACCCTATCCCTACATGCATATAATTGTTGGTGATCCTATTTATCAACCAGTTTACGGTATCTTCAAAACGCCGTAATAACCCGAAAACCCGTTATTACATCGCTTGCCAAACTTTGCTTACCCAACACTGCCAATCTTTCCCAGTGCCACAGCTGATAAGCTCCTTGCATCCATGTGGGCAGTCTATACATTTAAAAAAATATGGTGGCTTTGTTTCCAAAGGAACCGCAGTAATCGCCAGCACGCCCACCTGCCCAAACTAATTGTTTGCCTGGGACCATGTTGGGAAGGAAGTCATATTTTTGTTTCACTATCTATCCAGTTGATCCTGCTGTTACAAGACAAAAAAAATCTATCTGGTTGCTCCTACTGTAGTTGCGCTTCGATCAGGGCTTTGGTCCAACCGAGTGTGATCTCCAGGTGTAACTGCCTCGTGGTCAACGGTCCCATTTAAAAAAAAAAAAAAAAAAAAAAATGTCCTTACTGGACATGGGAGAGTGTGTGTGTGTCAGCTTTAGCTAATGTTGGCGTTCACTCCCTGTATCCACAATATATTAAAAAAAAAAGATAGGCAAGTGTGCGTTTACGTTTTTTTTTTTTGTTTGTTTTTTTTTTAAACACACCCTCGTGAGTGATGACTTCATAAACCTCTCAAATTTCACTCTCAAGGCTTATGGGTCATCATACACCTCGGATGTGTGAAAAAAAATATATATATATATAAAACACACTTGCCTATCCATTGCTCTCTATATAGTCATTGCAAAGAACTTCATTAATGCATTAGTTAGGGTTGCAGCAACAAAAGTATGGAAATGCGGCATTAGGGTTTCCAACCCCCCCCCCATGCTGCAGGCATCAACAGGCATGAGGTATGCCTTGTGATTTGTCAACCCTAATGCTGAATCCAGCCCACGAGTAAGTAAGTGGAGATGGGCACAGTATATGAGAATGGGATGAGCATTAGGGTTGACAACCGCAAGGCACATCCCATGCCTGTTGATGCCTGCAGGATGGGGGTTGGGTATCAGGGTTGGAAATTGTAACACCACATTTCCCTACTTTTGTCACTGCAACCCTAACTGATTCATTAACAAAGCTTCTTGCAATAAATTTCCTGACTTTTTGAGATAGTATAGTTGTATCCTTATTTGCCTGTGGGCGTGCAAGGCCCTTCGGGCCCTGTGCTCCCATCCCCCTCCTTAATGGTTTCCTTATTTGAGTGTGAGAGCACAGGGCCTGCTCCCATCTATACATAATTTTTGGGCCAGCACTCCCATACCTCCTTAGATGCATATGTGTATGTCGGATATACATAACTATGCAATTGTTACATATTTTGACCCCAGATTGTCAACATACACTTCTTATGCCACTACCTCATAAACAATGGAGGTGAAAATTTGCAAATCATGACCGAAAGGTCATTTTGCCAACTGACCAGAAACTGTCTTTTGGTCTGGATTTGCATAATTCTACCAACATTGTTCATCAGATAGGGTCTCAAAAATGCCATACTGAAAATTTGGTATAAAAATATTCAAAAATGGCAAAGCTATGCATCAAAGTTAATGAAACCTGTAGAAAAAAAACTAAGACTCAAATCCTTTTTTAGGAGCAAAACTCCTTTTTCGCAAGATCGAAAAAGGGTTCACAAAAAAGGATACAATCTCGAAAAAAAATGTTAAAAAAAACTAAGCCCAAAAGCCTTTTTCACAAGATAGGATCCTTTTTCACGAGAATGAAAAAAGATTCACGAAAAAGGATCCTATCTCACGAAAAAGAATTATAAAACCAAGTTCCAAATCCTTTTTTGTGGGACAGGATCTTTTTTCGCAAGAACTAAAAAGGACTTACATAACAGGAATTAGCGAGTCATGAATCAGGATTTAAAATGCTAAAATAAAAAAATAAAAAAAAAGACTTCCACTGTCATTTTTCCACCAGATAACTTCAGAATCCACCTAACGGAGTCCCGATGACCAAGATACACATATTGGTGTCTCTGGATGAGTTTATTTTTGTGGGTTTTAAATTTTTTTTTAAATAGATGAGATGGCAGCTCATGAAAAAGGATTGGCCCCTCACAAAAAAGAATCCTTTTTCATGAGACCAAATTCCTTTTTCCTTCCAGGATGCTATCCTTGGGAGTGAAATTCCCATTGAAAATGATGGTAACTTAAAAATTGAATAACTCTGGAACGAAGTAATACTTTCTCACCCAACAAGCCAAAGGCAGCTCTGTGACCCAAGCTCTTTCTACCATAGAAATTTCACACCAAAATTCCACACTGTCTGGGCGCAATCTGCACATCCAACCGGAATGAAACTGGCATGTCAAGAGATCTACCCTACAAAACAGTGCATGTCAAATTTTGTGCACATCCATTGAACGGTTGCAAAGTTATTAAAGTGCAAAATCTGAGGTTTAACATTAAAGTGCCTACTCAACCCTAACTATAGGGGCATGACCACGCTCCTATAATATAGATTTTTCCTTGCTCCCACCCACCAAACCAGATCCCATAAAATACTGACCTCAGCTATTGAAGTTGCCATGTTGTGGCATTGAACGTGATAATGGCTTCAATTTGAATGCATGGGACCAAAGACTCCAGCAATTCATTTTCGTTCTCTCCACTCTCTGATCTTTGACCAACTATATTTTTTTAAATACAAGTCATGCTCCCTTGTGTGACCTCTCTCTCCCCTAGATCCAAGACTAGTAAGTTTATTTGCTCCACTCGCCCCATCCCTTTTCCTCCCATATCAGATCCCCAACTGAGTATCTTTTTTAAAACATCTGTTAGTGATTGGAAAAATATGGAACTAGAAACTCCTGGAGGTGATATTTGTTTTGTTCACAAACACACTGTTGATTTTTTAAGAAAAACTTTACATCCTGCTTTCTCCCTTCCCCTCCAATCTAGGCCCAGAACTGTTTTTTATTATTCTTATTCATCTTATTCTTCACCCTAACTCCAAATCACAAAGGCTCCTGGAGGCTGTATTATTTTCATTATAACCACTACTGCTATATATAGTAATTTAATTTACCATTCTGCTCTGCCCTCTACCCTATGAACCAGGACCACTACATTTTTTTTTACCATCCAGATTCTTCCTATTCACTCACTCCTTCCCTCCGAGACCTGTCCTCAATCCATGACAAGTGAATTTTTTAATCAACAATTATTCCCACTTGCTTCCCTCCCCTTAATCCTGCATTTTTTAGCATCAAAACTCCATCTTGCTTTATTCCTGCCTCCAGCATGTGAGCTGGACAAAGACTGGACCAGAACATTATTTTTCCAAACACAGCCCCACCCCCAACCTAATAAAAGTAAATATTTTTCACAGAATTCTACTACTGATCCCTACAAATTTTTTTTTTACAAATGTTTCCCTCTCACTCACTCACTCCCCCATCACAGAGCAGTACATTTCCTCAAACTCGACCCTCACCCCAAGCAACTGGTACTTTTTGTTTAAAACAAACATCTTTGGCTGCTGCTGCTACTTACACTGTCTGAGACGGATTCACAAAGTGGTATCCAACCATGCCCAAATAATGGCACAGGGATATAGGCACTCGCGTGGTTCAGAGAGTGCCAGCACCGCTCACACAATGCCCAAATGAATGCTATGGTAAAGGCAGGAATCCATTTCCCCCACACTCATAAATACTGCAGCTTTCAGAAAATTTAAAAAAGATCATATAAATTATTGAGATGAGAGGTACAGAAAAGACATCCCCACAATAAACTGCCCCACCTCTGATCAATACAGTGCCCCCCTCCTCACTGTAAATCTAATTTTTTTCATCAATAAAGAGTAAAGTGTCTTTGACTTCACTTGCCCAGGACTGGGTCAGTATGACAGACGTGTGACCAGATTAATCTATTCTTTTCTTTTGTTAGTGTAATTATTTTTCTACGTTCTTGCTGTTTGGAATGGGCAGCAAAATGGCTCCAAGGTCACATGTCCCAGCAGATCATATGACAAACACTGGCCAACAAACAAACAACAACTGTGAGGTGCCAAGTCTCCCATGAGGTCATCTAGCAACAGACCCTGGTAGATGTGAGGGTGCTATTTCTGGCATGGAGACACCCAGCAAGAAGGTTGGAAATATGGGTGTAAAACTCTGCTAGGTGAGAATAAGAAGCAGCTAATGATATCACACACAGACGCGTGCGCGGGGAACACTGGAGGGAACTGACACGCGAGGGAGAGGTCACACCCCTACACCGCTACAGCTCTGAGCCCATAAAATGGAAAGTTGGACACCTCTCTCTCTGACCTTCGCAGCCTACGAAGAGGACCAGACTCTCTGAGTAAGTGTTACAGAGAACGGAGATTCCTGCTTCTATAGTTAGCCTATCTGTGTGAGGGAAGGAAAGACTTAGTGGAAGTCCTTTCAGGTTAGTGGGCAGGTAGACATAGACTATACAGAGACTAGATTTTGAGACTCTTCTAACAAGTCATCTGTCTGTGTAACAGAAATTATTCTCCTTTCCCAGTAAACATGTAAATCTTTTGTCTTGCTGTAACATATCCTGTTTATTTGTTAATACCGGGAGTATTTAATAATAAAGAATCTGTTTTTATAGAACCAGTGACATGCCTCATTATTGAAAAGGTAATTTAATATTTCTGCTGGCAAACTGAGAATTCTCTGTTTACAGTACCACCTGAGGTGCACTCTACCAAATATTAGTGTGCCTGACCTTCCTAGCCCTGAGCAGAGCAAAGGTATTTCCTTGATCTAATCAGGTAGTGGCAGAAAGTGACTCAGAGATACCCCAAAAAACTGCCCTGTAAGCTGGTACAGTCCAAGGAGCAGTTTGTCACAGTCAGTGACAGTCTTCTACAAAGCAGCTTGCTGAATTTATGAAAGGGCCTTTCTCTGTTCTGCTATTAAATTAGGGTACTGATGTGGGATGCTAATGTGCTAGATTAGGGTAACACTGTATTAAGCTATGCTGCTGGTATAGAAAACAGGACCAATACAGTAAGTTAGGTTTCAGGAGCAAGTTATTTGGGTGAAACAAAGTACCCACCTTCAGTTTGGGCAGACTAAAATGGAGGAAAGAAAAAGGAACAGTATGAGGAGGATCGCACCGGGGAGTGGAGGGGCATGTATAAGGGTGGCTGGAGGCAGTGGAATGGTGGATGGGAGGGACAGCATCAGGGAGTGAGGGTGGCAGGCACAGGGAGGGCAGTGGGATGCAATGGATGTAAGCCGGCAGTTTGGAGGAGTATACTTTTGCAACTAGGAGGGTGTCCCATTTGTTACAGGCTGAGGAGGCTGAAGGAAGTACAGGGACTATGGAGGATGCTGGAAAGGGTGGGAGGGGGGTAGGGGTAGGACTGACCCCAGAGAGGAACAGCTAGTGCGATTAGAGGAGGAACAACAGGGCTGGATCTGGTGAGAATGTAGGGAGGGGATAAGGAGGGCGGAGGGGCAGAGAATGGAGAGAAGGCTCAGGGCAGGGAGAAGGGGTGATGGGCACCACTGAAGGGGGAACAGGAAACAGATTTGTAGTGTTGACCTCAGAAGTGGAAGAGAAGGTATCAGAGTTCTGTGGGGGGGGATGGGCAGGAGAAGGGAGGTAAGTGTCCAGGGTCAGGAGTCAGACTGAGATAGGGAGTAAGGGAGAGGGGTGACATCGGGGAGGTATCAGGTGGGAGGATGTGAGAGTCCCAAATGGAAAGGACAGAGTTAATGAGGAGCAGGGCGGCATGGACTCTGGAGATGAGGATATAGATAACAGCAGGAGGGATGATACGAGGTGAGAAGAAAGGGGGGTGGTAGTGCTGGGGGATTCTATACTGTAAGGAGTCAGATGGGGAAGCAGAGGAGAAAGGCACAGTCATATTTGGGTAGAGGCTATTCCAGGGTTGACCGCAGAAAGGGTGGGGCAGGCAATTCTCAAATGTGAACGAAGGGGGAAGAGGAAACCTCATGTAGTGGTGCACATTGGTACAAATAACTTGACAGGGGAGCCACTAGAGGTAGTAAAGGGGAGGTTTGAGGATTTGGGAAAGCAGTGTGAGGAGGTTGGGGGTCAGTGGCATTCTCGGAGGTACTCCCAGTTGCCTGTGTGAGTACAGCGAGGAAGAAAGGGATACAGGAGTTCAGTGAGCGGCTGAGGGATTGGTGCAGGACCAAGAAGTATGGACTGGTGGCAGACTGGGGTAATGTATGGAGCAATAGTGATCTATATGCAGGAGACAGGTTACACTTGAGTATGAGAGGGAAAGAGAGTACTAAAACAGGTTAGAAGGGTATATATCTGTAACCCCCCTGCAATTGGGGGTTCCCAAAAGACTTCCAGGAGCTTGCTTGAATGCTCCAAGCCTGAATGGTGTTTGGCGTTTAAGCCATTTATCAGTGAGTGTTTTTAGAGCCTCTGGTACTGTCTCTTTTAAGAGCTGTCTGCTTGCAGACATAATTAGTTTGTATGGGGGACTGTGTGTTTCTTTGATTGAGTACCACTCAAGCTGCTGCCAATTCACTCCATTTTTGCAGTCACTAGGAGTGCAAAGGGAACCTATCTGAAAGATGTAACTGTTTGCCAGAAACCATTTACAGTAATAATGAAATTACAGTTTGTCTAACCTGCTTTCTTTTGCAGTCAGAACTGTGTCTGCCTAGTTCCCCATTCTGGTTTTGAACTGCTGAACTGGACCAATCAGTGTGGGTAAGCTAGCTCTAAAATGGTGCCTTGGGCGAATCAGAACTTGGACTCATAATCTGAGCCAGCCACAAGAGGATTGTATGGGCAGTGACTCTGGGAGATGTAGTTTAGACTTTGGCGCCTTTGGACCAACAAGAGCAGTCTATTGTGGTGACAGCCAATCCAGTCAAGAACTGGGAGGAACTCAAAGGAAGTGCCAGTTTTGTCTGTTGGAGTTTCAGTTGAGCTCTGGCAGTGAAGAAGGAAGGAGCCCTGTGCTTTTCAGTGTGCAGTTTTAGTCGGGAAGCGTGTGTAAGGCCCAGAGTTCGGTCTGCAGCTTGTGTAACTGCTTGTTAGGACTGAATCCGTCCTGTGAAGAGAATCAAAGGATATCTGAAGAGTAGAAACCAGGCTCACCCTGTAGAAGACTGGAGAAATTGCTGAATTGCACTCGGTCTGTCAGGAACTGAATCTGCTGTGTGTTCTCCCGGGTATTGTGCAGTAATTGCGATCGGGATAGAGAAGCAGCCTGCCTGGTATAGTACTTTCTGTTTTACCATATAAATGTGTGAAGAGGCTTGTGTACCTCAAGTGAATCCTGCTGCCATTAAAGGACTTTTGCCTGTTACTGTTCACCATATAAATGTGTGAGGAGGCTTGGTTAGCTCAAGTGAATCCTGCTGCCATTAAAGGACTTTTGCCTGTTGCAGTTTGCCATATAAATGTGTGAGAGTCTCGTGGGCTCAAGAGTAGCCCTGCTGACATTGAAGGACCCTATCTTGTTTGGAGGTCGTGAGTACTAATTCAGGGTCGTCCCTGTTGAATTGCCACATTGAATCCAAATGGAATCACTGTACTGCTGACTGTTTAAACTAATTTTCTTTTCTCTGTGGGAAGGGCCCTACCAGCTGCCACGGTTTGGACTAGCCACTAGGGCTTGGGTACCCAAGGACAGTAACTGATAGGGATAGACCTGTGCACAGAGCCATAGGTAGATGAGTAAAGTGATAAGCTAATTAACCTGATTTCCCCCTGTCCTTGTTATATTCCCCCTTAATAAATCCGAGCTGCTTGTTTCAGCAAAGTTATACTGCCTGAGGTATTTGTCTATGTTAAAGTATTGTACTGTGATTGTTGCACTGTATCTTATTTTACAGGAGGTCCCAGTGCCTGAACCAGCCCTGGGGTAAGTGTATACTGTGAAGGTAATTCTGATATATTGTGTGGGCCACTAGTGGGAAGAAAGGGGTTGCAGTGTCCCAGGGCTGTGACCAAGTAAGTTTAACTATTGCAAACCCTGACCTCTGGGTGGAGGCACCCGCCATTGGATCCAGGCCCCTCAACCTGTTAGTGGCAAATCAGGCAGGGGTAGTAGCCCCTGGGATAGCACCATCTAGGGGTTACATCTTGGAGGGTCACCGCTAGGATTGTGTGTCCTCTAGTGGCCATATTTACAAACCACTGTTAACAAAAAATAAATAAATAAATAAATGGGTACCCCGACAGAAGTGGCTGTGCACCGGCTGGTGGAGTGGTGTACTGGGGAGGAGATCGACCCCCAAAATGCTATGCTTATCCTGGACATCCCCCTGGGTATCAATACGGACACTGTGCAGGGAGTACTTTCCAAGGTGAAAGGTTTACAAAACCCTGTGGTGGTGGGTGGCATGCTAATCTGCTCACCCACACTTTCCTGGCCCTAGTAGAGTTTAAGGATCCCATAGATAGCTCCAAAGTGCCACAGACCATTACCCCAGAGGAGCCCTCACTGCTTGGAGAGTGATAACTAAGGACAGTAAAGACCGGGGAATGAGCCCCACCACTATCTGAAACATTTGAGGAGAAATTTGCTAAATGGTTTGCTGGGGAAGGAAAACTGTGGAGGACTTGAAGAAACTATTCTTGCCACCTGGGGTGTTCCTCCCCAACACCCTCTCCCGCTCCAGTATCCGTAATGGTGGCTGAACCAATGCAGACTCCTATTTCTGCACCTGCCATTAGTCACGACTCTTACGAAGGTTGAGGATCTTCTCTGGCACCTCCCACCCCCAAGGGAGGATGACTGGGAAGACCTGGATAGACTATGTTGCCCCCAGGGTGCTAGAATGGCAATGCTTTCCGGAAGCAGCGAAGAGGTTAGTGAGAGCCTCCGAGGTCCTGCCCTGGCTACCATCCGTGCTAAACGGGCCAGTAACCCTGAAGTGACTGCACAGGCTATCTTGAGGCCCTGGAGAATGTGTATAGGAGCCCAGATTCTGATGAAGACCTATGGTGAGAGTAAGAGATGCACAACAATACCAAGGAGTTGTTGTCTGTGTATGTCTCTCGGCTGGAAAAATTGTTGCAAGAATGCCTCAGAAAGGTGAGTTTGCCAGCGATTGAACTGGACCGAACCAGGCTGGACAGGATCCTTAAGTCTGCCCCTTCTCAGAACTGCTGTTGCTTCAATTACATACCAAATCGACTGGAATCCCACACCTCCTATGATGAGTTAATGAGAGAAATTTGAGGAGTTGAGAAAGGCGACCTCGGAGGGACCTGCACCAACAGCTGCGGCTACGACCCAGTGACTGAGGGTGACCCATCAAGTGAAGTTCAGGGCAGAGGTTGGCAGTAAATGAGTGCTATGACAAGGAAAAGATATACCTGCCAGGCGAACTGTTGAGAGAGATCCGAGAATTCAAAAACAGTCCCTTTATGAAGGCCACGCCTGCAAGTGCAGGCCCTGACCTATATCCGACTGCATCTGCTATGGGGTGGGGTACCCACCATGTATCTCCTGCTGATAACAGCTCCGAACTCGATTCCTTGACCATGGAAGTGGAGAAACTGCGAGATGTCTCCAAATGCTTATCACGCCGCAGACAGAGATGGCACCAAGGTTTCCAGTTAGTAATACCCCGCCTGGCTCCCAGTGTGGCGCCTCGCCAGCTCAAACTCCAGAAAGTATGTTTTGCTATAATTGTGGGAAAGATGGGCACATGAAAGGGAATGCGGTCCCAAAAGACACTGACAAAGTTGCATATAGGCTACAAGGAGAGCTTGAGAACAAATCAGTGGTTAAGAGGTGCAGAAATGATCCAGTGAGGGCACCAACAATGCTAACTCCGTCCTTTTGTGGCAAGGTCAGTTGCCCAGGCCCCCACTACCGCCTCTCCAGACTGGTCCAGAATAGTGGGTCCCTCCATGGAGACCACTGTAAAGGTGAATGGAGGCGTCTACAAGAGCTGTATTAGACAGTGGCTCCCAATGACAATTATGTTCCAGGATTGGTATCAGAAGCATTTGTCAGACGTACCATTACAACCATTAGAAGGACTGCATGTATGGGGGTTAAGTGAGAAGGCCTCCCCTATTCCGGGTATATCCGAATTTGGCTGTCTTTCCCCCTCCGTGGCTGGAGTGGCCGAACAAGTAGAGATCCTAGCCTAGTGTGTCCCCCACTGGACTGTATGATGGTGTCCCTTTGTTGA
Organism: Neoceratodus forsteri; assembly: GCA_016271365.2. Classification (NCBI taxonomy): domain Eukaryota; kingdom Metazoa; phylum Chordata; order Ceratodontiformes; family Ceratodontidae; genus Neoceratodus; species Neoceratodus forsteri. Next base: position 879,179,534 of record CM057456.1, read on the forward strand.
TTGGAACAAATGCTCATATGTTCGGAAGGCTGGCACAGTTGTGTTATGAAAAACAGGGGTCAAAGACTAGTAGAGCTTTAAGAGTTCCGGCTTTAATTAAGAAGGCCTATGAGGCACAGAGAGCTGAAAAAATAGAACCAGAGGAACCGGTCGGAATTGTATGGAAGAAGGATCCTGAGTCTCTGATCCTGGCGCCAAATGCCCAGTGTACCTTACAGGGAGAGGTCCGTATCAGAAAGGATGTTAGAATAAAATATTAATGTTGGATGCACCAGGCGATGGAAAATTGCCAGAGGACTGCTGGTCAAGCCTAGTATTTTGCCGCTAGAGCCCATGCTTATGCCAGAAGGGTAATGGTCCAAGTTCATAATGTGTCTGAAAGAGACATTCGAGTAAACAGAGGTTGCATCCTGGCTAATGTGCATTGTGCAGACACTGCAGTGCTACCCAGCAGCAAGAGTTCAAGGAAGAATGACAGAGTAACGCCTGACTTGTTTGATTTGGCGACTCCCGCTGCCAGCTGAATGGAAAGTGAGGATCAGGAGAAGCTTGCCCAGAGAGACCAGGTGTTTTCTTTAAAGGAATGGGATGTAGGATGCGTGCAAGAGCTGAGCACAATATCCGCTGCATGACGAAAGACCATTTTGTGAGAGGTCTCGACACCTGGCACCTGCTGACATAGATGATGTGAGACGCATCTGCAAGAGATGTTAGCTGCTGGTGTAATACAAGAATCCAGAAGCCCTTATGCTTCCCCATTGTGGTAGTGAGGAAAAAGAATGGAACAGTAAGGATGTGTGTGGATTATCGCACCTTAAACCGGTGGACTATCCTGATCAGTACACAATGCCCGCATTCAGGATGCTTTGGACTGCCTAAGCGGGAGCAGTGGTTCTCTGTGCTGGATCTCCGCAGTGGGTACTACCAGATCCCGATGGCCCCAGAGGACCGTGAGAAGACAGCCTTTATCTGTCCGCTTGGCTTCTATGAATTCATGAGGATGCCTCAAGGATTTCAGGTGCCCCAGCCACTTTTCAACGATTGATGGGCGTGCAGTGGGGACATGAACTTACTAGAGTGCCTGGTATACCTAGATGATGTTATTGTGTTTGGCAGCTCACTGGAGGAACATGAGAGCAGATTATTTAAGGTATTGGACCGACTGGAGGACTTTGGCCTTAAACTGTCCATTGATAAGTGTCAATTCTTTCAAACATCAGTAAAGTATGTGGGACACATAGTATCCACCGAGGGAATAGAGACCGACCCAAGTAAAGTTGAGGCCTTGACCACCTGGCCACAGCCCAAAAATCTAAAGAACTGCAAAGATTCCTGGGATTCTGTGGTTATTATCGGCGTTTCATCAAGGACTATTCAAGAGTGATCCGCCCTTTACTTAACCTTACTCAAGGGTATCCCCCAACCCACAAAAAATACCAAAAGTCAGCGTCCTCAAGACTGAAAGAGTGTATTTTCATCCGAGTGAAGTATTTGGGGCCCGCTGGGCTCCTGATTGTGAGACTGCTTTTCATGAGATCATATATCAACTTACCCATGCTCCAGTGCTGGCCTATCCGATCCAAGAAAACCTTATCCTGCACACTGATGCTAGCTTGCAAGGGTTGGGGCTGTGTTGTACCAAGAGCACGAGAATGGCCTGAGACCAGTGGCTTTTGCCAGTAGAAGGCTGACCCCATCCGAAAAGAACTATCCTGTACATAAGTTAGAGTTCCTAGCTTTGAAGTGGGCTATTGTTGACCAATTCCATGAGTACTTGTATGGGGCTAAAATACTAGTAAAACTGACAATAATCCTTTGACCTATGTGCAGACCTCAAAAGTTGGATGCCACTGGCCATAGGTGGCTTTCTGCATTATCTACATATGACTATGCTCTCGAATACCGAGCAGGTCTGAACCACATAGATGCTGATGCTCTCTCCGGAGGCCTGTTCCCCAGAATGATTGGGTCCGACTGGCAGAACCTGACATTCGGCACTCTGCGGAAGTTTGACAGGGAGGAACAAATGTCCACGGATCGCAGTGGACTGCATGGTGGATTGCTTGGGACCCTCTGAGAATTGCATACCTGCTGCTTATTGCCACTTTTCTGCAATAGACATTGGTGCACTGCCTCAGCTGGACAATGACAGTATTCGGCGGCTCAATCCCGCGATCCCATGATCAAAGCAGCTTTAGAAGCCCTCTATGCAGGAAAAGATGTGTCCAAATTACTCCCACAGATTTGAGAACTGCACTATTATACAAAGAAGGTCCTAAGTTGAAACTGATCAATAAACTGTTATACAGAGAAACAGTAGACAGAGGGGACAAGTAGACAAACAACAACTAGTGCTGCCACTGCCTTCGAGACTCAGTACTGATGTCCTTGCACAACCACATGGGGCACCTTGGTATAGACAGAACACTTGACTTGGTGAGATCCAGATTCTATTGGCCTAAGATGGGGGCTGATGTGGAGCAACATATTCGAACTTGTAGTGGCTGCTCACAGAGAAAGCTTTGCCCCAGAGGGCTGCCCCTGTTAACATAACCACCAGTGCACCCATGGAGCTGGTCTGTATTGATTTTCTGAGTTTGGAGTCAGATCAAAGAAATATCAGTAATGTGCTGGTGGTCACTGACCATTTCACGAGATATGCCCAAGCTTTCCCACCAAAGACCAGAAAGCATCCACTGTAGCCAAAGTACTTGTAGAAAACTTTTGTTCACTATGGGGCTCCACAAAGAATCCATTCTGATCAAGGGAGAGACTTTGAGAGTCGTCTGATCAAAGAGATGCTTTCTCTGTGGGGAGTGAAAAGTCCAGAACCACTCCTTACCACCCCCAAGGGGACCCACAGCCTGAACGTTTCAACCGCACTTTGCTAGATATGCTAGGCACCCTGCACTCAAAGGACAAGACTAGATGGAGCCAACAAATTAGCACCCTGGTACATGCTTATAACTGCACCAAAAGTGATGCCACTGGGTTCTCCCCCTACCGCCTGATGTTTGGAAGAGAAGCTCGACTACCGGTAGATGTGTGTTTTGGGGTCTCTCCTGATGGGGTTCAAGCTGACAACTATTTACAGTATGTGCAAAAGTTAAAGGCCCAGCTAACTCATGCGTACCAACTGGCTCAAACCATGGCTGCCAAAAGAAATCTGGCCAACAAAGAAAGGTATGATAAAAGGTGAAAGCACAGGAACTCCAGGAGGAGATCGGGTGTTGCTAAGAAATCTGGGACTGCATGGCAAGCACAAGATTGCTGACAGATGGCACCATCTCCCTCACATTGTAGTGGGCAAACTAGATGATCTGCCAGTGTACAAAGTAAGGCCTGAGAATAATTCAAAGATGTAAAAACAATGCATAGAAATCATTTACTGCCCATTGGACAAATCTTAATTGAGTCTGAGCCCTAGAAGATGCCCTCTGGACCAGTGACTAGAGCTGCTGCTAAGAAAAGATCAAGAAAGTCTGCACCTACAGAAGCAAAGTTAAAGTGTTCCCTCCACAAGTCCCAGTTGAGCATGACTGTCAGTCCATATCGGAAGAAAGTGAGAGTGACTTTGAATACTATCCTTCTTATGAACTGAGTCAATTGTTTCAGGGCAATCCCCTAGTCAATACTGGAGATGAAGCTGGGCCTTCTGGACTGTCCAAGCCCCCAGCTCGTCCTGAGCCAATGCTCCCAGAAAGTGAAGTGCAAAGCATCAGATCAGATGAAATGGAATCATTGTGCATGGTTGAACTGTTTGAGCTTTCAGGGAGAAAATGATGGATTGGGTCAGACTGGTGATACACCAGAACAAGAAGAGTATTTTGAGTGCCCTGACAGTCCACTGCCAGTGTCCGAAAGCTCTCCATGCGAGCCAGATGTTGTGGACTCAGAAACTGTAACTCCTGGAGCTGAAGTGCCCCAAGTTCTAGCCTCTCTACCCCCATGGAGACTCCTGACAAGTGAGGACAATGCTGAAAATGAGGCTCAGAGTGCAGAGACTGTAACAGTTCCCCTAGAAAGACTGGTCAAGCTGTAAAGACTGTGGTGCACCTCAGTTATGATTCCCTGGGCCGGCCAGTGGATCTGCCTCTCAATGTTGTCCATAAAGGAGTGTATGTGTCCCCGAGCTCATTGCCCAAACTAAGCGTCAGTGCTAACTCCAAGTTACTTGTGTTGCCCTCTAAGTATGGTGCCCTTGCCCCATCCAGCCCCAAGGTAACTGATAGGGAAGGGCCCCCTCTCTTCAGGTTTCATGTACAAGAGGTAATAACTTGAGTTATGGTACAATGTGTATGTAATACTGTGTAAAGAGTGACGTACTGCAATGTTTCAGAAATGTGTTCTTGGTAAAATGATATATTGACTGATGATTACATGTGTGAGCCAAATGCAAATGTATATGGTTGCAGTTGAAACTTATGGGGTACTGCTTGGCCGCGGACGTCAAGCTTTCCCAAAGCCAGGAAGGTGTAACCCCTCTGCAATTGGGGTTCCCAAAAGACTTCCAGGAGCTTGCTTGAATGCTCCAAGCCTGAATGGTGTTTGCGTTTAAGCCATTTATCAGTGAGTGTTTTAGAGCCTCTGGTACTGTCTCTTTTAAGAGCTGTCTGCTTGCAGACATAATTAGTTATCTATGGGGACTGTGTGTTTCTTTGATTGAGTACCACTCGAGCTGCTGCCAATTCACTCCATTTTGCAGTCACTAGGAGTGCAAAGGAACCTATCTGAAAGATGTAACTATTTGCCAGAAACCATTTACAGTAATAATGAAATTACAGTTTGTCTAACCTGCTTTCTTTGCAGTCAGAACTGTGTCTGCCTAGTTCCCCATTCTGGTTTTGAACTGCTGAACTGGACCAATCAGTGTGGGGTAAGCTAGCTCTAAAATGGTGCCTTGAACGAATCAGAACTTGGACTCATAATCTGAGCCAGCCACAAGAGGATTGTATGGGCAGTGACTCTGAGAGATGTAGTTTAGACTTCGGCGCCTTTTTGGACCAACAAGAGCAGTCTATTGTGAGTGACAGCCAATCCAGTCAAGAACTGGGAGGAACTCAAAGGAAGTGCCCGGTTTTGTCTGTTGGAGTTTCAGTTGAGCTCTGGCAGTGAAGAAGGAAGGAGCCCTGTGCTTTTTCAGTGTGCAGTTTTAGTCGGGAAACGTGTGTAAGGCCCAGAGTTCCGGTCTGCAGCTTGTGTAACTGCTTGTTGGGACTGAATCCGTCCTGTGAAGAGAATCAAAGGATATCTGAAGAGTAGAAACCAGGCTCACCCTGTAGAAGACTGGAGAAATTGCTGAATTGCACTCGGTCTGTCAGGAACTGAATCTGCTGTGTGTTCTCCCGGGTATTGTGCAGTAATTGCGATCGGGATAGAGAAGCAGCCTGCCTGGTATAGTACTTTCTGTTTTACCATATAACTGTGTGAAGAGGCTTGTGTACCTCAAGTGAATCCTGCTGCCATTAAAGGACTTTTGCCTGTTACTGTTCACCATATAATTGTGTGAGGAGGCTTGGTTAGCTCAAGTGAATCCTGCTGCCATTAAAGGACTTTTGCCTGTTGCAGTTTGCCATATAAATGTGTGAGGAGTCTCGTGGAGCTCAAGAGTAGCCCTGCTGACATTGAAGGACCCTATCTTGTTTGGAGGTCGTGAGTACTAATTCAGGGTCGCTCCTGTTGAATTGCCACATTGAATCAAATGGAATCACTGTACTGCTGACTGTTTAAACTAATTTTCTTTTCTCTGTGGGAAAGGGCTACCAGCTGCCACGGTTTGGACTAGCCACTGGGCTTGGGTACCCAGGGACAGTAACTGGTAGGGATAGGCCTGTGCACAGAGCCATGGATAGATGAGTAAAGTGATAAGCTAATTAACCTGATTTCCCTGTCCTTGTTATATTCCCCTAAATAAATCCGAGCTGCTTGTTTCAGCAAAGTTATACTGCCTGAGGTATTTGTCTATGTTAAAGTATTGTACTGTGATTGTTGCACTGTATCTTATTTTCAGGAGGTCCCAGTGCCTGAACCAGCCCTGGGGGTAAGTGTATACTTGAAGGTAATTCTGATATATTGTGTGGGCCACTAGTGGGAAGAAAGGGGGGTTGCAGTGTCCCAGAGGGCTGTGACCAAGTAAGTTTAACTATTGCAAACCCTGACCTCTGGGTGGAGGCACCCGCCATTGGATCCAGGCCCCTCAACCTGTTAGTGGCAAATCAGGCAGGGGTAGTAGCCCCTGGGATAGCGCCATCTAGGGGTTACATATCAACTAAGGTGGATTTAAACTAGGAGAGGGGGTGTCAGATAAGTGACCATTGGTAGGGAGAGAGTACGAAAAGGGGAGCCTGGAAAGCTCACCCCCTAGTTTTGAGTGAAGTTAGTAGGGATGGGGGAAAAAACAGGGAAGAATAGGGGGAAGGAGGGAAAGGAGGCAGGTTGGAAGGTGGCCTCACTGAATGCAAGAAGCCTGGAGAAAAAAGGATGGCAGAGATACAGGCTGTCCTGGCGGTGGACAGGGTAGACATTGTGATGATCACAGAAATGTGGGCCACCCAGTACCAGGACTTGGACATGATGATCCCAGGTTTAGGTTATAAAGAAAGGACAGGACTAAGGGGGGGTGGCGATTTACGTAAAGGAGGGGATAAAGTGTGTAAGGGAGGAGGGGAATGAGGAGAGGATAGAAGCCCTGTGGATGCAGTTTCAGGATGCAAAGAATAGCGCACTGAGGATGGGCGTTGTGTACAGACCACCAGATCAGAGGAGTGACCTCGATAGGGAACTGGCTGAGCAAATCAGGAGGAACTGCAGGAAGGGGAGCACAGTGGTAGTGGGGAATTTTAACCTACTGGGGGGTGGAGTGGGGCATGCCATCCACCATGAGTGCAAGGGAATTGGTCCTGTTGGAGGCATTTCAGGAAAGCTTTCTTACATAGCTGGTCCAGGGGCCGACTCAGTTAGAGAGGACTCTGGACCTTATACTAGAGAATGGGGAGTCAGTAAGAAATCTGGAGGTGAAGGAACCACTGGCTGGGAGTGACCACTATTCAGTGTGGTTCACACTCAACATGGCGCAGGAAACAGGGGGAATGGACACAAGGGTGACTGTGTTTAAGGGGGTGGACTTTAAGAAAATGGGGGACATTTGGGGCAGATATCTGGCAAGCATGCAACCACACATGGATGCAGACCAGAATTGGGACATTATAAAGGAAGGGTTGGAAGATGCTATGGAAACACGCACTAGGAAGAAAAGTAAGAAGTATAGGGCAATGAAACAGAGTTGGCTGACACAGGAGATCATGGAAGGGGTGAGGGCCAAGAGGGCAGTGTTTCCAAAATACAGGAAATCGGGGAGGGAGGAGGATAAGAATATGCATACAGGGAAGTCCAGGGAGGTTACCAGAATGGTCAGGGCAACCAAGGCTTCCAAGGAGCTAAGGCTGGCACAGGGCATCAAAACTGGAGAAAAGACTTCTTCCATTACACTGGAGAGAGAGAGAGAGAGAAAAAGGAGCAAGGATCAGCTGGTGAAGATTAAGGATGGGAGAGTGGGTGGAGAAAGGGGCGAAGCAGGCAGAGGCACTGAATGAGTATTTCTGCTCTGTATTCACTCAGGAGAAGGGGGAAGATATCTCAGGTGATGGGGGTGGGGTGGGTAAGGGGGGATGAGGAGAAAACAGATGTGATAATCACAGAGGACAGGATACTGGAAGGACTGAGGGCATTAAGGGTGGACAACGCACCTGGACCGGATGACATTCATCCTAGAGTGCTACGGGGGTTAGCAGAGGTCCTGGCGAGGCCACTGGCCGACCTGTTCAATACCTTCCTGGACACAGGATGTGTACCGCAGGACTGGAGGATGGCCCACGTGGTACCCATCCACAAAAGTGGCCCAAAGGATGAACCAGGAAACATAGGCCAGTGAGCCTCACATCAATCGTGGGGAAGCTCATGGAAACCATCCTTAAAGAGCTACTGGTGAACTTCTTGGAAGAAAACTGTCTCCAGATTAGTCAGCAGCATGGGTTTGTTGCAGGAAGATCATGTCAGACCAACCTTGTAGAGTATTACGACTGGGTGATGTAGGAACTGGACAAGGGCCATGCAGTGGTTGTCCTGTATTTGGACTTCAGCAAGGCTTAGACTAGGTAGGGAAGGAGGCAAGTGTACAGCTAGCATGCAGGGTCGCCAGGTTGGGTGCAAATGTGCTCTCTCCCCCGTGATAACGCTTGAGGGTAAGGGAGGAGCCATTCAGAGGAGGGGGCAGACCAAAAGCTGAGGGGGACCAGATGGGAATGGGTGGAAGGTGGTCTCCCTAAATGCAAGGACCCTGGGTAATAAAACAGCGGAACTTCAGGTGCTCCTTGCAAAGAGGAGTGTGGACGTCGTTGCAGTGACTGAAATTTGGGCCACCCAGTATCATGACTGGGATCTGGCAATCCCGGGGTATAACATTTTCAGAAAAGACCGGGGTGTTGGGAGTGGGTGGCATAGCACTATGTGAGAGAAGGGATCAGATGTACGAGGGACAAGGGGGAGGAAGGGAGGACAGAGGCACTATGGATGCAGCTTCTGGACTCCCAAGGGTAGAAAGCTGAGGCTGGGGGTGGTGTATAGACCCACAGCCCAATCAGTGGAACTGGACAGGGAGTTAGTGGAGCAAATAAGGAGGGTGTGTAGAATGAGGAGTGTGGTGATTGTGGGGGATTTCAATCTGCCGGGGGTAGACTGGAGCACCTCTTCCACCTCCAGTGCTGGGGAGCAGATGCTCCTGGACGTGATCCAGGATGGTCTCCTGTCACAGCTGGTCAGTGAGCCAACATGACTAGCTAACACGCTGGACTTGGTGCTGTCAAATGGGGAGTCAGTGAGGGAAATAAGGGTGGAAGACCCACTAGCTGGTAGTGACCACCAAACAGTGTGGTTCACTCTCAAGTTGAGCAGGGAATCTGGAGGCACAGTAACAAAGGTGGTGGATTTTAGAAAGGCGGACTTCAGGAGGATGAGAGAAATACTGCAAGGGAGACTTCAGGGTATTAAGCCAGAGATGGATGCACAGCAAAAGTGGGAAATTATTAAAACTGGGCTAACATAGGCTATAGAAGCTTGCACCAGGACTAGGAGCAAGAAGTGCAGAGCCAGGAAACAATGCTGGCTGAAGAGAGAAGTGCTGGAGGGGGTGAGGACGAAGAGAGCTGTGTACCAGAAGTTCAGGAAAACTGAGAAGGAAGAGGACAGGGAGGTTTGTGCGAGTTGGTCCAAGGAGGTGACCAAGCGAGTGAGAGTATCCAAGGCCTCCAGGGAGCTAAGATTAGTACAGGGCATCAAGGGATGGGAGAAGGACTTTTTAGATCAGGGAAAAGAGGAAGTGCAAAGACCATACAGTGAAGATAAAGTAGGGAGAGGAGCAGGTGGAAGAGGGAGAGAAACAAGCGGAAGTACTAAATAAATACTTTTACCACCATGGACTGGGAGGGTGGGGTGGGGAGAAGATGAAAGACAGAATCATCGAGGGGAGTAGAGTACTATAGGGTCTGAGGGCACTAAGGGTGGACAAGGTACCAGGTCCTGATGGCATCCTCCCCAAGGCGTTGAGAGAGAAGGTGGAGGTGTTGGCCAAGCCGCTGGCGGACCTGTTCAGCACCTCCCTGGACACAGGATGGGTGCCTCAGGACTGGAGGGTGGCCCATGTGGTGCCCATATTCAAGAGTGGCCCCTAGGGACAAGCCAGGAAATTAAGCGGCCTGTCAGTCTCACTTACATAGTGAGTAAACTTATGTAAATGACACTGAAGGAGAGGCTGGTGTCGTACCTCGAGGGTAATGACCTCCAGGATGGGTGGCAGCATGGGTTCATCTCAGGGAGGTCATGTCAGACCAATCTAATAGAATATTATGACTGGGTAACAAGAGAGCTGGATATGGGTCATACTGTAGATTTCCTGTACTTGGACTTTAGCAAGGCCTTTGATTTAGTGCCTCATGGGAGGCTGGGGGGGGGAGCCAACTGCTGCAGGGGTGGAGATGAAGCAGACAAACTGGATAAGGAACAGGCTGCAGGGGAGGCTGCAATGGGTGGCCATTTGGGGGGGGGCTCTCGACACCTAGACTGGTGACGAGTGGTGTGCCACAGGGCTCGGTGCTGAGCCCGGTGCTGTTTGGGCTCTTTATCTCAGATACTGCATATGGAGTTGGGAGCAGGGTTAGTCTGTTCACAGATGATACCAAAATGGTGGCAGTGGTGGACAAAGGAGATGGATGGAAACAACTACAAGGGGACCTAACCAAACTGGAGGTATGGTTGGAGAAGTGGCAGCTGGGATTCAGTGTGATAAAGTGCAAGGTTATGCACTTTGGGGCAAAGAACCCAAAGCGGGACTACTGGTTGGGAGGGGTGAGGCTGAGGATCACTGAGGAAGAGAAGGACTTAGGGGTGTTGGTAACAGGGAGCATGAGCAACTCTGCCCAATGCAGGAAAGCAGCAGCTAAGGCGAACAGGATGCTGGGCTGTATCACAAGGGGTTTCTCATCCAGGGTTCCACATCTTTTCCGTGCATACAAAATCGGTGTGGTAAATATTAGTGCGATTACTTGAGCGTATTCATTCTGCGCGTATTGACTTTACAGCGCGGTATCTAATAGCACAAAACACTTTGTTAATTCCTTGCCCAGACAATGTACTGAGCATGAAGAAGGATGAAGGCAGAGGACATAACAAAAGCCCGGGGAAGCGTGCTTCCACCTGGACAGCAGAACCCACAGCAGTGATCCACTCTGCCTCTGCCACCAGAAGCTGCTTTCACTACTGCAGCTAAGGACTTTTGGGGTGGGGGGGAGAGGAGGACTGAGTGTCAGGAAGCCACTGCTCCCACCCAACCAACTGTTGCTGCTGTGAGAGAAGAAAACAAAGCTGCTGCTACTGCTGGATCTCCAAACTCACGCTAGAGGGGAGCAATGCTAGAGAAGCCACAGACCTGCCAAAGGTAAGTGCAGGCATCTGTGCCCTTTGAATCCTCCACTCTTTCCAGCCAAATGTGAGAGTTTCAAATTTAACAAAAGGCTGGGGAAAGGGGTCCTGGGACAGGAACAAAAGAAAAAAAATTAAAATCTCAGACTCAGGAAAGAGTTCCCACTGTTCTGTTGTGTCCCCCCCCCCCCCAACTCTGGGACACTACATAAGCAACTGCTGATGCTTTACTTGGAATAATTTGGAGAGATCCTGTAAACTTGATCAACATGGGGAAAAATTGTAAGAAAGCTTACATCCACTCCCTCTGTGGTGCAGCAACATACTCTATGGGGAAGCATAGAGAGATCGTTCATGCCTCGGTGAGGGTGCACCATATTTCAGGGTAGTGCACGGGGATAACAGAAGGCTCTGCATCTTGTGGTGGAACATACGCTAGGGCAGCTATTTTACAGTTTATCTGAGGGCAGAACAAAAGAGTTTATCTCAGGGCAGAACCGAAAGGTTTAACTAAGGGCAGAACAAAAGAGTTTAACTGAGTGCTTACGCTTACATTGCTTACGCTGTTAATGCTTTTGCGCTTACATTTATTACACACGTGCAGAAATGCTGATAATGCTGCGCTGAAATGACGTGTTACCCTCATCCAGGCATAGGGAGGTGATCCTGCCCCTCTACAGATCTTTGGTCAGGCCGCACTTGGAGTACTATGTGCAGTACTGGCGGCCGTACCTGAAGAGGAATATTAATTTACTGAAAGGTGTGCAATGGAGGGGAGCAAAAATGTTACAGGGGATGGGGGGCAAGGCCTACGAGGACAGGCTGAAGGAGCTGAATATGTACATGCTGGAGGAGAGGAGGGATGGCAGGGATATGACTGAAACATTCAAGTATATGAGGGGGATAAACAAAGCTAGCATTGAAGGGGTGTTTAAACTGAGGAAGGGTAGGGACACGAGGGAGCACAGACTAAGATTGGAGGGCGGAAGATTTAGGAGGGAAATGAGGAGGCACTACTTCACAGAGAGGGTGGTGTCTAAATGGAACACTCTACCAGAGGGAGTGGTATCATGTAAGACAATAGGAAGTTTTAAGAAGGCGTGGGACAGAGCACGAGGGAGGGTCTGGGTGGAGGGGGCTGAGGCCATCATGGGAATGACAGATGGGGAGGGGATGGGGGCAGCTGCAATCTAGAGGGCTAGCTGCACACTTGGGCAGATATTGATAAACCGGGTGGTCTGTTTCTGCTGGCAGATTCGTATGTTCTTAAGGCCTTTGATTCAGTACTGCAAGGGAGGTTGGGGGAGTATCTGGAACATGTGGGGATGGGACCACAGTTGATGAAATGGATCACGAACTGGCTGAGGGGAATGCAGCAAAGGGTGGTAGTGGAGGGGGAACTCTCGTCACCAAGAGCGGTGACGAGCGGGGTACCACAAGGAACTGTACTGGGGCCAGTGCTGTTTGAGATATTTATTGCTGATATCTCTCACAGGATCTGGAGCAAGATCAGTCTGTTCGCAAACAATACCAAAATGGGAGTTGTGGCAGATGACACTGAAGGGTGGGATGGACTGTAGGAGTGGGCGGAAACATGGCAGTTAGGGTTCAATGCCAAGAAATGCAAGGTTCTACACTTTCGAGCAAAGAACCAGGGGAGGGATTATCACTTGACTGGAGTACAGTTGGGAAGCACTATAGAGGAAAAGGACCTAGGTGTAATCGTAATGGGGAGCATGAACAATTCTGCTCAGTGCAGGAAGGAGGCAGCACAAGCCAACAAAATGCTGGGGTGTACAGCTAGGGGGATCTCATCCAGAAAAAGGGAGGTAATACTGCCCCTGTACAGATCATTGGTCAGGCCCCACCTGGAGTACTGCATGCAGTTTTGGCGCCCGTTCCTGAAGAAGGACATCAGGTTATTGGAGGGTGTGCAACGCAAGGCCACAAAGATGATCCAGAGGTTGGGGGACAAGCCCTATGAGGACAGACTGGGAGAGTTAAAGATGTATTCACTGGAGGAGAGGAGGGATAAGGGAATATGATAGAGACCTTTGAGTACCTGGACGAGATAAACAAGACCAACATAGAGGGGATTTTCCAACTGAGATGGGGAAGGGACACGAGAGGGCATGGACTGAGATTGGAGGGGAGAAGATTTAGGAGGGCAGTAAGGAAACTTTTTCACAGAAAGGATGGTGGGCAAGTGGAATACCTTACCAGAACAGCTGGTATCCTGTAAGATGGTGGGCAGTTTCAAGAGGGGTTGGGACAGGGGAAGGGGAAAGAATACTGTTATGGGGGGGGGCTGCTGCAAGATGATGGGCTAGCTGCACACTCGAGCAGACTTGATAGACCATGCGACCGGTTTCTGCTGGCAATTTCACATGTTTGTACAGTATGTTCCTCCTCCATCTGTTCTTGTGCTAGGTACAAGCTCCAGTGTCAAGACAGCAGTCTGCCTTCACATGGTTGGGCTTTCATATCAGACATAGTGCCCAGCTGGCAGCTTCATCCTCCATGGAGCTAGGGGACTCTCCGCCTTGCAGCACCTTTCAGTCAATGTTGTGCTCTGTGTTCCTTTGTTCTGTGCTCCTCCCTGCTCCACTCCTCAGGGGGTACCCCCTCCAGTGAGGACCAGGCCCAAATAACAGTGATTCCTAAATACCATTACTCTGAATCAGAGTGAGAAACATCAAGAGTGGGTGTTAAGGAAACCCTGATTTTTTTTTTGCATCAGCGTGCAATTCAGTGGCTGAGAGGGACCTGGGGGTGGTGGTGGATGTCAAGATGAACAACTCGGAGACTTGTAGGAGGGCAGCAGCCAAGGCCAACAGGATGCTGGGATGCATCACTAGGGGGCTCACCTCCAAAAGGAGGGAAGTGATACTCCCTCTGTATAACTGCTTGGTGAGGCCACACCTCGAGTACTGCGTGCAGTTTTGGAGGCCACACTTAAAAAGGGACATTAAACTCCTGGAGAGGGTCCAGAGGATGGCAAACAAAATGATTTGGGGCTTGGGGGACAGGACCTATGGGAAGAGGCTCGAAGAGCTAAATATGTACACATTGGAAGAGAGAAGGGACCGGGGGACATGATAGAGGTCTTCAGGTACATGAAGGGGGTAAATAGGGGAGTAGCAGTCAGGGTGCTTCGAAGGAAGAAGGAGGTGGCTACTAGAGGGAATGGGTGGAAGCTGGAGGGGAAGATTCAGGGGAGAAAGGAGGAGGTGCTACTTCACTGAGAGGGTGGTGGAGCCATGGAATGCGCCCAGGGGTTGGTGGAGGCAAGAGACTGAGGGAGGGTTCAAGAGGGGTGGGACAGGTACAGGGGAAGGGTTCTAGAAGCAAAATCCAGTGCAGCGAGAATATCCGGAACTGGGAAGGGAGAAGCCAGAGAAGGCGAGGGGGGCAGCAAGGTCAGCTCCCAGGGTGGGGGCTGACCAAACCAGCAGACGCAAAAGACCGTTAGGCCTATTCTGCTGGCATTTTAGTATGTTAGTATGTTAAAAGTTTCACTTGGGAGTGTTAGTGGAGCATGATTGGCTGTATGCTCCTGATGTTGCATGCCTAGATAGAAGACAAAGAAGAAACATTACGTGCCACTGGTAGTGTGATCACATCTGGATAAGCACTGGCAAGCAAGGATAGTACAACAGTGCTCTTCACAAAAATATTTACGGGCAAAGTTCTAGAAAAAAACCTCAGTGGGCATTGTTGTCAGAATGTGCGGGTGACAGCAATCCGACAATCCACAATAAACCTGTGGTTGTGATTTTCCTGTGTGCTTAGTCAAAACATGACAAATGTTTCTCAATGGCAGTATAAAAACTACTTAACTCTGAATACTAAAAAAGTAAAGCTCTGATTATTGGGTCAAACCAATGTGTGTCCAGAATCAAGACCTTTAATTAAGGTGTATGCTAATGCGATCTTCTTCAATCTGTGCACACAATGAAATACTTGGGGAGTTTACTGCGAGAATTCTTTTTCCTTTTTAAAATCATCTATCTACACTTTCTGTAAGACACCTGCACAGCTGTCTTTCTTTAGGAGAATTAGACATTGCATCTTACTGAAAACAGCACATGAAGTCTACAATGCATTAATCCTACCACACTCGGAATATGCAGATTTAATTTGGGGACACTGTAGAAACGGGGAATCTCCTAGAGAGACTACTTCTTTTACAAAACAGAACAGACAGAACCATTTTTGGATGCAAGTAAAAACATCCAGGAGATGCATAATTAGCCAACTTGGCTGGCAACCACTGAATACAAGGATGAACATACATCTAGCAATTATGATGTATCGCAGTCTGAATGGTTTACTTAACAGAAAAGTTTCAATTGTTCACTTCTGAGAAACTCTAGCAGTATAAATGGCAAATCTGTACATCCCTAAAGTTAGAACTAACTACGGCAAAGCATTATTTCTGTCTGCTGACCTCATACTGTGTACTTCACTATCTACTGATATTAAAACAGCTCCCTAAAAAAAGAGAACATCTATATGTACACGTGGAGACATAAAATATTTCAGGAGGTTTTTTTTTTCTAATATGTACTGTAATCTGCAAGTCTGCATCACTGCCTGTGTGACTGTTAACCATCTTCAGTAGAACCCTATTGTTAACAAGCCTCCAGTCTTAAAGGAAAACTGTCATTAACTAAACTATCCCACCCCCAAAAGCTTTAGCCCCAGATTAAGCTTTGTGCACATGAAAGCATTTGTTTTAGCAAGTCTACGTATAGAATTTTAATTTTGAAAAGTCAGTGCTTCCCAAACATGGTGGACGATGCGTGGCTCCATTTCAGCAGAAGTTGCAGCGATGCACGCTAGCCCCAATACATCCGGGCTGGCGGTGCATCATCCTAACTCAGCTGAAATGGCGCCATCACCATCCGCCATGTTTGGAAGCGAAGCAGACTTACCAAAACAAATGTTTCATGTGCAGAAAGCTTAATCGGGGGCTAAAGCTTTCGGGTGTGGGATGGTTTAGTTAATGAGAGTTTTCCTTTAATAGGCTATCATGGAAAAATTCTTCAAATAAATAACTAATGGGATAACAAATATGCTAAGACCACATAGTGGGGAAGCCACTCTGATGTCATTAGCGTGATGATATCTGAAAAGTTAAACTTCAAAAATCACTGCTATTTAATGATTCGTAAAGGAAATGGAATTTTGGGGAGCATTAGGAGACGTACTATATCCGTAGTATGGAGAATAATGTGATTGTGTCATTATACTCCTTGCCTGTCAGACCAAATCTAGAGTACTGTGTGCAACTGTGGGCCACCTACCACAAGGCGGATATTAAAGCTCTGGAAGGAGTGCAGCATAGGGCTACAAAGTTGATAACAAGAATTAAACATTTAAGGTACGAGAACAGGTTGGTCGAGTTAAATATATTTACTTTGGAGTACAGAAGACTAAGGGGAGCTTTGTGCCTGATATTCAGAGCTCTCGGTAACTCTGATTTATGGGAATATCTGAATTAAGAAACCAGCAATACGTCACAAAGGGTCATGAAGTACAACTGAAAGGAGAGGGATTTTGCACCAATAAAAGGGGTGCATGGTTCAGCCAGAGAGTAATTCTGTTATGGAATTCACTCCCATACAAGGCAGTTGGAAGTCGCAGTACATATGAATCGAAGAAAAAATTTGATGAATGCAGCAAAAAGTACAATATTTCAGGCTATCACACTTAGGATGGTGACAAACAGTTATGGGCAATTGCCTTCTTTGTTCGTAAACTACCTATGAACCTATCTGTTACTATTATCTCATACCTGGTACAGAATATTTGTTGTAGCACATGTGGATCCAGACATACTGGATACAGATTTTCTGGCATTCTGAGACTATGAAGCAGAAAATAATATAACACACTCTGTTATTCGACTACTGCTGCAATAAGGCTATTATAACAATTGGGGAGCGTTTTCTCCCATAGGGAAAGCCAGTTATAATTCGCCCCTTATAACCTGTGGGATAGAACGGTGAACAAGCGTCAGGTTTCCCTTGCTCCGTGCAAGCGCCTGCCACTGCTCTTCTTTTCCTTGGTGCCAGTCCCGCTCCTCAGCGCTGGATAGTTCACTGCCACTCGGAGTCAGCAGTAAGTTCACTATGTACCGTGCTGAAACCCGACCGGACCGTGGCTCCGTGGGGATATCTGTTTATTTTATGTAATTGCTATGGTGAAAAAACAATCCCCAGCAATTATATAAAATAAAGGTTGGGTAGGTTTGTAAAATTAGAATTTTATACACACCCTCAGTGTGGGATGCCTTTACAAACCCGAGCTTCGCTCTCTGGGATTTATGTGGCATCCCACACCTCGGGTGTGTATAAAATTCTCTTTACAACCACCTAGCCAGCCATTTCTCTATACGTTATATGCAAGATCCCAACTTCATTCACTGTTGTTATAACACTTCACTACAGTACCAAACATTCTGGTAATCAAGCACAGCCATGTAGAGAGGGGTCAGTGTATCTGTGGGCTGGTAATATAGCTTAGAGGTTAGAGTAATGATCTGTGAATGAGCTTGGTACATCCAGCAGGCTTAGGTTTGATTCCCACAACCTCCACGTGCCTACTGTGTGACTCTGAGCAAGCCACTTAACTACCCCAGTGCTCTCGGGTCACCCCTGAAAACAGGTACTTGTGCCAAGTGGTCCTTATCTGGTTACCCCTCCCCAAAAAAGAAAAAAGAAGAAGAAAAATTTGTACCCACAGTAAATAACTATTTATTATTATACTAAAACCAGTAAGATCAAAAAAGGCAACAGTACATATTGCCTGTTTACTGTCTTCCCTCTATATCTGCTAAGTAACTCTGACTGTATAAATTCACGCTGTATATGTCAACGGTTTCTGTTGGATTTGTTTATTGCTGTATATTTGGAAAGTTCAACAAAAAGTTTAATGTTAAAAAAATTATCTGGAAAGAACATTTTGCCACTTTATAAATCCAAGAAGACATTAATGTTCCCTGTAGCTCTTCAGTTGCCGAAGATTACGGTCTTTTCTTTCATACAAAGTAGATGTAATTTACAGCAGGGTTTTGCTTCTACCCAATATTAAAACTGTGAGGACTGCATCATAAAGAGGTTAAGTGAATTGGTTAAGGTCACACTGTGAGTAACTGGTTCCTGTGAGATTCTAACATGAATCGTAGCGTTTCCAAGCCTGTACCCTAACTACTAGACTATACAGCCTTTTGAACTCCGTTTTGCAGTGTCACTAAAGTAATTAAAGAAATATACAAAGAAACTGGATGTGCAAATGCTAAAATGTTTGCTCTGCATTTCAAGAAGTCCATTCATTTGTTTTGGAGCAATTATGAAGCTGACTACAGAAACAAAGATGACAATCAAACCTCTTTTAAAACTGTCTTTACTAAAATCTACTATGTAAACTTTTTCATCAAGTACTCAATCAAAATTTGGGGAAAAAACACATGCAGCTATTTTGGATGTAGCAACATAAATTAAAAAAACTGCCACCAGGTGGTTTTTTCTTCAGATCACACCACCACAACCTAATAATCGTAATGTAGTCTAGTGGTTAGAGCACAACTTGTGAACATAGAGATCCAAATTTAAATCCCACCATTAGTCACTATGTGACCCGTTAACTTCGTAGAAGTAAGAATTTATTGAAAAGAGGTAATCACGTTCCTTTGTGTTAATTAATCAGTTGTAAAGTGGCAATCACTGTTTCTGGATCCATAATCAACTGTCTGATATCGAGCAGAATACTAAGACGAAGACTGGTAAACAGATTTCCGCACACAGGATGCTTGTATCTACAAAGTTTCAACTCCATATAGTTACCACTTGTCAAGATAAAAACAACTCAATTTAAGGACTGGAGACCTAGAACCACAAGAAATCTATATACTGTACAGTAAGCTCCCTGTCCCAGGAGAAAATTAATTTAATAGTACAATAGCATAGAATTTAGAGAACAATCCACTAAACCCGCAAACATGATATGTTTATAGTAACATAGTAATTGACGGCAGAAAAGGACTGCAAGACCCTTCCAGTCTGCTCGCTCTCGTATCTACATCAGCAGCCACTGACCCTACTATCTATCACTAACCTGAAATAATATACATTTTAGGACATATCATAATGTTTTTTTAGTGCAACAAAGTCCAGCCATGGCCAATTTGATTCTGATAAATTCTAAGAAAAAAAAAAACACATTTTTAGTGAATAGGTGCCTTCTTTTTGTTGAAGTGCAATTCCAAATGGATATTTAAAAAAAAAAAAAAAATTTCTTACATGCTCTCACAGAACCTAGTCAGGGTACTGGGTTTTTCCTGGTTTCTTCGCTGTCGAAACCACCGCTGAATAGTGCGCACATCCCAATCAAGCTGTTTTGACAGGCCTTCCAGTCGCTTTTCATCAGGATGCTAAAAAAAGGATGTACACAAAGTAAATTCAGTTTATTTATATTGCTCCATAATTTGCAAGAAATGCTGCAGACAGGAAAACACAGCATTTCTGCACACCTTAAACATTTTCATTACTTGACAATAACTAATGCTAAAGGATAATCTACACCCAACTGTACATAATATAGAGAATAATGCATGGGCAACTATGCACAACAAGGCTGTGTTTCCATGGAGGTGTTCTGATGACATCGTAGGGCTCTTGAGAGTTCTTGGATGTCATTAGAACCCCAAGATGAAAACACATTCTACAGTAGTTGCGCATGGTTGCCTATGTGTTGTTTTGTATAGTATATGATTTGAAACATTAAATAAAAATAAAAACTTTCTTTTTCTTGCCAAGAAAATACAGGTTACTCACCTGTAACAGGAGTTCTAGGAATGGTATATGTTGTTCATCCACACTGTCTGGCAGGTATCCTTGCCGCTTTAAATCTTGCCGGAAGGTCTTCAAGCTGGCTCCTCCCACCCACCCGGGTGGTAAAACTCTCGGCTCCGCCCCATGGCGTAGATCTGGCCCGCTGGAAGCTCAGGTTGTCGTCGAAGCGGGAGGTCGGGTGGATATGTGGATGAACAACATATACCATTCCTAGAACTCCTGTTAAGGTGAAAGAATCCTGTATTTCTAGGGACATGGATATGTTGTTCATCCACACTGTCTGAAGACTCCTAGCAGTTCTCCAGGAGGAGGGAGGCAAGGCGACACCCCTTAGGGAATAAAGACTGGAGAACTGAGGCCCCAAAACCAGCATCCCGGCGTGACTCAAGGTCGATGTGGTAATGGGTAATGAAGGTGTGTGCTGACTTCCAGGTAGCAGCCCTGCAGATTTCCTGGATAGGGACGTCCCTGGAAGCAGCCACCGATGCAGCAGTATGGCGGGTAGAATGAGCTCTTATCCCTCTGAGGGCTCCATGCCCGCCAACTTATAGCAGAGATCTATGCAGGAGGTGACCCACCTGCTTATCGTCCGCTTGGCTGCAGGTCTGCCAGGTGCGGCTTCAGCGTAGGTGACAAACAGCTGGCGAACCTCTCCCAATTTCAGCCCGTGCGCTCCTATAATAGCGGCGCCTTCTAGGGTCAAAGTATGGAGCCTGTATTCAGCCTCCGAGGTGTGATTGGGGTAGAACACCAGCAGAGTCAATACCTGATTAAGGTGAAACTCTGACACCACCTTCAGAAGGAATTTGGGTGGGCGCAGGACAGCCTTGTCCCTGTGGAAGACCAGGTAAGGAGACTCGATGCAGGCGCCTGGAGCTCTCCCATCCTTCTGGCTGATGTGACAGCCACCAAGAAAGCGGTCTTCCACGACAGGTGAGAGAGTTCACACCTGTGCATTGGTTCGAATGGCTTGCCCATGAGCTTTGCCAGTACCAGCAGTAGATCCCACAGAGGTGGAGGTTCTCGCACCGGAGGGGAAATGTGATCAAGGCCTTTGAAAAAGCGCCAGACCACCTTCTCCTGCGCCACCGACTGCTCCCCAGCCCGAGCCCGGTAAGCAGAGATGGCTGCCAGGTGCACCCTTAGGGTCGTCGACCTAAGCCCTTGACAAGAAAGGGACCATAAATAGTCCAAGATGCTAGCCAAGGAACAGGAGGAAGGGTCCAAGCCCTTGCCCTGACACCAAATGGAAAATCTCTTCCATTTGAAGGCATAGCATTTCCTGGTTGACTCTTTACGGGACACCTCAACTACATTGAGGACCTGCGTCGGGAAAGACCCAAGGCCTGGAACTCTAGCCGCTCAGGAACCAGGCCGTCAGGTGCAGGGATTGAAGGTCCGGATGGAACACCTTCCCCTGATTGACTGAGAGCAGGTCCGGGCGAGCTGGAAGCTGCCTCGGGAGCCTGGAGCTGAGGCTGAGGAGATCTGGGTACCAGAACTGGCGGGGCCAGTCTGGGGCTATCAGAATCACCTGCGCCTTGTCCCTCCTTGCTTTGAGAAGCACCTTGTGTATCAAGGGAAATGGGGGAAGGCGTAGAAGAGGCCCGGGGTCCACAGCCTCGAGAAGGCATCCCCCTGCAGCGAGCCCTGCTGAGGGGGGCGGGCATGGAACAGCCTCAGCTTCGCATTCTCCCTGGAGGCAAACAGGTCCACCTGAGGTGTGCCCCAATGGGAGAACAGATCTTGTACTACCTCCGGCAGGAGAGACCACTCGTGGGATGCAGCCCCTATCCGGCTTAGGGCATCGGCCAGGGTGTTGGAGGCCCCTGCCACATGAATGGCTAGGAGATCCGCCTCCAGGCTGCACACGAGTGACCAAATGCGGAGAGCTTCCTTGCATAGAAGCATGGAGCGCATCCCGCCCTGGCGGTTTAGATAGTATATGGTCGTGGTATTGTCCGTCTGGACTCGGACCACTTGACCCAGGAGAAATGGAGCGAAGGCGGTGAGAGCTAGGCGGACCACTCGGAGCTCCAGCAGGTTGATGTAGCAGCGGGGACTCCTTGGGGACCAGAGGCCGTGTGCCCAGTGTTCCCCAGATGGGCACCCCAACCCATCAGAGAGGCATCGGTCGATGAGAGACCGTCGACTAGGAGGCGGACAAATGGGATGCCCTCCTGCAGATGAACTGGAACGGTCCACCACCGGATGGCGTTCCACATCCCTGGGTCACCGTCACTAGCTGGTCCAATGGATCGCAGCATTGTGACCACTGGCTGGCCAGTCCCCACTGAAGAGGCGCATGTGCCAGCGTGCCCAACGGACCACGCTGGTGCAGGCGCCATGAACCAGGAGGCACAGGAAGTCCTGGGCAGGGCACGATTGCCCAACCAGAAATGATTGGGCAAAGGAGGAAAGAACCTCGGCCCTGTCCGCCGGGAGCCGTGCTCTGGCTCAAAGAGAGTCGAGCTCTGCCCCGATGAACAGAATCAGCTGCTTCGGCTCGAGTTCCGACTTGGCCTCGTTGATAAGAAGGCCGATCTGACAGCAAATCTGGAGGGCCAAATCTCTGGACCGCTCCACCTCCTGTCTGGAGGGGGCTGCTATTAGTCGTCCAGGTAAGGGTACACCCGGACCCCTCGGCGCCGCAGGAAAGCTGTCACCACTGCTATGCATTTGGTGAAGACCCTGGGAGCTGGAAACAGGCCGAAGGGCATGGCTCGGAACTCGAAAAGGGATCCCTCCGCTCGAAAGTGAAGGAACCTCTGATGTGACGGACGGATAGGGACGTGAAAGAACGCGTCCTGCAGGTCCAGAGAGCAGAACCACACGCCGGGTTCCAGGGATGGTATTATCTGAGCCAGAGTGACCATCCTGAAGGTTCAAGACCTTAGGAACGTGTTTAGGTCGTGTAGGTCGAGAATGGGGCGCCAGCCCCCCCGTCCGGTTTGGAACCAGGAAGTTACCTGGACACAAACCCCAGGTCTGAGGGAGGGTCCGCCACCTCCCTGATCACCTCCTTTTGGAGGAGGAGAGCAATGTCGGCTCGGTGAGCCGACAGTGAGGCTGTGGATCCCAATGCCCCCCGAAGTGCGACGGCTCTGAAGGGCGGGGCCTGCTTGAATTCCAAGGGCAGGCCTTTTCCCACCACCTCAACACCCACCTGTCCGTGTAATACGGACCAGGCGGAAAAGGAGTGCGAGCCGTCCCCACGAGGGAACCTGGGGTGAGGTGGCGGGTTTGGGCGACACCCTCAACCCGTCACTGGGCAGGCTGGGAGGAGGGACTGGCTGAGGACCTCCTGGGCCTTCCTCCCTGCTTCCTGTTGGAGGAAGCCGGCAGCAGGCTTGGGATGCCAAGCTCGTGCCTGCTGGCCCTGACGTTGCTGGGCCGGATGTGCCGAGGGCGCAGAGGGACAAAAGGGCTTAGGCTGTGGTTTGCGGCCTTTGTCCTTCTGAGCGGATGAGACCGGTAGCATTGGACTTCTCGATCCTCTGCAGGTGACCTTCCACCCCAGGGCCAAAGAGGTCGGTCCCCAAGAAGGGGACATCCGCCAACTTGTGCTGGGTATCCGAAGTGAAGGTGGATATCCTCAGCCAAGCCCGACGACACATAGCCACTGCGGCCACCACAGACCTGGCACATGAGTCCCCAATGTCCAAAGCAGTCTGAAGCTGCTGTTTGGCCACTGCCCTGCCCTGGTCCTGCACCTGCCTAACCGTGGTCTGCAGATCCGCAGGAAGATGAGGGACGACCTCATCCAGGGAGCCCAACAGGGCGTGAGAGAAATGTTCCATAAGGACGGCCGAACTGGCCTGGCGAAGGCCGAGGGAGGACGCAGCGTAGACTTTTCGCCCGGCATAATCCAATTTCTTGGACTCCTTGTTGGGAGGTTTGTCCACATCCCTAGCGTTCCCGGCATGCCGGAAATCGCTGTCGGTAACTAACCCCTCGGCCGAGGGGTGTTCCGAAAAACCGGACAAGGAACCGGTAGGGACCGCATACTTCCTGGCCATCCTGGCCGAAGGCGCAGGGCAGGAAGCAGGACGCTGCCAGAGCTCCAAGGCCGGGCCCACTATGGCCTCGGCCACTGGAAAGGCCTCCGTAGGGGAATCCCCTTGGTCCAGAATCTCCATGAGGGGATACCTGGCCCGCTTAGAAATGGGTTCGAGCTTCATCCCAGTGGACTCCGAGATGCACCGAAGCAATCCCAGGAAGGACGAAGGGCTATCAGCCACCGACTGTCCCCCTGAGGACTCCAAGTCCATTCGCCTGGAGAAAAGGGAGGAATCGTCTTCGGACTCGGAAGAGTCCTCAAAGAGCTGCCTCGGGCCTGAGCCACCCTCCACCTGCTGAGGTCGATCGGGAGTGAGGGTGACAGACAGCCTATGGGGCAGTCCCTGAGCTGACCGAGAATTCTTGGTCGGAGCCCCAAATAACGGCTGTGGAGGCGGAGGTTCCACCAGAATCGGTGGGGCAGCTGGTTTTGGCCGAACAACTGGCCTGGGAACAGGCTCCTCAGATAAAACGAGGGGTTGTTTCGGCCGCTCCGGTGACAGCCACTTAATCGCCGGGGAAGGCGACGGCGTCGGCTTGTTCCCAGTCAAAAGGAGCTGTTGCCACATGAGGTCCTCATATTGTCGCCGCAACTTACGTCGAAGCCTCCCCTCGTCCGAGGAGGAGGAAGAGGACGAGCGGCGGCGCCGCTTCCCGCGGTGCCGAGACCGAGACCGCCTATGACGGCGGGATCGGCTGGACCGCGAAGAAGTCCGAGACCGAGAACCTTGGCTTTCCCGAGGACGGTGCGGGGAGGTGTCGTGGGGAACCGGCATCTCCTTGGTTCGGAGGGTTCAACCGAAGGCTCCGGAACCGGAGGCACAGACAAGCCAACTGGGTCCTCAACTCCCACCGGGGGAACCGGGGAGAGGGGATTTTCGGCTTCTCCTGCTGACAACCCGTCCAGGTCGAGAAAATCTCGACCGCGTCGGCGGCGGGTCTCGGTCAACTGGCCTGCGGGACACCGTGAGACCAGTGGCGAAGCTCTAACGGGTCGACCAAGTCGGCCGACAACTCGGGAGAGGGATCTTCCGCTCCCAAGAGCGTCGCCAGGTGGGACTTACCCTTGCTCTTTTGACCAAGAAACGGTCCAGCAGAAGTTGGTCCCTCACCTTTGGTAGAGAGGGTCAGACAAAGCTCCTTAAAGAAGCTGAATAAGAGGCACTGGAGAGCGGGACAAATGCAGCGGCCGAGGAAAGCGGCCAACGCCGCCTCCCTCTCTGAGGCGATCATCTGCTCGAGCTGATCGCCGAGCCCGCCGCCCACGGAAACCGGGCCGACCGGGCCTCTTTTTGACTTCACCGGAGGAAAGCGCCTCGACGCCCAAGTTGTAATGGCAGCACGGTCTTCGAGGACGAGGGTCGAAAAAGAAGAGCACAGGCTGCAGGCCCAAGGCGGTCGTGCTCAAGGCCCAGCAGTAGACGCACGTGGAGTGCGGATCCGTCCGAGACATCTTCTGCCCGCAAGGGCATCTCCGGAAACCGGAGTCGATTTGTCCATCGCAGCCACGAGGGAGAGAAGACCGAAGTCTTTTAAGCAAAAACTTTAAATTGAAAAATCAAAAATTAGGAACCAGTCTTATATGCAGGCGTTAAGGAGGAACCTGAGCTTCCGTGCAAGGGAAGACCTCGCCAATGGGGCGGAGTCGAGAGTTTTACCACCCGGGTGGGTGGGAGGAGCCAGCTTGAAGACCTTCCGGCAAGATTTAAAGCAGCAAGGATACCTGCCAGACAGTGTGGATGAACAACATATCCATGTCCCTAGAACCATCAGTTTAATTTTTATGGAAAAAAAAAAAACACCCTCACCCAGCTTCTCAGAAACCATACTGGTATGGGGTATGTTTCTGGTATTCATAAAGGGTGAAACAAGAGAAGAATGTGTATAAGAAGAATGTAAGGGTGCTGTGTTTATGCACGTGTGGAGGAATGAAAGTGAAAAATCAGCTGCCACAAGTTTCCATTCTAATTAAAAATGCTGTTGTATCACAGACCAGTACAACAGCATTCTATGATCTTTGAATAGTACAACAGCATTCTTATTTACTATGTTTTTTGTTGCCATGGCCCAGTAGCTCAGCCCCTGCAACCTCCGGTCTCCACCCACCCCCTGGGACTTACCTCGGTGATGGTCCACCCAGGCATGTCCCCCTGGGCAGGGCTACTGAGTAGGCGCAAACCACAAAGACAGTTCTTAGTTCCCAGCAGCCATGGACTACCGGTGGTCCTCCCTGACTTACACCCCAGGGCGGGGTCTCAGGACTGGGCTGCACTCGACAGAGGACTGTACTCGGTCGTCAACCAAGAGCCAAGGGCAGGCATGGTGGGACCAGAGGAGCAGAGCATCATCAATGGCTGGCATTTTGGATGCTGTGTTCCCCAGGAGGTGTGGCATGCAATAACGCAATGCACTGAAGCTCTGACATCCAGCACGCCTCCTCAACATCTTGGCTCTGGCGGGCAGTCTCACACAGATGCTCACCCACCCTCACCCTCAGAGAAGGACAGCAGTCCATGGGACACGCCATCCTCCTCCCCCTGGCTGGCCCAGACTCCCAGGTCTGTTCCCAAACCCAAGGCATCGGTGTTATGACCAGCAGCGCTACTGGTGCACTAGCAGGTTGGCCAACAACAGCTTTTTAGCTATGATGGAACTCCATGCACAACAAGGGATCACCATATACTATAAGTATGTAAAAGCTACTTGGGGGAGCTGGTGACATTTACGCCAAAGGCAGATTGTGTCTGTTACCAGAAACCCAAGTTAGCTTTACACCCTTTCTGATGTGTAGACTGGGTGTATTTCATCTGTTATAATACATAGGCTGGGAGCAGGTTTAAGGTAGGGTGGGAAAGAAATACAGAAGAAATGAAGTTTATTGTTTTAGGAAATTTATTGACACTTTTAAAAGTTATGGGGAAAGTAGTACCTACTTTGCTGAATGAATATAGCCGAGTGAGAAAAAATGTCAGTTAAAAAAATTGCCATGTTATAGGGCACGCAATACTATTGATCAACTACATTAATGGTGGCAGAACTCAACTATACTGTAATAAGAATGGAAAGTACTGTAGTTTATATATTATAGCTTCAGGGTAGTACAGCTATAGTTAGGGTTAGCGTGAGCATTTAATGTTAAAGGCCAGTTTTTGCAGGGTAATAACGTTGTTCAGGTTAAACAGATCTGCTTGAAATTTTGCATACATCTTTGCAAGGAACAGGTCTATTGATATGCCAAATTTGGCTTGAATCCCTTGTGTGGTTCTTGAGATACAGAGTGTTGAAAAATAAGAGATTTTTATGTTTTTCTGCTGTTCCTATTTCAACCTGTATCTCAAAAACAGCTGTAGCCACGGGGCTGAAATTTTCAGGGTGGAAAGCTGTGGCCTCACAGATGTGCCTTCTGAAAGTTTGGTGAAAAAATATGAATCTGTTGCAAAGTTATGAAATGATATTTTCCCCATTATTTCCTATGGGGGGGATATCATATATACTCATGTATAAGCCAACTCACGTATACGCCGACCCCATGCAAGCAAATTTTTGTAAACATGACAACCGCATATAAGCCGAGCCACACTTATTTATTACAAAAAGTTCTGACAAACACTGCACATCGACTGAAAACCACAACATGATTATAATAAAAAAATTTCATTATTGCTCATACTTGCTGTCCTGTTGTTAATTTCAAGTCATCCTCCTTGATGTCAGAGCCTAGCTCATCCCATTTCCAAACCAGTGCGATTATCTGGTCCATCTGAGCGGGGTAGTGAAGCTGCCGTGACTGGAGACGTAACTGGAGACAGCAGTTAAGAGGGAGAGAAACGCAAGTCTGAAAGGACGATTTCAAATACCTTTTACACAGGTCATGAGTTTGTTCAAGGGTTCAAAGTTCTGGTTTACAGGCATCATAAAGACTTATTTGAAGGGGGTCAGAGCACCAGATGAACATAATTTAAGGAAGTGGCAGGTGGGGGTTGTGAGCAAAGGCTTCAGCGTGTGGCAGGAGTTTGTTTAAAAAGGGCAAAAAGTTTGTTTACATGTTAACATGTATGGCACTGTGTTAGTTGGGTAGCTACATAAATGTGATGGAGGTGTACTGGTATTTGTGAAGTGGTCCTAACGAGGAGGGTGCACCAGTACTTAGCTGAAGTTCCGTTACAGCAAGACTGATTACCGGATTTTACTGGCTGACCTGCGTATAAGCTGAGGTACCTAATACAGCGATGGAAAAGCGGTCAAAAAAATTTGGCTTATATGCGAGAATTCACGGTAGATGTCCCTGGAGGCATAGGATTCTAGTTCAATGCAGAACCCTGCAGCGGTATAGGATTCTAGTTCAGTGCAGAATCCTGCAACAAACTGCCATGTTAGATTCAGAATGATGATGGTTATTTTGCTCTTATATTGTCTCTTGACTTCAATTACTCTCCTGTTTTCTTGGATATCTTTCTCTCACTCTTCCTATCCCCAGATCCCATACCAGACCTTGCCAAACCTTGTCCTTACCTCTACATAGGCCCACCCTCACCCCTTCAATGGTACTGGTCCTTCCAAACCTTTTTTCCTCCTCTTCCTACTGTTTTGCTCCATGATGACCTCTTGTTATCCTCTAGCTGCTTTCCTCAGGACACATCTAGTTATATTATTCCTATTTACTGTTACACCTTCTACATGTCTCTTTGCAGATGACTCAAAGATCTGCAACAGGGTTAATATGCAAGGTGGGGTGGAAAGATGAAAAGGGACTTGGCAAGGTTGGAGGAATGGTCAAATGTATGGCAGCTTAGATTCAATGCAAGGAAGTGCAAAGCAATGCACCTGGCAAACAAAAACCCAGGGCAAAAGTACACAATGGGGGGTGAGATACTGACAACAACAAAAATGGAAAGGGACCTGGGGGTAGTCATATCAGATGACCTAAAGGTGGGCCAGCAATGTGAGAAGGCAGTAAGGAAGGCTGGGGGGATACTGGGATGCATAGGGAGAGGCATCACCAGTAGAAAACAGGAAGTTGTTGGCCCTCTGTACAGACAGTTGGTAAGACCACATCTAGAGTACTGTGTACAGTTCTGGAGACCC
The DNA here is from genome assembly GCA_016271365.2 of Neoceratodus forsteri. Taxonomy (NCBI): domain Eukaryota; kingdom Metazoa; phylum Chordata; order Ceratodontiformes; family Ceratodontidae; genus Neoceratodus; species Neoceratodus forsteri. The sequence goes on from CM057456.1 coordinate 879,208,507, forward strand.
CATCTCCACAAAGACAGACAGCGTGTAGGCTGTCCAGAGGAGGGCAACCAAAATGGTGCAGGGTCTGCACCACAAGACATATGAAGAAAGACTAAAGAGCTTAAGATGAATAGCCTCAAGGAAAGGGGGGACATGATAGAAACATTCAAATACCTCAAGGGAATCAACAAAGTCTAAGAGGGTAGCATCTTTCAAAAAAAAGATGTGCAAGAACAAGGGGCACAATTTGAAGATAGAGGGGGGACCGCTCAGAGGTAATGTGAGGAAGTATTTCTTCACAGAGAGGGCTGTAGATGCATGGAACAGCCTTCCCGAGGAGGTCACAGAGTCAAAAACAGTGGGGGAATTCAAGAATGCAGGGGACAGACATAAGGCAATTCTAGTGGGGGGTAGGAGGAAGTAGGCTGTTGGTTAACTAGGATCTGCAGCTTATCCATTAGGTAGGGAAATGGGCAGACTAAGTGGGCCAAGTGGTCCTTATCTGCTGTCAAATTCTATGTTTCTATTGGGAGCCTGAGCGTCCCATTGTGATACACTTTTGCTGTCATTTGTACTTTTGAATGAAGTCTCATTTTAAGATTGTCCCTTATGCCTTTACTGGGCATTGCCTGTACTGTTCTTTGCTGCTTAGTTATTGATATGTTGTTGTATTCTATGGGCTGTGGTCTAAACTAAGCAATATGTAATGTGGTTAAGTACTTTAAAATGTCATGTATATTATGTTCTCTGGTCTTAACTAAGTGATACCTAATGTTGTCATGTACAAAGTGATACCTAAAGCTGTTATGTACTTGTGAAATGTCATGTATGTTAATACGTTCTGTACTCTCCCAGGTTGAGCCTGAAAATAGTAATTTTTCGGCTAGTGCACTCACCCGGAAAACAAAAACTAAACAAATTTTTATTTATTTATTAAATTCTCGGATTACAAATACCTGTTGTCTCTTGAATTGTCTTGCCAGCCGTTATTGTACACTGTATGCTGTATGTATTTTCCCATACCTCCCTACCCCCCAGGATGTATCTGGAATCGAGCAGTAGCCTGCTCAGCATGCCTTCCTAGTAAAACTCTTAAATAAACAAACAAATAAATAAATAAATATATATACAATTCTGCACTGAAGAGGCATTTTACAATGCAGAGTCCTGCATCAAACCGCCATGCTGCAATGCAGAATCCTGCATCGAACTGTCATTTTTCCAGGCATACCCCTTTGTAATTGCTGTTTCCCGACATTGAGGTCCCAATCTCTGTGCTGACATTTCTTAACCCTCCACTACTGTGTTGCACTGGGGAGACCACCCCCAGTGTACCAGAAGCATTAACTTTCTGATAACTTTCTGTTGTTTCCGACACTGGGATACCTACCCCCAGTGCCAGATGCATGCCCAGCCCATTCTTATTATTCTTTGCTGACATCAGGGTACCCAATCCCCGTGTTGGGATTTATTTCTCCTTCTATTACTGTGGCACACTGGCGAGACCACCCCTCCCACTGTGCCAAAAACCTTTACCTTTTTTTCAGTGTTGTTTCTGACACTGGGAAACCCACACCAGGTGTCGAATGCCCCCCACCTGTTAAAATATTAAAAGTGTTCACCGACATCGGGGTGCCCAATTCCTGTGTCAACATTATGAACCCCCCAGCACTATGAGACACTGGAGAGCCCAATCCCAGTGTCCGAAAATAAAGTTATCCCTACTATAAAAAAAAAAAAAAGAAAACGGTCCCCAGTCTTTTTTTTTTTTAGTCCTAGAAAAAAAAAAAACGGTCCCTCGTCGTCTCCCCGTCCCCCTCCCCCATCCCGGACCTCCCACTAAGCACCCACCTCCCCACACACCCTCTCACCTGACACCTACCTCTGAAGGTTGGTAGTTGTCATCTTCTCTGGACTGGGACACATCACACTCTTCAAAGCCCAACCGCAAACTGAGGAATCAAGGTAGGCTTGTATTATGGCTCTCAATGGGGTTTTCAACTTGTGTTGATATCTCAGCCAGTTTTTAGGAATTTGTACCCCAAATTGTCAACACAGGGTTCTTGGGACTCTATCTCATGAACACGGTCACTGCCATTTTATTATTCGATCCTTAACGGTGATTTCATGGTCACTATGTGGAATCTCCTTTCTGGACCGATTAACAAAATGACAGTGCCATTGTTTATGAGGGGATGGGATGCTCAAAACACACAGCTAGGGAACAAGCAGGAACACTAGTTTTCCACACTGAGTGCAACGCAGATGGGAAAATGGAAATCTAAATTTGCCTGTGGAATTTTAAAGTCCTGCTGGCGCCAAATCTGGTGCTGTGTTTGTCACTGTTGGAGTGGATTGCTATCAGACACAGAATAGTACAGGCTTTGTGAAGGGAATACAAGATGTAACCTGTTCCAGTCTGGATAACTGTACTAAAGGAGTCTCTTAGACTCAAGCATCACCAGTGAGTAAAGTGACTGCCCGCCCCCCCATAACAGCATCAATTTCACTGGGTACTCCTGGTAATGGATACTTTAGTTATTTTCTTTTTTAAGTGGGAACCAGATTTGCACATGCCAGGTAACTGTGCTACTGAAACTGACCACGGAACCAGTAGCAAAACAGAACTGAATGGCCGTTCCAAAATTGCACTACTGTATTTCTTCATCCTAGATTTTACTGGTTCTGGCTGTTCCCATTTTGGACTTAAGTAGGCCTTGTAAGTGTTAAATGGAGTGTGTGATGCTGATCCCTGTTGGGGGTGGGAGTCGTGAATTTGGGCCAGTCAGGTTGGGACATACAGTGGTCCATCTGTTTCTATCCTCTGGAGCCCTGCTGTACCGAAACTCTCTGGGATCCTTTGACTTTTTGGCAGTAGTCTGGGTGTGCTCCGATTGGGAGCTGTGCTGCATAAGCAGTTTACTACCTGATCTCTGTGCTGTGTAGCCTATTGAGGCAATTCAGGCCACTGGTTCTGTTGGATTATGGGAGCTGTTAAGGGCTTGTTTTTAACATAGAAACATAGATTTTGACAGCAGATTAAGGACTGCTTGGCCCACCCAGTCTGCCCATTTCCCTACCTAATGGATAAGCTGCAGATCCTAGTTAACCAGCAGCCTACTTCTTCCTACCCCCACCCCCCAAGAATTGCCTTATGACTGTCCTATGCATGCTTGAATTCCACCACTGTTTTTGACTACACAACCTCCTCTGGAAGGCCATACCATGCATCCACAACCCTCTCTGTGAAAAAATACTTCCTTAAATTACCTCTGAGCCGCCCCCTCTATCTTCAAATTGTGCCCCCTTGTTCTTGCACACCTCTTTTTTTGAAAGATGCTACCCTCTTGGACTTTGTTGATTCCCTTGAGGTACTTGAAAGTTTCTATCATGTCCCCCCTCTCCCTCCTTTCCTCGAGGCTATACATATTAAGCTCCTTTCGTCTCTCTTCATATGTCTTCGGTGCAGACCCTGCACCATTTAGTGCCCTCTCTGGACAGCTTCTATCCTGTCTATGTCTTTCGGAGATTGGGTCTCCAGAACTGCACACAGTACTCCAGATGGGGTCTCAAAACTGTCTGTACAGAGGGATAATAACTTCCTGTTTTCTACTGGTGATGCCTCTCCCTATGCATCCCAGTATCCCCTCAACCGTCCTTGCTGCCCTCTCACATTGCTTGCCCACCTTTAGGTCATCTGATATGACTACCCCAGGTCCCTTTCCATTTTGTTGTTGTTAGTATCTCACCCCACTGTGTACTCTTCCCTGGTTTTTGTCTCCAGGTGCATTACCTTGCACTTCTTAGCATTGAATCTAAGCTGCCATACATTTGACCATTCCTCTAACCTTGCCAAGTCCCTTCTCATCCTTTCCACCCCCTTGTGCATCAACTCTGTTGCAGATCTTTGTGTCATCTGCAAGAGAAATACTTTTCCTTCAGTCCCTCTGTAATGTCGCTTATAAAGACATTGAAGAGGACCAGTCCTAATACTGAACCCTGCGGTACCCCACTAGTAACCCCTCTTTCTTCAGAGTGGACTCCATTTACTGTTACTCTCTGTGTCCTATTCTCCAGCCAATTCTTTACCCAGGCTGTCATCTTGGGACCCACTCCCAGGCTGGCTAACTTATATATTAATCTTTTTATCCTGTGTGTCCTGTTTTGTCCAGGACCTTGTGTGCTGGCATCTTGCTCCAGCCTGGGGCTGTTCTGGTGTAGGGGTGTGTGGTTTCCATTTGTATTTAGTCTTTCTGTAGAAGCGGTCCTCTGCTGTGGTGCCTAGCCAATGGGCTTTAGCTAAAGGTGTCACACTGAGAAGTGGGGGTGGCAGAGTAAGGGAGACCTCCCCACAGGGCAACAAGGTATTTTCAGGCTGGGAGTGTCAGGGTCCATCACTAGGGGAAGAAGAGACTGGGCTATCCTGCCAAGAAGGCAATGGAGGCATAGTCTGGTTAGAATACTGGTGGCAAGCTGGCCCGGTGGCACTGAGAGTTGAGGCGTTGGACGCCACACTTCACATCATGCCAGTGACCTGGGTTCAAGAGCAAGCCCAGGCTGCCGGGGGGCGGCAGGAAGGCGGAAGAGAGGACTGAGCATCTGGAGGACTGCTCTTCAACCTCGGGGGGAAAGGAACTAGTCATCCCGCTCACTGACTGCCCTCTGGCAGTGCCTGGAGGGCAGTACAGGTCGGGAAGCTTGACCTGACATCCTTACATCGGAAGGGGGGCAGGTGAAAAGAAGGAAAATGAGCCAACAGGCTCGATGATGGTCCACTGCTCCTGGGAGCGGTCCCCAGATTCTGGATTGGGTCTTCGGGGGGGGGGAGCCAGCAACCTTCTTTTGGCCGTGCCGTGGTGGGCAATCCATAGGGGAACTACTGGAGGACACCTAGCATGGAAGTGACGGGACTGGAGAGAGAGTCCCTCCATTCAGAGGGCCGTAGCCACCTGACAGGGCTCCGGTAGATAAAGTGTTAACAGAAAAAAAAAAAGAAGAATACTGGTGGCACCCAAGGGAGTCCATCATGTAGGCTCCGACTGACTGAGAGGTGTGGATAACACCCCAGATTGCCTGTCACAAGGGTGCCAGAAGAGAGGACTGCAGATCTTGTGTGTAGCAAATGGCACCCTGGCCCCATATTCAGAGGGAGAAGGTCACTGGTGGGGGATTGCTTCCTCTGGAGTAAAGCACTATTTCTGTTTACTTTTTTCCAGTTGGTATTTCTGTCCTGGGAAGCAGCAGTGCTGCAGGCACCCAGGCTGGTCCCTGGATGAAGTGTAGACTGATCAAACCCACCGTGTGGCATGCAAGGTCCCATCATCAGCGTATGTAATGAAAACAGAGCAGCTCAAGAAGAGTAGGGTGCTCTAGTGACAGCAATTAATCATGTGGAGAAAAACAGTCACAGCACTCACCCTTGATAAAGAAAGTGCAACAGTCACAGTTAAGAATATAATCATGATTCATTTGACTTTTATTCCACAGTGAAACATTCAACATTTAAAAGTGCCCAAGTGCCAAAGCGCAGATACATACAGCCACAGTAGGGGAGCAACCACAGACACCTGACATTTCACCGGAATCAGCTTTTTAACCACTGTGGCTATATATATCTGCGCTTTTGCACTTGGGCACTTTTAAATGCTGAATGCTTCACTGTGGAATAAAAGTCAAATGAATCATGATTTTATCCTGAACTGTGACTGTTGAACTTTCTTCATCAAGTATGAGTGCCATGAGTGTTTTTCTCCACATCCTATCATCAGCCCTCTCCAGCCATTTCTTGGAACAGAAATGATTTTCCTGGGGAAAGAGATTAATAACGCCCTTAGTATTCTTACAAGTTCTGTGGCATGAGTGGAAGTGAGCAGGGTATAGATGAATGTGGGCGGGAGGGGGCAGGAGAGTGCATGGGTGAAGGGGGCACCACCAGTGTGTTCACTTGGGATGACATCAAGTCTGACACAGGCCCTGTTAAACTGAAGGGGTTTACTTAACATGATACACCATAAGAGTGAAGCTTGAGTAGTTTACATGTTCAATGAATCCCAAAATTAAATTATTGCCTTGGAATCGACAGTCTGACTACTTATATTATATGGCTAATCGACCAAATTCAGACTATTACTTAAGATGCAGTGAAAACTGCATTTGCTGCTTCCTTCCCTGGCAGTGCAAAACCCCACCAGTTGCTAACATTTAAACTACTCCTCTTGTACTCTTCATAGCAACTGAAAAAAACTCTCTCCCTAAACATTAACTTTTTCTTGTACGAACTAGCCAGGTGGTTACTTAATTAAATGTCTCCTAATGAAACTTCAGCACTGCAGGATAGGCATATGCCAAAAATGCTCATTTAAACAGTTTTTTACATGACACCCTGTGATGGCGTGTATGTCCATCATGTTCCCTTCACCCGTAACCCATTTCACAACCCTGCAACACAGGCAATACAGATTTTGATAGGGGCTGTGGTGGGATTTTTGCCAAGTCACCTTTTGTTTTAAAGTTGGCCCTTTAAGGTCTCATCTCTCAGGAGAAAGGGGTTAAAGTTAACAGACTTAAAATATAAGCGGCAGCTTTAGTAAATGTATGTCCTATTTGTGTGTTCTAAATGTTTTATCATAACATGTAGTGGGTGGTGTGGAGTAAGGAGAGGGTGCTTATCTTTTGTTTTTTTTCTGATGTAGGAAGTTGGGGAAGCTTCACCTATTAAAAGGGATGGACATTTTAGAGTTACTAGGCCTGCTTATATGTAGTATTTCCCAACTCATGGCAGCAATAGCCTTTGTAGATTATTTTACATATTTCAGGAATGTACCTACAGTGGCGTGAAAAAGTATTTGCCCCCTTCCTGATTTTCTCTATTATTGCATATTTGTCACACTGGATGTTTTCAGGTCTTTAGACAAAATATAATATTAGATAAAGGAAACCTGAGTGAACAAATAACACTTTTTTTTTTTACTTATTTCATTTATTTAATGAAAAAAGTTAACCAACACCAACTGGCACTGTGTGAAAAAGTAATTGCCCCCTAGTGAAATCAACCCAATTAAAGGGATAATTAGAGTCAGCTGATTGAACACAGCCAGGCTTGATTACAGCCAGCCCTGCTCAATATAAACCTCACTTATTTTGGCCCTTACCATCAGAGTCACGTTGCCAGCACAAAGATTCAACAAGCACATTATGCCATGATCAAAGGAAGTTCCTGAAAAGATCAGAAAAAAATTTGTTGCCCTCTATAAGTCTGGAAAGGGTTACAAAGATATTTCTAAGGCTCTGGGACTCCATCGAACTACAGTGAGAGCCATAATCTCCAAATGGAGAACACTTGGAACAGTAGTGAACCTTCCCAGGAGTGGGCAGCCTGCCAAAATTACTCCAAGGGCACAGTGTAAAATCATCCAAGAAGTCTCAAAGGATCCTAAAACAACATCCAAAGAACTGCAGGCTACTCTTGCCTCAGCTAAGGTCAGTGTTCATGACTCACAATCAGAAAGAGACTGGGCAAAAATGGGCTTCATGTGAGAGTAGCAAGGGAAACCACTGCTAACCAAGAAGAACATAAATGCTCGTCTCTCATTTGCCAAGAAGCACCTGGATGATCCACAAGCCTTTTGGGAAAATGTTCTATGGACAGATGAGTCAAAGTGGAACTTTTGGACAACATTGATCCCATAATGTCTCGCGTAAAGCAAACACAGCATTCCACAGTAAGAGCATACCAACAGTCAAACATGGTGGTGGTAGTGTGATGATGTGGGGATGCTTTGCTGCCTAAGGACCTGGATGACTTGCCATAATTAAAGGAACCATGAATTCTGCTCTGTACCAGAAAATTCTTAAGGAGAATGTCCAGTCATCCTTCCGTCAGCTGAAGCTGAAGCGTAGTTGGGTCATGCAACAAGACAATGATCCAAAACACAAAAGCAAGTCCACATCAGAATGGCTAAAAAGTAAAATTAAAGTTTTGGAGTGGTCTAGTCAAAGTCAGACTGAAACCTAATAGAGATGCTGTGGCAGGACCTGAAAGCAGAGCAGTTCATGTCGAAAACCTACCAAATGTTACTGAATTAAAGCAGTTCTATGAGAAGAGTGGGTTAAAATTCCTCCACAGCGATGTGAAAGACTGATATTGAATTATAGGAAGTGTTTGGTTGCAGTCATTGCAGCTAAATGTGGCATAACCAGTTATTAAGTGTAAGGGGGCAATTACTTTTTCACACAGTGCCAGTTGGTGTTGGTTAACTTTTTTTCATTAAATAAGTGAAATTAAAAAAAAAAAACAAGTGTTATTTGTTCACTCAGGTTCCCTTTATCTAATATTACATTTTCTCTAAAGACCTGAAAACATCCAGTGTGACAAATATGCAATAATAGAGAAAATCAGGAAGAGGGCAAATACTTTTTCACGCCACTGTATGTAGGTAACCTCCTTATGGCATATCAAATTTGGAGTGCCAAAGATACCGTCTTTTGTCATTCTTGTATTTTGATTGTCATCGTGTGCTGTCCTACGGGTTATGCTTCTATCTATTGCATTATAAAATCAATAAATATAAATTTAAAAACCAAAAGAAAGGGGTAAAGTTGGCCCCTTAAGGTCTCATCTCTCGGGAGGAGGGGGAGTATTAACAAGCAACACCTAAGCCCAGTAAAGGGTGGAGGGCGATCAACCAGGAGCAGGAGGTCTCTTTTGCAGTGAAATGCAAGTGGAGATAGCGAGAGACTGAACTGAAAGACGTTTCTGCTAAGCTGCATACATGATGTTTGTTTCTTTTTCCTTAATGAAAGTAAAGCAACTTTCATTTAATTTAAACTAGTGTCCAGAGTGTTCCCCAGAAGCCACCCATTTCGTTACCTTGTCAAACATGGTTGGCTTCGGCAATGGGACTGAACTCCCCCCATGTCAAAATAGGGGTAAGATGGACTCAGACAACATACAGAAATGGCTGGTAGAACAGCAAGCACAGCAGACCCAGATGCAGGAACAACAGGCCCAGATAGCACAACTGCAGGTGCAGAGAGACCAGCAGAAGCAGGAGTTTATGAAGCAGGTACTGCAAACACAGAAAGAAACTGTGGCCCAGCTCCAGGTCACAGGGAATCCAATCACTGTAGGAACCCACCCCATGCTAACAAAAGTAGGTTCCTGCGGACGACACCAAAGCCTACCTTACACGATTTGAGAAAGTTGCCAGTACCACTGCCTGGCCACAAGAAAGCTGGTCTACCTGCATTGCACCGTACTTGACCGGAGATGCCCAAGTTGCATGCAGAAGCCTAACTGCCACCGTCGCCAGAGACTATGATCAAGTAAAGGCAGCTATCTTAGACTGGGTCAGAATAACCAAAGAGTTACTAAGAGAACTTTTGCACCCTGGGTTTCAAAGCTGGAACAAGATCTAGAGGGCTAGTACAAGACTTGAAAAATTTACAAGACTTGGCTGCTCAGTAGTTAAAACCAAAGGTATGCACTACAGAAGAGACTATGAATTTGATTGTACTGAAGCAGTACTGGAACATTTTACCAGACTGAGTCTGAGGTTGGGTAAGCCGATATGAACCAGACCAAGCTGGCTGTAGCAGTGAAAATGATGGAACATTACCTGGAAGTTGAAAGACTTGAGGTCACTAAAAAGAGCAGAACCCACAACGAACCTTGAGTGGCAACCAGAGGAGAAGATCCCTGCAGAAGAGTGAAGGAAGGACATGGGGGGATGGAAACAAACATGCTGGTAGGGGTGAGTGGTCATGTGGTGAAATACTGCTTACCCCTCCACTTCAGAAAAGGTACAACCCCTGGGTGTGGTGTCATTCCCCCAGTTCCAAGACCCCACTCTCCAGTGACCCAAATGGGGGGGGGGTGAAGAGAACAGGTCACAGACTTGACATTGACACTGCATGTCTTTGCTGTGGTGAAGTGGGGCATATCAGTAAGTTTTGTGACTGCGTGAACTGTGATTCTGCAGAATGCACAACTACCACACACACACACACACACACACACACACACACACACACACACACACATATACATAGACATGCATCTATAAACCTGCACAGAATACCAGTGCAAGTGGGGAACAACACAGTTACAGCTCTGGTGGATTCAGGCTGTGGGCAGACAGGAGAAACTGGATAAAGAAACTGTGGTAGGTCCAACCTGGGTCAGTGGGAAGATCTCGGAAATACTGCCTGTGTGCATGGTATACTTATAAATAGCCTATGGCCCCAGCATGGCTAAAGGTAGACAACTGGGCAGGAATAATGAAGGTGGGAATTTCTAAAACATTACCCCGGTCATTAGTCTTGGGCCGAGACTGGGAAGGGTTTCATACCATCCTGCAAAGCAATACTGAAAGTTCGTGCCTACAGGAGACCAAACAGACAAAGTAACTGGAACACATATTTCCCTTTACTGACTTTGAACTACTTGGCCCAGAAGGGAAGCCTAATAAGTGCCAAGTGAAGTTGAACATGACCCTTGTGCAGGACATCAGCTTCTTGAGGACCAAAGCATAATCCTTACAGTACACAGCAAGGCAATTCAGTGTTAGGATTGTGGGATTTCCTCCTCATCTGATGGTGTGCTTAGGACTGAAGGCTAATCAGGAGCAGCTCATATTTGTGGACATATCCTCATTACCCCATGATGCTGGGGTAAAGATCCTGTAAGCATTTTAATACCAATGCACCTCAGATCTCAGGAAGGATCTCTGAAGCACCCGCTGACTGAGACTGCTCCATTACCTACTGCAGAGACCAAGATTACATTGTTACAGGTCACTCGAGAGCTTGTGGGGGCATCATTTGGGAGGGAAGGAAGCTTGGCTTTTACCCTGGACCCTTTCTCCCAGACTCAAGACAAAAAAATAGGGACTACAAGTGATTACAAAGTTGCTCCTGGAAAAGGGAGTGTTGGTGCAGTTGTATTTTCCTGCTGGTATACAAAAGACCTACGAGGAAAAGAAGCAGATCTATGTGGACACCTCGGCAGTGGAGAACTTTCTGGGCAAGTTATTGCAATCAGAAGAACCACCAGAGCAGATTGTCAGATGGAGATGATGGCTGACTCCTTCGATTACTGCTCCAGTAAGCTTATCCTCATAGCACTGTTCCTTTTTGGGAGTTTAGCCTTTGCCAGTTCTGAAAGGCACTGTGCTACATGGTTGTCTCAAATTGATTTCGCTGTATTGGGCAACTATACAGCAAGACTGTTTTTCTTCCTGCTTACTCTAAGTGTACCTGTGTCACTGAGCGATTTAGTACTGCTGAAAATGTATCCTGTATAGATTATGGCTTTTTACTGATTAGTGTGTATTGACGCACTTTGTGGATGTGGTACTATTTGTTTAATATTCTTCCTTGGCCCTGCAAAGTGACAGGTGATTAGTGTATATTAATGCACTACTCGGTTCGTGGATGTGGTACCATTTGTTTGATGTTTTTCCTTGCCCCTGCATAGGGACAGGTTAGTCATCTCTGGGTGCAGAGTCCAATATTAACTTTTTCAATTACAAGAGTGTGGTGTGCATATTTGTAGAATACATACAAACTGTAGCTGGTAGCACAACCGAAACAGTATTCCAGTCAGCCTAGGTTCAAGTCCCAGCTGAGGCAATTACAGTACTTCTTTCTTGCTTCTGTTTGTACGTGTTCCAATATTAACTTAACTGAGCATGGAACTATTGCCATATTGTCTGCCTTTTCTTTACAGATGTCCAGCCCCATTTCTCAGAACACATAATCTTGTGAGGAGTGGAAGAAATTGGCTAAGTGACATTATAGAACTGATTTTTGGTGAAAATGTGATATTACACTGTTTCATTCCACTGTAATATTACTCCTAAATAAGAGTGTTGGGACTTTTAGGCTGATTGCTGAGTTTTGACATGTACTGCAATAGTTTCATGCTTTCCTGAACTAGAATGGTCTTTGGTCCATATGCAACCAGCATTTTCTCTGTACCTTCATTGTTGTTTTTCTGAAATAACCCAATAAATAATAAGTTAAAAAAAAAAAAAAGAAAGCCAGGGAGATATTGCTCACTGACTCAGAAGAGCCTAAAGGGGCTCCAAGTTTGGTGACGGACAAGGACATTGATGACGGAACCCTGGACTTAGGACCAAAGAGCCAAATGTAGTCCCAGTGTATGACCGGCTCAACCGGACCCAAAAGCAAGAAGCCCAGAGGCTAGTAGAGAATTTTGAGGATGTTATCTCCTCAAAGCCTGGATGAACCCATGTGATCCAGCACCACAGACACAGACCCAGGTGTCTAGATCCGCCAACAACTGTACAGAATACTGGAAAGAATTCAAGAGACAGTACAGGAAGAAATCCAGCCTATGCTGGAGTTGGGAGTCATTGAGGAACGTCAGAGAGAATGGTATAGCCTTACTGTGCTAGTCGCAAAATCTGACGGGACCACCCAGTTTTGTACAGACTTCTGGAATGTAAATGCTGCATTCAAGTTCAAAACATACCCTATGCAGGGGTGTAGCTACAAGAGTGCAGAGGGTGCAGTGGCACCTAGGCCCATGAGGTTTCAGGGGCCCAAATCATAATTTTGATGTTTATTCAAAACTGGGGAGGGGCCCTGTAACATCACGTTGCACCCAAGCCCTTTGGGAATTTGCTACGCTACTGACCCTATGCCAAGGCTAGACGAACTTTTGGACCACCAGCTGAAGACTCGTTACATTATTATCCTGGACCTGGCCAAGGGGTATTGCCAAATCCTGCTAACTCCCGAGTCCTGTGAGAAAATGGCCTTTGCCACCCCGTGTAGCCTATATCAGTTTACTGTGCTTCCCTTTGGACTGCATGGACCCCTGGCCACATTCCAGAGAATGATGGGACTGCATCTTCCATTCCCATGGGCTATATTCAGCAGTGTGACTGCAGAACCAGTCACGTACTGGAGATAAGGGAAGGGTGCTAGCAAAGAGCTGCCATTCCAAACATCATACAAGAAAGACACTGCACTCCAGATAAACTCCTGTAGGCCAAAATGCAGTTAAAAACCTTTTATTGTGGCGGCCCAGAGGGCTGAGGCATTTCTGCCTTACTTTATGCTACGCCGGCGACCCAGAACAATCTTGGGTTGTCAGGGAGCCAGCATGAGGATAGGGGGTTGAAGCAGGATTGAGCTGCCTTGTGGTGGCTCTCCGCTCCTGGGGAGGGTGAATCGACCTCCCACAGTGCCACCACTACCAGGTGAAGGTCAAGTGGTGGCACAAATGGGCATGGGTGACCAGTAGGGTGGGGTGTCCCACAGTGCATGGTGTGTGCATGCCTCCACACGTGAGCACGCCAACACACGAGGATGGGTGGGCGAAAACTGGAAAGAAAAAGATAAATAATTGGGAGAAATAAAAGAAACTTTTATTTTGGCAGCAGCTCCAGAGTAACCGACTAGAGCCCTAGCCCCAGTGCTTCAACCCTATCTGGGTCTTCGTCAGGGGACGGATGAAGACCCAGATAGGGCTGAAGCACCAGGGCTAGGACTCTAGTTGGCTATTCTAGAGCTGCTACCACAACAAAAGGTTTTTAACTGCATTTTGACCTACAGGAGTTTCTCTGGAGTGCAGTATCTGTCTACTTGTATTCAGCAGTGTACCTGGCCAATGTTGCCACATTTAGCCCTGATTGGGATAGTCACCTTCAAGATGTGGCCACAGTACTTCAATTGCTCAGGGAGGCAGGTCTCATGGCCAGTGCTGTGAAATGCACCCTATGGTGGCAGGAGACAAAATACTTGGAGTATACGGTTGGGAACAGTCACGCATGCCAAATTATTGGCAAAGTAAAAGCCCTAGCTTACTGCCCCATCCCATCCCAACTACTAGGAAGCAGGTTAGGTCCCTTCTTGGACTTGCTGGGAACTACCACTGGTTCATTCCAGAATTCTCAACCCTTCCTACCCCACTGATGTGACCAAGAAAACTGCCCCAAACAAGATCTGTTGGTCAATTGAGTGTCAGATGGCATTTCAAGCCATCAAAAGTGTGCTATGTGAGGGGCCAGTCATACAAAGTCCAGATTTCAACCGTCCCTTCATTTTGTACACAGATGCCACTGAGGTACAGCTGGAGCAGTGTTATCAAAAGACTTTAAGGCTGGGATTCACCTCATCCTATATCTCTCTCAAAAACTCTTTTCCCCAGGGAGCAGTGCTATGCCAAGTTGGAAAAAAAGAGTGTCTGGCAGTAAACTGGGTAGTGGTTTCCCTACGCTACTACCTGTTGGGATGGAAGTTCATCACTGTCACTGACCATACCCCCCTCAAGTGGTTACATGCTATAGGGTATACCAATGCTCATGTCCCCAGATGGTACTTGATGCTACAGCCTTTCTCATTTGATGTGTGCCACCAAGCAGGCAGCCAGCATGGTGATCAAGATTTTGTCTCTTGGGAGGGTGGGTCTCTGATAGCCCATACTGAGTGTGCCATGGGCACAACTCTGTGGGGGGGGGAGATATGACAGAATGTATGTCCATCATGTTCCTTCCACTTGTAAACCACTTCACAGACCTGCAACACAGGCAATGCAGGTTCTGATGGGGGCTGGTGGGAGCTGTACCAAACCTTTCTGTTTTAAAGCTGTCCCTTTAAAGCTTCACTGCACTGGCTATTCAACCTGTTGCTATCTCTCAAGGGGAAGGGAGTGTTAACAAGCATCACCAGAGTACAATAAAGGAAGATTATGTTGCAGTGAAACGCAAGTGGAGAAAGGAAGAGACTGCACTGCAAAAAGTTTGTATTAAGCCGAATACAAGCTGTTTGTTTCTTTTTTTCTGTTAATAAAAACAAAGTGGATTTCATTTCATTTAAACTGGTCTTTGGAGTGTTCTCTTTGAGAGTGTTCCCCAGAAGCCACCCAGTTCTCTACCCTGTCATACACCACCTAAGACAGATACAGGAGTGTAAGGTTACTAGAGTAGTTTTAAACTGAACATATGAGATTTGGGTTGACAAGTAATTCTCAATTTATTTATTAAACTTTGATAACCAGGTAAGTGCACTGACAGAAAATGCCATTTTCAGGCATGACCCAGGTGCAATAGCATAATACAGGGGTATGATACAACGTTTTACAAAGTATACAAATTTACATTATGTACAATAGTTTACAGAAAGGGGTTATGAACAATACGTGCAGGCTGCAAACATTCACTTGTAAATATACATGCGCAGAAAAACTTCAGTGGGTGGGGCATAGGTATGGGGGTGGGAGTGTAAGGGGTGGTAAGGAATGACAGCAGAATAGTTATGGGCAGGCACTGCATATAGGGATAGAGGAAGAGGAAACAGTGGGAGGGTTGTTTATTTATTTATTTAGTTTTTGTTACCCGGGTAGGTGCACTAGCCATAAAATGACTATTTACAGGCATGACCCGGGAGAGTACAACAAAAGGAGAACAGTTGAACAACAGCAATATGGGTACAATAATACAAATACAGGAACAATACAGCAGTGCTACAAAATACAATGGGTAGAAACAACAAAAAAATAATGGCAAGCATTATACAGATAATGGCAGGTAAGATATATAATCAGTGCAGAAACCATGGACCCGACCTGTGGAGTGAAAGGGTTAATAAGATTGCAAGATTATATAGAGAGAAATGTGAGGAATGTTCAAACATAACAAGAAAGACTGAACAGAAGGAAGGTCAAGGGTGGTAACTGGCAAAACAACAGTGGATGGTCAGCAACAAGGTTTGAGAAGGAAGAGAGCTAGTAGTCAAGAAGTTATTTACAAAGAGAAGGAAAATATGGGGAGGGGAAGAGGATACAGTCTTGGAGCTGGATTAGAGCAGGGGTGACATTACTGGTAAGTCTCAGGAGCTTCAGGTTGGGTCAAAGCATGTACAAGCATCAGCTAAGGATAGATAACGACGATATTCACTTTTAAATCCAAAGTGAGGCTGAGACAGCCGGAGGTTGAGTGGAAGAGCATTCCATAGCCTGGGAGCAGAGAACTGGAAGGCCCCTGTGCCTTTAGTTGTCCGACATCTCGTAACATAGAGCAAGGATTTGTCAGCTGATCGCAGGCCATGGGAGGTTGGTTGAGAGACCAGCAGCGCCGCCAGCTGGGATGGGTTTTTTTTCCCGGATGATCGAGTCCATTAGTGATCCAAGGTAGTATTGCCTACTGGCAGAGGGCGAGAGCCAATTCAGATCCTTATAAAAAAGGCAGTGATGTTTGAGTCAAGACGACGAAGAGGCAAATCAGCATATATTGTTACAAGTTACATCCCATTTTAGTAGGGAGGTTTTATGGGCAGAGGTAAGAATAGAGGCACCGTAAGTAAGGGTTGGGAGCAGAATACCGGGCAGTGCTAATTTAGTACATGGGTGTAAGCATGTAGCTCGTTTTGTAAGCTACTCCTAGTTTCAAGTTTACAGCTTTGCACGGGGACTGAATGTAAAGATTAAAATCCAGGGACTGGTCCAGCAGGATCCCAAGGTACTTGAAGGAAGTAACATTTTCAAGTGGAAATCCTCCTGGGTGAAGAACCTCCAGTAAACTAGAACAGGTCTTAATCTTCGGTTTAGAACTAGGAGCACGGCTCTCGTTTTCTTTTCATTTAGTACAAGCTTATGGTCTAGTAGCCAGTCTAAGACCTTATTGAAGTCTGAAGTAAGTGGTGTGTTTATGCAGGCAATACTAGAAGAACTAGTGTAGATGATCAGGTTATCAGCGTAGAGAATAGCTAAGCAGGATTTCAGGACCTCAGCTGCATTGTTGATAAAAACTGAGAACAGAAGGGGCCCAAGGATAGAGCCCTGGGGGAACCCAAGGTTGATAGTAGACATGTTGGACAGGAAGGAGTTAAATTTGACAGCTTGCGACCTGTTTGACAGGTAGCTACAGAACCAGTCCACAACAGGGGTAGAGAAATGGAATTTATGGAGCGTGGAGAGAAGCAGGGGATGGTCTACAAGGTCAAAGCCTTAGTGAGGTCAATGAAGATGGCACCTGTGCGTGTTCCAGAGTCCATGTTGGACAGAATATCAGTAGTTAGTTGAAGAAGAGCGGTGGTGCTATGACCTTTTCTGAAACCATGCTGGGTGTCTGAGAGGAGATTGTAGCGTGTAAGGTAGTCAATGGTCTGTAATGCAACTATTTTCTCTAGGATCTTGTTAAGGACAGAGAGAATTGCTATAGGTCTGTAACTGGCCATGTCCTTTGGGTCACCTTTTTTAAAGACAGGAGTTACTCTTGCAGATTTCCATAGGTCTGGCACAGTGCTATGGATAAGGGATAAAGTGTAGCTTCTGGCAATCAGGCAATGAGTGGCGCAGCCAGCTTAAGAAGACGAGGTTCCAGTGAGTCAGAACAAGAGCTGGTATTGGCAGATATGGATCTCAGTAATTTCAGAACTTCCGCTCTTAATATAGCCTTGAAATAGAATGGTGGCACAGGAGAAGCATCATACGATAGGGCAGTATGGTTGTCTGATGGCAGTGTGGTAGGTAGATTGGAGTGCGATCCACTAGGTTGTAAAGCCAAGGTATAGTACGACAGATCAGAGAAAAGATTGTTAAAACTGTTTGAGATGGTCCTAGGGTCATTACAATGTGCCCCATTTATGATAATTTCATCAGGAGTGACCGACTGCGAGGTACCGAGAAATGTTTTGACATGGGCCCAGAATTTCCTCGGGTCGCAGGCTAAGCTTTGTAGAAGGTCCTTGCAGTATTTGCCTTTAGCAACTCTAACTTGTCTCTTACATCTGTTCCTTAGTTCACGATAGACAATAAGATCTGACTGTAGGCCAGTTTGTTTGTAGCGAATCCAAAGCTTGTCCCTCTGGTGCAGATTAGCAAGTAGGTCTTTATGCAGCCACCTCATCTGTTCTCCTCTGACCCTCCTAGTAGTCTCAGGGGCATGTTTATATTGAATGGTAAGAAATTCATTTATGAATATCTGTAGAACAACCTCCACATCTTTTGTTTGATAGATACCTGCCAAGTCGATATTGGAGACATCTTAGAAAAATGCATCCTGGTCAATATGAGCTAGATTTGTAAACGTGATTAGTCTTGATGGAGGTGCAACCATAGATAGGATACAAAAAGTGGGTGAGTGGTCTGTTAGTGCATCTGCAAGGATTCCTGCTTTTGACACATGTTCCATGCGGTTAACCATCACCCAGTCTAGCAGTGTACCCGTTTGATGGGATGACGTGACTCTAGTTGCTTCAGAGATCAACTGGTGAAAATTATAACTAAGCGTGAGTGATTGCAAGGATATTTGAACTGACCCTAACCAATTGAGGTTAAGATCACCTAGGATGACAGCCTCATTATGATTTACAGTCTGGGAGGTGATGTCAAGGAGTTCTTGAAGACCTACTATTCCCCAGCAGGGGGATTATAGGCACAGATAATATGAAACTTCTTTTCCCCCAATACAATAGTTGCCTGTATGAATTTGCACACTGCAGGAGAGGCAGACACCACAACAATAGAGATGTTGAGGTGTTTTTTGAAGAATAGGGCAACTCCACCTCCACGCTTGGATGAGGATCTATCCCACCGGAACAGGGAATAGTTAGGCAAGGAGCATGCATCATCAGGTATTCCGGGTTTCAGCCAAGTTTCTGTGAGACAGAGTACATCAGGACTGTAGAGTTTCACCCAGGCCTCGAGTTCCGCATGGTGACAGGTAAGACTTCCGATATTGATATGGGCAATTAATAATCCTTTCTTGGACATGCCAGATAACTCATTTGGGGAAAAGAAACTGGTAGGTGGACCTGGATTTAGTTTGAACTCCCCAGATAGCAGAATAATGATCATGGCTAGGAACCAAAGCCTTGCACAGTAGCAGGTTAGGGTGAAAGCACATCTCCATGGCAGCTTCCTCCTGGCATGTAGAGGGTAATAGATGCTGCCTCTAACAAGGAGGATAGGGTTAGGTTGCAGATCAGGCTTTGTCTCTGCAATCAAGTTAGAGAAACTATAGTTGCAGTAAGCCTCTGAGGAGTTTTTTGCCATTTGGTTACTTACATGGGAGAGCCCATGTGGCAGTGTCCAGGCTAAGTAAAAGGACAAATGACAAGAGTGCCCATAGCAGACTATACTTCACCATAGTGTTACTATTTGACTTGGGTAGGAAGGCTAGTGGTATACTGAGACAGAGAATTAGCTCTTAGGGATAAAGAGATAGTGTGTGTAAAATTAAGACTGCCAAGGATGACCATGTTCCACCGTTTTAACCCTTGGCTGAAATTAGAGATAGAGCAAAAACAACGAAGTGTTTCCTGCTAGCGTAGCAATTATTTAGAAGAAGTGGATCAGAGAAGCAGAAAGTAAAGCCCCACAAAGGTTAATTAGGAAAGCAGACCAGCTGGAGGCTCTACTTGTGGAAAAGATTACTGTGAGGAAATGAAGACCTATTCAAGATATGTTAGATGGCACCCCTAGTGGTGGAATTTTATAAGGAACCATGGGAGACTAGACAGATAGCAATAGTGTTTGGCAAAAGTCAATGCAAAGCAGAGGGCGTCGAAGCCCAGAGACTGATAATCTGACAGAGAAAAGGCAGGGTCAAACAGTGGCCGAGCAGAGAGCAGCAGTCCAATTAGAGGAGGGTGGCAGCAGGTGGCTGCCAATCAAACCCGCACAGTGCTAGCCCGGACACTTAACCGGATTTGAAGGTGTCCTGTTTGTCAGGAGGATGGAGGTACAGGCAGCTGGCAGGATTAGCCGTGCCACTCACTGGGAGCAAGATCAGGCACAGTGAATCTATTTTAAAGGAAAGCAGCCCAAAACGTGGGCTCCCTCCCTCGGACAGCTTACCCTCCAGTTTAGCGCTGACCAGCAAGAGCGGGATTTTCGTGTGCTGCAACTTACTGTATTTCTATTTTTAAAACATGGGAACCCGGAAATATGGAGGAGGCAGGGGGGTTCCATTTGCTGAAGCGAGTGCAGTGGCGCACTGCTTGCTTCAATAGTTTTGCACAGAAGCGGCGTGTGCGGCACCCATTCAGCAATGGAACCCCCTCTCACTCTCTGAGTTACAGAGTATAAAATATAAATACAGTAAGTTGCGACTATCCTGCTCTTGCTGATCAGCCTCACTCAGAGAGTAGCTGTCCGAGGAGCAATCCCAGACTGCTTTCCTTTATATATAAAATGTAGGTTAAG
Organism: Neoceratodus forsteri; assembly: GCA_016271365.2. NCBI lineage: Eukaryota > Metazoa > Chordata > Ceratodontiformes > Ceratodontidae > Neoceratodus > Neoceratodus forsteri. The sequence goes on from CM057456.1 coordinate 879,228,662, forward strand.
ATAGGATGTTATTAGCTAGGGCAGGGGGTACCAAGGCAACTTGAAAATTACTCGGGCTAGCAAGAGAGGAAGCCCAGATATGGAACGGCACAATAGATAGCACAGCACGCACTAAGCAAAGCTGATAGGCAAGCAGATGGTGAAAATAGGAAGATGTCTTTAACGCGATACAGTTTTTTCTGTTTAGACCAGATTCCATTTGGGTCACAGTTGTAAGCTTTGCCCTGCAAATAATTCAATTTCTCTTTCACTTTCTGCCCTTCTGTCTCCTTGCTGGTTGAATATTTACGCCCATCCTCCCACTGTATGTCTTGTGTGTGTAACCCCCCTGCAAATGGGGGTTCCCAAAAGACTTCCAGGAGCTTGCTTGAATGCTCCAAGCCTGAATGGTGTTTGGCGTTTAAGCCATTTATCAGTGAGTGTTTTTAGAGCCTCTGGTACTGTCTCTTTAAGAGCTGTCTGCTTGCAGACATAATTAGTTTGTATGGGGGGACTGTGTGCTTCTCTGAGTACCACTCGAGCTGCTGCCAATTCACTTCATTTTGCAGTCACTAGGAGTGCAAAGGAACCTATCTGAAAGATGTAACTGTTTGCCAGAAATTATTTAGAGTAATAATGAAATTACAGTTTGTCTAACCTGCTTTCTTTGCAGTCAGAACTGTGTCTGCTAGTTCCCATTCTAGTTTTGAACTGCTGAACTGGACCAATCAGTGTGGGGTAAGCTAGCTCTAAAATGGTGCCTTGGACGAATCAGAACTTGGACTCAATCTGAGCCAGCCACAAGAGGATTGTATGGGCAGTGACTCTGGGAGATGTAGTTTAGACTTCAGTGCCTTTTGGACCAACAGCAGCAGTCTATTGTGAGTGACAGCCAATCCAGTCAAGAACTGGAGGAACTCAAGGAAGTGCCCGGTTTTGTCGGTTGGAGTTTCAGTTGAGCTTTGGCAGTGAAGAAGGAAGGAGCCCTGTGCTTTTCAGTGTGCAGTTTTAGTCAAAAAACGTGTGTAAGGCCCAGAGTTCCGGTCTGCAGCTTGTGTAACAGCTTGTTAGGACTGAATCCGTCCTGTGAAAAGAATCAAAGGATCTCTGAAGAGTAGAAACCAGGCTCACCCTGTAGAAGACTGGAGGAATTGCTGAAAATTGCACTCGGTCTGTCAGGAACTGAATCTGCTGTGTGTTCTCCCGGGTATTGTGCAGTAATTGCGATCGGGATACAGAGGCAGCCTGCCTGGTATAGTGCTTTCTTTTATATGGATGTGTGAAGAGGTTTGTGTACCTCAAGTGAGCCCTGCTGACATTGAAGGACCCTATCTTATTTGGAGTCGTGAGTACTAATTCAGGGTTAGCTCCCTGTTGAATTGCCACATTAAATCCAAATGGAATTACTGTACTGCTGACTGTTTAATTCTCCCTTTCTCTGTGTGAAAGAGCCTACCAGCTGCCACAGTTTGGACTAGCCACTGGGGCTTGGGTACCCAGGACAGTAACTGATAGGGATAGGCCTGTGCACAGAGCACCATAGATGAATTATTAGAGTGATAAGCTAATTAACCTGATTTCCCCTGTCCTTGTTATATCCCTAAATAAATCAGAGCTGCTTGTTTCAGCAAAGTTATACTGCCCTGAGGTATTTGTCTATGTTAAAGTACTGTACTTTGATTGTTGCACTGTATCTCATTTCACAGGAGGTCCCAGTGCGGAACCAGACCTGGGGTAAGTGTATACTGTGAAGGTAATTCTGATATATTGTGTGGGCCACTAGTGGGAAGAAGGGGGTTGCAGTGTCCCAGAGGGCTGTGACCAAGTTAGTTTAACTATTGCAAACCCTGACCTCTGGGTGGAGGCACCCGCCATTGGATCCAGGCCCCTCAACCTGTTAGTGGCAAATCAGGCAGGGGTAGTAGCCCCTGGGATAGCGCCATCTAGGGGTTACATGTGCATGAACAAGGAGGCACAATTTGAAGATGGGGGGGGCAGCTCAGAGGTAATTTAAGGAAGTATTTTTTCACAGATAGGGTTGTGGATGCATGGAATGGCCTTCCGGAGGAGGCTGTAGAGTCAAAAACAGTGGTGGAATTCAAGCATGCATGGGACAGTCATAAGGCAATTCTAGGGGATGGCGTAGGAAGAAGTAGGCTGCTGGTTAACTAGGATCTGCAGCTTATCCAGTAGAGTAGGGAAGCGGGCAGACTGGGTGGGCCAAGCGGTCCTTATCTGCCGTCAAATTCTATGTTTCTATGTTTCTAAGGGAAGACAGGACAAGTGTTAGGCCTAATAACTGCACTCTGTATCTTTAAGAGGAGTTGCAATATTAGAGAGAGGGGAGGATGAACATTGCTAGGGGTGGTGCCAAAGGGGGAGGGAAAGTTTTAATAAAGGCTGGAGGTGGGGGATGGGAGGATGGGCGTAAGTATTCAAGCAGCAAGGAGACAGAAGGGCACAAAGTGAAAGAGAAATTGAATTATTTGCAGGGCAAAGCTTATAACTGTGACCCAAATGGAATCTGGTCTAAACAGAATAAACTGCATCACTTTAAACTTAGTTTCTGATCCAGGGTAGCTTACCACTGGACCTTAAAACAAGGAGAGCTGTGATATTTTGCAATCTACAAACCTGCAGCCTAAATGAACTTGCACTTCAAACTACCCTTGGAGTGCAAAATTGCTGTAAACAGGCTTATGTTCGCGTTTAAGTTAGGATTTACAAGACAATTTGGAGAGACTTAACAAGTACCACAATCAGAATATAACATTAGTTTAAGGTCCAGAGGAAACAGCAGTAGCAAAGAATTAAAGCACTGCAGCAGCCCATCAGCAGGCAGAGTCAATGGTTCTGGACAGTCCAGTTTCTGCAGCGTACCTTCCGGCTGGTGATCGGTGGGCAGTACAGCGAGAAAGGCAGCCAGCAGACAGAAGGGGTCTGCCCAGCTGCGTTAGTGAAAGCAATTTATTATTTTTTTTTATTTAGTTGTTTAACCAGGTATAGCACACTAAGCTGAAAGCTTTTTTACAGGAGCGACCTGGGAGCACAAGGAGGTTAAGTGACTTGCTCAGGGTCACACAGTATGCAAGTGGAAGCTGTGGGATTCAAACCCAGGTCTGGTCTGCTGGATGTCACCAGATTTGCAGCTCAGAGCCTTAGACCACTGCGCTATACTGCCTCCCATCCTATCAATTGCAAGTACTGCATGAGGAGCAGGGATTTTTCAGCAGCAAAGGGTGTAAAGCTTTTTTTGTTGGGGGTACTGAGTTCCAAACTGAGGCGGCATGATAGTAAAAAGATAGTTGTCCCATGTTTATATGTAACAGCAGAACTGAGATATTATTATTATTGGTGGCTGAGCAGGAGGCGTATGAATCTGCAAACGAGATTGGTTTAGCAAGATCAGCTGGCATGCCTATTTGCAAGGTTTTTTTAATGAACCTGGCAAGAGTTAGATTGGCTTTGAGATCAGGGAGTAGCCAATTTAAGGTATGTGGTGCGAAGCAGTGATGAGTTTTGTGATCGCAACTAGATGCAAATTTGGTTATTTATAGTACAGAATGTTGTTTTTGCAGCAAATGGCTATAAATTACAAGATTTATTGTGATAAACATTCACTGTGTATTCTACCCAACGACAACTAGGAACACCCAAAATGCTACAGTTTCATATTCTCTCCATGTTAGTGATATCTTAGCAGCAACCGCTCCCCTTACTTATGAAGGGGAGTAGAAAACTGCCTGAAATTCCTCTTATTTTGTGGGGAGATTTTTTCTTTTTACCTTTAACATATTTTCTTTAGAAATGTCCATGTACTACTTGACCCAGTGGTGCTGAGGCGAGGTGCTTAGTCACACCTTACCTCCCGGAGTAGCATGTTGACCGTGTTTAGGAATGACGTGCCACCAGGGGTTGGCAGGGGCGGAGAAGGATTGACCGTCTGAGGATTGCTCTTCTTCTCCAGGGAAGGGGACTTCCAGTTGTTGGTGCCTGTCTGCTCCCTAGCAGAGGCTGGGGGACACGGATGCTGCACTGAAGACAAGGGAAGAAGTCAGGGCAGATGCTTGGAGGGACCACGTGCAGACGCGTGTGTGCTTCACTCCGCAAGCATCATTGCATGCCTCGACTCCTAGGGGAGTAAAAGTGAAAAATCCCTGCCACAGCAGAATGGTGGAGGCACCTTACAGGTTCCGCTCCCAGCCAGCCATGACACTGGCCCCTTGAATCCAGTTCCCAGTGGGGGTTGGGGAACCCTGCCGGGGGGGTAAGCCCTGGCGCCGGGTCAGTGCCAGATGATGGATGTCGGGGACGGGGCTCGGGGCGCCCTCCAGACGTGAACTGGCAGTAAAAATGGCATAGCAAAAAAAAAAAAAAAAAACAAACAAATGTCCACGTATAGCTTGGGAGTATCCATGACAGCCATGGCTGCAGGGTGCTGAGAAACTGGGCATCTCACAGAACAAGCTGAGAATGGGTAAGGAAAGGAAAAAAAAACTAACCTTGTACAATCTACCAAAAAGAGGAAGGAGACAAGCTGCTCTGATCCCCCCACTATGAATCCATTAAACCACTTTTTCAGAGTGCAGACTGGGTCAGATTGAGCTGCTACCAGTAAAGACACTGAGCATAGGACTCGATCAGTCAACACTTCTGTCCCAGAGCAATAAACTGTCAACAAACAGGAAGCCTGGAAAAAAGGTACAGGCCAGAGGCCTGCAGCACCCACATTAGCCAGAATTCCTGAAATTACAAGCATGCAAGTGGTAAATACATTCTACCATTTTCTTACAGGTGCCACACAGACCTTCTCTGCTATTCAAAATGATACTGCTACCAAACTAAAAGGCCCTGAAAATCACAGAGAGAATGGACACTGATCAGAAAGTGTGTTTTATCCAATATTCAAAACTAAATCTATATCAACACAGATTACTGTCATATCTAGAGAAAGCAATATTTTTCTTATTTTGCCAAGATTAGAGAAATATGAACATTTCCTTCATAACTCTTGATAACCAGAGAGTGCTGGGGGTTCCCATGCCTTCACAGCAAGGGTTAGACCTTATCCAGTTTATGAAGGATTTCTTGATTCATGCCCTCGAGGATCTTCACTTAGAGAACATACCACCAATTCTGAAAGTTTACAAAATGTAACTCCCAGGGGGCGCTATCCCAAGGGCTACTACCCCTGCCTGCTTCGCCTCCAACAGGTTGAGGGGCCTGGATCCAATGGCGGGTGCCTCCACCCAGAGGTCGGGGTTGGAACAGTCAACACGACTTGGTCACAGCCCTCTGGGTCACTGCAACCCCCCTTTCTTTCCGCTAGTGGCACACGAACACATCTCAGCCAATTGTTATGACTTACACTTACCCCCAAAGTGGAATGACCAACTTGGTGCTGAGGACTCCCTGTAAAATAAGATACAGTGACACAATAACCCATGCACAAGAGGGGAGCACAAATATACAGTTCAGACAGAGTACCTTGCAAACAACAAATCTGATTTATTGAAGGGGAAGTAACAAGGGCGGGGGAAATCAGGTTGATTAGCTTAACACTCTACTACATCAGGGCACTGTGCACAGGCCAGACCTATAAGTCACTGTCTCTGGGTACTCAGGCAATAAGAGGCTAGCCTATTTGGTGCAGCTGGTTGGGGCCCTGATGGAGAAAACAAGTATTTGATACCCAAACTGGTTAATCAGAACCAGCAGACTCAGTTCATGCCGCCAGTGGAGCAACCAGACAGATCTTACATAGATACATAGACAGTGTCGGCAGATAAGGGCCTATGGCCCACCCAGTCTGCCCATTTGAGCTTGTAAGTTCAGTTTGTTTTCCTAGAAGTCTGTTGCCCCTTACCCCTGACCTCTAGAATTCCTTTATGTCTATCCCATGCATTCTTAAATCCCGTGATTGTTTCAGCCCCCACCACTTCCTCTGGCAGGGTGTTCCACTTGTCCACCACGTTCTGTGAAGAAATTCTTTCTCATGTTTCCTCTGAATCGTCCTCCCTCCAACTTCATCCCATGCCCTCTAGTCCTGGAACATCTTTTTCGCTTAAAAATAGTGTTTTCCTGCACCCTGTTCCTCCCTGTAAGATACTTGTATGTCAATATCATATCCCCTCTCTCCCCCTCCTCTCCTCCAGGGAGTACATGTTCAGTTCCTTCAACCTGTCTTCATAGCACTTGTGATGCAATCCATGCACCATCTTTGTTGCCCTCTTGCCCTCAAATGAACATCTGACAGGGAGCTACCCTGATTTAGTACTCCCGACTCCTGCAGAAAGATCCCTCTCACACCACTTGCAAGATATAGCCTGGGATCCAAACACTTCTCCACACATTTATAGGTAGAACAGAGGGGTACCATACCAGGCAGCTGCTTTAGACTCCCGATCACTTTCACTGCACAAACTGGGTGATGCAACGCAGCTTCACTTTGTCCTGACAGACCGAGAGCGACTGAAGCCGATTCTCCTGTCCTCTACAGGGTGAGCCTGGTAGGTAGCTGTAAGTGTACAGCCTCCTCTGTCTGCACTCCTCCACGGATCTTGTCCGCTCTTTTTGGCGATTCTGCCGCCCAACTCCTTAGCCTGCACACACACTTCTCATGCGAAAACTTGCATAGCGCAGGAGCCAGAGCTCCTTCTTCCTTCACGATCACCAACAACTCTACCCCTCCAGGACAGCTGCAGGGCAGTTTCCTTTCGCCTCCAAAGACTCTAGTTGGCAGATTCCTTCTAACAGTCACAACCTACGCCCTCTATTGGTGCAAAAAATGCACCAGGGTCCAAACTACACTTCCCAGAAGCACCTACCATATATTCCCCTTTTGGCAGGCTCTGGGTGGGAGTCTGAGTTCTGGTTGGCTCAAGTGGTCTCCATTTTAAGATCCCCCCTTTCCCAATTGGCACATCTCAGCAGTTCAGGTCCAAAATGGAGGGGCCAAATGCACAGAGTTCCAGCTGCAATAAAGGCAAGTTAAACAAACTGCATTTCCCCTATTACACTACATATTTCCCAGCAAAGTTACATCCTTAAATTAGGCTCCCTCTGCTCTTTTAGCGACTGCAGAAACGGAGGGATTTAAACAGCAGCTCGGGTGGGATTCGAGCATTAAACCCACAGCCCCCCTTATTCAAGCTAATGAAACCTGCGAGCAGGCAGTTCTTAAAGAGACAGTACCAGAGGCTCTAAAAGCACTCACAGCGCCCACATTTAAGCAGCATTATACCGAACACCAGTCAGGCAGGGAGCACTTAGGCAAGCTCCTGGAAGGCTTTTAGGAACCCCCATTTGTGGGGGCGGGGTAATAAAATATGATGAGGAACAATAATAAAGGAATGGATAACAATTCTTCTAGTGTGGTTCATATTGCAGCTGGATCGGATCGGTCTTCTACTTTGAACACTGGCTCAAAAACAGCAACATTCTACAAACCAATAGGCTGGACTAGCTAATACTTTGTTTACAGTTGTCCTTAAATCTGAGCTTGATGCAATCCAGAAAATTGCTAGAATGTGAGAAGGAATTCAATTTGAAGGAATATACAGAACATTATATTTCTATATGTTTGTCCTGCTCTTCAACCTAGGCACAACCATTTCTACAACTAGAAGTCAAGTACTTGAATCTGAAGCCGGCTTCAAGCTCTAATTTCCCTGTAAGGTTAAAGCTGTCTTTGAAAGCAAGAAATACATGAATGAAGTAAGAAATTTCTTTTTTTTTTTTTACTCTGACTAGACGCTGACTTTTGTTTAGGAAAAAATAGAAGAGGAAGGAAACTTTGAGTAGTATCTTAAGAGTTATCTCTCAGCTTAACCAACATGAAGTTAGTCAACATTCAAGATGTATTTGCTCAGGAACTTGCTGAGCTACAGTATAGACTAAACAGAATTTATCACCCTTCACCCTTGTATAATGTGTAACCCCCCTGCAAATGGGGGTTCCCAAAAGACTTCCTGGAGCTTGCTTGAATGCTCCAAGCCTGAATGGTGTTTGGCATTTAAGCCATTTATCAGTGAGTGTTTTTAGAACCTCTGGTACTGTCTCTTTAAGAGCTGTCTGCTTGCAGACATAATTAGATTGTATGGGGGACTGTGCAGGGTCGGACTGGGGTACAGAGGGCCCAACTGGAAAGAGAATGCAAGGGCCCACCTGGAAAATCAATACAGGAGGGCCCAGGGTGACACACTTGTATCAGTATTCCACTTCAGTTTGATACATTGGCTCTGTGATTACATCTTACATTTATCTATAGTGTCCCAGATACACCATTTAATTAGAAAAAAGATGATAAATACAAAAGTTTTCAGAGTTCAGAAGGTGACCAGATACCCAACTGAGGAGGGCCCACCTGGAAATTTCCAGGTATCCAGGTGGGCCAGTCCGACCCTGGGACTGTGTGTTTCTTTGATTGAGTACCACTCAAGCTGCTGCCAATTCACTCCATTTTTGCAGTCACTAGGAGTGCAAAGGGAACCTATCTGAAAGATGTAACTGTTTGCCAGAAACCATTTAGAATGATAATGAAATTACAGTTTGTCTAACCTGCTTTCTTTTGCAGTCAGAACAGTGTCTGCCTAGTTCCCCATTCTGGTTTTGAACTGCTAAACTGGACCAATCAGTGTGGGGTAAGCTAGCTCTAAAATGGTGCCTTGGACGAATCAGAACTTGGACTCATAATCTGAGCCAGCCACAAGAGGATTGTATGGGCAGTGACTCTGGGAGATGTAGTTTAGACTTCAAGCGCCTTTTTGGACCAACAGCAGCAGTCTATTGTGAGTGACAGCCAATCCAGTCAAGAACTGGGGAGGAACTCAAGCGAAGTGCCCAGTTTTGTCAGTTGGAGTTTCAGTTGAGCTTTGGCAGTGAAGAAGGAAGGAGCCCTGTGCTTTTTCAGTGTGCAGTTTTAGTCAAAACGTGTGTAAGGCCCAGAGTTCGGTCTGCAGCTTGTGTAACTGCTTGTTAGGACTGAATCCGTCCTGTGAAAAGAATCAAAGGATCTCTGAAGAATAGAAACCAGGCTCACCTGTAGAAGACTGGAGAATTGTGAATTGCACTCGGTCTGTCAGGAACTGAATCTGCTGTGTGTTCTCCCGGTATTGTGCAGTAATTATGATCGATAGAGAAGCAGCCTGCCTGGTATAGTACTTTTTTTTTTTTACCATGTAAATGTGTGAAGAGTCTCTTGGAGGCAAGAGTAGCCCTGCTGATATTGAAGGACCCTATCTTATTTGAGGTCGTGAGTACTAATTCAGGGTCGCTCCCTGTTGAATTGCCACATTAAATCCAAATGGAATTACTGTACTGCTGACTGTTTAATTTTCCTTTTCTCTGTGTGAAAGGGCCTCACCAGCTGCCACGGTTTGACTAGCCACTAGGGCTTGGGTACCCAGGGACAGTAACTGATAGGGATAGGCCTGTGCACAGAGCCATAGGTAGATGATTAGAGTGATATAAGCTAATTAACCTGATCTCCCCCTGTCCTTGTTATATCCCCCTAAATAAATCAGAGCTGCTTGTTTCAGCAAAGTTATACTGCCTGAGGTATTTGTCTATGTTAAAGTACTGTACTGTGATTGTTGCACTGTATCTCATTTCACAGGAGGTCCCAGTGCCGGAACCAGTCCTGGGGGTAAGTGTACACTGTGAAGGTAATTCTGATATATTGTGTGGGCCACTAGTGGGAAGAAAAGGGGTTGCAGTGTCCCAGAGGGCTGTGACCAAGTTAGTTTAACTATTGCAAACCCTGACCTCTGGGTGGAGGCACCCGCCATTGGATCCAGGCCCCTCAACCTGTTAGTGTAAATCAGGCAGGGTAGTAGCCCCTGGGATAGCGCCATCTAGGGTTACATTTGGAGGCTCACCGCTGGGATTGTGTGTCCTCTAGTGGCCATATTTGAACCACTGTTAAGAAAAAATGGGTACCCCAACAGAAGTGGCTGCTGCTGGTGGGCGGTGTACTGGGAGGAGATCGACCCCAAAATGCTATGCTTATCCTGGACATCCCCTGGGTATCAATACGGACACTGTGCAGGGAGTACTTTCCAAGGTGGAAGGTTTACAAAACCCTGTGGTGGTGGGTCGGCATGCTAATCTGCTCACCCACACTTTCCTGGCCCTAGTAGAGTTTAAGGATCCCATAGATAGCTCCAAAGTGCCACAGACCATTACCCCAGAGGGAGCCCTCACTGCTTGGAGAGTGATAACTAAGGACAGTAAAGACCCGGGGGGGAATCAGCCCCCACCACTATCTGAAACTTTTGAGGAGAAATTTGCTAAATGGTTGCTGGGAGAAGGAAAACTATGGAGGACTTGAAGAAACTATTCTTGCCACCTGGGGTGTTCCTCCCCAACACCTCTCCCGCCCAGTGCCCGTAATGGTGGCTGAACCAATGCAGACTCCTATTTCTGCACCTGCCATTAGTCACGACTCTTACCGAAGGTTGAGGATCTTCTCTGGCACCCTCCCACCCCCAAGGGAGGATGACTGGGAGACCTGGATAGACTATGTTGCCCCCAAGTGCTAGAATGGCAATGCTGGAAGGCGAGCGAAGAGGTTAGTGAGAGCCTCCGAGGTCCGGCCCTGGCTACCATCCTTGCTAAACGGGCCAGTAACCCTGAAGCGACTGCACAGGCCTATCTTGAGGCCTTGGAGAATGTGTATGGGAGCCCAGATTCTGATGAGGACCTATGGTGGAGGTAAGAAATGCACAACAGTACCAAGGGGAGTTGTTGTCTGTGTATGTCTCTCGGTTGGAAAATTGTTGCAAGAATGCCTCAGAAAGGGTAGTTTGCCAGCCGATTGAACTGGACCGAACCAGACTGGACAGAATCCTTAAGTCTGCCCCTTCTCAGAACTGCTGTTGCTTCAGTTACGCCTGGCAAATCGACTGGAATCCCCACCCTCCTATGATGAGTTTATGAGAGAAATTCGAGGAGTTGAGAAAAGGCGACTTCGGGAGGGACCTGCACCAACAGCTGTGGCTACGACCCAAGTGACTGAGGGTGACCCATCAAGTGAAGTTCAGGGGCAGAGGTTGACAGTCAATGAGTGCTCTGACAAGGAAAAAGATATGTCACAATGGGGCGAACTGTTGAGAGAGATCCGGGAATTCAAAAACAGTCCCTTTATGAAGGCCACGCCTGCAAGTACGGGCCCTGACCTATATCCGACTGCATCTGCTATGGGGGTGGGGTACCCATCCATGTATCTCCTGCTGATAACAGCTCCGAACTCGATTCCTTGACCATGGAAGTGGAGAAACTGACGAGATGTCTCCAAATGCTTATCACGCCGCAGACAGAGATGGCACCAAGGTTTCCAGTTAGTAATATCCGCCCTGGCTCCCAGTGTGGCCCCTCGCCAGCTCAAACTCCAGAAAGTATGTTTTGCTATAATTGTGGGAAAGATGGGCACATGAAAGGGAATGCTGGTCCCAAAAGACACTGACAAAGTTGCATATAGGCTACAAGGAGAGCTTCGAGAACAAATCAGTGGTTAAGAGGTGCACAAATGATCCCAGTGAGGGCACCAAAAATGCTAACTCACGCCCTTTTGTGGCAAGGTCAGTTGCCCAGGCCCCACACTATCGCCTCTAGACTGGTCCAGAATAGTGGGTCCCTCCATGGAGACCACTGTAAAGGTGAATGGAGTGTCTACAAGAGCTGTATTAACAGTGGCTCCCAAGTGACAATTATGTTCCAGGATTGGTATCAGAAGCATTTGTCAGACGTGCCCTTACAACCATTAGAAGGACTGCATGTATGGGGGTTAAGTGAGAAGGCCTACCCCTATTCGGGTATATCCAATTTGGCTGTCTTTCCCACCTCCGTGGCTGGAGTGGCCGAACAAGTAGAGACCCTAGCCTTAGTGTGTCCCCCACTGGACTGTATGATGGTGTCCTTTGTTGATTGGAACAAATGCTCATATGTTCGAAGGCTGGCACAGTTGTGTTATGAAAACAGGGTCAAAGACTAGTAGAGCTTTAAGAGTTCGGCTTTAATTAAGAAGGCCTATGAGGCACAGAGAGATGCTGAAAAAACAGAACCAGAGGAACCGGTCGGAATTGTATGGAAGAAGGATCCTGAGTCTCTGATCCTGGCTAAATGCCCAGTGTACCTTACAGGGAGAGGTCCGTATCAGAAAGGATGTTAAGAATAAAATATTAATGTTGGATGCACCAGGCGATGGAAAATTGCCAGAGGGACTACTGGTCAAGCCTAGTATTTTGCCCGCTAGAGCCCATGCTTATGCCAGAAGGGTAATGGTCCAAGTTCATAATGTGTCTGAAAGAGACATTTGAGTAAACAGAGGTTGCATCCTGGCTAATGTGCATTGTGCAGACACTGCAGTGCTACCCAGCAGCAAGAGTTCAAGGAAGAATGACAGAGTAACGCCTGACTTGTTTGATTTCGGACCCCCGCTGCCAGCTGAATGGAAAGTGAGGATCAGTGAGAAGCTTGCCCAGAGACCAGGTGTTTTCTTTAAAGGAATGGGATGTAGGATGCGTGCAAGGAGCTGAGCACAATATCCGGCTGCATGACAAAGACCATTTCAGGAGAGGTCTTGACGCCTAGCACCTGCTGAATAGATGATGTGAGACGCATCTGCAAGAGATGTTAGCTGCTGGTGTAATACAAGAATCCAAGCCCTTATGCTTCCCCCATTGTGGTAGTGAGGAAAAAGAATGGAACAGTAGGATGTGTGGGGATTATCGCACCTTAAACCGGCGGACTATCCCTGATCAGTACACAATGCCCCGCATTCAGGATGCTTTGGACTGCCTAAACGGGAGCAAGTGGTTCTCTGAGCTGGATCTCCGCAGTGGGTACTACCAGATCCCGATGGCCCCAGAGGACCGTGAGAAGACGGCCTTTATCTGTCCGCTTGGCTTCTATGAATTCATGAGGATGCCTCAAGGGATTTCAGGTGCCCCAGCCACTTTTCAACGATTGATGGAGCGTGCAGTGGGGGACATGAACTTACTAGAGTGCCTGGTATACCTAGATGATGTTATTGTGTTTGGCAGCTCACTGGAGGAACATGAGAGCAGATTATTTAAGGTATTGGACCGACTGGAGGACTTTGGCCTTAAACTGTCCATTGATAAGTGTCAATTCTTTCAAACATCAGTAAAGTATGTGGGGCACATAGTATCCACCGAGGGAATAGAGACCGACCCAAGTAAAGTTGAGGCCTTGACCACCTGGCCACAGCCCAAAAATCTAAAAGAACTGCAAAGATTCCTGGGATTCTGTGGTTATTATCGGCGCTTCATCAAGGACTATTCAAGAGTGATCCGCCCTTTACTTAACCTTACTCAAGGGTATCCCCCAACCCACAAAAATACCAAAAGTCAGCGTCCCTCAAGACTGAAAGAGTGTATTTTCATCCGAGTGAAGTATTTGGGGCCCGCTGGACTCCTGATTGTGAGACTGCTTTTCATGAGATCATATATCAACTTACCCATGCTCCAGTGCTGGCCTATGCCGATCCAAGAAAACCTTACGTCCTGCACACTGATGCTAGCTTGCAAGGGCTGGGGGCTGTGTTGTATCAAGAGCATGAGAATGGCCTGAGACCAGTGGCCTTTGCCAGTAGAAGCCTGACCCCATCCGAAAAGAACTATCCTGTACATAAGTTAGAGTTCCTAGCTTTGAAGTGGGCTATTGTTGACCAATTCCATGAGTACTTGTATGGGGCTAAAATACTAGTAAAACTGACAATAATCCTTTGACCTATGTGCAGACCTCAGCTAAGTTGGATGCCACTGGCCATAGGTGGCTTTCTGCATTATCTACATATGACTATGCTCTCGAATACCGAGCAGGTCTGAACCACATAGATGCTGATGCTCTCTCCGGAGGCCTGTTCCCCAGAATGATTGGGTCCATTGGCAGAATCTGACATTCGGCACTCTGCCGGAAGTTTGACAGGGAGGAACAATGTCCACGGATGCAGTGGACTGCATGGTGGATTGCTTGGGACCCTCTGAGAATTGCATACCTGCTGCTTATTGCCACTTTTCTGCAATAGACATTGGTGCACTGCCTCAGCTGGACAATGACAGTATGACGGGCTCAATCCCGATCCCATGATCAAAGCAGCTTAGAAACCCTCTATGCAGGAAAAGATGTGTCCAAATTACGCCCACTGATTTGAGAACTGCACTGTTATACAAAGAAGGTCCTAAGTTGAAACTGATCAATAAACTGTTATACAGAGAAACAGTAGACAGAGGGGACAAGTAGACAAACAACAACTAGTGCTGCCCACTGCCTTTCGAGACTCAGTACTGAGGTCCTTGCACAACCACATGGGGCACCTTGGTATAGACAGAACACTTGACTTGGTGAGATCCAGATTCTATTGGCCTAAGATGGGGGCTGATGTGAGCAACACATTTGAACTTGTAGTCGCTGCTTACAGAGGAAAGCTTTTGCCCCAGAGGGCTGCCCCTTGTTAACATCACCACCAGTGCACCCATGGAGCTGGTCTGTATGGATTTTCTGAGTTTGGAGTCAGATCAAAGAAATATCAGTAATGTGCTGGTGGTCACTGACCATTTCACGAGATATGCCCAAGCTTTCCCCACCAAAGACCAGAAAGCATCCACTGTGGCCAAAGTACTTGTAGAAAACTTTTGTTCACTATGGGGCTCCACAAAGAATCCATTCTGATCAAGGAGAGACTTTGAGAGTCGCCTGATCAAAGAGATGCTTCTCTGTGGGAGTGTGAAGTCCAGAACCACTCCTTACCACCCCAGGGGACCCACAGCCTGAACGTTTCAAACCGCACTTTGCTAGATATGCTAGGCACCCTGCACCCAAAGGACAAGCCTAGATGGAGCCAACAAATTAGCACCCTGGTACATGCTTATAACTGCACCAAAAGTGATGCCACTGGATTCTCCCCTACGCCTGATGTTTGGAAGAGAAGCTCGACTACCAGTAGATGTGTGTTTTGGGGTCTCTCCTGATGGGGTTCAAGCTGACAACTATTTACAGTGTGCAAAAGTTAAAGGCCCAGCTAACTCATGCACTAACTGGCTCAAACCATGGCTGCCAAAAGAAATCTGCAACAAAGAAAGGTATGATAAAAGGTGAAAGCACAGGAACTCCAGGAGGGAGATCGGGTATTGCTAAGAAATCTGGGACTGCATGGCAAGCACAAGATTGCTGACAGATGGCACCATCTCCCTCACATTGTAGTGGGCAAACTAGATGATCTGCCAGTGTACAAAGTAAGGCCTGAGAATAATTCAAAAGATGTAAAACAATGCATAGAAATCATTTACTGCCCATTGGACAAATCTTAATTGAGTCTGAGCCCCTAGAAGATGCCCTCTGGACCAGTGACTAGAGCTGCTGCTAAGAAAAGATCAAGAAAGTCGGCACCTACAGAAGCAAAGTTAAAGTGTTCCCTCCACAAGTCCCAGTTGAGCATGACTGTCAGTCCATATCGGAAGAAAGTGAGAGTGACTTTGAATACTATCCTTCTTACGAACTGAGTCAATTGTTTCAGGGCAATCCCTAGTCAATACTGGAGATGAAGCTGGGCCTTCTGGACTGTCCAAGCCCCCAGCTAGTCCCTGGAGCCAATGCTCCCAGAAAGTGAAGTGCAAAGTATCAGATCAGATGAAATGGAATCATTGTGCATGGTTGAAATGTTTGAGCTTTCAGGGGAGGAAAATGATGGATTGGGTCAGACTGGTGATACACCAGAACAAGAAGAGTATTTTGAATGCCCTGACAGTCCACTGCCAGTGTCCGAAAGCTCTCCATGCGAGTCAAATGTTGTGGACTCAGAGACTGTAACTCCTGGAGCTGAAAGTGCCCCAAGTACTAGCCTCTCCCCCCATGGAGACCCCCTGACAAGTGAGGACAATGCTGAAAATGAGGCTCAGAGTGCAGAGACTGTAACAGTTCCCCTAGAAAGACTGGTCGAGCTGTAAAGCCTGTGGTGCACCTCAGTTATGATTTTCTTGGGAGGCCTGTGGACTTGCCTCTCAATGTTGTCCATAAAGGAGTGTATGTGTCCCCAGGCTCATTGCCCAAACTGGCGTCAGTGCTAACTCAAGTTACTTGTGTTGCCCTCTAAGTATGGTGCCCTTGCCCGTCCATCCCCAAGGTAACTGATGAGGAAGGCCCCTCTTCAGGTTTCATGTACAAGAGGTAATAACTTGAGTATGGTACAATGTGTATGTAATACTGTGTAAAGAGTGACGTACTGCAATGTTTCAGAAATGTGTTCTTGGTAAAATGATATATTGACTGATGATTACATATGCGAGCCTAATGCAAATGTATATGGTTGCAGTTGAAACTTATGGGGTATTTGCTTGACGCGACGTCAAGCTTTCCCAGGCCAGGAAGGTGTAACCCCCTGCAAATGGGGGTTCCCAAAAGACTTCAGGAGCTTGCTTGAATGCTCCAAGCCTGAATGGTGTTTGGCATTTAAGCCATTTATCAGTGAGTGTTTTAGAACCTCTGGTACTGTCTCTTAAGAGCTGTCTGCTTGCAGACATAATTAGTTTGTATGGGGACTGTGTGTTTCTTTGATTGAGTACCACTCAAGCTGCTGCCAATTCACTCCATTTTTGCAGTCACTAGGAGTGCAAAGGGAACCTATCTGAAAGATGTAACTGTTTGCCAGAAACCATTTAGAGTGATAATGAAATTACAGTTTGTCTAACCTGCTTTCTTTTGCAGTCAGAACAGTGTCCGCCTAGTTCCCCATTCTGGTTTTGAACTGCTGAACTGGACCAATCAGTGTGGGGTAAGCTAGCTCTAAAATGGTGCCTTGGACGAATCAGAACTTGGACTCATAATCTGAGCCAGCCACAAGAGGATTGTATGGGCAGTGACTCTGGGAGATGTAGTTTAGACTTCAGCGCCTTTTTGGACCAACAGCAGCAGTCTATTGTGAGTGACAGCCAATCCAGTCAAGAACTGGGAGGAACTCAAACGAAGTGCCCGGTTTTGTCAGTTGGAGTTTCAGTTGAGCTTTGGCAGTGAAGAAGGAAGGAGCCCTGTGCTTTTTCAGTGTGCAGTTTTAGTCAAAAAACGTGTGTAAGGCCCAGAGTTCCGGTCTGCAGCTTGTGTAACTGCTTGTTAGGACTGAATCCGTCCTGTGAAAAGAATCAAAGGATCTCTGAAGAATAGAAACCAGGCTCACCCTGTAGAAGACTGGAGAAATTGCGGAATTGCACTCGGTCTGTCAGGAACTGAATCTGCTGTGTGTTCTCCCGGGTATTGTGCAGTAATTGCGATCGGGATAGAGAAGCAGCCTGCCTGGTATAGTACTTTCTTTTTTTTTTTTACCATGTAAATGTGTGAAGAGTCTCTTGGAGCGCAAGAGTAGCCCTGCTGATATTGAAGGACCCTATCTTATTTGGAGGTCGTGAGTACTAATTCAGGGTCGCTCCCTGTTGAATTGCCACATTAAATCCAAATGGAATTACTGTACTGCTGACTGTTTAATTTTCCTTTTCTCTGTGAAAGGCCCCTACCAGCTGCCACGGTTTGGACTAGCCACTAGGGCTTGGGTACCCAGGGACAGTAACTGATAGGGATAGGCCTGTGCACAGAGCCATAGGTAGATGATTAGAGTGATAAGCTAATTAACCTGATTTCCCCTGTCCTTGTTATATCCCCTAAATAAATCAGAGCTGCTTGTTTCAGCAAAGTTATACTGCCTGAGGTATTTGTCTATGTTAAAGTACTGTACTGTGATTGTTGCACTGTATCTCATTTCACAGGAGGTCCCAGTGCGGAACCAGTCCTGGGGTAAGTGTATACTGTGAAGGTAATTTGATATATTGTGTGGGCCACTAGTGGGAAGAAAGGGGGGTTGCAGTGTCCCAGAGGGCTGTGACCAAGTTAGTTTAACTATTGCAAACCCTGACCTCTGGGTGGAGGCACCCGCCATTGGATCCAGGCCCCTCAACCTGTTAGTGGCAAATCAGGCAGGGGTAGTAGCCCCTGGGATAGCGCCATCTAGGGGTTACAAATGGATGCTAAAACTGAAACAGGACCTGCTGATTAAATACTAAAACTTACAGCACTGCTTGGATTAATCCCCTCCTCCCCCGTTTTGGTTTCTCACTCTCTCTCTCTCCTCCTTGTTCCCTCCTCCCTGAAACATGGGTAGGGATATCCACTGCCACTATCCATGCTCCGCTCCCGGGCACTCGCACTGTCGCCTTTGCCCTATCCCTATTACTGATTCACAACTCTGCCCCTACCCCCCCTTTTTCTTTTTTCCTGATTACCTCCCTTTTCCAAACTAGCCCTCCAATCAACCTTAGCACTTACAATACTTTTTTACCACCTTGCCTCTCCCCCACATCTTTCCCTCCCTCCCCACCTCCTTTCCTTTCCTGTATCCATACTCTATCCCTGTCCCACTCGCTACTCTCATGCTGTTTCTCTACCAATAATCTTGATCTACCTTCTCCCTATTCCACCCCCCATACCCTCCCGGCTCCCTTTTCAACCTGCTGCTCAAACTAGGCCTGCACAATGATTCCTCACCCTCTCCTCTTCCCTCCCTACCTCTACCGTAACTCCCTATCGCCCTTCCCCACATGTTCCCCTCTGGTCCCTCTTGTACTTTAATCCCCTGTTCACTTTTATGCCAGAATTACCAGTCTTGTAATACTTTGTCGGCTAGCAGAATTACTGTCTTGTATTATTATTTACTGCCACTGGATCTTGCCATGTTTATTATTCTGCTTTATTGTTGTTCCTGTGTTAAAAACTCCACTTGTTACTGTACCATTCACTGTAATTGCTCTATCTGTTTGTTCTCACTCTGACATGGAACCTTTGCTTTTAGCTCAAAGGTTGTAATCCGAGACTATAAATAAAAAATACATAAATAGAAAATAAAATAGTTTGGGGCTCCATATTCAGTGCCAGCTGTTTTCTCTGCTCACCCAGCAGCAGTGCACTTGACATTGCACATGGCCAGTCTGGGAGCCAAATTCACACACAAGGACAAGGATGGCTCATGCTATATGGTGTAGGGCTTCGAGTGCACCCATGAGGTAAGTAACCCCAGTTCATCTTCAGTTCCTCTCCACTCAAGCAAGTAGGTGCACTCCTAAGTATAATCTGTTAAAGAAATAGCCAGAAATCAGGACTTTTCTCAAAACGTGTGCCATTTGCTATAATTCAAGCAGTATATCACTAATCAGGGTGCCTCCTGATGAAGATTAGTTGTGATCAAAGTGCTGGGGAACTGGATCATGGTGGTCAGTATCATTTAAACACTCAGCATGAACTGGAGTCACTGTATATTTTGTACAGACTGCTCTGACTGCTTTGTTACTGCTTGAATTACAGTAAATAAACAGCATACATTTTGAGCAGGCTCCTGATTTCTGACTAGTTCTTTCATGGATATACTTTGGAGCGCACCCACTTGCTTGAGTAAGAGGGGCCATATTTAGAGAGGTAGTGCACTCCAACTAGAGAGCGCTGCCTGTCTAAATACAGGGCAGTGGGTGTGTGGTGCACAGTGACTATGCACTGTGCTCTCACAGCCCCCTGCAGGAATATGGCCCACAGGAGGGAATGTACATAGCAGGTCACAAATGAGATAGCACCATTGCTCCTGTGAACCATATTCAGCTTCTGTCATGTTAATATGCCCACTGGGCATGCAAGGTGCGAATAATCCATTTGCATGCCATTATGGGCTCATTAGCAGCTCCACATAATGCGCTGCGCATGACTATGTGGAGGCACTGTGAGAAGCTATGCCAGCCCCCAAACCCCCAATCATGATTTTGCTTCTTCATACACTGTACACAGTCTTCACCCTGTTATATAGTGGCCCACCACCCCACCCACCAATCACCAGTCTGACCCCCTTCCCATTTAGCTAGCTATAGCCTTCTCACTGGCATCTAGTGGCCCCACCCCAAATCACCAGTCTGGCCCCCTCCTCCTCATTCCACCCAGGCAGGACCCTCCACCCCCACCTTCCCAGTGGTCCCCACTCACCCTAGTAGGTATGGAACACTCAGTGATGGCGAATAGCACATTTCCTCAGCTCACCACCATAGCTCCATGCTGTCTGAGCGACAGGGAGCAAACAACTGCCTACTGCAGAAACAGCTGTGGGGAGAGAGCGCAGATGTCAGTCTATTCAATAGCACTGATGCTGTGGAAGTCCCATTGTGTAATCTCAAGGGTGTAGAAGAAATGAAGAAAATGCCCTCTTGATTGGCTGGATGACATCCAGCCCTACCCTCAAGACCTCTGGGGGTCTCATGCCTGGAAAGCTCTCCAAGGCTCCCCAGCTTAGCAAGCTGCTGGCCAGATACTTCATCCCTTCCTCTTGCCACTACACTGGATTTGGGTTGGACCCCTGCTTCCAGGAAATGAGACTGGGGCTTCACCCCACGGGGCAATTTGTGGGATACCTGGACTGGCCAGGGCACTGGGAGGGAAAAGTGTTAGGTAGAAACTCCACAGCTGGGCACAAGGCACTGGTTGCAATGGAAAAAGGTACTGCTCAGGTGGAAGGGAGCATGAACACCACCTAAAAAAAGATGAACTGCTTACTCACAAACAGACACTGGTCAGCTGAGGAACTGAGCAGAGGGTTGTGGAGGTCGCCATAGATTTGTTACTGACTAGTGGCTGGGATGAGGTGGGGTGCGGGCTAGCATGGGATCATAATGCTGCAGGTGAAACCACGCACCACTAAATGCCACAGTCAAAACAGTGACTTGCCGAAATAAGGTCAGTGAAAACACCAACCACACAACACACACACTCACACCCTAATAAACGACAATGGGACTTTATCTTTTTTGAGGGGTGCTTTAAATAACCAACTTGGGGGGGGGACTTTGGAGAGGGGGTTTAAGTTGGGAGGAGGCCAAATTTTTTTTTTTTTAAATAAGCTGCAACACCAGGAGACATGGGAGGAACCGAACCGTGGTCCCGGGTCTCCTTCTGACTAAGGAGGGAGTCAGTGCATTGGGGCAGAAGTTTGACGTCTTTGCAGAATATTTAAACTAGCAAATGGGGAGAGGGGTGCAGCATCTCATACGTCAAATGGGAAGAACACCCTTCCCCCCCTTAGCTAGTGGTCAAACAGGGATTCAGCATGTTTGCAGTTCATTTGCATCACCAGGTAAGAAAAAAGGTCCATCTCCGCATACGACACACAGGGGAAATGCCAAACCTCACCCAACAACTAACACACCGAAATCTGGCCAATGGAAAATCATGTACACAAATGCTCACAGCCTGGGAAATAAGATTCCAGACCTGCAGGCAATAATGTCAGAGGCTAAACTGGACATAGTAACAATTAGTGAGACGTGGTTTACCAGTAGCCACACTTAGGAGATTTCAGTACCTGGCTATGTACTGTTCAGAAGAGATAGAGGTGCAAAAAGGGGAGGGGTGGAGTGGCCCTGTATGTCAATGAAAACACCAAAGCTACAGAAATTCAGAATACACATAAGGAGCCAGAAAAACTGTGGGTCACCCTGGAAACAAGAAACGGGACAGCCACAAGAACTGGGGTTGTCTACAGGCCCCCAGGCCAGGGGGAGGACATAGACACATTATTGTTAGAAGATATACAAAATATGACAGCTAAAGGGGAGATTCTGATAATGGAGACTTCGACATGCCGGATACAGACTGGTCAATACCAGCAGGAACATCTGCCAGAACTAGACACATGGTGTATTCCATGCAGGGGGAAGGCCTCAAACAACTGGTACAACAACCCACAAGAGACAGGGCTATCCTAGATCTAGTACTGGCTAACAGGGAAGGGATCACAGATCTCCAGGTAGAATGTCACCTGGGGGCCAGTGACCATCACATGGTATGGTTCAATTTGGCACTACATCTAAATCATCCCATTCCAAGGCAAAAATATGGGACTTCAGAGGAGCTAACTTTGATAAGATGGCCAACAGAGTTATGCTAGCCCTGGCAAAAAGAAACACAGGTGAGGTGCAGGCAAAGTGGGCAAGCATTAAGGATGCAATACTTGAAGCAACATCCCATTGTGTTAGACAGAAAAGGAAGTGCAAAGAAGAAGGAAACCACTTTGGTTCTCAAATACAGTAGCAGAAAAGGTCAGAGCCAAAGGCTGGCCTTCAGGAAATATAAGGGAACACAGCGGGACGAAGATAGGGAGGCATACCAAATTGCCCTAAGGGAAGCAGGGAAGGCAGTAAGGCAGGCAAAGTCCCAAACTGAAGAAACACTAGCACGAACAGTAAAAGAAGGTGACAAGACTTTCTATAGATACATTAGTGAAAGGAAAAAGTCCAGAGGGGGTATTGCTAAGCTCAATGGAGAAAAGGGGCCATGTGAGGAGAAGGACCCTGTGAAAGCATCTATACTAAATTGATACTTTTGCTCAGTATTTACTGAAGAGAAGGTAGGGCAGGACCCACAGCTCAGCACCATGGACTCAGCGGGGAGGGAGATGAGCACTACTCCCTTCACAAAAGAAAGGGTCCTACAAGAGCTCGCTAAGCTCAGGGTGGATAAGGCAATGGGACCTGATGGCATACAACCCAGGGTACTTAAGGAGCTAAGGGTGGAACTAGCAGAGACATTAGCAGAACTGTTTAGTGAGTGAGCACAGGAGAGGTCTCAGAAGACTGGAGGAGGGCTCATGTGATCCCGCTCCACAAGAGTGGTAGCAGGGAGGAGGCAGGGAACTACCGACCAGTCAGTCTTACCTCAGTAATGGGCAAGACTACAGAGGCACTCCTTAAGGAAAGGATAGTGCAACACCTGGAATCCATAGGGGCACAGGATCCAAGACAGCATGGGTTTACAAAAGGAAGGTCCTGTCAAACTAATCTCATAGATTTCTTTGACTGGGTAACCAGAGTGGTAGACCAAGGGGAAGCAGTTGATGTCGCCTACCTTGACCTCAGCAAAGCTTTCGACACTGTTCCACATAGAAGATTGATAAATAAGCTGGGTAGGCTCGGGGTGGGTCAGAAGTTGGTCAACTGGGTGGCAAACTGGTTGACGGGCAGAAAACAGAGAGTGGTGGTAAATGGTATACAGTCAGAAGAGATGCAAGTCACAAGTGGGGTACCTCAGGGATCAGTCCTGGGGCCATTCCTCTTCAATATCTTCATTAGTGACATTGCAGATGGACTACAGGATAAGGCTCGTCTGTTTGCAGATGACACCAAGATCTGCAACAGAGTATATGATCCAGATGGGGTGGATAAACTAGCAAAATGGTCAGAAGAGTGGCAACTGGGATTTAATGCAAAGAAGTGCAAGATCATGCACATAGGGAAGAGAAACCCTGAAGCCACTTATAGGCTGGCAGGGGAGTTGCTGGCAGTCACAAAGGAAGAAAGAGACTTGGGCATCATCATCACCGATGACCTGAAATCACCCAAGCAGACCTCTAAAGCAGTAGGTAAGGCTAGGGGGATGTTAGGGTGTATTAGTAGGGGTATCCAAAGTCGTAAGAGGGAGGTAATCATTCCTCTTTACAAGACACTGGTTAGGCCCCATCTGGAGTACTGCGTGCAGTACTGGGGGCCACACCTTCACAAGGACATTAACCAAATTGAGGCAGTCCAGAGAAGGGCAACCAAAATGGTGCAGGGACTGCATCAGAAGACATATGAGGACAGATTAACAGAGCTCAATATGTATACCCTTGAGCAAAGGAGGGAGAGAGGTGATATGATCGAGACATTCAAACACCTTAAGGGCATTAACAAGGTGAAAGAGTCTAACATGTTTAAATATAAGAAAAATAGCAGGACAAGAGGACACAGCATGAGATTAGAGGGAGGCCAATTAAGGGGATGTGAGGAAATTCTTTTTCACAGAAAGGGTGGAGGATGCATGGAATGGACTACCTCAGGAAGTGGTGGCTATAAATACAGTGCAGGGCTTCAAACAGGCATGGGATAGGCATAAGGGAGCAATACAGATGAGTATGAATAGATAGGCCACTGACAGAGCAAAGACCGATGGCACATTTATAAGGTAGAAAAAGAAATGGGCAGACTGGATGGGCCTTGCGGTCCTTTTCTGCCATCAACTTCTATGTTTCTATGTTTCGCTGCTGGATGCTGGTGACTTAGCCACTCCACCATGACAGCAGCTCAGCCAGACCCAGCAGCACAGCATTCTTCATCCCTTTGTCTACTTCCTGATCAGCAACAGGCGTAGCGGTAATTCCCTTCCGATGTTATATCCCTGTCACCGCAAATGTTTCCGCGCTTCGCACAGCATAATTTTTGTAGTGCTCTTTCTGTTGTGCTATACTGACCTGGTACCATGTGGGGAAGTAGGTCCCAAGCAGGTGTGTCGGGTGATGTTCAGCAACCGCTGGAGGTGGGCTGGGGTCTATGATCAACAGGGAGGGGTTGCACCTTTAACTGGGAAAGGGTGATGGGGGGGCTGGGGACCACTAGGCACCAGTTAATAAATGTTTAAAAAGCCCAGCATGGACGATGGGGAGCAGAAACCACTAGACACCACCAAGCAACAAATGTTTGTTACAACAACCAAGCATGGGCGATGGGGAGTGGGGGGCACTAGACACCAGGGAATTGATGTCTGTACAACAGCTCAGCATGGCCGATCAGGGGTGGGGGGCATAGCCACTGCATCCTGTTAAGAGCAGGGTTTTGGCAATGTTAAACAGCGCTGTGATGGCGGTTGTTAGTGCTGCCAAAACTTTTAAATATACGGCTGCCATCTTTATGTATGAAGGATCCCTCATTTGCATAGGTGTTACAATATAATTTGTGTGGCTGCACTGTCAGGTTTGTGCAGTGCGCCGGCAGGCCACCATGACCACTGGTGCTATTCATAGTTAGTGTGGCGCTAACCAGGTTTGTGCTGCACTAACCATCTGAATATAGGGGCCCATGTTCCAAATGAACAATCTACCTTAAATGCAACATAACAGTGCTTTAAAACTGAAAAAACTCCAGCTCCTCCACCAAAAACAAGATGCACTCCTAGACCGAGGAGATGCTAGAAGCTATATTTAAAAGAAAGATACAATGGCAGCACCCCATCACAACAACCTCCAACATTTCACATCACTCTGACACCTCAGAGTATAACAGCTCCTATTATGATTGTAGTCAGGATGTGATTTTGAGCTTGGCCATAGGAATGCACTAGTAGGTGGTGCCTGATGAGTTCTGGAATACTGAATAAGTGAGTGGTGTGGCTTGTTACTGGTTGTTGCTGTGGTCACTCAGTGTTGGTAAACATCTGATTGGCTGCATATGGAAAAGTGCACCAGATGAGTTAGCAGTGATTGTCTCATGAACATGAAGCCGGTGCCTCTCAGTATTAAAGGAGCTGTGGAATGGGAACCAGATGTGCTATGGTCAAAGTTCTCAGAATTCGGAACTCAAGACTAGCTGAGTGGCTACAGCACTGGTTATCACTTAAACCTGCCCACTGCTGCTGATCCCACCCTTCCATTCCACCATCACTGCCACAACACTCACCCACTGCTGCAGATCACTCCCGCTGCCATGCTATTCCACGGTTGCCAACACAACACCCACCCGCTGCTGCAGATCCCTCCCATCACTTTGCCATTCCACAGTCGCTGACACGAGCAGAAACCCTGCCTGAATGTAAACCAGGCACCTGGTGACTGCCACAACACACACACACACACACACACACACACACACTGCTGTAGATCCATACCTGCCACTGCCTTTTCACAGTAGCATTCACCAGAAACACCCAACTGCTAATGCAGATCCCATTATTCTGTTCCCTAGTCATAGCCACACACCAACCTGCTGATATAGATCTCTACCACCATCTTGACATCCACTCATTACTGCAGAGCTCTCTCATAACCCTGCCATTCCAAAGTACCCTCCAAGAATATAAACCCTGCCTGGAAGGGAACCAGGTATCCCAGTCACTGCCACAACACCCACTCGTTGCTGCAAATTTATCCCTTCCACTGCCTTACAGTACCCCCAGTTGTTGCCTCAAAACACAAACTGGACATGGGCAGCAATAGGGACAGAGCAGAAATCTTTCCTGGAAGTGAATCAGGCAGGAGGACCAAGCGAGGCCACCTGGAATGACACGGTGATGATGACACAGAAGGGGACCAGACAACACGATCGTCGAGGTGCTGAGGCTGAATCAGTCAGAACAGTTGTGGCTGGCAAATGGGGAGCAAGAACAAAAGTAATCAACAGCAATCTAGAAATGTACCATTGGAAGGGCCACTAGGTCCATCAAGGCTGTCCCATGCTTCACAAGAAGTGACCAGCAAGTAGCTTGTGCAAACATGTACTTATTTTTAGCGATTTACCAGTCTCTCTGCTACCCAGGATACCCTAGGATTCCTCTGGCAGGCCAAAATTTCTCGAGGTTTACCTTAAAGGCCTGTATTGTCTATGTGTCCACCTTCTTCACTGACAAGTTTGTTCCATAGGTTCTCCACCCTTGAAGAAAAGAAATGCCTCCTAACATTTCTCCTGAATTTATCACCATTGCACCAACTCAGGAGAGGTAGAAGGGACTCAGGCCAAGCTAAAGGCACACTGACCATGCAGGGAGCATACCATCAGGGAGTGTGTGGAGTGAGGGACCAGCCACCTATAGTGTCTGTATCAGGTGTTCAAAACAGCATTCAGGAAGTAGACAGAACAGAAAAAGCAGATCAGGGTAGGGAGCCCAGCATTCGAGAGGCCTGAAGGTTGTGGAGTTGGGGAGGACTACCAACAGGGCTACAAGGCTGGGGAAGACTACAGACTGAGCTGTGGTGGAGGTTAAGGCTACAGGCTGGGTTATGGTGGAGGGAATAGCTATGTTATAGGCTATGGGGTGGTGTGGGCTACCATTTTGGCTGTGAGGGCGGGCAGACTACCAATCGCGATGGAGAAGCTTACTTACTTGGCTGTGGTGGAGAAGGCTACTAACTTGACTTTTTGGGGAAGGCTAGCAACTGGGATATGGGAGAGGACTACTGAATGAGATACAGTAAGGGGGAAAACTACTGACTAGGCCATGATAGTTGGAAAGGCTACTGCTGCCAGGGACTGTGTGATTAAAA
This sequence comes from Neoceratodus forsteri, assembly GCA_016271365.2. NCBI lineage: Eukaryota > Metazoa > Chordata > Ceratodontiformes > Ceratodontidae > Neoceratodus > Neoceratodus forsteri. Next base: position 879,255,738 of record CM057456.1, read on the forward strand.
TGGCTGGGCTGTGGGACTAGAGAGGGCTACCAACTGGGCTATGGTTGTTTTACAGTTTTGGAGGGGGCTACTATTGACTGGGTTGTGAGACTAGGAAGGGCTACTGACTGGCCTGTGGGAGAAGGAGGACTCCAAACTGCTGCTGCTGGGTGAAGCACTGCACGAAGAAAAGAGTAGATGTGGAAAAAGAGTGATCCTATGACTGAATTCAGCTGCTGGCCATCCAGCCAGGTAAAGTGCCTTTCTTTTGTTTTGTTTTTATGTGAGGATAGAGAGGGTTATCTACTAGGCTCTGGCAGTGGGGGTCGCTACTAACTGGATTATGGTGGTAAGGAGTGCTACTAACTGGGCTGGGGGTTAGAAGGAATAGCAACAAGGCTCTGAGAGTGGGGAGAGCTATCGTCTGGGCTGCCAGGGTGGTGTGGGATATTGACTGAGCTGTGGGGGTGGTGGGGACTACATACTGTTGTTGCTAAGTGAAACATAGCAGTAAGAAAGGAGTAGGCTTGAAGAGAGAACAATCCTGTGACTGAGGAAAGCTGCTGGTCACCCAGCGGGATGAGATAAAGTGGCTGTTTGTTTTTTTCATGTGGGGGATAGAGAGGGCTACCTACATGGCTCTCGGGGTGCGAATGACTACAGACTGGGCTATGGTGGCAGGAAGGGATACCAAATGGGCTATGGGGAGTTGGGAGAGCTACCAACTGGGCTGTGGGGGGTTGGGAGGGCTACTGACTGGGCTAATGGGGGTTGGAAGAAATAATGACTGTACTGCGGTGGTGGGGAGGGCTAGAGTCTTGGCTGTGAGGGTGAATAACTACCAACTGGGACAGGGAGAACTGCTGACTGGTATAGGTAGGCAAGCCAGGAAAAGTTCAGCCAAGCCAGAGTTGAGCCAGGGGTCTCGCTTGACTCTACGAGCCAAAACACGAGCTGAGCCCTGACTACTGCAGGCTGTTCTCTACATAGGAGTTAAACAATTCAGACACTATACTAACTGCTCAGGTCAACAAAATGCTTACTTTAACCATAACTGGCTCTGCTTGACTTTCGCTCTCAATTGCTTATACAAGTCAAGCCAAGTCGAGCCAGGCACTAAGCTCAAGCCTGCTCTGGCTTGCCCACCTCTACTGACTGGGCTGTGGGGACACAGGCTGGGCTTTGAAGTAGAAAGGTACTAACAGGGCTGTGGGTAGAGGACTATTAGGATTCCTCTAACATCCTCCCCAGGTCACACTTGGAAATGAGGTTCAGCTTAGTGTACCTCTCCCAACTGCCAATTTTCAAATAAAATATAAAATGAAAATATTTGTACTATGTGATGAGTGGTATTAGAGCCTCTTGGGAGATGGAGTTGGCACACTGCTGGTGGGGACAGATTAAAGGAGGAGGTACACTGATTGCATAAGAATCTATAATCCATTGTGATCTAAAACTCAATAGTGTGATGATTCTGTGTTGTAAAAGCTGTTTACCACATACTCTGTGAACCAGTCGGTGGAGATGGTGAAGTAGAACCTCCATAGACTGGAGGGCAGACAGATGGCACACTCAGCCTCCTTGGCCTTTTCCAAAGTCCTCCCTGTGTGGGGCAAGGAGGGGGAGCAGGATTTGATAAGGAGTGATGTAACAAAGGGGTTTACAGGATGACTTAAGGGATGGTGTCAGGAAAAGGGGTACCATTTTGTGGGGACTTGGGGGATTTCTGGGACAAGCGATTCTTCAAGGGTAACAGACTTTACCTGAAGAGAGAAGGGACCTGTGCGCTGGGGCAGAATTTGATGTCTATATCTGGCATCTAAACTGACTGCCGGGCAGCCCAAGGGAGTCATAGGCGGGGGAGCACTGGAAGGAGCAAAAAAAAAAAAAAAACTGACTGCAGGGGAGATGGGGTCTAGGGAACTATGGTAGCCGGTGAGAAAAAAGGGATCCTAGCTAGCAATCCCCCATATCTGAGGGCTTGTAGCAGCATAGTGGGTACAAAGAGAGCTGTGGCCCTTACTGAACTAAGTAAAGTGACATTAGAGAGGAGGAACACAAAGGGTGCAAGCACCAAGAAAAGCGAGAAGAGGACAAGGAAAGAACAAGGGTAGTACAAAGTAGGATGAGGGGTCAGATGGAAGGGCATATGCCTTAATGCCAAGGGCCTAGGATAACAAAATTAGTCAGCTCCAGGCATTGATGGCAGACACTGAGGTGGACCTTGTGGCCATCACAGAAATGTGGGCTTCTGAAAGTAATGACTGGGAAGTGACGGTCCTTGGATACTCAATGTTCAGGCAGAACAGAGAAACAGGTAGAGGGGGAGGAGTAGCCCTTTTTGTCAGTGAGGGCACTGATGTGGCAAAAGATGGGTGCATCAGGGTGGCAGTGGGGAGACAGAGTCACTGTGGGTGCAAGTCACAGCAGCCTCAGGCAAGAAACTGTACTTGGGGGTTAACTACAGACCACTGGGGCAAGGAGAGGAAAGGGAAAGAGAGCTCAGGGAAGAACAAGAAAGGGGACAGTAGTGGTAGTGGGTGATCTGAACCTGCTAGACATCGACCTGGGATGTTTCAGTGGCCAAGAGCACCAGAAGTCAGGCCTTGCTGGGTGCGTTCCAAGGCTGTCTATTGGAACCCTCCAAGCAGGCCACAATTCTCACTGTGGTGTTCACTAACTCGTAGGTGGTAGGAACTGTGGGAGTAGGGGAGCCAAATGGGGAACAATGACCATAACTCCATTTGGTTCAAACTGGCCCTTGTGTCTGAGAAACCGCAACTGAGAGCTGAATACCTTGATTGTGTTGTTTGCTTGTTGTTTATTTAGGAATAACCATTGAGCAATATGCTCATTTGTAATGGTAACCTATTTTAAAAGGGCTGACTTCAATAGGCTAAAGGAGCTGGTCAGGGATAAGTTAGCAGGGGTGGATAACATAGGTGGGGTGCAAATGAAATTGGGGGGCAATGAAGGGAGACATTCTTGTGGAATTTAAGGTATGCATTGTGCCGAGATAGGCCCATACATATTTTTGCTGTTCATATATTATGTACACATGGGCTGTGTTTCAGTATTAAGCCACTGGTCCTTTAAGAAATCTCTCAGGAAAGCCTGGGTAAGATTTGAAAACACTGAGTTGCTGAGTCTGTCTTTCAGACATGGTTGCATAACAAAAGGTTTTGTAACCTCTCCTTTATTCAGTACTTCCTAATTTCTTACTACCACTGACAATGGGAACTGGACCTACCTGCTCCTTGCCTCCTTTTTACCCCTTCTATATGTTTAATCCACTGATTTCTCAACCTTACTTGTATGCACATTATGTTCTCTATCTTATTACTGATACATGAGTTTTTAACCATTAACTGCTTGCATCTTGTACCCACGACAACCCTGTAAAATGCTTATGGATGTCACTTTGTGTAATTCTCTGTCTTGTTCTTACCCGACATGGTACCTTTGTAAACGAGCTTACAGCTCAAAGGTTGCAAACCAAGGCTTAAATAAATAAATAAAAGACTAGAATCCAGGAACTAGTTTAAGGGAATTAACTTAAGGATTCATTTGGGTCTGAATGAATCAGACCTCAAACCCAGGAGAAGGGAGACATTTAGTCTGGGGGCAGTAGTTCTCACACACTGTCCTAGTGAGCCTCCCCCAAGCCCTGGAAAAGATCTTAAGCTCCCCCCCCCCAATACAGAAATAATTTTGGGCCTCCCCATAGTTAGAACAATTACCGTACTTTGCACAGTACACAAGGAATACAGTGACACTCCTTTGGGTAGTTGAGTTTATTCTTATTTTATTAACCTTCTTATTCTCCATCTGTATAACCCCCTTCCCATGCCAGCCTACTCACTCCACACTTCTGGGTTTTGGAACCTATTTACTGTACCCCTTGTTGTAATACCTCCATGAGTCACACTACTTTCTTTGTCAGTTTAGCCTTGTTTTTAAACACCTTTTCAGAGACCATTTTGATTTGTCCTGCTCTTGCTCCTAGTACCTCACAACCTAGCCTTTGCATTTGTGGTTTTCTGCAGCCAGTATAATGGGTCAGTTGTTACCTTGTACCTATTCATTTGTATTATTTTGCATTTTGTTTTGCACAGTTTCCAAGAACTGTACTACTCCATTCTGCTTTCTCCCATGTCATACCAGAAAACAAGTGTTTGTTGAGTGTGACTTTCCTGGTCATCCATTTTGTACATAAATTTGCATGCCATTATTCACTTTAGTTTGCTGCATCCTATCACACAAAGCATCCAAAACCTGACATTTAAATATAGTACATTTTAAGGCTTGCTTGAGCCTCCCCGGAACAGGTTGGGGCCTCCCCTGGGAGGCTGGCCTCACCATTTGAGAAACCCTGGTCTAGGGACTATTGTATTCTGTGCTGAGGATTCCCTTAGATCAAAGGGCAGATATGTCTCCCACCAGTAAATGCTCAGCTGGGGGTCAATCTGCTAAACTAGGTTCATCAGGCCATAGCCACCAGGGGCTAGGTTAGTGGATAGACACAAAATATTGAGGAATTTAATGTTATTTTTAATCTGGAGAGCCCACTGTGGAATGAGAGAGGCACCTCCAGGTGAAAGGGTGAACTGCTGAACCTTACAGCCTGAAATAGATCCACCAATCAAAAGGGTCAGCTGGACTGACATCACAAGGTGTATAAAACCAGGGGCACAGATAGAAACTGTGCCTTTGGTATTAATTTTTACCATGTGTAAGAGCTTTGAGCAATTTTGCTTATGAAAATGAAATGCTGGTAATGAGGAACAGCCTTCCACACTGAAAAAGAGAGACTGACTAACAAAAGCCAGAAGTCAGAACTCTTGGTAAAGAACTTTTACGAATTTTTCACTGAAAATCCTGAATCTGCTGAGAGAGTAGATTGAGAGACTGAACCATCACCTTGCTTGCAACTTTTGAGAACCTTCATCGTAAAACTTAAAGTTTTCTCACAGATGGACTTTTCTTCTCTTAGACTCAAACCATCAACAGGTAGTAGATTTTAGAATTTATAGCAGTGTAGGTTGTTATGTTTAATTCCACATTTATTTTTAACATTGTTGTCTGCAAACCAATATCCAAAACTGTGTAGAATATTTTAAATGTGTTTTCTTTCAGTAAAACTTTTATGATTTCTTTATCAAGTCTTCATGGGTCTGATTGTGTGGTATATTTTAAGAAAAAGGTTTTGTCAGACTGGTGCCTCACGTTAGTAGACCGCTCACTATGATACCAAATATTAGAAAATGGCTCTTGGACAGAAGGAGAGGAAGCTCTGCTTCTTGACAGTCGAAGTCACAGGGTACATCGGGGCGTCTCTCCCGGGAGTAGGGGATCCGGACGTGTCTAGGGGTGAGCCTGTGACATACATGAGAATGTTAACCAAAATGAACAGGTTCAAGAAACTGTTGTGGTTCTTAGCAAGGGTCAAGGAAGTAGTGAGGGCCAAGAAAAAGGCTTTCTACAAATATAACGAAAAGCAGGGTTAGGACGAATGGGTAGAATATTTACTGGAGAATAAGGAGACATAGATTGCTGTTAGAGAGGTAAAAGCAGACACAGAGATGTGTATTGCAGAGGGGGTCAAGAGTGTAAAAAAACAGTTCTTCAGCTATATTAGGGAAAAAAGGAAGACAGGAGGGGGAATCACAAGGCTAGTTGAGGTGGGTAGGGTGATAGAAAGGTCAGGTAAATAGCGCCATTCTTATTGATTACTTTTGCTCAGTCTTCACCAGGCAAAACAGTAGGCCCAAATGCCAGAGAGTGGCATAAGCGGCCACTAAGGGGTCCGGAGATGAGGCATCCATTATTTACTAGCAAAGGGTCCTGAAAGGACTGGAAGTCCTAAAGATAGATAGGGCCCCAGGATCAGATGGGCTGCATTTGAGGATACTCAGGGAATTGGCAGTGGAACTGGCTGAAAGGCTGGCTGGTCTATTAAACAGTTCACTAAGGACAGAGGTAGTTCGAAGGACTGGTGAGTGGTGGACGTGGTTTCACCCTGTAAAGGGGACAAGGAACAAGCAGAGGACTACAGACCTGCCAGTTTTACCTCTATTGTAGGGAAGCTGAAAGAGCGAGTGGTCAAACAGGACCTGGTGGACTACTTGGAGAGAAAGCGTCTCCATGATAGTAAGCAGAACAGATTCATGGCAGGGAGATCTTGTCAAACTATCTTTGACTGGGTGACAAGGGAATTAGATAGGGGCCACACTGTGGATGTGGTTCTACCTCAACGTCAGCAAAACATTTGACTCTGTACCTCACAGATGCTTGCTGAAGATGATGAAGGGTACTGGTGCAGCTAAGGTAATAGTAAACATGGTAGGTAACTGGCTAAAGAGGAGGCAGCAGAGGGTTGTGGTCAGTGGGGCTAAATCAGAAGAGACTGAGATCATGAACTAGGTTCCACAGGCATCTATCCTTGGTCTGGTCCTCTTCAGCATGTTCATCAGTGACACTGGTAATGGAATCCCGGGCAGGGTATCTGTGACTCTTCATAGATGATACTAAACTCTGTGGGAGGGTAGATAGTGATGAGGGAATAAAGGAAATGCAGAGAGACTTACAAAAGTTAAAAGGGTGGTCTAGGGTTTGCCAGTTGAAATGAACTGCCAGAAAGTGCAAGGTAATGTACCCAGGAAACAAGAACCCCAGGATGGAGGACTAGATAGGAGGGGTGAGACTCAGTACTATGGCTGAGGAATGAGACTTTGGAGTTATCACCAGTGACTCCCTAAAAGAATCGAGTCAGTTCAACAAGGCATATGGCAAGGCAAACAGGATGCTGGGATGTACTGTGGGGGAGGTACTGATAGCAGAAAGGGAGAGGTGATACTTCCCCTATATAGATCCTTGGTGAGGCCACACCTGGAGTACTGCACCCAGTTCTGGGATCCTCACCTCAGGAAGGATAGAGCTAGGCTGGAGTTGGTGCAGTGCAGGTTAACAAAAATGATTCAGGGTCAACAGGGCAGGTTCTATGAGGAGTGTCTGCTCAAGCCACTGAACATGTACTCACTGGAGACCAGAAGGAAGAGGGCAGATATGACAGAGACCTTCAACTTCCTAAAAGGAATGAACAAGGTGAACTGTGGGGAACTATTTAGCCTGAATATTAGCTCATGAGTCACATGGACATGAGTGGAAAGTAACAGGAGGAAGTTCAAGAGGATTGTGAGAAAATACTATTTTACAAAGGGGTGATGGAGCCACGGAACAGTCTGCCAGCTGAGGCAGTGGGTGCGAAAACAGTGGTTTCAAGCACAGCCGAACAGAAGGGTATAGTGGTTGTTCAGGGCAACAGAATCAGGGATGAGGAGGATGGTGAGGGGTAGGACCCTAGAGGGAGAGTAGGTCCCACGGCCAAACAGGAAACTTGGGCAGACTGGATGGACCATTGGTCTTTTTCTGCTGTCACTGTTTATGTTTCTGTAACACTCTTGTTCCCAGGGGTTACTAGAATCCCAGTTAGAATCAATGGCAGGCAGGGAAGGCAGCTTGTGAAATGCCCGGTAAATGGGTTTCACACTGTCGCACTCTGTTTATAGTCTCAGCTGAGCTGGAGTGATTATGTAATCATGTAACTCTCGCAGCAGCATAAGCCACATTGTTCAGCTAGCTTTAGAGTGAATTGCAATGTTCAGTAGTGGTCTGTAGAGTGGAGTTCGAGGAGGAGGCTGCAGCTGCTGGGCAGCTCCTCAGATTAGCTCCGACAAAGAACTACCCCTTTTTGTCTTGTGGTAGTCTGTTCTCACCTAGAAGAAGAACAAAGAAGACAGTTTTTCTGAAGTGGTGGAGACCTGTGCCATAAGGTATTCCTTTGTCCCATCCAAGGAGGGATGGGGGCAAACTCCAGGATTCAGGGGCAACCCCCTTGATCCACTTGGTTGGTGAAGCTGCCTTGGACATCTTCATTTGTTGCGAGTACAATTTCTCTGTGTAAGCTCAGATGCATCTGCAACACATAGGGGTGAATTTCTCTTACAAAGGATCTCTGTCACCACGACATTCGTTTTATTTTTTCTTTCTTTTTTTTTTATTCTATTTTTTTTCCTTCCCTTCTTGTGCCCCGTCGAACTCTCTCCAGTGACCGTCCAGTCATTTTGGACTCTACCTCCCTGCGTGACCCAACTCCTTACACCCCCAACACCGCATCCCCAGGTCTACCTCCGGATGAGCTGCCCCGCCCAGGTGCTCTTTCTTATAGGGTTGAGCACCAGGCTGGGCAGGAGGCAACTGAGGAGAGAGCGGTGCCAGACTTCTGGGAGTGTGGTCCTTGGGTGGGAGGCGCCATATCCCATTGGTGGGAGGAGAGAGGTACTTTACTTAATTGGATCCCTGTGGAACCCGGCTATCAAAGCAACGTACTGCCGTGGCTCCACCCCCCAAGTATACACCACAATGATGCTCTAGTCTACCTCCAGCTGCTGCCAGAGGTTGCTCCTCAAGCAATTGTTCTCCCTGTCCCTCCCCGGGAAGAGACAGCAGTCCACCAGACACTCAATCTCTTCCCTTCCCTGCCAACCCTCGGTGCCCTGAGCTCATTCCCGAGCCCGGGTCGCCGGCATGGCATGAGGTGTGGCGTCCAGTGCCTCAACTCTCAGTGCCACCGGGCCGACCCTAGACTTTTGTTTTAAAAGTGTCTGCCTACGTTGGGGTCCAGTACATGACCGTCCACGTACAGAGCTTTTAAATTTATGACACCACTGAGGTCTGTGTGTGTAGCAATTTAAATGTAATATACATTTCAAGACAGCATCTACAGTGTTTCTACTGTTGTGTGTTGTTATTAAGCAGATGAATAACTGAATATAAGCTTGGAAACAAAAGGTGGGAGACCCCACCTGGAGGAACCAGTTTACCTCTTCGGCTACTGAAGGGCATCAATTACTTTTTCTTCAGTGCAATTGGACAATGCATGAGAAAAGTGTTTACCCCTGTATGTGGGTTGTTTTCTCTCAGTTTACCCCAGTATAGTGGATTCTGAAAGTTCTGAGCCTGGATGTGCTCCTTTGTGGTCGTGTGTACCACCTTCATTCCTCATGAAATATGGGAAAGTGTCCTAGTACTTGCTGCGTGTGCCTAATTGATGGGAAATGTACTACTTCAGGCCATGTGTGCCAATCTCCATTTCAGAACCAGAGTGTCCGCTGTTTTGTTTCTTCTGCCTATGCTAAATAGGAATTTCTGTACCCTGGACACTCTGCAATACTAGTATGTGTAGCCCCCTGGGGATCTATCTTCTCTTTGTGATTATTCCTACTTTGTTACGTCAATAAAAGTCACACTCTAGAATCCCAACCTGGTTTGGACAGTAATGTTATTGCTTTCCTGTGTCTGGAGTTACTTGAGTGCCCCTGTCCAGAAGTGCAAACCTAGCATAATCGTGAGCAAACGTTTTCTCCCAGGAACCCGGGTTGTTGGCAATGGCGACTGGTCCCTACCAGGTGTGTGCCAGGTAGTTGCCACACTTGGTTGACTGTTTTGTACAACAGTCTGGTTCACGGGTTTATGGTGGCCATCTCTCTCTTTTCCTTATGTCTTTCTAGTATGTAAACCCCACCCCTCTGTGTTGCCCCTAGACATCTGTGGTGAGAGGAGCCCTGCTAGTTAAATAAGGTGGGCTGGTGGGGATATTACATTTCTGTGAGTTATTGCTCACATATAAAATGGGTCAAGACGGTTGCTGCAAATACTGTTCTCTCATTGGACCACCCAGGTCACCTGCCATGCGTTTATGTACTCACAAACACATGGTGCAGCAGTTTCTAAGCTAATATACTTAATACCAGGCAATTTTATAATTGGAATAACACACTCCAGGGTGCTGTGTTAAGGAGGTCAGATTAGTGTGGAGAGGAAGGGATTTTAATGGAAAAGGAAAAGACTGATTAAGTAGGACTACTCCCCTTATACAATAAATATATTATAAAAAAAGAAGGGCAAGGAGGGGGAAAATGGTGCTGGATCATACTACATTAACCAACGTTTCTCTCTGAAACCATTTCAAAGAATAACCATAAAATCTCTGCCAGACAACTTAGAGAACTATTTTTTCCTCACGCTAACCCATATTTTTCTAAAGGTCTGGCAGGATGCTGACCCCATTCTGACAGGACACTGACCTTCTGCATAAGTGCGGCTATATATTTAACTGTCCTATCTTATTTTGTTCTTAAAAAACTCCAGGTCCTTTCTCTCCCCATTACCGCTTTTATTTTACAGGCACAAATGGAATTCGCCTGGAGACCCACATAGCAGGCACCCTTAGATACAGGTAAGAGATATTCTACTTATCTATGTATTATCTACGTTAGGCGAGTAAGTTGTAATGGTGCAGCCACAGCTGTTACACAGTCTGCTTTCACAATATTTTTTTCTCAATCACGGTTGTTTCTTCCTTGGCCAAGGCAGACACAGCTCCCTTCAACCCTGTCACCATGGCCCCACTGTCTCCCACGACTTACCCTGTCAGCTGGTGAAAGCCCCCACAGATTGCTCCCCCATGGTGGGGTCAGGAGGGGGAGGCTCCCCCCCCCAAAGAACGCCTCCACCTGGTGGCAGTCATTTGGTAGAAATGACATGCCTCCCTTCCTGGGAGAGGAGAACAGTCCTTCGGGCACTCAATCCTCCCCACCCCCACCCTGGCTGGCCCCCAGCACCCCAAGATCACTCCGAATTTTGGGTTGCTTGCATGGTGGAGCGGTAGCGCTACTGCCACGCCATTAGACAGGCTTAGCTTTCACTTTTTTTTTTTTTTTTTTTTTTTAAATACTGGCACCAGAAGTCCAGCTCCATTAATGCCTTTCACTTTTTTACAGTTTCACAGAGAGAGCTATGCCATGTATAGCTAACAAGAGGCGAGGGTGCAGGGCAGAGTAAGTAAGCAACAGGAATGGACACATCTTACTTTCCACTGCCACTGTGAAATCTCATCACCTCATCGGCATGCATAAGATCCCGGCTCTTCTTTATATGTGACCTGACAAAGAGAGTATAACTCTCGAAAGCTTGTCTCAAAAACAATTTTATTAGCCCGATAAAAGTCATCACCTGCAACATACGATTTTTTTTTTTTTGGTTTTGTTTGCGTTTCTTCTACAACACAGACGGACTAACATGACTGCCACATTCCTCCATCAGAATAATCCAAACTGTTTTTGCTCTGGTCCCGTTAAGTTTCACTGGGATCCATACTGATATGCACAATATAGTCTGCATAAATCACTGGGGGTGGAGAATATACAGTAAGTACAATAGTTCTGTTGGGAAAGTGTACTTTAGCACCTGCTTCTTCATGAAAGCAGAGAAACCCAGTTTAACCTCTTGCAAAACACCATAATTCCTGATTTCTCATGAACTTTGCTCTTGCACTTCATGCTACTGCACTGCTTTGGGATAACAGTGAGTAAGTGTTTCTGGTGGACCTGAACTCACTGGTTCCCAAATCTAATCAGTAAACCCCAATACCTCCCTTCCCTCTGTCACATTTGTAAGGTTGCTTTGTGAAGCTTAAAGCAGACAGTAGTGGAAATGGGAGGACGGGACTCCAGGGGAACTTGGCTCTGGGAGTAAAATTAAAAGGCTGACTTAGTTTCAACAGTAAAATGAGGAAGGACAGCTTCAATGTAAAATGTACACCCCCCTAAAAGCAAAAAACTGATAAAATAATGCGTGAAAAGGCAACATATAATGAAGAAACATATCCCCAGACCCATCACATATGTTTGATACTAGATCAAAGGTGATGGGCTCCCTCTGTGAATTCTTTCCATTTCCCACTCTTAAAAAGAAAGTTACCAGTAACAGTAGAACTTTGAGGGAATCTCTCCTAGTGAGCCACGCCAATGAAACATAAATGGTACTGGTATCAGAACTATTCAGAAACTTTAGCCTAGTGGATTGCCACAATGACGTATGTCATCGGTGCCTAGACAACATGGGCAGCCTCTCACCTCCTCAGTCCTGCCGATCTGCCAGAGACAAAGAAACAACATCATGCCAGACCAGCAAGTGGCAAAGACAAGAATATGAAAGCCCGAAAATGGAGCAACAACCTGCAAAGAAAACCCAGTACAGGGTAAACGGGGAAATGATGACACCCACAACCCACAGTAGACCCACACCAACCAAAGGGAGAAGGCAGGAGGGTGTGCTGTGGCTCATTGGAGGAAATGCCCTCAAAGATCAGCTGTAATTTACTCATAAGCCACACCCACGACATTCAGCTAAGGCAGAGGGGCCACCAGTCGGGAGCTGTTGGGGAAAGGGGTGGCACTGGCTCAGGAGGTGAAAGAACAGCCATATCGGTGGCTCAGGACATGGAAGAACAACCGCATCGGTGGCTTGGGAACAAGAAGAGAGAATCGTGAGGCAGCAGCTGGGAGCTAGTAAGGCAAGCAAGGAGGGTCCCAGCTAAGTTTTTTCAGCCAATCAACGGCGGAGGCAGACTGTTTGAACTGCAGCAGGGCTTTAAATAGCCCAGGCCCAGCCGTCCTGAGGAGTGCTGTAATTCACTCATGAGCTGCACCCACAGCATTCAGCTGGGGGAGAGGGGCCACCAGTCAGGAACTGCTGAGCAAAGGGGCTGCACTGGTGGCACCAGGGGAAAAGAGGAGCCGCGTTGGTGGCTTAGGACACGGAAGAACAGCTGCATCGGCCTGGAAATAAGAGAGAGAATCAGGAGGCAGCAGCTGGGAGCCAATAAGGCAGGAGAGGAGGCTCCCAGCTAAGGTTTCAGTCGCCCACCCTCCCACCCCGCCTCCACCACCTTTATTAAATGAGCTGCAGGAACCACGTCCATAGGAGTGCACTAATGAGGGGAACAAACAGGGGAGGAGAGTCTTGACGGGGTGGCACTGAGGTGGATTCGGCGGAGCTCTGTCTGGAAGCCTAATGGGTCAGCTGATTCAAGGGGACAATGTCAATACGTGCAGTAGTGGACTGGGAGGCATGGAAACTTCAGGTACTGTGATAACTTTTGCTTAAGGTACTGTGCACCTTACAGGACAGCAGTGACTGTGAAGGTCTCAGTGATCGGGGGAGAATTCACTCTGTGACAGCTGGTTTGGGAGTGGTAGATTTTTCTGGGGGGTATACTCCATTTGTCGGTAGTAGGGGGGCCCTAGGGAAAAAGTACTACAGAGATTGCAATTGGTGGGCTGATTGCAAATGTTCTGATTGGGGGTCAACACTGGGCGGAGTTTATTCGTGCCTACAGGTGTGTGGGCTCTACTGAAGGGAGGTGGGGCACTGGTGCGGGGAAAGTCTCTGTGAACTGAAGAAACAGTGTCGGGCTCACCATATCTGTTGTCATAGATGTCAAGGGTAACTCCCTGGTATAAGGGACAATCTACAGTCAGGTTGAGCATAACTGTCTTGACTAAGGGGGTTTGTTTCTATCTAATGGTCAGCTCTCGTGAATGATACAAACAGGCAGTACAACAGGGTCTAGAGATGTGGACTGGGGAGACCTGCAGGCACACTGGGTAAGGAGGACTCTGAGGCTGTGTAGGAGAGGTGGGGGAGAGGGGTCAACAGGAGGGATAAGGGGTGAGAGAGTTTAGGGGACAGGTAGGGAGCTGGAGAGTGCGAGGAGGGTGGGGCTGGTTCCAGGGCAGAAGTGGCTGGTACAGGGGGCGGGGGGGCAGGAGGGGAATCAGGGGGACAGAATAGTGAGCTGCAACGGCTGTGGGATTGCAGTCTGGATGGGAACATTATGGGGGCTACGGGAATGTACCATATGCCTCAGGCTGGAGGATCTGCAGGCAGAAGTCCAGAGGATGGAAAGGGAGTTAAGGGAGGATGTAAGAAGGGTGGGAAGTGGGGGTAGGCCGGGCACCTTGTTGGGCATGCAGGGAAGCAGAGATCGCGGGACCTATAGAGCGGATGAGGGCGTATAGGGAAGCCAACACAGCTGGACCTATAGAGCAAATGTGGAAACCAGGTGGCAATATGGAGCTGCTTCGTAACAAAAGCACAGAAACATAGAAACATAGAATTTGACAGCAGATAAGGACCGCTTGGCCCACCCAGTCTGCCCATTTCCCTACCTAATGGATAAGCCGCAGATCCTAGTTAACCAGCAGCCTACTTCACCCTATCCCCACCCCCCTAGAATTGCCTTATGACTGTCCCATGCATGCTTGAATTCCACCACTGTTTTTGACTCCACAACCTCCTCCGAAGGCCGCTCCATGCATCCACAACCCTCTCTGTGAAAAAAATACTTTAAATTACCTCTCTGAGCCGCCTCAGATCTTCAAATTGTGCCCCTTGTTCTGAACACCTCTTTTTGAAAGATGCTACCTTTTGACTTTGTTGATTCCCTTGAGGTACTTGAAAGTTTCTATCATGTCCCCCTCCCTCCTTTCCTCGAGGCTGTACATATTAAGCTCCTTAAGTCTCTTCACTATGTCTTCCGTGCAGACCCTGCACCATTTTAGTTGCCCTCCTCTGGACAGCTTCCATCCTGTCTATGTCTTTGCGGAGATTGGGTCTCCAGAACTGCACGCAGTACTCCAGATGGGGTCTCACCAGCTGTCTGTACAGAGGGATAATAACTTCCTGTTTTCTACTGGTGATGCCTCCCCATGCATCCCAGTATCCCCCCAGTCCTCCTTGCTGCCCTCTCACATTGCTAGCCCACCTTTAGGTCATCTGATATGACTACCCCCAGGTCCCTTTCCATTTTTGTTGTTATTAGTATCTCACCCCCCCATTGTGTACTCTTCCCCTTGGTTTTTGTTTCCCCAGGTGCACTACAACTGGTGATGGGAGGCAGCTTCAAGAAACAGGTATGCGGTACTGGTGACAGAAACCGGCCAGGATGGTGGGGCCCCCAGAACTGGGGCGGAGGGGCACAAGGGTAGGAGGAAGATGTGGGGCAAACAGTCCAGAGGGGATGGGACCAGGACACTGGGAGGGATGGTATAGCAGGTGGGAGGAGGATTGAGGATTGAGGACAGCAGGGGAGCCTGTGAGGGCTGCACCAGGAAGGGGTGAAGGAGTGCACAGCAAGGTGAGGTTTGTCAGGGGTGGAACGGCAACTAAGGGAGGGTGGCTAGCATTGTAAGGAACCAGGCGGAAGGGAGATGGAGGGGAGGAGCGGGGGCAGGTCAGAAGCCAGTGTGCAGGACAGAGTTGATGCACATGGGAGAGACGGTGATGGCAAGCACGTACTGCCAAAAGTGGGAGGAATCATAGTGATAGGGGATTCTATCCCAAAGGGGATAAGATGGGGAAGGAGGGGCGAATGACACAGCCGGTTATGGCGGGAAGCTGTACTGGGCTTGACAGCAGACAGGGCAGGGCAGGCCCTGATTAGATGTGTTAGGAAGTGAAGGCTGAAACCTCATGTGGTGATTCATGCAGGCACCAATGACCTGGGGAGCTGTATGGTGAAGTCGGTTAGGGAGAGACTTGAAGAGCTGAGGAAGCTGTGCACAGAGGTAGGGAGTTCAGTGGCCTTCATGGAGGTGCTATCAGTTCCCAGGGCAAGCAGAGTGAGGAAGGATAGGATAGGGAAGTAAAGCTTATGGCTGGGTGGTTTGTGTAACTCTCATGGATACAAGCTGGTGGGAGTATAGGGGAAAACATGGGACAACAGTGATCCATATGCTAAGGACAGAATGCATTTGAGTAGGATGGGGCAAGGGTCTTGAAATGTAGGCCAGAGGAATACTTAAATTCAAAGGGTTTTTAAACTGGGGGTGGAAAGTGTGCAGCTGGTGCAGGGCAACCAGAAAGGCGAACCATACTTGCTGACCTCCCATAGTAACACGTGTCGGTAATGGGGTGGGTCTCGGGGAGGGTAAGGCTGAGGGGCAGGGGTGGACTGAAGGATGGAAATGAGTGTAAGGTGGTCTCCCTGAATGCAAGGAGCCTGTGAACAAAACTGCTGAGCTCCAGGCTCTCCTAGCTGAGGGGCTGGTGGACATGGTGGCCATCACAGAAACGTGGGCCACCCAACACCATGACTGGGACCTGGTAATCCCTGGTTACAGAATTTACAGGAAGGACAGGGGGGTGGGGAGGGGTAGAGTTTGTGTAAGGGATGGGATTAGATGCACAAGAGATGAGGGGGAGGAAGGAAGGACAGAAGCAATATGGATGCAGTTCCTGGACACTATGGGAAGAAAGCTGAAACTAGGCATGGCATATAGACCGCTGGCCCAGTCCAAGAGTTGGACAGGGAACTAGTGAAATAGATTAGGAGGTTATGTAGAAGTGAGGGTATAGTGATTGTGGGGGACTTCAATCTGCTCAGGGGTAGACTGGAGTACCCCAGTCACCTCTAGTGCCAGGAGCAGGTACTTCTGAAATGTCCAGGACAGTCACCTGGCACAGCTGGTCAATGTGCCAACTAGGCTGGGTAACACACTGGACTTAGTACTCTCTAACGGGGAGGCGGTGAAGGAACTAAGGGTGGAGTACCTACTGGCGGGGAGTGACCACCAATCGATGTGGTTCATGCTCAGCTTAAGTAGGGAGTCTGTAGGCTCAGTAACTAAAGTGGTGGACTTTAGAAGGGCGGATTTTGGGAGGATGAGGGAAATCCTGAAAGGAAGCCTTGAGGGGATCAGGCCAAAGATGGATGCACAACAAAAATGGGCTATCATTAAACTTGGGCTGAAGGGGGCTATTGGGACTTGCACTAGGACCCTGAGCAAGAAGAGCAGAGCTAAGAAGCCTTGTTGGCTAAACGGGAAGGTGTTGAAGTGGGTGAGGGCAAAGAGGGCAGCGTTTCAAAGATTCAAGAGGACCAGGAGGGGGGAGGAAAGGGAATCACATGAGAAATGGTCCAAGGAGGTGACCAAGTTAGTAAGGGAGGCCAAGACCTCCAAGGAGCTGAGGTTAGTTCAGGGCATTAAGGGAGGGAAGGAGGACATTTTTAGATATGTGAGGGAAAAAAGGAGATGCAGGGACCAAATAGTGCAGATCAGGAGGGATGGGGAGTGGGTTGAATCGTAAGTGTAGAAGGCGGAAACACTTAAGTATTCCTGCTCAGTGTTCACACAGCAGGAGGTTGGTCCCCTACCATCATGGACTGGGAAGGTGGGGGGAGAGATGACTAATGGGATTACTGCAAAGAGTGGAGTTCTAGGGGGTCTAATGGAACTAAAGGTGGACAAGACACCAGGTCCTGATGGCATTCACCCCAGAGTGCTAAGGGAGATGGCAGAGGTGTTGGCCTGGCTGCTGGCAGACCTATTCAACACCTCCCTGGACTTTGGACCCGTGCCACTGGACTGGAGGGTGGCCCATGTGGTGCCCATACACAAAAGCGGCACACGGGACGAGCCAAGCAACTATAGACCAGTGAGTCACTTCCATAGTGGGTAAATTCATGGAGGCAATACTGAAGGAGAGGTTGGTGATGTTCCTCAAGGCTAATGGCCTCCAGGATGGGCGGCAGCATGGGTTTGACTCGGGGAAATCTTGCCAGACCATTCTAATAGAGTATTATGACTGGGTGAAAAAAGAACTGGATAGGGGCTATGCAGTGGACGTCCTGTATTTGGACTTCAGCAAGGCCTTCGTTCAGTGTCTTACAGGCGGTTGGGAGGGGGGGGCTGAATTCTGTGGGAGCAGGGAAAAATTGGTAAGGAGGCAGCAATGGGTGGTGGTGGTGGGGGGGGTACTCTCAGCCCCTAGGCCAGTGATGAGTGGAGTGCCGCAGGGTTCTGTCCTGGACCCGGTGCTGTTTGGGCTATTCATCTCGGATATCTCACAAGGAGTTGGGAGCAAAATCAGTCTGTTTGCAGATGATGCAAAGATGGGGGCAGTAGTGGATGATGAGGGGTGGAGGGGGTTACAGGGGACCTAGCCAAACTGGAGTAGTGGCCAGAGAGGTGGCAGCTGGACTTTAAAGCAGAGAAGAGCAAAGTTATGCACTTTGGGGAGGATCCCAAGGAGGGAATATTGGTTGGGGGGTTAGGCTGGGGTGTCACCTTAGGGTTGATGGTAACGAGAGCATGAACAACTCTGATCAATGCAGGAAAGCTACAGCTACGGCCAACAAATGCTGGGGTGTATAGCAAGGGGATTCTTATCCAGACATAAGGAGGTTGTCCTGCCCCTCTATAGCTTCGTAGTCAGGCCACACCTGGAATACTGCATGCAGTACTGGCGATCGTATCTCAAGAAGGACATCAGACTGCTGGAGGGAATGCAGTGGAGGGTGACTAAAATAATACGGGGGATGGAAGGCAAAGCCTACACGGACAGACTGAGGGTACTGAGGGCCCAGAGAGCCCTGCCCTTGCACAGCGACATACACAGAGGCATCTATGGAGGGATGGGACTGCAGGGCCCAGGGGCCATCTGCTCCCATAGGCAAATAAGGATATGATTACACTATCTCAAAAGGAAGGAAATTCATTGCACAAAAATTTCATTAATTCGTTAATTAGGATTAAAGTGACAAAAGTAGGAAAATGTGGAGTTATGGTTTCCAACCTTAACACCCCACCCCTACCCTGCAGGCAACAACAGGCGTGTGGCATGCCTTGGTGGCGTCAACCCGAACACTCACCCCATTCTTGTATACTGTACCCATCTCAGCTTATTTACTCATGGAATGGGGTGAGCATTGCCATTGACAACCCCAAGGCACACCCCACGTCTATTGCTGCCTGCAGGGTGGGGGTGGGTATTAGGTTTAAAACCCAAACACCACATTTTACTTTTGTCACTTTAACCTAACTAGTGCATTAATTAAGTTTTCTGCAAGGAACAAATTAAATATATATATATATATATATATATATATATATATATTTTTTATATAAATGTTTTTTTCCTAGTTTGTTGAATTTATTCCAGACAGTTCTCCTTGGACCTTGGCTTCTTCTGACTGCCGTTTCTGTCGGTCTCTCTCCATTTCTGTCACTCCTGGCTTTCTCCTACTTTATTTAATATTTCTTTTAGTTTTTCTTAATTCTTTTCCAGTTTCCACAATCAGGGCAGTCTGGGACAAAAACTGTGTCTGCTGCTGCTGTACCAGACAGGCCTAGCTTCTGCTGCCTTCCTACTCAAACTGTCCTCTTGTCTTGGTCTCTCCCTACCTCCCCAGCTATATGGTCTGAGTAATCTCCTCTCCTGCTAGCAATCTGATATATATAATTTTGGGGGCATCTGGTGAGTCAAGTGCTGGCACAAGTGGAGAAATTTTGTCCCGGATATATGGCTGCTGGTGGTCTGGAGTGCCTGCTTTAATGTGTTCAGTGCTCTAGCTGCTGCTCAGCTCGCTGTTGCAGTGTTGCCAATTGTTTTTTCGGGGCTGATGAGTGCAAGGAAATACCACGTCAGCAGTCCCCTTCCTCCTGATCCTTGAACTCACTGACCTCTGCCAATGAGAATCGTCGCCTGAACTCTGTTCGTGGCACTTGTCAGGACTCTAAGGTTGGTCGGGAATCCCGACCATCCTTTGAGTCTTGCTGAGTTCCTCCAACTGTCATAGAGCTCAAGTGTTGATTGTCATTGGCAGATGCTGGTGACTTCAGGGTCCGGAGGGAAGGTCAGGAGCCATACAGGTCACAGATTGACACTCCGGAGTCCAGCAAGCTAGGAGGACTACAAGGGGCAGGATTGAGAGATAGGGCAGGGCAGGTCACTGCCGATAAGCTGCTAGCCTGTTGCTGCTGGGATTTAAAGTCCTATAATTTAAAGGAAGGACAGGGGAAAGGAGTGAGGGGGCACCAGCCTAAACTGGGGGGCCCCCATGCCCACATTTGTTGGGGCCAATGACACCCCTGAATAGGGAGCAGAATACAAAAATAATGTAAAATACAAGCAGAATTTTGTCTCAGTACTGTATTTCATTTAAAGGGAACTGGCATCACTAAGAGCCCAGGGCTTACTTCTTGTGGTAAAAACATATTACTGTTTACTGCAGTATAGTAGTTTGTATCACACTAATTCTGTTGACTTGCAAGCTGACATTTTCTGAAACAAAAAATCCCAGAATCCCCTGCTGCTGACATCAGAGGAGGGTTGCAGCAGTGGGTGATTCAATAGCCTGCGGTACATGTTAGAGTTTTATAAGCTCTGATTTTTTGTTTGCTGTTCCTGCTGTCCTTCCCAGGCTAAGTACAGTCACAGATGACTGTGCTTAGTCCCAGGAGAACAGCTGAACCAGCAAACATTTAATCAGAGCTTATAAAAGCTCTAAAATACATTGCAGGCAATTGAGCCTATAATTGCTGTAGCCCTCCTCTGATGTCAGCTGCAGGGGATTCTGGGACATGTACTTACAGAAAATGTCAGCTTGCAGGTCAACAGAATTAGTGTGATACAATCTACTATACTCCAGTAAGCAAAACATTTTTGCTCACAGAGTGCAAATTAGGACCAGCCCCATACTTGCGTGTGGGGCGGGGCTCTTATTGCTGACAGTTCCCCTTTAAGTTCTTCTGGAGGCACTCACTGCTCTTTCAATAGCTTAAGTGTGGTTATGAAGTTCTATACTTATTTAGATACCTGCTCCTTATGCTAATGGTTCAAAGCCTGCCTGGATGACTTAGGTCATCTTTTTCCAGGTGACAGTTTGTCCTCATTGGCTCACAATTGATTTTCTGTTTCTTTTTATCAGCAAATGACAAGCATTAGGATAATGCAATACGGGGTTACAGCCACAGAGAACGAACCATATTTAATGGCAGAGTACTGCTATATATATATATATATATATATATATATATATATATATATATATTGTGTGTGTATATATACAGCAAAGGGGTAGGTGTAGAACCTTTGTCCAGTGACTGGGGGAGGCAGAGCCAAGGTAGGATTGGGAGGGGGTGTAGAACCTGTCTGTCCAGTGATGGGGGTGCTGTAAGTGGATCTCGTGCATGGGGGAAGGATTGTAATTGTCTTGTGTTGGGGTGAGTACATCAAAGCTCTCCCTATGGGTACTGTATAAACCAATCTGTAATACTGAATATGGATGTAGTCTTCCAATACATACAACTGTAACAATAAAACTGTGAAACCATAAAGCCTGCTACATAAATACATCATCATAAAAAGCAAGACCCGGCCTTGCTGGCACCAGCTAAAATTTTTTTTTTTTAACATACCAGATGTGTATAAGAAAAAAAAAATACAATACTGTTGCCTAGTGTTTTTTTTTTTTTTATAGTTACTCGTTAACAGAACAGAACAGTGGTTGGCAGGTACTGTAGTGGTGGAGCTGATCAAAAACCAAAGGTTATTTGGCTACAGCAGTTGTGTCTCATGCTTGGTGCTGTGTACGAGAGACAGACAATTCTCCATTGCACACACTCTGTAACTCAGTGTGTGTAACAGAGAATTTTAAGTACTGGCTTCAGGTTGTAATCAACCCTAACCAGTAATTCTAACAGCAATATGCATTGTACGTGTTTTATCAAAACAGAAAACTGTATAACCTATGTCATACACTGTACAGATGAAAATGTTGATTTAACGTAAAAAGTGTACAAAAAAGTTCACATTAAACTTACTGCGCAACCAGTTAACAGCCAGTTAACATTTGAACTCTTAAGGCACTGCCAAGCAAATCTTTAAATCCCTGATAAAATTCAGAACCGTCTGTTTCTGTGAATTGCATTTAATTTTGGTTATGTGTTACTGTATCTGATTGTATTTTACTGCCTCTCCTCACTGATCCTTTCCTAATTTTCCACTCCGTCCCCCACTTTGAACTTGCTCTTTCTCATGTCTCACCTTCCTCTGCTAACTCCCCCACCACCACCTTGCTCTTCACTCTCTGTATCAACCTAGACTATTGATTTCTGCTGTCACCCCCCCGCTCTTGTTTTGCCATCCTTTGTTTTAATCCTTGACCCTCTCACCGATTAAGTGCAGGACGTCCCTGTCGGCCATTCTAAAAAAAAAAAAAATAACCCTCTGCCTTTTCCCTCCCTCCAGATCTCCTGCCCTTGATCAGGAGACCCGCCAACCTATGGTCACGGCCTTCTACTACAAGCCAGACTTCAGGTACACCCCCAGGACCTCTCAACACCAAGCAGCATTGAAAGCTGCCTCTCGGATTGGCCCTCAGCTTTCTCTCCAAGACTTGTATTGGCTCTCTCTTCCGCTGCTGCTTCTGCCATAGACTGGTGAGGCTTTTTTCCTCCTAGCACTACACGGCGTCTGCTTCTCCCTTTGTGCACTGTCTCCTATCTGAATCTTCGTCCCGCCCACCCCCACCATTTTTAAGTGGGCTTTCTGCCCTAGAAGCACTGCCTCGAAGAAAGTTTACCCAATCACACTGTCCCACTTCTCTCCATGATAAGCCTGGCAGTCCCGCCTCTGCAAGAAGTACACACCAATCACTCTGTCCTGCTTCTCTCACTTCAAGTCCTACCGCTTGCTCTTCTGTGTTCTCACGCTCATCCCTTCTTCCTCTTCCATTTCACCCCTTCCTCTCCGTAACTGTACATTCTTCCCTCTCCTGGCTCCTGTCTATCTTTGCTGAAATCTATTACTTCACTGCCCACTCCTCCTGGACTGTACTCTCTCTCTACCCCCAGTCCCTGGCCTTTTCTCTAAATTTACAAACACATCTGTCCACCTCTCATGCCTCCTAGTTTACTCATAGGTCTACATTTCTTTCTCCTGTGCTTCTCACCCCAGTTCCCACCTCCTCTACTGCCATGTTGCTTTCTGTCTCTCTGCCTTTTCATACTTCTATCCATACTGTTTTTCTACCCATGGCCTTTAGGCCTTAACCCGACCTCTTTGTGCCCAAAAGCCCTCAGGTCGTGCCTGCTGGACTCCAATACTGTGGGACACCAACCCCTGTGCAACCCCCCCGCCCGTACCACAGTAAGCCAAATGTTCATACTCCCACCAGAACTTGGAGTCCCTCCCTTACCAGGTTTCCCTCACTTTGCCTTCTAACAGTTTCAATCCACTTCCGCAAACCTTCCCACATGTCCTAACACCGTCGCTCTATCTCCCCTCAGGATGCTAAAACAGTACCTTGCTAGGATCGCCTTGCTCCTTCTCCTTCTCTCTGGCAATATCCACTCCAATCCTGGTCCTCCTTGCATCCCACCCCAACCAAGCCATAAAAGCAAGCTCTTAACACTTGCCACTATCAACATCCAGAGCTTGCTACCTAAGCTGGACGAACTCCAAGCCTGGATGTCTCAACACACCCCAGACATTCTATCAACGAAACCTCTCTTCAAGAGTCCTGGATACCACAATCTCCATCCCTGGTTACAATCTCTTTAGACAAGACGGGCTGAGTAACTGAAGTGGGGGCTGCTTGATTTATGTTAAGGACCATCGTGAGAGTATGGCCCTCCCTCATACTACCCCATGCACGAACTCTCAGTTACTTGCAATTAAAATCCTTCTGGGGCAGCATGGGAAAACCCTTACCATTATCTCTGTCTATATTCCTCCATGTGACTAGACCGTTGGACTCAAGATGGTCACCAAATACCTTGAATCCCTTCCACATCAGACAGAGACTGTGATACTTGGTGACTTCAGTACAAACTGGCTTGCCCCCTGAGGCAGCCTCATTTAAAGATGCCACCTCATCCATCGGCATCTCACAGATGGTCAACACATCTACTAGATTTAATCCTAGAACTGGTTCCAGCACCCTCCTTGACCTCATCCTCACCACACACCCTGACAGAATTACAAGTATGGTTGTTCTTCCTAATACACTGAGTGACCACTCCCCTGTACTCTGTTACTGGTCAAACAAGGCATACATTCCACCTGCCAAAATAATTTATCACCGGGTCCTAAAAAAAGGAAACCTCTGCCACTTTCAGTCCTATTTGGCACAGTGTGATTGGTCCCCCATCAGTCAATTCAATAATGTGGATGACGCCCTTTGCTATTTGATTTCCCTGTTCAATAAAGCCTGTGATCTCTTTGCCCCCATACGCAAAACAAAGGTCAAAGACCAATCCAAACCCTGGCTCTCCGCCTCAGTATTACACCTTATGAAACAGAGATATCTCTGGTATAGGGCAAAGTCTTCCAGGAAGCCAAGTGACAAGCAGCTTTACAGGGCCGCCAGAAATCACTGTACCTATGAAATTCGTAGAGCAAAAAGAGACTACTTCAAAGGAGAAACTTGTTAACCCCACAGGTAATATCTGTAATCTCTGGAAAATGTTTAATGACCTAACAGGCAAACCTAATAAGGCCTCTCCCAGCCTTTTCCAGGTTAATGGTAGTAATACACAGGACCCCAAACTTATAATGAATGCTTTTAATGAAGCATTTACTGATCTTGGTGGGATACTCTCAACTACATTTTTTGATGCTCCTTGCCCTAACCAAGCTACCACCACTGCCTCCCCTGCTCCTTCCATCCCCTCCCCCTCTACTTCAGGCGAGTCATACTCAGAGTTCAAAAAAGACATTAAAAGGGTCCTCAGCAAAGCCAGGTTCAGTGGAGACTCCCTAGATCTTAAGCTTCTACACCTCTCCTTCGATGCTGTTATTGCTCCCCTCACCAACCTTCTCAATCTATCTCTCTCCCTTCAACAATTCCCCCACAGTTGGAAAGCCACTATTGTTACGCCAGTCCATAAAAGTGGTGACAGAACATCAAGCAATAACTACTGACCCATATCTATCCTTCCACCTCTCTCTAAGGCCCTTGAGCGCATTGTTGCGATCAGCTCACAGATTACCTTACCAAATGTAACATACAGTGCCCACAGCAGCATGGTTTTAGGAAGTCAATCAGCACTACCATGGCCCTACTTGCCTACACAAACTACTTACATAAGGCTTTAGACGATGGCCATCTAGTTGGTCAATCTACATTGACCTAAGGCCTTTGACACAGTTAACCACTCCCTACTCCTCAGCACTCTCCCCTCCCTTGGGGTCTCCCACGTCATTACTAGCTGGTTCAACAGTTACCTCTGTGACCAAACCCACCAAGTCAAAATTGGCGGCACTCTTTCCAGCAGCCTCTCCATTATGTCTGGGGTCCTTACTTTTTAGCTTATTTATCAGTAACCTCCCTTCCACCTGTCAAAGTAATGTAGTACTCTATACAGATGACATGGTCCTTTTCTCCCGAAGCCCAGATCCACTCACACTGACATCTGACCTGCAATTAAACTTCCACCTAGTAGAGACCTGGTTATCTAAACCAACCCCTTAAGCAAGTCCAAGCATTTAAATACCTTTTGATAACAACTTGACACTGCTCTCTCATTCAACCTCCACATTAATCAAATTGCCAAGATCACCAACTCCAGGATCGGGATCCTTTATTGCTACTGCCAGTACATGACCAATAAGGCCCTAAGGTTTGCAGTAACCAGCACTATCTTCACTTTAGTCGACTACGGTCTGGTTATCTATGGCACAGCCACAGACACCCCCTTTATGCGAATTATGCTTGCACTGAAAAAAGCCTGTAGGCTAGTCGCTGAATCTGATGAGCGGACACACACCTGCAATCTCTATGAGTGGTCCAACTGGCTCCCTCTCAAGGCCAGGGTCTCCTACCATACGGGCCTACTTGCAAAAAAGTCTTGACCTCTTACACCATTTGCAAAAACTCTAATCTCACCAGTGTACTCAACCAGGCGTACATGACGCTCCTCGAAGCCATCCTTCCTTGTCCCTTTCTTCAGGACCTCCCAAGCCCAGCACACACCTCTGCCTACAGAACACCCACCCTCTTTAACGGTCTCCCCTCAGATGCCTCCAGCGAATCTAAACTTGGTGCTTTCAAATTCAAGCTCCAACAACACCTCTTCTCGCTTAGCCCGTTGTGACTGCCCGTATATAATTTCGACTTTCCCCTCCTCCTGACATCCCGCTTATCTCCTCCCTTTTCCCTCCTCTCTACTTACCTTGCTACCCCACCTCCCCAACCCCTTATACCCTCACGTCAGCCTTCTCCCAGACTCTGCTCTCCCAGGGTGCTGCACTCCCTCCCTCCCCCTCCTCTCTTCTCGTCCCTGCACCTCACTCCATCCCCACCTTTTCCCTCCATAAGTGTTCCCTCTATTCCCCTAGTAGGCCCTTGCCCTTGTTTCCCTTCATATTGTCTCTCTCTCTCTCTCTCTCTCTCTCTCTCTCTCTTCTCGCTCTCTCTCTCTCTCTCTCTCTCTCTCCGCCTCCACATCAACTACCTGCATTTGCTGCCCTCTCAGCACTTTGTTGACTAGGTCCTGCTCGGACTTCTTAACTGTAACTGCAATTCTTGCATCATGCTTGTTTGCTCTGTTGTCACAATTATTTGTACTTTACTATATAACTTTTAGTTTTCTAATTGTTTAACTGTAACTGCAGTTTCTGTCTCATGCCTGTTCACTTTGTTGTCACAATGGACTGTAACTACATTGTATGTTTTCAAGTGTTTGTTGCCACCTTGTAACCTCCGTGCTCTGTACCCCACTGCAGTACCCCCCCCCCCCACACATTTCTTTTAACGCAGAGCCTTTGTAAATGAACCCCTGGTTCAAAGGTGTTATAATCCTAGTACACAATAAATAAATAAAAATATATCTGGCTGTTAGCTGGTTGCTTCTTAGCTGTGAATGACTTGCCTGAATACTTTCGGCTGAAAGTTGCATTCTACAGCTGAGGGGGAAAACAAAGCAACTCACTGAATCACATAAAAAGAACTGGCTATAAACTGGCTGCACAATAATTTGAATGTGAACTGTACTATAGATAAGGAAAATTACATTAAGTGCTGCGTAAAATAACTAGTTCTTGAGAAAAGAGTAAAACATTTTCAACAGTCGCATGGTTTACTGAGGTGACAGAATAGACCCTTCTGTAGGCAGTTAGATTAATGGTGCACAAACAAGGCTACAGTTTTCATACACAAATATTTTGTCGATGTGTCATTCAGTGTGAACTAATACTAATGAGAACATAATTTTGTTCTGTTGCCATGTTTTTATTTATTTATTTATTGAAATGTTTCACCAGGAAGGCACACTGAACAACAAGTTGCTCGTCTCCCGGTGCGGCCTGGCGGAGGGGAACAATGAGGAATTAACAACAAGCAATTACAGATACAGAGAACAGACACAATAAAAAGCATTCAGAATCATACATTCGTCAAAATAGTAACAGACTTTAGGCTGCATTATTTAGAAGGTTTTAGAGTTCAATTTGTATAGACAGTTAACACAGACAACTGCATACAACAGTAGGAGGACATAGAATGCATGAGACATGTAACTGAGTAAAGGGGGATAGTTAGCATCTTAGGTTTCATATTGCTTCTAGTCTAAATACAAACATTACCACTGCTCATCTACTGTAGTTTGCTGATGTAGCTTTTAGTTTTTCCCTACCTGGTTTCATTGTAAATTGAAAACCAGCCACTGGTGTTATTATTTTCAAAGCTTGTTTTGTTTCAGATCCTGATCTAATGTAAAAATATCCTTGCTGAACTTTAGAAACACCCCCACACAGGCTAACTGCTCATGATGCAAAAGCCTCCATCCACTGCATAGGACTTGTATGCCTTTTTACAGTAATAAAGCTTATATGGGAAAAAAACAGAAGCTACAGAGCCCATGTAAGGAAATCTAGGAACTAACCTTTTTGAACCTCTTAAAGTATAGCTACAAAATACATAAGACAAAGCCAGCAGAATGAGGCCATTAGGTCTAGTCTAGTGTGCTCATACTGCAGGGTCTTCAGCATAAGATATTGGTCCTGTCTCCCCTCCCCAATCCACCCTTCCCCTCTGTTTGCCCCTGCCTTGACCCTTATTTTTCCCATAACTCTGTCCCAGCCTCTCTTGAAGCTGCCTACCATTTTCAACAAAAAGAAGCATGTTCCAACCTGCCACCGCCCTCTCCAGGAAAAAGTGCCTCCTAGCCTCTCTCCTCCCCCCCAACTTGAGACTGTATCCTTTTGTGTATTAGTTCCCATTAAGCTTGATGAGACCTTCCTTGTCCACCCTATTTATTCCTTTCAAATACTTGAAGGTCTCAATCATGTCCCCTCTCTCCCTCCTCTCCTCCAAGGAGTATATGTTCAGAGCCTCCAACCTCTCCTCGTTTGTCCTACCTTGCTGGCCTATATTCATCTTCATTGCCTTTCTTTGGACCGTCTCCATCAGGTTTATGTCCTTTTTAAGATATGTGCACCAGTACTGTAGACAGTACTCCAGATGCAGCCTCACTAATTACAGGGCAGTATTACCTCCTCTTCCTGCTGCTGATCCCACTGGCAGTGCAGCCTAATGTTTGTTGCCTTTGCTGCTGTTTTCCTACACTGCATGGTGTGTTTCAGTTCACTGGTGATCATCCCTCTCAGGTCCTTCTTCCCTCTGATGTGAGATACTGGATCCTCCCAGGCTGTACTCTGTCCTTGGGTTTTTGGCTCCAATGTGCATAAGCTTTGCATTTCTTTGCATGAAAGCCAAGCTGCCAAATCTTGCACCGCTCTCTAGCTTTTCCAGATCCTCCCTATGGTCTGGTATCCCTTCTGCTGTGTCCACCTTCCAACAGATCTTGGTGTCATCCATGAATAGGCACATTTTGCCTTTAATGCCATCCCCACTATCACTGATGAAAGACATGAACAGCACCAGTCTGAGTACCAAGCTCTGTGGGACCCCACTGATGACCTCCCTGGTGCTGGATAGCTCACCACCATGCTCTGGGTCCTGACCCTCAGCTAGTTTTTCCCCAATCTCTAGATTCACCAGCCCTGTCAACTTCCTGTGGGTAGAGAGTCAAAGGCCTTACTGAAGTCCAGGTAAAGGATGTCTACTGCTTGGCCCCTGTCCAGTGTTTTAGTGACCCAAAGAAGTCAACCAGATTCGACAAGACTTCCTTCCCATAAACCCATGTTGCCTCTCATCCTGGGGACCATTCTCATCCAGATACTCCACTAATCTTTCCTTAAAGAGCTAGTATACCAAAACTGGGTTAATGTAGTGAGTGCTGCGTCATCCCAAGGTTTGACCTGTCAATGAAATGGCGGTTTAGTGCTTATGTAGTTATTTGGTAAAGTTTTAAGCTAAGTGTATTATTTCATTTACTTCTGTGTTTCAGGTTGTGTCCCACGCCATTCAGTGCTGCAAGCCATGGCTGTGACATAGTGGGGGAACGGTTTAAAAGCTAATCAGGTGTGAAGCCAGTCAGATGGACTTGCACATCAAACAAACAGTGGTTCCTTGCCTTCACTTTTCTGTTGAGACAGGAGTAAATTTTCTTCAACTTTTTTAACAGTACGCCCCATCCCACATGATCCGCTCTTTATTTCAGTGCAATATTTATTGCGTGAACCACTTAGTCTGTTCCTGTGGTACCATACTATAGCCCCCTTCCCAACCAACAAAATCCCCTCAACACTTCCACTCCTAAGTTCCTACTCACTGCTGCCCACTCCCCCCCTCCAAACTCCTCACCACTGCCGGCCACCCCCTCCCAAGCCTTCACCCCTCCACGGTGACCGGCAAAGTCCCTCCACTGTTCTCTATGGCTGTTCTTTGAATGACTGAGCATGAATATTTGTCAGTCTGGGTTTTCTTTTCAAGACGATCCACTCTTAATCCTTCTTCCCTCCAAGGATGAGTCTGGAAAATTTCAAACACTGTTATATAAGCAGACATTACATAACAGCTCAATAAGCTGAGCTGAAGAGTATCTCGCTATTAAAACTTGTGCGTTTCATGCTGAAATTTGGATTTGGAAGTCAAGCAGTGAAATCAGGCATGATGCTCCCATTTCATGGCTTGACTTTTCAAATCCAAATTTCAGTATCAAACAGCACAAGTTTTTAACAGTGAGATACTATCTTCAGCTCAGCTCACTTAGGTGTTCGATAATGTCTGCTCGCATAACAGTGATTTAAATTTGCCAGATTCGTCCTCAGCAGGAAGGATTACCGGGTCATCCTGAAAAGAAAACTCAGCAAAACTAACAAATAATCATTCTCAGTCATTCAAAGGGCTGACGGAGGAGAGCGGAGGACTGTGCGCATCGCCGTGGGGGTGAAGGCTGGATTGGGGTATGGCCAGCAGTGGTGGGGACTTGTGAGTCGGGTGAATACTAGCAGGTTAGCAAGGAGGGTGAGATGTTAGATGAGCACCATCACTTTTCATCTAACATCTGCACTGTGATGACCTCAAGGTGATACGATCTCACTGCAAACAAAAGAGAGAGGAAGTGGTGTAAAATAATCACGGCAGCTTATCAAAACACTTTGTTTAGTAAGAACCTACAATAAGATTTATATGCCTTGCCTGTATCAATCCTGTCAGAGGCAGATAGTAAACAGCAAGTGCACTGTAGCTTTCTCCCACAGCGCCACTTTCTGTTAGTGGGCTGTGCATGATGATCAGATTGTGACAGTCTCAGTCCAGAGATACCTCACAAACATTTGTTGGAATGCCCGATTTAAAAGATTATGTGCTTAAACACATTACAATTATCGTGACTAGGCACAAGCTCATTACTCCAGTCAGCATACTGGAGCAAAAAGGCCTCATTACACTAGCTCTTTAGGTATGGTCTCCATGAGCCTACACACAATTGAGGGACTGGTCTGTAATTCCCCGAGTTAGCTCTGGGTCCGCTTTTATGGAGGGGCAGGCACTACATGTGCCATTCTCCAGTTCTGCGGTACCACACACAGCTCCAGTGAAGTATTGAACAGACCAGCCAAGGATCTGCAAGCTTCTCCACCAGGTCTTTGGCACCCTTGAGTGTATGTCATCTGGGACTGATGATTTAGCTACCGTCCAATACTAGCAACCTGTCCTCACCCTACCCACTTCTATCAAAACATCTGTGTCCCCTATCCTCTTCTTCTCCCTCCCTAGTGGCGCTGGTCCATTTCTCCCTGGTGAAAACACAACAGAAGTACTCATTCAATACCTCTGCTTTGCACC
Source organism: Neoceratodus forsteri (assembly GCA_016271365.2). Lineage (NCBI taxonomy): Eukaryota > Metazoa > Chordata > Ceratodontiformes > Ceratodontidae > Neoceratodus > Neoceratodus forsteri. Next base: position 879,286,597 of record CM057456.1, read on the forward strand.
CACTCCTCCTCCACCCACGTGTCCCCTTCCAGAGTCTAATAATCCCATCTTTCTTGTACCTTTATCAGTAATGTAGCGAAAAAAGGCCTTTTCCCCTTTTTTAATTCCCTCAGCTAGCTGCAGTTCTTTCTGAGCTTTAGGCTGCCGACCATCTTACCTGCTACACTAGCCATCTTCACGTAGTCCTCACTGTCTTCCTCCCTCTGGGTCCTCCTGAACTTTTTGTAGGCTGACCTCTTATCCCTTACTGCCTTGGTGACCTCAGTACTAAACCAGCTGGGTGCTTTGACCCTTGAGTTCTTTCTCTTGATCAGCACACTCCCTTGTGGCAACCACTGTTCCTTCTTGATGATGGACCACCTTGGTCCACCCCATATCCCTTGGATATTTGCTAGGTGACCCTTCAGCAACTCACCCATCTTTCTGAAGCGGCTTTTCAAAATTCAGGATTTTAGTCTTTGTAGGGGCCTTTTACCTGCCCATGTCCAACGAGAACCACACTGCGTGATGGTCACTCTCACCTACAGGTTCTTGACCTTTGTATCTTGGACGTGATCCCCATTCATCAGCACCAGATCAATGATTGCCCTCTCCCTGGTGGGTTCTGTGATGTCCTGAATCAGGAACCCACTTTACAGTGAATCACGTGACTCCTGGTGCAGGTTGTACCCTGCACCCTCCAATCCACCTTGGGCAGGCTGAAGTCTCCCACTATTACCACTTCTCCCTTCCCTGCAGCAGTTAATATTTGTGAGTTCAGTTCCCTGTCTCTTTCCTGTACTAGTTGGGTGGTCTGTAAAGCACCCCCGACCTCACCTTCCTTCCTCTATTAGACAGTAACTGAATCCACATTATTTCCACCCTCCCGCCTTCCAGCTTCTCCCTTATACAGGTTATATTCTCCCTGATGTAAACTGCCAACCCTCCCGCTTTTCCTCCCTCCCTGTCCCTCCTGTATAATTTATACCCAGGGATCGAGAGGTCCTAGTCATGGTTAGGTGTGGTCCCTGTCTCTGTGACTGACGTGATGCTCTACACTACTATAAACAAGCTGCAAAAACATCAACTGCACTTTCATTCATCTTTGTGATGGGCTTTCATTTTATAGAAAGAGCAGACTTTATAACAGCACAGGCAGCTGTCCCTAAAGCTACAGTGCTGAGAAACCATGTTAAAAATCAACCCACATCACTAACCATGCATATCACCATTAAAAAGGAAGGATTTCACTTTCTATGCTTATCTTTCTCATCCAGGTCTCTCTGGCACTGTTACTGCCTTTGTTTCTGATGCTGTGCATAGCTGTAAACATTCTATGGGCTACTATTGCCCTCTAGGAACTCAGACTCATTTCACTTTTGACTAGAATTCAGATTTGTCCACTGTTATCCACCAAAGGAGCCAGCACAGGGCCAGCAGAAATGCTCAACTGCATTAGGGAGGAACAGTTAGCACTATGAGCCCCACACTCAAAGTGTGGGGAAGGACCCAATTTGCACTTTGTGTGCAAAAACATTTTGTTTTACTTACTGTTCACTGCTGCAGTATAGTAGATTGTATCAGACTGATTTTGCTGACTTGCAAGCTTACATTTTCTGTAACTACAAATCCCAGTATCCTCTTCAGCTGACATCAGAGGAGGGCTAAAGCAGTGAGAGATTCAACGGCCTGCAGTGCATGTTGAAAGCTTTACAAGCACTGATCCTTTGTTTGCTGGTCCCACTGTCCTCCCTAGACTAAGTACAGTCACAGAGGACTGTACATAGCTCCAGGAGAACAGCTGGATCTGCAAACATCTGTCTGGAGCTTACAAAACTGTAAAACACACTGCAAGCTATGGACTCTCCCACTCTGCAGTCCTCCTGATGTCAGCTGGGATTCTGATTTAGTTAGAGAAATGTCATTTTCAAATCGGCAAAATCAGTTCTGATAACCACTATTCTGCAGTGAACAGTAGAGTAAATAAAATATATGTTTCTGCACACAAAGTGGAAATTGGGACCAGTGTAGGGCTCTTAGTGGTGACTGTTCCCCTTTAAAATAGGGTTGGGATGAGCAGCAGAACAGGGGAAGTAATTCTGCTACTTTACAAGGCCCAGGTCAGATCTCACTTGGAGTGGTGTAAGCAGTTCTAGGTCCCATAATACAAGCAGGACACTGAGTTGATTGAGAAGGTCAACACAAGTCCATCAAAAATAATCGGATGTTTTGAGGTAAAAGAGCTATGAGGAGAGGCTTGTGGCCCTTAAAGGGAAGGTCCCCTCAGCCTTTTATTCTGTTTCCCTGTGTAGTTTGTAGGCAAACACAATGACTGCCTCTATTGCACCCTCCCAATTTCACAAGGATTTAAATGTAAATGAAGGCACTTAAGTCTGGTGTGAAAACCTGCTTAAATCCATTACAAAAGTCATGACATATTTCATGAAAGGCATTCTGGAATTTTATGATGTTTTGGTTCTAAAGCCTGCATTAGTTACTTTGCATCTGCAGTGCTGTTGCTATCCTCTGCAGTCCTTACTGTCTTGCACTAGCCATGAAACTTTTCAAGGCATAATAAATGCCCTGCTGTTTTCTGTAATTTAAAGTCTGTATGAGCTAAAAAAAATGCTTTTAGAGAATACAGGAACTTCACAAGACAAGTAACAGAACTGAATAAGTGTATAAATTTTGCTGGTTGTGCATGTACGCATCAACTCCCATGATGCCTTGCATGAGTGGGGTTTTGACCTTTGGAATGGAGACCAACAGCTTTTCACACCAGGGCAAAACAGAGTCAAGCAACTTCATTTATATTTAAATTTGGATGAAATTAGAGGAATGTAAGAGAGGGAATCATTTAATGTTCATGCTTACAAACTACACAGGTATACAGAAAATAGGTTGAGGGGACTTTCCTTTTAAGAGGGGAAATTATCTCAGTCTTCTACGTATTAAGGATAGCAAGAAGAATGAGCAAACAGAAATGTTCGATCTGGTGTCTTCAGGCAAGATGTGGGGAAATGCCCTGTAACTCAGGGGTGCTAAATTCAGGGGGACTGTTAGGATGCACTTCCTCCAGAGGGTCATGAATCTATGGAACAACCCACCTGCGGAGACAGAGGGCAGGAAGACAGTACAGACCTTTAATCTAAGCCTGGACAAAGTTCTGTTTACCAAGGGAATCGCCAGGCACCCTAGGTAGTAGGACAGTTGGGACATCTATATAAATTAGTACATCTGCAAAGCATAATTCATCCTTAATTATGAAGCCGGGAAGGAGAAACATGATGGCTCTAAAGTCCCTTCCAATTTTAAATTGCTATGTTACTGTGTTATCATGCTATCTAAAGGATGGTCCAAAACATACTAGGAAGTACTTGTGTTTGAAATGTTTCCCCCTTGTCATGTACAGTTTTGACACCAAGCAAAACGCCTTGATGACAAACTGAGATGTACCTACTATACTACTGCACTATTCTGAGTTCTGCCCATATTGCTTTGCATAGAGGTAAGCTCTTTAAATATAGTTTTTGGAGTAATTGTGAAAGATATACTTTGCTTGTTTAACTTTCTGTTTTTCAAAAGAATACAACAGAAACCATGAGTAATAACAGCATGACCATGAACAAACAACATCAATACAGATCTTGAGAGATGTCACTAATTGCAGCCACATCTCAATTTCAGTATAGTCTTTCTTCTAAAGGAGAGGTCAAGGGTGTGGCAGCTGAGATTCAATACAAAGAAATGCAAGATCATGCACTTGGGGCACAGCAATGCAGGAGAGCAGTACATGATGGGGGGAGATACTGACGGTCACCAAACAGGAAAGGGACCTGGGAGTAATCATATCTGATAATCTAAAGACTATCAAACACTGTGAGAATACTGTGAGGAGTGCCAGTGGAATGCTGAGGTGCATAGGAAGAGGTATCTCCAGCAGAAGGAAAGAGGTAGTGATGCCACTCTGTAGAACATTAGGGAGAGATCTCATCTAGAGTACTGTGTCCAGTTCTGGAGGCCGCATCTCTGGAAGAACATAGTCAGCGTAGAAGCGGTTCAGAGAAGGGTGACAAAAATGGTGCAGGGGCCGCACCAAAATTCATAAGGGTGTAAATAAGGTAGAAGAGGGTAGCAGCTTTCAAAAACAAACTCTGGTCAGAGCCAATGCGGCTACTCAGTGTGGTGAGAACGATATAAGGAATAAACTGTGCTGTCGCAGCATTGCAATCAGCCGAATCTGAGACGGCAACGATAACAAAAGTGTGCATGCCTGAGTACCATGCATGTGCAGTTTGCCCTGAAGTCAGCTGTGCCCAAGATGGCAGCGACCACAGAACTCCGCATGCACAGTTTGAGTTGGTGCTGCCATCTTGAGCACGGTGGCAGTCACTTCCGCAGTTGTGGAAAAAGTAGTGCACTGGGAGGGGGGTGTTTATGCAGCCCGTGGAGGGGAAGGGATGCATAAACAGCACCAGTGGACAATGCCTTAGAGCACTGTGGAAGCACACCAGACAGCGGTCCGGTCACATGCTTCCACAGTACTCTTCTAAACATCTTCTAATAGCATAATGTCTGTGGTGCTCTGCCCACGCAGCCATAAAAAGATGTTCAAGAACAAGGGACCATGATATGAAAATAGAGGGGGGTAGACTTAGGGATACATAGATACATAGATACATAGACAGTGTCGGCAGATAAGGGCCTATGGCCCACCTAGTCTGCCCATTTGAGCTTGTAAGTTCAGTTTGTTTTCCTAGAAGTCTATTTCCCCTTACCCCTGACCTCTAGAATTCCTTTATGTCTATCCCATGCATTCTTAAATCCCGTGATTGTTTCAGCCCCCACCACTTCCTCTGGCAGGGTGTTCCACTTGTCCACCACCTGCTCTGTGAAGAAATTCTTCTCATGTTTCCTCTGAATCGCCTCCCTCCAACTTCATCCCATGCCCTCTAGTCCTGAAACATCTTTTTCGCTAAAATAGTGTTTTCCTGCACCCTGTTCCTCCCTGTAAGATACTGTATGTCTCTATCATATCCCTCTCTCCTCCTCTCCTCCAGGGGTACATGTTCAGTTCCTTCAACCTGTCTTCATAGGACTTGTGATGCAACCCATGCACCATCTTTGTTGCCCTCCTCTGAACCTTCTCTACCCTGTCTATGTCCTTCGTGAGGTATGGTCTCCAGAACTGTACACTGTACTCCAGGTGGGGCCTCACTAGTGTCTTGTATAGCGGAATTATGACCTCCTTTTCCTGCTGGTGATGCCCCTGCCTATACATCCCAGCATCCTATTTGCTTTACCTGATGCCTTGTCACACTGTTTCTCACCTTGAGGTCATCAGAGATGACAACCCCAAGATCCCTTTCCTGCTTGGTGCATGCTATATCCTCACCCCCAACTGATATATTGTGCCAGGGTTTTGTGCCCCATATGCATTATCTTGCACTTCTTTGCATTGAATTTCAACTGCCAAACCTTGACCATTCTTCAAGTTTCTGCAGGTCCCTTCTCATTCTGTCTACACCCTCTGGTGTGTCTACTCTGTTACAGAGCTTTTGTGTCATCAGCGAACAGTGAAATTCTGCCTTCTATATCCTGTGCAATGTCACTGATGAAGATGTTGAATAGGACCGGTCCCAGCACTGATCCCTGTGGTACCCCACTGGTCACTCTTCCCTCTGTGGAGGACAGCCATTTACCACCACCCTCTGTGTCCTGCCACCCAGCCAGTTACCTACCCACCACACTACTGTCCTGCCCACACCCATATTCCCCAGTTTGTGTAATAGTCTTCTATGTGGCACAGTGTCAAAGGCCTTGCTGAAGTCCAGATAGGCCATGTCCACTGCCTCCCTGATCCACCTCCCTAGTCACCCAGTCAAAAATTCAATGAGGTTGGTCTGACATGACCTCCCCTGGTGAAACCATGCTGCCTTTGGTCCTGTAGTCCATTGACAACCAGATGTTCCACCAATCTCTCCTTCAGTAGTGCTTCCATGATCTTTCCCACTACCGAGGTGAGGCTGACTGGTCTGTAGTTCCTGCTTCCTCTTTGCTCCCACTTTTGTATAAGGGACTACATCTGCTGTCCTCCAGTCTTTGGGTACCTCTGTTTCCAGTGATTGGCTGAACAGGATAGCCAGAGGTTCAGCCACCACCTCTCTTAGTTCTTTAAGGACCCTGGGGTGCACCCATCTGGCCCCATTGCTTTATCAGCTCTTATTACTTCCAGTTCCTTCAGGATCCTTTCGTGTAAAGGGACTTGTGTCCATTTCTGCACCATTCTCACCCTTGTACTCCCTTCAGACCCATTACCCCTCTTCCTTAGTAAAGACTGAGCAGAAATACCTGTTCAATATGTCAGCTTTACTGTTGTCATCCTCCACGTGCCTCCCATCCTCCCCTTCAGTCTCACTATCCCTCCTTTGTCTTTCTTTTTCACTTATGTACCTGTAAAAGGTTTTGTCCCCTTTAACCACTGATTTTGCAATGTGTTCTTCTGTCTAGCTTTGGCTTCCTTACTGACTTCCTGCCTCCCTTTGTTTCTCCTGGTACTTCTCCCTATCCCCTTCTGCCTGTGTCTTTTTGTACTGCCTGAATGCAATCTTTTGGCTTTCACTTTCTTTGCTACCTCTTTGAAAACCATAATGGTCTCCTCTTTCTTTTCCTCTTGCTAACCTGCTTAATGCATAATTCTGTTGTTCTTATAATCCCCATTTTAAATACTGCCCACTGTTCCTCAATCCCTGATTCCTGTCCCATTCCCTTTAATGCCTCTTTCAAGCATCTCCCCATTTTCCCAAAGTCTGCCCCCCTAAAATCCAGGATACGTGTTTTTGTGTGGTTTGGTTCTGCTCTTTCTGTGATTTCAAACCACAATGACTGGTGGTCACTGTTACCCAGGTGCTCCCCCACTGTTACCCCATCACACTGTCCCTGTTTGTGAGCACAAGGTCCAGTATTGCCTTCTGCTGAGTTGGTTCCATGACCAGTTGCTTGAGGAAGGCACCCTGAAGGGAGTCCAGGATAAATCTGCTCCTAGTTGATGCTGCTGCTGGGATGCTCCAGTCCACGTCTGGTATATTGAAGTCTCCAACCAGTACTACCTCACCCTTGTCTGCCATCCTTTGGATGGCTAGCATCAGCTCCCTATCTGTTTCTTCCTCCTGGGCTGGTGGTCTATAGACCACACCTGTGCGGATGGCTGGCCCCATTTTCCTTTCCAGCTTAACCCACAGTATCTCTCCCCCATTTTGTTCCTCCTGGATCTGTGTGGCCCTTATGTCATTTTTCACATACAGTGCCACTCCTCCTCCCTTCCTGCCTGCTCTGTCTCTTCTGAATATGTTGTAGCCAGGTATGGCCATCTCCCAGTCATGGTTATCATTACACCAGGTTTCAGTGATGGCCACAATGTCCAGGTCTGACTGTACCATGACAGCCTCCAGATCTTCCATCTTGTTGCTAAGGCTCCTGGCATTTGCACATGGCTTTCCATGATTTGACCTCCTAGACTGCTTCACTGTTCTACTCCAGCCCCTTCCTTGGTTGTCATTTATCCCTGGTTCTCCTTGCTGTCTGCCCTTCTGCTGAATTTTGCCCCTTTTCTGCTTATCCACCTTTTGGACACTAATCTCCATCTTTTGCACACAGCTTTGCAGAGATAGCCACTCCTCTGGTTCACTGGTTCCATTACTAGCTGTGAGGGGTGAGCAAGTAGGTATCATCCTTGCTGGCCTGCCACCCCCCTTTGCTAGTTTAAATGCTTGTCAATGTAGCATTTAAACTTATCATTGAGTGCTTGATTCCCTCCAGGATGGATGCAGGCCGTCAGGCTTGAACAAACCTCCATCCCTCCAGATGGGTCCCCAGTCACCAATGAATCCAAACCCTTCCTCACAGCACCAGTTCTTCAACCATGAGTTAAAGTTCCTGGTGCATGCACTCCTATGCTCTCCCTTGCCTCTCACAGGTAGTACTTCTGAGAAAGTGACAGAAGTAGCTACTTGCTTGAGACCCCTCCCCAGTTTCCTAAACTCTTCCTGAACTTCCTTTGGCTCCCCATTTGCCAAGTCATTAGTACCTAGGTGGACAATGACATCCAGCTCACCCTCCTGTCTTGCCTTCCCAGTGATCCCCAGTATCTTCCTTCCATCCCTCCATGCCGTGGCACCTGGTAGGCACCTCATCTCCCTGTCCTCCCCCTCCTGTGTTCCTAGCTGGATCCCTCTTATGATGGAGTCCCCCACCAGGATTCGCTTCCTCCTTCTCTGGGGTCCACTGCTTTCCCCACTGAGGTCACCTCCTTGCCTAACCTCCACATCCTTTCCTTCCACTTCCTGGGTACCTCTATTTGGTTGTCCTCATTTGCCAGTGTGGCATATGAGTTCTTGAGAGGAATAGGATCTGGGATGTGCCTCTGCCTGACTGCTCTAACCCTCCCTGAGCCCACTGTCATCCAAGTGCTCCTCGCTCTCGGCATCCTTGAGGCAGCTGCCTTGGACTGGGTGGTTCCTGGACAGGGTGATGGTACTCCTGACCCGTTTACTTCTGCTCTGAGTCTGGCTACCTCATCCCGCGGTCCGAGATGCATGCAGATAGGGCAGCACCTCAGTGTCCAGAAGGTCTGCCTGAATATGGCTGCCCACAGCCACTGCATTCACCACTCCCCACATTATACTGCAGTTCCACTACTTATCTGCTACTGAAGCTCTCTTAGTTCTCTTTTTATTTATTTACAGTACTAAAAATCCTGTAACTGATCCTCAGATATATATTTTTTAAGGAAAAGAAACCAATAAATAAATAAATGAGTCAAAAACTTGTCGGGTTGAGGGTGGTCTTCTTTCTCTATGCCCTCCTACTTCACACCTCTTACTATACCTGTGTTTAGCTCCTGTCAATCAGATTTATCAGGGCATATAATTAAGAGTTGGGGAAGGTGGAGGGGGGGCTAAATTTGCAGCAATTAAAGACAGCACAGAATTACACCACCACTATTTTTTAAATTTTCAACAGCCCAAAACAATTATAAGTAAAGACAACACAGAAAGAAAGTATAGTGTCACTACAAGCCTACAATCTAAGTTTAAAAGAAAAATACCAGTTACCAGTTATTCTGAAGCACTGAATTGAATATGTTTCCTTCCTTCACCTTCTGGCTTCTTCTGAAAGTGAGAAAGTATTTTTTCATGGAAAGGGTGGTGAATCCATGGAACAGCCGCTTGACAGAGACTGTAGGGGCAAAAATGGTAGGGGATTTCAAAGGCACATGAGACGGGCATAAAGAAACTCTAGCGACAGGAAAGAGAGGGTAAGCTGCAGATCATTTAGGATCTGCGGTATATGAAACAGGTAGGGAAAATGGGCAAACTAGGTGGGCCAAGTGGTCCTTATCTGCCATCAAATTCTATGTTTCTAAATATTTCATAGCTATGAGAACTGACCCACAAAGAGGTCAAACAGCTTGCTCAAGGTCATAAAATGCCGAGTGAGAATCCAAGCCAGGATCTCCTGGCTAGTAGTTCTTTGCTCCAATCACTAGGTCACAATACCTCCACACTGACAATGTCTCTTTGATATTATAAATGAGACTCTGAAGACAAACAGAACCACCTCTGGGTGTTGCACCCTTTTTGTTCCTGAGGGTGGTCTTATTTCAGTGGTTGAGTTCTCTTTAGCATTTGTTTTCAATAAGAAGTTTGGTCATCAGCAATAAACAGAAAGTTGGAAAAAAGTCTGGTCATTTGCAAGATAATGGAAACCTTTTATGGTACTTGCCTTGGTGATTGCAGTGAAGACCTTTTCCAGAATGGCATTAGGCTGAGCTTTCTGTGGTCCATTTGCCTGGATTTTAAGGCACGAGGCACATGGTTTGGCTATGACCCTGTAACAATTTTAAAGATAGTAGTATCATTTTAGTCATACTTAATACATACAGTAAAATACCTGTAAACAAAGAAATCCTTGAAGCCCAAAGGCCCTAACATTTCTGCTTGAATGAATTGAGCACAAGTTAGTTAAAGGAAAGTTATGTAGCCAGCTCAGTTGTGCTGCTTTAGCATTTATGCTTGCTATGCCGGTGACCTGGATTTGGGAGTGAAGCAAGTTGCCTGGGGTCAGGTGGGAGAGAGAGAGGATCAGGCATCCAAAGGACTGCTCTCCTCTCCTGGTGTGGGGAGGGGGGTCATGCCTCCCATACTGTACTTGCAACCTAGCAGAGGCTAGGTGTCGAGACAGATGGGAGGCCCAAAAGAGTATGGGACATCAAAAGATGTGCGATTGCCTGTCATCATCCCAGGGACTGACAAGACAGTGGAGGCAAAATCCCTTGCCGTAGCAGGATGATGAATGCCCCAAGCTCGGCATAACTGACTGGACACCATCTGGATCCTACTTCAGAGGGTCAAGGGCAAGCCCCTCAAACTCCACCACAATGAGTAAGTCATAATAGAAAAATGTTAAGTCCCAAGAATGATGGGTAACTGGGCTGGGGGGGCCATCCAGAGCTAGCAAGCATAACAGGGACAAACAATGTATTTATTTGGCATAAAACCCTTTAGGCAAGGCCTATTTACACAGGGTTTAGCGTCAGCATCACAGGAAAAGTAACAGGTGAAAACAGTACAATTCAATGCAACACTGAGGTAGGGTAATACTGCACACAAAGACATGCTATACATTATGATTCACAATCTTGTTACCCCTAGATACCTGAATATGGCCACTTGCTCCAGGGGAGTGCCAGACGAGGTGGTTATTGAAAGTTGTGGGAGGAAGGGGATTTATTGCGGGTGGTGAAGACCAAGTGAAAAAACAAACAAAAAAAAAAACCCACAAGAACACACGTTACGCAAAGATTAAGAATTCATTACACAGAAAGTGTGTGCTGCAGTTGAATAAGGTAGTGTCCTTGGCTGTGTCTAAATGCTGCACAGTCCTAAGTGGCTAAATTTAATTCTGAATGGAAGTATGTAAAAGGTCACAAGTGACACATGCTCAGGTAATGTCAGCTTTCTGTATTTTTTTTTCTGAATTACTATTTTTAATTTAATCCTCCTTTTCTTTATTAGAAAGTGACCTTTTTATAATACTTCTTTTCACTAGACTTCCCTTTCCTAAATAAGTTCATAAATAGAGAAATGTGTGCTTGTGTCTTGTTTTTTGGAAATAACTTCAACTGCGAATGGGAACCGAACCAGAGACATTAACATATTGTACATGCCAGGAAGAAGAAACTTCTAAGTTGTTCCACAAAAGCAGCCAGCCAGGAGACCTGAAAGATGATTACCCAGAGCAATCTACTCCCATCCTAGATTACAGAATTGTAGTTTGATGTGTAGCCTCTGCTAAAGTGTGTTCAACACAAACAAAATACATTTTACCGTGTGATTTTCAGCCTTGCCTGGGCGCAAACAGATCTGAACACCATAGCAGTATGTACATAAAACTTTAATGAAAACCTTTACAGTAGAAAGATAAACATAACCTGGGACAGTTAATATTAAAAAAAAATATTAAAACAGGGAAAGATGGTCCAGTTAATGAATTGTTGTTGATATATAAAAGAGACTGTGCTCTAAGATTAAATGAATCCTTGTCACTGGTTCTTCCCTTGTACAAATCAAAAACTGGACAGAAAGCATTTTCATATCAAGCACCTTATGGGTGGAATCACCAGCCATCTAATATTAAGAATGCTGGTACCATTAGCAGTTTTAAGGAACATCTTAAAAGTTACTGTATGACCATATTTATTTATTTATTTAAAAAGTTTTACCAGGAAAAGATACTGAGCATTGCTGCTTGTTTCCAGATGCGTCCTGGGGGTAAGGGAAGGATAGAGCAGGAATACATGGTATCAATTAACAATATACATGGTAACGATATACAAGCTAACAAACGACAGTAAATCCAAGCAATCCAAACAAGACAGAATACAGTATACAAGAATTATAAGTGCAGTGCAGGGAGGAATTCAGTGTGTATCTGCAATCCTAGGGGTACAGTAGTGCTACTAGTAGTGAAATAGTTAATGCAATGAAACAGAAAATTGAGTAAGAGAGGGTTACACTGCTGGAGCAGCACTTAGAGCAGAATAAGGTGTCCAATCAGTAGACAGGAGTAGGGAAGAGCAGTACAGTGGAAAAAATATATACATCTATTTTTATTTGTGATTCAGTAAATCTTTGAGCTCAGTGCTCATTTACAAGGTTCCACGTCAAATATAGTAACTTACAAATTTGGATACAGCAGCTCAGGTGAGCATTAGTCAATACAACCAGAAACCACTGTCCTACACATGTTATATTAGGCAGGGATACCTGTACTAGATCAGCTGATAATATAAATGCCAGAACTCATAAACTAGCGAAGAGGGAGGATGGGGGAGGGCAGAAGCCATGGTCATAAGTGGGCATAGGTAGGCCTTGTGGGGGAGAAGGAGAGGGGAAGGGTAGACAAGGTGGGCCTGAGTTAGAGTGTTTGGGGTTAGGAGAGGCGTCTGCATGAGGATTCATGGGAGAGTTCCTTCTTGACAGCCTTCTTGAAAAGCGATACTTTAGATAACTCTGAGATGGAGGTAGGAAGGTCGTTTAGCCACTATGCCACCCAACAGGCAAAAGATTGTTGACCCTGGATAGTTCTGCATATGGGGACTCACATTGCATGTCTTGCCATGTTCCTGTTAGTATACTAGTTACAGACAGGGCAGAAGAGGGAAGCCACAGCAGGGGGGGCAAGACCTACAAGTGCTTTCCTGGCCAGTAAGATACACTGATACTTTAACTGTTCATGCAGGGAAGCCAGCCAGTGATGGAATACAGAGTACAGCAATGTGCAGTCTGCCGAGCCCATGATGAATTGACAGGCCTTACTGAGCAGTATCTTCACCATATCCAGGACAATCAGTAGCTGCCCATAAACAGAGAGACAGTGATTGATGAGTGAGAGGACAGAGCTGGTTACGGCTAGGCATTTGGCCTCGTGAGTTAGGTTCAGATGCTGTCTGAAAAGGACTCCTAATTTTCTGTTGGCACGGCAAACAATGTTGTCCACATGCTCCGCAAAGGTGAGGAACTCATCTAGTGTAACCTATAGGTATCTGAAGGATGACACTTGTTCAAGCGGGTCACCCTATGGGTTTACAATGGTCGGTGGGGGGACATTGTTCCCTAGGTGGGTACCAGCAAAGAGCATGGTTTTAGTTTTTTTCAGAATTAAGGATAAGCTTATTCAGCTTGAACCAGCATTCAAAGGACCCAAAGTTGCTTTGTAGCCCACTAGTAAGGGTCCCATGCTGTGGACTGCTATTGAAGATGACCGCATCATCGGCATAAAGCAGCATCTGCATGTGGGGGCACACTCCGGGCAGGCCATTAATAAAGAGACTAAAAAGAAGAGGTCTGAGTGTTGATCCCTGTGGAACTCCAACAGACGCGTTGTACTTCTGAGAGCACCCCATCAATCTTAACCCTCTAAGTGCACCCCTAAAGGTAGCAGTGGAACCATGACACTGCCTCAGGAGAGAGTCCAAGGCAGTGAAGTTTTAGCAGCAACAAGGGTGATCAACAAGGTCAAACACCTTGGTAAGATCCACTAGATGACCGTTGTCAAGGGCTTCATATACGTAGCTGGGAATTCAATGAATGCAGTAGCAGTACTGTGCAGTTTTCTAAAGCCATGTTGTTGGCAGCACAGAAGGCTGTATTTATCAAGGTATGAGACAAGCTGATCAGAGACTATTCTTTTAAGTGCTTTAGAGAGGGGAGAGAGTATGAAGATGGGTCTGTAGTTGTCCATACTGGTACGAACCCCACTCTTATGTACAGACGTAACTATGGCAGCATCCCAGAGCTGCAGGAATTGGCAGAACCACAGGGAGAAGTTAAAGATCTTTGTCAGAGGCAATGCCACCTCTTCATGCTAATGCTGGCTCATGTCCTTGTTGATCTTGTCACTACCAACCCTTGTTTTGCTAATAACTTTTCTTAGGTATTTGACATCTACCTTGGGAGAGATTTGCTTGAACTAGAATTTGGGAAGGTTACTGTGCGATTGCCCGACACCTTCTGTACAATCACCCATGAATCCCATGCCCATAGGCAGGACTGAAGTTAGGCCAGTGAACGCAGAATTGAAAGCATTTGCTATGTCAGCCAGGGTTGAGAGCTCTTGGGTGTTGGAGATGAGCATGTTTGGGAGTGACTGGTCACCCCAGCCCATAAGATCCTTTAAACACTGCCAGAATTTCTTCCCATCGCCCAGCTCTGCCTTTGCAGGTTACTGTGGTAGTCTGCTTTAGCACTCCTGATGAACCTGGTGTCACTTGTTTCAAGCCTCGTGGATACCTTTGTAGGCCTCTTGAGGACCCAGTGGCTTTGGCTAAGCACCACAGATTATCCCAGTCCCATATCAGAGCATGTAAAGAGGGTGTGACCCAGCTTGCAGAAATGCCTTTTACTTTGCACCTTTGAGAGGGCAAATTTGTCTGAACTTTTAATGGTATAAATACAGAAAAAGTCTCAAATAGTAGTAGTAAAATCTTTATTTTTATACAGGAGTATAACTGATATTACAAAGTCACACTGTTAGGATCAAAGTCCCATTTGCAAGGTGGTCCTGTTTTAGTCTTGTAAAATCACTATTACGACTAGTACAAAATGTAATACAACCACTCATATGTCAGTGCTACCAAACATAATATTCAACATTTAACGCTTGCATTCAACAGTACATTATTCCATCTGCTCTGCATACTACTGAGATTGCCATCAGTTAACCATTACGTGCATTTACAGGAGAGTTCTTTTCTTACTTGGGTGGAAAAACGTATTATAGTCTTAGCTAACTTTGTTCACTAATCTTAGCCCGCACAGTTAGTGCATTGTACAGAAAGGTCATCTCCCACATTTATTTCTAACCTTGGTATTTTAAACTTCCTTTAGAAAATGGGCTAGATTGTAGGAGCTGTTTGATTGGCTGAGAGCCACAGCAGGGAGGTACATTAATTTTCATAGATCAGATGGAACAGTGGCACCCAGGTGCCCCATTACTGAGAGTATACGGGCGCTCGAATGTTCAAAGAGAAAGTAGCTGCCATTTCTTCCTCGCTTAGTGAGGCGTGAGGCCGAGGCCCTACAACTATTTTTCTGACAAATGCAAGAGGTTTCACTTTAAAATGTTAGCTTAGTATGTCGGGCGCTAAGAGCTACTCTGTCACAAAAAACACATTTTTTCCCTAAATTTGAAGTACTAGCCAAGTGCTAGCATGTTGCGTGCTAAGTGTTACTGCAAGACAGTCACGCTCGCTTCTGCGCTTTCACCTGACTGCATTTCATGCTTGCAGAAAACAAACAGAAAAACACTTTTATTTAAAAATCAATTACCTTACTGTGGCTCCTTACATCCTCTGCCATTCTTAACTCATAAGCGCCCCCCTCCCGCAATCAGCGCAGAAGATACAGACATTCGTGGCAACATTTCCAGGAACACTGTCCTCCTATAGCAGTGCCCTCTACTGACAGCTCTGACAAACAGGGAAATGCAACTGACAGGCAGGGATTACTTTACTTAAAACTTTCTTTTTAATATATTTGAAAGATTTTATTTTCATTCTATTCCAATATTTCTACTAAAAAAACCTTAAACTTATGCCCATTTTCTAAGCAAATAATACCCTCCAGATTGGGCGGTATAGGCAATACCAGACCTTCCAAGGGCTATAAGGCCCTCTGCCTGCGTGTCTGGCCTCATTACGCCTTAGGCGGTCCAGTATTGCCCTAATACAATTCTGCCTGTCAGGTATGTTTGCTTGGTAGTTATTTTGAGATTATGCTTATGTTCAACTTTTGTTATTTTTTCACTTAAGTATAGTGGTTTTGATCCTTTCAACTTTATACATTAATTGGCCCACATTTGTTGTCTCTTTTGCTCCAGAGGTAGCCAGTTCAATAGATCATACATAATACAACTGTGTGTTTGATAATCGCATCTTAGTATTAAACGAGCCATCTGATTATACAGCACGTCTGTTATTTTTAATTGGGTTTTATTTGTCAAGCTATACATGTGGCTACCCAAATACTCACCATCACCTCTGAACATTTAGGCTTATGTCTTTGTTTTGAATGTAAATCTTAAAATTGTTTCTAAATCAGTCTTTTCCACAGAGCCACACTCTTTGGTCTTAGAGCTAAAGGCTACTGGACCCTGTGGAAACCTGACATTTGTGGCCTGTGGAGCTAGTGCCTAGCATTATGCACGTATTGTTCTTGTGCCTGCAGAGTATATAGTGGTGCAGGCCCCAGCTGCCTCCTTCCTTTTATATTTGCTTGTGCATGCATGAGAAAAGTTTTGTTACAAAAATGGCATTTCAGAGGTGTATCACTGCTGAGCCCATTGCAACTCATACTGGAAGGGCTTGGCAGTCCAGACCAATAACCATGCACTGTGGTCGTGACACCACTTGCAGCTTGCTGGGTGGAAACTTGGTGTAGTTGAAAGGTCCGAAGCCACTCCTATCAGAGGGGGCTGTAGTCCTTTCATTTGCATGAAACCAGTCAGCAAGCAGCCTGAGAGTGATTGCAAAATATTTTTCTATCTGTCTTCTATCTGCCCACCTCTGGTAGCGCTTCTTTCTCCCCCACCCCTCCAGGTCACTCGCCCACTTACCATTTCCAATCTTTAAATATATATATATATATATATATATATATATATATATATTTTAATATGTAAGTGGACCAGGATTCTCCACCCTCGGTATTGCTTCTCTTGACTCCCCTTCAGGTCACCTGTCCCCATTCTCTTTATGTAGGTAGCGGCACTGGGTACTCACCCCTGATGACACCAAACATAAGCCTGACATTAGGGTGCCCAGTCTCAGTGTCAGAATATCCCTGAAATGAAGAAGACCCTCTCTTGATGGTTTTTTTTTAACCTGTAAAATAGAAAACTGTCCCTGTTGATCTGCTCCCCCCACACACACACACACACACACACCCATACACCCTCACTCACCTGAACATGTCCCAGGGCAAAGATCCACTCTTTGATTGAAGACACGCTTTGCTGCTGGAACCGCTGTCTGCAATATGAGAAACTAAGGTAAATGCGGTTCAATTGGCCAGATTTGAAAAATGACAGCTATCATGTTTGTGAGGAGGTGTGAAAAAATGGCTATGTTGAAAATTTGGGTCAAAGTATTTAAAATTACCAAAGTTACAAGCAAGTGTAGAAACATTTTAATGCATGCACGGAACTGTTGCCATTTTTACATGCTTTGACCCCAACTTTTCAACATAGCTTTCTTATGATCCCACCTCATGAACAAGGGTGGTGAAAATTTTCAAATCTTGCCTGAAAGGTGATTTTGCAACGTGACTGCGAAATCACCTTTTGGGCCCAATTTGCATAATTCATTCATCAGTGGTCATGAGGTGGGATTCCAAAAAGGCCACGTTTAAAATTTGGGGCCAGAATAAGCAAAAATGACAAAGTTATGCATCTGAGTTCAAAAACCCATTGAAATACATTGAACCATGTGTTTTTGCACCTGTGGTGCGGAATGACATTTCAGTGGTGCGGAATGATGTTGGGATTTGAAGATTTTCTCTGCAGAGTTCATAAGGTGGGGTAATAAGAAGACAATGCCGCAAATTTGGTGTACAAATATGGTAAAATGCCCAGGCTATGACTGAACATTACAGTATTTCAACATTCACTCATAACTTTGCTAATTTTCAGTAGTTTGACTCCAAGCTTCTTGGTAATGTTTTTTGACTTACTATAATTTTGTCTCAGCCTTACGACATCAGATGCTGTTTGAAAACTGTTATGGTAGGTAGGGTAACTGAAAAATCAAGTTATTCTGGTAACATGTCTATTTTGGACCACCACTCCTCTCTATGTGGGTGTAGTAGTATAGAACAGTCTCTCATCCAGGAATCTAGGCAGCCCCCCCCCCCAGTTGTAAAAAGAAATGGTCGGTGCCCGGCAAATGCTATGTGTCTGGTTCACCAGACCACTCGATCTTAACCTAATTCTCACAAGAAAAGAAACAGTGACAATATGTCCAGGTCTAGTTCTCAACAATGCCCTGAGGGCAGGGTTATCGTGAGAAGTTCTGGTGTCCCTCCTTCATTACCCTATGAAGGAGGTACATACAGTCTACCATAACAAATGTTGATGTCATTATGGTTATCAATAATGAGTCAGTCTCTGTCTGAAGGAATTCACTGTGTAGCCCCCTTATAAGAAGTCTCACAAGACTGACATTATGGTAGCCGTCTCATTGGTGCAACAGTAAGGCAGTTGCTCCAGAGGCAGGTAACCCAAGTTCGAGGAACAAGCCTGTTTCTTCGGGGATTAGCTGGGAAAGATCGAGCGTCCCTAGGACAGTGTCCGGGGAGAAAGGAGTGTGATGGTGCTGGAGCAGCGCCACCTGGGTGACCGCAAGTAAAGTTGCGGGCTCGATTGCCTTGGGGAGGGGAGATACTTGCTGATGCCACATGGCAGCATACTCAGATGTGTGGCCTTGCTCATGATATAGTGAAATCAACCTCATAAAGGGCTAGAAACAGATGAAAATGTCCTCGTCACCCATAGATGACAGGTCCCAATACCTCCGGTCCTCCGTCCTGCCACCACCCATCACCTGATGAGCGACTGGTTTGAGGGTTCAAACAACATGAAGTCTTGCTGTATTCAGATATCGACAGTTAGCCCCAACACTTGAACTGCCCCAGAGAGGAAAGAGTTAACTCCATGCAGAAGCATGGAACATTGACTCGAGCTCGGTTTTCAAACCTCTGTCTGTGGTACTTCCCAGTGTAACATCCAAATTCTTTACTCTGCCTAACAGTGAAGTCGCTCCAGAGATTTTCTCTGCTTGGTTCGGTATAGTAAAGCGTTTGGTTTTAAAAAACATTTCTTTATTATTTTTGGGGGGATTTCCAGCCTCTGTCTACGGTACAGGTAGTGTTGTAGATAGGTAGTGACTGTGTTTTTATTTTATTTAACTGTGGAAATAGTTTGTCTCTTGGTTTCTTTTGGTCGGTCCGGTTGGAACCGACCTTGTAATCTCTAATTTTAAATAATATCTTTCTGGGATTAGAATGGTGTTCTGGTACGATCGGTTTCAAAAGAACTGGGCTTTTTCTCAGTTCTTTTCCAAACCCATGACACAGTTGTTACCGATCGGTTGGTATTACCTGGCTTGAAAACTTCTATAGGGTAATTTTGGTAGGTTGGCCATATCTGAGAAACCCAAAAAGAAAACAGGCCCCACGGGGTTTCAGCACTGTACTGAGTGTGGGGAGGCCTTTGCTAAGGCCGACCCCCACTTCATCTGTGTTTATTGTCTGGGGTTTGATCACCTGCAGTCAGACTGCCAAATTTGCAAAAACTTTCCCAAAACCACTCTATAAAAAAGACTGAGTAGGTTGAGGGAAAGGGAAGTCAAGAAGTCCGTGGATCCGGATGGCCAGCCCGGTTTGGTTGCGGCCGAACCTGAGGAGGTGCCTACTGACCTGGGCGATACCTCCTCAGGCAAAAGGAGAGCCAACTCTGAGAGGTCAATTCCATCAAAAAAGAAACGAAAGTCTGCCAGTTCGGATCCAGTACCGGATACTCCAACCGCGGATGAGATAGCCAAAGTGATCAGTATTGTCCAATCGCTTCGCCTGGTTCCGTCTAAACCGGCACCGCCGGTTAGGTAGTCGGTTTGGTTGGAATCCGCTCCTTCGGATTACGACCTGGATGCTTTCTATGAGGAGTGGGAGGGAGACGAAGATTATCCCGACGATGATGACCAGGACGGTCTGGATGTGCCCATTGAACTGGACATCTCCCCAGGCAGGCCCTCTGATATCTCTCCTCCCAGGCTCTCTGAGTCCCCTTCACACTTCTTGTTTTACAAGAAGGTGGCCCAAACCCTCAGACTCCCTATGGTTGAAGCTGTTGAGGAGGAGGAAGAAGAGCCTGATTTTGTGGAGATGGACATCCCAGAGTCCAAAAGGTTGTCTATCCCCCTTCGTAAGTCCTTGGGGAAACAGACACAAAAGATTCTGCAGACTCCTAACTCTACCTCCTGTAGATAAAAGAATGGACAGGAGGTATATGTTATCAGGCTCAGCTGCAGAGTTCCTTTATTCACATTGCAGCCATGTTGAGGTAATGCGGGCTGCAGCCTGTGACAGGGCAAACATTCCTTTGGCTTCACACCCCCCAGACAAGGACTCCAGGAAAATTGATGCCATGGCCAAAAAACTATACTTGGCATCCTCTTTGGGACTCGGGCAGGAAAATTATATGGCCTATACAGCCAGGTACCAGAAGTCCAGGTGGGATACAGTATTGAAACTGGCTCAACAGGCCTCCCCCCAGCTAGCCAAAAAGCTGGAGGAGGTGGCTGCAGATGGAACTGAGGCATCCAAAGTACAATTTCATGCTACTGTGGACTCCAACGATGTGGCATCCAGATTCTTGGCTATATCTGTGTCTCTCAGGAGGCATGCTTGGCTCAGATGTACTAGCCTATCACAGGACACCCAGTCTAAGGCTATGGATTTTCCTGTAGTTGGTAACACTCTGTTTGGGGAGCAGACAGAGGCTTACATGAAAATGGACAACTACAGGACAACTTACAGGACTGCACAGGCCTAGGAAAGTCAAGCCACTCCTGAAAAGCAGCAGTCCAGGGGCAGGCCTTTTCACAGGCCTTTTTACCAAGCCCAGGCCTCCTTTTCTTACCACAAAGGTTTTTTTTCCTGAGGGAGGGATAGGAGGGGGATGAGCAGGGCTGCTTCCTCCTCCCAGTCTAAGGCTCCTGCCAAGCAGACACCCTGAGGTGTCAGCCTGGGTCTACTCCCCAATCCCAGTAGGAGGCAGGCTGTCTTACTACTTTCAGGCCTGGAAGTCTGTTACCTCAGACAAGTGGGTCCTGGAAGTAGTAAGCCAGGGACTAGCCCTCAGTTTCAAAAGGTACCCAAAAAGGAGGGCCAAGTCTTTTCCACCTGCATCAATCTCAGAAACCCTTGCCCTGGAGGCAGAGGTTTCTCTCTTCTAGCTCTCAGAGCCGTGAGAAGGTTCCTACTCAACACAGGGAAAAGGCCTGTACTCCAGGTACTTCCTTACCCCAAAGAAAACAGGGAGTGGCACCCATCCTGGATCTAAGGTACTTGAACAAACACATATCAAAACCCAAATTCAAAATCGTAACTCTGGGAATAATACTTCCCTCTTTAAGGCCAGGAGATTGGCTAGCATCACTGGACCTCAAGGATGCCTACTTCCATAACCCTCCTATAGGTGCTCCCACAGAAAATACCTCAGGTTCGAGTTGCCATCAGGCCACTATCAGTTCAAGGCCATGCCCTTTGGCTAACATCAGCTCCAAGGGTGTTCACAAAGTGCCTTGCAGTAGTGGTGGCTTACCTCAGAAGACAGGGTATAACCATTTTCCATATCTGAGCGACTGGCTGCTGGTAGGGCAGTCATCAGATCAGGTCAGGGCAGCTCTGCAAACCACCCAGGACTTGCTCAGTTCTGTGGGTTTCTTCTGAATCTGCCAAAATCAGTCCTCGAACCAGTACAACTTCTCACCTTCATAGAGGTGGAATTGGATACTGTCCAAGCAAAAACCTTCCTTATAGACCTTGCTTCCTCCTTTCGGCCTCATTTCTCTTCCAGCAAGACAGTTCCTCCAACTCTTGGGCCACATGGCAGCCTCCACTGCAGTGGTTCAGGGAGCTAGATTTCAGATGCGGGACATTCAGTTCCATCTAAGGTCCTTTTGGTCACAGAGAAGGGACACTCTCTTCAAACTGATTCCAGTGACCCGAACTCTGGTACAAGCTCTCCAGCGGTGGCTGGACCAGGACAACCTCAGACAAGGGGTTCCATTTCTCCCTCAAGTTCCATCAGTTGTACTGACTATGGATGCTTCTCTGCTAGGCTGGGAGCCCACCTGGGAGCCTAACAGCTCAGGGAATCTGGTCCCATGAGTCTCTTCTTCATATCAATCTTCTGGAGCTCAGGGCAGTTTTCTTAGCCTTCAGACCGTCTCAGATTCAGTCAAGGGCAAGGTGGTCCAAATCAGGACAACACACTACCACAATGTGGTACATCAACAAGCAAGGAGGCACTCGGTCCATGGCCTTGTGCTCGGAGGCCATGAAGATTTGGTCTCTGGCCTATTCCCTTCAGACTTCCCTGGTAGCAGTTCATCTTCCAGGGAAAGACAATGTGCTAGCAGATGGCCTGAGCAGGATTTCACAAGGACATCACGGTGGGGCATCCCAGAGATAGATCTATTTGCAGCACCAGACAATCATCAACTTCCTCTGTTTTGTTGCAGACCTCCAGTCCTGGGGACAGTTCCCCAGGATGCCCTCATTCTGGACTGAAAGGGCAGGTTTCTCTATGCCTTCCCTCCTTTCCCCCTCCTGTTCAGAGTTCTGATCAAGATAAGAACTCAACCCTGCACAGTGATTTTGGTGGCCCCAGATTGGACCAGACAGCCCTGGTATCCTCTTGTGTTGTGCTTGGCTGTGTCACGTCCCTGTGTCTTCCCAGGAGATACAATCTTCTTTCCTCCTCCCAGGCAGGATCTGGTTCCCCAATTTCCAGTCTCTCAACCTCAAGGCCTGGCTCTTGAAGAGTTAGAATATGCAGCACTTCATCTCTCTCAGGGAGTTCTGGATATTCTAAAGGTCTCCAGGAAACCTTCCACTAGAAAAACTTACAATTCCAAATGGAAGAGGTTCAGTATTTGGTGCTGTGAGAAAGACATCCTGCCTGATTCTGCAGACATGTCCACAATCTTAGTCTATCTAGTTCATCTGAATGGTCTAGGCCTTTGGCCTGCCACTCTGAAGGTTCATCTAGTAGCTGTCTCTGCATTCCTCTCAGCAGGGAAGGGCTCTTCCCTGGCATCTCATCCTGTTTTCAGAAAGTTTTTCAAAGGTCTGCTCCACATTAACACTCCCTTTAGGGAGCCTACTCTGCCTTGGGATCTTAATGTCTGCATTGCTCAGCTGATGCAGCCACCCTTTGAGCCTATGGCTTCAGCTGAATTGATGTACTTGACCTGGAAAACTGTGTTTCTGGTAGCTGTTACTTCTGCCAGGCGGATTGGTGAATTATAGGCCTGTCAGTTGAACCTGACCTTATATCCTTCCATAGGGATAAAGTGACCTAAGAACTAATAGGAGGTTCTTGCCTAAAGTGGTATCGTTCCCTAAACCAGTCCATATTGCTCCCTGTGTTTTCACTAACCATTCTTCTTCAGGGAAAGAAGATTACACCGTTTGGATGTTAAAAGGGCTCTTAGCTACATAAGAGCATACTGAGGCACACAGAAATGACTGTCTTCAATTGTTTCTCACTTATGGTAAAAGTGGGGAAAGGTAAGCCTGCCATAAAAGATCTATTGCCAGGTGGATTGTTTCTTGTATACAATTCTGCTATGACAAATTGGGTAGAACACCCCTTCAGGCCTGAGGGCTCACTCCACTAGGGGTACAGCTGCCTCTAGCTGCGGCCAGAAATGTTCCCTTGTTAGAGATCTGTAAAGCAGCCACCTGGAAAACAGTACATACGTTCACCAAGCATTACTCCCTGGACATCCAGGCTAGGAGTGATGCTAGGTTTGGTACAGCAGTACTGCAGAGCTTGTTCCCAGAGTAGGTTCTGCATTCTCTCCTCCATAGGGAACTGCTTGGTAGTCTGCATTATGTCTGAATATATTAAGACTTCATGTTGTTTGAAGAAAAAATGACTCACCATAGTAATGTTGTTTCTTCTAATGGAGTCTTGCTGTATTCAGACCTCCCGCCTTCCCTCTCAGAACCTGTTTTTGGGAAGTGGTCTGGCAGGTACAGTGTTGCACCTCAGGGGTGTACCTTGTACCCTCCCTTTTGGTGGGGTAGCTGTTATGTTTATTATTCTTATGTTCATAGCCTAAATTGTCACTACCTTGTTTCTTCTTGGGTTCTTGACTTGAGTCTTTTGGACCCCAAACTATTTTGCCTTTTGGCTATATGTTTCAAACAATTTCCATATTTTAGTGCCTAGTTAGTTGCTCTTAAGAATCTGACAGTTACACTGGGAAGTACCACAGACAGAGGATTGAAAACTGAGCCTGCTTTCATCAAGTTCCATGCTTCTGCATGAGTTAACTCTTCTCTCTGGCAGTTCAAGTGCTGGGTCTTACTGCATTATGTCTGAAAACAGCAAGACTCCATTAGAAGAAACAACATTATTATGGTGAGTAATTTTTTCTTACGTCCTCATCCCGATTCTGCCTTAGGGGCACACCAAAGCTCTGTGGAGGGCCTGCGGTGTAGGTGAAAGGTGGACAAGTGTCTATGTGTACATTGTGACTCTTAAAGGAGTTAGGTGCCAGGGACAGAAGGAAGGGGCAAATGAAGTACTGCTTTAAAAAAAAAAATAAAAAAAATAAGATTGAAAACATGATAGGATTCAACTCTGCAACTCAGAATGATGAGCTACAAGTAACATATCTCTGTGATATGACTACTCCCTCTGTAACAGGCTTAGAGATATTTCTGAAAGCCTTCTGGAGTCTGCCTTAACGCAGGACTTGTTTGCAGTTGTTACTCAAGATTTTGAATACAATAGCTACCAGCTAAGGACTGCTGTCGATGCCTCTCTTGCAGTAGTGACAGGTTTTGTCTAGATGGCCTACTGAAGATCATCAACATCCCAATACTGACACTGTAGTGCAGCATGAGGCGGGTGCTGCACTCTTGAAGTGCCGTCTTACGGATGAGACATTAAACCGAGGTCCCATTTGCCTGTTCTGGTGGTAGTTCTCAAAAAGAGTATGGGAATTTCCCCAGTGTCCTGGCCAAATTTCCCCCATTCACTAAAAATACCACTAACAGTTTAATCTGGTTCAGTGCCAGTTGCCATCCATCTGTATCCCTCTCTCCCCAGGACGAGGCTGAAAATAGGCAGAATTGTCTAGTCCTCCTTTCCGGTCAACAAAAACTAAATAAAAAATAATCAGTGTGCAGCTGGTCCTCTGGATCACACTACAAGGAAACTGCGTCATTCACAGGGTCCTGTGGCCGAGCTGCACTCCTTGGAGTTCACTGGGCTTCTGCCGGGCAGGATAGTAGAGAAGGTGCTGGAGTAAGAGCTGGGAAAGGCTTGTGCCAGATACTTTGTTGACAAGAAGACTGGTGTTTTTGTAGTACCTCTGTCAGCTAATTTCTGGAGCCTCTTTTTGTCCTTTTATGGACATCCAAAGGAAATTTGACATGCAACAGAGTGTTTTTACAGATACTGTCAATTAAGACACTTTTTACCACTCTTATAGCTTAGGAGTGTGTAACACAGAGTCACACACAGCCATTATTACAGATTTTATGTTTTAATGTGGACTGAGAGCTCCAAATATCTGATATCCCCATTTATATATAGCATTGGTTGATTCTGGAGCTGACTCACAACTTATGTACTCCACAGGTGGCAGGAAGTGCTGGACATACGTACAACTGTGGAGCAGTGGCACAGAACATGCCAAATAACTTCCAGAGTTTACAGCTCACACCAATGGAGGGAATATGCCTGGAAGCACCAAATCAGGTTCTTCTGCACTCCTGCCATTACTGCACACTATCGAATTGCTCAGGATGCCACCTGCTGGTGGCTGTGTGTAGAATCTCAGGTTTGTCATATGGCATGTGGGCACGCCCCTCCCTCCGCCCTTTCTTTCAGGCACTTCAGGCAAAACCGGAAGAGCTCTGTTGTACTCCAATACCTCTTACAGCTGAAATGTTCCTCCTTTTTCAAATTTTCTTTTTTTTTTGTTTTACCAGGAGAGACACACTAAGCTGAAAGTTTGTTTACAGGTGAAACCTGGGAGCACAAGGAAGTTAAGTGACTTACTTAGGGTCATATAGTATGCAAGTGGGGGCTGTGGGATTCAAACCCAGGCTATACTGCCTTCTGTGGCCTGTGAGTTCTCAGTCTAGATACCTATTAAGTATCCTTTTCACAGCAGCAAAAGCCATTACCAAGGCTTGGCTTACCCCTCAGTGCCCAACTCTCACTACTTGAAGAGCCATTGTTAATCATATACACAGAATGGAGAGATCACTCAGTATTGGAATGATAAGGTGGAACTTTGTTTCTGTAGATGTAATGGATGGATCCTGCAAGTGATGATTAAGGATTCAGATTTTGTCCCTTGCCCTCTAAATACAACTCCTGGTACCACCCTCTTAAAACTGTAGAGCCCTTTACAATAAATAATGTTCTAGGGACATGGATATGTTGTTCATCCACACTTATTGGCAGGTATCCTTGCCGCTTTAAATCTTGCCGGAAGGTCTTCAAGCTGGCTCCTCCCACCCACCGGTGTTATAACTCGGCTCCTCCCCATTGCGCCAGATCTTCCTTACCGCTTGGAAGCTCAGGTTCCTCCTTAACGCTCTGCGTTTGAGACTAGTTCCTATTTCTTCCGCTTCTGCGAATTTAAAAGTTTTTGCTAAAAAGACTTGATCTTCTTCCGATCCCTCATGGCTGCGATGGACACGTCGACTCCGGTTTCGGAGATGCCCGTGCGGGCGAAGAAGATGTCTCAGACGGATCCACACTCCATGTGTGTCTACTGTTTGAGGCCTTGAGCATGACCCGCAGGACTCGACTTATGCTCTTCCTTTTGGCCCTATGTCTCGAAGACCCGTGCTGCCCGATTGCATCTGGGCCATCCCGAGCGTTCCCTCGTGAAGTCTAAGGAGGCCAGTCGGCAGTGTCCGCGGCGGGCGGGCCTCGGCGGATCAGCTCGAGCAGATGATCGCCCTCGAGAGGAAGTAGTAGCGGGCAGTATCTTCCTCGGCCGCATTTATCCCGCTCTCTCTGGGTTCTTCCTACAGCTTCCTTTAGGAGCTTTTGTCTCCCTCTCCACTAAGGGAGAAGGGCCAGCGTCTGCTGGACCTTTTCTCGGTCCAAAAGAGGGACAAAGGTAAATCCCTCCGTCGGCGCTCTTGGGAGCAGGAAAGGTCCCTCTCCGAGTCGTCGACCGTCGAACTTGACCACTGGTCTCACGGTGTCCCTGTCAGGTCAGTTGACTGAGACTCCGTCGGCGAAGTCGAGATTTTCTCGATCCGTTGGGACGGGTTGTATTGCCTATAAAGCCGAGACTCCCTCTCCCGGTTCCCCGAGTTGAGATCCGTGGGCTTGCCTGTGCCTCCGGTTCCGGAGCCCTCGGATGAACCCTCCGGGCGAAGGAGTGCGGTTCCTGCCGACACTTCTCCGCACCCGACCTCGGAAGAAGCGGGGCTCGGTCTCGATCACCGGACCTCTTAAGTAGTCCAGCCGATCCCGTCTATAAGCGGTCCGGTCACGGCTTTGTGATAAGCGGCGTCGCCGCCTCGTCTCGTCCTCCTCCTCGGACGAGGAGGCTTCGGCGTAAGTTACGTCGACGGTACGAGGACCTCATGTGGCAACAGTTCCTCCTGACCGGGAATAAGCCGACGCAGTCGCCTTCCCCGGCCATTAAGTGGCTGTCACCGGAGCGGCCGACACAACCCCTCGACTTACCCGAGGAGCCTGTACCCAGGCCGGTTGTTCGGCCAAAACCAGCTGCTCCACCGATTCCGGTGGAACCTCCGCCTCCACAGCCACTATTTGGGGCTCCGACCAGGGATTCTCGGTCGGCTAAGGTCTACCCATAGGCTGTCTAATACCCTCACTCCCAACCGACCTCGGCAGGTAGAGGGTGGCTCAGGCCAAAGGCAGCTCTTGAGGACTCCGTCTGAGTCCGAGGATAATTCCTCCTTTTTCTCCAAGCGAATGAGACTTGGAGTCCTCAGGAGGACAGTCAATGGACGATAGCCCGTCGTCCTTCCTAGGACTGCTTGGCTCATCTCGGAGTCCACGGGATGAAGCTCAAACCCGTTCCAAGCGGGCCAGGTATCCCTCACGGAGATTCTGGACTGAGGGATTCTCCAACGGAGGCCTTTCGGTGGCGAGGCCATGAGTGGGTCCCGGCCTTGGAGCTTTGGCAGCGCCCTGCTTCCCTGTCCTCGCCTTCGGCCAGGATGGCCAGGAAAGTATCACGGTCCCTACGGTTCCCTGTCTGGTTTTGGAGCACCCCTCTGCGGAGGGGTTGGTTACCGACAGCGTTTTCAGCGCCCGGCTGCGCCAGGGATGTGGACAAACCTCCGACAAAGGAATCAAGAAATTGGATTATGTCGGTAGAAAAGTCTATGTTGTGTCCTCTCTAAGCTTCGTCAGGCCAGTTCGGCCGTCCTCATGGCACATTTTCTCATGCCCTGTTGGGCTCCTGGATGAGGTCATCCCTCATCTTCCCGCGGATCTGCAGACTACGGTCAAGCAGGTGCGGGACCAGAGACAGGGCAGTGGCCAAACAGCAGCTCCAGACTGCTTTAGATATTGGGATTCATGTGCCAGGTCGGTGGCGGCGCGTGGCTATCGTCGGCAGGCTTGGCTGAGGATATCCACCTTTACTTCGGATACCCAGCACAAGTTGGCGGATGTTCCCTTTTGGGGACTGACCTCTTGACCCTGGGGTGGAAGGTCACCTGCAGAGGATCGAGAAGTCAATGCTACCTTGGACTCGGTCTCTCCGCTCAGAAGGACAAAGGCCGCCAAACCACAGCCTAAGCCCTTTCGTCCTTCTGCCCCCAGCACTTAACAACATCAGGCCAACAGGCTCGGCCTTGGCATCCCAAACCCAAGCACTCGGCTTCCTCTAACAAGGGAGGAGGAAAGGCCCAGGAGGGTCCCTCGGCCGGTCCCTCCTCCAAGCCTGCCCAGTGACGGGCTGAGGGGTGTCGCCCCCATCCCCGTCACCTTACCCCTGGTTCCCCCCGTGGGGGGACGGCTCCGACACTTCCTTTCCGCCTGGTCCGCTGTTACCACGGACAGGTGGGTACTGGAGGTGGTGGGAAAAGGCCTGCCTCTGGAATTCGAGCAGGCCCCACCCTTCAGAGCCGTCGCACCTCGGGGGGCCTCGGGGTCCGTAGCCTCACTGTCGGCTCGTCGAGGCCGACGCCGTTCTCCTCCTCCGAAGGAGGTGATCACGAGTAGCGGACCCCCTCAGACCCAGGGTTTGTGTCCAGGTACTTCCTGGTTCCGAAACGGACGGGGGGCTGGCGCCCCATTCTCGACCTACCCGACCTAAACAAGTTCCTAAGGTCTCGAACCTTCAGGATGGTCACTCTGGCTCAGATACTACCATCCTTGGAACGCGGCGTGTGGTTCTGCTCTCTGGACTTGCAGGACGCGTTTTTTCACGTCCCTATCCGTCCGTCTCACCAGAGATTCCTTCGCTTCCAAGCGGAAGGATCCCTTTTCGAGTTCCGAGCCATGCCCTTCGGCTTGTCTCCAGCTCCCAGGGTCTTCACCAAATGCATGGCAGTGGTGACAGCATTCCTGCGGCGCCGAGGGGTCCGGGTGTACCCTTACCTGGACGACTGGCTGATAGCAGCTCCCTCCAGGCAGGAGGTGGAGTGGTCCAGAGATCTGGCCCTCCAGGTCTGCTCTCAACTGGGCCTCCTTATCAACGAGGCCAAGTGGAACTTCGAGCAAGCAGGTGATTCTGTTCATCGGGCACAGCTCGACTGTCTTGAGCCAAGCGCCTCGGCTCAGCGGACAGGGCCGAGGTTCTTTCCTCCTTTGCCCAATCATTTCTGGTTGGGCAATTGCGCCCTGCCCGGGACTTCCTGCGCCTCCTGGGTCTCATGGCGGCCTGCACCAGCGTGGTCCGTTGGGCCCGCTGGAACATGCGTTCCCTTCAATGGGGACTGGCCAGTCAGTGGTCATAACGCTGCGATCCTTTGGACCAGCTTGTGTCAGTGACACAGGAGATGTGGAACGCTCTCCAGTGGTGGATCGTTCCAGGTCATTTGCAGGAGGGCATCCCGTTCGTCCGCCCCGAGCCGACGGTGTCTCTATCGACCGATGCCTCTCTGATGGGTTGGGGTGCCCATCTGGGGACACACGGGCTCCGGCTTCTGGTCCCTGCGGAGTCCCGATGCCACATCAACCTGCTGGAGCTCCAGGCGGTCCGCCTAGCTCTCACCGCCTTTGCTCCGTTCCTCCGGGGTCAAGTGGTCCGAGTCCAGGCGGACAACACCACGACCATGTACTATCTAAACACGAGGCGGGGCGCGCTCCATGCTTCTATGCAGGAAGCTCTCCGCATTTGGTCACTCGTGCGCAGCCTGGAGGCGGATCTCCTAGCCATTCATGTGGCAGGAGCCTCCAACACCCTGGCCGATGCCCTAAGCCGGATAGGGGCTGCATCCCACAGTGGTCTCTCTCCTGCGGAGGTAGTACAGCATCTGTTCTCCCATTGGGGGCACACCTCAGGTGGACCTGTTTGCCTCCAGGGAGAACGCGAAGCTGAGGCTGTTCCATGCCCGCCCCCCTCAGCAGGGCTCGCTGCAGGGGGATGCCTTCTCGAGGCAGTGGACCCCGGGCCTCTTCTACGCCTTTCCCCCATTTCCCTTGATCCACAAGGTGCTTCTCAAGGCGAGGAGGGACAAGGCGCAGGTGATTCTGATAGCCCCAGACTGGCCTCGCCAGTTCTGGTACCCAGATCTCCTCAGTCTCAGCTCCAGGACTCATGGCAGCTTCAGCTCGCCGGACCTGCTCTCAGTCAATCAGGGAAGGTGTTCCATCCGGACCTTCAATCCCTGCACCTGACGGCCTGGTTCCTGAGCGGCTAGAGTTCTCCAGGCCTTGGTCTTTCCGACGAGGTCCTCAATGTAGTTGAGGCGCCTCGTATGAGTCGACCAGAAAATGCTATGCCTTCAAATGGAAAAGGTTTTCCATTTGGTGTCAGAGCAAGGGCTTGGACCCTTCCTCCTGTTCCTGGCAAGCATCTTGGACTATTTATGGTCCCTTTCTAATCAAGGGCTTAGGTCGGCGATCCTAAGGGTGTACCTGGCCAGCTCTCTGCTTACAGGC
The DNA here is from genome assembly GCA_016271365.2 of Neoceratodus forsteri. Taxonomy (NCBI): domain Eukaryota; kingdom Metazoa; phylum Chordata; order Ceratodontiformes; family Ceratodontidae; genus Neoceratodus; species Neoceratodus forsteri. The sequence goes on from CM057456.1 coordinate 879,317,548, forward strand.
AGGGCCGAAGCAGTCGGTAGCACAGGAGAAGGTGGTCTGGTGCTTTTCAAAGGCCTTGATCACATTTCCCTCCGTGCGAGAACCTCCACCTCCGTGGGATCTACTGCTGGTACTGGCAAAGCTCATGGGCAAGCCATTCGAACCTATGCACAGGTGTGCTCTCTCTCACCTGTCGTGGAAGACCGCCTTCTTGGTGGCTATCACGTCAGCCAGAAGAATGGGAGAGCTCCAGGCGCTTTCCATCGAGTCTCCTTACCTGGTCTTCCACAGGGACAAGGTTGTCCTGCGCCCCACCGAAATTCCTTCCGGTGGTGTGCGAGTTTCACCTTAACCAGGTGTTGACTCTGCCGGTGTTCTACCCCAATCACACCTCGGAGGCCGAATATAGGCTCCATACTCTTGACCCTAGAAGGCTCGCCTATTACAAAGAGCCCGCGGCTGAAATTCGGGAGAGGTTTGCAGCTGTTTGTCACCCTACGCTGAAGCCGCATCTGGCAGACCTGCAGCTGCCGGACGATAAGCAGGTGGTCACTCCTGCATAGATCTCTGCTATAAGTTGGCGGGCATGGAGCCTCCCAGAGGATAAGGCTCATTCTACCCGCCATACTGCTGCAACGTGGCTGCTTCCAGGGACGTCCCTATCCAGGAAATCTGCAGGGCTGCTACCTGGAAGTCAGCACACACCTTCATTACCCATTACCACATCGATCTTGAGTCACGCCGGGATGCTGGTTTGGGGCCCGGTTCCTCCAGTCTCTCTTTCCCAAGTAAGTATTGGGGGTGTGCGTCTTGCCTCCCTCCTCCCAGGAGAACTGCTAGGAGTCTGCCAATAAGTGTGGATGAACAACATGTCCATGTCCCTAGAAATGACGGTTACTCACCTGTAACAGGAGTTCTAGGAATGGTATATGTTGTTCATCCATCTGACCTCTGCCTGGACAAGACAACCTGAGCTTTCCAGCGGGCCAGATCTGGCGCCATGGGGCGGAGCCGAGTTATGCCACCGTGGGGTGGGAGGAGCCAGCTTGAAGACCTTCCGCAAGATTTAAAGCGGCAAGGATACCTGCCAATAAGTGTGGATGAACAACATATACCATTCCTAGAACTCCTGTTACAGGTGAGTAACCTGTATTTACTCTTTAGGAACTGGCACAGAACTAGTTTTAGTCATTTATTTGGAACAATTCTATTTGCCCCATCTGCTCCCCAGGGACTGGGAAACTAAATTTCCTTGCTCTTACCACTCTGCAAACAAGAGTCTTATTGCAGACCTCCAACTTTTGGCACATTCTGGGCTGCATGTTGTTTAAACAGTGCTGTTGATGCATGCCCCCGCTGTAACTTAGGAGGTTAGTCATCTTATCTGCCTTGAATATGTAAAACAGTGAAGGCTCTTGGCCATTCTGTTGTATTTATTCTACTTTTATTGTTCTACTTGTGGATGTTGCAGATGTTAAAAAGTTCAGTAAAGAATATGTTTATACAAAAAAAAGAAGAAGACAGCATGTGCCCAACCCTGGACCTCGGGTCACTGAACAATACATGCCGCACAAGAAATTCAAAGTAGTACCCTTGGCTTTACTACTATATCTAATAGCCCAGCACTGGCTGGCCTCCTGGATATCAGGCTGCATAACATCATATTTCTGTCAGTGCCTGTCATCAAAAGTACCCGAGGTTCTGTGCAGGGTTCAAACATTACCAGTTTAGATTCTTGACATTTGGGCTTGCACTGGAGCCATATGTCTTCGCCAAGTGATTTGTAGTGCTTGCAGCCATTCCAAGTATGAAACAGAAGTGACAGTGGCCTCATTGTGCCAATTTCTGATGTCTTCGAGAGTTCTGTTCAATCTCTAGAAATCTGTTTGGCTTCTTTTTGGCACAGGAAAAAATAAGAGGGTCAGGCTAGGGGTAGTGTATAGAGCACCATCCCAGACAGAGGAGAGGGACAGGGAGCTTGTGGGGGTAATACAGCAGAAGTGTAGAAGGGGCAGTAAAGTGGTGGTTGGAGACTTCAACCTACCAGGGGCAGATTGGGCACCATGACATCAGCTAGCAGCAGGGAGTAAGTAATCCCATAAGCGCTCCAGGATGTGGTTCTGACGCAGATGGTAAGAGAGCCAATAAGGGAGGGCAACATCCTAGACCTTGTCTTGTCAGATGGTGATCAGGTTAGGGAGGTGTGAGGGTGGAGGACCCCGTAGAGAGGAGTGACCATAGCTTAGTATGGTTCTACCTCAAGCTGGGTAGGGAGGAGGCATTTACCGCCACCAAGGTCATTGACTTTAACAGGGCCAACTTCAGTATGATGGCTACAATTCTGGGGAGGCATGTGACTACCATGAAACCAGACACGGACATCACCCAGAAGTGGGAAATAAAGCTGGGGCTGGTGGAGGCCACAAACTCATGCACTGTGTGGAGGGGAAAGAAGATTAGGTTCAATAAGCCGAACTGGTGGACCAAGGGTATACAGACAAAGGTGAGGGAAAAAAAAAAGGCAGCCTTCAAACAATACAAGAGGACCTGCAAAGAAGCAGTTGAGGAGGATTACATCAAGAGCTCCAGGGGGGTGACCAGGGCGGTATGGGTAGCCAAGGCTATGAAGGAGCTAAGGCTTGCTCAAGGGATCAGTAAGGGAGAAAAATAGATTTTCAAATGTATCCGGGAAAGAAGGAACTGTAGGGAGCGATTTCTAGAATTAAAACGGAGAGGGGATGGGTACAGGAGGGGCTAAACAGGCAGAGGTATTAAATGAATACTTCTCAGTTTTACAAGGAGTGGGAGGAATCTAGTAAACAGGGGCAGGATAGGGTAGAGAGGGAGGGAGGAAGGGCTAGAATGGTGGATGAGGGGATCCCAGTGCAGAGGGTGCTAGAGGGCCTATGGTCTCCGCAGACAGATAAAGCACCAGGACTGGATGGGATACACCCCAGGGTCCTGAAGGAGCTTGCAGAGGACCTGGTGACACCTCTGACAGATGTATTCAACACATCCTTTCTATCGGGATGTGTGTCCCTGGATTGGAGTGTGGCGCATGTGGTGCCTATCCACAAAAGTGACTCCTGGGATCAACCAGGGAATTGCAGGCTGGTCAGCCTCACAGTGATTGTGGGGAAGCTAATGAAGACTATCCTGAAGGAAAGGATAGTGCCATTCCTGAAGGAGAATGGTCTCCATGATGATTGACAGCATGGGTTCACACAGGGAAGGTCTTGTCAGACCAGCCTTGTGGACTTTTACAACTGGGTGACTAGGGCCTTGGATGAAGACAAGGTAGTTGATGTCCTGTATTTGAACTTCAGTAAGGCCTTCAACTCGGTGCCACACTGGAGGTTGGTAGGCATACTGAAGGTTCTGGGGGTGGGGAATAGTGTAATCAAATAGAGTGGGACCTGGCTGGAAAACAAACAGCAGAGGGTGACAGTAAGGGGGGAACTATCATCACCACGGGTGGTCGTCAGTGGTGCCCCACAGGGCTCAGTGGGGATAGGGTGGTCAAATAGATTGGGAACTGGCTGGAAAACAGACGGCAGAGGGTGGTAGGAAGGGGGGAAACTATCATCACCAAGGTTGGTCATCAGTGGGGTTCCACAGGACTCAGTGTTGGGACCAGTGTTATTCACCAGCTATATAGCAGATATTGCAGACGGGAACCAGAGTCAGATAAGTTTGTTTGCTGATGACACCAAAATGGGAGCAGTGGTGGATGGGGTGGGGTTAGGGGTACTGCAGAAAGACCAAGAAACATTGGAGAGATGGTCATACACCTGGCAGTTGGGATTCAGTGCAAAGAAGTGCAGAATTGTGCACCTCGGTAACAAGAATCTTGGATACAGCTACCAGCTGATGGGTGTACAGTTGTTGGTCTCCTTTGAGGAAAAAGATCTTGGGGTGCTGGTCACTGGTCATATGAATCATTCTGCACAGTGTAGGAAGGCAGCGGCAAAGGCTAACAAGATGCTGGGTGTATAGCGAGGGGAATCGCATCAAGGAGTGAAGAGATGGTTCTGTCACTGTACAGGGCTCTGGTGAGGCCTCATCCAGAGTACTGTGTGCAGTACTGGTGCCACCTTCTTAAAAAGGGACATCAGACTGTTGGAGGGGGTACAGAGAAGGGTGACCAGGATGACAAGTGGGATGAGAAATAAACCCTATGATGCTAGGTTGTGGAAGCTCAATATGTACTCCTTAGAGGACAGACGAGATAGGGGTGATATGATTGAGATCTTCAAATACTTGAAGAGCATAAACAGGGTTAGCCATGAGGGTCTGTTTAGGTATAGAAGGGAAGGGACTACACGAGGGCATAGTCTGAAATTGGGGTGGGGGAGGTTCAGAAGAGAAATGAGGCGCTTCTCACAGAGAGGGTGGTGATGGCTTGGAATGCATTGCCTAAAGAACTGATTTTGCGTACATCAGTAGGGGGATTTAAGAGGGGGTGGGACAGTGTCAAGGGCAAAATCAGAGCTGGGGGAGGATGGCGATAACTCTCATGGTACAAGCAAGGAGGAAAGGAAAGAAGGGGATGGGGGGGCAGCATCAGTACTCAACACTGAGAACCGCACACTCTAGCAGACTTGATAGATCATAAGGCCTTTATCTGCTGGCATCATCGTATGTTTGTATGTTCTTCCTAGGGATTTCAGTTCATAGGTGCGATCCTGAACTCCACTTAAGTAAAGTCCTGCCTACTGGAGGACAGAGTGGAATTGATCATTTGCCTGGCCTACTATGTCGAGGACAAAATTAGGTGGCCGCGCACTCCATACAGGTGATGTTGGGCATGATTACAGCCACAGTTTTTACCATACCCCTCGCAAGGGTGCACATAAGAAAATCCCAGGGTGATCACAAGCATTTCAACCCATGGATCATCTGATTTAGGTGACAGAGCCTCTGACTTGCTCCCTCCTGTGGTGGTCCTCAAAGGAAAACCTCCTTCAGGGGTTCCCCATCTCATCTCTGGAGGTGTAGGTGACAGTAACAGCCGACACCTGCTTAGTGGGATTGGTTGCACACTGTCAGGGTCTCTAAACTCAAGGGATTTGGTCATAGTCAGAATGGTGTAGTCACATACATTAGTAGCAGTTGATTTGGCAAATTATTTTCCAAAATCCCACAGGATCTATAAGGAGATTTTTGTGAGATTTTCTGCTGTGGGAGCAGTCCCAAATATTTTTTTCTCTAGGTATCCACAGAATCTTGGGAAATTCCTTGCTGAATTGACTGCTACCACTGTAAACGTGTTAGAGAGCTGTCCTGTATAGGCTGCAAGCTCTGTCAGGCCTGGTGTGTAACAAGTGAGTACATCTCCAGATGGTCAAAAAGTGTGTCATGTTCTAACGCAACAAGCAGTACTACAGAGTCCTATCCTCTATGCGAAGATACTAAGAGTGCTGTCTAGGCACAAGGTTCTTCTCCAGGCCGCCCATCATCCTGGTATAGAAATGCCCTTGCAGACAATCTCTGAAGAGTGGAAGACCCTTCTGAGTGGTATCTCTTGGAGGACATAGTTCAGTGTCTGTTTTAGGATTAGGGTAGGGTGGAAGAATACCTTTTTGCATCCCATTACAATGCAAAACTTCTACTCTTTTGCTTCAGAAATCTGGAGTATAACTCTTTCAGGATGCATTTAGGCTGCAGAGGACATGCTGCTTTCTTTATGCCTTCCTGCCACTGCCGCTCATGCAGGGAATACTCCTCAAGATAGAGTTGCATGGGGCTCAAATGATTCTGATAGCCTCTTGTTGGCCTTGATAGATCTGGTACTCTCTGTAGCACCAAATGGCAATACAACAACCATGAACCAGACTCTTGAGGATGCATCTTCTGATCCAGTTTCAAGGTTAGCTTGTTGCAGTGTGTCTCAGAACTCTTTCTGGCAGCCTGGACCATCCACCAGGAAAGCCATTGGGGTATAAGTGTTTCTGTATTTCATGTTTGAGAGTCCAGGGACTCTTTTTATTGCTCTCTGGAGCAAGTTCTGGACTATCTGCAGGTCCTTTTTGTTTCTGGCCTTCAGTACTCTTCCATAAAAGTCCACTTTGTTTGCCACCTCAGTATATCATAAGTTGGCCAAACACCCCCTCTTTTGGAGGTTCTTATGAAGAATCTTGCATTTGAGACACCCATTAAGAAACCGTTTCCAGCTGAGATCTCACTCTGGTGTTGGATATGCTCACACAGAAGTCCTTTGAACCAGCTTGTGTCATAAAGTATCTAACCTTGAAAACTGGGTTCCTAATGGCCATTGCTTCTGCACACAGAGTATCTATGTTACAGGCTATAGTGATGGATACTCCATACACAGTTTTCCATAAGGACAAGGTGGTGCTCCAAAAACATCCAAAATTTCTGCCTAAGGTGGTGTTGGAGTTCCATCTCTTCCAGTCTTTGGTGCTTCCTACTTTATATCTCAAGCAGAAAACTCTGAGTGAAATGTTGGTACATTCTTACTGTGTTGGAATAATTCTTTTCTTCTACGTCAATAGAAACAAATATTACAGGTAAGCTTCTCAGCTGTTTGTCTCTTTCCTTCCTAGTTGGAAGAGAATTCCCATCTCAAAACTATGCTTGTCAGATTTGACTGTCAGTTGCATTCAGTACTGCTACGTGTTACCAAGGCAGTGATTGCTGGTCTCTGTCAGAGCTCTTTCCATTTGACAATGGCTGCCTCAGTGGCTTCACTCAGTTTAATCCCTATTTCAGAAATATGTTGGGCTGTTCCTAGAGTAGTGTACATACCTTCACAAAACACTGTCTCTGAATGTCCCTGAACGTCCACTCCAGAAGACACATAGGATAGTGTATGGTAGCCCATACACAACAATGCTATTCTTACACTGAGTGGTTACTATGACATCAAGGACCTCGAGAGCTAAGCGATATCATTAGTAACCACGAGGTGTGAGAAGAAATGATGCTGTATATTGGGCTACCATACACTATTCTGAATAGTGTATGGTCCCAATGACACACAATCGCTACTTTTCTTCTTTTTTTTTTTCAAGCATCTGCCCCTGCTCTCCGCGATCTGGGCACTTTTTTGGTCTGCCTGCCTGCCACCCTCGCCATGTGGCACTTCAACCACCACTAGCCCTATCAACAGCGCCTGATGGGGTCGCTTACATTGTGGTGTTCATACTAACGCAGATTGGGGGGTGGCCAGTGGACAGCAGGTAGGCAGGGATCTGATAGAATGGAGTCACAGCCTACCTCCCAGGCTAGCAGGGAAGGTCTCAGGCGGCGAAGGGAGGGAGTAGGGGAGGATGGGAGGGTGATGAAGGAAGGGGGCAGGATGGAGGGTGAATGTAGAAAGCTTAGGCAACAAATCAGCTGAGCTACAGGCACTCGTGGCAGTGTGGAGGATGGCTATTGCAGCTGTCACGGAAACATGGGCAACCGAGCACCGGGACTAGAATCTGGCGATCCCAGGGTACAAATTATTTTATTTAGTTTTTGTTTTCCGGGTAGGTGCACTAGCCAACAAAGTGATTATTTTCAGGCACGACCCGGGAGAGTACACAACATCATGAAAATAAGTAACAGAACATTTCAAACATAGAAAAACAAACCTTACGTTGGAGGAAACAAGTCAAGATAGAAAAACATAATCCAAGCAAGGAGAGCTAGAAAAAAACAAGGGCAAACATTACAGTTACAGGGTATTAACAACTTAACAATGGTACATAATATGGAGTATTTAAAGACATAGCAGTAGACCAAATACAGCAAAAGAATAAAATGGTAGATCATATGATGTTACAAAGATAGTACACTAAAGGAAAGGTACAGGTGACAACTATACAATTGAATTAGAATATATTGGAAAGTAGGAGGAGCAGACTGGGCATATGTAGTGATGCGGTCCTTCAAAGTCCAAAATAAATAGGGTCATTGGACAAATGCCTGGGGCAGAGGAGCAGGGGACAAATGAGGTCAGGGGGCCTGACCAGATGGTTGTAGTAGATCAGAACAAGTGCAATGGTCAGTCTGCATAAGATAACACCAGAACACAGTCTTGAAGTGTAAGTGGGATCCAGTCTGTCGAAGTTCAGTGGGAAGCGTATTCCAGAACTGTGGAGCAACATGTCGGAAAGCACCAGCACCTTTTGAGGTGTGTGATCTAGGGAATTTTAGTAAGTATTTATCAACAGATCTCAGATCATGAGAGGAGATAATAGGAAGTAGCATCTCCGCCTAATGATGTTGGGGTTTCAACCTGATAACAGAGTCAACAAGAGAGCCAGTGTAGTAATGTCTAAATGCCATTGGAGAGAGCCAGCCCAGGTCTTTGTAAAGTTGACAGCGATGCTTTAGACGAGGGGAAGAGGACACGCAGCAGCAGATATTATTGTAAGTAACATCCCACTTCTGGAGGGAGGCTTTCTGGGCAGCACCAAGGATGGAGGCACAATAGTTAAGGGTAGGCAGCAGAATTTCCTTTGCAATGGCCATTTTAGCTAATGGTGTCAGCATGTAGCTAGACTTGTATGCAGCACCCAGTTTATTGTTTACTGCTTTGCAGGTAGTTTGAATATATAGGCTTAAATCTAGGGATTGATCCAGCAAAACCCAAAGATAATTAAAAGATGACAGATTCCAGTTTAGATCCACCCTTGTCAAGGACCATGAGTGTTGAAGAACCAGTTCTAAGTTTGGGGACAGAGCCAAAAAGCATAGTCATTATTTTCTTAGCATTTAGAACCAGTTTATAATCATAGAGCCAGTTTTGAATGTTCTTAAAGTTGCAGGAGAGGGCAGAGTTAAGGTCATCAACTTTATTAGCATTGGTATAGATGACAAGATCATCTGCATACAAGAGATTTGGGCAGTTTCTAAGGGCACTGGGAACGTTATTTATAAAGAGTGAGGAGAAAAGTGGCCCCAAGATGGATCCTTGAAGTACACCATTGTTTATCTCTGCAGGGTCCGATATAGCCAAGTCAAATTTCACCATTTGAGATCTGTTTGATAGGTAGCAGTTAAACCATTTAACAACCGGAGGAGAGAAGCCAAGTTTTGTCAGGCTGTATAAGAGTAAAGGATGACCTACCAGGTAAGAGGCCTTGATAAGGTCGATGAAAACAGCTCCAGTAAGGCGCCCTCCATCCAAGTTGTGGAGAATGTCCGAGGTGAGTTTTAACAGGGCAGTAGATGTGCTGTTCTTTCTGAAACTATGCTGGGCATCTGAAAGTAAGTTAAACTTAGAGAGAAAGTCACGTGTTTGGGAGACAACAGCCTTTTCAAGTAGTTTCAACAAGGCCGAGACAATAGCAATAGGTCTGTATTTACAGATGTCCTTTTTGTCACCTTCTTTGTAAACCGGAGTTTTTTTTTTTTTCCCCGAATTCTGTTTTTTCCTCCAGCTAGTGGAACTCTCTTAGGCATCCTGTAGTACCCCCTGACTCTACCTCCGTGCCTGAGAGGCCTACTGAAACTTAGCACCAGCCCAGCTCTCCCCAGTGTAGGGCTGCCCCTATCCACCCACTCTATCTGCAAATCGGGCAGGCTGGCTCCCGCCCAGGTAGGGAGTGCCCCGGCGGTGGGAGTGTCCTGGTGGATACAGGTGCCGCCGCCATCCACTTGGCTGGGTATTTTTATTTTTTTGCTTTGCCCCACCCTCCCTCGTTACTCCCTCCCTCTCCCTGATGGAGTCCGTGTGCAATAACACCAGGGAACGTCTTGCCATAACTCTGTAACCCTCTATTTCTGGCCCTAAGCATTGCAGTACCTCCGGTCTCCACCAGAGGTCACTGCGGTGCCAGTCGGAGAATCCCTGGCCCCCCATGGAAGGAGAGCTGTCCTCCGGATGCTCAATCCTTCCATCCCCTGGCGACCTAGGCTCTCTCGCTCCCTCAACCCGGGTCGCTGGCGTGCGCGAGGTGTGTGTCCAGCGCCTCAACCCTCCGCGCCACTGGGCCAACTGTAAACCGGAGTTATGCAGGCAGTTTTCCAGGGGTCCGGGACAGTGCTGCAAAAGAGGGACAAGGTAAATATTTTTGTCAGAGGAGAGGCAATATAGGAGGCCGCAAGCTTAAGAAGGAAAGGTTCCAGGTGGTTGACCCAATACTGGTATTCTCAGACATTGAGTGAAGAAGCTTGAGGACTTCAGGTGCCGTTATGGCTTTGAAATAGAAAGGTGAACTATGTCCAGATTGTGGAGAAGAAGATGTGGAGGTGTCAAGTATTTTGCTCAATTTCCCAGGGAGTAGGTGATTTGCCAGAGGTGTGAAGGAGGAGGTATATAGGGACAGGTCCGAGAACATTCTGTTGAATGCATTTGCAATGGTGTTAGGGTCATTACAATTTGCCCCATTTAGTATCATGTCTGTTGGAGTGTTTGGCTTGGCGATCCCAAGGAAAGACTTTATATGTGCCCAGAATTTCCTGGAGTCACATGCAGAGCTGGTAAGTAGATCCTTACAGTACTTGCTTTTAGCTATTCTTATTTTCTTTTTACAGGTATTTCTGTGGGACCTATAGGTGTTATAGTCAGACAGTTGCCCAGTTTGTTTGAAATGTCTCCAGAGTTTATCCCTCTTGAGTAGCTCAGCCAGCAGGTCCTTATGTAGCCAACTAGTTTGTCTACCTCTGACTCTCTTGCTGACCTTAGGAGCATGTCTAGTCTGAATATCATTGAGTTTGGTAAGAAAGATGCATAGTGCCTCTTCAGACGCAGTTTGAGGGATATATCCCAGACCAGTCAACAGCGGAAGTGTCATGAAGGAAGGCATTTACGATCCATCTTAGCAAAATTTGTAAAAGTAATGTAGCGTGGGGGTGGTGGGGGGAGGAGGAGCACCTGAGGCCCAAATACAGAAAATTGGAGCATGGTCTGTTATGGCATCAGAAAGGTTGCCAGATACAGGCAGATGTTCCCGTACGGTTAGTAAGTAGCCAGTCTATCAGAGTACCCGTTTTTCGGATTTGGAGTCCTTGTCAGTTCAGTTATTATCTGATGTAGGTTATAGCTGCTGGTTAATACTGTATTAACGAACGAGTGGGTCCCAGCCAGTTAAGATTTATGTCTCCAAGGATTATGACCTAATTTTGGTTTGCATTAACCAGAGTTCTGTCAAGTAGTTCTTGAAAACCAGCGCCCTCCCCCGGGGGGGGGGGGGTTATAGCCACAGATGACATGGAGTTTCTTTGATCCAAGTGTGACTGTGACATGTATAAGTTCACACAGTGTGGCGAGGCCTGGTCATGGATGGCAGTGATGTTGAGATGTTCTTATGATAGATAGCAACACCCTTCCACCTTTGCAGTTGGCCTATCCTTCGGATGAGGGAGTAGTTAGCTATAGAACATACAGAGTCAGGTATTTTAGGTTTCAGCCACGTCTCTGTGATGCAAAGAATGTCAGTGTTGAAGTCTTTTATCCATGCCTCTAGCTCATCCTTGTGACATGTAAGACTTCTAATATTCATGTGCACAATGAGAATACCTTTCTTGGTAGGCCTTTTTAAGTTACCAGCTGAGAAGTGGACAGGTGGGCCAAGATTTGATTCAATGTCACCTGAACGCAGGATTTTTAGTAAAGTTAAGAAGCAGAGCCTGACAGCAAGATAAGCAGGAGTATTCACTGCCCACCCCTCCTACTTTCCAGAGCCAGAAGTACGTAAAAGGAACAGCCCTTTGGGAAAGGGAGAGATAGCCATAGGAATACTGGCCACCGACTATAGACAAGTAGGTTTGAGAAGCAAAAATTATGGGTGACAGCTACCCCTCCCTGGTGGTCACAGGGGACAGAGAGAGAGGATACATTTAAACAGAGGAGCACTAGTGGGATAAGGATTGCACCCCCCACTAGTCGGTAGCTAATGATAGCTTAAAGTTCAAGGTGAAACAGTGAGTTAGCCTGTAGACGAGAAACCCACAGGTTAGCACGGCCAATTTGGCAGTGACAGAATCCTGTTCACAGTGCCGATTGAAATACAGGTAAGAACTTCTTTAGAGAACGTAGCAAAAAATTAGCTCAAGATCAGGAAGCATAGGTCTTAACCATCGTCAAAACTGAGCAGGATTTAGAGCATAGCTTGGATGGTATTACCACAGAGAGTGATAGAGCCTGAATGAGAAGCTTTGACATGCAAGAAGTTAGGCAGGAATGTAGGATCAGTTCAGCTGAGACAAGTTTACATAAGCCCCCTAGCGGCACAGTTTTATAATAAACCAATGGAAACCAGGCACTTACTCACATGACGCGAAAAACATATATAAAGCCCACCCAGGGTGAGAGCAGCAGTTACCGGGCGGGTAATGGGTTATGCCCCACCACCAAAGGACCATAAGGAGGGTGGGTGGGGTGGGGTGGCAGTCTGTGAGGGACGGATCAAATGCATAAGGGACGAGGGGGAGGAAAGGAGAACAGAGGCGATCTGTCTGTAGCTCCTAGACTCAAGGGGTAGGAAACTGAGTTTTGGGGTTGTATATAGGCTGCCGTCCCAGTTTGAGGAGCTTGACAGGGAATAGCGGGACAAATCAGAAAGGTATGTAGAAAAGGGAAGGTGGTCATCATGGGGGATTTCAACTTGCCGGGAGTTGACTGGAGCATTCTGGTCACTTCCAGTGTTAGGGAGCAAGTGCTACTGGACGCAATCCAGGGGGGTCTTCTGGCGCAGTTGGTCAGTGTACCTACTAGGCTAAAGAACACTTTAGATCTGATATTGTCAAATGGGGAGGCAGTAAGGGAAATAAGGGTGGAGGACACACTAGCAGACAGCGATCACCAAACAGTGTGATTTAATATCACGATGTGCAGGGAGCCAGAGAAATCAGTAACCCGGGTGGTAAATTTAGGAGGATGCGGGAAGTACTGAAAGGGAAACTGGAGGGCATAAGGCAGGAGATGGACACGGAGCAGAAATGGGTTATTATTAAATGGGGGAATACTGAGGCAACGGAAGCCTGCACCAAGACACAGAGTAAGAGGAGCAGAGCAAGGAAACCAAGCTGGTTGAACAGCAAGGTAGTGGAGGTGGTGAGGGCAAAACGAGAGACGCACCAGAGATACAGGAGGACGGGGAAGGAAGAGGACAGGGAGGAGTATGCAAAATGGTCCAGGGAGGTGACCAGAAAAGTGAGAGAAGCCAAGGCCCAGAGGGAGCTGAGATTAGTGAAGGGCATTAACGAGTGGGAGGAAGAATTTTCCAGATACATCAGGGAGAAAAAAGTGGCTGGGAGGGTGGGGACTGGGCAGAGGAGGCGACAGATGGAAGAATTGAGGAAAGTAGAGTCCTCGAGGGACTGAGGGTAGACAAGGCTCCAGGGTCGGATGGTATCCACCCCAGGGTGCTGAGGAGATGGCGAAGGTGTTGGCGGTGCTGCTGGCAGATCTGTACAGCACCTCTCTGGAGTCTGGATGTGTGCCACTGGACTGGAGGATGGCACATGTAGTGCAGTTACACAAGAGTGGGCCAAGGGACGAACTGGGTAATTATCGTCCAGTAAGTCTCACCTCCATAGTGTGCAAACTCATGGAAACGATACTAAAGGAAAGACTGGTGTACTTGGAGGACAGTGGCCTCCAGGATGTGAGGCAGCATGGGTTCGTTTCAGGGAAGTCTTGTTAAACCAACCTGATACAATATTATGACTGGGTGAAAGGTGAGCTGGATAAGGGTCATGCAGTGGATGTTCTTTACTTGGACTTCAGCAAGGCCTTCGATTTGGTGCCTCATGGGCGACTTGGGGAAAAGCTAATTGGTGTAGGGGTAGGGGCAAAAATGACAAACTGGATTACAAGCTGGCTGAGTGGGAGGCTGCAATGGGTGGTGGTGGTGGGAGGGGAGCTCTCAACTCTGAAGCCAGTGATGAGTGGGGTGCCACAGGGCTCTGAGCTGGGACCAGTATTATTTGGGCCCTTCATATCAGACATTGGGCATGGGGTGGTGAGCAAGGTAAGTCTGTTCGCAGATGACACCAAAATGGGAGCAGTGGTGGATAGAGGGGAGGAATGAAAGCAGCTACAGGGGGACCTAAGCAAGCTAGAGGAGTGGTCAGAGAGGTGGCAGCTGGGGTTCAATGCAAAGAAGTGTAAGGTTATGCACTTCAGGGCTAAGAACCCAAGAGACACTGGCTTGGGGGGGTAAGCCAGATCACTGAGAAGGAGAAGGACCTAGAGGTAATGGTAACAGGGACTATGAACAACACTGCCCAGTGCAGGAGAGCAGCTGCACGAACAAAAATGCTGGGGTGCATAGCAAGGGTTTTTCATCCAGGCTAAGAGAGGTGATCTTGACCTCTACAGGTTGCTGGTAAGGCTGTATTGTGTGCAGTTTTGGAGGTCATACCTGAAGCATGATATGAGGCTACTGGAGGGTGGAATGGAGGGAGACTATGAGAGCAGGCTGGGAGACCTGAATATGTACACCCTGGAGAATAGAAGGGACAGGGGGGACATGATAAAGTCATTCAAGTATCTGAGTGGAATCAATAAGGATGGGGCAGATGGGGTCTTTAAGCTAAGGAGGGGGAGGGACACCAGCGGGCACGGGATAATAGTGGGGAAGATTTAGGAGGGAAATGAGGAGATACTATTTCATGGAGAGGGTGGTAGCAACATGGAATGCACTACCAGAATGGGTGGTATCATGTAAATCTGTGAACAGCTTTAAAAGGGCATGGGGCAGGGAACAGGGGAGAGTGAGGGTTGGGGAGGTAAGGGGGTTGGGCAGCTGCAAGCTAGGGGTGCTAGCTGCACACTCAAGCAGACTTAGATAGACTGGGTGGTCTGTTTCTTCTGGCACATTCGTATGTTCATACGTATTTAAGTCAATTATGTACCAAAAATAGAGGACGATTTAAAACAAAAATAAATAAATTGTGAGGCCCAGAGCTGCAGTAGACACTGTCAGAACTCAGTTTGGGACCTAGTAATGTGAGGAAGCCCACATTTTTGTTTAGCCCATGTTAATCTGTTCCAAAAACTTATGAGTTTTGCTTCCCAGAGAAGTCTTGTGTAAAATCCTTTGATGTTTCCTCTTAAAACTGCCACTTTAAAGGAGAACTGCGCTGAGTCTGTCAGTCATTTTACCCAGTAGAAGCAGTTTTTAAATATGGTTCAAATTCTGTTATTACTCTGTCTATACCAGGCTTTTCAGTTATCCTAGAGGTGCTTCTGATTTACATGCTGCTGGTAAGAACCATTTTAGAACTGTATGATGTGGTTTATGTCCCTGTTCTGCTCTTCTGTTGTTGGAACAATGCATCCATGTTCTACTACAGAACTCTGTGGTTGTTAGGGACATAATGTACATCATACAGTTCTAAAATGGTACCTGACACCTGAGACAGAGTGTAAAGCAGAAGAACTCACTGAGGTTCCTAAAAGGCCTGTATAGATAAAACAATGACACAGTTTGAACTAATACATAATAAGCATTTGTCAATGCCAAATGTTTGCTTGCTGGTATTAGCATTGGAAGTGCAGGAGTTAGACAGATGCAGAATAGGAATGGCAGTGAAGTATTGAACTTCACGCCAACCCCACCTCCACGCTGCAGAGATGGACAGGCACTGGGGTATGCGTTTGTGTTGTTGCCCATAACGCTCACACCATTTCACCTCACCCTATCCTGCAGACACCGACAAGTGTTGAGGTGTGTCTTGGGGTGTTTGGCTTTATAGTCACCCCATTTCAAAAGGACATGTGCTGAAATGGGTGCAGTATAGGAGAATGGGGTGAACTCTGGAGGAGAAGAGTGCAAGGCACACCTCGATGCCTGTCACTGGCTACAGGGTGGGGGTGGAATGGCATGAGCATTACATCCGGCAATCCAAAGGCACACCCCTGACACCCGTCAGTCTGTACAGGGTGGGACATTATGGTTAGAAACCCTTAATGCCCTGGACGTTTGTTGGTATTTGCACTACAGATTTTCAGCATGGGCTTTTTTTGACGCCCACCTGACGAAAGCATTTAGGACCTCTGCTCATGATCAGTGGCACTGTGATTCTGTTAATCTGTCCCGAATGTTGATTTCCCACAGCGACCGTGCCATTCTGTGCCAGTCGTGCAAAACTACAGTTCGGGCAGGATGTGAAAAATGACAGTGGCACCATTTATAAGGAGGTGTGAAGAGATGGCAATGTTGGAAATCTGGAGTGAAAATATTAAAAATTCTCAAAGTTACGAGCGTGCATGAAAACTGCGCAATTCATAAGTCATTTTTTTTTTATTCTTTAACCAAATTTTCAAATTTTCAACATAGGCATTTTGGGACCTCTACTTATGAACAGTGTCACTATGATTTTCTTAATCTGTCCTGAACATTGATTTCCCACAGCGACGTGCTAATGTGCGCGGATGTGCAAAACCACATTTCGGGCAGGATGTGAAAAATGACAGCTGTACCAGGGTTTTATTTAACTCTAAAATTGATTAGCGTTTTGCTCATAAAAGTTCTAAAACATTGTGAAAATGCATAGCACTTGCCTCACTATGTTTAACAAACATACCACTTCTAGAAAAGCTATATAAATGTTTTCTGTACAGTTAGTATTGTCCCAAGAAAAACTGCTAATCAATTATTTAAAACCCTGTGTACTGTTCATAAGGAGGTGTGCAAAAATGGCAGTGTTGAACATCTGGAGTGAAAATATTAAAAATTCTCGAAGTTATAAGTGTGCATGGAAACTGCACAATGCATGCTTGTAACAGTTATTTTGTGGAATTTTGTCACCACATTTTCAACATAGGCATTTTGGGACATCCGCTCATGAACAGTATCACTATGATTTTCTTAATCTGTCCCGAACATTGATTTCCCACAGCAACCACGCCATTATGCGGTGGATGTGCGAAAACACATTTCTGGCAGGATGTGAACAATGACTGCTATACTGTTCATAAGGAGGTATGTAAAAATAGCAATGTGAAAAATCTGGAGTAAAAATCTCAAACATTCTCAAAGTTCTGGCGTGCGTGTAAACTGCACAATACATGCTTGTAACACAGTCATTTTGGAATTATTTCACCAAATTTGAAACATACACTTTTGGAGCCCACATCATTAACAGTGGCACTGTTGTTTCGTTAATCAGTCCCGAAAGGTGATTCTGTGCAGTGATGGCAAAATCACCTTTCGGGACCCTGCTGCCATGACAGTGACTGAACTCATAAGGAGGGTCCCAAGAACCCCATGTTGAAAATTTGGTACCAAAAGTCAAAAAAATGGCCAAGATATCCACATAAGTTGAAAAAACACCATTTATGCCAGTATACAGCTTACCGGCATTTCTTCAGTTCGCGGTCGGCTTTGAAAAGTGCAGATGTGTTCACGGTCCACCAAAGATAGTCGCGCCTGACTCCGGAGGTAAGTATTGGGTGTGGGTGGGGATGTGGGGAGGTGAGGTGTGCAGAGGGTGGGTGCAGGTTGGGGGAGGGACCCAACGGCTAGAGACCATTTTCTTTCTTTCGGGGGAGGGGGCAAAAAAAAGACGCTGGAAGTTTTTTTTTTTTTGCAGGTTTGTTTTTGCACACTGGGGTGGGCTCCAGTGTACCACCTGCATTTTTGGGAGAGGGACTTAAGCCGACGGGATTTGGCCCACTGTCAGCAAAAAGCCTGTTTGGGGAGGAGCATGATGCCGAGGGATTGGGCACCCACTTGGCACTCAACAAATGGGGGGACATTATGGCAATGGGGATCAGGCTCCCCGTTGTAGAATTAACTGAGGTGGGACATGCTGACAGGGGGGTTGGGCACCCTCTCAGCTTTTATGGGGACTGTGAGCGGATGACGACAGCTGCCGCCATGTTGTTTTGAAATGTTATACCAGGCAAGGTACGCCCTGCAATGATGTGTCACTCCCTCATTGCAGCGGCTAATTAGTTTCAAGTTGGTGGCACGCTGGCTGAACTAGTGTCAGCAGCAGCGTGCCACCGCATTGGAAAACAAGGGCCAAGCCCAAGAATGCAGTGGTGGCACTGGCCGCCACAGTGCCGCACCTCCAAAACCCGCTTCTCTCCTAAGCTTCCACATAATGTTTCTTGCGCATGCGTGCAAGCAAACATAAAAACAACTTCTATTGGGAAAAATAACACAGGTTCAATGCAGTTCTCCTTTATGACCATTCAAAGAATAGTTATTTTGGGAGAAGTGCTCAGCCACTGGTGTCTGGTTGTTTGAGTGTTTGATAGTGGATCTGTGTCCATTCATGCGTTTATGGAGTGTTTGACCTGTTTCTCCCACATACCATCTGTGTGGGACACTTTTGGCATCTTATTAGATAAGTCAAATTGTTGGTGTTGCATTAGAAAGATTTTTTTAGTTTGTATTCCTGGGGCCAGATATTCAAAGGTTAGCCATCGCACTTAATAGGGTCATACAAGTCCTACATTAGCCATTCTAGATATTCAGCAGGAGGCAGTTAGCCACTGAAAACAGGCTGAGCAACAGCGCCAATGCAAATGAATACATGCTCAACAGGAGGGAGGAACCATGCATAAACTGCACAGCCCGATATTCAGCCGGGCTGTGCAGAGTTATGCAGGCACAACCCCAACCTGAGCCTGCAGGACCTTGAGCCCCAAAAAGGCTTAAGTCGAGGGCCACCCACAGGTGAGCTGCTGCATTGCAGGGCACAACAAGGAAGCTGCCACCTGTGGCTGGGCCCCAACTCAGTACCTGTTCCCCAGCCCGATCGCGGGCATAGTGTACTCCCCCACCAACCCGATAAGGGCATCAATGTGGCTCCCCCCTCCCGTTCACATCCCTGGTGGTCCAGTGGACGAAATGCCCGATCGCGGGCAGAAAGTAAAGTGAACCCCCTCCGAACATGTCCCTAGTGCCCGATCGCGGGCAGAAAGTAAAGTGAACCCCGAACATGTCTCTAGTGCCCGATCGCGGGCAGTAAGTAAAGTGAACCCCAGAACATGTCCCTAGTGCCCGATCGCGGGCAGTAAGTAAAATGCCCCGAACATGTCCCTAGTGCCCGATCGCGGGCAGAAAGTAAGTGAACCCCAGACATGTCCCTAGTGCTTTCGTCGCGGGCAGTAGTAAAAGTGCCCCCACCCGAACATCTCCCTGGTGGTCCAGTGGACTGTAATGCTCGTCTTGCGGGCAGGTGTAAATTGACCCCAAACATCTCCCTGGTGGCTAGTATGTGGCCCCACCCACCACCCACGAAGCACCACCACCCCGCTCCCCTCCGGCGGCGGCAGGCAGCATCCCACCCGCCTGCTGCCCGCCGCCCGCCGACTGGCTGCCAGTGAGACTCTGCGCCCGTGGTACAGAGCAAGAGCCAATGGCGTGCCCTCCACCGTCTGACAGTCCAGAAGAGCCAATGGGCGTGCAGCCCCACCGGGCAGTCAGTCGGCGGGCGGTGGGGCGGCGAGCGGGTGGGATGCTGCGGCTGCGGTGGGGGCAGGGTGGTGAGGCTTCGTGAGGTGGGTGGGGTGGGACACTAGCCACCAGGGAGATGTTTGGAGAGTCAGTACATTCTGCCCAGCGTCAGCTGTCTGATCACTGGACCACCAGAGAAGACCAGTGAGGCACTCTACTGACAGGCCATCAAAGGTTCCATGTTCTGAGAAGTCAATTACATTCTACCCTTGATCAGTATATTCAATCACTGGACCACGGGGAGATGTAGAGGAAGGTGGAAGCCACATTGCTGCCTGATCGGGCACTGCATCGTCGGTCCCGGCGGCGCACCTGCCTGGCAGGGTGCCCAGGCGCCAGAGTCCTCGAGGATCGGCGCTGTCTACTAATGGCATGCAAATGGGGCCATAATCAGATGCAAATGGCCCCCTGCTTCTGCATGAATTATGGCCCCATTTGCATGTCACCTTTTGAATATCATTATTTTAGCATGGTGCAATGGTATAGCCACCGCAAGTTGAATGCTCCACTCTGACAACTTCGCGGTGGCAAGTTCCACCTAACGTCATGCACAGTGGCTGTGGCTGGGGTGATATTTCAGCGAGTTGCTCAATAGCGCAACTCCTTTGAATATTGCCTCACACCCCTGCACAACTATTATTTTGGCGTAGCGCATGACTTGGCGCTTCAGAATGGCGAGTTTGAATATCCAGCCCCTGGTTTGTAAATGTAGAGTAGACAGAGTCACATGTGTCAATCATGCTGAATGTTTTACATCTGGACTTGTTGCACGGTCTTGTTCCTCGTGTGTCCGTTTGAACTGTGGGGGTGTAATTCCTGAACAGTATTCTTCCCTGGTTCGGTGATTGTATGATAGTATAGGTGGTTCATTGAATATAGTGGACAGTCTGTCATCGCTGTGTAGGACTGGTTGCGATTCTCTGATGATCTTCTGTAGTGGCCTGACTGATGGGTTGTATATCACAACCAGCAGTGTGCAGTTTGATGTTTTTTTCTTTTTATGTGCCAGTAGCTGTTCTCATGGTGTGTCTAGCTTGTGCAGTCTGTTTGTCAATTACAAAGAGGGTAGTTTTTGCTGGTGAAGGCTCCTCGTAGTATTCCCAAATTGTTGTCCCTGTCTAACTGCGTCTGTGCATACGTTGGTATCATAGGGCTTGGCTTTAAGCAGTTTTTTTCTGTTTATGGTTTGCATGAACTAAAATGCTGTAGGTAGTTGAAATGATCTGTTGGTTTTCTGTATGTTGATGTTTTATTTTGCCCTAGTTAAGTTCAGCTGTGGTGTCCAGGAAGTTGATTTTGTGTGCTGGGAGTACTCCATTTTCAAATCGTTAAGGCATGACAGTTATTGAAGGCTCTGTGGAACTCACGTAGTTTGTCCTCACTCTGTCCATATAATAACAAGCATTTGTCAATGCAGAATGTTGGCTTGCTGGCACTGGCACTGGCAGTGGTAGTGCGGGAGTTAGAGATGCACAATAGGACTGGCAGTGAAGGCGTGAACTGCGCCGACCCCAGCCCTACCATGTAGAGTGACAGGCACTGGGGTGTGCCTTTGGGTGGATGCCAAATGCTCATGCCATTTCACCTCACCTACCTGCAGAGACCGACAAGTACCAGCAATATGCCTTGGGGTCTTCGTTTACGCTCACCCCATTCCATAAGAGAATATACTGACATGGACGCTGTAGAGAATGGGGTAACATTGGATCTGAAGAGTCTAAGGCACATCTTGACACCTGTCACTGGCTGCAGGGTGGGTGAAATGGTATGAGCATTGTGGCCGACAATGCCAACTCACACCCTGCCTGTCAGTCTGTACAGGCTGGAGCATTGCAGTTGAAAACCCTAATGCTGAGGGCATTTGTTGGTTTTTCACTCCAGATTTTAAACATAGACCATTTGCGACCCCGCCTCATGAACAGTGGCACTATGAGTTTGTTTGCCGTAAGGTGATTTTGTACAGTGACTGTGCATTTTGGCAGCAGAGGTGCGAAAACACCATTCGGGCAGGATGTGAAAAATGACAGCTACACTGTTCATGAGGAGGTGTAAAAAAAATAGCACTGTTGAAAATCTGGAGTGAAATATGAAAAATTGGTGACATCACGAGCAAGCATAGAAACTGCGCAATGCACGGCCATAACACAATTATTTGGGGACTTTGTTTAACCAAATTTTCAACATAGGCATTTTGGGAACTCCAGTCATGAACAGTGTCACTGTGATTTTGTTAATGTGGCCTGAACATTGATTTTCCACAGCAACTGCGCCATTGTGTGACACGTACAAAAAGACATTTCAGGCAGGATGTGAAAATGACAGCTGTACTGTTCATAACGAACAGTACAAAAATGACAGTGGTGAAAATCTGGGTGAAATATGAGAAAATTGGTGGCGTCCGCGGCGTGCATAGAAGCTGCATGATGCCGCCCATAACTCAATTATTTTGGGTGTTTGTTTTACCAGATTTTCAACATAGGCATTTTAGGACCTCCACTCATGAACAGTCTCACTGTGATTTTGTTAATGTGTCAGAACATTGATTTCGTGACAGCGACTGCTGCTTACTGTGCACCACATGCGCAGAAACACATTTCGGCAGGATGTGAAAATGACAGCTGCACTGTTCATAAAGAGATGTGAAAAAGGGCAATGTTGAAAATCTGGAGTGAAAAATTAAAATTGTCAAAGTTATGAGTCGCATTAAAACTGCATGATGCATGCTTGCAACACAGTCATTTTGAATTTTCCACCAAATTTGCAAGATAGGGTTTTGGTACCCACCTCACTGAACAGTGGCATTGTCATTTCGTTACTTGGTCCGAAAGGTGATTTGGCGCAGTGACCGCAGAAATGACCTTTCAGGACGCAGTAATGAGGTGGCAGTGCATGTGTTTATGAGGAGGGTCCCAAGGACCCCATGTTGAAAATCTGAGTCAAATTTCCCAAAATGGCTGAGATATCCACCTAAGTTGAAAAAACCTATTTATGCCATTATGCAGCTTATCGGCATTTCTTCGAGTTCGCGGATCGTCTTTGAAGAGTGCCGACGTGTTCCCAGTCCACCAAAGATCATCGCGCCGGGCTCTGGAGGTAAGTATGGGGGGTGGGGAGGTGGGGTGCGAGAGGGTGGCTTGGGTTGGGTGGAAAGGACCCCACAGTGAGGGACCATTTTTCTTCTTTTAGTGCATGAGGCAACACCAGGACAGTTTTCTTTTCCACAGGTGTATAAAAGTGTTCTGCACACTGGGATGGGCTCCCAGTATGCGCCATGACTTTGGGGGTGTGATTATTGCCACACTGGGGTGGGCTCCCAGTGTGGCACAGAATAGGGGCAGGGCCTCAACATGCTGACGATGGTCGGCTTTCATCATGGGTAGGCACACTGGGGTGGGCTCCTAGTGTGCCACACAGTCTTGGGGGGGTATTTAACATGCTGACCGGGGGATTGGGCACCCCTGAAGTTGCCATTGTGCGGCAGGTGGCGTCAGCCACTGCCAACATGTTCATTGACATATTGCACCAGGAAAGGCATTTCGGGAGGCGTGTTATTGTGCCATTGCATGACGAGCTTGCCTCTCATTGCAGCGGCACTTTTCTTAGAAGTTTTGACCACTTTAAATATTGCTGATGTCAGCGCCTGCATGCTGGCTTATTGGGGAATGAGGGACGCACCTACTAATGCATGCCCTGCATTCGCCCACACTGACTGCACCTCCGAAATCTGCTACTACCGCAAGATGTTGGCTGGCACGCAGCGAGCCAGCATAAAAATGTCATCAGTAGAACAGTAGTAGATCAGTGGTTTTGTTCTCTGCTGTGATAGGAAGCTCTCCTGTAATACAGCCATGAAGATGGTGGCATATTAACGGTTTCATTCTCATGTCTCTAGCTGTGCTAGGTATCTGTAAGTATAGTTTGTTGTTGTAGGAAAAGTAGTTATGTTTCAGTATGAAGTTGGTGAGTTCCAAAACTGCATCTGTAATTGCCTGCTTATCTGTGTCCCTCTGTAGTAATGATTTGCATGTGTTATAGTCCATCCAAGTGCAGTATATTACTATAGAAAGACTACATCCATTGTGACCAGAAAGGAGCCGGTTGGGAGTGCCTTTCATTTGTTTAGGTACTGTAGTTGGTTGTGTCCAGGATGAGGCTTGGAGTTCTTTCTGAGGATGCCCACGACTCAGACCAATATTTCTGCAGTAAGAGTGCCAATGCCTGAGATAATCTGTCATCCTGGAATTCCTGATTTATGTATCTTTGGAAGTGTTTTTAGCGCTTGAATTGGCCTTCTTTCCGGTGGGTTCAGATTATACTGAATTTTGTTCTGTTTGCTTAAGATTTCTGAATTCACATGGTGTCTAAAGGTGTCAATATATTGGTCTCGATTAGGGTTCCGTCCTGCGATGGGTTCCGTGATGATTTTCTCTCTGTATTGTGGAGGATTTGCTTTTTTTGTGGTTTGCCTATCATAAAAGAATTCCCGCAGGCGTAATTGACAGTAAATACTGTTCAGCGTTCTCCCCATGGTTGTCTCTCATCTAGATTTGATGATGGACAAAAGGACAATCCTTTGGCAGGTGAAGATGTTGCTAATGGTGGGAGTGCATATTCTGCTAGGTTGAGCACATTGGTTTCAGTTTGGTTTGTAGTTATCTGGTCAGAACAGCCGCTGGGATGTTCACCGTCTGCTGCTTGTTGATGACTGGTCCTGGTGTCCTGCAGTAGTTGCTTCAGTTTCTTGTGTTTCCTTATCACATGTGCTTTCAGAACAGTATTGTATGCCTGACTGCAGTCTTCAGTGGATTATTCTGTGGATGTTCCGTTATCCTTTAGTAAGTTGGTACACTCCCCAGTGCTGTTCCAAAGCTTTCTTTCCTGCTTTATTGTATGTGGAGAAAGTGGTTGTGAATTCTTTTGAAGTATGCTTGTGTGCAAAAATACAAAGCAGGTTGAGCCATGTTTTTTTTTTTAATCCCAAATCCTTTTGAAATTATGTTGTTTTCATGCATTCCTGTAGGAAGAAAATATCACTATCCAGTTGTGCTAGCTTTCTTGTCATGTTGGTGAGCTTCCACTGAAGGCAGCTAAATGTGGTATCCTCCATTCTTTGCTGCAGGTCAGTTGTGCCGTATTAGTCTCGGAAAAGTTGTACACTTTTTTGTGGTAATACCTTTTCTTAGACTATCTGAAGAATTTTTACACAAGCTGTCAAGACCTCTCGGGTCCCTTCATCAGCTGCAGAGAAAACTAACCAGCATTTCAGAATATATGCAAGAGTTTGTGAATCCTAGAATCTTCTTTGAGGATATCTCTTTGTTCAGGCCACACCTATGGAACTTACAGCCGCCAGGCACTAGGACCATACGGAAACTTTTTGCAAGTCATCCACTTGCGGCCGCCCACGAAGACCTCTGACGTCTGCTCTCCCATATAAATGTGGGCGGCCCCTTCCATCCTACGTTCTTTTCCCGCTGTCGACTGTACTCGTTGGACCATGCACAGAAACGCCGTTGCTGCAGTCACCATTTTTTTCTTGATTTTTTTCATCACAGTTAGTAATTACTTTTCAAAAGTGATTCTCAGTGGCATGCATGTCGACTTAAACTCTTCCGTTATTGTGAATATAGTGAAGAGATATACTGCAAAGACTCACATGATGTCAGTGTGTGTTGTCTTGGCCCGGATCATAATGTACAGGCATGCTTAATCTGTAAAGGGTTTAATATGGCCACCCAGCAATGCTGAAAATGCGCTTTGGAAAAGCACCTCCTAACACAGCAGTTAGCCCGAATGGAAAAGGAACTCCAGCAAAAGGGCCCTGCTGCATCGCCGGCCCACTCCTTGCGATCCAAGGCTTCCAAGTCCCAGAAGAAGACGTCCAGATCTCACAAACACAAGCACTGGGAGAGGGAGAGGAAAGGCAAGGATCTCCCCGTTTCACTTCAGGTCACCCATCCATATAGGTATGACCTCTGCTGTGCCATTGACCGCTTCGGCGGTGATGCCGGCTACTCGTGCAACCAAATCTAGCACAGCTGGTGTGTTGCCATCAATGTTAGGGACCTTGCCTCCCTGTCTGCCTCTGCTGATGTTCCCGTCGACAATGTAGGCACCGATGTTCACGTGGTACTGTCATCCTTTACAGACATATTAAAGCACCTGCTACCTCCTCCTCCTGTAACAGGAGCCAGGTCGACAGGACCTGTAAGCCAAATCCACAGTGGCGCCTGTTAGGCCCCCATGCCAGACCCCTTCTTGGGCATCAGTGGCCTCACCTGCTCACTCTCTGCGTCCAGTCGACCATGCCAACGATGTCCAGGAGTACAGTCCTGATCTTATAATGCAGGATGAAGAGGAGGAGGAAGATTATGTGGAGCGCCCCTATGAAAGGGACAGTTCCACTATATCCACAGGGATTGAGACTCAGTAGTTCACACACCAGGTCGCACCCCCCCAGACCCCTCGTTCATTATCATGATGCAGCAGTTGCAGACTGCCATGGGGTTTAATTTAGAGCAACAGGACATAACAAAGAAGAACCTGGGTGGAGTTCTTGGGAGTTACCTGATTCCCCAATAATCATTCCACCCGCTCCTTGCCTTGGAGGATGCTACCCTTGCTGTGGCATAGGCCGAATATTTTATTTAGTTTATTGCTAACAAAACTAAGTCAATTTGGACTGGACCTGCACTCCCTGAACTGGTTCCGCAATTACCTGATGGCACACTCTCAGCAGGACAAGTGGAGAGGGGCCACCTCTGAACCCCTACTTTTAACCGAGGGGTCCCACAGGGCTCCATCCTGGGCCCACTCTTGTTCTCCCTGTTCATCAGTGACTTCTGCTGTCACTGCGGGAACAGCTCCATGGTACAGTACGCTGATGATGCAGTACTTTATAGAACTGAACCACACCTGGACAACCTAGGGCCCTGCTCCATCAGATTCACTATACGAAACCTGGCTGGCCGACAATTGCTTGAATTCTAACCCCAATAAGACCAAAGCACTACTGTTCAGGCCAAAATCCCTGGTCCCTCCCAGGCCCATATCCTCCCACTTGCTACCGTATCTGGCTCCAAAATTGAGGTGGTACAATCCTTCAAATACCTAGGCCTCACACTACATCAGGGACTAACGCTGAAGCCGCATGGGATCTGGTAACAAAAACATTCACCAAAAACTGGGCCTTCTACTGCCTAAGTGATAATGTTATACCAGAGACAAGATTGGCGATTGCACAGATTACCCTTCTCCCAACCCTAACCTACACAGCCCCAATCCTACTCAGTACTGCAAAACTTGACCGCTGCAGACTACAAACTTTGTACCACAAAATTGCATGCTTTGCCACGAAATCCCAACCGAGGACCCACCACTCTGAAGCCCTCGCTGCACTCAACTGGTCCTCCCTGAACAGTAGGCTTCTGTACCCCCTGCTAAGCTGGACATACGAGCTCCTTGACACCAACCTCCTGCAGGGCTAATTGGGCTACTTGCCCCAAAGTGGCCCAGTTGACCACTCCGTTCCTCAGGCAAAAAACTGCTGGAAATCCCCATGGCCTGCTCTGTAGCTGGCTGTAAATGCTTTGCCCATCTAGCCCCCACATCCTGGAGTAATCTCCCTAACCACCTCCAGGAACGTCCTCCCTAGCCACATTTCAGAAGGGACTGTGCACTCCCCTCCTTAACATTAGTCCCTGCTCCTGCTCTGATGGCTAACTTACCTCACCCCTGCAGCATATAGAAAAATTTGTAGTCACTATTGAACTGTGTCAATGTATTGTACATAGCTGCTCCCATCTAGGGAAACTGTATACTGTCTTTATAACCCTGTACCCTACCTTTCTCTGTATTCCTTGTATGTACTTAATGCATCTAGAGCCCCACCTCTATCTGCCGCCCCTGCTGTATTCTGTAAATGTGATGTACCCTACCGCCCTCTGCCACGAAAACTGTATACTGTCGCTGTTATCCTGTATGATATGTCCTACACTGTATTTCCTGCCTGTATATGCAAACTATATGTAACTAACTCCGGGTTGCCCCTGAAAAAGGGACCTTCGGGGCCCAGTGGGCTTACCTGGTTAACAAAATTTAATAAATAAATAAATAAAATTTAAAATGTATTTACTGGAAAGGCACACTGAGCTGAGGCTCATTTCCAGGTGCGACCTGGGGGTAGGGGAAACAAATGATGGCACTGAGTACATAAACACAAAAATACAAACAAAGCATAATGAGCTTGGGTGGTTACAGACAACATTGCAGGATGCATCACAGTGTAAGGCAGTATCAGAATTTAAGCAATAGACATCATGTTTGTAATAGTTGGGATCTAGTGGCCAAATTGGCCTTTACCCTGAGTACTATACTGTTGAAAGGATAGTTGGAGATGGGGACATGTAGGGACATGAGCAAAGGGGGGAGGGGAGGAGGCGTAAGTGCTGTTTGAGGGATTAGTGGGAAGGACGGTTCTGGAGTTGGGGAGACTGGAGGTTCCATAAAACTGGAGTCTGTGGAGAAGGCAGCTTTGCCAGCAGACGATAAGGGAAAGGAAGAAGGTCAGTGTCACACTGCTAGGTCAAGGGTGAGTTGCTGGCAGGGGGAGAGCAAATCTGATAGGTAGGGTGAAGTAGGCTGAACCAGAATTTGGCTGTGAGAGAGAGAGAGAATGGGTAGTGTGTATATGTGATAGAGGGTGAGGCCAAGGGAGGAGTAAAGATGGCAGTGAGTCACGCGTTAGGGGTAGAGAGTTTGAAGCAAATCGGCAGAAGGAGTTAATCAAGGTGTCTAAGTGGGAGAGCAAGGAGGCTGGGGCTGAGCTATAAATGACAACAGCAAAGTCACTAGGATATCTGCCATACCTAGGAAGGCAGACAAAATGTAGTGAGCTCCCTTGGGTAAACCCTTCTTTGCAGGCCAACCTGAGGCGGATTCACTACATAAACATCTCCATCTAAAAGTGTGTGTTATACCCTCACTACAGCATTTACAATAATTTCCGAGCTGGGGTATTAGATCAAGTTCAGCTGTTACGCTTTGCCCGTATCAAAATGAGTATGGGGTTCAGTTAGTGGATGCGGCCAAAATCATCTTGGGCTCCAAAAGTGGAAGTCTTTCCAGTTTGGGGGAAACAAAAAAAAATCCCAAGTCCTATAGTACATTCTGCAAGGCCCAGTTTCTGGAGGTTATTATAAACACTTTTATTCAGGATTATTACAAGGGTCTCAGAAATGCTGAAATCTGATTGGTTGTCAGCATTCTGACAGCCTTATGTTAACCTACTTATTAATATACTTGTAGAGTCTGATCACTTGAGTATTGACTTGGCTGGTGCTATACTTTGTACAAGTTCCATTTGTAGAATGCAGAGCCGCCATTAGGCTCACCCTTTACACCTGGCAAGCAGTGCCAGACCCTCCAGGCCACTTCCCTACCTGCTTTAAAATCGCCCTACTCTGGAAGAAACACTGAAATGGTACACAACTGTATCTCTAATACACCAGTCCCTCTCATTATCTGCACAACAGTACCTGCTTGCTCATCTTAATCTGTGTGTACAGTTCCCCCTGGCTGCTAACATACTAACATACTAATTGCCAGCAGATTAGGCCTTACGGTCCTATCGAGTCTGCTCAGACCTCAGATCCCTAGTTGGGTACCGAGGCCTTCCCCTTGTGTTCCAGAAACCCTATCATCCATCCCCCCACCCCCTGGCCAGGCCATCATCTGATACATCCGCTTTCTGTGTCTGTCCCACCCTCTCTTGAAGCCCTCCACTGTGGATCTCTGAACCAGCTCGCCAGGCAGCACATTCCAAGGATCCACCACCCTCTCAGTGAAAGACCTCCTCCTCCTCTTTTCGACCCTTCACCCTTCCACCTTCCAACTTCAAACCATGCCCTCTGGTGATGCTTCCCTGCTTTAGTCTAAAGATCCCCTCCGTGTTTACCCTATTTATTCCCTTGAGGTACTTGAAGACCTCAGTCATGTCCCCCCTGTCTCTCCTCTCCTCCAATGAAAACAGGCAGAGCTCCTCCAGTCTGTCCTCGTACATCAAATCCCCTAGTCCTCGTATCATCTTAGTTGCCCTCCTCTGTACCCTCTCCAGGAGCTGTATGTCCCTTTTCAAGTGTGGTCTCCAGTACTGTACACAGTACTCAAGGTGTGGTCTAACCAATCCATTGTACAGCGGCAGAATCACTTCCCTGCTCCTAGAGGTGATCCCCCTTACGATGTATCCCAACATCCTGTTTACTTTGCTAGCCACTCTCCTGCAGTGCTAGGAGTTATTCATACTTGCATCCACCATGACCCCTAGGTCTTTTTCCTCTGTTGAGGCCTCCAGCGCCTCCCCTCCCAGGGTGTACCTGTGTTTAGGGTTTCCCATAGATGTAACACCTTGCACTTGTGATATTGAAATTTAATTTCCATGTGTGAGCCCACCTTTCCATGGTGTTCCAGGTCCCATTGCAGGCCAACCTCCCTCTTCCCCTCAACTACTGCTACTGGACTCATTTTAACTGTGCTAGATCCTGGAGCCACTCTGAGCCGTTGGAATCTTGGGCCACAATTCACGTCTGTTGCATTCGCTGGAACTGCCCTGAGTTGCAGCTGTAATTATGTGCAGTCATATTTTGTTTTAAATGTCAGACTCCTCAGCTTGCTGTCCTGGACTGTCCCTCAACCTCTCTCCCCCACCTCACCAATCCCTCCTCAATAGAGTATGAGAGAGGGAGGAACCAGGGAGCTGTCTGGCTACGTGAGCTAGTTGGCAGGTTGGCAGAAAGCGAAGCAGACAAACTGAGGAAGTCGGAGTCCGGTCGAGGTGGCGGTTGTTGCACAGTGTACAGGTCCCTAGTCCACTGACCACATACAACTTACCAGGGACAGCAGGAGGATGGACCGAGAGGACGAGAAGGCAGGAGAGGAGGGAAAAGAACACTCGGGTGTCGGATTGCTGAGCAGGGCCTGAGGAGTGAGTGCAACATTTTGTGACATGTTCAAGTAGTGGTATGAAAACTTTTTATGCTGCCCTACACTGTCAGAAGATCATGATCATGCTTCTTGCTAGATTCCTCTTTTTGCACACTTGGATCAAAAAGTGTGAGTCAGTCAGAACACCTACTCCAACTCTGCGATATCACAGAGTTGTACTCCTGTGAAGTAACTAGTTCTTACAAAATACTACTACTTGCCCCTTTCTTGTGTAATTCTACATCTGCTATTCCACCTGTCTGCAGCTCAGTACCTGGGTGGTGGATGTGCCCTTTACTGCTGAGTTTCCTCTGCCAATCAGCTTACAGCCCCATGGTGTCTGGTCTGTCATTTTGGAAAGAAAGTTGTGAGAAGTCAATCTGACAGTGTTGACACTGCGAGGACTTTGGGAATGGAGACCAAGAGGGTCTCATTTTCACATGTGCACTGCTTTATTGCATTTGCGCAACATGGTTTATGGTCATGTTTTTACTTATGTCTCAAGCAAGAAGGAAAGAAACATTTTCTATTCTCACTGACCTATCATCTGCATCCAACATTGACTCGGCTTGTGAGTCCTTTCAAACCAAATTCACATCCATCTGGAATAAATTCACCTCTCTCAGATGGATCAGAGTGAGGGGTGATCACCGCTGAACTCCTAGCATGTATCTGTGCTTGAGACCGTGCCTGGAAAACTCATAAATCCTTAGACTCCCCAGTTGATCTCCAATGTTACCGCACCCTCCGCAGCTCTTGCACCCATGCTGTAAGATATGCTCATTCAGAATATTTCCAATCCACCTTCAACACTAACATGAACCACCCATCTAAATTTTGGAAAGTGATGCAAGCCCTATTTTCCTGACCTTCAAATCGTCCGTCTCATTCTCCCAAGACAATGACGCTGTCTTTTCCGACCCCCTAGCAGTTGCCTCCAAATTTAATTTCTACTTTACCTCTTGTGCTGCCAACCTTCTCAGTTCTCTGCTCTCCCACCTGCCTCATCTTGTGACTCCTATGTCTATGCCCCCCCTCACCCCTCTTTCTCTTTCTCTAGGATACCCCCCCTCCACCACCTTCAAGGCCCGTCTCACCTTGAACTCCTCTTCTGGGTCCTCCCCCGATGGCCTACATCCTAAACTTCTCTTGCTCTCAGCCCCTACAATTGCCTTTCTTCTAACTTCACTTCTGAACCCATCCTTCGCACTTTCATTTGTCTTGATGGCCTGGAAACGCACCACAGGCATTCCCCTTCCCAAAGAGGGAGATTCCTCCTCCTCCTCCTCCTCCTCTCTTGGCAACTATCTGCCCATCTCCCCTTCTTCCTATCCTGTCTAAACTCCAAGAACATCTTGTTTTGTCTCAACTATCTTCCTCCTTTGGCTCCACTTCCTTCTTCACCCCTTTTAAGTCTGGCTTCAGGAAGAATCACTCCACCACTACCTCGCTTCTCTGGCTCACTGACTCCATATTTACCAGTATGGACAGGGGCCATATCACCTCCTCCATTTTTGTTGACCTCGCCAAGGCATTCAACACAGTCTCTCACACCATCCTCCTATCTGCACTCTCTTCAGCAGGGCTTTCTCCCCCAGCTGTTGATCGGTTTAGCTCCTATCTACTTGGCAGAACCCAGTCAGTTAGGATTGCTGACCAAGTATTCCTCCTCCCCATCCAGGCAGGTGTCCCTCAGGGCTCTGTTCAGGGTCCCCTACTTTTCTCAATTTTTCTCAATGACCTCCCCTCTGTCTGTGCCTCTTCTAGCATCCACATGTATGCAGATGACACCATTCTGTATACATTTGGCCCTTCCCGGCCAGTGTCACTAACACCCTACAGCGGGATTTTGACAGTGTCCAGCGCTGGCTAGTTTCACATCAACTATTCCTTAATGCAAAAAAGACAATCTCCATGACATTTGGCACTAGTCAGAAACTGTCCCGTATCCCCTCCCTGCCTTCCTTCCACACCCTTGATGGGACTAAACTGGAGGATACTTCCTCTGCTAAGGCTTAACAGACACCTCGACTTTTCTGTACACAGTGATGCAATTAGCAAAAAACTCCACCCTAAGCTTGGTGCCCTCTATCGTAACCACAGCTGCATCCTGCTGCCTGCTAGTCACTCTCTAGTACAGAAAATTATCCTCCCAGTTTTCGACTACGGAGACATAGTCTTTAGTGCTGCTCCCAAAACCTCCCTTGCCAGACTGGATACCCTCTTCAATGCCTTCTGCCATTTTGCACTTGATGTTCCTCCTCTCTCTCATCACTGTGACCTCTCTAGCTCCCTCTCCTTCCTCTCACTTGAGGATAGGAGGCTCTCCCACTCCATCTCCCTCACTGCTAAATACTAGTTTGGTTCCCTTCCTTCCTGTCTCTCCTCCTTATTCTCACCACTCCCCCTCCACTCACTTTCTCCGTAGTTATGATCACCACTCTGTTACTATTCCCAGAAGATCCACCTCCAAAGGCAAGGCTGCTTTTTCCTACCGCCTGCCTAAATTGTGGAACTCTATTCCCCTTCATCATGCCCCCTCACTCTCTCCTCTCTCCTCTGCAAACTCCCTCTCCACACCTGCACTTACAACTAACTTTCCACTCTTTCCCATCTAACTAAACTCCTTACAAATTCCTTCCCTACACCTCCCTCAGCTCTGGATTATTATACTGCTGTAACTGTTCTACCTGCTTATTTATTAATATTTACTGAATTATTGCCCCTTTTCCCTCTTCCCTCTTCCCTTGTTTATTTGTATTGTTTATTTACTTTTACCTGTATGTTTATAGATCACAGTATATACCTGTTTTGTATATTTATTGCTTACTTCCTCTTTTCCCCTTCCCCAGGTTGCACCGGGAAAGGAGCTTCGGCTCAGTGTGCCCTCCTTGCAGGCCGTTGGCACAGTAGCTTTAACTGCTGTGAACATAGCTGGTTTTTACGCTAGCACTCTGCACCACATCTTATGCAGAAGTGGGCCATTTTGAGATCATTATTTCTTTAGCAGGGAATGTTTCGCTTTTAGATGTTAAAGGCTGCGCCTCATGCCACATTACACCTCCAGGGAGTGATTAACTAGAACCTCAACATAACCCCTGTCGTTCATTATTGCTTTGTAAACAGCCAGCATTTCTGGGCCTCTGTGCCTGTAGGTATGGTCATTTTTCACTTTTTGGAACTCCTAACCACAACAGAGTCCATTGAAGCCCTGCCACTCCAACAGCAGTCTGTCATTAACACTGCAGTTACAGTGGTTAGTAAGTTGCCACACTTAGTTCGTTACACTGTTTGTTAGTTGCCTCATCTGCATGGCCCCCGGGTGGCCCTCCTTGCTGGCTGCCCTGCTGGATGAGCTGCTGCTATCCTGGCTGCTGCTGCCTATGCTGGACAGGACGCGCTGGGGCATAAATTCATGGACCCCGTGGCATACATGGGAGGAATACTCCAAGCCCAGCTGTGGGAAAGGCTGGTGAGTGGGTGGCATGCTACTGCTGCTTACCCCCTGGTTGTTGCCGGTGGATGGGGTTGGGGCTGGCCAGAAGGATGGTGTTCCAAGGTGAGGGGTAGTAAGTTCTGGGCGTTAGGGTGGGCAAAGGGATGTACTTTGATTCAGGCGAGTAGTCTCGGGTGTCTTTTTCTTGTTTGATCTCCAGCTTCAAAAGATCCTGGTTGTCGTTCTGCAGCTGGGGGTTGTGGTGCCCATTTGGATACCCACTAAGACGCATCTGGCTGAGTGGCGACTCAGGGTGGTGAAGTACCTGTGTTCACCCTGTCCCAGGAATTCCCCGGGCTGGAAGTCGGCAAGATGTCCACAGTCAGCCTCCATGGCCGAGAAGGAGAAGAAAACCTGAGGAGCAAGCATGCTGTAGATGCTCTTCGAGAACTGTGAGGAGGAGCTGGCATTGTGTAGGTCCCCAGGCCAGGTGAAGGCAGTCTTTTGGGTCCTGGATACATGGCTTTACACCCTGCAGTGGGTCTGGGCAGCTCCAGTTTGGGAAAGATCAAATGATCAGACATGAGGCTGCACAGATCAACACTTGGTCTATCTCTAAACTTCGATGCGCTCGATGTTCACTGGTTTCCCAACAGAAGATGCGGAACATCCACCTGGTCTATTTTGGTAAGGTCCCATCTTAAACAAAAATCTCAGCAAGTCCAAAGAAATAAGCTCTCTGCTCACTCTGTCTAGCACTTGGAAAGCCACCTGTGATGGCTCAGTCACCAGCAATACATACAGCAGGTGTAGATAAGACACTTCTGCCACCCTCTGCAGAGGGCTACACTAAAACTGGGGCAAATTCCTAAAAGGTCCTCCCTCTCCCTCTCACTCCTACATGCACCACAGACCCAACAGCAAACGATTAGCTGTGGCTGCGTCCTCCCATCTGATTAGGTAAACCTGCAAACAATATGCTAATTGGCTCGTCTCTTTCTCCCCATTTGGTCCCCTTAAGACAATTGAGAACACCTAATCATAAATGAACTTGAGCTCCTGTTTTGGAAGACAATTTGCATCCAGCCTCTAATTTCCTGATGGGCAGGGCCCCAAACTGACTGACCCTTCTTCCCAAAATGCATGTGTAAAGTTGGTAAATGAATCTGACAGACAGGATTTATTGGGGTTGCAAGTAGGCTCCACAGGTAATGAAATTGTGGCATTTTACTGCGTCCCATATAGGCAGCACATTTATACCAATCATTGAGATTTAAGCATTCCAATCCATGGGGCAACACTAATCAGGCTGGTCATTGGAGAATTAGAATATGTAATGCAAACACATTCTTCCAGACAGTGAATTACTGGGGCCTTTAGGTAGGTGTGGTGGTGATGAAGACCAATTAATGGGCTGGTATGAGGACACTGTCTTCAAATGGGGCTCCAGCCTCCGCATGGCTTACCCCCCCCCTTTTTTTTGTATGAAAAGTGGCATTTTAATTGCACTGCAAAGTACTTTATTTTAACAAGGAAAAGTCCTCTACCAGGAAGTATGTGGGGGGGTCTCCATTTACTGTACTGTAAAGGTGTGCCGTACCGCTCACTTCAGTACATCTGTATTGAAGCGAGTGGTGTGGTGCCGCACCTATACAGTTAATGGAGCCCCCTTGTGTCCGCCATACTTCCAGGTAGCAGACTTTTCCTTGTTAAAATAAAGTACTTTGTGGTGCGAGAAAAATGCAACTTTTTATATAAAAGGCAAAACCGGGAGGGGGAGGGGTTAGCCTTGCAGGGGCGGGAGCCCCATTTGAAGACAGCTTTCTTTTAACAAGGGCAGATAAAACCAGAGTGACTTAAAGAGTGTCCTTGTTCTTTACTTCACTTGTCCATAAACACAATGCCTCTACTGTTATACTTCATTAGAGAATACTTTGTAATTTGTAGTTTTCTTTTGTGGGCTGTATAACACATCACCCTAGTCTGTGCAAAAAGGCTATAAAAAGCATTTATCTGACCCAAATGATTGCAGAGTTCCTTTGTTATGGCATCTTAGTGTTTACCATGGCAATACACTAATGTCACAAACAGCAGTTCTGAGGGCAGCTGGGGACAGATACCTGCCTTCTGAAAGACAATGTATCAATCAATCAATCAATCAAAGTCTTTATTTAACCAGGCGATCACTGTTGAGCAAGCCCATTTTCGAGGTGGACCTGGGTTTGTCAATAAGGAACATGGGACAATATACATGGGATGCAATACACAAGAAAATAATAACAATAAAAATAAAGTGAGATACAATAATACAGTATATACAAAGTATCAGCAGGTAGCATTGACAGTAGTACAATCAGCACTCAGATATCCATTGCCTTCTGTTCTCAGGTCAGGTGACGGATATCTGAGAGAAACGGTTAAGTGGAAACTGGATGCTTCGGCCTGCAGTTTGATCTCTGTCTGCTGTAACTGCTTAGGTCTGTGGCTGCTTTGGTTTGTGACTGCCTTGCCTGCTTTGGTCTGTGGTTTTCTATACAATACTCTACTGGGAATGAAAAGGGTCAGTTATCTGAGAGTAAACATTGAGATCTACATAGGAGACAACAGGCAGGATGGGCAACGCGGAAACAGATAACGTGAGGGATGGATAAACGAGTGTAAACAAAATGGGAAATAAAAAAATCATGCAGTCAAAGACGGATACATGAGAGAAACGGATAAATGAGAGCCAGATAAACAAGTGATGACTGTATATGTTTGGAACAGAAGATACAGCTAGTTTTGGGTAGGACACAAATTTTTCATATAAGTAAGGAAATATACATATCATGTGGACCGAACATAAATAAAACCTAATATAAAAAGATATATAGTGATTCGGTACGGAGAATTTAGAGCTGGAACCAGGGTCAAATGAATGTGGAAGGGACAGATATGGGGGCAGAAAAAGGGGAGAGGGAAGAGTCGATTATAGATGTGATCAGTCTTTTAACAGTAGTAATTAGAGTGTGCTTGGACTTATAGGAGTCACTATTTAGGTAGACAGGCACAGGACTCCTTATTATGATGTAGATATAGAGATTTAAAAGCTGCTAGGCTGATGGGGTGAGTTAATTTCAAAGTTTTTTGCAGCTTGTTCCACAGTTGAGGGAGCACAAAGCTGATGGCTGCTCTGCCAATGTGAGACTTTGCTTTGTAAACATAAAGGTAGATATATGAGGTGCTTCTCAGGGCATACTTCCCCAGAGTGCACAAAGGTAAACAGACAGAGATATACTGGGGCAGTTTATTTGAGATAGCTTTGTATGTCCAAACCGCAGCATTTTTTTGCCATCTATAAGCAAGGGATGACCATCCCACTGCCGTGAACAATGCACAGTGGTGGGTTGAGTAAGGAAGACCGTGATAAATCTTATGGCTCTGTGATAAAGCGTAACGAGTTTGGCCAGGGTACCTGCAGGTCCCTGACTATATAGAAAATCTGTGTAATCCAATAGGCAAAGAAAGGTAGTTTGAACCAGTTTCAGTTTAGTGTCTCTTGTGAGGAGATTATTAATACTAAAGAACAGACCAAGTCTTTATCTAAGTTTCTTTGCCAGTTCTTCTAAGTGATCTGTGAAAGTAAGTCTATGGTCTAACCAGACCCCCGGTACTTGAACTTTGGTACGTAGTCCAACCGCTCACCTAGAATGGTAGTGATCTGCGGGTGTGTCCCAGTAATTGCAGGATTTATTGCATTGTGAAGGGGCGAGAGGAACATTACTTTGTTTTTTTTTTGCATTTAAGAGCAGTTTCTGGTTTATAAGCTGATATTGCAACATATTAAATTCATTTTGAAGGGCTTTACAGGCTGCATCAGGGGTAGGGCTACTAGCACAGAGTACCGTATCATTTGCCAATAGGTGTATTTGTGCTTCTTTGATGGGGGCGTCTACGTTGTTAATATAAATGGTGAAGAGCAAGGGACCAAGAATGGAGCCTTGCGGTACACCCCTCAATAGGGGGTTTGGTGGAGAAACTTCCCCTTCTGCCTTTACTTGTTGAAGTCATCCCAAGAGGTAGTTGGAGAACCATTTAAGTGATAGGGACTCCAAACCAATGTTCTGGAGGGACGACAGAAGCAGTCTGTGATCAACAGTATTGAACACCTTGCTGAGGTCCAAGAAAACTGTGCAGACAAAGTTTTTTTGTCTAATTCAAGCTGCCAGTTGTTTGTCACCTTGGCTAGAGCAGAGACAAAGTATGTACTGCATGATCCAAAATATTTAGTAGACAAATGACAAGAAAGTTAAGAAAAATTAGAAAACACTCAAATTAGACATAATTGGAACACTAATGCAGTATTTTTAAGCTTTATTTTAGTACACTTTGTAAGCATGTATTGCATGAGGAGCACAATAAAGAATGAATATGAGTGAGGTATATATAGCCTGTGGATTTAAGAAAGGCCCTTATTACATGGGGATGCCCCCCCAGAACTGTAGAGAAAGAACACCCCGAAATTCTAATATTAATACTTTAAACTAGTATACCAGAAGTAAGAGGAATTAACGAACAAATGAACAAGTATAAATTAACTGATTTGTTCTTTAATTATATTATGATCAAAAGTTGATAAATACTTATGACTAATGTATGTTTAGTGTAAGAATCCTCACCACTAAAAAGTTATATCATGATACTGTATGATTGATTTTATGCTTGTTAGGACATTTTTAAAATGTTAACAAAAAATTATTAAGTAAAGAAAAAAACTCTAACTACGTGGGAGCCATACCCTGTGGCTGTAATGACTCTCCCCATTTTAAAACTAGATACTACAATTAAATGCGACTTTCCTGAAATGTAAAGTTTCCAATTAAATGTGACTTTACTGAAATGTAAAATTTCTACATAAAAGAAATAAATGAAGGGATTAGATTGATCACTAGACATTACAGCTTGATACTTTTACTGTATGTAATTTTTTTAATTACTGGTCTGCTTATAGCTGCTCTGTCTGCCAGCTGACAAGTCAGACACTTTAAGTTAGTACTGTAAGATAAACTAATCTGCTGAAGACAAAACAAAGTTAATAAAATACCCTTTCTGAAACCTAGAATTTATACTACCATGCCTGCAAACTGAAGATTGCATTATCCCCCCTATACTTCCACCTCATTTACTTTAGTTTTTTTTTTTTAACACCTTATTTTAGAAGTCAGTTGCTTCCAGAAAATTAAGTAACATTAAGCACAGAGTGTAGCCCAAATTCGCATGAAAGGACATGTAGATAGCTAAAACTGGAGGGGTTCAACAGATGCATTTCTTCCAAGAAAATCCTATTTTGTTACCAAAATAAATAAATCTTACACTCATGGTTCAACTTTGGAATCACAGCCTTATAATAAACAAGTTGTAAGCAAGCCCGGAAATATTTTATGTGCAGCAAAAGTCTGGATATAGTAGGGAACAGCATAATGGTTAGCTGCGTTAAGGACGAGAAACCCTACCCCACCACTAGGTCATGGTGGTAAGGCAATTAAAAAAAAAAAAATACTACAAAAACATCACCATCTAAAAGTGTGCGTTACACCCTCATTGCAGCATCTACAGTAATTCCCGAGCTGGGATATTAGATCAACTTCAATCGTTATGCTTTGCCCATATCAAAAGGAGTATGGGGTTCAGTTAATGGATGAGGCCAAAATCATCCAGGGATCCAAAAGTAGAAGTCTTTCCAGGTTGAAGGAAACAAAAAAAAAAAAAAATCAAAAGTTCTACAGTAGATTCTGCAAGTCAGTGCCCAGTTTCAGGAGGTTATTATAGACACGTTAAAGTACCATTTTATTCGGAATAAACAACCAGTGCTTTTGCCTCTCTATGCCTGTTGGAATGGGCATTTTTTGCTTTTTGGAACTTCTTACCACAAAAAGTCCAGAGAAGCCCTGCCACTCCAATAACAATTTGTCATTTACACTGCAGTTATAGTAGTTAGCAAGTTACCATATTTGTTTTGGTATTCTGTTTGTTAGTTAGTTACCTCATTTGCACTGTCCCCCCCCCCCCGAGTGGCCCTCCTTGCTGGCTGCTGCTGCCCATGCTGGACAGAACCCTCTGGGGCTCTGGTTCAGAGACCCCGCGGGATACATGGGAGGGGTCCCAACCAGGAATACTCCGAGCCCTGCTACAGAAAAGGCTGGTAGCTGGGTGGCATGCTGCTGCTCACTCCCTGGTTGGTCCTGGTGGAAGAGGTCAGGGCTGGCCAGAAGGACCTATTACAGGGTGAAGGGTGGTTAGCTCCGGGCGGGCAGCGGGATGTACTTTGGTTCAGGTGAGTAGTCTCGGCTGTCTTTTTCTTGCTTAATCTCCAGCTTCAGAGGATCCTGGTTGTTGTTCTACAGCTGGGGGTTTGTGGTACCCATTTGGACTTGGGTTGTGGTACCCATCTGGCTGGGCGGCGGCTCAGGGTGGCAAAGTCCCAGTGCCTGCCATGTCCCGGGGAGTCCCCGTGCTGGAAGTCTGCAAGATGTCCATAGTCAGACTCCATGGTCAAGAAGGAGAAGAAAGCCTGAGGAGCGAGTATGCTGTAGGTGCTCTTGGAGACACGAGAAGGAGTTTGCATCTTGCAGCCCCCCTACCAGGCCCGAGGCTGGGTGAAGGCAGTCATTTGGGTCTTGGATACATGGCTTTACACCCTGCAGTGGGTCTGGGCAGCTTTGGCTTGAGAAAGACCAAATGATCAGACATGAGACTGCAGAGGTCAGCACTTGGTCCACCTTCAAGCTGGTTTTTCATTGGCTGTCTGTGATGAATGGGTGATTTTTGATTGGGCAACATAACATGGGGGAATAGGTCTGATTGATTGTGGGGTGTGACTTGTGTTTCAGGGGGCATGGTTTCATTATATTGTGCGGCTCCTCTTCAGTATGGAGGTCGGCATCAAAGAAGGAGAATTGTGGAACAGCACGTGGATTGTGTGTGGTGGCGGCGTGGCCCAGGAGCAGGAAAAGCTGGAGGAGCAGCCGATAAGTTGTTGTTCTGCAGCTGGGGACTGTGGTACCCATTTAGGTAACTGGTAAGACCCATCTGGCTGATGAAGTACCAGCACCTGCCATGTCCCAGGGAGTCCCTGGTCTGGAAGTCTGCAGGATGTCCATAGTCGGCCTTCAAGACTGAGAAGAAGAAGAAAGCCTGAGAAGTGAGCAATGCTGTAGGTGCTCTTGGAGAACTGTGAGGAGGAGCTGGCATCATGCTGCCCCCAGACTGGTTGAAGGCAGTCTTTTGGGTCCTGGATACATGGCTTTACACCATGCAGTGGGTCTGGGCAGCTTTGACTTGGGAAAGACCAAATGATCAGACATGAGGCTGCAGAGGTCAACACTTGGTCCATCTTCCAATTTTGGTACGCTCGATGTTCAGTGGTTTCCCGATTAAAGATGCAGAACATCCACCTGGTCTATTTCGTTAAAGTCCTGTCTCAAAAGAAAATCTCAGCAAGTCCAAACAAATGAGCTCTCTGCTCCCTCTGTCTGCCCATCACTTGGAGAGCCACCCATGATGGTCCAGTCACCAGCAGTACATACAGCAGGTGTAGGTAGGACTCTTCTGCCACTCTCTGCAGAGGGCTACTCTAAAACAGGGGCAAATCCCCAAAAGGTCCCATCCATTAACCAAGTCCCCTCTCCCTCTCTCTCCCCCACATGCACCGCAGCCCCAACAGACAAACAATCAGCTGTGGCTGAGTCCCCCCATCTGATTAGGTAAACCTGGGATCAATATGCTGATTGGCTCTTCTCTCTCCCCATTTGGTCCCCTTAAGACAATTGAGACCACCTAATTGTAAATGAACTTGAGCTTCTCTTTTGGAAGACAATTTGTACCCAGCCTCTAATTTCCTGATGGACAGGGCCCAAAACCGACTGACCCTTCTTCACAAAATGCATGCGTAAAATTGGTAAACAAATCTAACAGGTAGAATTTATTGGGGTTGCAAGTAGGCTCCATAGATAATGAAATTGTGGGGGTTTACTGCATTCCATATAAGTAGCACATTTATTACAACCATTAAGATTTAAGCATTTCAATTCATGGGGCAACACTAATCAGGCCGGTCATCAGAGAATTAGAATTTGTAATACAAACACATTCACCCAGACAGTGAATTACTGGGTTCATTAGGTGGGGGGTGGTGATGAAGATCAATTAATGAGGCTGGTATGAGGACATTAACAAGGGCAGCTAAAACAAGGGTGGATTTTATGTGATAATGGCGAGTCTTTAACTGTGCCAATCATAAAAACCAAAGACAAAAGCGGCCAACATCAAAAGGGCTATTAACATTACACCGACCGTCACAAACAGTGATGGTTGCTTACTCTGTTAACGGCAAGCCCCAGCCCCATGTAATATAATCAACTCCACGGGGGTGGACCCAGGAAAAGTCCCCAAAAAAAATAAGAAAAAATGTTTTACCTAGTGCCAGATCCGAATCCGGGACTGCTGACTTCAGGGGTGGTAGCCTATGCCACTACACTGAACGGCCAGCTCAGCAGGGCTTGGCCAAACAGCTCACTATATCCTGCTGTTGCGAGTGTTGCTCACTGCTACACTCGCTCTACAGGATATGGCGATCTCTTTTACCACTTACTCTAACTACGAGCGGTATTATTGAATTGCTCATATTGAGCTGCTCAATAATAATCGCTCATATCACTATACACCCAAGGGTTACTTACAGGGTGACCTTGCTCTTCAGTTCACTCCTCCATAAATGGGATGCTTCTACTGTTAACACTTCATTAGAGAATACTTTCTTTGTAGTTTGCAGTTTTCCTTTCTGGGCATGGGGAGGATTATGGATCAGTGATGATCGTGTCAGCAAATGTAGACTGTGTGGCAGCGGCATGGATGTAGAAGCAGGCTGGTTCGGAGGAGCAGGCTGGGAACAGTGAGGGATGGTTGGGGATCAGCTGCCACATTGTGCTGAGCAGTCGACTGTGTTGACCATTAGAGGAGCATCGAGGGAGCTGATTGTGGATCTGTTAGTCTTTGGGGGACGTCTTGTAGAGGAGTCACCCAGTGGCAGGTCCTGGAGCTGTGGTGTGGTCTGCAAGTTGTCCGTTTTTCTTTCTTCGGAGTAGGAACTGAGGGATTTTCGGTTTCTTCTTGATGGCCTTTTCGGTGGATTACCACTTTGAAGAGTGGATTTCTTTGGAACTTTAATTTTTTTTTTAATTCAGGGTTTTTATGAGGACTTTGATTCACCTTATGGATTAGAACATGAAGACTCCATGCCTTGGATTAGGACATGAAGAGTCCATTTCCCTGTGAATTAGTGTGCACAACTATTTTTTTATTGCATTTGTTAAAAACATCCTGTGGTGTTCTTACATCTTCTACTGTAATGAACACTATGAGATGTTAGTTCTGCTGGAGTGAAAAAACAGGGTTAGCACAAAGGTAGAAAGTTTGGAAATCCTCTTTATTGGCAGATTTTTAGAAACGAGGCGATCAGAAACTAGAACAGTAATTGCAAGGTTAAGTTTTTGAATGGTGAACGTTTGCTTTCTTTTTACTTGCAGGTTGATTCTTTTTTGCTCACTTCTCTGTGTTGATGGTTGGTTTCTTTTCCTGGTTTGCCGTTTGGTCTTCTTTCTAAGGGGAAAGAAAAACATTACATATATTGTACTTTTTTTTTTTTTTAGGTATTTTTTGAGTTTAAAGGACATTGTTTCTTGTAGCAGGCTCATTATGGTAAGATAGAGTGATGCAGTTATGCTAAAAAAACAAAAAACAAATTGAAAATGTACAGCTTGCAATAAAAGGTTAACGGGAAGTGTTAGTGCCCCAAAAAATGAACAGGTACAACCTGC
The DNA here is from genome assembly GCA_016271365.2 of Neoceratodus forsteri. NCBI lineage: Eukaryota > Metazoa > Chordata > Ceratodontiformes > Ceratodontidae > Neoceratodus > Neoceratodus forsteri. The sequence goes on from CM057456.1 coordinate 879,361,170, forward strand.
AAGAAAAATTTCAACGGTGGGGAGACATCTGTGTTGTTTTCCCTCATAGGTGCTTCAGGGAGACGTGAAGTTCTGCAGTTCTGCTAAAAATTAAGAAAGGGAAACATGAGAAAGTTGCAGTCACTGTGCTTTCTAGTTGCTTACTCGCTTAAACTTGTTATTGATAACATTTATGTGTTCGACGTTCTCTGTACATTCACAGTGCATTTGCACATTTTAAACCTTACTTGTTGCAATGTAATTAGAGCATGGGTTTTATTTTTGCCATTCTTTTTTTTTTTTTTTTTAAGCAGTAGTACGTTGCTTATCTGTTACTTAGGTTAGAGTCTGAGTCCAGCACTTTTCCTTTTTTGTGATTCATAGTGATGTCCTGGGGAGATTATAGGAGACACTAGATACTGTAACATGGCATAAATCTGCACACTGAAATATTGAATTTCTGTCGTGCCCCGACCACCCCAACCGTGGATTAATTCCACAGTAGACCCATCCTTTCTCATGGCTTAATCCTTACAAATGTTGCTTTTTTCTGTCACTTCTCTGGTGGATGGGGTTTACTGGGTATGGTTTTGGACGGTGACTGGGGGGGGAGCAGACTGTACCTTGGACAATGTTAAAAGTTGTTTTTCACTTGTGTATTTGGATGGTTGCAGCAGGTTCCCAGTATTTCATGCAGGTTTTCTGGGATAGTGGCCAGTGTGTTGCTTGCGGTGGTTCTTGCCTGCAGATGCTGGCTGGTTGCCCACTGAGGGTTTTTGACACAGTTTCTTTTTTTTTTTTTTCATTCGTTTTGGAGTAGTCATTCAGACTGCCTAATTGCTTATGCCCAGTCACTTGTATGGTATATATTGGTGGTACACCAGAGTTTGTTAACTTCTGTATTAAGTGTTTCAGGCAGAGTGATTTGTTAGCCGTTTATCCATTTCAGTGTTTGCATTACGTACCATTGTTTTTACAGTGGTGGATGGTTTGTTTACCCCAACAGATTGGTTCTTGAACCAGGCTGTAGGGTAGTACTCTCTCGCATTTGTATTTACTGCTAAGAAGAATTGAGCTTCAGGAGTGAGAGTTTTCTGGGGCCTTTATTGTTTGCATAGCAGATAGTTTTTAAAGGAGAACTACCGGCAAAGGTAAAGCCCTGGCCACTGCACAGATTGGGGCTTCGCCTCTCCGATCCCCCCCCCCTGCAGGCACTATATGAAATTTAAAGTTTTATTATCTGAGCACTCGTAAAAATATCCCAAAGCTCTGGTGGACCCGTCATTTAAACTATGGTGCTCCCCAACCCCCACCCAGGGATCTCGTTGGCAATATCACAAGAAAATTATGCTGGGGCCTGCTGTGCTGAAGATGGCTGCTTGATTCTTCATCTCCTGGATTCACCAAATATCATCATCCATCCTACAGATTCCAGACTTCCTACCTTCACCAACATCTGAGATCTTACTATAGTACATACATGAGAACAGCTCTGGTACAGTATTTTATTACCTCATAATTACTGAATAGTTATCTACAGCTTTTCAATTTCTCTATTAAGGCCTACAATAATGGCGGACCAATCTCCACATACCAGTTCTCTTAATAGAGTGGAGGCAATGTTCCAGCAACTAATAAGTGAAATCAATGTATTAAAAATTGCATCTCAACAAAATATCAATAATATGCAGGCACTTGATCAAAAATCAAGCGCTACTGATGTTAAAGCATCTCAAAATGAAGATTCCATTAACACATTACAGGCTACCATCAGGAGCAGGACAGAATTATTAGGAACCTTCAGGACAAAATAGATGATATTGAAAATAGAAACAGGCGTAACAACCTTAGATTTCTGGATTTCCTGAAGGTGTTGAACTAGGAGATGCCAGTGCTCTTCTAACTCATGTACTTCCTTCTTTGCTTAAATTACCAGCCGGCCAAGACCTAACCATCGAGAGATCTCACCGCATCTTAAATCCGTGGCCTGGACCTGAACAGAAACCCAGGCCCATCATTGCCAGATTTCTAAACCACGCACATACTGATCTGATTCTTCAAAAAGCGAGGCAATTAGGTGCACTTACTTGGCAAGAAAACAGAATCCTAATTTTCAGAGACTATTCTAAAGAATTATCTAACAAACGAAAAGCTTACAACCCCATTAAAACGATACTTCATCAGCGTGGAATTAAGTTTGCACTGCGTTACCCTGCAGCAATGCGTCTTTTTTTGAATGATTCCACCAGAGATTTCAGTACCCCAGAATCTCTCTGAATTTCTGAATTGGACACAGCCCGCACTTACATTGCCTTGTGATGCTAATGCAGCTCGTTCCTGCTCCAGCACAAGCACTTCACAATTACAATGTCTTGCCCTTCCTACTGAAACTGTCCTTCAGGTCCCTGAGAAATCTGCAGCCATCATATCTGCCACTGTAGCTCCTGCCAGAAGCTCTGCACGCATACAAGAAAAAAAAGCATCTGGTTCTTCTCTAAATAATAATACCTGCTGTTTAAATAATATTTCCACCTCTCCAGCTTCCCATGTGGAACGTCACATCAGTTTTTCTATTCCTCTTACCTTGTCTAACAAATTCTCCCCACTCCAAGAAGATCTGCACATATCTACGGAGGATCTGAGACAGACTGTATCCGACACATTTACTCAAGACCCGAAGAAGCTCTCAACGGGTAATGACTCTCCCGATTCTTCCTGGGCTGATCTTGTGTCCGGCTCGCCTTTTAAATCATCTGAACCACTCAAAAAGGAAAGGAGAAGAAAATCGAAGAGCAAGGCTACCTGAGGCTTTTCCCACTAAAAAAAAAAAAAATTATTTGTAATAAATACTATGGCCCATAATCTCACCAGAATCCCTCCTTTTCCCACCACCTCACTCGATTCCTTCGGTACATTTACCGAAAAGCGCAGTCTCTATCACACCCAACAGGTCTGGAGCACTTAAATGCAGTAAATCACTATAAGCTGCTGAAAGCCTGTATCTGTCTGTGGGAGGTGAGCCAATTGACACTGGAAGTATTTAATCCATGCGGGAGTTACTCTCAATGTATTCAATGGAAAAAAAATAAGAGAAAGAATAAATATTACAATGTTTGTAAGATCTCTTCTAATTAATCCTTGTGTGGTGCAAGATATTAGTATATATAATTGCTATTTACATTCTAATTTTTCATAAGCTTTAGCGCCACCATGTGGTCAGGCGCATACATACATATGTAGAGTTCTGTATTTCATATCAGTGTGCCCTTAACCCCTACTATTATAGTATTTTTTCACATAAATCCTATCTTTTGGAATGTGGAGGATGATTAGACAAATACTCTAAAATCATTTACTTATTTAATATTTATTTTGCATCACTTCTGGTATTTAGTGCATCAGGTGCATTCCCATTATATCTCACAAATTTTGCACCAAAGTATGCTTCCAATTGTATTTCTGTACATTGAGTTTTTCCACCTTTTCACATTATTCTTCATCCCATTTTCTTCCAAATCATTGGAACTTATAAAAATGATTCCACAATACACTGATGCACTATGAACCTGTAGTATATACTGCATTCCCTAACCTAGCTTATGTGAATTAATACACATCGGGCATCCTTTTATCTGGCTCACACTGTTCCAGCATTATCTGCCATCATGTTGGTATACTTTATTTAATATTGGACTTATTGCTAGGTCCAAGCTAATTCATCATGTTTGGAATTTAACACTATTACATAATTATCCTTTTTTATTTGGTAGAATGATGTTTTGTTTTTTCCAGGGTAATGCTTTAATTACCTCAGCACAAATCTCAATTACACTTCTTTAATATACTGTTATATAAAGTTTAGTATCTTAAGATTATAGGGTAAACTGTATCTTGAGATTCACTAATTACTCTACACGTCTAGTAGTGTAGAGTGAGAGTCCTGGTATATTTACCGACTCTTATTGCTCTGCATTTCATAAAAGTTTCAAATTAATATTCTTGTTACTGAGTTTATACTAACGTTTGTTGGTTCTAATGTTTAATTACTTGATATTCCTATCTCTATACTCTCCCTCTGCGAGACAAAATGAATACAAATACTCAATCATCTTGAACCCATACAAGTTAAGGGCCCTGCATACATTTGTTTATTATATATATTTACCTTTGGAATTGTGACATCCTCCAAATTAATGGTATTGGGTCCCTCATTCCTATTTGTAACTAATTACCTTATATCCTAGTACCATGAGTGATCTAATCTTACATTCATGGAATGTCAAGGGACTCAACTCGCCTTGTAAACGTAAGCAAGTACTTACCTATCTTAAAAAGCATAAAACACATATTGCTTTCTTACAAGAAACTAAACTTTTATCAGAGGATGTCGACAGACTTAAAAGGGACTGGGTCGGGTCAAGTATATCGTCTCTTCTCCATCCAAAAACATGGGGTTGCTATCTTAATACATAAATCTCTTAATTGGCCCCCATAAAAATCATTAGAGACCGGATGGTAGGTGGATTATAACCCTATTAAACACCACAGCAGGTCCGCTTACGTTTGTGAATGTATATGCACCCAACTTTGATTCACCCATTTTCTTCCGTAATCTATCCCAACAAATTATGATTAATAATAAAAATAATTCACCTATTCTTATTGGTGGTGACTTTAACTTAGCACTACAAGCATATTTATATACCTATACCTGGTTAAACAACTAAATAAATAATAATAATAAAAAAATATTTAGACAGAAGTAACTCATCACATGATGCCCACCCCCGTAGTATTAATGCTCTATCAATGCTTATGAAGGATTTAGGTCTCTCTGACATTTGGAGACTACATCATCCCAGACAACGAGATTACACCTTTTATTTCTCTTTACATAAATCATTTAGTAGGATTGATTATTGGTTCTCTTCTCCCCTCATTACTGAAAAAATTATTGATACATCAATTCTCCCTATTGTTATATCTGACCATTCTTCTATCAGTTTGCATTTACTCTGGGGTCCACCTTCTTCTAAATCCCCATCTTGGCGTTTAGACCCACTTTTACTCAGAGACACTGAATTCACTCCTTGGATTAAAACCCAGATTCAAGATTTTCTTTCTATTAACGATACTCCAGATATGTCTCAAGGTACTATCTGGGAAGCAATAAAAGCCACTATTAGAGGTAAAATTATTAGTTATGCAGCGCATAGAAAGAAATTAAGAGAACAACAATTAGCTAATTTAGAAAAATCCCTTAAAAAAAAAAAGAAACCCAATACTATAAATTAAATAAACCCAATCATAATTCACAGCTTCATCTGGAAATTCTACAGTTAAGAATTAAAATTAACAAGTTGATATCCAGGAAAGCTGAACTTTCCCTTTTTAGGATTAAACACGGTTATTGGGAACAAGGGGATAAATGCGGAAAGTTGCTCTTTTACCAGCTAAAAGCTCAACAGATGCAGAGACATATAGCAGGTCTAAAAGATCCATCAGGTCAGACACACACAGACAACCTTTCAATCAATCATATTATGCAATCCTTTTACCATCAACTATACGCAACCTAATACTACAAATCCCAACCTAATACAACATTTTCTGGAAAAATTGAATCTACCCCACCTATCCCCTCAGGACAAAGCTATGCTTGATAAACCAATCACTTTACAGGAAATCCAAACTGCTTTATCATCATTAAAAAACGGTAAAGCACCTGGCAGTGATGGGTTGACTATTGATTTTAATAAAACCCTATCTGACACTCTTTGTCCTGTATTAGTCAATGTATTCCAAGAAGCAGCCTTAATAAAGAAACTCCCATGCACAATGACCGAAGCCATTATAACAGTCTTACCAAAAAAAGACAAAGACCCTTTTCTTCCTTCAAACTATAGACCAATCTCACTTAATACTGATGGAAAATCTTTGCCAAATTATTAACTCTCCGCTTAGAATCTTTAATGACTAAACTCATCCATACTTTCAATCAGGTTTTATCAAAATAGAAACAGTTCCGATCATCTTCACTCATTACTCAATTTAATTCACAAAGCAAAATCTCTTAAAACCCCTGCAGCTGCAATAGCCATTGACTTTGAGAAAGCATTTGACTCTCTCAATTGGGAATATCTATATCAGGTGCTATCTCATTTTGGCTTTACAAATAATTTTTGTGCTTGGATTCAATTATTGTATACCTCCCCTTCAGCTCGAGTTCTCACGAACTCTATTTTGTCCCCCTCCTTTTACTTAGCAAGAGGCACCAGACAACGATGCCCCTTATCGCCTTCATTGTTTATACTTGCCATGGAACCTCTTTCTGCGTCCCTATTTCAATCTGGTACAATTAAAGACATTACTATTGGTAACTCTCACTGTACTTCACTCTCATATGCAGATGATCTCCTTATTTTACTTGAAAACTTTGAAAGTTCCGGGCAACCTTTAGTTAAACTACTGAATGACTTCACCTCCCACTCTGGACTAGCTCTAAACCTTAACAAATCCCAAACGCTACCATTGAATACCCTTTGTAGTCCCCTCATGAACAACTCATTAGGCTTTCATTGGGCCCCCCCAAGGTATATCTTATCTTGGCATTCGGATCACCCCGACATTGAATAAATTATGGGATGCTAATCTTTCCCCTCTGTTAACCAGTATTCAAACAACACTTGATAGATGGAAGCTACTTAAACTTTCTTTTAATGGTAAAATTTCCCATTAAAATGTCTATAACTCCTAAAATATTATACCTATTTTCCAATATCCCTTTGATACTTCCTCTAGTTTTCTTACCAAAATAGACAAAATTATCGGCAGCTTCATTTGGGAAGGCAAAATACCTAGATTTAGTCGTTATAAACTTAGATCCCATTGGTCAAAAGGTGGCTTTGGCCTTCCTTGGTTCCAAGCCTACTTATGGGCTTTCCATACATCTCAAACAGTTAAATGGTTTAACAAACCCAACATCCAGTCTCCTTTATGGGTCAATATGGAAACATCCTTATGTCCTGGTAATGTGCGACTTCTTTCCCTTATAACACCCTTTACCTCTTCTTTAAAGTCTCACCCTACCATAGCTGCTTCTATATTCTATTGGAAAATCATTCACAAGCATATTAAATCTAACCCCAAACCCTTAGCTTACACCCCATCTGGGGTAACCACCATATATCTCTTGATAATCACCCCATTTTTGTCGTACCTGGAAAAAACAGGTATCTCTTTTTGCAGGATATACTTGAACCCAAGTCATTAAAGTTAAAATCTTACACCGACCTATGAGGCATATGGAATCTTCCCCATCAGGATTTTTGGAAATATCTACAGCTTCGTACCGCATGCAACTCTTACCTCACACCCTTCTCTATCAATTCTTCTGTATGATAAGCACATCTCTAAATTGATAAAAACAACATCCAATTTAAATAGCACTGTTTACAAAGATATTTGTGATATCCTTCCTGACTACTCTGTCAATGCTAAAAACAGATGGAGTACTTTGCTACAATATAATATCACCAATGCACAATGGTCCAGATGTTGGCTCTCCTGTCACAAATCTTTTAATGATAAACGCAGTTCCCTCATTCAAACCAAGATCCTTCATTTGTGCTACAGAACTCCTGCTGTATTACAAAAAATGGGTTTATTGAACAATAACAATTGCTGGCGCTGCAATTCCCCCAATGGGGATTTATTGCATATCTTATGGCACTGTCCCCTCATACAAAAGATTTGGCACTGTACTCACAGATTTGCAATGAAAGTGGTAGGTCAACCTTTTACATTGGACCCTAAACATTGCATTCTTGGTATTTTTAATCACCATTCTTATAAAATTTCATATTCGCAGAGCAGATGGTTAAATATTCTCTTCCTTCAAGTTAAACGCACAATCCTCATGCATTGGAGATCCAACATAATCCCCACCCTTCCCAGTATCATTAACCAACTATTGCAATATGCCTCTCTGGACCGTATGACATATATCTTGTCTGACCGACTCATGTTATATAACAATTGTTGGCAGGGCTTTTTTAATTTTTTGGAATCAACTAAATCTTCCAACACCAATGTATGGACTTAATATATATGGATTTTCCCCTTTTACTGATACATCATTGTAGTCTCGCTTTTCTCCCCTTTTTTTTATAGTTTCCCTCTCTCTCTTCTTAACTTTCTTATATATCTTTTCTTTCCTATACTCTGTTCTCAATCGTTCTTTATTACTCCACAATCCTTTTACGAATGTACTTTTTTCCCTTTTGCAGCATCATATATGATTATGTAACATTTTAATATAAACCGTATCTAATCATAGTATCCGCTTTAAGTTCACTACAAATGTCAAGTATATGCTAATTACATGACCTGTATTGTTTACTATAATTTAAACCAAAAGCTCCTTGTATTATTGTAGCAATGTTCTTATTATATGCTGCCTCAATTTCTTAAAAAAAAAAAATCCTCACATTGTACTGTACTGAGAGGTTTGTCTGTATATCTTATGAAAAATTAATAAAAAAGTTTAACTGTAAAAAAGGAAATGATGCTGCACTGCCCTTCTGTTAATAATGCACTTATGTACGGAAATTTTACAATGTCTGCATCACCAATGCCCAGCACTGTTTTTTACAGAATTTGCCTAAATCCCATGAATGCCTCAGAGATGTGGCTGCCAAGTTTTTTTTTTGTACAGCATGTCTATTATGTTATCTGTTAACTTGTCTGCAGCTCTCAGTTTGCAGCCTTTTCCCTTTGGTTTAATTTTTTTTTTTACCTGGACAAGAACACCTATCGTGCTTTTTCAAAGGCTGGTGATGTTGACAGAGAGCACAGGTAATTTTCTGAATGGAGAAACCATTCCAAGCTTTCGAAAACTGACCTCAATGTTAGAGGTTCGTAAGCTGTGCCATCCTTTTATTTGGGCAGTTTATGAAGTAATGGCACATGTAATTTGGTAGATAGTCTGGGTTTATGTCAGGGAGGGCCTGATGGACCCCGTGGATTTCTCTCAGGTAACGGCAGAACATTGCTATGTCAGCCTAAGTTTTTCTATGTGTGTTTGATTTTTGGCCCTATCAATAAAATTATGTCTCTTGTAAGTCTGTTATAACTGTGTTACTGGTACCTGGCAGTTGCGGTCTCTTCGTTGTTTGAGGGGTTCTTGGTGGTTGTTGCAGGGTCTTCTAAAGGCTCAGTGTCCATTTCTGTTTGTGAAAGAATTTCTTGTAGCTGTAAATTGAAGCTCTTGTTAATGGTAATGTTCAACATTTGTTTCTGTATTTGGGTTATTTTCTTTCGTTAAACGATTTTAATAGCTGATGTTTGAAATTTCTGAGCAGGTTGGACTATGACGGATTCCACATTTGTTTACTTGGTGAATGGTCTGACAGGGCATGAAGTGATTTAACTGACTTTTTACTTTACAGTGTTACTCGGCATCTCAGGTGCGTGAGAGTGGCATGCAATGCTTTTTTTTGCCACCTGTGGAAGTAGTTCGGCTGTATTTGCAGGCATACTCTGGGCCTCAAGAAAGTGATGACAGGTTTACTGTATGTATGAATCTGTGATGATGTGTCTACTATATGTATAAATGTGAGATATTACATTTATACACACAGTAGCTCAGATACACCGATTTATAAAATAGAATTTATGCCGACGCCGATTGCATAAATGTGGGACTTTTACATCACAATAATACAAATACAACTAAGTCGCACATTAATTATAGATTTTATATCACATGAATGCATTAGCAGCCATTGTGGCTCTGATCAGAGTTTGTTCACCTGGTAATCATATCTGTTTAGGACTTATATTACCTTTCATCGCATCAAGTGCATGTAAGAGGAATGCCAACTCCTAGCAAAGTGTCAAACAGTAAGTAACATGGTTAATTGTATGTTCTGTGTCAGTGCTGTTGTAGCTGAAATTTCCTGTTTTCTTTTCTTTTTCAGATTAAGCTGTCCCCTGAACTCTGCAGTTGTGATGGCATCGTATGCTGTACAGTGTGAGTAGCAACCATCAGGCATTGGGTACTGCTCATTCATTACCCCATTTGTGATTTTTTTAATAAGTCGTGGTGATCAGTCATATGAGCACTAAATTACACCCAGTTGTACTTAGTATGAGTGAAAGGCTATCTTGGGTTTCTGGAAGTATTTGGAAGTCACGAGGCTGTAGGCTGAGTGGTTTATATTTAACACCTAAAAACTCCTATTTGTGTACAATCTGCTGCAGCTTATCTTTTGCAGTACATTTAAAAGGTGCCAGCAGGGAAGTATGGGGAGACGAAAGGAAGTTAGGATATCAAGTAATTCGAAGTCAGTGATTTATTAACTACACCAAAGAGAGGATCACAGATGTAGAAGTGGGTAGCCATCTGGGAACTAGCGACCATCGAACAGTATGGTTCACAATAAACACAGCAATAGAGTCAAGCCATACAAAGGCAAAAGTACTGGACTTCAGGAGGGCTAACTTTGCCAAAATGGGTGAGTGCCTAAGGAATGCACTAGCAAATGGGCAGGAAGAAGGGGTGGAAGAACAATGGGGAATAATAAAAACTGCTATCACAGAGGTAACAAGCCTTTGTGTGAAGCAAATAAACAAAACAAAATGATGTAAGAAACCACTATGGTTCTCAAAGGAGGTGGCAGTGAAAGTTCAAGAGAAAAAGAAAGCATTCAGGATGTACAAGGAATCACAGAAGGAGCAGGATAGAGAATTGTATCAGTTAAAGCAAAAGGAAGCTGGGAAGGCAGTCAGAACAGCCAAGGCCCGAACCGAGGAAAAGATAGCCAGCTTAGTTAAGAAGGGAGATAAAACCTTTTTTAGGTACATCAGGGAGCGAAGGAAGACCAAGGGAGGGACAGTGAGGCTTAATAAAGGGGAAGGGGTGGGCAGAGAGTGACTGTGAAAAGCCAGAGATACTAAACAAATATTTTTGCTCAGTATTTACAAATGAAGAGGGGAAGGTACCTAAAACAAACAGTAGAAACACTCTGAATACAGAAGCTGATACCAGCCCATTTACAGAAGAAAGGGTTCTGAAAGAACTCTTAAAACTGAAGGTGGACAAAGCAATGGGGCCTGATGGGATTCATCCCAGAATTCTAAAATAACTAAGGGTAGAACTAGTGACACCACTGACTACCCACTTTAACAAATCATGGGAGGATGGGGTGGTACCTGAGGACAGGAGGAGGGCAGATGTGATTCCCCTTCACAAAAGTGAGAGCAGGGCAGAAGCAGGAAACTATAGACCTGTTAGTTTAACCTCAGTGATAGGGAAAATGATGGAATCACTTCTGAAGGAAAGAACTGTCGAGTATCTAGAAGCCAGAGGGGCACAGGACCCAAGGCAGCATGGATTAACAGCGCCAAGGTCATGCCAGATGAAGCTAATCGATTTCTTTGACTGGGTGACCAAAGTAGTAGATCAGAGAGGGGCTGTGGACGTGGCCTGCCTAGACTTTAGCAAGGCATTTGACACAGTCCCACACAAAAGATTAATATACAAGTTAGCCAGCCTGGGAGTGGGTCCCAGGATGATAGCCCGGGTAAAGGATTGACTGGAGAATGGGACACAGGGTAATAGTAAATGGAGTCCACTCTGAAGAAAGGGGGTTACTAGTGGGGTACCGCAGGGTTCAGTATTAGGACAGGTCCTCTTCAGTGTCTTTATAAGCGACATTGCAGAGGGACTGAAAGGAAAAGTATGTCTCTTTGCAAATGACACAAAGATCTGCAACAGAGTTGATGCACAGGGTGAGGTGGAAAGGATGAGAAGGGACTTGGCAAGGTTAGAGGAATGGTCAAATGTATGGCAGCTTAGATTCAATGCTAAGAAGTGCAAGGTAATGCACCTGGGAAACAAAAACCCAAGGGAAAAGTACACAATGGGGGGTGAGATACTAACTACAACAGAAATGGAAAGGGACCTGGGGTAGTCATATCAGATGTCTTAAAGGTGGGTAACAATGTGAGAGGGCAGTAAGGAGGGCTGAGGGGATACTGGGATGCATAGGGAGAGGCATCACCAGTAGAAACCAGGAAGTTGTAATCCCTCTGTACAGACAGCTGGTGAGACCCCATCTGGAGTACTGCATGCAGTTCTGGAGATCCAGTCTCCGCAAGGACATAGGATGGAAGCTGTCTAGAGGAGGACAACTAAAATGGTGCAGGGTCTGCACCAGAAGACATATCAAGAGAGACTAAAGGAGCTTAATATGTATAGCCTCGAGGAAAGGAGGGAGAGGAGGGACATGATAGAAACTTTCAACTACCTCAAGGGAATCAACAAAGTCCAAGAGGGTATCATCTTTCAAAAAAAGAAGTGTGCAAGAACAAGGGGGCACAATTTGAAGATGGCGGAGGAGGCGGCTCAGAGGTAATGTAAGGAAGTATTTTTTTCACAAAGAGGGTTGCGGATGCATGGAACAGCCTTCCAGAGGAGGTTGTGGAGTCAAAAACAGTGGTTGAATTCAAGCATGCATGGGACAGTCATAAGGCAATTCTAGGAGGTGGGGGTAGAAAGAAGTAGGCAGCTGGTTAACTAGGATCTGCAGCTTATCCATTAGGTAGGGAAATGGGCAGACTGGGTGGGCCAAGCGGTCCTTATGTGCCATCAAATTCTATGTTTCTATGAATGGTAAAACAGCAACAAAATGTACTTTATAGAGAAGTTATCATTCACTGTGCATTATATGTATTCACTGGAGGAAGGGAGGGATGGGGGGGATATGATCGAGACCTGTAAGTGTCTAAAGGGGATAAACAAGACCAACACAGAAGGGATTTTCCAGATGAGAAAGGAGAGGGAAACGAGAAGGCATGAACTGAGATTGGGAGGGAGATGAGGAGACATTTTTTCACCAAAGGAGTGGTAGACAAATAAAACACCTTACCAGATGAGAAAGTGTCCTGTAAGACGGTGGGCAGTTTCAAGAGGGGTTGGGACAGGGTAAGGGACAGGGATACTGGGAAGGGGGGGGGGTGCTGTGAGATGAGGTGCTGGCTGCATACCCGAGCAGACTCGATAGCCCGTGAGGCCTGTTTCTGCTAGCAATTTCATATGTTTGTATATAAAAAATAATGTATAGGTAGGGGTATGTAATAGTTTTTTTTATACATACCTGAAGTGTGTGATGCCACACGAACCCGTGAGTGAAGCTTAAGGCATTACACACCAAAGGTGTGTTTATTAACAAACAAAAAAATTATAAAAAGGGCAAGAAAAATCCGGTGATCTGATTAGTCAGTAACTATCCAGACCTGTGTGGTAACTGACCAGTAACCACACAAGTCTGGAAAGTGCCTTACAAGTCTTGGAACTTGTTTTCTAGGCTGTCTCAGTAACTATGACAGTAGGGAAACACAAAATAAAATGCAACTAACAACATGACTCATCTGCCAGGCAGTTTGACCTCTTTGATGGGGCAGACCTTGCTGTTTGTTGTGAGAACTGATTTACCAATGAAGAAGATTGAATTATTCTTGTGTTTTTTTATTATTTTGATGCCATTTTATAAATACAATAACACACTTCAGGGCTTGACTTATTGGGTTATTACTGCACTCCCCGTGGTAGAAGGCACTCAGGTGACACCTCATTCTTCCAACCCACAGAGTGGTGGTGGTTGTTAGGCAGGGGCATGTGATAATTACCCAATAACAGCACACCGTGGCATGTGTTATTGATTACACTGCAAACCCTTACCTAAACGTTGTTTTTTGTATAATAACTGCTGACTTTTTTTAAAAGTCTAAAAAAGTTGATTCTTAAAAGCTGGTTTATTCAGAACCACATGTTAACATCTGATGTCACTTTCAGTCTTTATATTGGTGTTTGCGATCTTCATCGAGGATATCTCTTGCATCAGGCCACACCTATGGAACTATAGCTGCTAGGTACTAGGACCACAGGAAACCTTTCTAGTGAGCAGTCTACTAGGGGTTGCCCACAACAACGATGTCAGCTGATGACATCCCTCCCATATAAATATGGGTGGTTCCGTGCTCTTCTGGAGACACCGCCACTTCAGTTGACAGCCAAATCTTCGATTTTAACTTTATTTTTACCTTAGTTTGTTAATCAGGATTTTCAAGCTTCAGGTTCTAATGTGTGAGTCTCCTTATTTGGTTTTCCACAAAGACAGGGTGTCTTTGCATACCAACACTATGTTTTTGCCAAAGTTGGTATCTGAGATTACCCTGAATCAAACCATCCACCTGCCTGTTTATTTCCCAAAGCATGCCAATCCAGAGGAAGGCATTGCTCCACACTTTAGATGTACTGTATATAGAATACTCAGATATTATGTTCATCGCACAAGGGACTGCAGGAAGTCCTTACAGCTGTTTGTTTCTTTCTTTCACCCCAGGGAAAGAGGGCATACCAGTTTCTAAACAGTACCTGTCCAAATAGTTGGCCAGCTTGTATTATTTTCTGTTATAGGAAGTACATTAAGGAACTTCCTGGGGTTGTGCACTGCCACGCCACAAGAGGAATGGCCACTTCTGTTGCCTGCTTTAGAAATGTGTCAGCTGCTGACATCTGTGCCCTCCTCCCACCTGATCACATGCCAGTATATAAAACGGTTTTCCCTGGTGTCCAGTGTAACCCCCATATCCCGATCCCCAGCATAGTAGAGTGAAACATTTTCCCTATCTCCAATCCCCTTTATAGTGAAGTTACACCTTTCACTCGTGGTATAGTGCACTCCCACCCTGGCAGGTAGTGACCCACTACCCTGCCCCCCCATCTCGACCCCCAGCTGGTGACTGGCACAGCCCTCCTCTCTCCACCATGGCCAGCCACAGACTAAGCTATCAGTGAGCTAGTATGCACTAATTGACAGCTCAGTCGGCATTATGGGTCATGGCGCTCCTATGTCTGTACAGTATATCTAACTTAACATTAGTGGCTCTAACGACATGATCAATATGTGGGGTGAAGGAGAGGGTGTCATCCAGGTACACTCCCAGGTACTTGCTCTAGTTGCACCCCTTCCTTGCTAAGGATAGTCAGGCCTAGAAAACCTACATGACGTCTGCCTCACTTTCCTTGATCTGCTGCACAATCATGAGACATACCCTCTCTGCTAGACCATGCTGCCCAAGTCTTCAATGCGTCAGGTCAGGCATGGGCAAGTGCGTGGGCCTGGGGCACTGGAGCTCCACTTTGATGTCATCTTCTGCCCTGCAGAGGTACCCTTTGTCCACGCTCTTAGCTGATGACCAGCTGGTTGTGATCAAGCTGGATCCTTGCTGCACTACAGAATTTGAGGAGGAGGTACTCGTGATTGAGACTAAGTTTGGGGACAAGCGCCAAATAAAGTTTTTTGACATCTGTAACACATGTCTCAGTTGGTAGATCCTTTATGTACCAACCCTGTATTGCCACCTTGGTACTTTGATAGTGCTTGAGGGTTTCAGCAGAATGTGATCCTGTCTCCAGCCCCACTGATTAAGGTGATGGTCATGCCTCATCTCTCCTATTGAAGGCCTGTGCTCAGGATAGTCCTCTAGGTGGGTACCCCCCCCCCTTCCCCCAGTAAGGATCTAAGTTGAGTAATGTGTCCAGCAAGGATCTGGGGACTAGCTTAACCAGTGAGTCTTCATGTTTCTAGAATGCTGGTAGCAGCAGAGTGTCTGTGTCTGTGTGGAGCTCCCATAGCTAAATGAACATTTTCATTTTATTTATATACAGTAATTTGGCAGTTTGCACCCAGGGCCTCCGGGAATTTGCTACACCACTGACACATAGCTCTTCCTAAGTACCTTTGCAGAAAGGTGGGCAGCTTTTCTGACAAACCTGTCTACTGGCCTTTTGGGAATTAAACATAAAAAAAAAAATCACACATAAATAACCAGTCCTTGAAGGAAACATGCAACTGCCATCGTTAACCACATAGTATCAGATGGTAAACCTCATGTATTCTTTTTTTTTTTTTCTTCTCCTCCGAGCTGCCAGCCACCTGTTGTATTTCGGCCCGGTCACGGGCCACGGACTTCCCCTCCCCAAATTAGCCTTGAGCCCCCCGATACCCATGGCTTGCCCCCCATGAGTGGGGCTGCGGCACTCTCCTTGCATGCCGCAGACATTCAGGCTAGGTCGGGGCTGGCCCGAGGCTGAGTGAAGCCGTGGCGAGCTTCATTAGCGGCGGCGAGCTCCTTTCCCATTTTCTTGGGGAGGTGGGGTCGTGCAATGGCGCCAGCGTCTGCCCGCCCTCCTGGTATGCGGCCGGTAGCAGGCGACTCTGGCCTCCGCCAGGGTCGCCAATGCCCGGGCGCTCCCCACCTCCCCAGAGAAGGAGAGCAGTCTCTAGGATGCTCCATCCTTCTCTCCCGGCCGACCCTCCAGCGACCCTGGTCCGTTCCGAACCGGGTGGCGGCGTCGCGGAAATCCAATCGCTGTGCCGACGGCGGCTAAACCTCATGTATTCTGCTGTATACCCCTTCTTTTAGCACTCTTGCCCCCTCATTTACCCCCTATGCCTCACACTTAACCTCTACCATCTTCCCATCCTAGCCCTCTTCTTCCCTAACACCAACTCTGTTCTTATTGCCCCCACTCCTCCTACATCTTCCCCCTCCTCATTCTGCGTCTTTTCCCCACTCCTCATTCTTCCTACATCCAGTCCCCTCCTCTCCTTCCTAAAACCTCCCTACCCCTCTATATCACTCACATCTAACAAACCTTCCTATTTACATATGTTCCAAAGCTCTCAAATCTACCTACTCTGCTTTATTACTATGATATCCATTTTAAGGATGTGTGTAGACTTAGATACTGGACATGCCTACTTACTTTGTTCATCTTCACCCGTAGCAAAGTAACGTATCCTATGAAACCTATTGTAACCCTCTGTAAAACTATTTGTATTATGCTCCTGCTTTGTGTATGTACTGTATCCTAGGTGTTGTACCTTTTGTTCTTTTGACATGTACTCCATATGCGTCACAAATGTATGTTCAATTATGATTGTTCACTGTTTTGTTGTAATTGTTTATTGTCCTCCCAGGACCATCTTGCAAATGAGCCTGCTCAAAGATGTATTGCCTGGTTAAATAAAGATTGATTGATTGATTGAATATGACAGCAGTGCCCAAATCGCCACTTCACTCCCCAACTTGGAAGTGGAAGGAGGAATAAGGGTATGGGAGCCTGTGACAGGGAGATCCTGCCACTCTTGAGGACCGAATTTTTCTTAAATCTGTTGCAACAGTTCTTCTATTTCTTAGTCTAATCTTTCCTTTACAATTTCTAGTCCATGAGGTTGGCCACCGATGGGCACCCCACCTCCCCTTTCAAACAACATGAAGTCTTGCTGTATTCTGACAAATTGCAGTGAGGTCCAACCTTCGAACTGCCCCGGAGATGAAAGAGTTAACTTTCCATGCCAGGCATGGAACGCTGAGCTCGAGCTTGGTTGAGACTCTGTCTGTTGCTGTTTGAACTAAAACCGTCAGATTCTTTACTCCGACTCATTGAACAGTCGCTCTGGAGATTTCTCCTTTGCTCGGTTCAATTTGTCGGTTAAAGTACCGTTTTTCTCGGTTTTCAACCGAATTTAAACCGCAGCCTATCGGTTCAGTCTCTGTCTGTGGTATTCGTGAGTACTAGATAGGTTTATATTGTTTTTCTATTCTGTGTGGAACTTGTAAATGTTTCATCGGTTCGGTTTGAACCGATCAGGTTGTTTAAAAACTTTACTTCTACTTTTAGAGTGTGGTTACCAGTTCTTATCGATTCTAAAAAAAACTGATTTTATTACGGTTTTTCCATGACCCGTAACACGGTCAGGAACCGCTAAGAGTGTCTTGCCTGGTGGATTGCCATTAAAAGGATAAGTTTTGTTTAGGACTGGCCATGTCTGAGAAACCCAAAAGAAAAACCGGGCCCACTGGGTTTCAACACTGTAGTGTGTGTGGGGAAGTCTTTGCTAAGGCTGACCCCCACACCACCTGTGTTTATTGTCTGGGTTTGACCACCTCGATTCAGACTGCCAGATTTGTAAACATTTTCCTGCAGCTACCCTAGAAAAGAGAGTTGGTAGGCTCAGGGAAAGGGAGGCCAAAAAGTCCGCTGACCCAGATGGCCAGCCCAGTTCGGTTCAAACGAACCAGAAGGAGTGCCCTCTGACCAGGGCGAAACTTCTTCGGGCAAAAGGAGAACTGATTCCAAGGAGTCGGTTCCGGTTAAGTGAACAAGAAGGGATAAATCAGTCAGTGTGGATCCAAAAGTTTGTTCTCCAACCGCTGATGAAATAGCCAAAGCGATAAAAATTGTTCAGTCGCTATCCCCGGTTCCGACCGAACCGGCACCATCAGGAAGGCGCTCGGTTCGGCCGGTTCCACCGGTTCCGGATTATGATTTGGAGGAATTTTATGAACCGGAGGAGGAGGAGGAGGAAGGAGAGTATGAGGAAAAGTGAATGTGATTATGAAAGTCTGGATGTGCCCATTGACCCGGACATCTCCCCAGACAGACCTTCAGGAGTGTCTCTTCCTAGGCTTTCTGAGTCCCCCTCCCATTTCATGTTTTACAAGAAAGTGGCTGAAACCCTTTAGCTTCCTATGGAAGAAGCTGTGGCTGACCAGGAGGAGCCTGACTATGTGGAAATGATGGATATCCCAGAGTCCAGGAGGCTGTCTATTCCCCTACACAAGTCTTTTGGTAAACAGACAAAGATTTTAAAGACTCCTAATTCTATACCTCTTGTGGATAAGAGAATGGACAAGAGGTATACTCTGTCAGGCTCAGATACGGAGTTCCTTACCCAGCAATGCAGCCATGTTAGGGTAGTGCAGGCTGCAGCCTGTGACAAGGCTAATATACCCTTGGCTTCACACCCCCCAGATAAGGACTCCAGGAGGATTGATGCCATGGCAAAGAAACAGTACATGGCAGCATCCTTGGGACTCAGGCAGGCCAATTATATGGCCTATACAGCTAGATATCAGAAATCTAGATGTGACACTGTAATGGCTTTAGCTAAACAGGTTCCTGGCCAGCTTGCCTAGGAGCTGGAACAGGTGGCTGCTGATGGTATTGAGGCATCCAAGGTGCAGTTCCATGCTGCAGTGGACTCCAATGATGTTTCATCTAGAGTCATGGCTACATCTGTGGCTCTTCGTAGGATGGCTTGGCTCAGATGTACTAGCCTGCCTCAGGATACCCAGACTAAGGCCATGGATTTTCCTGTTGTGGGTAATTCTCTGTTTGGGGAGCAAACAGAGAACTACATGAAGAAAATGGATGAATACAGGACCACTATAGGACTGCTCAGGCCAAGAAAAGGCAAGCCACTCCTCAGAGGCAGTATCCCGGGGCAGGGGCAGGCTTTTCATAGGCCTTTCTACCAAGCCCAGGCCTCCTCTTCTGCTTATGCTCAGAGGGGTTCTTTAGGGAGAGGCAGAAGGAGCAAGCAGGCCTGCTTCCACCCCTCAGCCTAAAGCCCCTGCCAAACAGGCACCCTGATGGGTTTGCCAGGGCCGATTCTCCACCACCTGTAGGGGGCAGGCTGGCTTACTTTGTCCAGGACTGGAGGTCTTTAACATCAGACAAATGGGTCCTGGAAGTAGTAAGTAAGGGACTGGTTCTCAGCTTTGAAAAATTTCCAAAGATGAGAACCAGATCCTTTCCACCTGCAAATCCTTCAGAGGCACTTGCCCTAGAGATAGAGGTCTCTTCCCTCTTGGCTCTCAGAGCTGTAGAAAGGGTTCCACCCCTACACAAAGGGAAAGGATTGTACTCCAGGTACTTCCTCACCCCCAAAAGGACAGGAAAATGGCGGCCCATCCTGGATCTCAGATATTTAAACAAGCACCTTTTAAAGCCAAAGTTCAGAATGGTGACTCTGGGAATAATTCTGCCCTCTCTAAGGCCAGGGGACTGGCTAGTCTCCCTGGACCTCAAGGATGCCTATTTACATATTCTCATCAGAAGCTCCCATCGAAAATACCTCAGGTTCGAGCTGCCCTCAGGCCATTACCAATTCAGAGCAATGCCCTTCGGCCTAACCTCTGCTCCAAGGGTGTTCACAAAATGCCTGGCAGTAGTAGTTGCTTTCCTAAGAAGGCAAAGGATTGCCATCTTCCCATACCTGGACGACTGGCTCATAGTAGGCCAGTCCCCAGACCAAGTCAAGTTACACCTACAGATAACTCAGCAACTGCTCACTTCTTTAGGTTTCCTTCTGAATCTTTCAAAGTCAGTTCTGGAGCCTGTTCAGCTCCTCACCTTCATAGGCGCAGAGCTAGATACAGAAAAGGCAAGAGCGTTCCTTCCCCTGGACAGAGCAAGGACCCTTATCACACTGGCCTCTTCAGTCACCCTACAGGTGTCTCAACCAGCAAGGCATTTTCTGCAGCTCCTGGGGCACATGGCTGCTTCTACAGCAGTGGTGCAGGGAGCAAGATTTCAGATGAGGGACATTCAGTTCCACTTGAGAGCCTTTTGGTCTCAGAAAAAGGACCCTCTGACCAAACTGATCCTAGTGACTCGAACCCTGATCCAGGTTTTGCAGTGGTGGCAGGATCAGGACAATTTAAGACAGGGAGTTCCTTTTGTCACTCAGTCTCACTCTTTAATCCTTACTACAGATGCCTCCCTCTTGGGGTGGGGGGCCCACTTGGGAGACCTGACCACCCAAGGGTTGTGGTCGCCTCAGGAATCTGTGCTTCACATCAATCTGTTGGAACTCAGAGCAGTGTTTCTAGCACTTCAAGTTTTTTCCAAGTCTGTTCAGAACAAAGTTGTTCAGATCAGGACAGACAATACCACCACAATGTGGTATATCAACAAGCAAGGGGGCACTCGGTCTACGGCCTTGTGCACAGAAGCAATGAAGTTGTGGTCTCTGGCCTTTTCCCTGAACACCTTCCTTACAGCAGTACACCTCCCAGGCAAGGACAATGTCCTGGCAGATGCCCTCAGCAGGATATCTCAGGGCCATCACGAATGGTCACTGGATCCCCTGGTTTTGGAGGTGATCTTCTCCATATGGAGCACCCCACAGATGGATCTTTTTGCAGCCCCAGATAATCACCAACTTCCCCTCTTTTGCTGCAGGCCCCCCGTGTTGGGCTCAGTCCCCCTGGATGCCCTGGTTCTCAATTGGGAAGGGAAGTTCCTGTATGCTTTTCCTCCCTTCCCTCTCCTGTTCAAGGTGCTAGTCAAAATCAGGTCTCAACCCTGCAAGGTGATTCTGATTGCTCCAGACTGGGCCAGACAGCCCTGGTACCCTCTCCTGTTGTCCTTAGCAGTTCACCTTCCCTTGTCTCTTCCAGGAATTACAACCTGTTAACCTGTGCTCAGGGAGGGTTTGGTCACCGAATCTCAAATCTCTATCTCAAGGCCTGGCTCTTGAAGAGTTAGAGTTTGCTGATTTACACCTCTCTCAAGGTGTTATGGATATTCTAAAGGCTTCTAGGAAGCCTTCCACCAGAACCACTTATAATTCCAAATGGAAAAGATTCTCCATATGGTGCTCTGGGAAGCGTATTTCCCCAGAGTCTGCTGACCTGCCCACAGACCTTGACTATATGGTTCATCTGAATAGCTTGAGACTCAGACCAGCTACACTAAAAGTGCATCTGGCAGTTGTCTCTGCTTTTCTTTCAGCAGGTAAGCCTTCTTCCCTTTCAGCTCATCCTGTATTCTCCAAGTTTTTAAAGGGATTGCTTCATACCAATCTGCCATTCAGGGACCCTGCCCCTGCTTGGGACCTTAATGTTTGTATTGCTCAGCTTATGCAACCCCCTTTTGAGCCTTTGTCCTCAGCACAGCTTAAGTACTTGACTTGGAAAACTGTTTTCTTGGTGGCCATCACTTCTGCCAGGCGCATAAGCGAGTTACAAGCCCTGTCAGTGGAGCCTGATTTTATCTCTTTCTATAGAGATAAGGTGGTCCTCAAGACTAAGAGGAAGTTTTTACCTAAGGTGGTTTCAGACTTCCACCTTAACCAATCTATGTCTCTTCCTGTGTTCTTCACTGACCATTCCTCCTCTTGTGAGAGGAGGCTACACAGTTTGGATGTGAAAAGAGCCCTTAGCTACTATATAGAGCGTACCAATGGTCACAGGTTTGAGTCCCTCCAACTGTTCCTCACTTATGGTGAGGTTGGTAAGGGAAAACCTGCCACTAAAAGATCCATTGCCAGGTGGCTTGTCTCTTGCGTTCAATGTTGCTATGAAAAACTAGGTAGGATTCCACCCTCAGGCCTGAGGGCTCACTCTACCAGAGGTACAGCTGCTTCCTTGGCTGCTGCCAGGGATATTCCTATCTTAGAGAGATGTCAAGCAGCTATGTGGAAAACAGTTCACACTTTTACCAAGCATTACTCTCTGGATATCCAGGCTAGGAGTGATGCTTGGTTTGGTACAGCAGTGCTTCAGAGCCTATTTCCTAGGTAGGTTCTGTCCCTTCTCCGTGGAGGTACTGCTTGGTAGTCTGCAATTTGTCAGAATACAGCAAGACTTCATGTTGTTTGAAGAAAAAATTACTCACCTTAGTAATGCTGTTTCTTCTAATGGAGTTTTGCTGTATTCTGACCTCCCCCCCTGCCTTCCCCTCTCAGAACCTTGTTTTTGGGATGTTGGTGGGCAGTAGCAGTGTTGGCACTCAGGAGGTGCCCCACCTTTTTATTATCACCCCTTTTTCTTTGGGTGAGTGAGTGTTGTGGTATTTCATTTTTTGGGTTGCCTGACTTGAGTCTTTGTTTTGGGGCCAAAAAATCTGTTTATTATATTTAGTAGCCAGTTGGCTAGTATAGGTTTACAGCTTCCACACAGGACACTCGGTGAGTTTAGCTCGTAAAGATCTGACGGTTTTAGTTCAAACAGCAACAGACAGAGTCTCAACCGAGCTCGAGCTCAGCATTCCATGCCTGGCATGGAAAGTTAACTCTTTCATCCCCGGGGCAGTTCAAAGGTTGGACCTCACTGCAATTTGTCAGAATACAGCAAGACTCCATTAGAAGAAACAACATTACTAAGGTGAGTAATTTTTTCTTCTTGACTATGCTATAGTGTCCTCTTTAATTTTCCTGTTTCCTCTCAGGTCCTCTTTACAGGGAGGTTATTGTTGTGACCTCAAAGCTGATGTAAAATAACAGGCTGTGTTCCTTGTTGTTGGATTTAGTATGCAGCACTATGTCATAAAATACCTTGATGTATATAACTTATGTATATAAAACCTGTATCTGTTGAAAATACCGTGGCACTAGGTGTTTTTAATAAATGTTAAATGTACTTGGTGACTGTATTATAGAACTTAAGTTACTGGGGTAGAGATATCAGAAAACCCCTGTTGTGTTGTTAAATGCATATAAATTGCAGATTGTTTGAGAGCCCTCTTGGTACTATGCATTCCTGCTGTAAACTGAGCCAGTTTGAAATTTCATGGTGATTTTCATATACATCCCATGATGCTTTGCATTATTGGGGTATGTGTGATGTTGTGTTTCTTTGAAACTTGGCTTTATTGCCAGTGCCCTTTGGGGTAACCCTTGCTTCAGTCCTACTGTACTGAGGTTCTTTGTCTTTAGCTTTTTTTTATTTGAGCCACCACCACCCAAGCAAACAAGGCCCACATAGGGGAAGCTGAATCTCAACTGAAAAGTTAGATGAGTAGATCAGTGGGTCCATATGTGTTAAGTACAGAGGAAGGACATGCATAGTCTGTTGCTGCAAATTGATATATTGAAGAAAGGATATTCCATTGCTGAAGGTTATCTTTTGTTTTTTAAATAAACATCACACAGAGACTGTGTGTTGAACCTGAAGTTCTGTGTCTGGTCCGTCTGTTATCTCACAATCCCTCCACAGAGCCACTAGGGTCCAGAGGCCATAACTCTGTATGGTGGCCTTTGGGAGCAGTAAGCCATCATCAGAGTCTGAAGTCCTAGATTTCAGAAGGACAGAGTTCAACCGGATGAGGGAGCTGATCTCAGACAAGCTATTTGGCGTGAAAAGCATCAGGGATGTGGAGGAAAGATGAGGGAAATCAAGGGGGCCATTCTTGCAGCAACAAAGTCTTGCATGAGAACAGTAATTAAAGAAAAAAACAGGTACAAGAGACCGGTATGATTCTCCGGAAAGTCAGGGAAACAGTGAGAGCCAAAAAAGAAGCCTTCACCAGGTACAAGGGAAAATAAGGGAAGGAAGAATGGGAAGAGTACCAATTGAGAACAAGAAACCAAGAGAGTAGTCAGAGAAGCAAAGGCAGATACAGAAATGTATATTACGGAGGTGGTCAAGGGAAGGGAAGAAAGAAAGGAGGAAGGAGAAATCTGTATTCACAAGGCAAAACAGACGACCTCTGCCAGAGAGCGACATTAAGGTGGCCGCAAGGGGGATCCCTGAGATGAGGCAGCAAGTATTTACTAGTGAAAGGGTTTGGAAAGGGCTAGCAGCCCTAAAGATATATAAGGCCCTGGGGCCAGATGGAATGCATCCGTGGCTGTGCAAGGAGCTGGCATTGGAATGAACTGGACTTCTTTTATGGCTGTTCAGTAGCTCAGTTGAAACAGGGGTAGTTCAGAAAGACTAGAGTGTAGAGGACCTAGTCCCTCTCCATAATGGGGGGTGGTGGACAAGGTGCAACTGGGTAATTACAAACCTGTCCATTCTCTGTTGTGGATAAACCAGTGGAGACTAGTCAGTGAGGAGCTTGTGGACTACTTGGAGAGCAGTGAACTCCAAGATAGTAAACAGCAAAGGTTTGTGGCAGGAAGGTCTTGTCATACTAACCTGATAGTATTCTTTGACTGAGTAATGAGGGTAGTGGATAAGGGCCACGCTTTGGATTTACTCTACTTTCAGCAAGACCGTTGACGCGGTGCCTCACAAAAGGTTACTGAAAAAGCTAGAGGATCTGGATGCAGCAAAGGACATAGTTAGATGGGTGAGAAACTGCTTGGAAGGGAGACAGCAGAGGATTATGGTTAACGCAGTCAAATCTGAAGAAGTAGAGGTCACCAGTGGGGTGCCACAAGGATCAGTCATGGGTTCAGTCCTTCTCAATATGTTCATCAGTGACATGGGCGAAGGAATCCAGAGCAAGATGTTTCTCTCTGCAGATAACACTAAGCTCTGTGGCAGGGTAGACAATGAGGAGGGGGTTAGGAAGATGCAAATAGACTTGCAAAGGCTAGAGAGGTGGTCAAAGGTTTGGCAGTTGAAATTCAGTGCCAAAAGGTGCAAGGTGGTACATGTAAGGAACAAGAATCTCAGAACAGAGTACTGGATGGGATGGGATGGGGGGGTGGTAAAGCTGGGCAAGACCTTTGAGGAAAGAGACCTTGATGTTATCATCAGTGACACCCTAAAACAATCAGTACAGTGTAACAAGGCCTACAGTAAGGCAAACAGGATGCTGGGGTGTATAGGAAGTGGTGTTGACAGCTGAAGGAAGGAGACATTACTGTCTCTCTATAGATCACTGTTGAGGCCCAACCTAAAGTACTGTGCCCAGTTCTGGAGTCCTTACCTAAGGGAAGATGAGAACAGGTTGAAGACAGTGCAACATAGGGTGACCAAACTGATTCAGAGCCTGCAGGGCAGATCATATGAGGGCTGGCTCAAGGCACTGAACAGGTACTCACTGGAGGTCAAACGAGAGAGGGGAAATATTACAGAGACCTTCAAATTCATGAAAGGAATGCTCTAGGTAAATAGTGAGGAACTATTTAGTAGAAGTAGTGGATCAAGAACAATGGGGGCACAAGTGAAGACTGATTGAGGGGGTTCGGAAGAAAAGTAAGAAAGTTTTGTTTTACAGAAAGGGTGGTGGAGCTGTGGAGTAATCTGTCAGCTGTTGTGGTTGGTGCCCAAACTATCAATGGTTTTATGCACTGCTGGGACAGAGTGAAGGTCTTAGTGGTTACTCAGGATGGTAGCGGTAGGGCAGGGGGTATGGGGGTGGATAGTGTGGGTTAGAACCCTGTATGGACAGTAGGTCCTGGGTTTCTTAGGGTGTTAAGGCCAGACTGGATAGACTAATGGTCTTTCTGCCATCAGTTTCTGTGTTTCTATGTTTGGAGTCGTTTAATCTCTGGAAGCCTGTCTGCCATTAAGATAAATCTTTTTGTACAACTTAGTCGAGGCAGCAACCATAATTGAGCAGTCAAAACTCATCTTTTTCCAGTGCGTAGTTATAGAATAATTTATAATGCTCATTTTTCAGAAGCCATAGGAAGCCTCAGGAGATACCTAAGAGGAGGAGGAACGTGCATCATAACAGTCACAAACATGGGCATAAATACCAGTCTTGGTTGACCAAGTGGTGAGGGCATCACAAGTAAGTCTGTCTGGAAGCAGAACAAATTTAGGCACTGGAACAAATGATTGCCAGAGTTCAGAAGATACTATACTGGAAATTCCACCTTCCAGTCCCAGATC
Source organism: Neoceratodus forsteri (assembly GCA_016271365.2). Classification (NCBI taxonomy): domain Eukaryota; kingdom Metazoa; phylum Chordata; order Ceratodontiformes; family Ceratodontidae; genus Neoceratodus; species Neoceratodus forsteri. The sequence continues at coordinate 879,387,582 of CM057456.1, forward strand.
CTTCAGCCTGCCTATCCCTACAGTAGGTGAAGTTTGGGCACCACGGTGGTTGCGCTGCCTCCAGTGTTATTAGAAGTGCCACTGCCTTCCAGCTCCCAGTGGGATCTACACCCCCTATGGGCCCAGCACTTGGGATGGGCAGTTCACAACCTAACAAAGCTAGACTGGGCTTGACCCTGTGAAGGATGGACAATACTAGTCTTGTTTTACTTGGTGGTTCTGGTCATACCTTCTGCCATGATGACAGATTCTTGAATTCCTCTGAGGATGGGTGGGATAATAGAAATCCCAGTGAAGACTAAGAGACTTTTTCTTATGCCTTAAGGTGTGTCTTCTACTTTGACTTCCCACTGGAAGAGGAGGGTGCATAGGGAGATGTAAGCATTTGGATATCTTGTCAAAAGAACCTCCTTTTGTCTTGCCCATCAGTGATGCTTTGCTTGATCTGGTCAGAGTAGTCTGATCTTGTTGTAACTCGGCTGGTTGAGTTCTTTGTGCAAATTACTGTTATGCAGTTCATCCTGAGGCATTTAAGGCCATAATGGAACAGCTGGAAGCTTCAGGTCTGGTGCAGCACAAAAGCAAAACTGTGTGTGCTACTCCTCACCCTCCCTGTAAGGAGTCGAAATGCCTGGACCAATGGGACCATAGAATGTATGCAGTGGTCGCACTGTGTGTGTAGCAGACCAGTTTCTCATGTTATTTCGCCCATTATAACCATGCCCTGTGAAAAGTGTCTATGGAATGTGGAGATGCCCTTCCTCCAGAACACCAGCATGAGGTCTCTTGCATTATTTGTTGTGGCTTGGCAGTGGCAAAGCATGACTTACTTAGCCATGGATCAAGCTGACATTGACTCGTGGTCTGTGGTCGCAGATGTAGTTCTCAAGCGGTACAGCTGTTTGCGCTCCATTCTGTTTAACCAGCACAATTCACCACATGGTTCTGGATCTCATGCTTGTTGAGTCCTGTGCCGTTCAGGTTCTCATGGGGTTGGAGGCATTACTTAGATCCTCCACTCAGTGGAACTATGCTTTCAAATGGGAGTTCTTTTTTAGATACCGTGCCAGGAACATGGCGTGGAACCACAGAATGCCTAGTTGGTTCTGTGCTCAGCTTACATACTTTATCTCCCACTGGCTTTTGCGCAACTTTGTTAAAGATGCACTTAACTGCTATCTTGTATCAAGCTAATATTGGATTCTGTAAAGGGATGTATGCCCTTTCACCCTTCAGTGTTCTGAATTGGAGGGGTTTGTGTTGGTCAGGGGCTGTGGGGGAGCTTGCTGGAGTTTGGCCTGACAAGTCTCTTTAAGGGCTGTTGAATCTGACACAGAGCAAGGAGCTGACTAGGGACAGTCAGCTACTAAGAAGATATTTATAGACAGCTGGGATAAAGCAGTAGTTCCATGCATCAGTATAGAGGGGAGTTTTGTGGTTGAATCTATGTGGTGGAGCGGAACCATGTCAGCCATGAACAGGCAGAGCTGGGGAAGTGTCACAAACTCACTCCTGGGGGCCAGGTCCACTGAGCTCACAGTGCCCACCCCTAGACCCACAGAAGGGTGTCCAAAATGCAATGCAAAAGCAAAATGCTCTGAGCTGCTGTTTGGAATGCCTTTTTATACCCTTCCAGTCTGTAAAAACCCTCTCTGGTTTATAGCTGGTGGCCTTACTTTTAGGCCACCAAGGGTCTTTGTTGCTCTTACTTTGAGAGAATCATCATGATTAATATTTCAGGTGTGCCCCCCCCCCCCACCAACTTCCTGGCACTTATAAAAAAATGTAATTAGGCTGTGGTAACCTTGCTGACACCTGCTGCCTAAAATCATTTCTCTTTTGATCTTAATTTTATGATAGATGACAGAGTCTCTCACCTCCTGAGTTTTATGACCCTCTTCCTTGATTAGTTAACAAGGGAAACCCCATTTGAAAATGGACTATTGGTTTCCTGGCTGATCAGTCTGTTCTCAGGTCACAGAGGAATGTCAACTATTTTGCAAGACCTTCTCTCATTCCTATGATCTTTCAGTAAAACTATATACCCCTTAAAAAAAAACAACACATGGACATCTTTCTGTCCTGTTTGGGAATTTATCATAACCAAGTTCCTCTGCATGTAACCCTTTTAAAGCATAAACAGAAATCACAGTTACAAAAATATAACAAAAATATATCTCACAGTATTACACAGCAGTGGCCAAACACGCTGCAAAATGTACCTGGAAGCATACTGAAAGCTGGGAGAGGTGGTATAAGCTGAGAGTGGTCTGCCAGACACAGATTGAGACGGGCTGCTAAATCTGCAGTAGACATTGGAAAACTGCAGAAGTTGAAAAAGAGGTCCTTGGAGAGAGACCCTGGACAGAAAGAGAAGCACCCAAAACGGAGTGAGAGAGAGAGAGAGAAAAACTGCTTTCTTTTATATGTGCTGAAGGGAAGCTGCTTATTGTCATTCTGCTTTCTGCAAATGAAAGCCAATTTGTTTTGGAACTTTGAAATGATCTTCTGTCTTATCTGTCAGTTTTCATTGGTTTCTTACACTCAAAAGTATCTTGTTGCTATCACCTCTGCCAGATGAGTTAATGAGTTTCCAGCTCCCTGAATTGAACCAGCCTTTATGGTTTTCTACAGGGGCAAGGTTGTGCTGTGCAGCATTAAGAAATTTTTGCCCAAGGTGATTTTGGGGATCCATTTAGATCACACCTTGGAATTGCTGGGGTATTTCCCCAGGCTGCTTGTTAACCCTACTGAAGAACCTGCACATCATCTAGATGTAAGGCATGCATTCCTTTTGTACCATCATAGAACAAAGTAGTTTGAGTCACCAGTTCCCAGGTGTTTGTGACCCATGTTGCACATTTCCAAGGCCTTCCTACTGCCAAGTAGACTATCACTTGATGCATCTTATTCAATCAATCAGTCTTTATTTTCCAGCCTTAGATCTTCCAGCCCCTGATCAGGCTGCCCAGCTCCTCAAGCAGCTCCTCCATTCCTGCGGCAACCCTGGCACTGAAGCAGCTGGCCGCCCTGATCAGCCCACCCAACCACAGAAAAGATCTTCCAGTCCCAGATCAGGCTGCCCAGCTCCTCAAGTGGCTCCTCCGCTCCTATGGTGACCCTGGCACCGAGGCAGCCAACCACCCTGATCAGCCCGCCCTCCCGACCACAGGAAAAGTATGCTGACTAACCAGGCTTGAAACCCAGCTTTACAATTGGTTGTAGTGATGCTGCCCTGCATCGCCATTGGCTCATTTCTACTGCATTCTGTCTAATGATATAGTGCCACTGATTTTTAAACTTAAAACTAAACGCTCTTCAGATTGACTCCTAACCTTCACATTTTAGAGCTTTGTGACTGAACTGTAGTTGTATTCAATAATTTGCGCTTTCCTAGCACAATTTAAAGCACAGATCTGGCTTTCAAGTTGTTGCTTTTCTGAGTGTCTAATGCACTTTTTGCCAGCCTTTAATATAGGCTGTAGCGCTTCTCAGCACAGATGCCTCAGGGTGAATTTTCTCCCACCCCCACACTCTATTAACTAGACCCTCTTCCCAGAAGCCCCTTCAAAGCCTCGGTTGGCTGTTCTCTTATTGGTCCCTCTCTAAGCCTCTTCCTACAGTAGCTCCACCCAAGACTAGGGATAGCCCTTCCCTTCCATACCTAGAAATCCTACCAAATCTGTTATACTCATTAAACCTTAAAGCACAACTATTTGAGTAAGATCTCAGTGGATTACCCCCAACCATTTCTTGCTGGTCCTGCCCTATCAATAGTCCTAACTGGATAGTATATACTTAATTAACGTACTTAAGGTGTCAATCTAGACAGATCAAGGGTGCAATCTCTTGTTCTGCTGATTGTTCACAAGTTTCCAGCACCTCCTGGCCTGCAGCTTACACACCTATTACCCCTTGTGACTATTGCCCTCCAACAATATTGTTCCTCTACCACACCAGGGGACTTCTCATCTGTTGGTCCCTCTTGGCCTATCTCCAGATAGATGTGGCTGATACTGCCTCTGCATGTTCTTTATCCCATGTCATCGGTTCAGTGCTACCTCTCCCCCCAAACTACCTGTAGCACTGCTCGAAGAAGTCCCTGCCCCATCTTGGACTATTGGCTCTAGCACAACATAATAAAACAATTCTACTTATGCACCTAACTATAACTAGGATCTGCAGCTTATCCAATAGGTAGGGAAATGGGCAGGCTAGGTGGGCCAAGCGGTCCTTATCTGCCATCAAAGTCTATGTTTCTATGTATGTTTCACCACTGTAAGAGCATACACAAGTCACCTTTTCTTCACCCACCACCTTCTCATTCCTGAATGTGTCTCCTACTACTATCAGGCGACACTGTACTAAACCCGGGACCCAGTGGAAGGCAAAAGATTAAAAACAATAAAAGGTCCAGGCCAAGCCCCCTAACCTTTTGTCCTACCTGGTTCAACATAAAAGGGCTCAAAATAGCCCATATGAACATATCTCAATCTCAATCTTTATTTATTTATTTAAGGCGCCTTTCTAAAAACCAAGGCGCCTGTACAATACTAGATAAAACAATTACAAATACAATAAACAACAATATTAAAAATCATTATATGCTTTACTAAAGAGGTGAGTCTTTAAAGATTCTTTAAAACTATGGACAGTAGGGCTTTCCGCACCTGGCAGGTGGAGAATTCCACAGGGTCGGGGCCATAAAACTAAATGATCTTGCCCTGAAGTTTTAAGCAGACCCTGGGAATCTCTAGCAATCCTCGTCAGTGGATCGGAGAGGCGGGAGGGACAGTAGGGATGAAGGAGATCTTTCAGGTAAACTGGTCCCTGATCATGTAGGGCCTTATAGGTCAGCAAACCGACCTTGAAAGTGATTCGTCAGCAAACTGGCAACCAGTGTGAACCACGAGCACAGGCGTTATATGACTGGCCCTAGATGAGCCGTCAACAGCCTGGCTGCCGCATTTCTGCACTAGCTGCAGGCGGGCGAATCTCAATCCCAGGAAGCCCTAGGTAGGCGGTTGCAGTAGTCAAGGTGGGAGGAGTAGAAGGCGTGGACCAAAATAGGCAGATCGTCAGGGGAACCAGGTGTTTCACGCAGGCGATGTTCCTCAGATGGTAAAGAGGTTTTGACAACCGCTGACACCTGAGATTTAAATGTCAAGCGGTCATCAAATACAATGCCCAGATTCCTTTTCGGTCTGAGGTAATTAGTGGGATATCCCGAGCCATAAACCCGAGGGTAATCCAACCAATAAACCCGCCTCCAGCGATCCTGGCCCACACCAACACCTCAGTTTTATCAGGGTTCAACCTCAGCCAACTCACATTCATCGAGTCCTGGATTTCAGCAAGACAGTTATTAAAGACCGAAAAGGCAGCATCTTGACCGGGCGCAAAGGACATGTACAGCTGAGTATCATCTGCATAGCAGTGAAAACTCAGACCATACCGCCTAATAATCGCTCCTAATGGCAGCATATATACTGCAAACAACATGGGTGCCAAAATGGAACCCTGCGGTACCCCACAGGATAGGGAGAATGATGCTGAGGAAAAAATCCCAGACACCACTCTCTGAGTCCTACCCTCGAGGTAAGACCGAAACCAACTGAGGACTGTACCAGACAGTCCACAGATGAACCGCAGGCGTTCAATAGCACACCATGGTCTACAGTATCAAATGCTGCAGAGAGATCAAGAAGGACCAGAATGGAGCGAGAGCTTGATCTCTAGCTATTAGGAGGTCATTTAGCACCGAATCAGAACTGTCTCGGTACTATGTCTTTTCTAAATCGGACTGGAGAATCGTAGAGATTGTGGCTGGTCAAATGATCATATAACTGCAAAGCACACCTTCTCAATAACTTTACCAACAAAGGGTAAGTTAGAGACAGGCCTGTAGTTTGCCAGGCAGTCCGGGTCCAAGGAGGATTTCTTAAGAAGGGGCTGGACCACCGCCTCCTTTAGAGGATTTGGAAAATCCCCTCTCCATGGACCTACAGACTATCTCAGCTAGGATGGGGCCGATTTTATCCACACACCCCACTAAGAGACGTGTGGGGCCCGGATCCAAACTACAGTTGGTCGGACGCAATAATTGTATGATCATCACAATTTCTTCAATTGTGGGAAGGCCGAAGTCAGACCACACAAACTGGGTGTCTGACATCTCCTGCCGACCATCACTACTCCCATTAGAGAGGGTTAGATGGATGTCCGATCTGATTGTGGCAACCTTATCTGAAAAGAATAGAGCAAACTAAGAATAGAGCAAACATACATAGCATAATGGATAAAATGGCTGAACTAGAACTCTGGACTCTGCACTACAAGCCTGATGTCCTTTGTATAACGGAGTTCTGGTTAAAACCATCCATCCTGTCTCATGAGATTGCTCTTCCTGGCTACTCTTCTTACCGACATGATTGGTCACTTAGAAAGGGAGGAGGGGTTATGATACACACCAGGGCTGGGTTGGTAGTCAGTGAGATAACAGACCCAAAAATTAATGCAGGTGCAAGACACCAATTCATTACAGTTACTCTAGGCCCTGTTAAACAAATAACAATAGATTGTATGTATCTACCTCCTAATCTAGCATCCGCCACCTATGCAAAATTCTTCTCTAGTCTACATAACCTGCCTGTTAAAGACATACTACTGTGTGGAGATTTCAACCTAGATTGAGCTGGACCTAAAAGAACACATTACCAAGCTGCACTACTTGATGCAAATTTAGAGCAACTACTTGACCAGTCCACCAGGCTTAACATGAAGTCAGGTAGGCATAGCCTATTAGACTGGATTCTAACTAATAACTCAACCTCTATTAAGGCCGTTGTAATCCACCCAGACGTACTAAGTGACCATTCCCCTACTTTTTGTGTCTGGAAAAACAACGCTTTGCACCCCCACCCCCCCAAAAAAATAACTCATAAAACCAGGGATCTAACTAATTTGGTCGCAGATGCTTTCCAGCAAAGTCTTGCTTCGGTTGACTGGTCCCCCATAACCACCCTCCCTGTCATAGATCGGACTTTAGACTATCATATCAATACCTTTACCTCTATCCAAGACTCCCATGCCCCATACAAACTCAGAAGATCCAAAGGTCTCCCTTACTCTTGGCTCACCCAGGAATTGAGCCACCTCATGCGCTCCCGCGACAAATCCTGGAAAGCCTACTAAAGCTCCGGACTACAGTCTTATTGGTTAATCTGTCGTCAGCTACATAACACGTGCAAAGCAAAAATCAACAAGTCCAAAAGGGAACATTCATCACTCATTTCATCCATAACAAATGGAAAACAGCAGTAGTCGTCCCTGTACACAAGAGTGGTTCGACTACCCTCATTCAGAACTATAGACCCATATCCATTTTATGCCGAATCACTAAAAGTCAAGAAAGATTACTATATAATCAGTTATTCTCATACATTGAACTGATCAGTTCCCTCACCATTCACCAACATGGTTTTCGGAAACTACATGTTACGGAATCCACTCTCTTAAGGGTCACCACTAACGTATTACAGGCTATGGACCATGGTAAAGCCACTGGGGCAGTCTTTGTGGACGTTACAAAGACTTTTGACCTCGTCAGCCGCCCCATTCTCATCTCTAAGCTCCACCATCTTGGCCATGATGAAAATTCCCTTCCCTGGGTCTCATGCTATTTATCAAATTGGTCCCAGTGTGTCAAATGGGCAGAAGTATTATCATCCCTATACCCTATCACAGACTGGGTCCCTTGGGTCAATCCTTGGACCACTTTTATTTTAAATGTTCATCAATGATATGCTGCAGAATTGTGGAGTGGCATCTGTTCAGCTCTTTGCCAGTGATGCCATACTATACAGATCCTCCAGAGATGTCACTTGTATAAACTTAGACCTGGAAATGACTTCCAAACTCTTGAAAACTGGTTTAAGGATAACTTGTTGTTTCTGAATACCAAAAACACTAAATCCATGTTGTTCCATCACAGCTCCTTTGTTACTACCTCCCAGACTCCTCTGGCAAATCAAATCCTCCTTCGGTGTACTGTTAGAAGGGGTTGTGTCTTTCAGATACCTGGGACTGACACTGGATGAGCACCTACCTTTCAATACAGACGTAACTAACATAATTAAGACTACTAATCAAATACTTGGCCTCCTATACCATACTGCTTCCTACCTCTCCAACCATGCAAGGAGGACCATTGACTCTGCTACCCTTCTCCCAGGCCTCTTCTATGGGGCCTCAATAATTCACTCAGCTAAGTCAACGCTTCTGGACAAATTAAGAATGGCCTATCATAGAACTGCTGTTTTTGTTACTAAGGCCCCAGCTCATGACCACCACCACTGTGATGTGCCTAGCACCCTGGGTTGGCCGTCTTTTGAGGCCAAGCTGGACTTCCTGGTGGCCTGCGCCACCTTCAAACCCATTCACCTACCCTCCCAGCATATCAAAGCTACTCACCCTGAAACCCACCCCTAGGACCCTTAGATCTTCTCATCTCCCTCTTTTAAGCTTACCTAAAACTCACTTAGCCATAGGTAGAGGATCCTTCTCCTTCGTGGCATCCCAAAAGTAAAATAAGCTCTCACACTCGTTACTTTCATGCAAGTCTCTCCCCCATTCAAACAGCACAAGGAATTATTCTTCTCGACACCTATCTGCAATGGTAGCTACAATTAAAACCTTCTGACAACCTGATTCCTCCTGTCCCCTTCCTTGCTTTCCCTCTCAGATCTCCCTCATAACCCTTCACTATTGCTGTGTTTCTCTTTACTTTCTTCTTCTCTCTGACTCCACTTTCAATTCTATGGACCAAGTATGTATGCTGTGAATTACCTATAAATTCCTGCGGCTGTTAACCCACTATGCACTTGTACCTTTTACATATCATGTAAAAATTATTTTCTTTTTTTTTTTCACTGTTGCCATCACCTGAATGTTCTGTAACACCCCTGTTTTGCACTTGCTATTTTGTATTTCCCACCTATGTATTGTGCTGTATGCTCTTGATATGTATGGAATGTAACTATTCCCTGGGTCGCCCCTTAAAAAGGGACTTGTTTGTCTCAGTTGTGCCCTCCCGGTCATCAAAATTTTATAAATTTATTTCACTGGGGAAACAACACCTTTGAGAGGACTCATTTACAAGGTGGCCCTGGGTGGGTGTTACATGCGTACCTGATTCACCATACAATACAATGGCATCAGAAAATACATACAGGTGGCATGATAGGTGCAAATGTACAGTGTGGCACAACAGGTATAGGCTAACAATACAATCTATAGGGTTAGGGAAGCATAGTAAGAAAAGGTGAAAGGGAGCAACTGTAAGGATAATGGAATGGGGGTGAGAAGGGGACGGAGACAGGGGAAATAAGACAGAAGGGGTAGCAATTATTAAGGGGGAGGTAAGGAACAAGTGCTATAAATAGGCAAAAAGGACAGGGTTCAAGTAAAGTGGATTTAGGAGACGCAACTACAAGTTTCCTTTAAGGAGTGTCTCAACAAAGTCTTAAAGGTAAGCAGCCCAACTAGATTCAAGAGTTTTAGGGTGCTTTGGATAGTGTTCCAAAAGGTGGGGAGAGTGTAGCTTAAGGAAGATGTGCCATATGTGGTTCTGATTCTGGGAATGCTGAGCAGGATGCATGAGTAACTTCTGAGGGAGTATGTCCCAGTAGTGCAGGAGAAAAGGTTTGAGATGTATTTGTGGAGTTTTGTAGGTAAGAGCTCTATTTGTCCAAAGGGCGGCATTTTTTAATATCCTGGTTTTCAGAGACTACCAACCAATTTGGGTGTAGGGGGCACAGTGGTGAGTATTCTATGGGCACTGGTAATAAATTGGATTGCCCTGTGGTACAGGGTGTCCAGCTTAGATAGGGAAGCCTTAGGGCAATGGCCATAGATGAAGTCCGCATAATCTACCAGAGGGAGAAAAGTAGTCTGCACCAGTCATACTTTGGCATCCTAAGTTAGAAGTTGCTGAATACGATAAAAAAGACCTAGTCTTTACTTTCGTTTTTTTGACAGTTCTTCTAGGTGTAAAGAGAAAGAAAGCTTACAGTCGAGCCAAAAGCCTAGATATTTGAACTTCTTCACTATTTCTAAAGGTTCCCCCAGCAGGATCAGAATCTGGAGCATCTTACTTCGAGATGGAGCTCTTGCAGCAGGTAACACAAGTAGGGCTGAAGCCATCAGGAAGCAGGACAACAGACGACGGCTTTTAGGAAAATTTTTAGCTGGCAGTATACAGCGGGGGACTGCCCCCGATTTTGGCCCGCCCCGACGTCCCTTGTGGTATAAAAGGAGTGGTCCCTCAGCGTCCCTCAGTTCTTTTTCTGCCGTCGACTTGCACACATCAGCTCCATGAACACCTTCAACTTCGATCGACTGCCATCTTAAGCACGTTTTCAATGCTTTATTTACTGATAAGTTCATTTTTCACTATTTTTATTTTATGCACATTGATGTCCCTGACTTCGTCCATCGACTGGCACCAGTCTAAGTGTGCCTGCGGCAAACAGATCCTGTTGTGAGACGGACAATTGGCCTGCCTGCTGTGCTTAGATCCAGACCACGACACCGAGGCCTGCCCACACTGCCAGAAATTCAATAGTAGGACAAGGATACCCTCCAGGCCTGCCTAACGGAGCAGAAATTAGCTGCCATGCAGAAGGATTCCTCTACCAAGGAGGGCCGCTTTCATAAAAATTGGGGAAACATCACCACAAGGAGAAGAGAAGAGAGAGGGATAAAGACAGATCTCTTTCTGGATCTAGGTCATCTGACTCCCATTCTGCCTCCCAAGGGAGTTCAGACTCAGCCTCCCAGACAGTGCGTTCTCTTACCCGGCTGACGGTAGTGAGACCACCCGCCCAGGTAAGGATGACGAGAGATCAACGCAGAGGTCTTCTACCTTGCAACCCCTGAAAATCCAGCCACACTCACATTCTTCCGGACGCCATTCAGACACTATCATCAGGTCCTCCTCCAGTGACAGACTGGCGAAAGTGCCCTTCAAGTCGGCCACTTCAGGAGGTGACTCCCTGGACAGACACGAGGGTTCGGGCCACTCTGCCGGGAGGTACTTCTCTTAACCCCCTAGGGTCCTAGCATTGCTTAAGCCGACGCCTGAGAAAAGGGAGACAGAGAAACGTCCGCCGGCCGATGACACACTCCTCTGCCAGGCCCTGACATCTGACAAATGGACGATGGCTTCAGGTAGGTTGCTGGATGACACCTGTTGTCAGGCTAAGGAGCCCAACACCAGGCCTCCAATCCAGCCTAAGGCACCAAATACCACGACCGCAGCATCGTCAGCCACACGGCCGACCTCAACCGATGAACGCAGCAACCCGCCATGAGGCAGTCTGCCATCAGCCTCACCCCACAATCAGGCTGATGGTCTTGGACCCCCACCTAAAGCCCTGTCACTGCCTGCAGGGCTGACAACGAGTACACCAAAGCTGCCAACTCCGACCCCAGATCAGACGATGGGTCAGGAGCCAGGTCCGTCGAACCGAGGAGCCAACTCCAACTGTCCCAGGTTAAGAACCTGTTTACCTATTGGTGGGACACTATCAAAGCTGATGTCCTCCCAGCCAGACGTATGATAGTAGAGGAGCCTAACCCTTGGAACCTACTTCTCCACCCAGAGAACCCACTCCTCCGCCCAAGGAGCCCACCCCTCCACCCGCTGGCAGGGGTCGCTTGGGCCACAAAAAGCACTCCCAGACAAGGAGCTGGAGCTCTTCACACTCCACAGAAGGACGCAAACATAAGCGCCAACATACTAGGTCTAGGTCCTCCTCCTCCTCAGTGGACTCAGTCCATTCCTCAACCTCCTCATTCGGGTCCTCCTTGGGGGCAGACCTCCCGTCCCTGGACCCGAGAGACGCAATAAGGTCCCCACCTGACGACCCCTCCTTTATGGAGGTGATGCATCACATCCAATCAAACATGGGCTGGCACACTGAGGACCTCGACCCTGAAAGGTGACAACTGGCAAAATACTTGCACCAGAAAGATCCCAAACCAGTTGTTGTACCACCCCTGATGGACACTTTTCAGGATGTCACCAAGGCGGCATGGAAACATCCATCCACTTCTTCAGCCATCCCAAAGCAGGCAGATTGCCTCTACAGGGCACCCAGAGAGGAGCCCTTTCTCAGTGAACAGCCATTGGCTGACTCCATAGTTATTACGGCTGCTCACGACCGGTCCCAGAGGCCTAAATATCTAAGTACACAGCCACCGGACTGAGAGTCCAAACAGCTGGATTCAATGGGCAGGAGGGTATATTCTTCTGCCACCTGCACCATCAGATCTCTAAATTTCCTTACCCACATGGTACAGTTTCAGAATGCCATGTGGGGGAACAAGGGATGGACTTAGTCTGGCACTTAACAGATTGTCCACAAAAAGCTGAGCTAGAAAAACTTATGCAGATGGGCTCAGACATAGGCACTCACATTCTCGGGTCAGCCTATGAGTCAACGGACACTGCAGCTAGGGCAGCTGCTATGAGGGTATGCCTCAGAAGATACTCCTGGCTTAGAGTCTCTGGCTTCACCCAAGACATCCAAGCAGGCATCTTAGACGCCCCTTTTAAGGGCTCCATCCTTTTTGGGGAGGAATCCGAAAAGATTATCACTGGGATACAGGACTCTGGAAAGCTGTGCGCTCAGTCCAGAAGTCCAGACGATGTACAAACCCAAACAAAAACCATTTTGTGAACAGCATTTTCGTGGCAAATCTGGCCAGCAAACCAGGTATCAACAACAGCAGCAGCAGCAGAGTGGAGGCTACAGTCACAGGGGCCCCTTTCATGGCTCTGTAAGTTCAGGACAAGGTCAGCCAAACCTAACCAGACCACTTTGCCCATCGCCACTAATGCCTGACTTTTGGCCGAACCCTCCTCTCCAGACAGATCTAGCAGGAGAGGTGATCAGAGGACTTTCTTCCCTCTAGCAAGAGGGTTGGAGGATGGTCACTTCTGACCAATGGTTTCTACAGATAATTCAGTGTGGTCACTCGATAGAATTTACTGAGCTACCCCCAGACAGACCACCTCTGTTCTCCCATTATTCCCAGTCCCACGCTGCTCTCATCCAGGATGAAATTCAAGCTGTGCTGCACAGGAGAGCAACAGAGCCCATAACAGCTGCTCAAAAGGGACAAGGGTGTACTATTCTGACTTCTTCCTAGTACCCAGGAAAATGGGAGACCTAAGGACCATCCTGGACCTCAGCATCCTCAGTGACTACATGGAATACAGGCGCTTTCGGATGGTCACCCTACAGGGTATACTCCCCATGATCCACCTAGGAGATTGGCTCTCATCCCTGGACATGTAGGATGCATTTTTACACATCCTGATAGCCAGGCACCACAGGAGATTCCTAAGGTTTGAATTCCAGGGTCAACACTACCAATTTAGGGCACTGCCCTTTGGCCAGTCTTCAGCACCAAGGGTTTTCACCAAGTGCCTGGCAGTAGTGGCAGCAGCCCTCCGAAGGAGAGGCCATTACATCTTACCTCACCTGGATGACTGGCTCCTCACAGCCCCGTCCAGGGAGGCTCTTCAGCACACAGTGGAAGACACCTTTTCTCTCTCTGTGGCACTGAGAATCACAATAAACATGCTGAAATCCTCACCCTGGCTGACTTAGAGGCTCCAGTTCATTTGGAGCACTTCTCAAGGAAGTCCTTCCTCTCAGAGCACAGAGCATTCCACCTAAGGGGTCTCACTCTCCTCATTCAGTCTTTACGACAGATCCCGGCCAGGACAGTGATCAGATTTCTTGGCCGCATGGTGGCAACCATTGCCGCCGTACCATTGGCGAGACTATATATGAGGACAATCCACTGGACACTGAGGGCCCAGTGGGATCAGCATTGGGACAGTCTCGATCAGCTGGTGGTTGGTTCCATCCCATCTGTCAGTGGGTACCCCCTTCCAGAGGATACAGCCTACCCAGATATTGACAACAGATGCCTCCGGCACAGGCTGGGGAGCACATCTATACGACTGCAGGACTCGGGGGTCATGGTCCCCGATAGAGGAGTCCCTGCATATCAACATATTGGAAATGAGAGCCATTCTATATACTTTGCAAGCTTTGCAAACAGACATACTTCCGCGACACCTCCTGGTCCAGACGGACAACGTGTCAGTGGTGTTCTATATTAACAAACAAGGGGGAACCCACTCGTATCAACTCTGCTGCAAGGCTGTGAGAGTTTGGGAATGGGCCATAGCTCACCAGATAGAGATCTTGGCAGTTCACATCCCAGGTATGCCAAACATGTTGGCAGACGTCATAAGCTGGTCAAGATCCAGAACCCATGAGTGGGAACTCCAGCAATCGGTCGAACAAGACCTGTTCGACAGTTGGGGTTTGCCAAAGTTGGACCTTTTTACATCCCCCACACAATGCAAAACTGCCCAGTTTTTATTTATTCAAATTTTGGTGACTGGGAAAGGCACACTGAGTTGCTTTTGCTCACTAGATCCCAGGCCTGGTGTTTTTGGACGAGACATGTTGTCCCTCTGCTGGACAGGGAGATTCCTCTACGCCTTCCCTCCCTTTCCCCTGACACAGATGGTTCTTCTCAAACTGCAGTCAAAAGGGGCGGACATGATTCTGGTAGTGCCCGTCTGGCCCCGACAGATTTGGTTCTGCCTGCTCCAGTAATTGGCAAGGGAACCACCTCTTCCATTTCCACTCTCCTCACGCTTGCTATCTCAGGACAACGGGACCCTAGTCCATCCAGATCTGAGATCCTTACACCTGCCTGCATAGCTCCTACAGACTTAGCCGTTTCCCACTACGGGGTCTCGGCCAGAGTGGCCGAGGTTCTGGTGGCTGCCAGAAAACCCTCCACCAGAGCCACATAATGCCATGAAGTGGAAATGCTTCTGTCTTTGGGCCTTCAGCCATCAAATAGATCCATTTACTAGCCCAGTGAACTTGGTCCTCGAGTACCTCCCTTCCCTTTCTGACTCAGACCTTAGCTACTCTTCCATAAAGATACACCTCTCTGTGGTGTCAGCTTACCACTCACCTTCGAAGAGACAATCTCAGGCACAGTCGGACCTTGCACACACATTCTTGAGTGGCATCCTTCATATGAAGCCACCCATCAGGGATCCTAGTTCCCCATGGGACGTTCTTTTCGTCCTGGAAAAACTTATGTTACCCCCATTTGAACCAACCGTAGATTGCGAGCTTATACTTTCTCTCTTGGAAAGCATTATTTTTGGTTGCAGTCACTTCTGCTTGGAGGATTTCTGAGCTTCAGGCTCTGATGAGCAGAGAGCCATATTTAGTTTTCCACAGGGACAGGGTGTCCCCACATACAAATCCTAAGTTTCTGCCAAGGGTGGTGTCTGAGTTTACGCTTAATCAAGACATCAACCTGCCTGTTTTTTATCCAGAGCACTCGAATTGAGGAGAAGCTCTGTTACACTTACTGGATGTTCACCGGATTTTCTGCTATTACCTAACCCGAACCCGGGGATCCAGACAATCTGACCAGTTGTTCGTCTCCTTTGCCCCCGGATGTCAGGGGCACCTGTTACAAAACAAACCCTTTCTAAATGTTTTGTTAATTGCGTTGTGTTCTGTTATCAGAAATAAGGCAAACCCTTACTGGGACCAGTAAAGTGTCACTCCACCCGAGGAGTAGCTGCCTCCTTTGCTTCCTTAAGAAATGTGTCTGCAGCAGACATATGTGCAGCAGCCACCTGGAGTTCAGTCCACACATTCATTAAGCATTGCAGTCTGGGCATTGCTTCTAGGTGTAGGACCGGCTTCAGCCTTGTAGTCCTGCAGGGCCTTCTGTCATTAGGGACTCGGTCTTTATCTCTGTTTCCTCCACCCTGCATGTAAGCGACAGTGTACTGCTTGGGACTCAGTCCTACTTGTGTTACCTGCTGCAAGAGCTCCATCTTGAAGTATGGAAGTACAGTTCCATAAGAACTTACCATAACAGTAGATCTTGTAGAGGAGCTCTTGCAGCAGGTGCCGTTTCCCACCCGCCTTCCCCTCAAGGGATTCCTTCTGCATTCACAGCAAGAACATCTGACCTCCTAGGTTACAGGAGCATCCTTGGTTTCTCCATCTAATTTCTCAACCATGCTGGAGTCTCCAGCGGGAGAACTGAGGGACGCTGGGGGACTGCCCCTTTTATACCACATGGGACGTCGGGGGCAGTCCTCCGCTGTATACTGCTAACTAGAAATTTTGCATGGGATCCTGCCGCCTGCCGGCTTCAGTCCTACTTGTGTTACCTGCTGCAAGAGCAACTCTTAAAGATCTACTGTTACGGTAAGTTCTTATGTAACTGTACTTTATGCACTGCGGGATGGGGTGTTCACCGATGGGGCAGGTTAAGAGAGGAGCCTAATTTTGGTCTTTTTTGCATTGAGGAGCAATTTCAGAAGCAGGAGGTTATGTTGAAGGATGGTGAAATCATGTTGCAGGTCCATGCAAGCAAGTTCTATTGAAGGTCTGTCAATGTAAAGCACGGTGTCATCTGCAAAGAGGTGGACACTAGCTGTGTTGATTTTTGAGTTATTATCGTCAATATAAATGGCAAAAATTAGGGGCCCCAGAATCGATCCTTGTGGAACTCCTCTTTGCAGAGTTTTAAGAGGTTTTTTTTGTGTATTGGAATGTCATTGTTTGGCCTCACACTATTTGAGGGCATCTTTGTCCTCAACCCAGGATCCAGTCACTTCCTCCACCACTACCCAGGGCATCCCTATAAATGGGACATGCAGAGTTGCCACCTGGACCTCCACACACTTTCATGACCCTTTATAGCCTAGACCTTCAGGCTTGTAGGGATGATGCATTTGGGCCTTCTATCATAGTCTTTATTTTTATTTTTCCATAGAGCTTTTTGCTCCCTGTTGCCGCCTCCCACCTGCTTCGGCAACGGGGAGGCATAGCAGTTTCTAGTTTTCTCCCTCCTATTCCCAGGGCTCTAGAACATGGCTGTGCATCCCCGTGGAGGCAAGCACGCACCCCGTGGCTTCAGTAATGGCCCCTTCCCCCTGCCCATCCTAGCGCCAAATTTCCCACTGGGCTTGGCGCTACTACCAAGCTTCCACTCGGTGGCAGCCAAGAGAGCCCAGGAGACTTAATTTCCCTTCCTGAGAGAGGAGAGGAGAGCTGCTTGTCGGCAGTTCAACCCCACCCCCCCAGTCAGTCAACCCACAGCATCCCGAGCTCGCTTCCGAACCCGGGTTGCCGGCATGGTGCGAAGTGTGGCATCCAGTACCACCAGGCCAGCCCTATTACAGTCTTTCTTTGTGGGCTTTGCACTCCTGTAGCCCAGGTAATTCTAGTAATCTGTGCATGTGTGACTACATAAAAGGATCAGGTAGTTGTTAAATAAAGTTGCTCACCTGTAGCTATTATTTCCACTACTGGTATTCGTTCTACACTCACACTAGGCCGCCCAACCTCCCCTGACTACTGACCCTCATTTGTGATTTGTTGGCATGACTTCTAATATCCTGCAGTACCTATTTGAAAATCTGAGGCATTAAGGGGTGAGAGCATGAAATGATGGGGAGAGCTGACAATCTAGTTAGTGGGCTTTCTGAGGATTTTGTGCATACTCAATATATCGCACTACATGACTGTAGAAGGAATACCAACAGTGAAACAGTATTTACAGGTGAGAGTGTTTGGTTTTGGCAACAGCCTTTGGGTCCTTGCTGGTGACTGCACTGCCAACTCCTGTCCCACTGGCTGCACCGCCATCCAGGTTGGGATGGGATTGGCCATGGTACTGTTGCCGGTTCCTCTGATACTGGCCAGGTAATTGGCATGTGGTGTGGTTTCACTGCTGGTGCCGAGTTTAGTCCCTTTGGGGTCTGACCACTTGCTTTTTCCAGTCCACCTTTGGTGCCAGGCATTTTGCCGGTGCCGGATTTGACTTCAGTTCCAGTACCACCCCTGATGCCAGCCCCTTGTCCCATGGGGCCAGTGTTGCTACGCCGAATTCTGGATTAACAAGTCTGCATTTCACACCCCTGTATGACCCTCGTACTGGCGAGGGTCTAGAAGGGAATGAGTTTGACCATGACCTCATCATTTCTGAGGGTGGCGATGATAACTATTTTTTTTCAGCCTAGATACTTTGAACCCAGGTCCTGTGCCTGAGGAGGATCTGACTTTCAAGGCTTTGCTCAGAAATATGCACTCTGCCCTTAATTTTGAGCCTACAGCCATTGACCAAGCAAGGTAAACTTCTCTATCTGCACTGGCTAAATGTGTCTGTTGTGTTAGTCAGTTTAGTTCCTCGTATTCCTCCTGCATTTGAAACTCTGATGCGGTCTGGAGTAGGCCTGCTATAGCAGCATCTGTCTGCAAGCATGTCAACAAAAAGTACACTGTCAGAAGGATAAGCCAGTGTATGTTTCTCAACCTATAGCTGATACCATTTTTATCCTCATTGAATATAACAAGGCCATTTCACTTCGAGATAGAGCTCTTGCAGCAGGTAGTAACCATTAGGACTATGCTGCCAGGCACTAGGACCCCACGGAAAATTTCTAGCTAGCAATCCCAAGTCAGGGTACTGCCCCCGACATCAGCTTCGCCCATGACGGCCGCCGCTGTATAAAGGAGGCGGTTCCCCGGCCCCACCCAAATTCTTTCTCACTGTCAACCCTGCATTCTCAGCTCCACGGATGCCTCCTGCTATTTGTCAACTGCCATTTTTCCAGACGCTCCGCACAGTTCTGTCTTTTGAGTTTCTCGATCGCCTCTTTGTCTGCTGAGTCTACTACTATTACACTGCAGCGAAAGGCAAAGTGTGCATGTGGCAAACAAATTCCGGCTAAAGAAAGCCATTTGGCTTGCCTCCTATGCCTGGGACCGCAGCACAAGTCGGACGACTGTCCGCACTGCCTTAGCTTCAACAAGTGCACTTGCATTCGCTGCCTGCAGACACTCAAGGCTCACCTGCTAGAATAGCAAGTGGGAACAATGCAGAACTTGCACTCTGGGCATAGCTCCTCTTTGTTCTCCACTCATGATGCTTCTCCCAAGGAGAAGAAAGAATTGGGGAAGCATAAGGACAGGTCCAGATCAGACTCATGGTTCCGTTCCCTGCACAAGAGCTCCAAGACTTCCACCTCTGGCTGGAGGTCAGACTCTCCCCAAGGTCGTTAGCCCTCCCGGGGGTTTCAACCGCTAAACCACCCGTCTCTTCCTGGATATCAGGCAGAAGTTTGGGGCAGGGTCCTTCCCAGGCATCTTCTTCTATCTCTCTGGCCATCAGACCCCACAAACATTCATTAGGGTCTTGGACCGAGGACTTGGCCTCTTCTGCTTCCACTTTGATGGGTGTCCATTCAGGCCCTGCCGTTGTCAAGGCCTCGTTCTTGCGACAGGTGCCAGGATAGCGAGCAATCTAAGGAAGCACCCTCCGCTCCACCCCTGTTGTCAGCCATCCCGTTGGACCAGTGACAGCCTCCAACTTCATCTGTCTGCATTCCTTTGGAGCCAGACCAGACGTCAGCCCCCCCAAGGACTTCCTCCAGAGTACCTGACGACAGCTGACCTGACGTCAGGCCCTACCAAGCCTCTAGCCACAGGGCTTGACACCCAGTCATCTGCTAAACCCCAAGTGCCTGGCCCTCAGAAAGAGTACCAAACGTCAGCAGATTTGATCGATGGAGGCCTGGCGCCAGAGCCCCCTCGGATGCCAGGCCTGCCACCAGTTCCATTGGGGCCAGCCAACCCGATGCCAGATCAGCTATCAGGCTGAATGGTCCCTTTAGCGGAGGTAGGAGCACTCTTTACAAGTTGGTAGAACACCATCAAGAGCGACCTACTTCCAAAACCGGAATCTATGGGTACAGCTGTTGTAGTACCTCAGCCACAGCCGACACTTCCCTGCAAGACTCTGTTGCCACCCCCAACGCCAGCTCACCTGACTCCAGGTGGCTAAAGATCATGGCTCAGATGGACGTCCGAGTCACAGACGTCACACATTCTCTGGGTCTTCCACCCGCAGGCGGAGCAGGTCTAGGGACTGTTGCTTCTGAGGGCGGAGCAGGTCAAGAGGACATTACTCCCAGTGTTGGAGCAGACCTACCAAGTGTCATACAGAACAATCGGGACTACAGTGGTTTCCTCCTCGACTTATGCATCTTCCGAGGATGACCTCCCTCTGCCCTTGCCGGACCCCAGAAAGGACTCACCTAGGTCTCCACCTGATGACCCACCTTCCTTGAGGTTATGAGGCACATCCAGTTCCTCAACCAGTGGGAAATGGAAGACCTAGACATAGAAAGGAGATGCCTGGCTAAGTTTTTGGGGGCTACTGAACCCCAAACCGCTAGTCATTCCACTGTTGGTGGAACCATTCCAGGATGTGACAAAGTTAGCATGGAAACACCCTTTCACTACTTCAGCGATGCCTAAAAAGGCTGACTGCCTCTACAGAACCCCCAGAAATGAGCTCCACCTTGGTGAGCAGCCCAAGGCGGACTCCATAGTTCTTACAGTGGGTCATGGCAGGTCGAAGCAGCCCAAGCATACCAGCTTCCAACCACCAGACAAGGAATCAAAAAAGATCGATCAGTTGGGGTGGAGGGTGGACTTCTCTTCCACCTGTACTATCAGGTTCTTGAACTTCCTGGTACATATGGTCATGTACCAGAAGTGCCTATGGCTGAAGGCTATTGACCTAACCAAGGCCCAGCCAGATTCACCTAAAAAGTCAGAGCTCTTGGCAGCCCTGCAATCAGGAGCAGATGTGGACAAACATGTCCTCAGATGCTCGTATGATACGGCAGATACGGCAGCCAGAGCTGCTGCCTCAGAAGTATGCCTCAGATGACACTCGTGGCTTCAGGTGTCCAGGATTAGGCAGGACCTACAGGATACTAATGTAGATCTGCCATTCCAGGGCACTGTGCTCTTTGGCCAAGAGACTGAAAAGATCATTACCAGCCTACAGGACTTGGGGAAGGCTGTCTCAGAAGTACACAAAATGAACAAATCGGAACCGTACCCCCTAGGCGCCATCCCTTTCGGAGGCACCAAGGACAGCAATCAAAGAAACAGCCTCAATGAGGAGGGTTCAAGAGAAAAGCACCCTCTCAGACAACAGGAGCCCAGAGACTGTGAATGGCTAAGCAGTCCAGAGCTCCTCTCCCCACCCTGTCAGCCTCAGCCTGACTCCTTGCCTAACCCCCCCCCCCAAGCAGAGTTGTTAGGGGAGGCAGTAGGAGGGCGTTTCTCCCTTTACCTCGCAGGTTGGATGAGCATCACCACAGGTCAGTGGGTGCTGCAACTCCTAGATAGGGGCTATGCCCTGGAGTTTTCCCAGTTGCCTCTGGACAGCCCGCCAGTTTACATGACCTGCTCCCCATCCCATGCGAGTCTTATTCGGGTGGAGATCCAGGCCCTCCTGTCAGAGTGAGCCATTCAAGTAGTACTGAAGTCCAAGAAGGGGCAAAGGTTACTACTCTGTCTTCTTCTTGGTTCTGAAGAAGACAGGGGACCTTCGTCCCATCCAGGACCTCAGTCATCTGAACCTCTACATAGAGTACAAAAGGTTCAGGATGGTGACACTCCAGGAGTTGCTTCCCGTGCTACGCCAAGGAGATTGGCTCTGCTCCCTGAACATGAAGAATGCGTACATGCACATAAAGATCCTGCCATCCCACAGGAAGTATCTCCAATTTACATTCAAAGGAGCACACTACCAGTTCAGGGCCCTTCCCTTCGGCCGATCCTCAGCATCTTGGGTATTCACCAAGTGCCTGGTGGAAGTAGCGGCAGCTGTCAGGAGGCAGGGGCACTACATCTACCCCTACCTCGACGAATGGGCTTCTACTGGCCCCATCCAGAGAACAGCATTGTCAGACCCTGGAGTGCACCTTCAGAATGTTCCGGGACCTTGGGATAACCCTAAAGCTCCCAATGTCTACCCCATGGCCATCTTAGATACGATTCAGGGGAGAACCTTTCTCCCATCAGACAGGGCAGATCATCTTCAGAGGCTGGCTCAGAGATTAGTCTCCTTACACCAGGCTCCAGCCAGAGCGGTACTATAACTCCAGGGTCATATGACCGCTGCCATAGTGACCGTGCCTCTTGCTTGTCTGCACTGGAACCTCAGGGTATAGTGAGATCAGCGAAGGGACTATCTTGACCAGAAGATCAGGATCTCCAAGGCAGTACGCCAAACCTTAGCATGGTGGCTGAACCCCTCCTGCTTGGCTATAAGGGCTCCATTCAGGAACCCCTCCCCTCAACAGACTGTCACCATGGATGCGTCGGGCATGGGGTGGGGTGCCCACTTTGGGAGCAGTCAGACCCAGGGGTCTTGGACTCAAACAGAACGCTCTCTGCATATAAACATTCTGGAGATGAAGGCTGTGCTGTATGCCCTACAGGCGTTCCAGGATGACCTCCTTCTAGGCCCTGTTCCAGTACAGATGGACAATATGCCAGTAGTTTTCTATATCAACAAGCAGGGAAGGAACACATTCTTACCTTTCTTTGCAGGGTAGCCATGAGGATCTGGTACTGGACAGTAGATCACAGCCTGGAACTGTTTGCGATACATGTCCTAGGTCTTCAGAACACACTAGCAGGCAGCCTCAGTCACTCGCAGTCCCAAGCTCACAAATGGGAACTACTTCAAGTCATAGTAGACAACCTATTCGAAAGATGAGGTACTCCAGAGCTGGACCTCTTCGCGTCCCCACTCAGTGCCAAACTGCCCAATTTTTGTTCGCTCGAGCCAGGGTCTGGTATTTTCTGGCCAGACGCATTGTCCTTCTCTTGGACCGGGAGATTTCTCTATGCCTTCCCGCCCTTCCCCCTTCTGCAGCGAGTCCTCCTCAAGCTACAGTTGGAACCAGCAACCATGATTGTGGTAGCACTGTTCTGGTCGAGACAGATTTGTTTCCTGCTTCCGCAGCAGCTGGCGGTAGAATCCCCAGCCCCACTTCCTCTGTCCTTGCAGTTGCTATCCTCAGAACAGGGCTCTCTATTTCACCCCAGCCTCAAATCTCCATCTCCACGCATGGCTCCTGCAGACTTAGCCAGGAGCAGGTACGAGGTGTCTGAAGGGGTAGCGGTGGTGTTAGTGGCTGCCAGAAAACAGTCTACTAGGGCCACATATGCCATGAAGTGGAAGCGGTTCAGCCTGTGTGCTGCTGCTGTGCGTAACTTGGATGTGTTCTGTTGCGAGGTGAACTGGGTCAAGGAGTATGTATTAGCCCTGTCTGATTCGGGTCTAAGCTTTTCATCCATAAAGGTACATCTTTTGGCTGTCTCAGCCTGTCATGTACCGGTGGATGCTAGGACCTTGGCACAGCTAGATCTGTCACTTACCTTCCTGCGAGGTATCTTGCACATCAAGCCTCCCATTCAGGACCCTGTTCCCCATGAGATCTGTTGTTTATGCTAGAGAAGTTGATTTTGCCCCCCCTTTGAACCAACCGTGAATTGCGAGCTTCACTTTCTCTCTTGGAAAGCATTATTTTTAGTTGCTATTATTTCGGCCTGGAGGATTTCCAAGCTCCAGGCTGTTATGTGCAAGGAGTCATATTTGGTTTTCCATAGGGACAGGGTATCCCTTCGCACAAATCTTAGTTTTCTCCCGAAGGTGGTGTCAGAGTTTATTCTCAACCAAGATATTCACCTGCCTGTCTACTACCCTGAATATGCCAACAAAGGGGAGGCCTTGTTACATATCCTAGATGTAGATAGAATTCTCAGGTATTATGTTAAACGTACACGGTCCATAAGAAAGTTAGACCAGTTGTCTGTGTCCTTTGCCCAACAAATGTTGGGAGCACTGGTCACCAAACAGACCATGTCCAAGTGGCTGGTCAGCTGCATAGTTTTCTGTCATGAGAAGTATGGAAAAACCCTGATGGGTCCAGTGAGAGATCATTCAACCAGAGGGATGGTGACGTCCTTCGCATCACTCAAAAATGTGTCAGCAGCAGGCCTTTTCGCAGCTACCTGGAGTTCGGTGCACACCTTTGTCCAGCACTATAGTTTGGACATTGCTTCCAGAAGGAGGGCAGGTTTCGGTCTAGTAGTCCTCCAGGGGTTACTCTCGTAGGAGCCCAGGGACATCACTACTACCACTGCCCTTCTGATCTGGTGATGTCCCAGTACTGCTTGGGACTTGGTCCTAACGGTTATTACCTGCTGCAAGAGCTCTATCTCGAAGTGAGATAGTATAGTTACTGTATGTAAGAACTTACCGTAACAGTAGATTTTCGAGAAGAGCTCTTGGAGCAGGTATGCTTTCCCTCTCTCCTTTCCCCAGTGCTTATTTCTGATTGGGAGAAAGGAAAGTCCAGGAGGAGACTGTCCTCCAGTGACCACCATTTAAGTGACCAAACCAAGGACTTGGTCAACTGAATGGGGTAGGTTTTAGGTTTTGATCCCTGGTAGAAATTCGCTCTGTGCCTCAGTAATATTTGCAGACCTATAACTTGGAGCACAGTGCACACTTTTGTTAAGCACTATGTCCTAGATGTCCATGCCAGGCAACATGCCACCTTTGGCAGGAGAATCCTAAATATATTATTATCCTGAGTGAGCCGTTTGCTCCTACCACCCTAGTCCAGGGGATTTTATCTGAGCTTGGTACTCAGACCAACTGGTGGGAATCAGTGGTGAAGACTGATTTCTGAAAGATATGAAAATTGCATACTCACCATGATTATTTATCTTCTAGCAATATCTTCACCATTGATTCACACGCCTGCCCACCATCCCCCAGACTTACTCCAGTACTTTTTATTGGTCTTCACCCCTTGTTCTTGGTTTGACCTGTGAAGACATGGTAATACTGGTTTCTTAAACCTTCTTACATGGGCTACCAGGGCTATCTAATTGCCCTTAGGGTAAGTTCATAAGTACTCATTTGGTTATACTGCACCTCCTCAGTAAAAAAGGTACTAAGGAGGTTGAGGGCCAGTGCCGAGATAAGCATGTGCCCGTGAGCTCTCTTGTGGCACCATGCTTGCATGCCACGCAGCTTACCTTGGCATCAGTCCTTCTGAAAGGTTCTGGCTCCTGCAGGATCCTAGTTCCTCCAGCTTAGACCCACTAGTGGGAATCAATAGTGAAGATGTTCCTAGAAGATCAGTAATTACGATGAGTATGTCATTTTCATTTCAGGCTCTGTGAGCTGTCACGTAGATGACAAGGTGTTTTTCTATTTCTTGTCTCCTAGTGTCCTCCCTTCTCTCCCTGGCATGAGCCATAATGGCCAGGCATTCCCGGTGATCCCCTACAGGAAGAGTAAGTTCCCTGGTCCACTTGCAGGAGTTGCTAATGCGCCGGAACCCACAACTAGCCCTACCCCAGCCGAGGCATGCTGCCTTTCGACAGACAATCTGGCCTTTATGGCATTGTGATGCATTGCCAGTGGGCAGTTGGGGTGCTGTTGCTTATTGATTTAAGGCAGATTTTTTTTTTCATAAATGTCAGGGGACATTTTCACTCTGTTTATTTCCAAAGTATTGCTGGATGTTTTGTAAACTATTTAAATCATTTTATCTTGGTTAACCAAATATATGTTCTGATAACATGGATTCATTTTACTATCCCCAGTCTGGCAGTTTTGCTGGAGACAGCTGAGTTACCAGAAGCGTTCACGCTAAGCTTTTCCCACCAACTAGGCGGTATATCCTCTGGCTCCTCCCCATGACATTAGATCTTTCTTTAACTGGAAGGGACAGGTCTCAACCTTCACAACTCTGTATTGTTAAAGTATTTTAAGTTGTTCAAACACTTTTTTGGGTGAATCTTTGACTTTTCAAGTCCCTGTTCCACTTAAAGTTGCCTCGCAAGTCTTCTGGCACCACTTTGCATTCATTGATGGAGAGCAAGAAACTAGGGTTTAAGTTCTGCAAATGGTGCAGGCAGAAAATGTTGACCGTGGATCTGCACACACATGTTTATACTGCTTGGGTGATCAACACAATTTTATGAATGCAGTTTTGTGTTGGACCATGCTGCTAGCTTCCATTGAAGACCAGAGTGCTCGACTGGCCCTTGGTCACCTGTAAGACCATAAAAAGGCCTCAGCAGCTGCCTGATCGGCTGCTCAGCTTGTGGTCATGGAAGAAGAGATGACAGTGTCTGTGGTGAGTTCCTTGCCAGTCTTGGTGCTGTTCCCAGCTGTGGCCAGCATTGGAGAGTCATTGTCTGATGAGTTCAGGGAATTGCGTCTGGTCCTCCAGACCATTGGGAAGAGCCCTTCTCACCGCAGCAGGAAACACTAAAAACATTGCTGCAGGTCGTGGAATCAGGCATGCTAATGCCTTTCCTGCTTCTGCAACTCCCCCTACCCTTGGTTGAGCTCTCTATGATTGAGGGAATGGTCGAGGGTTCCACAGTAATCCTGTTGAGTTTGTTGATCTTGACTTTGGTCAAGCAGGCAGTTGATATTTTTCTAGATACTGGACCAGTTATCAAAGGAGATCGATGAAGAGTCCATCTCCCAGACCCAGTTTCTCCCTGTGCTTGCTCAGGAGGACAAGTCCCAGTCAGCCACTGCCGCTGAGTTGCCTTGGGAGTTGCATCTACAAGTGTTCATGCCTCCAAAGCCTCTAGTGCGTAACACGCTGATGCAGGTGGTTTATACAAATGCCCTGGAGGACCCCCGTCTATATCGACACTCAGATTGACAGTTGAGTCGTCGCACATGCTCTCAGTCCCACTTGACTGGGAGGCATTGCAGTTTCTTGATTTCCTATTCCTTGGGTGAGGAGAGGCATCGAGGAGAAACATGGCAGTGCTCCTAGGAGCTCCTCTGGCAACAGTGGACCATAGGTGAGAGGGGTAGGGTTCCGCCCCTGGACCTTCAGTCCCTTGGCCTAAGCCGGTCATGTCCACACCAGTCCATGCTTCTTATCTGTCCCCAGTGTCTGGTTCTCCACCTCTTAGGGTGGAGCCACCTTCAGCACAGCCCCTGTTTGGGGCTCCAACCTTGGAGTCCTGCTCCATGGCTGGCTGCTGTGGCTGGCTGTCGGTGGAAATCACCCAGGCCGCAGGATACCAGGGTTGTTGATGGTTGCAAGCAGTTGAGGACCATTTTCGAAGAAGCCTCCAATGGCTCCAAAGTTGTCTCATCCATGGCCTCGCCCAGGACTCAAACTTTAGTAGAAGCTGACCGCCGATCATGGGCTGGTATCTTTTGGGACTTTGATCTGTTTCAGAGTCCATGAAAGTGCCCTTGGAATCAGTGCAGAAGCAGGTCAATACCTGTTTACTGACATACTGGACATGGACAATTCACTGGGGGTTGTCTTTTCTGTGGCCAAAACCATCTTAGGATCAGCCCTGGAACTTTGGCAGCATCCAGCATCCTTGCGTACAATAGGAGAAAAAAACATGCTCACAGGAGTAGCAAAATTATAACTTATTGCAACATTGTAGTACAGTCCGATGGTTAATTAAGATGCTTATTAATAATAATGCATAATGCATGCTGAAAATGAAAATAGAATCAATGTTTCGATCATAGGTCTTCCGGAATTATCTAAATGAGAAAAGGCAAAGTTAGTCGAGCGGTAAGAGGAAATAAGGGATATATGTATATGTGTGTGAGGAAAGAAAATAGGATGAGGATCTAGGAGAAAAAAGTGATAATAAGCAAGCTAAGAATAGAAGCTGGAAAACAAAAGGTGATGATAGGTATGAAAAGGCAAAGTAAGAGTCAGTGAGCTGAGGAGTCCTCAAGTGAGGACTAATTAACAGGGCCTAGTAAGAAGTCTGAAAGGTGACAAATGTAGGGGAAGGAGGCAGAGACAGAGACACCTTCAAACAACATGAAGTCTTGCTGTATTCTGACTATATGCAGTTAGCCCCAGCACTTGAACTGCTCTGGAGAGTAAAGGGTTAACTCTATGCAAAGGCATAGAATGTTGAACTTGAGCTCGGTTTTCAAACCTCTGTCTGTGGTACTCTGAAGTGTAACCGTCAGATTTCTTACTCTAACTGTGAAGTCGCTCCGGAGATCCCTCCTGCGCTTCGGTTCGGTAATAGTTCGAATCGGTCTATTCTTTCAAACTATTTCATCAAAATATCGGTATCCTTGCCTCTGTCTCAGTACCAGTAAGTGGTAGTTGTAGGTAGTGGTTGTTTTTTAAAGAAATTGTTTTTATTTTCGGTTCTTTGACGGTCGGTCCGGTTTGGAACCAAAACCCATTCTGTAGTGTATTGTATTTTTTGTTGACTGTGTGGTTTTTCCGGGACTTACCAGTTCCAAAAAAAAAAATCCGGCTTTTAGGATTTTTTTAACTGACCCGTGACACGGTTGGAACCGATAAGTTGTGGTCACCTGGCTTAACTGCTGTTTGGGGTGACTTTACATTGGAAGGCATGTCTGAGAAACCCAAAAAGAAAACCGGACCCACTGGGTTTCAGCACTGTACCGAGTATAAGGAGGCCTTTACTAAGGCTGACCCTCACCTCGTATTTGTGTACTGTCTGGGGTTTGACCACCTCAAAGAAGACTGCCAGATATGCAAGAACTTTCCCCAAGCCACTCTGGATAAACATTTGAGTAGGCTAAGGGAGAGGGAGGCCGAGAAGTCTTCAGACCCGTATGGCCAGCCCGGTTCGGTTGCGACCGAATCTGAGGTGGTGCCCACTGACCTGGGCGATACCTCCTCGGGCAAACGGAGAGCCGATTCTGTGGAATCAGTTCTGAGTAAAAGAAAAAGAAAATCAGCCGGTTCGGATCTGGATCCCCATGGTCCAACCGCTGAAAAGATAGCAAAAGTGATTTCGATAGTCCAATCGCTTTGCCCAGTTCCAGCTGAACTGGCTTCGGTTCAAAGCAGGCCGGTTCAGTCAGAAATGTCTGCTTCAGACATAGAGCCTGAAGCTTACTATGAGGGCAATTGGGAGGAGGAGGAGGAAGATTACGATGAAGAGGATGAGGGCCTAGATGGGCCGGTAGAGCCTGACATCTCCCCAGACAGGCCTTCTCAGACTTCTCCTCCCAGGCTTTCTGAGTCCCCTTCCCATTTCTTGTTTTACAAGAAAGTGGCTGAGACTCTTCAGCTTCCTTTGGAAGAGGCCAAACAGGATCAGGAAGAACCTGACTACGTAGAGATGATGGATGTACCAGAGTTGAAAAGGGTGTCTATCCCCTTACACAAATCCTTAGGGAAGTAGACACAGAAAACTTTACAGTTTCCTACATCCATACCTCCTGTGGAAAAAAGAATGGACAGGAGGTATACTTTGTCAGGTCCTGGGACAGAATTTCTTATTAATCACTGCAGCCATGTTGGAATAGTGCAAGCTGCAGCCTGTGACGAGGCTAACCATACCTTTCAACCGTACCACACTACAAGGAACATTCCTCATTTTACTTCACAAAAGCTCCCTATTCCACATTGTGAGGACTTGTCCTACATTCAGTGTTAACATTCTAAAGGCAAAATCTATGGTAAATGATGCAAAACGTATTTTATTCAAATAATAACAGACTTTCTGAATAAAAAAAGCGAACATTATAACAGTGTTCTGAGCTTCTTGGTTAAATATTTGATTAAGTGTTCCACATTTTGCTCATTTGTTCCACATTTTGAGAGGCAATGTTCCACATTTGGGGGACAAAAGGTTGAGAGGTATGAGGCTAACATTCCCCTGGCATCTCACCCCCCCAGACAAGGATTCCAGGACAGTGGATGCCATGACAAAAAAACAGTACTTGGAAGCCTCTCTGGGACTCAGACAATCTAACGACATGGCACATACAGCTAGGTACCAGAAATCTATGTGGGATACGGTTCTGGAACTGGCTAGGAATGCCCCCCCCCCAAGCTAGCCAAGAAGCTGGAGCAGGCGGCTGCAAATGGTATAGAGGCATCTAAAGTGCAATTCCACACTGCTGTTGATTCTAATGATGTTTATTCCAGGGTCATGGCTACATCTGTCTCCATGAGGAGATTTGCTTGTCTTAGGTGTACCAACCTCTCACAGTATACCCAGGCTAAGGCCATGGATTTTCCTGTAGCAGGTAATTCTCTCTTTGGGGATCAAACAGAGAATTACATGAAAAAGATGGACGAGTACAGGACCACCTATAGAAGTGCTGCAGCCAAAGAAAAACAGACCACTCCTCAGAGGCAGCAGTTATGGGGCAGGGGCAGGCCTTTTTACCAAGCTCAGGCCGCCTCCTCTTCTTTTCGGCAGAGGGGGTTCTTTAGGGGAAGAGGTAGGCGGGGGCAACTAGTACCCCATCAGCTACTCAGTCTAAGCCCCCTGCCAAGCAGACACCCCGATGTGTCAATCAGGGTCGCCTCCCCAATCCCAGTAGGGGGCAGACTGGCTCACTACTCCCAGGCCTGGGAGTCTATTACTTCAGACAAGTGGGTCCTGGAAATCGTGAGCCAGGGGCTTGCTCTCAGTTTTAAAAGGTTCCCAAGAATGAGAGCAAGGTCCTTCAGTCCTCCGTCTCCCTTGGAGACAAAGGCCTTAGAGGCAGAAGTCTCCTCTGTTCTGCTTTTGCAAGCAGTAAAGAAGTTACCTCTTTGTCACAGGGGAAAAGGACTGTATTCCAGATACTTTCTTACCCCAAAAAGGACAGGGGAGTGGCGACCCATCTTAGATTTAAGGTACCTGAATAGATATTTGACAAAACCAAAATTCAAAATGGTGACTCTGGGAGTATTTCTTTCCTCTCTGAGACCAGGAGACTGGCTAGCCTCCCTGGATCTCAAGGATGCCTACTTCCACATACCTATCAGACCTTCCCATAGAAAGTACCTCAGGTTTGAGTTGCCCTCAGGCCATTATCAATTCAGGGCCATGCCCTTCGGCCTAACATCTGCCCCAAGGGTGTTTGCTAAGTGTCTTGCAGTAGTGGTGGCATTCCTTAGGAGGCAGGGCATCCTTTTGTTCCCATACCTGGACGACTAGCTCCTAGTGGGCCAGTCCTTAGACCAAGTCAAGTCAGCTTTAGAGGTCATTCTGAGACTTCTAGAATCCTTGGGTTTCATTTTAAATCTAGAGAAGTCTGTTTTAGAACCAGCCCAGCTTCTCACCTTCATAGGGGTGGAAATAGATACTATTTAGGCAAGGGCTTTTCTTCCTCTCTCAAGGGTTCAGTCACTGGTCACTCTGGTCTCCTCATTTCATCCTCTAGTGCCTCGTCCAGCCAGATATTTTCTACAACTGTTGGGCCACATGGCAGCTTCCACAGCAGTAGTTCAGGGAGCAAGGTTTCAGATGAGAGATATACAGTTTCATCTCAGATCTTACTGGTCTCAGAAAAAAGGATCCTTTCTCCAAACAGGTTCCAGTCTCTCAAACTCTAGTCCAGGCCCTCCAGTGGTGGCTGGAGGAAGACAGTCTTCGACAGGGTATCCCCATTATCAGCCAGCTCCCCTTCTGTGACTCTCACCACAGATGATTCCCTGCTGGGGTGGGGAGCCCACCAAGATCATTGTACAGCTCAGGGAACTTGGTCTCACCAGGAGTCCCTTCTGCACATAAATCTTCTGGAATTAAGAGCGGTCTTTCTGGCACTTCAGACATTCTCAACCTCTGTTCAGGGCAAAGTGGTGCAAACTAGGACAGACAATACCACAACCATGTGGTACATCAACAAACAAGGAGGCACTCGGTCCTCGGCCTTGTGCACAGAGGCCATGAAAGTATGGTCTCTAGCTTAATCCCTTCAAGCTTCCCTGCTGGCTGTGCATCTCTCAGGGAAAGACAACATTCTAGCAGATGCTCTAAGCAGAATTTCCCAGGGAATGATCCCTGAATCCTCTAGTTCTCCGAGCCATCTTCAAGAGATGGGGCACTCCAGAGACAGATCTCTTTGCAGCCCCCGGACAATCATCAACTTCCTCTTTATTGTTGCAGACCACCCCTTCTGGGCCCTGTCCCTCAGGGTGCTCTTCTACTGAATTGGACAAGCAGGTTTCTTTATGCTTTTCCTCTGATATTCAGGGTCCTGATCAAAATCAGGTTTCAACCTTGCAAGGTGATTCTGGTGGCTCCAGATTGGGCCAGACAGCCTTGGTATCCTCTACTGTTGTCACTGTCAGCAACACTGCCCTTGTGTCTTCCCAGTCAACACAATCTCCTCACCTCCTTTCAGGGGAGGAATCTGTATCCCAATCTTCAGACTCTCAGGTTCAAGGACTGGCTCTTGAAGAGTTAAAATATGCAAGATTGCACCTTTCTTAATCAGTTATGGATATTTTAAAAGTTAGCAGGAAACCTGCTACTAGAAAGACTTACAACTCCAAATGGAAAAGATTTGGGTTTTGGTGTTCCCGGAGGCATACTAAGCCAGAGCTGGCTGGTATTGCCACTGTATGGGATTATTTGGGGCATCTTAACAGTTTAGGCCTCTGGCCTACTACTCTCAAGGTACATTTGGCAGCTGTGTCTGCCTTCCTTTCTGCTGGTAAGAGCTCTTCCTTAGCTTCTCATCCAGTCTTTAAGACATTTTTCAAAGGTTTGGTTCATATCAATCCTCCCTTTAGGGAGCCTACCCCTTCTTGGGTCCTGAACATCTGTATTGCACAGCTTATGCAGCCCCCTTTTGAACCTTTGTCTTCAGCTGAACTGAAATACTTACCTTGGAAGACTGGGTTCCTGGTGGCTATTACCTCTGCTAGGAGAGTCAGTGAATTACAGGCCTTATCAGTGGAACCTGATTTCATTTCCTTTCATAAGGATAAGGTGGTCCTCTGCACCAATAGAAAATTTCATCCCAAGGTAGTGTCAGATTTTCATCTGAACCAGTCTGTGACTTTGCCTGTGTTTTTCACTGATCATTCTTCCTCTGGGGAGAGAAGGTTACACAGTCTTGATGTAAAAAGGGCTCTTAGTTCTGTATTGAGCATACTAAGGCCCATAGGAAGGACTGTTCTCAGTTGTTTCTCACTTATGGTTAAGTGGGAAAGGGCAAACCTGCCACCAAGAGGTCTATTGCCAGGTTGATTGTCTCTTGTATTCATATCTGTTATTCTAAACTTAGGAAGGAACCTCTCTCTGGTCTGAGGGCTCATTCTACCAGAGGTACAGCTGCTTCAGTTGCAGCAACTAGAGATATACCTTTAGTGGACATATGCAAAGCAGCTACCTGGAAATCTGTTCACAGTTTTGTCAGGCATTACTCTTTGGACGTCCAGTCATGGAGTGATGCTAGGTTTGTAACGGCTGTGCTGCAGATCTTGTTCCCAAAATAGGTTCTATAACTCCCTCCTTCAAGGGGCTACTGTTTGGTAGTCTGCATGTAGTCAGAATACAGCAAGACTTCATGTTTGAAGAAAAACTACTCACCATAGTAATGTTGTTTCTTCTAATGGAGTCTCGCTGTATTCTGACCTCCCTCCTTGCCCCCACTCCTGGAACCTAGTAGTTTGGGGATGTGGTAGGGCAGGCACAGTGCTGCACCCCAGAGGTGTACTGGACATGCCTCCATCTCTTAGGGGGTTTCTTTTAGTTTGTTATTAAGCATTTTGGTAAATCCACACCCGTTGTGTTCTTTTTGGGTGTTCTCAACTTGAGTCTTCTGACCCTAAACCTTTGTTTTGCCATTTGGCACAACATTTTTGGAAACAATTTCTTCCTTTGAGTTAGTTAGTTTAGTGCTTGTAAGAATCTGATGGTTACATTTCAGAGTACCACAGACAGAGGTTTGAAGACCGAGCTCGAACTCAACATTCTATGCCTTTGCAGAGTTAACCCTTTACTCTCTGGAGCAGTTCAAGTGGTTGGGTTAACTGCATATAGTCAGAATACAGCAAGACTCCATTAGAAGAAACAACATTACTATGGTGAGTAATTATTTCTTATGGTTTACCACTGTAGTCTGTCCTTTTTAATCCCACCCCCGTCATATCTTTTCTTGCATGTGTGCATGGGACATTTGCATGCATAGGCTTTCTGCACACATTTTCATTTCACACACACACATTTCCATCCTGTGTGTGGGTGGGGGGCATGCTTGCATGGGCATTCCAGTTATGTGTGCACTTCGATTTTTTATTTTCTTCAGATGTCTCTGTCTCCCTCCCCCATATTCATCCTCTTTCAGACTTCTTACTAGACCCTGTTAATTAGTCCCCACTTGAGTACCACTTGAGTACTTGAGGGCAGAACTAGACTCCCTGTGGTCCAAGGCCCACCTCTGTGTGGGCCAGGCATCTGATCTTACCTCCTTTTCCCAGTCATTTCAGCTTTGGCACCCCCACCCTGCGGCTGCTGGGGTTCAAAGCATCCTCCACTAGCGTGCTCCATTGGGCTTTCTGGAGGATGCATCATCTGCAGTGGGAGTTCAGCCACCAGTGACACAGTGTCTAGGTCACTTGGACCGGCCAGTCCAGGTGACCGAGCTGACATGGGATGCCATCCAGTAGTGACTAGACCCTCTACATCTGCAGGCATCAGGAGGAGGGAATCAGGTTTTTCTGCCTAGAACTGTCCGTCACGCTTACGATGGATACATCTCTGGTAGGGTGGGAAGCATACCTGGGAGACCCTAGGGTCCATGGTTTCGTCTCCCAGGGACTCCTGTCACCACATCAGTCTGCTGGAGCTCTGTACAGTGCGTCTGGCTCTGACAGAGTTTGCTCCATTGGTCTGGGGTCAGGTTGTACAGGTCCAGATAGACAACATGATGACAGTGTTCTACCCGAACAGGCAGGACACTATGCACTCCCTTCCATTGTGTCCAGAGGCTCTCTGAACCTGGATGCAATTGTGCAGCCTATGTATAGATCTCCTGATGAGCCATGTCGCTGGAGAGAGCAATTAGCTGGCAGACACACTCAGTTGGGTCAGAGAGACGTTGCACGAGTGGCCCATGCATCAGGAGGTGGTAGATCACCTGTTCTCCTATTGCGGCACCCCTCCGGTGGATCTGATTGACTCAAGAGAACAGAAAACTAAGACTGCTTTATGCCCCCCCCCAGTCTGGAACACTGTTAGGGGATACCTTAATAAGGATGAAGGCCCCAGGCTTCCTGTACATCTTCCCTCCCTTCCCCTTTGTCCACTACGTTGTGGTCAAGGCCTGGAAGGACAAGGCGCAGATGATCCTCCTGATAGTCTCAGACTAGCCCAGGCAGTTCTGGTATCTAGATCTCCTCAAACTCAGCAGCTGACCTCCTTACATGTTGCCTCTTTGCCCAGATCTGCTGATCGGATAACAGGGGATGGTCCTGTATCTGGACCTTCAGTACATACAAGTACCTTACAGGGAGGAACAGGATGCAGGAATACACTATTTTCCAGCGAAAAAGATGTTCCAGGACTAGAGGGCATGGGATGAAGTTGGAGGGAGGGCAATTCAGAGGAAACATGAGGAAGAATTTCTTCATAGAAAGAGTGCTGGACAAGTGGAACACCCTGCCAGAGGAAGTGGTGGGGGCTTAAACAATCACAGGATTTACGAATGCATGGGGTAGACATAAGGGAATTCTGGAGGTTAGGGGTAAGGGGCAACAGACTTCTAGAAAAACATAAAGGGAACTTACAAGCTCAAATGGGCAGACTGGGTGGGCCATAGGCCCTTATCTGCCAACAGTGTCTATGTATCTATGTATCTACCTGCACCTCTCAGCTTGGCTCCTGAGCAGCTAGTTTCATGCTTTGGATCCTCCACACTGTGGAGGCATCCTGTAAGGAGTCAACTCGTAAATATTATTAATTTAAGTGGAAGAGGTTCTCAATCTAGGTCCAGGGCAAGGAGCTTGATCCCCTTATCTGCCCTGTGGCGAGCATCGTCAACTGCCTGTGGTCCCTGTCTCAGCTGGGACTGTAAGCAATGATCCTTAAGGTGCACTTGAAGCCATCTGTGAATGCAGGTTGCGAGATGGTGTGCCAGTGGTGGCCCAGGAGAAGGTGGTCGG
The DNA here is from genome assembly GCA_016271365.2 of Neoceratodus forsteri. Lineage (NCBI taxonomy): Eukaryota > Metazoa > Chordata > Ceratodontiformes > Ceratodontidae > Neoceratodus > Neoceratodus forsteri. The sequence continues at coordinate 879,423,496 of CM057456.1, forward strand.
GTGCTTTTTCAAAGGTCTGGATCACTTGTCGCCTCTGACGTGTGAACCATGGGACTTAACTGCTGGTGCTGGCACTGCTCATGTGCAGACTGTTTGAGCCGACAGGTGTGAGATGTCATATCTGCCTTGGAGCTTAAAGGGATACTGTCGACCTTTTTTGCATCATTTATTTCTAGTTCAAACCCCACATCTTATAGAAACATAGAATTTGACGGCAGATAAGGACCGCTTGGCCCACCCAGTCTGCCCATTTCCCTGCCTACTGGATAAGCTGCAGATCCTAGTTAACCAGCAGCCTACTTCTTCCTACCCCCATCCCCTAGAATTGCCTTATGACTGTCCCATGCATGCTTGAATTCCACCACTGTTTTTGACTCCACGACCTCCTCCGGAAGGCCGTTCCATGCATCCACAACCCTCTCTGTGAAAAAATACTTTCTCACATTGCCCCTGAGCTGTCCTCCCCTCTATCTTCAGTTTGTGTTCCTTGTTCTTGCACATCTCTTTTCTAAAAGATGCTACCCTCTTGGACTTTGTTGATTCCTTGAGGTACTTGAAAGTTTCTATCATGTCCCCCCTCTCCCTCCTTTCCTCAAGGCTATACATATTAAGCTCCTTTAGTCTCTCTTCATATATCTTCCGGTGCAGACCCTGCACCATTTTAGTCCCTCCTCTGGACAGCTTCCATCCTGTCCATGTCTTTGCGAACTGGGTCTCCAGAACTGCCGCTGTACTCCAGATGGGGTCTGACCAGCTGTCTGTACAGAGGGATAACTTCCTGTTTTCTACTGGTGATGCCTCTCCCTATGCATCCCAGTATCCCCCCAGCCCTCCTTGCTGCCCTCTCACATTGCTTGCCCACCTTTAGGTCATCTGATATGACTACCCCCAGGTCCCTTTCCATTTTTGTTGTTAGTATCTCACCCCCCATTGTGTACTTTTCCCCTGGGTTTTTGTTTCCCAGGTGCATTACCTTGCACTTCTTAGCATTGAATCTAAGCTGCCATACATTTGACCATTCCTCTAACCTTGCCAAGTCCCTTTTCATCCTTTCCACCCCACCTTGTGCATCAACTCTGTTGCAGATCTTTGTGTCATCTGCAAAGAGACATACTTTCCTTCAGTCCCTCTGCAATGTCATATAAAGACATTGAAAGGACTGAATCTATCTGGACCCTACGGTGCCCACTAGTAACCCCCCTTTCATCAGAGTGGACTCCATTTGCTATTACTCTCTGTGTCCTATTTTCTAGCCATTTTTTTACCCAGGCTGTCATCTTGGGACCCACTCCCAGGCTAGCTAACTTGTATATTAATCTTTTGTATGGGACTGTGTCAAATGCCTTGCTAAAGTCTAGGTAGGCCATGTCCATAGCCCCTCCCTGATCTACTACTTTGGTCACCCAGTCAAAGAAATCTATCAGATTTGTCTGGCAGTACCTTCCTGCTGTGAATCCATGCTGCCTTGGGTCCTGTGCCCCTCTGGCCTCTAGATACTCGACAGTTCTTTCCTTCAGAAGTGATTCCATCATTTTCCCTACCACTGAGGTTAAACTAACAGGTCTGTAGTTTCCTGCTTCTGCCTTGCTCCACTTTTGTGAAGGGGAATCACATCTGCCCTCCTCCAGTCCTCGGGTACCACCCCATCCTCCCATGATTTGTTAAACAGGATAGTCAGTGGTGTCATTAATTCTACCCTTAGTTCTTTTAGAATTCTGGGATGAATCCCATCAGGCCCCATTGCTTTGTCCACCTTCAGTTTTAAGAGTTCTTTCAGAACCCTTTCTTCTGTAAATGGGCTGGTATCAACTTCTATATCCAGTGTGTTTCTACTGTTTGTTCTAGCTACCCCCCCCCCTTGTAAATACTGAGCAAAAATATTTGTTTAGTATCTCTGCCTTTTCACAGTCTCCCTCTGCCCACCCTCTTCCCCCCTTTATTAAGCCTCACTATCCCTCCTTGGTCTTCCGTAGCTCCCTGATGTACCTATAAAAGGTTTTATCCCCCTTCTTAACTGAGTTGGCTATCTTTTCCTCGGTTTGGGCCTTTGCTGTTCTGACTGCCTTCCCAGCTTCCTTTTGCTTTAACTGATACAGTTCTCTGTCCTGCTCCTTCTGTGATTCCTTGTGCTTCCTGAAAGCTTTCTTTTTCTCTTGAACCTTCACTGCCACTTCCTTTGAGAACCATAGTGGTTTCTTACATTGTTTAGTTTTGTTTATTTGCTTCACACAAAGGCTTGCTGCCTCTGTGATGGCAGTTTTTATTATTCCCCATTGTTCTTCCACCCCTCCTTCCTGCCCATTTGCTAGTGCATTCCTTAGGCACTTATCCATTTTGGCAAAGTCAGCCCTCCTAAAGTCCAGTACCTTTGCCTTTGTATGGCTTGACTCTATTGCTGTGTTTATTGTGAACCATACTGTTCGATGGTCGCTAGTTCCCAGATGGCTACCCACTTCTACATCTGTAATCCTGTCTTCATTTCCATTTGAGAGAACCAGGTCTAAGATTGCTCCCTCTCGAGTGGGCTCCAATACTAGTTGTCTAATCCATGCTCCCTGTAGGGCATCTAGAATAACCCCACTCTTCGAAGTGGCAGCTGCAACTGCACTCCAGTTAACATCTGGCATATTCAGATCACCCATCAGCAATATCTCCCCTTTTTTTGCCATACTAAGTATACTTTCTATCATTTCCTTGTCCATTTCCTCCCCCTGAGAAGGGGGTCTGTATACAACCCCTGTGCGGATTGTGGTGCCATTGGCAGTCTCCAAATTTACCCACAGTGCTTCTTCTCCTCCCTGTTTTCTCTTTTGTTTTGTTACTTTGATTCCTTCCCTTATGTAAAGAGCTACTCCTCCTCTTTTACCCTCTCTGTCTCTCCTGTAGATAGTGTATCCTGGTATGTTTATGTCCCAGTCATGGTTTTGTGCGAACCATGTTTCTGTGACTGCCATGATATCCAGATGTTCCTCCTCCATCAAGGCCACTAATTCAGGAAGCTTGTTACTCAGACTACGTGATATACTCATTGCTTTCCATTTTTGATGGCTTTACTTTCTGTTGCAGCATCCCCCACTGACCTTTCTACCTTGGTCTTTTCCCATTTAGTACCCTGTTTTGTACGGAGAGCTGGGATTTTCCTGCTGCTTATCAGTGCCTCCCCTTGACTAGTTTAAAAGCTTGCCAATGAAGCATTTAAACCGATTGCTCAAAAGACTTGTTCCCTTCCTGGACAGATGCAGACCATCCTGCCAGTATAGGCTGGTGTCCCTCCAGGTGGAACCCCAGTCCCAAATGAAGCCAAACCCCTGTGCTCCACACCATTTTTTCAACCACTCATTAAACTGCATGGTGCAAAGTACCCTTGCCTCACTCATGCCATTTACAGGCAGCACCTCTGAGAAGGATACTGTGTGTGCTACTTGTCTTAGGCCCTCCCAGTTCTACAAAGTCCTTCTGCACTGCTCTAATCTCATGTTGAGCCAAGTCATTTGTCCCTAGGTGGACAATGACATCCAGCTCAGACTCCCGTGCAGCTGTTCTCGTGATCCTGAGGATGCGCTTCCTGTCCCTCCAAACCATGGCACCAGGCAGGCACTTTACTTCAGTTTTACCTGCTCCCCCCAGTTCTATCCCCCTAATAATTGAGTCTCCCACCAGGAGCTGCTTCCTTTCCTTGTGGCATCCTCTGCCTCCTTCCTGTGGGCCTCCCTTGTGACAGGTGTCCTCAGCCTCCTTAATCTCCTCTGTGGGTGCATCCTTAGGGGAGCTGTGCTCCCCCAGAATGGTGTATGGATTGTGGAGTGGAACAACTGACTGGGTGTGCCTCTGTTCCACCCTCCTCACCCTCCCTGAGCCCACTGTGGTCCAACTGCTGTGCTTTCTTTGCAACCTCTGAGGTAGTGGTGGTGGCTCTGGTGCTCCCTGGATTGGGGGTTCCCTTCCTACCATCCAGTCTGGCCTGGGGGAAGGTTCTCTTACTGCTGTCCAGTGTGGCCTGAAGACGGGCAACTTCCTCCCTCAGGGCAGAGAGTTGTCTGCAAATAGGGCAGCATCTCAGCCTCCAGAAAGACTCCCGGAAGACTGCTGCCCCACAGCCATTACATTGTACTACTCCCCACATGACTATGTACTTTTATTTATTTTTTTTGTGTGTGTGCTTGTGTGTGTGATTGGTTTGTTATATAGAAATATATATATATTATACAATGTGTATGCGTATATTTTCAGTGCTGTGTGCTAGAGAGTATATGACATTGATATGCACCTTGCAGTCTTGAGGAAATGATGTCAGAACCCCAGGTATAAAGGAACTATTTCTAGGGGTGGGTGGGATGAGGGGTGGGAAGGGTTGGGCCTAAACTGTGCTCTCACAAAACAATCAGCTGAGCTCTGACCCACCATGCGATGAGTGCCTTCCTGTCTGCAAGATACTATACACAACAATTTGACAGAGAAAATCCCTGCCAATCAAACAGAGAAAAATCCAGACATCCAAGTCAGACACAGGTAAACCTCCCAGCCCCAAAACAGCCTGGTGGTTTGTGCTCTGAAAGCAGTCAGCCCCAAAATAAGTCAGCTGTGCTTTAAACTCTTCTTGCACTGAAAATCTTAAGAATTGTAACAAGACTGTCTTTTCCTGATAATTGTAAATTCCGTATTTCACCTTTCAGTTAGAAGCAGCCTCCACCTGCAGTATATCTGCTACAAATCAAAGACAATTGAAAGGTTCCCCTCCCTCTGTTGTGAGCAGATTGTTCACCTTCTCTAAAACTGATTGAAGTTGTTCGATCTGCTTCCTTTCTTAGTAGAACTGAAATGCATGGGAATGGTGCAATTATTCCCAACCTTATTTTGCTTCAGATCCTTGATCTGCACTTACTGCATACCTCCTGAACATTAGGAACACCCTCAAACAGTGCAGCCACTCATGATGAAGTAGTCTCCTCTCCTGCCACAGCATTATGAGTGGAGAGACTATGTTAGGACATTCCCAGGTCCAGTAAAGATGCAGTGGAAGCTGATCAAAGAATATGAACAAACACATTCAGGGGTAGAATTTAAGGGAAAAAAAGAGGTATTCTCGGTGGAATACTAGATGCAGAATTCTGGTGTTCCGCATGGAATTTTGGTATTCTGCCCAATTTTAATGAGTTTTTATATTTTGAAGGCTAAAATACTTGAGATACAACGAATCACTTTATGAAACCCTCCCAAAATAAACACATTTGAGCACACTGCTAAACCCCATCTCTACAGGTCCCCACATGCTGGTCACTACAGCAGTCTCACACAACAATGAGAGTAGTCATGCACATAGCAGCAGCTTGCTTGTTCTGTCCTGGTATGGACAAGCAGGAGGACACCATGGACACACTGTGATTAATACAGGCAAACGTTGCACTCCCAACCTCCCCTTCACACAACTTACAATTCCCCACACCCCAGCCCCACCTAATGAGGTGCGTGACCTGTGGGTGCTTAGAAGGCAAAGACCTCCCAACCTGCACTACCCTAAAACTCAGCCACAGTGCACATTAAGCTGCACCTAATACAATTGCAGCACAGAAACTCCACGCTGAATAGCTCCCAGACAACCAGTGCAACTAGCTTGAAGAGGCCAACAACAAGTAGGGCAGACTGCAACCAGGTGCTACATGCGCCACGAGAGTGACAAACTGAGCAAGTTCCTCCATCCTTAAATTGCTCCCTGACTTCCTGAGCCAGCCTCTGAGGGCAACAATGAGTGGGGCATGCTGCAACCAGGTGCCACAAGTGCCACGGGGGTTACACACACAAGCCAGTTCCTCTACCCTTGAATTGCTCCCCGACATCCAGCGAGCAAGCCTCTGCGGCCAACAACAAATGGTGCAGACTGCAGCCAGGCTCTACATGTGCCATGAGGGTAACATTGTGCCAGTTCCTCCAGCCTTTTCTGAGCTTCTCCCAACACTGAAGAATATAAAATATGTTTTCCATTCAAATATGAAATATTTAATCTGTTCACTCGTTCCTTGCTTAGCTCCCCTGATGTACCTCCCGTTGCATTATTGTAAACAGAAACAGACTGACTTTTTTAAACCATTCAACAGCCACATTTAACTTTATAATAAAATATTTACAATATTTGGGCCAAAGCGCTCTCCGTTGAAACCACAAGACCCTCGCATCAGTCAGGGAAGACAGAGTCTGAGCAAATCAATCATACACCTTACCGCTGCCAAAGAGACATTCACCGCACCATAAACAACAACAGAATACTGTGCAGTTCATTACATATATGTGCTAAAGAAATGGAAAACAAAAGCCTAACTGTACCACAGTTGTAGCTGCAAGGATTTTGTCCTCGTATTGACTGAATGTTCGGGGGGGGGGCCTCCTCTGAACTTGAACAGCAACTGCTGGTATAAAAAAATTAACTACACTGTACTCTTCTGAAGGCAATCTCCTATGTAAAATACCATTGTATTAATATGCAGTACTGTACCTCTGTTTTCTTTAAAATTTGGCCAAGTTGATCTGTTTTCTCCGCTCTGTCCTCTCTCGTGTAACTTCCTTCGACCTAAAAACAGAGGAAAATTCGCCGTCTGGAGTGCACATTAGCTCACATAGCTGCATTCACAGAGCAAGAAGTGCTGTTTTCTAGTAAGAATTTTGCTCATTTTATATATGAACATTGCCACCTACTGTTCAGGAGCCTGTACTGCATGTCAACATCAAGGAAAAAATGGTATTTCAGGTGGGATACTAGGGCTCGAATTTTGGTATTCTGGCATGATTTTTGGTACCCCAGATGTACCAGAATAGCACTAAAAAATTTGAGTCCAGACATTTTTGTGTGGTAACTCCAGTATGGTACGCAGCCTGTTTTTTACTTTTAAAAAGAAAAAAGGAAGTCAGTTCGGTGGTGCTGAGGGTTGAGGTGCTGGATGCCACACCTCACGCCATGCTGGTGACCCGAGTTCGGGGACAAGCTCGGGCCACTGGGGGTTGGCAGGGGGAGGTCTGGGAAATGATCGTAATGGCCACTCTCATTTCCCGGATTGGGGAGGTGTGGTTCCTCACTCTCGGCTGACACCCAGTGGTGGCCAAGTGTCATAGCAGAGTTGAGGGCTGATGCAACATTGGGGAGGGTGAAAGGAGCACTCCGTTTCCGGGAGTGCATGCCTCCACGTGCATGCACTTGCCGTGCTCGCCATTGTTCTGGGGGGTGGGAAAAAACACAGAAAACCCCATGTCTCTCAATGGCGATGTGTGACTGCCCCCACCACTCTCGAACCCTGCTCCTTGTGGATCCCCACTGGCAAAAAGATGGTGGAGGGAGAGGCTGATGGGGTTGGGGGTGGAAGGGGGTCGGATGGCAGGAATAGGTGGCCACGGAGTAGCAAAAAGCAATATATTAAAAAAAAAAAAAGAATCAATTAAACTACCAGCTACATCAGCAGTCTCTACAGATGTGAGCAATCATAACTTGTGTTTCAAACCCCAGGAATCCCTCAGTATGCTTAACTATTGCAGTAAGCCAGCTAGGTTTGACTGCCCCGGAGAGTGGAACTTATGTAAATGAGAGAATGCAGAAGTAGAATGTAGAATAACACTTCCTGAGGAAGGCAAGCACCGAAGCACTGGGGTGGTGGGCGCTGCTTGTGTGCACACACAATAAATCCTAATTTTGGCAGCTTTTTGAAGTCTGTGGTGTGTTCTTTGCCTAGGAGTGCTGTTCGTTTGGAGGACTTTTACGTTTTGGGCTAGCAGCCCTTTACAGCACCCCCCTCATTCAGCTGTTCGAGGGATGACTTTTGGATATGTTCTACAGCTCACTGGTCAGAATTATTTCTCTGCCTGACTGGCAAGATGCCCCGAAGAGATCTCCTCAGCAACTTCACTGCAAGTCTGTTATTTTAAGTATTGTAGATAATTTAAGTATTTTCTTTTTCTTTCTCTGCCTCTTAGTTTTAGCCTATTTTTGCAATTTTATTCTTAGTGTAGTGCTTTCTTCGGTTCCTCAGCAGTTCCCGGGCACCATAGAAATCCCTTGTTTTGTGTTTACATTTTTTCTTGACGCTTGTTTTGTATTTATATGCTTCTGCCTACAAGCCCTCTTCTTTATATTTTTGTTATTATTCTACACTTTTTGTCTCAGTTCCATTGCTTTGGGAACTGAGTCACATTTGTTGTTTTTTTCCTATTTGAGGGCAGTAAAAAGCCATTTTATATAGCGGTTCACTTTTTTTTGAACTAAACAGCATTTTCTACTTTCCCCTGTGGGGAACTGCTTTTTTCCTGGTAGCCTGCAAAATTGGCATGTCACATAGGCCAAAAAGAGAACAGGACCTACGGGCTTCACTAATTCAGCTTCAGTTCCAACTCCTGGCCAAGGCGGACGGCCATGATTTGTGTTTAAGGTGCCTAGGTCCTAGTCACACTTTGACAGCAAGTTTTGCCCTAAAACAATTAAGAAAAGGGCTAACAAAAAAAAAAAGATTAAAAGAAACTGTTCCCCAGTCCACCTCTATGTCACCTAAGCACTCCGAAGAGGGTTCTTTCTCACACAGCAAACCTTCAGAAAGGTCCTCTATAAACTCCTCTGATCCTAACATTCCCGTTAAGGGAAACATTCACCTTGCCAAGCACAAAAGGCCCTCTGGGCAGATTCCAGAACTAGTTCCTGCCCTCCCTCATATAAAAAAAAATAAAATAAAAGAGGAAACCGTGAGAAAAGCATGCCACTGCACTTCCTGCTATAGAAGCAAGGGAGCTCTCAGTAGACAGATTTAAGTTGCTCTCTGCGGAGGACATGGCCAGTGCTTGGCAAATCTTTCTGGCACCCCAGGTTATGGGTACCCTTATGGGTATGCCAGTTCCTCCTCGGGTCCTAGTTCTAATTCTGGTTCCCAGTGGCAAGGATCCAGAGCTTTATTATGAGGAGGATAATGAGGAAGAGGAGGATGTGGAATTGACTGATCCTGATGGGTCCCCAATCAGGGGTTCGATTCCTCTCCCCGGAGTCAGGAGGTCTTTCCTCCCTTTATGCACTTGTGAGGTGAATGGTTAATACCCTCAGACTCACTATATACAAGTCAGTGGAGGATGATAAGGAAGTTGAGTTTTTCAGTGTGCTGGGACTAGTTCCCACTAGAAGGGTGCTCCTACCTATCCACAAGCCCCTCAAAAAAAAAAAAAATCTGCTGCCCCCCACTTCGCTCCAGGGGTCTATAAGAGCTGGAGATGAAATACCAATGGGATAGGTCTGATGCTGAGTATCTTTATTCTCATCCAGAGCATGAGGGTGTGGTACAGGTGACTACCTGTGACAAAGTTCCATTATCTACCCAGCCCCAGTCAAGGTTTCCAGGAAACTGGGCAGTATGGGGAAAAAGGGATATACCACCATCTCTCTCCTTTTGAGACAGGCTACTTGCATGGTCTATGTGGCCCAGTACCAGAAAGCCCCTGGAACTCAGTTCTGGCCATGAGTAAGAAGGCCTCAAGGGACCTGGCATTGGATTTGGTGGGCACTGTCAAGAGAACATTAGATCCACATGGCAGTTGATGCCAGTCATACTGCCTCCAGGGATACTGCCCTTGCTATCTCCCTAAGGAGATTTGCCTGGCTGCAAACCACTGAATTAACTGAGGACACCCAGGCTAAGTCCATGGACTTCCCCTGTGAGAACAACTCTCTTTTCAGTGACAAAACAGAGACTTCTGTGAAAAAGGTGGAAGAATGCAGAATCACCTATAAGAGCAATACTGATAAGGAAAAGTCCCCCCCTTCCTACAGGTCCCAGAGAAGGGGAGGTAGGGGTAGAGGGTACTACCCTAAAGTTTTTTTCCCCGCATGCCTATGCCCTCCAACCACTCTCTGATATGAGATTTCTTGGGGCAGGGGCAGTAGAGCTTCCCTACCAGCCTGGTCCCGTATACCGTTGCTGCAGTGCAGTAAAGAGGGCACTGTAATGTGAGTGCCCTCAACAGTGTGCAACCGATGTGGCTGTTTGGGAGTTTGGGGCACGGTATACTGTGCGTCTCACCTCCCTGATACAGGACGGGGGTATAGCCCTCCTTAGAAAATCATGCAGATACCCTGTGCAGTCTGGCTGGGGGGGTGACCAACTGCATGCCACTCACCTTCCTGTTGCCCTTTTGCCTGCACTCTTATTTACCACGTGGTTTTTGTTTGCACACCGACGTGGGTGAACCGGCTGGTCCAACCCCTGCCCTCACTGCTCAGCCCAAGTAGAACCCCAGGTGGGTGTGCTCAGGTCACCAGCCTATTTCCAGTGCAAATGGGCCTTGGAAGTGGAGAGCTGGCTTCTGGTAATGTCACCCTTATGGTAACAGCATTGACCTGCACCTCCGGCACACCAGGGTGATTAAACCTTACCAAAATAGTGAAATACAACCAAAAAAATTTAAAAGATAGTACAGAATGGCAAGCTGCACCCAGAGGAAAAGCAAATCAGGCGCAGTCACGGGTGGATTTGGCAGATGGTGATGGAGTCCCTCTGGCAACGACAACTCACAGAGGTCATCCTGCCGGGGATATCTAAGAGCCTTATCCTTAAAAACAATGCAAAAACAAATGGGCCTGATTTTAACCGAGCTGCAGGATTTCAGAAAAGAAACCAGACTCAGCATAGCTGCCCTCCTGACCGACCTCGGGGAAACTAGAGAAACACCTGGACACTGTGGAAGCTCAAGTTAATGTGGCAGACTCTAGGATTGATACTACAGAATGTGCCATTGTCCAAATCCACAGGGCAGTCTTGGCACTACAGTCACAGGCTGAGGATGTGGAGGCAAGAAACTGCCGCAATAATATTAGAATATCTGGCCTCCTGGAGGGCAATGAGGGTGCAGATCCCATAACCTTCATTCAAAATTTGCTAAAACAAATACTAGATCTACCTGAATCCTCCATGCTGAAACTGGATAAGGCCCACCATGCGTTGCTCCCAAAGCCGACCCAGTCAAACTCCAGCCCAAAGTTCTTCGTCCTTCGTTTCCTCAGATTTCAGGAAAAAGAGATGGTCCTCCACAAAGCGTGGCAAAAGGGGACAATTATATTCCAAGCCAGCAGGTTATACTTGGACAATGATTATCCACCTACTGTGGCCACGAGATGCAGAACCTACTCTTCTATTTTGAGGAAACTGTGGGAGGGGGGGTCTCAAATTCAGATCCTCCTACCCCGCAAAGCTGGTAGTGTATTTTCCAGATGGACCAGTGACATATTCAGTGGCTGAAGAAGCCATAGCAGAACCGAAAAGAAAGAACATTAGCCTTCCAGCATCTTCCATTTGCCCGTCTCAGCAACCTACTATTGCCTCCAAGCAGGCCCAGAGATTTGGCAACAGATGCTGCCGAGAGATCAGTGTTGCATGGAGGAACAGGCCACCCTGCAGAGGATCGTGGTAGATTTGGGTTGCAACGCCCAGCCCATGTCCCACTCTAACTCAGCAACGCTGCAGGAGGATGGTACCCCAGCCTGAACTATCAATTAGAGGTAAGTCCTCAACATTACAGTGTAAACTGATGCTTTGACAACTGTTTTGAAATTCCCTTAATTGTACACCGGAGGTTGCCCGGTGCTGGCCTTCCTCCCTTACTCCACTCCGCCCGGAGGGCGGCATTCTCTTATCACTGTAGAGGCATGCTGGCTCCCTGCATGGTGCACTGACATTAACGGCTTTCCTTGGTTATTTTATTTTTTTTATTTTATTTAGCTTTTGTTGACCGGGTAAGTGCACTAGACAAATCCTGCCTATTTTCAGGCACGACCTGGGGGAAGGGGATACAGATGAATGCCAACTGACCTTGAACCAGATTAAGCTGTTGGTGGTATTTTTTAGTGAATGAGGAAATTTGGACAGGACACCGGAAATTTCCCTACTTTTCGATAAGTGCCATGGGATCTTTAACATCCACCTGAACTACCACCAACCCAGGCAGATGGGACCTCGGTTTAACGTCTCATCAAAGACGGCACCTCAGAAATGCAGCACCCCTCTCATGCTGCATTACAGTGTCAGTACTGGGATATTAACCCAAGTGCCAGATGTGGGAACTGAACCCACAGCCCTCTGATCTCCCGGCCTCAGAGGCAAGTGTGCTACCTACTGAGCCACTGACACTGCACGGTTGGTTCTGTGGTGGGGAATGGAGGCTGTGATATACTGCTAGAAGAAATTACATTAAACTGGTGAGTCAGGGCTTGATCGCTACCATGATCCAGGTTTATTCTATATAAATATAAACTGCATTCTCAGACCTGGGACCATGGTGATTCGGGCCACCCCATGTGCTTATCCCCAGTGCTGATGGACTGCCACTCTGTCAATTCCTGGAGAAAGGAGCTGACCCTTAACTCCATTTTGGGGGGGGGTCATTGTTATTACTATAATAGGCTTCAGTCATGTTAGCTGTTAAATTTTAGAGCGGGGTTCAAAGCGCAGCCCTAGATGGGGGAGATGTTTCATGGTGCTCACCAGGATGTTGTCATGGTTACCCCCCCTTTTTTTCCAAGCTATTCTCTGGAAAGTTGGGTTGAAGCGCTGAGCAGGGCTATGCATGCCTCTCCTGGGTGGTTTGGGCCTGCTGCTTAGAGCATCTATGTGGCACTGCGACAAAAGTGGAGTTTGGGGGTTAGGGGGAGTGGCTAACACATGTCAAATGTTGTAGGACTCAGCGTCACACACATGCACCCCTACTGCCTACTTTCAAGTCTATTCACAAGACGTTTGGTCAGCAGGATTTTCTAGACTCCCCATAACCCAGGACCTAACCCCACAGTACTCAGAGCCCCTTCTGACCATACGGCCAACCCAAGGACAAATTGATTTCTACAATCTGTAACCACAGAGGGGCTAAGAATGGAAAAGCTTGCAGGATGTTTAAGCACAGGAAGACTTTTGTCTACCTGCTGAGTGCGTCAAGGTCTGGAATAATGGGCATAGTGCACTAAAGTCTGACCTCAATATGATCCAGACAAGGGGTACTGTTTCTCTCCACCAGATGACTACAGTTGCTATAAATCATTGAACATACTATTTAACATACTATTTGCCAGCAGATTACATGTTGCGTGGAGATACCCTCAGATGCCTGCTCCATGCTGCTGGTGTTACCCTCAGGGCCAAGAACATTATTACTAGGTCCTAGACAATTCCCCCTGTGTCCTATATTAATTACCAGGAGGGTGTTCCCTCCATCCTCTCACTCTGCCCCCCTCAGCTGATATAAGTTCAAATTATGCATGGGAAGGGCTCCAACAACATAGAGCACAGCTAGCCGAAGACGACTCCTGGCCTACCCTAGGGGTTTGAGATGGCTGCTGTAAAGCCTTGTTACACTATAAATAACTCAGCAGGGTATTAATGTAATAAAAGTAGATATCTCAGTTAAAAACTGACATGGCTTGCCTGGGAGATGGGGGTGCTCACCCTGGGTTGCATTGGGTCTGCATGACCCGTCTATGAGATCTGGGGTGCTAACTCTGGCATGCTGTGATCTCCTGGACATGGAGTATTCATGGGCTCACAATCTGACATGTCCCCTCCTGTGGCTCAGGGTGCCTGAACCCCTCGGGGCTGAGTATTGGGGCCCCCCCAACTCTTTGTAGTGCCCCCGAGCTATCTGCTGCATTTTTCCTCCACCACGCTGTTTAACAGTATGAAAAGCTTACTACTACATCACCTTGGCGGAGCCAGGTAATGATGTTTCATCCTCCTTAGTCCCCCTACCCAGTGTACACATGCCAAGGGCCTGCAGAAGCCACAACGGCCAGGATTGAATCCAGGCCACTAGGTCTTCACTTAGACCTAAACCAGTTGGAAGCACTTATGTTTCAGGATCTCCACAGTTTTTGGTGATTATTTGTTAATTGTTTTATAATGTTTTACCTACCCCTATTGTTAAAAGGTTCACAAGAGTTAGTCTGTAGATGTTATGAAGTCGTCTGCCTCCAAAAAAAATACCCTGAATGACTGTTATGTGTCTGGGATGGTGGGGGGAGGGGCCCTGGATCTACATCCCTCCCAAACCATACCAAAAGTTATGGCTAGATATTTGAAACTATACTCCCTGAATGGGCCACAGAAAAATGTGTTAGAGAAAATTATGAATAAGCTATAGAGGAATATTCTAATGGATCACCAGTCAGTAGCGACAGAGGTATTAAGATGAAGTTAGGCCAGCATTCGTTACAGACAGTGGCCACAGAAAAGCAACTTATATTCATCTTGGGCCCACTAAAATTACTAGAAACCTCTCTTTCAAGATGCTGTATTGAGGAAGAAATAGGATATATCACTAAAGGCTTTATATTTCCTTCCATACTTAAGATCAAGAACTATGTATTTCCCCTTGGACTTGCTTATCTCTCAGGTGAGTCTGCCATGTATCTATGATACAAATTAAATAGATAATCCAGAATAGGGTGAGAGATGTGGCCATGGCAAAAGACCTAGAAAAATTAAACAACTTAAAACATTTTTCGTTGGTATAAACAAATCAAGCAAACGCACAGTCTTGAACCATACCTGATGTGCATGTCTAACCCAAAACAGAGAAGGCTAATCACAAGATACAGACGCAAATTCTACAATGCTAACTGCATTAATTTCCAACAGAAAAGACCAGAGGTGGAAATTCAGTTTGTAAATGCGCCCTAAAACTGGAAGATGATCTTAAACATATAATATTGATATGCCCCCTTTATGTCAAACCACAGAAATATTGGTTGGGTGAGATTTTGGGTTCCATTGGTCTCCCTCCCTCTCAATTAATTTATGTACTACATGCATCACAGGATGAACAACTTTTGCATAGATTGGCAAGCTGTCTAGCTGCATTACATTTGTAAAGACTATTGCACTATGGGCCAGATATTCAAAGCTTTGCCCCTGGGATAAGTTAACACTGCCTGGCAGGCAAACTTAGCCTGGAGCACAAAGCAAGCTATATTCAAAAGGGATAGCCCGAGGCAAACAGCTTCTGAATATAGCATGGGAATGAGGCCGTGCAAACTGGGCTGGGAGGGCAGGGCAAACGTAGCCCTGGAATAAGACAGCACTGAATATAGCAACCAGGAAGTGCAAACCACAACATCAACACAGTGCACAGCGACGTGAGGGCAGGTAGAGATGAACTATGTGGCCAATGTGCATGCCAGCAGATACGTGGACCCAGTACAGCAGCAGGAAGCAGCAGATGTGAAAGAACAATGATCACAACTGTATAAATATCCCCGAACCGTTAGCACTGCTAAGCTGTTAGCCCGGTGCTAACGTGTTTGCCTGGTGCTAAGATTTGCCATATTCAAAAGTGACATGCAAATGAGCCTACTTAGGTAGTCTCTGGGCAAACAGCCAGATTAGCATCTCATCATTCCCTGATTTGCAAGCAGTTTGCCCAGCGTTACTGCAGGGTCCCACAGCTCCACCTGTAGGTCAGTCTGGAGGTACAGGGAGGTCTGGCCACAGCTCCACCTGTAGGTCAGTCTGACCGTGCATGATGGTTGCTGCAGGCTACATGTATGCAGTACAGCATAGCATTGTGTGCCCCAGGGGAGAACACAGCGTAGGCACAGGTGGTGGTGGTGGTGGTGCTGTATGCAACCGTCACACTGTAGGCCATGCTGCAGTGCACAGCAGATGCTACAGTAACAAGGGGGCTGGTAGTCTGAGGGACACGGCAATGCCTATGGTATGTAGGGCAGTGATGACCACTGCACTGTACAGAGTAACAGGCCCAGCATGCAGGTGATTACTGAAGGTGGACAGTACTGTTTCGCCGTTGTGTGCTCCACAGATGCTGCACCTGTGGCATGGGAAGCTCACAGTGACATTTGCATGGCTGGCTGTGTGTGCTGTGGCTTCTGTACAGTTGTGTGGTATGTGGCTGGGGGGGCATGTATGCTCCGTCAGGCACTCAGGTGGTGGGGTATTCCCACTACTGGCCCATGTGCACTGCATGATGTGTCCCAGCCATGTGGCCACACCTGGGCTGTGGTGAGGTCTGGCCACCCGTACACCCTTCCCTCAATGGCCACCATGCCCATAGTGCTGCATGTGTGTGCTGGCATCTGTTGGTCACCACAGATGTATGGTCTGCAGGTGTGTGCTGTATGGCCACACTACCTAGTTGTCCCCTGTGGGTCGGATCCCCCGCTTACTGTCTGTGCTAGGCTGGGACTGGTGGCAGCTGTTGGCATCATGGTGGTGCCAGCAGTGAGCAGCATGTGTCCTCCATGTCAGGCATTTTCTAAGTGTCGTGCTGTTATATTAGGGTCGCGCAAGCCGTGGTAATCCCGCGCAAACACCGCGCTATGCACCACTGGCGTGCAAAGCTGTTTGCCCAGGGTTAAGACCAGCTTTTCCTGGGCGGTAATTTGTTCCTCGCTAAGGGTCTTGCTATGTCGCGCTAAACACCTTAGCGCGGCGCTAGTCTCTGAATATCTCATAGCACCTGTATTCATGTTCAGTTTGCCCCTTGCATATAATTATGGTTTGCTCCACGCTAATGCACTTTGCCCATGCTGTGTGGCCTGTTGAATATGGCAGTCCCGCGCTAATCCTGCACTAGACACACACAAACTGTTTTCGGACTGCGCAAGGCTTTGACTATCTGGCCCTATAAGTCATAAGTTAGCTTGGTGTAATTTGATAAACTGGATAAAACCTACTGTATATCTTACAGCAAGTCATAATGTGTAATTTCTAAGTCATGTATACATGGTCTTATTGTCACTCTGATAAGTACAAGACTGTTTTTTTTTTTTTGTTTTTTTTGAAACTCAAAACATTTTTATTGGTAATTGTGAATATCACATCCAACAGAATCGTTAGTTTCACCAGCTCTTACATATAATTCACAATTGAAAAATTCAATCTATTATATCTCAACTATTTAAAACTAAAGGTTATCTTAATACATATGTAACCCCCCTGCAAATGGGGGTTCCCAAAAGACTTCCAGGAGCTTGCTTGAATGCTCCAAGCCTGAATGGTGTTTGGCGTTTAAGCCATTTATCAATGAGTGTTTTTAGAACCTCTGGTACTGTCTCTTTAAGAGCTGTCTGCTTGCAGACATAATTAGTTTGTATGGGGGACTGTGTGTTTCTTTGATTGAGTACCACTCAAGCTGCTGCCAATTCACTTCATTTTTGCAGTCACTAGGAGTGCAAAGGAACCTATCTGAAAGATGTAACTGTTTGCCAGAAATTATTTAGAGTAATAATGAAATTACAGTTTGTCTAACCTGCTTTCTTTGCAGTCAGAACTGTGTCTGCTAGTTCCCATTCTAGTTTTGAACTGCTGAACTGGACCAATCAGTGTGTGGGGTAAGCTAGCTCTAAAATGGTGCCTTGGCCGAATCAGAACTTGGACTCATAATCTGAGCCAGCCACAAGAGGATTGTATGGGCAGTGACTCTGGGAGATGTAGTTTAGACTTCAGTGCCTTTTGGACCAACAGAAGCAGTCTATTGTGAGTGACAGCCAATCCAGTCAAGAACTGGGAGGAACTCAAAGGAAGTGCCGGTTTGTCGGTTGGAGTTTCAGTTGAGCTTTGGCAGTGAAGAAGGAAGGAGCCCTGTGCTTTTTCAGTGTGCAGTTTTAGTCAAAAGCGTGTAAGGCCCAGAGTTCCGGTCTGCAGCTTGTGTAACTGCTTGTTAGGACTGAATCCGTCCCTGTGAAAAGAATCAGAGGATCTCTGAAGAGTAGAAACCAGGCTCACCCTGTAGAAGACTGGAGAAATTATTGAATTGCACTCGGTCTGTCAGGAACTGAATCTGCTGTGTGTTCTCCGGGTATTGTGCAGTAATTGCGATCGGGATAGAGAAGCAGCCTGCCTGGTATAGTACTCTCTTTTTTACCATATAAATGTGTGAAGAGTCTCTTTGAGCTCAAGAGTAGCCCTGCTGATATTGAAGGACCCTATCTTATTTGGAGGTCGTGAGTACTAATTCAGGGTCGCTCCCTGTTGAATTGCCACATTAAATCCAAATGGAATTACTGTACTGCTGACTGTTTAATTTTCCTTTTCTCTGTGTGAAAGGGCCCTACCAGCTGCCACGGTTTGGACTAGCCACTAGGGCTTGGGTACCCAGGGACAGTAACTGATAGGGATAGGCCTGTGCACAGAGCCATAAGTAATTATTAGAGTGATAAGCTAATTAACCTGATTTCCCCTGTCCTTGTTATATCCCCTAAATAAATCAGAGCTGCTTGTTTCAGCAAAGTTATACTGCCTGAGGTATTTGTCTATGTTAAAGTACTGTACTGTGATTGTTGCACTGTATCTCATTTCACAGGAGGTCCCAGTGCGGAACCAATCCTGGGGGTAAGTGTATACTGTGAAGGTAATTCTGATATATTGTGTGGGCCACTAGTGGGAAGAAAGGGGGGTTGCAGTGTCCCAGAGGGCTGTGACCAAGTTAGTTTAACTATTGCAAACCCTGACCTCTGGGTGGAGGCACCCGCCATTGGATCCAGGCCCCTCAACCTGTTAGTGGCAAATCAGGCAGGGGTAGTAGCCCCTGGGATAGCGCCATCTAGGGGTTACACATATCACGTACTATCATTTGAATCCTTCAATATTAATTGAATAAAGATGTGCTTAATACTTTCTTGCCTTGGTAAGCATATCAGCTAGATAAAACACATAGTTAACGACATGTAAAACTAACTAGTTGGCGCAGCTCCCCTCTCTCCCTTTATACTTATGTTAATAGGCCTCACAAGACACTTTTTAACATCGTGCACTGAATTTGTAATTCTTATAGAATTTTAATAAATTTTATTATAATAACTGGGCAGTAATTTTTTACATTGCCTGACAAAGTTGTAATTTCCCGTTATGATGGGGAACGCACGCTGAGTCAGTCACAAAAACCCGCTCCCTGATTGGCTCTGCGTGTGGTCCGGGGGCGGGCTTTCAGTTAGAAAAACATGGTGGCTCCTCACTCACTTAGTGAGGAGCTGCCAGAGCAAGCGTTCTCGTCGCTTTTTAAAAAATAAAAGAATGTATCTTGTTGATGCTACCATTTAGAAATGGCAGCATGTCTGACTCTCACTCGCTGTCTGGATGATCCTGCCGTTCAGCGGCCACACAAAACAGGAAGTGGCAATGGGAGGACAACTGTGGTAAGATCGCCACCACAAAATAAATGAAAAATATAAAAATGTAAGACAAAAAATTGCTGACCAGAAATTATATTTAATAAGGGATGGTGAAGTGTGTTAAATTCGAAAGTAATAGTTGCCCTTGGTGTGGGATGCCTTAATAAAACCCTCGGGCTTCGCCCTTGGGGTTTATGTAGCATCCCACACCTCGGGCAACCATTAATTTCTCATTAAGCACACTTCCCCATCCATTATTGTATATTTAAATGTTTCCTTATTTTTACCACATAATGGCATACTTGCTGAACAGTAAAATCAATCAATACAATACAATAGAGTATGATGCAATACTCCCTGAATGTTAATGGTCTGTCAAGCCCTATCAAATGCACCAGGATACTTACCCACCTAAAAATACAAAAAACAAATCAGATGTGGTATTCTTGCAAGAAATTCACCTGAGTAAGCAGGAGCATGAAAAATTAAACAAGGGTTCACCACGGAAAGAGAGGGGTTGCTACAGTATATTGATACCCACTTATACCCATTTTCAACTTTCTAACAAATGGACTGACCCTGAGGGTCATATCATAGTGGTTCAAGGCCTTTCTGCTCAATGTAGAGGTAACTCTGGCAAATAGCCATCTCCCCCTAGGCATTAGTACCCCCACCATAAACTTGTTATTGGGTAAGATTCTAATGCTCACTAAAGGAATTCTCATGCTAGCAGGAGGTCTAAACATAACCCCTAATCCAAGCGTGGATTCTTCCAACATCTCCCTCAAGACTCAGCCAGCCCCCTATAAATTTTTCAAAAAACTCATCCAGGTGGGGTGGATGGATGCCTTGAGATTTCTACACTCTAGAGGATGGGGTTACACCCACTATTCAGCGGTCCATGGGACATACTCCTGAATCAACTATTGCTGTACGCAAAAAGAAAATCTTACCCATCTGGTGGACTACTCACACGGTGACATATCCCTTTCCGATCATGCCCCAGTGACTAGTCTGTGGGATCTTAACTTACAACAGCGATCCAGCCATTGGAGACTGAATACATACTACCTCCTTGGTGAATCCTTCAGCGAATTCCTCTCGGATAGCATAGATGAGATACTAGAAGATAATGACAAGCCAGACACAACCCTGGCCATACTGTGGGACACAGTAAAACCAGTTCTCTGTGGGAAACCTGTAAAGTACACATCAGTCCAGTCCAAATTAAGAAAAGAGTGGCAAAAAATATTAGAGGATACCCTTCATTTCCTGCAGCTTGCACAACAACATGGCGACCACTCCGTACTACAGCAACTTAAACAAGTTAAAACGGACCTCGACGCGCTCTGCCTACAACAAACTGAAGTAGTATTAACTTTCCTTTGCCAAAGATACTGTGAGATAGGTTTTCACGCCACACGCTCATTGGCATTCTGGTTACAAAAGCAGCATCACACTTCAACAATGGCTTCTGTAAACCACCCCACATCTGGCATTCACAAAACTAGGTTGCATGAGGTCACATAGGACTTTATCACATTTTACCAGTCCTTATACACCCAGGAAAAGACGGCCTCCCCATCGGAGATAAACAACTTCCTATCCACCATCACACTCCCAACCCTAAATGAGGGACAACAACAAAGTCTACAGACTCCCATACAGGCCAGCGAGCTAGAAATGGCAGTTGCCCGTTCCAACTCAGTGAAGGCCCTGGGCCCTGACAGTTATAGTGAGGAGTTCTGTTAAATAACTAGGATGCAGGTTGCACCCCTGTTGGTTTGTACATTTAACGGAGTGCTAGAGGGTGATTCCCTCCCCCTCCCCCCAAGTTGATACTATGCAGCGATTTCCATAATCTTAAAGCTGGAAAAAAATCCCCAAACCTGCGAGTTATTTAGAATGATATCAGATTATAAATATTTTTTGTGTATATTAGCCCACCGTATTGATATGATCCTTCCATCCCTGATTAATGTTGACCAAACAGGATTCGTCTGAGAGAGATCCACTACTGATAACATCCCCCGAACTCAACACCTGATTTGTGAAGTGCAGGCTCAGAACTGCCCTTTGGCCCTCTTAAGTTTGGATGTGGAAAAGGCCTTCGATAGGGTCTCCTGGCCCTTCCTATATGCCACCCTGGCCAGAATGGGCTTTCCGCACTCACTAATCATAACACTCAAAAATATATACGTTTCTTCCTGGGCCTGTGTCAAGATAGCGGGACATCATTCACCAGACTTTACCCTTCTCAGGGGCACGAGGCAAGGATGCCCACTGTCACCATTACTTTTTGCCATCTATGTAGAACCCCTTGTGCAAACTATAAGAGAATCCTAACGACTCACCGGTATTGTGCTGTAGGGCTCAGACCACCATATTGCCTTGTATGCAGATGATGTTTTGCTATATTTAGACAGCCAACTCGATTCACTGCCAGTGGTCTTCCAAATATTAGAGCAATTTTGCTCAGCCTCCAGATACAGACTAAACTGAACCAAAACAGAAGCTCTTACCTTCCATTTTCATCCCTCACAGGAATTCCAAGCCCGGTTCTCCTTCAGATGGCATCTGGATAAGATGAAATACCTGGGTGTTTTCTTGTCCAGCAACCCCTCAGAATCCTTCAGAAATATTTACTTCCGTTTCTTCACCCAGATAGCAACAAGACCTAGATCGATGGAATTTACTACCGTTCTCAATAACTCAACAGGTTGAGGTGGTTAGTATGGTTACATTACCCCGAGCCCTATACCTGTTTCAAAACATACCCCTTGTATTGACCCACAGTCTATTTAAAACATGGAATAAGACAATTTCTAAATTCATATGGGTAGGACAGCACCCCAAGATTAGGTTTGCTACCCTGCTACTCCCAAAAATTAGGGGGCCTAGCCCTCTTGAACTTTAAATTCTATTACTGGGTAACTCATCTACCTTTTATCTGCCAAAGACATTTGGGTACCCCCTCACCCGGTAGATCGAAATTGAAGAGGCTGTGTTCCCTACCAAAGACTTTATTAAGAGGCTGTATTACCAAGAGTGCCCGCCAGGACTCCACCCTATCCTCCGTCTCTGGTTCCATCACCAAATAGCAGTCTGGGCATCACTCCGCAAAGCCACACATCTGACCCCCTTCCTTAGCCTATTAACACCAGTAGAGCTCCTGAAGTATTTTGCCTCAGCCCAGTCGGACACGGAGTTCCGTAGATGGGAACTTATAGCTAAAGCACTTCTACTACTCTCTCCCCATAGGAGTACTTCACGCAGACTGATACCCACCCATCCTAACCACCTTCCTTTCTGTGTGTTTATTCCATCCAATATCACTCTTCTATAAAGCCTTACTTGACTCCTTAGGCAAATCTACTGACACAGTGCATTGGCACTGGAATGAAGAACTAGATGTACACCTAACTCCAGAACAATGGAATCTCTCATGCTGGCTAGCCTCAAAAATAACTAGCTCACACCAGTGATGAGAATTTGCCTGGAAAAAACAGATGAGATATTTTCACACCCCAGCAATCACCACTTACTTCCTGATAGCAAAAGACTGCTCATGCTGGAGATTATGTGACAATACTAATGCTCGTCACACCCACATATTCTGGTCATGTGCAAAACTCTCCCAGTTTTTTTAGAACCTGCAGGCAGAGCTTGAGGAGCTCTATGGCAGTCCGGTTATACTAACAGTTGAGTTATTCTTATTCAGCATATTCCCACAAGACTTTAGGGATAGGAACTCCCAAGTATCTACACCCCGCTACTGCTGGCAGCCAAAAAGGCTATTACAAAACACTGGCTAACTCAACAAGTTACTATTATAACTGAATGGAGAGCAATTGTTAACCAAATCTACCAGATGGAAAGAATAAACTATGTGCTGAATGATAGGAAGGAACAGGGTAGCTCCAGATGGACTGGGTGGTTATTGTACATGATGCTTAAGAACCTGCAATTTGCCTCCTGAGCCCCATCGGGGGTAACATCCCCCTAAAGAAACAACTCCTGAGGTCCTTACCCATACTCTGCCCTCCTCCCCTATAGGCAAACAAAAGGAGGCACCCATCCTGGCTGTAGTAAAACTTACATAAGGAAGACTGAGCTCAGGACAATAGCAGTACTGACTGGAAGACTTACCCTCTCCTACTGGGGCCCTATCCCCTTGCCTCCACCTTCTTCCGTCCTAGCCACACAACTTTAATAAAATATGGGATACAGATCTCTAAAACACTCATTGATTATGCACACTGTTGGTGTACAATCTCCCCTTCCCACTCTGTAACCAAGGGAAGGGGAGAATGCAGAAAGAAAAGTATCCTGTTGTCCCTGTGAAGCACTGATGAAGATAACATTAATGCCACACAACACTGTAATGCTAATATTGAATACTGCTATGTTTGTAACTGACTTTGAAAAAAGTTCAATAACATAATAATTACAAAGAAAAGTCAGTGGCGAGCTAGGGCCTCACTCTGCAGTTCAGAAGATTCTGTAGCCTGCAGGTTTGCAGGAACTTCAAGCCTCCCTTTTCAACAGAAAGGATTCTGTAGGAGTTGGAGGTCAAAAGTTTGCTGCAGTACAAAAAGGTTCTTCCTTCTCTCTTCACTCGGGTCATTACCAGTTCTCAGTCCTCTCACATCTGCTCCCAGGTTGTTCGCAAAGTGTCTAGCTGTGGCGACAGCACATCTCAGAGGACAAAGGGTGATTGTCTTCACTTACTTGGATGACTGTCTAGTAGCAGGGAAGTCTTACCAACAGGTCAGGGGCTCTATTCTGCTAATCCAGAACACCCTGGTGTCACTGGGATTTCTCATAAATGTCCAGAAATCTCACAGAGCCATTTCATCTGTTGGGGTTTATAGGAGCAGAACTGTATTCCCTACAAGGCAGGGCATTCCTTCCACAGGAGACAAAGTGCAGAATCTTCAGGACTTGGCAAATTCTTGTACTGGACTGGCAGGACACTTCTTAAGGCTCATGGACTGTATGGTTTCCACCACAGCAGTGGTACAAGGTGCCAGATTCCAGATGAGGGACATCCAGTACCATCGGGCCCACTGGTCCCAGAAAAGAGATCCTCTTTCAAAGCTGGTACCAGTTACAAAAACTCAGTCACAAGTTCTTGAATGGGGGAAGGAAAGACGCAGCCTAAGAGAGTGAGTTCCCTTCCAGCAGCAGTCTCCCATATTTTCCTGACTACAAATGCCTCCCTTTTAGGTTGGGGAGCACACTTGGGCAACCAGTGAGTGGATCACGGTCACTTCTAGAGTCCAGACAGAACATCAGTCTTCTGGAGTTGAGGGCAGTCTTACACGCCCTGTAGTAGTTGGCTTCTCAAATAAGGGGTCAGTCAGTCCAGATCTGGACAGACAACAACACTACCATGTTCCTCAGCAACAAACAAGGCACCAGGTTCGCAAGGCTCTACGCAGAAACCATGAAGATTAGGACTCTGGCTTACTCCATGGATGTGCATCTGTCAGCAATCCACCTCCCAGGAAAGGACAGTGTCCTGGCATACTCCTTCACTGGAATCAACCAGGAGCAGCACAAATGGGATCTAAACAAGCAGGTGCTGGCCACAATCTTCAGGATGTGGGACACTCCAGAGATGAACTTGTTCACTTTCGAAGAGAAGTGTCAGTTTTCCCTGTTTTACTGCAGGCCTCCAGCAGTAGGTTCAGTGCCCCATTCATGCCCTGGCTCTGGACTGGACTGGAAATATCTTATACACCTTCCTTCTTTTTCCCCTACTTCTGAGAGCCCTCCTGAAGTGGTGAAGCCAGCCTGTAACAATGATTCTTGTTGCCCCAAACCGGGCCAGACAGCTTTGGTACTCCCTGCTGCTAGCCCTGTCCACCGAACAGCCCACTCATCTCCCCCAGAGACACAATCTCCTAACCATGTCTTAGGGCAGGATGACTTTCCCAGCCTCAGGGCCTGGTTCTTGAGGAGCTAGAGTTCTCTGATTTCCAGTTTTCGGAGGAGGTCCTTAAGGCTCTCACAGTATCTGGGAGGCCTGCTACCAGAAGGACTTTAGTTGCCAAAAGGAAAGATGTCCTCCTTTTGATGTAAACCTAGATGGATCAGTCCTTTACGAACAGCTCTGCCTGTTCTCTCAGACTACCTGATTCACCTTCAGGCCTTAGTCCTCAAACCCTTAACCTTAAGATTCACCTGGTGGCTGTTTCTACTTTTATTTCAGCAGGTCATGAGAAAACCTTGGTTGTTGTTTTTTTTTTGTTTGTTTGTTTTTTGTAGACTCTGTTTCTGCCGGAACCCGAGGAACACTCTCCAGCGACCTCTTCTGCCTCTCTCTCTGACGCTCACTTACTCCAGGCTGACCCAGCCCAGCGAATCCCCCCACCTCTGAGCCCCCTCGAGGTGGGACCACCTTACACCCTGGCGCTGTATCTGTAATCCAATGCGCCGGTCTAGAGTTGGGGAGGTACCCTGCAGAGCGAGCCCGACAGCGGGAGTGTGGCCAGGACAGGAGGTGCCTTTGCCTATCACCGAGGCTGGGGATTTCTCTTTAAGTTGCCCTCTAGGAGCGCAGATGTGCAGTGATGCCTGCACGGAGGAGCCGTAGGCGTCTGCCATGCTTCTCCCCTACACACACCAGTCACAAGTAGTACCCCCGGTCTCCACCGGGGGTCTCTACTGCACCAGGGAAACCCTGAATCCCTCCCAGGGAGAGGAGAGCAGTCCATCGGACGCTTGATTCCCTCCCTCTCTTGCCGACCCCCAGCGCCTGAGCTTGGGTTGCCTTTGTGGTGTCCAGTGCCTCAACCCTCAGCGCCACCGGGCCAGCTTGAGAACTGTGGTTGTTAACCCCACTTTCGGGGAATTTTCATTAAGTGACTGCTGCACCTGTATCCACCTCAGGGAGCCAGTCCCCCTCCCAATGAAATTTGAACTTGTACATAGCCAGGCTCATGGAGCTCCCACCTGAGCCCATGGCTACTGCAGACCAGAAGTGAGTCACGTTGTAGACAGTCTTCCTAGTGGCCATCACGTCTGCCAGGAGGGTGTGCGAGATACAGGCTGTCTGCACTGACCCTAACTATATCAGTTTCCACAGAGACAAGGTAGCGCTTAGGACTAACACAACATTCTTGAGGTAGTGTCTGAGTTTCAATTTAAATTAGTGTGCCACTCTCCCAGTATTTTCATAGCAAAGTCCAGCTCTGCTGAAATAAAGTTACATAGCTGGGGCATAATGAGATAGCTGTTATTTCCTAGAGCATACTAAGGTCCTTACATCTTCCCACTCAGAGCTGCTCCTCACTACGATGAGGTGGACAAGGGCTGGCAAGCTTCCAAAAGAACCAGTGCCTGCTGGATAGTCTACTGCATTCAACTCTTGGTTTACTTTGTTTGAATAGACAGCAGTAGGCTATTTGCCCATCGAGGCTGTCTGCCACTCTGTGTGGCCATTATTTATATCTAGAATCCCATAAATTTATCAAGCTCTCTTTTGAATTGTTTGCTGTCTTTCAAATCAACCAGGTACTGGGGAAGTTTATTCCAAAGTCTTGTGGCCTTGATCGTGAAATAATGTTGGCGCTTTGTGGTATTTGCTCTCTAAAGTTGGTATTATTTATTATGAGACCTAAGCGAAACTAGCCTTATTTGGGGGTTGATGTTGCATGTTGAGATTAGGTCACTGTTTCTCATTACATTGAAAAAATGAAGGTGATCACCCTAACCCTTCTGTGTTCCAATGATATTAAATGAAGTCTTTGTAACCTGGTCTCATATGGCCTATGCCTTGAACTTGTTATCAGTCTTGTAGCCCGCCTCTGGACCCCCTCCAGTCTGTTGCTATCCTGCCTCTGCCATGGTGACCAAAAGTGGGATCCATAATCCACGTTTGGCCTAACATACGATTTATATAGGTTAACAATAATATACTCATCTCTAGTGATAAATGCTTTTTTGATTATATTTATGTATTTGTTTGCAGTTTGCACTGTTTTAAGAATGTGTGCTTGAACGTTCAGGCAATTGTCCACAAAGATACCCAGATCTTTTTCACTGGTAACTGATGGTAGTTTGTGGTTCATTAAATGGTAGGATCTCAATGGGTTATTCTGTCTTAAGTGTAACATTGTACATTTTTGTAGATTTAATTCCATTTTGTTTTGTTTTTAATTACCCACAGTTCGATGAACTTAAAGTAATTGACAATTGACTGGTGTTTCGTCACAGTGTCAACTTTGCATGTGATTTTTGTGCTACAACAGAGCTGGCAAACAGCCACCACAAGGCCTCAGGGCACACACTTGTGGCACTGCTGTCTCTGTGGCAGCAACAAGGGACATTCCCTTGCTATATATTCGTAAAACAGCTACTTCAAAATCTGTACACACCTTTACAAAACATTGTTGCCTGGACATCCAGTCCAGAAGTGATGCCAACTTTTGGCACTGCTGTTTCACAGAACCTTTTCCTTGAGTAGGCTATTTACCCAGCTTCCCAAAGGTACTGCTTGGTAGTCTGCAGTAGTTAAGCATACTGAGAGATTCCTGAGGTTTGAAGAAAAAATGACTTACCATAGTACTATTGTTTCTTCCAGGGGATCCCTCAGTATGTTTTTTTTTCTAAACTTTATTTTTATTCAGCTTATGGTAATCAATACCAGATACATTATACATAACTGCAGTGGTACAACATTTGGTGTCAATCAACATGGTGACAATAGAAACTGTTACATGCAGTAGGTTGATACCTCATAGTGAGGATAATTTCCTAATTGTGTATTGTCCAAGCAATATTGTTCAAAATACATTTGAAATGAGCTCTTGCAACAAGGCACTGGACCAAGTGAAACAAAGTATTGTCCCATGTACATCTCTGAAGATATTTCATTGGCTGTTTCTATAGTCTATTGGTCCTGAAAGTTACTACCATTGAAATTTTTAAAATACATCTGTTAAAGGCCCTACTAAAGATAAACGCTCCACGCCATCGCTCATTCACAACTCCTCAATACTATTTTAAAAACTGTATAAATATTGTCAGATAATATTCAAGATATCACATTGCTTTAATAACAAAACTGTGCACAATACTAAGCATTCAGTATTACAGCCTCTTAACGACGGGCTATGCGTTTACTTAAGCCAACAGAAGTGACTTGGGAGGTTAAACCAATATAACAGAAGCAAGTAAAAACATGTGTACTGTCACAGTTAATATTACCTATGCACCATTTTAAGAGCAAACGATTATAGCTTTGATTTTAACAAAACAGTTATAGATATGGTTAATCTTTAACCTGTTTTATTATTCCCTCAGACAGGTATTGCTTAGGATTTATTAGATGGTTTAAATCAGCAATATGAAAAAGTACAGGTACATCTCACTGTAGAGAGGTAAAAGCAGCTTCATCCCTCAGTGTCCAGGCGCTCCTCAGCAGTGGAAATAAAGTCTTGTTTAATTTTGTCCAGCTTTTTACTGGCTCCCCCAGGGTCATTAAACATGAAATGTTTACCTGCATAAGAAATCTCAAGACGTGCAGGCATCTGCACAGTGTGTGTAATTCCCAGAGCATGGAGTCCCGCTCAAACCCCGTCTAATGTCCATCAGTGCTCCTGTGTAGAGAAGCTAAGATCTAGATAGCAGTGCACCACCTTATCGCCACCTAGGAGCAATGGAGCAGACTCTTGAGAGTGTAACAGGATTTTGTCTCGTTGGTGAGAACCCCCTGTGACCACCGACATGGTTCGAAGTAAAGTGTTGTTATTCGGCTTTCTCCTTGGGCTGATCCGGTAGACCTGTAATATAGCGACTTCTGACATGTCTCCAAACCACTGATTTAAGAGGTGATTTATAAATTGTATTGGATTCGGTGTTTCCAGACCCTCCGGTATGCCCAAGAAGCACAAATTTACCGATCGAGCTGCATTTTCCAATGATTCCAGTCTGAATCGAAGTAGTTTGTTCTCTTTGATGACTCCATTCACAGCCGTGAAAGTTTTGTTTGCATATTCAGTTATAGCTTTGGTTTCTGTAATTACTTGCTCTACTTTCGTTTCCACCATAGTTATTCTTGTATTAAAGGTGTCAGCTTTATTCGATAAATCCTTCACTGCTGCTATTACAGTGTCACAGATGGCCTGAAGGGTGAGACCAGGTTCCAGGGTGTCAGTTGAGCTTTGTCTGCCTGTCACCAGTGATCCAGTCAGCTGTGGCTGTTTTCTTTTCCTGGTCGCAGAAGGCGGTTGGTTTTTGGTTCTCCCCATGTTACTTTCAACAAAAGTTTTATATTTGCCTGTAGCATTCGACGAGCTGCTTCAATTGGTGTGAGTTAAATCTTTAAAATCTAACTTAGTGTTAATAATTAAGTTTTAGATTGGTGCGTGGGAGTGCCTCTTAGAGTGTCTGTCTGTCGGTTGCTAGTCTGCCCCCCTTCAGTATGCTTAAACCTCCTCCTCCCCTCCTACTGCCCCTTCCAGAACCTCAAAAGGTTCTACAATAATCAGTGCTGGTTCAGTCCTCATTTATTTTAACTTTGCCTGTTATTCATTCACAGTTCTTCTGTTTGTAGTCTGCCATGGCTTGCCCCTAAGGCAACCATTCGTTTTATTGCTTTTTAGCCTAGGATAGGTTAGGATAGATTAGTGTAGCTTGGGGCTATTGCCCGCTCTGCTTCTAAATGAAACTGACCAGTAAGCTGTAGAACACAGCAGCACCTAAAGGCAGAGATTTAAATAGCATGCTACATTCTACTTCTGTATTCTGTCATTGACATAAGTTTCACTCTCTGGGATAGTCAAACCTAGCTGGCTTACTGAAATAGTTAAGCATACTGAGGGATCCCCTGGGAGAAACAATATTACTATGGTAAGTATTTTTTTTTTCTTTTTAATCAAGAGACAGTTTGAGGCCTAAGGGGGATGACAGTGTCCTTTTAAGGCTCTTTCCATCAGGCATACCGCTGCCTCAGTGGCTGCTTCCAGGGACATCCCATTGCAGAGAGTTGCAGGTTGCAACCTGGAGTAAAGCACACACCTTAATATCCCATTACAGCATCTACATCATGAGTCATCGGGATGCTGCTTTTGGGTCCTTAGTCCTCCAGTCCATGTTCACCAAATAGGGATGCGCACCTTGCTGTCTCCTCCCGGAGAACTGCTAGGAGTCTGTCAGAGTATACATAGTGAACTGAATACACATTATTAGAAATCTAGCTTACTTACATGTAACTGTAGTTCTATTAGTGGTTTTCAGTTCACATCTACATAAACCACCCGACATCCCCCAGCAAGTGGCAGCCAATTCCTGCTTCCAGCATGCAAAAGATCTGACGTCACAAGGCAGAGTCAGAGGATGCGCCACCCTGCTGCTGAGGGGAGCTTAGCTTGAAAACTTCCGATGACTCAGCTGTCTCCAGCAGAACTGCTGCAGTGTGGATGTGAACTGAACGCCACTAATAGAACTACGGTTACAGGTGAGTAACCAAGATATATGTGGTACTCATTTCATGAATTTATTATTTGGAGTGTTGCACTGTTAATAATTTCAAAGTATTGCTGGATAGTTTGGAATATACCTATATTGCTGGTAAATTGTTTTTTCTTGTTTTAACCAAACATACAGTATGTACTGCTGTCTGTCACTGATTTGGATGAGTTTTTTTGTCCTTTTTTTTTCAGATCTTTTTAGGCTTTATTGAAGCACAGACAACATACCCCAGAGCCATTATGGTCATAGTATTTTAGCCCCTGTAGTAAAATGTTGGGCCATTACTTAATTGATTCTTTTTTTTAACATTCATTTGCTATTTCTGCACAGTTGTTTCTCGTGATTGATGTGTGTACAGTACATTGTGTACCCTGCTGTAGTCAACCATTAAGAGGCCTCTTTAAATTGATCGTATAAATTGGGACATGAAGTGCAGGTTCATAACTGCAGATAAAGCACGCTAGACTGGTGCGAAACATTAGATTATTCACACATCTTTTGTGTGGCTGTTTATGGCATCACCTTTTGTCAGCACATTGATTTTTTGCTCTAGGAAATATTGTGTTTTTTTTTACTATGTTATCTTTTCGGTCTGTATATTATGTGGGTGAAGTGTGTGTTGTACTTTTCTCGATTATATAGTGCGTATTGTGTAAGAGTACTACTTAATCCTTGGAAGCAGCCCCTTCTTTTGCTATGATTTATAATCCTAGATAAGGTTGACAGAGTGACTAAGAAAATCTTATAAAACTTTAAGCTGTAAACATGAAGTGGGACTGAAAGATAACTAAAGGCACAGTTGCTGTATATTTTGGGTAGTTCCAGACTACTGTGATGACAATATATACTGGTGTATTAAAAATAAATAATACAAGAATCATAAATTAAAATAATACTTAAATTAATCTTTAAACAGCGAAACTTCAAGACCACAACCCCGATGAACATCACCCAGGTTATCTCTCAGATTTCAGCTTCATACCTGATCAAAATGAAGATTTCCTTAGCAAAGTGGAATCACTACATGAACAGCACAGGTAAAAAATTAACAGAGTTAGAATAGTTTCAGAAGAACTCTTTACTTTACCCGGTAAATGTGTGTGTGTCTGTGTCTGTGTGTTTTAAGTAAATGTCATGTCTTTTTTAGGGGTTAATATATTTTTATTGGATTTTGATGAGGTCTGCACAGATCTTTGTACAGTGGTTGCTGGGTCTTTACTGACTACGCATTAAATGCCCTTTGGATTCAATATATGCAGTGCTACATTACATCCCCACTCTAATACACAGCTTGAGAGTGGTGAATTAAGCTATCATTTGATATTTGCTAATCCAAAGCATTTAATATTTCAACAGGAGAGGTAGGGACCCTGGGTGGTGGCGGCAGGGACACCGGGCAGGTCACTCACAGTTACTATCACTGAAGTAGGATATATTGGAAGGAAATAGCAAAGGAGAGGGGGAAGGCGCTAAGTCAGAAAATAGGAAAACTCTTGCCTTGCTTATTATGGGGGCAGTCTGGTTCCTTACTCATCGCATGCATGAGCCAGCCAGTCCACTGGGAGGAGCAGCATTCATTGTGGTCATTCAGAGTTTGTATTATTTTTTCCATATGGTAGAGTTGTTGATCATATTTCGACAGGATTTCAGGTCTGGAAGTTGGGGAGTATGCCATAATTTAGTGATAGATTACTTTGCAGCTGTGGGTAGAATACCTAACAAGCATCTGGCATTAGGGTTCCAAAGACCCAGTGGGTACTGTGAGAACAGATAGAGCCTAAGTGTTAATGGTATAGTGCTATGGAATAGCTCCTCCAGTTTTATTTCAAGCTGTCGGAAGAAAGGAAGCAACAATTTCATGTCTTAAATGCATATTCTCGTCTGTAGTGACTGGGGAATGGATAGCTTTACTGTTTGGCTATTTTGCTCTGTAATTGTTTTAGAGGTTAACACATTAGTGCATGGTTCAGTGTCCACCTAAGCATCTCTCAGAGTTTAAATAAAGTAAAAAAAAAAAAAAAAAAGAAAGAAATCTTAGTACCTAAAATGTACTTCCTGTTTATTCGTCAGTATAGTAGGCAGCAGAGTTCAGTCCCTCCCTGCAATGAATTCTGCCAGCTCCACTCTGGAAACCATGTGGTAAATATAAAAGTTCTTAAAATAGATCATTTTATGTAATTTGAGCAAAAGTAAAGAATTTAGCATGTCTGTTTCTCTTTGCAACACTTTAACTTCAGTTTTGCAAACGAGCTACAGAATGGCTTAATTAGGCTAAGAGCAAGTGTTTGTTTGCAGCTGTGAGGATATTGATAATTGGGAGACTGTGTTGAGATCCTTTGAAGCAGGACATTTATAAGGGAATTAGAGACACTGTTGAAGACACCCGTGATGGGACAAGATAGCAAAACCATGTATACTTAACTTTACTTCAAAATAAAGCTGGCTAATGTTAGAGAGACTTTGAGAAGGGTTTTTAAGTAACAGAAAATACTTATGAAAACAGTTGGCGGGGCTTGGTAGATGACCAGAGAGGACGCACAGTGCAGAGCTCCGGAGGACAATCTCTTAATCATGCCCTTCAACCTTGATTTTTTTTTTTTGCAATACGTAACAATTATTCGGTAGAACAGTGATAGCAGAGTGCTTGTATATCATTGTGTTAGTGTAAATTCTGTGACAAACAACTGTAAAGCCAAAATATGCAGCAAAAAGCAGAACATTCAAGCAGCAACAGGTCAGTAAAGATGGATCTGGGCCACTGGAGAGTAGGAACATTAAACCCAGTCTTAGTGAGTTGTTGAAAGTGGTTCATGAGTTAGATAAAATGGTGAAAGACATGGACAAAAATATAGATGCTTCATGCTTCTAGTAAAAGGGTGATGATGGTGGTGGGATCTTGGATAGACACGGATGCAAAATCAACAGTAAGTAAATAAATACATAATAGCACCCGTCCCAAGGCTCATTGCGCTTTATAATAAGAGCAGGAATAGAACATCAATAGTACCTCCCTCTAGTATCTGGACACCTAGGGACCAATGCTACCTCATGTATATCACTATGCCAAGTAGTACCAAGGCAGAACTGTGTCATGATGATAACCATGTCTGTAACCACTGTCTGTAACCACCTTATGCTTGAACAACCTATGTAATCAAAAGTTTTTCTCCACTGTATTTTATCTTGTATTGTTATCCCGGGTTGCCCCTGAAAAAGAGACCTTCAGGGCTCAGTTGGCCTACCTGGTCACCAAAATTTAATAAATAAATAAATAAATAAAACATTAATAAATACAAGTCGTCAAGTCGGAATAATAAATAACTGAAACACAGCTGGGAGGTGATCAACAATGGGAATCAACTGTGGGGACCTTTGGTCCCCAAACACCTGATGGAAGAGATATGTCTAAAGACCCTTCTTAAAGGCCTCCACCAAGGAGACCTCTCTAATAGCTCTTAGGATGGAGTTCCATGACAGGAGGCTAGCAACCTCAAAGGCTCGGTCTCTTAATGTTTTTAGCCTAGCCTTTAGTACAGTTAAGAGGCACACCTCAGAGGAGCGGAGAGAGCGTGAGT
Source organism: Neoceratodus forsteri (assembly GCA_016271365.2). Classification (NCBI taxonomy): domain Eukaryota; kingdom Metazoa; phylum Chordata; order Ceratodontiformes; family Ceratodontidae; genus Neoceratodus; species Neoceratodus forsteri. The sequence continues at coordinate 879,457,675 of CM057456.1, forward strand.
GCACGTAAGTGTGCAGGAAGTCCACCAAGTGACCAGTACTCAGTCTGTGTAGAGCCTTATAAAGTTGTAACCCAACTTTAAAGGAGATAAGCCACTTCACTGGCAGCCACTGCAGTTCATGCAATACTGCAAACACGTGACACGTCCCAGCAAGGCCGATCAGTAGTTTTCGCCACCGGGCTCTGCTCCAGCTGCAGGCGTTGTAAGGTACCTCCACTAACCCCGAGGTATAGAGCATTGCAGTAGTCGAGCCGAGATGTCACAAATGTGTTTACCAGAGTCACCAGATCCCCAGGGAGATAAGAGATCTAATCCGATTTACGTTCCTTAGATTGTAAAAGCCACTATGGACTACAGCCGACACTTGAGCCTCAAGTGTCAGCCCTTCACCCTGAATAACCTCCAGATTTTTCACCTTTGTGGCAGCCAACAGCTTTGCCGAGCCAAGCCCAAACCCCGTCTCCTTCTCTGTTGCTATGACGTTTCCGTTGATCAGGATCAACTGTATTGGCTTTGAGTCTTAACCAGCTCGATGACATCCATTTCTGGATCTCGGCCAAGCATTTATTGAGCACATCCACTGTACCAGGTGTTTCGGGTGCAAAGGACAGATACAGCTGGGTATCATTTGCATAGCAGAGGAAACCTACCAGTACCATCTAATAATCCTTCCCGGGGTGGAATGTACACTGCAAACAGCATGGGCGAAAGGTCCGATCCTTGTGGAACACCACAAGGTAGCAACACCGAATGTGAGGAGAAATTCTCCAACATGAACCTCTGTGTCCTGCCCTTGAGGTAGGCCTCAATCCAGCAGATTACGTTTCCAGTGAGCCCTGCATATTCACTCAACTGATCCAACAACAGCCAATGGTCTACAGTGTCAGAATCTGGGGAGAGACTGAGAAGGGAATGAGAACTGACCACTCCCTTCTGTCCCTCTCCCTGAGAAGGTCATTTTGCACCCTGTCCAATGCAGTCTCAGTGCTGTGCTTATACCTGAATCTGGACTGGAGAGGCTCATAGATGTCGTAGGCTATGAGGTGCACCTCAAGCTGCAGCGCAATCACTTTCTTAATAACCTTATCTAAAATTATAGGTTAGAGATAGGTCGGTAATTTGCCTGTTGTCCTGGTTCAGCAGTGACTCTCTCAGAAGAGGCCTGACCTGTGCATTTTTCAATGCATCTGGAAAAAATCCCTCTGTCAAGGAGCTCTGGACATTCCCAGTGAACACCGGGCCAAGGTGCGTCTCTCCTGGTTAAAAAAAAAAAAGATGCCCAGCACAGCTCACCGGTAGCTGCCTTGGACCAGGATCCAGTTTGCAAAAGGTTGGTAGCAGCACAGAGATCACCTCCTTCACCTCTTCCACCATCACTGGTATAAACTCCTCCCTCCAAGATAGCTGATCAGATCTGTGGAGTGTTGGCTGAGCCCTGCTGGGGCTGCCATAGCCCACTTAGGGGGATCCCGGTCCGAATAGAGGATACCCTGTCTGGGAAGAATTGCGCAAACTCCTCATACTTAATGGATGAAAAAGCTCTCACTGTCTCTAGACAAGTTAAGTGGAGTAACCTATCTACAGTCTGGAAGAAGTGAGCTGGTCAATTCCTCCTGGCAGTAATCTCCCTAGACAAAAACTCTGCCTTCCACTGAGAGACTGCCCTTTGATATTCACTGTAATGAATATTCAAAGCCAGTTTGTCCTCTTGGCCCCTGGATTTTCTTCAACAAAACTCCAGCCTCTGCCTCCTTGCCTTTATCTCTCGTAGCTTACAGTCGTACCACGACAAGCCACGGTGTGACACAAGGGGGTGTACACAGATAGGTGCCAGCTGATTGAAGGCTGCTGCGACTGCCCTGTTATAAGCCATCAGAGCCTCCCCTGACCCTACAGCACAAGCAAGATGCTACTGACAAAACATTGGCCTTTATTTCTGGCCAGGTACTAGTAAAGGAGCTTCTCTGCCTTGAGCATGTAAAATGGAATGCAGAATAATAATGTCATGTTGTTGGGAATTTAGGAGGACTTAGAAGTATCAGATACTGTGTCTTTTTCTGGGGAATTTGTTCCAGGAGCTCTTGGGGACACAGGTGGCAGAATTTATATACAAGGCCTATAGGATGATGCCAACCAATTTAGAAATGCTGTGGGCTGGCCCGACGGCACATCGTTAGAGCTACCACTTACAACGCTAGTGACTCGGGTTCAGGAATGAGCCTGGGTTGTCAAGAGGGCCAGCTGTGGGAAGTGAGTGGAGCATCCAAGTGGACGCTCATCATCTTGGGGAGGGAGGGTGTACAGCTGCCAGTGCACTACCACCACTGGGATGACCACAGGTGACAGTGCAGCCAGCACCAGCGAATCAGGGTGGGAGGATGCTGGATTCACTCCAGCGCATGTGGATGTCTTTGCATGTGTGTTCTGGGGGATGGGAGAAAATTTGGAGGAAAATGTCCAACCGCAGCAAGATAACATCCACTCCATGTCACAGGCTCCTCACTGCCAACTGTGGCACTCGCTCCTGATGTACTGACCGAGTCTCCATCGGGGGAAGGCCCACCCCAGCAGCCTTGCTCTGGGGGCAAGCCAGGGTGCTAAATGAGCAGAGGTAAGTCCTGGGGAGATGGATTATGGGGCTGGGTGTAGGGGTCACACCAATGGGGGCCGTTGGCTGGAGGGAAAATGCACACTAATTAAATTAAAAAAAAAAAAAGGAAACGCTGTAAACACTAATGTTGGTGATGACAGGTCTGAATGTGACAGACATGATTTTAAATGCTGCAAAACAGAAACTCAAAAACAACGCTTGGTCATACAGACAGTAGCATTATTTTCTGTTTTTCTGATGCGCGCTATTCCGCAAGGTAGATGAGGCATGTCTGTAGTACTATTTGTCACAAACGCACTCAGCAGATCAGGCCCTCTGCTCCCACAGTGCCAACCTCCGAGCGCAGTAATGTGAACAGGTAACAGACAGGCTAACCCTCCTGTCTGCTTGTGGGTCTGAATCACCTTTAGTCTCAAGTTCTAGGGGGGGATTCAAACTGTAAACCTTATGGTAATGTACCCAAATGTACAGGCTCAGATAATATTCTCTTTGGAGGATGCAATATATCTTTCGCCTAAGGGCACCTAACCAGGTAACCAAAATGAACCCTTAAAACTCTATAAAAAGACCTTAGGTATATTCTTACCTTTTCTCAGTTTAGTAACACCATCAAGCTTTTGAACAGTTGTCAAACTTAACCATTCTGTACGTCACATGCAAAAAAAGAACTTGCGGACACCCAGGCAGTCTTTTGAATAAAAGGTTTACTAAAAATGGATAAAAATATGTAAAATGTAAACACAGAACATTATATCAAAGAGCATACAGTCACAAAAAGAAAAACAAGGAAAACTACAAACTCCTACCAAAGTACATTTAGATCTTTTCTATCTAATGTATTACCTCTAAGTGCCTATAGTTAGATCACAGAGCTGAGAGCTCTGTCTCTCTAGCGTCCCCAGATGGAATATGACAACTAAGTTCAGACACAGTATTCAGTTTAAACCGTCTCTCCACACCCCTTCTGTGAGTCATCTAGCTCCTTCTTTTAGAATATAAAAGAAATTGCAAACAGGTTGTCCTATCAGGAGATATTTTAAATAATGTGACTTCAGCAAAACTAATTTCCCAAATTATGACAGTCTTTAATCAAGCCTTTCCTCTTTGATCATGAGCAGTTCCTGTTTTCCCAAGGAACATCAAAGGTTTTTACAACTCTGTCATATGTCACTTAGGTGCTAATACAGCCATGTCCTGTTCTGTAATAAACTGTATGTTTAGCTTCCCAACTTCAGAGGCAGGAGGTCATAAAAAGGCCATAAAATGCAATGTCTCGAAGAAGTTCATTACATTACAGAGATCTCCTGTTCAGTTCCTGTAACTGAAACCTGGGGGGGCACCCATGAAGCACAGACTTGCATACTCTATTTTTATGTTACAAATTTCATACAGCAGTCATAATCAGCTGGCCAAGCGTGTCACTATTCAGGCCTAATTGCAAGAACTGAGGGTGGTACATCACCTCCATCTCCGCAAAACTGAGAATTTTGTATGTGGTACACTTTTTTTTTTTTTTGTAATGACCCAAAAGAAACAGGGAGACAGCCAGAGCAGATCACGCTGGAGTTTGCTTTGAAGGATGCTGCAGATCAGGATCATGCATCAGAGGGAGAGGAACACAGCTGAGGGAACATGAGCCCATTGACTTTGGATTCCCTCTTTGGACCTTGTAGTTGCTTTGCAATCACGTCTCTACAGTTCTGACTTTTACCATCTTATTGAAGTTGGGTAGGCAGTGAGTTGCTGTACGAGGTACCCCTTTGAATCGTATGTTAATTTTGTGTCAGATTGATGCAGATACATGGGAGGTGTGTGTAAAAATTTAGATTTTTTCTCACTTTCAGTGACAAAATATGTTGGGCCAGATTTGAGGATGGCAAGATGGCTGCAGCTGTGGAGTGGGTGAGACAGGGTGTGCTGCAAGCTTAGACTGCTCACCTCCAAGGTACGCAGCATTTTTTGGTGCCCTGGAGGTGCAGTGGACCACGCGCTGCTCCTAGGCTTCATGCTGTATTCTGTTTTTATTTTACTAATACTAACTGTGAATTTATGCTTAGACCACATATTTGAGGGATGGCTAATATGAGGTGGGCTTAAATTTACTGCTTTGAAACTGTTGCAGTTTAAAAGTTTTATTGCATTCATGTTATAAGCTAGTTCGCACTGTTCTACAAGATTATACTTTCTTTTCAGGTTGGAGGATTATATGGACTGTTTGTTGATCTTGGACACTCTACTCTTGTTTAGTTTTTTATTTTTGCACAGGTTATCATTCTTAAGGGGTCACTGACTCTAAAAAGTCTTTTCAGACTTTAGTGCTAGGTCACTATGGTAATTTTTTGTAAATGGTCCGGATATAGTCCATGGTCATGGCAGCTGTAAGCCTATAGTAAGTACTGTATGTGGTTAGAATGTACTTGGTTATATGGATACAATAGGAAATGCCCTTGCATGTTGCATCAAAGGATGACAAGTGATGTACTGTATCCTACTGTAATATACATTGCAGTTCCTGAAAACCCTGGATCACATTCTGTAGGTACAGCTTGCATATGGAAATGAATTAAAAAAAAAAAAATAAACAGTGATTTCATTGCCCTTCCTCCTTCTGGTATTTTGTGTCATGCAAATAAAATCCTTCATTTTACCGGAGTTAATCACCTACCTCTCCTTGTGGTGAGCTGAACACCGCTTCAAACAACATGAAGTCTTGCTGTATCCTGACTATATGCAGTTAGCCCCAGCACTTGAACTGCTCCGGAGAGGAAAGGGTTAACTCTATGCCAGGGCATAGAATGTTGAGCTCAAGCTCTGTTTTCAAACCTGTCCCTCGTACTCCTCAGTGTAACTGTCAGATTCTTTACTCCGTTTAATTGTGAAGTCGCTCCGGAGATTCCCTCCTTCGGTTCAGTTAAGTAAAATCTGTCTGTTTTCAACCGCTTTTTGTTGTTTTATTCGATATTCAGATCTCTGTCTATGGTACAGTAAGTGTAGCTAGTAGGTGGTTAGTTTATTTAGTAGAGATTGTTTTTCTGTTCGGATTTCTCCTGGTCGGTCCAGTTGGGAACCGAAACAAATTCTTTAACTGTTAATTCATGTTTTCTGTTTATTATTATTGTGGTTTCTGGTACTTATCGGTTCCTAAAAAAACCCGACAGCTTTCTTCGTTTTTTTTAACTGACTCGTGACACGGTTGGAACGGATAAGTGTGTAGTTGCCTGGCTTAACCGCTGTTAAAGGTAACTTTTTGAATCTGGCATGTCTGAGAAACCCAAAAAGAAAACCGGTCCCACTGGGTTTCAGCACTGCGCCGAGTGTGGGGAGGCCTTCGCTAAGGCTGATCCCCACCTCATCTGTGTTTATTGTCTAGGGTTTGACCACCTCAAAGAAGACTGCCAAGAAAGCGATTACTATTGTTCAGTCGCTTTGCCCGGTTCCGACCGAACTGACACCAGCTCAAAGACGATCGGTTCGGTCAGAAATAGTTGTGTCTGAAATTGAACCCGAAGCATTCTGTGAGGGCGATTGGGAAGGAGAAGAAGATTATGAAGAAGAGGAAGATGAGCCAGTAGAGCCTGACATCTCCCCAGACAGGCCTTCCAATGTGTCTCCTCCCAGACTTTGAGTCCCCCTCCCATCTACAAGAAAGTGGCTGATACTCTTTAGCTGCCAGTGGAAGAGGCTGAACAGGATCAGGAGGAACCTGACTTTGTTGAAATGATGGATGTCCCAGAGTCAAAGAGAGTGTCTATCCCTTTGCATAAATCCCTGGGGAAACAGACACAGAAAATTCTGCAGTTTCCAACATCTCTACCTCCTGTGGATAAAAGGATGGACAGGAGGTATACCTTGTCAGGTCCTGGGATGGAATTTCTTACAAATCATTGCAGCCATGTTGGGGTAGTGCAAGCTGCAGCCTATGACAAGGCTAACATTCCCCTGGCATCTCGGATTCCAGGAAAGTGGATGCCATGCCTAAAAAAACAATACTTGGCATCCTCTTTGGGACTCAGACAAGCTAGTTACATGGCATATACAGCCAGATACCAGAAATCTATATGGGATGCAGTTCTGGAGTTGGCTAAGAATGGCCAATGAGCTGGAGCAGGTGGCTGTGGATGGTGTTGAGGCATCCAAAGTTCAATTCCATGCTGCTGTGGACTCGAATGATGTGCATTCCAGGATCATGGCTACAGCTGTCTCCATGATGAGATTTGCTTGGCTCAGATGTACCAGTTTGTCACAGGATACCCAGACTAAGGCCATGGATTTTCCTGTTGCTGGTAACTCTCTGTTTGGGGAACAAACAGAGTCTTACATGAAGAAGATGGATGAGTACAGGACCACCTACAGGAGTGCTGCAGCCAAAGAGAAGCAGGCCACTCCTCAGAAGCAGCACTTTAGGGCTGGTAGCGGCAGGCCTTTTCACCAAGCCCAGGCCTCCGTTTCTTTCCAGCAGAGGGGGTTCTTTAGGGGAAGAGACAGACGAGGGATGACCAGAACTCCATCATCCACTCGGTCTAAGTCCCCTGCCAAGCAGACACCCTGAGGTATCAGTGAGGGTCGCCTTCCCAGTTCCTGTAGGGGGCAGGCTGGCTCACTACTTCCAGGCCTGGAAGTCTGTTACTTCAGACAAATGGATCCTGAAAGTAGTGAGCCAGAGACTTGCTCTCAGTTTCAAAAGGTTCCCAAAAATGAGAGCAAAGTCTTTCAGTCCTCCCTCTCCCGTGGAGACAAAGGCCTTAGAGGCAGTAGTCTCCTCTCTAATGCTTCTTCAAGCAGTAGAGAAAGTATCTCTTTGTCACAGGGGAAAAGGACTGTATTCCGGATACTTCCTTACTCCAGAAAAGACAGGGCAGTGGCGACCCATCCTAGATCTAAGATACCTGAACAAACATATACTAAAGCCAAAGTTCAAAATGGTGATTCTGGGAATAATTCTTCCCTCTCTTAGGCAAAGAGACTGGCTAGCCTCCCTGGATCTCGAGGATACCTACTTCCACATACCTATCATACATTCCCACAGAAAGTACCTCAGGTTTGAGTTGCCCTCAGGTCATTATCAGTTCAGAGCAATGCCTTTCAGTCTAACATCTGCTCCAAGGGTGTTCACCAAGTGTCTAGCAGTAGTGGTGGCCTTTCTCAAGAGACAGGGTATCCTGCTGTTTCCATATCTGGACGACTGGCTCGTAGTGGGTCAGTCCTCAGACCAAGTCAAGTCAGCTCTAGAGGTTATTCAAAAGCTTCTAGACTCCTTAGGATTCATTCTGAACCTAGAAAAGTCTGTTCTGGAACAAGCCCAGCTTCTCACTTTTATAGGGGTGGAACTAGACACTGTCCAGGCAAGGGCATTTCTCCCGCTTTCAAGGGTACAATCCCTTGTCACTCTGGCTTCCTCTTTTCGACCTCTAGTGTCTCGGCCAACCAGGCACTTCCTACCGTTGCTAGGCCACATGGCAGCTTCCACTGCTGTGGTGCAAGGGGCAAGATTTCAAATGAGAGATATTCAGTTTCATCTAAGATCTTACTGGTCTCAGAAAAAAGACACTCTCTCCAAATTGGTTCCAGTGTCCCAAACTCTGGTTCAGGCTCTCCAGTGGTGGCTGGAGGAGGACAATCTAAAACAAGGTGACACTTCCTCAGTCAGGCTCCTTCAGTGATTCTCACCACAGATGCCTCTCTACTGGGATGGGAAGCTCATCTGGACTAGCTTACTGCTCAGGGAACCTGGTCTCATCAGGAGTCTCTACTGCACATAAATCTTCTTGAACTCAGAGCTGTCTTTCTGGCACTTGAAACATTCTCAAACACTATTCAGGGGAAAGTGGTGCAGATCAGGATGGACAGTACCACAACCATGTGGTACATCACCAAACAGGGAGGCACTTGGTCCTCGGCCTTGTGCACAGAAGCCATGAAAATATGGTCTCTAGCTTGTTCCCTTCAGGTTTTCCTGATAGCTGTGCGTCTCCCAGGGAAAGACAACATATTAGCAGATGCTCTCAGCAGGATTTCTCAAGGTCACCACAAATGGGCCCTGAATCCTCTGATTCTTCAGGTCATTTTCAAGAGCTGGGGCACTCCAGAGATAAATCTCTTTGTAGCCCCGGACAATCGTCAACTTCCTCTGTTTTGTTGCAGACTCTCTCTTCTGGGATCTGCCCCCCAGGATGCTCTCCTATTTAATTGGACAAGCAGATTTCTGTATGCTTTTCCCCTGATATTCAGAGTTCTGATCAAGATCAGATCTCAGCCTTGCAAAGTGATTCTGGTGGCTCCAGACTGGGCCAGACAGCCATGGTACCTGCTATTATTGTCCATGTCAGTGGCAATGCCACTGTATCTTCCCAGACATTACAGTCTCCTCACCTCTTCGCAGGGGAGGATACTGTATCCCAACCTTCAGACTCTGTCTAAAAGCCTGGCTCTTGAAGAGCTAGAATATGCAAGCCTGCATTTTTCCCAATCAGTCTTGGACATTCTTAAGGTTAGTAGAAAACCTTCTACTAGAAAAATGTACAATTCCAAATGTAAGAGATTTGGTTTCTGGGGTTCTCAGAGGCACATTCAGCCAGATCCAGCTGATATTGCCACTACTTTGGATTATTTAGTGCATCTTAACAGTTTAGGCCTCAGGCCTACTGCTCTCAAGGTACATCTTGCAGCTATCTCTGCTTTCCTTTCATCTGGCAAGGGCTCTTCCCTAGCCTCTCATCCAGTTTTCAAGAATTTTTTCAAACGTCTGGTTCATATTAATCCTCCTTTTAGGAAGCCTACTCCTGTTTGGGACCTGAATATCTGTATTGCACAGCTTATGCAGCCCCCCTTCGAACCATTATCTTTAGCTGAGCTGAAGTACTTGGCTTGGAAAACTGTACTCCTGGTAGCCATTACTTCTGCCAGGAGAATCAGTGAATTACAGGCCTTATCAGTGGAACCTGATTTCATTTCATTTCATTTCATTTCACAAGGATAAGGTGGTCCTTCGAACCAATAGAAAGTTCCTTCCCAAAGTGGTATCAGACTTTCATTTGAATCAGTCTGTCATTGCCTGTATTTTTCACTGACAATTCTTCCTCTGGGGAGAGGGGACTGCACAGTCTTGATGTAAAGAGGGCCCTTAGTTATTATATAGAACAAACCAAGGTCCATAGAAATGACTGTTCACAGCTGTTTCTCACTTATGGAGAAGTGGGAAAAGGTAAACCTGCTACTAAGAGAACTATTGCCAGGTGGATTGTCTCCTGTATTCAGTTCTGCTATTCAAAGTTGGGGAAAGAGCCACCCTCAGGCCTGAGGGCTCACTGCACCAGAGGTACAGCTGCTTCAGTTGCAGCAGCTAGAGACATACCCTTAGTGGAAATCTGTAAAGCAGCCACCTGAAAACTGTTCATACATTTACCAAGCATTACTCTCTTGACTTCCAGTCAAGAAGTGATGCTAGGTTTGGCACAGCAGTGCTGCAGATCCTGTTCCCAAAATAGGTTCTGTAACTCCCTCGTCCAAGGGGATACTGCTTGGTAGTCTGCATATAGTCAGAATACAGCAAGACTTCATGTTGTTTGAAGAAAAAATTACTCACCATAGTAATATTGTTCCTTCTAATGGAGTCTTGCTGTATTCTGACCTTCCACCCTGCCTCCCCTCCTGGAACCTAGTGTTTTGGGATGTGGTTTGGCAGGCGCAGTGCTGCACCCCAGAGGTGTACTTGGGATACCTCATCATTGTTTGAGGTTTTTATGGTTTTATTTAGGTATATATTGGTTGTTTTCACTACCTACTTGGATTCTTTTTGGGGTTTCTTGTCTTGAGTCTTTTAGACTCACAAAAAAATATGTTTATTGCCCTTTGGCACCAAATTTTAAAACAATTTCTAGATTGTTCATTAGTTAGCACAGTGCTCGTAAGAATCTGACAGTTACACTGAGGAGTACTAGGGACAGAGGTTTGAAAACCAAGCTCGAGCTCAACGTATTATGCCCTAGCATAGCGTTAACCCTTTCCTCTCTGGAGCAGTTCAAGTACTGGGGCTAACTGCATATAGTCAGAATACAGCAAGACTCCATTAGGAGAAACAACATTACTATGATGAGTAATTTTTTTCTTCTTTACCATCAAAAAAATTAGTCATACAGAACCATCACCCAGGCTTCTGCCCACTACCATGTTAGAGGTGTTGGGGATGTCTCTGGGTTCAGCCACTCCAGTGTCGACACTGGTATTGGGGCCATCTTTTGCACCGCCATGACTTCCTTCTCCGGTGTTGCTGTCATCACCAGGACTGGCCTTGGCACTGTGCAGTGGATGTTTTCCTGAACTAGCCTTGGCACCGGTGGTGGAACCTTCGGCTTTGTCGTCTTCGCTGGATCACAAGCAAGAGTGTAATCTGGATCTCGGTGATAATGCATAGGATTACAAGGAATATCCTTCTGCTCAAGACATAACCCCATCTACCCAGTCATTGCGGGCTCCTCAAGAGGATCTCTCTTTCCAGTCACTGTTGAAGAATATGCACAAAGCGTTGAATTGCAAGACAGCGGCTGCTGTGAACCAATCTAAATAGGTTGCTCATCCTCCACTCCCCTCCATCGTCTCCTCTCCCTACCTAGCACGTTTGCCTTGCCCTGGTCCTTTCTTTTAGCCCTTGAGGCATGGTGCATGTAACTCATGATTAAGTGTATCCTTTCTGCCTCGTACTGTAACCTTCCTAACTAGTATCCATGCTGTCTGTTACACTGTAGATCACACTTTGTATGCACAATGTAAAATCTTGAATGTTTCATATTGAGTTCACTATTTTGTACTGTTTTGCAGTTGTATGCACAATGTAATTATCTTTAATGTTTTTGTTTTGAATTATCTATCCTGTACTGTTATGTATTGTCCCGGGTCGTATCTGAAAGCTACCTGAAAGCAGGCATATGTATGCCTAGTATACCCCACTCGGTCAACAAAAGCTAAATAAATAAATAAAGATAAAGATGGAGTACCTCAATATTCTGCACCCCCCATATTTCTGATGCCTGCTATTCAGCCTGCTCTGGTAACAGTTACAGAGGCAGTGTGGAGAAAGCCTACTTCCATTCCTGCAGTCCCCTGGTTTCTGGACAAGTACATGGCACATTGGACTATGCTAGTGTATTAAACTGAGCCTATAGCAGATGCTGTTGTTATCACAGCTACCAATGATGTCAGTTGCTGCAAAGGAAACAAAGGAAATTGCCATGAAGACCCCTTACAAGAAGTCTCACAAGAGTGGCATTATGGGGAAAAGGGTGTTTGCTGCAATAGCTACTCAATGCCTTGGAGTGGTGAGCTACCAGTCCCATATCTCAGGGTATACATTCTCCATATGGAACAGCCTCAGATATATCACGGAAAGCATTCTGGAATCTACCTCAAAGCAACACTTGGTTATTACACACGGCTTTAAATCTATTAGCCATCAACTACTGGTTGCTTTGGATGCCTCTGATGCAGCGACCAATGCAGCTGATGTGGGTATATGAGTCTGCAGGCACATATGGCTTAAAACAGCCGATTTCACCTTCAGTGTCCAACAGAACATCATGAATGTTCCACAAATAGGAACATACAGTAGCTCTTTGGACAGCATGTGGAGGAGGCCCCATGTGGATGAGGCCCTTAAGGAGTCTAGTGAGAAGAGAATGACCATTAAGGATATGAAGAACATCCATGCTTCTCTGCAAAGAGGAAGAAGATGTGTCTTCTTTATCCATCAAAAGCCATTTGGTGGCAAGCCCACCCAGTGAGGCTTCCACCAACAAGCCAGGCACTTTCTCCAGCAGCAGAAGCAAAAGGCCATTAGAAGGCACAAACTGTGAAGGCCCCAAATGCCACCCTCTGATAAGACACCAGCCCTGTGCACATCACAGCTGCTCAAGGTGAATCACAGTTCACTTGTTGGGTGGCGGTTAGCTTTGTTTTTACCAGCAATGGGAGATAATTATCATGGACAAGTGAGTTTTGAAGATTATTTAAGATGGTTACTTCCTAGAGCTGATTACGCAACTCTGGACCACCACCCAAGAAAACTACATCAGTTGCAAGGTCCTTTGGCTGAGCTGCTCTTTTTAGTGTTTGTGGGTCTTCTGCAGAACAGGGCAATAGAGAAAGTATCAGAGTCAGATCAGGACAAAGGCTTCTACTCCCAAGAACTTCCTTGTTCCCAGAAAGACTGGCATCATGTACTCAATCCTGAATCTCAGATCACTAAACATGTACTTGAGGTGCACAATATGTAGAATGTTTTCTTTGGGCTGTCTTCCATATTTGAAACTTCCAGGACTGCTTGGGGGTTCCTAGACTTGCAGGATGAATGTTAGTATATTCCTGTCACTGCCAATCATTGCAGGTATCTTAGGATCTTACTTTGAGAGGGTTCCTTCAGTAGGTCATCACATATAGGACTGGTGCCACTTGACGTCGGGCCGCATGGCAGACTTTTCTAGCAGTACCTGACGGGGGATCGTCCACCTAACGTCACGTGACTGACATCAAGCGTGACTGTATATAGTGGGCGGTCCCCACGCCCGCCCTCCAGTTCTTTCCCGCTGTTGCCTCATGTCATTCACATAGCAGACTTCCAGATAGCGATTGTTGAGAAAGAGTCTTGCGTCGGATTTTCCCTTGCTAATTTTCCCTCTAATTTTGTGTTTATTATTGATGTCTTCTCCAGAGAAGAAGTGCTCGTCCTGTGTCACGCAGATCCCGCACAAAGACGGTCTCCTCAAGTGCGTCCTCTGTTTAGGCCCGGACCATCCAGTCTCCTCCTGCCCTGAGTGTTAGACCTTCAATCAGGCCACAAAAAAGACAGCAGGCTTTGGAGGCCCATCTGCTAAAAGCCTGCCTGGCTTCTCTCGAGAAGAAAATGGATAGGCTTAGACATTCTTCGTCTGAAAAAGCTTCTCCTTCTGAAAAATATAAGGAGAAATCCAGGGAGCAGGAGCACTCCGTGGATGACACCAGGCCCTCAACGAGCAAGGCCCAGCCGCCGCCCAGTAAGGACAGTAAGTCTGGTAAATCTACAGCAGGTCAGTCTGCCGTCGGCTCCTCTGGAGACCGCACTGCCTCAGCCGATAAGTCGGCCCCTGGCTCCTCCGGGGACCGTGCTGAGGCCGGTGAGATGACTACCCAGGCAGTGGGTACTCACCTGGTTCCAGTCGATAAGCCAGCCGGGGGCTCCTCCCCCGCCCACCTGACCCCACTCGATAAGTCGTCCGACCCGGATGACCACACGGGTACGGTTCCCCTTCGGGGCCTGACGGCGCCTCACCTGATGTCTGGCGGGACCAGAGGGAGAAAGCCCCTCTCCCTCGTTCCTCACCTGTACCCTCCACTTCTCCGGCGGGTACCTCCAGCGAGGACAACGGAGAACCCCCCGACTCAGTCAACGCCACGGGGTCTGCTCCGCTGTCCCCTCTCAGGTTCAAGGAGAAGGAGGCTCCTCTTCGGCCTTTTGGCTTTACTATAGAGGCCCCTTCTCCGCCTTCTGGTGGGCTCCTGGTGCCTCTGACGCCGGTTTTCCCGACGACAGTTCCGCAGCCAGGACCGGTTGTCCTGCCTCTGTCTCTGGCCCTGACATCGGATCAGGTCCCGCCGCCAGGGTCCCTTCATCTGGATCCAATGCCGGCCCCTCCAACGCCGGCCCCCCCTTCCGGTGCCAGATCGGGTGGTGCCAGTCCCGACATCGGTTCCACTGATGTGGGCTGTCCTGACGCTGGACCCTTTGCCTAGTTACACAATGGTGGGTCCGACGTGGGTACCCCCGAGGCCAGATCTGATGATGGGGATCTATGCCAGACCCTGAACTATCCCGCATTACCCACAAGGATATCCTGGGGGCTACTACCCAGGGGGGCTCCGCTCCGGACTGGAGTAATTTTGGGGCAGTTCTACCCTGGATCCAATCCCTGCTTGCACTTTCAGGGATTCCAGGGTTATTATCCTCCACCATTTCCTGCTCCTCCTCCTCCCCCTCAGCCTCTGCCTACTCCACCACCACCCCCTCCTCCTCCGGTCACCCTGAATTTCAAGGCTTTAATCCAGTCTTGGTGGCAGGGGCCACAGTCGGAGTTGGTCACGGACCTGGAGACTAGGCTCCCACAACCTCGGTCTCCCAGGTCTTCTTCCCCAAGCAGCTCTTCCATTACCACTGTCCATATCTCTGGGAAGACTCGGCAGGACGTTTCCCTTTCGGATACCAGACATCGCCCTGTCGAGTAGGCGGATGATGATAGTTCAGAGGGGGCGGATGATTCTTCTGAGGAGGTTCTGGAGGACCCCAAGAACACAAAAGGCAAGGAGTCCCCGAAGTCCCCACCAGAGGACCCTGCCTTTTCTGATTTGTTGAGGTTCATGAAGGATTTCTTCGACTGGGAGTCAGAGGAACAGGACCCCATGAGACAGAGACTGGCGGAACATCTCGACCTAGAATCTCTGTCTTCGGTCCCCATTCCTCCCTGAATGGCACCTCACCAAGACCTCACCACTACCATCTGGCAGATGCCTCATACCTTCCCAGCAGTCCCCAAACATGTGGACAGGCTTTACCGGGCACCTAAAGATGCCCCATTCTTGAAGGCTCATCCCAAGGCTGACTCTGTGGTCATCTCTGTGGCTCATGATCGCTCTTCAACTCCAAAGCACATGAGCACCTCTCCTCCTGACAAAGAGTCTAGGCAGATGGACCAGTTTGGAAAGAAGATATACTCGTCGGCCACTTGCGCCCTTCGGTCCCTCAACTACGTGGCCCACATGGTGTCCCACCAGAAGGCTACCTTGGCCAGGCTCGAAGCGCGAGTCCAGTCCATGGACCCCTTGCCTTTGAAGGAAGAACTTGCCAAGGATCTCTGCCTCTCCAAAGTTACTTGTAGGCATGCCTTGCGCGCCACCTATAATTCTGTCGACTCGGTGGCTCACACCTCTGCAGTGTCCTGGCTTCACCTTTCTGAACTCGCTAACGAAGTCCAGTCGGCAATTCAGGACGCCCCTTTTAGGGGCTCGGTACTTTTTGGTGGGAACACCAAAGATATTATCACAGACCTACAGGGCAAAGGCCTTGCCCTTCGGTCTGTGAGGTCAATGTACCAGTCAGGCTCCCAACAACAGCTGTAGCAGCCCTTTCGGAAAAGGACCTGGAGGCAGAGGAAGAATGCTCAGGCGCGCTACCAAGGGAAGCGTAAGGCCATGGGTACAGCCACCCCTCCTGCCTCCAAAAATCAGAGATGTTCAGGAGGCCCTCCCCCTAAACGTCCCACCACTTCCTGACTCCCCGGCCCCACTGCCTCCTCAGTCTTGCGACAGGGAGCAGTTGGGGGAGGTTCGCCCTCCACGTGCAGGAGTGGAGATCGATCACCTCCGACGAATGAGTCCTGCAACTAGTGTCAGTCGGACACACCGTAGAATTTCTGGGAATCCCTCTGGGGGCTCCACCCTGGCAGTCCTCCTATTCTTGGGACCAGGCCCTCCTAGTTTGTGAGGAGGTAAACTCACTCTTACTCAAAGAAGCATTCGAGCGGGTCCCCTTCGGGCAAAGGGGAAAGGGGATTTACTCCCACTTTTTCCTGGTTCCAAAATAGACCGGGGATTTCAGAACCATACTCGACCTAAGTCAACTAAACCAGTTTGTTGCGTACTAAAAAATTTAAAATGTTGACATTCCAGAGCCTTCTCCCTCTCCTCATGGAGAACCACTGGTTCTGTGCCCTGAATATGCAGGATGCCTACTTACACATCCCTATCTTCCGCAGCCACCGCCGATTCCTGCGTTTCTGCTTCCAAGGGGAACACTTCCAGTTCCGAGCGCTCACTTTTGGTCTGTCTTCGGCACCACGGGTTTGTACCAAGTGTTTGGTGGTGGTCGCGGCGTTCTTACACCGCAGGGATATTGCGGTTTTCCCTTACCTGGACGATTGGCTGATTTCAGCTTCATCCAGGGATGCTCTGTTGGAGGCTGTCACCTTTAACCTGGACCTCTTCAACAGACTGGGAATCAGTCAGTGTTCTGAAGTCATCTCTTATCCCTGCCCAGAGACTTCAGTTCATTGGGGCAGTCCTGGATACAGTCCAGTGCAGAGCTTTCCTGCCTCCAGACAAGGTGGAGACCCTTATCTGCCAGGCCTCCAAAGTGGCTTCTTGCAGAACCATCCCAGCTCGGGAGGTCCTACGCCTTCTGGGCCTGATGGCGGCTGCCATCACAACTGTTCCCCAAGCAAGACTTCACATGAGGGTCACTTGGTGGTCATTGCAAGTGCAGTGGGATCAGCTCCTGGACGACCTGGACCATCCGGTTCTGGTCTCCTCTGCGGTTCAGAGAGAATTGCAGTGGTGGAGAGAGTCTCGCAATCTTTCTGTGGGACTTCCCTTTCAGAGCCCTGCACCACTAGCTACCCTTACCACGGATGCCTCGAATATGGGGTGGGGAGCTCATTTCGGGGAGCACCAAGTCCAGGAACCGTGGTCCGGCGTGGAGACTCATCTGCACATCAATATTCTGGAGTTGAGGGCAGTCCTGTACGCCTTACAGGCATTTCAGGTCCTGCTTCCAAAGGGATCACTGCTAATCCAAACAGACAACATGTCGGTGGTTTCGTACATCAACAAACAAGGAGGAACCTGGTCATACCCCTGTGCAGGGAGGCGATGCGGGTGTGGAACTGGGCAGTCCAGCACCATCTGGTCCTCATGGCCGTGCATGTTCTGGGCATCTTAAATGTCTTGGCGGACACTCTCCGCAGATCTCGGACCCTAGCTCACGAGTGGGAACTGCTTCAGGAAGTGGTGGAATCCATCTTCCAACGTTGGGGGTGTCCAGAAATCGACCTCTTTGCCTCCGAGTCCAACGCAAAGCTTCCCAGGTGTTGCTCGCTCGTTCCAGGGCATGGTGCTTTCTAGAACGATGCATTGTCTGTATCCTGGACAGGGAAATTTGTGTACGCATTCCCTCCATTTTCCATTCTGCAGAGGGTTCTTCTCAAGCTTCAAGCAGAGAAGGCAAGGATGATTCTCACCGCTCCTCTCTGGCCGAGACAAATCTGGTTGCTGCTGCAGCAGCAGCTTTCCAGGGAGCCACTAGTTCCACTTCCAGTGACTCACGACCTCGTAACTCAGAATCAAGGTCGACTGTTGCACCCAGGGCTCAGGACCCTGCACCTCCATGCGTGGCTCCTGCAGACATAGCGATCTCTCACTTCAGGGTTTCCTCCAGGGTTGCTCAAGTCCTCATTGACGCTAGAAGGCCCTCTACCCGTTCCACTTATGCCATGAAGTGGAAGCGGTTTTCCATCTGGGCGTCCACCAAGGGTTGGAACCCCTTTTCTTGGTCGGCCCCACAGGTCATGGAATACCTCCTTCACTTATCAGACTCTGGTCTGTCCTTCTACTCTTTGAAGGTCCATAGCTCAGCTATCTCAGTGTACCATGAGCTAGTGGATGGTAAACTCGTGGCTCAGTTGGAGGTCTCAGAAACCTTTCTGAAAGGGATTCTCCACCTGAAACCGCTCATCCGCAGTCCAACTCCACTATTGGGACTAGAACTTCATCTTGGAAAAGCTCACCCTTCCTCCTTTCGAGATGGTTATGGGCTGTGACTTGCGCTTCCTGTCTTGGAAGGTGCTTTTTCTGGTGGCTATCGTGTCAGCCCAAAGGATTTCAGAGCTTCACGCTCTAGTCTGCAAGGAACCCTATCTGATTTTCCATAGGGACCGGGCAGTCCTCAGTACACATCCGAAGTTTCTTCCCAAGGTGGTGTCAGAAAACACGCTGAATCAATCAGTAGAGCTTCCAGTGTATTATCCGTCCCCCTCTAATAGAGGTGAGGCACTCCTTTATACAGTGGACGTCCATCGGATTCTCTGGTGTTACACCCACCGGACCAAAGAGTTCCACTCTTGCGAACAGTTGTTTGTTTCATTTGCCCCGAGCTCGAAGGGCAAACCAGTTTCTAAGCAGGGCCTGTCCAAGTGGTTAGGCAACTGCATTAGATTCTGTTACCAGAAGTACGAAAAGCCTCTGCCAGGTTCTATCAGAGGTCATACTACTAGGGGCATGGCTACCTCCACGGCCTTCCTACGGAACGTTTCTGTGGCCGGCATTTGTGCTGCCGCTGCTTGGACTTCTGTCGATACCTTTACCAAGCATTACAGTCTGGACATTGCTTCAAGGCGGAGGGCTGGCTTTGGCCTAGCCGTCCTGCAGGGCCTTCTTTCCTAGACTGGGTCTGTTCTGGATCCCAGTTTTTCCGATGGAGTTAGTTTTCCTCCTCCCTAGTTTCTTTCGGTCTCTCCTTGGAGGGACTGCTTGGGACTCTGTCCTATATGTGATGACTTACTGAAGGAACCCTCTCAAAGTAAGATAGTACAGTTACGTAGCAACTTACCGTAACAGTAGATCTTCGAGAGAGGTTCCTTCAGTAGGTCATATTTTTCCCTTCCTCCTTCCCCTCATTTTCTGTTTTTACAGGGACTCCAAATCCTATTCGCTCCTGCTGTCAGGCCTCTTCCTGGCTCTGGCGGGAGTGGGGACCGCCCACTATATACAGTCACGCTGTCGTCAGTCACGTGATGTCGGGTGGGTGGTCCCCTGTTAGGTATTGCTAGAAAAGTCTGCCTTGCGGCCCGACGCCAGGTGGCGCCAGTTCTATATGTGATGACCTACTGAAGGAACCTCTCTCGAAGATCTACTGTTACGGTAAGTTCCTGCGTAACTGTACTTTCTTTAGCATTGGCAGTTCAGAGTCCTGCTATTTGGGCTTGCCTAGGCATCACTTGTCTTTACCAACTGCTTTGCACTTTGCAGCTCTTGCGGCACATCTCAGAAAAATAGGAATACAAGTGTTGTTCTACCTGGATGATTGGCTCATAAAAAGAACTTCAAACAGAACTATCAGTAGCTTTGGCATTCCAGTTTGTGACATCCATGGGAGTGCTGCTCAACCTTCAGAAATCTCAGTAAGCTCCCTGCTATAGGCAGTATTCACAGTAGCAGTCCTGGACACCACTCAAGCAAAATGGCTACTTCCAGAAGACAGAGCAAAGTGTGGAGATGTCCTTGACATTTGATTGTGCAATTCCTTCTCATGCAGTTCTGCTGTGCTGCCATCCAGATTCTTCCAGATAGCAGCTGACTAGTGGGGCATGTTTACCTCTCTCCCTGAGGGAGGAGAGCCGTTCAAGAGGCACTCAGTCCTCACTCACCTGTCCAGTCCCTGAATGACCTGAGTCCGTTCCCGTACTTGGGTTGCCTGCATAGAATGCAGTAGCACTACCGCTGCAGTACTGGGCTGGGTTGTAGTGTATTACTCATCTTTGACCTTCCTACTTTTGGCCTCCACATGGAAGGTAGGATGATACTGAAATCAAGATTCACGTACTGCAGCCTGCATTTGTTTTCGTTCCTCCCCCTGGAGTGCTAGAGGAATACAGTATGGAAACTGTTGTCTAGGAAATGTGGTTAAGTTACAGCATTCTAACATTAAGTCTGAGTCTGGGGCTGCCCGGTTGACCCAGGTCAGAGACAATGATAAGTTGACTTTGAAGCTTGATTTGGGAGGAAAATTGCATGGTGGCATATGTAAAGATGACTATAGGAGTAGTTAGCTCTCTGCTCACTTAAGTATATGACTGATATCCTTCTATACGTACTGTATGTGCATTCACCTCCTAATTTATCAGATGTGTAGTGGGTAACAAATGAAATTGTCACTGCACAATTCCACAACTTGCCCACCCTGGAAGAAGGGAAAGTAAAACCCTTACCATCTCCACTTGGATGACAGCTACACTCAGAGAAGGGCAAAAACATTGATTTTTCCACCATATGTACAGTACTCACATTCTTGCAGGCTATCTCCTTAGATGAATAAAACCTGAATACCTCAAAGAATGCTCTGCAGACGATTGTTGTGGCGCTTGGGGCCTGGTTCACCAATGGAGAAGAGCAGATTTAGTTAGTGGAAGATGGGAGTGGCTAGCTTCAAACATTAGCTCTCAGTCTTACACTGGTAACCGGAACTGGCAGAGTGAAATAGGGATGACCTTGAGAACCACTCACATCGCAACAGTGTTTGGCTAGCAGGATTACTGAAGAAAGATAAACAGAAAGATGCTACCAACATTTTTCAACAAGTGCTACCAAATGTGGTGATCCTGGAACCATATGTTGATCTCCAGAAGCATGCCCACACCCATGAAAAAGTATGAAAAAGGTTATGCACATCTGATTACCGATTCTCTGCGGGAGGGAGCACTATGTGTGTATTTTGAATTTATTAGTTTTGTTATTCATTACTAATTGTTATAGTTAATTGGTATTCATTTTGTTTGCACATAAAGCCATATTTATTATTATTTCAAGTTTGTGTAGTTTCTTTTCTATGTAGTTGTTCTACCATAGTTTACTATTTTGAGACAAGACACAGAACTCAAGATCTTACTTTGAGTGGGAGCTCTTGCAGCAGGCAAGTAACCATTAGAACTCAGCCGCCATGCACTAGGACCCCATGAAAACCTTCTAGCTAGCAGTCTTCAGCAGGGGACCGCCTCTGATGTCGGCCCGCCCCGACGTCAGCCAGTGGTATAAAGGGGGCTGTCCCTGGCCCCACCTCAGTTCTTTTCCCACTGTCGACCCGCAAGCATTGACTCATCACATGCCAGGTAGCTTCAGTTCGACCGTCAGTTGTGCATTTATAGCTTTTATTCTTTATTTCTTCTTTAAAATTATTTTTTCCTTTTCTGCATGTCATCTTCTCCTTCTTCCTCTATTTCTTCAGCGGAAAAAAGAAAATCTAAGTGTGCCTGTGGCAAGCAGCTGCCGTCAAGAGACTGCCACGAGGCCTGCCTTTTTTGCCTAGGCCTGAACCACAACACCGCCGCTTGTGAGTATTGTCAGGCATTCAACTCCCTGACTTGGATCCGTCACAAGAAGGCCCTTAAGGCCCACCTCATTGAGCAGCAGCTTGCCGCCATGCAGGCCCAGCCAGCAGGGAAAAGCTCATCTTCCTCCTCGTCGGTCTCCATGGCTTCCACCTCGAAGACCCACAAGGACAAGAAGAAGGACTTGGGGAAGCATCGACCTCAGGACAAAGACCGAGAAAAGTCCCAGGTATGCTCCTGCTCCAGGTCCCTGCTGCACAAAAAGTCCTCCTCCAGCCCTTCTTCTCACAGGGGATCGGGCCATCCTTCTAGGCCTACCCTCCCTCCTTCGGGTCAGTCACCAGCTAAACCCTCTGCCCTTCCCTCGAGTTTGGGCAGAGGTATGTCAGGATCACCGACTTCAGCCTCCTCCCCGGCATCCCTGAAGATGCAGGCAAAACCCCATGCGTCGTCCTCCACTTCAGGGACAGGGACTGGTCACAAACAGGGCCACAGTGCTTTGGTTTCCATCTGTTCGGTCCAGACATCGGTGACATCCAAAGACTTGGACCAGTCCTGCTGTCAGGGGCAGGCATCTGGCTCATTTGAATGTTTGACATCTGCGCCCCGGTCTGTGGCTACTTCACCCCCAGACACCTCTTAGGCATACGGCCTCCTCCTCATTGAAGCCACCGTCGGCCCGAGAGTCACCCTCCTCATTGCCGGCTCATCCCACGTCCCCTGTAGAAGTGGACTCCCCTCAAGGAAGGTCTCTGTCAACCGACCGCGGACACCAGGTGACTCCCTCTCGTCTGGCCCGGTCTCCTTCTGTTCTACTACCCTGGTCGTCGGTCACCCTGACTACGGCTATTCAGACGCTGGATCCTCAGCCCCTGGCTGGTTCATCGGCTCCACAGTTCACCAGTTACGAAATACAGGAGCCTTTCTCATTCTAGTGGAGTCCGGTCAAACAGGACCTACTCCCACTGAAAGAATGGGGCCATCCAGAGTTAGACCTTTTTGCGTTCCCACTCAGTACCAAACTGCCCAGTTTTTGCTCTCTAGATCCAGGGCCTGGAGTTTTCTGGTGAGACACATTGTCCCTCTGCTGGACAGGGAGGTTCTGTTATGCTTTCCCTCCCTTTCCTCTTCTGCAGAGTGTTCTTCTGAAGCTTCAGACTGAGGGGGAAGAGATGATTCTCATTGCCCCTCTTTGGACTTGGCAGATTTAGTTCCCACTACTGCAGCAATTGGCAATAGAGCCTCCACTTCCTCTGCCTCTCAGCTTAAACTTGTTTTCCCAGAATCAGGGCACACTGGTCCATCCGGACTTCAAGTCTCTGCATTTTCATGCGTGGCTCCTGCAGACTTGGCTATATATAGGTATGAGGTTTCTCAAAAGGTGGTGGATGTCCTAGTGGCCGCCAGAAAGCTATCCACTACATTTACTTACGCTATCAAGTGGAAGAGATTTTGCTTCTGGGCTTCCACCCGCCAGCTTAATCCCCTTTCCTGCCCTCTGAACTCTGTGCTCGAGTATCTCTTGTCTGTACGAGCAGGGCCTGAGCTATTCCTCTATCAAGGTGCATTTCTCCACCGTTTCGACATATCATGCCCCAATAGAGGGAAAAACTGTCGCTCAGCTGGACATGTCCTGCACTGCCTTGCGGCGCATTCTACACTTAAGACTTCCCATCCGAGATCTGTTCCCCCTTAGGATCTCCTTTTTATGTTGGAGAAACTCACGCTCCCCCATTTGAACCAGCCGAGGATTGCGAGCTCTGCTTTCTGTCATGGAAAGCGGTATTTTTAGTTGCCATTACTTCTGCTTGAAGAATTTCAGAGCTCCAGGCGCTAATGTGTAAAGAGCCTTATTTGTTTTTTCCTAAGGACAGGGTGTCCTTGCATGCGAATCCTAAGTTCTCGCCTAAGGTGGTGTCTGAATTTACTCTTAACCAGAATATTAACCTCCCAGTTTATTATCCTGAGTATTCCAATCAGGGGGAAGCATTGTTACATAGCCTTGACGTGTACAGAATGCTTCATTGTTACTCGACCCATACAGCTCCTTTTCAGTCTTCGGATCAGTTGTTTGTTTTGTTTGCCCTGAAATCTCGGGGCACCCCAGTCACCAAGCAAATGCTCTCTAAGTGGTTGGTGAACTGTATTGTGTTTTGCTAAAACAGGAACAGCTAGCCCCTACCGGGACCGGTAAGGGGTCACTCCACCAGGGAGATAGCAACCTCTTTCATCTCTCTCTCTCTCTCCAGAACATTTCCACAACAGACATCTGTGCAGTGGCTACCAGGAGCTCAGTTCACACCTTTGTCAAGCATACAGCTTGGGCATTGCTTCTAGACACAAAACGGGGTTTGTACTGGCAGTCCTTCTGGGCCTTCTGTCCTAGATCCTTAGTTGACAGTCTAGTTTCTAGCCTCCTCCCAGACTTTTCCTATGCCTTGTCTCCTTACTGCTTGGGACTCAGTCCTAATGGTTACTGCCTGCTGCAAGAGCTCCCACTCTCGAAGTCAGATAGTACATTTACGTAAGAACTTACCATAACAGTACATCTTCGAGAGGAGCTCTTGGAGCAGGCGCTGCTTTATCTCCCTCCTTTCCACCTGGATTGTGCTCTGACTTTGCTTCTGGCGAGATCCTGCCCAGTTCTCCTTCCACTTCAGACTTGGGATCTTCGGCGGGAGAACTGAGGTGGGGCACCGACTGAAGGCTGCTAGCTAGAAGGTTTCTGTGGGGTCCTAGCGCCTGGCAGCTTAATCCTAATGGCTATTGCCTGCTGCAAGAGCTCCTCTCAAAAATCTACTGTTAGGTAAGTTCTTACGTAACTGTACTTTGGGTACTCTAATTAAACCACTGTTTTGAAAATATGGTATTACTCAGTCGCTGCATCATTTTACCCCTTGGTCTTATAGGAGGTAGGTTAGCAAACTATTTAATCTGCTGTCCCAAACGATTTCCTGTATCACCAGATCATTTCCCTTATTGTTAGATATATATGCTGAGGTTATTGTGCTACATACTGTAACATAATTCAAGGGCAATTCTACAAATAGTATAAACCTCCACAGGCTGCATTTTATATTGGGTGAAATAGCGTCCTTCTTTTCTTTTATAATATTATGATTTTCTTTGAGAATATCTCTTTCATCAGGTCCATTCCTGTGGAACTATAGCCATTAGGGGCCAGGACCACACAGGAACTTTTTTGCTAGCAATCCACTAGGGGCTGCCCACAATGACGTCCTATATTGATGTCCTCTCTGTATAAATGTGGGCAGTCCTGTGCCCTTCTCGGTTTTTTCCCGCCGTCGACCATACTCATCTTCACGAGACGCTGTCACTACAGTTGATAATTAAATCTTTGATTTTACTAAATGGTATTATTTTTCTCTCTCCAGTAGTTATCACTTTATTTGAAAATGGTTCTCATCATCATGTATGCAGATAAACGCCGCCGCTTTCCTCCCACTACTGTGGGTGTGGTGGAAAAATTCTACTTGGTGCTGTTCAGGTCTGCGAGCTGTGACTGAACTTCAGTCAAGCTTCCCAGCGGCGCCATCTTCCATCCTGGCTCCCCTTTCCTTCAAGCAGCAGGTAGCCAGAGTAGAGAGACAGCTTCGGGCGAAGAGCTTCACCGCGTCGCTGGCCTTTTCACAGGGCTTGCAGTCTTCCATGGCCCAAAAGAAGTCTTCAGGATTGCCTTGACACTGGGAGAGGGAGCGGAGTAAGGATAAATCCACCCCCAGTGCACTTCCTGTCACCGTTTACTTCGATGACAACTGCGGTAGTGCCATGTGCTGCTTCGGCGGCAACATCTTCTGCCACTCAAACCTCAGTTTCCTCAAAGTCGACTCTGGCAGTGACTTCTGCTGGACCTCCCGCAGCCAGTGAAGGCCTGTCGGCATTAGGGCTGTGGGCATCCCCATTAACATTGCAAAGTACTTTTGCAGCGCTGTCGACCACTCTGGCAGCGATGCCTCCTGCCACCTAGACCCACAAGGTCAGCTTTGTCAGTCAGTTCCGCTGGACCTCCCACAGCTGGTAAAGACCTGTTGGCTTCAGGGCTGTGGACACCCTTGTTGATGTTGCAAGATGCTTTTGCAGCGCTCTCGACCGCTTAGGTGGCGACACCTCCTACCACCCAGACCTTTGAACCCACAAGGTCGGCTCTGGCAGTGAGTTCTGCCCAGCCTCCTATGGCTGGTGATGCCCTGTCATTGGGGCTGTGGGCTCCCCCATCGATGCCACAACATGGCACTGCTGATCGCTTCTGTGGTGATGCATCATGCCACCCTGACCTTCAAACCCACAAAGTCTGCTCTGGCAGTGAATACCACTGAACCTTCTATGGCTGGCGAAGGCCCATCGACGTCGGGGCTGCTGACACTCCCGTCGACATCACAAGTCCTGCTGCTCAGACCTCCAAATCCTCAAGGTCGTCTGGCAGTGAGTTCCACTGGACCTATTGTGGCCAGTGATGGCCCACTGACATTGGGACTGTAGTCCTCCCTGTTGATGTTGCTAGGTGTCCCTCCATTGCAGGCCACCATCGATGTGCCAATGGGGCCCCTTCTTTGCGGAGATAACATAGCGCCTTGTACCACCTGCTCCTGCGCTAGGCATGATGACAGTGGGGCCTCTCAGACCAGCCCCATGTCAACGCCGGCTCCATTGATGCACACCTACTTACTCCAGGGCATTGACATTCTCACTTCCTTTCTTGCAGCCTTCGCTGCCCATTGATGAGAATCAGGTCTACAACTCTGACCTCCCATTACAAGAGGAAGAGGAGGAAGGTATGGATGGAAGCCCCTTTGATGGGTCTGGCTCCGCCATTTTTCCCAGGAGTGAGGACTCTAGATTGTATACTCAGAAGTTCAGTCTGTCCTTCATCACTATGATGAAGCAACTCCAAGTCTGCAGTGGGGGTTGATGCTGCCTCTTTGGAAACAGCTGGATTAGTGAATGCCACTCTTGCCGCCTGGCACAGTGATGTTAGAATTATTAAAAATAAATGACAGTAAAGCAACAGGACCTGATAATTTATTTAACAAGTTATTGAAATATGCAGCACCAATCATTGCATATCACCTCGTACTAATTTTTTTATTTATCATTAAGCACTAATGATTTTCCTGATGAGTTGAAAACCACGAAAGTGATACCCATTTTTAAATCAGGCTCAAAGAATGAAATTGCTAATTATAGACCGAGATCCCCAATACTGGTGGTTGCCAAAATTTGTGAAAAAATGATTGCAACCCAAATAAAGGTATATTTAAATGCTCATAACATCCTAAGTCCTAATCAGTCAGGTTTTTGGGAAAAACATAGTACCCAAACAGCACAATTAAAAGTGACTGGGGACATCTTATCAGCCATGGAAAATGGAATGCAAACAGGTGCCATACTTGAAGATCCGTTGAAGGCTTTCCACTCTTTAGATCATAATATATTATTATAAAAATTAAAAAGTATGATCTTATCTGTGTCAATCTTCACCATTCATCACCTTTGGATACTGGCTGGAGGTCATGACCCTGCGGGAGCTCTTCTTTTTTTTTTTTGGATGGGTGGAGTTGACGCACCATCAGCGCTGCCCTCGAGGCCGACGTACTGCGTGGCGCTCGCAGGTTGGCCTTTAGATGTTGTCGACTCCGCCCTCCCGCCAGTTCTATGTCTTCCGCCGTCGAGGTCACCTCATGGAAGCTCTGCTGTGTGAGAGGCCTGTTGTATTTCATGAAGCCTTCGGCTCCGTGACAAGTCTGTTGACTCCGTTCTCTATTTCTTCCTGCCGGTTCAGTTTCGCTCCACTCGACGCTGCCCGAGGTTAAAGTAAGACTGTTCCCTTCTTTATTTTGCGACGTCGGGTCTTGTTTGGTGTTTTTTTTTCCGTAGGTCATGTCTTGGTCGGGGGGCAAGAAATCAATGACAACGGGACGGCCCCCCATGCGGCCGTGCCCGTGCGGCCGTAAGTGTTCCATCACAACAAACATCACCGTTGCCTCGTGTGTCTTGGCCCGCTACACGACATGGATTCGTGCGACGCCTGCTTCTCCATGGACCATCATGTCATCAAAGAACGCGTGCGGAAAGTTGGACGAGCTCTGCCGACTTCCGGGGGACGGGCACGCTTTTCGTCGAGCAAGCGGTTCTCTGCCTTTCCTCCGGGTTCCCTCCCGGTTCTGTACAGACCGAGGAGGAGGGGGCTTCTGCTTCTTGTAGCCTAGCTGTGGCAGAAGCCCCTACCGCGATGCAGGAGGCTCAGTCTGTCCCCGGGGGACGGGCGGGAGGCACCACCTTGGCAATCGCCCCTTTGGGGATGAAGGCTTCCCCGGTGTTGTACCCTTGATTTGGAAGGCATGGGTCGGCGCCGTCCTCGATGCCTTCTGTCTGCGCCGCCTTGGGCCTCTGCACCATTCATGGCGCCGTGGGCACTGATAGCGCTGTCATTGGTGCTGGTCCGTCGCTCAATGCTGTTGCTGCCGTTGGCTCCATTTGCGGTGCTGATGGTGCTTACGGCACTGTTGGAGGCTCTACTGCGCCATCCTTGACTGTCTCTCGCCCCGGCACCGTGGTTGAGCACAGCGCCATGTCCAGCTCTGGAGTTGCTTGTGGCTCCAAGCAAGGACACGGCACCATGGGGGTTTTGGACCTCGGTGCTGTTCACGGTGCCGAGAGCGCGGTCGGGGCCATCATCTGCACCGTCTCTGGCCTCGGCGCCGCTTGCGGCACTGTGGGCCAGGATGGCACTGTGGGGGTTTCTGACCTTGGCGCCGAGAGTGTGGTCGGAGCTGTCGTCGGTGCAGTCTCTGGCCTCTGCGCCACTTGCGGCGCCGTGGGTCGGGATGGCACCTTGACAGGCTCCAGCTCCGAGGCTGCTGCCGTAGTTGGAGCCGTGTCTTCTTCCCGCACTGTTCGTGGTGCAGCTGGGGACGTCGGCGCCGACTCTGGTGCAGTCTCTGGATCTGGTGCCCTTTTCAGTCGGGATGGCAGCGGGCATCCACGCACTGTTTGGCACAGAACTTCAATCTCCACCTCTTCGGAAAAGGAATCGGACTCTGAGTCAGATAGGCAGTCTGACTCTTTGGAGTTGGCTGCTCACGTGAACACCTTGGTAGTGTCCTCGACAGGCTGGAACCAGCCCCCCTTTGAAGAGCGGACACTGGCTTCTGGGACCCAGGGTCAGGGGTGCTGACCAGCAGGCAGTGGTGCAGCCACCATTGCTCTGCAGCCTGGACTCGGAGGGTTTTCTCACCCCTCAGTGGTGGTACCCCCTCAAGTGGTGTGCCTGGATTGCCCAACTTTGGGGCCGATCGGAGCACCCGCAGGAGGGGAGGGTGCTGCTCCCTGGATAGCCCCTTTGGGGACTAACCAGGGTTGCCAGCTTCTTAGGCTTGCTCTCTCGAGGAGGAGGGCCCTTTCAGATTCTGAGGGGTCGAGAGGTATGGGCTCCATGTGATAACCTTTTTCTGGAGCCCACCCGGACTCTGGAAGAAGTCGTAGCATGGACCGTCGTCATTCCCTTTCGGTTTCCTCGAGAGGGCCCCATTCTTTTGAGGTAGGAGACCATCCTTCTGGATTTTCACGGCCCCGGACGCCTCACAGAGGGGATTCTTCAGGGCACAGCCTAGGCAGTTCCAGTATGGTTGACCAGCTGTCGGCTGTGGAGTTTTCCGGAGCTACCTCTTCTCTTGTGGCTCCAGGTGCGCTCTCTAGCCCAGGCGGAGGACAGCCGATTCCTTTGTCGGCTCTCTCAGGTATCCTTGGTCCTAGCGGCCCTCTCTCCTGGGAGCAGTTCAGAGCTGTGGCTGCTCAATTTCCATCTTATGTTAGGGCCATGGATGGACAGGTTTTTCAACCTCCCCCTGAACAGCCAACCTCTGAGGTCCTCTGACTCCTCAGCCTCCTCTTCAGGAAGTGAGGAACCGTCTGTCCACATCTCCCCAGCTGCTGATCTCGCTGAGTATCAGCGTTTTCTCGTGAGGATGTTGGAGGACCTGCATGTCACCCCTCCCACTCAGCACAATCCGGAGCATTTGATGCATGCCTTTTTGGGCGATTTCAGTGCGGACACTCTTGTAGTGCCCCCCTGGCCTGCTACCTTTAGGGAGGTGTCGATGCACTTCTGGCAGAGACCCTTTTCCGGAGTCCCAGCCCCTAGGGATCTCTGCCAGAGGTATTGTGCCCCCTCCCTGGAGTCTCCAGGTAACCTGCCTCATCCTAGCTCAGGATTGACGCAATTGGATACTCCCGATGGGCTTCGCGCCCTTCACCGTGACTGGCCCCCAGATCAAGATTCCTTAAATTTTGACTTCTGGGGTAGGAGGACCTTTTACTCTGCACGGTTGCTCTACTTGGTATCTGCTCATCAGGCCCAGTATGCTACCTATGATAGGTCCCTGTGGTCCAGGCTAGGTCAGCTCCTAGCCTCGATGCCTGACACGGAGGAAACCAGACAAGCCATTGCATTCTCTGCACGTGGCCTGGAGCTAGCAAGGCACCAAGCAAGGGCATTGTATGATGCCAGTAAGGTAGCTACTAGGGTCGTAGGGACAGCGATCTGCACTAGGCGGACAGCATGGCTGCATCTCTCCCAGTTGTCACCCTTGGCCTGGCATAAGGTGATTAACTACGCTCACCAGAGAACCTATCTTTTCTCCTGTAGGGTGAGAAGGCATCTGTTGGGACAACTTCCTACCCCCTCCGGGGGTCCCCTTCTGACTCTCCCCACTCTCTGGCCTCTCTAGACCTGTGAAGGTTCTCCCTCTTAGTGTGTCACCCACTGAGAGCTAAGGGACTCAGTCCCTTAGGGTTAAAGCCCCCTTCAGGGGGGCTCGGCACTCACCTAAAGGTGATGAATGGTGACGATTGACACAGATAAGATATGAAAATTACGTACCTACCATAATTCTGATCTTTCTGTGTATCTTCACCATTCATCACAATCCCACCCTCCATCCCCTGGGGCCTCAGTCTCTGGGTCCCCCTCCTCTCTGTGCCTCTCCTCCCCCCCTCCTTTCTGTTAGTCAGGGTGGGTGACTTGGGCGCATGGGGGATAATTCTCTGGGGGTAGGTGGTCAGGATGGGGCACTCCTTCTTCAGTGCCTCGGCTCCACCCGTGTGGGGTGGGGGTCGGTAGTTGCCCTCTTTTCTGTTCCCTCTCCCCTTCTTCTTGTCACCTTGCTTTAATTTCCTTGTGCTTTGGACACAACCTCGATTTAATTTGAGAAACTAGGTTTCTTGCACCAAAAATTTTTTTTTTTTGAGGGGGGGAGATGATCCCTGTATCCTGTCTTTTCTTCCAGAATCGCCGATTCTGCTTCTTGGAGTTATTGCCAGTGACTCTCTGCCTTAAATTCTGGCAGTTAGCTTTTTGGCTACTGCTTCACAGTTCCTAAACAATCTGGAGACAGGTCAAGGTTCCAGGGTGTGTTTCCCCCCCCCCACACATCCTTGTCTCTAAATTTCTTAACCTTCCCTCCCTCCTCCTTTTTCTACTTCCAGAGATTGGGACCCCTACCCAATCCCTTAGTTTTTCAAACATATTCTGTCCTCTCAGTCATTTATTTCTCCTTTTAGTTTATATATCTTTTCTTTTGTCTGTCCCTTGGACTTCTTTTGTCCCTCCCTCCCAACCCTTTCTTACTTCTACGGGGAAATCAGAACTGGCGGGAGGTGCAGTCGACAACCCTTAACAGCCAACCCAGCGGCGCCACAGTGCGTCGGCCTGAGAACACGCGCCAATGGTGTGCCGACTCGCCCATCCAAAAAAAAAGAAAGTGCTCCCGTGGGGTCATGACCTCCGGCCAGTACCCAAAGGTGATGAATGGTGAAGATACACAGAAAGATCAGAATTACGTTAGGTACGTAATTTTCATTTTTTTTCAGATAATGCTGCAAATTGATTCCATAGTTATTTAAAGGGAAGGAAACAAAAAGTGTTTTATTAATTTTATTTATTGAAATGCTTTACCAGGAAGGCACACTGAGCAGCAGGTTGCTCGTCTCCTGGTGCGACCTGGGGGGGAAAGGGTACAATAGGGATGAGACATTTTACATTCACATTACAAAGATCAACATAGCATACAATTAATTAAGGCAGTTGTTACAAACAGTGTTACATACATATGTAATTTGTGAGAACAATTAAATGCAGTGGTAATAAGTGAACAAGTGCTATCATGAAATAAGGTGTGAAGGAGAGAGAGGATGAAATGACAGATAGTGCAAAGTCATGTCCCGGAGATGGAGAAGTGTGTCTGGATAGATACTGTTTGGAATTAAAGGAAATAAGGCAGGGAGTACCCCAAGGGTCAATTGGTCAATGTTGTGAACCACTTCTTTTTAATTTATATACAAATGATGTACAGTTTAATTACTTGGGACTAAATATCACCTCTATGCAGACAACACCATTATTTACTTATCTGGGTCTACTTACCATATACAGCAATGCCTACAAGATGCATTCAATAATAATCAAACTAACTTTGCAAAAAATGAATTAGTTTTAAATACTAGTAAAACTAAGGTTATGTTTTTCCGTAAGGAGAACAAAGAGCTACATATTAATAAAACCTTGGATATATTATCACGTGTTGGAACTAAACTGCAGTAGGTGGAAGAGTATAAATATTTTAGTTTGTGGATTGATGTTTATTGTAAATGGACAGCACATATAGATAAAATGGTAAAAAAAGCTAGGTAGCAATTAGTAATGCTTTATAGGATAAAAAATTAACTTACTCGACAGACTAGGCTGCATGTGATTAATTCTGTATTGTAACATGGCATCAATGAGACAGTTGAAATGGACAGCAGCGATAGGCGGAACGGCATCATGGGACCCGAATCGGAGTGGGTATTAATCCAGGGTATATGCCGTGCCCGCCGAGGTAGTACTGAAACCAGCCAGACCCCCAGGTTAGCAGCACTGGGTACTCGTGGCGAGCGAGCGCAACAGCGGCAAGACAGGCAGAGCAGGAGCCGGACTAGCCACCCGAGGACAGAAACGGGGAAGGGGGACCAGAACCAGCGGGGGATAGCAGCACACCCAGCCCAGGTGGGACACGGCAGCGTCGGACCAGTCAGCAGGAGGCAGCAGGAAGTGGGCGCCTCCGAAATGCAAATCGCGAGCCGATCCCTCCTAGCGGCCATGGAGAACTATACCGGAGACCTCCAGTGGCGGGTATGACGGCAATACCCGCACAGAACTTGAAATGTCCGGGACACTTATGTCGACTGCAGTGAGCTCTGTGGTTGCAGGTAGTACAGCAAGTGACCGCATCAGTATGTAAATAATCTTGTACACCTTTGTTTCAAAGTGCAGTAAAAGTTGTTAAGCATGGCAGCGCCTCCGTGTTTTGTTTTCTGTCTCGCACAGTGGGCAGTCTCCGACGCCGCCACCGACCTGTGGCCCATGTTACAAGCGCATTAAGCCACTCCGGCAGTGACATCTAATGCGATTGATGCATGGTGGTTCGGTTGTTCGCCCTCGGCCTCTGGCCTCGGGCCACAACCCCCCCAACCCTGCATCAATCCAGCATTAGATGCCACCTTCATCGTGGCTTAATGCTTACATATTTCCTGCGATAGACTATGCAGATGTAGTGTATGGTGGGGCTTCAACCACTGACCTAGAAAAATTGACACAATGTACACTTGGTTGGCAAGGTATGTGCTTGATGCCCACCGGCACACACATCACTGCTAACTTTATAGAGTTACATTGGTTACATCTAGAACTCAGACGGAATCTACATATAACCAAACTGATATATAACAGTGTTAATAATACCTTGCCAGAATATATTACTGATTATATAAAAATTAAACACACAAAACCAGGACTGAGGTCAACTCATTACTTAGAGTTTGAGATCCCAAACAAGAGGACAAGAGCTGGTTGTAATACTATTTCATTCCTGGGGCCAAAGGTATGGAATAATTTACCTAATTATGTTAGACCACAAGGAACCAAAATTAATTGGCAAAAATCTAATTGTGTTTTTTGTCTCAAGCAGACCGTCCCAGAGATTGTTGTCCAGCCATAGGTTCAGGATAAATACCCCTTGGGATATTACTGTTTGATTTCCTTGCTACGGTCCTAATGTTGTACTGTATGTATAGTGTATTTTTAAATTATGAAAATATGTATATATTTTTAATTTTTTCCAATGTATGTAACCAGGATGATTGTATATATGATGTTCATTATAAATGAGCTTTCCACTCAATTTTACCATGTTCATTCTTTTAAAGAATAAAAAGCATTACTACTACTACTACTACTTCAGACCAAGCTTGCTGCCTGCCCTGCCTAGACAGGTGGACAAGCTGTGTCAGGCCCCACCTCCCCAGGAAAGATATTTTTTCACAGGCCATCCTGAAGTCCCTGATAGATCTAAGGTACCTAAGCATCTCAGTTCTTTCCCTCCAGATAAGGAGCCAAGCACACTGTCCCCCTGGGAAGTAGAACCTTTGCCACACTGGGCCTCAGCATAGCAAATCATCCGGCCCCTGTGATCAGACCCCAGAATACCCTCTGGAAAATGCTTCAGCAGCAGCCCAGTCTCTTCCGGAAGGCATCCAGATGCAGGAATTGCTCAAGACCCTCCAGAAGGGCTGACGTAGGTGAGCACCTTTCAAGAGGAGGAGGAGTTGCAATGTACACAGCCTCAGTCTTGCATTTCTCTGTTACACTTGCTAAATAGGAGCCCCAAGCCTTTGAACTGCTCATGCTCCAACTGACCCTCCCCTTCTCACTCCCTATTTGTGTTGTGGGTGTATACTGCCGCCCTGGAACCCCCTGCCGCAACTGTCACTGACCTTCTAAGCCACCTAGCCTCCCTAGTCCCATCTGGCAAACTTTATATTCGGGGAGATTTTAATCACAACTGGCCATCTCCCTCCCTTAATGAAGCTCACTCTTGAGATCACAGCCCTCAGTCTTACCCAGGTCATCTCAGAACCAACACGCACAAACCACAAGACAGGCAACCACTCCCTGATTGACTGGGCCCTCACCTCCCAACCCTACCGAGTCTTCAAAGCCGGCTTACTTCCTGACTCTATAAGCGACCACCATATCACTTACATAGTCTGCAAAATCTATCGCCTTAAATCCCCTCCCAAATTTCTAGTTCAAAGGTCTTACAAATCTCTAAACATTACCCCCCTTCTGGATGAATTAGCTCACGCAAACTGGGGTACTCACCGTAGTAATAATAACATAGATGATGCCCTGCTACATTTCCGGAATACCTTACTTAGCATCTGGGATAATCATGCCCCCATGCGTCGGATCAGGGTCTGAGGGACACACCTTCCCTGGATTTCCCCAGAACTAATAGTGTGCCAAAATGCTCGGGACAAAGTGTGGAAAACCTACAAGTCTACGTTCCTCCCAGGTGATAACTTCATATGCTCCGTAACAAGTGCACCAAGGCCACCTGGCTAGCCAAAGCTGAATACTTTAACTCCACCTTCAATGCCAACCTACGTAAACCATCTAAATTTTGAAAAGTTATCCTCTCCCTCTCCCCCCCATCGACAGATCCCATCCCCCTTCTGTTCTCAAATGGTACTTTTCTCTGTGACCCACTCGCAGTTGCCTCCAAGTTCAATTCATACTTCACCACATGTGCTACTTCGCTCCTTGCTTCCCTACCAGCTGTAGCTCCATCTACCCACCATGCTGAAGCTGCTAATCCCCCCAGATCTAACACCTTCCATTTAGGGACCATCTCCCCATCAGAAGCTCTTGATGCCCTACTCTCCCTAAACCCTTCCAAGGGAAAGTCCCCTGATGGGTTAGACCCTAGACTCCTCTACCTATCTGCCCCTGCCATTGCAGCTCCACTAGCTGCCCTGCTAAACCTATCGTTTGCCTCTGAATCAGTTCCTGCGGACTGGAAGCACGCCATAGTCCTTCCACTTCCCAAAGGAGGTGACCCCACCTCCATGGCCAACTGCTGCCCTATCTCCCTCCTCCCCGCCCTAGCGAAACTCCAGGAGCACCTCGTGCTCTCTCAACTCTCCAGCTTCCTCTCGGAATCTAACTTCTTCACCCCCTTCCAGTCTGGATTTAGAAAGAACCACTCTACCGCCACTTCCCTCCTACGACTCTCCAACACAGTCCTCTCGGGGATGGACTAAGGTCTCATTACTGCAGCCATCTTTGTTGACCTAGCCAAAGTTTTTGACACTGTCTCCCAACCCCTGCTGCTCTCCTGTCTCTCTGAAGCCGGCCTATCCATGCCTGCCACCAGCTGGTTCAGAGCATACCTGGAAGGGAGAACTCAATCCGTAAAAATTGCTGATTCCACCTCTCCTCCACTCCCAATAGTTACTAGTGTACCCCAAGGCTCATTACTCTGCCCTATCCTCTTTTCCATCCTCCTGAATGAACTGCCTCAAACCTGCTCATCTACCTCAATTCACATGTATGCAGATGACACCGTCCTCTCTTCCTCTGGCCGTACCCCCAAGGAGGTTACTACCAGTCTTCAGGCTGATTTCAACAAAGTTCAGCACTGGTTTAGCTCCCACCAACTCTCCCTTAATGCCAAGAAGACAGTCTCTGTGACGTTCGGCACTATGCAGAGATTATGCAGGCTTATTACTCCCCTGAACTTCCACACCCTTGACGGTACTGTCCTTGAGGACATGTCAACTTTTAGGTACCTTGGTGTCTGTCTTGACCAACATCTATCCTTCTCTGCTCATGTGGATACTATGCTGAAAAAACTGCGCCCTAAGCTCGGCACTCTACAGAAACTACAGTTGCCTTCCCCTACCGGTGAGACGCGAAATTGTGCAGAAAATTATATTACCTACGTTCGACTACTGTGATGTAGTCTATAGTGCCGCTCCTAAGTCTACGCTATGCAGACTGGAACCCCTCTTCAACG
Source organism: Neoceratodus forsteri (assembly GCA_016271365.2). NCBI lineage: Eukaryota > Metazoa > Chordata > Ceratodontiformes > Ceratodontidae > Neoceratodus > Neoceratodus forsteri. Next base: position 879,494,091 of record CM057456.1, read on the forward strand.
CTTTCTGCCGCTTTGCCCTCAGTGCCCCCCCTTGCACCCACCACTGTGAGCTTTACCATGCGCTGTCCTTCCCCTTCTTTGACAGCCGGTGCCTACTCCATTGTGCTAAATTTGCTTCCAACCTCTGGCTCGGGTTCCTTCCACCCTACCTCACCTCCTCCCTATCTCCCACCCCAACCCCCTCTCATGCCCTTAGATCTACTGACTCCTGGCTGTTGGTAATCCCTCACCGCCGGACCACTGCTGGCCAGTCGGCCTTCTACCACCTCCCGAGGCTCTGTAATGACCTGCCGGCACAAATCCATCATAGCATTTTTAGAGTTGTCTCCAGACCTTCTACCGATTCCCTCAACTTATCCTCTAGACCACATACCAGTGCCACTAGAGGAAGTATGTACAATGCTGCACAAGAGGGCCATAGAACCAATTCCCTGGTACCGAAGGAACGAGGGGGGGTTTCCATTGTCATTTCTTCCTTGTCCCCAGATCCACAGGGGATTTAAGGCCCATTCTGGGTCTACGGAATCTGACCTTCTGTATTCAGTACAAGAAGTTCAGAATGGTCACTCCGCTAGGTCTGCTGCCCCGCCTGCAAAAAGGGGGAGGGACAGTATGTCTTCTCCTATCTAGACGACTGATTGCTCAAAGTAAAGTTCAAGGAGCAACTGTCTCACACCTTAGTGTGTACCAGAAGTTGTCCAATGCCCCAGGGATCCCGGTCAATCTGCCCAAGTCAGTCTCGACCCCTTGTCAGCATCTACAGTACATAAGGGCAGCACTGAACACTGCCCGGGATTTAGCCCTCTTGCCCCAGGACAGGACGGAGCACCTCAGGGCACAGGCCCAGTTGCTTCACAACCACAAGTATGTCACAGCCAGGACATTTCTGAGACTGTTGGGCCTGCTCACAGCAGCCATTTTCATGGTACCCTTGGCCAGTCTGCACTCGAGAATCTCTCAGTGGCCATCAAGAGCCCACTGGGATCAACGCACCACCTTCCTAAGGCACCAGGTTCTAGTCATGCCTTCTAGTCTTCAAGAACCATCTGTCAACGGGGCATCTGCTGATGCAGATGGTCAATATCAGTGTAGTACTCTACACAAACATACAAGGGCGGACTCATTTTTCCACCTGTGTAAGGAAGCGCTGAGAGTTCTGGTACTGGGCTCTAGAACACAGTCTAGAGCTATCAGCCATCCATGTTCCAGGTGTCTAAAATGTCCAGGAAGAAAAGCTAAGCAGGTTGTGGATCTGTTGACCTTAGTGGTTGAAGACCTGTTCTACAGGTGGGATCACTCAGAGTGGGTCCGTTTTGTGCCCCCACTCAATGTGACATTGCTGGTTTTTGCTCACTTGTTCCAGGGCTTGGAGCTTCCTGGTGAGACACACTGTCCCTTTCTGGAAAAGGGAGGTTTCCCTTGTGCCAGCAGTTAGCAGTGGCACCCCCAATACCCCTGCTCCTATGCAAGGGCTTGCTGTTGCAGAAACAGGAAACCTTGGTCCATCCATACCTCAGGTCATTTCATCTTCATGCCTGGCTCCTGAAGACATAGCGATTGTGAGGTTTGGAGTGTCCCCTAAATGGTGGCTGCTAGAGAACCTTTCACCAGGGCCACTTATTCAATGATGTGGAAGCAGTTGGCTTCGGGGCAGCTTCTCATTGTTTGGATCCCTTCACTTGTGTAGTGACTCAGGTTCTGGAGTATTTATTGTCCTTGCCAGATGCAAGACTGCAATACTCTTCTATCAAAGTGCACTTGGCTGATATTTCAGTGTTCCTTGTGCCTACCGATGGCCATACGGTGGCCCACTAGAGGTGGCCCATACATTCTTAAGAGGCATTGAGTACTTGAAGCCTCCCTTTCGCAATTCAGGTCCGGCCTGGGACCTGACTCTTATGCTGGTGAAACTCATGTGGGCTCCTTTTGAGCCAGCCGTGATTTGTGGCTTACGCTTCCTTTCCTGGAAAATGTTATTCTTACTCGCTATTCTGCTAGAACAATTTCCGAGCTTCAGACCCTTCTGTGTGAGCCTCCTTCTTTGGTTTTTCATAAAGACATGGTGTCTTTATGGATCAACCCTAAGTTTCTTCCTAAGGTGGTGCCAGAGTTTAATTTGAATCAAACTGTCCTCCTACCAGTTTGTTGTCCTGAGCATGCCAAACCAGGGGAAGCATTGCTCCGTAGTTTTAGTGTACATAAAGCACTCAGATATTATGTTCATCACACAAAGGACTGTGGGAAGTCCTTATAGCTTTTTGTTTCCTTCATCCCTGAGAATGAGGGCATACAGGTTTCTATGCAGGGCCTGTCTAGATGGTTGGCCAGCTGTATCTTTTTCTGTTATAGGAAGTACGGATAGGCACTTCCTGGAGTTGTTCATGGCCATTCAATCAGAGACATACCACTTCTGTTGCCTGTTTCAGGAATGTATCCGCTGCAGAAACCTGTGCTGCTGCAGCGTGGAGTACTGTCCACACTTTCACTGATCTCTGTAGTCTGGACATTGTCTCTAGAAAAAGGGCAGGCTTCAAGACTTCCCGTCTTAGGCTTGTAGCCTCCAGCCACTCAGACTGTCTCTCTGGCAGTACTGCTTGGGACTCGTTCCATAGATGTGGCCTGATGAATGAGATATCCTCGAAGAAGACAGAACGGTACTTACTATAACAGTAGATCTTCGAGAGAATCTCTTTCATCAGGCCGTGCTTTCCTACCGTCCATCCCCTGTAGATTCAGATCTTCTTTGCTCCTGTTTCTCTCAACATGATGGTCTACTTACTGTTTTCAACCTTATCTGGTTACGGGAACCTTTAGCTCTCTCTGTTTCCCAGTAGGGGGTCCTTTGAGTATGATCTCCGGCAGGGTACTGAGGAGGGTGCGGGGCTGCCCACGTTTATATAGAGAGGATGTTGACGTTGGACATAGTCGTGGGTGGACCCTAATGGACTGCTAGCAAAAAAGTTTCCATGTAGTCCTGGTGCCGGAACCCTTTATTTCCATAGGTGTGGCCTGATGAAAGATATTCTCTCAAAGAGCTACTCTTAAGTACGTAACTGTTCATTTTTCTTTAGTCATAAGACAGGTTTGTATATACAGTACTGTACTTACACCAGAAATTTTGTTTCGATTTGAAATAGTATCCAAGATTCTAAATATTCAGAATTCTTGAAGACATATGAAAAAACATAACTTTTTTGTTCTTCCCCTTCCTGTGCCCCCTGCTTCCCCTATCTTTTAGGTCCCCTAAGTGCCCCACTCTTCCCAGCAGATGCAAGCCCTGCTGCTGTCTCTCACCTTCAGACTGCCCGAAATTCTCCAGCACCCTCTTAGTTCTGGCTTAATCCTGCTGGGGGGCCTCTCTGCTACCACCATGGAGAAAATGTCTATGATTTCAGGGGTGGCAGTCGGGGGCGTGAGGACAGTGCACTAAGCAGTCGGGTAGCCTGAGAGGGACACAGATGATCATCATCTAGCATAACAGAGCAGCACATTTTCCCGTGTTCTCCCAGTCCTCTGCCAACCTTCCATGCCATGGTGACACATCATGACATCCTGGGGGATCCCTGGCAGCATCTGGTCACCGACGCAGCCAAGTATGCCTCCACTGGGCCAACACCAGGAACTGCTCTAGGAGCCGTGCTTGCCATTATCTCCCTCCAGGGGAGGAGAGTGTCTGAGCTGGCACTCTGTACCCTCCATGTTGGCCTCCACTCCAGTCATCCCAGGTGGGGGTCACGAACTTGGGCCATCAGCATCCCAGGCAGGCGTCTCACCACTCAGTGCCATGGAAATGGACCATTTTTTAATCAGTGACTTATTTTTTAATTTGGCAGTCTGCATGCAGCTGAAAAAAAAACAATGGATGACGAGCTTGATTTGTAGGGAGACTGCCTATTAGATAAAGTAAAACGTTATGAGACAAACCCCTAATCATAATCAATCAGATGAAGAGGTAGCTTTGAAATTTCATTTTTCTGTTACTGGGCAGCTTACCTGCAAATTCAGAGAATTCTTGCCTTCACTGAGGAGTGATCTGCAAGTATTTGATTATTCAAATTACATCTATTTATGTGTTTCTTACATTTATTTATTGGTAACTAATTGTTACATTTATTTATTGGTAGCTGTTTGTGCTCTGTGAGGTGAGCTTAAACTTAGGCCATTCGGGCCTTTGACAATGGACTAACAGTGGGTGCTGGACTTGGGGAACTCCTTGCTGCTGAACTTTCTGCCATTAACACTTGTAGCAGCCTCTTTAGTTACTGCCCTGTGCTCTAATAGGGGACACCGCTGGCAAAAGAGGGCATGGCTAGTGTCTTCTTTTTGTATTTAAGTGTTAAACTCTAGCAGTCCTCCGCTGGGGTAGTTTAGCTGAAGAGCCATATCCTACGGGTGTCATTCTGAGTGTCAGCACGGGGGTGAGTCAACAGGAGACACTGTACCCCATGTGTGGCATCCTACGAAGCCCTGATACAGGTAAACCCCATTTATCCGTACTCGAATAACCAAATACCTCAGTTATCCGAGACCGAGTGATGGCCCCTATTCACTTTCGTAGCTGTTAAAATGTGCTCAAGCTTTGATTAGCCCTAATCCGCCCACAGTGATTACTGTGGTAAGTCACAAAACTTTTAAAATTAAGGAAACATTTTCTTGATCAACTATGTTGTAATTGCTTTTGACTGTGTTTGTATTGTATTTATGTTAACAGTGTTTTTACTATATGTAACATCTTGTCTGTATTGATATGGTCCCGGGTCATGCATGAAAACGGGCCTTTGGCTCATTGTGCTAACCTGGTAAACAAAAGTAAATAAATAAAACATGCAATATGGAGTTTAAATCAAGGTGTAATTTGCTGCCCTGTAAATAGTTTACTGAAAAGGTCAGGGCAGGTAGCAGGCTCAGACTGACTTTCAGTGAATTACTGCGATTTACAGAGTGGCAGTTTGGCAATGGTAATGCCACAGTCTGTGACATTCACAAAGCGAAGGATAAGATCTGCAACTTTGCAGCATTAGTGGACTCTGGTGTTATGGAAGAGTCTAGGAAAACCATGCATAGCTGCCATTGTGAAAATTTGTACCGAGCAGTGTACATGTGGTTCATTCAGAACTGGTCCAAGGGAATGCCAGTTTCAAACACCATACTGAAACGGAAGGCACAACAGTTCCATGAGCAGCTTGGAAGTGATGCCCCCTTTTCAGCCAGTGAGGGGTGGCTTGATCATTTCAAGCACAGGCTTGGTATTCGCCAACTGTCCATAGTGGGAGAGAGCCTATCATGTGTTGAGACAGCTGACCCATTTAGAAAAAAAAACTGCTAGCAATGATGTCTGCAGAGTGGCTTACAGAGGAGGCTATCTACAAAGTTGATGAAACCTGGAGCTACTGGACGTTGCTACCTGAAAAAACACTGGGCGCAGGCTTAGAAACTCATGCCCCAGGTTTCAAGAAAGAACAAGGAATGCCTAACTGTTCTTGCCTGCAGCAATGCCAGTGAATCATACACACTCCCCCTTGTCATCGGGAAATCACAAAATCCCAGATGCTTCAAGCTTGTTAACCTGAGTAACCTGCCAGTTATCTACTGGGCACAACGCAGTGCCTGGATGAACTGTGACATTGTTGAAGAATGATTCTTTAACAGTTTTGTACCAGCAGTAAAAACACATCTCCAGGCTAAAGGACTCCCGACAAGAGCCATTGTCTTAAATGATAATGCCAGAGTCCATCCCAACAGTGTGGTAACTGCAGATGGCTCCATTCATTGTGAATTTTTACCTGCTAATACCGAAGCAAAGGTCCAGCATGTGGATCAAGGGATTTTGGCCACAATGGATAAACTGTATTGGAGCAAGTTACTCACCAGCATCCTAAATTAGGTGATTGACAACACATCACTGTGCAGTATCATCAAGGCACTAAGCATAAAGGATGCTGTCCGCATGCTTGAGGAGAGCTGGGGTGAGATGAGGACAGACACCATTACCAAATACTGGGACAAGTCCAGGTTATTGAAGGACACGCTGTAGTGGTACAACTACAATGTGTTTTAACCTTTTGGATCAATAAATGATGAAATACATGTAAATAAAAGTAGCATAGTGTGTCTGTTATTAGAGTTTGAAAAAGTACTGTACAGCAATGTAAAGTACAGGGCCCTCATTTATCTAAAACCACGTTTATCAGAAAGTTTTTGTATGTCTCTCAGTACTTTCGGATGAATGGGGTTTCACTGTATTTAATCTTATTCTGTAAATGAGAACTAAGAGGTGTTCAAAATATGGGAGTGTATAATCCAGCATCAAGGCGATCAAACATTGTAAGTAAAAAATGGGGTTTCATTACTACTAGTTATAAGTGGAATTTAATAAGGGGTTGGTAACTGGTAGTGTACCTGAAACAGGGACTTGAAGGTAAATATTGATCTCATTTCGAGGGGGAGCTGTTGCAGCAGGCTACACCATAAGGACTAAAGCTGGCAGATGCCAGGACCCCACGGAAAACTTCTAGCTAGCAGTCTATAGCGGGGGACCATCCCCTGATGTCGGTCCTCCCCGATGTCAGCCAATGGACGTGGATATGGTGCACTTATCCACACTTCTGGCAGTACTCCTTTCCTCTTTAAATCTGGCCAGAAGGTCTTCGAGCTGGCTCCTCCCATCACCCAGGTGGTATCCTCCTCAGCACCACCCCATGACGTCAGACCTTCCTTTCTGCTGGAACGATTAGGTTCCCTCCATCGCAGCTCTGCGCTAGGTGTAAGCCCAAACCAAACCTACTTGGTCCTGAAGCTTTTTACAGCATTCTTCTAATTTCTCATTCCATATTGTCATCAAAATGGAACACGAGGAACTCAAAATAGGTCCCGGCTTCAAGCAGTGCACAACATGCTGCTGGAAGATGTTGTGTACTGATCCGAACTCCATGTGCGTCTGTTGCTTAAGGGCACAGTATGAACTGCAGGCTTGCAGCCTGTGCCGGACCTTCCATCCCTCCACTTTGAAGGACCACTATGCCCGACTCCTCCTAGGTCACCAGGATGAGTGTGACCCTCCCATCAAGTCGAGAGATGCCCACAAGGCGAATTCTGCAGCAGCCGGTTTGGCGATGCAGCTTGCCGCCTTCAAGGAGGTTGTGGCCAAGGCAGGTTTGGGCACCGCCTAATCTGCTGTGGTTCTGGCGGGCTTGGGCGCCTCGTTCACCGGGGCATTCAGGGACTTGTGGCAGTCCCTACTTACTTTCTTGGTGAGCCCTTCCCGTGGGTCTAAATCTATATGGGACTAAGAAGTCCCATTGCAGGTCATGGGATTGGGAACGGGATCACTCCTCGTGTTCCCACGCTTCTGCTGGGTCGATGGCCATTGGGCCGACGACTTTAGACAACACTTCTGTCTGTCAGGTCCAGGCCAATGGTCCCATGGTGTCCCCATCAGGCTTGCTGGCTGAGACATGGGTTGAGCAGCTGGTCAAGATCTTTCTCGACTCAATCAACCCATTGTCGTAGGACAGTGAGGAGGATTCCCTCTCTAGGACTCTGGTTCTTATGACCCTCTTGCAAGAGGGACTAATTCAGCAAGCCAAGCCAGCTGTCTCCCCTCAGGAGATCTAACCTTCATGGTCCCTTGGCATCCTTCGCCTTCTCCCGCATCTCCTCCCCATTGACTAATGCGTCGTTGGTTGAGGTCATGGTCAAGGTCTCGATCTAGCGCTTGATCAAGGTCTCGGGACTCTCTGCGTTCTTGTCAGTCTCACTCTCGACCATCAGTCAAGAGGTGCCATTGGTGCTCCTCATCTTCCTCTTCCTTGTCTTCCAGCGAGGAATGGCACCATAAATTGCAGCGCTGTTATGAGGAGCTTGGCAGCAGCAGATTCTCGGCCACAGCCATCCGCCACAGCAAGCTCCGGTGCTCCTCTGGGTGCCGGTGCTGCAGCCTGTCCAGGTTTCTCCATCCGAGCCAATGCTAGCCTCCCCACCCATTCGGGTGGAGCCCCCACCTCTGCAGCCCTTGCACGGGGCCTGGTCCAAGGCTGCAAACCCTGCCTCTGGGCTTCCTGATTGGCTTTTAGTGTAGATTTTACACACAGATGAGCCTCACATTGTCAGCAGGGAGCCAGAGCCTCAGCTGGTGTTTGAGGCATCCTCGGATTTGGAGGACTCCTCCGTGCACTCACTTCGGACCCTGGGCTTCCACTGGGAGCCCTTTGAGGACCCTTCTATGGAGCAAGGCCAGCGCCCTTCGTGGCTCTGTTCTGCTGAATTTCCAGGTCAGTGGGGATCCCACTGGAACTAGTCCAGAAGTGGGCTAAATACCTCTTGACAAAGATCTTAGGGATGACTCCCCTGAACTTGCTTTCCCTGTCACAAAGCCATCCTTGGTCCCGTAATGTATCTGTGACAGCACCCTGCCTCCTGTCCAGTGCCGTCTGCCCATATGGTCCAATGGTCTGCAAGTATGTGGTACCTACCAGATCCCTTCCTGTATTCACGGACCATCCGTCACCTGAAGGTTTGGTCTCTGACTCAGTGAATCAGTGGACGGACAATGGGGATGTGGACAAGCCCCCTGACAAGGAGTCGAAGAAGTGAGACCATGGAGACAAAAAGGTCTATGTTGCATCTTCCCTCGGCCTTCAGCAGGCCAGTGTGGCCATTTGGATCACCAGCTTTTCCCATGCTATCTTTGGCATGCTAGACCAGGTTATTCCCTGCCTTCTGGCTGATCTGAAGCTGGCAGTTATGCTGGTCCGAGAACAGGGACAAACTGTGGCTAAGCAACTGCTCCAAATGGCCCTGGACATTGGAGACTCTTGTGCCAGGTCTGTGGCCATGCTTCACCAAGCATGGCCGAGAATCTTGACCTTTACGGCCGATATTCAGCATAAGTTGGCAGATGTTCCCTTTTTGGGCACCAACTTGTTCGGGTCTGGTGTCGACAGGCATCTCACTCATACTGAGAAGTCCGTCGCCACCTTGGAATCCATCACGTCCTCCCATAAGGATGTTAAGGGCCAGAAACAGCGCAAGAAGCCCTTTCAGTTTTGGTCCTACTCGATGCCTCCATCCAGACCGCCGCAGCCCCAGACAGGGCAATGGAAGGCCTGGCAGTTCAAGCCTAAGGCAGCATCTTCTGGTGCTAGGAAGTCTGGGATCCGAGGGGCCACACCTCCCTCAACCAGTTCCAGAGCAGCCTCAAAGCCTGCCCAATGATGGGTCAGGAGGTGTCACTCTCCCGCCCTGTCCTGCCTGGGCCTCCCATTGGGGTCTGGCTCCGCCGTGTTGCTTCTGCCTGGTCTGTCACCACTTCAGACAAATGGGTGCTCAAAGTGGTGGGTTAAGAGTTGCCTCTGGAATGTGAGGCTCTCCCGCCCAGCCGAGCCAGTGCCCCATGGGAGGACATGGTGTCCGTGGACATGTCCGCCTTTCGGGATGACATCACCCAGCTTCTCCAGAAGGAAGCTGTGACCCACGTCCAGGACACCACTGCCAGTCTGGGGTTTGTCTCCAGATACTTTCTGGTACCGAAATGGATGGGGGGGGGGTTGGCACCCCATACTTCATGACCTCAACCAGTTTCTGCGGCCGCACAAGTACCGGATGGTCACTGTGCATCCAAGGTTTGGAGGGACAATGCATGATTGATCCTGGTGGCTCTGGACTGGCTGTACCAGTTCTGCCCCTGAAGCAGGACATGTGGTTCTACTTTCTTGACCTTCAGGACAACTTCTTCCACATCCTGATCCATCCGTCCCATTGACGGTTCCTGTGGTTCTGTTCAGAAGGGTTTTCTTACGAGTTCCAGGCCATGCACTTCAGCCTTTCCTTGGCTCCCAGGATCTTCACCAAGTGCATAGCAGTGGTGGCAGTCTTCCTGCAGCACTGAGGTGTTCGGGTGTACCCATACCTGTACGACTGTCTGATCGCTGGTTCCTCCAGGTGGAAGTGGAGCAGTCTAGGGGTCTGGCCCTTCAGACCTGCTTGACTTGGGCCTCCTGGTCAACATGGCTAAGTCGGATCTCAGCCCTTCACAGGTCATCCAATTCATTGGGGAAGAGCTCAACTGCCTTCGGGCCACGGCCCAACTCCCAGCGGACAGGGTGGAGAATCTTACTTCCTTTGCCCAATCATTTCGGGTTGGGCAATCGTGCCCTGCCCAGGACTTCCTCCGCCTGCTGGGGTACATGGCGTCCTACACCAGCATAGTCCAGTAGGCCCACTGGCGGATGCGCCCCCTGCAGTGGGAGTTGACCAGTCAATGGTCTCACGGTGACTCAGCTGATGTGGGATGCCATCCAGTGGTGGCTCATCCCAGAACATCTTCAAGAAGGAGTCCCATTTGTCTGCCCAGAGCCAACGGTCACTTTCATGACCGATGCCTTTCTGGCGGGATGGGGAACCCACCTGGGGGACCACAGAACCCAGGGACTCTGGACTCCCAAGGTGTCCCGATGTCACATCAACCTATTGGAGCTCCATGCCGTGTGTCTAGCTCTGGCGGTCTTTGATCCTGTGTTGCGGGGTCAGGTCATTCAGGTCCAGACGGACAACATGACGACCGTGTACCACCTCAACAAATATGGTGGGACACATTTCCTCCCATTGTCCCAGAAAGCTCTCCACACCTGGACCATCGTCAGCCATCTGAACGCTGATCTTCTGGTGATTCATGTGGATGGCATTTCCCACTATCGGGCAGATGTCCTCAGCCAAGTAGGCGAGGCAACTCACGAGTGGTCTCTTCACCAGGAGGTAGTCGATCACCTGTTCTCCCAGTGGGGCACTCCCGAGTTCAACCTGTTTGCCTACTGGGAAAACACAAAGCTGAGACTGTTTTGTGCCCACCCCCTTCCATGTGGAACAGTACTGGGGGATGCCTTTGTGAGGCCCTGGACTCTGGGTCTAATTTATGCCTTCCTTCCCTTTCCCTTGATCCACAAGGTGTTGGTCAAGGTTTGGAGGGACAATGCATGATTGCTTCTGGTGGCTCTGGACTGGTTGTGCCAGTTCTGGTACCCTAATCTTCTCAGCCTCATCAGCAGGCCTCCGTGGTGACTGCGTCTCCAGCTGGATCTGCTCTGTTGCTCTCAGGGGAGAGTCCTCCACCTGTACCTTCAGTTTCTGCACCTGACGGCCTGGTTCCTGAACCACTAGAGTTCCAGGCTTTGGGTCTCTCCAACGAGGTCCTCCATGTTGTTGAGGCCTCTCAGAAGGAGTCGACTTGCCCATGATATGCCTTCAGGTGGAAGAGATTTTCTGTTTGGTGTCACAGCAAGGAGCTAGACCCCTTATTCTGCCTGGTGGTGAGCATCCTGGATTACCTGTGTTCCCTCTCCTAGTCGGGCCTACGGTAAGTGACCCTCAAGGTGCACTTGGCAGCCATCTCTGCATACCGAGCATGGGCTGGTGTGCTAACGGTGGTGTAGAAGAAGGTGGTCGGGCACTTGTTCAAAAGCCTTCACCACTTGTCCCTGCTGGTGCATGAGCCACCACCACCTTGGGACTTGTTGTTGCTCTTGGCAGTGCTTATGGGCAAGCTGTTTAAACCTATACACAGATGTCACATCCCCTACCTGTCATGGAAGACCACCTTCTTGGTGGCTATCACCTCCACCAGAAGGATCAGTGACTTACAGGTGCTCTCGGTGGAGTCTTCCTATTTGGTTTTCTAAAAGGATATGGTTGTCCTTCGTCCCAACCCAAAGTTCCTTCTGAAGGTTGTTTCGGAGTTTCGCCTTAACCAGGTGATTAACTTCCCAGTGTATTTCACCAGCCCAAACTCAAACACAGGCTCCATATGTTGGACCTGAGGTGAACGGTCGCTTATTATAAAGAGCGCATGGCCGCAGTTCGGGGAGAGGTTCACCAGCTCTTTGTCACCTACACTGAAGCCGCACTTGGCAGACCGGCAGCTGTGTGGACGATTGGCAGGTGGATAGTTTCCTGCATTGACCTCTGCTATAGGTTGGCTGGTAGGGAGCCTCCCACTGGGCTTAGGGCTCATTCCACCAGACATACCGCTGCCTCAGTGGCTGCTTCCAGGGATATCCTTATCCGGGAAATCTGCAGGGCTACTACATGGAAGTCAGCACACACCTTCATCTCCCATTACCACATCGACCTTGAGTCATGCTGGGATGCAGGTTTTGGGGCCTTGATTCTCCAATCTCATTTTGCTAAATAGAGCGTGTGCACCTTTTCCCCCCTCCTCCTGAAGAACTGCTAGGAGTAATTCAGAAGTGTGGATAAAAAGTGCACCATATCCACGTCTTTAGAAATGAGGGTCAGGAGTGGTATATGGAACACATCCACGCAATCCACCTGACCTCCCCTGGCAAGTGGCACACTGATTTTGCTTCCAGCATGTAAGATCTGATGTCACGGCGGTACTGAGGAGGGTACCACCTGGGTGGGTGGGTGGGAGGAGCCAGCTTGAAGACCTTCTGACCAGATTTAAAGGAGAAAGGAGTATTGCTAGAAGTGTGGATGTGCCCCATATACCACTCCTAGAACTACGGTTACAGTTGAGTAACCCTCATTTATAGTATCTTATCTTTTAAACTAATACATACTGCTATAAGTTCTTCATTGTGAACTTATATATGCATTGGTGCATTAATTAAATTTAATAGGAAAAAAGGAGTTTTTATTTCAGTTATGTGTTATATATTGTAAACTGATTAACATTGTAGATGTTATTTAATGTAATGTACTAAGACTTAAAACAGGAGTACTACTTAGTAAGTAATGGAAGAGTGCGCTAATCTAGTGAGTAAGAGGGTCAAGAGTTACTGGTTAACAGATGGGCCCAAACCAGTTAGGCCTGTAGAGGTAGTGTGGGAATACTCCCTATCGGAGGTAGGCCTGCGAAAGCAAAGTGGTATACTGTCTGGAACTACTAGCCTGCAGAAGTAGGTGGGGGGTGGGGGTTACTGCTTTAAACTATTCAATACCTGGGGTAGGTCTGTGAAAGCAGGGGTGATGTACTATCTGTAACTACCTATGTAGGGTAGCCCAGCAGAAACAGCTTGGGGTACTGCTTTGAACTGCTCCCTATTTGGAGTAGGCCAATGAAGTCAGGGGGTGTCCTGTCTGAAACCACCTTTGTGGGGTAAGCCTGAGGAGACAGGTGAGGTACTGCTTTGTACTACTACCTATCTGGTGTAAGACTGAGAAGGCGGGGGGTGTATTGTCTGGAACTACCTATTTGGGTTAGGTCTGCAGAGGCAGGTGAGGGTAGTGATAGCAAAGGATGCTGAGGCAAGAGGCAGGAAGGGGGAAGGTAGTGTTTTACAGTGTTTCTGGGGCTACAGTGTTTCTGGGAACAATATGAGAACAAGAGTTTTGTCAAGAATGTAGAAGGCTAGATTTTTTTTTTGGGCTGAGATGTGTCTGTTAAAGAGCCACTGACATGATTTGGACAGGCAACTCATTCCAGGGAGTTGCCTGCCCGATAAGCAAAATGAGCCAGTTGGCAAAGGTTTTTACTTACTGGAAAGGCATTAATTTTACTTTATTTAGCCCTCCTCATAACTCCGGTGAACCAACCCACCGATCGCCAAGCACTGCTGCTTCGCCCCGAAATACAGCACTTTGATGACGCATGGTAGGGGACGGGGCTGCAGGCATGCTGTGTAGTTCACTCTGTAGTTACTAGTAGGATCGGGGAGGGGGGCTATCTGTATGTACTACGATTATCTTTGTTGGCAGTTCTACATGTATGGGGCTAGTATATAATATATTATACTAGCCCCATACATGTAGAACTGCCAGCAAAGATAATTGCAGTATATACAGACAGACCCCCTCCCCGATCCTAATAGTAACTACATAGCAAACTACATAGAACTCCTGCAGCCCTGTCCCTGCACCTCTCATTGCTTTCATTTTCTGGTTGTAACTAACAAGGAGGTCTATGACATTCTCAGATCTATCTCTGATAGCTGCATTGTTGGTGCCGATGGTCTTGAGCCTCGACTTCTCAAGTTAGCCACTCCTTTTCTTGCCATGTCGCTGGCCAGAATTTTCAACTTATCGCTGTGCTCCAAGATAGTTCTCCCTATCTGGAGGACAGCCAGAATAGTCCCTGTTTTTAAGAAAGGAGACCCCAAGTCCATCCTCAACTATAGGCCTATTGTTATACTTCCAGTTCTAAGTAAACTTTTAGAGAAAAATTTGTCTCCCTCCAAACTACTGCTTTACTTCATGATCATAATCTTCTTTCTGAGTCTCAGCATGGTTTCAGAAAGGGCCATAGCTCAACTACTGCTCTTCTGAAGTACTTGAACGATGCCAAAACTGCTATGGATTCTGGCCCTTTAACTTGGGCAGTCTTTATTGATCTCACCAAGGCCTTTGACCTACACCTTACTTATGGTCAAAATGACTTCCCTTGGCTTCTCCCCTGAGGTTGTTGCCTGGCATAAAAGCTACCTCTCTTGACAGACAGCAATACGTTAAATACTGCTCCGCCTCTTCTGAGCTCTCCACCATCCTGGCTCCATCATTGGCCCTCTTTTCTATCTTCATCAATGACATCTCTCTCAATGCCACAAACTCTTCATCCCTTCTCTATGCTGATGACCTCGTCCTCTACTACAGAGCCAAGGATGTCACTGACCTTAATTCCACCCTTTCCTCTGACTTTTGCCATATCCAAGACTGGCTTTCCAGGAATAAACTAGTACTTAACATTAGTGAAACTCAAGCCATGCTCTTTTGGGTCTGCCCCTAGACTAAAGAAATGCCATAACCAGTTATCAGCTTCCTGCTCTGATGGCTCCATTCTTGTCAGTATTCAATCCTTCAGATATCTGGGTAGTACCCTTGACACCTCCTTGGACTTCGACCTTCACATCTCCCTCACCTGTAAAGCTGTAAATTCCAAGACTGGACTGGCCTACAGAACCAGATACCAGATATGTCCTCACCCCCTCCGCCCATATTGCCATAGCCCAGGGCATACTTGTGCCAGCCCTTACCTAAAGCTCTGTTACATATGCTAGTGCATCTAAAATCGAGTCTGCTCCAATGGAATACCTCTTATGATAACATATGCCACTTTGCGCTGGCTTCGTATTGTCACACCCACCACTGCCATCTCTACAGCAGCTGTCACTGGCTCTCACCCATGGCTCACAGTCACTACTCACTTAGTGTCCTGACTGATATTATCTCTCGATCTTATGTTCCCTCTTCTCTAGCTCAGTTGCTCATTCCTCAGAGCTTCCACTATGCCCTTCGCTCTGGTGATCAAATGCTTTTTCAAGTGCCCAGATGTAAAATAGCCATGGGTGCCCAAGCCTTCTCACACCTTGCACCTGTATACTAGAACTCCTTATCAACAAATATCCACCTCACTTCTACTCATTTAAGCTTTAAACACCACCTAAGAAGTCACCTGCTGCAATCTGACAATTCCACCTGCTTCTTTCCACCCTGAACTCTCCTGACCCTTCTACTGACACGCTTGATCTTTTCAAGACCTAATCTAACTCCTTGCACTTACTACCAACTGTCTTGTATCAGCTGCTACCTATCATATTTCTCTTATCTTTAACTATACACCCCCCCTCCCTCAATTGCTACCTATACTCTTCTCTTCCTACCAGGGGGCGCATTTAGCCAACTGCTTTGCACTTCATCTTCATAAGTTTGTCCTATTATATTGTCTTTTCTTGTTAGAATTATGTGTTTACTATCACTGATTATTGTACCTTACTGTTGCTATACTCAGTTCCAAGACATTTGTACATTGCTGATGTATCCTGCTGACTGTGATGTTTATTTCCCTTTGAATTGCTCATTGATTTTTTATTGTATGTACTTCTACTACTCTGTATTGACTGTAATTGTATTTTGTTTGTACTCTCCCGGGTCGTGCCTGAAAATAGGCATTTTCAATGTCTAGCGCACTTACCCAGTAATCAAAAACAAATAAATAAAGTGCTGTATTTCGGGGCAGGGCAGCAGCACTCTGCGATCGGTGTGCTGGTTCACCAGAATTATGAGGGGGGCTAGATAAAGTAAAATTAATGCCTTTCCAGTATTTGAAAAACTTTGCCAACTAGCTCATTTTGCTTATTGGGCAGACAGCTCCCTAGAAAGAGTTGTTGCCTGCCCAAATCAAAGAAGCTTGTCAGCTGCTCTTTAAGGAGGGAGTTGGGAATACTAGCAGGGAGAGAGGAGAGCAGGAGAAGGGGACACCAGGGGAAGGAACAATGAGTGGAGGTGGGGCAGAAAATTGGGGGTCCAGTTACGATGGGGCCCGTTACCCCAGAGGGAGAGGAAGCCTAGGGAGGAGGGATGGAGGACTTTAAGAAGGAGAGGATGGGCTCAGTAGGGGAGGGGATGCGGGTGCAATTGCAGTAAGGATTTGCTTCCAACCACTGAGTAATGCAGTGGAGTGGGGTGACCTACATGTGGCACAGATGCAGAGAGCCAGCTGGTCTGTAGTAGGGGATCTCCCAGGAATCAGTCTTCACCATTGATTCCCACTTACGGGTCTGGGTGGAGGCACTAGGACAATGCGGAAGTAACTTTTTTATAGGGAGGAAGCAGATGTCGACTACTGAGTATGGTGCCAGTGCTGCTCACATGTTGCCATGCACCAGCCAGTAACCGTCACTGGCTCCCTTACTCACCTCAGTTCTGTTCTTCCTACCGAGTGCACACCATGAGAGTGACAGCACCTCAGCGAATCTCATCACCGCTAGTTTTAAGTGTGTCACCACTCGAAATTTCTTCTGTGTTTATTATTTTCTTTTCAGCAGTGCAGTGCAGAAGTCCTTAAAGAAGGGACTAAAGACATTGAAGAAAGTTTGGCAGTCTCCCATTATGTGTTGGTGCCCCTGTGTGAAGCTCAGACTGTGGTGGACAGACATCAGTTCTGTGTGGCCTGCCTTGGCCCCAGCATGATACAGATGTGCGCAACGCCTGCTTCTCTGTAGATCACAGTACCCTAGAGATCCACGCGATGAGGTGGGGTCATCCAGTCTCCATCTTTGGAGGTAGGCGCTGCACGTGTGCAGCCAAGGCATGGATGCTAGGCCTTTCCATTGGGCCTCATCCTTGGACCTAGAAAGCAGAGTCCTCCTTGACCTCACCCTGATGAAGCATCGGAGGCCCTGATGGGTGGGTCTGGTGGACAGCTGGCTCCTTCTGTGCGGCCTCAAACTCCCTACAATCTACCTACCCTGAGTAGCAGATGTCTCCAGTGGTGAGGCTGAAGCTATATGCTCAGTCTACACTGGGGGACACCTTGGTGTTATCTTCTGGTGCCACACATGCTTTTGTCACTGTTCGTGGTGGTGACAGGTCGGGCAGCACCAGAGACAATTCTCGGCCCCCCCGACACCTCAGTGTTGGAGGAGGGACTGGCAGCGGGGCTGTTGTTCATCCAGTGGCTGAGGTGGTGATTGTCCTTTCCCCATTGTCGCTAGCGGCAACAAGGATGATGATGATGGCAGTGGCTGTGGTGTCTGTCCTTGACCTGGCACCAGGCGCAATGCCAGGGATGGTGTCATCCCTGGGGATATCCCTAACCATGGTGCCACCTGTGGCACTGAGGTTAGGGATGACTCTAGGGTCAACACTGGTGCCTATGCTGTTTGCGAGGGCAGCACTGGCTGTGGGGAGGGGGATGAACCTGTCTCCAAGGACATCATCAACCTTGAGCTGAGCAGCAGAGGTGGCGCTGACTTGGAGCCTGATGGCTGAATGACACAGCCACCGGTGATGACTTGGGGCTGCCTTAAGGGGTCTGTATGGCTGTGCTCTCCTCACTTCTGGGTTTTCCTCATGAGCACTAATGAGGTCAATGTAATGTAGGAGGACCCCTTTCGTGCGACTCTGCCAAGCCCTCCTCTTCCACCTGCATGCACCTACAGCCCAGGTCAAGGCTCTCGAGACCCTGAGTCTCATCCCCCTCTGTGTGCCTCACTGCTTTTTAGAGAAGTTGCCTGTGTTTATTGGCTCTGAGGGACCACTAACATGGGAGCAATGCAGAGTTTATTGGTGCCCTAGATAGCTTTCTTAGTGAGTCTGACAGGCTCAGGTAAGGCCCCTTGCATAGTTCCACAACCCAGGTCATGGCTCTCGAGACCCTGAATCTCATCCCCCTCTGTAGGCCTCACCACTTTTTAGAGAAGTTGCCCAAGTTTAAAGGCCCTGAGGGACCACTAATGTGGGAGCAACGCAGAGTTCATTGGTGACCTAGATAGCTTTCTCAGGGAGTCTGACAGGGCTCAGTTCTGATCCTTCTGCCCAGCACCAACTACCTCTGGGGTTAGTGCCTCATCCCCATCGACATCCTCCTCAGAGGAATAATTAATCATCTTTCCACTTGTCCTTGGTTGCTGAGTATTTGCTTTACCAACGATTTTTGGTGGAGATACTTTAGGCACTTGACATAAGCTCCTACACAACCTGTGAACTGGCAGCCCTGCTGTTGGGAGTCCTTGGAGTTCCCAATGATGACACAGTAGTCATCCCTTCTTGGTCTAAAGCTTTTGAGGAGGCATCAAGGGCAGTGAGTAGGCTTCCCTTCTCTTGTCCACCAGCCCTCAGGGACCTCCTACTGTGGTATTGTGCACCCTCAGGGTCTGCAGATGTGGTTCTTCACCCCCCTTCTGCATTGGAAACACTGCAAATCCAGTTGGGGCCTCGATGTCCCACATGTAACTGACCTCCAGAGGCAGATTCTGCTCAGGTGGATGCCTTTGGCAGGAATGTGTTAACCTCATCATGCACCCTATGAGCATAACTGCACATCAGGCAGCCTTCAGTCGTCACCTATGGTTGCAGCTAGGACAGCTCTTATCTTCCATGCCTCAAAGTGAGCGAGTCAGGCAAACCATTGGCCCTTCTGCTCAGAGCCTAGGGATAGCTTGGCACTAATGCATGGCATTGTATGATGCCAGTGTGGTGGCCTCCAGGTTAGCAGGAACTGCAGTCTGCCTCAGGAAGATGGCATGGCTTCACGTTTCCCAACTGGCACCTTTGTCCTGGTGTAAGGTGCTAAACTCGCATTTCCGGGGGCTAATTTCTTCTTCCACAAGGTCAGGTGCCTCTGTCGTGGTGCCCTCCTGCTCCTGTGCCATAGGAGCCCCCCTCCTTGGCCCTGACCAGTCTGAGGTCTCATAAGACTTGTAAGGAGCCCCATCCCTCAGGTGTTCTCCCCCATGCGGAGGGCTGAGGGTATCTGTTACCCTTAGGGTGAGCTAGCTCCTCCCACAGAAGAAGGAACAATTCAGTATTCCAGCCCATAAGTGGATTGATTAATTCCTGAAAGATATGAAAATTACATACTTACCATAATTGTTGGTCTTCTAGAATATCTTCACTATTGATCACCACACCCTGCCCACCATCACCCATTCTGACAAAGCCAGAAACCTTGTGCAAGGTCACTGTGTTGGTGCAGGCAGCACCACTGACACTTGGCATCTCCCCAGTCACACCTCCGTACATTTTATTTTCCTTTTCTTATAAATGTTATAAAAGGGGGTTGAACATTCATACAGGATGTCCATTCTCACTCCAACTATATATGTATGTATATATATATATATATATATATATATATATATATATATATAAAATATGCTGTGTAATAGATACCCCACTCTAAGGTGTGCGGTCACGCTCTGATATACGCATGCCTTAGTATGCGTTAGTTATGGCGAGTGTGTCAGCCACCCAAGGCATCGTATATCAGAGTGCGACTGCACACTTCAGAGTGGGTTATCTATCTTATAAAATAGCAAAATTGTTTTGGAGGGGGTTAAAGTGCAGGCGTGCGGTCGCGCTCTGATAGACTCACGGTCATGTGATGTGTTTTATACAATCAGAATAATGTATTTGTATTTTCTCCCCATTTTATTTATATATATATATATATATATATATATATCTTAGTTGCAAAAAACATTGTTAATGTACTAGTTAGGGTTCCAGTGACAAAGTAGGGAAATGTGCTGTTAGGGTTTCCAACCCTAACACCCTACCCCCACCCTGCAGGCAGCAACATGTGTAGGGGGTGCCTTGGGGTTGGCATCACTAACACTCACCCAGAATGTTGCCCAGAAAGAGCAAAGAAAAATGCACAATTTAGCTGCCTTCTAATAATCAGGGGACCAGGAGTCCAATCTCCAAAGGAACCATTCTCAATTTCTCAGTCAGTTTGCTTGAGTTTTCTTGCAGCAAGGGTCTTTGTCTCTGAATGTCAAGCATTCCATCTCAGTCGGACCTGTAAATATATAATAAGAAGCGTTTCTCTAAGCACAGTAACTTGGGTACAATATAGAATTAGCCCAACTCCCTTGCCCTAGGCAACAGGTAGCATGCCTGTAAAAGAAAGAAAAAAATGCCTTGCGGCACCAAAGGTGCTACACTCTTACCAGACTACCTCAGTCGTTAACATCAGCTCCCTCCTAAAAATTTGCACCTACAGGGTCTTAGAGCCTCCAGCTGCAGACCCATAAACGGTAATCAATGGTGAAGATATTCTGGAAGATCAGTTATAGTTAGTACATCATTTTCATTTCTGAAGAGGTGGCAGAGAGACAGGAGGGGAAGGAAGGCAGGGTAAGAGCCACGTAAGGAGAAGAGGCACCATTGGGGGAACAGAGAACAGGCAGGGTGGAAAGACAGGAAGTGCAGGGTTTAACTGTAGCTGGGAGGACAGTGGGAGTAGACGAAAAGGGGAGAGTGGATGATAGGTAGACAGCTGTTGGGTGTAAGGAGGGAGGGGAGAAGGTAGTAGGTTGGGGAGGGACAGTAGGACAGCCGGAATGAGAAGGAGGAGGGGAAAGGGCAGCAGTGGTAAGTTTATAGTAATGTGGGATTCTGTAGTGAAAGGGATTAGGTGGACGGGGGGTAGTAAGGTAGGAGAGTGGTGTGCATTCTGGGAATAACAGTGGCGCGCATAGGCCCAAGGATAGGCCCACTCACACAGGGAATGGGGGAACCTAATGTGGGCTTCCACCTAGGTACCAGTGACCTAGCTAGATGTGAAGTAGGGATAGTGCAGGTGAGGTTTAGAGTGGTGGGACAGGTTTAGGCTAGGTCGGTAGTATTCTCAGAAGTGTTGCTGATACCTGAAGCCAGCACAGCTAGAAAACGTAGGATAGAGGAGTTTAATGGCTAGCTGAGTGATTGGTGCAGGAAGGAAGGATTTGGGCACATAAGAAACTGGGAGAGATCCTGGGATGATAAAACTATCTATGCACCTGATAGGTTGTACCTAAATCGGAGGGGATCCAGGCTTCTGTGGGAAAGGATAGGAGGATATAGTAATAGTTCCTTGAAATTAAACTGAATGGAGGGATACCAGCCCGGTGGCACTGAGGGCTGAGGCATCTGCCTTACCTCGCGCCATGCCGGCTACCCAAGATCGGGAACGAGCCCGGGGAGCCTGGGGTCGGTCGGGGAGGAGAGAATTGAGTGTCTGACAGACTGCTCTCCTCTCCTGGGAGAGAGAGGGGGATCCTTGACCTACAATGCTAGTAGCACCCAGTGGAGACTAGGGTCACAGCAGTTGGGGACCATGCAAGAGGGGTGCCGTCAGGCAGCTGACCTGTGGATGTGGGCGGGAGTGCGCATGTCACACGCTGGACGGCACTGCACTTCCTGCCTCGGGGACGAACAAGGAAAAATTCCCCGGTGCTGGGGAGGCTAAGATGGATGCCCAGTGGTCGAGCCCACATGCTCAGTGCCATCCCGAACCCTGATTCGACTCTCCGTGGTCCCCTGCCTCCTCTGGTAAGGGCCGGCGTGAGAGGAGAGCCCAGCATACCCGATTTCTCGGTTGGGGTAAGGGTTCAGGCGGGCAGTGGAGGCAAGGACCGAGTGTTTCCACTGGAGAGATGCCCCAGTGTTGGCGTCAAGGCAAGAGATAAACAGAGTGAACAAAACTGAATGGAGGGGGCAGAAAGGGTTGAAACAGCAGGATTTCACAGAGGAGGGTGCAGCCAGGTCCACCCCCAGGTTGAAGACACAAAGGGCTTGTAGGAGGAGGACATGGGATAAGTGGAAGATGGCATAGGATGGAGATATCAGAAAGAAGGGGCAGGCAGGTAGAAAGCATAGGGGAGTCAGGAAGGGAGGTGAGTGGGAGGCATAGCAGAGGGTTGGGTAGGTGAAAAACGAGGGAAGAACAAGAGGATGATGATGGAAGGGGAGGCCAGAAAGGCAGATGAGAGTGGAAACTCTTGGTAAAAAAATAAAGTAAGAAGGGAAGAATCAGGAGTGGTGAAGGGTAGTGTCCCTAATTACTAGAAGTCTCTGGAACAAAATGGATGTCCTGCAGGCCATGATGGCAGAGGGGAAGGTGGATCTGGCAGCAGTCACAGATTTGGGCTACACCGAATCATAATTCAGACCTCACTGTACCAGGGTATACTCTCTATAGATGGGACAGGGAGAAAGCTAAGGGTGTGTGTGTGGCTCTTTATGTCAGGGAAGGCATAACTGCCACCGTAAGGGAGCTATGGGAAGGGAAGGTAGAGGTGCTGTGAGTCTGGATACAGATAGCAACAAGAAGGAAAGTGAGGCTGAGTCTCGTCTATAGAGCACTAAATCAAGATGAAGACAAGGACAGGGAGTTGGGTACTACAATAAGGATGGCATCTGAAAGGATGGGGCAGTATAATTTGCCTAAGATGAATTGGAATGTACTGTCCATTTCCTGCGCCAGGAGCCGGTTAATTCTGGTTACAGTGCAAGGCAAGTTCTTGGTTCATGGAGTGACTGAACCTAACAGAGAGGGAACCATCCTGGATCTGGTACAGACAATGACCATGTCAGGGACATCAGGGTAAAAGGTCCCTCAGGGAGCAGTGACCACCGCATGGTGTGGTTCCGAGTGAATAGTGGGTAGGAAATAGTGAGCACTAAAGCTGGACTTTAGGAAGGTTGTCTATAGGAGAATGGGAGAGATACTGAAGGGGCACCTAGCTGGTCTTAAGAATAGCATGGGGGTGGATCAGCAGTGGACAGTGATCAAGGAGGGGACAGTGGCTGGCACAAAACCTGCCTTAGACAAAAGGGGACAAATTCCAAACCAGGAGACCAAGCTGGTTCAGTAGAGAGGTGAGCCAGGCTGTGAGGGAAAAGAGGGCTGCATACAGAAAGTTTAGGAAATCCTGAAGGATGTGGAGGATGAGAGGGAATACCTGGAGAAAGCTAGTGATGCTGGTAAGGTGGTCAAGCAGGCCAAGGCTAGTAAGGAGCTGTACAAATTGCAGAGGGGATCAAGGAGGGATACAAAGCCTTTTTCTGACACATCCATGAAAGGAGGGACACAAAGGAGGGCATAGTAAGGATAAAAAGTGGGGAGCGGTGGGTGAAGCATAGTAAAGAGAAAGCAAAAGTGTTGAATGAAGAATTTTGCGCTGTCTTTGCTAAGGAAAAGGATGGACCAGTTCCATAAGGGAGGAAGAGGGGAAGGGAGGGAAGAGAAGAAGAATAAGAAGAATCTGCATTTACATAACACTTTTCATACACAATGTATCCCAAAGTGCTTTACAAGCAATGCTATACTGGTAGTGAAGTGACTGAATGTGTAGTTGCAGCCATATCACACATCAGCACCCAGACACATCCTGGACAATTGCAAGAACCGTTTTTAGGAGGGAGGGACAGGGTTGATGACAGGGTGAGTAGACAGGGTAAGGAAAGGACTTCTGTCTCTGAAGGTAAACAAATCTCCAGAACCAGATGGCTTAAACCCAAAGATTCATAGACATGTGACAGCAGAACAGGGCCTTCTGGCCCATTGAGTCTGCCCATTCCGTCACCCCCCCCCCCCCAAGATTCCCCTCGTCCTCTCCTTGACAACCCTCTGTGTTTGTCCCAGGCCCTCTTGAATCCCTCCACTGTACTGACACTCACCACCTCCTCTGGCAGTCTGTTCCAGGGCTCAACCACTCTCTCTGTGAAGTAATACTTCCTAACATTTCCCCTAAACCTTCCCCCCTCCACTTTCAGTCCATGCCCCCTAGTTCTTGTATCTACCTTCCTTGTAAATAAGCTTTTCCCCACTTTATTGATCCCCTTCACATACTTGAATGTTTCAATCATGTCCCCTCTTTCCCTTCTTATCTCCAGAGGATACAAATCCAGATCCCTCAACCTCTCCTTATATGCCATCCCTCTTAGCCCATGCACCATTTTGGTGGCCCTTCTCTGCACCCTTTCCATGCCATCTTTGTCCTTTCTTAGATGGGGCCTCCAGAACTGTACCCCATACTCCAGGTGTGGCCTCACCATGGAGTTGTACAGTGGCATCAGCACCTCCTTCCTTCTGCTGGTTATCCCTCTCCCTATGCATGCTAGCATCCTGTTAGCCTTGCCCACTGCTTTGCTGCACTGGGTTCCCACCTCAAGGTAATTTGCGATTATAATATTTAAGATGTTTGGTGGAGATGGCAGTGGAACGGGTGGGTTTGCTAGCTGATCTGTTCAGTAACTCATTAGACACAGGGGTGGTACTACAGGAATGGAGGCCCACACATGTGGTTCCACTGCACAAGAGTGGGCCTAGGAACGACTCTGTGAACTACAGGCCAGTCTGTCTGACCTCCACTATCTGTAAGCTGATGGGCGTCATTCTGAAGGAAAGTCTGGTCGAGTTCCTTGAGGCAAACGGGCTTCAGGACAAGAGGCAGCACAGGTTCCTATCAGGAGATAATGTGAAACAAACTGATCAGCTTCTTTGACTGGGTAGCGAAGGTGGCAGACAAGGGACAGGTATGTTGATATTCTATACTTGGATTTTAGCAAGACGTTTGATTCTGTACCCCAGAAGAGGTTGATCAGGAATTTTGGAGGAACTGGGGTGGGAAACAAATTAACAAGGTTGGTGGCAAATTGTCTCAGTAGTAGGAAACAAAGGGTGGTGGTAGGGGAGAGCAATCAGGTATGAGGGAAGTCACCAGTGGGGTCCTGCAGGGGTCAGTGCTAGGCCCTGTGTTAATACAGTCAGCAATAAACATTGGTGAAGGCATTTAGGGCAAAATCTGCCTTTTTGCAGATGACACCAAGCTCTGTGGGAGGGTAGCCACAGATGAAGGAGTGCAGGATCTAAAGGAAGACCTGGCAAAGCTGGAAAGGTGGTGTCGCATTTGGCAACTCGGGTTTAATGCAAAGAAGTACAAGGTTATTTACATAGGAAGAAAGAAACCAAGTGCCGAATACAGTTTAGGGCTGTCAAGGTAAAGGTTTTAGGGCTGTCAAGGTAAATGTATCAGAGGAGGAAAAGGACTTGGGGATAACCATCACCAGTGACCTTAAGGTACACAGTGTAGGAAGTCCACAGCCAAGGCAAATAAAATGCTGGAATGTATTGCTAGAGGATTTACAGCCAGAATGGAAGAGGTCATACTGCCACTGTACAGATCCTTGCTAGGACCTCACCTGGAGTATGGTGTACAGTACTGGAGCCCATAACTCAAAAAATAGATAGCAAGCAGCTCGAGGCAGTTTAAAGGAGGGCACCAAAGATTACTTAGGGTCAGCAGGACATACGAGGACAGACTGAGAGAATTTAACATGTACTCATTGGAGGAGAGGAGGGAAAGCGGGGACATGATTGAAACCTTCAAGTACCTTAGAGGTATAAACAAGCCGGATATCAGGGACATTTTTTGTTTCAGTGAAAACGAAACCACTAGGGGGCACTGTTATAAACTGAAGGGGGGGAGAAGTTTAAGAAAGAGGTCTGGAGGCATTTCTTTACAGAGAGTGGTGTTGGGATGGAATGAACTTCCAGCTGAGGTTGTCACTCAAAAGACTGTGAGGTCAACTCCGTGGCGCTGAGGGAAGGGGTTCACTCGGCACGCTGGTGACCCAGGTTCACGCCCCGAGCCCGGGTACCAGGAGCAGACACCGCAGGGAGGGGAATCCAGAGCGTCCACTGGATAATTCCCTCCGGGGGGTTGGGGTGGGCAGGGCCTTGGCACCTGCAGGCGGATTGGGAGATGTGCTAGGGGACGTAAAGCTTTGACACGCCCCAGCGCATCCCCGCCTCAGGTTGCCACTCCCACAGGCCAATCTGGGTTGTGTGGGGGCAGGTCAAGAAACATGGAAAATGCCCCCGGCCCGACTGGATGATGCCCACTGGTCCCTGGCATGCCATGGTAGCCTGGGATAGCCCCGGGCTGACCACCCCACTGCCAATTCCCGGGCTAAGCATGTGCCTCTCTGCACTTCTCCCCTTGAGGGTGAGGACCCACCTGACAAAGGGTTATGTCGGGTCACCCAAGTGGGAATAAGTTGGCGGTTGCGGGGGCAGCAGATGGCGTCCGTCGGAGGAGGGTGGATGAGGGGCCTTGGTGGCCCGAAGGAATGGCCGGCCAACAGGGTGGGGAAGAGCATAAAAAAAGAATGTAAGGGTGCTCAAGAGAGGGGTAGGACATGGCGAAGGGGAGGGTAAAGATTGGAAGGGAGTGGGGCAGGGCCCAGTATAATCTCTGAATTAGGGACTCAGCAGTTGAGCAGACTCAGTAGACCGTAAGGCCTTCTGCTGGTAATTCATGTGTTCGTATGTTTGTACGTAACCAGGTAAGTATACTAGGCAAATAAAATGCCTATTTTCAGGAACAACCATAGAGTTTAAGAGCAAACGATGACATAATCAGTACATATCACATACAATACTGCATTTAAGAGCAAGTAACACAATAGCTCAGGGGCATGGAAGTACAGGTAGTCAAGTTATGGCAGAGCTTAAGTAGGGCCAACTTAAAATGATAATCTGAACACCTGCCCAGGGGGGAGAGAGAGAGACTGTTCTAGTGAAAACAGTACTGTATATTCAGAATGCTGGTCCAGCAGTTGTGCACCTACTCACCATGAGGGAGACCAGAGGACCTGTGGGATGCACCTTCCTTTCTGGGAGGCCTTAGAGGTACTCAGCAGGACGTGCCTGCCCCCTCGTGGCCAAGCCACAATGGTCAGGCACATTTACAGAACCGTTCCGTGCTTCTTGATTGCCTTTTACATATTGTGTTGTACACCTGTGTCTGTTCAGCGGTGGGCTTTGGCTTCATCCCCATGGAATGATGTGTGCCTCTCCTCATTATGTGTTGTATGCCACCAAAGGAATATTATGGGTGAGCCTGCTGTGGTTGGGAGTGGCGACCCATGGGGTCCCTGGTACACTCCAAAGAGGAGAGTGAGAGACAGAAGACAGAAAGCTAAGTAGGTGTGAGTCACAGAGGGAAGTGGTGGTTGAGGGGTTGACAGCTGGGGAAAAGGAATAAAAAAATATTGCACATACTGTTGATTTTTTGTAGTGCTTAATGCCTGGTTTTTACCTGCTGATTAACTTTTGAAGTGCATGCTTTTATGCATCTGCTTTATTTTTGTATACCCTTACGAAATTTTGTCAAGCTGTTTGTGGTTTAGTTAATTGCTGTTTTTTTTTTTCTAGAGGCTTCAAGCCGTCGGAAGCAGAATCCTGCTATATAAATATAGCAAGAACACTGGAATTTTATGGAGTAGAATTGCACGGCGGTAGAGTATGTTTTGTTTATCTGTTGTCTTTTACTCAAGAAATTTGAGGGTAGTTGAATGTAATTGTACTCGATGTTCAAACCTTATAATTACTGGTGAGCATTTCTAATGCTCAGATAACCAGGTGGTAATTATGCATTACAGCCACCTGGTTGTAGTCGCTCCCTGTCAACCAAGCTTGTGCTGTTAGTGGCGCAAGCACCAGTACTACAGCTCCTGACACGTAACAGAATCCCATCAAAACACAGCAACATCATTTTACCCTAACTTGTGTGCCGTAATGCTTCATCCTGTATGGGAGCCTGAATATAAACACAACCAAAGCTGCACGGTGCCATTTTGCATTCACAGTGCGGCTCTACACTGCTGACTTTTATCCCTTTGTACAGTGGACTGTGAATACAAAATGGTGCTGCATGGCCCTAGCTGTGTTTGTGTTTGGGCTGTCATACTGGATGAAATGTAAAGGCACACGTTAGGAAAAAATTATTTTATTGGCTTAAAAGTCTAATCAGGAGGGGTGTGGGTTGTTTTCACCAATATATGTTTTTCTCACAATTTAGAGTTTTTAAAGATTTTAAACCCATCATTTATTAAAAATGCTCATCAAAAATTAGAAAAAAACAAGCCGTGGGTGTTTGTAAACCAGATTTTTATAAGCAGCCTTGGTGTGGAATGCTTTTATAGATCCCTCGAGCTTTGCTCTCAGGTTTATGTGGAATCCCACACCTTGGGTGTGTATAAAACATAGAATAATGGCTGGGTAGGTGGTTATAATGAGAATTTTACGCACACGGGGTATGGGATGCTACATAAACTCTGAGAGCGAAGCTCGAGGGGTTTATTAAAGCATCCCACACTGAGGATGTGTGTAAAATTCAAGTTTTACACACCTACACAGCCTTTATTTTATATAATTGCTGGGGAGTTTTTTTTTTTTTTTGCCGTAGCGATTATGTAACATAAACAGAGCCATGGACCTGTTGGATTTCAGCACAGTCTGCAACAACTGGTAGAAAATAATGTTTCCTTTTTTTTTTTTTTTTTAAATGATTAAGAGTAAATGGAGGAAAGAGACCTCTTTTTTTTTTTTTTTAAAGTAACCTACCGCCGACTGCAAGAGGCAGTGAAGGCCACGTGAATAAGGAATGGCCCTGGGGAATGGTGACAGTAAAGGAACAGCAGTGACTGGCGTATGTGTGTTTGCTGTTAGAACCAGCTGATTATAACAGCAAATTATACCCGAGTTTCCCTTAGGGAAAAACTCTCACCAGTTATTATATTCTGGCTACCCACACTCACCCATGTATTACTTTCTATAGCTTGAGTTGTTTTGGACTAATTTAAGACATACTCATTTGACATCAAAATTAATGTTAAAGTAAGGGTGTGATGTAACATTGTGGGCTTTATAGCCTGCTACCCTGGGACGGCGATAACGCCTCTGTGCTAAAAGTATACTTTATAGTGCACTCTATACTGTTTGGGAAGGGATCGTAATTCTGGCCAAACTGCCAGCCAGACGATCCCTTCGCACTTTCCGGTCCAACTGCTCTGCCCCCGTGCTCCCCCATTTTGTGACGTTTAACCAGGAAGAGTGTGGGGACATGTCCCATACAAGTCTATGGGGCTCATTTTCAGAACGATTTTTCAAATCTTTTAAACTACGTTTGATAAAATAAAAGCCACCGCTCAATGTAGGGGACCTTATTGGTTGGTGGTGGCTCATTATCAAAAGGTAATTTAAAGGTTTAAAAAATCATTCTGTAGGCAAGCCCGGTGGTGCAGGAGGTTGAGGCGCTGGTCACTACACCTCGTGCCACATTGGCGAACTGGGTTCAGGAACGAGCCTGGGCTGCCGGGTGTTGGCAGAGGAGAGAGAGGATTGAGCATCAGGTGGACTGCTGTCCTCTCTCATGGGGAGGGAGACTTGTCATCCTACTCATTGACTGTCCTCTGGTGGTGGCTGGAGGGCAGTATGGGTCGGGAGGCTCGGTCCAACGTCCTCACGCCAGTAGGGGAAGGGGATGGTAAAAAATGAAAGAAAAAGAGCCTGGCAGGCTCGGTGATGGTCTGCCGCTCCCGAGGGCTGTCCCCGGCTTCTGGGTTGGGTCTCCGGGTGGGAGGAGTGTCAACCTCCTTCTTGTTCCGGCGGGGGGGCCAATCTGTGGGGGAACTACTGGTGATTGGCTGGAGCAATGGAACCAGAGAGAGAGTCCCTCTGTCAGGAGGGCCGTAGCCGTCTGCCAGGGCTCTGGAGGGTAAAAATCTCTTACGAAAAAAAAAAAAAGAAAAATAGTTCTGAAAATGAGTCCCATAGACTTGTATGGGATGCGCCCCCGTTCTCTCCCTGGTTAAACGTCACAAAATGGGGGGGCACGGGGGCGGAGCAGGAAGTGGGAAGGGACTGGCTGACTGGCAGTTTGGCCAGAATTACGATTCCTTCCCAAACAGTATGCAGTGCATTGTAAATTATACTTTTTGGTTTTTTCATGTGGTAATACTCCCGTGGTGCTGGCCAGCACTCCTACTCTCTATCCACTGTCCCCCCAGGGACACCTTTGAGGATCAGACCCTCTCCCTTGAGTCCCCATGACTTACCCTTTGTGGCAGGGTGGTGGGGAGCAACTCGACCCACCCAACACGGATCTGACCAGGGAGATGCCTTTCCGGGGGCACCTGCAGGGACAGCTTCATTCAGCCCAGCCAGCACCTATTTTCCATTTTCTTTCCCTAGGAGGTGGGGCATGCAGTGACGCCGATGGAGAGAGCACGCATGCGTCCGCATGTGCTCCTCCAGGCATCTGCCCCATCTCCTCCCCCTTCTGAGCTCTTGGCGCACTGCCCCCCAGCCACTGCCAGGAGCCAGTAGAGCACCAAGAGCTGGTGATCCCCCTCCCTGGAGAAGTAGTCCATCAGATGCTCAATCCTTCTCCTCCCCTGCTGACCCCTGGTGGCCCGTGCTCGCTCCTGAACACAGGTCGCCGGCGTGGCGCAAAGTAAGGCGTCCAGCGCCTCAGCGCCACAGGGCTGTCGTAAATTATACTTTTAGCACAGAGGGGCTATCTCCACTCCAGGGTAGTGGGCTATGAAGCCCACAATGTTAAACAAAAAAAAATCACACCTTTACTTTAATATTCCTAATTGATGTACAATGTGAAACTATGTATTTTTTTAATTGCTCCTGACTCAGTAAGTCACTTAGAAAGTGGAAATGAAGTATTGCTTGTGTTCCTTAATTTAATTGAGCCGATTGCCAGAATGGGTGCCCCAATATTGTCAGTTTCTGTTTTGTGCACATAGTTATGGTCCAAAACTGAAAATGACTTTATCTGAATAAAACCTACCTTGTTGACTAGATTACATATATAGAGGACCAATCACCTTGAACAGATGGGTACCCTCTAGATTCCGTAGTAAAGATACCATGGAATGTTCCTCTCAGGGACATGACCTGACAGGAAAATTTCCTACCCCTACAACTTTGT
Organism: Neoceratodus forsteri; assembly: GCA_016271365.2. NCBI lineage: Eukaryota > Metazoa > Chordata > Ceratodontiformes > Ceratodontidae > Neoceratodus > Neoceratodus forsteri. Next base: position 879,525,095 of record CM057456.1, read on the forward strand.
GTCCTTAACTAAGTTTGTTTTCTTACTTGTTATTCTTTTTCCACACGGCTATGGATTGCCACGTTGGTAAAATTAAAATCGAAGCATATATTTTGAGAACATTTTTTTTTTATTGTTTTATTTATTGTTTCTCACTGGCCGTGCTTCACCGACCAGATACTGTATATACCTTGGTCCCAGGGATGTACCTCGATCAGGCCTGTTGACCTGTGGTCCCTCCAGGACCCATGTGAGCTGATGTCCCTCCATGGATTCCCACTGTGGTGGGGGCTCTGGGCAAGGGATGTCTCCTCCCCCCCACCCGATGTAGCTGACTATATGAGCTAGAATCCATTGTCGTCAGGCACCATGGGCAAGCGGAAGCCAGGAACCCAAGCCATTATATGGGGGGAGCCTTGGCTGTTCCCCTGTGTTTCTCCTGTCCTCCTTCCTCCCCTTGGTGTGCGCTTAGCCATCTATGTGCCTGGGATGCATGAAGCATCATCGTACGGAGGGAGCACACTCCATTTGCCCACCTCAGCACCATACCTGCCAACTGGCGTGCATTGGCAAGTGGCAGCTGCTGCGGTCAGCCCTCACCCTGCAACATCCTGAGCTTGTTCCCAAACTCGGGTCACCTGCATGTATTGCCACTGGGCCAGTGGGGTGTCATCGAAAGCATATTTCATTTTCTGTTGGGACATGAACCTTTGTCACTTGCTGGAAAGACACAAATGTAAGGTTCTTACTTGGATTTGAACCCCTGGTCCCTTGCTTTCTTAAACACAGACACAACTGGTGTGCCACCCAGCTACATAGAAGTGAACATTAGCTTCTGTGGTGTAGCGATTAAGCCACAACGTATGAAGCATGCAATCTGGGTTCTAATCCTTGCAGTGGTTTTTGCGTTACAAGCTACATAAGGCTTTTGGACTACCTTTCCCCTGTATTTGTCTTGGGGAACTTTGTTGTATATGAAATAGTAGAGTCCTCTAATTAAAAGATAGTTTTTATGGAACTGCCCTATGGCCAAATGGTAAGCATGTCAGTTTACTTATTTTATGTATTTATACAGAGTGTTTGCACCACAGGATGACCTCGTTTAGGGGTCTTACCTATTTTTTAAGTGGGTCTGATGGGGAGTATAATAGCAAGAGTCGATAGGAAGCAGGTGTACATAATCTCTACATAATGTTCTCCGTATGGTGTTAAGCGCACAAAATAATCATTGTGTCATTGAACAACTAATGTAGTTGATCCTGAATAGTAAGATGCTCTGGGACTGCTAGAAAGAGAAAAGTTGCTTCCAGGCCTGAGAGGAGTATAGAGCAACACTGAGGGACTGCAAGACACAACACCAAAGCTTAGATGGCAAGAGGAAGGTGATGGAGTGGATTGGGACCCTTAAAACAGGGGAAGGTGGGAAAACAAAGAAGATGGTGGCAGAAAAAGGCCCCTTGGGCCCGTTGTGTCTGCCTGGTCCCACCCATCTAATGTGAAATGTGAGAGCCCTGGTGGCTCTTCTTTCCTCCTGTCCCCTCTCCCCTTTTGATACTGTCTTAACCAAGCCCATGTATCTGTTCCACCCATGTCTGAATCCTTCTACTGTTTTCAGACAGACCTCTTCTTCTAGCAGCTAATTCCACCCCTCCACCACCCTTTCCATGAAAAAAAAATACTTTCTAGTATCCCTCTTAAATTTGCCTCCCACCTGGTGCTTGTGTTCTCACTCACTCAGGGAAGGAACCTGTCAGATAGCCAGGGAGCATGGCTGAGATGCTGAATTAATAGCTTGCTGTGGTTTTCACAGAAAGGGCTGCAGGAGGGGGAGGCTGCACCTTGTCAGGGCCCATGGCTTGTGGGGTAGCCAGAATGCAGCCTGTGGACATCATACTCTCCTTGGTAGCTGACTACCTGGCAAAGACTAAGCCAGGTAAGTGCCCGTAGGCAGATGGGATATATCCCAGGAACATAGTGGAGCTAAAGGAACAACTGACAGGGCCACTTGCAGTAATCATTCATGAGTCTGTCCAGACAGATGCAGTGATGGAGTTGTTGAAAGTGGCCAGTATGGTCCCCATCTTTAAGAACAAGGCAAGGTTCAACCTGGACAGCTACAGGCAGTTAAGCCTGACATCAACGCTGGGCAAAGTAGAAGCCAAAGTTCTTGCCACCTCTCATCATGGCTTTATGATGGGCAGATCATATCAACCCAACCTTATCACCTTGTTTGATGGGATGTCTTGGGAGATGGACAGGGGCAGTGACATAGACTTGGTCTTTCAGCAAGGTCTTTGAAACCATGGTGCATGACAAGCTTCTGGGAAGAGTACACTGGTGTAGTGTACACAAGGCATACCCAAGGTGGATTGCTAAATGGCTTGGTGGCAGGAAGAGCAGGGGTTGTGCTGGATGGGCACAACTCCAAGTGGAAGGGGGTGCTCAGTGGCATCTCTTGGGGACTGATGCTGGGTCCACCTTTGTTAAAACATTTTCGTCAGTGATCTGGAAGCTGAGGTCTCCAGTGGGCTACTTAAGTTTGCAAATGAACTCAGCTGTCTCTGATGGTAGAATCCTTTGGGAATAAAGACAATCTTTAGGAGGAACCGAACAACTTGAGCAATTGGTCCGACTCCTGGAGTTTCAGATTTGATGTATCCAAATGCAAGGTGCAACACACGAGGAGAAAAAAACAAAGGTAGGACCTACAGACTGTGTGGGCACCTCTTGCTGCAGTTAGGAGGAAAAGGACCTGGAGACCATAGTAGATAAGGAGCTGAAGCATGTCCAGCAGTGCATGACTACTGTCAATAGGGCCAACAGAATGCTATGGTGCATCAGAAAAGTGGGGTAATCAGCAGAGCACAGAAAGTAATACTAACAATCACATGGCCCTGAGTAGATCCCACCTGGAGTACTGTGTGCAGTAATGGACTTAATCAGTACAAGAGACATTGAGGCATTGACTTCAACACATGATCAACAAAATTATATAATTTACAGAGGACAAAAACTGAGGAGAGGATGGAGGATTTAACATGTACACCCTAGAGAGTAGGAGACCAAGGGGGGGACATGATCTGACTTTTGCATACTAAAGGGAATCTGCAGATGAAGACGCTTAATGTGGTATGCTTCAAGAAGCAGGACACGCCATAAAGCTCAGAAGTGGCAAATAGAGGGGTAACGGCAGAAGGCATTTCTTCCTCAAGAGGACAGTGAACCTGTGGAACAGCCTACCAGTGTAGACAATGGACATGAAGACAATGCAGGCCTCTAAGGTAAGCCTGAACAAATTTCTGATTACTACGGGAATTACAGGGTACCTTGAGTGGTAGAGTGGGTTGGTTAGCCTTACCAATAGGAATTTGTTTGCACAGTATGCTTATTAATCTCTGCTTATAATATGATGGACCAACAGTCACTTAAATTACTGTTACTATAAACAGCATAATTTATATCGATATATCATTTAGATATGCAATAAAAAGAATTTCTAAAGATCTGTAGGTTTCTAAAGTCTTCTGTGTGATCAGGAATAGTTTTTCAGCTAATGGGGGCAGCAGTGGCAAAAGCTTTCTTTCCAGTTGCCTTATGTGTCTTTGGAATGTGTTGAATATCCCTGACTTGTGACCTCAGGTGTTAAGTCTGGACAGATTTATTTAGGGGATTGCGAAGGTAGGTGCTGTAGACATACTGTATGAAGACGCTTGTAAACCACTGTGGTCCACTTGAGCTCATGCTGCATGTCGTCAACAAGAATTTTATTTATTTATTTGCTTTTGTTAACCAGATAAGCATGCTAGACAGCCAAGTGCCTATTTTCAGGTGCGACCCTGGGGGATTACAATTGTACATACAAGAGCATCAGAACATAGGTTACATCAAGAGGTTCACCATGATCACCAAGAACATTGATTAGAACGAGAGATAGAATAGCAAACTTAGTATAGGCGTGGGAGTTTAACAAAGATACATTACAACAGACATTTAGCTAGCCTGGTACATACAAGAACATCAGGCTCATCGATTCAACCATACGCCTACAGGTAAAGTCAGCTATACCCACAGGAGTACATTAAGAGCCAGGTTGCACGGGACGAGCAACAGATTGGGGGGAACAGGATGGAGGCATTCTTTTTAGGGACAGGTAGGGCAGGGAAGAGCACCGCAGTCAAAGGTGGGACAGATGACAATGAGCTTGCCAGGTGGATGAAGTGCTAGCAGAGACCAGGGATGCCGCACCCAGACAGGCAAGCCCAGTATAGCGTCTCAAGCGCAGAAGCAGACGGAGGCCAATTTTAGGAAGCCCAATAGGGAGGCTTTGAAACGGGTGGGAGGTGGTGGAGCGAGTGCTAGCAGGAAGGGAGTTCCACAGCTTGGGCGTGTAGGCAGCGAAGGCCCGGTCCCCCGTTTGGGTGTGGGTTTTAGGAACCAGGAGGACCTGAGAGTTGCTGGATCTTAGATGATAGGTGGGGTTCGCAGGTTTGAGGGATGAGGGGAGTGCAGGAGGGATGTCTTTTTTGACAATATCGTCAATGAAGTTGCCAAGGACAAAGGTGCGGTGGTTCTCCGGGGGAAGCCACTCCAGCCGTGAGTAGAGCTCACATTGGTGCGTGAGGCGAGGAGCAGCGGGAGCAAATTGGCATACACTGTTGTACACTGTGTCCCATTTGGAGAGACTGGATTTAGGCACGTGGGCAAAGGATACCAAGCCATAGCAGAGCGTGGTGAGGAGGATCCCCCTAGCAAGGGCGAGATGTGTGGCTGGGGTGAGACAACCTTTTGCTCTGTGAGCCAGGCCCAGCTTGTAGTTTGTGGCCTTGCAGGTGTTACGAATGTAGAGTGAAAGGTCCAGTTGCGTGTCAAGGTTTACCCACAGGTACTTGACCGCATACACAACATTCAGGAGGGAACCATCCGTTCCTGAGATATTTAGAGGAGCAGGGCAGGCTTTTATCTTGGCCAAGGAGCCAAAGAGCATGGCCTGGATATTTTTAAGGTTAATGGTTAGCTTGTCGTCCTCAAGCCAGTTTTGAATGTGGTTAAAGTCAGAATTCAACCGGGAGTTAATGTCCTTGATGTCACGCGAGCTGACCAGGATGACGAGGTCATCAGCATACAGGGTGGGGTGCCCATGGGCAGTAATCGAGGGCAGCTCGTTAATGAATAGGGAGAAAAGAATGGGTCCAAGAACGGAGCCCTGTGGGACCCCACAGGTCACCGGGGAAGGTTTGGAGAGGCTCTTGTTAAAGTTAGTATATTACTGTCTCCCAGAGAGGTAGTTGGTGAACCAGGCATGGGGGGCGGGGGAGAGAATCCCATGGACCAGAGAGTGGAGCACAGGAGCAAGTAATCAACCCAGTCAAAGGCTTTTGAGAGATCAATGAAGATGGCTTCAATCAGTTTACCTTGATCAGTAGCAGACCTGATCTTGGAGGTGACCACCGCAAGGGCTGTAGAGGTGCTGTGCCCTTTTCTGAAGCCGTGTTGAGCTTGGGAGAGTAGCTCATTGCTCTGTAGGTAGTGAGAGAGGTGGGAGGCAACTACTTTCTTGAGTAGCTTGCTGGTCGCCGACAGGATCACAATAGGGCGGTAGTTATTGAGATCTAGAGGGTCGCCTTGTTTGAGTACAGGGACTACCTTGGCCACCTTCCATACATCCAGGATGGTTCTCGAGATTAAGGAAGTGTTAAATATGTGAGAGATAGGCAGGGCTAGGGGGGATGTCCCAAGGCAAAGCAATTTAGGCTCAAGGCTGTCATGCCCCGCCCCAGTGTGAGGGGAGAGACTAGCAAGGAGCCTCTGGATCTCCGAGGCAGACACAGCCTTTGAGTTAGAAGGAAGGTTGGCTGGGGATCCCACCATGGGAAGGGGCTGGTGGGTTGAGGGGTGGGAGCAGCCGGGACAGACAACTGGCAGTTAAAAGTGTTGGCAATAGTGAGAGGGTTATTGCAACTAACCCTCCAATCAGCAAGTTGGAGGTCTGGGCTCTGGCTGACCCTCCGACTGAGTTTTTGATGTTTTGCCAGAAGGTCCTAGGGTTTCTGGCTGATGATAGCAGGGCGGATTGTCAGAATTCACTCTTAGCAGAGCGAATGGCTCTTTTGCAAGAGTTCCTCAACTGTCTATATTCGAGGAAGTTGGCACTGGAGTGAGAGGATTTGAATCTCGCCCAGCATTTGTCCCTTTGCTTCATGAGGGGGAATAGGCCACCATGGAGCCACTTGGTTGCCGTACCTCTCATCCTCCTTTTCGTTAGGGGTGCATGTTTGTTTTGAAGGGGAGTGAAGACACTGTGGAAGTTGTCGAGGGCCTCCGTGGGATCACTCATGGCACTGACCCAGGTCCAGTTGGCTTGCCGAAGGTCAGCAAGGTAGTCCTCAATGTTGAAGTTGGAGTAGTCCCGCATCTGGATCACCTTGCTGGGGATTTCGGGAGGAGAGACGCCCCAAGTGCAATAGATGGGAGAGTGATCCGAGATGGCATCGGGGAGGACTCCTGAGGAGAGAATTCTGTTAGGTCTGTTACTCAGTACCCAGTCAATGAGTGATCCTTTAGCCCCCTGCATGGGGAGGACCTCGTGGGTTCGGTAATGAGTTGGCTGAGGGCGAGGCCTGACAGCAGAGGATCATACTGCTTGGCGTTACCCCCCCATCCAGTTTAAATTGAGGTTGCCCAGGACCAGTAGCTCATTGGAACCCACTTTGTCACTGAGGCAGTCGAGCAGTGAGGAGAGCCCAAGTGTTCCTCACTTTGGAGGGTTATAGACACAAACCATGTGGATTTTTTTTTTAGTATTGCCTAGTAGGAGAAGGGCATGCAAGAACTCACGTGCAGGGGGTGTGCCTGATGATAGACACGTTTAAGTGCCCCATATAGTAGAGGAGCACTCCACCCCCACTCTTATTCCCCTCTCTGTCCAGCCTAATAAGGTGGTACCCAGGGAGGGCATACACGGAGTCTGGGGTGTACGGCTTCAGCCAGGTTTCCGTGATCCCCAAAATGTCAGGGTTGTAGTGAGCCACCCAGGCAGTTAGCTCTGCTAGGTTAGGTAGTAGACTTCGCACGTTCAGGTGAGCCAGTTTTATGCCTTTGGCAGATAGCCAGGCTGGAGGAGACTTGAAAGATGGCATGGCAGCCAGTGGCCCAGGGGTTTGATCTGTGTCCCCAACTAGGCCAGGGAGGAGTAAGCACCCCTGGGGTGGCATCCTAAAGGCCACAGGGGGAGGAGTGGGTGGGTCAAGTATAGTCGAGTTCCTGGCCTTGGCCCCGGGCAGCCCAAGAAAGGCAGAGACAGAGACCAGACTGAAGCAGTGGCGCAGTGGTTATGGCAGAGGCCTGAGGCAGCAGTAGCACCAAACAAATCAAGAGACAGTGAGATACGATTATATTGTATACATTAGACTGTTAGAAAATACTAGTCCTAAATTAGTACCAGTAAGTACAATCCATCAGTTCAGGGAGTCATCGAGACACATTTTCTTACTTGCAATAAGAAAATAGAATATACTGGCCCTAAATATCACCAGTGAGTACATTCAAGTACAAGTGTCAGCCCAGTGAAGTAAGTACAAGTATCAGCCCAGTGAAGCAACGAGATACGTTATAGTGCATACATTAGACTGTTATCACCAGTAAGTACATTCCAGCAATGGGAGAAATTTAAGTCCCAAAAATAACACCAGTAAGCACAGACCAGCAATGGGATCGGCATACAAGGCTAGAGGAAATGACTGACTGCAAGTTAGATTAAGAGCCTGGTTCCTTCCTACCATACCAAGAGAGGAGGCAAGCCCACTGTAAGACCCCCCACAGTGCCTATCAGAGGGAACAATCCCAGAGGAGACACAGAGGGCGCTGGGAGATATAGCAATGGACCGGCTGCGGCAACAGTGGAAGAAGAGGCGGCCCCAAGCTAGTGGGAGGGGAGGAGCATTTAAGGGGAGGAGGGAATGGACTGGGTGGGCAGGACAAATTCCCCTACGGCAGTGCAGCCCCCATACACAAGCACCCGCTGAGTTGAAGCGGTGAGTCCCCAACAAGGATTAAGTTTTTTCAAGCACCAGCCGAACAAGGATTTCGTTTTTTCAAAGTCTCGGGAACTGTGGTTGTTGTCCCCCCACAGGTAGCGGCACCCAGGCAGTGGGGAACAGGTCCAAAAAATCCCTCAGGTCATCAGTGCTACGATGCGACGTCTGGTCAGGTCGTTGCGCGGGTTGGGGCATAGCGAAGAGGGCTCCCAACCACCTCCCCAGGGTTCAAGATCAAGCAGGAGTCCAGACTATAGTACAACAGACTGAACAGTGATTGCTCATTTTACTGCCATGTGCAGACCCTGCACATTTTGTTAAATACCACTAATTCTGTGTACTGTTTTAGGTTTATGGTTCTGTAGACCTTGTTATCCCTGACCTTGGGCATGCTAACCAGCACTCCTCATGGGAGGCAGTATAGCACAGTGGTTTAAGACTTTGAGCTGCAAACTTGGAGACCTGGGTTTGAATCCCACATCCCCCCACTTGCATACTGTGTGCCCTGAGCAAGTCAGTTAACTTCCTTGTGCTTCCAGGTTGCACCTGGAAACAAGCTTCAGCTTAGTGTGCCTCTCTTGGTTAAACAATTGATCCCCCTTTTTTTCATGTTTAGGAAGGGGCAGGTGGAACAGCCACAAATGGGAACATTTCCACTGGGGACAAGACAGTTATGCAAGCAAACTGGAGGTTCTGATCCGCATTTTGTAGCTCTGTGACTGGCTATAAACTCAGCAGATATGGCAAACTGTAGGTCTTTGATTAGTTGAGCCCTGCCAAGCCTCCCAAATCCTCAAACATAGAAACATGGAAATCTAGATCCCCTATAATCCCTGGAACCTTCCTTGGAACCTGTTGTTCCTCTGGGGTACCAAACCCTCTCCATCCTAACCCCATTCTCCTCCCTGGTCTTATTGCTTCAGGCTATTCTCTTCATTCTAGGAGCATGGATATGTTGTTCGTCCACACTCTCTGGCATGTCCCTTTCCCCTTTAAATCTGGCCGGAAAGTCTTCAAGCTGGCTCCTCCCACCCACCCGGGTGGTATATACCTCGGCTCCACCCCATGATGCCAGATCTTCCTTTCCGCTGGAAGATTCAGGTTCCCTCGTGCTACTTAAGCAGTTCATAGGCCCTGAATTCTCAATGACGGTTTTCACCGCAGATGCTTTCTTAAAACTCATTAGAGTTTACAATTCCAATCCAAGCGCATCGGACATGGAGGACAAATCATCCCCCAGATTTTGCCGGTGTTCCTGCGGACAGAAAATGTCACGCATCGATCCCCACCTCTCGTGTGTCTACTGCTTGGGTGTCGTACATGACACCACCTCTTGCACCATCTGTCTGGCCTTCCATCCCAATGTCCTGGATGACCGCAAGGCGTGCCTAAAATTGGGGAGAATGGAGCTTCGCAATCCACCGGTGAAATCGAAGGAGGCAAGGTGGGCGGTTTCCGCAGCCGTGGGATCCACCAAGCAGCTCGATCAGATGGCGGCTTTTGAAGAGGAAGCTGCTCAAGCTTCGGCAAGCCGTAGTTTTTTCATGCCTCTTAACCTTGGCTCTACCTTCACTGGGTCCTTTCGGGAGCTGTGCCAGTCTCTCCCCACCAGGGGTGAGGCACCCATGGGCTCGCACTCCTCCCGCCCTAGGAAAAGGGACAAGGACCCGAAGTCTTCTTCATCCCGAAGGAGACATTCCTGGGACCGAGAGAGGTCCAACTCTCAGGAACTTGCAGTCTCGACCTCGGTCGAGATCGCTTCCTTGGCCGACGGCTTCTCGGACCTTCCTTCAGGCCAAGGCACCAAGGCCGAGGAAATGGCTGAACCGGACGAGCTTTCTCTCGACCCAATCGAGCCTTTGTCACTGACTCCGGTCGATGACTTCTTGGAAAGGACACCTATCCTTTCCTTCCCTGACGAGGAGACCCACCCTCGGGTGTCCCGATCGAGGGAAAGGTGCTGGAACATCGGTTCTTCCCGACTCTGGCTTCTCCCAATCGAACACCCGTCGGTCTCGTTCGAGGACCAGGACCCCTTCAGTCGAAAAACCAAAGAAAGGTCACAAGCACTCCAGTAAGAGCTGTTGCCAATGATCCTCATCCTCCTCGGATGAGGAGAGACTTTGGCGGAAGCTCTGTCGATGTTATGAGGATCTCATGTGGCAACAGCTGATTCTGACCAGTTAAAAGCCGGCTCCACCAGCAACACCGACCATTACTTGGCCTCAGCCTCTCAAGCCGACGCCGACCCTCTGGAACCGAAGGCCTCTGTTCCCCCACCCGTAGGGCCGGCACGCATTCCAGCTCAGCCTATTTCGGTCTCCTCACCGATTTTGGTGGAACCACTGCCTAAGCAGCCTCAGGGAGGGGCTCCCTTGAAAGAGAACCAGCCAGACACCAGCCTCCCCATCGTCTGTCCATTACTGTTGTCCCCGATCGCGCTCGGCATATCGAGGGAGACATAGGTGGGATACCTTTATATCCCGACTCTTCGGACTCTGATGCCACTGGTCTGCACTCGCATCCGGGGGATGACGAATCATCAGTGGCAGGCATGGTGGAAGGTCCTTCCTCTTTTCAGGGCATCCTCCGCCTGATTTCCAGATCGAACGGAATGCCCTTGGAGCCTATCCAAAAGAAGGCGGAATACCCCCTCACGGAAATCCTCAAGAGGGGGGGATACCCTGACGGAGGCCTTTCCAGTGGCCGAAGCCATTGTTGGCACGGCCCTTGAGCTATGGCAATGCCCTGCCTCCTGCCCAGCTCCATCTGCCCGCATGGCCCGCAAGTATACTGTACCCATGGGGTCCCTGGCGGGTTTCACAGAGCATCCCTAGGTCGAGAGCCTTGTGGCTGCTTCTGTGTTTAGACGCACAGGTAGCTCAGCTGACACTGACCGCCCTCCAGACAAGGAGTCCAAGAATATGGACCATTCTGCCTGGAAGATTTATGTGGCTTCATCCTTGGGCCTTTGTTAGGCCAGCTCGGCTGTGATCATGGCACACTTCTCTCCCAGCGGACATGCAGACCATGGTGAAGCAGGTCCGTGACCAGGGCTGTGCTGTTGCAAAACAGGAGCTCTAGACAGCCCTGGACATTGGAGATTCCTGTGCCCACTCCTTAGCAGCCGCAGTGGCCACTTGCCACAGGGCCTGGCTGAGATTATCCTCCATTCCGGCAGATACTCAGCACAAGTTAGCTGACGTGCCCTTCCTTGGCACTGACCTCTTCGGTCCGGGAGTGGCAGGTCACCTCCAGCGAATAGAGCAGTCCAATGCCACCTTGGATGCTACCTCTGCAAAGGGTTCTTCGGGCAAGAACCAGCAGAAGTGCAAGAAGAAGCCCTTTTGGCACTCTTCCGCTGCGGTTAGGCAGCCCTCGTATCAAGGAAACCAACAGCAACAGCAGGCTCAAGCTTGGCATCCCAGGCCCAAGCAGGGTCCTCAACAGCCCCATAAAGGAGGCTGAGGTGCCGGTCCAGGAGCCTCCTCCTCCTCTAAGCCTGCTCAGTGACGGGTCAGGGGTTGCCACCCTTCACCCATCATGTCAGCTCTGGGTCCTCCCGTGGGGGGCCGGCTCCATCACTTCCTTTCCACCTGGTCCGGTATCACTTCAGACAGGTGGGTTCTGGAAGTGGTTGGCCAGGGACTGCCTCTAGAATTCGAGCAGTACCCTCCCAGCTGAGCCCGCATCCCTCGGGAGGAAAGGATCTCACCTCGCACTCGGTCGGCCCTTCGGGACGACATTGCTCAGCTCCTCCGTAAGGGGGCGGTAGCGCCAGTGCCAGATCCTCCTACAGACCCAGGCTTCGTGTCCAGGTAGATCTTACTTCGAGACACAGCTCTTGCAGCAGGTTACACCATTAGGACTGAAGCCGGCAGGCGTCAGGACCCCACGGAAAAATTCTAGCTAGCTATTTTCAGCGGGGACCGCCCCCGACGTCGGTCCGCCTCCGGCGTCAGGCGTAGTACATAAGGGGTGGTCCGCCGATTCCCCACTTCTTTCCGCCGTCGACTTGCATGTCTCGACCCTTCGGTTCAGTCTTTAGCGCGCGACGCGTGGTTAAGTTCTTTCCTACGGAAATTCGAATTTCTTCAAGCAAGTTTTTCTCTGATGTCCTCTCCGACCTCCGGTCACTCCTCGAAGTGTGCTTGTGGGAAACAGATCCCCTTCAAGGACCCTCACGCGGCCTGCATCCGGTGCCTAGGCCCAGACCACGACACCCGGGCCTGCTCCTTTTGCCAGGGGTTTAATAGCAGAACCCGGATCCGTCGCCAGAAGGCCCTTCAGGCTTTTTTGCTGGAAGAAAAGCTTAAGACCATGTCTTCCAAGGGGGACTCTTCAAAAAAGGCCCACAAGCACGCTGAAAAATGAAGGAGCCCCTCCAGGTCCCCGTCTAGGGCCTCAGACTCACGCAGCTCCGGTTCCAGGTCCGACCGCTCCCCCTCCCGGGCCAGCTCTCAGCCTCCCCCTGCTGCGGTTAAGAAGTCTTCCTCTTCTCAGGCCAAGACTGCCAGACCTTCCTCGTCCTCCAGGGCCTTGGTCAAGTCTGGGGATCGCCACCATCACCATAAGTCGGGTTCCCGCCTTTCTGAACCCGACGTCAGGTCGGCTTCCTTGCCTCCTCGCAAGACCTTGGAGCTTACCTCTCTGAAGAGACCGCAGGACCCGACGCCGGTGCGCCCGTCGTTGTCCTCTTGCCGCAGATCCCCGGAGCCGCCGTCGGCCAGACGACCATCGCCGGCCAGGCCAACGCTTCATCGGACGCCGGTAGGGGGACCGGCGCCCGCTCCTATTGAGAAGAGAACTCCGACCGACGTCGGTCAGGAGACCATAACCGAGGAGGAATTAACTCAGCCCAAGGACCAGACGGGCGACCCCGGTCCTGTCGAGACGCCCAGGGAACCCTCGCCATTACCCGAGCCCCCTGTGGAGCCGACGCCGGGACCCGACGACCGTCCACCAGCGCCCAGACCATTGTCGGGCCTTTCCATGGTAGAAGTGAAGGAGCTGTTCACTTACTGGTGGGACACCATAAAGAAGGACATGGTTCCCACTCCACCTCCTCTTCCTCCTCCTCTTCCTCCTACACCAATTACTCCTCCGGTTCCTGCGCCCCCCTCCCATCGGGGTCAGCAGGCCGACTACCTCCTCCCCGGGAGCACAGAACACCTCCAAGGGGGAGACCAGACAAGCGGAGACCTCCGTCCAAATCCTCTTCAGGTCACCCAGCCCTAAGAGACCCAGAAGGCGCCCGGCGATCACCTTCGACGGAGGACACGGGATCAGAGTTCTCAACATCCAGATCCCCATCTCCCTCTTCATCCCTTCTCCGGATCCAGCGAGATGCCAAAGTCTCCTCCGGATGACCCTTCGTTTCTGGATATTATGAGACACATCCAAGAGAACATGGGATGGGATGCGGAAGAGCTAGACCCCGAGAGGCTACGCCTTGCAAAGTATCTTCGGCAGAAGGACCCCAAGCCTGTGGTGGTGCCACCCTTGGTAGACACTTTCGTGGACATCACCAAGGCAGCGTGGAAGCGTCCACATTCGCTCCCGGCGATGCCGTAGAAAGCTGATCGATTGTACAAGGCTCCCAGGGAAGACCAGTACTTGACTCAGCATCCTCAGGCCGACTCTCTGGTCATAACAGCCTCACATGACCGGTCCCAGAGACCGCAACATCTGAGCACCCTGCCACCGGACCCAGAGTCCAAACAGCTGGACGCTATGGGTAGGCGCAAGTATGCTTCCGCTACCTGCGCCATCAGATCCCTGAATTACTTGACCCACATGGTGCAGTTCCAAAATGCCTTGTGGGAACAGGGTCTGGATGCGGCTGAAAAACTGCCGGAAGGTGAGCAGAAGGAGGAGATGCTTCGACTCCTGTGCAGGTTGGGACAGGAACCAGTACTACGAGCTGCGTATGACTCCGCGGACTCCTCGGCCCGAGCAGCAGCTTCAGGCGTATGCATCCGGAGACACTCTTGGTTGCGCGTTTCCGGCTTTACCCTGGACGTCCAGAAGAATATCATGGACACCCCATTCGAGGCAGAAGTCTTGTTTGGTAAGCCCTCAGAGAAGATTATTACCAAACTCCAAGAGGCCGGGAAGGCGGTGAGGTCGGTTCAGGCCATGTAACGACCCAAGCTTAGTTCCTTTCGCAGGAACAAAAGCCGATTTAGTGGACGGACACAGAGGCAACAGTCCCACCCCGCTCCACAGCAGAGGGGCTCCGGCTTTCGCAGAGCCCAGGGGAAACAACCTGCAGGCCGAAGCCAGCGTACTTCCAAGCCGGCCCAGCCAGCGGGACCCTCAGCCGCCACAGCCTGACTCCTTTCCGGCCCCCGGCCCTCAGGATCAATGGGAAATCATGGTCGGGGGTCGCATTGCGAACTTCCTGCCGGGATGGCTGGCTATAACCACCGACAGGTGGGTTCTTCAGTTGGTCAGAAGAGGCCACTTTATAGAATTCGCAGAAAAGCCACCCTCGAGGCCTCCTTTGCTCTCCCGGTATCCGGGTCAGCACAAGTCTCTGATCTGGCAAGAAGTACTCGCGCTCTTACAAAAGGGAGCGATAGAGTATGTCCCGGAGAACCAGAGAGGACAAGGATACTATTCCCACTTCTTCCTGGTTCCAAAGAAAACAGGGGACCTCCGTCCGATTCTGGACCTCAGCGACCTCAACGTGTCCGTCACATACAAGAGATTCCACATGGTGACTCTTCCGGGTCTCATTCCCATGCTGAAGCAAGATGCCTTCTTAGCGTCTCTAGACATGCAGGACGCATATCTGCACATCCCTATAGCTCAGGCGCACAAGAGGTTCCTGCGCTTCGAGTTTCTCGACCACCACCTTCAGTTCCGAGCCCTTCCATTCGGACTGTCATCCGCACCCAGGGTCTTTACCAAATGCATGGCAGTCATGGCAGCGTCTCTAAGGAGACAGGGCCATTATGTGTTCCCGTACCTGGATGATTGGCTTCTCATGGCCGCCTCCAGAGAGGCGTTGTTACGTGTGATCCAGAGCACCCAGGACCTGTTCCGATCTCTGGGCATCCTAATCAACCACGAGAAGTCTCTCCTGGTACCGTCGCAGAAGCTGCAATTTATAGGCGCAGTACTGGACACCGTTCAGGGAAGAGCTTTTCTTCCAGACGACAGAGTGGAGCGCATCAGATCCCTCATCAGGGAGTTATCGTCGAACAAGACCGTCCCTGCCAGGTCGGTCCTTAGCTTGCTTTCGGACACATGGCTGCGGCCATTCCTGCAAATCCCTTTCGCAAGGCTCCACATGCGGGTAACTCAGTGGATGCTCAACGCAATGGGATCAAAGGCAAGACCACATGCAGCATCCGGTCAGAATCACGAGCGTGATTCGAGACTGGCAGTGGTGGCTAGACCCAGGGTCGCTCTCCACGGGTGTCCCGTTTATAGCGCCGTCCCCGGAGGTAATCCTCACCACAGACACCTCAGGTCTAGAGTGGGGAGCACACCTGAACGGGGTGAAGTCCCAGGGTACGTGGACCCCTCTGGAGGCTCATCTCCATATCAATGTCCTAGAGATGAGGGCGGTCCTTTATGCCCTGCAGGCCCTTCAGTCAGAAATCCCGCCGAGCACTCTCCTGCTGCAGACAGACAACATGGCAGTGATGTATTACCTCAACAAACAAGGAGGTGCACACTCTTACCCCCTTTGCAGGGAGGCCATGAGGGTGTGGGATTGGGTAATCTGACACGGCGCGAATCTGATCACTGTACATGTTCCCGGGGTGGACAACACGTTGCAGGCGGCCTGAGTCGCTCCCAGGCCAGAGTCACGAATGGGAACTTCTTCAAGAGGTAGCAGAGGATCTGCTTCTTGATGGGAACTCCAGAGTTGGACTTGTCATCCCCATCCAGCATAAAACTGCCCAATTTTTGCTCGCTAGATCCAGGGCCTGGTGTTTTCTGGCGAGGCATGGTGTCCCTCTCCTGGGCGGACAGATTCCTCTACGCTTTCCCTCCCTTCCTGTTGATCCAGGAGTTCTTCTCAAACTGCGCAGGGAGCATGCAACAATGATCCTGGTGGCCCCTTTCTGGCCCAGACAGATCTGGTTCCCTTTGCTAATTCAGCTATCCCGGGAACCTCCGCTCCCGTTGCCATTCAGCTCCCATCTCTTGTCTCAGGAGGAAGGTTCACTGGTCCACCCGGACTTACGCTCACTGAACCTGCATGCATGGCTCCTAGAGACATAGCCACCATCTGCATCACGCAGGGTCTGTAAAGAGGTTGCAGAAGTTCTTTCTGCAGCCAGAAAGCTTGACAACGCATGCGACGTACGCTATGAAATGGTGCCGTTTTTGTTTATAGTGTGCAGCCGGATTTTTCCCTTTAGGTTGCCGGTGGGAGTGGTGTTGGACTACCTGCTCTCCCTTTTCCATTCGGGTCTAGCCTACTCCTCTATCAAGGTGCACCTCTGTGCCATCTCTGCCTACCACCTTCCGGTGGGACATCGCACAGTGGCTCAATTAGACGCCTCTCTGGAATTTTTGAGAGGGGTGCTACACCTTAGGCCACCCATTAAGGACCCAGTGCCTCCATGGGATTTGCTCTTTGTCCTGGAACAACTCACGCTTCCCCCCTTCGAACCTGCCGCGGATTGCGAGCTGCATTTTCTGTTGTTGAAAACGCTGTTTTTGGTTGCTGTTACTTCAGCGAGAAGAGTTTCTGAGCTTCACGCTCTCATGTGCAAAGAGCCTTATTTAGTTTTCCACTGTGACAGAGTATCCCTGAGGACGAATCCTAAATTTTTGCCTAAGGTGGTTTCTACACTCACTCTCAATCAGGATATTGACCTGCCGGTCTACTTCCTGAACTACTCTAATAGAGGAGAGCACTGCTCCACCCTGGATGTTCACCGCAGCAGTATTACCTCAACAGAACTAAACAACCGTAGTTCAGAGCAACTTTTCGTTTCCTTTTCTGAAAGGATGATGGGCCAACCAGTATCCAAACAGTCCCTGTCTCGCTGGCTTGTCCAGTGTATTTCATACTGTTATGATATCAAACAAAAGCCCCTCCCGGGTACAGTCCGGGGTCATTCTACTAGGGGTGTGGCCACCTCCGTTGCAGCACTCCGAAACGTCTCCACCTCTGCCATATGTGCTGCAGCCACTTGGAGCTCTGTGCATACATTTATCAGGCATTATAGCCTGGACATCCTCTCGGCGAAGAGCCGGCTCCGACCTGGCGGTGCTACAGGGTCTCCTGTCCTAGATTCAGGACCTGGAATGTATTTCCTAGTTTCCTCCTCCCAGAATGTTGGCAGCGTTACTGCTTGGGAATCAGTCCTAATGGTGTAACCTGCTGCAAGAGCTGTGTCACCAGTAAGATAGTACAGTTACGTAGAACTTACCGTAACAATAGATCTTGAGAACAGCTCTCTTGCAACCAGGCCACCTTCCGCCACCTTCCCCCTTGGAGGAGGCATGGCTTTCACCTTTACTACCAGGGTTTTTCCCTTTGACTTCTGACGGTGGATCCTCGGTCTCCCATTTCGATGTCAGCCTGCGTCCGGAAGTCTCCAGTGGGAGAACTGGGGAATCGGGCGGGACCGCCCCCTTATGTACTACGTCTGACGTCGGAGGCGGGACCAACGTTGGGAGCGGTCCCCGCTGGAGATAGCTAGCTAGAATTTTTCCGTGGGGTCCTGATGCCTGCCGGCTTCAGTCCTAATGGTGTAACCTGCTGCAAGAGCTGTTCTCGAAGATCTACTGTTACAGTAAGTTCTTACATAACTGTACTTTCCTGGTGCACAAGCGGACAGGGGGTTGGCGCCCCATCCTATATCTCAATGACCTGAATCAATATCTAAGGTCTCGCACCTTCTGGATGGTAACTCTGAACCAGATCATACCATCTCTGGAGCAAAACATGTGGTTCTGTTCACTGGATCTGCAGACGCGTTCTTTCACGTCCCAATCCATCCATCCCACCAGCGGTTCCTCCACTTCAGGGTCGAAAGGACCCTGTACGACTTCCGAGCCATGCCATTCGACCTGTGATCGGCCCCTCGGGTCTTCACCAAGTGCATTGCAGTGGAGGCAGCCCATTTACGGCATCAAGGGGTACGGATATACCCCTACCTTGATGACTGGCTCCTGGTGGGTTGCTCCCTTCAGGAGTTGGAGAGGTCCAGGGATTTGGCCCTCCGAACCTGCTCCCATCTTGGCCTCCTTATCAACGAGGCCAAGTCGGAACTCGTGCCCTCTCAGATGATGGGCTTTATCGGGGCAGAGCTCGACTCTCGTCAAGCCAGAGCTCAGCTCCCGGCGGACAGGGTGGAGGTTCTCTCCTCCTTTGCCCAATTATTTCTGGTTGGGCACTTGCACCCTGCCTGGGACTTTCTGGCGCCTTCTGGGCTACATGGCGGCGTGCACCTCGGTGGTCCATTGGGCCAGGTGGCACATGTGCTCCCTCTAATGGGAGCTGGCCGCCCAGTGGACTCAGTGATATGGTCACTTCGACCAGCTGATCACTGTAACCCAGAAGATGTGGGATGCTCTCCAATGGTGGACCATCCCAGACAGATTGCAGGAAGGAATCCCATTTGTCCGCCCCGAGCCGACGGTCGTCCTGACGACCGATGCCTCTCTCATGAGCTGGGGAGCCCACATGGGGCACAACAGGGCCCACAGGTTCTGGACCCCCGAGGAGTCCCGATGCCACATCAACCTGTTGGAGCTCAGAGCAGTCAGACTGGCACTGTCAGCTTTCGCACCTCAGCTCCGGGGTCAAGTGGTTCAAGTCCAGACGGACAATACCACGAGCATGTACTACCTCAACAAACAAGGCGGCACGCACTCCTGTCTGCTATGCAAGGAGGCTCTCCAAATCTGGATCCTTGTCAGCCGGTTGGAGGCGGATCTCCTTGCCATCCATGTGGCAGAAGTCTCGAACCAACTGGCAGATGCTCTCAGCCGCTTAGGCCAGACATCCCACGAGTGGTCTCTCCATCCAGAGGTAGCTTACAATCTGTTCTCCCATTGGGGCAAACCGTTGGTGGACCTGTTTGCCTCCAGGGAGAACACCAAGCTGAGACTGTACCATGCCGCTCCCCTCAGCAGGGCTCGCTGCAGGGGGATGTCTTCTCAAGGCTGTGGACCCCAGGCCTCCTCTACGCCTTCCCTCCATTTCCCTTGACCCTCAAGGTGCTACTCAAAGTGAGGAGGGACAAGGCGAAGGTGATTCTTTTTTTTTTTTTTAAACTTGTTTATTATTTTTTTTTCCCTACATATCACAGACAAAACCCACAAAGACATACACACATATATACCAGGGCATAACCCCGGCACCCCAGCCCAAAACTGGCTGCGGATACTATGTACATCAAGAACTATGTGCATACACAGCTGCAATAGAGAGTCCTGTACCTCTAATATTCATCTGACCCTTATCATACCTAGAAAATCGGATAGGCCATAATCTAGCCCCAATTTACCAAACATGACAAATGAATACCCATCCCAAAATATATTTAGCTTATCTTAGCTACTGTTGCTAAGGTCAGACAAGCAAAAGGCAGTTGCGTCCCCTAGAAAAGAGAGAGTCTCCCGCCAGCCCTTCTTAGTCAGCAGATCTTTATAGTCCAAGACTATATAGAGCCATAGGAACAATTGAAGGTGAAGGTGATTCTTGTAGCCCCAGATTGGCCCCGCCAGTTCTGGTATCCAGATCTCCTCAGTTTCAGCTGCAGGGCCCCAGAGCGGCTTTGTACACACCTGGACCTGATATCATTGAACCAAGGGAAGGTATTCTAGCCGGACCTTCAATCCCTGCACCTCACAACCTGGTACCTGAGCGGCTGGAGTTCCAGGCTCTGGGTCTTTCCGAGGATGTCTACACTGTGGTGGAGGCATCTCGTAAGGAATCGACCAGGAAATGTTATGCCTTCAAATGGAAAAGGTTTTCCATTTGGTGTCAGGGTAAGAGTCTGGACCCCTTATCCTGCTCTGTGGCTAACATTTTAGACTACCTTTGGTCTCTCTCCAAAGAGGGTCTGCTGTAGTCGACCCTTTGGGTGCACCTGGCAGCCATCTCTGCTTACCGGGCACGGGCCGGTCAGACGACAATGGCACAGGAGACAGTGGTCAGGCGCTTTTTCAAAGGCCTGGATCACATATCCCCTCCGGTGCGTGAACCTCCACCTCCGTGGGATCTCTTGCTGGTTCTGGCAAAGCTCATGGGCAAGCCATTTGAACCCATGCACAAGTGTGAGCTCTCACACTTGTCCTGGAAGATGGCCTTTCTGGTGGCTATCACATCAGCCAGAAGGACAGGGGAACTCCAGGCACTTTCCGTGGACTCCCCTTATCTGGTCTTTCATAGGGACAAAGTTGTCCTGCGCCCCCACCCGAAATTTCTTCCGAAGGTGGTGTCGGAGTTTCACCTTAACCACGCGTTGACTCTGCTGGTATACTACCCTAATTACACCTCAGACGCCGAGTACAATCTCCATACTCTGGACCTCAGACGTGCTCTCTCCTATTATAAGGAGAGGACGGTGGAAATTCAGAGAGAGGTTCGCCAGCTGTTTGTCACCTACGCTGAAGGCGGTTCTGGCAGACCTGCAGTGAAGCGGACCATTGCTAGATGGATTACATCATGCATAGGTCTGTGCTATGAAATGGCGGGCAAGGAGCATCCCAGAGGGCTAAGAGCTCATTCTACTTGCCATACGAATGCATCGGTGGCTGCTTCCAGGGACATCCCTATCCAGGGGATCTGTCTGGCTGCTACCTGGAAGTCAGCAAACACTTTCATTACCCACTATCACATCGACCTTGAGTCATGCCGGGATGCTGTTTTTTGGGCCTCGGTTCTCCAATCTCTGTTTCCTAAATAGAGGCGTGTGCCTTGCCTCCCTCCTCCCAAAGAACTGCTTGGAGTCTGCCAGAGAGTGTGGATGAACAACATATTCAAGCTCCTAGAAGAACAGGTTGCTCACCTGTAACAGTAGTTCTAGGAGTGGTATATGTTGTTCATCCACACTCACCCACCCGACCTCCCGGCTTTAGGCGCATCACCTTGCTTCCCTTGGGCTAAGATCTGGCGTTATGGGGGCGAACCCGGTATTTACCACCTGGGTGGGTGGGAGGAGCCAGCTTGAAGACTTTCCGGCCAGATTTAAAGGGAAAAGGGACATGCCAGAGAGAGTGGATGAACAACATATACCACTCCTAGAACTACTGTTACAGGTGAGTAACCTGTTCTTCTGTCCCATGCCTGCTTGAATCCCCTGTCTGTCTTTGCATCCACTACCTCAGCTGATAGACTGTTCCAAGGTGCCACCACCCTTTCCGTAAAGAAGTACTTCCTTATGTCCTCTTGAACCTCCCTCCTGTTAATTTCCACTTGTGACCACGTGACCTCAAGTTGGTATTCAGGGTAAATAATTCCCTGTAGTTTACCTTTTTTTTTTTTATACTTTATTTTTTATTAGTATTTTGCCAGGTACTGGGAAGTACATAATTATATTATTTGCCATGTCTACATCAAATATTCTGCCTTATAATATACATTGTGATGTCTGTTGGCTCCTTACCTTATATAAAATATTACTAGATACAGAAAATAAAGAGGGAAATACATCAATCAATTCTTTCTTTCTTTCGTCGGGGGGGACCAGACAAGGGAAATTCATTATCTTTTAAGCTTCTACATATTCTAGGCCGGTCAGATGTACGGGAGGAGTTTCCATCTATTCAACTTTACACTATGATATGATTATACTGCTCTCATATCACCTATGGAATTAAGTCAGGCCTATGCTCCATGATCCCCATCCACCAGACAGTCCTATAGTTACTTACTTGTAAGGTTTTTTCCTGAAGTTTGGCCGTCATTCGTTCCATTAAATAAATATCATATACCAGGTCCTCCCACATTCTAAGTGTTGGTGGTGCTAGATTATGCCAATTTCTAGTAATAGCCTTCTTGTCCGCTATAATTGGTACCAATGCCAAATATACCTTAGATTTATGTTTAAATTTAGTAGGAAAATGTTGTAATATTGCCATTGCTGGTGTCAGTGGTTTAAGTTCAGGATCTGTGTCCACTAGTACTTGTTCTAACCCCTGCCAAAATTGCTTTAAAACAGGGCAGCTCCAAAATATATGTGTGTGATTGGCTTCTGTCGAGCCACAACCTCTCCAGCAGGAGGCATCGTGTGTGGCTAAAAATGTAGCTGTTATCTTAGGCGTGTGAAAAACGTAGAGACCACCCTCCAGTCGAATGCATGCCATCCATAAGAGCCAGTACTTCCATGCTGGCACCTCCATATCCACAGCCACTCTCGTTCTGTAAGCTGTATCCCCATCTCCTTCTCCCAAGTCCTGTGTACCGTCTCCCAACTAGGCCTACTTTTAAGTCTATCTGCTGTGTAAAACCTTGATATTAAATGCCTAGGGTTCTTTTCACCTGGGATTGTCATCAGAAGGGAGATCGGGGGGCACCCTTCCCGGATCTACCACTAAGCCTATGGTTGTTTCACAGAAATGTTGAATCTGAAAATACTGAAGCCAGTCCCGTCTAGGAATTGAAAACTCCTCCTGCAACTGTATAAATGTTTTAAAATGGCCATTTAAATAGAACTGATGTTTATATCTCAGACCTTGATCATCCAAGGTCCTAAACCCCCCCCATCTAAAGTCGGCTGACAGAAAGCCTGATTCTGCCTAGGTATCCCCATCCAGCGAGCACCGAACTCATCATCCATATGGGACAAGTATGTAATCCATCCCTTAAGATAACTACGGGTGTATATTGACATGTCAAATCCCAGGGAATGCAGGGGAGGTGGCTGAAAAATCACAGTTCCATCCAAGTGATTAATTGACATATTTTGCTCTATCTCTACCCATTGGGGGCCCTCTCCTTCCAGGGTGAGCTATTCTCTAACATGTTTGAGTAAGGTAGCCAGAGCATAACCTGACCAATTAGGCAAGGCCAGTCCGCCTCTTTCCGTAGTTATTTATTTATTATGTTTTTGTTGACCGGGTAAGTGCACTAGACAAATCCTGCCTATTTTCAGGCACAACCCGGGGAAGGGGATACAGATGAATGCCAACTGATCTTGAATCAGATTAAGCTGTTGCTGGTGTTTTTAGTGAATGAGGGAAATTTGGCCAGGACACCGGAGAAATTCCCCTACTCTTTTCAATAAGTGCCATGGGATCTTTAACATCCACCTGAACTACCACCAATCCAGGCAGATGGGACCTCTGTTTAATGTCTCATCCGAAAGACGGCACCTCAGAAGTGCAGTACCCCTCTTATGCTGCACTACAGTGTCAGTACTAGGATAGTAACCCAAGTGCCAGATGTGGGAACTGAACCCTCAGCTCTCTGATCTCCTGGCCTCAGTTAGGAGCTTGTAGTCTATCTAACAATATCCGAGGTCTGTTACCCTGCCACAAGTAATTCACTATTAACCTATTCCATCTCCTTTCTTCATCTTTTGTAAACATTTGAAGGATGGATTGCATTAAGTATAGCAGGCGGGGTAATACGTTCATCTGAACTGCCTGTATTCGGTTAATTAATGACATTGGGAGGTGAGTCCAGACCTTAAGAACTTGTTTAATTTGTTCAAATAATGTATCAACATTTAATGTAAGTGTCTGCCATGGATTCCTTGTTGTTCTAATCCCCAGGTATCTGACTGTTTTACTTTCCCAGTTAAAATGATGTTCAAGTTTTATATGCTCTGGTATTTGTGTTCCTATATATAATGTGTCTGTCTTTTGCGTATTAACCTTATAACCTGAGATTCTTTCTATTAATATCAAAGCCTGTTCTAGATTTGGAAGAGAATTCTCTGGGTCCGTGACATACACCAGGAGATCATCAGCATATAAAGCTACTTTATGCTCTTTATCTCCCACCCGATACCCTCTTATCCCCTCAAATTGTCTAAGGTATTGTGCCAGTGGTTCAGCATATAGGGCAAATAAATAGAGGGAGAGGGGGCAACCCTGTCTTGTGCCACGGGTAAGCGAGAACCTGGTAGAGCATGAGCCTTTGGCCTTAACCACTGCCTGCTTGGTTGAATAAATGCCCTTATAAAATGGGCAAAAATACCGAAGCCACTGATTGGCTCTTTCACCCTCATAGCCGTGTCCTTAATCCCTGGTATTGTACCCAACTGGCACTAACGCTTGCCAGTCTGCCCTTTGACAAGTGTGAATCATTGAGCTGTGCCAAGCGAAAACAGAAAGACAGTCGGGCACAGCTGAGCGAGCGGCAGCGCGAAATCAGTAGTCCGAAGTGACAAACACAGACGGCAACAATACACGACACAACCTCGACACACAAAAAGACTCAATTTCCTCCACAACATGACACCTCGTACTAGTAAACCCCGGCTTTTCTCCTCAACTTCCACGTCTGTCAAAGCGAGCGTGTCCCTTACAGACCGCCATACCGCACATTCCTTCTTCGCCGTTTAAATATGAGTGCTAACATTGCATGTGCTCTCTGGTAGCTTCACAAATTTTATTTTTTTTTTAAAGTTTACTTACAACAGTATGGTGCTGGTAGGAGTAACCTGTACATTAGAAACCGCAAGCAGCTGATACAGAAGCACATCACAGTTTGAAAGAATGGGCGCAAGAGCTGTACATCTGTTACGGACAAAAACTGTTACGAGAAAATAATTACAGGTTGAAAAAATCATTTAATTTTGTTCTTGTCCGCATGGCGGGGGGAGGGCAGCATGAATTTAAAAATCATTTACTTTTGTTCTTGGCCGCGCGTGCAGCATGAATTTACTAAGTACTGTGGTCCATTGGATTACATTACATGGAGGGACTACTTTATCACTCTTACTAAAAAAAAAACATTTCTTACATTTTTTTCAATTTCAACAGCTTTTTTCTTTTCTTTTGAATTTCAGCCTGTGGTTAGGAGCCCATTTTATAAGCGCAATAACACACTCTGAGGTGTGGTTTATAGCTTACCCGGTTAACAAAAACAAACAAATAAATAAATAATAAATAAGAGCATGCCCAGTGGCATGTGGCACTCGGCGCAAGCACCTCATGCCTTAGTACACCCCTGGGCGTGCTCTTATCAGGTGATAAACCACACCTCGTCGTGTGTTATTGCTTTCATAATATTAGTAATAACCTCTTTGGGAAATCCCAGCTTAATAAATGTTTTTTCTAGAAATGTCCAAGAAACTCTATCAAATGCTTTTTGAGCATCTAATCCTAATATTGGGGTTTTACTATTATTTGCATGTTCAATTAGATAAAGGGTTTTTTTAATATTATCTGAGGTCTGTCGTGTGGGAGTAAATCCTGCGTGGTCTAAGTGTACCAGTGAAGGCATCATATCATCAAGCCGATGTGCCAGTATTTATTTATTTATTTAGTTTTTGTTTACCAGGTAAGTGCACTAGCCATAGGGATGACTATTTTCAGGCACGACCTGGGAGAATTACAGAGCAAATTACAGGGAAGTTTCAGACAGTGGCAAATACAGAAAAAGGTACAAAAGCAAGGTAAGATATCATCAGGATTTCCATTAACGTATAGGGTACAGAGTTTAGGAGAAGATTACAAAACAGAGGTAGCATTGGTTTGCACAGTAGGTTCAAAACCGTGTTTGAAGTTAAATAGCCAGGTAATTAGCATTAATATGCCAGGTAAGGGCCCTGTCGGAGAAACTGGACTACTTCTTCACACACCACGAAAGGATTAGGTGAGACGGAGGTACAAGTAGGTATACTAGCATATATTTTATAATCTTGGTTTAGCACCAAAATCAGTCGATAGGGAGTCACATAAATGTGGGGGTTTCTTTGGTTTTAGGGTCACTGAAATCATGGCCTGTGACCAGGAAAGGGGGTGTATTGCTTTCAAGTGGCTCTCTCTCAGGGTTTCGGTCAGTGGATCTTTATTCCACTCCCAGGCCATTTCATAAAACTCCGCCCAATAACCATCTGGGCCAGGGCTCTTACCATTTTTAAGATTTGAGACAACTAATTTTATTTCTGAGCTCTGTATTGGGCGGATCTGGGATTGTTTCTGAGTTTCCGTAAGCTGTGGGAGGTTCAAGTTTGATAGGAAAGCATCCATCTCAGCCCCCATTGTCAAAGATTCAGCTGCATACAGCCTTGCATAGTAAGATTTGAACGCTGCCACTGTAGATGTAGTTGTGAGACATGGGAGTCCAGACATAGGTCTCTAATTTTAGCAATTGTTGTTTGTTGAATCTTTCTTCTAAGGCGGTGTGCCAATATCCTAGAGGCCCTAGGCCCCCTTCGAAATATTTCTGTCTGAGCCAGAGCAATGCTTGCTCTGTTTTTGCAGTAAGTATTTTCTGTATAGACTGCTGGGTAGCTGTTATCTGGCCTAACAAGGAGTCATCCCCTTGCATGTGTGCAAGCTGTAAAAAACTCAGTTTTTCTTGTAGTTGCTTTAACTCAGCTTCCAGTCTACTTTTTTGTGGGATGCATAGGCAATAATATAGCCTCTTAACACTACTTTCATGGTGTCCCAAAGTAATTGGGGTGGGGTCTGCAGAGAGGACTTATCCTCTAATATTTCTTTTATTTTTGTCTTTATTAACTCTTTACATTAGGGGTCTTGTAACAAAGAATTATTAAGCTTCCAGTAAGTAATCTTCCTCTCTCCCTGGATATCCAGGTCTAAAGTAATGGGGGCATGATCTGATAGACTCATATTATGTATCTCAGCCCTATTAACCCAGTCTAAATGTTCTTTTGATGTACATAAATAGTCTAGTCTTGAATAATGTCTGTGTGCATGCGAATAAAAGCTAAATTTCCGCATCGTAGGGTGTAGGTGGCACCATGTGTTCACAAGGTCTAACTCTTTAACCAACTTTCTCAAGTGACGCTGACCCGCTGTTTGTGGGTGGACTGTAGGTGCTGACGTATCCGGGAAGGGTCCAGGAGGCAATTAAAGTCTCCTCCAAATATCAGGATCCCCCTTTGGTATTCTAGTATCTTATCTATCATCTGCTGAATTGAGGAGACATCACTTGCAAGGGCAACATAAATGTTCGCAGTTGTGTATTGTTGACCTCTAAGTGCACCCACCACCACAACCAGTCTACCTTCAGGATCCGAGTAATGGTCTGATATCTCAAAGGAGGAATTCCTGGCAGTTAGTGTAGCCACCCCCCTGTGCCTCCCCCTACTATAGGCTGAGTCGCATACCTGTCTAAATTCAAATTTAAGAAGTTTCTGGTGCTCTCTGGAAGAGAGATGAGTTTACTGTAATAAAAGATCTTACTTCGAGACACAGCTCTTGCAGCAGGTTACACCATTAGGACTGAAGCCGGCAGGCGTCAGGACCCCATGGAAAAATTCTAGCTAGCTATCTTCAGCGGGGACCGCCCCCGACGTCGGTCCCACCTCCGACGTCAGGCGTGGTACAAAAGGGGGCGGTCCCGTCAGATTCCCCAGTTCTTTCCGCCGTCGACTTGCATGTCTCGACCCTTGGTTCCAATCTAGCTTGTATGTGCGTGGTTCAGAGCTTTCCTCCGGAAATTCTTTTTCTTCAAGCAAGATTGTTGCTGATGTCCTCTCAACCTCGGTCATCCTCAAGTGTGCTTGCGGAAACAGATCCCCTTCAAGGACCCCCACGGCCTGTGTTGGGTGCCTGGGCCCAGACCACGATACCGGGCCTGTTCGTTTGCCAGGGCTTTAACAGCGAACAAGGATCCGGCGTCAGAAGGCCCTCCAGGCTTTTGTTGGAGGAAAAACTGAAGACCATGTCCTCAAGGGAATCTTCGTCCAAATCCCACAAGCACGCGGAGAAAAGAAGGGAGAAGGCCCCTTCCAGGTCCCCGTCCAGGGCTTCAGAGTCCCGCAGCTCCGGTTCTCGGTCCGACCGCTCCCCTTCCAGGGCCACCTCTCAGCCTCCCCGGCTGTGGTAAGAAAGCCTTCTTCTTCTCAGGCCAAGTCCGACCAGGCCGTTGTCGTCCTCCTCTTCCAAGGCCTTGGCGAAGTCCGGGGCGCCACCACCATCATCATAAGTCGGGTTCCGCCCTTTGGCTCCCGGCGTCGGTCGTCTTCTGTGCCTCCACGCCAAAACTTTGGAGCTACACCGTTGAAGAGACCTGTGGACTAACGCCGGCCCGACCGTTGTCGGCCGTCGTCTTCCTCCCTGGAGCCGTCGTCGGCTGGGCGGCGTTATCGGCAATCATCCCAGCGGACTCGGTTGGGGACGGCGTCGTTCCGCCTGAGAAGAGGGCTCCCATGCCTCCGACCGACATCGGTCAGGAGGCGGCTGACTGAGGAGGACTTCGCGCAGCCCGAGGACCAGGCAGGCGACCCGGCCTCGTGAAACTCCCGGCCTAAGCCCTTACCGAGCCCCTGTGGAGCCGGCCCGGGACAACGACCGCCCACGGCGCCTGGGCCGTCGTCGGGACTTTCTATAGCGGAAGTGAAGGATTTCTTCACTTACTGGTGGGACACCATTAAAAGGGACATGGCCCCCACCGCTCCTCCTCCTCCCCCCACTCCTCCTCCGGTACTGGCCCCCTTGCGTCTTGAGGTGCGGCGGGCGCTTCCCCCGGAGCCTGGATCCTCTCCAGGGAAGATCAGAAAAAGCGGAGACCTCATTAAATCCTCTTCTGGATCACCCCAGCCCCAAGATCCAGGAGACACCGGCGTTCGCCGTCGACGGAGGACAAAGGATCAGTCTACTCTTCCTCTGATCCCATCTCCTCTCTCCATCCCTTCTCCGGACCCACGTGAGACACGAGATCTCCTCCGGATGACCCTCGTTCATGGATATTATCGACATATCCAGGAGAACATGGGATGGGATGCAGAAGAACTAGACCCGAAGGTTACACCTTGCCAAATATCTTGACAAAGGACCCCAAGCCTGTGGTGGTACCACCCTTGGTGGACACTTTAGTGGGCGTCACCAGGCAGCGTGGAAGCATCCACATTACGCTCGGCGGTGCCGAAGAAAGCTGATCGTCTGTACAAGGCTCCTAAGGACGACCAGTACCTGACACAGCAGCCTCAGGCCGACTCTCTGGTCATCACAGCCTCACATGACCCGGTCACAGAGGCGCAACATTTGAACACCCTGCCACGGACCCAGAGTCCAAACAGTTGGACACACTGGGCAGGCGCCAGTCGCGCTTCCGCTACCTGCGCTGTCAGATCATGAACTACCTGACCCATATGGTTCAATTCCAGAGCGGCTTTGTGGGAACAGGGTCTGGGCGCTGAAAGCTGCCGAGGTGAGCAGAAGGAGGAGATGCTCAGCTCCTCGTGCAGGTTCAAGCGTGGGGACCCAAGTGCTTGAGCAGCGTCGACTGCTGGACTCATCGGCCGAGCAGCAGCTTCTGGCGTATGCCTCGGAGACACTCTTGGTTCGTGTCTCGGCTTTACCGGATATCCAGAAAAACATTATGGACGCTCCGTTCGAGGGAGGTTTTATTGGTAATCCTTCCGAAAGATCATTACCAAACTTCAAGAGGCGGGAAGCGGTAAAGGTCGGTTCAACCATGTACCGACCCAGCTTGGTTCCCGTGGAACAAAAGCGTTTCGTGGAGCGGACACAGAGGCAGCAACCCGCTCCGCTACACATCAGAGGGCTCCGGTTTCCGTAGAACCCAGGAAAACAGCCCCGCTAGCCGGTCAGCGTTCCCCTAGGCCGACCCAGCCAGCGGGCCCATCTGCGCCACAGCCTGACTCTTTTCGCCCGCCCCTCAGGATCACGGAAATCATGGTTGGGGTGCATTGCGAACTTCCTGCGGGATGGCGAGGCCATTACCATCGACAGGTGGGTTCTGCAGTTGGTCAGTCTAGGCCACTTTATAGGATTCGCAGAAAAGCCACCCTCGAGGCCTCTTTGCTCTCCGGTATCCGGGTCAGCCAAAAATTTGATCTGGCAGAGGTGCTCCGCTCCTAAGAAAGGAGGCGATGAGAGTCGTCCGGAGAACCAGAAAGGATGAGGATATTATTCCCACTTCTTCCTGGTTCCCAAGAAATCAGGGACCTCCGTCCGATTCTGGACCTCAGCGACCTCAATGTGTCGATCGCATACAAAAGATTCGCATGGTGACTCTTCGGGCCTTATTCCCATGCTGAAACAAGATGCCTTTTAGCATCTCTAGACATAGCAGGGCGCATACCTGCATATCCCCATAGCTCACAGCGCACCAGAGGTTCCTGGCCCGAGTTTCTCGACCACCACTTTCAGTTCGAGGCTCTTCCATTGGGACTGTCATCCGCACCAAGGGTCTTTACCAAGTGCATGGCAGTCATGGCAGCATCTCTGAGGGAGACAGGGCCACTATGTGTTCCCGTATCTCGACAACTGGCTTCTCATCGCGCCTCCAGAGGCATTGTTACTCATGGTTCAGAGCACCCAGGACTTGTTCCAATCTCTGGGCATTCTCATAAGTGCAGTCTCTCCTGGTACCGTCATAGAAACTGCAGTTTATAGGTGCAGTCCTGGACACTGTTCAGGGAAGAGCTTTTCTTTCGGACGACAGAGCGGAGCGCATCAGATCCCTCATAAGGGATTGTGTCCAACAAGATCAGCCTGCCAGGTTGGTCCTTAGCTTGCTCGGACACATGGCTGCTGCCATTCCTACTGTCCTTTTGTGAAGGCTCCACATGCGGGTAACCCAGTGGATGCTCAAGGTACAATGGACCAAAGGCAAGACCACTTGCAGCATCGGGTCAGGATCACGAACTTCGGTCATCCGAGACTGGCAGTGGTGGCTAGTCCCGGGTCGCTCCAAGGGCGTCCCGTTTTGCTGCCGTCCCAGAGGTAACCCTCACCACGGATGCCTCAGGTCTTGGGTGGGAGTGCACCTGGGCGGGGTAAAGTCCCAGATGCGTGGACCCGTTGGAAACTCAACTCCATATCAATGTCCTAGAGATGAGGGTTCTCTATGCCCTGCAGGCTTTTCAGTCAGTAATCCCGTGTACTCTCGTGCTGCAGACAGATAACACGGCGGTGATGTATTACCTCAACAAACAAGGAGCGACTCTCTTACCCCTTTGCAGGGAGGCCATGAGGGTGTGGGATTGGTAGTCGGACCACAGCGTAAATCTGATCACTGTGCATGTTCCGGGGTGGACAACACAATTGCAGACGAGCCTGAGTTTCGATCCCAGGCCAGAGTCCACGAAGTGGGAACTTCTTCAAGAGGTAGCAGAGGATCTGTTTCTTAGTTGGGGAGTTCCAGAACTAGACTTGTTCGCATCCCCATCAACATAAAACTGCCCAATTTTGCTCGCTAGATCCAGGGCCTGGTGTTTTTTAGCGAGGCAGCGTTATCCCTCTCCTGGGTGAACAGATTCCTCTACGCTTTCCCTCCCTTCCCGTTGATCCAGAGTTCTTCTCAAACTGCGCAGGGAGCACGCACTCATGATCCTGGTGGCCCTGTTCTGGCCCAGACAGATCTGGTTCCCTTTGTTGGTGCAACTATCTCGGGAACCCCCGCTCCCATTGCCGCTCAGCTCCCACCTCCTGTCTCAGGAGAAAGGTTCATTAGTCCATCCTGGACCTACGCTCTCTGAACCTGCATGCTTGGCTCCTAGAGACATAGCCATCTTGATCACGGGGTCTCGCAAGAGGTTGCAGAGGTTCTTTCTGCAGCCAGAAAGCCGGCAGCGCGCATCGGCGTCACGCCATGAAATGGCGCCATTTTGTTCATGGTCGCGGGCTTGTGATCTTCCCCTTTAGGTTGTCCTGTGGGAGTAGTTTTGGATTACCTCCTCTCCTTTCATTCAGGCCTAGCCTACTCCTCTATTAGGTGCACCTCTGTGCCATTTAGCCTATCACCTCCCGGTGGGTCATCAGTACAGTAGCTCAATTGGGCCCTCGGGAATTTCTTAGGGAGTGTTACACTTAGGCCTCCCATTGGGACCCTGTGCCCCCATGGGACCTGCTCTTTGTCCTGGAACAGCTCATGCTCCCTCCTTTTGAACCTGCAGCGGTTGCGAGAGCTCGTTTTCTGTCGTGGGAAGCGTTATTTTTAGTTGCTGTTACTTCAGCGAGAGAATTTCTGAGCTTCACGCTCTTATGTGCAAAGAGCCTTATTTAGTTTTCCACTGAGACAGAGTATCCCTGAGGGCCAGATCCTAGTTTTTACCTAAGGTGGTCTCTTCCTCTCTCTAAACCAGGACATTGACCTTCGGTCTACTTCCGAGTTATTCAAATAGAGGAGGCTTTGCTCCACACCCTGGATGTTCACGCAGCCTGAGGTATTACCTCAACAGAACTAAACCCTCTCGTAGTTCTGAACAGCTTTTGTTTCCTTCTCTGAGAGAATGATGGGCCAATCAGTATCCAAACAGTCTCTGTCTCGCTGGCTTGTCCAGTGTATTTCATACTGTTATGATATCAAACAAAGCCCTCCGGGCTCTGTCCGGGGTCATTCTACTAGGGTGTGGCCACATCCTTTGCAGCACTAAAACGTCTCCACCTCTGCTATTTGTGCTGCAGCCACTTGGAGCTCTGTGCATACCTTTATCAGGCATTATAGCCTGGACATCGGCTAGAGGGCTGGTTTCGCCCATGGGTGCTACAGGGTCTCCTGTCCTAGGTTCAGGACCTGGAATGTACTTTCTATTTTCCTCCTCCCAGAATTTCTGGCAGCGTTACTGCTTGGGAATCAGTCCTAATGGTGTAACCTGCTGCAAGAGCTGTGTCTTGAAGTAAGATAGTACAGTTACGTAAGAACTTACCGTAACAGTAGATCTTCGAGAACAGCTCTTGCAGCAGGTA
Organism: Neoceratodus forsteri; assembly: GCA_016271365.2. Taxonomy (NCBI): domain Eukaryota; kingdom Metazoa; phylum Chordata; order Ceratodontiformes; family Ceratodontidae; genus Neoceratodus; species Neoceratodus forsteri. The sequence goes on from CM057456.1 coordinate 879,557,890, forward strand.
CCTTCCCGCCCACCTTCCCCCTTGGAGGAGGCATGGCTCAGTCTTTCTGAGCATGGATTTTTATCTTTCAGTCTTCTGACGGCTAATCCTCGGTCTCCCATTTCGATGTCAGCCTGCGGCCGGAAGTCTCCGGCGGGAGAACTGGGGAATCTGGCGGGACCGCCCCCTTTTGTACCACGCCTGACGTCGGAGGCGGGACCGATGTCGGGGGCGGTCCCCGCTGAAGATAGCTAGCTAGAATTTTTCCGTGGGGTCCTGACGCCTGCCGGCTTCAGTCCTAATGGTATAACCTGCTGCAAGAGCTGTTCTCGAAGATCTACTGTTACGGTAAGTTCTTACGTAACTGTACTTTCCTCAGCATAAAATTTTTTCAGTGCCTTAATAGTTCTATATGTCTTGACTGGGCCGGTCAGGCCATTCACATTGTGCGAGAGCACTCTCAGAAAATTATTCACGTCTAATCAACGATGTACAGTTTTCCCCCTCCTGCCCCCCCATCCCCCTCATTTTCAAGAATAGATTTTGCAGTCTGAACAGTGGTGCACTCCCAGACCTGATATAGTAACACAAATCTCTTTCTCTGCCCAACTGGGGATCAAGTGAGACTTAAAAACCTGTCACAGTATAACCATGAACTATATACAGAAGTAACTTCCAATCTGTAGGTGGCTATCTTCTGCCAACCTAATTGTAGCAACCTATCAGATTGCTGAGGGAGCAGTGCTTCACTTTGTTGCCAAGGGGCTCCCTCTGGGTGTATCTGTCCCAAAGCAAAAACTAAAAGGGGTGTTAAAAGAAAGAGGTAAAAGAAGATTTTAAATCTTGGGGTAGTGAATAGGGAGGGGAATGTTAGGAAATACATAAGGTGTGTCACTCCAAAGCCCCTGCACTCCCCCATCTGCCCTCCTTTTACTAAACTATATGAAATAAGGGACTGCCATGGGCTTAATTAAATAAAGATATAAAATGTTTTCGATCTGTGAGTCAATGCTTAGATAAATTTATCTAAATGGTTTAAAAAGTTCCTCAGGCTGAATGAGTTCATAAATTGTATAGAGATAGCTTAAATCAGACGTCTTTGTAGAAAGATCACAAGATCAAGAGCTCAGCCTGCATATATTGATTCGGAAACCATCTGCCATCAGCCCAAACCAAGCAGCTTTGTAAAGATTATCCAGTTATGTCTTTGGGATCCCGGTACCCCCCGCAAGAGTCGGAGCGCAGCCACGTCGGTGCCTGGCCTCCCCCAGGTGCCCCAGCCAACCGCCCCCACCATTCATCTCAGAATTTAAGGTGGGTATATTAATTTTACTTGGGTTTTTATTTACTTATTTATTTAATAGATCTAGCTGATTCCCTCATGCGGCCCAAGCCATCCACAGCAGCAGCCCCGGAAGAAGAGGGGAACCCCCCGCAGGCCAAGTTCTATTTAGGACAAGTCCCCAGAGCCCCAGCCAACTGGCCAACAGTCATTTTTCCAGAGGACCCCCCCCCCCCAGCCGGGTCATATTTTATCGAGCTATAGTCCCACGCACCTGTATCATTTAGTAATGGCCCATAAAGCCCAAGGGTCACAGTGGTTCCAACAGGGTCTCCACCCCAGCGAGGCCCACAGGTCTCCCTCAGCTCCGAGCCTTTCTTATTTTCTGATTTGAACCCTCTTGTTCTGAGGTTGTCCTGGTGCGTGTATTAGACCCACTATTCGAGATCCGGCCGAGTGGGAACCTCCTGGGTTCCAACCCCTTGAAATACTGAGCCAGAATGCAAAGAGGCAAAAGGGAACCCCCCAATCATCAATTCTATTTTAATCACTGTAGAACTAGTCCACTAAATCCCTCTGTCACCAGAAAGTATGTTCGGCCTTGTCTGAATATGCCTGTAGAGATCCCCCCCCCCCCCGAGGCCCATCACCACAACAAGCACCAGGCCACCGAAAGGAACCAACTCCCAAATTCCCCCTGTCCCAGTTTTCCCCAGGTTTCTCAGGCGGTCCACCCAGGTGTCCCGGAAGGGCCAGAACACCCGCTGAATCCGCAGCCCCCTCCCCGGCAGTAGAAGGACTCACTGGATCCCATCTGTTTCAACAAGATCACAACTTCTCAGGCTTCACTCTGCTTGTAGGCCACGGTATGCGAATCTGTGAATATAATCGAGAGTTTGCTGCATCTGAGCACTTTTGTCCATTCGCTTTTCCCTCTGGGGGCCCATGGATAGACTTTTAGGCCCTTCAGTTCTCTGTGGAATCGGGATGTTTCTTTTCTGAAAATCTGTATAAGCCTCTGTGGCAGAACGATATGTTCACTGTCCCTCGGGAAATTGTACTTATAGCAGCGCCGGGTATGGGGTTCTGAAGTTGTATTTATTTTGTCTGAGCGCTTGGAACAAAGTGATGTACTCTCTACGCTTTTTTAGCGTATATGGGGCATAATAATTGTCAATGAAAATGCGCGTGGTCCCCCCAAAAAACTTTTTTTTGTGCCCAAGCCTTCCTTAAAATGAGCTCTTTGGTCGTGTACTTCAGGAAACAAATAATTATAGAACGGGGTCTCGCTGATGTGGAAGTAGGTATGGGGCCTGAAGCCCTGTGCACACATTCAAACTCAAGAGGTAGGTCTGCATCTAGTGCTAGTGTTGTAAGTAGCAGTGTGTCCATAAATTATGTTATATCCCCGACCCTCTGCTCCTTCTGGGACTGAGTAAATTCTTAGATTATTTCTCCTTTGCCTATTTTCAGCATCCTCTTGTCGTTCTGTAGTTAATTTACAAACTTGGATTATCTGTTTCATTTGATCCTGAATTTGGGAGATTTGGGACGAGGTGGAAGACTGTTGCTGATCTAGCACATTAACTTTAGTCTCCAGGCTCTGGATATCTGTTTTCATTTCTGTTACAGTTTTCTTAAAAGTTCTGACCTCCGTTTTTATATCCGTAAGTTCCAAGAGAATCTTATCCAGTTTGCCATCCATCGTAGATTCCACTTGTTTATTTAGAGTACTTTTGTTGGCTTTGTTGGTATTAATTTTAGATCAAGAGCCACTGCGTTTGGAGGGGGTTTTGGTGCGCAGAGCGTGTTGCGATGTGGCCGTGGCCTCTGAGCCAGATATATCATCTATGTCAGCCAATTCCTGTGGTAAGATCGCGGATCGATTCAGGAGTTCCATGACTATTATCAATTATTTTCTCCACTTGCAGTTTTTAAGGAGTTTTTGTTCTGTTTTGCAGGTTAATTAGTGAGGAAAGTATCGAGGGCTCAGGGAGGTCGAGAGCTAAGCAGCCATACTGGGAGCGACATCACCGGGAGTCTCTCCCTGCAGTTTACCTTGTTAATTCCTTTAAGGAACTTGAAGATCTCTATTATATCACCCCTGTCCCTTCTGGTTTCCAGTGAGTACATATTTAGCACTTTGAGGAGCTCCTCACAGGATCTGCCCTGATGCCCCCGAATCATTTTTGTTACTCTGTGCTACACTGTTTCCAACCTATCCCTGTCCTGTCTGAGGTGAGGGCTCCAGAACTGGATGCAGTACTCCAGGTGAGGCCTCCTCAGAGATCTGTATAGGGGAAATAGTACCTGTTTTCTTATGCTATCATTACCCCTCCTGATACATCCCAGCATCCTGTTAGCCTTGCTATAGGCCTTGTTGCACTGGCTCATTTGTGTTACTGATGATGATGCCTAGATCCGATTCTTCTTCTGTGGCACTAAGTCTCACCCAACCCATCCAGTACTCCGTCTTGGGGTTCCTTTTCCCAAAGTGTATCACATTGCACTTTTTGATGTTGAACTGTAACTGCCAGACCTTTGACCACCTGTCTAGTTTTTGTAGATCTCTCTGCATATCCCTTATTCCCTCATCACTGTCCACCCTCCCACATAGTTTTGTGTCATCCGCAAAGAGACACAGCCTGCCCTGGATTCCCACACCAATGTCACTAATGAACCAGTTGAAGAGAACCGGACCCAGGACAGATTCCTGTGGAAGCCCGCTTGTAACCTCCCTTTCCTCAGATTTAACCCCGTTGACCACCACCCTCTGTTGCCTCCCTTTTAGCCAACTACCCACCCAGCTCACTATGGTTTTAGCCACACCCAGGTCTTCCATCTTTTGAGCAACATTTTCTGTGGTACAGAATCAAAAGCCTTGCTGAAGTCAAAGTACAGAAGATCCACAGCGTGGCCCTTGTCTACTTCCTTGGTCACCCAGTCAGGGAAAATGATCAGGTTATTCTGACAAGACGTTCCCACCATGAAACCATGTTGTTTACTATGCTGGAGCCTGTTGCACTCTAGTTGGTCCACGAGGTCCTCTTTGATTAGTGATTCCATCAGCTTCCCCATGATGGAGGTCAAACTGACATGTCTGCAGTTCCCTGTTTTCTCCCTAGCCCCCCTCTTATGAAGTGGTACAATGTCTGCCATTCTCCTATCCCTTGGAACTTCCCCAGACCTAAGTGAGCTGTTGAACAACCCAGCCAGTGGTTCAGCTAGTTCTGCTGCTGATTCCTAAGTATCCTCAGATGTGTAACCCATCTGGTCCTGGGGCCTTATCAGTCTAAAGGCTGCCAGCCCTTTCAGGACCCTCTCACTAGTAAGTATTGGCTGCCTCATTTCCAGGACTCCCTTAGTGACCGCTTTGATACCACTTTCTGGCATGGACCCTTAGTCCTCCTTAGTGAATACTGAGCAAAAGTACTCATTCAGGATGGCAGCGTTTTTCTCATCCACCTCTGTCACCCTACCCCTCTCAACTAGCCATGTGATGCTTGCCCCCTTTTTCTCTGATAAATCTAAAAAACAGTTTTTCTTTGTTCTTGACTCCCTCTGCAATACACAGATCTGTGTCTGCTTTCACCTTCCTGGTAGCCCTCTTTCCCTCCATATTTTTCTGTAGATGATCCTCACATTCTGCCTCCCCCTGCTTTTCCTTGTATTTTTAGAAGGTCTTCTTTTTGGCCCTAACCACTTCCCTAAAACCCTAGCTGAGAACCATAGTGGTCTCTTAAAGCCTGTGTTTTTTTTAAGATACTGTTGTTATGCTTGCCTTTGATGCCTCGAGGATAGCTCCCTTTATTGCTCCCCATCTCTTCTCTACCCCCGTATGTCCCCCACCCCTACTAATTTATCCCTAACCAGTTCCCTCAACCTATTGAAGTCTGCCCTTCTACAGTCGAGGACTTTGGTTCTTAATTGTGGGTTGATGGCACCGAAGGCCAATTCAAACCACATGGAGGTGTAACCATTGTTCCCTAGTGGTTCCCCTACTCCCACAGCACCCACAATCTCTGAGTTTGTGAGCACCACATCAAGAACTGCATTCTGCTTGGTAGGTTCCTTAACAAGCTGCCCCAGTAGAACGTCTTGGAAGGTGTCCAGTAATGTCGGACTCTTGGCCACCAGGACCTCCCTATCGATATCAAACAGGTTCAGGTCACCCACCATCACTACTTCCTCCTTTGCTGCCCCTCTTTTAAGTTTCTCTTCAAGTTCTCTGTCCCTTTTCTCCCTTTGCCCTGGAGTCCTATAGATCACCCCTAAGCACACTTTCTTGCCTGAGGCTGCCATGAGTTGCACCCATACTGACTCAGCCTCCCCACTGCTACCCCTAATACTTCCATCTTCTGGCACTTTAATGCCCTTCTTGACAAAAAAAGGTAACTCCATAACCCTGCCAGTTTTTCTATCCCTCCTGAACAGTGAATACCCAGGGACCATCATCTCTCCGTCATTTTTATCCCTAGCCCATGTTTCCAAGATGGCCACCAGGTCTACCTCGGTGTCTGCCATCAGTTCCTGGAGTTCGCTGAGTTTGTTGCTTAGGCTTCTGACGCTAAGGCATACCACCCTCCATTTGACCCCTGCAGACTCATCCTATAGCAAACAGGCATAATAAGTGCGCCATTAATTTAAAAATGAATCACTCTTGGAGACTCTTCCACTTCTTTCCCCTCCCATTCTAGCAGCGCTACAGTTAGGGTGATTTCCAATGCTGTCCTAGGATGGGGCACAATTATAATCTTTTCTGGCTAGTGCATTCTTTCCCTCACCCTCAGCCACCAACTGTCCCTACTTCTTGAGACTCTGGGGTGGGCACCTTGCTGACAAATGCAGCTCAATTTACCCACGGTCTTAGTCCTTAGAGACCAATAAGGCCTTTGGGAACCATAGATTGTGCCATGTGCTCTGGAGCTAAAACACTGTCTGCATTAAGTTTGCCCACATACTCAAGCCATTATGCTGTTGTAATAGACTGGAATTAACAGTATGTGCATCATCAGCCCATATACTGTATGTAACTCCATTTATTATTAAATCAGTAAAATGTCTGAACCCCTGTTTGCCATAGGGCTACTATGAATGCTGTAGAAATCCCACAAAGGGATGCTCCTCCATTTCAAGCACTAAAGAACAAAACTGTTTCACATTAAGGAATGCCCTTTTTTTAATGGCGGAATAGATGCCCAAGTAAATTGAGCCGAACATTGGCGCTTGTACATTTCCCCCACTTTTTATCCCTCATTGTCCCCCTTCAGTCCTAATTAGGCATATCAGACATGAATATTTACAGCGAGTTTGTATGAAAATCCGCTTTTTAATAGTACATGTACTATTGAGCTTGAAGTAAGTGGTGGACGGAGAGGAAGTCCATGAAAGTCATCTTTATACAATGTATTAACTGGTTATTTGAATGTTTACCTTAACCTACAGCTATGTGCAAATAAAACTGCTTAAAAATTCTGTTCTGGAGTAATGTTGCTTAGGTCTGCAATCCCAGCAGTCCTGCTTCTCTTGTGTCTACTTCCATCCCTGTTGCTTCTGATTTAGGTTGTTATGCTTCTGCTCAGGGACTGCCCTAAAATGTGTGATGTCATCTACTATATTGCCTGTGAGTTTTCTGTCCGCCTTTTGCCTTGTCTGTCCTGAACCTGCTTTATAGCTGCTGCTTAGAAGTTGTGCCTTGACTGTCTAGCTCATGCCCTGTCCACACTAGGGATTGTAAAACGTTACTGGCGCCATGTAATGTTTTAAAATCGGGAAATACAGTTCTAGGGACATGGATATGTTGTTCATCCACACTGTCTGGCAGGTATCCTTGCCGCTTTAAATCTTGCCGGAAGGTCTTCAAGCTGGCTCCTCCCACCCACCCGGGTGGTAAAACTCTCGGCTCCGCCCCATGACGCCAGATTTTCCTTACCGCTTGGAAGCTCAGGTTCCCTCCTTAACGTTCTGCGTATAAGACTGGTTCCTAATTCTTCGGTTTGCAAATTTAAAAGTTTTTGCATTTCTCGACTCCGGTCTTCTATCCCTCGCAGCTGCGATGGACAAATCGACTCGGTTTTCAGAGATGCCCTTGCGAATGAAGATGTCTCAAGCGGATCCGCACTCGCGTGTCTACTGTTTAGGCCTTGAGCACGACCACGCGGGCTTGCGACCTGTGCTCTTCCTTCCGGCCTCGTCCTCGAAGACCATGCTGCCCGTTTACAACTGGGGCATCCCGAGAAACGTTTTCCTCCAGTGAAGTCAAAAGAGGCCCGGTCGGCGGTTTCCGCGGCGGCGGGCTTGGCGGATCAGCTAGAGCAGATGATCGCCCTCGAAGAGGAGGCGGCGCGGGACGCATCTTCCTCAGCGGCGACATTTATCCGGCTCTCCCTGGGTTCCTCTTATACAGCTTCCTTTAAGGAGCTTTGTCTGTCCCTCTCCACTAAGGGAGAGGGACCAACGTCTGCTGGACTTTCTTCTCAGTCCAAAAAGAAAGACAAGGGTAAGCCCCTTCGTCGACGCTCTTGGGAGCGGGAAAGGTCCCTCTCCCCAAGTCGTCAGCCATCAACTTTGGTTGATCGTTCGGCTTCGGCCACTGGTCTCACGGTGTCCCCGTCAGGTCAGTTGACCAAGACTCCCGTCGACGCAGTCGAGATTTTTCTCGACCCGTTGGACGGGTTGTTGCCAGGCGAAGCCGAGAATCCTGTCTCCCTGGTTCCCCCGGTGGGAGTTGAGGATCCCGTGGGCTTGCCAGTGCCTCCGGTTCCGGGCCCTCAGGTGAACCCTCCGAGCCAGGGAGGCGGTTCCACCGTCCCTCCGCACCATCCTCGGAAAAGCTGAGGTTCTGCGGTCTCGGACTTCGCCATGATCCAGCCGATCCCGCCCGTCATAAGCGGTCTCGGTCTCTCGCACATGAAGTGGCGCCCTCTCGTCCTCCTCCTTGGGCCGAGGGAGGTTTGACGTAAGTGCGTCGACGATCACGAAAAGAGCCTCATGTGGCAACAGCTCCTTCTGACGGGAACAAACCGGCCGCCTTCCTCGGCCATTAAGTGGCTGTCACCAGAAGCGGCGAAACAACCCCTCGACTTACCGAGGGCCTGTTCCCAGGCGGTTGTTCGGCCAAAACCAGCTGCTCCACCGATTCCGGTGGAACCTTCGCCTCCACAGCCGTTATTTGGGGCTCCGACCAAGAATTCTCGGTCGGCTCAGGGCCTGCGCCATAGGCTATCTGTTACCCTCACTCCCGATCGACCTCGGCAGGTGGAGGGTGGCTCAGGCCCGAGGCAGCTCTTTGCGGACTCTTCCGAGTCTGACGACGATTCCTCCCTCTTCTCCAGGCGAGTAGACTTGGAGTCCTCTGGAGGTCAGTCGATGGGCGATAGCCCTTACGTCCTGTCTGGGATTGCCCGGCTCATCTCGGTCCACGGGATGAAGCTCGAACCTGTGTCTAAGCGGGCCAGGTATCCCCTCACGGAGATACTGGACTGAGGGGATTCTCCTACGGAGGCCTTTCCAGTGGCCGAGGCCATAGTGGGCCCGGCCTTGGAGCTCTGGCAGTGCCCTGCTTCCTGTCCTGCGCCCTCAGCCAGGATGGCCAGGAAGTATGCGGTCCCTACCGGTTCCTTGTCCGGTTTTTCGGAACACCCCTCAACCGAGGGGCTAGTTACCGACAGCGTTTTCCGGCGCGCCGGGAACGCTAGGGACGTGGACAAACCTCCCGACAAGGAGTCCAAGAAATTGGACTATGCCGGGCGCAAAGTCTACGCTGCATCCTCCCTCGGCCTTCGTCAGGCCAGTTCGGCTATACTCATGGCACATTTCTCTCATGCCCTGTTGGGCTCCCTGGACGAGGTAGTTCCTCATCTTCTGGCGGACCTGCAGACCACGGTTAGGCAGGTGCGGACCAGGGCAGGGCAGTGGCCAAACAGCAGCTTCAGACTGCTCTGGACATCGGAGACTCATGTGCCAGGTCAGTAGCGGCCGCAGTGGCTATGCGCCGTCGGGCATGGCTGAGGATATCCACCTTCACTTCGGATACCCAGCACAAGTTGGCAGATGTCCCCTTCCTGGGGACCGACCTCTTCGGCCCTGGGGTGGAAGGTCACCTGTAGAGGATCGAGAAGTCCATTGCTACCTTGCACTCGGTCTCATCCGCACAGAAGGACAAAGGCTGCAGACCACAGCCTAAGCCCTTTCTTTCCTCTGCGCCCGCGACACGTCCGGCCCAGCAATGTCAGGGCCAGCAGGCACGAGCTTGGCATCCCAAACCCAAGCCCTCGGCTTCCTCCTCCAGGAAGCAGGGAGGTAAAGGCCCTGGAGGTCCCTCGGCTGGTCCCTCCTCCAAGCCTGCCCAGTGACGGGTTGAGGGGTGTGCCCCAACCCGTCACCTCACCCCAGGTTCCCCCCGTGGGGGGGCGGCTCCGCCACTTTCTTTCCACCTGGTCCGTTACTACCACAGACCGGTGGGTGTTGGAAGTGGTCGGAAAGGACCTGCCTCTGGAGTTCGAGCAGGCCCCGCCCTTCAGAGCCGTCGCACCTCGGGGTCCGCAGCCACACTGTCGGCTCGCTGAGCCGACATCGCTCTCCTCCTCCTCGAGAAGGAGGTGATCAGAGAGGTAGCGGACCCTCCCTCAGACCCAGGGTTTGTGTCCAGGTACTTCCTGGTTCCGAAACGAACGAGGGGCTGGTGCCCCATTCTCGAACTGCACGACCTAAACAAGTTCCTAAGGTCTCGGACCTTCAGGATGGTCACTCTGGCTCAGATAGTACCATCCTTGGAACGCAGCGTGTGGTTCTGCTCTCTTGACCTGCAGGACGCGTTCTTTCACGTACCTATCCGTCCGTCACATCAGAGATTCCTTCGCTTTCGAGCGGAGGGATCCCTTTTCGAGTTCCGAGCTATGCCCTTCGGCTTGTCTCCAGCTCGCAGGGTCTTCACCAAATGCATGGCAGTGGTGACAGCATTCCTGCGGTGCCGAGGGGTTCGGGTGTACCCTTACCTGGACGACTGGCTGATACCAGCCCCCTCCAGGCAGGAGGTGGAGCGGTCCAGAGATCTGGCCCTCCAGGTTTGTTCTCAAGTCGGCCTTCTCATCAACGAGGCCAAGTCGGAACTCGAGCCGAAGCAGGTGATTCTTTTCATCGGGGCAGAGCTCGACTCTCTTCGAGCCAGAGCACGGCTCCCGGCGGACAGGGCCGAGGTTCTTTCCTCCTTTGCCCAATCATTTCTGGTTGGGCAATCGTGCCTTGTCCGGGACTTCCTGCACCTCCTGGGTCTCATGGCGGCCTGTACCAGCGTGGTCCGCTGGACCCGCTGTAACATGCGCCCCCTTCAGTGGGGGCTGGCCAGCCAGTGGTCTCAACACTGCGATCCATTGGACCAGCTAGTGACAGTGACCCAGGGGATGTGGAATGCTCTCCAGTGGTGGACCGTTCCAGTTCATCTGCAGGAGGGCATCCCGTTTGTCCGCCCCGAGCCGACGGTCTCTCTATCGCCCGTTGCCTCTCTGATGGGTTGGGGTGCCCATCTGGGGGAACACCGAGCGCATGGCCTCTGGTCCCCACAGGAGTCCCGATGTCACATCGACCTGCTGGAGCTCCGAGCGGTCCGCCTAGCTCTCACCGCCTTCGCTCCGTTTCTCTGGGGTCAGTGGTCCGAGTCCAGACGGACAATACCACGACCATGTACTATCTAAACTGCCAGGGTGGGACGTGCTCCATACTTCTATGCAAGGAAGCTCTCCGCATTTGGTCACTCGTGCGCAGCCTGGAGGCGGATCTCCTAGCCATTCACATGGCAGGAGCCTCCAACACCCTGGCCGATGCCCTAAGCCGGACACGGGCTCGTCCCACGAGTGGTCTCTCCTGCGGAGGTAGTACAAGATCTGTTCTCCCATTGGGGCACACCTCAGGTGGACCTGTTTGCCTCCAGGGAGAGCGAAGCTGAGGCTGTTCCATGCCCGCCCCTCAGCAGGGGCTTGCTGCAGGGGATGCCTTCTCGAGGCAGTGGACTCGGGCCTCTTCTCGCCTTTCCCCATTTCCCTTGATACAAGGTGCTTCTCAAAGCAAGGAGGGACAAGGCGCAGGTGATTCTGATAGCCCCAGACTGGCCCCGCCAGTTCTGGTACCCAGATCTCCTCAGCTTCAGCTCCAGGCTCCCGAGGCAGCTTCCAGCTCGCCCGGACCTGCTCTCAGTCAATCAGGGGAAGGTATTCCATCCGGACCTTCAATCCCTGCACCTGACAGCCTGGTTCCTGAGCGGCTAGAGTTCCAGGCCTTGGGTCTTTCCGACCAGGTACTCAATGTAGTTGAGGCGTCCCGTAAGGAGTCGAAATGGAAGAGATTTTCCATTTGGTGTCAGGGTAAGGGCCTTGACCCTTCCTCCTGTTCCCTGGTGAGCATATTGGACTACCTGTGGTCCCTTTCTCAGCAAGGGCTTAAGTCGACGACCCTTAAGGTGCACCTGGCAGCCATCTCTGCTTACCGGGTGTGGGCCGGGGGGCAGTCGGTGACGCAGGAGAAGGTGGTCTGGCGCTTTTTCAAAGGCCTTGGCCACATTTCCCCTCCGGTGCGAGAACCTCCACCTCCGTGGGATCTACTGCTGGTACTGGCAAAGCTCATGGGCAAGCCATTCGAACCAATGCACAGGTGTGATCTCTCTCACCTGTCGTGGAAGACCGCCTTCTTGGTGGCTATCACATCAGCCAGAAGGATGGGAGAGCTCCTGGCGCTTTCCATCGAGTCTCCTTACCTGGTCTTCCACAGCGACAAGGTTGTCCTGCGCCCCCACCTGAAATTCCTTCCGAAGGTGGTGTCGGAGTTTCACCTTAACCAGGTGTTCTACCCCAGTCATACCTCGGAGGCCGAATATAGCCTCCATACTCTGGACCCTAGAAGGGCGCTGGCTTACTATAAGGAGCACATGGCTGAAATTCGGGGAGAGGTTCGCCAGCTGTTTGTCACCTACGCTGAAGCCGCACCTGGCAGACCTGCAGCCAAGCGGATGATAGGCAGGTGGGTCACCTCCTGCATAGATCTCTGCTATAAGTTGGCGGGCATGGAGCCTCCCAGAGGATAAGAGCTCATTCTACCCGCCATACTGCTGCATCAGTGGCTGCTTCAGGGACGTCCCTATCCAGGAAATCTGCAGGGCTGCTACCTGGAAGTCGGCACATACCTTCTATCCACTACCACGTGACCTTGAGTCACGCGGGATGCTGGTTTTGGGGCCTCGGTTCTCCAGTCTCTCTTTCCCAAGTAAGTATCGGGGTGTGCCTTGCCTCCCTCCTCCCGGAGAACTGCTAGGAGTCTGCCAGACAGTGTGGATGAACAACATATCCATGTCACTAGAAATACAGTGTCTCACCTGTAACAGGAGTTCTAGGAATGGTGTATTGTTCATCCCTACGACCCACCCGACCTCCCCGGCTTCGATGCACAACCTGAGCTTCCAGCGGGCTAGATCTGACGTCATGGGGGGGCCGAGAGTTTTACCACCCGGGTGGGTGGGAGGAACCAGCTTGAAGACCTTCCGGCAAGATTTAAAGCGGCAAGGATACCTCCAGACAGTGTGGATGAACAACATATACCATTCCTAGAACTCCTGTTACAGGTGAGTAACCTGTATTTTGCGTCCACACTGGTAACGTTACTGAACCGTATTTCAAAACCGTGTTTAAAACCTGGTAAAATCAGGGTTTTAGCACAGTTTTGAAAATGTTATAAGAAAAACATTACAAGTTACCAGTGTGTATGGGTGACTGATCCATGTTCCTGCTGCTGATCCCTCATGCATGGTGGGACAGAGGACATCCTTTGCGTAACCTGCCAGAGTAAGTAGGCGTGTTTAGACACGCTTTCGTTACAGGAAGTGTGGATAGGCGCATGACCATGTAAAAACACGGTTCCTGCAAGTGTGAACACAGCAACATGGTAAGCATGATAACAGTTTTAAAACTGTTACCGAAATTTTGTCACAAGTGTGGACAGGGCCTTAATGTCCAGACACTGATTTTCCATATACTGGTATCTGCAAATGTGTGTGTGGCGGTGGGTGAGTGGGTGACCAGAGACAGCAAATACCACTAAGCTGCTAAGATATTATAAGTGGATCACTCCTCCACTAAAGGCCCTGATGATCAGCCCGTGACAAAGCTTGGAAAAAGTTCAAGTGCTCCTCACTCCCTGCTGACCTAGAGATGTATAAAGCTCTTAGAAACCAATGCAAGCATGCTATCAAACTTGCAAAAAGGGCATACGTCACTCACCTCCAGAAAACTAACCTTGGCAACCCGAGGTTATTCTGGTCTCATATCAATGAGCTGTTAAAGGGAAAAGGCAAGACCGTACCAGGCCACGTTGAGGCCAATGGGCTGATGCTGAATGATGGGCCCCTTGTTGCCTCGGCCCTCAATCATCAATTCACAAACCTAGATTCTTTCAAGGTTGGACCCCCTGCGCCAGACAGGGGGCCCAGCACGCAGGAGCCACCCAACCTTGACCGTCCAACTTTTCATCTGAGGTTGGTCAAGGTAAAAAAAAGGTCCACGCTCTCCTAAAGTCTCTGATAATCAGGGAATCAGGAGGACCTGATGGTATCCAATTCAGACTGCTGAAAGATGGTGCCCCAGCCCTCTCAAGACCTCTGACCTGGCTCATAAACTGGTCCTTTCTGGCAAGTACTGTCCCAGACCATTGGAAACAGGCTCATGTGGTTCCTATCCATAAGGGCAGACATTGGGAACCCATTGGCAACTACAAGCCAATTTCCCTGCTTTGTATCCTGGCAAAAATCCAGGAAAAGCTGGTGTATGGACAACTCCGTGACTACTTAGAGGCTCACTGGCTTATTGTCCCGTCCCAGCATGGCTTCAGAGCCAATCATGGGACTGACACTGCCCTAACGAAATTCTCTGCAGATATGCTCAGGGAACTTGACAGAGGGACCCACACAGGAGCGGTTTTCTTCAGTCTCTCCAAGGCTTTCGACCTGGTCGACCACAAACTACTACTGCACAAGCTGTGTAACATAGGCCTCGACCCCCATGTTCTCAAGTGGTTTGAAAACTATAACTGGTCGTACTCAGAGGGTTAAGTGGAAGGATGAGATAGTGGATCCACTTCCCCTTAAAGAGGGGGTTTCACAAGGGTCCATCTTTGGTCCCCTCCTCTTCTCCCTGTTTACAAATGACTTGAACGGCCAATGTGGGGGCAGTGCTGTTGTTCAGTACACTGATGACGCCATCATCTACTGATCCTCTGACAACCTGGGGGGCCTTAGCCCACTCTTCCAAGAAGATCTGCTGTCAATGGAGAACTGGTTAATTGAGAACAAAATGGTTCTTAATACCACCAAAACCAAGGTCATGCTGTTTGGACCAAGATCCCTCGGCCAAGACAGAACACAACACCTACAACCTACCTCCAGATCTGGGAACTGCATAGAAGTGGTGGCCTCCCTAAAATACTTAGGCCTCACTCTGGACCAAGGATTCACACTAAAGAACCATGTTGACCAAGTTACCAAAATCATACATGGGAAACTTGGTACCCTCTACTGCCTCAACGATCAGTTGATCCCTGAAGCTAGGATTGCAGTTGCCTCCAGTGTCCTCCTGCCAACACTGACCTATGCCACCCCGGTAATTCAGGGTATAGCAAAGCTTGAGATCAGTAAGCTACAGGTCTTGTACAACAAGGTGGTCCGCTTTGCCACTCAGTCACACTCTAGGAGCCACCACTGTGACACCCTAGCACTGATCAGTTGGCCTTCATTTGAAGCTTGCCTCCAGTACCCTCTGCTCTGCCTAGCCTACAAGCTGATTAGCTCAACCCCTCCTCCTAGTCTCTCTGGACTCATTGCTGCCAGGCGAAACCCTTGCAACCTTCAGACCTCAGGCCAAACTCTTCTAGAGGTTCCTAGGGTAAGGACCAAGGTAGGGGGCAAGTCATTTTCCTACACTGCCCCTTCCCTGTGGAACAAACTTCCATCTGTGGTGCAGGAAGCACCCTCAATCAAGATCTTCCACACAAGGCTCAATGGACACATGCTCGCTATGAGCCAATGTCAATGCCATGATACCTGACACCTCCCCTTCTTGCCCATCCTGCCCATCCAAATACATGCCTCGCCCTACCAAAAGCTGGGCGTTCCATTTTTAAAGCACCTTTTCCTTACCTGGGCTCTCTATTTAACGAATGCGTAATGTTGTTAAACTTAACCTATGTGTGATGCTCTGGCTCGTTTTTCCTTTCAATAATTGAAATGTTGTTAGCTATAACCTGTTACACAATATGTTATTGCTACAAGGTGTATCAACCTGCTATGACCTCTGTATTGTACTCCCGCTGTAGATCCTGTTCTCCTTGTAATTCCCGGGTTGCCCCTGAAAAAGGGACCACCGGGGCTCAGTGGGCCTACCCGGTCACCAAAATCTAATAAATAAATAAGTGGTAAGTTATTTAACTTGCAGTGGTTGATTCTGTGGGGCAGGTGGGAGAGTAGTGCCACCAAACCAGTATTTTTAAGGAGAGGACCAATAGACAGCAACTGGCAATTTCAGTATTTGTGACTGTGGCATGTTAACTGATGCTGCTGTATTTGTAGGGGGAATGGAGATAACAGCTAACACTGCCAGTATTTTGGGGGGGGGGACCCCAGAGACACTGACCAACATGTGACCCGGCACTGCTGACACTAATATTAGCGAAGAGAGGGTGGCTGCAAAAGGGAAAATTCCCACCGAGGACAGCAAAGTAACACAAGTCAACAGGAAATTCTGGTCAGTATTTTGCAGCACTGTTATTGGCTGAAAAGTCTGCATAGTGAATTGAGTCGTGCAGAAAATGTTGGCGGAGGTTGGAAATTACAGGGCTGTGATTAACTGAACCCTGCAAAACCTCCAGTAGCCCAAAACTGTGATACCAATATGTTTGCTATGCCTTCAGCAAGCAAACGTAAAGAAATTGCTTGCTGCTTATTGCAGAATAGAAAATCCTAAGGTAGCATTTACAGTGGAATGTGGGATACACATTTAAAAGCACAGACTGATAATTTTAGCTCCTATCTGCCCTCTGTGCTGTACCACTGCAGTGCATAGCTCCTGCTTGGCCTGGGCAGCCCTTGTTTGCTACTGATACTACTGTGACAAGTGAATGTGAGTACCCATATTTTACACACGTACTGCAGTGCAGCCAGCAATCTACACTGAACCTGGAGCTGTGCAGTAGTGGTGTGGTCATGAAGCAGAAGTGAGCACAAAAATGGAGTAATTATGAAGTAAAAGGTTTTAGAAGTAGCATCAACAGGGGGAGTGCCGCTTATAGGCTAGTGCAGCAGGCACCGAGACGCATACACTTTGGTGGCAATTTGAAATGTGGTCTTGTATATGTAGTAGTGCTGTTGTAAGCTATTGTAGCATGGAGCCCTCCTGTTCAGCATGTGTAGTTTATTGTAGCACACACAGTCTCTTCCCTTTCTGCCATAGTTATCAGTGAGGTTCCACTCCACAAACAAACAGGTTTTTGTATTAAGCAGCACCTCAGGTGTGGGAGAGACAGATTGCAAGATGTGATCAGCATCCCTTCTGAGAGGCATGTAGACTCCCTCTCTGCATCTGTCACTCTCCATCAGCTGATGATGGGCTGAAGTAGGGCTGAGATTTACATGAACAGTGGAACCTGTTTAATCCATATTTGGTTGATACAGATATCTGAGCATCCATAAGGCAAACAGCTGAAACTGATGTTTTATAATGTCAAATGGGAACAGTCAGCAATAAGTAGCCCAAACACAACTGTGACCTGAGTTCAATTTGAGTCTTGAGTGTTGCAAATCTGGTTGATCTTGCCAACTCCCTCCCCGGCATATCACTGATGCAGACATCCCAAAATCTCCTGTGGCTGATGTCAGAGCTGGGCTGTACTTGCAGGACAGTCAGTTATTTGCAGTTTAAATTACAGCTTTTAAAAGCTCCAGTTGGCCGTTTGCCAGTCCCACTGTCCTCTCGAGACTAAATACAGCCATTTACAGTTGTTGGGGAACAGGACTGGAGATTGCAGGAGCAGCTGAGTAGTATGTGAGCTGACACTGCCATTAATTGTGGGCAGGTGGTGAGTGGTAGGAGTGCATGACCAGAGACAGCAGGAGCAGCTGAGCAGCATGTGAGCTGACACTGCCAGTAATTGTGGGCAGGTGGTGAGTGGTAGGAGTGCATGACCAGAGACAGCAGTAGCATGTGAACCAACAGTGGTGGTAGTTGTGAGGAAGGGGGGGGGGCAACAAAGGCATAGAAACATAGAATTTGACGGCAGATAAGGACCGCTTGGCCCACCCAGTCTGCCCTTTTCCCTACCTGATGGATAAGCTGCAGATTCTAGTTAATCAACAGCTTACTTCCTCTTGCCCCCCACTAGAATTGCCTTATGCCTGTCCCATGCATTCTTGAATTCTCCCACTGTTCCTGACTCCACAGCCTCCTCAGGAAGGCTGTTCCATGCATCCACAACTCTCTCTGTGAAAAAATACTTTCTAACATTACCTCTGAGCCGTCCCCCCTCTATCTTCAAATTGTGCCCCCTTTTTCTTGCACATCTCTTCTTCTGAAAGATACTACCCTCTTGTACCTTGTTAATGTGAGCCACTCTGCCTGAATTTGTGAGCGAGGAGAGGTGACCGTAGACGAGAGCTGCTGAGTGTGGTATGTTAACCGGCGGCACCACTGCTGGTGTTTGGGAGCAGATTGCATGGAGTGGCTGCAACAGAATAGGTTCCCACTGGGGACAGCAAAGCAACATAAGACAACAGGAATTTCTGGTTTGCGTTATGCCGCACTGCCACTGGCTGAAATTCTGCTCAGTGGATTGGGAAGTGCAGAAAAAGAGATTGGAGACTGGAGATTTTAGGGCTGTGATTTGTTCAGCTCTGCCAAGCCTTAAAAAGCCCCAAACTGCGGTAGCAGTATTTATGCTATGCCTTCAACAAGTAGACATAAATATGACAGGTTTCATAAACTCTTGATGAAACTGCTACATATTTGTGGTCACCAAAAAAGTAAATACTATACAGAGTTACATGTAGAATGCTGCACATTTTCCTGAGGCTACTCCAGTTAAGTATTGCATCACAGCAGTTGCTGCCCAAACATTTAAGAACAGAACTCCTCCTGACTTCCCTAGAGTCTGAGTGCACCACCTTGATCCATGACTTAATATGTGCCGGTAAAGTTGGAAGCTGCATGGTCATGTATAAACCTAGGTCTCCCACGTAGGCAGATGTATGTGTCACTGCTTCCCTAGCAGGTCAGCCTGGTTTTTGCACCTTTTGCTACCAGGTGCACCCTTTACCTGTTCCAGCTTAATAGACTTAAAAATAAGACAAAACTGGTTGCTTACAATGCTGTATGTCTTCACAGGTGACAGAAAGGGCAGGATCTTAAAGATGATGCTGTAATAAATACATTGGAAAATGTGAATTTATTTTGTAATAGTTTTTGCCTTTTTTGTAGGATCTTCATAATTTAGAACTTTCTATTGGGATTTGTTCAGGAGGCATCGCTGTGTACAGAAAGAGAATATGCACAAGTTTCTACAACTGGTAAGGCTTGCAATGTTTGTGAAGCATGTAACTTAAAGGTTTCTTAGACACTGTTTACCTCTCCCCTGCTTTCCTGTCACCATCTGAAGTTGTATACATACAGTAGTAGTCCTAGTACAGCTTATTAGAATTGCTGTTTGGTTTTAGTTTATTTACTCAGGATAGCCCAACAAAGATGTATCATATTTTCAGTGCAGTCTTGCATATACCAGGATTTATTACCGGGAACACCTAAACACAAGGTGGGGATGTTTTCAATTTGGAGCTATAAATCATTCTCTTATACTAATATGATCTCACTGTATTGCTGTACCCTGTAAGAGTAGTGCTTCACTTTTTTAAGGTGTCTGAAATGGAAATGCTCTCCTTTGCTTTTGGGTTGTCTCACGTAAGGAGGTGGAACATGATAAAAATGGTTCTTACTGAAAAAAAGTATCTTATTCAGTCACAGCATTCGAATTACATATCCATATCCAACCTTGTATTTCTTGCAAAGGTTTCAGAAAAAGTGGTGGGAATGAAGTTCCAAGACCACTCTCAAGAAAGAAATGTTATCAACAAATGCCAGTTTTGATATAAACTGGGGCATAGCATAAAAAACTTTGATGGATATCACTAAAGCTCTTCAGTTGGTATGGAATGGGGGTGACTTGTCATTGCTAGTATTACTTGATCTTCCAAAAATCAGCCTTCACCATTGATTCCCTCTTTTTGGTCTGGGCTAGAAGCACAAGGACCCCACAGGAGAAAAGCTTTTTCCAGGGAGCCAGCCAGGTTACTGAGCATGGCACCTACTCACCCTCATGTGGTGCCTTGCACAAGCTAGTAACCATTGCCTGCTTCCTTACTAACCTAAGTTCTGTTTTTCCCACCATCGAATTCGTACTTTGGGAATGCAGCATCTCGGTTCACCTCATCGCCACATATTTTCTACTGCGTCACCATAATTAGTTTTGTTTGCGGTGTCGCCAGTCTGTTATTTTACCGCAATGCGGAAGTCTGATAACAAGGGGGTTGAGTCATCAAGGAAAGTCTGACAGCTGCCCATTATACGTTGTTGCCCCTATAGGGAACTGATGACTGTTACAGACCAGTATCAGACCTTTTTGGCCTATCTTGGACCGGAGCATGATATAGATGTGTGCGATGCCTGCTTCTCTGTGGACTGCTGTACTCTTGAGAACCATGCTTTGAGATGGGTCACTAATCCCTACCATCAGAGGCAGGCTTTGAACACGTGCATCCAAGCACAGGTATCTAGGCATTTCCCTTAGGCCTCTTCCTGAGACATCTGGATGGAGTTCTCCTCGACCTCACTGTGCTGAGATGTCAGAGAATCTGGTGGATTGGTCTGGTGGACAGTTGACGCCTTCTGAGTGGTTGACTGCAAACCCTCCACAGTCTGCCTGCCTGAGCAACAGACGTTCCCGGTAGTGAGATTGTAGCCATAAACTCAGTCTACACTGGTGGACACCTCAACATTGTTCTCTGGTGTCGCCTGTGCTGTTATCACCATTCACGGTGAAGATGCAGCGGGTGGGACCCAGGATGATGCCTGGCCCTCTTCTGACACTGTTCGTGGTGTCAGGAGAGGGACCAGCACAGATGGTGTTGTCCGTATTGTTGCCAGTTTGGATGTTGTCACCGTCCATGATGTCACTATTGACACCAAGAAAGGTGACTACTCCAGAGATAGTGAAGGAGGTGGAGACGGCCGCAGTTTAGGTCCTAGGTCCAGTTCAGAGTGAAGCGACAAGGATGTCATCCTGGAGGTTTCCCCCAACTCTGGTGTCATTCATGACACTGAGGAGGGTGTTGGCTCTGGGCATGACATCGAAGTTTGCACTGAGCACAGTGTCAAGGGGGTGCCAGCCATAGCGACAGTGTTGACCCTGACTTTGAGGCTATTGCTGATCCTGAGTCCAGTGCAGGAGATGCCACTGACTTGAGGTCAGATAGTGGCCCGGTGATTGAATTTTCTCCAGAGCTGCGGGATGTCACTGCCACCAGTGAGGACCAAGGTCGCTCCGTGGGATCTGTACGACTCCACTCACCTCAGCTGGGGGTTTTCCCCATGAACACCTATTGAGTCACTCCTCAGATGTATGCGGGCACCCTTCATTTAACTCTGATAAGCTGTTCCCTTGGGCAAGGCCCTCTACACAGTTCTGCAGCCCAGAAGGTCCCAGTAACCTGAAGTCTCAACCCCTATTAGAGGGTCCATGTTGATTCCTTGAAAGGATGCCCTCTTTGATAGGCCCCCAGGGGCCTCTAATGTGGGAACAACACCAGGCGTGGATCAGCACCTTAGATGATTGGTACTAGGAGTTAGACAGAGCCCAGTCCAAGCCCTTTCCTCTGGTTGTGACCCTGCCTAGCAGCTGTGCCTTGTCTCTATCAGCATCCTTTGATGGGAACAACACATCATCTGTCCACCTCCCTTCTGCTGTTGAGTATGCCCTGTACCACTGATATGTTGTGGAGATGATCCAGGTGCTTGATCTCAAAGCCTATACAAGCCGTGATCCAGTAGCCCTGCCATTGGGACTTCTTAGAATTCCCAACATCAACACTGCATTCATTCCTTCTTGGCCTAGGGCTATGATGCAGGCATCTAGGGCAGTGTGGAGGCATCCCTTCTCCAGTCGTCCCCGGGAACCTTCTCATGTGGTACCATGCACCCACAAGGTCTGTAGGTGAGGCACT
Organism: Neoceratodus forsteri; assembly: GCA_016271365.2. Lineage (NCBI taxonomy): Eukaryota > Metazoa > Chordata > Ceratodontiformes > Ceratodontidae > Neoceratodus > Neoceratodus forsteri. Next base: position 879,579,447 of record CM057456.1, read on the forward strand.
TCACTCTACTTGGTGTGTAGTACTGCAGACCCCATTATGACCACAGCGCCTCATGTGTAAATGACCTCCAGAGGCAGATTCCATTCAGACAGATGCTCTTGAAAAGAAAGCTTTTTCCTCAGCACATGCCCTGATGTGCATCTCTTCACATCAGGCGCATATGGCGACATATAACCATCACCTGTGGTTTCAGCTACACAACCTGTTCACTACACTGTCACCAAGCAAGGTAGTCTGGCAGGCCACTGACCTTTTTACATGGAGTCTGAGGTAGCATGGCACCAGCTGAGGGCATCTTATGACACCAACAAGGTGGTCTCCAGACTGGTAGGAACCGCAGTCTGTATTAGGTAGATGGCATGACTTCACCTCTCCTGACTGGCACCTTTGGCCAGGTGCAAGTGTAACAGGTGGTCCTGTTATGAAGCATAGACCAATTATCAAATAATGCAGTAACCCCCCCCCCTTTTTTTCTTTGTCACTCTATCCTGTCCTCTGTTATATTTCTATTTCTATTTCTATTCTGTATTTTCTTGTCAGGGTGGCCAACCTGGCAATCTTCTGTCTGCCTTTACTGTCCCTTTTTGCCCTGTCCGTAATTGATTGCATCTATCCCAAACACATTTAAAAAGCTGTGCCCAGAAATAAATCAGTGGTTACAAATCCAAGTAATAAAGCCCCTTTGATAAAATTTGGTTTTTCCTGCTCTCTGTGTTGAGGCATTTGTTCCCTGCTCTATGTAAGACATGGGTTTAAAATATTAATTCATAAACTTAAAGAGAGGAGGTCCTACAATCCAGGAGATAACGCTATGTGCTTTGAAACCAGCAAGCGAGTGATTGCGGTGGCGATATGTGCGTACTATTTACGATCGCCTGCTCGCCTACGCAGAGGATGTATGCGCACATTCATGCAGATATCTACAACGATCGTGGCAGCAGTCCTTACTCTTTTGAGCCATTGAGCTCTTAAAAAAGAAACAGCTTGCTGCAGTTTATTAGGACGCAGCCGAGCGGCTGCGATACAGAGAAATAGGAGCTTGGGGATTGTTGTCATGGGGGCTGTAAATGCTCCTAGCAGCTGCTCGCTGCAGAAAGAATGTCCGTTTCACAGACAAAACAGAAAAAGGGCTAAATTGTAAATAAATGACACTACAGGCATCAGAGATATGCCCTGTAGTGTCAACTTTCTGAAAAGTGTCTAGGTTTTTTTTTTAATACATCCCTATATAAGAGGGTGATGCAGCATTGGGCTCTGAGCCAGAAAAGATAAGTTCACGTGACGGCTGAAAGATGAAGCCATCGGGGCTATGCAATTCAGATAGCTAACTTTATATATGAATAAATACAGCCTAGTAGGGAAGTAAAATGATCTTATCTGTGTCAATCTTCACCATTCATCACTGTTGGGGTACTTGGCCAGAGGTCAGGACCCCGCGGGAGTTTTTTTTTTTTTAAGGTAGGTGGAGCTGACGCACCATTGGCGCTGCCCTCGAGGCCGACACACTGAGTGGCGCTCGCAGGTTGGCTGTTAGGCTGCGTCGACTCCGCCTGCCTGCCAGTTCTTCATCTCCCGCTGTAGAGGTCGCACCTCGTGTGGAGCTGCTGCACTAGAGGCCTAGTTTGACGCTGAAAAACAGTTAGATTGACGCCATCTCTATATTTCCTTCGGTGCTGAAGTTCGTCAGTTCCTGCCGGTTCTGCTTTGCCATACTCGACTTCGCCCGGTAAGATCTTTCCATTTCTTTATATTTCTGCGACGTCAAGTCTGTGTTTGGTGTTTTTTTCCCCCGTAGGTCATGTCTCAGTGGGAAGGCAAGAAGACTTCTAGGACGGGTCGGCCCCCCATGCAACGGTGCCCATGCGGCCGAAAGTATTCCGTCACCGACCAGCACGACTGGTGTCTTTCGTGTCTTGGCCCGCTTCACGACATGGATTCGTGTGACGCCTGTTTCTCTATGGACCGCCGGGTCTTCAAACAACGCACGTGGAAAGTGGGGCAAGCTCCGCCGACTTTCGGGGGTCGGGCACGCACTCTTCAGGCCAAGCCACGCACTCTCGGCCTTTCCTCCTGGTCCCCTCCTGGTTCTACGGACCGAGGAGGAGGAGCCTCAGCTACTAGTAGCCTAGCTGGTGCCGAGGCTCCTTCCCGCGGTACCAGGAGGCCCATCCCCACTCCTTTCGGGGCGGGCGGGGAGGCGCTGCCATGGCAATACCGCCCCTTACAGAGTGAAGGCTCCCCGTGTCGGACCTGCGGTTCGCAGGCCCGGTCGACGCCGTCAGTCAGCGCCGTTGCAGGCCTCTGCACCATTCACAGTGCTGTGGGCCCTGATGGAGCCATTGTTGGCACCGACTTGTCGCGTGGCGCCGTGGCTTCTGTTGGAGCCGTTCGTGGTGCCAACACTGCTAGCGGCACCGTGGGAGCTGCTATGGCACCGTCTTTGTCCATGTCTCGCCTCAGCGCCGTCCTCGGCACCGAGGTTGAGCACGGCACCGTGTCCTCGGGGCTCGGGGCTGTGGGGCTGTCGGATTCCACCGTCAGCGCTGTTGGTGGCACCACCTCGGCGCCATTCACGGGGTTGTGGAGCCAGGCGACGCCATCCTCGGCGCCGATGGTGCCGTCGGGGCCGATGTCAGCGCCGTCTTTGTTGCGGCGCTGTGGGGCCGGATGGCGCCGTGGCTGGTCCCGACTCTGGAGCTCCTGTTCGGGCTGGAGCCGTGCCCCCTGTAGATTCCACTCGCGGTGCTATAGGGGGCACTGGTACCAGCTCGGGCACAGCTTTGGGTTCTGGCCCCTTTGGCAAAGATGGCAGTGGGCACCCTCCTACGGTTTGGCACAGGGCCTCGGCCTCTACCTCCTCGGAGGCGGAGTCGAGCTCTAAGTCAGATGGACAGTCTGACCCTTTGGGGTTGGCTGTTGAGGTGGGCAGCCCAGTAGTCTCCTTGACAAGCCGGAGTCAGCCCCCCTTCTGAGGTGGGGTCGGTGGCTACCGAGACTGGGGTCAGGGGTGCTGACCAGCGGGCTGTGGTGCAGGCCACCATTGCTCTGCAGCCTGGTCTTGGTGGGTTCACTGACCCCTCAGCAATGGTACCCCCACCTGTGGTTTGCCTAGATCACCCAACTTTGGGGCCGATCAGAGCACCTATGGGAGGGGAGGGTGCTGTACCCTGGATAGCTCCTTCGGGTGCCGCCCAGAGCTGTCAGCTACCTAGGCTGGCCCTCTCGAGGAGGAGGGCTCTTTTGGACTCCTAGGGGTCGAGGGGTGTGAGGTCAGCACGGCAGCCTTTTTCGGGGGTCCACCTGGGCTCTGGGAGAAGCCGTAGTGCAGATCTCCACTCTTCCTCCTTGGTCTCTTTGAGAGAGCCCTATTCTTTTGAGGTTGGGGACCATCCTTCTGGACCTGTATGGCCCCGGTCACCTCACGGGGGATTCTTCCGGGCACAGCCAAGGAAGTACCGAAATGGTTGTTCAGCTGTCGGCTGTGGGGTCTTCTGGGGCACCTTCTTCCGCAGGTACGCCTGGTCCGTTCCTGAGCCCAGGTGCTGGTCAGCCGACATCTCTTCTCGACTCTGTTCCCATTCCTCTGCCACATTCTCCTGCGCTCCCATGCATCCTTAGTCCTAGCGGGCCTCTCTCCTGGGAGCAGTTCAGAGTGGTGGCTGCTCGGTTCCCAGCTTACGTTAGGGAGATGGACAGTCAGGTTTTTCAACTCCCCCCTGGGCATCCACTCCCTGAACAACCGGTGCCCTCCAGCTCATCATCCCCCTCTTCTGGGGCAGAGGAACCTTCTGTCCACATCTCTCCGGCTGCTGATCTCGCTGAGTATCAGCACTTCCTCATGAGGGTGTTGGAGGACTTACACCTGCCACTATTAGCAATCCTGACCACTTGGCGCACGCCTTTCTAGGCGATTTTGGCGAGGCCACCCTTGTGGTGCTGCCCTGGCCTTCTGCCTTTTGGGAGGTGTCGTTGCGTTCTTGGCAGAGGCCCTTCGGCGGAGTTCCTGCCCCAAGGGATCTCAGCAAGAGATATTGCGCACCCCTGGAGTCTCCAGGTTCCATGCCTCATCCGCAGTCTGGATTGACGCAGTTGGATACTCCTGATGGGCTTCGTGCCCTTCACCGTGACCGGCCCCCAGATCAAGACTCCTCGGATTTTGACTTCTGGGGTAGGAGGACTTTCTACTCGGCACAGTTATTACTTTCCATTTCTGCACATCAGGCCCACTATGCAGCCTATGACAGGTTCTTGTGGTCCAGGCTAGGTCACCTCCTAGCCTCATTGCCTGATACGGAGCAAACCAGACAAGACATTGCACTTTCTGCGCGTGGCCTGCAGCTAGCAAGGCACCAAGCGAGGGCATCCTATGAGGCCAACGAGGTAGCTACCAGGGTCGTAGGGACAGCGATCTGCACTAGGCGGACGGCATGGCTGCGTCTTTCCCGGTTGTCACCCTTGGCCCGACTCTCCCCACTCTCGGGCCTCTCCAGGCCCTGAAGGTTCTCCCTCTTAGTGTGTCACCCACTTAGAGCTAAGGGACTTTGTCCCTTAGGGTGTAAAAGGAAACTCCCTTCGGGGAGCCTCGGTACTCACCAACAGTGATTAATGGTGAAGATTGACACAGATGAGATATGAAAATTGCAGTACCTACCGTAAATTATGATCTTTCTGGTATCTTCACCATTCATAAGATCCACCCTCCATCCCCTGGGGCCTCAGTCTTTGGGTCCCCCTCCCTCTCTGTGCCCATCCTTCCCCCTCTCCTTTCTTAGGAGTGGGGTAAAACAGGGACACACAGCGGGATAGTGTTCCGGGGAGAGTGGACAGCAGGGGGGGCACTCCTTCTCCAGTGCTTTGGCTCCACCCCTGTGGGTGGGAGTTGACAATTGCCCTCCTTTCTCTACTCCTCCCTGTTCCTGTCCAACCTATTCTCCTTGTTTATATATATATAAAAAAAAATGTTTTAAATGTTTTCCCTTTTTTTCACCAGTCTTTCCTTGAGAGGGTGTTAATTCTCTGTACCCTGTCCTTCTTCCAGAATAGCCGACTCTGCTTCTCTGGAGTGTTTGCCAGCCATTCTGTGCCTTGAATTCTGGCAGAAAGCCTTTGGATACTCCTTGCAGTTCCTATGTAATCTGGAGACGGACCAGAGTCTGGGATGTTTAACCCCCCCTCCTAAATTCTTTACCCATCCTACCTCCCTCCCTCTTCCTTTTCCAGAGAGTGGGGCCCCTCCCAATCCCTTTAGTTTCCGACTTTTCTCCCTTTCTGTCCTCTGTCGTTATTTCTCCTTTTGGTTCGTATATCTTTTCCTTTTTCTGTCCCTTGGACTTCCTTGAACCTCCCTTCACTCACTTCCTCTTACCTCTCCGGTGACTCAGAACTGGCAGGCAGGTGGAGTCGACGCAGCCTAACGGCCAACCCACGATGTGCCACACAGTGTGTGTTGGCCTGGCAACACCGATGGTGCGTGGGCTCCATCTACCTAAAAAAAAAAAAAAAAAAAAAAGCTCCTGCGGTCTGACCTCTGGCCAAGTACCCCAACAGTGATGAATGGTGAAGATACACAGAAAGATCATAATTACGGTAGGTATGTTATTTTCATTTCTAGGCTGTTTTGCTGGATGTTTACTGTATATGTATAAATAAAATGCAGTGCTTACTATTTATACATGCAGTAGAAATTTTCATAATCTTTTTGGATAAAAAGCATAAGTGTGGTTTCCTATTCTTGCAGAACAAATAGATAGTGAGCGCGCCCCTCATCTATTTTATTCCTGACAAGAATAGAGATTCCAGTAAAAGAAATAAATAGAAATTTGTTTTATTTTCCTGTACCTGAGTATGGAGTGGTATTGAAAGAGGTCCTGCTGTAGGGCAGGCTGCCCCTGAAATGGCAGGTTATATGGATTGAAGGAATAGTGATGTCAACAAGGGGAGGAGCTAAACTAATGCCCTGACATCATAGCTCTATAATTAAGCCTGTAGCAGTGTTCTAAGGCAGTATTTTGAGACAGGACCTTATGTAGGTGACCCCTAATAGTGCTAGCATGCTGCTAGTTGGTTTAATATATATATATATATATATATATATATATATATATATATATATATATATATATATGTTCATATGCTTGTAATTTCATTATTTATCTTAGTTAGGGTATTACATGATTGATGAGGTCACACTGTGGCAAGGCATACGAGGAGAGGTTGAGGGCACTGAACATGTACTCCCTGGAAGACAGGAGAGAGAGAGGGGATATGATTGGGACATTCAAGTGCTTGAAAGGGATAAATAAGGTTGATAAGGAGAGTCTCTTTAAGCTGAGTGGCAACCATATCACAAGGGGCAGAGTCTTAAGCTGGAGGGTGGGACATTTAGGAGGGAGGTCAGGAAGCACTTCTTCACAGAGAGGGTGGTGGACACTTGGAATGCGCTGCCGGAAGAGGTGATCTCATTGAAGACAGTGGGCAGCTTTAAGAGAGGCTGGGATAGACATAGGGAAAGGTAAGGCTCATGGGTAGGGAGGGAGGATGGGAGGAGTGGGGAAGGAGGGCAGGACATTAGCTCACGCTGTGGACCCTGCAATACGAGCAGACTTGATAGACCAAATGGCATTCTTCTGCTGGCTTGTTCGTATGTATGTATGTTCCTCTAGGAGAACAAAATTAGATAAGTGGTCAGTAGGGTTCTGACCAAGGTGGAAGAAGGAACTAGAGAAGTAATTGTGCAGGTTTTCACATTGCAGGAGAAAAAGGAAAGAACTCAGGAATTCTGCATAGTGCTTTGGATGCAAGAATGATATCCTGATGTTTGAAGAGGTGTGATGGAATAACACCATTAATTTTTCCTTTCTGTATACCTGTATATTGAATTTATTATTTTTTTTAATTATTTTTTCTCTTCTGGAATAAAATGATAAACGCAGACGTATGCGTTTTTATGCATCATATTTGGTTGTATGATCTGCTTATTGGAACCCACATTACCACACATTACTTAACTCACATTTCCAAGGGGCTCATTTATTCTCCCTAGGGTCTTGCGAGAACTGTTGGGGAACCCTCCTGCTCCTGTACTGCAAGAGCCCCTGCCTAGCCCGGACCAGTCTCAGGCCTTGCTAGACCTGTAAGGAGCCCCTGCCCATAGGTGTTCTCCCCATGCAGAAGGCTGAGGACATCTGTTGCCCTCAGGGTGAGCCAGCTTCTCCCTCACATAAGGAGGAAGACTGGCACTCAGAACAATAAGTAGGAATCAATGGTGAAAACTGATTCTTTGAAGATATGAAAGTTACATGCTTACCGTAACTGTTAATCTTCCAGAATATCTTGTCCATTGACTACCACACCTGCCCACCATCCCCCTCTGTAGCAGACCCAGGGCCTTTGCGCAGCTAACCCTGTTAGTGCTGGCCGGCATCATTTGGTGCCATGGCATCTCCCCATTTGTACTCCCTATGGAATAGTTGTTAAAAAAAAAAAAAAAAAAAAAAGAGTTTGGGACCCAGTTCCCACCAAAAAAAAAGCCACCTTAAAACTGGGATGAGGATTCCTTTTAGGACCCTCATACCAAACAAAAAAAAGAGAGAGAGAAGACCACTCCCCGTCTCCTTTTTATTTCTTGTTCTCCTCGCCCCTACCCTGGGTATGTCCCTTTCTTGGGATAGATTCCTGTTAGTTGGTAAATGCTCTCCGGGGCTCTGGACACTAGTCTAACTCCACTTGGCAGCTGCACTGTCTATGGAACAGTGCTGGGCACTGGATTGTATTTGGATCGGATACACTAACTCTTACACAGGATACATCCCTGTTGTTACAGGAGAAGCAGGTCCTTTTTCTCTGATTTCTTTTTTTTCTTCTGGCTGTGCCACACTATCCCTTTTGGTTGGTATGTCATTCTTTACTTACACCAGCTGGGCAGTTAGCCCACCACCCTGGTGTTGCCTGGAGAGATGAACTCATCTTGATTCCTTTGGGCTGTTCGGCCTTACAGCTCCACATGCACCTGAGATTCCTTCTTTTTTTTCCCTGATGGGAAAATTGGGGATGTATTTAATTAGCTATTCAGTCAATCCTCCATCAGGTAGCAAGGGGTTTGGTTTTTCCTGGAGTCTGTGAGATTCATTCCTATTTTGGTACATTATGCCATTTCAGTTGCAAGGGGGTCCCAACTCTGGGCATTCTCTCTTGTTCTTCTTCCAGAGCCACATGCTTTAGGGCTGCTACTTTTAAGATCACAAACAAAGGGTTAAAATTAATGGCTATTTGTCACATGTGGAAGATGTTCATGCCGGGGTTCCTCAAGCATCAGTGTTTGGCCCACTGTTATTTTCAATCCTTATGAATAATATGCCTTCTCTGTTTTATATAGAAAACAGCATTGTTTATGCTGATGATACTATTGTTTAGGATTCAGGACCAAACAGCAGTGACATACAAATATCCCTGCAAAATAAGTACAGTATTTTGTCAAATTGGATAAATGAAAATCGAATGCTTATAAATGAAAGTAAAACAAATGTGGTGTTATTCGGATCCCAACAAAAGTTGCTGAAACAGGGCCCACTTCACATCAAGGGCCAGAATGGCTCTTTTTTGCCATCAGTAACTACATTCAAATATTTGGGCATACACCTGGACCCCTGCTTGAGCATAATACCCCACATTGACAGACTGGGAAAGAAAATAAATCAAAAACTGGGATTTTTGTATAGAAATGTAAACTTCTTGACTGCCAATGCCAGAGTAACTATAGCTAAGCAAGTTCTGCTGCCCACCTTTGAGTATGGGAACGCTATTTTTTTACCAATGTAATGGTATTTTTGAGTCTAAATACAAAATATTGTATAACTATATATTTAGATTTGCACTAAGGGCCCCACTAAGAATTCATCACTGTCACTTGTATACTAAACTGGGAGTGCTAGCTTTTATTTTGTAGTTTTCCTTTGAATAGAGGAAGAAAGGGACGGTTCCTATATCTTTTCCCTATCCATTTGAGCTAGGAAAATTCTTAGCCCTCTTTAATTTTCCCCGCTTTGTTTCTGTCCTGAGGAACAGAACTGAAGTTAGTGAGGGAGCCAGCGATGGTTACTGGCTGGCGCTTGGCACTATATGGGGTGGGCAAGGGCCACGCCCAGTAGCTGTGGCCAATCCCCTGGCAAAAGTTTTGCTTTCTTGGGGTCCTAGTGCCTCTGGCCCCAACCAAAAGTGGTAATCAGTGGTGAAGATATTCTGGAAGATCAACAGTTATGGTATGTATGTAACTTTCATTTCTTTAAGTGGTATTTGATGCAGTAGACCATGGAGTCTTGCTTGGGCATCTGTGCTTTATTATGTCTGCGCCTGGAATAGTATTAGATTGGTTCCAGTTACACCTCTGGATTGCTCCCAAGCAATGTTGGAGGATTGATTTTTATTGGTGGGCACCAGAGCACTGGGACTTTTGAAGTCGTGTGGGAGGGGAGCAGTCGAGAGGGGTACAAGGCAGGGCAGAAGAAATGCTATGATGGTAACAGACTCAGTAGTGAGGTATATGAACAAAGTGTGGAGGGTGCTGTAACACCAGAGCCATATGCTGCTCGATCGCTTACTCACCTTGTCATGCGTTGTAGACATCATGACAAGAGACAGGCAGATGCAGGAGGGGAAAGATGAACCAGTCATCCTGATGCATGTTGGCACTAACAACTAGGCAGAGATAGGTCAGAGCTTCTGTAGGATAGATTTAGGTAGCTGGGCAGGAGCTTTAGCAGCAGGACCTCAAAGGTGGCATTCCCTGAGATGCTACCGGTGCCATGCACAGGACCAGTGAGACTTCCGGAGCAAGCACATGGCTCAGCATTTATGTTCTTTGTAAACTGGAAGACATTCTGGGAACAGGGAAGCCTATAAGCAGTGGATGAGGTCCATCTGCGCCAAGAATGGCAATAATGCTGGCATGCAGGATAGATGGAGTGGTGGGAGAGGCTTTAAACTAGATTTGGGGGAAGGGCAGGGAATGGAGGCAGAAGATCACCGACACTCATGTCTGGAAATATGGGAAGTACAGTTAGCAGGATGAATGAACTGAAGAGTAAGCTACACAGGGTTAGCTATGATGTGGTGAGACTTACAGAGACCTGATGAAATGGGGTGGTTATCTGTGATGCTAGGATAAAGTGATATAGTGATCATATAAGAGATAGAAGAAGGCAGAAGACGGGAGGATTTGCTTTATACAGTATGTTAAGGAGGGGATGGGGCAAGTGAGGAAGGTTATAAGTCCTACACAAAACATGTTGTGGGAAGCTGGATACCCTGGGGGCTGAAAGATGACCTGGGGTGGGGTTGGAGGATCATTACAGGCCTCCAAATAGTACAAGTGATCACAGTCCAGAACTGGCAAACAAAATCCATGGGGCAACCACTATTGGATACTTAGTTCTTATGAGAGATTTTAACCTGGCTGACATTGACTGGCAGGTGAACTGTACCCTTTTTTTTTTTTTTAATATAGCTTTTTGGTCCCCGTCACCTCCCTTTCGCCAACTGGCAATGGTGACACATATACATTTTTACAGATTTTTCTCCCTGAACCCCGAGGCCCGGCACAGCGTGCGGGCGTGTGGAGGCATGCTAAGATTCTACAGCACCCTCAGCCCCTTCCACCTCCTGATACTTTGCCGCCCCCTTCAGCCTACGCTACCCGTGGGAGCGAACTACAGGGGGTGCCAGCCCACTACCACCCTCAAGAGGGAGAGCTGCCCGCCGGCATGCTCAAATCTGCTCCGCCTCCACCCCGCCCCCGCCGCACCCTGACGACCCGATGTTGTTCCCGAACCCGGGTCGCCGACATAGCATGAGGTAAGGCACCCAGTGCCTCAGCCCTCTGCACCACCGGGCTGGCTTTGGTGGACTTTACCTTTGAGAAAGTGGGGAAAGATTTCTTGTCAGTTCTGAAGGATTGTTTCCTTCTGTAGCATGTCAGGAATGGTGCAAGAGGGCAGGCACTATTATGCTTGTTTTTGAGCAGTGGGGGTGACATTGTTAATGCAATCAGTGTGAGAGAACCAGTGGGCATTAGCAGCCATATTAGTGTCAAATTCAGAGTAATGGGGGAGGCTTGGGGGCTCTTTCATAAAAGGTACCAAACAAGCCATCCTAATATCATGCTAACACATCACTCTAAACATTTGCATTATTGTGCCAGAAATCAGAATAGCTCCCCCATAGTCCCTAGGCCTACCAATCTATGATCCCCGAGCACCACATTATGCTTCCAGTCTATATGCCCATGTGCCATGGAGCATGTGATTGGGTATTCCAGCTAAACCGGTAATGGAAGGTGTAGATCCCATCACGAGTCTACAATATTGTATTTGAAGAGATGATCAGAAAAATAGGAGACGGCCATTTTCTTGACCATTGTACAAAGAAAGAGGATACATGTGGTAGCTGGGGAATGATGTCCAATCAAGGGAGTTTTTAAAAAAAGGAAATGTAATTGTCTTTAAGGAATTGAGGATGGAGCCTTAGCGCCACATGGCATTGGAACCATCCATTGCTTTTTTTTTTTTGTTAACTTACTGTGCTTTATACTTCTGGTGGCTTGCCCCATCAGCTGCCTCACTGCCGAACTGGGAGCCATCCGGACACAGTGCCCCCTGGATTACCCCCCCAGGGTGGAGCCATCAGAACCTCCCCTCGCAGCCCCGACTTTGCACTAAAACGGGTCTGAGCTTCTGGTCTTGACAGGCGGAGAGTGAAATCTGAGAGGTTTAGAACCAAGGCAGTTAGCTGAAGGCAGCATTTGAAAAATAGTACAAGCAAAGATTCCACCATTTGCATATGTTCCAAATTCTCTCCGGGCAGTTCTGTCTTAAAGGGTCACTGCATAGAGTTATGCATACCTGAGTATTATAGGGGTTAGAAGAAAAGATTACTCACTATAGTAATGTTTCTTCCCAGTGATACTCAGGTTTTCAGAACTCTGTGCAGTGACCCTTTAAGACAGAACTACCCGGAGAGAATTTGGAACATATGCAAATGATGGAATCTTTGCAAGTGCTATTTTTCAAATGCTGCCGTCAACTAACTGCCTTGATTCTAAACCTCTCAGATTTCCTAGAAGCCTGGAAAGACAGGCCTCAAAAAACTAAACGTATACATGTACATATATACATATATATGTATAAAACTAAAGAGATAATAATGGCAATAACACCCTAAATGCCCCAAAAGGGGAGGACCCAAAGGTGGAGGTCATAACATATAACACCACCCCTGAATGTCAGAATCACCTGAAAGGGGGAAAACAATAAATGTGAACACAGATAGCAAACCATAGTGCCAGATTGTTGCAACTGTAGCACAGGACACACAAATTTTTCACGAGTGTAGAGGCTACTGGTTCTAGAAGGGGAAGCAGGGTAGGGAGTTCTGAATACCTGAGTATCACTGGGAAGAAACAGCATTACTATGGTGAGTAATTTGTTCTTCTAACCCCAGTAATACTCAGGTATGCATAACTCTATGCAGACTAAGAAGCAGTACTTTTGGAGGTGGGCATAGAACCTACTTTGGAAACAGACTCTGCAGGACTGCTGTGCCAAACCTGGCATCACCTCTGGACTGCATATCCAGACTGTAATGCTTTGTAAAGGTGTGTACTGTTTTCCAGGTAGCTGCTTTACAGATGTCCACTATTGGAACATCCCTGGCAGCTGCTATGGTAGCAGCAGTGCTCCTTGTGGAGTGGGCCCTCAATCTTGTTGGGTTCCCTTGTCATCTTAGTGTAACAAAACTGGATACACTGTACTATCCAGCGAGAAATGGACCTTTTAGATGCTGGGTTACCCTTTCCCACATCCCCAAAGTCAGGAACAGTTGTTTTCTGTCCTGCATATGGTCCTTAGTGGCTGTCATGTAGTAGCTAAGAGCTCTCTTGACATCCAGGCTGTGGAGTCTCCTTTCACCAGAAGTAGAGTGCTCAGTGAAGAATACAGGTAGGGTAATGGTTTGGTTCAAGTGGAAATCAGAAACCACTTTAAGGATAAGTTTTCTTGTTCGTTCTCAGGACCACTTTGTCCTCGTGGAAGGAAATGTAGTCCTGTTCAATGCAGAGAGCCTGGAGCTCACTGATCCCTCTAGCAAAAGTCATTGCCACTAGGAAAACTGTTTCTCATGTGACATACTTTAGAGGAGCTGAGGACATGGGCTCAAAAGGGGCCCCCATGAGCTTGGCTATACATACATTGAGATCCCATGCTGGCACTGGTTCCTTGTGAGGGTGGGGTGCAGTAGGGCAAGGTACTTAAAGAACCTCTTGAAGATAGGGTCTGAGGCAACAGAAACTCTTTGCCCGGCTGAAAAGTAAGCAGATGCTGCAGCCAGGTGGACCTTCAGGATACTGGGCTGTAGACCCAGTGAATGCAAATAGGTAAAATAATCCAGCATAGGTGGGACCCCAGCCTGTGCTGGCACCAGTTCTTGGGTGGAACACCAAATAGAAAACCTTTTCCATTCTGCAGCATAGGTTTTCTTGGTAGAAGGCTTACTGTAACCCCTGAAAATATCCAGGACACTTTCAGAAAGATTTACGCCTGCATATTCTAGGTCCTCAAGAGCCAGGCAATGAACCTGTGGGACCTGAAGTTCGGCTACAGGAGCCTCCCCTGATTGGAGGTTAGCAAGTTGTGCCTCTTGGGAAGGTGTATTGGCTCGCCCACAGACATGGAGAGCAGCAGAGAGTACCATGGCTGCCTGGGCCAGTCTGGTGCTATCAAGATCATAGCTGCTGAGTGGGATCTGAGCTTGAGCAGTGCTCTGCATACCAGAGGGAAGGGAGAGAAAGCATACAGGTGCCTCCCTGACCAGTTCAGTCCCAGAGCATCCAGGGGATTTTTCCCTGAACTGGAGGTGTGCAGCAGTGTTTTGGCAGGTGGTGGTTCTGGTGGGATGCGAACAAGTCTACCTCCGGAATGCCCCACCTCCTGAAAAGCACTTGCACCACCTGACTGCTCAGGGTCCATTCGTGATGGGCCTGGTTGATTTGGCTCAGGGTGTCTGCCGAGATGTTGTCCTTGCCAGGCAGATGAATGGCCTGTAGAGAAAACCCCAAGGAGTATGCCAGACTCCATATTTTCATGGTTTCTGTACAGAGAGGGTTTGACCTTGTCCCTCCCTGCTTGTTTATGCAGTACACTGTGGTGGTATTGTCTGTTCTGATCTGTACCACCTTTCCCCGCAGCAGTGGTGTGAAGGCCTTTAGTGCCAGAATTACCGCTCTGTGTTCCAGATTTATGTGCAGAAGTCAGACTGCACTTGACCATGTGCCTTGGGTGGTGTGATCTCCCAGATAGGCACCCCACCCCAGTAGTGATGCGTCTGTTGTGAGAACAACTGATGGGGACTCCTGTTGAAAGGGAACCCCTTCCCTTAGGTTGGTTACCTCTTTCCACTATTGGAGGGCCTGCAACAAAGGTTTTGTTACTGGAATCAGTTTTGAGAGAGGATCCCTTCTCTGACACCAGTGTGGCCTGAGGTGAAACTGAATGTCCGTCATCTGGAATCTGGATCCCAGTACTGTGCCTGTGGCAGCTGCCATGTGGCCCAGTAGCTGAAGAAACTGTCTTGCAGTTTTTGGTTTGTTCAAGCTGAATGAACCTGCTATCTGAAGGATACTCCTTGCCCTGTCTAGAGGAAGGTAGGCCCTACCCTGCAAGATATTTAGCTCGGCTCCTATGAATTGCAGAATCTGAGCAGGCTGAAGGACTGACTTTTCTAGATTTATCAGGAACCCTAGAGACTCCAAGAGCCCTTGGGTAAGTTGCAGATGCTCCCTCATTTGCTAGGGTGATTACCCACCACCAGCCAGTCGTCCAGGTAAGGGAAGACTATGGCACCTTGTCTTTGAAGGTGTGCCACGACAGCTGCCAAGCACTTTGTGAACACTCTTGGTGCTGAAGTGAGACCGAATGACAGGGTTGAGAACTGATAATGACTTGAAGGAGTCTGAACCTGGAGGTATTTTCTGTGAGACTCCTTTATGGGGATATGAAAATAGGCATCTTTTAGGTCCAGTGAAGCCAACCGGTCTCCTTTTTGGACAGTTGGCAGAATCTGTGCCAGAGTTACCATTCTGATCTTTGGCTTTATTAAATATCTGTTTAAGACCCTTAGGTCTAAGATGGGCTGCCACTCTCCATTTTTATTTGGGGTAAGGAAGTATCTTGAGTAAAATCTCTTCCCCTTTAGATGCACTGACACTGTTTCCACTGCTTCATGACAGTAGCAGTTTTTGAACCTCTGCTTCCAGGAGTTTTCTTTCTGCATTTGTGGATGGCTTGAAAACTCGGGTTCTTAAAGGTGGAAGGGATTTGAAGCTTAGATACAACCCTTGGCTCACTATTTCCAAGACTCACTTGTCTGTGGTGATTTCCTGCCAAGCCTGAAAGTAGTGAGCCAGTCTGCCTTCTACAGGCGGTAAGGAGGTGGCCTACACTGACACGTCAGGGTGCCTGTTTTGTTTGAGGCTTGGCCAGGGATTGGGAACCACGCCTGGAGCCCCTTCTACCCCTGCCACTGAAGTACCCTTGCTGTGGGTACTGCTGGTACTGAGGTGTAGCCATGGCCTGGAGAAAGGGCCTGCCTTGGAGTGGCCTGCCCCTGCCTCCCCTTCCATAAGGTCTGGTGGATGGGAAAGCTTTTTCTTTTGCAGAATTGCTTCTGTAGGTGGCTTTTTATTCATCCACGTTCTTCATGTAAGCCTCTGTCTTTTCTCCAAAGAGGGAATTTTCCTCCAATGGAAAATCCAATGCCTTGGTTCGTGTATCCTGGGTAAGATTTGTGGCTGTCAACCAGGAAAACCTTCTCTGTGCCACAGTGTTTGCCATCCACCTGGCAGCAGTGTTGTTAAAATCAGCAACCATTTGAAACTGATATTTGGCTGTTTCTAAACCAAACCTAGCTGTTTCAGCTAGATCAGCTGAAAGAGGAGCCTGGGCTTTGTCTACCATGGCAAGAACAGACTATCAAAGAGATTTTTGGTATTGCGCGGCATGGGCCTAGAGCCTACCAGATGGCCAAGGAAGCTGAGATATATATATATATCCTTTCTTGGCCATGCTGTCAATCTTCCTAGAGCCTTTATCCGGGGGGTGAGATGCTAGTAGTACCTTTGCCTTGTCACTGGCTGCCACTTGTACTACCCCCTGGTGGTCAGGGTGTGAGAATAGGAATTCAGCACCCTCCCTTTCCAACTGGTACTTTTTGTCCAGCCTCTTATCAATATTCGGGGTTTGCAAAATCTGTACAGCATCCTTCTTAAAGAACTTGTTAACAGGAAGGAGAAGCTTTTTAGTGTGTGTCAGCCCCATCATTTCCAAATTTTCAGCTTCTTCTTCATCCTCAGTCACTTCACTAGTGGGGATGTCTAATGCATCTACCATTCTTCTTACAAATGTAAAGTGTGAGGAAAAGTCCTCTGATGCCCTGGGAGGAGAACCAAAATCTTGTTCAGGGGAAACCTCAGGTTCAGTGGGTTCTCCTTCATCCTCCACATCATCATCACCATATTCTTCACACTAAAAAAGGGAAGATTGAGTAGAGGAGCCAGTCTGTTTGGCAGGAGTCTGAGGTTGAGGAGCAGTCAGCCCTTGTAAAGCCTGGATAACCCGAAAGGACTGTGCAATCTCTTCAGCAGTTGGCAGTTTTATTGCAGGCATGGACGTCCCCAAGTGCTGGTCAGCAGGGGGTTCTGTGTGCTTGGTTTTCTTGGATTTCTTAGAGGGAACTGGAGAGTCAGCTGGTTCAGCAAGCCTCTTTTGAACTGCCTGTATACCCGTATCACAGGTGGCAGTTAAAACTGTTGTTGCTGTGGTTTCACCCACAGAAATGGAGGGTGTCGGCTGGTCAGAGCTCGAGGGATCCTTAGGTGCTGAGAGCTTTTTCTTAAGCCTTTCAAGGCATTTCTCAACAGTTTTCTCTGGAAAAGTTTTGCAGATTACACAGTCTGCTTTTAAATGATCATAACCAAGGCAGACAAATTGTTTGTCTGCCTTGGCAAAAATCTCACCACAATCAAAAAAAGGTTTAAAACTGGGTTTACTGGTTTTTCTTTTCGTTTTTTCTGACATTCTAAAAGAAACCCGAACAAAAACAAGAACCGCTAAATAATAAAAGGATTTTAGTTTATTTAATGCTTGAGGTCGGTTCAGGAACCGATTTAGAACCAGGAACTGAGCAAAAAAATGAACCAGGGCTAGCGGTTCAGGAACTGTTATTAGCGGTTCCCAAAACAAGTAAACTAAAATAAATTTAAACAAAACTAATTGAGTTTCTTAGTCAGGAAACTCCGATAATAACAAAATAAACCTCGGTTCCCCACTGGTTATACCGAACCGGGAGAAACCGAGAAAAATGCAATTTAAATACAAAAAACTACTGTTTAGTTAAAATTAACAAGAAGTAAAAGGCATCAAACGAAAAGAAGAAAAATACTTATGTATTTTTATAAGTTTTATCACGTCAGGACAAGTAGATGAGGAGAGGATCTCTGAGCTTCTGGTCTTGACAGGCAGAGAGTGAAATCTGATAGGTTTAGAAGCGACAACTCCACCACTGCACCACCGCAGCAGCATCAATTTGTTCTGTCTTTCTGTGCCTCTTATCCATCTCTGCTCCTCCCCCCCACCTGTCAGCTCTTACCCTACCCATTTTTCTCTCCACCCAAATACTCCTGCTTCCTCTCAGTTTCCTTATACCCTGCCCTCCTCTCTCACCCCAGTGTGGTCCTCCTCTGTCCTCTCCCTCCTAGTTCTTTTTCTCCTCCCTCCCCCACCATACCCTTCCTGACCAAGTCTCTGCCCCTATCCTCACCCCACTCTGTAATCCTATAACCCCCACCTCCCCCTTCCCCCACTCTCCGGCCTCTACAACCCTCTCCCCATGTGTCTTAATCTATCCTGGGCTCTTTACTCTTTCTCTTCTTAACCTAGGTGCCATACACGAATTCCTTTCTCTCTCACCCCCTTCACAACCACCAAACCCAGCCTACCACAGAAAGTGCACCCCTACACTTCTTTGACCTTTGTTGCTTCTATCCAGGGACATCAAAACTAATCCTGGTCCTACCAGCCGCACTGCTGCCCCTCCCCAGACTCTCCCTAAAGGCCTTCGCATCTTTCACACCAGTGTTCGCAGCCTTCTCCCAAAACTAGATGATTTGAAAGTTTGGGTCTTACAGCACTCCCCTGACATACTCTGCATCTCTGAAAACTTGGTTATCCTCCCATACCCCCGACCGCACAACTGACTTTACCAAACTTCAGCATTATCAGGCAAGACTGTGGTAAACAAGGTGGTGGAGTGGCCATCTACTTTCACAACTCCCTAAACTGCACTGTCATCCACCATGAGGTGGTCCTTCACTTCCAAGAACTTCTCCTAATTAATGTCACCTTACCTTCTTCCTCTCTCCTCTTCGTTGGGGTTTTATATGCCTCCCCTAAACTTCCTTCCTCATCTCTTGTCTCCTGCATCTCCGACATCTCCACCCTAGTGAACTCATGTGAACTAATCCTTCTCGGGGATTTCAAACTAGACCGGCTTTCCCCCTCATCACAAAGCTTATTCCAGCAAACTGAAGTTCTAAACCTTTCCCAACTGGTGAAAGAACCCACCCGTCCCAGCCCAAGAGGCCATTCCCACTCCCTACTTGACTGGGTGCTCTCTTCCCACCCCCACCGTATTTGCTCTGTTGGCACCCTATCTGATGTTCTCAGTGACCACTGTCCTACCTTTTGTGTTAGAGTGTGGCATCCCTTTTCAGCCCCTCCCAAACACATCCAGCATCGCCCTCTCAAATCCCTCAATGTACATAAACTTCTTTATGACCTGGCCCTAGCAAACTGATCCCCAGTACTATGCTCCCAGACAGTTGACGCAAGCCTTTGCACACTTCTACTCCATTTTTCTAGGTATCTGGAATACTCACACACCATTAAAAACTACTTAGGCATGCTCACCATCCCTGGATTACCTCAGACATTCTGGCAAAGTGTAGAGCTCGTGACCCTGCATGGCTCAACTATAAATCCTCAGGTGACCAAGCTTCCTTCCAAACGTTTCACCCTCCACAACATCTACACCCTTGGTATCCACTGTGCAAAATCAGATTTCTTCAAGTCCCACCTGTACCCCTCTAACGCTTCCCCTTCTTTCTCCTGGCAAGACTTCCGCTCCCTCCTGCACCCCTACACCTATTCACCCTCTCCAGCTATTCAAGTGGCCGACTCAATGATCTCTGACCCCTACCGTGTAGCTGAAGCCCTAAACAAGTACTTCACATCCTGTGCTGTTCCTCCTATGACCCTCTCCTCCCCCCATCCCCCCACTGCACTCAGGTTTTCAACTGCCACCGATATCACAAACAGAGGTTTTGTAGGCACTAACTTCCCTAAATCCCTCTAAGTCTAGCCTGGATGGACTGCATCCCAGGCTCCTCAGAATTTCTGCCCCCTCCATAATTACCCCTTTAACCTATATCCTAAATCTCTCACTCTCCACTGCCACCGTTCCCTCAGTCTGGAAGTCAGCCAAAGTCCTCCCTCTTTTCAAAGGTAGTGATACCACCATCTCTGCCAACTATCACCCCATTTCCCTCCTCCCTGCCCTTGCCAAAGTCCAAGAATCTCTTATCTTCTCAAGGCTCAATAATTTCCTATCCACCTCCAATACCCTCTCTCCTTTCCAGTCTGGCTTTAGAAAATCCCATTCAACCACCTCCTCCCTCTTGTGCTTTACAAATGCCATTTACACCACCATGGATCTTGGTCATATAACCTCTGCTGTCTTCATTGATCTGGCCAAAGACTTTGACTCGGTCTCCCACCCCCTCCTACTCTCCAAATCACGTACCATTGGCTTATCCCCTGCTTCAGTCTCTTGGTTTACTTCCTACCTAACTGGTCATTCCCAGTCCATCTGAATGAACAACATATCATCCCATCCTCGCTGGAGTGCCCCAATGCTCCATACTTGGACCGATTCTTTTTTCCTTGTTTGTCAACGGTCTCCCCTCTGTATGAATGTACTCAGATATCCACATGTACATGGACAACATTGTCCTGTTCCTGTCTGGCCTGTCCACGCACACAGTCCAAACCCTCCCCTCCAACATGACCTCTCAGCTGTCATGGCATGGTATGACGCCAATGGTCTTAGACTGAACACAAAAAAAACTTGCCATGACCTTTGGCTCTAAGCAGAGACTTGCCAAACTACCCTCACTCTTGATATTCTCTGCTGCTTCTACCCCTCTAGAAAACTTCCTCACTTATAAATACCTTGGCGTCTGGCTCGACCACTACCTCGATTTTTCATCCCACTTCAGTGCACTCCACTCCAAACTACACCCTAAACTTGGACTGCTCTGTTGTCACAAGGCCAGCCTCTCACTCCCAGTAAGACGTGATCTGCTGGTAAAATGGATCCTCCTGGCCTTTGACTGTGCTGACTTAGTGTACAGTGCTGCCCCAGCCACCGCTCTCACAAAACTGGACATTCTTTTCCATGCTTTCTGCATTCGCCTCACATCCCCCCCTTCACTAATTCACCGTTATGAGCTCTACGTTTCCCTTTCCCTACAATCACTGGCTCAGAGGCGTTCCTCCCACTGCCTCACCTTCATAGCTAAGTACTGGTTTGGTTCTCTTCCTTTTTACCTCTCTTCCCTTCTCTCTCCAGTTACTCCCTCTCCCTGCAACTCACGGTCTAGTTGCACCCGCTCCTTTTCTTGCCCTCATAGCCACACCTCAAGCGGCAAACTCTCCTTCAAATTTTCCTCCCTCTGGAATAGCCTTCCCCCTTCCCCATCTCTCTCCCTCCTTCTCCTCTCTTAAGTGTGCACTCAGACCTCCCCCTGTCACCTTGTGCACCTGCTACCCCTCCTAACTCTCCACTGATCACACCATGTTTCTTAACCACCACCACCCTGGTTTATATGCTATAGTAAATCCTGTTTCACCTAATTGTATTTTACCTGTAGAAAATGTATATAGCCTCCTGGCTTGTTAGCCTTATTTGTATTAACTTGTATATATTATACATAGTTTTCCTTGCCTGTATCTCGTTTGTACATTGTTACCTAAACTGCTTTTGTTCTTTGTTCTTTAATAGTTTTTTGTGTACTTAATTCTGTACTGTTAGCCTCCTGTACCCCTCTTGTCCCCAGGTTGCACCTGGAAATGAGCCTTTGGCTCATGATGCCTTTCCTGGTTATCAATATTTAAATAAAATAAATAAATAAAATAGAACCAAGGCAGCATTTGAAAAATAGCATGCGCAGAGATTCCATCATTTGCATATTTTCCAAATTCTCTCTGGGTAGTTCTGTTTTAAAGGGTCACTGCATAGAGTTCTGAATACCTGAGTATCACTGGGAAGAAACAACATTACTATGGTGAGTAATTTTTTCTTCTTGACTATTTGACAAAGAAAGGGAGGGGATATGTGTGGTAGTTGGGGAAAGATGTCCA
Source organism: Neoceratodus forsteri (assembly GCA_016271365.2). Taxonomy (NCBI): domain Eukaryota; kingdom Metazoa; phylum Chordata; order Ceratodontiformes; family Ceratodontidae; genus Neoceratodus; species Neoceratodus forsteri. The sequence goes on from CM057456.1 coordinate 879,600,968, forward strand.
ATCAATTGAGTTTCTGAAAGAAGGAAATGTAATGGTCTTTAAGGAAATGAGGATGGAGTCTTAAGAGGAGGAGTGGTTGATACGGAGAATAATGGATGGGTGGGTGGTTATAGCAGTTTTTGAGGTTGTGGGTTGCCACAGAGGGGTTTATTAAGGCATCCCACAAGGGTGTGTGTAAAATGCGAGTTTTGACTACCTACCCATCCTTTATTTTATATAATTGATGAGGATAATTTTTTTCGCCACAGCAATTATATAAAATAAATGAATATCTTATGGAGTCGAGCCACGGACGGTTGGGGTTTCAGCGCGGTCTGTAGCAGCTCCTGACTAAAAGCAGTGTTTACTTTTTTTAAATTTCACTCCCAAAGTAAACATTTCTTATGGGCAGTGATATTTTTGTTTTAAAAAAAACAATTTACCACTGACTTCTAGTGTCGTGAACTGTGGCCCCGAGAAACGGGGGCGGCACAAAGAAGAGGAAGATTGTGGCTGGCACATGTGCCAAGCTAAGGGAAACCAGGTGCATGTTCGCCACTATAACCAGTTGGTTATAACGGCAAAATTGCAACTCAGTTTCCCTATAGGGAAAAACAAGACCCAGTAATTATAATAGCAATAACATACAGGGCTATGGTAGGGAGGAAGGAAGAAACAGTAATGATTTTGCTAACAAAGTCAAGTGAAAAAGTTGTTTTTAATGAGTGTACATCATTGAGGGGCAGGATTATGGGGAAGAGAGCAGTGGGTCACTGAGATGGAATAGATGTCCAGCATCTGGGTGATCCTGGTCTGAAAAACAACACAAACTCCTAATACCTGGTTATGGAGCAAAGAGAAGAGATGGGGTTGGATTCAGTGAGTGAAAGAGAGAGGTAATGGTCAAAGAGGCATGCCAGATGTTGCTGGCTTCCTTTTTTACAGTAGTGCATAGAATGTTTGGTTTTGCATTCTGGTGAGTGTCTCTGTAGATGGTTTTGGTAGGACATTGAGACTTCATTATGGACATACAGATATACACAAATGGTTATGCCTCATCGTTCTAGATGATCTGCTGGTATGTTTAAAGGCCCAGTGATAGTTAATATACTAGCTGGACCAAAGGAGCTAGATCAGGGGTGTCTAACCTTTTCAGGGTCGTGAGCCACATTTAAATTTCTGAGTAAGATGTGAGCCACAACAACGTGCAGCCCATACCACTCAATGTGTGGCCCTTACCATACCGATATTTAGCCATATTTAGGAGTTAAAATAATAACATAGTCATAGTAAATAGTCAATAATTGTACTTTATTAAGTTACAGTATTTTAAAAAAGTAATTTTAAAATAATTCAGAGCAGCTCTGGAGCGTTAGATTGCTGCAGGCTTAGTAAAAGTAGCTTGTTCAGCACTCAGAGCACTTTTCAGCTCCTGTACTTTGATTTTTCTCAGATTTAAAAGACTGTGACATGTATGTGACATGTAATTGACAAACCCCTCAAGAGCCACATCAGACTGCTTCGAGAGCAACATATGGCTCACAGGCTACAGGTTGGCCACCCTGAGCCAGATGATCAGTTGCATTGGCAGGTTTGTAGATATTAACACATGGGGGATCAGTGGCGAAGGCACCCATTGTACAGCTCATATTCAAGACCTGGGATTATAAAAGTGTTTTAGAGAACAATAGGATGGACTGACATCCATTTGGAGGGGGGCGGTTCCAGTGAAGGCGAGTTCTTAAAATAGATTGTGGGGTGGAGGGATGGAAATAAAATCAAGAGTATTACTGCTGGAGTGTTGTGGAAATCAGAGCTAGAAAGTAAGGTGGCAAAAAGAATTAGGAGGGATACTAAGGTCACTAGAAAGGAGGATCTTGAAGGGTAGGAGCCAGTCCTTAAGAGATTTGCAGATTACTGTAAGAGGAAGGGGATATGAGGCTTGGGTGGATGATCCTTTATGGTCTGTTTGAAGCTAAAGGGTGAGATGTTCAAAGGGAATGACAGTTGTACAGCAGACATGTCTGAAACATTTAGAGAAGAATATTAAGTTATACTTCTAGGGACGTGGATGTGGTGTACTATACACACTTCTGGCAGTATCTTTCCCTTTAAGACTCTGGATGGAAGGTCTTCAAGTTGGCACCTCCCTCCTACCTGGGAGGTAACTCCTATGGCACTACCCCGTGACACCAGATCTTCCTTTCTGCTGGAAGAAGAAGGTTCCCTCCTTATCGCTTTGCGTTTAGTGGACCCTTTGCTTTCAAAATCAATAAAACTTACTGTTCTTCAAGTTACTTTTCAAATTCGTTTGAACTTTTCGTCGGCATGGATGACTTGAAGTCAGCACCCAGTTTCAAGAGATGTGACTGTGGGCAGAAGATGTCCTAGATGGACCCGTACACCTCGTGTGTCTACTGCCTAGGCCATGAACACGATCCCCAGGCTTGTGGCCTTTGCTGAACTCTTCATCCTACTATTTTGTAGGACTGGCACGCTCGACTCCCTCTTGGGTGCCCAGATGAATGGAACCCTCCCGTTCACATGGAAGATGCCTGTCTTGCAGTCTCTGTGGCTGCGGGGTCTGCAGAACAACTTGCAGCCTTCGAGGAGGCTTCGGCTCAGGCCGCTGAGCATGCCTCTTCTGCTTAGGCTTTTGTGCTGCTTTCTTTTGGTGCCACCTTCACGGGGGCGTTTCGGGATTTGTGCCAGTCCCTTCCCACCCTTGGACAGGGTCCTTCTAAGGGCACTAAATCCTCCAAGTCATCGAAAAAGGAGACTAAGAAATGGTCTTGTCAATGATCATGGGATTGTGAGCACTCCCGGGCCTTGGATTCACATGCTTCTTTGGAGTTTTTTACTTGGATCCAGGCTGCTCTTCCATGGTCCCCCGTCAGGCCCATCGGCCAAGACACACATCAACCAACCTGTCAAGATTTTTCTCAAGCTGGTCTATGCTTTGCAGGACGAGGTTGATACCTCACACCCTAGGACTCCAGTCCTGCCCATCACCTCTCAGGGAGGGTCGGACCAGCCTGCTGATCCACTCCCTAACCCTCAGGGTCCTGTTTCCTTGGCAGTCCCTCAGTTTTTGCTGGCTTCTTTCCCTTCTCGCCATTGGGTTTCCCGATGGTTGAGGTCAAGATCCTGTAGCCTGTAGTTGAGCAGCCCTCCACATCAGCACTCTTGGCACTTGGGCGCCTCTTCCTCCTCACAGGGCAAGGAGAGGCTCTGACATAAGATGTGTCAGCACTGTGAGGAGTTAATGTGGCAGCAGCTCATGCTATCTGGGGTTAAGCTGATGTCTGCCTCTACCCTGGCTCTTCCGTGGCTTCCACCACCTAGGCCCCAGCCTGCCCCGGCTCTGTCGGTTCCAGCTCGGCCTATTCCGGTCTCTGCGCCCATCAGGGTGGAGCCGCCTCCTGAGTAACTGAAGGGTGGTCCCCCTCCTAAGGATGTCCGTACTGCTCCCAGCCTTTCTCGTCATCTGTCAGTCACTGTTACTCCCAATAGACCCCACAGAGTCAGTAGGGATTCAGGACGTCAAGCACTTTTTGGCAGATCTTCAGAATCTGAGGGCTCCTACCTGCATTCCCATCCAATGGATGCCGAACTAGGGGAGGATTTGTCTAGGGAGCATGGTCCCACTTCCTTTGGGGGCTTGCTTTGTCTGATTTTGGAATCTACTGGGTTTCAGATGGAGCCCGTCTCAAAATGGGCCAAATATCCCTTGAGCAGGACTTCCGGTGATGTCATCAAACAAATAGCTGCCTAGTAGCTGAGCTCCAAACCCCCCCCCCCAGTGCTTCATCCATCGATTATACAACAAAACCCCAAATTTCTCACTACAAAATAAGAGCTTAGGGATGGCTACATATCAAGGAAAAGGAAATGGAGATAGATATTCGCTGCTGATGCACAATGAGGACGATGCAGAACAAGATGCCTCTGACTCAACTACATCCAATCTCTCACAGCACTCTGAACACTCAGTGGCCCGGAAGACCTCCAAAAGCAAGACCAAATCCAGAAATAAATCAACAGATACTGAGCAGGGTCCCGGGCTGGAGGATAAATTAAATAAAATACTTAAAGAAATCATAGAAATAAAGACAGACTTTCGCTCGTTCCGGGAATCCTTATTGGAATTGCAAACAGACATGGCAGCCTTAGAGAACCGGGTGCAGAAAGTGGAAACTTCTCAAACGAAGGTGGAACAACAAACCTCCCAACTCCAATCTAATATTGAAGAAATTCTAAAAATTTGCCAACACACAGTGGATCTTCAAGAAGATGCCGAAAATCGGAATAGGCGATGATATATCCAAATTTATGCAGTCCTTGAAGGAGCGGAGGGTCGGAACATCTAATAATTTGTGGACACAATATTGCACACTTCGCTGATGCTTGACAACAACCTCCAACTGGAAACTGAAAGGGTCCACCGTGCTTTGGGCCCTAGGCCAAACTCTTCTACTGCAAGACCCCACTCAATTATTGTCCGTTTCCTCTGCTTTCGAAGGAAGGAAGTTATATTAAAGAAAGCGTGGACCCAGGGCAAAACATTCTATGGCACAACTAGAATGTTCCTGGATAACAATTATGTATCCGTCACAATGAGACATTACAGAGATTGCATCCCCATTTCCCCATCCTACAACAACATAAACTGAAATTTAGAACCCCCTACCTATCGAACTTACAGGTGCAGTTCCCTGATGGACAGCAATTGTACATCACCGTGGCCGAGGCATTACAGGATCTGCACAAACGAGGTCTGGATATTCCAGCTCATCTAGCTTTGCCTCAGAGAACACCGAGCCGCCGGACGGCAGCGGGCCCTACACAGAGGGATTGCTTCAATACACAGGCTACACTGGATTCAATTAAAGAACTGTTACGCAGGTTTTCATCTTCCACCTGAATAATCCATAGTCTTCACACTAGACTGAGAAAGGCGGTGAATACTTGGACCTGTTGAGGGCCTCCTGCATTGGGGGTTGTCTCGGGGAGAGACACCGTGGAGTTGTCAGGTGGTGCCTTCAGGGCCTGGGGGACAGTGGGGGTGGGATCTGCCTGTGCCTGGATGGGGTGTCAGGTTGCTCGTGCTTGGGGGGGGGGGGTTTCTGGTTCCAGATAGCTCGAGAATGGTCTTGGGCCCTAGGGGGAAAAGGTTGTGGTCTCGAGGTGGGTGCACGCTAACCCAGCATTATAGATAAAGTGGGAGGTGGGAACTATGGCCCATTAAATAGGTCGCTCCCCTTTCCAGCTGCTTTGGAACTCCCAATAATTGACTGGAGAGTATGAAGCTCAGGGAGGTGGGATACAATAAGTTAATGCCCGTTAAATAGGGCTACAAGGGAGCCAGAATGAGGCCTAAAGATTATGCTGAGCTGGGAATTAAAATGAGAGCGCAGGTGGACCGGGCGTATGCTCGCCTTCCTCCCATAATTTGACTGGGATCCCGCTAGATAGGCCTCTCCCAGTGATAATCCCAATGGCTCATGGATACGCCAGGGTGCCCTCGCACTGAGACTGCCTTCTTGACCTTCCCTCTGTAAATTATATATATATTCTGATTTATGATACTTGAGCTTGGCTCTGGGACTGGGGCCCTCATACAGTAAGTGGGTTCCCGGGCTCCATCGGGTGGGGCGGTCCCCTCTCTGCAGTCCCCCTGTGGGTTCGGGGGGGGCTGCCGGGCAGCTCTGTGGGTGGGATGTGCAGACCATGATGCCGTGCTCTTCCTCGCCTATCCTGTGGTCCCACTTTCCTCTTGGAGTTTGCGATGAGACTGAAGTACAGTGGATGGCAGATATGAGAGACTGCGTCGGGAAGAATGGGGACTTTTTCTTTCTTCTGTGGTTTATTTAACCACTTTACAAAGGATCCAGGCTTTGGGAGTGGAGAGGCCCGAATATAGGGGCCTACTTCAGAATGAGGGAGTTGGAAAATTCAATCTATAGAACTGGGATATGAGCATTACCTATTGGATTTATGCTATAAAGACTGGCCGAAGTCAGGTCTAATCTGAAATCCTTTTCTTACACTTTAATAACAGAGAGAGGTATATAATAATTATTTCCATTCAGTTTGTAAATTTAAAGAAAGTTGATGGCGGAGGGGGGGGAGGTGCATTGGGTAGACCTTTACTGATGGTGCACGTTTTTGTTTGGTTGGCCCGGAAGTACAGTACCTTTTCCTAGCCCTTTTACTTTTTAGTTAAAACCCCAGAAACCTTTATTCCCATCCATACCCTACAATTAGGGGTGATTCTTACCCTGTCAGTTAGAAGACTAACTGCTAAGATAAATTAGATTTGTTTTATGTCTACAGTGTTAGTCAGAGATAACACTTACAAGCCGTCGTAAATAAAGTATTTGTTATACTTACGCTAAGCATATGATAGTAAATCACAGATAAAAGGGTAACTTGCCAGTCTAGAGAAGGAACGTACAGATCTTCTAGCAGGCAGAACTGGCAAAACAGTGTTATATATACTGAGATAAGGTCTAAATTAGAGATATACAGAACCTTATGTATTGGCTGTATCTCATAAACAATGTTACACAGTACATTTTCTATTGGATAATTACTTAGGAGACAGAATTACTAATAAGTATAAGAAATAATGCTTTTGTTGCATAAACCTTAGACAAAGAGAATGCTGACACTTTTAATCTACATGTACTTAGATGAGGGACTAAACAAGGAGTCTGTCTCTTGTCAGCAGAACAAAGAGAATTGCTAACAGGGCTCTATTGCACATGGCATCTGTGACTGAGTGTAAAACACACACTACTTATAATTATATGAGAATATAAGTACACAATAATCACTAATGATCCCTCAGAGACATCTTAGCAGTGATCAGGTCAATTATATATGGAATATATATGAAAGACAAACATAATCTAGATAAATGTAATATAATTGGGTATAATGAACCATGCATAGTAAACATTAGCATATATTAGCAGCAAAGCACATGTCTAGCACCCATGCTTATAAGATAGGTGCTCAAATCTACAATGTTAGTGCAGGATAGCAGTATTACAGTATAATAGACCAGAGATATAGTGTAAGGCATACAGTATATGGGGTAATAGGGGCATAACCTAGGCGCAGCAGTATTTATGTTGATTAGCCATACGTAAACAAGAGTCCGGATCAATCTTAGCAGTTATGTTGTATACTCCTGAATTTGTGTAGTGTACTTTTTGTATAGATAATGTACCAGTAAGGTAAATTTTGACATTGGGCCAGCCTTGGAAAGTATCTTTGTAAAGGCTGCTGACTTGGATTAGATTTTTATTGTGAACTGCATACCATGTAATTTTAAGACATGATTGATTTGAAGCAATAATTGTAACATTTAGTAGGGCCTCACTACCCTCCTGGATGATGACCATGTCTTTTGGGACTTTAATATGCACCACGGGATGCCTTTAGATACCGTGGGCTTGTGAGGTATTTTGCCTCAATAAGCTGTTTAGGTTTAGGGGTTACTGTTTTTTTATTTGTATTATGGTATACAATTTGGGCTTGTAAGAAGACCAATATTTTTAAAAAGAAAAGTAAATGCAAAGCAAACTTTTTTTTAGGAATTTAAAAGGAAAAGAGAAAAGAAGACAGTTAGTTTAGTATTATTTTGCCCATTGGGGTATGGAAAAGTAATAAAAAATTTTTAAACAGTTTTATTTGATTGGCATGTAGCCATTTATAATGACTTTCTTAGTGTGAGGCAGTCTAACTTGGTAGACTGCTGGACTGAGTTTGTTTACAACGAAATAGGGCCCCGACCATTTGTTTACAAATAGGTGTGTAGGTTGTGCAAATTTGAGTACCATTACCTGGTCCCCAATTTGCCAGTTTACAGGGTGTACAGTTTTGTTAAATGTAATACTGACATGGCTGCACTGGGTTAACCATCCTGTATTTTTTATAGTGTATGGTGCCCCACAAAATATTTTTAATACATTTTAGACTTCCAACGTGTGCTTATCTTATGGATAAAGAAATTGTTGTCTCCCCTCGCTAGGAGACCGAGTTGGGTGGTTGCTAGGGACTGGGCTTCCCTAACGTTGCAGCACATATGCCCATTGGTTGGCGCTCTGCTGTAGGTGGGATTAACAAAAAAAAACATTGCAGCGGAACATGTCACTCAGTGAGAAAAATTACTGTCCTTTGGCCAAGAAAACTGTAAGTAACATACAATATCTGGTTGATCCTGCATTTAAATGAACAGTGCCCGTTTCAGAAAGCTGCTGCGTTAGTTTTTCAGGCTGTTGTGAATAATGTTGAAATGCAGCGGTTTTCTGTTCAGTATTTCAACCCGCTGCTTGAGTTTTTGAATCTAAAAGAATGGAACGCTGTTCTGCACGTACGGTCAGTACAGCGTTCCATTCATTTTGCTTACTGTGGCAGAACAGCGTTTTTGAAAGGCTGGATTTCTGGAGAGAAGAACGTTCCACCATACACTATAAACCAGATTCGTTCTATGTCTACAATGTTTGCCAGAGATGACACTCACAAGCAGTCGTAAATAAAGTATTTATTATACTCGCGCCAAGCATATAATAGTAAATCACAGATAAAAGGGTAACTTGCCAGTCTAGAAGGAATGTACAGATCTTCTAGCAGGCAGAACTGGCAAAACAGTGTTATATATACTGAGATAAGGTCTAAATCAGAGATATGCAGAACCTTATGTATTGGCTGTATCTTATTAACAATGTTACACAATACATGTTCTATTGGATAATTACGTCGGAGACAGAATTACTAATAAGTATAAGAAATAATGCCTCTGTTGCATAAACCTTGGACAAAGAAAATGCTGACACTTCCAATCTACATGTGCTTAGTTGGGAGACTAAACAAGGAGTCTGTCTCTTATCAGCAGAACAAAGAGAATTGCTAACAGGGCTCTATTACACATGGCAAAACACAGTGTAAAACACACACTACATATAATTACATGAGAATATAAGTACACAATCATCACTAATGATCCCTCAGAGACATCTTAGCAGTGATTAGGTCAATTATATATGGAATATATGTGAAAGACAAACATAATCTAGATAAATGTAATATAATACGGTACAATGAACCATGCATAGTAAACATTAGCATATATTAGCAGCAAAGCACATTTCTAGCACCCATGCTTATACGATAGGTGCCCAAATCTACAATGCTAGTGCAAAGAGCAGTATCACAGTATAATAGACCAGAGATATAGTGTAAGGCATATGTGGGGTAATAGCGGCATTTCCCAGGTGCAAGAACCCTAGGGGAGCCGCTTTTCAGGAGAACAGTGCTTTTCTCCCCTGGTGGCTTTGGGACTGCCATCAATGGCACCCAAACCTTTGGAAGCCCAGTTTCAGTTTCGAGTTAGGCCACATCAGCTCTCTGTTTGATCGTAGATCTATAAGTTTTCTTTCATCAGTAATGGAGCATGACACACATTATTGCAAGATGGATGCTCAAGTACAATATAATATTGTTTTGCCTGCAGGGGATGGAATTGGATGTGATAACGGGGGGTGCATAGTAAACTGACATTATGAGTGCTTCCTTCCGAATCATTTTAAATAATGTCAATGGCCTGACCGGTAAAGAGATACCGGACAATAACTGCCTTGAAAAAACTGAAACCAGACATATTGCTGCTGCAAGAGACCCACCTGTCATCCCCAGAGCACCGAAAGCTATTAAAATTTGGCTTTTCGAACATTACAGAATTCTCCTACCGAAATGGTAGACGACGAGGGGGCGGTCTTCTTGGTGGCACGGGGATCCACTTTTGAGGTGACCTGGCAATATTCGGACCCTGAGGGCAGACTGGCCCTAGTGGGTGGGTCGCTTGCATGACCAGGAGTATACAATAGGAAGCATATATGTGCCCCCAGGGACAGATGCCTCCTCAATCCAATACCTGATGAACACTATTGTCCAACACTAGAGGGGGATTTTGCTGCTAGGAGGGGATTATAACTGCTTGCTTAATCCTAAACTGAACACCTCTGCCTCCAGACTGTATCCACAGGCTGCTGGGCAGAGACATTTACGAAGGATATTACAGGATCTGAGCCTTGCTGACACGTGGCGGCATATAAACCCCACCACTAGAAAATTTACATTCTACTCCCATTCCCATAGGCATTACATGCGCCTTGTTTATTTTTGCATGAGCAGGAACCATAGAGAACAAATCCAGTCTGTGAGCATTCAGAATATATATCTCTCTGATCTTCCCTTGTCAATCTTCACCATTCATTACTGCTTGGGTTAAGCCGGGGGCGTGCACCCGCTTCGGGAGTTTTTGTTTTGAGTCGGCTCCAACGGCGCCGCCCTCGAGGACGACGCCGCACTGGCACATGCGCGCGCGTAGGGCTGCTGTTACGCCGCAGACTCCTCCCATATCTCAGTTCTGTTTCTCCGCCTGTCGAGGCTGCACCTGCTACGCAGTAGCATATAGTGTTCTCGCTTTCTTCAAGACTCCTCGTTTTCTCAGAAGGTTTTCGAGCTCACTCGGCCATGTACACGGTAAGACTATTCCTTTGTTTTCTATTCTCGCGCGAGTGCTTTATTGCTTTTTCCTTGTTTAGTTCACATCATGTCCGGTTGGGGAGCAAGGCGTAAGTCGAAAGCGGGCCGCGTCCCTATGCGTCGGTGCTCCTGTGGCCGGCATTTTTCCGTCTTGGACCGGCATGATGTCTGTCTCCGTTGCCTGGGACCCAACCACAACATGGACGCGTGCGACGCTTGTTTCTCCATGGACCGTCGTGTCCTCGAAGTCCGCGCAATCAAGCTCGGCAAGGCCCCGCCGACCTTCAGGGGGCAAGGCGTCGCTCCAAGGCCTCTCAGGTAAGGTCTCTATTCCCGGGTCCCCTCCGGGCCTATATGATCCGCCCAGAGGAGGAGGCTTCCTCCTCTTCTCTCACCGAAGAGGAAGCTTTTCTCGCGGTGTCGGGGGACCATCGTTGTCCCATCCGGGGCCGCGACGGGGACACCGCCTCGGCAGTCACCTGCTCGGAGGTGCAGGCTCCCCCAGTGTCGAGGCCCATGCCTGCTGGGCCTGGCACCGGTGGACCCTCGACGCCGCCTTCCGGCGCCTTGCCGGATCCGGTGCCGGTGATCGAGGCAGCGCCCGTGGCCAACCGCTCTGGCCTTCAGCAGGCCGGTTTGCGCTCTCAGTGGCGCGGGTTGAGTTCCGGCGCGCGGGCGCGCCATGGGCCTAACTGGTGCGGCAGGGGAGCCAGGACCGGGCCCGAGCTGTCACAGGTGGGCTAGGGTCGTCGAGCGCCCGTTCCTCCGGGGACCCTGGGGTTGCCAGCATCGAGGTTCTGCTGGTCTCGTCCTCTTCGGAGGGTCGATGACTGGGATGTGGACCCATCCTGGCTCCCTGACTCTTCGGGGTCGGGGTCCCCGGTGGCACGGGGTGCTAGGCGGCACAGCGGGCCCCCTCCTGCTGTCCCCACTCCCATCCTCCCCTGAGGGCCCTCGGGCTAGGGGTGGCCCCAGGTCCCGGGGGGGGTGATGTGGTGGGGACTGAGGGGGGGCTCCGCCTCCTAGGGGGTCTGTGACAGCTACCCTCCCGGGTGCTGTTGCCACCCCTCGGGGTGGGGGAATGCTGGAGTCGAGGAGGAGGGCTCTCTCGGAGTCCGAGGGGTCAAGGGGCGGGGACAGTCGTTGCGGTCTCCGCTGGCCACCCCTCATGGAGTGGCTAGGAGCCGTAGCACCGAACCCCGCCCTTCCCTCTTGGGCCCCGGGCTTCCCTCCGGTGGCGTTGCTGTGGACTGCCCTTCTGGATCCATGCAGTCCCAGGTTCGTCACAGGGGAGGATCCCCCCCCGGGCTCTTCCAGGCATCGCATCCCCAGGGTCTCGTCTTGCGGCCTGGTTTGTTGTCCGGGATCCGCCAGCTCAGGCTCCAGTTCCCGGATTTCAGAGCCCTAGCAGAGGTCAGTTGCCTCTTCGCCAGGTGCCCCCTTCTCAATTACCTCTGCAACCACCCGCTCTTCCAGGCCATGTCGGTCCCTACGGGTCCGTTATCCTGGGAGCAGTTCAGAGGTTCTCTGGCCTTCCCCTCATCGTTAGACATATGCATGGCGGGTCTTTCGACTCTCCCCACCGCTGCAGGAATCTTCTGGACATTCGAGCTCTCCATCATCCCGTCTTCCTCCTCCTCTGAGAGAGGAACCCTTGCTCACCTTTCTTCCGGCGCTGATTTCACTGAATATCAGCGATTCCTTTCGAGGATGGTGAGGATCTTGAATCTCTTCGTTAGGCGAGACAATACTGAGCGGAGGCAGCGTGAATTCCTTGGAGAATTCAGTGCCCAGCACCTGGTGGTACCTTCCTGGCCTATCCCCTTCCAGGAGGCGTCTATCCGTTCCTGGCAGTCGCCAGCCATCCATTCTCCAGCCCCGGCAGACTGTCGTCGAAGGTATTGTGCCCCCTCGGAATCCCTGGGTACCCTTCCCAACCCGTCCTCGGGTTTGGTCTACCTAGAGACTCCTTCCGGGTGTCACCGCCTGGTGCACGACTGTCCACCGGATTCGGAATCCCTACAATTCGACCGGTGGGGGCGAAGAGTGTTCTTTTCTTCTCGTGTGGTGGCTTGCATTGCATCACATCAGGCTCACCATGCTGCCTAGAATCGGCATCTGTGGTCGATGCTTTCCCAGCTCTTAGCATCAATGCCTGATACGGAGCACACCAGACAGGCTATTGCCCTCTCTGCTATAGGCCTGGAGCTGGCAAGACACCGAGCAAGGGCATCTTATGACACCAATGAGGTGGTTTCCAGGCTTGCGGGGACAGCGATCTGCATTAGGCCGACGGCATGGCTTCGTCTGTCAAGGTTGTCACCCCTGGCCGGGCGTAGGGTGATGCGCTCCGCTTTCCGGGGGACTCGTCTTTTTTCCTCCAGAGCTAGGAGACTTCTGCAAGGGCTTCCTCCATCTCCCCGTCCTCGGGGGGCACCTCCTAGCTCTTCTCCCACTTAGGCTTCTCTCTGTATTAGCCAGGGTCTTCCCCTTCTGTTTCTCACCAACAGGAGGCTGGGGGTCTTGTTCCCTCAGGGTTCTACCCCCTTTTGGGGGGGGCTTGGTACTCACCCAAGCAGTAATGAATGGTGAAGATTGACAAGGGAAGATATGAAAATTCAGTACCTACCGTAATTCTTGATCTTCTCTTGTATCTTCACCATTCATTACTGTCTCACCCTTCCCTCAGTGGCCTCCTTCTGTGATGTCTCCCCCTCCCATCTCATTCCTCTTACTCCCCTTGGCCTTTATGCCAAAAAAAAACAAAACTTTTCTGCTCTTTTTCCCCATTCTTGTGAATGGATCTCCTTTTTTCCTTAAGGTAAAGGGGAACCAGCACGGTTCCAAATTTCTCTAATTCTGAGGGAACTCTTTCTGACTGCCCTATGGTGCGATTCCTTACCCTCTTCAGGTCATGCAGTTTCATAGCCAAGGTGGCCATGCCCTGCCTTGGTCTCCACAAAGTCTAGAATCCCCCTGGCAGGTCTTATTTCAAGCTCTTCTAGCTGCTGACTGAACTTGTCAGCTCTGAGCATCTGTCTGCCTTGCCCTGGGAAGTCTGATTGAGTTCCACTCTACTTTTCATACAAAACTGCCTTTGAGAAGGCATAGTCTTTCCCATACACTTCTGTGTTAGCACTTAACAAGGTGCTAAGGGACTTAGTCCCCTTCCTGGATGGGCGCTCTACCCGGAACAGTTTCTGCCCGGACAGTCTAAGGGCCCTCAACTAGGATGAAGGGACTTGGCATGTTGAGAGTTCAGAGAGTCTGCCCTCTTCGGATCTGTTCAGGTGGTTCGGTTGAACCTCCCCTCAGTCCTGCCAACTGGGATTCTTGCTCCCTGGTCAGTTTCGAGCCTTTAAGCCTCTCAACCAATGCTCGATGAGCACTGTCCTCCCTCTCAACACGCCTCTTTCTTTCTTTCTTTCTTTCTTTCTTTCTTTCTTTCTTTCTTTCTTTCTTTCTTTCTTTCTCTTCCTCTTCCTCCCCTTTCCTCCTCTCTGTTGCTCCCCTAGAGCCACCCCGGAAAGGAGGCCCTGCGGTCCCTTAGGGTAGGAATTCTCTCTCCTTTGTCTACTCTCCATCGGCTTTTTCCTTTTTCAGTTTATTTCCTTTACTTTTTCTATCACTCGGCTCTCTTGCCTTGCTTTCTTTTTTCTTACCCTTTATTTTCGCCTCTCCGGCTACCAGAACTTAGATATAGGAGGAGTCTGCGGCACCTAACTGCCGCCCCTGCTTATGGCCATGATGCGTGCGTCCTCGAGGGTGGTGCCGTTGGAGCTGACTCAAAAAAAAAAAAAAAAAAAACCTCCGTGGTGGGTGCGCCTCCGGCTTAACCAAGTAATGAATGGTGAAGATACAAGAGAAGATCAAGAATTACGGTAGGTACGTAATTTTCATATCATGCCTCAGTTATTTTGGAACTGCGAACACTCCCAGAGAGAAAAAAATACATTTTGGAGATTAAACAACTCTACTTACTGACCCAGAGTTTAAAGATCTTTTACGGGAGAAAATACCAGAAATTATCACTGACAGTACCTCTCCACAGGTATCTGCACAGACTCTGTGTGACACGGTGAAAACTGTGCTAAGAGGCTGTATTATAGCCTATGTGGCACACAAAAAGAAACAACGGGAATCCAGATTAAAAGAACTTCAGGAACAACTGCGTAGATGGCAGGAAGCCCACATGCTAGGAGACATCTCGGCTAGACCAGATTAGTAGCATACAAGCTGAAATACAAAAGATCCTCACAGCTAAGACAGAGCAATCACTGCTCTGGTTGCGGCAGAAATATTTTGAGGGAGGGGCCCGTGCCTCTCATATTCTAGCATACTGTTTACGTAAACAAATCAAAAAAGTGACCATTTCTAACACCCCGTTACCGGACAGCTACATTTGGGAACCTCTCAAATTTTACAAGCCTTTAAACATTTTTATGCTGAACAGAGGAATCCAGTCCCTTCCAGGCAGCAGCTGAAGCTTTTCTTTCTCAGCTTAACCTCCCTACATGATCAGCATCTCAGGCTCAAAGCCTTGTACACCCAATTACTATGCAAGAGAATAATAACACTATAAAGAGTTTTAAGAATGGTAAGAGTCCAGGGCCAGACGGGTATGGGGTCAACTTTTATAAAGCCACCTGGTAATTGATAAAAGAACCTTTAACTCAGGCGCTATAGGAAAGTCACCTGAAGGTGATCTATCTGAGAAGATGGATGGGACCCAAGCCACAATTTCAGCGATACTTAAATCAGACAAACCTGCCCATCTGTGTGAGTCATACCGCTTGATCTAAGTACTAAATCAAGACTATAAAATTTATACAAGTATTCTCACGCACAGATTAGACGACATCATTCCAACCTTAGTACATCAAGATCAATCTGGCTTTATAAAATCGTGACAAACTGCTGATAATATCAAACGAACACTTTGTTAGAGCATGCATCCATAGTTAAAGGAGATAGGAAATAATTTTTGCATATTTAACTGGCCTTCCATCTTCCTTTCTATGCCAGTTATGTATTCAGATATGCTTTGATGCTTTTTTGATAAATAAATAATGTAGCTTTGGGATGCCCTCAGATCTACATTAAGTTCCACTCTCCTCACCAGCTACTGCTGTGGATTTTCATATCTCTACAACAGTCTATGACATCACAGACTCCCATTCCATGCCATTCGTCTGAGCCTGCAGCTTCCTCCAGCAGGAAGCCGGGAGGGAAAGGTCCCTCGGTCGGTCCCTCCTCCAAGCCTGTCCAGTGACTGGTTGAGGGGTATCGCCCCCAGCCTTGTCACTCCGCCACTTTTTTTCCGCCTGGTCCGCTATCACTACGGACTGCTGGGTGTTGGAAGTGGTAGGAAAGGGTCTGCCTCTGGAGTTCGAGCAGGCCCTGCCCTTCTGAGCCGTCACCCCACGGGGGGCTACAGGGTCCGTGGCCTCTCTGTCTGCCCGTCGAGCCGACATTGCCCTGCTCCTCCAGAAGGAGGTGATCAGGGAGGTGGCGAATCTTCCACCAGACCCAGGGTTTGTGTCCAGGTATTTCCTGGTCCCGAAACGGACGCGGGGGCTGGCGCCCTATTCTAGACCTGTATGACCTGAACAGGTTCCTAAGGTCTCGAACCTTCAGGATGGTCACTCTGGCTCAGATCATTCCATCCGTGGAACGAGGTGTGTGGTTCTGTTCTCTGGACCTCCAGGGACGTGTTCTTTCACGTCCCAATCGATCCGTCCCACCAGCGATTCCTCCACTTCAGAGCAGAGGGACCCTTTACGAGTTCCGGCCATGCCCTTCAGCCTCTCTCCAGCTCCCAGGGTCTTTACCAAATGCATGGCAGTGGTGACAGCATTCCTGTGGCACTGAAGGGTCCGGGTGTACCCTTACCTGGACGACTGGCTGATTGCGGCCTCCTCCAGACCAGAGGTGGAGCAGTCCAGGGATCTGGCCCTCCAGGTTTGCTCTCAGGTTGGCCTCCTCATCAACGAGGCCAAATCAGAACTCATGCCAAAGCAGGTGATTCAGTTCATCAGGGCAGAGCTCGACTCTCTTCGAGCCAGAGCATGGCTCCCAGTGGACAGGACCGAGGTTCTTTCCTCCTTTGCCCAATCATTTCAGGTTGGGCAATTGCGACCTGCCCGGGACTTCCTGAGCCTCATGGTGGCCTGCACCAGCGTGGTCCGTTCAGCCCGTTGGCACATGCGTCCCCTACAAGGGGGACTGGCCAGCCAATGGTCACAGCACCCCGGTCCTTTGGACCAGTCAGTGGCAGTGACCCAGAAGATGTGGAACGCTATCCAGTGGTGGATCATTCCAGCTCATCTGCAGGAGGGCATCCCGTTTGTCCGACCGACGCCTCTCTGATGGGTTGGGGTGCCCATCTGGGGGAGCACAGAGCACATGACCTCTGGTCCCCTCAGGAGTTCCGATGCCACATCAACCTGCTGGAGCTTGAGGCGGTCCGTCTAGCCCTCACCGCCTTCGCTCCGGTTTATGCGGGATCAAGTGGTCCAGGTCAGGCGGACAATACCATGACCATAGCCACTACCTAAACCACCCAGGGCGGGGCCGCTCCAGCGCCCCTATGCAAGGAAGCTCTCCGCCACTTGGTCCCTCATCGCAGCCTGGAGGCGGATCTCCTAGCCATCCATGTGGCAGGAGCCTCCAACACTCTGGCCGATGCCCTAAGCCGGATAGGGGCTGCGTCTCACGAGTGGTCTCTCCTGCCGGAGGTAGTACAAGGTCTGCTCTCCCACTGGGGCACGCCTCAGGTGGACCTGTTTGCCTCCAGGGAGAATGCGAAGCTGAGGCTGTTTCATGCCCACCCCCCCTCAGCAGGGCTCGCTGCAGGGGGATGCCTTCTCGAGGCCGCGGACCCCGGGCCTCTTCTACGCCTTTCCCCCATTTCCCTTGATTCACAAGGTGCTTCTCAAGGTGAGGAGGGACAAGGCGCAGGTGATTCTGGTAGCCCCAGACTGGCACCGCCAGTTCTGGTATGCAGATCTCCTCAGCCTCAGCTCCAGGCTCCCGAGGTGGCTCCCAGCCTACCCAGACCTGATCTCAGTCAATGAGAGGAACGTTCTCCACCCAGACTTTCAATCCCTGCACCTGACAACCTGGTTCCTGAGCGGCTAGAGTTCCAGGCCTTGAGTCTTTCCGACGATGTCCTCAACGTTGTTGAGGCATCCCGTAAAGAGTCGACCAGGAAATGCTATGCCTTCAAATGGAAGAGATTCTCCATTTGGTGTCAGGGCAAGGGGTTGGACCCTTCCTCCTGTTCCTTGGCAAGCATTCTGGACTACCTGTGGTCCCTTTCTCAGCTAGGGCTTCGGTCGACGACCATTAAGGTGCACCTGGCAGCCATCCCTGCTTACCAGGCGCAGGTCGGGAAGCAGTCGGTGGCGCAGGAGAAGGTGGTCGAGCGCTTTTTCAAATGCCTTGATGACATATCCCCTCCGGTGTGAGAACCTCCACCTCCATGGGATCTACTGCTGGTATTGGCTAAGCTCATGGGCAAGCCATTTGAACCAATGCACAGGTGTGACATCTCTCACCTGTCATGGAAGACTGCCTTCTTGGTGGCTATCACGTCAGCCAGAAGGATGGGAGAGCTTCAGGTGCTTTCCATCGAGTCTCCTTATCTGGTCTTCCACAGGGACAAGGTTGTCCTGCGCTCCCACCCGAAATTCCTTCCGAAGGTGGTGTCGGAGTTTCACCTTAACCAGGTGTTGACTCTGCTGGTTTTCTACCCCAATCACACCTCGGAGGCCGAATATAGGCTCCATACTTTGGACCCTAGTAGAGCGCTCTCTTATTATAAGGAGCGAACGGCTGACGTTCGGGGAGAGGTTCGCCAGCTGTTTGTCACCTACGCTGAAGCCGCACCTGGCAGACCTGCAGCCAAGCAGACGATAGGCAGGTGGGTCACCTCCTGCATAGATCTCTGCTACAGGTAGGTGAGCATGGAGCCTCCCAAAGGGGATAAGAGCTCATTCTACCCATCATACCACTGCTTTGGTGGCTGCTTCCAGGGACGTCCCTATCCAGGAAATCTGCAGTGCTGCTACCTAGAAGTCAGCACACACCTTTATTACCCATTACCACATCGGCCTTGAGTCACGCCGGGATGCTGGTTTTGGGACCTCGGTTCTCCAGTCCTTGTTTCCTAAGTAGGGGGTGTGTGCCTTGCTTCCCTCCTCCCGGAGAACTGCTAGGAGTCTGCCATGAAGTGTGGATTGAACAACATATCCATGTCCCTAGAAATGCAGGTTACTCACCTGTAACAGGAGTTCTAGGAGTGGTATATGTTGTTCATCCCACAACCCACCCTGGCCTCCCGCCTGACGACAACCTGGCTTCCAGCGGGCTAGATTCAGGCGTCATGGGGCCGAGCCGAGAGTTTTACCACCTGGGTGGGTGGGAGGAGCCAGCTTGAAGACCTTCCCGCAAGATTTAAAGCAGCAAGGAACCTGCCATGAAGTGTGGATGAACAACATATACCATTCTTAGAACTCCTGTTACAGGTGAGTAACCTGGATTTTCCACATGTTTATGGCAGGGGGAAGAGACCTCGGGTGGCCCTTTCCAGACTGCAAGTTCCTAAACAGAGAGGGGAGGTTTAGCTCTCCCATCATGGTCTGGATAAGCCCTCGCAGCTCAGTTGTCTCACATGGTAACTTGGCTGCCAGCCACGATGCCAACACCCCAATGGGTGGACATAGAGAGATCCCAATCAACACTCCCATTAGATTACACAACACTGTTTCAGCCGTCCAATATCACACCAACTATGAGATCACAGTATACTAGAGATACCCTGCATAGCTGGGCATCTTATTTAAGGTTGCCTAGAAATGGGAAGGGTGCAAGATGGCCGAGACTGCCGGCCTGGGACACCACCTTTCTACTGGCAAAACTGGACCATGGCTTCCGTAGCTGGGCGAGGTGCAGCCTGACCCACACCTTTCAATTTTATACCCAAGGAGAGCTTAAAACTTTCCAGCAGTTACAGTCAGAACATGCACTTCGCCAACGGGATTTTTTTCGGTAGTTGCAAATAAGGCATTTTGTGAGGAGTTCTTTAGGCCTACAAGTAGAGTTAACATCCATACCACCCCTCTTCCACCTACTTTGTAGGGTTTGAGTGGAGGGGATCCCCAGGCACCAGATTTCACTTTTCTATAAGGCAGAGATGAGCACGCCTAGATCAGAATGGGAAAGAGTGCAGGAGATCTGGGACTCAGACCTGGTCACCGAGCTGACACAACAGGATTGGCTTTGGATTTGCTGCAGACAACATCGCATAACAAATTCATATTTGTGGAGAGAATTTGGTTGGAAAGTTGTGGGGAGGTACTTTCGCACCCCTCAGATTACAGCAAAATTTCTGTCCTCTGCTGATTTATCCTGTTGGAGGAAATGCGGGGCAGAAGTTTCCACCCACACAGATATCCTCTGGCACTGCCCTGTCCTGGACCGGCTCTGGAGGGGAGTTGTCCCAAGTAATTACAATGCTGGAAAGATTTAACTCCAGGATTAGCAATATTATTACACTTCCCCCAACATATTTGATCTAAACACCAGATATATCTGCTTTCTATTCTTCTTGCAGCAGTAAAGAAGGTCATCTCCTGAAACTGGCGTAAGTCAGATGCCCCTTCAAACAACATGAAGTCTTGCTGTATTCTGACTATTGCAGTTAGGTCCTGCCTTTCAACTGCCCTGGAGAACAAAGAGTTAACTTTCCATGGCCAGCATGGAACGTTCAGCGTGATCTCGGTTGAAGCCCCTGTCTGCTGTTGTTTAAACTCCAACCATCAGATTCTTTACTCCGCCTCACTGAACATGGTAACCGGTCCGTATCGGTTCTAAAAAAAATGGATTTAATTACGTTTTTTTCCAAGACCCGTAACACGGTCAGGAACCGATAGGGGTGTCTTGCCTGGCGGATTGCCGAAAAAAGGGTACGTTTTGGATAGGATTGGCTATGTCTGAGAAACCCAAGAAAAAAAACGGGCCCACTGGGTTTCAACACTGCAGTGTGTGTGTGGGGAAGCCTTTGTTAAGGCTGATCCCCACACCACCTGTGTTTATTGTCTGGGGTTTGACCACCTCGATTCGGACTGCAAATTTGAAAAAGTTTTCCCAAAGCTACCCTGGATAAGAGAGTAGGTAGACTGAGGAAAGGGAGGCCTAAGTCAGCTGACCGGATGGCCAGCCCAGTTAGGTTCCGACTGAACCAGAAGGGTGCCCTCTGACCAGGGCGAAACACTACCGGGGAAAGGAGAGCCGATTCTGAGAGTCAGTTCGGTTAAAGAAAGAGAGAAAATCATCCGGTTCGGATCCACAAATTCTTTCTCTGACCACTGATGAAATAGCCAAAGCGATAAGGATAGTTCAATCACTAACTTCGGTTCTGGCCGAACCAGCACCATCTGGCAGGGGCTCGGTTCGGTCGGTTCCCGATTCCGGATTATACTTTAGAAGAATTTTATGAACCGGAGGAGGAGGAGGGAAAGTATGAGGATAATGATGATGATGGTGATTATGAAAGTCTGGATGTGCCTATTGATCCGGACATCTTCCTAGACAGACCTTCAGGTGTTTCTCCTCCTAGGCTTTCTGAGTCCCCTTCCCACTTTGTTTTACAAGAAAGTGGCTGAAACCCTCCAGCTTCCAATGGAAGAAGCAGTGGAGGATCAGGAGAACCTGATTTTGTCGAAATGATGGACATCCCAGAGTCAAGAGACTGTCTATTCCCTCCATAAATCTTTTGGGAAACAGACATTTAAAATTCTAAAGACTCTAACTCCATACCTCCTGTGGACAGATGAATGGACAAGAGGTATACCCTTTCAGGCTCGGACACGGAGTTCCTTTCTCAGCAATGCAACCGTGTTGGAGTGCAGGCTGCTGCCTGTGATAAGGCAAATATTCCTTGGCATCACACCCCCAGATAAGGACTCAGGAGGATTGATGCCATGGCAAAGAAACGGTACATGGCAGCATCTCTGGGACTCAGGCAGGCTAACTATATGGCCTACACAGCTAGATACCAGAAGTCCAGGTGGGACACTGTGCTGGCTCTGGCTAAACAGGCCCCTGACCAGCTTGCCAAGGAGCTGGAGCAGGTGGCTGTGGATGGGACTGAGGCATCCAAGGTGCAATTTTGTGCTGCTGTGGACTCCAGTGATGTTTCATCTAGAGTCATGGCTACATCTGTGGCCCTTCGGAGGATGGCTTGGCTCAGATGTACTAGATTATCCCAGGATACCCAGGCTAAGGCCATGGATTTCCCTGTCATTGGTAATTCTCTGTTTGGGGAGCAGACAGAGAATTACATGAAAAAGATGGACGAGTACAGGACCACCTACAGGAGTGCTCAGGCCAAAGAAAGGCAAGCCACTCCTCAGAGACAGCACTCCAGGGGCAGGGGCAGGCCCTTTCAAAGGCCTTTTTACCAAGCCCAGGTCTTCTCTTCTGCTTATGCTCAGAGGAGGTTCTTCAGAGGGAGAGGCAGACGGGGAATGAGCAGGCCTGCTTCCACCCCTCGGCCTAAAGCCCCTGCCAAGCAGACACCCTGATGGGTCTGCCCGGGCCGATTCTCCACTACCTGTAGGGGGCAGGCTGGCTTACTTTGTCCAGGACTGAAAGTCTCTGACATCAGACAAGTGGGTCCTGGAAGTAGTAAGCCAGGGACTGGTTCTCAGCTTCAAAACATTTCCCAAGATGAGAACCAGATCCTTTCCACCTGCAAATCCATCAGAGACCCTTGCCCTGGAGGCAGAGGTTTTTCCCTCCTGGCTCTCAGAGCCATAGAAAGGGTTCCAACCTACACAAGGGCAAGATTGTACTCCAGGTGCTTCCTAACCCCCAAAAACAAAAGAATGGCAGCCCATCCTGGATCTAAGATATCTGAACAAGCACCTTTTAAAACCAAAGTTCAAAATGGTGACTCTGGGAATAATTCTGCCCTCTCTAAGGCCAGGGGACTGGCTAGCCTCCCTGGACCTCAAAGATGCCTATTTTCACATTCCCATCAGATGCTCCCACAGAAAGTACCTCAGGTTCGAGTTGCCCTCAGGCCACTATCAATTCAGAGCAATGCCCTTTGGCCTAACATCAGCCCCAAGGGTGTTCACAAAGTGCCTGGCAGTAGTAGCTGTTTTCCTAAGGAGGAAAAAGATCTCCATCTTTCCATTCCTGGACGACTGGCTCATAGTGGGTCAGTCTCCAGACCAAGTCAAGTCACATCTGCAAATAACTCAGCAAGTTCTCACTTCCTTAGGATTCCTCCTCAACCTTCCAAAGTCAGTTCTTGAGCTAGTACAGCTCCTCACCTTCATGGGGCGGAGCTGGATACAATAAGGGCAAGAGCCTTCCTTCCCCTGGACAGGGCAAGGACCCTTATGGAACTGGCCTCTTCATTCACCCTTCAGGTGTCTTGACCAACAAGGCACTTCCTGCAGCTCCTGGACCACATGGCAGCCTCTACAGCAGTGGTCCAGGGAGCAAGATTTCAGATGAGGGACATTCAGTTCCACTTAAGAGCCTTCTGGTCCCAAAGAAAGGATTCCCTTACCAAACTTGTCCCAGTGACTCGAACCCTGATCCAGGCTTTGCAGTAGTGGCAGGATCACGACAATTTGAGACAAGGAGTTCCTTTTGTCACTCAGTCTCATTCAGTGATACTCACCACAGATGCCTCCCTGCTGGGCTGGAGAGCCCACCTGGGGGATCTTACCACCCAAGGGCTGTGGTCACCTCAAGAATCTCTGCTTCACATCAATCTCTTGGAACGCAGAGCAGTGTTTCTGGCACTGCAAGCCTTTTCCAAATCTGTGCAGAACAAGGTGGTCCAGATCAGAACAGACAACACCACCACCATGTGGTACATCAGCAAGCAGGGAGGCACTCGGTCTATGGCCTTGTGCACAGAAGCAATGAAGTTGTGGTCCCTGGCCTATTCCCTGCAAACCTCTCTGATAGCAGTTCACCTCCCAGGAAAGGACAATGTCCTAGCAGATGCTCTGAGCAGGATATCCCAGGGCCATCACAAATGGACCTTAGATCCCCTAGTTTTGAAAGTGATTTTCTCGAGATAGGGCACTCCACAGATAATCTTTTTGCAGCCCCAGACAATCACCAACTTCCTCTTTTTTGTTGCAGACCCCCAGTCTTGGGCTCAGTCCCCCTGGATGCTCTGATTCTGAATTGGGAAGGGAGATTTCTGTATGCTTTTCCACCCTTCCCTCTCCTGTTCAAAGTGTTAGTCAAGATCAGGTCTCAACCATGCAAAGTGATTCTGGTTGTTCCAGACTGGGCGAGACAGCCCTGGTACCCACTGTTGCTGTCCTTAGCAGTCCACCTTCCTCTGTCTCTTCCGAGGAATTACAACCTGTTGACATCCTCTCAGGGGAGGATTTGGTATCCGAACCTCAAATCTCTCAATCTCAAGGCCTGGCTCTTGAAGAGTTAGAGTTTGCTGATCTGCACCTCTCTCAAGGGGTTCTGGTTATCCTTAAGGCTTCTCGAAAGCCTTCCACCAGAAAGACTTACAACTCCAAATGGAAAAGGTTCACTATTTGGTGCTCTAGTAAGCATATTTCTCCAGAATCTGCTGGGTTGCCTACAGTCCTGGACTATATGGTTCATCTTAATGGCTTAGGACTTAGGCCGGCTACACTTAAAGTGCATCTGGCAGCTGTTTCTGCCTTCTTGTCAGTAGGCAAGCCCTCTCCTCTGTCAGCCCATCCTGTGTTTTGTAACTTCTTCAAGGGATTGCTGCACACCAATCCCCCCTTTAGGGACCCTGCTCCTGCTTGGGACCTTAATGTTTGCATTGCTCAGCTTTTGCAACCACCCTTTGAGCCTTTGTCCTCTGCAGAGCTTAAGTACTTGACTTGGAAAACTGTGTTTTTGGTAGCCATTACCTCTGCCAGGCGTATCAGTGAATTGCAAGCCCTGTCAGTGGAGCCTGAGTTCATCTCTTTCCATAGAGATAAAGTGGTCCTAAGAACTAACAGGAAGTTTTTGCCTAAGGTGGTTTCAGATTTCCACCTTAATCAGTCTGTGTCTCTCCCTGTTTTCTTCACTGACCATTCCTCCTCTGGAGAGAGGAGTTTGCACAACTTGGATGTTAAGAGGGCCCTCAGCTACTACATAGAGCGCACCAAGGGTCACAGGTTTGAGTCCCTCCAGTTGTTCCTCATGTACGGAGAGGTCAGTAAGGGTAAACTTGCTACTAAGAGATCTATTGCCAGGTGGATTGTCTCTTGTATACAATTCTGCTATGAAAAGCTGGGTAGAACCCCACCCTCAGGCCTGTGGGCTCACTCTACTAGAAGTACAGCTGCTTCCATGACTGCTACCAGGGATATTCCTATCTTAGAAATTTGTCAAGCGGCCACCTGGAAAACAGTCCATACATTCACCAAGCATTACTCTCTGGATATCCAGGCTAGGAGTGATGGTCGGCTTAGCACAGCAGTACTTCAGAGCCTATTCCCAAAGTAGGTTATGTCCCTCCTCCATGGAGGTACTGCTTGGTAGTCTGCAATAGTCAGAATACAGCAAGACTTCATGTTGTTTGAAGAAAAATTACTCACCTTAGTAATGTTGTTTCTTCTAATGGAGTCTTGCTGTATTCTACCCCCCGCCTCCCCTCTCAGAACCTGGTTTTTGGGATGTGGGTGGGCAGGAGCAGTGCTGGCACCCTAGAGGTGCCCCTTTTTCACCCTCCTTTACTTTGGGTGTGTGTTGTGTTTTGTTTTTTGGCTTTCCTGACTTGAGTCTTTGCTTTGAAATCAACAAAACCCTTTTTTAATAAATTTAGTTGCCATTTGGCTAGTGTGAGTTTTACAGTTTCCACACAGAACTTCTAGTGAGTATTGCTCGTAAAGATCTGACGGTTGGAGTTTAAACAACAGCAGACAGGGGCTTCAACCGAGCTCGCGCTGAACGTTCCATGCTGGCCATGGAAAGTTAACTCTTTGTTCTCCGGGGCAGTTGAAAGGCAGGACCTAACTGCAATAGTCAGAATACAGCAAGACTCCATTAGAAGAAACAACATTGCTAGGGTACGTTTTTCTTCTATTACTCACTGGGAAGATTTGATTTATGACATCTGTAAGATAGAAACCATGACTGCAAAAATACAAGGGAAATCTGAGAGAATAAGAAACAGATGGACCCCATGATTGCTGAGTATTGCCTCTGGTAGACCAGATATAGGGAACTGGGGGTTTTAGGGAACCTGGTCAGGCTTACATAATTGCCTTGGCGAGTCTTGGGAGTGCGGGTCTGGGATGATCATCGGGTCCCCACCTGGATCAGTTGGCCTTGGCCCCCTCCCCAGGCTGGCCACCGCCCACCCGTATACTCAAGAAACTGGATAGATGGCATCCAGGATTAAATAAGCACATACATTATACTAGAATGTTAGTAGTTATCAGGGCCCCATGTTTACTGCGGCAAAGTGGACCTACTTTCTGTGGCAGGACCTCGTACTTTCTGCGGCAGAACTGCTGATTCTGTGGCCATTCTGTGGCAGATAAATTGTGGCTAAACAGCATACCTTCAAAGGGATTAAGGCTTAGTTAACCCTTTGACTGCCTTCGTGCAACCACGCTGCTACACTGAAAGTGGAACAGCACGCCATTTAACAGTATGTAGTCTTCTTATCACAAATATTAAAAAGCAATAACCCAAACCTGGCAAAGCCATGGGCATCAGTGTTCTCTTTTAATGAATTTTCCCTCCCACCCCGAATTGGAAGGCTCATCTGTTCTTCTGGAAATTGGTGGCCTTTGCTGTTCTCCTAGGTTCTAATCAGAGGGCATACACACTTAACTAAAACTACACAGAAGGCAAAACCTGCTTGGATTTCTTCTGGTTTATATTTACAGTTAGCAGATATAAAGAGACTCCAACTTAAAAGCCATTTTTTTTCTGATTTTGAGCAATGTTCTTTTAGATTATTATTTTCTTAAACCTAGGAATACCCCAACTGCCTTACAACAAACATGTTGAGTGCAGCATACATCTCTGTGTGTTGGGGGTGGGTGGGAATTGTGTTCCTATAACAGCGAAGGAGGGTGTAACTTGCAGTGTCTGTAGGATTTGTTGACTCCTGATTTTTCTTTTGGGGGACACACTAAAAAAATGCAAGCAAGTCATTCTTATTGAGCTGTAGTAACCTTCGTTAGCATGTTCTCTTCTCACAACTCAGGGGGTTGTGGTGTTCTTCAGGCAGTGACCCTCATCTCACTTATGTATAGCAGCAATCAAACTCTCCATTCAAATTTTTGTCCATACCTGCTTGCTTCAGTTCTAGTACACCATGGTCCCCAACTCTGCTGCAGCTGGGCAGCTTGACCCTCTTTAAGAATTGAGCTTGATGCCACCACTGAGGCTGCAGGTTCAAATCTGCCAAGAAATTACTCCCACATTTGCAGGTACAGAACTGCGGCCCACAAATCAAAACTGTGATTGATGCCTTTGCTCAGTCTGCTGCCAGCCCTATGTTTCTGCAATCAGCTCCTCCTCCGATACCTGTCAACACACAGAGATTGATTCCACTTCCACGGGCACCACTAAATCATCTCTCTTCTTGACTACAGCTTGCCTTTCAGTTCTTCCTTCCAAATTCATCTTCCAAGGATTCAGCATGTACCATGACCAGCCTCACAATAAACAAATAACATGGCTGAGCTACCCACACATACACAGCAGCAAATCATAACTGCCGTGGACCTAATCAAGCTCTGTTACTCTTGTGTCAGTCACCCCCCCCCCGAACAATACTGGCTGGACGGAGTTATGTAACAAGAGCCAGCGCAAGTCAAAATGCCATGCAGCCACTAGCTTTTTGGCTTTGTAGCGGATGGCATCAGTTTGCTGCCCCTTCTAATGAGCATGTATGCCATGGCATACTTAATATATCAATAGCTGTGCCCGTGCCTTGTGTGATCACATAGCATAACTAGCATTTCTGCGGCTGTGTGGCTGGTTTTCCTGATTTCTGCGGCAAGCACTGATTTCTGCGGCCACTGGTGCAACCGCAGAATCACAGAAAACACGGAGCCCTGGTAGTTATGATGCAGTCGTACAATGTATACTGCACAATCAGGGTACCATCAGAAGTATGAGATGTGCACAGTGTCTTGGAAAATATGAAAGTAATGATGTATGCACCCTTCAAAAATACAATAAACACCTAAGTTTAAACCCCCCCACACAAATATCCCTTGACTGAAATTCTTGACCGAGGTTACTCTCCAGGGTTTGCCTTCCCAGTCGCCGAGGCCATTCTTTGCTCATCTGTGGAGCTTTGATAGCACCCTGCCTCCTGCCCAGCGCCATCGGCCTGCATGGCCTGAAGGTATGCTGTCCCTACAGGTTCCCAGTTTGGGTTTCACTGAATACCGCTTGGCCGAGGGTCTGGTGGCCAACTTGGTCTTTTGGCGTACTGGCAATGTCGGGGACATGGACAAGCCTCCTGACAAAGAATCCAAGAAATTGGATCACATGGCCAAAAAGGTCTATGCGGCCTCTTCTCTCAGTCTTCGGCAGGTGAGTTCGGCCCTTTTGATGGCCCATTTCGCTCATGCCCTTCTCAGCACTCTCGATGAGGTGCTTCCTCAGCTCCCGGCTGACTTACAGACCACGGTCAAGCAAAGTCCGGGATGAGGGACTGTTGTTGAGGCACAGGTCAGGAAGCATAACAAAACCAGGAGCAGTTGTAAAATTTGCAATGCGTGTTTTATTATTATTAATAGCAGTAAAATAAAAAATAAAAAGTTTTTCAGAATAACTATATACAGTGGCAGTACAAACATAGAAAGCAAGAGTCCTTTTTTCTCAATTTCAGATCTCAGTCTGTCTCTATCTCTTGCAAACATTGCAGCTTTTTTTTATAACAAGTCTTTGCAGGAGCTCGTTAAGAGAATATTCTGCTTCTCACACAGTGTTCTTGTCAGTTTCAGCAGGTGCAGCAAAAAGAACATTGTGACCCAGAACTGACCTCTTGTTTACATCTCTGCAAGAGGTTTAAACACTGCATTTCAGGTACCCCTAGAGTTCCAAATAGCTTTGCAATCATTTCAACATTATAACTATATACAGTTCTAAACAAAGAGATCCCAGTATCAGTGTCATTTCCACATAAAGATTCACATATAGTTTTATACCAGCAGATATGCAAGGGGGAGGAAGACAGACAGAAACAGCAAGTGAGGGTAGAGAGATAGCGAGAGGCAGAGAATTGTAAAACCGTTGGTGTGATCAAGTTCAAGGTCTCTTGAGAAAATCTGGTTGCGCAGCCAGACAGAGATGAGACAGAAAAGGAGAGAACAGAACAGATCCTTGCATTAAACACTTTCTCCATAACAACTGGGACAGGGCTGTATTCAACCCTGTCACAGGGACGAGCAGTGGCTAAACAGCAGCACCAGATGGCCATGGACATCGGCGATTCCTGCACCCGGTTTGTGGCTGCTGCAGTGGCCATGCACCACAGGGCTTGGTGGAGGAGTTCTACCTTTACAGCAGACACCTAGCACAAGCTGGCAGATGTCCTCTTCTTGGGCACCGACCTGTTTGAGGGGGGGTGGAAGGACACCTCACTAGGACTGAGACGTACAGTGCCACCCTGGTCTCTGTGACCTCCACCCAGTGGGATCCCAAGGGCTCCAAGCTTCACAGGAAGTAGCCCTGTCAGCCCCTCTTTGCTACTGCGGCCAAGCTGTCCCAGCCCCCAGCTGGCCAACAGGCCCAAGCTTGGTGTTCCAGACCGAAGTTGGTTGCTTTGGTCATCCGCAAACCAGGGTTTCGAGGTCCCACTGCATCCTCAGCTGGTCCCTCCTCTGCCTCTAAGCCTGCCCAGTGATGGGCCTGGGGGAGCCTCCCCCATACCTGTCCTGTCCCTCCTGGGTCCTCCTGTGGGGGGCTGGTTCCGCCACTTCCTGGTCTGCTGTTACCACAGACAGGTGGGTCCTTGAGGTGGTCAGCCAGGGGCCTGCCTCTACACTTCAAAGCTTACCCGCCCTGCCATGCCCACGCCCCACGGGAGGACGTGGTATCCACTGACATGTCGTCAGTCCTTCAGGAAAACATCGCCCAGCTCCTCCAGAGGGAGGTAGTGGCTCAAGTCCAGGACCTTCCAGTAAGCCCAGGGTTTGTCTCCAGGTACTTTCTGGTCCCAAAGCGGACGAAGGCCTGGCGCCCTATCTTAGATCTGCAAGACCTGAACAACTTCCTTTGGTGACGCACCTTCAGAATGGTCACTCTGTCTCGGATCATTCCATCCCTGGAGCAGAACATGTGGTTCAAACCCCAGGAATCCCTCATTATGCTTAACTAATGCAGTTAGTCCAGTAGGTTCAGCTGCCCCGAAGACTGGAACTTCTGTAAATGAAGGAATGTTGCAGTGGAACTTAGAATATAGTTCAAATCTCTGCCTCTAGGTACTGATGCTAATGGTAGTTTCCCTCAGATTCATTTCTCTGCCTGTAATAGCAAGACGCTCCGAAAATCTCTCAGCAGCTTTGCTGCAAGTCATTTACTTCATTGTGGTCTTACAAAAAATCGTTTGTTTTTTCCTCATATTTGTGCCTCTAGTGTGTTTGGTTTTACTTTTTAACTAGTATTGGTTAGTGTTTTATTTCAGTGTTTCTACGATTCCGTCTCAGTTCCCTGGAACTGGAGAAACATCACTATTTAGTTGTTCGTTCAGTCAGTTTTTCTTTTATTCATTTCTGTTTTACTGTGGTTACAGTTTTAACCCTTAGGCTGCTGATATAATTAGAACAGATAGGAATTCTGGACTGATATATCAGTCTGTGGCACAGCAAGGGTTAAAACCTAAAACAGATTAGCGATTATTTGTAGTTTTATCGCCTCAGTTCCACAATGCTGGAACCGATACACTCTTTCTCTTTAAAATTTTAAATCTCTACTTGTTTTGCTATTTAGCAATTTTTATTCCCTGAAGGAACCGAACCACATTTTTGTAAATTTCTTTCTGGGAATCGAATTTTCTGCCTGACAAATTGCCATGTCAGTTTAGCCGAAAAAGAGAACAGGACCCATAGATTTTAAAATTTGTGCCAAGTGTTTTCAACTCCTGGCCAGGGCAGATGGCCACGATTTGTGGCTAAAGTGTTTGGGTCCCAGCCATATTTTTGCAAACTGTGAGCTCTACAGTACGTTTTGCTCTAAAACCATTAAAAAAAAGGGCCAAAAGCCTCGGAGATGGCCTCTCAGTCCACCTCCACGTCCCTTAAAAGGTCTGAAGAAGGGCCCTCTCACAGTAAATCCAAGAATAGGACCTCAAAGGATTCGTCTGACCCCAAGGTCCCTGAAAAATGGGACTCTGAAAAACATAAGAGGTCCGAAGAGCAGTGTTAGGACCCGGTTCCCACTAAGAAAAAGCAGAAGGACATGTCACTGCACCTCCTGATGAAGAAGAAAGGGAGTTCTCAGTGGACAAAACAAGCTTGCCCTCTGCGGAGGTCAAAGCCAAGGCCCTCCATGTCCTCCAGGCCCTGCAGTTTTTGGGGGTGTATAGTGGCACTGCCAGTTCCACCAGTGCCACCCCAAGTCCTGGTTCCCCTTTCCCAGGGGCTGGAATATTTTTATGAAGGAAAAGAGGATAATGATGGGGAACCGATTAAACCTGAGGTCTCCTCGGAACAGGGGATCTTACTTCGAGATACAGCTCTTGCAGCAGGTTACACCATTAGGACTGAAGCCGGCAGGCGTCAGGACCCCACGGAAATTTTCTAGCTAGCAGTCTTCAGCGGGGACCACCTCCGACGTCGGTCCTGCCCCTGATGTGAGGCGTAGTACATAAGGAGGCGGTCCCCCCAAAATCCTCGGTTCTTTTCCCGCCGTCGACAGCGCAAGTATCGGCCACTCGGTCCTCTCTCTAGCGTGCGACGACCTTTGAAAGCTACGACGATTTCGTCTTCCTTCACGACTCTGGATTCAACTGATGTCCTCTCCAAATACTTCTCTGGAGGATCACCAATCGAAGTGTGCCTGTGGCAAACAGATCCCCTTCAAGGATCCTCACTCGGCCTGCATGCGCTGCCTAGGCCCGGAACACGACACCAAGACCTGCTCCTTTTGCCAGGGCTTCAACAGTTGCACCAGGATCCGCCGCCAGAAGGCCCTTCAAGCGTTTCTCCAGGAGGAGAAACTGAAAACCATGGACAAGGAACCTTGCTCCAGGGGGGAGTCGTCGGGTAAAACCCACAAGCACCGGGAAAAACACCGGGAAAAGGAAAGGCCCAGGTCCCCTGCGAGGGTCTCGGACTCCTGAAGCTCCGGCTCGTGATCGGATTGCTCTCCTTCCAGGGCTCAATTGCAACCTCCTCTGGTTCAGGTCAGATCCTCCAGCGGCTCCTCTTCTCTGCAGCCCCTGAAGACTTCCAGGCCGTCGGCATCTTCCACTCCATCTAAGGCCTCGTTGAAGTCTGGGGAGTGCCATAAATCTTCTTCCCACTGGCGGGACTCCCGACGCCAGGTCAGTCTCCCAGCCTCCGCGTGGGTCGGAACAGGTTCCTCGCAAGACCAAGGACCTGACGTCCCTCAAACGGACGTCGGACCCAATGCTGGCCCACCCGACGTCGGCCAAGCATCACCGGCGCTCCCAGGAGCCGGCGACACCAAAACACCCGTCGCCGGCCAGGCGTTCGCCTCCAAGGGCATCGGCCTGGGGCCGACATCGGCTACCCCAGAGAAGCGGACTGCTCCACCGTTGCCGGCGGACGGCGGTCGGAAGGACTCGTCAGAGGAGGCTACCACTCAGCCCGAGGACCAGGCGGGTGACACCGGAGACGCTGGGCTCCCACAGGAACCTTCCCCGGAGCGGGAGACCCCCGGGGACCCGACACCCGACCCTGGCGACAGGCCACCGGCGCCGGGCCCGTCGTCGGGCATGAACTTGGCAGAGGTAAAGGAGCTCTTTACCTTCTGGTGGGACACCATCAGAAAAGATGTGGTCGCCACACGTCCTCCTCCTACTCCGATTCCTCCTACTCCTTCACCGCCTATGCCCCCTCCTCCGCCCAAGGGGCCCGTAGGACAGTCGCCAGCCCCCAAGGAGCAAACACCACCTCCTCGGGGCAGATCCTCAAACAGGAGAAGACCTCCCTCCAGATCCACCTCAGGGTCACCCAGTCCCAAGAGACTCAGATGACGCCGGTACACCCCGTCTGGGGAGGATTCTAGATCTGACACCTCAGGGTGCTCCAGATCTCCTTCTCCCATCAACATTCCCTCTCGGGACCCACACGACCTACCTAGGTCTCCTCCGGATGATCCCTCTTTTGCAGAGATCATGAAGCACATCCAGGAGAATATGGGGTGGGATGCTGAAGAGCTCGACCCTGAGAGACAACACCTTGCCCTGCTACCTTCGGCAGAAAGACCCCAAGCCTGTGGTAGTGCCGCCCTTGGTGGATACCTTTGCGGACGTCACCAAGGCTGCCTGGAAACGTCCGCATTCCACTCCAGCAGTGCTGAAGAAGGCTGACCGCCTCTACAAGGCCCCTAGGGAGGACCAGTATCTGGCAAACCATACTCTGGCTGACTCCCTGGTCATCACTGCTTCGCATGACTGGTTGCAAAGACCTCAGCATTTGAGCACACAGCCACCGGACCAGGAATCCAAGCAATTGGATGTTCTGGGTAGTGCGCATACGCGGCTGCGATTTGCGCCATCAGGTCACTGAATTACACCTCACTTCACATGGTTCCAATCCAGGCACTGTGGAACAGGGACAGGACCTGGTCGAGAAGCTGCCCGATAGCGACCAAAAGGAGGAGCTCTTTAACCTCCTCCGCACGGGTTCGGATGTGGGGACCCAGGTGCTCAGAGCCACATATGATTCTGCGGAATCTTCAGCCAGAGCTGCAGCCTCAGGCGTGTGTCTCCGGAGACACTCTTGGCTCCGTGTCTCCGGTTTTACCCCGGATATCCAGAAGAACATCTTAGACGTCCCTTACAACGGTGAGGTCTTATTTGGTGAAGCCTCCGAGAAGGTAATCATCAAACTTCAGGATGCAGGGAAGGCAATCAGATCTGTACAGGCCCTGTACAGGTCTCGGCCCAGTTCCTTTCGTAGGAACCAGAGCTGCTTTCGTGGCCGGCTACAAAGGCAACAGCCACGTTCCGGCCAACAGCAGAGGGGCACTTTCACCTGCAAAGCCCAGGCCAAGTCATCCCCAGGCAGAGACCAACGATTTGCAAAGCCAGCACAGCCTGCTGGATCGAACGCTGCCACAGCATGACTCCTTCCTGGCCCCTGCCCCTCCTCAGGATCAACGGGAAAAAAAGTCGGGGGTTGCATCGCACACCACTTGCCAGGGTGGCAGTCGATCACCACCGACAGGTGGGTTCTGCAACTGGTCAAAAAAGGCCACTATATAGAATTTGTAGGCAGTCCACCCACAAGACCTCCCCTGCTTTCCTGATAGTCAGATCAGCATGCCCTGCTCATACAGCAGGAGGTGCTCGCGCTTCTGGAAAAAGAAGCCTGAGAGCATGTTCCAGAGAACCAGAAAGGACTAGGGTAATATTCTCACTTTCTTCCTGGTTCCAAAGAAAACAGGGGACCTCTGTCCAATACTGGACCTCAGCGACCTCAACATGTCGGTCGTTTACAAACGCTTCCACATGGTGACCCTTCCGGGCTTAATTCCCATGCTGAAGGGAGACGCTTTTCTGGCATCTTTGGACATGCAGGATGCCTACCTGCATATTCTGATTGCTCAAACGCACCGGAGGTTCCTGCGCTTCTCATTTCAGAGCTGCCATTATCAGTTCCGAGCCCTTCCCTTTGGGCTGTCATCGGCACCTCATGTATTTACGAAGTGCATGGTGGTCGTAGCGGCGTCTCTGAGGAGACAAGGCCACTACGTGTTCCCATACCTGGACGACTGTCTTCTCATGGCACCCTCCAGGGAGGCACTGATGATGGCCATTCATCGCACCCAGTCCCTTTTTCAATCACTGGGTATTCTCATCAACTATGAGAAGTCGCTGCTGGTGCCGTCCCAGAAACTGCAGTTTATAGGAGTAGTTCTGGACACCGTCAAAGGGAAAGCTTTTCTTCCCTCGGACAGAGCGGAACACATCAGATCCCTCATCAGGGACCTGTCGGTGAAGAAGACCGTCCCGGCCAGATCGGTCCTTCGCCTGCTCAGACACATGGCTGCGGCCATTGCAACAGTCCCACTGGCACGTCTTCACATGCGGGTAACCCAGTGGATGCTAAGGGTGCAGTGGGACCAAAGGCAAGACCATCTGCAGCAACCAGTTCGAATCACCAATGCCGTGATTCGGGATTGGCAATGGTGGCTAGATCCAGGGAACCTCTCCACGGGAGTTCCCTTCATAGCACCGTCTCCGACTGTGACACTCTCCACAGACGCCTCAGGGCTCGGGTGGGGAGGGCACCTTGACGGTGTTCGGTCTCAGGGCCTTTGGACAGCCCAGGAGTCTCACCTCCACATCAACATCTTGGAAATGAGGGCAGTCCTTTACGCTCTGCAAGCCTTCCAGTTGGAGATTCCACCGGGTACACTCCTGTTACAAACAGACAATACCGTGGTGATGTATTACCTCAACAAACAAGGAGGCACTCACTCCTACCCGCTTTGCAGAGAGGCCATGAGAGTGTGGGAGTGGATATTGCAACATGGTGCAAACCTAATTGCAGTACACATCCTGGGAGTGGACAACACCGTCGCCGACAGTCTGAGTCGCTCTCAGGCAAGAGTCCACATGCGGGAACTTCTACAGGAGGTGGCAGAGGATCTGTTTCACAGATGGGGCACTCCAGAGTTAGACCTTTTTGCGTCTCCATCCAATGCAAAACTGCCCAATTTTTGCTCGCTAGATCCAGGGCCTGGTGTTTTCTGGCGAGACGCGTTGTCCCTCATCTGGGCAGGCAGATTCCTCTATGCCTTCCCTCCTTTCCCGTTGATCCAGAGGGTTCTCTTAAAACTGCGCAGGGAGCAAGCGACGCTCATTTTGATCGCGCCTTTCTGGCCCAGACAGATTTGGTTCCCTCTTCTGCACCAGCTGTCCCGGGAACCTCCAGTTTCGTTGCCAATCAGCTCCCATCTATTGTCTCAGGAGGCGGATTCATTGGTCCACCCAGACTTACGTTCATTGAACCTGCACGCTTGGCTCCTAGAGACATAGCCATGATGCGATACAGGGTCTCGCAAGAAGTGGCAGATGTACTCTCTGCCGCCAGAAAACCGGCAACCCACACAATGTACACCATAAAATGGCGTAGATTTTGCTTGTGGGCTCAAGTGCGCGGCTTGTTGCCATTAGACTGTCCCGAAAAGCTGGTTCTGGACTACCTGCTTTCCCTTTCCCACTCCGGACTGACTTACTCCTCGATTAAAGTACACCTTGGTGCAATTTCTGCTTACCATTCCCCAGTAGGCCATCGGTCGGTGGCCCAGCTGGACACTACTCGTGCCTTCTTTAGGGGAGTCCTCCACCTTAGGCCGCCCATCAGGGACCCAATTCCTCCTTGGGACTTACCCTTCGTCTTGGAGCAGCTTACGCTGCCACCTTTTGAACCAGCGGCGGATTGAGAGCTACGTTTTCTCTCTTGGAAAACTTTATTTTTAGTTGCTGTTACTTCGGTGAGAAGGATCTCGGAATTACATGCTCTTATGTGTAAAGAGCTTTATTTGGTTTTCCATCAGGACAGGGTATCCCCAAGGACAAACCCAAAGTTTTTGCCTAAGGTGGTTTCAGCCCTCACCCTTAATCAGGATATTGATTTACCAGTGTATTTCCCAAGGTACGCTAATCGAGGAGAAGCCCTTCTGCACACCGACGCGCATCGATGCCTCAGATACTATCTGACCAGAACCAAACAGCTCTCGAAGCGGACCAACTTCGCGTCTCCTTTGCTCACAGGATGAAAGGAGCTCCTGTCTCCAAACAGTCACTCTCGAGGTGGCTCATCCAGTGCATCACTTTCTGTTATGACAAGCGCAATAAACCCTTACCGGGCGCGGTAAAGGGTCATTCCACAAGAGGGGTGGCTACTTCCTTTGCGGCGTTAAAGAACGTCTCCACCTCAGCTATTTGTGCTGCAGCTACTTGGAGCTCTGTGCATACCTTTATCAGGCATTACAGTCTGGACATTGCAACGAGACGAAGAGCAGGGTTCGGTCTAGCTGTCCTTCAGAGACTTCTGTTCTAGGCTCGAGTAATATCGAGATCTCTGCCTTTCCTCCTCCCAGTGGCACATGATTGCCACTATTGCTTGGAAATCAGTCCTGATGGTATAACCTGCTGCAAGAGTTGTATCTCGAAGTAAGATAGTACAGTTACGTAAGAACTTACCATAACAGTAGATCTTCGAGAACAGCTCCTATTTGGCCCATCACAGTACCAAGCTTTTGACGCAAGCCTTCTTGGGTGACTTTGGGCCACACCATTTGGTGGTCCCTTCCTAGTTAGTTCCCTTCTAGGAGGCATCGTACAGCTCTTGGCAGCTTCCATCTGCCACAGTTCCAGCCTCCGTGGACTGCCAGAGGTGGTGTTGTGCACCCCAGGCATCGCCAGGCTCTCTGCCTCATCCTACTGTGGGATTGATGAGTCTGGACACCCCTACCGGGCATAGACATCTGGTCCATAAGCGACCTCCGGATTCTGACTCTGCAGAGTTTGATCGTCTGGGCCAGAGAGTTTTCTCCTCTGTGCAGATGATACTGTCCATTGTTCCACATCAGGCGCACCACGCTGCCTATAACAGACATCTGTGGGCGATGCTGGGCAGGTGCTGGCATCAATGCCTGATTCGGAGGCTACCTGGCAAGCCATAGCCCTCTCTGCTATAGGTCTGGAGCTGGCAAGGCACCAGTCAAGGGCATCTTACGACACCAATGAAGTCGCT
Source organism: Neoceratodus forsteri (assembly GCA_016271365.2). NCBI lineage: Eukaryota > Metazoa > Chordata > Ceratodontiformes > Ceratodontidae > Neoceratodus > Neoceratodus forsteri. The sequence continues at coordinate 879,638,446 of CM057456.1, forward strand.
TCATGACTTGCAGGGACAGCGATCTACATTAGGCAGACAGCATGGCTTCGCCTTTCGAGGTTGTCACCCTTGGCCCAGTGTAATGGCCTCCTCCTTCCGGGGGACATGTCTTTTCTTCTGCAGGACGAGACGGGAATTGCAGGGGCACCTTCCTTCCCCCAAGGGATGGGGACACCACCTCTCCCTGATCAGTCCCAGGCCTAACTGGCCGGTGGAGGGTCTCCCCCTCCCTCCCTACCCATGTTTCCCCCCATGGTGGGGCTGAGGGATTCTGTTCTCTCGGGAACTACTGGGCCCCCTTCGGGGGGGGGGGGCTCAGTGCTCACCCACCAGTGATGAATGGTGAAGATTGACACGGAGAAGATATGAAAATTACGTACCTACCGTAATTCTTGATCTTCCTGTGTATCTTCACCATTTATCAGTAAATCCCAACCACCTTCTCCTCACAAGGCCTCAGTCCCTTTGCTATTTATGTATTTATTTATTTGCTTTTGTTTACCAGGTAAGCACACTAGACAGCCAAGTGCTTATTTTCAGGTGCGACCCGGGAGATTACAAAGGTACATTCAAGCACATCAGGAAAAGCAGGTACAAGGTATAATCAAGAGCAACAGACAAGACAAGGTCAATACAATACATCAAAGGGATTTACATTGTAGGCGGGAGGACTACAGCAGCAGGTAAAGGCAGTAAACAACATACTAGGGCAACAACGCACTAAGGTAGAACAGTAGCATATACACGATTAGTGAGCAGTATGGCCAAAGTGGACCCATCACAGTCATTCCAGCTAGTGGTAGCACACTTCACTCTGGTATAAGGTGCAGGGACTTGCCACATCAGGCAAAGGAGTAAGGTAAAGACTCAGCCAGACCGAGTGAGGTGGTCGTGGGGGGGGGGGGATTCATTAAGTGCAGTGGTAGAAGGAGGCTGATTTGAGGAAGCCCCAGACTGAGGCTTTGAAGCAGGGATGGGAGGAGGAGGAGCAAGTGCATGCTGGGAGGGACTTCCATAACCTGGGTGCGTACGCAGCGAAGGCCCAGTCGCCCATTTGGGTGCGGGCATTTGGAACCAGGAGGGCATGAGAGTCACTTGATCTTAGATGGTAGGAGGGATAGCGGGTAAGAGAGATGTAGCGAGGGCAGAAGGGGTGGCAGTTCTGACCACATTGTCGATGAAATTGCCTAAGACAAATTGCCTATGCCACCTCCCTGCTCGTCCTCCTTAGGGATCTGGTTGGGCTCCCCCCTTCTTCTCCTTGTGGCCCTCTTCCTAGGAGACGACTGAAGGAGGAGGGCAAATAGGGCTTTCTTTCTAGCCCAATGGGGGGGGACTTCTGGTGGGCCCCTCCCCCTTGTCCTTGACTTGATCTCCGGGGTGAGGCAGCTCCTTGGGATGTGCCGACTCTTGGGTCCCCTGGGATGAGGGAGGGCTGGGGCTGACGGGAACTCCCTTGCGCTCCTTCCGTTGTTATTTCCCTTCCTTTCCTGTCTCCTTCCCCTTTTGGGGAGGACGTCTGTAGGTGGGATCCCCTCTCCTCCTCTCCTCCACTCTGAACCCTGTGGGTTCTCCTGGAAAATGGTAATCTGGGGGGGGGGGGAGAGATCCACTCAGACGGGTGGTTCCACCCTCAGGGGTTAGGGGCCGGAGGGAGGGACCTTCTCCATCTCCTCAGGATTCTATAAACCCGAGTTCTGCCTCAGAAACTTCCCAAGTGGTGGGTTGTTGCCTCCCTGGAGGCTCTACTGGTTGCAAGCTCTATGTTCTAAGTGGATGTTGGTCTCTCCTCTCCTCTTCCCTTGTTCTCTCTCTCTCTCTCTCTCTCTCTCTCTCTCCCCTCTTCCTTTTTCTGCCCTTTCTGGCCTTCCAAGGACTGGGGCCTTTCGGCCCATGCACTCCCAGGTCCTCCTCCTCCTCCTCCTCCTCCTCCTCCTCCTCCTCTGTCATCTGCTTGGCCTATTCCTTTTTCAGTTTATATCCTTTCCTTTTACTGTCCCTCTGGCTCCCTTGCCCCACCCTTGGTTTTCTCTGTCCTCTTCCTTCTTCTGTCTCTCCGGTGTGCAGAACTGAGGTGGAGAAGGAGCCAATGACCGTTACTGGCCAACCCGCGAGTGCCACACAGTGTGTCGGCCTCATGGGCAGCACCAATGGTGCTGGCTCCTTCCTCCTACAAAAAAAAAAAGCTCCCGTAGGGTGCTTATCTCCGGCCAGTCACCCCACCAGTGATGAATGGCGAAGATACACAGGAAGATCAAGAATTATGGTAGGTATGTAATTTTCATTTCCCCACTCTTTCTGGGGAAAAAAGACTTTACTGAAGGTATTTTCTCATTCGAAAGAAAAATTGGGAATGGCGACCCATCCTGGATCTCAGATATCTAAACAAGCACTTGGCAAAGCCCAAGTTCAGAATGGTCATTCTGTCAGTGGTGATTCCCTCCCTCGAGCAGGATGATTGGCTGGCATCTCTAGATGTGAAGGATGCCTATTTCCACATCCCAGTCGAGCCCAGCCACAGGAAATACCAGAGGTTCTGGTTGCCGTTAGGCCACTTCCAATTTTCAGCTCTCCTTTTTGGGATCTCCTCCGCTCCAAGGGTGTTTACAAAGTGTCTGGCTATGGTGTCAGCTCATCTAAGGAGACAAAAAGTCTCAGTCTTCCCCTACCTGGATGACTGGCTGATTGTGGGGAAGTCTCCCCAGCAGGTCAGGGACCACCTAAGATTCACCCAGGACACCCTGGAGTCTCTGGGCTTCCCTTTAAACTAACAAAAGTCCCACCTGCAACCAGTACAATCTCTGGAGTTCATAGGAGCAGAGTTGGATACTCAGCAGGGAAATGTTTTTCTCCCACAGGACAGAATGTCAGACCTTCAAAACCTGGCAAGATCATTCTGCTTAGGACAGCCCAGGCCAGCAAGGCACTTCCTCAGATTGTTAGGGCACATGGCTTCCACCACAGCCATGGTTCCAGGTGCCAGATGTCTTTTTTTATTTTTTATTAGTAGTATTCTGCTCCTCCGCGGAGCCGAGGGGTAGCTGCGGCCCTCCCTCAAAGGGGCCAGTTTCTCCGACCTGACTGTCCCCCCCCCAGTTCCCCTGCAGCTTGCCCCCCCAATGCCGGGGCCAAGGAGAGTAGTGTGGGCTTGCTCTCCCCCCCACCCCGAGCACAAATCCAGACGTCAGGGGCGGCCCCATGGAGGAACATGTCTGGTCATCATAGACCCTCTCTGCTCCCGGCATTTTACATTTTCTCCCCGAACCCATGCACCATGCAGTGGGTGGGGTGGCTGGCCTCCCACCTCTACGGAAGCAGCCATACACCCTGGGCATGAGACTGCCCCTCTGCTGGGCAACACGCCTGTGCCAACACCCAGCCACCGCTGGGTGTCAGTTTACAGCGTATTGCAGTCCCCCCTCCCTGAGGAAGGAGAGCTGTCTACGGATACTCAATCCTTCCTCACCCTTGTCGACACCTGATTGGCCAGAGTCTGTTCCCGAACCTGGGTTGCCGGCGTGGCATGAGGTGTGTCATCTAGCACCTCAAACCTCAGCGCCACCGGGCCGGTTCCAGGTGCCAGATTTCAAATGTGACACATACAGTACTGCCTCAGGTCTCATTGGTCCCAAAGAAGGGACCCACTCTTCAAACTGGTGCCAATCACAAGAACCCTGTTACAAGCACTGCACTGGTTGAAGGAAGGGGGAAAACCCGAGGCAGGGAGTTGCATTCTAGCAGCAGGCTCCAGCTGTAGTCTTAACTACAGATGCTTCCCTCCTAGGCTGGGATGCACATCTGAGTGACCAGACACTCAGTGGCATATAGTCCCCTCGAGAATCACAGCTGCACATAAACCTCCTGGAGCTCAGGGCAGTCTTCCTGCAGGCCTTTGCCCCCCCCCCAGCTAAGAGGTCAGTCAGTCAGTTCAAGTCTGGCCAGACATTACTACCACCATGTACTACATCAACAAGCAATGGGGAACCAGGTCCTCAAAACTCTGCACAGAGGCAATGAAGATCTGATCCCTGGCCTACTCCCTGGACATACATCTGTCGGCAGTGTGAGTGGCCAGTTAGTCCCCGGACAAAATGTCGTGGTCAAAATGGCGCACTCAGATCGTTGCCTGGACAAATCGTGACCAATCATGTTGTTGAAAACAGCCTTGGTAGAAATCACATTATGTCGCCGTTGCAAAATGTAGAATGGCAAATCGTCGACCTACTTGATACTGCACTTCACCTCTACCGTATCACTTAAACATACTTACTTAAACAGTACACGCCGAGTCAAAATAAAGTTAAAATGAGGCTTTTATTTAATGCAACACACAAGAATTACAAATTACACATTAATCACAGGAAAGCATCGTATGGCAACAGCAAAATCAAGTTAAAATGTGACTTTTATTAAATGCAATACAAAAGAATTAAAAATTGCACATTACTCACAGGAAGGCATTGTATAGCAACAGCAAATGCACCGTCACAACTGTTTGGGCAATGTGCCAGAACACCTTTTCCTGTGCCCCATCCTTGTCCTTGGTATACAAATAGTTATCTGAAACCAACTTCTGCTTTCCTTTTTGTGTGGGTACGTACTCCATGGCTGGATTTTGGTGAATGAGATTCTAACTGCCGCTTCACCTTAAATATAGCCATGGCAGTACCACCAGATTAGGATCTGAATTGTTTGGGGGACCCAAATTAAAATCTGGCTAGGGACGTGTTACAATGCCCACCAGATACTGGATCTGAATAGGTTGCAGTGGACACAAATTAAAATCTGGCTGGGGATGTGTTACAATGCCCACCAGATGCTGGATCTGAATTGGCTGCAGTGAACTGGAATTACAGTCTGGCTGGGGCATATTACAATGCACACACAAGAAAGGAGGGCAGGAACAGATGCAGCACATAAAACATTGGAGCAAATCACAGAAGTGGACATAAATTAAAATCTGGCTGGGGATGTGTTACAATGCCCACCAGATGCTGGATCTGAATTGGCTGCAGTGGACCGGAATTGCAGTCTGGCTGGGGCATACTACAATGCGCACACAAGAAAGGCAGGCAGGAACAGATGCAGCACGTAAAACATATTGGAGCAAATCACAGAATAGACAAGCACTATGAGTTTCAAAAATTTAACTAATGAAACTGTGCAGAAGCTGTGTAGATGTGTCAGCAGTCCACTTGCCAGGGAAGGACAGTAGCCTAGCAGATACCCTCAGCAGCAACAGTCAGGGGCACCACGAGTGGGCCCTAAACAAGCAAGTGCTGGACTCTGTCTTCATGGGGTGGGGCACTCCAGAAATAGATCTGTTTGCCTCGGTGCAGAATCTTTAGCTCCCTCTGTTCTGTTGCGGGCCACCAGTAGTGGGTCCTATTTCTCTCGACACACTAGCACTGGACTGGACAGAGGTTTCTTTTATGCATTCCCCCCTTTCCCCTACTGCTCAGGGTCATGCTGAAGCTGAAGAACTAGCCTGCATCCATGATTCTGGTGGCACCAGATTGGGTCAGGCAGTCTTGGTACCCCCAGCTGCTAGTACTGTCCAAGCTCCAGCCCATCCTCCTTCCTCAGAGACACAACCTGCTGACCGTGTTTCAGGGCAGAATAACATATCCAAACCTCTGGTTTCTGCGCCTCAAGGCTTGGTTCTTGAGCAGCTAGAGTTCTCAGATCTCCAGCTCTCTGAGGAGGTACTTAGGGTACTTAGTGTCTGTGGGAAACTTGTCACCAGGAAGACTTATGCTTCCAAGTGGAAGAGGTTTACCATATGGTGTGAATCTATGCAGATCTATCTCTCGGAAGCGAAACTGCCAGCCTTGCTGGACTACCTGGTTCATCTTCAGGCCTTGGGCCTTAAAACCTGCACCCTTAAGGTGCACCTGGCAGCAATCTCTGCTTTCATTTCAGCAAGCCAGGAAACAAACTGTGGCCCCTCACCCTATTTTCAAAAAAATTGTTCAAGGGTCTTCTTCATTTGTACCCACCTCTCAGAGAGCCTGTGCCTCCTTGGGACCTTAACCTGTGTATAGCGAAGCTCATGGAACCCTCCGAGCACATGGCTACTGCTGACCTAAAGTATGTCACCTGGAAGGCTGTCTTTGTTGTGGCCATCACTTCTGCAAAGGGTGTCAGAGCTCTAAGCCCTCTGCACAGACACAAATTGCATCATCTTCCACAAGGACAAAGTAGTCCTCAGGACTAATAGAAAATTCCTTCCTAAGGTGGTTTCCGAGTTCCACCTAGACCAAACCATTACCCTCCCTGTGTTTTTGACAGCAAAGTCCAGCTCAGGCGAACTAAAGCTGCACAACTTAGATTTCAAGAGGGCATTAGTGCACTATTTGGAGTGCACCAAGGACATAAGGTTGTCCCACTCATAGCTATTCCTCACCTATGGTGAGGTGGGTAAGGGCAGGCCAGCCTGAAGAAGGACTGTCACTTGTTGGATGGTCTCCTGCATACAGTTTTGCTATAGCAAAGCAGACAAACAGCCACCTCAGGGCCTCAGAGCCCATTCCACCCATGCCACAGCTGCCTCCATCTCAGCTGCAAGGGACATACCTCTGTTGGAAATTTGTAAAGCAGCAACCTGGAAGACCTTGCACACCTTTACAAAACACTACTACCTGGATATACAGTCCAGAAGTGATGCTAGGTTTGGCACTGCAGTTTTGCAGAACCTTGTTCCAAAACAGGTTCTGTGCCCAGTCTCTTAAGGTACTGCTTCACAGTCTGCATTAGTTAAGCATAATGAGGGATTCTCGGGTTTGAAGAAAACATTACTTACCACAGTAATGTTGTTTCTTCCAAGGGATCCCTCATTATGCCTAAACGGCCCTCCCAACCTCCCCTTCCAGAACCTGAAAAGCTTCTCCAACCTGCAGTGCTACCTGTTTACTCATTGCCTGGCATTGCTTACTGTTCACTCACATTTCTGCCAGTATTTGTCTGCCATGTGTTGCCCAGTTGGGCTATCTGTTGTACTTTTTTACTTTGTTACTGCAATACTTTTTAGCTAGGATACTTAGAATAGTAGATGGGGGCAGTTGCCCACTTAGCTCGAAATGAATCTGAGGGAAACTACCATTAGCAGCACCTAGAGGCAGAGAACTACATTCTAAGTTCCACTGTAACATTCCTTCATTTACATAAGTTCCAGTCTCCATGGCAGTTGAACCTACTGGGCTAACTGCATTAGTTAAGCATAATGAGGGATCCCCTAGAAGAAACAACACTACTATGGAAAGTAATTTTTTCTTCTGCTCTCTGGATCTTTGGGACGCGTTCTTCCAGGTTCCCATCTGTCCATCCCACCGCCGGTTCCTTTGGTTCTGAGCAGAGGGGAATCTCTATGAGTTTCAGGCCATGCCTTTCAGCCTCTCTTTGGCTCCCAGGATCTTCACTAAGTGCACTGCAGTGGTGACAGCCTATCTCAGGTGTCGAGGAGTCCGGGTGTACCCTACCTGGATGATTGACTGATAGCAGGTTCCTCCAGGGAGGCGGTGGAGCGGTTCAGGGACCTGGCCCTCCAGACCTGCTTGTCATGTGGCCTCCTGGTGAATGAGAATGAGGCCAAATCAGAACTCATACCTTCACAGGTGATATATTTCATTGGGTGGAGCTTGACTGTTGCAGAGCCAGAGCCCGACTCCTGGCGGACTGGGTGGAGGTTCTATCCTCCTTTGCCTGATCATTTCAGGTTGGGCAGTTGCATCCTGCTCGGGGTTTTCTGTGCCTCCTGGGATTCATGGCGGTATGCACCAGCGTGATCCATTGGGCCTGGTGGTGAATGAATTCTCTGCAGTGGGAGCTTTCCTGTTAGTGGTCTCCGTGCAAAGGCCATTTTGACCAGCTGATCACTGTGACCCAGCTGATGTGGGATGCCCTCCAGTGGTGGTTAGTCCCAGACCATCTGCAGGAAGGAATCCCATTTGTCCGCCCAGGGCCGACAGTCACCATCATGACTGATGCCTCCCTGATGGGCTGGGGTGCCCACCAGGAGGAACAGAGTCCACTGACTCTGGACCTCTGAGGAGTCCCAATGCCATATCAACCTGCTGGAGCTTCGGGCAATACGGAAACATTCAGGGTCAGGTCATTTTGGTCCAGACAGACAACACCATGACCATGTACTACCTCAACAAACAGGGCAGGACACACTCCCTTCCTCTATGCAGGGAGGCTCTCTGCATCTGGACCCTTGTGCTCAGCCTGAACGCCGATCTTCTGGCCATCCATGTGGCCGATGTATCCAGTCAGCTGGCAGATGCCCTCAGCCATCTGGGTGAGGCGTCTCACGAGTGGTCTCTTCATGTGGAGGTAGTACACAGTCTGTTCTCCCAGCGGGGCACCCCTCTGGTGGATCTGTTTGCCTCTAGAGAGAATGCAAAGCTGAGGCTGTATTGTGTCCGCCTTGTTCAGCAGGGAACCCTACAGGGGATGCTTTCTTGAGGCCCTGGACCCTGGGCCTCATGTATGCCTTCCCTTCTTTTCCACTGACCCACAAACTGCTACTCAAAGCCAAGAGGTACAAGGCTTGGATGATCCTGGTGGCTCCAGACTGGCCCCGCCAGTCCTGGTACCCCGATCTCCTCAGCCGCATACTCCCGTGACGTCTTCCTCTATGCCTGGATCTGCTCTCATGCAGTCAGGGGAAGATACACCATCCAGACCTTCAATCCTTGCACCTGATAGCCTGGTTCCTGAGCGGCTAGAGTTCCAGGCTTTGGGTCTCTCCGAAGATGTCCTCACTGTGGTTGAGGCTTCTCAGAAGGAGCTGACCAGAAAATGCTATGTTTTAAATGGAAGAGTTTCTCCATATGGTGCCAGGGCAAGAGGTTGGACCCCTTATCTTGCCTGGTGGCTAGCATCCTTGACTACCTTTGGTCCCTCTCTATCGGTCCTTCAGTTTACGACCCTCAAGTTGTACCTGGCAGCCATTTCTGCATACCGGGCATGGGCTGTTATGCCGTTGGTGGTGCAGGAGGAGGTGGCATGGTGCTTTTTCAAAGGCCTTGACCACATTTTCCCTCCGGTATGTAAATCACCACCACCTTGGAACTTGTTGCTGGTGTTGGCAAAGCTCATTGGCAAGCCATTCTTACCGATGCTCAAGTGTGAAATGTCACACCTGTCATGGAAGACCGCCTTCTTGGTAGCTATCACATTTGCCAGAAGGATCAGTGAGCTCCAGTCGCTCTTGTTGGAATCTCCTTATTTGGTGTTCCACAAGGAAAAGATTGTCGTTTGCACCAACCCGAAGTTCCTCCCAAAGGTTGAGTCTGAGTTTCATCCTCACCAGGTGATGTATTTCCTGGTGTTCTTCACCAACCACACCTTGGAAGCCGAGCACAAGCTCCATACTCTCTAGAGACAGGATGTGTGTTTCAGGACTGGAGGATGGCACATATGGTGCCCCTCCATAAGAGTGGCCCAGGGATGATCCAGGTAACTACAGGCCAGTCACCCTTACCTCCATTGTAGGGAAGCTAATGGGAGTCTCTTCTCAAGGAGAGATTGGTGATCTATATGGAGGAGAATGGGCTCCAGGATGATAGGCAACATGGATTTGTCGCAGGTAGATCCTGCCAGATCAGTCTGATCGACTTTTATGATTGGGTGACAAGGGCACTTAATAAAGCCATGTGGTGGATGTCTAATTTTTGGACTTTAGCAAGGCCTTTGACTCGGTGCCTCATGGGAGACTGATCAGTAAACAGAGGGCCCTGGGAGCAGGGGAGAAGTTGGTAGGATGGGTTAGGAGCTTGTACAGGATAGGCAGCAGGGTAAGTATAAGGGGGGGAACTCTTGTCTTCCCAAGCTGTCACCAGTGGAGTCCTACAAGGCTCAGTACTTGGGCCAGTGTTATTCAGTGTCTTTTTTTGGAGACATAGCAGACAGGATCAAGAGTAAAATTAGCTTGTTTGCTGAAAACACTAAGATTGGTGGGGTGATGGACAGTGAGGAGGTGAGGCAGGTTCTGCAAGATGATCTGGCAAAGCTTGAGCATTGGTCTGACAGTTGACAGATGAGATTTAATGCTAAGTAGTGCAAGGTTATGCACTTGGGAGTCAGAAACCCTAGGTATGGCTACTGGCTGGGCGGAGTGCAGTTATCCACCTCAGTGGAGGAGAAAGATCAAGGGGCACTAATTACAGGGGACATTAATCATTCTGCGCAGTGCAGGAATGCAACAACTAAAGCTAGTAAAATGCTGGGGTGCATTGCCAGAGGGATCACTTCTCGAAGGAAGGAAATCATCCTGCCATTGTACAGGTTGCTGGTGAGACCACACATAGAGTACAGTGTGCAGTTCTGGCACACTTACTTAAAATATCAATCTACTGGAGGGGTTACAGCGTAGGGTGACAAAAATGATCCTAGGCCTGGGGGACATGCCATATGAGGAAAGACTGAGGGAACTCAACATGTATTCCCTGGAGGACAGGAGGGAGGGAGAGAGGTGATTTGATTGAGACTATAAATATTAAAAGGGCTTAAATAGGGTCCGTTCTGAGGATATGTTGAGACTAAGGAGAGGGAGGAATACAAGAGGGCATAGTCTGAAATTGGAGGGGGTAAATTCAAGGGGGAAATGAGGAGGCACTATTTCACAGAAAGGGTGGTGGCAAAGTGAAGCCAACTGCCAGAGGAGGTGATTTTGCTGGAAATTGGGGGCAAGTTTAAGAGGGGGTGGGACAGGGTCAGAGGTAAGGTCATAACTGAGGGGAAACATGGAGGGGTGGAGGCGGTCTAGGGGGATAACACAGGTGTCTGGGGGGGCAGCTGTACTAGATTAGACTGGGAGCTGCACACTCGAGCAGACTCGATAAACTGCTATGGCCTATGTCTGCTGGCATTTTCGTATGTTCGTATATTCTGGACCTGCAGCGAGCGCTTGCCTACTATAAGGAGCATACGGCTGGAGTTCGAGGAGAGGTTCGCCAGCTCTTTGTCACCTATGCTGAAGCTGCACCTGGCAGACTGGCAGCTAAGCAGAAGATTGGCAGGTGAATTCTATCTTGCATTGACCTCTGCTATAGGTTGGCGTGTAGGGATCCTCCTGTAGGGCCAAGGTCTCATTCCTCCCATCATAGCGCTGCCTCTGTGGCTACATCCAGGGATATCCCTGTTCAGGAAATCTGCAGGGCTGCTATCTGGAAGTCAGCACACACCTTCATCTCCCATTACCACATTGACCTTGAGTCACACCAGGATACTGGTTTGGGGTCCTTGGTTCTCTGATCTCTGTTCCCTAAGTAGGGGGTGTGCTCCTTGCCCCAGCCTCCCTGGAGAACTGCTAGAAGTTTGCCAGAAGTGTGGATGGTACACCATATCCACGTCCCTAGACAAACAGGTTACTCACCTGTAACAGTAGTTCTAGGAGTGGTATATGGTGTACATCCACAGAACCCACTCGACCTCGCCTGGCAAGTGGTACTGTATCTTGCTTCCGGCAGGTAAGATCTGACATTATGGGGCAGTGCCGAGGGAGTTACCACCCGGCTGGGTTGGAGGAGCCAGTTTGAAGACCTTCCGGCCAGAGTCTTAAAGGGAAAGGATACTGCCAGAAGTGTGGATGTACACCATATACCACTTCTAGAACTACTGTTACAGGTGAGTAACCAGTTTTTTTCTTAGTTACCAGTTGTGTTTAAATTATAAAGGATGGAAATGAAAAAAAATCACTTTTGTGTTTTTTGAGAAATTGGTGAGTTTGTATACTGTCAATTAGAAACATAGCCAAGTCATTTCAATCTTTTTCTGTATTCTAGGGTAAATATTATGAAGATTTCCTTTAGAAAGAAAAAGTTCTTTATTCATCTTCGGCATAAACATGTAAGTAGCACGTTAACTAGAAAAATGTGTTGCACCTTCAAAGAACATATACTGGGCTTCTGACATTTTGTACTCCAACATACAGCTTTGTTTTCAAATAAAAGCATAATATGCTCTCACTTGAGATGTGCTTGTACATGGGTTGTGCTTTTACCCACAGCTTGGACCGACAACAATAAATTTGCCTTCGAGGAGTTACTCTCTAGTATAATAAAAAGTTTAACAACACTAAATTTACACCAAGTATGTTTTAACTTTATTGTTTTCTAGTTCTTTATTTTTGTCACTTTCACCTGCTGTTGGTTAACTCAATACTGAAGGTAATGCAGCAGTTATTTTTTTCAAAATGTATCTGACTCTCCCCTGCTAATCAAGAAATTGCTGTTTGTGACATCACAGTCTGTTGGCATTGTGAGCACTGTGATGTCATAAACAAAGGCACTGTGAGGTTAACAGGGAATAGGCAAATGTTTCCAAATATTTTCTGTACAGACTTTTTAGGTGGACTACCAAGATGTGCTGTAAATCGTGGAGATGAACACTGAATGTGAAAAACATGTATTCTGTAGTAAATTGTAACAGCTAAAACATCTTATTTACGAAACCACATGCTGAAGTGCAGAGTTCCTTTTTAAAGATCAATGGTAAATGTGTTTTTTTTTGCATTTTAGCAGTGTTAATTAATTTAACATAAAATACAAGTAAATAAAGTAGCTTAAACAGTGGTGTCAGTGACTTCTTTATACTGTCATTAATAAAGAGCAGTTTGTCTTACACTTCAGACATCCTACAGATACAAATTGGCAGGTCTGCTTTCTGCTCTAGCTGGATTTCTAGACTGCTCTAATGTCATACAGATTGTGACAGAGAAGTTTTGTAATCATTGTTGCAGATTTATTTGAAGCATCAGGCATGAACATGCTGAGCGCCAGCATGAGAGACAGTCCTGGGTTTTGACATCATCTCTGTTAGTGTAGCACCGTAACAAGAAGAAACCATCTGTAAGGCACTGCTGCCACTTATAATTATAAAACCGCAAGGAAAAAAAAAAAAAGAGCAGACTGAAGAACCTGTGAATGGAACTTGTACTGTATTTCTGTCACTGACAGCTTGTTTATTAGAATTGCTGTTTCTGATCTGTCTTCCATATAGTGTAAACAGCTTGCTTTACTCGCTATTGTTCAGTCGCTAGTACACAAAAAGCAGTCATTCATAAATAGGAGAAACTTCATGTCATCTTACAGGTGCCATTGTCGGAATTAAAGAGATACAAATAATATCACTCAAATGGCAGTTTCTTTTTTTGATGTTTAATTAATTTATGCACCCCCCCCCAACACACACACCCTCAAACAAGTATTTTTCTATTTGGAGCAGGCATGTCATAGCCATCCATGAACGGCCTTTGGAAGGCAATGCCACTATACTGAAAACACATCAGAAAGGTTTTACACTGAGAAAAACAGAAAAAAAAATCAAATGCATGTATTAAGCAACAATACTGAGATTAAGGAAAGGGGAAATTGTTTAACCAGGAAAGGCACACTAAGCTGAAGCTTGTTTCCAGGTGCAACCTGGGAGCACAAGGAAGTTAAGTAACTTGCTCAGGGTCACACAGTATGCAAGTGGGTGCTGTGGGATTCAAACTCAGGTCTCCAGGTTTGCAGCTCAGTGCTCTTAACCACTATGCCATACTGCCTCCTTAACTCCAATGTATTGTATCCCAAATGAGTGTGCACTGGGAAGTGGTGCTCTAAAACCAACTGTATAATACTGAAACCATAACGGTTCTGGCACTTACAGGTTTTGTGTTGTACGGTATTATATTAAAACGTTTTTTATATTAAACGCGTTTCTCTTTAGAGTTTGTGAGTGCCAGAACCGTTATGTTAACTCCAATTTACAAGTGCAAATCAGCTCTGGTGTCATCCAGGTCTATTTTTGTGCCTGGAAAAGTCTTGTGTGTGTTTGGGGGGGGGGGCTAAATTCATTAAAAAAAAAAAAAGAGACTACCATTTCAGTTATGTTGTTTTTATCATCTTAATTATGGCAATGGCACCTGTGAGATTACAGGAAGTTTCCCCTATTTATGAATGAGTCTGTTTTTGTGTACTAGTGACTGCACAATAGCGAGTAAAGTAAGTTGTTAACACTATGGAAGACAGTGTTAAAACAAGCTGTCAGTGGCAGCAAAACAGTATGAGCTCTGTTCACAGGTTGTTCAGCCGCCTTTTTTTCCTCTGTTTGATACCTTGCAGTTTTGTAATTGAGTGGCAGCAGTGCCTTACAGATGGCTTCTTATTGCTGTGCTACACTGACAGAGCTGATGTCAAAACACAGGACTGTCTCTCTTGGTGGCGCTCAGCATGTTCATGCCTGATGCTTCAAATAAATCTGCAACAATGATTACAAAAAGAAACTCTATAACATCACAACCTGTGTGACATTAGAGCTGTCTAGAAATCCCACTAGAGTGGGCGGCAGACGCGCTTATTTTTACCTATAGGATGTCTGAAATGTAAGATAAAATACTCTTTATTAATGATAGTATTTATTTATTGATTGATTGATGTATTACTAGGATTACAAGACCTTTGAGCCAGAGGCTCTTTTACAAAGGTTCCGTGTCAGTAGAGGAACAATTAACACAAATAAACCCAACCAGCAATATTCGCATCAATCTATAAAATAATATACACAGTATAAAATATGATAATAATGACACTCTGGTAAAGTGACAGTAGCATAGGCAGTAGTTATTTCAACAGAACAAAACATTTAATAAGCATTTGTCAATGCTGAATGTTTGCTTGCTGGTATTGGCGTTGGTAGTGCAGGAGATAGAGAGATGCATAATAGGAATGACAGTAAAATATTGAAGTAACGCCAACCCCCACTCTGCAGAGACTGACAGGTGTTGGGGTGTGCCTTTGGGTCGTCGTCCATAACACTCATGCCATTCCACCTCACCCCACCCTGCAGACACCGACAGGTGTTGCAGTGTGCCTTGAGGTCTTTGGTCCTTACGCTCACCCCATTCAATAAGGAAATAAGCTGAGATGGGTGCAGTATAGGAGAATGGGGTGAACGTGGGTCCGAAGATCCCAAGGCACACCTCAATGCCTGTCAGTGGCTGGTGGGTGGGGGGATGGGTGAGCATTACGCCGACGACCCAAGTCACACCCGATGCTTGTCAGTCTGTGCAGGGTGGGCATTACAGTTGGAAACCCTAACGCCCCGTTATTTGACAATATTTTTGCTCCAAATTTTCAACATGGGCCTTTTGGGACCCCACCTCATGAACAATGGCAGTATCATTTTGTTACTCAATCCCAAAAGGTGATTTTGCACATGAGTGTGTCATTCGGCACTACAGATGCGAAAACACATTTTGAGCAGGATGTGGAAAGTTACAGCTATACTGTTCATGAGGAGGTGTGAGGAAATAGTAATGTTGAAAATCCGGAGTGAAAATATGAAAAAGCGGCAAAGTTACGAGTGTGCATAGAAACTGTGCAATACACGCACGTAACACAGTCATTTTTTGGAATATTTTCAACATGGTCTTTTTGGGACCTCCCCTCATGAACAGTGGCACTGGGATTTTGTTACTCTGTCCCAAAAGTTGATTTTGACCAGTGACCACAGGTGCAAAAACACATTTCAGGAAGGATGCGAAAAATGACAGCTGTACTGTTCATAAGGGGGTGTGAAAAAATGGCAATGTTGGAAATTTGGAGTGAAAATATTAAAAATTGATGAAGTTACAAGCGTGCGGAGAAACTGCGCAATGGATGTTCATAACAGTCATTTTTTGGATTTTTTTCACCAGATTTGCAACAAGGGCTTTTTTGGGACAGCACCTCATGAACAGTGGCACTGTCATTTCGTTAATTGGTCTTGAAAGGTGATTCCGGGCAGCGACCGTGAAATAACCTTTCGGGAATGAGAAATGAAATGACAATGACAGTGTTCACGAGGTGGGGTCCCAAGAACCCCATTTTGAAAACTTTGGACTAAAACTCCAAAAATTGGCTGAGATATCAACCTAAATTGAAAACCCCCATTGACTGCTGTTATAGGGCTTGCAGTCATTTCTTCAGTTCCCAGTTGGTCTTTGAAGAGTGCAGACGTGTTCCCGGTCCACAGAAGATCGCTCCTCCCGTCCTCCGTAGGTAAGTATGGGTGAGGGGGGTATGGGGAGGTGGGGTGTGCAGATGGAGGGTGCTGGTTGGGGGAGGGGAGCCTGCGGGAATGACGAGGGACAGTTTTCTTTTTTGTCAGGTTAAAAAAACATGGTGGGACTGTTTTCTTTTTTACAGGATTTCAGCACACTGGGGTGATTTGGCACCCTGAGGTCGTCTGAGAATATAGGGGCGTGGGGGGCCGCACATCTGATGCCAGGAGAGGGCATCCTGTCGGAAACTTCAAAGAAGTATTTTATGGCACACTGGGGTGGACTCCCAGTGTGCCACATTAATGGGGGGAGGGGAGATACATGCTGACACAGGGATTGAGCACCCCGATGTCGGCAGAGGACAGAGAATGGAGGGTGTGGGGTGGGCAGCAGCAGTGGGAGGGAGCTAATTTGTTATCCTGCTGTGTGACTGGTTGGGAGGGAGGGGGGACTGCTGCTGCAATGACAAAACTCTCCGATTGCAGCGGCAGATTTCTTTCAAGTGCGGCACTTGCTCTGAAACTGCCGTCATTGGCAGCTTCAGCATTAATTGGTGGCCGACTGACGAGCCTGTTAAAGCGTTCCTTGGATTGACCACAACACTGCTGCACCTCTGCAATGCTGTACTACCTCAATATGTTTCTTGTGCGCTGCACACGTAAGCTAACATAAAAATGGGAAATGTCATGAGTAGCCAAGTAGTATAAAGAACAGTCATTGACACCACTGTTAAAGTTACTTTATTTACTTGTGTTTTAGGTCAGATTCGTTAACGCTGCTAAAATACAGAAAAACATATTTGCCATTACATAGATACATAGATACTGATGGCAGATAAGGGCCTTTGGCCCACCTAGTCTGCCCAATTGCACATGTAATTTTGCCTCTTTGAGCTTCTCTTGAACTGGGTTGTCCCCTTCCCCCAACTGCTAGGATTCCCTGAAGCCTGTCCCATGCATTCTTGAATCCCGTAATCATTTCAGCCCCCGCCACTTCCTCTGGCAGGACGTTCCACTTGTTCACCACCCTGTCCGTGAAGAAATACTTCCTCATGTTACCTCTGAACCTCCCTCCTTCCCTCCCATTTCATCCCATGACCCCTAGTCCTGGAACATCTCTTCCTCTGAAACACAGTGTATTCCTGCACCTCATTCCTCCCCATGAGGTACTTGTATGTCTCTATCATATCCCCCATCTCCTTCCTCTCCTTTAGGGAGTACATATTCAAGTCCTTCAGCCTATCCTTGTAGGACTTGTGATGCAAACCCTGTACCATCTTGGTTGCCCTCCTCTGAACTGTCTCCATCCTGTCTATATCCTTACGTAGGTAAGACCTCCAGAACTGGACACTGTACTCCAGGTGTGGCCTCACTAATGTCTTGTATAGTGGAATTATTACCTCCCTTTTCCTGCTGGTGATGCCCCTGCCTATGTATGCCAGCATCCTATTTGCTTTACTCGCCGCCTTGTCGCATTGACTACCAACCTTTAGCTCATCAGAGATGATAATATCTAGGTCCCTTTCCTGCATGAAGCGTGCTGTATCTCTCCCCCCCCCCCCCCAAACTGATATGTTGTTCCAGGGTTTTTATGTCCCATGTGCATTATTCTGCACTGTTTTGCATTAAATCTCAACTGCCACACCCTTGACCATTCCTCAAGCTTCTGCAGGTCTGTCATAGAATACAGTACATAGAGGTAGACACTGACTTTAATTGATCTTCAAATTAGTTGAACAAGTTGCATTTGCACAAAATTAGTACAGTATACACAGTGCTAGCCAGAGGTATGCCTTAGTAAATCATTAGAGATACCCAGATATATCACTGTGTAGCCCCCACGGCCCCTTATTTACCCAGCAGGCACACCTCCCATAGTCTAGGGGAAAAAAGAGGAGTGGTACAAAGCACCACTTAAGGTTGATATGCAGATGTAGAAGAAATACAGATTTTGTGTGGTTACAAGACACACACACGGACCAATGCCAAACCCAGGTCCTGGGGAGAAAACGCTTGCCAAGGATTATGCTAGGTTTGCATTTCTGGACAAGGGTACCCAAGCAACTCCACACGGGAAGCAATAACAGGATTGTCCATACCAGGTTGGAGTTCTAGTGCGTGGCTTTATTCCAAAACAAAGTTGGAATAACACAAAGCAAAGGTGGACCCCCAAGGGTTTACACATATGGTAACTGCAGACATCTGAAGTACAGAACTCCAGTTTCCCATTTAGCATAGGATTAACTCTGGACATGTGGAACTAGCTACTGGTAAACGCACCAAACTCCTTCGAAATGGCACACGGCCAGTACATGGACACTTCCCATATTATAAAGGATAACTACTGGAAATGTAGAACTAGTCACAGAGAAAACACAAATCTTCTGGAGAACATGGCACTTGGCCAGTACTTGGACACTTCCCATTTAACGTAGGATAATTGTGGCACTCTGACTACGACGGAGCACTCAAGGCTCAACTGGAGAAAACCCACTCACTGGGATAGAAATTCTTCAGGCCACATGCACTGACAGAAAAAAACACAGGTGCCCTTCAGAACCCAGAGTGCTAAACTGGTCACTCCAGATGGGGGGTCTCCCACCTTTTGTTTCCAAGTTCATACTCGGCCATCCCTTCAGTAATACACCTCACATTTATCAAAATATCACTGTTGATGCTCTCTTGAAATGTATTTCACACTTAACATCAGCAAAACACCTTAGGGGTGTTGAAAGTAAAAGATCTTACTTCGAGAAACAGCTCTTGCAGCAGGTTACACCATTAGGACTGAACCCGGCAGGTGCCAGGACCCCATGGAAATTTTCTAGCTAGTAGTATTCAGCAGGGACCGCCTCTGACGTCGGTATCACCCCCAACGTCAGGCATGGTACAGAAGGAGGCGGTCCCCCAGAATCCCCAGTTCTTTTCCCGGCGTCGACTTGCCAGCATCGGCCTCTAGGTCTCTATCTAGAGTACGACGACTACAGAACTTTTCTGTGATTTTTTTCGCACAACTGATGTCCTCTACAACTCCATCACTTGAGGGTCACCTTTCAAAGTGTGCCTGCGGAAAACAGATCCCTTTCAAGGATCCTCACTCTTCCTGCGTGCGTTGCCTAGGCCCGGACCACGATATCAAGGCCTGCACCTTTTGCCAAGGGTTCAACAGCCGCACCAGGATCCGCCGTCAGAAGGCACTACAGGCATATCTCCTGGAAGAGAGATTAAAAAGGATGGATAAAGAACCTTCCTCCAGGGGAGAATCTTCTACTAAGGCCCATAAACACCGTGACAAGCACTGGGAGAAGGTGAGGTCCAGGGCCCTACGCGGTCCTCGGACTCCCGCAGCTCAGGCTCCAGATTGGACCGCTCTCCCTCCAGGGCTCGGTCACAGCCCCCCCTGGTTAAGGTCCAGACTTCAGGCGGCTCTTCCTCGCTCCAGCCGATCAAGACATCGAGGCCCTCGGCTTCCTCCACCCCTTCCAAGGCCTCTTCAAAGTCTTCTGAGCACCATAAGTCCTCTTCTTCCTCCCGACATCGGGACAATGACTCCAGGTCGGCCTCCCAACCGCCCAGAGGTCCTGATCCAGCACCCAGAAAAACTAAGGACCTGATGTCCCTGAAAAGGGTGTCAGACCCGACATCAGCTAAACATTCTAAACCATCCAGGCGGTCACAGGAGCCGACGACACTAGCCAGACACCAGTCGCCGGCTGGATGTTCGCCGGGTCCTCAGGCGTTGGCCAGGAGACCGACGTCGGCATCTCCGGAGTGGAAGACTGCCCCCCCCCGTCACTGGCGGACGCTGGTCATGGATTCAATGGAGGAGGACACCCCACTGCCCAAAGACCAGGCGGGCGACACCAAGGATGCCGGGCTCAGCGAGAACCCTCCCGGACCGGGGAGACACCAGGGGAGCCGGCGCCCGAGCCAGCGACCATGAACCACTAGCGCCAGGCCCGTCGTCGGGTATGAACATTGAAGAAGTAAAGGAACTCTTTACTTTTTGGTGGGACACCGTCCGAAAGAAGGTGGTCCCAGTTAAACCTCCTCCTACTCCTTCACCTCCTGCGCCCCCTCCTCCACCTAAGGGGCCAGCAGGATGACCACCAACCCCCAAGGAACTGACTCCATCTCCTAGGGGCAGATCTAAAGACAGGAGAAGGCCTCCCTCCAGATCTCCATCAGGGTCCCCCAGCCCTAAGAGACCCAGACGGCGCCGGTATACTCTGTCGGGGGAGGATTCCAGATCGGGCACCTCAGACTACTCCAGATCTCCTTTTCCGCTCAGCATCTCCTCTCCTGACCCACATGACCTCCCCAGGTCTCCACCAGATGATCCCCCTTTCACTGAGATCATGAGGCACATCCAGGACAACATGGGGTGGGATGCTGAAGACCTTGACCCCGAACGACAACGCCTTGCCCGCTATCTTCAGCAGAAAGACCCAGAGCCTGTGGTAGTCCCACCCTTGGTGGACAATTTTGCAGACGTCACCAAGGCTGCATGGAAGCGCCCGCACTCCACTCCCATGGTGCCGAAGAAAGCGGGCCGCCTACATGAGGCTCCGAGAGACCAGTACTTGGCAAACAACCTCCAGCAGACTCCTGGTCATCACAGCCTCACATGACCCGGTCTCAAAGACCCCAGCATAGAGCACTCAGCCACCAGACCAGGAATCCAAGCAATTGGATGCCCTGGGGAGGCGCTGCATTGCAGCTGCTACATCGCCATCAAGTCTCTGAACTACCTTACCCATATGGTAAAGTTTCAGAACGCCCTGTGGGAACAGGGCCAAGACCTGGTTGACAAGCTTCCCGCTGGCGACCAGAAAGTGGAGCTCCTTAACCTACTCCACACAGGGTCAGATGTGGGGACCCAAGTGCTTAGAGCCGCATACGATTCTGCGGACTCTTCTGCCAGAGCTGCAGCTTCAGGCGTTTGTCTCCGGTGACACTCCTGGCTCCGTGTCTCTGGCTTTACCCCGGAGGTACAGAAGAATATCCTAGACATCCCGTACAACGGCGAGGTACTCTTTGGTGAATCCTCGGAGAAGGTCATCACCAAACTCCAGGATGCAGGGAAGGCAGTTCGATCTGTACAGGCCATGTACAGATCCAGGCCTAGTTCCTTTCATAGGAACCAGAGCCATTTTCGCAGCCGGCAACAAAGGCAGCAGCCATGTTCCGGTCAGCAGCAAAGGGGCACTTTCCAGCGTAAAGCCCAGGGCAAGTCGTCCCCAGGCAGAGGCCAATGTTACACAAAATCAGCCCAGCCCGCAGGGACCAGCACTGCCACAGCATGACTCCTTCCTGGCCCCTGCCCCTCCTCTGGATCAACGGGCAAAAAAGGTCGGGGGTCGCATCACTCGCCACTTTTTAGCGTGGCAGTCGATCACCACCGACAGGTGGGTTCTCCAGTTGGTCAAGAAAGGCCATTTCATAGAATTTCTAAACCACCCACCTACAAGACCTCCCCTGCTCTCGCGTTACTCGGGTCAGCTTGCCCTGCTAGCTCATACAGCAGGAGGTGCTCGCGCTTCTGGGAAAAGAAGCCATAGAGCACGTACTAAGGAACCAGAGGGGACTAGGATATTATTCTTACTTTTCTTTCTGGTTCCAAAGAAGACAGGGGACCTCCGTCCGATACTGGATCTCAGCGACCTCAACGTCTCGGTCCTGTACAAACACTTCCACATGGTGACCCTCCCAGGTCTGATTCCCATGCTAAAGCAGGGTGCTTTTCTAGCATCCCTAGACATGCAGGACGCCTACCTGCATATTCCTATTGCTCAGGCGCACAGGAAGTTTCTGTGCTTCGAGTTTCTGGGTCACCATTATCATTTCCGAGCTCTCCCCTTCGGGCTGTGATCTGCACTTCGGGTGTTCACGAAGTGCATGGTGGTCATAGCCACTTCTCTGAGGAGACAAGGCCACTACGTGTTCCCCTACCTGGACGATTGGCTTCTCATGGCGCCCTTCCGGGAGGCCCTGATGTCTGCCATTCACTGCACTCAGTCTCTGTTCGAGACATTGGACATTATCATCAATTACAAGACGTCACGCCTGGCTCCATCTCAGACTCTGCAATTCATACGTGCAGTCCTGGACACTGTCCAAGGGAAAGCTTTCCTCCCCCTGGACAGAGCAGAACACATCAGATCCCTCATCATTGACTTTTCGGCGAAGACTGTTCCTTCCAGACTGGTCCTTTGCCTGCTTGGACACATGACTGTGGCCATTGCAACAGTCCCGCTAACCCGTCTCCACATGCGGATAACCCAGTGGATGTTACGGGTCCAGTGGGACCAAAGGCAAGACCATCTGCAGCATCCAATCCGGATCACGAAGGCCGTACTTCGAGATTGGCAATGGTGGTTAGATTCGAGGAATCTCTCGGAGGGAGTCCCCTTCATAGCGCCGTCCCCGACTGTGACACTCTCCACAGATGCCTCAGGGTTCGGTTGGGGAGCACACCTCGACGGTGTCCAGTCTCCGGGCCTGTGGACAGACCAAGAGTCTCATCTCCACATAATTATCCTAGAGATGAGGGCAGTTCTTTACGCCCTGCAGGCTTTCCAGTCGGAGATTCCACCAAGTACATTTCTGTTACAAACAGACAATTCTGCGGTGATGTATTACCTCAATAAACAAGGAGGCACCCATTTCTACCCGCTTTGCAGGGAGGCTATGAGAGTGTAGGATTGGATCTTGCAACAGGGCGTAAACCTCATTGCCGTTCATGTTCCAGGAGTGGACAACGTCATCGCAGACAGCCTGAGCCACTCTCAGGCCAGAGTCCACGAATGGGAACTACTTCAGGAGGCAACAGAGGATCTGTTTCGCAGATGGGGGTACTCAGAACTAGACACTTCCAGCGTCCCCATCAGCATAAAACTGCCCAATTTTTGCTCGCTAGATCCAGGGCCTGGTGTTTTCTGGCGAGATGTGTTGTCCCTCTCCTGGGCGGGCAGATTCCTCCATGCCTTTTGACCTTTCCCGTTGATCCAGAGGGTCCTTCTAAAACTTTGCAGGGAGCAAGCGACGCTTATACTGATCGTGCCCTTTTGGCCCAGACAGATCTGGTTTCCTGTCTTGCGTCAGCTATCCCGGGAACCTCCAGTGCCATTGCCAATCAGCTCCCACTTGCTGTCTCAGGAGACGGGTTCTTTGGTCCCTCCGGATGTACGTTCCCTGAACCTGCATGCTTGGCTCCTAGAGACATAGCCATGATGCGACACGGGGTCTCGCAAGAGGTGGCAAACATTCTCACTGCCGCCATGAAACTGGCTACTCACGCAACCTACGCCATGAAATGGCGCAGGTTTTGCTTATGGGTTCAAGCGTGTGGCTTATCGTCTTTGGACTGTCCAGAGAAGCTCGTATTGGACTACCTGCTGTCCCTTTTCCACTCTTTTTTGGCTTACTCCTTGATTAAGGTGCATCTGTGTGCCATTTCAGCCTATCACATTCCTATAGGCCAATGCACTATAGCTCAATTGGACACGACACGTGCCTTCCTGAGGGGTGTCCTCCACTTTAGGCCTCCGTTAAGGATCCGATCCCACCAGGATCTACACTTTGTCTTGGAGCAGCTCACCCTGCCACCTTTTGAACCAGACGCGGATTGTGAGCTATGTCTTCTCTCTTGGAAGACGTTGTTTTTAGTTGCCGTTACTTCGGCTAGAAGAATTTCTGAACTACATGCACTTATGTGCAAAGAACCTTATTTGGTTTTCCACCAAGACAGGGTATCCCTAAGGACTAATCCTAAATTTCTGCCTAAGGTGGTCTCAACACTCACCCTTAATCAGGATATCGAGTTACCAGTGTATTTCCCTAAGTACTCTAATCGAGGAGAAGCCCTTCTGCACACTTTAGATGTGCACAGGTGTCTCAGATATTACCTGACCAGAACCAAACACCACCGAAAATTGGACCAGCTTTTTGTCTCCTTTGCCCACAGGATGATAGGAGCTCCTGTTTCAAAACAGTCGCTGTCCAGGTGGCTCATCCAGTATATTACGTTCTGTTACCAGAAGCGCAACAAACCCCTACTGGGCACAGTTAAGGGTCATTCCACCAGAGGGGTGGCTACATCTTTTGCAGCTTTGAAGAACGTATCCACCTCAGCTATTTGTGCTGCAGCTACTTGGAGCTCTGTCCACACTTTCGTCAGGCATTATAGCCTGGATATCGCATTGAGGCGAAGAGCAGGTTTTGGTCTAGCAGTCCTTCAGGGACTTCTGTCCTAGGCTCGATGTAATTCGAGGATTTCTACCTTTCCTTCTCCCGATGGTGTGTGATTTCCAGGATTGCTTGGGAATCAGTCCTAATGGTGTAACCTGCTGCAAGAGCTGTTTCTCGAAGTAAGATAGTACAATTACGTAAGAACTTACCGTAACAGTAGATCTTCGAGAACAGCTCTTGCAGCAGGTACTTTCCCTCCCACCATCCCCGCTGGAGGTAGATTCTAGTCGTAATATCCTTCTCCTAGGATAAGGTGTTTACAGACCCTTTCATTGCCATTTGATGGCGGATCCTCAGTCTCCTCTTCTGATGTCATCCAGCAGCCGGGAGTCTCCGGCGGGAGAACTGGGGATTCTGGGGGACCGCCTCCTTTTGTACTACGCCTGACATTGGGGGCGGGACCGACGTCTGAGGCGGTCCCCGCTGAATACTGCTAGCTAGAAAATTTCCGTGGGGTCCTGGCGCCTGCCGGCTTCAGTCCTAATGGTGTAACCTGCTGCAAGAGCTGTTCTCGAAGATCTACTGTTATGGTAAGTTCTTACATAACTGTACTTTCTGCACACGTGGCAGGTCACATACTGGACTCCACTGTGGTCAGCCAACTTTTAAAACTTCCATGGTGACGGGGTCCCTTTATCAGGAAAATCCACCTTAAAACCAAACAGGCAGGTACTCCTGGGCAAACTTAGAAACAAATGTTACTCACAGATCTTGACCAAAAGGCAGCTTCACAAGTCCTGGATTGGATCAGGGAGTTGCCCCTGAAATCCTTACGAACTGCTTCATCCCACACTGGGATAAAGAACAGGAATCCCTGGAGACGGTTTCTACCACTTCACTAAAGTTGGAAAAGCTGCCCTCCACTAGGGTGAGAAAACTGGTAGGCTGCAGCTGTCACTCTGAGCTGCTGCTGGAACACTCACCAACACGAACTGGTGCTCACACTGAGCTCCTACTACAGACTGACTCAAGACTCACTTTAGAATTCTTAGACTCCCCACTCACAGCAACTGCTGTGTGGCTTATGCTGCTGCGAGAGTTCTATGGTGACATCACCTCTCCAGCTCTCAGCTGAGGCTAACAACAGAGAGGGACAGAGTGAGAATCCGTTTACTGGATAATCGCTCGCTGCCTTCCCTGCCTACCACTGACTCTAATGGGATTCTAGTAACCCCAGGGAACAGGGGGGTTATGACTAGATATCCCATTAAAATGAATGTGGATTTTCCTGTGAAATATCCAGATACATCTACATATACTGGGACTTGTCTTTGGCTACTTTGATATAGTATGACTTTCTCACTACCAAGATTAATTCCCCTTGTTCACAGTGGTGCAGGTCTCGCCTCACATGCCCAAGGTCCTTTAAAAGTCATTTACTGAAGGTATGTGAACCTAACCAACACTAAAGCTTTGAGTCCTGACTCCTCACTATCCAGCTGCAGATCTTTCTGTCAAAAGCATTACTGTTGGTTCCTCTCACAGAACGTGACATGACTCAAAGCAGTTCTTTTTACTAGAAGTCAGTGTTTCTCTAACTTTATTTCTAGTTGTTCAGCCACTTATGTTGGGTCAAGACTTCCAATTTTTCACCCTTCCTACTTTCCTTCCACTTGTCAGTTTAGGATGGTTCCAGAGTTTGGTTTCAAACAGTGAATGGCTTGGAGGAGACTAAAAGCCTGAGACATTCCAAACTTTGCTGGTGGCAGTATACTGAAGGTGCAGGGTTTTACCAGCTGAGAGGGTGCACTCTGGAGACAGTATGTGATGTGGGTCTAAGGCAGAACTGGTGCTGAAGGATGAGCAGCTGTGGACGTCATATGTAATTGGGCAGTTCGAGAAATCAAATCACATGCTAGTGCTGAGTGGCGAAGAGCCAGGTAGCGAATGTAGTAGTGACAAACATATTTTGCAGCTTCAATAATACATTTTCTTTTTTAATTTATTTTATTTAGTTTTTGTTGATTGGGTAAGTGCACTAGACAAATCCTGCCTATTTTCAGGCACGACCCGGGGGAGGGGATACAGATGAATGCCAACTGACCTTGAACCAGATTAAGTTGTTGGTGGTATTTTTCATGAATGGAGGAAATGTGGCCATTGCACCGGGGAAGTTCCCCTGCTCTTTTCGATAAGTGCCATGGGATCTTTAACATCCACCTGAACTACCACCAGAACAGGCAGATGGGACCTCGGTTTAACATCTCATCCAAAAGATGGCACCTCAGGAGTGCAGCACCCCCATCATGCTGCACTACAGTGTCAGCATTGGGATATTAACCCAAGTGCCTGGTGTGGGGATAGAACCCACAGCCTACTGATCTCCCAGCCTCAGAAGTGAGTGTGCTACCTGCTTAGCCACTGACACTAAAGTCCCAGTATATCTAGATGTATCTGGATATTTCACAGGACAATCCACATTCATTTTAATGGGATATCTAGTCGTAATCACCCTGTTCCCTGGGGTTACTAGAATCCCATTTTTACACCGGACTCAGTTATATTTTGTCTGTGCAGAATTAGTAAGAGTTAGAATATTTTCCACTAGCCAGGGAGACATTCCAGGCATATTTCAGAAATAAATTTGGACACTACCAGTTTTCAGAGAAGCAGGTAACATGGATTTGCTTCCAGATGTATACCTTAAGTCATGGGTACATGGCTACTCAGTGAATTCATTAAGGAGACTGTGGGCAGAGGATCTGTTGTCTCAAGAAAAACCAGGAGCTGGTTGCAGTTACCATTTACATGACTTAAACTCCTCATGCAGAGTGAGCGACTGAGTCAAGTAGATTCTAGGAGGGGTGACAGCTAAATTTAGCAGGAGCTATATGGCATGTAAAAAAAAGTGTACTGTGTAACAGATTGTGGTAGTTAGCTAGGAGGGTCATTCAACCGCAGGCACTCTCTAGACCTGTCCTATCTGGTAGTCCACAAGGACAAAGTTCTGCTGTACACCAATCCTAAATGTTTTCCTAATGCGGTTTTGGAGTTCCATGCAAAGCAGTCTTCGGTGCTGCTGGTGTTTGCTAAATTGCATAGTAGTGGAGGTGAGGAAGTGCTGCATCATGTCGATGCCACCATGGCACCTCTGTCTTGCTGTGAGAGTACATAAACTATTGGGGTGCACACAACAGTTTATATTTATTTTTTTATTTACAGTATGTTGACCATTTAATACCCAAGGGCATCAGTTGCCCATTTTCATGGGATACCTGAGAAACACAGTAAAAATAATTATTATGGTCATTACATGAACATTGGGCGAGATTAGGCAGTATTATAGTGTATAGTCATGTGTTCTTCATGGAAATCAGAGCGTTTCCAAATGTTGCTGTACTATAGTTCAAAAGGTCATAGAACGTGATTATACCACACTGTGGTACAATAACATTTAGAAAAGCCCTAGAGTGGCGCGCGCTGTATTCCAACGAAAAGTGCCAGCCTTCAGCCACAGCTGCTGCCTCCCGCTGCTGAAACACTTACTTGAACAGAACTTTCAATATGGCTCGGCTTTTTTTTCTCAAAAGTGGCTGACAAACTTAGAAAGTTCGTAGAGGATCAGGCAAATAAACATGTTCAGTCTGATTTAACAAACTGTGAGCGGGGAGAAATCAGTCACACTTGTCTCGCTTAGTGAGAGGTACAGTTGCCATTTTTTTTTTTTTTTAGACGCACCACACAAAGTACACTACCAACCAATCGGAGACTATATAACTACGCTCAGCCCCTAATAGCCACACCATTTTCCTAGCAGCCTGATCTCAGAGAAGCCACAGAAAAACTAATTTTCAAAAATAAAAGACATTCCTCAAAAGACTATACACTATAAAAAAAAAAAAAAATACTGGATGGGCAACTATGTCCAACCAGTGAGTTCTGCCATCTCGGGGTTCCCATTCCCTGTGACCTTTCGAGTTTTGCTCTCGAGGTCACAGGGAATCAGAACCCCTCGATTGCAGAACAACTAGTTGTGCATAGTTGCCCATCTAGTATTCTCTATGTTTTAGATGGTTCTTAAAAACGTACAAAGAATCAAAGGGAAAAATGTATTAGGCAGTGTATTCTATAACTTAATGACATGATAAAAAAAAACTCTCTGTTCAAGAGATGTTTTACAAAAAAGGAGGACGAAGAACATTAGTATGTGCAGATGTAGTAAGATGTTGATTAGTCATTCACAAAAATTGGACTTAATGAATAAAAAACTTGATAATTAAGAAACCATATGAATGTAGTACGACTAAAATAGCTGTCTGTTCAAAGGATGACCATTCCAATTTACAATGTAAAGCATAATGATAAGTTAAAGGGTAGGCTGAACCAGCAAAGGGAGACTGGGTGATAGAGAACTTTTACTTGCTAAAGAGCAGTTAAGGAAGATGATGAATATATTGAAAGATCTTAATTAGGCTTCCCGGTTAAAACTGATTTTGACTGAAAAAACACAGACACCTTTTTTTTGAATCTGTTATAACAGAAAAGCACCAGTATTTCATCATTCCATTGTCACATACAGCAGTACGTTGGCCATGCGCATGTGTCACTGATCACTACCAGAGATGCTAGTCGGAAGCATAAATGGGGCCTAGACGAGTACCGACCAGGTAGCAGACAGCAACAAAAATGCCCTGCCGGTCAAAAGCCGCTGACCAGTATGCTGTTGAGCACCCTGACTTCTTGGTGGAGAAGATCCAAGGGAAGTGCCTATTAGTGTGCAAACTCTGCCAGGTAACAGTTCCAGTGCTCCCGGGTATAACTGCAAGCCACATTGCTGAGCATGTTGTCTCCAAAACGCACAGTAAGCTTAAGCAGCCATTACAAAAAGAAGATGTACTGCTCAGCAAGATTTCTTTGGCTGCTGCAATTACAAGATTTAAGAGGAAGCGAGAGGAAGAATGCGATGTGGCTCACGAGTTTGCATACGCCATGATCCAGTGGGGGGGTGAGTCTGAATCAGACCGACGGTCCTCTTGGAGAACGTTTTAGAAGGAGAGCCCCTGCAACAAGAATGATGCCAAAAAGTACACAAATATATGAGAAATAACTTCCAGAAGTGTTCAACAGTGACATAGATCACATTCTTAAATTAATCTGTGCCTTACCTATGTCCGTGACCATAAACGAGACACCGGAAATGCACGGTGACCCTGCAGTGGATATTCTTTTTACATTTGCGGATTGCAACAATGGTTGGATAAGGAGGACTATCATGGCAGACCTGGATGTTGTGGAATCATGCAACGCAGTTTCCATCACAGCACTGCTGCAGAAGGTGCAAAACATGTATGGAAAAAGCTGGGAGGACGTTGTTTGCATATGTAGAGATTCAGCAAGCTGTATGAACAAGTTCTGCAAGGAGCTATGCAAGGCATAGCTGCAGCTTAAGTCCTTCCCTGTCAGAGACCCTTCCCATTTGCTAGATGGTGTCCTGAAGGCTGCACTTGTTTCCTCAACCTTATTTAAAAAAAAGGTACTGGATTTCATTATGTATTCAGGGGCTATGTTTAAATATGCAAGAGAACTGAAATGGAAATATTTTGCTGTCTGCTCCAGGCTGGGGGTTAAGCAAAAGACTATCCCCACAGTAACTCATAGCCGCTAGTACTCTGTACTAGAAGCCATAGACATTTTGCTAGCCATGTGGTGGCCATTCAAATTTTTTTTAAAGCGTGATGATGCTGCTGGTAGGAAATGTGATGAACTTCCCGACATGCAGCAGATGTGGCCTAGGTGAAGGCACTCTATTACATGTCCTCTGGGACTGGCCTTTAATTAAACCCTTATGGACCCAAATTAAGTCCAAAGCACACCCCTTACTGGGACTAGAAAACCTCTTTCTCCCAGAGATCTGCATTCTAGGTGATCATTCACTTGTATCAGTCAAGGAAAGAAGGTTCAGCATCTCCCTTATCTCCCACTCTGTTAAACAATTAGTCCTTAAGCATTGGAAATATTCCATAATGATATCCTACTCTGAATGGGAAAGTGAGCTGCTGTTTAATCTCTGAACAGAAAAGATGATAACCTTTCTTACACATACTTCAGACAGCTTTGGGAAAAATGGGGTAAGCAATACACTCTCTCCTCCATTTCTAAGTAGTTCCATATATTTCCTTACTTATAAGAGTAAAGAATGCTATCACCTGTGAGTACCTACATGACTATGGGTGGTCCTATTACCTAACCAATGTGCACCCCTGTCAGGGCTCCATTTGGTAGTGGGGATTGTCACAAACACACTCAGCAGGTTAGGCCCTCTGCTGCCACAGTGCCAACCTCCGAGCGCAGTATTGTGAACAGGTAACAGACAGGGTAACCCTCCTGTTTGCTTGTGGGTCCGAATCACCTTTAGTCTCTAGTTCTGGGTGGGGGGGATTCAAACTGTGAACCTTATGCTAGCGTACCCAAATGTACAGGCTCAGACAATCTGCTCTTCGAGGGGATGCCAGATATCTTTCGCCTAAGGGCACGTAACCAGGTATCCAAAATGAACCCTTAAAACTCTGTAAAAGACCTTGGGTATATTCTTACCTTTTCCCAGTTTAGTACCACCTTCAAGCTTATGAACAGTTTTTGTCAGTCTTAACCCTAAATACGACACATGCAAAAAGAACTTTGAAGACACACCCAGGCAGTCTTTCAAATGAAAGGTTTACTTAAAAATGGATAAAAATACGTTAAATGTAAACACAGAACACTATATCAAAAAGCATACAATCACTTAAAAGAAAAAGAAAACTACAGACAAACTCTTACCACAATACAATTAGACTTTTTCTATCTAATGTATTACCTCTTTACAGTGCTTCTAGTTAGATGTTGTTTCTTAAGAGCCCAAGAAGAAATGTCACTCAGTTGAAACACAGAATACAGTTTAAAACGCTGTGTTTCCACCCCTTCGATGATGTAATCTAGCTCCTCCTTTTAGAATATAAAAATTATACAAAACAATGATCTTTCTGTCAGGAGATATTTTAAATACTGTGACTTCAGCAAAAACTAATTTCCCAATATGTCTCCTTAATTAACTTCCCCTCTTTGATCTCAAGCAGTTAATCTTCCCAGGGCACATCAAAGGATTTTTATGACTTTTCACACCATGGTATAAAAATGTTTTTTTTTCCCTCTAAAACGTCATTAAAGTTTACGATCCCTATATCCTGGCAGCTGGGTCAGTTCTAATTACAACAGAAAACAGGAGACCCTTAATTAAGTCTCTGTAGTCTTTTAATTACCTCCTGGTTTCAGGTCACTTGACTGTAACTGAAACATTGGGGGGGGGGCACTCATGGAAGCACTGGCAATCACACATTATATTTTATATTACAAATATCATAGAACAGTCATAACCAGCTGGCCAAACGTCACAGGGATCACCCTGTATTATGACATGGACATGATCCTGTGCAGGGGGGGGAGTGGATTAATATAGTAAAATGGTTTAGTATTGAAGTTTTTCTTAGGAGCCGCTATGACCCTTGGCTCGACAGCCATCTGTAACTGTGTTCACTCATTGCATTACTTTTATGTCAACCTTCTTGAGCTCCGGTGAGTCCTCTAAATAAAGTATATTGAATTAAAAAAAAAAGAAATGTGATGAACTTAAGAAGCACATTGATTCTGAAGTTGAAAAAAAAACAGCGTATTTAATTTTAAATTTCCTGAGTCAGAACATGAGACCTTTGATAGACATAATGAAAAAACTAGAGTCAGAAAGCACATTATACATCAGGCTTTTAACATTGGTGTGGACACTAAAATATTACTTGAAAGTAAGGTAGATGGTGGCAGCACATAATTTGGCCCAGCAGTTAGTGTACTTTTAGGCTGTTTGCCACTTGAGACACAGCAAGTACTTTAGGAAAGTTTTCACCTATTTTACAACTCTACGTTTGAGAAGTGGCTGGCAGTAATGGCAAGAAATCTTCCTAGTCCTGTTACGTGTTTTGAAATTAATGAAGCACCTTTGTGGTACTCTGCACAACTAATGGACCTATTCAGAAAAAAATGAGTTTTCTATGAAATGTGAACAGTACCACTTCATGTTTGCCACATTCTATCAGACTGACCCAGAGCTGATTAGTTTATAGTTTGCAGAATATTGTGCTGAGCCAGTACCAACCAATACAGAAACTGAAGTGCTTCAGTACTGGAGAGGAAAGACAAAGCAGTGGCCTGAATTAACAGAATGTGTATTGTGCTTGCTAGCTAGCCTTGCCTGTATCAAGTGCCAGTGTTGAAAGGTCATTTTCTGAGATTAGAACATTCACAGCAAGAATGTCAAAATAAGTATTAAATAGAGAATAATATATGGGGTGGTGTGTGTAACGAGTTTTACACACACCCGGGTTGTGGGATGCTACATAAACCCCTTGGGGTTTGAAATGCATCCCACAACGAGGGTGTGTGTAAAATCAAGTTTTATACACAATACCCCAAATTTTATTTTTTATAATTGCTGGCGTGCTCTTTTTTGCCTCAGCAATTGTAAAAAAATCATGAAACAGATTGGCTGTTAGGCAGTAGGGGACTAGTGAGGATTTTGTGCTGTCCTGGTCCCTGGTCTGCCAACTTACAGTAATTCTCTTTTTTGGCAAGTCATGGAGCAAGTTCCGTTCTATGTTTTTTTCTAACTTACCGGGAACAGCAGTTGAGCTTTAAAGAGTTTCCGGTAGGAAGAGGTGGGCAGATCCGCTGTCACTTGCGTGCTGGCAGAGAAACCGAAACTAGACTGTGTGTTTCAATATTTTCGTTTTGCTTTTCCCTGCCAGTGAGTACAGAAAAAGAGGAGAGTTTGTTTTTTTATTATAAAAAATATTCAGCGATGACTGCGAGCAACTGTGGTGGGGCGATGTTCTAACCCTCGCAGTTGAAGAGCGCGCGACTGGGACATGCACAATCCGAAGGAAACCCGGTTATTATTTGCCGTTATAATGGCAAATTATAACCGGGTTTCCCTATGGGAAAAAGCACTACCCAGTAATTATAGATGTATTGCATTATCTATTACAATAAGTTTGCACTTTGAGTAGCTGCAGTCGTGGCCAAAAATATTGGCGCCCTTGCACTTTTTCAAATAACTCACAATTTCCCGAAACATAAGTTGAAATTAACAACAGCACAGTATTTGGTCTCCACAATTCTTTATTTCTCTGTTAATATTACAGAACCTTTGTTTTTGATTCAGAATTTAATATATCCTTTTAAATCAGAAAATGAAAAATGGCATTGACAAAATTATTGACACCCTAGACTTAATATTTGGTAGCACAGCCTTTGGTCAAAATAACTGCAATCAACCGCTTCCTATAGCCATGGATGAGCTTCCTGCACCTCTCTACTGGAAGTCTGGCCCACTCTTTTTGTGCAAACTGCTCCAGTTCTCCCAGATTTGAAGGGTGCCTTCTCCCAACTGCTGTTTTCAGATCTCTCCACAGGTTTTCAGTGGGATTTAGATCTGGACTCATTGCTGGCCACTTCAGAACAGTCCAGCGTCTTGTCTTGAACCATTTCTGGTGCTTTTGAAGTGTGTTTGGGGTCATTGTCCTGCTGGAAGACCCATGACCTTCAACGGAGACCCAGCTTTCTGACACTGGGTTCAACATTGCGCTCAAAATGGCTTGGTAATCTCCAGATTTCATGATGCCATGCACCACGTTCAAGGCACCCAGTGCCAGAGGCAGCACAGCAACCCCAAAACATCACTGAACCTCCTCCATGTTTGACTGTAGGGAAGGTGTTCTTTTTGAAGGCTTCATTTTGTTTTCTGTAAACATAGAGATGATGTACTTTACCAAAAAGCTCTAATTTGGTCTCATCTGTCCACAGGACATTCTCCCAGAAGGATTTTGGCTTGTTCAGGTGTGTTTGGCAAACCCCAGTCGGGCTTTCTTA
This sequence comes from Neoceratodus forsteri, assembly GCA_016271365.2. NCBI lineage: Eukaryota > Metazoa > Chordata > Ceratodontiformes > Ceratodontidae > Neoceratodus > Neoceratodus forsteri. Next base: position 879,672,622 of record CM057456.1, read on the forward strand.
TGTCTGTCTCTCAGCAGTAGGGTCCTCCTGGGCCTCCTACCATATAACCCCCTTTCATTGAGTCGGCGACGGATGGTGCGAGTTGAAACTGTCGTACCTTGTGTCTGAAGGTCAGCCTGAATCTGTTTGGCAGTTGATCAAGGTGCTTTCTCCACCATTCGAACAATCCTGCGCTGCAATCTTCGATCAAGTTTTCTCTTGCGGCCACGTCCAGGGAGGTTGGCTACAGTGCCATGGGCCTTAAACATCCTGATAACATTACATACAGTGGAAACAGGAACATCAAGGTCTCTGGAGATTGATTTGTAGCCTTGAGATTGTCCATGCTTGGCTACAATCTTCTGTCTGACCTCCTCAGACAATTCTCTTTTTTTTCTCCATGCTCATTGCGGTACACACAGTGACACAAAACAGGAGAATGAGTCCTTTTCTCTATTCAAACTGGTTGAATGAGTGATTTTTATATTGCAGGCACCTGCAACTCACCACAGGTGAGTTCAGTTCCAAAGTGAAGGAGAATCACCTGCTTGAAATCTAATTATTTCTAACTACTTCTAAAAGGTGCCAATAATTTTGTCCGGGCCATTTAAGGATTTCTGTGTGGAATAAACTAAGACTTAGTAAATTTTTCTGCTTTTTGTGTTTTATTCCACTGCAAGCCAAAGAAATACATATGTGGATACCAAAATATTTTTTGATTTCAACAATTTTCTGGAAGGAATGTTGCATTATTAGAAAAAACTGCAAGGGCGCCAATATTTTTGCCCATGACTGCAAGTAAATGAATTAATGCAGTTTATAAATATTTATTTTTTTATCATTGTGGTGGTATACATCAGCTCATGTGCAATAACAATGATAATGCTGTTATATTCCTGCTGCTATAATAATGTGCAATAAATATGTAACATTAAAGTGCAATGTGCAGTAATTCATGTTAATGTGCAATATTTGATGTTTATATGGAATGTGTAATATCTCATGAGAATGTGCAATATCTGATGTTAATGTGCTTACATGAGTGATTAGAAATGCTGTTTAAATATGGCCTTGGTCATTTTTAATGTGGTCAGTAAACACTGATTGATATGGAATTTGGTTGTCCATCATTTTTTCCCCATCAAAAAATGCTTATTTTTGTTCTGTCTGCAAGAGGCTATAAAACAAAAAAAAATTAACACCTAAAACCGGAAGCCTAATCATAACCAGTGAAAGACAACAGCAGCAAATGGGCCAGAACTTTTCTAGAATGAATGGATAAGCACTTTTTTGGTTGATACAGTTGCATAAGCTGAGTGTCTACATTTTTAGCTACATAGTCTATGTGATCTTGCTATGATAGGGACTAGTCTGAAATAAATCCAAGGTAACAGAAATTATTGGCTTGTTTAGTTTAACCACCGTCCAGGTCACTACAGTAGAAAACAGACTAATTGTTTCAGCTTTTTCTGAGTACCACAAAGTAGAAATTTTGTCTTGGCAGTTTTTAACATTCCATTATCTGACAGCCATTTTTGCACTTTATCAAAGTCCCTTTGTAGATGAAAACCAATGTCATTGAGGTTATAACTTGATCTATACAAACAATATAATTGGCTTACTTGGTTATACAAGTGTCGGTATCCTGGATGACAGAAGGCAAGGAATTTAAACAGTGCTAAAAAATGTGGGGCCCAGAATAAGATCCTTGGGGAGCACCCAAATTAATGTCAGCCAGGAGAGAGCATGTGAAACCAAGTATAACTGACTGTTTTCTGTTGCATCAATAATGTTGTAACCAACATACAGCTACAGATGAAAAAACAAGATTCTTGAGTGTTCAAAGCATGTAATTATGGTTTACAAGATTGAATGCCTTACATAAAGCAAGAAATAAGGCTTCTGCCAAGTTGTCTCTGACCAAGGTCCTCTGGAGAACGTTAAGTGACCTCCAGTGTGGCCATAAGGGTACTATAACGCTCCCTAAAGCCATGCTGGAAAGGAGTAAGTAAATTCCTTGTATCCAAGTATTCCTTTACTTGGTCAAAAACAATTATTTCAAGGACCTTGGACACAGGGATAAGGAGGGAAATAATACGATAATTCTTTGTTGATGTACGATCTTCAGATTTGTAGATCGGCACTACAGTCCCCTCCTTCCTAGACTGAGGAATGTCAGAAAATTTCAGAGAATGATTAAACAGAATATTCAGCGGATAGGCCATAAGGTCCAGTACTAAGGCAAGTAAACATAGATGAATCTGATCAGCCCTCGTATGTAATCTCTGGATCGTTCCCTTGCTGTATCTGAGGATCTGTTCCTGCGTTATCATTTTAAATTGAAAGTTAGGGTTATGAGGGTAGACTACATTATTCTTGCAATCTGGGACTAGGGTGGCTATTGAAGGAGCTAATTTGGCAACAACTAAGAAAATTGTGTTAAATTCTGTGGTAATAGTAATTTTATCTATTAAATCATCTTTGCTTGCAGTAAGCAGGGAACTTGAGTAGAACTGGATTTGTGAAGCAGCCTTTTAAGGATGGACCCGTTCTTCTGCTGTTTATTAGAGCAAGAGAAGTGGTGCTGTAAAAAGCATTCTGATTTAGTTCACCTTACTAAATAATAATTGTTTTATGACCTGGGAGTTGTGAGGACACATTTGCAGCTTCATGGTTTTTAGGCCTTTCAACCCAACATTTAGATTGTTCTACTGATCCTAACCTGTTTGGAGTTCCGAGGTTCAGTGAAATTGCTGTGGAGGAAAATGGCTCTAAAGAAGAAAGACGATAAATCGTCCAAGTCCATGGACAAATTTGTGCAAAAATCTATGGGAGCGGTGGCAGGTCCATCTACTAGTGCCGATCTCATCAGTCAGCATGTCCTTAGCACAGGGAAGAGAATGGAAGGAAAACTTGATGGTATTAATAATAAAATTAGCAGCACTTGACCAAAAGTTAAGGAGATGGATAGCACTTTAGATTCACACTCCAAAGAGCTGCAAGGAGTTTCAGAGAGACCAGCCTGAATGGAGTTGGTGACAGCAAAGGAGCATAAAGTTACTCAGAACCGAATTGAAACCTTGGAGGATCATCTGAGGGAAAGCTAGGTACAGGTGTTGGGACTGCTGGAGACCATCATGAAGTGTGAATTGGTAGAGCACTTCAGTCTTTCTTTGTGGATGGTTTATCTGTGACTGGAGTAAGTCAAGGCTCGGATGGACTTCACACTGCCAGTGAGGAGGCCACATGATGGCGGGGAGTCTTGATCGACTGTTGTGGTGCTGTTGAGGTCTACAGATCATTGATTGGTGTTACTTGCAGCAGCTTGGGATCACACAGGAGCAACCTATCAGGGTAACAAATTGAAGATTTGCCCTGATGTGTCAGCAAGCACCCAGCAATACAGAAAAGACCTCCTGCTATGCAAAACATTTTTTTTTTACTATTGGAAGTTCCGGCATACTTATTTTTCCATGTGAGACTTCACCTCACATATAAAAACAAGCCTTTTGTCATTACTGACTCCGACTTGGCCTCTCATTTATTGGATGCCATAAGATAAGATTGGGACGCTGGGCAGAAGGACTTAGAGGACTGAATTGTGTGTTGCTATTCAGACATGGATTTCATTAAGGGACAGTACATGTATGTTTTTGTTTGCTAGGCATGTTGGAGATATGATGAATATTGATCACAGCACATAGATTTTGACTTGCTAGCTAAATCTATTCCTGAGCTGGGGGTGGAAGGTGGGGGTTAATTATACAGATGTTATGTTTACATATTTTTTTTCATTGATCCTAACTCTCTCCACCCTGTTTTCTTGTGGAGATTCCCACATTGGATAACTTTAAGTAGTGAAAAAGAGGGAGGTTGGGACATGTTCTTTTATGAGGAAGCTTCGTAATTATTATGTTTTTCTCCTGCAGTCTTACCATGGATGGTGTAAGGGTGCTAGGGCAGATGTAGAAGTGAGTGAGAATTGCATTGGTTTTAGTTAAGTTTATGTAAATGTGGGTTCTGATACATACTCTTGGAGATTTTCCATTCTGCAACCCAAGCTCCTGGTATACAAAGTGACTTGCTTGTTGTCTTTTCTTTTTTTTTTTTTTTTTTTTTTTTTATAGGGTTTAGGTGTGGGTTGGAGTGAGAGTCATATTTTCTATGTGGGATGGACCACCAGGGAGCAGCATGAACAGATGGGGGTGGGGGTGGAGACAAGTCCACTTTTGGAGGAAAGAGTCCTGAAGGTACTTGCAGCTCTAAAGGTAGACAAGGATATGGAACTGAATGGGATGCAGCCAAGGGTACTAAAGGACTTGAGGGAGGTGCTAGCTGCCCCACTGATGGCCTTATTCAAGCAGCTTACTGTATAAAGGTGTGGTCCCAAAGGATAGCAGGAGCGCAGACCTGGTCCCTCAGAACAAGAGCAGCAGCAGGGAGGAGGCTAGCAACTATAGGCCAGTCTTTCTCACTTCCATACCTCTCAACTGTCCCTGATTTTGCCTCAAAATGTTACTCTTTTCCTCCTAAAAATTGTGTTTCCGTGACCAGACCGTGTGGGTTGTAAGCACAAAATAATGTCAAACATTAAAGTTACAGACTTGTTTTTCCTTAGAAAATGCATTTTACACTAAGCCCCTTATTCTGCCAGCTCTCTAGGTGGATATCTCTAATTTTGAAGATGTGTCCCTAACTTTAGTCCTTTGTCCCTGATTTTTTTATGCCTTGTCCCTGATTTATGAGGCAGGAGGTTGAGAGGTATGCTCACTTCAGTGGAGGGGACATTAACTAGGAAGAGCACCAGAGCCAGAGGGCATGTGATGAAGCTGGAGGGGGGAGTTTAGGATGGCTATGAGGAAGTACAGCTTAACTGAGAGAGTGGTGGACGCCTGGAATAGACTGCCAGTGGAAGTGGTGGAAGTGAAAACAGTAGGGGGTTTCAAGCATGCGTGAGATTGACATTGAGGAATATTAGGAAATAGGCAGGGAGGAGGTAGGGTCACCAGAGACCAGTTAGGGCCTGCGAAGACAAACTAGGCTGGAACTATCTGAGCAAACTGGGTGGGCCAAGTGGTCCTTTTCTGTAGAAAAGTTCTGTGTTTCTATGGAAACCCTACTAAATGAAAGGCTGGTACAGTATCTTGAATCCAGTGGATTGCAAGACCACAGGCAGCATGTATTCAGGGGGTGGTGGTGGTGGTGCTCATGCCAGATGAGTCTAATTGATTTCTTCAGCTAGGTGACCAGGTTAATAGATCAGTTAAGGGCAGTGGATATGGGCTGTCTGGACTTTAGCAAGGCTCTCAACACTGTGCCGCATAGGAGACTGATTTAGCAGCCTAGGGGCAGGATTCAGAGTGGTGAACTGCGTTAGAAACTGGTAACGGTTAAGCGTCAGATGGTGGTGATTAATGGCACTCACTCTAATGATGGGAGAGTGACCAGCAGGGTTTTGCAGGGCTCAGAGCTGGGACCGGTCTTATTCAGTTCTTCATAAATGACATTGCAGAAGAACTGGAAGGGAAGGTGTGCATTTTTGGAGTTGATACCAAAATCTGTAATAGGATGGACAATCAGGAGGGTTGGAGAGACTGTTCAGGGATCTTGAGAAACTTGAGGAGTGGTCAAGAATATAGCAGTTGGGGTTCATTACCAAAGAGTGTAAAATCCTGCACCTAGGGCATTGGAACTCAGCAGCTGAAAATAGGATGGAGGGAAGTACTGACAGTAACTAAGCAGAAATGGAACCTTGGGGTTATCATAACTGATGATCTCAAAGTAGCAGAGCAGTGGATAAGGGCTAGTGGGATGCTGTGGTGCATAGGGAGGAGTATCTTCAGCAGTAGGGGGGAGATGGGAGAGTGGCATAAAGAAATTTTACAAGTTTTAAGCATGCAAAATCAGATTGACACTTTCCACAATAGGTACAACACCTTCAAAAAAAGGTGGGAATCACTATATTCCCTCCTGTCTATTGACAGTGTCACTGACTGACCAGGTTTTTTTTTATTTATGTAATAGAGTATTAGATGCTTTAGTAACATGCTGTTTTATAGATGATTCTTGCAATGACAGGTACTCCCTCTGTATCATGTAGTGAAGAGGTGTCGTAATATGGGGCTGGGGAGGTATTGGTGGTAGATGTTAGTGTAACGTTTGTCTGGGATAGTGTTGTGTATTAATTTGTAATGTCTTTGTCAAAAAATGAAAACTTTGGTGTTTTAGCAAAGTATATTAAATAAAAAAAAGAGGGAGGCGGTGTTGCCATTGTATCAATCGTTAGTGAGACCCCACTCAGAGTGCTGTGTCCAGTTCTGGAGGCCACACCTCAGAAAGGGCATAGACAGTGTAGAGGCAGTCCCGAGGACAACAACTAAAAAACAAGGGTTGCACCAAAAACCCTAGCACGGGAAACTGAGGGATGTCAACATGTACACCGTGGAAGAGAGGCGAGCGAGAGGGGACATAATGGAGACATACAAGTACCTTCTAGTGGTGAACAAGGTGCAGGAGGGGAGTCCCTTTAAAGTGAGAGACAGCGCCAGGATTGGGGGCATACGATGAAGCGGGGGGTTTAAAAAAGAATGTGAGGAAGTATTGCTGCACTGAAATGGGTGGTAGGTGCCTGGAACAGACCGCCAGCAGAAGTAGTGGAGGCAGAAACAGTGGGGGGCTTCATGCCTGCGTGGGACAGACAAAGGGGAATATTAGTAAATAGGCAGGGAGGAGGAGGAAGGATGGCCAATGAGCAGTTAGGGTCAATGGGGATGGACTATGCAGGGAACATCTGGGCAGACTGGGTGGGCCAAGCAGTCCTATTCTGCCAATAAATGTTATGTTTCTGTGTGTGAGTAAATGCTTTATCTGTTTTCTCCTTTTATAACAGATTATTATTTTCTGTTATTCATATGGCTGTATGTATCCTGTATGCATCCTGTGAAGCTTCTTTCATCTTTAGAGGTGTATGTACTAGAAAGGCATATGGAGATTGTAAAGTGATAGAACTAAATGAAACTCTTAGTGAAAGAAAGTTCAAATCAGCTGTTTTATTACTTATTCTGGACAACTTGCTTCTGAATAGATGGGGTTGGTTTTGTCATTTATTTTACCAGGGATAGCCCAGCCGAGACGTAACATTTAGGTTCTAGTGATGTCCTGCTTTTTACCCATTTCTGTAGCCAAGTGGACTACAGCTTTGACAGGCTAAGTGACTTGCCCAAGGTCACACATTAAACATCTGGCTTTGGTGGTGGGGCTTGAACCTGTGATCTCCTGGTTCCCAAGCCCGTGCTCTAACCACTAGATCACACTGCTCCAATGTAGAGAATAAGTCATGCATTAGGGTGGAACCCTCAAACCCCAAGGAGGCCTAAAACACAGCACTGCTGGAGGAAATTCAGATAGAACAAGCTTTTCAAAAGCAACTTGGCAGACTGGGTGGGTCAGGAGGTCCTTATCTGCCAACAACTTCTGTGTTTCTATATAATTAAACAATGTACCATCACTCAATTTGTTGCAGAAGTCACTAGAGAGGACAACACATTAGACTTCGTATTAGCTTCTGGTATACTCTTCCTATTGATTCCTGTAAAGTTAATGAACCTTTGGCTAACAGTGATCATGTAATAATCAACTTTAAACTCTTGTTACCCAAAGTTACGACTACTGGGTATACCAAAATCTTTCTATATAACAAGCCAATACTATCAAAATAAAGGAAGCTGTGAGAAAACTAGATTGGGAAATATTGCTAGGAAACTTTTTTTTTTTATTTAGTTGTTTAACCAGGAGTAGCACACTAAGCTGAAAGGTTTTTAACAGGAGCAACCTGGGAGCACAGGGAAGTTAAGTGACTTGCTCAGGGTCACACAGTATACAAGTGGAAGCTGTGGGATTCAAACTCAGGTCTGGTCTGCTGGATGTCACCAGATTTGCAGCTCAGAGCCTTAAACCACTGCACTATACGGCCTCCCACTAAATATAACTTTATAACTTAACAACTTAATAATAACTTAAATAATGAGAATGCATGGAATACCTTTAAATCCACTATTCTAGGAATTTGCAATGAGTTTGTATCAAAATTCAGAGATACAATGCAAAAGGAATTAAACCAAAATGAGCCACAAAAAGACTAAAAAATAAAAACTGATCTAAAAAAAGTTACGTTTTTGAAAATATAAAGTAAACTCTTCTTTAAACAATCAGGTAAAGTACAAATTAATGTTAAAAAATGTAAAAACTTAATCAAAAGGAAGAAATGGAGAATAGAGTTAAAACTAACTGAATCAGCCTCGAAAACATAAAGCTTTCTATGGCTATATAAATTCACTGAAAAAGGGATCATCATCAGTAAGGCCATTAAAATCCTGTGTTCTGTAAGCTCCCTGCAAAAAATGACTGAAGAGTTCAATAAATATTTTCTTTTCTCTTCTCTCTAAAAGAATCACTAACCAGACCAGACCTAAAAATAAACAAAATTCCCCCCTTCAACACAACTTGCATTACTAAGGAAAATATAGTGGATACTATTAATCATCTTAAAAACAATTGTGTACCTGGTCCAGATAATATTATAAGTGAAATGTTGAAACCATTAGGTAATCAGATACTGTAAGTGAATCCCTTGAACTCATTTTTTTGTGGGTCTTTAGAAGAGGAAAGTGTACCTTCCGATTGGAAAATTGCCCATATAACTTGTAGCCATAAGAAGGGATCAAGGGCAGACACCTTGAATTACAGGCCAATCAGCCTTATCTCAGTATCAGATAAATTATTGGAATCCACTATCAAGGATGATATTTTTAGCTGACTGGGGAAACTCACGTAATTTGGATAGACAACAGCACAGATTCTGTAGCGGCAGGTCTTGTTTAACTAATCTGCCATGTTTTTATGAGAATGTGAGAAAAGAATTGGATAATAATAATCATGTGGATGTCTTGTACCTAGATTTTCGGAAGGCATTTGACCTGGTGCCCCATTGGGCTTTCACAGAAAAAATTAACACAGTAGATATTGACGATACATTGATTAATTGGGTAGAATCATGGCTAAGAAATAGAACTCCAAGGGTAAAGGTAAATGGGCATCTGTATATGGGTGGCCAGTTGACAAAGGAATATGTACTGGACCCAATATTGTTTGATATCTTTATGTCAGGACATATAGGATAATGGATGGGCAACTATGCACAACCAGTGTGTTATGCCACCGAGGTGTTCTGATTCCCTATGACCTCGAGAGTGAAGCTCGAGAGGTCCATTGGAATCAAATCCCCGAGGTGGCACAACACAGTGGTTGTGCATAGAGTTGCCCATCTGCTATTCTGTATAGTGTATGGGCATCCATGTCTATTTCGGACATTGCACTTTGTTTCAGTGAACTGATGATTGTGGGGGCACTTGATGGTGGGTGGTAGGCTCAAATTACTGACACTTTAAAAACAATAACTTCCAGGTTAATTGGATAGGGGAAATCAAGTATCTTCCCTTGTCAATCTTCACCATTCATTACTTCCTGGGTGTAAGCCGGGCGCGCACCACGTCACGAGAACTTTTTTTTTTTAGCTTTGTTCTTGGCACCGCCCTCGAGAGTATTGGCGTCATGCGCGAGGCGGCCGTTAGTGCGACCGACTCCTCCTCCAACTCAGTTCTGTTTCTCCCGCCGTCGAGGCAGCACCTGTTTCGCGGGAAGCGTCAATTTAAGTGCGTAGTGTACCGACTCCTGTTTTTTCGTCACACTCGACGCTGATCCGGTAAGACTGTTCTTTTTTCTATCATACGGCACCGGGTGTGTTTCCTACTGTGTTTAGCCTTGTTATTTTCGCGTTATGTCCGGTTCGGGAGCTAAGCGCTTTTCAAAGACGGGCGGCCCCTATGTGTCGGTGCTCCTGTGGCCGGCATTTCTCCGTCTCGGACCGGCATGACGTTTGCCTTCGTTGCCTGGGACCCAACCATGATATGGATTCGTGCGGCCTGTTTCTCGATGGACGCCCGGCGTCCTCGAAATCCTTGGCGTTAAGCTTCGGCAAAGCCCCGCCGACCTTGGGGACGACGTCGCTCTTGGGATTCTCGGGCAAGGTCGTTAGGCCCTTCCCCCGGGTCCCCTCCCGGGCCTGTACAGTCCGAGGAGGAGGGGGTCTCCTCGTCTTTTCTTGCCGAGGAGGAGGCCCCTTCTCCGGTGTTGGGGGAGCGTCGTAGTCCCTCCCGGGGCCGCGGCGCCGACACCACCTCGGCAGTCACCTCCTCGGAGGTGCAGGCTTCCCCGTGTCGAGGCCCTCGACTTTCGGGCCTGGCTCGGGTGGACCCTCGACGCCACCTTTCGGCGCTGTTTTGGATCCCGGCGCGGTTCGTGGCACCGGTGAATCGGGCGGCGCCGCTTTGGATCCCAGCGCCGTTCGCGGTGCCGGTGATCATGGCGGCACCATTGGCGGTGCCGCTTTGGGCCTCGGCGCTGATGGACATGGCGGCGCCGTCGGCGGTGCCGCCTCGCCTCCCGACGCCGGCGCCGTGGGCCTAGTCCATCCTCCAGGCGGTGCCGGGCCTGCCGGCGCCGTGGGGGAGTGAGTTGGGCCTGGCTGCTGCCGGCGTGTGAGAGCGGCGTCGTCGCCCTCGGTACCGGGGCGTTGGCGGCACCGTGGCCTCAGGGACCCCTGGGGTGGCCAGCATTGAGGTCCAGCTGGTCTCGTCCTCCTCTCGGAGGCGGTGACTGGGCGTGGACCCATCCTGGCACCCCACTCTTAGGTCTGGGTCCCCTGTAGCTAGAGGTACCAGGCGGCGCAGCGGGCCCCTCCCTCTGTCCCCCTTCCGCGTCTCCTGAGGGTTCCCGGCTGGGGGTGGCTGGGAGCCCGGGGGCAGGCGTGGGGGGTGACGGAGGGAGGCTCCCTCTATGGAGGGCGGTGACAGCTACCCCCAGGGTGCTGTTGCCCCCTCTAGGACGAGGGGCGCTCTGAGATGGGAGGAGGGCCCTCTCAGAGTCCGAGGGTTGAGGGCAGGGTCTGCCACCGGTCTTCTTTTGGCCACCTCAGGGGGTGGCCAGGAGCATGAGTGCAGAACCCGCCCCTCCCTCCAGAGTTCTAGGGTGCCCTCCGGCGTTCGTCGGACTGCCCTTCTGGATCCATGCAGTCCCGGCGTCATCACTGGGGAGGTTCTCCCCTGGGCTCTTCAAGGCTCCACTTCCCCAGAGTTCCGTCCTGCGGCCTGGTCTGTTGTCCGGGATCCCTCCTACTAGGGCTCCGTTCCCAGATTCAAGAGCCCTCGCGAAAGCAGTTGCTCTCCTCGGAGGTGCCCCTCTCCATCTCTCTGCCTTCACCACCCCGCTCCCAGGCCATGTCGGTCCTACGGGTCCGTTATCCTGGGAGCAGTTCAGGGGTTCTGCGGCGGCCTTCCCCTCATATGTTAGATACATGCATGAGCGGGTCTTTCGACTCTCCCCACCGCCGCAGGAATCCTCTGGACATTCCAGCTCCCCATCATCCTCGTCTCCCTCCTCTGAGGAGAGAACCCTCACTCATCTTTCCTCCGATGCTGATTTCACGGAATATCAGCGTTTCCTCTCGAGGATGGTGAGGGATCTTGGATTTCTATGTTAGGAGAGACAATACTGAATGGGAGCGAGAATTCCTTGGTGAATTCAGTGCCCAGCATTTGGTGGTACCTTCCTGGCCCTATCCCCTTCCAGGGCGTCTATCCGGTCCTGGCAGTCCCCAGCCGCTTCTTCTCCAGCCCCGGCTGACTGTCAGCGTAGGTATTGTGCCCCCTCAGAGTCTCTAGGTTCCCTTCCCAACCCGGCCTCTGGTTTGGTCTACCTAGATACTCCTTCTGGGCGCCGCTGCCTGGCGCACGACCGCCCACCGGATCCGGACTCTCTCCAGTTCGACCGTTGGGGGCGAAGAGTGTTCTCTTCTTCTCGTGCGAGTGCCTGTATTGCATCTCATCAGGCTCACCACGCTGCCTACAACCGGCATTTGTGGTCGATGATGTCCCAGCTGTTGGCATCAATGCCTGACACGGAGCAAACCAGACAAGCCGTTGCCCTCTCCGATGAGGCCTGGAGCTGGCAAGACACCAAGCAAGGGCATCTTCACGGCCAGTGAGGTGGCTTCCAGGCTTGCCGAGGACAGCGATCTGCATCAGGCGGACGGCATGGCCGTCTCTAGGTTGTCACCCTGGCCGGCGTGAGGGTGATTCGCTCTGCCTTCGGGGGACCCGTCTTTTCTCCTCTAGAGCTAGGAGACTTTTACAGGGCTCCCTCCGTCTCCTCGTCCTCAGGCGCCTCCTAGCTCTTCTCCCACTTAGGCTTTCTGAATAAGCCAGGTCTTCTCCTTCTGTTTCTCACCAGCAGAAGGCTGGGGGTCTTGTTCCCTCAGGGTATGGCCTCTCCCGGAAGAGGAGCTTGGTACTCACCCAGGAAGTAATGAATGGTGAAGATTGACAAGGGAAGATATGAAAATTACGTACCTACCGTAATTCTTGATCTTCTCTTGTATCTTCACCATTCATTACTTACACCCGCCCACCATCCCCTCAGTGGCCTCTTCCTGTGGCTTCTCCACCTCCCGTCTCCTTCCTCTCTCTGCAAAAATATAAAAAAAAAAAAAAAAACAATAAAAGTAGGAAGAATTGCTCCAATTTTTCCAAAAAAAAAAAGTCTATATCTTGGGGCCTTATTTCTTCCAGAAAAATTATTTACTCTAAGATTCTTGGGCCATCTCAGTGGAATTCCATTGGCGATCAAACTGCACAACTATCTCTTGCCATCCCTCGGACGAGATACTTCTGGGGTTTAGCCTGGCTCTGGCTATTCAGTTTTGATCCTGCAATCCCGTGCTTCCAGCTGTTCGCCCTAGAATCGCACCCCTCCTTCTCTAATTCTTGCCTGCAGAGCAGAGGAATGGGCACGACTATTTTTTTTCTAAAAAAAAAAAAAAAAAAGGGAAAAGCTGAGGGAACTCTCTTCGACTGCCATAGGCATTCTTTACATTTGAGGTCATGCTCCTAAGCCTGCAAGTGATTATCTGTAAAAAAAAAAAGGAAGATGCAAGGGCAGACAAAGCCCTTCTCGTGAGTTTTTGATGATTGGTTTTTCCTTTCAAGTGTCCTTCTGGACAGTTTTACAGACAAGCAGTGCTGACCATGACCAATCCTAGCCAGTCTAAGCCTCTGGCCTGCCTTGGCGAGTCCGACTGAGTCCCACTTCTATACCTATAAACGCCTGAAAGTCTTAGATTTTCCATTTCTAAACCCCTGAGCAGCGCTCTCATGCTGCCTGGGTTTTATCCTCCCCTCCTCGGGTGTCCTCCAGTTAAAGCCTTCCACGGCCAGGAGCCCGAAGTGGGGATCAAGAACAATGGCATGTTGAAGATGAGGACTATGCCCTCCTGAGTCTGTCTAGCGGGTTCGGTGAACCTTCTCTTCAGCTCTATCTCCGGGGATTCTTGCTTCCCTGTTAGTCGAGCCTTGAGCTATAAGCTAACTATGCTCGTTGGGCATTCTGGTCCCTTCAACATCCCATCTCTCTCTTCTTCTTCTTCTTCTTCTTCTTCTTTCTCATTACCTTCCTTCTCTCTCCTCCTAGAGTCGCCCAGGTAAGGAGGCCCTGCAGTCCCTAGGTTAGGGATACTCTTATCTCCTCTGTCCTTCCTCCATCGGCTTATTCCTTTTTCAGTTCATTCTTCCTTACTTTGCTATCCCTTGGCTATCTTGCCTCGCTATCTCTATTTCTCTGCTTTCACTTTTGCCTCTCCGGCTCACAGAACTGAGTTGGAGGAGGAGTCGTCGCCTGCGCCTTCATGGCGTCACTCGAGGCAGGGCCGTTAGCCAAAAAAAAAAAAAAGCTCCATTGACGGTGCGCCCGGCTTACACCCTGTAAGTAATGAATGGTGAAGATACAAGAGAAGATCAAGAATTACGGTAGGTACGTAATTTTCATATGTGGCAGCATTCCAAGTTGTTCTGCTGCAATAGTGACATCACTACTGCAGCAGAACAACATAGTGACATCACTGCTGCAGCAAAACTACATAATGACATCACTGCTGCAGCAGAACAACATAATGACATCACTACTGCAGCAGAACAAGCATATTTCAGGCATGGAATTCCATGCATAATAGCATTCCACAATATACTATATACTTAAATGGTACAAAAAATATGGTGTCAACACCATTCTAGGGGGGAGTCTGTGCTACAAAGGATCAGATGAAATCCATTCAGTCTAACCACAACAAAATAAAGGATTAGACTGAGAAATGGGGCATGAGCATCAGTCTGGGAAAGTGTGATGTGTTGCACCTAGGTTAACTAAACCCCATCACAAATACAGCTGAGGTGAAACTCCACTTAAAACAATAGATTGTGAAAAAGACCAGTGTGTATCAATAAAAAAGTTTTATTCAAGTAGCCAGTCTAGTGACGTGATAGCAAAAGCTAACAGAGTCTGGTGGAACATCAAGAAATATGTTAGAGTTTGTGTACTGCCTAAAACTAATGCTAGTTTTTAAAAGCAGTCAACCTTATATCTTTGCTACTTTTTCTTTCCACTTTGGTTAATTAGAAGATTGTTCACCAGATGTTAGAAGGTGTGCTGTGTGGAACAGCACTTTGCCTGGCAGCTGATGTATCTTGCTCTGTTCCACCCATTACATCATCAGCATTGTGACGTGATGACACTGTCAATGAGATCACAATGCTGATGATGTAGTTTGGGAGGGGGGGTGGCTAGAGACAGATACGTCAGCTGCCAGGCTGAGAGCTATTTCACACATCCAACACCATATTATCACACAACACATTTTTCTAATGAGCAAAAGAGAAAAGAAAAATACTTCAGAAATAAAAAGTTATAACTGACTACTTCTTAAAATTTGTGTCATTTTCCTGTCTGTCTGGTTTGGTTTCTCTAGGGACGACAAAGTAATTACCCCTCCTTGATAATGGGAAACAATTCTGGGGCCCCACTACCGGAAATAGCAAATTTACATAATCAAGAGGGTACAAAGGAGAATAACAAAATCACTTAAGGGTATGAAAGACATTAACTGAAGAAAGATTAGGGAAAATTAAATGTCACTAGAGAAAAGGTATATAAGGGGAGACTTGCTTTTTATGTTTGACATTATGAAGGACCCTGAACTAATCTCCACATCATATTTTAGCTTCAAACAGGATAACATGACTGCATGTGGGTACCTTCTGCAAATTAAAAAAAAAGTTCAGACATGAACAGGGGAAATTTTTTTCACTCAGAAAGTGGTGGGGCCGTGCAATAGCCTCCTGCTTCATGTAGTGCTAAGCATGAGTAAAGCACTATTAAAAAAAAAAAAAAGAACTAGAGTCCTGCATGGCCTCAATATCAGCTGTGAAATACTACCACTGAAACAGTGGGGGAGCAGTTTACATGTTTTTATCCGCTCATGAAAACCTTAGTATGAATTCTAGGATGGATATGTGTCCAGGTACTTCCTGATTCCGAAACAGATGGGGGGAGGGGCTTGCGTTCCATCCAGGATCTGCACAGTCTAAACCATTTTATTTATTTTTATTTATTTATGGAAATATTTCACCAGGAGGGCACACTGAACAACAAGTTACTTGTCTCACAGTGCGACCCGGGGGGAGGGGGTTACATGAGGATGAGAAAACAGAGATTATACAATGGATGGAAAAACAGTTGCAAATTATGTAGGAGCAGATAGACAAAATAATGCAACAGTAGGACACGGTACAGGCAATACAGTTTGTACCAATATAATAGGAGTTTACAGATTAGGATTCAGTATAACAGGCGGTACAAATTATTCAAACAGGACAATCATAGTGTTATGATATACCAAGAGCAGGCTCTAGGTAGTACACAAGTGTTGTAATAGAAGTAAGAAGGGGAATAGCTAATAAGTGCTGAAGAGGCAAAAGTGGAAGGGCAGGAGGGCAGAGGAGGCAGCCATTGCAAGTTACACCTTCAGGATGATGAGGAACCCTGCAAGGGGAGCTGGGGCTGGGGTTGGGGGTGAAGCACAACCATGGTTCCCCTTCAGGATGCTGTGAACCCTGCAAGGGGGTAGGGAGTTGGTAGGCAGGAACTGTGAATATAGGTAATTAAGGAGGGTTAAAGCAGGAACAGCTGGGAGAGAGGAAATTGTGGAGGGCAGTGCTACGGGAATCGGTGGAGGAGGAGTGACATATTTGAGGGGGAGGGAATTCCAGATTTTAGGGAAGTGATAGGCAAAGCCAGTCTGGCCGATGAGGGTGGAATGGTGCGGGACCACCAAGGTGCGCGTGTCACTAGATCTGAGGGAAGGAGGAGGAGGAGGATTGGAGAGAGAGAGAGAGAGAGGATGAGAGGTAGGGAGCGAGTTCTCCAAGCCAAAATTTGGAGGTTAGTTTGGCACAGTGGGAGAGGCACCTGTTTGATAGTGGAGAGAAGGCAAGTGAGTTATAGAGCTCACAGTGATGGGTATGAGAGGGAGAGTCGAGAGCAAAGTGGCAGAATTAGTTAAAAAGAGTGTCCAATTTGGTCAGGGAAGATTTGGGAGAAGCACCATAGATTACGTCACAGTAGTCAAAGATGGGGAGTATCATCTTCTGGACAAGTTCGTGCCTCGTAGTCAGTGGGATGCAACTACAATTCCTATATAGGGCACCAAGCTTGGGGCACAGTTTCTTCAGGATGATGTTGATATGCACAGAGAAGTTGAGGTGTTGGTCCAACCAAACCCCAAGATATCTAAATGAGGATGTGTCCTCCATGGTTGTCCCGTCAAGGGTGTAGAAGGAGGGCAGGTTAGTGAGCCTTGAGAGTCTCTGCCTGGTGCCAAAGATCATAGAGACTGTCTTCTTAGCATTGAGGAAAAGCTGGTGGGAGGCAAACCAGAGCTGAACTTGGTTGAAATCATGCTGTAAGCTGGTTTCCACAGCAGCAGGGTTTTTGCCCGTACATGGTAGTATCATCAGCGTACATATGGATGGAGGAGGTGCAGCAGGCTGTGGGAAGGTTGTTTAGGAAGATACAGAAAAGCAGGGGACTGAGCACTGAGCCCTGAGGGACTCTAGTGTTGATAGGAAGAGGAGGGGAGGTGGAGTTGGAGATTTTTACCGATTGAGTCCTGCCGATAAGATAGGATTTAAACCAGTTTGTAGCAGGCAAGGCCTGCTGCGGAGAGGAAGTTGAGAAGCAGAGTATGGGAGACAGTGTTGAAAGCTTTGGCTAGGTCGACAAAGATGGCTGAGGTGATCAGGCCATCGTCAGTTCCAATAGCGATGGAATCCGTGAGCCTGAGGAGGAAGGTGGTTGTCGAGTGGTTCTTTCAAAAACCAGATTGGAATGGGGTGAAGAAGGAGGAATTAGTGAGGAAGGAGGAAAGTTGGGAGAGAACCAGGTGTTCCTGGAGTTTAGCAAGGGTAGGAAGGAGAGAGATAGTGCGATCAGGAGCTGACGGGTCACTGCCCTTGGGGAGAGGAAGGACAACAGTGTGTTTCCTGGAAGTGGGAACTTGAGCAGATGTAAAGAAGAGGTTTAAGATTAAAGTGATAGGATAAACAAATAGCAGGAGCAGAGAGGTAGAGAAGTTTAGGATCAAGATCGTCTAGAGAGGAACCTTTTGAGGGGTTAAGGAAGAGGAGGGTGCTTCAAGCTTCATCAGGGGATATGGTGGAGAAGGAGAAAGGGGGAGAGGCAGGCGAAGGATGCATTTGTGGGCTCGAGGTAGGAGTTGGTTGGGGAGGGAGGGAGCAAAGGAGAGATGTGACGCAAGAGGTGTAGTAGGTGTTAAATTCATTAGTCACCAAGTAAGGGTCAGATACCAAGGAATTATTTATTTTAAGAACTGGGGGTGAGAGGGAGGAGAGAATAGGGCATGGACCACCCTCCAGAATTTGAATGGGGAGTTTATTTGTGAGGAATGAAGATTTGAAATATTCGGACTTTGCCAGTCTGGTGGCTTTAGTACAAGAGTTGCATAGAATT
Source organism: Neoceratodus forsteri (assembly GCA_016271365.2). Classification (NCBI taxonomy): domain Eukaryota; kingdom Metazoa; phylum Chordata; order Ceratodontiformes; family Ceratodontidae; genus Neoceratodus; species Neoceratodus forsteri. Next base: position 879,690,571 of record CM057456.1, read on the forward strand.
CTGTAAATGGCATAGTCACTGGAGTGCTTTGTAGATTTGTGTTTTTTCCATGCCCGGTCACACTCCCTGAAGCAGGCCAGTAATTTCGGGGTGATCCAGTGAAAGCACAGTTTCTGGATGATCATTCTAAACCAGCTCATTCCTTCCATGGAGCAAGGCATATGGTTCTACTTCCTGGACCTCCAGGACATGTTTTTCCAATCCTAGTCCATATATCCATTGCCGTTACCTTCTTTTCAACACAGAGGGGAATACTGTACCAGTTCAAGGTAATTCCCTTCAGCCTCTTGTCTATGACCAGGGTCTGCACCGAACACATGGTAGTAGTGGTGGCCTTCCTATGGGGCAAGGGCGTCAGGGTATATCCCGACCTGGACGACTAACTGATAGCCAGGTCATCTAGTGAGGCTGTATAGAGGTCCAGAGATCTGGCCCTCCAGACCTGTCAGGACTTGGGCCTTCTGGTTAACCTGGTCAGTTCCAAGCTGTTCACTTTGCAGATGATCGAGTGCATCAGGACAGAACTAGACTCCCTGTGGGCCAAGGCCTGCCTTCCTGAGGACCAGGCTCTGGATCTTAACCTCCTCTGCCCAAGTATTTCAGGTTGGGCTTTTGTGCACTGCCCGGAACTTCCAGCAACTGCTGGGGTACATAGCATCCTCCACCAGCATGATTTGTTGAGCTCGCTGGCAGATACGCCATCTGCAGTAGGAGTTGGGCCTTCAGTGGTCCCAGCCCTAGGACACTTGGACCAGCCAGTTGTAGTGACCAATCCAATGTGAATGTCATCATGTGGTGGCAGGACTTACAACATCTGGAGGAGGGAAGCCCACTTGTCCACCCACAACCATCCATCATGCTCACAACAGACACATCTCTGGTGGGATGGGGAGCACACCTAGGAGACCACAGAGCCAACAGGTTCTGATCACCCTAGAGGAGACCCGTCATCACATAAACCTGCTGAAGCCCCCGCATTGCACCTGGCTGTGATGGAATGTGCTCCTCGGATCAAGGTCTGGTCATGCAGGTCCAGAGAGACGACACCACAACAATATTCTACCTTAACAAGAGAAAACAATCAGCTGGCAGATGCTCTCAGTCGGATCAGAGAATCATCGCACAGGTGGTCCCTGCATCAGAAGGTGGTAGGCCACCTATTGTCCCATTTGAGCACCCCTCTGGTAGACCTGTTTGCCTCCTGAAAGAACACCAAACTGAGGCTATTTTGTGCCTTCCCCACACAGTCCAGGACACTGCTGGGGGATACCTTTGCGATACCCTGTACCCCAGACCACCTCTGTGCCTTCCGTCCCTTCCCTTTGTGCCACAAGGTTGTGGTTAAGGCCCAGAAGGACCAAACAGGGTTTATCTTGATAGTCCCAAATTGGCCCAGGCAATTCTGGTATCCGGAGCTCCTCAGACTCCGCAGCAGGCCTTTATGGCTCTATGAAGGTTGCCTCTCTACCCAGATCTTCTGACACGACAACAGGGAAATGTCCTGCACATGGACCTTCAATCCCTGCACCTCTCAGCCGAAGTTCTAGGCTCTGGGCCTTTCAGATGATGTCTTCCATATTATAAAGGCATCCCATAGGAGTTGACTCATAAGTGCTATGCATTTAAGTGGAAGAGGTTCTCGATCTGGTGCCAGGCAAAGTGGCTTAATCCCCTTACCAGTCCCAAGGCGAGTATCCTCGACTACCTGTGGTCCCTCTCTGTCAAGCCTACAGGAAATGACCCTTAAGGTGCACCTGGCAGCCATCTTTGCTTACCGGGCATGGGCAGGTACACCGATGGTGGTCCAGGAGAAGGGGATCAGGTGCATTTTCAAAGGGCTATATCACCTGTCCCCTCCAATGCATGAACCCCTGCCTCTGTGGGACTTGTTGCTGGTGTTGGTAGTGTTCATGGGCAAGCCATTTAAGCCATTGCACAGTTATAAGATGTCAAACCTGTCATGGAACACTGCCTTCTTGGTGGCCATCATGTCAGGCAGAAGGATTAGCAACCTCCAGGCACCCTCAATCGAGTCTTGGAACCTAGACTTCTACAAGGACTAGGTCATCCTTTGTCACCACCTGACGTTTCTCCCAAAGGTCATATCAGAGTTTTGTTTTAACCAGGTGTTTAACTTGTCAGTATACTCTATAAACCTGACCTCAGAGACTGATTTCAGGCTTGTACCCTGGACCTTTGGAGGGCAGTTTCGTATTATATGGAGTGCATAGCTGAAGTTCGGAGTAAGGTTCATCAGCCATTCATCAAATACACTGAAGCAGTGTCTGACAGACTGGCAGCAAAGTGGACAGTCACTGGTGGATAACATCCTGCATCAACCTTTGCTGTTGGTTGGCTGGTTGGGAGCCACCTGTGGAGCATAGGGCTCATTCCACCAGATATACCACTGCCTCGATGGCTGCTTACAGGGACATCCCCATTTTGGAGATTTGTAGGACTGCAACCTGGAGTAGAGCACACACTTTCATATCCCATTACAGTATCCACCAGTCTCTGTTCACCAGTAGGGGTGCACACCTTGCCCCCTCCTCCTGGAGGACTGTATGGAGTCTGCCAGAGTGTGGATGGTGAACTGAATCCACGATCCTAGAAATAGAGGTTACTCACCTGCAACCATAGTTCTAGTAGTGCTATTCAGTTCACATCCACACAACCCACCCAACCTCCCCTGGCAAGTGACACATAGTCCCTGCTTTCAGTGATGAAAAATCTGATGTCATGGGGCGGAGCAGGAGGATATACCACCCAGGTGGTGGGAGGAGCTTAGCTTGAAGACTTCTGATGACTCACCTGTCTCCAGGAAGACTGCCAGAGTCTGGATGTGAACTGAATACCTCTACTAGAACTACAGTTACAGGTGAGTAGCTTATCTTTATAGGTAATACATGCAAATCTATGGTTATGTTTGACAAACCTGTTTAGTCTTTATCTAGTTGAAATTGTAAAAAAAAAAAAAAAGTGTATATATATTTATTGTGTTTTTCGCTAGTCATGTTTGTTTTGTGTTTATATTTTGTCATATGTATTTGTATCCATGATAGATATATATATATTTTTTAACCTCCACCTCCATTGGCCATCTTCGCTGACCTCTCCTTCAGGAGGCCAATCTCCTGTACCCGCTGCTCTGATCTGCCATCTGCTGCTCTTCATCGTGCCACTCCGGTTGTCTCGCCGTATACCTTCAGTGGGGGGAAGGGCCCTACCCATGGTGGGCAACCGGGAGGGGAGATTTCAGCACCCAGAGATGCCTTTCATCATCTGGGCTGGAGCGTTGAGGGGCACAGCACTGGGGGCTTACCGGCTACCTCTGCATAGGGAGGATAGGGGTCACCGTTATCTGGTGGCGAAACAGTCATTTTTCCTGGTTTTCTCTGCCCTCCCCTGATTGGACATGCGATGCGGCATCCTGGTGTTGACCGGGCAGGTGCCATGTGGTTACCCACGGAGCATTGCATGGTGATGAACTCTGCTCTAAGAGCCCAAGAGCGCATCCCTTATCCACCCTGGAGGAGAGCGCCTAAAGGACACTTCTGAGCCCTCCCTGCCGGTCTCCGCTTCTACCACCCCAGGCTCTGGACGCGAACCCAGGTCGCCAGTGTGCCAGGTGTCCCCTATCGCGTGGCACAATGGAGCCAGCGTGGTATATTTTTAATAGTTTTTGTTACATCTGTTATGAAACTCTGATCATGTGAAAACTGCCATTTTTTCTCACAGTGTTTACCAGATCAATCAATAAATGAAATGAAAATGTATTAACTTGTTCATGATGCACATAATTTGTGCATAATGGTATCTATGCACCAATGCTTTGCAGAGTAGACATGATACACATGCTACGACCTGCGCACATCAATGCACAATGGGTGCTCCATTCACAAAACTTTTCCGTGCTTCTGCAGCCCCACCACTCCGGCACGTTGGTGTGCTGGAGGGGAACTGGCGGACACAGGCTGCCATCCAATAGGATGCCCATCTCGGGGACAGAGTGGATCCCCTGCTTCATGCAAAGGAGTGGGATTGTCTGGTATAGCATGTCCTGAAATGTTAAGATAATTTAGACAAGTGCACCAGTGGATACCCCCATCCCTCTCTGCCTGACTGGAGGGCTTGGGCAGTATGGCAGGGGGATTGGCTGTCCCTCTGCGACTGGCAGGTGCTGTTCATGGGAGGCGTATAGCAGCGATGGCAGAGTCCTTGCTCGTGTAGCCTTCACCCCATACTCTGCACCTTAGTAAATGGCGAGTGTGTGTATGCCCCTTGGCCATTCCCCCAGTCCATCCAACATTCTTAGCTGCATGGACAGACAGGGGATTGGGTGGGGAAGAGGCTCGCATCCCTTTTGTGAATGCTGTGGAGGTCCACACGACCCCACAATACATGGCTGCTCGATTTAGGGCTGCCTATGTGCCGTGGATACACAGCATTTAAGTTTTTGCACATTCATGCATAGAGCCCATTGGTTATTTTTGCATAATTAAATGGAAGGCCCCCTCAGCCCTTTTTTTTTTTTGTTTACCTGTGTAGTTTGCAGGCATGAGCAATGATTGCCTCTATTGCCACTCCTAATTTCATCAGGATTTAAATGTAAATGAAGATCTTACCTCGAGGGGGCTCTTGCAGTAGGCAACACCATTAGGAGTAAGCCGCCAGGTGCCAGGACCACATGGAGAAATTCTAGATAGCAGAACCAAATGGGGACCGCCCCCTGACGTCGGCACATCGACATCCATTCAGGTATAAAGGGGGCGGTCTCCCACACCCACCTCAGTTCTTTTCCCGCCATCAACCTGCGCTCGTCGGACTTCTCAGATCAACACCACTACAATCAATCAATCAATCTTTATTTCACCAAGTGAAATATCATTGAGATAAACTCATTTCTAAGATGGACCTGAACAAGTGACATTACAGTACATAACAATACATATAGGTGTAAGAAATATAACATGGGATAAGGTTGCATAGTTCAGTACTCATAGTACAGTATACAATAACAATAAGCCCAGCACATTGGGTAATGTTGGGTCAAACAGGCAATATTTACAATATACAGAAAACATGTGTTCGCACACCAGTAAGTACAAGTCCATTAAGTGGTCAATGGCAGAGGACAAGGAGGTAGAGGTAGGAATGCAGTAGAATGGGGGGATGAGCATGTTGCTCCCATCTGCAGAGCACAGGCTTAGCAGTTGCAAGACTCTCAGAAGTCGCAGGTAAATAAGGTTTTGAAGCTAGAAAGTTGGACAAAGTAGGTTAGCATCAGTGTTTTCTGTAATTTGTTCCATATGGAAGGGAGGGAATAGCTTATGGACATTCGGCCGTAACAGTTTCTGATCTTGGGACTCACCAGGGATATATATGAAAGCCTTCTAAGGGTATAACTTCAAGGTGCGTGTACTAAGAGGCAGTCAGTAATGTATTGGGGAAGTTGTTTTGTAATGGCTCAGTACGTCCAAAGGACAGCATGTTTTTTGCGTCTGAATTTTAGGGAAGTCCAGACCACTAAGGCATAGAGAGTGCAATGGTGGGTGGAGTAGGGTGCCCCTGTAATAAACCGTAGTGCGCTGTGCAACAGTTGACCGCCATTTTTTCTTTCCCCTTTGGGGTTTTGTTATTTGTATTACCAATTATCTTTTCAACCTTATGTCGTTGCCACACTCTTCTACTGATACCCATAAGTCCAGGTGCGCCTGCGGGAAGCAGCTCCCTGAAAAGGACGGCCACTCCACGTGTGTCTGCTTAGGCCTGGACCATGACACCGAAGCCTGCCAGGCCTGACAAAAGTTTTTTTTTTTTTTTTTTGCAAGTATATTTTTATTACATTATTAACATACAAGACACACACATATCCATACATTTAAATTGGTGCCGGAAGCACTTGGTTATGCTGTCATAGGTCAGAGGAAAAACATTATAGTACATATGATGTCTGTATGTTTACAGTCCTGATTAATGAAGGTCTGCCAAAAGTTTAATTCGGTCATGCAGAAAAGGAGGCAGAAAGGCTTGGAATCACACCTCCTGCAGCAGAAGCTGGTCACTTTAGAGAGAGGGAGAGCTGCAGTCCTGTTCCGCAGCCGGGACTTCTGGGGCTCCTCCGTCATCATCGAAAAAGAAGCACAAGAAACATCGGGACCGGGATCAGTCCACTCTGGAGTTGCCATCTTCTGTTGGGGCTGTGACAGCTACAGAGTCATCCTGTAGGGGTTGACTTCGTCATCCATGCCAACCCTCCTTCCTTTGGGAATACCAGCAAACCCGCCTCCTGCAGTTCTCACTGTGATGGATGGTGCTTCTAAGGGCACGGAGGTTCCTTCCTCCACCCCTCCACCCCTGCTACTCAGGCCAGTCCTCATGCAAGGGCCTGACGCAGGTGGCCAGGTCAATGCCAAGAGTGAGGCTGCAACTGATTCCACCCTTCTGGCCTTGCTGTATTTGCCAGACACTGGGGCAGGGTCTAGCGATGGTCTAGTGGACCAATGCCTGCTGTCGCCCTCTGGGTCACAGCCTTCTTCTGCGGAGCAGCCACCCTTGGGGCTCCAAGATTCCGGGCTGTCACTGGGGTCAACTTCCTCCTTCAGTCCCTGACGAGGCCCTTGTCTTCTGAGCAACCAGGTACCCGATGGCCAGTGGTTCCAAACCACAACGTCCGCTGTCCCTGGACCAGTCAGGCTTAACACAATCTTCTTTGGAGCCTGCAGAGCTTCCTGAGGTTTTGGCCTCTGGGCTTGACCCCTCAGGCACGCTGAACAGCCGGCCTGAACCTCTGACACAGATTCAGGTGCCGTTACAGACTCAGCCCATCGCATTTTGTCTTCTGGATAGGCTCTGAGTACAGCCGGTACATTGTCAGGCTGAACATTGGACTTTCTGGTGCACTACATGGCATTAACTTGCGCCTTTCAGCCGGCGCTCCTCTGCTGAATGTTGATGGACTGTAGAGCCTTATTGAACGCCTATTGGGCGTCGGCTCCAAAGCCTACTTTAGCCTCTCAATCTATGGTGCTGCCTTCTCCCCTGGAAGGGATGCCCAGCCTTTGGGTCTAGATGAGTCACTCCTGAATCAGGGTTCACATCGGGCAGTGGATCAGGAAGTAACCCTCAGGATTTCCCCTTTGCTGGGTTCGGCAGTTGATTGAAAGCAATCCCTCCAAGTGGTCTCCAATCCCCCATGCTCTCCTACTCCACTTTTCTCCCCAAGGAAGTTTGGATTCGGAATACACCCAAATCAGCTCTGGAAGATCATTCCTTTCTTGAGATGATGAGGGTGATACAAGCCCGTCAGGGGTGGCATACAGAGGATCAAGATCCCCAGCCCTGGATGGTAAGGAACACTTCGCCTCCCTGCCCAAGGCGGTCCCCTCTGTACTTGAGGGACTTCCATCCACGGGTGAAGGTCCAGGTTTTCAGGACTATTCACCAGACCGTGAGTCCAAGGTTCTGGACTCCTTAAGTATTTAGGCTTATGCCTCCTCGACCTTAGCCTTGAGAGCTCAGAATTATTTGGCCCACATAGTGATACACCAGCATTCCATTTTGGGTCAAATTGGAGATTTGCTACATTCCACTGGGGATTCTCATATCCAGTCTCAGTCAGAACATCTTGTTACCTTGGCATCTAATGTGGGTTTCTATGTCTTATGGGCCTCATACGATACAGTGGACACGGCAGCAGGAGTGCTACCTCCACAATTTGTCTCAGATGACATGTATGGCTTCTTCTAACAAACCTTAACTCTGTGACCCAGGCCTCCATTTTGAATGCCCCTTTATTGTTCGGGGAAGATGATAAGGCTCTCATGGCTTCCCTCCAGGACTTGGGAGCCCCTCATCGACCTATATCTAAGGGGCATTGGTGCGGTTCGCACGTACAGACAGACAGCCTTCCTGGACATCACACCCGATATCCGGATCTGAGGGGCAGGCATAAAACCCTGTCATCTGCCGCAGCCTCGGGATGCATCAGCCATGAAGACCCACAGAGAGGCAGGCACCCCGGCACCAACACCAGACCCATTGCACTAATCTCAGCAGCTTTTACCTTCCTGTCCATCTTCGGTCTCCTAAGAAGATTCTGAGAGAGGAGGGTGTCCTTTGACAGGGTGAGGGATCCCCACCCCACCCCAACACACCCTCAGACTTTTCTGATCTTTTCTTCAGAATTTTTCCACAGGGTTCCCTCCTTTCATGAGCTCCCCTGGGTGGGTGCTGGGGTCGACAGACTTCCTCCAGTTCCACCTTCTCGGTAGACTTCTAGGCTGTCTCTAGGACTTTTCTTTGATGTCCTTCTCTAGCCATAAGGGAGATACGGTTATGGCCTCTTCCTTTTCTTTTGGTCTTTTGAAGGAGACTGGTGACAGCTCTTGTCACTGGCCCTCTCTCCTCCCTGACCCCGGTCGGATCTGGCTGGAGAATGTCTTATTTGACTCGGTGTCAATCAGGTGTTGTCACCTGTTCTTTTAATTTGGTCTACCCTGTTGGAGGCACTCATTTTTGAGTGCTCTTCAGACACACAGCATATGTCCTTCTGACGTCGACCTCCTGTCAGAGGTCATCTCTCTGGATGAGGTTGTCTTCCTTCCTCTCCTCTTCCAGGGTATTTTCCTTCTGTTACTGCTTGAGACTCTGTCCTAACAGTGTTGCCTACAGCAAAAGCCCCCTCGAAGTAAGATAGTACAGTTACGTAAGAACTTACTGTAACAGTAGATCTTCGAGAGGAACTATTGAAGTTGGCACTTTTTTCCCCTCCATCCTCCTGCTCCCTCTCTATCTCAGCCAATTCAGGCCTCAGGAATCTTCCTTTGTCTCCTGTCGGACCTTACTCCAGGGTTTCCATCGGGGGGGGGTACTGAGAAGGGTATGGGGGACTGTCCCCTTCATACCTGAATGGATGTTGATGTGCCAGCATCAGGGGCGGTCCCTGTTTAGTACTGCTAGCTAGAATTATTCTGTGTGGTCCTGGTGGCTTAGTCCTAATGGTGTTGCCTACTGTAAGAGCTCCTCTCGAAGATCTGCTGTTATGGTAAGTTCTTACATAATTGTACTTTACTTAAGTCTGTTGTGAAAACCTGACCTTATTTATGTAAGGTATCCTAGGATTTTATGATGCTTTAGAGGTAAAGCTTGCAGTAGTTCTGCTGTATCAATCAGGGCTGTTCATGTCCTCTGCGGTGCCTATGTTCTTGTCTTGTGTGCCCTACATATTAGTTACCATTGTATCTAGCAAGATGAATATTTGTCAGTCTCCCTTGCCTCTCAGATGTTTCATTTTTTTTCTGAGACTTTAGTCTTGCCAAGTGATTGCCATAGTTAATGAATGGTGCAGCTATATATTCAGAACCTAACAAACATAGAAACATTGGATTTGTTGGCGGAAAAGGACTGGTAGAGCCATACACTCTGCCTTATTTTTCCCTACCTATTCTGCCATCTTGGACCCTATTTGGTCATTGGCGTCCCTCCTGGCTTCCTTTCCTATATTTATTATGCCCATGTAACAAGGAGAAAAAAAGCATGCACTGAAAGTTGGGCCGTCAGTGCCTCGTAGATGGCTGAGCTATGAGGGACAATACAAAAAACACAAACTGAGACTCGAAGGGTAGGTTCTCAGTCAGAATAGCTTTGCTGTGCAAGTTTTTTGGGAGTCCAAAAAGAAAAATGACTGGCAGCCCCAGTGCTTCGACTGGAATGTCTTCATCAGGGCGGTGTGTCAGCAAAGTTATTCTGCCTGAGGATTTATTCTTCAAGTGTCAGTTTTTTTTTTGTGTGTGTGTTTGTGTTTTTTGTATTACTATACCTGTGTGCCTATCCAACACTTGGTTGAAGCTCCCCACTGTTTTCGCCCCCACCACCTCTTCTGGCAGGCTGTTTCAGGCGTCCACCACCCTTTCTGTGCAAAGTATTTCCTCACATCCCTCTTAAACTCCCCTCTCCTCAGGTTCATTGCATGCCCCCATGTCCTGGTGCTTTTCCTCCTCTGAAAGAGACTCCCCACCTGCACCTTATTAACTCCTGTGAGGTTCTTACAGATCTTCTTTGGGGGGTATCTCAGTCATCAGGTAACACCGTAGGAACTTCACCGTCAGTGAAGGGGAATCCACACAAGATTTTCAGCAGTACAACTGGGGCCGCTGACGCCATTAATGTCTGTCAATGTCATCAATCCTATAAAGGCATAAGCGGCCCTGCTTCCTCCTCAGTTCTTTCCCGCTGTCGACTCACTCATATGGGTCTCCACGGAAGCTCCGCAGCAGTGTTCACACCTTTTTTCGTCAATGACTTTTCTAACTTTACTTTTTAGAATCACTTTATCTGAAGAAATTCCTACAACTTATTTATGTTGAGAGTTAATCCTTCAGCTTCTCTCTTCCATCACTGCCGCTGCGGAAAGATTGCCTCCACATACTAACACTCTCTCTGTATCTGCTGTCTTGGGCCTGACCATGAAGTTTCTAACTGTGAGCTCTGCCAGAAGTTTAATCAAACAACCCTCAGGCAACACAGAAAGGCTCTCAAAAATTTCCTGATGGATCAACAGGTAGCGAGGTTTGGGCAGGGGTCCCAGCCTCTCAGTTGCCTACCAATTCTTCAAGCTCCCAGGCCTTCAAGGCCCAAGACAAGCCGTCATGGAAAAGTGACAAAAAAGACAGTGATCACGATTGCTTCCCTGACCTCGATCTCTTCCCCATCAGCCTCTCCTTCTTCTGGGGGATCTTTGTTGGCTGCAGCTACGCTGGTGAAAAAATCTGCTGTCCAGGTCTCTGTGCCCACCAGACCCATACCGACAGCACCCTCATCTGATTCTCAGGGTGGCTGGCCATCAACCTCTGGGTTCTTGGGCTGTCCTTCATTGACAACAGGCTTGTCATCGATAACTCTCCCATTGAGACCTGCCCCTTCTCCCTCCAGGACTACAGGCTCTTTGGGTTCTCAGGATCTGGCAGGCAGATTGTTGACACCTATGCTTTCGAAACACCGTCCGTCGATGACCATCATCAACCTGAGCGAAGTCCTGCTCAAGTTTATTAACATGATTGTGTAGCAGTTGGGCACCTTTAGGCCCCCCTCGCCAATGCAGTCAATGGCAGCTTCATTGTCAACATCTACTCGTCTACCCTGGGAAGCTCCCCGTGGGCTGTCGGCGGTGCATCCGATGCCAGACCCATACGTAGAAGAGGTCGACGTCGAGGAGTACCACCCAGACCTCATTCTTCCTGACGATGAGGAGGAGGAAGAGAATCCTGCTCTATGCAGCCTCTTCTGTCAGTGAGGTCTCAGTGAAGAATACCCTAGGTCTCCTCCTGAGGACCCCACATTTTTCAGTGTGATAAAACAGCTGTCCTCGGCCATGGGCTTCTGCAGCGGGCTTCCACACTCAATCAATCAGTCTTTATTTTACCAGGTGACACCATTGAGTCGAAACTCATTTGCAAGGTAAACCTGGACAAAGTAACACAACAATACAAAATAATGCAAATGGGGTACAGAATTTAAAAATAAACAATAAATGCTCGGAATACACAGGGGTTGGAACATGATTAATACAAGATAAATCTAGTAGTTATATACAATATATACATAGGTACAGAAGATACATGCAGTATATATATAAGGGAATTCATGAGGAGTGAAGGAAGGAGAACCAGATAGATATCAAGAGGAGGGGGAGGAGCAAAAGGAGGATATGAGGCAGCTATCAAGGCGAAGAAGTAATAAGAAGGGGTTACGAGGTAGTATTAAGGAGAAGAGATGGGAGGAGCAACTGGTGGGACGCGCAGGGTAGGAGGCCCCAGCCCTGGGTTATCGGGCACTCCTCCTGGAGGAGAGCTTCTGAGGTGGGCTGGAGAAATGGCACTCAGGGGAAGCACTGAGGAAGAGGATGCCACCAGGAAAGAATTGGTGGACTTCCTAGAGATTCCAGAATCTCCCCCAAAGATCATTCCTCCAGTTTTACCAGCCTTGAGGAATGCAGCCACAGCAGCCTGGCATAGACCAGATATGGTGTTAGCTTTGCCTCGCAGGATGGACAAACTTTATCATGCCCCCCAGGGTCTCCCCTGTTATGCTGTCCAGCCTGAGACAGACTCAGTGGTCATTAAGGCAGCTCATGACAGGTCTAAGGTGCCTAAGCACCTTAGTTCCCTTCCCCCGGGCAGAGAGTCTCACAGAATCGACCTCTGGGGTGAAAGGGTATATGCCTCCTCTACTCTAAGTCTGAGGATTGCAAACTATCTGTTGCACATGGTAAAATATTGCCAATTGGAAGAAGGGCAAGGCTGCTGCCCAGGCCCTTCCAGAGGGCACTCAAAAGGAGGAACTACTTCAGTGCCTTTAAGCTGCTGAGGATGTTAGTAAGCATCTCCTCAGACCCCTGTATTACATGGCTGACACTGTTGCCAGAGCAGTTGCCACAGGCATATGTCTACGTAGGCACTCCTGGCTCAGAGTATCAGGTTTTGCTGCTGATGTGCATCAAAAAGTGCTTAATGCTCCCTTTAATGGTACCAAGCTGTTTGACCCTGATGTCCAGGACATCATTAATGATCTGCAAGCCTTAGGCAGGGCCCTCAAGTCTGTCCACTCCCTCTACCACACTCAACCACAGGGTAAAGGGTGTCCTCCTTTTTGCAAAACAAATAATAGGCATTGGACAGCTCCCCGGACCCAGGGCAAACGCAGAGCCCAGGCTGCCTTTCCTGCCCCCTCCAGTGCTGGAGTGGTGACCAAGCACCCCAGAAGTGAGGGATCATCCCCTGCGGTTGGCTCCACCTCTGCTCGACTCCTTGCCAGACCACCCTCTTCTGGTCCTGGACCAGGAGGCAGTGGTCGGAGGTTAGTTCCCCCTCCATCTGAATCAGTGGAGAACCATAACTTCGGATGCATGGATCCTGCGGATCGTAAAAAGGGGACACATCTTGGAGCTCATTGAGCAGCCTCCAGAAACCCCACTTCCACATTCCTGTTATCCCTTGGCTCACCTGTCTGTTCTTTGGGAGGAAGTACAGTCCCTTCTGCGCAAGCAGGCCATCAAGCCAGTGCCCAGGTGCCAGAGAAACAAGGGATTTTAGTCCAGGTTCTTCCTGGTGTACAAAAAGATTGGTGATCTGAGGCCTATTCTGGATCTAAAGTACCTCAGTCTGTATGTCCAGTACAAAAAGTTCTGGATGGTAACTTTGCCAGATCTGATGCCCTTTCTCAAGACAGGGGACTGGCTCTGCTCGCTGGACGTGCAGGACTCTTATCTGCACATCTCGGCCTTTCCTCCTCACAGGAAGTTTTTCTGTTTTGCCTTTGAGGGTGAACATTATCAGCTCAAAGTGCTGCCCTTTGGATTGCCCTCTGTACCGCGTGTCTTTACCAAGTGCTTAGCAGCAGTCGCAACAGATATCCGAAGGGAGGGATTGTATGTTTTTCCCTATACTGGATGACTGGCTCCTAAAGGCCTCATCCGGGGAACAGCTTTTGCTGACTCTGGAACAAACTCTCCAGCTCTTCCACTCTGGGTATCACTGTCGGTCTGCCCAAGTTGGTTCTGGTACCATCCCAAGGGTTGCAGTATAAAAAGGGGCAGTTCTGGATTTGGCACAGGGAAAGGCTTTCCTGCCCCAAAGCAGGGCAGAGTGCCTTATAGCTGAAGCTCAGGACTTCTCCCAAAGTCGCTGTAGCCCCACCAGGGTACACCTCAGATTGCTGGGCCTGATGGCAGCTACCATACCTACTGTCCTACTTGCCAGACTTCATATCTGCATCCTCCAGTGGACCCTCCGCATACAGTGGGACCAGCACATAGATGAGTTAGAGCAACTATTCCTGGTCTCCTCCCCAGTACGCAAGGTACTACAGTGGTGGATGGACCCCTTGAATCTACTTCAAGGCGTCATATTCCAGATCTCCTCCCTGCAAAAGATCCTAACCATGGATGCTTCAGGTCTGGGCTGGGGAGTGCACCTGTGTCCCTTCCAGACGCAGGGCTTTTGGTCCCAGTGGGCAATCTCCGTGCATATCAGTGTTCTAGAGATAAGGGCGGTGCTTTATGCCATGCAGGCTTTTCAGGAGCACCTTGCTCTGGATCAGCTGCTGGTGCACTCAGACAATCTAAGGGTAGTATACTACATCAACAAGCGGGGGGGGGAGGACACATCTGTACCCCCTTTGCAGGGAGGCCATGAGAGTGTGGTACTGGGTGCTGGATCACTGTCCGACACTCTCGGCAGTCCATGTGCCAGGCGCAATAAACATTCTGGTGGACAGTCTCAGCAGGACTCAGTCCAGCATGCACGAATAGGAGCTTCTCTCATGCATAGCAGAAGACTTGTTTGACAGATGGAGTTGTCCAGAATTGGACCTTTTTGCGTCCCACTCAACGCAGAACACCCCAATTTATGCTCGCTAGATCCAGGGCCTGGAATTTTCTTGCGAGACGTGTTTTCCCTCTCCTGGAGTGGTATTTTTTTATGTGTTCCCTCCATTTCCTCATAATTCAGAGGGTGCTAATCAAGTTGCAGATAGAAGGGGACCAGTATAATCCTGGTGGCTCCATTTTTGTCTGACAGATTTGGTTCCCTCTGCTTCAGCAGATGGCGGAGGAACCTCTTATCCTTCTCCTTCTTTTCAGAAATCTGCTGACCCAGGCTTAGGGGACCCTGGTCCATCCCAACCTCAGATCCCTCCATCTGCATGCCTAGCTCCTGAGGACATAGCCATCGCTAAATTCGGGGTTTCTTAACAGAGTGGGGGACGTCCTAGTGGCCACCCGGAAGCCTTCCACTCAAGCCACATATGCCATGAAGTGAAAGCGGTTTGCCGTCTGGGCTGCTAGTCATAATTTAGATCCCTTCACCTGCCCGGTGAACCATATCCTAGACTACCTGATCTCTGTCTCCGACTCAGGTCTCCAGTACTCCTCTCTCAGGGTGCACCTTTTGGCTGTTTCTGCATTTCATGAGCCTGTTGGTGACCGCACGATTTCTCAGCTGGATGTCTCCTGTACCTTTCTAAGGGGCATCCTGCATCTGAATCCCCCAATCTGTTCTCCTGTCATGGACTGGGATTTGAATTTTGTGTTGGAGAAACTGACCCTTTCTCCTTTTGAGCCAGTCATGATCTGCGATTTATGCTTTCCCTCTTGGAATGCTTTATTTTCAGTGCCATTTCTTCTGCTTCTAAGAATTTCAGAGCTTCGAGCCCTCTGGTGCAAGGAGCCTTGTTTGATTTTTCACAAAGACAGGGTGTCTTTGTGCACAAATCCCAAATTTCTCCCTAAGGTGGTCTCAGAGTTTACACTCAACCAGTCTGTCCACCTTCCTGTTTATTTTCCCGAGCATGCCAATCCAGGGGAAACACTGCTCCATACGTTAGATGTGCGCAGAATTTTGAAGTACTACCTGCTTCGGACCAAGGAGTCTAGAAAGTCAAAGCAGCTGTTTTTTTCTTTTCCCCAGGTAGAAAGGGTGTTCACTTTCTAGGCAGTGTTTATCCAAATGGTTGAATAATTGCATTATGTTCTGCTACAATGAGTACAGCAAAGAATTGCCTAGTGCTGTCAAAGCTCATTCCAGAAGGGGCATGGCTACCTCTGTGGCCTGTTTCAGAGGGGTCTCAGTGACTGACATTTGTGTGGCTACCACCTGGAGTACCATCCACACTTTCACCAAGCACTGCAGTCTAGACTTTGCCTTTAGAGCCGTGTAGGTTTTGGCAGGGCTGTGCTACAGAGCCTCCTGTCTTAAGTTTATGATGAGCCCTCCACCCAGTCTGTCTGTTTGCACCTGTAACTGCTTGGAACTCATTCCTGCGGTGTTACCTGATGACTGAGATACCCCCAAAGAAGATAGAACAGTTATGTAAGAAGTTACAGTACCTTAACAGTAGATCTTCAAGGGGATCTCAGTCATCAGGTATGCTTACCCACCCACCATCCTGCTTCTTGGGGCTCCTATCTAGGAACTGGCTGGCTGGTGTATCCAGCCTTTCATATAGGCCTGGGCACCTCTCTCTCTCTCTCTCTCTCTCTCTCTCTCTCTGTCTCTCTCTCTCCCCTCGGTCCCCCATGGCTCGAGCCTGGCTCCCTTAGTCTCTGTGGGGAAAGAACTGAGTAGGGAGCGGGGCCAATCACACCTTTATAGGATTGATAATGTCGTCGGACATCGACAGCCCCAGCTGTACTGCTGAAAATCTTTCATGTGCATTCCCCTTCACCAGCAGGGGAAGTTCCTATGGTGTTACCTGATGACTGAGATCCCCTCAAAGATCTACTATTATGGTAAGTTCTTACTTAACTGTTCTGTCTCAATCATGTACCCTCTTGCTCTCCACTCCACCAGGGAGTACGTGTTGAGATCCCACAGCCTCTCCTCATATGGATTCCTGTACAGCCCTCGCACCATCTTGGCAGGCGCCCTTCGGACTGCTTCCACCCTGTTAATGTCCTTGCGGAGGTGCGGCCTCCAGAACTTGACACAGTAGGATTTCAAAAAAAGCCGAGCACCCACAATCCTCTCATTACACGGACACCTTTGGAATGTAAAAACGTACATATTTTATTAATAAAAAGCACGAAAACACCTTTTCGTGCTTTGTAAATTTTTATATACCAAAGGTGACCCTGAAATGAAAGGTGGTGTTTTTTTTTTGTTTTTTTTGAAATCTTGATTGACTAATTTGCCTGGAGTACCACTGGCCCAGTGGCGAGACTTCCTTCAGTAAGAAGTGAACTTGACACAGTACTCCAGGTGGGGTCTTACTAGTGAGTGATACAGGAGAAACACCATCTCCCTTCTCCTGCTAGAAATCCCACTCCCCATGTACCCCGGCATCCCACTAGCTTTGCCTATTGCCTTGTCACACTGCCCTGCCACCTTGAGATCCCTTTCTTGCTTGATGACTGTCTGTACCTTCTTCTCCATCTTCTACACAGCTCCTGGGTTTCCCCACCCCAAGTGAATTACTTTGCACTTTCTGACACTGAAATGCAGATACCACACCCTAAACCACCCCTCAGATCTCTTTGCATTCTTTCCATTCCTTCCTGAGTGTCCACCCTGTTGCAGATTTTTGTGTCATCTGTAGAGATGCACCTTTCCCTCCAGTTCCTCAGCAATGTCCCTTATGAAGACATTGAAGAGGACCGGTCCCAATACTGATCCTTGTGGCACCCCGCTAGTCACCCTCCTGTCTCCCAAGTGTCTGCCATTCACCACAACCCTCTGCCTCCTATCCAACAACCAATTTGATACCCAGCTTACCACTTACTCCCCAACCCCCAGTCTGCAGAGTTTTTTTAATTAGCCTCCTGCACGGCACAGTGTTTAAGGCTTTACTGAACTCCAGATAGGCCATGTCCACTGCCCTGCCTCGAGCCAGCTCCCTAGTCACCAAGTCAAAGAAATAATCTCTGAGATTTGGAATAAGAAAATCAATGAGTTATTAAAAATAAAATGCTTAAGAAAAATGTATTTTCTTTTTAAAATACTATATGTATATTATTTTTACTGGTATGGCAACTGTTGCTATGTTTTTCCAGCTAACATTTATTTATTTATTTTTGTTACAGGAGCAATCTAAAGAAAACGTTGTTGCCTTCAATATGTTAAACTACAGAGCATGTAAAAATCTGTGGAAGTCATGTGTGGAACATCATACATTCTTTCAGTCTAGGAAGTCAGTATCTCAGGATAAAAAAACACCATCCAATTATTGGACACTGACTTCGAGAAACCAGAACAAGTCAGGGTATGTGCAAGATGTGGTGAAGCAAATTTATTTTATTTTTGTTTTGGGTGGGGGCGGGGGGTGAGGGTTTGTTGCACACAATCTGCATTATTATCTTGTTAAAAAAACAACTGTCTCAGTGGTGCAGTGGACCAAGGTATCAAGTACCCCACCACCCACCACACTGCTGATCCTTATGGCGAATAGGTCAGCCATTGGACAGAGGGTTGAGTGTCCACAGACAGCTCTCCTACCTGTTGCTTGCCTGCCACCCAGTGGAGGCTGGATAGCACAGCATCAGTGGCCGCTTCCTAGAGGGTCAGGGGCAGGAGCTCGAGTATGTATGGTGTCTTCACACCAAAAAGGTAGATGGGGCCATTGTTTTTCCCATGGCAAAACTGTCTAATTATTCTCTATGTCATGGGGTTTTTCCACTTATATGGAAATGTGCTACGGTCAAACCCATGATTAAAGCTGGGGTTAGGACGGATCTTAATAATTATTGTTCTATTTCGTTACTAGTTCCCCTATCCAAAATTTTGTAAAAAATAGTTTTTGCTCAAATTAATGAGTATCTTGGTAAATATGACCTTTGGACTCCCACGGTTCAGAGAAGGTCATAATTCTGAGACTGCCTTGGTGAAATTCACTAGCCACGGCTGAGCTGCCCTCGATGAGGGCAAACTTGTGGCAGTGGCTTTTGTGGACCTCACCAAGGCATTTGATTTAGTTGGCCATGTGGTGGTGAGAAAGTTGATGGGTAAGGTTAACTTCTCGGAAGAGCTGATTGGATGGCTTGGTCATTATTCATGTAATAGAATGCAAAAAACAATCAATTTTTTTTTTCTCAGGAAAATTCACTAAATTACAGTGTTCTGCAGGGGTCCATTTTAGGACCCCTTTTATTTTCTTTATTTATAAATTCCTTACCAGAAATCTGTTCTAAGACTGGAATTATGTTATATGTGGATGATGCCGTATTGTTTTGCTCTGGTTCTAATGAACAGAAACTTCAAATGAATCTTCAAAATTATTTTCAGGCTGTACGCGCTTGGTTTAATTGACATAAACTTGTAGTGATTTCGGGTAAGACTATGTTTCTAATTTTCACAGTTACTAGGAACCAAAGTGATTTTGATTTTAAATTAAGTGATAATTTTGGTAATTCTATTGAAAGAGCCCCCAATTTTAAGTATCTGGGGATAGTGTTGGATCAGCACTTAAAGAGCAGCTTCCGAATAGCCCCCTACAGGGGAAAAAAAAAATGATGACTGACCTGGCCAGAAGTCCAGATGTTTCATTTTTTTTCACTGCTGTTTAAAAGTTAATGCCCCTCGTAATTTTATTCCCAGAACTGCCAGATCCTCATTACGCGCCCCACCGCAGCCCGCTTTGTGATGTCACTAAACAAAGGCTGCATGTTACCTACTCATTGACTTGAATGGGGCAATTTTGTCCCCGTTAGTCAAGGGATTGCTTTGATTTGTTAAAATCCCGTTGTTGAATGGCTATAAAATCTTTGACAAAGTCTCCTCCATTCAAGTCAATGAGGCGCGTACACACAACTTTCATTTAGTGACATCACAAAATGGGGCTGCGTGTGGGGGCATGGCCGTAGGATCAGGAACTGGCTCCGTTTTTTGCTGGCAGGTCTGGGACTACAATTACGAGGGGCATAACTTTTAAACAGCAGTGAAAAAAAAAGAAAAGTTTGTACATTTGTACTCCTGGCCAGGTCAGTAATCTTTTTGTTTTCAGTAAGGAGCTACTCTGATTAGTTGGAAGCTGCTCTTTAACTTTTGACCAGCATATCGTTTCTTTAATTGGTAAACTGCACCAACGTTTGGGCATGTTATTTTGTATTAGAAATTATACAGTGGCAAGAAAATTTCCAGGGCTCTGATTGGTCAGTGTGTGCCTGAGACAGTGTTGTTATTACACAGTAACATCACTGTATTGATTTGTTGGATTGTTCTTTGATTCTTCTCTTTAGAAATAAAGATATATTGCTACACTAAAACTCTACTAAACCCTTTTTTAAATATTTTTTTATTTTGTATAACATCGAGCCATTGTATAATTGCAATAAGGTACTCCAAGGTGTGCGTTATTGTGTAATAACGTCACTCCTGGGGTGGTGGAAGCACTTGGCTTCACCTTGTGCTTCAACCCACCTCAGGAGTGACATTATTACACGATAATACACACCTTGTCATGCCTTATTGCTTAAGCATCTTACTCCAGAAACAAGGTCTTTATTAGCCCATAGTTTTCTCTTTTCTGTTTTGGAATATGGTTCTGTTGTTTATTCATTCTCTTCCGAGAAAATGTTAAATAAATTGGAATCCACTTACCATAGCATTTTACGCTTTATTACTTGTTTACCTAGGTTGGCACATCATTGTACTTTATATGAGAAATCTGGATGTTTATCGCTAGGTGCACTTTTCAATCTCAGAGCATTGACTTTTTTTACATAAAATTCAATTAGTTTAGTACCGAACGGTGTTTTAAGTTTATTCCCCAATAAAATGTTTTCTACTTGCACTAGATCTAGTATTAGAAATCAGTTTAAGATACCTTTTTTTCGAACAAACTTGCACAAAATTCAATACAGTTTAAAACTGCTAGGTTATACAGTCATTTACCCAGTAATATTACAAATTGTCGTAGAGTTGTAAGTTTTAAGGGACTACTTAAACAAAAGATATTTTCTGATGTTGTTTGTAGTTGTTTTAATTGATTTTTTATTTAAAGTGTTCTGCTTTGTTATTTGCTCGGTTGTGTATATGTTGTTGTACCTTGATGTTTGTTTGTATTTTGCTATATGAAACTGGACGTCTGTGAAAACAGACACTTGTGCTCATAGACTTTTCAGTAAAGAAATAAAAATGAAATGAAATATGGTCGTGCCATAGCAGACATTCATGATCTTGGGACAGAGGGCGAAAACTACAGCAGAACCCCCAGCACCAGGATGACTGCCGGCAACCCTGCAGGCTCTGCTCTTCCACCTGTGGCACCCACTCACCCACTGAGGTAAGTAAGTAGTAGGGCAAGTCCTGGATTGGTGAGAAACATGGCTGGGGTCACAGTCAGAAGGGAGGGGGCACCGAGGAGAATAGGGAACAAATAAAGGATGGGGAAAAACATTCTCCATTTTGCCTTGCTTGGAAGCACCTGGATTTTCTTCAAAAAGATCTAATCCATAAAGCCACACATATTGGACTGCCAGTCATCAGCATCAGGACCATTCAGGAGACTTCATAGCAGGGCGCACTTACGTTGCTGTGTGGCCAGTGTATGACACTATTTGTCATGGGCAAGCTCCATCGTTTTTAGTTTTTTTACTTGATGTTAACTAAATGCTGGATCCTATGGAGTCTTCATCTTTGGCTCCCTTGTTTTTCTTTTGAATTGTTTTTTTTCAGTGAGTTTCTGGATTTTTGTTGCTTTGGCTTCTGCTTTTGGGTATGTTGTGTCACTCCTCTGGTATCGGCGTCACTGCTGACTTACAAGACCCTACACAGGTTGGGTCTGGGCTACCTGAGTGAGCTCCTGCATCCTTGCATGTCCTTGTGCCCTCTCCACTCCACTGATGAGGGCCTCCTTGTAGTACTCAGGACTAGATTAAAAACCTTGGGGGACTGGGCATTTGAAGTGGCAAGCCTGGTCCTTTGGAATTCTCTTTTGAGGGCCCTGAGGAAGGCCCCTTCGGTGGAGGCCTTTAAAATGGGTCTCAAGACCTTTCTTTTCCACCAAGTATTTGGGGAATAATCCTCTGCTTGTTATTTTATTCATCCCAGCTGTGTTATTTATTTATAGACTGATTCATTCATTCATTCATACACATATATATTTTTTATCTATCTATTAGATGACTAGAAGCTACTCTTATGGGTATGTGTTTATTAGTGGGGTTATTGCATTCATTTTATTTAAGTGTGCCCTTATTATGTTGTCCTACTACAGTCTATTGTAATGGTGCCCTGAGCCTCCGAAGAAGGGTGATAGTTATAAATACCCTCAACAACTACCCTTCATTTCCTGTTTTCCAGCAGTTTATACTGTCTGACCTGTTGTTAAGCAAGAAATGGATGCTTTTTCATCTCTCTAAGTACGGCAACAAAACTGTCTGCACTGATGCCCACAACTGCTGCCTTCAGTGTCTGGGCACTGGTGATAACATAACATTTTGTTTGATCTGCCAAAGCTTCATGAAGGTCACAAGGTAGAGCAGAGTGAAGTCTTTGGCTGGAATTCTTCTCAAAGGGATTGAAAATTATGGCTGTGCAGTTCCCAGTAAAATGTTCTCTGCCATTGCAACAGCTTCAGGTAAAACGTTACCCTTCGGAAAGTTGGAGTCACAGTCCAGTGAAAAATCACCACAGAGACATCATTCCTCAAAGCGTAAGCATGAGGGCTTCATGGAAGCGATGGGTTCAAAGTTGCATTTTGCCTCATTGGAACCTTGCTCACTGTTCTGCAAAGCTCCATTCTCAGTCTCCATCATCGCATCAAGCAGCTTAGTGTTCTGTTGGTCAGCCAACACCGAGTCCTGGTATTGGAAAAGCCAATCTTGATTTCAGGCCTGATAAACACCCAGTACTGAAGTCTTCCTTTGTGCTGTCAGTAGTCCCAGCACTGTTAACGTCAACTACAGCATTGGCTTTTTTGTGACCTTGTTGTCCACCACAGATGTTGAATACTCGGGGTACGTGGTCCGGTGCCAATCCAGAGCAAGCAACTCCAGTCAAAGTTTTCCATATAGCTGGTGCACCTTTTGTTACTAATGTGTATGCCCTTGCCTCTAGCCTTGGAGGCATTAACATTGCGACCTACCCCAGTGGTGCCAACAGTCTCTACTGTAACTACTGAGTTTCATTGAGGGTATCTCTTGGAGCAGGCCACACCTGTAGTACTAAAGCTGCCAGGCACTAGGACCACAGGGAAACTTTCTGGCTAACAGTCTACCAGGGGGGGCCATCCATGCCGACATCACACACTGATGACATCCTTTCCATATACGCGGTGGGTGGCCCTGTACCCTCTTCAGTTCATTTCCCTCTGTTGACCATCACATGTCAGACTTCACAGAAGGTAGCACCAGCTTCAGTCAACTGCCTTTTTCCATTTTCTTATTTTCATTTTTTCTTCCTTGCTCTTGTCATCACTATAGTTCTAAAATGATTTTTTTCCTCCTTTTTCTGCTGAATTCTGTCTCCAAGTAGACGCTCTTTCATCTCTGTGTGTGCAGGGAGAAGATCCTCAAGAAGGCCGGCCATAACCCCTGCATCCACTGCCTAGGCCCGGACCATGACATGCAGGCCTGTGAGCTCTGTCTCCGCTTCAACCAGGCTCCCATGAGGTGCTGCCAGAAGACCTTAGAGACCTTTCTGCTCCAACAGAAGGTTTGTCACATGAAGAAGGAGCTTCCAGCCAGGAGTTTCTCCACTTCGCTGGCCTTGTCCTCTGGTTCTCATTCATCCAAGGCCCAGGACAAGTCTACTGGCAAGCACAAGCACCGGCCTAAGGGCAGTCTTCCACGCATCAGTCCCAGTCGCCATGTCTAGCATCAACCACGGTGGGGCTGTCTTCTACTTTGGGAGTGGTTCCACCTTTCACCAGTGCCCTCTTATCCACAGGGCTCACTGTAGCAGTCCCCCGCCCGTCTTACTCAGGTGTGTGGGTTCATTGGCATCTGGTACTTCCTTGGTCCTGTGCGACAGGGCCGTCTTCCACTTTGAAAGCGGTCCCCCCTGCCACCAACACCCTCTCATCCACAGGGCTTGCTGTAGCAGCTCCCCATCCCTGCTGGTCTTTCTCCGCTGGGCATGGATTCATCAGCATCTAGTACTTCCTTTACCCCACTGACCATTCTGCCCCTGCTGTTCAGGATTTTATTCTCCATGGGCCATCAGTCAGGCAGTTCTGTCAGTATGGCCTTGGCTGGCAACAGCTCGGTATCCTTGGGGGTTCAGCCTGCTCCCCTGACGCAGTTGTTGCTGCCTCTACAGCCCATGTCTCGGGGTCCCAGCCTCCACTGGCGTCACACCAGGCCATTTCTCCAGCATTCTCTTCTCCTAGGAACCAGACAACAACCAAGGCCATTGGGCTGATGCCAGTGCTTCAGCCTGTAACATCACCCTTCTTGGCCCCACCTCTGATGCCGGCTCCTCTGCCTCTGGAGCTGGCACTGTTCGATGTCCCAATGCCAATCTCGGTGGACTTTCAATCTATACTCTATTCCCTTTGGGATTCATACAAGCTCACCTTGCCCCTCCACAAGGGTTGGCGACACAGGGGCCTACTACACCTAGCCCTGTGCCTTCTTGCCCTTCGGGGCAGCACCCTGGTCTTTGTACCCCGACGCCCGTGCTACCTCATCCTGTGTCAGGTGTTGATGACAAGTACTACCCGGACCACCTTCCTCCCGATGATGACGCAGGTGTCGACAGGGATAATGGGGATGTCAGCCCCTCCCATTCCATTTCCATGGTGTCCTCTGAGGATGAAGAGACCCCAAGTTTTATCCCTTGGTTTCCCCTGATGATTCTTCTTTTGTCTTGGTTATGTGACAGTTGTAGGCTGTTATGGGGTTCAAGACTGAAGAACAGGCCATGCCCGATGCTGTCTGTCCCACTGCCAGGAGTTGCCTGACTCACCTCCTCTCATCATACCCCCCCGATGGAGTTTTTCGAGGATGCCACTGTGGCTGCCTGGTATACACCCAACCTGGTCCCTGCCATGCCCAGGAAGGTAGACCATGGTCTCCTGGCCCCTGTGGGGAAACCATATTCTGCTGAGCAACCTCAGGCCGACTCTGTGGTCATTAATGCTGCCTACAGTCGGACTAAAAAGTCTAAATATCTTGGCTGTCTTCCTCCGGACAAGGAGTCCAGAAAGCTGGACTTGATTGGTTAAAAGGACCTTTGCCTCAGCTACTCTAACCATTAGAGTCTAAAACTATATTGCCCATATGGTCAAATTTCAAAACTGGCTCTGGAGACAGGTGACAGAAGTGGTTAAGGCTCACCCAGAGGACTCTCAGGTGCAGGAGCTGCTTCAGGTCCTTCAGTCTGGGGCCGACATTGGTAAGCACCTCCTGAGATCTACTAACAATGCAGCAGATGCCTCAGCTCGGGCAGCCGCAGCTGTCATTTGCCTTAGGAGTCATTCTTGGCTCCAAATGTCAGGCTGTGCCCAGGACATGTAACAGTCCATCCTTAACGCCTCCTTCAGAGTCTACAAACTCTTTGAGGTGGATGTGCAGAACATACTTTCGGACCTGCTGGCCTCCGACCAGACATTTTTGGTCAGTCTACTCATTGTATCACACACAGCCAAAAAGTGAGCAGAGTGTGCCCTTTCGCTGTACCACCGGGCCCGAGCCTGGACCTAAGCCTCGGGGCAAACACAGAGCAGCTTCTGCCCTGCCCACTCCTTCTCCACCTCTGGGAGGAGGGGCAGCTCTGGCCACAGGTGCTACTTCAGCCTGACTCCATACCTGACCCCCCCAAATACTGCAGGAGGCAGTGGTAGAAGGTTGTTTCTCTCTACATCTCGACAGGTGGTGGGAGCTCACAACAGATGCTTGGGTTCTGCAGCTCGTAGAACATGACCACACTTTGAATACTGGGGTAGCCTCCAGAGCAACCTCCAGTTAGCCCCCCCCCCAACCACATCCCGGTGCTCTGGGGGGAGATTCTCACATTGCTGTAAAAAAGAGCCATGGAACCTGCTTCCAAGGCTCAGAGAGACAAGGGGGTTCTAATCCCACTTCTTCCTGGTTCCCAAATGGCACAGGGGATCTATGGCTCATCCTGAGCCTCCGCAATCTAAATGTCTACATCCAGTACAAGAAGTTCTGGATGACAACCTTTTCAGGGCTTGCTACCCCTTCTGAATAAGGGAGATTGAATATGCTCCCACGTGCAGGATGAATAACTGCATATCAAAGTGTGTACTTCCTATTGACAGTACTCAGATTTCTGTTTCAGGGAGCACACTTCCAGTTCCAAGCCTTGCCATTTGGTTTGTCCTCAGCTCCTGTGGTGTTTACCAAATGCATGGCAGTAGTGGGGTAGCCCTCAGGATGGAGGGACTGTGACGGGGTTGAATATGGCCCTGTCCCAGTGGTTATGAAGAAAGAGTTTAAATGTAAGAATCTGTTCTATTATCTCATTTTCTGTCTCTTCTCTGTCTGGTTGTGCAACTAAATGTTCTCATGAGACCTAGGACGTGATCACTCCGATGGTTTTGCAATTCTTTGCCTCTTGCTATATCTATACCTTCACTTGCTGTTCTGTCTTTTCTTCCATTTGCATATCTGCAGGTGTAGAAATATATGTGAATCATTTTGTGGAAATGTAATTGATACTGGGATCCCTTTGTTTAAAACTGTGTATAGTTATACTGTTGAAATGCTTTCAAAGCTATTTGGAACTCAAGGGGTTAACCTAAGAATGCTGGATGCAAAATCCCTTTGCAGAGCTGTGAGCAAGAGTTCAGTTCTGGGTCACAATGTTCTTTTTGCTGCACCTGCATGAAATTAACAAGAACATTGGAAACTTGAACACTGTGAGAAGCATGCTGTTTTTTTTAACGAGCTCTTACACAGAATTATAAAAAGGAGCTGAAATGTTTTGCAAGAGAGAGACATAGAGACTGAGATTGGAAATTGAGAAGAAAAACTAAGAAGGACCTTTTTTTTTTTTTTAATGTTTCACTGCCATTGTAAATAGTTATTCTGAACAATTTCATTTTTTCATTTTACTGTTATTAATAATAAATCACTTGTTGCGAATTTTATAACTGCTCCTGGTTTTCCTATGTTTCAGACCCCAGAAAATCTTACTGTATTCTGACAAATGCAGTGTGGTCTCACCATAGGACTGCCCCGGAACCGAAATGGTTAATAGAACTTATGCTAATAGTGGAATGTTAGGCTCGAGCTTGGTTTTCAAACCACTGTCCCTGGTTGCACTTCCTGCAACTGCCAGATTCTTTACTTCGCTGCCTCAATAAGACGTCTCCGGTGAGCTCTCCCTCACTTTCTTGTAGATATTATATTTTATTGGTTTTATCATAGTCTGCTTTAATATTTTGATTTTTGAAGCACTGTCCTTGGTTCACAGGTAGGCTTAGTCTAGATAGAGTGAATTTGGTAAGTTTTACTCTGTTCCTTATCGGTTCATTTAACTGAGAAGGAGCTGTTAATTTCCCATTTACATTTAAAACCTGAAGTAAATATCAGTTCTACTGACCAACTGTACTTGGTTTATACAAAATTTTCTAATTTTAAAGGGAAGCTGTTGTTTGCAGGGGCTCCTGCCCCTGCAAACTTTAGCCTCCAGTTAAGCTTTTGGCAGAAAAGTGCCTTTTTTCGTAAGGCACAAAGTCATTTAATTTAATTTATAAAAATATGCTATCCAGAAGTATAATGGAGGCTTGAGCGGCTCCATTAAGTGTAATGGTGTGACGCTGCACCGTGCACTTCAATGCATTTGTATAGAAGTGCACGGTGTGGTGCTGCACAATAACACTTAATAGAGCCGCTCAAGCCTCCGCTATACTTACGGGTAGCGGATTTTTATAAATTAAATTAAATTACATTGCGTCTTATGAAAAAAGGTGCTTAACCGGAGGCAAATGACAGCATTCCTTTAAACAAATTTTACTGGGTTAATTCTTGGTTTCGTCGGTTTTAACCGACCGATGAATGTCACAGACTAAGAAAAGAATGGGTCCTACAGGTTTCCTTCATTATACAGAGTGTGGGGAGCCGTTCGCTCGAGCAGATCCTCATTTAATCTGTGTTTTTTGTTTGGGGTTTGAGCACCTCAAAGAGGACTGTGAAATTTGTGGAAACTTCCCTCAGTTTACGCTTGGCAGGTGACTTAAACAACTGCAGGAGAAGATGTCTGATAAGGCTGCTGACCCAGCTATAGACAAACCGGCTACCGATCAAAAAGAACCGGAGGAACAGCCCTCTGACAAGGGTGATAGTTCCTCATCTATAAAATTACCTGCCGATACTGCCGCTGACCCGGCAACCACAGGAAATGAAAAAAGAAAAACATACAGCAGTTGAACTGCAACCAAAGAAAACACTGGGTTTGACCGCTGAAGAAATAGTGAATACTATTAGAATTATTCAGGCACTCCAACCGAGTACTCCGGTTCTGTTGGAGAAGCAGCCACATATGCAGTCCTCAGATTCTACCTCGGTTCTTCGGACTACGGAGTAGAGCTCCTTGGGGAGGATGAGGATGAAGACAAAGATGAGGATGGATATGATGACTTTGGAGAACCGATAGAATCAGATATTTCTCCTGATCCCCACCATCCTGATTCCCCTGACAAAGGGACTGAGGACTATAATTCTCACTTTGCTTTTATTAAGCAAGTGGCCCAGACACTAGACCTCCCCACTCAGGAATCCGCTGATGAGGAGGAGGAACAGGATTACAGGGAAATGATGGATGTCCCAGTCTCCAAGAGACCATCCATAAATATCTGAAAAAAACATGTCAGTAAGGCCCTGCAGGCCCCCACTTCTGTGCCACCAGTGGACTGAAAGGTGGATAAAAAATACTGGGTCACTGGGGTGGAGCAGAGTTTATTTTTAGTCACCCTAGCCATGAGGGAGTGGTGCAGGCTGCAGCCTGTGATAAGGCTGGCATACCCTTGGCATCCCACTCTCCAGACCAAGACTCCAGAAAGATGGACTTTATTGCCAAGAAGGTCTGCCTGGGGTCCTCTCTCATTATCAGTCAGGCCTCCTATATGGCTTATACTGCCAGATGCCAGAGAACTTTATGGAACACTGTTAGAGAAATGTCAAAGTCTGTTCCAACCCCTATGGCAGCTGACTTGGAAGAAGCTGCGAAAAGTGGCATAGAGGCTTCAAAAGACAAATTCAGGATGGCAGTGGATGATAATAATACTGCTGCCAGACAAATGGCTTCCCCTGTGTCTCTTAGAAGGTTTTCTCGGCTCAGAACTACCAGCTTGACCCAAGACACACAAACCAAGGCCTTGGATTTTCCATGTGAGACTACTTCTCTGTTTGGGGAACAGACAGATTCTTACATGAAGAAAATGGATGATTACATGACAGCATATAAATGTGCTGCAGGAGAGAAAAAGCATGTACACCCCAGAAACAGCAAGCCAAAGGGGGTAGAGGCAGGGGACAATACAGGCCTTTCTTCCATCCTCAAGCTTTTCCCCAATATCAACCTCAGAGAGAGGCTACTTCAGAGGCAGCGGCAGGAGAGGTGGCAACTGAGCTAGCCCCACCACTCAGACAGCAAGCCAAGCAGGCACCCTGAGGTGTCTGCTCGGGTTGCTTCCCCATACCCAGTAGGGGGCAGGCTGTCCCACTACCTCCAGGAATGGCATTCCATCACCACAGACAGGTGGGTCCTGGAGGTAGTGGGCCAAGGTCTGGCACTCAGCTTCAAACTCAGACCAAAGCTGAGGGCAAGGGTATTCAGACCCTCTTCCCCATCAGAGTCGTTGCTTCTGGAGAAGGAAAAGTATCGAACCTCCTGTCTCAAAGAGCAGTAGAACCAGTTCCTCTAGCACAGAGAGGAAAGGGGCTCTATTCAAGGTACTTCCTCGCAGTAAAGAAAACAGGGGATTGGCAACACATACTGGATATCAGGCACCTGAACAGACATTTGGTAAAACTGAAGTTCAAGATGGTGACCTTGACAACAATCCTTCCAACCATAAGGCAAGGGGATTGGCTGGCATGTCTAGACTTAAAGGATGCAAACTTCCACATCCCGATCAGGCAGTCCCACAGAAAATTTCTAAGATTCAGACTGCCATCAAGCCACTACCAGTTCAAGGCAGTGCCTCTGGGACTTACTGCTGCTCCAAGGGTGTTCACAAAATGCTTGGTTGTGGTTGTGGCACACCTGAGGAGACAAGGGGTCACAGTTTTCCCTTACCTGTACGACTGGCTAGTCATAGGGCAATCCTCTCAACAAGTAAGGGACTCCCTGACACTTACACTGGAGCTACTCCAGTCACTAGGGTTCCTGGTCAACTTGAAAAAGTTCATACTAGAGCCAGTACAGCTCCTGGAGTTGACACTGTGAAGGGAAAGGCTTTTCTTCCACAGACAAGAGCAAACAGCCTGTTACAGTTGGCAAGTACCTTCAAACTGCAAAGCCTAAGGCCTGCAAGGCACTTTCTGCAGTTGCTGGGCCATATGGCAGCTTCCACATCTACAGTGTCAGGGGCAAGGTTCCAAATAAGAGATGTTCAGTATCATCTCAAACTATATTGCCACTAGAAAAAAGACCCACTGTTAAAGTTGGTGCCAGTAACAGGAACACTCCTACAAGCACTTCAGTGGTGGCTGGATATGGACAACCTCAGACAGGGGGTGCCATTCCTGCGAGAGAATCCTTCCCTAGTGCTCACCACAGATGCCTCCCTATTGGGATGGGGAGCACACTGCTTACGGTACGTGGCTCAAACAGGAGTCATTGCTGCATATCAACCTGCTGGAGCTCAGAGCAGTTTTCCTGGGACTTCAAGCATTCGCCAACATGTTACAGGGAAAGGTGGTACAGGTCAGGACAGACAACACAACCACCATGTACTACATAAACAAACAAGGAGGCACAAGGTCAACACCCCTGTGCACAGAGGCCATGAAAATTTGGAGTCTGGCCTACTCGATGGGAGCTTCACTGTCAGCAGTCCACCTTCCAGGGAAGGACATTGTGCTGGCAGATGCCCTCAGCAGAATCAGTCAGAACCACCACGAGTGGTCTCTGAACAAGCAAGTGCTACAAACTGTGTTCAAAAGGTGGGGCACTCCAGAGATATACCTTTTTGTAGCCCCAGACAACTACGAGCTTCCCCAATTCTGTTGCAGGCCCCCAGTGAGGGGCTCAATCCCACTGGATGCACTGTTTTTGGACGGACAGGTAAATTTCTGTATGCCTTCCCTCCATTCCCACTGCTGCTCAGAATCCTGAACAAACTCGGATCCCAGCTGGCTTCAGTGATCCTGATTGCGCCAGACTGGGTCAGGCAGCCATAGTACTCCCTGGTTCTGGTACTGTCAGTCACCAAACTGATCAGCCTTCCCAGGAACAACAACTTGCTGATTTCCTCCCAAGGCAGGATACTGTACCCCAACCTTCGGTCTCTCAGGCTCAAGGCCTGGTTCTTGAGGACCAAGAGTATGCTAACCTGCATATCTCTCCAAAGGGGTCATGGAGGTTCTTAGGGTTTCCAGAAAGTCCTCACCAGGAAGACCTACACACCCAAATGGAAAAGATTCTCTATTTGGTGCCAGGGTAAGAATCTGGACCACATTCAGGCAGGTTTGCCAGTGACCTGGATTACTTAACCCACCTTCACTCCCTCGGTCTGAGACCATCCACTCTAAAGGTGCACTTGGCGGCTGTCTCAGTGTACCTATCAGCAGGTAAGGCATCATCCCTGGCTTCTAACCCAGTGTTCAGGAAATTCTTTAAGAGGCTGCTACATTTACATCCCCCACATAGGACTCCTACCCCAGTGAGGACATGTGTATTGCACAGCTCATGCAGCCACCCTTTGAACCTATGTCATCAGCACTTCTCAAGTATGTAGCTTGAAAAGCTGTGTTTCTAGTGGCAATCACTTCTGCCAGAAGGATTAGTGAGCTACAGGCTTTGTCCATGAAGACTGACTATATTGTATTCCACAGGGAGAGGGTGGTCCTTAGGACTAATAATAAGTTTCTCCCTAAAGTAGTGTTGGACTTCCATATTAGTCAGTCCATTACATTGCCAGTCTTTTTCACTGAGCATTCCACTTCCGGGGAATGTAGACTGCATAGTTTAGACGTAAAAAGAGATATTAGCTACTACTTGGAGCATACTAAAGGCCACAGAGGAGACAGATCCCAGCTCTTCTTGACCTGTGGGGAAGTAGGAAAAGGTAGACCAGCCACAAAAAGATCCATTGCAAGATGGATTGTGGCCTGTATCCAGTTCTGTTACGGTAAAGTGGGCAAGCAAGCTCCACAGGGTCTCAGGGCCCACTCGACTAGGAGTACAGCTGCCTCTATAGCAGTTTCAAGAGATATTCCTCTGCCGGAAGTCTGCAATGCAGCTACTTGGAAAACAGTTCACATGTTTACCAAGCATTACTGCCTGGATAACCAGACTAGGAGTGATGCCAGGTTTGGTACAGCAGTCCTGCAGAGACTGTTTCCTAAATAGGTCCTCTGCTCACCTCCAAAGGCACTGCTTTGGTAGTCTGCATTTGGCAGAATACAGTAAGATTTCCTGGGGTTTGAAGAAAACATTACTAACCTTGTTTCTTCCAAGGGAATCTTACTGTATTCTGAGCTCCCACCCTTCTTCCCCTACTAGGACCTACAGGGCACTACATACCAGCTGTATATGTTAGTGGGAAACCTGTGGGCACACCTGTTTATTTCTTAGGCATCTGTTGACTTGAGTCTTGAAAGATGCCCTTATTGTTTGAGAATGGTTTGTCTTATATAAGGGATTATTATTGTTGTTTACATAGAATTAATTAGCTAGTTGATTTAGCTTCTGCATGCTTCATAAGAATGTGACGGTTGCAGGAAGTGCAACCAGGGACAGTGGTTTTAAACCGAGCTCTAGCCTAACATTCCACTGTTAGCATAGGTTCTATTAACCATTTCGGCTCCAGGGCAGTCCTATGGTGAGACCATACTGCATTTGTCAGAATACAGTAAGATTCCCTTGGAAGAAACAAGATTACTTTGGTAAGTAATGTTTTCTTCCTGACCTGTGCCTTGGCAGCAGGGGACTGTATGTCTTCCCCTACCTGGATGACTGGCTGCTCAGAACACAGGCCCGGGAGCAACTGCGCCAGACCCTGGTGCATACAGCACAACTGTTCAACAACTTTGGGATCGCTGTCATTTTGCTCAAATTAGTCTTGGCCCTGTCTCAGCACCTACAGCACATAGGGGCTGTCCTGGATACGGCTCAAGGTATGGCTTTCCTGCCTCAGAACCAGGCAGCATGCCTGATAGCTCAGGCCCAACTGCTTTACAACAGCAGATATGTTTCTACCAGATCTTTCCCCAGGCTCTTGGGCCTGATGGCTGTGGTCACTGTCATGGTTCCTCTGGCCAGACTACACATGAAGGTTCCCCAGTGGACACTGAGGGTGCAGTGGGATCAGTGCACTGACGACCTAGAACAACCGGTCCTAGTCTTTTCACTAGTCAAAAAGATGCTACTTTAGTGGATGGAACCCAACAACCTGTTGAAAGGGGTCCCTTTCCTCATTCCCTTCCCTCAGCAAATTCTTACCACAGATGCTTCGGGGTTGGGTTGGGGGCCTCATCTGGGTCCTCATCAGACTCCGATGATGTGGTCCGAAGTGGCGACTGCCCTTCACATTAACGTCCTGGAGGTGAGGGCCGTTCTGTATGCTTTGAACACTCAGCTGTTCCCCAGATATTTGTTGGTACAGGTGGACAACATCAGTGTAGTCTGTTACATCAACAGGTAAGAGGGGACACACTCGTTCCCTCTCTGTCAGGAAGCCATGAGGGTCCGGTACTGGGCTCTAGAACATAGTTTAGAACTCCCGGCTGTTCATGTTCCAGGCATCCAAAACATCCTGGCGGACAAACTGAGCCGGTCACAGTCCAGGGTACATGAGTGGGAGCTGCTGACCATGGTTGTAGAATACCTGTTCGATAGGTGGGGTATTCCAGAGTTGGACCTTTTTGCATCCCCACACAGTGCAAAACTGCCACATTTCTGCGCGCTTGCTCCAGGGCCTGGTATTTTCTAGCGAGACGTGTTGTCCCTCTCTTGGAAGGGGAGGATTCTCTATGCCTTCCCTCCCTTCCCACTAATTCAGAGGGTGATGATCAAACTTCAGATTGAAGGAGCCACTATGATCCTCATTGCCCCCTTCTGGCCTCGCCAGATCTGGTTTCCTCTACTGCAGCATTTAGTAGTGGAGGTTCCAGTGCCTCTCACCCTGTGCAGAGGCTTGCTTTCCCAGGAACAGAGCACCCTGGTCCATCTGGACCTCAGGTCTCTGCGTCTTCATGCTTGGCTCCTGACAGATTTGGGGTGTGTCCAAGGGTGTCTGATGATGTGGTGGCTGCTAGGAATCCTTCTACCAGGGCTACTTATTCAATTAAGTGGAAGCGCTTTGCTCTGTGGGTGACTTCCCACCATCTGGATCCTTTCACTTGTCCTGTGAATCAGATTCTGGAGTACTTGCTGGCCCTCTCAGATTCTGGTCTGAGGTACTCCTCCATTAAGGTGCAGTTGTCTGCTATTTCTGCTTTCCATGTGCCTGTTGATTGCCATATGATAGCACAATTAGAGGTGTCCCGTACCTTCGTGAGAGTTATTCTTCACTTGAAGTCCCCCATTCGCTGTCCTGTCCTACCTTGGGACCTGAATTTTGTGTTAGAAAAACTTACTTTGATTCCTTTTCAGCCAGCCATGACTTGCTAACTATGCTTTCTGTTGTGGAAAGCATTATTTTTAGGTGCTATTACTTCTGCTCAGAGGATTTCAGAACTGCAGACGGTTAAGTATGAGCAGCCTTATTTGATTTTCCACAAAGACAGAGTGTCTTTATGTATGAATTCTAGGTTTCTTCACAAGTTGGTGTCTGAGTTTATGTTAAATTAAACTATCCACCTGCCTGTTTATTATCCAGAGCATGCCAATCCAGGGGAAGCATTGCTCCATACTGTAGATGTACGTAGAATACTCGGGTAGTATACTCACTGCACAAAGGACTGTAGGAAGTCCTTGCAGTTATTTGTTTACTTCACTTATGGAAAAGAAGACATAACTTGTTTCTTTTTTTTTGTGTGTGTGTGTGTGTTATCTATTTTCTCCCCTACGTGCTACCGCCTCAGCCATTTCTTCAGGCTGTGCCAAGGCTGCATCTGATCCATCCTGTTCCTGAGCCCCGACCCTTATATTCACAGTCATCTGCAGAAACTTGAAGAATGGTCAGGGGTTTGGCAGTTGAAATTCAATGCAAGGAAGTGCAAGATAATGCATATGGGGCACAAAAACCCTGGCACAATATATCAGTTGGGGGTGAGGATATAGCATGCACCAAGCAGGAAAGGGATCTTGGGGTTATCATCTCTGATGACCTCAAGGCAGGGAAACAGTGTGACATGGCAGCAGGTAAAGCAAATTAGGATGCTGGGATGCATAGGCAGGGGCATCACCAGCAGGAAAAGGGAGGTCATAATTCCACTATACAAGACAATTAGTGAGGCCCCACCTGGAGTACATTGTACAAGTTCCTGGAGACCTTACCTACGTAAGGACATAGACAGGGTAGAGAAGGTTCAGAGGAGGGCAACAAAATGGTGCATGGATTGCATCACAAGTCCTATGAGGACAGGTTGAAGGAACTGAACATGTACTCCTGGAGGAGAGGAGAGAGAGGGGGGATATGATAGAGACATACAAGTATCTTACAGGGAGAAACAGGGTGCAGGAATACACTGTTTTTAAGCGAAAAAGATGTTCCAGGACTAGAGGGCATGGGATGAAGTTGGAGGGAGGACGATTCAGAGGAAACTTGAGGAAGAATTTCTTCACAGAACAGGTGGTGGACAAGTGGAACACCCTGCCAGAGGAAGTGGTGGGGGCTAAAACAATCATGGGATTTAAGAATTCATGTGATAGACATAAAGGAATTCTGGAGGTCAGGAGTAAGGGGCAACAGACTTCTTGGAAAACATAAACTGAACTTACAAGCTCAAATGGGCAGACTGGGTGGGCCATAGGCCCTTATCTGCCGACACTGTCTATGTATCTATGTATCCCCCAGGGTAACCTGGACATAACCCTTCGCCTGGCATTTCCCCCTCCTCCGAAGGGGAAGGCACCAGGGGGGCAAGCTAGCACAGTACTTGGTCCTCGGGGAACTGCTGAGGGACTGGGAGCTCCGGGACATTGATGACCTCAGATCGCCAGGCAGCCGTCATCCGGCTGAATGCGGAGCAATTTTCTGCTTTTCTGGTGACGTTCCCTTGCGTTGCATCTACCCTACCCCTGATCTCCACCGGGGACCGCTGCAGAGCAACGCATCCCCACTACCCACCCCAGGAGAGGAGAGCCGTCTTACAGACGCTCAGTCTTCTCCTTCCCCTGTCAGTCCCCAGCATCCTGAGTCCGTTCCCTAACCCAGGTCACTGGTGTGGCTCGAGATAAGGCGCCAGTGCCTCAGTCCTCTGCGCCACCGGGCTGGCGTAACTGTTTCTAAACAATGCCTGTCCAAATGGTTGACTACCTGTATTGTTTTCTGTTATATAAAGTACGGTAAGGAACTTCCTGGAGCTCTCCATGGCCATTTCACTAGGGGTATGGCTACATCTTACTTCGTGGGGGCTCTTGCAGTAGGCAACACCATTAGGACTAAGGCGCGAGAACCTCACGGAAAACTTCTAGCTAGCAGTCTACAGCGCGGGACTGCCTTAGACGTCGGCACGCTGTTGTCCTCCTATGGTATAAAGGGAGCGGTCCCCCAGCACCACCTCAGTTCTTTTCCCATCAACCTGCACTTTTCAGACCTTTGCAGAATGTTGCTTCAGTCGACCACCTTTCCTACTTTTTTTTTTTGATTATTTTCTTTTATTTTCAACAGTATTTCATCATTTATACCATTGGCTACATGTCTTACCACACTTCTTCTGTTGAGTCCCGCAAATCCAAGTGTGCCTACGGTAAACAGATTCCAGACAAGGACGACCATTCCTCCTGCGTTATCTGCCCAGGCCTGGATGTAAAGATGGATGCTGACACCAAATTTTAGAGAGGCAAGGCTTAAAAGAAGCAGCCAAGCCTAAAAATATTTACTGAGATACAAACAGAACAAAATTAACTTGTACTTAATACATAAATAAGAAATTAAATCAAAAGGCATAAAAATAAACTTTCGTTCACACAGGCAATAACAGCATCAGCCACCTGAGAACATCAAGGGTACATAGTCTGAAAAGGTGCAGACTCCCCAGTAGATCAGCCCAGAGCTGATCCCAAAATGAATCTGAAGGGGTTACCACAATGAGCTCCCTTTTATACCTGGGAACCATCAGGTGACCACCTTTAGCTCCGCCCCTAAACACCTTGCATAAGCAAAACTTTTACAACACACATCTATTTACTTTTACACACCGGGAAAGTCTATGTATCTTTATTCAAGTACATACATATCCCTGAAATGCAATAATTCCCAGTATTAACACAAAAACAGCTTATTGACCTAGTTAGCCCCTCCCCTTACCTGTCTATAGTATTTCTAGGGTGAACAGAGGGCTGGCTGCCTCCTAAGGACATAGCTGGAGCAGCAGGAACACTGAGCACCACAGAGAACTTTCCAGAATGGGAGCAGTTAAGGTAAACCTTTGGCCTTTACAACATTCCTGGCTTTCTACTGTAACTGAGACACAGGAATACCGAAAGGAAATGAAATACTGTATGAAACTGGTAGAAATTCTAAAATTGAGTACACTTTGTCTAACAGTTCCTCATGAGTTTTATTTCAGTATTTCCTGCTTTTCAACCTTTCTGCTCAATGCTCAGCATAGCAAGCCATCGTGTAGCACAGATGTACTTGAACAGACAAGCTACTACAATTCTTTTGTGCTACACTTAGCAACACTAAGCCTTTTTATAAACCGTAAAACAAATAAAACTGTTAGTCAAACACAATAACTGGGTGTGTTTGCAGATCTTAGTCCCTAAATAAGATGATCCGGGATTGGGCCACAGTTTCCATAGTGTTTACTCTTTTTCCTACATTTTGCTGCTTTACAACTGCTTAAACAACATTGTATGTTTGTAAAAATGCACTGCGAGGGTTTTCTACCTCTCGCAAGTGCGATTCTGATGCCCCTGCCTTTGCAAACCTATTCAAGCACAAAGGCAGACTCAAGCTAACAGAGAGTCTAAGCTTCTACAGTATGTTTCAGCTTACAAACAGTATCCTCTTTGTGAGGGGGTGGGTGGGGGGTCGGTACTGGATCTCCGGTGGCTGCTAAGGTATGGAAATAAGAATAAAGGGATACTGGAGGCCTGTTTTCCAGGTGGTCTGCCTGGAAAAAGGGGAAATGAAAGTATGGAGAAAGGATAGAAATGAGAGACAAAAGGTACTACTGCAGTAGGCTTAATACACTAGAAATAGGCAGGATTTTTTTTTGGGGGGGGAAACAACACCCTTTCACACCGGTTCACAACGCCGAAGCCTGCCAGGCCTAACTGAAATTTAACGAGGCCACACGGAGATGACACCAGAGGGACCTGGAAGCCTATATCTTTCAGCAGAAACTGGCTGCCATGGAAGAAGAGCAGCAGGTCCTGAGTGCATCTTCCTCCCCAGTGGCCTCGTCAGAGATCTCCGCTCCTTCTAAGAAGAAGCACAGTCGGGACAAGCATAGGGACTGGGAAAGGTCGTCCTCTGTGCCGCGATCACCTCTGGGGGCTGCGGCCGATGTTGGGTCTTCCCCTGTTGGGGGAGTTGGCCCCTCTGTCCACACTCTTGATTACAGTGTCAGGAGGTGCCTGTGCGGGTTCAGGGGACTGTTTCCTCTGTCCTGCCACCCCTGTCACTCAGGTCCTTCACCCCTCTGGGTCCTCAGTCAGGGAGCTCAGCCGGTTCTCAGGATGACAGTACCTCCACTGACGCCCACTCGGCCCCTTCGCCAAATCTCCTTCTAGGGTCCGACGGTTCTTTGGACCAGCGCCTGCTGTTACCTGCTCCTTTACTGTCATAGCCTTTAGCCGGGTGGTCCCTCCCTCGGGCACCTCCTGCCTCTCGGATGCCGCTGGTGGGCCTCACTCTGGGACCTTCCCACCCGGCACCGGCAGAGCTGCTGCCCACCGGTCCTCTACCCTTGCACCTGGCACCAGGCCACCTGACACAGAGACCCACCAGTCCTCTTCCTTCGGACCGGCGCCTCCAACTCTGCTGAGACTGGACCCCCCCCATGGATCTCCAGGTTTCACATTCAGGACCTCCTCGACCCTGCTGGGTCCTCCGCCTGACTCTCAACTACCATTGGGCCCGGCCTCTGGCCGCCCTCGAGTCTACAGCCCGGCCCTTCACCTCTTTTGGGGGCAACTCAGGGCTGCCTGTCAATGCCCTTTCAGCCGTCGCCCATTCCATCGGGACCACCATCGGGTCCTTCAAACCCCAGGAAGTCTTACTGTATTCTGACTTCTGCAGTTAGCCCTTCCAGTTGAACTTCCCCCGGAGATGAGAGTTTAAGCCTATATGCTAATAGTGGAATGTTCAGTAGGCTCGAGCTCGGTTTTCAAACCACTGTCCCTGGTACGTTCTATGTAACTTGTTTTCTGGAAGTATCTAGTTCTCACCTAGGTTCCCTTTTTGATATTCACGTTAGAGTATTTAATAAAAAAACACTAAAACCATATATATCTAGGGGAGTGGCTTTAACTTGTGGAAATAATAGTCATACAAAAAAAAAATAAAGATTCTCAAACCGTGCATGTTTTTCATATTAGCTGTAATAATTCATTCTATACAGCA
Source organism: Neoceratodus forsteri (assembly GCA_016271365.2). NCBI lineage: Eukaryota > Metazoa > Chordata > Ceratodontiformes > Ceratodontidae > Neoceratodus > Neoceratodus forsteri. The sequence goes on from CM057456.1 coordinate 879,729,874, forward strand.
GTCATTCAAATTACAATTTGGTCATCATATTGAAAATTCAAGTACACATATATATTAATACTGTTTCCTGGGTACATATATCATTCGAAAAGACCCTTAAACCATAAATTCAGTTTCCAGGGTTATATGAAACATAGAAACATAGACTTTGACGGCAGATAAGGACCGCTTGGCCCATCTAGTCTGCCCATTTCCCTACCTACAGGATAGGCCGCAGATCCTAGTTAACCAATAGCCTATTTCTTCCTATCCCCAAGAATTGCCTTATGTCTGTCCCATGCATTCTTGAATTCTCCTACAGTTTTAGACCCCACAGCCTCCTCAGGAAGGCTGTTCCATGCATCCACTACCCTCTCTATGAAATAATACTTCCTCGCATTGCCCCTGAACCCTCCCCCATCTTTAAATCGTGTCCCCTTGTTCTTGCACGTCTCTTTTTCTGAAAGATGCTACCCTCTTGGACTTTGTTGATTCCACTGAGGTACTTAAAAGTTTCTGTCATGTCCCCCCTCTCCTTTCTTTCCTCATGGGTATATATATTAAGCTCCTTTAGTCTCTCCTCATACGGCTTCTCTTGCAGACTCTGCACCATTTTAGTTGCCCTCCTCTGGACTGCCTCTATCCTGCCTATGTCCTTGCGGAGATGGGGTCTCCAGAACTGGACGCAGTACTCCAGATGGGGTCTCACCAACTGTCTGTACAGAGGGATAACAACTTCCTGTTTTCTGCTGCTGATGCCTCTTCCTATGCATCCCAGTATACCCCCAGCCCTCCCTACTGCCTTCTCACATTGCTTGCTAACCTTAAGGTCATCTGATATGATTACCCCCAGGTCCCTTTCCTTTTTTGTTGTTGTTACTACCTCCCCTTTGTGTATTCTTCCCCTTGGTTCTTGTTTCCCAGGTGCATTATTTTGCACTTCTTTGCATTGAATCCCAGCTGCCGTACTTCTGACCATTCCTCCAACCTTGCCATGTCCCTTCTCATCCTTTCCATGCCTCCTTGTGTATCAACCCTGTTGCAGGTCTTTGTGTTATCTACAAAGAGGCATACTTTTCCTTCCAGTCCCTCTGCAATGTCACTTATGAAGACATTAAAAAGGACTGGACCCAATACTGAACCCTGCGGTACCCCACTAGTAACCCCTCTTTCTTTCCAAAAGGCATTTAAACCACACATTTACCCAGGAAATTGAATGTGTACTTGAATTTTCAATATGATGACCAAATTGTAATTTGAATGACTGCTATATAGAATGAATTATTACAGCTAATCAGAAAAACATGCACGGGCTGAGAGTCTTTTTTTTTTTTTTTGTGTGTATGACATTCTATGTAACTGCCAGATTTTTTACTCCGCCTGCCTGTAAAGTCGCCTCAGAAATTTCTCCTCAGCTCCTTTGGTTGAAGTACAAATGTTGTTGGTTTTTATAACCACCGTTATATTATTTCATTTTTCAAACCTCTGTCCTTCAGTTACAGGTTAGTCTAAACTAGGGTTTGTCCATTCTGTTAAGTTTTTCGGTTTCTGATCGTTTTTTGCAACTGGGAGGAAACTGAAGACACTTATTTACTTTCTTGAGGTAAAGTTTTAGTTTTTTCTTTGTCTGTACTTTGTTTTGGGACCAGTAAGATTTTTGGTTTAAAAAAATGAATATTCCCTCGTTTTTTCCCTCAGTCTCTAAACCGGCTGTTAACCAAAAAACATTTTGCTTTTTCTTAGCCAGGCCTAACCGCCTACTATGGATAAGTGCTAAATTCTAGTGTTTGAGGTTATGTCACAGAAACCCAAGAAAATAACCGGTCCCACTGAGTTTTAGTATTGTACAGAGTGTAGTGAGTCGTTTGCTAAGGGTGACCCACATCTGATTTGTGGGTTCTGCCTAGGGCTCAACCACCTGAAGGCAGACTGTGAAATTTGTAAAAACTTCCCTCAGTCTAGGCTTGATAGGCGACTGAATAGACTGCAGGAGAAAATGGCTGAAAAGACAACTTACACTGAAAGTCGGTCCAGTTCCACAACAAAGGATGAACCGGTGGAACTGGAGGGGGGTACCCTCTGACCAGGGTGAGACCTCCACTAACAAGAGACATGCAGAGACAGGCCTCGAATCACCTTCTGCAAAAAAGGAAAGAAAAATGGCCAGTTCGGAACCGCAGAAGCATGCGGTTGTGGTTCCAACCACAGGGGAACTAGCGAAGGCCATTTGCATTGTTCAGTCTTTACAGACCGGTTCGAGTGAACCGGGTCAGCGTACCACGGCTCACACTTCTGTTCAGACGCCTAGTACTTCACTCCCCTCCAGTTCATATGACCCTGAGACATTTTATGATCAGGAGTGGGATGATGAGGAAGAAGAAGAAGGGGGGGGACTTTGGCAAACCCTTAGAGCCTGAGGTCTCCCCTGAGCACCTGGAAGCTGAGTCCCCACCCCATCCTTCTGGAGACCCATCCTCCCATTATGCTTTTATGAAAAAGGTCGCAGACGTTCTGGAGCTGCCTGCGGCAAGAGACTTCTGAGATGGAGGACGAAGAGCCTGACTATGTAGAAATAATGGATGTGCCTGCTACCAAGAGGCTTATGATACCTATACAAAAATCCCTTAAAAGGCAAACCATGACAATGTTACAGACTCCCACTTCTGTATCCCCTGTGGTTAAGAAGATGGATGGGAGGTATTCGTTGGCTGGTAATGGCACTGAATTTCTATCTAACCATTGCAGCCATGAGGGAGTGGTTCAAGCTGTTGCCTGTGAAAAGGCAGGCTTCTCTTTAGCTTCTCACCCTCCTGAGAAGGATTCGAGAAGAATCAACTCCATGGCAAAGAAAGGATACCTTGGTGCCTCGCTGAACATTAGGCAAGCCTCCTACATGACCTGTGTCTCTAGGTATCAGAAGTCACTCTGGGAGCCGGTCCAGGAGTTGGCTAGCAAGGTTTCTCCCTAGCTGGCAGCAGACTTGCAGGAAATTGCCAAAAATGATGTGGAGGCATCCAAGTACCAATTTCACATGCCTGTGGATGCTAATGATGGTGCCTCTAGGGTGATAGCCACTGCTGTCTCTCAGAGAAGGTTTGCCTGGCTAAGATGTACAAACCTTTCTCAGGACACCCAGTCAAAAACCCTGTACTTCTCCTGGTACAGAATTCACTTTTCGGGGAACAGACTGAGGCCTACTGTATATGAAAAAGATGAATGAGTACAGGGTGACATACAAGAGTGCTGCAGCCAAAGAGAAGGCTGACACCCCACAAAAACAACAGAGTAGGGGAGGCAGGGGCAGACCTTATCAGAAGCCTTTTTTACCAGGCCCAGGCATTCCCTGCCTACCAGCAGCGAAGAGGCTACTTTAGGGGTGGGGCAGAAGAGGTGCTGGTTGTGCTGGACCTAGCCCTCAGCCCAAGACCCCTGTCAAGCAGACCCCCTGAGGTGATTGCCCGGGCCACCTCCCCAATCCCAGTAGAGGGGCATGCTGGCTTATTGCTTCCAGGCGTGGCAAACCATTACCACAGACAAGTGGGTCCTGGAAGTAGTAAGCCAGGGTCTTGCTCTAAGCTTCAAATCATTCCCAAAAACAAGAGCAAGATCATTCAAACCTGCCACCAACTCAGAAACAACCCTGCGAGAGGCAGAGGTGTCCACTTTACTGCAAGACAGAGTAATGGAACCTGTTCCATTCCCTGACAGGGGAAAATGGTTGTATTCAAGGTACTTTCTAACCTTGAAGGAAAATGGTGAGTGATGACCCATCCTGGGTCTAAGATACCTTACCAAGCATCTGACAAAACCAAAGTTCAAAATGGTCACTCTGGCTATGATTCTTCCCACTTTTAGGCAAGGGGACTGGTTGTCATCCCTGGATCTCAAGGATTCCTATTTTCACATACCCATCAGGCAGTCTCACAGAAAGTAGCTGATTCGAACTGCCATCAGGCCACTATCAGTTCAAGGCCCTGCCATTCGGCCTCTCCTCAGCACCAAGGATCTTCACAAAGTGCCTGGCAGCGATCGTGGCACATCTGAGAAGGCAGGGAATCATGGTCTTCCCATACCTGGACAACTGGCTAGTCATGGAGCATTCACCCCAACAGGTAGAAGACTCTCTAGCCATTACACGGGTTACCCAGCAGTCCCTGGGGTTCCTAGTAAATCTCAAGAAGTCTGTTCTAAAACCAATCCAGTGCCTGGATTTCATAGAGGCAGAGCTGGACACAGTTCAGGCAAAAGCTGTCCTTCCACTAGCAAGGGTGGACAGCCTTGTTCAGCTGGCAGGCTCTTTCCACCTGCACGTCCCTCAACCAGCAAGGCATTTTCTCCAACTCCTGGGTCACATGGCTGCAGCCACTGCAGTGGTCCCAGGAGCCAGGTCCAGATGAGACATTCAGTTTCACCTCAGGTCCTTTTGGTCTCAGAGAAGGGATTCTCTGTCCAAAGTGGTGCCAGTGACTTCCACCCTACTGCAAGCCTTGCAGTGGTGGCAGGACATGGACAGCCTCAGGGTTGGGGGTCCCTTTCCTACAGCAATCGTCTCCTACTGTGGTGCTGACCACGGATGTTTCCCTCCTAGGGTGGGGAGACCACCTGGGGGACCACATGGCACATGGACCAAGCAGGAATCTCTGCTGCACATAAACTTGCTGGAACTCAGGGCAGTGCTACTGGCACTGCAGTCTTTTGCCACGATAGTGCAGGGGAAGGTGGTTCAGGTCAGAACAGACACCACCACCACCATGTACTACATAAACAAACAAGGAGGGACCAGGTCCTCGGCTCTGTGCACAGAGGCCATGAAGGTCTGGAATCTGGCCTACTCTCTCAAGGTCTCCCTGATAGCAGTTCACCTGCCAGGGAAGGACAATGTATTGGCAGATGCACTCAGCAGAATCAACCAGAGCCATCACGAATGGACTCTGAACAGACAAATCCTGTTAGCAGTATTCAGGAGATATGTCACCCCAGAGATAGACCTCTTTGCAGCCGCAGACAGTCATCAGCTACCCCAGTTCTGTTGCAGGCCACCAGCTCTGGGCTCAGTATCTCTGGATGCACTGCTTTTGGACTGGACAGGCAAGTTTCTGTACGCCTTCCCTCCATTCCCTCTGATCTTCAGAGTTTTAACCAAACTTGGATGTTAGTCAGCTACAGTGATCTTGATAGCTCCAGACTGGGTCAGACAGCCATGGTACTCTGTGCTACTGACCCTGTCGATGTCCAGTCCAATTTGCTTTCCCAGGAGGCACAATCTACTGACCTCCCCCAAGGGAGGATCCTGTACCCCAACCTCAAGTCCCTCAGGCTCAAGGCCTGGCTCTTTAGGACCTAAAGTATACAGGCTTGCATCTCTCTGAAGGGGTGATGAACATCCTAATAGTCTCCAGGAAACCTTCCACCAGGAAGACTTACACTTCAAAATGGAAAAGGTTCTCTATCTGGTGTTCCTGAAGGGATACAGATCCAAAGGAAGTTTGCTTGGCAGTCCTATTGGACTACTTGGCTGACCTTCATTCTCTAGGCCTCTGGCTTTCCACTCTCAAGGTACATTTAGCAGCTGTTTCTGCCTACCTCTCAGCAGGGAAGGTCCCCTGACTTCTAATTTTATTTTTAAGAAGTTCTTTAAGGGGTTGCTTTACTTGCACCCCCCTCATAGGAACCTACTCCTTCCTGAGACCTGAACATCTGTATAGCACAGATGATGCAGCCCCCTTTTGAACCCATGTCTTCAGCAGAGCTTAGATACCTGACATGGAAGACTGTCTTTTGGAAGCTATCATTTCAGCAAGAAGGATCAGTGAGCTACAGGCCTTGTCTGTGGAGCCTAACTACATTGCACTCTACAGGGATAAGGTTGTTCTAAGAACAAATAGGAAATTCCTCCCCAAAATGGTTTCGGACTTCCAATTGAACCAGTCCATTACATTGCCTGTTTTCTTTACTGATCACTCTAGTTCAGGGGAATACAGGCTGCACATCCTAGATGTGAAGAAGGCTATCAGCTATTATCTGGATCAGACAAAGGGCCATAGGAATGAGTTTACTCAGCTGTTCCTCACCTATGGAGAAGTGGGAAAGGGCAAGCCAGCCACAAAAAGGACCATTTCTAGATGGATTGTGGCCTGCATTCAGTTCTGCTATGGCAAACTGGATAAGGAGCCAACAGTGGGCCTGAGGGCTCATTCCATCTAGCTGCTATAGATGTCCCTCTGCTTGAAATCTGTAAAGCAGCTACCTGGAAAACTGTTCATACATTCACCAAGCACTACTGCCTTTACACTCAGGCCAGAAGTGATGCCAGGTTTGGCACAGCAGTATTGCAGAGCCTATTTCCCAAGTAGGTTCTGTGCCCACCTCCAAGGGGCACTGCTTGGTAGTCTGCATAAGTCAGAATACAGTAAGACTTCCTGGGGTTTGAAGAAAAAATTACTTACCGTAGTAATCTTGTCTCTTCCGAAGGAGTCTTACTGTATTCTAACTTCCCACCCTGCCTCCCCTATCAGAACCTGGGGGCACTGCACTCCAGATGTTACTCTTAAAGGACACTGGACCACTGGGGTGGTCATTCTTGGGCATCTGTGACTTGAGTCTTTTTCTATGCCTTATTTTGGGTTCTGTAGTCATTGGACTACGTATATTAGCGTTTTTATATATTGTTGATTAGCATAGCTTAGTTATTATTGTTATTCTAGTTGCTCGTAAGAATCTGGCAGTTACATAAAATGTGTGGGAAGTTGTTTAGCCATGAAAGGCACGCTTAGCCAGAGCTTGTTTCCATGTGTGACCTGCGAGCACAAGGAAGTTAAATGACTTGCTCAGGGTCACACAGGATGCAAGTAGGAGCTGATGGGATTCAAACCCTGGTCTCCAGGTTTGCAGCTCAGTGCCCTTAACCACTACGCTATACTGCCTCCATGTATGTACCAGGGACAGTGGTTTGAAAACCAAGCTCGAGCCTATTGAATGTTCCACTATTAGCATATAGGCTTTAACTCTTTCATCTCCGGGGCAGTTCAACTGGAAGGGCTAACTGCATAAATCAGAATACAGTAAGACTCTCTTGGAAGAAACATGATTGCTATGGTAAGTAATTTTTTCTTCTCATGGTTACCTGACACATAATCCTCCATCCTACCCGATGTCAGGGCCCTCTCTTACACTGACGTCTCCTCAGCCATCGCTGGCCAATTATGGCCCTTCATTTAACTCCTAATGGGCATGCACCCAGCACCTGATGCCAGCTCCGATGGCACCCCCGTCTGCCCCTGCACCAATGCGGGATCCTCCCAGCCTGCTCCTAGACCTTTTTCTGCTCTGCTGGGGACACCATCCGACGTTAGGGTGGGGCTGATACTGTTCCATGGCCAACGCTGGGCTCTGACTAATTGGAGGATTCTGTGTCAGACTCCGTCGAGTCTCCAGACTCCCCTCTCACTCTCCCAAGGACGTGTGGATCAGGGAGATTACTAAATCCCCCCCCCCCACCAAAAGATCCTTCCTTTCTGGAGGTGATGAGGCTCATTCAGATGTCACAGGGTTGGCAAGCAGAGGAACAGGACCCTCAGCGATGCCATTTGGCAGAGTACCTGTGCCTCCCAGAGGTCATCTTGGTGGTCATCCCTCCCCTTGTGGTACCTCACGACAATATTACCACCACCATATGGCAGCAGCTAGCATTGGTCCCTCCCTTGCCTAAGAAGGCAGATCGGCTGCACCACGCCCCCTGATGATCGGCCTCATGGGACCCATCCTAAGGCTGACCCTGCCGTACTAACGGCAGCTCATGTCAGGACTACGAAACCCAAGTGCCTGGGTGATTTCCCTCCAGGGAAGGAGTCTAAGCAATTGGACTACTTTGAGCGGTGAGTGTATGCATCCTCTGCAGTAGCCCTGTGTGCCCAAAATTACTTGGCACACATGGTTATCCATCAACAGTCCTTCCTGGGCCAGGCTACTGGCATTCTAGAAGCCTTCCCTGACTCCCCCTCCAAACTCAATTAGAGCAGCTACTCCAGTCTGCCTCCAAAGTGAGCTTCCACATCCTCTATGCCACCTATGACATGGTGGCTGCCTCAGTGCGGAGCATTGTGATGGTCTTTTGTCTTGCAAGCCATGCCTGGCTTCACCTGTTGGACTTCGCACCGGGCGTTCAGTCCTCCATTATGGACGCCCCATTCTGGGGCTCTGTTCTTTTTGGCACAAAGTCCAAGACATGCTGTCCTCTTTACAGGACTCGGGCAGGGCCCTGCAGTCAAGTCACCCACTCTTCCACACCCACCAGGGTGGGGCACATCTGTCCTTCTTTCGACACCCAATGCAATGACCTACCTGCCACCCACTTTCTCATTCTAAGGGCAAATGGGTCTCCCCTGCCCCTGACACAACTGCACCATAAGCTCGCAGAGTCAAGGCGTCCCACCGTCATGTGCCCTCCGCCGCCCCTTGGCTCACAGCATGACCCCCCTCTCCCCATCTAGGACGCTTGTGGAGTTGTTAGTGGATTCCCTTGCCCTTCACCCAGATGGACGGAGGATAATTTCTTCTCTCATGTGATTTTTCCAATTGTTCCCTAGGGCCACACTCTATCCCTTTTTTCAGGTGGCCACCCGCTTACCCTCAGGGGCCCCTTTTCTTAGGCAGGAGCCCAATATTTCCCCGGTATAAGTACCACAAAGCCCTTTCCGTGGGACAGATCGAGCGCAGTTTCTTTTCCCATCTCCTCCAGAAGCTGTAGGATTGAGAGGTCTCCAGCCATTTGGGGGCCTAGGTCTTTTTAGCCAGTCCCCAGGGTGCACGCACCGCTAAAGGATGGCTTTCCTGGAGTACACTATTATGGATCCTGCCAGGAGTCTGGCTTTGTGCTCTTCCCCTGTGGGACACATTCCTACTTCTCTCATTAATCATGTCACCTGCTGTTTCCTCCGCCTTTATTTTCAGGAGAGGTGCTGCCATTTGAATCCCCTCCCCTTTGGCCTATCTTTGGACCCCAAAGTCTCCGCCAGCTGCTGCTTAGGGGTGGCCATGGGCCAGGGATGGCAGGGATCCTTCATGGCCCCCGGCCTTGACAATTTGTGCCTTATGGCCTCATCTAAGGCTTGTCTAGCACTAATCCTTACCCAGCAGTTGCTTCTTCCTCCGGGGATCATCATGGCCTACCCTACGTCCCTCCTGCCCTCATGCCACTGGCTCTGCTATATTACGGCATTGCGGGGTTTCAGCTGGGACCAGCTCCTCCTTTTCCTGACAGAACAGAGACCCATGAGGAATAAGCTCAAAGAGTTGGCTCCTGTCACTGGCTGCCAGCCGACATCTTCCCCTGGTTGCTGAGCCACTTGGCAGTGGCAACCCTTACGATTCTCCTGGCCATGCTCTCCAAGAGTTTCTGTGGTGAACCCTGCAGGTCCAGGGGGTATCGGAGGTGGAGACACTCCGATCTATTGGTATTTAATTCCAAACCAGTCATGTGGAGTCTCCTTAGAGGTATCTGGTCCTAGGTGGGGCTCTTCCTGTACATCTAGATGCCTGGAATGAGGGCTGTGTTGCTCGCCCTTCACTGTTACTGGGAGGTCAGGTGGGTGTGGGAGTATACCATGCAGCATGACCTTTGACTCTCACCAGAGCAGGTGCCTGGTATTTAGATCTTCCCGGAGGCCATTCTCAGCCATATGTGGGCTCGGCCTCACAGGTGGCATCTGCGCACCTCCATGCTTCGACGGGTGGGGGCGACCAGCATTATGTCTGTTTAGTCCCTATCCAATACCGACCCATCTGGTTACTGCTTGCCCATCCTTGAACTTGGTGTTTCTAGCCAGATATGTTTTTCCATTTTCTTGGCAAGGGGAGGCCCCTCCTCTTCCCCTCCTCTTTTTTCCCACTTCTCCAGAGGGTTCCCCTCCAATTGCAGTTAGAGGGGGTAGGAATGACCATTATAGTACCATGTTGGCTGCGTTAGGCATGGTCTCCTCTACTTGCCTGTTGGGCAGTGGACCCTCTCATTCCTCTTCCCCTTTGTTTCATTTTGTTCTTCCTGGTCCAGGGCAACTTACTTCATAGAGTTCTCAAGTCCCTCCTCCTTCTCAAATGGCCCTTTGTGACATAGCCATCTGCTGCTTGGAGTCCCCCCTCAGGATCTGTCGAGTTTTCATAGTAGTCAGCATGCTGTCCCCCAGATCCATATCTGCTTTGAGGCGGACATTTTAGTCGCTCTAGCCAGTTTCCAAGGGATGGCACCCTTTCATATGTCCAATCCATCAGCTTTTGGATGATTCCCCATCCCTGTTGGGCTTGCGCTTTGGTTCTTCCCAGTTACCAGTCCATTCCTTTTGCCACTCCGTCTATTATTTCCCAGTGGGTAATGGAGCCCCAGCTCTTTGGAGAATCTCCTGCCCTTTTCTGGGGGACATTCTCCGTGTCTTCCTTCCTATTTGGAGTTCCTGTTACTTCTTCTCAAAGTATTTCCACGCCCCATGCCCTATTGGGCTGGGTGGGCTTTATGCACCCTTTCACTAGAAAAGGGGAATTTTCAATCCTCTACTCAGTTCCTAACATTGGTAGTCTCTGGGTTTCCTCTATACCGGATTACGCATCGTCAGGTGCGATATCCCATACATTGTCATCGGTTGTACTCTCTTTTCCATATCCTGATTGTGAGCTGTTTCCAGAGAGCCTATTCCCTTAGGCCTAGGCTCTCTCGGCAATCCTGTTCTTTCGTCGCTGCCTTGATAGCAGGCACTTTGATGCTTTTCTGACACCAGTTGCAGGAGGTTGCACACTGCATCTCATCTAGCTTTCGGCACCACAGCTAGTCCCTTCTCGGGCCTGTTCGGGGCCATTCCACTTGGAAGATGTCCCTGTCTACAGCCTGTCTCAGGGTTATGCCTGCCACAGGTTGCTGCACATCACCAACCACCAGCTTGGTTGGCTCTCTATCAAGCCATGCTGCCCGGACATTACTTTTCAGCACAGGGCTTTCCTCGAACTAGTAGTCCTTTGTGTCTTCCTGTCCTACTTTACCTATGACAGACCTCTCTCCTCCTCCGGAGTGTTGTCTTGACTTTTTTTTTGGCACTGCTTGGAACTCAGTCCTAATGGTGTTGCCTACTGTAAGAGCCTCCTCAAAGTAAGATAGTACAGTTACATAAGGACTTATCATAACAGTAGATCTTCAAGAGGAGCTCTTGCAGTAGGCATGCTTTTCCCTCCCTCCATCCACCTGCTCGCTTTTGCATTCATATTGGCCTTATCTGTGGCTCCAGGAGCCCCCTCCTCCTCCTGTCGCCCCTTTTCAAGGTCTCCAGTGGGAGAACAGAGGTGGGGCTGGGGGAACACCCCTTTTATACCACAGGAGGACGTTGGTATGCCGCCGTTGGGTGTGGTCCCCCACTGTAGACTGCTAGCTAGATGTTTTCCAGGGGGTCCTAGTGCCTGGCAGCTTATTCCTAATGGTGTTGCCTACTGCAAGAGCTCCTCTCGAAGATATACTGTTGCAGTAAGTTCTTATGTAATTGTACTTTCTGTTGCCTGTTTCAGGAATGTGTCAGCTGAAGAGATCTGTGCTGCTGCCACTTGGAGTACTGTCCACACCTTTACCAAGCACTATAGTCTGCACATTGTCTTGAGACGTAGGGCCGATTTCAGCCTAGCTGTGCTTCAGGGTAATCTTTTTTAGGCTTATAGTCTCCAGCTGCCCAGACTTGTTCCTCTACTGTCAGAACTGCTTAGGACTCGTTCTATAGCTGTTGCCTGCTGCAAGAGATACACTCAATGAAGATAGTACAGTTACATAAGAGGTTACCATAGCAGTAGATCTTCAAGAGGATCTCTTGCAGCAGGCCATTCTGTCTTTCCCTCCATCCCCCTTGGTCTGTGGGACTCTGTGTTTGTGTCTCTTTCTCCTTGTCAGTGAACCTTCTGTTTTACTGCTGTTGGCAGGAACCTCTGACTTCTCCTTAGTTTGCCAGCTAGGGATTTTCTGCTTATGGACTCCAATGGGAGAACTGAGGAGGGTGCAGGGCCACCCATGCTTGTATGAAAAGGATGGTCATCGGCATGTGACATCGGTGTGGGCAGCCCCCATAGACTGCTAGCTGAAAAAGTTTCTGTGTGGTCCTAGTGCATGGCAGCTGTAGATCTTCCTGGACATAGTCTCCACCACTCATTCACACTAATGGGAGTTCGCCGGAGGTGCTAGGACCCAGTGGGAGCAGACGTTTCTCAGGAGAGTCGGTGCCTGAGATGGAGCCGCGAGGAGTGGCACCACGAGCTCAGCTCGTGCGGTAATGACTATCTCGGCGTCGACCCTCCAGCCGCCTCAATTCCTTTTTTCCCCACCGTCGAGTGCGCTTCAGTGACGACGTCGCTTGCCTGCCGGGAGTTAAACTTCACTAGCAGCAATACTTTAGTTTATTGTTTTGGAGACTCTTTCAAATCAGTACCGATTGTATTTATTAGTTCTAATATTTTTACAAGAGAAGTCTTCAGCCCTCCATTGATGGAGTCGACCATGAGCGGGTCAGATAACGGTAGGGAGACTTCATATGAAAGCTGTTCAGTCAGCCAGGCTGGGTCCAGTCCGCCGCCCTCCTTGGAGGGGGAGATCTGACAATGGACGGTCCAATGCTCGGTGAGATGGGCAGTCCCCCTTAAAGCTTAAAAGGAAACTGTCCCATTCTCGGCACCATTCGACTTTAGTTGTTCTTGACACATAGGTCAAAGAAGAAACGGCATCACTCGAGGTCGCCCTCTGGTAGATCTGTGCATAGACGGTCGGTTATTAGGGACAGACGCCGGTCTCCACCTCTGTCAGAGTCGCCGGTTTCTGCCTCTGGTGGCCAACCTCCTCGACACCGAAGCTCCTCCCCTTCTATCAGAGGAGCTTCCGATGAGCAGTTTCACCAGTGGGCTGCTCTTATGGAGCAGTGGGCTCGGAGGTTGGTTCTGATGGCTCCTCCCTCCTTGTTCTCCGCGCCGTTTCCCTCGATGGCACCGGGGATTGGTGCGGTGCCATCCGGTCTTCAGGGTTTCTCGACTCCAATTCTTTCTTCTTCTATTCTTCCTCCTGATTTTCACTCCTTCCTGTCTATACAGTCCCCCCTGGACTGTCAGGAGATGATTTTGAGCCTGATCCAGATCTTCGCCTGGATGATGATGTTGATGACACTGCCCTGGGAGCAGGGATCAATCCTTCTGCAGAGCCTGTAGTTGAAGACCTTTCCTTTAAGTCACTGCTCAAAAATTTTAATTCTGCTCTTTCTCTCCGGACTACAGAAATCGATTCTGGGAAACTTTTGCAACTCCAGTATCTTCATGTCCTGGAGATCCCTATGGATTTAACCCCCTCTGGTACAGCCATCTTTCGAGACCCTTTCACAGATGGTGTGGAAGAATCTGGCTCTTATTCCTTCCGTAGCCAAGTCCATAGCTCGGAAGTATGCCCCTCCCAAGGATCGCCCCATTTTGGCCTCATAAGCTTGCTGATGCCATTGTAGTCCTGGCAGAGAATGATAAGGCTGTCCTTCTTCAGGGATCTACAGCCTGGCCTTTAAACAAAGAATCTCACAAGATAGACACCTTAGATAAGAGAGTCTTTGCTGCCTCGATCCTGGGTATGCAGATTGCCAGCTACCAGGGCTATTTTTCTCCATAAGAGTATGTCCTTTGGCACTCGCTCAAAGCAACGGTAGAAGCTCTGCCCGAATCGGAGGTTAACTCAGAGCTACTTCAAACCATAACTAGGGGTATCAAGTCCAATAACCAACAGGTTAAAGCTGCAATGGACACCTTCGATACTGCCTCCCGAGCGGCGGCGGCTGGCATCTGCACCCACCGCCACTCTTAGTTGCGTACTTCGGGCTTCACGAATGACGCCCAGCAGCAGGTCATGGCCTTACCTTTTGGTGGTATATATCTGTTCGAACCTCAGGTAGAGCAAGCTCTGGAGGCCACGCAGAAGACTAGGTCTGCCATTAAAACAGCCAGACCTGCTCCCGCCCCCTCCCGAGGAGGTGGGAACAAGCGTCAGTTTCACAACCATCAGTCCTTTTGGGGCAGAGGCAAAGGAGGTTTTACCAAAAACCACATCCCTCAGCCACAAAAGAAAGTGCAGCAGAAGGCTTAAGGGCCCAAAGCGCCCAGTGCCACCTTCTGAGTTCCTGGCCCAGGTCCCACCTCAGCTGTCCGAGGGGGACTGCTCCTCAGCGGTGGGAGGTCAGCGGAATCAGTTCTACAACCAGTGGAAATCTATAACATCAGACAAATGGGTTCTCTGGATAATCCACGAGGGGTACTCTCTCAGTCTTTCGAAAACCCCTCCGGATCATCCTCCCAAGCGACAGCCCAGGTTGTCGGCAGTACAGTTGGACCCTCTTGCTTCCGAGGTACAAGGCCTTCTGAACAACAGGGCAGTAGAAGTAGTTCCGCTGGATCAACGAAACACAGGTTTCTATTCCCATTACTTTCTGGTCCTGAAGAAAACCGGTGGCATGCGCCCCATTCTGGACCTCAGAAAGTTAAATAAGTTCCTTCACAAGGAGAAGTTCAAGATGATATCACTAGGTACCCTACTACCTTTGATTCATTGACACGATTGGCTACCCTCACTGGACATGCAGGATGCCTACCAGCACATTCTCATACACCCAAAGCACCACAAATACCTCAAGTTCGTGGCATTGGGTCAACACTTATCAATTCAGAGTCCAGCCCTTTGGGCTATCCTCTGCGCCTCGAGTTTTTACAAAGTATTGTGCAATTCTCAACGCACATCAGGAAAATCAGAATACAAGTGTTCCCATATCTGGACGACTGTCTCCTAGCAAGTCCCTCCAGGCAAGAGACTCTGGAGGCCGTGGCCATGGCCTCAGACTTCCTCACCTCCATGGGAGTCCTGCTGAACCTCAACAAATCACAGTTGCAGCCCTCCCAGAAGCTCCTCTTCATAGGAACTCTTCTGGACACCTCCTGTGCGAAGGTTTTTCTTCCAGAGGACGGAAGGAACGATATCTTACAGATGGCCCGATACATCAGAGAACACAGCTTGGTTCGAGTTATCTCGATGCAGCGGATGCTGGGCCTCATGGCATTCTCAGTGTTCACTGTACCCTTGGCTCATCTTCACATGCGAACCTCTCAATGGATGCTCAGTGCTCAGTGGTCCCCAACCAGTCACCTTCAGTTCTTTCCCATCAAGGTGATGGAACCTGTGAAGAGGTCGCTCTCCTGGTGGTCGCAGGAGGACAATCTTCTAGAAGGATATCCCTTTGCCCCTCTGGATCATCAGATCTCCATTACCACAGATGCGTCCCTGATGGGTTGGGGAGACCACTGCCAGGATCTCCACACCCAGGGTATGTGGACTCGGGACGAGTCTCAACTTCACATAAACGTCCTGGAAATGAGAGCCGTCCTCTATGCAGTCCGAGCCTTGAAGGACATATTCTGTCACAAGAACATTCTCCTTCAAACAGACAACAAGGCAATGATGTTCTACATCAACAAACAGGGCGGTGCACACTCTTACCCATTATGTAGGGAAGCAGTGAGAGTCTGGGAGTGGTGCTTGGAACACAAGGCTCTGATTCAGGCGGTTTACCTGCCAGGAGTACAAAACAAGCTGGCAGACCATCTCAGCAGAACGGAGGCGGATCCTCACGAGTGGTCTCGTGACTTAACCATCGTTCAGTCACTCTTCAAAGAGTGGGGAACTCCAGGCCTGGACCTTTTTGTGTCCCCGCTCAATGCAAAACTGCCTCTCTTCTGCTCCAGAAATCCAGGACCTGGCATTTTTTGTCAGGATGCGTTCAGGCTGCAGTGGACAAAACGCTTTCTACACGCTTTTCCTCCTCAATCAATCAATCAATCAGGTTTATTTATTTAAGGTGCCCTTCCAAAGCTTAGGGCGCCTTTACACATTATAACATTACAAATTCACCACACATCATGAAACACATATAAAACATATTAAAAACACTACTCAAATTGGAGTCTCATGGGGGCAGAATGATTCTCGTTGCTCCCCTTATGGCCTTGGCAGATATGGTTCCCGCTACTCAGCAGTCTGTCGGAAACCCCCTGAAGCCACTTCCCCTTCAGATGAACCTTCTGACCCAGGGTCCCGTGGTTCATCCCAACCTGAGGACGCGTCACCTTCACACTTGGCTCCTGAGGAGATAGAGGTGAATAGGTTCAATGTTTCTTGTAGAGTTTCAGATATTCTTTTGGCTGCGCGTAAGCCGGCCACTAGAAAAACCTACACAGCTAAATGGAAGCGTTTCTCTATCTGGTGTGCAAAATCCTCTTGGAACACTTTTTCCTGCCCACCGAATAAAGTCTTGGAGTATCTTTTAGACCTCTCAAATTCAGGTCTACAATACTCCACAGTCAAAGTTCATCTTTGTGCCATTTCAGCGTGTCATGAGCCAGTACTTTCCACGTCACTGGCTCAGTTGCCTGTAGTTAAGAGGTTTCTTTGGGGTATTCTACATACTAGACCTCATATCAGACGTCCAGTCGCAGCCTGGGACATTAAGCTTGTGCTAGACATGCTCACTCGTAAACCTTTCGAGCCTCTAGCTACTTGCAAGTTGAAGTTCCTCACTTGGAAAATGGCCTTCCTGGTGGCCATTACTTCAGCCTGTAGAGTTTCTGAAATACATGCGCTGGTCACAGACCCCCAGTACACTGTATTTCACAAGGACAAAGTAGTTCTTAGGACTCATCCTAGGTTTCTTCCAAAGGTTGTCTCAGAATTCCTTCTAAATTAACCTTTAGTCCTTCCTACCTGCTTTGTGAACTTCCAGAATGAAGGGGAGCATACCCTCCATTCGCTGGATGTTAAGAGAGTGTTGCGATTCTATCTAGACAGAATGAAAGAAATTTGCAAGGCTCAACATCTCTGTTTCCTTCAGCGAGACCCGGCTGGGTTAGCCTGTCGCTATCAGATGCATTTCAGCGTGGCTGGTGGCATGCCTTCGCCACTGCTATTTTATGGCACAGGTCAAGCTGGAAGGCAGAGTGTATGCTTACTCTACCAGAGCATTCGAGGCATCTCTGGTGGAAATCCGTAACATGCCCATTGCAGATATTTGCAGTGCAGCTACTTGGAGCTCCATGCATATTTTCGTTAAGCACTACACCTTGGATGTCCATGCCAGACGACATCTGTCGTTTGGCAGGACCATTCTTAACGGAGTTCTGTCCTACGCAGGTGAGCTCTTTATTTCCTGCCACCCGTCTCGGGGGATTATTTGGCTCGGTACTCTCCCATTAGTGTGAATGAGTGGTAGAGACTTTATGTCCAGGAAGATATGGGAATTACGTACCTACTGTAATTCTTGATCTTCTCGGATGAAGTCTCTACCACTCATTCACACGTCCACCCACCATCCCCTGAGCTCACTTCTCTGTTTATGGTCTTCACTCCCTCAGTGGCTGAGCTGTGAAGATTTTATTGTTGACCCTTCGTACACGAGTCATTCGGACTATCTTATGTCCGATTTTTAGGTTAGTCCTTTCTAGGTTAGTTGCACTGCAACTCCTCGGAAAAAAGGTACTGAGGCGCTTGGAGGGTCGACGCTGAGATAGTCATTACCGCATGAGCCGAGGCTCACGGTGCCACTTCTCGCAGCTCCATCTTAGGCGCCTGCCCTCCTGAGAAAAGTTTGCTCCCGCTGGGTCCTAGTGCCGCTGGCGAACTCCCATTAGTGTGAATGAGTAGTGGAGACTTGTCCAAGAAGATCAAGAATTACGGTAGGTACGTAATTCCCATTTCTGTATGTGAGGCCTGCTGTAAGAGCTCCTCTTGAAACTCTACTATTAATGTAAGTTCTTACATAACTGTACTTTTTTCCTTCTCAGTTGGTTTTAGTACCTCTTCAGTCCAAAGAATCTCCCCCTCGCCCTGAGGAGGAGGAGGAGTAGGAGCACTACTCTGAATATATGGAGAATGAATTTTTCGATGAGACAGAAGATTTGTACTCTGTTTGAAACTCAAAAAACAAGGTGCTGCGTTAGCATGTGATCTGAAAGCAAAACAAAATGGTTATATTAAATGCACACTAAAAATAGAAAATAGAGTTAAAAATCGACGTATTTCCCATAGATCTTCTTAAGGAAATATGTAAAAGAGAAAAAGCTAAAAGAGAAAAAGCTTCTCTTTTACATATTATCTGAAGAAGACCTGTGGTCAAAACATTGATTTTTAACACTATTTTCTGTTTCCAGAGTGCATTTAATATAGCCATTTTGATTTGCTGTATGAAACTCCTCTTGTTCCGCTGTCTCCTCTGACAGTATGGACACAGTGTACAACCAGATCTCCTCCCAAATATGCTTCTTTTCAGACCACAACTAGGCCTGTTCAAAAGACCTTGAGTTGTTCAGAGGGGTAGGAGGATTCTTCTCAAAAGAATCTATTTCATTTTGTGAAGATCCCCTTAGCCTTGTTTGTCCTGATCACTCCAATCTTTCCAGCACTGGAAGATGCTACTATAGCAAATTGATGCAGCTGTAGCACACTGCCTGTTGTACCTTGAAAGGCTGATGAGCAGTCCCCACAGGAAAAGAAGTATTTCTGTATGTGGCCCAAAACTGATCATTGTGGCTCGTGACAGGTCTAACATGTTCAAGCTCCAGACCCCTGGTTAAAAAATTCTGGAATTTGGTCTTAATCAGGAAGTGAGCATTTGGCTTAGCCTCTGTGTGACTCCAGATAGCTAACTGAAGCTGGTCTAGATGCCTGTTGGAGGGCGCTGCATAAACTGAGACTAAAAAGACTGTGGTCCAGGCCTTTGAAGCTGGCAAACACTTGTTTTATTATGCCTACAGTATGATAGCTCTGATGCATCAGCCAGGGCAGTTGCAGGTGGTACTGTATAACAGGAAATATTCACTGTCTTTTTATTTGTGCTTTTTTTGCTGGTTCCATATTAGCGTGAAAATAAAAAGAAACAGCGAATATTAGGTGAATCACTATATAATAGCAGCACCAGGGAAAATCAAATTATGGGAACATGTCAGATTGTGCTCAGAGCACTAAATATGACAGGCGTGAATTTGAACTGTTATACAGTATATGCCTATGCAGTCGTACCTGTCTCAGAACCCCAGGATTTGCTCCTGAGCTACAGCAGTCTGTTTTGAATTCAGCTTTTGAGAAAGACAGATTGTTTGGGCTCAAAGTAGAAGCTCCTTTGGAAAGAATTGGGTCATGTCGCCAGACCCTAAGACCCATTAAAGCTCTCGCTACTCAGTAGTTCAGGGACACAGAGGTTGGCTCTGTTCATTGTTGTTCTGACCTTTTCATACGTTTCATGGATATCATCAGCAGCAAGCCAGCCATGGGTGCTCCTACAAGGCCCCTACAGGTGTTAGAGAGGCCAGTAGCAGCCCACCTTCTCCACTTCTTTCTGATTCAGCAGTTCCCAGCTGTCCCTCATCCTGGCATTCAGGTAAGGAGCAGAATCTTGATTTCTAGGAACGAGGATATGTTTTTCTGTCCACACTATCTGGCAGAGTCCTTTCCCCTTTTGGATTGCTTCAAAACTTTCACAGCCTTTTTTGTTTTTGTCTTCGAGTTCAATTTTCGCCCCAACCACGATGGATGACAAGTCTGCGCCCAGATTTCGCTGGTGCCCGTGCATGCAGAAGATGTCACATACCGACCGCCACACCACGTACGTATACTGTCTGGGCAATGAACATGATACCCAGGCCTGCGTTTTCTGTCGGTCATTGCACTCGGTGGTCCTCGAGGACTGTCTCGCCCATCTCAAGTTGGGCCGCCCAGAGAAATGGTATCCGCCAGTCAAATCTAAGGATGTCCGATGGGTGGTCTCCGTAGCTGCTGGGTCCACTGAACAGATAGAACAGCTTGCGACGTTTGAAGAGGAGGTGACTCGGGCTGCCGCTCACTCCTCTTCGGCTTCTGCCTTTGTGCCACTCCAATTGAACTCCACTTTTTCCGGCTCCTTCAAGGAACTGGGTCAATCCCTCCTGACAAAGGGTCAGGGTCCTTCTGAAAACACAGCTCTAGACCTCGAAAGGAGAAAAAGGAGTTGAAGAAAGAGAAGACTCATCATCTCGTTTGTGGGTCCGAGAGCACCCTCGGTCGACAGCACCAGATTCTCACAACTCTCAGGTTTTGACTACGGTCGAAACTGCGGCCTTGGCCGCTGGCTTCATGGAGACCCCGTCAGACCAGTTGAATGAGACGTTGGCTGATGATGCAACCGAGATCTTTCTTGACCCAATTAACTGGTTGTCATCCAAAGAGGCTGATAACTCTCTCTACAGGACTCTGGTCCTGACTGTGATCATAGAAGTGACTGCTCAGTCCACTGACCAGAACACTTCGGTCACTGACCCAGACCAGAAGGAGCCCCGGCACTCCCTGACTCCCTCCGAGATCCCCCGTTGGCCCCCTTCCCGGCAGCTGAGATTGAGGTCTCTGTCCTCATCCAGTGGGTCAAACAATTCCCGCTGTCATTGGCACTCCTGCTCAGCGCCACGGGAAGCAGCACAGCTGCTGTTCCTCATCTTTGTCCTTCTCGGATGAGGAGAAGCTTCAGCGCAAGTTGCGTCAGTGCAGCGAAGATCTTATGTGGCAACAGTTGGTGCTGGCCGGTACTAAACTGACCCTGGTTTTTACACCAGCCTTCACTTGGCTGTTGCCTGAAAGGCTGACACTGACTCTTTCTGTGGGGTCGGTTGAGAACATTCCTCCCCTGTGGAGCCGGTCAAAACCATTCCGGTTTAACCGAAGCTGGTCTCTCCACCAATTATGGTGGAGCCTCCACCCAATCAGTCTCGGCTGGCCATTGGACTTCCCCATTGGCAGTCGGTCACCATCACACCTGACCGCTGCGGCTGGTTGAAGGTGACTTCAGGCGGTCGGCCGCTTTATGTGGACTCCTCAGATTACAAAGATTCCTCCCTCCACTCCTGTCCAGTTGACGAGGAGTCCATGGGGGACCTATCGACGGGGGAGGGGCCCTCTTTTTTTCATGTGCATCCTCCACCTCATCTCAGAGTCCACGGGGATGAAAATGGAGTCCATTCAGAAGCGGGCTCGCTATCCTCTTACAGAGATTCTGGACAAAGGGGACTCCCTGACAGATGCTTTTCCAGTGGTCGAGGCCATTGTTCGCCCAGCCCTGGAGCTTGGCCAGCACCTTGCATCCTGCACTGGGCCTGGATGGCCTGCAAGTATGCGCTGCCCATCGGTACCCTCTCAGGTTTCACAGAACACCCCTCAGCTGAGGGGTTGGTGGCCGACTGCATGTTTTGGCACTCAGGCATGATCGAGGATGTCGACAAGCCGCCAGACAAGGAGTCCAAGAAATTGAACCATGCGGCTAAAAATGCCTATGCTGTCTCCTCACTCACCCTGCGACAGGCAAGCTCAGACGTCTTGATGGCACTCTTCTCTCACACCTTCTTGAGCTCTTTGGATGAGGTGATTCCTCACCTGCCTGTGGACTTCCAGACCACAGTCAAACAGGTCTGAGATCAGGGTCGGGCTGTGGCCAAGCAGCAGCTTCAAACGACTCTGGATCTGGGAGATTCCTGTGCCAGCCGCAGTAGCCATGCGCCTTAGAGCTTGGCTGGGGATCTCGACCTTCATGGCAGACACTCAACACAAGCTGGCGTATGTTCCTTTCTTGGGCACCAACTTGTTTGGGCCTGGTGTGGAGGGTCACCTCCAGTGCATTGAGAAGTCCAATGCTACCTTGGACTCTGTAACATCCGCACAGTTGGATCCCAATGGTTCCAGGCAAGAGATTCGAAAGCCCTTTCGGTTCTCCACTCCTGCGGCAAAACCAGCCCAGCAACAGGCTGGCTAGCAGGCTCAGTCCTGGTGATCCCGACCCAAGTCAGTGGCCTGGGCCTGTAAGCGTGGAGGGAAGGGGCCCGGTGGTGCCGTAGCTGGGCCCTCCTCCCCCAAGCCTGCCCAGTGATGGGATGGGGGTGCCACCCTCATACCCATCATACACTCCCTGGGCCTTCCTATGGGGTGCCAGCTCCGCCACTTCCTTTTCTCCTGGTCCGCTGTCACCACGGACAGGTGGGTTCTAGAAGTGGTCGGTCAGGGTCTGCTTCTGGAATTCGTGCAGTACCCTCCTTGATGAGCCCATGCCCCACAGTAGGGCTTGGTATCCGCAGACATTCAGTCGGCTCTTTGAGATGACATAGCCCAGTTCCTCCGCAAGGAGGTCTTGGTCAGAGTAGTGATCCTCCGGAACACCCAGGATTTGCCTCCAGGTACTTCTTGGTGCCAAAACGGATGGGGGTCTGGCTCCCCTTTCTAGATCTGCATGACCTGAACAAGTTCCCCAGGTCTCATACCTTCAGGATGGTAACTCTATCTCATACCATCTGTAGAGCAAAACATGTGGTTTTGTTCCTTGGACCTTCAGGATGTGTTCTTTCACATCCCGATCCTTCCGTCCCACCGAATGTTCTTCCGCTTTCAAGCCGAGGGAACCCTCTACGAGTTCCAGGCCATGCCATTCAGCCTTTCCTTGGCTCTCAGGGTCTTCACCCAAATGCATGGCAGTGGTGGCAGCTTACCTGAGGCACCGAGGGGTCCGGATGTACCCCTACCTGGACGACTGGCTGATCACAGGTCCCTCCAGGCAGGAGGTGGAGCGGTCCACGGACCTGGCCCTCCACACCTGCACCTTCCTTGGCCCTGTGGCCAATGAGTCCTAGTCAGAACCTGTGCCCTCGCAGGTGATCAGCTTTATCTAGGCAGAGTTCAACTCTTGTCGAGCCAGAGCCTGGCTCCTGGTGGACAGGGTGGAGGTCCTCTCCTCCTTTGCCTGATCATTTCGAGTTGGGCAATTGCACCCTGCCCGGGACTTTCTGCGCCTTCTGGGTTATGTGGCAGCCTGCACCAGCATGGTCTGATGGGCCCATTGGAATATGCACTCCTTGCATTGGGAGCTGGCCAGCCAGTGGTCTCAGTGCAAAGGCCGCTTCGACCAGCTGGTTACTGCGACCCAGAAGATGTGGGATACCCTCCAGTGGTGGCTAATCCCAGAGCATCTGCAGGAAGGGATCCAGTTTGTCTGCCCCGTGCTGATGGTAATCCTGATGACCGATGCCTCTCTCACAGGTTGGGGTGCCCATCTGGGGGAACACATAGTCCATGGGCTCTGGACCCCTGAAGAGTCCCGATGGCACATCAACTTGCTGGAGCTCCGGGCAGTTCGGCTGGTGTGGACTGCATTCACTCTGCATATTCAGGGTCAGGTGGTCCAAGTTCAGATGGACAACACCATCATCATGTACTACCTCAACAAACAGGGCGTGACGCACTCCCTGTCTTTGTGCAAGGAAGCTCTCCGTGTATGGACCCTTGTGCACAGTATGGAGGTGAATCTCCTAGCTATCCATGTGGCAGGAGCCTCCAATCAGCTGTTGGATGCCCTCACATGGCATCTCACGAGTGGTCTCTCCATCTGGAGGTAGTTCACAGCCTGTTCTCTCAGTGGGGCACCTCACAGGTGGACCTGTTCACCTCCAGAGAGAACGCAAAGCTGAGGCTGTTCTGTGCCCGCCCCCCTCAGCAGGGCTGGCTGCAAGGGGATACCTTCTCAAGGCCTTGGACACCAGGCCTCTTCTATGCCTTTCCTTCAGTTCCCTTGATCCACAAGGTGCTACTCAAGGTCAGGCAGGACAAGGCCCTGGTGATCCTGGTGGCTCTGGACTGGCCACGCCAATTTGGTACCCCAATCTCCTTAGCCTCAGCAACAGGCTCCCAAGGTGTCTTCCACTATGCCTGAACCTGTTCTCCATCAGTCAGGGGAAGGTACTCCACCTGGACCTTCAATCCTTGCACCTGACAGCCTGGTTCTTGAGCAGCTAGAGTTCCAGGCTTTGGGTCTCTCTGAAGAAGTCCTCACCGTAATGGAGGCATCTGGAAAGGAATTGACCAGAAAATGCTGTGCCTTCAAATGGAAGAGATTCTCAATTTGGTGTCAGGGCAAGGGGCTGGACCCCTTGACCTGTCCGGTGGCCAGCATGTTGGACTACTTGTGGTCCCTCTCCAAAGGGAGTCTTCAGTCTACGACCCATAAGGTGCACCTGGCAGCCATCTCTGCTTACCGGGCATGGGCTGGTCAGCAGTCGGTGGCGTAAGAGAAGGTGGTCTGGTGCCTTTTCAGAGGCTTAGATCACATTTCCCCTCTGGTGTGTGAACCACCACCACCGTGGGACTTGTTCCTGATTTTGGCAAAGCTCATGGGCAAGACATTCAAACCGACGCACAGGTGTAACATGTCTCACCAGTCATGGATGACCACCTTTTTGGTGGCTGTCACATCAGCCAGAAGGATTGGGGAGCTCCAGGAACTTTCAGTGGAGTCTCCTTACTTGGTCTTCCACAGGGACAAGGTTGTCCTGCACCCCAACCCGAAGTTCCACCCGAAGGTTGTGTCGGAGTTTCACCGTAATCAGGTGATTACTCTTCTGGTGTTCTTCCCAAATCACACTTCTGAGGCTGAGCACAGGCTCCATACTCTGGACCTGAGGTGAGTGCTTGCTTATTACAAAGAGCACATGGCTGGAGTTCAGGGAGAGGTTCGCCAGCTCTTTGTCATGTACACTGAAGCCTCACTTGGCAGACCTGCAGCCAAGTGGATGATTGGTAGGTGGATCACTTCCTACATTGATCTTTGCTATAGGTTGGTGGGTAGGGAGCCTCCCAGTGGGCTAAAGGCTCATTCCACCCATCATACCGCTGTGTCGGTGGCTGCTTCTAGGGATGTCCCTATCCAGGAAATCTCCAGGACTGCTAACTGAAAGTCAGCACACACCTTCATTTCCCATTACCACACTTATCTCGAGTCATGCCAGGATGCTGGTTTTGGGGTCTCAGTTCTCCAATTTCAGTTTCCTAAATAGGGGGTATGAGCCTTGCCTCCCTCCTGCCAGAGAACTGCTAAGAGTCTGCCAGATAGTGTGGACAGAACATCATATCCATGTCCCTAGAAACACAGGTACTCACCTGCAACAGTAGTTCTAGGAGTGGTTTATGTTGTTCATCCACACTGACCCACCTGACCTCCCCTGGTGTAGGCACACAGCCTCTGCTTCCTGCGAGCAAGATCTGGCGTCATGGGGTGGAGCTGAAAGATATACCACCCAGGTGGGTGGGAGGAGCCAGCTTGAAGACTTTATGGCACTTTTTAAAGGAGAAAGGAATCTGCCAGATAGTGTGGATGAACAACATATACCACTCCAAGAACTACTGTTAAAGGTGAGTAACGTGTTCTCCTGCACCAGTGGCAGATCAGCATTTCAGACAAATATGTACTAGAAATAGTGTAGTTGGTTCATTCTCTGGAGTTTATTTTCGAGACTCCAGTAAGCCATCCAATACTGTATACGTATCCACCAAAACAATTAATGGTCTTCTTATGAAAGGAAGTTAAGAGTCACTCCTGGCAAAAGGGTGATACAGATAGTTCCACTAACAAAATGGGATCAGAGTCTCTGATCCAGACTTTCTGGTCCAAAAGGATGTGGCGGGGGGTGTTGCACGTCATTGACCTTTGTTCCTTGAACAAATTGCATGCAAATTCCACATGCTCTCCCTCAGGTCACAGTTCCCTCTGATAGCAATGTGATAAGCTGTGCAAATTGTTTGGACAGATTATTTAGGGTATTCAACTGTTAAGAGAATATTATCTGCTAACAAAATGTATTTATAATCTTACCTCCCACCACCACCACACGCGTTTTTATTCCCTGTACCTTGCATGCTGTTCTTAAAGAGCTGCTGACGCCTCAAAGAAAACTGAACAACATAATATTTAGGTACAATTCAGCTTGCATTCCATTAGACTTCTCCTCCCCATTACTTGTTACTGAGAAATTTGCATGGAAATATGCTCTATATCCCTTAGAATTCATCTGCCTCTTTTGCTTACTCCCTACTTCTTGTCATAGTCCTCTGTTGTGACATTACAATCTGTTGCCATGGGAGTAATTGTGATGTCACAAGTAGAGCATTATGTCCTCAGGTAGGGAGAAAGCAACAGGAATAGATGAACTGTTTAGGAGAAAAGATCCCATTTTCATGCAAATGGCCTCAATAATAAATAATGGTGATGAGAAATACAGAACCAATGTTAAATACAAGCTGAACTGTGTCTAAATAATATGTTTTGTTAAAGTTGTCCCAATGTTGTCAGCTGCTCTTTAAGGCATGTGGCAGATGCTTGATGGCAAGAAAAAAATAGACAACAGCTTTTGAGCTGGTGGCTTCCTGTGACCTTGAATTCCTCACAAGGAAAGTGATATATTCAGCGGTTCTCACCTCTGCTTTCAGGATTTCGGAACTACAGGCTGGGGCTGGGGAACCTGACCTTTCAGAAGGACCAGGTGTTACTTAAGACCCTTTCTAATTTTCTGCCAGTGATGGTGTCCAGATTGGCTTTAAGCCAGTGCATCAACCTTCCGGTATTCTTTCTGAATCCTGAGGGCCCAGGAGAGGTGCTCCTGCATCCTCTGGACTTTCAGAGCGCTCAGTTTCTACCTGGATCTTATGAGGAAGAGTGTACCAGGGACATCAGACAGTTCTCACAGCTGTTTGGTCCCCCCCCCCCCAACACAATCACTGGGGAAGCCAGTATCCAATGTGTAGTGTCTTCACAAGGGGATCTCTTGGTACAGTGGGTTCTGCTGCCACAAATCAAGCAACTGGGCACACCTCCAGGGGCATGGTGGCTTCTGTGGGATGTTTTTTGTTGGTCTTTGCAGCTGAGACTGATAATGCTGATACTATACATTCAGGAAGCATTACAATCAGGATTTGATCTCCAGTTGGAGAGCTGAGTTCGGTCTGACTTTGCTGCAGTGTCTGCTGACATAGGGGGCTTGTTCCTCCTCTGTTCCATACCACCCATTTGGTAGAGTACTGCTTTGTACTCATCCAGTGTTTATGTGGCTCTGTGGAGGAGAGATCCTCGAAGAAGTTAGTTGTGTTACTTACCAGTGACTGGAGGACTCTGAGAGAATCTCCTCCACATAGCCACACAACCCCCTACATTTATCTCCCGGGGGAGGAATGCTGACATTTTCATTTCAGCACCTTTGCACAGTCCAACTTCTGATTTTAACTGTTGTAGTACGCAGCCTGCATATTTTCTGCCTCTTCCTGCCTTTTCTGTTGTGATTGGCCTCTGGAAGATTCATGGTATATCATGGTATGATGTTTGGTTCTAGTCAGTCAGTAATTTTTTTAACCCTTTTTATCTCTGGCAGGAACCAGAGTGGATGAGGCCTACCCATATTATTTAGGTGGCACCAGTGCATGCAGTGTCATATGCTGACTGTCGGGCAACGTGGGCAGCCCTAGATATGAAAAGTCTTTAGTGGGTTCCTGATACTTACAGCCCAGTATATGTGGCTTTAACAAGACAATTCTCTCGAGGGTCTGCTGTTACTGGTAAGCAGGGCTCCTCGTTCTCAGCAGCAATTCAGTCTTGATTTCTGTAGCTCAGATCCTAGGTTCCTGCGACAGCATTTTTCCATTCCTATGACATGAATTTATTTCTCTAGCAGTGATATCATCGATGATATCACATGCTGAGCATAGATGAGGGGTTTCAGTATAATAAAGGAGAGGACAGAGACTACTGGAAAAACTATACATCTGAACGGAAAATCACCAAGAGCATAGAATTCCATATCACCATATGTATTCTGTGGCATAATGCAAATTCTGTGGAAAATGCCATGGTCATGAAACTGCAGAATTCCAGGAGTCTTGCTAGTAATTAGTGCAATTTTCCTGTGGCACCTACAAAGACAATAGGTAAGTGATTTACTGATGAGAAATTACTACATTCCTCCTTACCCTAACCTGTTCATAAGGACCTCCAGTCATCCATCCCCTTGACCCTAACCTCCAAAATAAGGCACATCCAGGGGTTGTCTGCTAGTCACACCTTGGTAGCCTAATTGCTCTTGGGATGGTTAATTGACTAGTAATCCAGCCCCTTTTTTTCTGTTTACCTGCGTAGTTTTCAGGCACGAACATGACTGCCTCTATTGCATCCTCTTAACTTCATCAGGATTTAAATGCAAATGAAGTTACGTAAGTCTGGTGTGAAAACCTGCTTGACTTTATTAAAGATTGTGACCCGATTAATGCCAGTCATGGCATTTGATGATGCTTTAGGGCTATGATCTGCAGTTCTGCTAAATCAGTCAGTGCTTTTGATGCCCTCTGTAGTCCTGTGTTTTTGTCTCCTGCTGGCCATCAACCTTGTTTGTTAGCCAGCACAGGGAAAAAAAACAGAACAAAGAGACTGCATGTTAAGTCTTCAAAATAAGAACTTGTAAAACAAAACTACTCAACAAAGAAGAAATAAAACTTTACAGAGAGCTTCTCTAAAACATAGAAACATAGAATTTGATGGCAGATAAGGACTGCTTGGCCCACTAGTCTACCCATTTTCCTACCTGATGGATAAGCTGCAGATCCTAGTTAACCAACAGCATACTTCTTCCTACCCACCACTAGAACTGCCTTATATCTGTCCCATGCATTCTTGAATTCCCCCACTGTTCTTGACTCCATGACCTCCTCAGGAAGGCTGTTCCATGCATCCACAACCCTCTCCATGAAAAAATACTTCCTCACATTACGTCTGAGCCGTCCCTACTCTATCTTCAAATTGTGCCCCCTTGTTCTTGCACATTTCTTTTTCTGAAAGATACTACCCTCTTGGACTTTGTTGATTCCCTTGGGGTACTTGAAAGTTTCTATCATGTCCCCCCTCTCCCTTCTTTCCTTAAAGGTATAAATATTAAGCTCCTTTAGTCTCTCTTCGTATGTCTTCTGGTGCAGACCCTGCACCATTTTGGTTGCCCTCCTCTGGGCAGCCTCCACTCTGTCTATGTCTTTGCGGAGATGGGGTCTCCAGAACTGCACATAGTACTTCAGATGAGGTCTCACTAGCTATCTGTAAAGAGGGATAACAACTTCCTGTTTTCTACTGTTGATGCCTCTCCTTATGCATCCCAGTATACCCCCCAGCCCTCCTTACTGCCTTCTCACATTGCTTACCCACCTTTAGGTCATCTGAGGTATAATTACCCCCAGGTCCCTTTCCATTTTTGTTGTTGTCAGTATCTCACCCCCCATTGTGTACTCTTCCCCTGGGTTTTTGTTTCTCAGGTGCATTACCTTGCACTTCTTTGCATTGAATCTAAGCTGCCATACATTTGACCGTTCTTCCAACCTTGCCAAGTCCCTTTCCACTCCATCTTGTGTATCAACCCTGTTGCAGATCTTTGTGTCGTCTGCAAAGAGACATACTTTTCCTTCCAGTTCCTCTGCAATGTCACTTACAAAGACATTAAAAAGGACCAGTCCCAGTACTGAACCCTGCGGTACCCCGCTATTAACCCTCCTTTCTTTACTGTGGACTCCGTTTACTATTACCCTTTGCGTCCTGTTGTCCAGCCAATTTTTTATCCAGGCTACCACCTTGGGAACCACTCCAAGGCTGGCTAACTTGTATATTAATCTTTTGTGTGGGACTGTATCAGATGCCTTGCTAAAATCTAGGTAGGCCATGTCCACAGCCCCTCCCTGGTCTACTACTTTGGTTACCCAGTCAAAGAAATCTAATAGATTCATCTGACACAACCTTCCTGCTGTAAATCCATGCTGCCTTGGGTCCTGTGCCCTACTGGCCTCTAGGTACTCAACAATTCTTTCCTTCAGAAGTGATTCCATTATTTTCCCTACCACTGAGGTCAAACTCACTGGTCTGTAGTTTCCTGCCTCTGCCTTACTCCCACTTTTGTGAAGAGGAATCACATCCACCCTCCTCCAGTCCTCAGGTACCACCCCATCCTGTCATGATTTCTTAAAGAGAATAGTCAGTGGTGTCACTAGTTCTACCCTTAGTTCTTTTAGAATTCTTGGGTGAATCCCATCAGGCTCCATTGCTTTGTCCACCTTCAGTTTTACTAGTTCTTTCAGAACTCTTTCTTCTGTGAATGGACTGGTATCGACCCCCCCTATCCAGAGTGTTTCTCTTGTTTGGTTTAGGTACCTCCCCCTTCACTTCCTTTGTGAATACTGAGCAGAAATATTCGTTCAGTATCCCTGCTTTTTCACTGTCACCCTCTGCCCACATTCCCTTCCCTTTATTAAGCCTCAGTATCCCTCCCTTGGTCTTTTTTCACTCCCTGATGTACCTATAAAAGGTCTTATCCCCCTTCTTAACAGAGTTGGCTATCCTTTCCTTGGTTTGGGCCTTTGCCATTCTGACTGCCTTCCCTGCCTCTTAATGCTTTAACTGAGAAAGTTCTCTGTCCTGCTCCTACTGTGTTTCCCTATATTTCCTGAATGCTGTCCTTTTCTTCTTAACCTTCCCTGCCACCTCTTTTGAGAACCATAGCATTTTTTTCCTTCGTTGTATTTTGTTGATTTGCTTCACACAAAGGCTTTGTTGCCTCTATGATGGCTGTTTTGATTATTCCCCATTGTTCCTCCATCCCTCCTTCTTCCTTGTTTGCTAGTGCTTTTCTGAGGCACTCTCTCATTTTCCCAAAGTCAGCCCTCCTAAAGTCCAATACTTTTGCTTTTGTACGGCTTGACTCTATGGCTGTGTTTATTGTGAACCACACTGTTTGGTGGTCACTTGTTCCCAGATGGCTACCCACTTCTAAATCCGAGATTCTTTCTCTATCCCTGTTCAAGAGTACCAGGTCTAAGATTGTTCCCTCCCGAGTGGGTTCCAATACTAGCTGTCTGAGGCATGCCTTGCTTGGGCATCAAGAATGACTCTGCTCTTGGATGTGCCTGCAGCAAAGGTGCTTCAGTTAACATCTGGCATATTCAAGTCCCATCAACAATATCTCCCTTTTCTGCCATTCTAAGGATGCCTTCTATCATTTCCTTGTCCATTCCCTCCCCCTGAGATGGGGGTCTGTATATAACCCCCATGGGGATTGTGGTGCCATTTCCTGTCTCCAGGGTGACCCAGAGTGCATCTTCTGCTCCCTGTTTACTCTTTAGTTCTGTTGCTTTGATTCCTTCCCTTACATAGAGAGCTCCTCCTCCTCCTCTTTTATCCTACTTGTTCCTCCTGTAGATTGTGTATCCTGGTATGTTGACATCCCAGTCATGGTTCTCTGTGTACCATGTTTCTGTGACTGCCACAATATCCAGGTATCCCTCTTCCATCAAGGCCACTAGTTCAGGGAGCTTGTTACACAGACTACAGGCATTGGTACTCATCACCCTCCATTTTTTGATGGCCTTACCCCTTTTAGCCCCATCCCTGTCCTTACTGCCTTTGCATTTTTTTTTTGCATTTACCTCTGTCCTGCTCCCTACTGACTTCTCTACCTTGTACCTCTCTAATTCTTTCAGATGAGATGTTAAACCGAGGTCCCATCTGCCTGGATTGGTGGTATTTCAGGTGGATGTTAAAGATCCCATGGCACTTATCGAAAAAAGAGTAGGGGAATTTCCTCGATGTCCTGGCCAAATTTTCCTAATTTCACTAAAAATACCACCAGCAGCTTAATCTGGTTCAAGTTCAGTTGGCATTTATCTGTATCCCTTCCCCCGGGTTGTGGCTGAAAATAGGCAGGATTTGTCTAGTGCGCTGACCCGGTCAACAAAAACTAAATAAATAAATAAAATTACTGTGTTTTGTGGGGAGAGGCTGGGATTTCCCTGCTCCTTTTCAGTGCCTCCCCCCTTGGCTAATTTAAGTGCTTGCCAATGAAACATTTAAACCCATCACCTAGGGTCCTGGTCCCCTCCCCCCAACAGATACAGATCATCGTGCCAGTATAGGTCTGCATCCCTCCAGGTGGCTCCCCAGTCCCCAGTGAAGCCAAAACCCTGAGCTCCACACCAGTTTTTCAACCATTCATTGAATTCCACGGTGTGAAGTACCCTAGCAGCACTCTTGCCATAGACAGGCAGCACCTCCGAGAAGGTTACCGTATGTGCTACTTGTCTAAGGCCCCTTCCCTACTCTACCAACACCTCTTGCACTGCTCTGATCCCATTCACAGCCAGGTCATTTGTCCCTAGGTGATCAGTGACATCCAGCATCCAGATATTCAATGCTTTTTTTCCAACTCAGATACACTTTAAACTACAGAAAATAGCAGGACAGTTACTGTATCTTGAAAAGTTTGATGGCCAGCTCAAGGCAAGAACATAGGAACTGCAAAGGAAATGAAACAGCACTGATACAGTTGAAATACTGCAGGCTTTATCTCTAAAGCATCACACAATCCCAGGATGCCTTATATGAGTCTGGTTATCTCATTTGTAATTGAGTCAAGCAGGTTTTCACACCAGGTTTAACAACTTCATTTACATTTAAATACTGATGAAATCAGGAGTGTGCAGTAGAGGCAATTGTTCATGCCTGCACACTACACATGTAAACAGAAAAAAGCCTAAGGGGGCCTTCCCTTTAAAAGAAAGTATTAAGTGTACCTTTTTAATGTTTTTTCAACAAGAGGAGGTTTTTTTTTTTGGGTGAATTCTGTTTTTCACTTGTCTCTGTGTACCCGCACAACACTGCCGCTCATCCCAGCCCAAAACCTCATCTACCAGTCTCCCACCCGGGCCCCATGGCTTGTCCAGCCTTCCGGATCATTCCCTGGGAGGAGAGCCTGCCCACCCTTGGTGACCTTTTTGTAATTGGAGGGTCATCCATAGAACCGGGGTGCAGGTCATGAGATCTGACAAGGCTGGTCCAGCAGCGGGATGTGGGCAGGTTTCCGGGGCCCCCTTCCCTTCCACTGGGCCGCCAGGGTTTTTCCATCTTGTTGCTCCCCTCAGAGCGCAGGACGGCAATGACAGCAGCGCACCTAGCGTGCAGACGCCCACTGTCGCCTCCGCCTCCCACATTGTACGAGCCTTAGCTCCTGGTAGGTCCTTCACTTCCACCAGGTGCCACTACGGAGCGAGGCTTACCCCAGAACCCACCCGGAGAAGGTAGAGCAGTCCTTTGGATGCTCAATCCCTTCCCTCCTCTGCCAACCCTCGATGACCCAAGTCTGTTCCCAAACCTTGGTCACCGGCGTAGCGTAAGGTGTGGTGTCCAGTGCCTCAACCCTCAGCACCACCTGGCTGGTCTAAGAGGAAGTTGTTTTAATAAGATCCATTCACCATCTGCCATAGAATGCTAGTTTAGAGTGTCAGAATAAATCATTACAGATATTCAAGGTCAAGGGCATGGCAGCTGGGTTTCAATATGAAAAAGTGCAAAATCATGCACTTAGGGCATAGAAACCCAGAGGTGGAGTACAGTAGGGGAGAAGAGGTATTGACGGTCACCAAACAGGAAAGGGACCTAGGAGTAATTATATCTGATTATCTCAAGGTGGTGAGGCAGTGCAACATGGCAGTGGGTAGGGCCAGTGGGATGCTGGGGTGCATAGGGAGGGTTATTCCCACTAGAATGAGGGAGGTGATGTTGCCACTGTATAGATCACTGGTGAGATCCCACCTGGAGTACTTTGTCCAGTTCTGGAGACAACATCCCAGGAAGGACTTAAACAGAGTGGAGGGAGGGCAGATAAAATGGTGCAGCATCTACATTAGATGCCCTACAAGGAGAGACTGAAGGACCTCAATATGTATACCCAGGAAGTGAGAAGAGTGAGGGTGAATATGACAGAGACGTATAAATACCTCACGGGGTGTGGGTAAATAAAGTACGGGGGGGGGAATGTTTTTCAGAGAAAAAGATGCACAAGAACAAGGGGACATGCTGTGAAGCTGGAAGGGGGGTAAATTCAAGAGAGAGATGTGAAGGGGACTTCTGGTGAGAGCATCACCCTAATGGTAGCTTGAGCTGTGAGCTCCAGAACATTGCATAAACAATCCACTGCCATCTACAAGAAAACTGTACCAGTTCACCTCCACAGCTAATGTTACAGTCTCCAGGATGTCTTCTAGGCACAAAACCAAAGATAAGTTGCATGGTCAGCTGGCGAAACAAACAGAAATCTTGCTAGACTACCCACAGCTTACAGCGGCCTGCTCATCCGTGGCCCCTCAGTGTTTAGTCCCAGAATCAGATGCCTCTGATGAACTGGATTGCACCATTACATCTAAGCAGCTCTGCCCGAATCTACAAGAAATGCAAGCCACACTGGAACACCTGGAAGCATGGGCCATGGAGGATTGTCGTAAAATAGAGATGCTAACAAGGAAAATGGATAGATAGTATAGAAAAAAGCCTTACGGATTACTCTACAACCACAGATGTCCATAACTTGGTGTCGTTGAGGCACAGGTCAGGAAGCATAGGAAAACCAGGAGCAGTTGTGAAATTCAAAAGTAATTTATTATTAATAACAGTAAAATAAAAAAAAATTTGTTCAGTATAACTGTTTACAAAAGCAGTATAAACGTAGAAAGTCCATCTGGATTTCTTCTCAATTTCCAATCTCAGTCTCTGTGTCTCTCCTTTGCAAAACAGTGCAGCTCTTTTTTTATAAGTCTTTGCAGGAGCTTGTTAAAAAAACAGCATGCTTCTCACACAGTGTTCTTATAAGTTTCAGCAAGTGCAGCAAAAAAGAAGAATATTGTGACCCAGAACTGACCTCCTGTTTACAGCTTCTCAGAGAGTTTGCAAACTAGCTTCTCAGGTTAACCCCTTGAGGTTCAAATAGCTTTTTGCAATTACTTCAACTGTATAACTATATACAGTTTGAACAAAGGGACCAGTATCGATGACATTTCCACAAAATACTTCACATGTATTTTCATACCAGCAGACATGCAGGGGGGGAGAAAAGAGAGATCAGCAAGTGAGGGTAGCGAGATAGCGAGTGGCAGAGAACTGCAAGACCATCGGGATAATCAAGTCCTAAGTCTCATGGAAAATTTGGTTGCGCAACCAGACAGAGAATAAACAGAAAAGGAAAGAATAGAACAGATCCTTGCATTTAAACTCTCTTTCACTACTGGGACAGGGCCATATTTAACCCCGTCACATACCTCACTCCTTAAGAGGGAACCTGTCTTACAAAAAAAAGGTTTCCAAAACTTTCTAGTAATTCTCATCTAATATAAGCATCTAACCTTTACAGTTCTGTGCATATGCAGCATAGCAAGCAGAGGTTTCAACTCACATTTGTTTTTTCAGAATTCTCAATTCCAGATCCATATCTAGACAGAAACTCAGCATTGCTATTCTCTTGCCCAGAATTGTGCATCACTGTAAATTTAAATGGCTGTTGTGCCAGGTATCACCGTGTGATTCTAGAATATTTACCCTTCATTTGGTTAAGCCAACAGAGAGGATTGTGATCTGTTACAAGTGCAAAGTCAGCTCCTAGTAAGTAAAACTTAAGGGACTCCATTGCCCACTTTGCCACTAGACATTCCTTTTCAGTGGTGGAGTACCTTTTTTCTCTGTCATGCAACTTCCTACTAATACAGAGAATAGGATGTTCTTTTCCATCTATGTGCTGACTCAAGACTGCACCTAGGCCTACCTCTGATGCATCAGTCTGTAACAGAAATTGTTTCTCAAAGTCTGGGCTTCTTAAAATGGGCTGAACATAATGCAGCTTTAATGGCCCGAAAAACTTCATCACACTATGGGGACCATTTCACATTATTCGGGTGCCATTTTTTTGTGAGTTCAGTGAAGGGAGCAACCAACTCTGCAAAGTTGGGTACAAATCTCCAATAATAACCAGCCATCCCTAAAAATGACTTGACATGTTTCTTGGTTTTGGGGACAGGGCTGTTAGCTACAGCTTCTATCTTGAAAACCTCTGGCTTGACTTTTCCATTTGCCAAAACATAGCCCAAATATCTGGTTTCCTGCATGCCCAGTGTACACTTGGTAGGATTAATTGTCAGACCTGCCTTTTTGATTGATTGGATAACTGCTCGTAGGTATTCCAGGTGGCTTTTCCAGTCTGGACTGTACACCACAACATCATCCAGGTCCGCAGCATAATAACCAGTGTGAGGGGATAAAATGACATCCATGTACCGCTGGAATGTAGCGGTGCACCATGTAAACAAAATGGCATGGTGGTAAACTGATAAGAATCCTACAGTAGTGGCAAATGCAGTTTTGTCTCTGGATTCTTTAGCTAGGGGAATTTGTCAGTAACCCTTGGTGAGACCAAGGGTACTGATATACTTGACACTCCCCAGTCTGTCCACCAAATCATCTATTCTGGGCATAGGATAACTGTCAGATTCTTGACACTTGATTGTTTCCTAAAATCAAGGCAGATTCTTATACCCCCTACTTTTTTGTTTACAGTCACCATTGATGATGACCAAGCACTTCTCAACTCTTCTATGATTCCCAGTTCTTTCATTTTTTGCATTTCCTTAACCACGTCAGCTCTTAGCTGCTCTGGTAAGCTGTATGTCTTTTGTCTAATAGGGCAAGCATTCCTTGTCACTATTACGTGCAAGACCTCTTTTGCTTGGTAACGGTACTGTGGTAAAAGTACTGTTAAATGTCTTTAGCAAGTTATGAATTTCTGAGGTTTGTTCGTAGGTTAAGGAAACATTCACTTTTACAGCATCAGCAGTAACAGTTTATACCAGTCTATCATAAGCTACACCAATATCTTCTTTATCAGTTTCTGGTAAAACCAACATAACAGCTTTTGGTGTTTTTTCAACCCGTTTCTTGAGGAGGTTAGCATGGTATATCTTAGTAGGATTTTTCCTGTCAGGAGTCTCAGTCTCATAGTTAACTGTGCCATTACGTTGAGGCACTTTATAAGGCCCTTGCCACTTCATTAACAGTTTATTTTCGGTAGTGGGTAACAGTAGCAAGACTTTTTCACCTGGCTCAAAATCTTTTTCCTTTACCCCATCATCATAATACCCCTTCTGCTGGTGTTGGGCCTCTTCCTGGTTACTATGGGCTATTTCAACATATTTTGCCAGCTTCTTTATCAGGGCACACATATAAAATGTAATAAATTGCTTCTGATGAGGGTTATTTGCCCATGTTTCTTTTATTACATCTAGTGGCCTGCTAGGTTGTCTACCATACAGCATTTCAAATGGCTAAAAACCTGTTGATGCCTGTGGCACTTCTCTGTAAGCAAAAAACAGGTAAGGTAAGTATGGGTCCCAGTCTTTCCCTTCCCCTTTTACAAACTTTTTTTAACATGCGTTTTAGGGTTTGCTTAAAACGCTGAAGAAGACTGTCAGTCTGAGGGTGATAAGGGGAGGTTCTTATGGCAGTGATACCTAGTAGTCGATACAGCTCCTTCAGTAATGCAGCACCAAAATTACTACCCTGATCAGTAATAATCTCTTTGGGTATGCCCACCCTGCTGAAAATTTTGGCAAGCTCTGTTGCCACTTTTGGGGCTATGACAGTACGCATTGGAACTGCCTCTGGGTATCGAGTAGCATAGTCACATACTACCAAAATGAATCGATTACCCTTTTTACTTTTGTCTAAGGTCTAACGACATCCATTGCAATTCTCTCAAAAGGCACATCTATCAAGGGTAGGGGCACCTTGACATTTTTAGTCACTGGGGCTACTTTCTGACACTGAACACAGGAACTGCAATAGGTAGCAATATCTTCATGAATTCCAGGCCAGTAAAATCTATACAGCAGTCTGACAAGGGTGCGATCCCTCCCCGAGTGACCAGCCATAGGACTATCATGTGCAATCTGTAACAACTCAGATCTGTACTTTTGTGGTATAACCAATTGTTCTGTCTGGTCCTGTGTCTGAGGTTTAACCCAAACTCTGTACAGTAGCCCATTACATTTTTTAAACGTAGGTTCACCCTATTTTGGTTTCACCCCAGCTACTTAAAATAACCCTGGAGAGAAATATCATTAGCTTGTTCTGAAAGAAAATCACAATCAGTGATCAGTTTAGTTTCAGTATTTCATATGTTAACCCCTTATGTCCATCAGTCTTTTGTTGCCACTGTTTCTTCAGGCGTCATCTTTCTTTCTTGGACTTCCAGATCTTGGAGGTGTGCTCAAATAAGTCTGAATCAAAATCAGCGAAAGGAAAAGAGTCGCCACATCTGAGATTTTCTTTTTCTGAGCTGTCGTCACCACAGCTGCTGAAACATAGGATTTACTCTCTCTCTTTCTCTCTCTGATTAACTCAGTAAATCCTGGAAAGCCATTTCCAATAATCATAGGTACAGGTAACTTGGGTACTACCCCCACTTTCATTTGGTGTGACATCCCATTAATAGTCAGAGTCACTTGGCTGGTGGGATAATATCGAGTGTCCCCATGGACACAGATGACACCAGTACCGTGTCCTTTTGGACGTTGTTTTCCTAGCACTTCAGTATGTACTAGGGTCTGTCTGCTTCCTGAATCTATAAGTCCTTTCACAGTCTTATCTCCCACTTTCACATCTGTTAAGTACTTGCCCCAGTTTGCTAAGGACTTATCTGCTTCAGTGTCACTCTTCTTACTATGGCAATTTCTTGCAATATGACCTGGCTTATTACAGTTATAGCAAATAAAGTCTTGGGTATATTTTTGACCCACCACCACAGTTCTCATCAGACTTGGAGTTTAAATGGGAAAAATAATGTTGTATTGGTGCTTGGCTGTTACCTTGCAGCTGTGGCATCTGTCTGGCCATTTGGTAGTCTTCGGCCAAAGAAACAGCCTTTTTGCCACTTTCTGATCAGTGTTCTTTTACCCAAAGCTGAACATCTGTCAGCAGGATGTTGATGAATTGCTCCGTTGCAGATGTTTCGATGATCTGTGGGACTGTTTTGCCCTCTGATTGGAGCCATTTTATCAGGAGTTCTCTGAGTCTGGTGAAGGCTTCTTGAGGATTGTCGACTGAGTTGTACGTCAGAGACCGAAATTTCTGCCTATAGGTCTCCCCTGAGATGTCATACCTTTTCAGGATTTTGCTTTTCACCAGGTCATAGTTTTCTGACTGTGCAGTGTACATATTGCTGTAAGCAAGTTGGGATTTCCCTGTCGGGTACGGTTGCCCATTGTTGCTTTGGCCACTGGCAGGCTGCGGCAACTGTTTCAAAAGTGTTAGATATGCTTCAGTATCATCTGAGGGACACAACTTTGTAAGTTTAATGTATTTTAAGTCATTAGTGTCTTGTTGCTCTGCTGGACCAGTGCCAGATCCTCCAGCTTTGATAACTTGCAAGGCATCCATCCATCGCTGCATCTCTTCTCTTCTTTGCTGCTCCTGTCGCTGCATCTCTTCTTTTCTCTGCTGTTTGAATTGTTGCATTTCTTCTTTTCTCTGTGCTTCTAAATATAGAATCTCTTTCTCTCTGCTTCTCCATCTCTTTTTGTTGTATAGCCCACCATTTGAAAAGGCAGTCAGGCTTTCAGGTTCTCTCACTACCTGTTCTTTTTCTATAACTGGTGCTAGCTGTACAGTCTCAAGCTTGGACTTCTGTCTCTGCTAGTTTGGCTGCTATCCTCCTGGTAACCACTCCTGGGCTTGCTGCTGCACAATCCATACCTTTCTTCTGTGCCTCCCTGGTACCAGGTCTAGAACCCACACACAAACCTCCTGGCTTAGAGTATGCATGGTGTAAATCCCACTTAGGCTGATGCCATCTGCCATTGAGGCACAGGTCAGGAAGCATAGGAAAACTAGGAGCAGTTGCAAAATTTGCAACAAGTGATTTATTATTAATAACAGTAAAATAAAAAAATAAAATTTTTCAGTATAACTATTTACAAAGGTAGTATAAACAGAGAAAGTCCATCTGGATTTCTTCTCAATTTCCAATCTCTCAGTCTCTGTCTCTCCTTTGCAAAACATTGCAGCTCTTTTTTATAAGTCTTTGCAGGAGCTCGTTTAAAAAAACAGCATGTTTCTCACACTGTGTTCTTGTAAGTTTCAGCAAGTGCAGCAAATAGAACATTATGACCCAGAACCGACAACCTGTTTACAGCTTCTCGGGCAGTTTGCAAACTAGTTTCTCAAGTTAACCACTGAAGTTCCAAATAGCTTTTTGCAATCATTTCAACAGTATAACTATATACAGTTTTAAACAAAGGTATCCCAGTATCAGTGATATTTCCACAAAATGCTTCACATATATTTTCATACCAGCAGATATGCAAGGGGGAAGAAAAGACAGAACAGCAAGTGTGGGTAGAAAAATCGTGAGAGGCAGAGAATTGCAAGACCATCGGGATGATCAAGTCCTAGGTCTCACGAGAAAATTTGGTTGCGCAGCTAGACAGAGATGAGGCAGAAAAGGAGAGAATAGAACAGATCCTTGCATTTAAACTCTTTGTCCACAATGACTGGGACAGGGCCGTATTCAACCCTGTCACACTCGGCACTTCTGGACTTGCATAAAAGAGAACAGCTGCTGGAACAAAGGTTAGAGGGTTTGGAGAACCGCAACAGGTGAAATAACATTTGCATACATGGCTTACCAGAAGGGACAGAGACAGGCAACATGCCCACTTTTATGGAATCCTTCATAGCTGAAATTTTAGACTGGCCAGCGGATAAGCCCTTGAATATAATCGGAGCACATCGTTCTTTGGTCCCTCGCCCTAAAGACCCCTAAGCACACCCTTGCTCGGTCATCATAGCTTTCTTTGATTTCAGTGTCAAGGAGGAGATACTTAAAATGGCATGGACCAAAAAAGAAGTCATATTCGGTGACACTCGATTATTTTTTGACCATGATTACACCCCCCAGTAATTGGCCCAAAGAAGACAAGTTCTGACAGTTGTTCATTCCCTTCAACAGAAAAGATTCAGAGCGTTTGTTGAATATCCTGCCAAGCTCAAGGTACTTACTGACAAAGGCCCTCAAAGGTATGCTGACCTCGCAGCAGCAGAGCAGTTTTTTTTATTGGTGGATCTAGCTGTGTCCCAGAATCCCTATCAAATACAGAAGACCCGGTTGCTGAGTAGGGCTTGGCAGACAGCAGGAGCCAAAAAAAGAGGGCTGGATGACTGCCTGGATGCTTCCGGTCTGTGGCACTCTGTACGTGCACACAAAGAACTACTAGCTTTACCAGTTCGCAGAAGATGTAGTAACTACCTCGGACACAGCGACTGCACACAGAATTGAGAACAGCGTGGGCATTGCCCCACCTTGAGGACTTTTCACTCTCAGTCGGGCTGTTGTGCTGTGAATTTCTGCAGTGAGTGGACTTATCTACTAAGGGACTAACTGATAATGTTTGTCCTTTTTATTGCTCTAAGTCATTTACTG
This sequence comes from Neoceratodus forsteri, assembly GCA_016271365.2. Classification (NCBI taxonomy): domain Eukaryota; kingdom Metazoa; phylum Chordata; order Ceratodontiformes; family Ceratodontidae; genus Neoceratodus; species Neoceratodus forsteri. The sequence goes on from CM057456.1 coordinate 879,771,076, forward strand.
TGGAGGTGGGGGTGTTAAAACAATTGTGTTTTTGGGGATTAATATTACAAAGTGGATATTGTCGGTTAGAGGATTGGGGGTGCTGGGTGGGTGGTGTTTCCTGCTACCTGGCGGCATCCTTGGGGTGGTCCTGGGAGTTTCAGCTGGGCAATATTGGTTAGGCTCTCCGGAGGCAGTTGCTTATGCGGCGGTGATTTCGGGGGGATTGCTGGACCAGGGGAACCAACTCAGTAACTGCTCCTATGAAAGACTCTACATCCACAGTGAATGATAGTCAGGCTGTGGTGGCCAAATTGCTGGCCAACACTGGCAAGCACTTGTGTTGAGCCCAGAAAAGGCTACACCTGCGACAAGAACGTTAGAGAACTCTGGAGGCTAGATTCTCATGTCCCCAGGATGGGGTCACTGACAACGAGTCCCTTAAATTTAATTTATTCAGCCATCAGAGAGTCTTTGGGGCTTGATATCTTGAGTTATAGCTGGTAACTATCTTATGGGTTACTAACTTGGTCCTGATTACCTTTGATCCCCCCTCGTGGGGGACTCCTCTGGACGAGCCGCCAAATTTGGAGCAACATCAGAAAGATATTAATCCTTCCAGTCTCTTTTTGTTCTCATTTTTTGCTTGGGTGAGCCCCATGCGGGGCATGCTGGGGGGCACGGGGGGGGCTCTGTGGTCAGCACCCCTGCACCCAGTGCAAGGTTCTTGATGGGGTAGGGATGTGTTCCCCTAACGCTCTTATCATGGGGAAAGTTACTCCCCTGAAAGTTGTTTAACACATATGTATATAGTGGTGGGACTGGATACACTGACGGCTCAGGCTAGTCAGAGCATCGAGTTATTGAACATCTGAAACTTTGTGCACAACCTGCTCAGTGCCCTTCTGGCAATCAGACTTAGAAGTCTAAGCCAAACAGAAGATCCAATTATTAGTGGGTCTTTCGCCACACCCCAAGGGTTATGTAACCCCAGACCGGCATGCCGTTTGTATCTGACAGCTCTACCAGGTGGTCTGGGTTCGGGGAGGAATATGTCACTCGGCACAAAGGCTAGGTTTGGTTACTCTGCACAGGGGCACCCAAGTAACTCCAAACACAGGAAGCAATAACTGTAATGTCCAATACCAGAAGTGGGATTCTAAAGTGTGGCTTTTATTCACATCTAAACAGAATAAACAAAGCATAGATGGACCCCCATGGGGCTACACTCCTGGTAATGCAGATTTAAGGAGACCAGAACATATCCTCATCACTTTAGCCTTCAGGCTCTGCAACACACTGGGCACACAGCCTTGACTTGTACGCTGCTTTGGGTTACACAGCCCGAACTTGTACACTGTTCTGGATTTTCCCTGGCTCGGCTCCCTTGCCAGCCACTTGGACACCTTCCATATATCATGGAAACATTTTCTGGTGGCTCCCTAAACCACCTAAGAGCACCTCGGCTCCATCAGGGAATCTTCCTCTTAATCCCACGTCTGGGTACTTTCCTCAGGCACTGGCCAAGTACCTGAGGGAAAGCAAAAGGTGTCTCAGAGCAAATCCATAGCGGTGAATTTGGTTACTACTGATGGGGGGTCTCCCACCTCTCGCTCCCACAATTCATACCCGGCCATTTCTCTGGACATAAACACCTCGTCCTTTAACACTTTGCTGTGTAGATTCTTGCTAAATGTGTTTCACATTCCATCTACTTGTCTTGCTTCCCATTTGTGCTGGACTTGAACATACTTATAAGTGGCATTGTCCATTACTCTAGACCCCCCACTGAGTTAAGCAGTCCAATCCCCACATTCTTTCTTTCCATTTGTGCTGGACTTGAACATACTTATAAGTGGCATTGTCCATTACTCTAGACCCCCCACTAAATTAAGCAGTCCAATCCCCACATCTTCCAGCTGTGCTTGGCTGTCTTTTCCTGACCCCACAGTAACAGTCCCTTTAGTTTCCTTCTGTTTCAGGTGAAAACACTTGGCCCTTTTTCAGAGCGAACTCACCCTTCGGTTGCAGCTGCCCCACAGGCGTTTCCTCCTCAAGGAACCTTCCTCTCAGAGCTTCTGGTTCATCAGCACAATTCAGACAGGCAGCTTTTTTCCTTTAGCCGGACCCAGGGGGGTTGCCCCTGGAAAACAGGCAGACACCTTCCCCCCCATCCCCTCTGAACCATTGAGAGTGGTCTCCACCACTTCAATTGCTAGTTCCTGTGTTCCTCTTCAGGTGGAAACATACACCTTAAACAGAAGTAGCTCTGAAACAGAGCTTAAAGCTCTGAGAGCCTGCACACACTCTGCTGCACTACAGTCTCTCTCTCTGACTGCACGCAGACTGGCTTCAAATTCCCCAATGTTCTGCTCTAACCTCCAACTGCAACATTCCAGTGTGGCTTATGCAGCTGCGGCAGTTCTAAAATGATGTCATCCCTCAGTCTCAGCTGAGACTGAGAACAGAGTGAGACAGTATGAAATCCATTTAACTGGAGTTTCATAAGCTGCCTTCTCTGCCTACCACTAGGTCTTACTGGGATTCTAGTAACCCCGGGTAACAGGGGGGTTACAGTTAGATTTGCGGAGGGTGTGGGAAAGGGCGAATACACCTTGAAGAATCGAATATAATGTTTGCATTGCTATTTGTCTTGGTGAATCCGTTTTTTCAGAAAGTTCTTGGTTACTCATGTTGAAAGTTTACAAGCTGTTACTGAATTGTTTTGGGCACACTGTCTCTCCCCCCTTTTCGTCAGGTTACCTTTTGGTTTTCCCTTCATAAATATGGCTGATCTTAAGATTGTTACATTCAATGTGAGGGGAATTAACAACCCAGTTAAAAGAACAAAGATCCTACAAGAACTCCAACGACAGAAAGCCACTGTAGCATTTCTCCAGGAGACCCACCTGACAGCTGCAGAACACCTTAAAGGAGAAGTCCTGCAGCGTTTGTGCTTCTTATTATCTTGCCTCCTCCAGTGTATGTGTAGTGCAGTTCCTCCGCTGTCCACCGAACCGTTTTTCACCTCTTGCGCTGCACCAAAAGTGTTTGTCATTAATTTAATGATTTATTGCCTTCCCCCACCATTTTCGGTCGACTGGGTCTCCTGGAAAGCGTCATCAGTGCAGCGGACCTCAGTGGTGTTGCAGCTAATGCCATCCAACACACATGTTCTGTTGAACTTTGGTTCCCCTCCTTCACTGGGGAAACATTATAGTGTCACGCGCATGCTACAGAGTGCGATCCAGCCTGTACAGCCTTGGGATCAGTGACAGTGCGAGGCACTGAATGTCTGTCACCAGGCACTCCTCTGTAATCATTTTCCCTTTCCTTGCTCTATATTGTAGTGCACTTTACAAATTATTTACCAGTGTGTTTGCCTGTTTATGATCAGCTTTCTGTACTGTTCCTTGTGCCCCTCCTCCCCTTATTACACCTGAAAATCAGCCATTGCACCTCAGTATGCGTTTCTGGCCGAAACTGGTAAATCATTGGATGTGATTTTGATCAAGGAAAGGCTTCAGTCAGCTTGGACTGCCTGTATACAGAGAAGCCCATTTCTTGTGCTAGGGATTAAATACATTAACCTTTTGAGGAGGACCTTGAGCCATATGTTGCCAGTTGCACTAGAACTGCCACTTTGTCAGAGGTTTGCCATTTTATAGAATTTCCACAAGAATGACGAAAACATAACAAAGGCAACGTACTAAAGTAACATGCATGATCATAAGATCCTCCCTTGAGACTACCAGGAAGCCGTCTTCACTAACTCCACATTCCCAGCTAACCAACAGTCGAACAAGGGGAACATTCTTCTTGGGGCCTGCATTAATGTTCCTAGGTTGGGAAGTGAACCTGGAACATTGCCATGGCACATGGCTCCACAGTTATCAAGCAATCTGGCAAGCAAACTAGTAGATATTCTTGAAACACACAGATAAATAAGTTGCAGACTATGTAAAAGTATTTAGATGCCTAGTAGTGGGACAGTCTGATACACTTACAAAGCATTAAGTTAAATATAATGATAGTGAATGTAAGGGTTTTATTTTCCACCTTCCCCCACCCCAAAGATAAGAAAGATAAGAGGGCGACTGCCATGGCTACAACCTTCCTGTGGCTGTGAGGCCACTCAGCTTTAAGCAGGACTGAATGGTGCCAAAGGGGCATCACAAACAACTTGTAAAGGCTGAAAACTGCAGACGGATACATGTTTCATCTTTGTCAGGACTCGTCAGTGTGTCAAATCTGTATCATAGCCCAGAGACAGTGGGACCAGCCACATGATCTCAGTGGTTTGGACTATGGTGAGCCTCATATGGGGAAATGAAATATAAAAGACAAGGGTTGCCTAGGAAGGGCATTGGCAATAAGGCCAAGTTTCAAAGAAATACCAAAATTACACACACCTCACTATTGCAAAGCATCATGATAACCTTTGCAGATTGTTTGAGAGGCCTTTTAGCACCACACATTTCTGCCTAAAGCCGGACATTAAGTAAGGCCAAGTACGACTCTGCAGATGGTGTGGGCAGTTATGTTTGTAACTGTTACTGTGACTAGTGGTGTCCCAGTCCACACTGGTTTCAGTCCCCAGACCTAGAATTCCATCTTCACAAATCCATTTGTGGTGTGCCGCCCCTCCTTGAGAGCAAAGTGTCGTTGCTCAAAAATCCCCTAGACTGCAGAAGTGGGCTTATACCTGCACAGCTTCATTTTCTTGCTGTACTCATAGGCTTTTATTTACTTGTCTGAATTCAACATCATTGACTAGACAAATCAGAATTCCAGAGCTGTTGCTATGCATATGTCTGTAGTTTACGTCTAATATTTATTAAACTGCCTCTCTTATACAATGATCTGTATGCTTGTCTAATGGACAAACAGAACTGGCTTAGTCTTAGACATAAATGCAGTACTTGGCAGCATTAAGTAATTAAAATTCCTTAGTTAACCTTTGCCATTTAGAGGTCGTTTTGTATTCTCACTGCCCAGTTCTTTCTGATATTTTGGCACTTCATTCATAGTCTCGGCCTGTACATTTGTTATGTCATATTAAATAATTGTTCGAAATGTGCCTTTGTAACTTGTTTGCAGTTACTCGTCAGTTAGGGCTGTATTTTTTATACCTTGAATTTCATCAGGATTTTCTTGACTCAGATCGCCCCACTAGCAGATCCAGATATGTAGCAAAATAGCACCCCTACCCGCTTGGGCCAGCAAACAATAGCTGTTTTAGCCTAATTTGAACTTTAAAAGGGACATTTTACATTTTTCAGGGAAAGTGCTACTCCGTAGACAAAATTGCTATCAAGCCGGGATCACTCAATACGCTAAATAAGAGTTTGAATTCAAAGGACACCATAGCCACGGTTGTTACTGCTTTATAACTATCCTAATCGTTATGGCATGCTCTAAATTACACAGAGTTGTTGTAATACTCATATGAGACACTTCAGCAATAAGACTCGACAGGGTGTGTGTAATGCAAGGACAAGGTCACACCTCAGGTATATCGAGAGGCACAAGACACACTGAGTGCCTTTAACCACCAAAGAAGTGATGTTAACCAGTATAAATCACATACTGGAGTACCTTACTGTGATTATAAAATTGTCCCCATCAAATTAAAATAATAATTGTCCCTACAGAATTAAAAGAATAACTTTTTATTTAGGTTCCTTGTTAGATATTTTTCCAACGATAATGCTGCTGTTCTGGGATACCATCATGACTTTAACGGACTCTTGACCAATTAGCTTTGGGTATTTTTATATCCATTTTATAATCCTGTACGTATTTATAGGGACACAGAAGGTGTCTCTTACAGGTATGAGTGGCTCCTTGTGAGTTGTTTGGTGGGAGAACAAGTAATCAAAGGTGACTACCCTGTCCTGACACCCCAATGAGACAAAAGCTGCCACTCAGAGTGTCCACCTAAATATTATCAATAGAAAGTCAAACATTCAAATCTGGTTTTCAACAAATACACCCATTTTCAATTCGACTTTTTCAAACCTTGCACTGGAGCTGCATGTGAAGATCTATTATAACCATTAGAGGACCTCTAATGGTTATAATAGATCTTCACATGCAGCTCCATCTCCACAATGATTAAAATTAGTGCTGATGGTGATCCTATAATATATTTTTATATGTGCAGTTACAGGGTCACTCAAGAGTGCATTCGTAAGTTCTTTGGATGAGAGAACTGTGGAGCAAAGCTTGGCAGTTTTGACACACAAGGACCTGAGAAGAAATGTTTAATCATAAGAACATGAACTGTACATATAATCATATTATAACTCATGTTGAAGAGTTCTGTTTTTAAAACTAAAGATAAAATTCAAAAGAAAAATGTTTTGCTTTGTTGAAAATTATAAAATAGGCAAGGAGTTTTCTGCATCCTGATTGGCCAGAAGGTTCAGAACCCGGCTGCTTATGGAGCAACCACCACGTCTGGAAACCCTTTCGGCAATCAGAACGCAGCACATTTTGATATCCCTGCCTCCCACAATTTTTTTTAGGAACATTTATGGCAGCCATGTTTGTTAGGTTAAAAACCTTAACACTTATGACTTGCCATAGCTGTCAGAACTACATTTTACTTCATTTTATAACTCCCCCATTCCCATCCATGACCAATCACACACCAGAGAATTAAAATACTACACCTGAACCCATGTCATCACCTTTTGAAAAGTTACGCTGGGTTACCCAGAGGGCTACAATATGGGGTGATGGGTGGCTGCGTCGGGGCAGTATGGCAGCGAAGGGCATAGGTAGGCCTGAAGGAGAGGCTGGCCCGGAGCTTGGGGAGCAAAAAAAAACAAACAAAACATATGACTGTGTCCATAGTGTGAATTGTTTTTGTCCTAGCTCTCGGTCTCCCCACCACCCACTCCACGGACCTCCATGATCGAGTCTCTCTGTTTCTCACATCAGCCAGCTTAGGCACAGTGTCAGACTGTGGGTTGCTAGGTCAGGGATGTACAGCACCCCACTCCCCGTGCGAGAGAGAGAGACACACACATGTTTTGCTCTTACCCTATTGTATAAACACAGACATATGGCAGAGCACCAGGGAGAGAGAGCGTGACCACCACACCTGCCAGTCAGTGTCGTATTGCAGGTCCAACAGTGCTGGGCAAAGGAGAAACAAAGTGCTGTGCCGTGCATCTCCTGTAAGAGTTAGTGATGGGAGGTTTACATGTTGTTGCCCATGACACTTGCTTAGAGACTCTCTCACTCTCTCTCAGTATAACTTGTTTTTCAGTCGTTGTTGAGAAACGGCAAGTGAGCTACAGTGTCCCCCAGAGAAATGGAGAGACGCACACAGAGCAACGGGAGCAGCACCTGTCTCAATCGCGTGCCCTCTCTTTACCTGTTTCTGTGTGTAAAAGTCGTGCAACGGTTCTACACCATGAGAGAAAAGTACAATCTACTATGAAAATAGCGAGTGGGAGAGACAGAGAGACACTGAGCAACGCGACGGAGACATTGCTCTCTGTGTCTTTCCACATTTCCTGCTGCAGCAGTTCTGGAGCAAGTTGCACATTGGTGATCACGGGACACTACATACACAGAGAGCAACATAGAAAGTGTGTCTGTCTCTGTTCACTTGTTTCTGTTTTCTACAAAGATTTACCAACTCATCTGGCAACACAGGCACACAGTGCTGGATCTAGCAGGTATTGCACGATGAGGACTGCTTTGTGTGGAGGAAGAATACATGCCCCGAATCCATAGTTTTTCTTAATTTTACATGGCTTTCTTTTCGTTTTTTCACACAGGGGTAACCCTTTGTTATGTAAGCAATAACCGCACAAAAGGGTGTGCGGTTATTGGGAATTAATCAACACACCTGGTGCATTGTGAGGCATGAGTCTGTAGGCTGAGTGTCCTCACAGTGCCTGGGCTGCCCCCTCGTGCCTCACAACACACCTGGGGCATGCATTAATGCCTAGTATACCCATGGCCTGTCGTAGGTTATAACTTACATAACCCACAGCAAGGTGTGCGGTTATTGGTGATTAATCAACACCGTGGGCCTTGTGTCTCACAACACACCAGGGGTGTTAATTAATCTCCAGTAACCGCACACCCTGTCATGCAGTTGTTGCTTACTTTTAACACCCCTATTACAGAAACAATTTATTATAATAGTAAGGCACTCGCATGAGTTAGATTAACAGTCAGTGAAGCACCCACTAGGTGCAATGTGGTGCTCGTGTCACATTACACCCTTAAGGGGTTATTAACAGACTGTTATTCAAACCCCTGGTCATGCCTTATAGCATAAATGTGTACTGCTTCTGAAAAGGTTAGTGAATGGATAACATTGCATTGGTCTCACAACAGGGTGATCAATTTAACATGACATGGCAATGGGGGTGTAACCCCCCTGCAAATGGGGGTTCCCAAAAGACTTCCAGGAGCTTGCTTGAATGCTCCAAGCCTGAATGGTGTTTGGCATTTAAGCCATTTATCAGTGAGTGTTTTTAGAGCCTCTGGTACTGTCTCTTTAAGAGCTGTCTGCTTGCAGACATAATTAGTTTGTATGGGGGGACTGTGTGCTTCTCTGAGTACCACTCGAGCTGCTGCCAATTCACTTCATTTTGCAGTCACTAGGAGTGCAAAGGGAACCTATCTGAAAGATGTAACTGTTTGCCAGAAATTATTTAGAGTAATAATGAAATTACAGTTTGTCTAACCTGCTTGCTTTGCAGTCAGAACTGTGTCTGCTAGTTCCCATTCTAGTTTTGAACTGCTGAACTGGACCAATCAGTGTGGGGTAAGCTAGCTCTAAAATGGTGCCTTGACGAATCAGAACTTGGACTCATAATCTGGAGCCAGCCACAAGAGGATTGTATGGGCAGTGACTCTGGGAGATGTAGTTTAGACTTCAGTGCCTTTTGGACCAACAGCAGCAGTCTATTGTGGTGACAGCCAATCCAGTCAAGAACTGGGAGGAACTCAAAGGAAGTGCCAGTTTTTGTCGGTTGGAGTTTCAGTTGAGCTTTGGCAGTGAAGAGAAAGGAGCCCTGTGCTTTTCAGTGTGCAGTTTTAGTCAAAAAAGCGTGTGTAAGGCCCAGAGTTCGGTCTGCAGCTTGTGTAACAGCTTGTTAGGACTGAATCCGTCCTGTGAAAAAGAATCAAAGGATCTCTGAAGAGTAGAAACCAGGCTCACCCTGTAGAAGACTGGAGGACTTGCTGAAAACTGCACTCGGTCTGTCAGGAACTGAATCTGCTGTGTGTTCTCCCAGGTATTGTGCAGTAATTGCGTCGGGATACAGATGCAGCCTGCCTGGTATAGTGCTTTTCTTTATATGGATGTGTGAAGAGGTTTGTGTACCTCAAGTGAGCCCTGCTGACATTGAAGGACCCTATCTTATTTGGAGGTCGTGAGTACTAATTCAGGGTCACTCCCTGTTGAATTGCCACATTAAATCCAAATGGAATTACTGTACTGCTGACTGTTTAATTCTCCTTTTCTCTGTGTGAAAGGGCCCCTACCAGCTGCCACGGTTTGGACTAGCCACTAGGGCTTGGGTACCCAGGGACAGTAACTATAGGGATAGGCCTGTGCACAGAGCCATAGGTAGATTATTAGAGTGATAAGCTAATTAACCTGATTTCCCCCTGTCCTTGTTATATCCCCTAAATAAATCAGAGCTGCTTGTTTCAGCAAAGTTATACTGCCTGAGGTATTTGTCTATGTTAAAGTACTGTACTGTGATTGTTGCACTGTATCTCATTTCACAGGAGGTCCCAGTGCGGAACCAGACCTGGGGTAAGTGTATACTGTGAAGGTAATTCTGATATATTGTGTGGGCCACTAGTGGGAAGAAAGGGGGGTTGCAGTGTCCCAGAGGGCTGTGACCAAGTTAGTTTAACTATTGCAAACCCTGACCTCTGGGTGGAGGCACCCGCCATTGGATCCAGGCCCCTCAACCTGTTAGTGGCAAATCAGGCAGGGGTAGTAGCCCCTGGGATAGCGCCATCTAGGGGTTACAGGAGTACATTGGAGTTGACAACATAACACTAACATAGTTAACTAACTTAACTAGCAACATAGTGATAACACCAACACAGCTGTCAGCACCTACTTCACACTCCCTCAACAGTCAGCGCATACTTCACCATCCAACACCAGTCAGCATCAGCGTTGCCTTCCACGTAACACACCACTCAGCTTTTCATTCTCCATCACACCCCATTCAGCACATCCTTCCCACTACCACACTAGTCAGCACCGCCCTCGCACAATCACGACAGACTGCACATCCTTCCCATGAAAAACACCACAAAGAAACTCCTTCACCCCTACAACAGGCAGGACCTCATTTCTTGCAAACACACCATTCAGCGCGTACTTCAGACTCACACACCAATGATCACCATGTGTCCCGCTAAATATTTGGACTGGGAAGTATTTACTGCTAGCTGCTTTCATCTTGTAGTATTTTCATCTACATCATAGCAATACCATGCATTGACATGTCTTGGACCCACATCTGTAAAAAAAAGGTCTCGGTGACACTGTGTGTCTGCGGCCACTGATCCTCCTTTTCTGATACCAGTGAGGAGTCGTCTCGAGATACTTTCACACTGCTATGTTGTGTGGTTACCCTATTTTGAACAGTTTATGTTGCAACTGCCCTTTTTGCCGCCCAGTACACAACTCCTCAAATAGTCTAATGTTTATGCAGCTGATACCTATGGTGTTTTCCTCCCCAACATCGACTGCTGATAGTGTGTCAGTATGTGGATCCATGGCTAGTACCATATATGTACCAACATACTGTAAATGTGCAGGGTGGGAAACAAATTTCGAAAAATCAGAACGTTGGATTAAATCATGCAAAACTGTTAGTAAAATGCTCCTTTTACTACCCTTATCTGTTCCTCTGGTGAACACCGCCTTCTCCCTACCACACCAGTCAGCATCTGCTTCACCCTAACACACCAGTCAAGACATCATTCACCCTTGCACACCACTCAGCTCCTCCTTCCCCATCGCACAACAGTCACAGCCTACTTCACCTTCCCACTACAGTCAGCACCTTCTTCACCATTCAACACCGCTCAGTGCCTCCTTTACACTATCACACCACTCAGCACCTCATTCACTGTAACACACACAACAGAACCTACTTCCACTGCCAACAACAGTCGGCACCTCCTTCCGTCCCAACACCATGCTGGACATCCTTACCCTGCCTACACCAGTCGGCAACTACTTCACCTTCTCACACTAGTCAGCGCCTCCCTCACCCTTTAACAGCACTCAGCGACTGTCTTTCCCTTCCACTTCAGACAGCTCATCCTTCACCCTGCCACACAACTCAGGCCCTTTTCTCCCCTCCCCACACCACACAACTCAGGCCCTTTTCTCCCCTCCCCACACTACACCATGCAGCACCACATTACCCGTCCCACAACAGTCAGCAAGAACTTCAGCATCCAACTACAGTCAGCAACTCATTCACCAAAACACACCAGTACCAGTCAGCACTTGCTTCCACATCCAGCAGTAGCCAGCACCTACTCCACCACCACCCACACCATGCGTGACATCCTTCCCAAACCATTCAGCTCCTACTACACTCCCCAACACCAGTCAGTGTCTACTTCACCCCCAAACACCGGGTAGCACCTAATTCAACCTTCTACACCACTCAGCACCTCCTTTCCCCATACCACATAAGTCAGCACCTCATTTCCCATCAGTAACAATCAGTGCCTCCTGTCCCCTACCACACCAGACAGCAAATCCTGCACCACGAAACTCGTCAGTCCCTGTTCACACCTCCACATCCTACAGCCCCACATTACCAGTCTTCATGTCCTTCCAACACCAGCCAGCAACTCACTATTCCACGCCAGCCAGTACCTGATTCACCATAAAACACATGTCAGCACATGCTTCAAACACAAGCACCAGTTAGCACCTGCTTCCCCTTTCAACAACAGTCAGTACTTTCTCCCCCACCCCACACCAGCAACATTAATAGCAGTTTTGGGAATGGTAAAAAAAAAAAAGAGTTTTATAAATCACATTGGTAGCACAACATATGCATCTTTGCAGTACTAATACTGATTACTGGAGCAAAATAATCAGTTCATTATAGGCTTCTGATGCTACACACAGTGATACCAGCTTTGAGAAAAGATCATGCACCAATGCAGTCGGAGGACAAACTCAAACATAAAATATAACACCATATGGAGCTCATGATCTGCAGGACTTTTTGCATTACAGATGGAATATAAAGGGAGTAATATAAAGCTCCATAAGACACATGCAAGGACTAGTAGGGCGCAGGATGCGGAACAATCATTGCTAAGTGCAGACAGGAAGACTGCATGACACCAATGTGTGTCAGAGTACTAAGACAATAATATAACCACAACGTATAAATTAAAATTATTATCTGAGACATGGATTTGGTTCAGGATAAATAAGGCAGTGCACGCTCTAAAAATAAACAGACATACACAATACACAACATCTGGCACCCAGATACACACTTTTTAGGGCGGGTGGCTGTCACTTCGAAATATCTGCCATTCCCAGGGATGACATGCAATGTACAGCTACACAAGAGGTAGACTTTAATTAATAACACTTTATGAAAATAATTACATTCAACTGCCTTCGGGCACAATAACAAACAACATGGTTTCAGATAAACAGTGTGCTTATATCCAGCACGCACAGCATGACTCGGGGAAGGGGTGTTACGCGATGATGTATATCTCGAGTGCAAACAACCGTTAAAGCGCATGCGCAGCCAGAACATGGTGCTGGCTTCAACATTAATCAACGGGAGAACATGATTTTACAGAGAAAATTATTGAATGAGCACTGCTTAAACATGATGATCAATGAGAAATAACCACACACCACACCACACCACACCACACCACAAGGTACTGAAATATGTATTTATTGTACTGATAACTACCTTATAAAGCTTTTCAGGAGACTTCTGTAAGCTAAGAAGATCGTGGGTGGGTGAAGTTTTTGCCTTTCATTATGAAGCTAGTCCACACCATAGTGCAGCAAGATTTGTTTATTTATTTAAAAGTTTTACTGGGGGGCACACTGAGCAGAGTACTGCTCGATTGCAGGTGCGTCCTGGGGGAGGGGGACAGAGGAGAAAGATAAACAAGCACAGATAGATACAGAGTACAGTAGAGGAATGAACATGCAGAGTAATAGCGAGGTACCCATAGATACTGCATTCAGTGGTGCAACACAGAAAAACAGTAATGCACATCTATACTGCATACAATAGTGCAACAAGGAACATAGAGTGGGAGGTATTATATACGATGGCAGAATAAGTATGCATAACCATTTTGGATACGGCAGCAATATGAATACATAAACAACAAAATTAGGTAGAGTGACAGGTCAGGGTAGTGTAACTAGGCCAGGGTGTTAGGTAAACAGCTATGCTTAGTCGCAAGAGCAGGATGAGGAGAAGTGAGCATTTATGAGGGAGCTTAGATGCTGGGGTGAAGGCGTGAGCCAGATGGCTGTGGGGAGCGAGTTCCATAATTTAGGCATGCGATGTTGGAAAGCTACTTGACCAGCCAAAGAGGACATGAATGGTACGGCCAGAAGGCGAGTATCTGAATTTCTGAGGGAGTAGTCAGAGGGGACAGGTGTAGCTGGTGCAGAGGCGAGATATGGAGGCCAGGACTGGGACCAGTACTTGGCAGTTAGATTGGTGCAGTGGGGCTGACGGTGGTCATGGAGTGACGGAAGATTTAATGTCTGATAGAGCTCGCAGTGGTGGGTGGAGGGTGGGCAATCAATGCCGAAATGGCAGAAAGAATAAAAAAGGGGAGTGATGCCCCTCTAATTGTCACAAAGACAAAGACGGACTCTGAGCGTAGGTTTGTTTTAATCCAGGGAACATATAGAGGTCACAACTGTGTATTAGTAAATATTTATGCTGCTAATGAAGAAGATCTCTGTCTCTCCTTCCTAGAGAAAACACTAAAAGATAGTATAATAGATTTGCAAAGCATGGTGATGATAGGTGGAGATTTCAATGAGGTCATACACCCAGGGATGAACCGCATGGGAGGGGGTTCCAGAGGTATGACCAGAACTGGAAAATTACTCTTGAGGCTAAGCCAGGATTTAGGATTGGTAGAGAGTTGGCACTTTCTACATCCAAGGGATAGGGACTATACATATTCCTCCCCTCAACACAAGGGATATTCCAGAATTGATTATTTTCTGGTATCAGCAACTTGGATTCAGAAAATACATGGCTGCAATATAGGGCTTATTACCCTCTATGATCATGCCCCTGTTTCTTTACAGATCGCCACTACTCCGTTTTCCCCGGGGTCTTGCTGGAGGCTGAATGTTAGTCTGCTTACCAAGGAAGATTTTAAAGAACTGGTTACAGACACCATTCAAACATTTACCCAAAATAACCCTCGGGGAGACGCATGGGAGGGCATTAGGTGGGACACCCTGAAGTGTTGTTCAAGGGGAGAAATACGAACATATGAAGAAGCCAGCAGAAGAAGGCCATTTGGTCTATCAAGTCTGCTCATTTTGAAGGGTCCACAGCTTGAGCTAATGTCCCTGCCCTCCCTCCCCACTCCTCCCATCCTCCCTACCCATGATCTTTACCTTCCCCAATGCCTATCCCAGCCTCTCTTAAAGCTGCTCACTGTCTTCAATGAGATTACCTCTTCCGGCAGCGCATTACAAGTGTCCACCACTCTCTCTGTGAAGAAGTGCTTCCTCATCTCTCTTCTAAACATCCCACCCTCCAGCTTAAGACTGTGCCCCCTCATGTTATGGTTGCCACTCAGCTCAAAGAGAGACTCCTTATCAACCTTACTTATCCCTTTCAAGTACTTGAAGGTCCCAATCATGTCCCCTCTCTCTCTCTCTCTCTCTCCTGTCTTCCAGGGAGCACATGTTCAGTGCCCTCAACCTCTCCTCGTGTGCCTTACCCTGTTAACTGGCTATCATCTTTGTAGCCCTCCTCTGGACCTTCTCCAGCAGGTTAATGTCCTTTTTGTGGTGTGGGCACCAGTACTGAACTCCATACTCTAGATGCGGCCTTACCAGTGACCTGTACAAGGGCAGTATAACCTCCTCTCTACTACTACTGATCCCCTAGATATGCATCCCAGCATCTTGTTTGCCTTTGCTGCTGCTTCACTAGTGATCATAACTCCCAGGTCTTTCTCCTCCTCCTCTGATGCAGATACTCAGACTCCACCCAGGTGGTACTCTGTCCTGGGATTCTTGGCTCCAGTATGCATAACTTTGCATTTCTTGGCATTGAAGCCAAGCTGCCAGATCCTGGACCACCTCCCCAGCTTTTCCAGCTCTTCTTGTAGGTCCTGTATCCCTTCAGTTGTGTCCACTATCCCACAGAGCTTGGTGTCATCCGCAAATAGGCATATTTTGCCCTTAATGCCATCCCCAGTGTTATTGATGAAGACGTTGAACAACATGGGCCCCAGCACTGAGCCCTGCTGGGTGTCACTGGTTACTCCTCTGGTGCCAGATGACTCTCATCCCACAACCACCCTCTGGGTTCTGTCCCTCAGCCAGTTTTCCACCCATCTGGCCATCTTTTCCCCAACCCCGAGATCCACCAACTTCCTGATCAACCTTTTGTGGGGCACAGAGTCAAAGGCCTTGATGAAATCAAGATAGAGGATATCTACAGCTTGGCCCCTGTCTACCATCTTATTGACACAGTCAGAGAAGTCAAATTTGTTTGACACAATCTCCCACCCCAACCCAATGAACCCATGCTGCCTTGCATCCTGGAGACCATGCTCCTCTAGATATTCCACCAGCCTTTCCTTTAGTATGGTCTCCATGAGCTTGCCCACAATGGAGGTCAGACTGACTGGTCTGTAATTCCCTGGGTCATCCTTAGGACCGCTTTTGTGGAGGGGCACTACATGTGCTGTTCTCCAGTCCTGTGGTACCATGCATGACTCTAGTGAACTATTAAATAGATCTGCCAGTGGCCCTGCCAGCTCCTCAGCCAGTTCCTTTAGTACCTTTGGATGTACTCTGTCTGGGCCTGGTGATTTGTTCACCTTCGGAGCCAACAGCCCCTCCCTCACTTTATTCTTCTCTGTCACTACATCTGTGTTCCCCTTCCCCTGCTGCTCTTTTCCTTCCTGAAATAATTAGATATTCAGCAAAGTTAAAAAAGGACAGGCTAAAAAACAAACTAGAGCTAGAACAGCAAATGGCACAACTCGAGTCACAACACCAAGGGAAGCTAGATGCACATAGCAAGGAGGATTTAGAACAGAAGTGACGAGAGTTATATCAACTATTAGACACACAGGTAGAGGGTCAGTTGAGGTATGCCAGACAGAAATATTATGAGAATGGGAATAAAGCCAGAAGACTGTTGGCCTGGCAGCTACGTAGAGAGGCAGCCAGTAGGGCCATAGTTCGACTCAGGGATAGAGAGGACAGATCCTCTATTATTTGCCCTACTGAGATAGTAAAACAGTTTGCCAAGTTCTATTTGAATCTTTATGACTAGAAGCCCCCTCCGAACCACCAGACCAAAGTGCAACAAGTCCTAGACAGTCTCCCCATGCTCACTCTCGACAACACAGCGAGAACGGCTCTCAATGCACTGATCTCCAAACTTGAGGTACTTAATAGGATAAAACAGCTCCAAAATGGAAAGGCACCAGGGTTAGATGGCTTTTCAGCCGAGTTCAATAAAGAATATCACCCCAGATTATTGACATAATGGTTACCATGTACAGTGAGATACTAGAAGAAAAGAATGAAATTCCACCATTGTGGAATCTAGCACAGATTTTAGACGTACTTAAACCGAGCAAAAATCCAGAATCTTGTGGGTCCTACCACCCCATCTCTCTACTACTTGTAAACCATGAAGGTCTTCACAGGAATTTTGGCAGATGGACTCAGCATTATCCCCCAGTTACATCGCAGTCAGGCGATAAACAGGAAGTCTAGCAACCCAGTCTGTGTGAGAAAAATGACTTCTGAGCTAGGTCACGATAAAATCTGCATTTATTTTCACAAATGATTCACAGCAAGCACCTCCTACCCACACGCAAACGTTTCATGTCATACTGATGCTTTGTCAGTGTAAATGTTGATTTTATCGTGATCTAGCTCAGATGTCATTTTTTCTCACTCAGACTGGGTTGCCAGACTTTCCTGTTTTTTGTTTGATATTTTTCATCGAGGCACCAGTTGTTTCTCCCAAGTTACCACCTTGCTACAGTTCTTACATCACTATCAAACAGGCTTCATCTCCGGTAGATAATATCTGGCGTTTTTTGAATATTTTCTCTGCCAAACATGGCTCCACCTCATTCCATTTAGCCATCAGTATGGATGCCGAAAAGGCATTTGACAGGGTGGATTGGAATTTTATGTCCTCCACCCTGTCTAAATTCGGCCTGGGAGACAGGTTTGACTCTGCAATATTTGCCTTATAACAGAAACCAGAGACGAGGGTGAGGGTAAATGGGTTCATGTCAGATCAATTACCCCTGAGGAGGGGCACTAGACAAGGCTGTCCCCTCACCCCCTACTCTTTTCTCTGTCCCTGGAACCCCTGGCAATCTGGATCCACACTAATTCCGACATCAGGGGTGTGATGGCTGGAGGAATGGAACAAAAAATTGCTCTCTATGCAGATGATTCCTTTTTTTCTTAAGTGAACCCAAGACCTCTCTTCCTTGCTTACTGGAGGCATTGCAAAAGTTTGGTGAACTAGCGGGCTATAAAATAAACCTCTCTAAATCGGAGGCAATGGTCCTCAGTGGTAAAAATACAAGGGAGTTTAAAGAGACCTTCCCATTTACGTGGGCCAAAAAGAACACCTTTAGATATCTGGGAATCTAGATCTCAGCAGACTTATCTAGACTGTTCAGTAATGATTATCTTAAACTTTATAATGCCCTGCAGGAAGATTTAGCGTGCTGGAGACTTTTGCCACTTACTCTATATGGCAGAATACAGACAATAAAGATGAATGTGTTCCCGAGGCTTTTGTTTTTATTCCAAACTCTCCCGATCCCAGTTCCAAACCATTTTTGGAACAAACTGAATAAGGATATTTAGGGTTTCCTTTGGGCAGGCAAGTGCCACAGGCTGTCGATTAAAATCCTCAGGAGGTCTCAGGAGGAGGGAGGTCTGGGACTCCCCTACCTCTGTCATTACTATTTGGCAGCACATGGAGCCCAGTTATGTACCGGGGAGAAACGAAGGATTGACTCAGGCTGGTATCTAATAGAGGAGGACACTTTGCCGGCAGGGGCATTGTGGACGTTGCCTACAAATGTTATAAGCTCTCACATCTGGTCTCACATGACAAAACCCTGGATTAAACACTCCTTAAGGATACTCCTTCGTCTCCGCAAACTCACACTCACCCCCAACATGCTGGGCCCTTTCTCTATCATACGCCATGAGGACTTGTTTGTCCCACCTCAACTAGATAATGGATTTGCTTATTGGGAACTTAAGGGCCTTACCACCTTTTATCAATGTACAGACAGAGTAGGCTGTCTCCCTTTTGCCATCTTACAGGAACATTTCTCTCTACATAGAGAGGACTTTTTCAGGCACCTACAAGTCAGGGATTTCATTAATAAGGCAGATAACATGCAGAAGATAAGGAGGGATCTGATGCCCCAGGCAGATAACATGCAGAAGATAAGGAGGGATCTGATGCCCCAGGAAGCTTATTGGTACGATGCTATTAGAATATGGGACTAACTTAGGTATATATCGTTTTATACAAAACCTTATCCTCCGCCTATGCCTATATTGAGGAGATTGGGAAGATGGGAAAGAGAGAGTGGGGTGTTTATCCCAGTGGCAGATTGGGCACGTAGGCTTAGAAGAGGATGGCAGGTTACATCCTCCCCATTGTGGGGAGAGTACAATTGGAAAATACTGACTCGCTTTTTCTGGACTCCCACTATCACAAAATATTTTAACCCACAGGCTACAGAAGCTTGTTGGAGGCTCTGTGGTGAGCCCAAAGGCACACACTATCATATTTTTGGGGATGCCCAAAATTAGAGGTATTCTGGCATCAAATTCATGGAGTCATGCAGCAGATGGCTGGGCTTTCTCTCCCCTTTACTTTTACAGATTTAGTTCTAGGTCTCCTGAGCTTATCCTCTAAGAAAAGAAGAGTAGCAGAACTGAGTCAGATTTTAAGGGTTGCTGCTCTGAAGTGTATTACCACCAAATGGTTGTCACCTGACTGCCCTTCCATGACCCAGTGGACATCCAGGGTAGATGAGTTGAAACGGATGGAAAGAATCACATATACGCTTAGATTAGGGAGATTGCCGTGGCATAAAATCGACTGGCTCACCTCTTCCGAACTGTGGACAGACTATGCAATCCAGTCTGTCTGCAGTCTCGGAGAGCATTGTTGAAAGGGAAGTGCAACAAATTTGATCGCTTTTTTGCCGGTAGGGTTTCCGACATCAGGTCTGAGATTCACATGGGACTCCCCAACGGGGTGGACGGTGATCGGTGGGAGGTGGCAGCTCTTCGGTCTGCCTGGTCTGACTTCGGCCGCCCGGTGATCGGGGATGTCGTGAAGATTATCCAGTCTTTGCGGCCGACCTGCTGTAGTTTGGACCACAGCCCAACACTCCTCCTGGTGGGGTGTGTTGAGACCATTGGCCCGGTTCTTGCTGAGATAGTCTGGTGTTCGATAGAATCCGGGGTGTTTCCGGACACCCTGAAAGAGGTGGTAGTGGTACTCCTTCTTAAGAAACCATCTCTTGACCCAGACTGTCTTGCTAACTACAAACCCATCTCTTACCTTCCCTTTGTGGGTAAGGTTATTGAGAAGGTGGTCGCGCTGCAGCTGGAGGATCATTTGACCATCCACGACATCTACGATCCTCTCCAGTCCGGTTTCCGGAAATGGCATAGAACCGAGATGGTCCTTGTTCAGGTTCTCAATGATCTCCTAAGAGCAAGGGATTGGAGGAGCCATTCCATCTTGGTTCTTCTTGATCTCTCGGGGGCGTTGACACTGTGGACCATTGGGTGTTGGTCGGGTGCCTGTGGTCAGTCTGTGGACTGTCTGGTACAGTCCTCGGATGGTTTCATTCTTTCCTCACTGGCAGGTTTCAGAGAGTTGTCTGTGGGATTTACTCCTCCGACAAGGTCTGCCTGCCATGTGGGGTTCCACAGGGCTCTGTACTGTCCCCCATGTTGTTTGCAGTGTATATGCTGCCGCTGGGAGACATTGTAAGGTGGTATGGGCTGAGTTTTTACTGCTATGCAGATGATACTCAGCTCTACCTGTCCTTTGTCCCCTATCAGGGGGGAGCTGTCTCGAGTTTTAATGACTGCCTTTCCAAGATTGAGGATTGGATGAGTGCCAGCTGGCTGAGGTTGAATCCAGACAAGACCAAGGTATTGTTATTGAGCCAGGCAGGTTGGGTGGAGGGAAACGTCAGAGGGGCGAGCCTCGGGGCTTTGGCTCGGTGGTCGCCAGCTGACAACCTCTGAACGGGTGCGGGATCTGGGTGTGATTCTTGATGATGGCTTGACGCTTAAACATCAGCTGTCATCTGTTGTCAAGACTGCCTTTTACCGTCTAAGGAATATAGCCCGAATCAAGCACCTAGTTCCGACCGATGACCTACCAGTTTTGGTTCATGTCTTTATAACCTCTCGCCTTGATTACTGTAATACTCTGTACCTACAGCTATCGGGTTCATATCCATCACTTGCAGTTGGTGCAGAACACTGCAGTTAGGTTGCTAACTGGGCTACCTCGTAGCTGTCATGTCACACCGGTGCTGCGCAATCTGCACTGACTGCCTATTCAGTGGCGGATCACCTTTAAGGTCGGTTTACTGACCTGTAAGGCCCTACACGGACAGGGACTGAGTTATCTGCAAGATCTTCTTCACCCTTATTGCCCCTCCCTGCCACTTCATTCCACCGACAAGGGATTGCTAGAGATTCCCAGGGTTCGTTTAAAATCATTTGGGGCCCGTGCGTTTGATTTTGTGGTCCCATCCCTGTGGAATTCTCTACCTCGTCGGATTCGACAGTGCCTGACAGTGGAGAGCTTTAAATCTGCATTAAAAACTTATTTATTTACTTTGGCGTTTCCTAATTATATTTGATCTGCTGCAGATGGTTTTATATGTTTAGCTGTTTTTATGGCTATGTACTAGTGCTGTGGTTTTGGACCAGTGCTATTTTATAAATAAATGAGTGATTGATTGTTTAGAACAGGAGAAATTTCCAGACTTGTGGTGCCCTGGCGTGCCAGAATGAAGATTCAAGTGAGGGAGGAGGCCACGGGGGATGATGGTGGGGAAGAAGACGGGCTCAGGGAGATCCTGGATTCTAAGTTAATATAGGGAATAAGATTAACTGGAATAACCTATTAGTTTTGACTATTTAGACCGGGGAGTTGCACCAAATATGTATATTAGTTTTTCTTCATGGAATTATTTTTTCCTACATTAAATGTAAACAGAGACCACCTAGACACTGTGGAGAACTGTAACCACCTTTTAAAAGTCAAATGATTATTGAAAATCAGAATATGTAATTTGTGAACATATGTATAGAGATTAACATTCTTACCACAAAGATCATTTGCTATGCTCACAACTACTTATACATATTTTTTGAGTTACAAAAACAAAGAAAAATGAGGAAGTACTTCTTCACTGAAAGAGTGGCAGATGCCTGGAACAGTCTTCCAGCAGAGCTGGTGGTGGTGGTGGTGGTGGTTGGGGGGGGGGGGCCAAAATAGTGGTTGGGTTCAAGCATGCATGGGATAGGCCAAGGGAATCTTAATGGGTTGCTGGGGGAGGTGGGGCTGGAGATAAGTAGGGTCTGCAGTGACAGTATAGGCAGGGAATAAAATGGGCACACTGGGTGGGCCAAGAGGCTCTTATCTTCCGTCATTTTCAACAGAATTAGTACCATAGTGATGAGGCCGCAGATCACAGTTTAACAGCAATGTAAGGGTCTTAGAATGCTGACGCCCCCTGATATTGCAGCATTTCTAAGTCCCATTTTTACCATTGTGGTTCCAGCAGACTTTTTCCATGCATCCCACCCCCCTCCTTCCCACATCTGCATTCATTTCAATATGCTACCCATGAGAGAAGATGAACACATCCTTTGAATGGAAGGGAAAGGAATGTAAACTGATTAAGTTTTATATAGCTCATTTTATACAAAGATGCTTTACAGTCCAGGAGAGGTAAAGGAACAAATGTAGCGGCCCCCTTTTCATTCTCCACTCCTTGATCTTCCTGGACATAAGTCTCCACCACTCATTCACACTAGTGGGATTGGCGCCGGAGGCACTAAGACCCATCGGGAGCAAACTTTTTGCTGGAGGTGGCGGCGCCCATGAGACACAGTGCCCTTGAGCAGCTGATAACCATGACCATTCGGCGATGACCCTCCAACCGCCTCAGTTCCTTTTTTCCGCTGGCCGAGTGCGCTTCAGACTACGGCCGCCGGCTTCAGTGGAGTCAAACTTCAAACTAGCGCATAGTTTTCAGTTTGTTTTTTTGTAACATTATCACGATAGTAGTATCGCTTAGTTTTATTCTATTTTTCGTAAAATTTTTCTAATATTTAAATTTAACTTACTTGAAGAAGTCTCGGCCTACTGGACGGAGTCGACCATGAGCAGGTCAGGTGACGGTAGGGAGACTTCGTATGAAAGCTGTTCAGTCAGCCGGGCTGGGTCCGGTCAGCCTCCTTCTCCTCAGCGGGGTTCCGACTACGGTCAGTCCGATGCCCGGGGGGATGGGCGGTCCCCCCGCCGGCATAAAAATAAACGGTCGCATTCTCGGCGCCGTTCGGCCTCGAGCTCTTCTTCGGCCCACAGGTCAAAAAAGAGAAGGCATCACTCGAGGTCGCCCTCTGGTATGTCTGCGCGTCGACGGTCGGTTATCGTTGCTAGTTGCCGGTCTCCTTCTTCGGAGTCGCCAACTTCCGATAATCGTCGTCCTCGACATCGGAGCCCCTCCCCGCCTATAGGTAGGGCTCCAGATGAGCAGTTTCATCAGTGGGCCGCTCTTATGGAGCGATGGGCTCGGAGGTTGGTTCTTCTGCCTGGCTCGGTTACCTCGGAGCCCTCGGGCTCCTCCGGCGATCAGGTAGGGCGGTTGGACCTTCCTAGTCGCGCGGCGCCTTCTTCGGTGCTAGCGACTCCGTGCTTAGGTGTTTCCCCCCCTCACATGGCTGCGGCGCAGGGGGCCTCACCGATGCCCTTATCTCCTGTTTGTTTTCCTTCTCTTGCTTTCCAGGTTCCCGGGGCTTTTCCGGCGCCTTCTGCAGGGTCTGTGGCCGTGTTGGCCCGTTTTGGCCGCTGGGCTTGCTTGGCGCCGTTGGCGGCGCGGTAGGTCTCGGCGCGTTGGCGGCGCCGTGCGGTAGTCTCACGGCGCGCTGTGGTGCCGCGGATCGGGCGCGGCGCCTGCTCATGTGTCATCTGCGGGCGCCGTTGGCGGCGTCGGCCCGCGACACCATTAGGCGTCGCCGGCTTTCCGTGTCTTGGTACTACCGGCGTTTCTTGAGGCAGCGTGCCTCTTTAGGCGCCATGGCGCCCTCGTGCCGTCTTTCAGCCGTTTTGCCGTCTCGCGCCGGCAGCCCTTGGGGCTCTCCTTGTTTTTCGCCATTTCCTCCTCTCTAATTTTCACCCTTTCCTGTCCAAACAGTCCTTTCTGGACCATCAGGAGATGATGTTGAGCCTGACCCAGACCTTGGTTGGGTGATGAAGTGGAGGAAACAGGATCTTTCTTTTCTACAGAGCCTGTGGTGAGGACCTGTCCTTTAAGTCTCTGTTGAAGAACCTGGGATCACTCTTTCTCTCCAGACTACAGACATCGATCCTGGGAAGATATTAAGACTCCAGTATCTTCATGCTTGGAGATCCCTACGGATTTGACTCCTCCGATTCAGCCTTCCTTCGAGCTTGTCTCAAATGGTATGGAATAACCTGCTCTTATTCCCCAGTGGCTAAATCCATTGATAAGAGTATTCAGCTCCCAAGGATCGTCCTATTTTGGCATCCCAAGCCTTTCTGGATCCTATTGTAGTCCTGGCAGAGAATGAGAAGGTCGTTCTTCCTCAAACTACTACAGCTCGACCTATTAACAAAGAGTCTCGTAAGATTGATACATTAGGTAAGAGAGTCTTTGCTGCCTCCACTCTAAGTATGCGTATTGCCAGTTATCAAGGCTATTTTTCTCAGTATGGTATATCCTGTGGCACTCTATGAAAAGAATGGTTGAAGCTCTTCCAGATTCGGATTCCAAGTCAGAGCTTCTTCTGACCGTTATTAGAGGTATTGAGTCCAATAACCAACAGGTCAAAGCCGCCATGGACGCTTTCGACACTGCTTCTCGCTCAGCAGCCGTGGGATTTGTACTGCCCCATTCCTGGCTGCGCATTTCTGGCTTCACGAATGATGCTCAGCAGCAGGTGATGGCGCTGCCTTTGATGGCTCCTTTCTTTTTGGCCCTCAGGTGGAGCAAGCCTTGAGGCCACTCAGAAGACTAGATCGGCCATTAAGTTGGCCAGACCTCCGCCTGCCCCTCTCGGGGCATGTGAACAGGCGTCAGTTTCATAGTCGTCAGTCCTTCGAGGCAGAGGCAGGGGAAGCTTCCATAAAGCCAACCTGCCCAACCTCAAAAGAAGGCGCGGCAAGCGCAGGGACCTAGCTCCCAGCGCTATCTTATGAGTTGTTGGCCCAGTTCCATCCACTCTGCCCGGGTGGAACTTTCTCCTCCGGTGGGAGGTCGTCTGATGTACTTCTACAACCGGTGAAGTCCATAACCTCAGACAAATGGGTCCTTCGGATAATTTGCGGGTTATTCTCTCAATTTCTTAGAAACCCCGAATTGTCCTCCCATACGACAACCCAGGTTGTCGCTCTCAGTCAGACCTCCTCACCGCTGGAGATCCAGGGCCTTCTGAACAACAGGGCAATAGAACTGGTGCCTCAATCTCAAAACACAGGGTTCTACTCCCATTACTTTCTGGTTCCAAAGAAATCTGGGGATCGCTCCATTCTAGACCTCAGAAGTTAAACAAATTCCTCCCCAGGAGAAATTCAAGATGATTTCCCTAGGTACCCTGTTACCCTTGCTGCATCAGCACGACTGGCTGGCCTCTCTGGATATGCAGGATGCTACCAGCATATCCCGCGTCACCGACCCACAAATTCCTCAGGTTTGTAGCTTTGGGTCAGCATTATCAGTTCAGAGTCCTGCCCTTTGAGGCTATCCTCGGCCTTGATTTTTACAAAGTGTTGTGCAGTTCTTGCGGCGCATCTCAGGAAAGTCGGGCTCCGGTGTTTCCTACCTGGACGGTATTGCTAGCAAGCCCTTCCGCCAGGGACTTTGGAAGCCGCGGCAAACGACTTCTGCCTTCTCACGTCCATGGGAGTTCTGCTGAATTTGAAAAATCTCAACTGCAACCCTCCCAGGGCTCCTTTTCATAGGGACACTTCTAGACACCTCCTCAGCGAAGGCTTTCCTTCCAGAGGACAGAAGACTCAACATCCTTAGTATGGCCCGTTACATCAGGAGAACCTATAGGTTGGCTCTCTCGATGCAGCGCATGTTGGGTCTCATGGCGTCCTCGGTCTTCACTGTCCCTCTGGCCCGACTGCACATGAGAACTACCCAATGGATGCTCTCCACTCAGTGGTCCCCGACCTCTCACCCCAGTCTTATCCCATCAAGGTGGACGGAGCCCCTTGAAGGTCTCACCTGGTGGTCTCAGAAGAGCAATCTCTGGAAGGATTCCCCTTTGCTCCCCCGGATCATCAGATCTCCATCACCACAGATGCATCGCTAATGGGATGGGGAGCTCACTGTCTCTCCCTCCACACTCAAGGTGTATGGACTCAGTTCGAAACTCATCTCCACATAAATGTCCTGGAGATGAGAGCGGTCCTCTATGCAATCCGAGCTCTGAAGGATGTCCTTTGTCACAAGAACATTCTCCTTCAAACGGACAACAAAGCAGTGATGTATTACATCAACAAGCAAGGCGGTGCTCATTCTTATCCCCTTGGGGAAGCAATGAGGGTGTGGGAGTGGTGCTTGGGCACAAGTCTCCGATTCAAGCGGTTTATCTGCCAGGTATACAAAACGACCTAGCAGATCACCTCAGCAGAACGAGGCAGACCCTCACGAGTGGTCTCTCGATCCAGCCGTAGCTCGGTCTCTGTTCAAAGAGTGGGGGACTCCAGACCTGGACCTTTTGCATCCCCACTCAACATAAAACTGCCTCTCTTCTGCTCCAGAAATCCAGGGCCTGGCATTTCTGTCAGGATGCGTTCAGGCTGCGGTGGACAAAGCGCTTTTCACGCCTTCCACCACTTCCTAATCCAGAGAGTACTCCTCAAGTTCGAGTCTCAGGGGACCAAGATGATTCTCATTGCTCCTTCCTGGCCTCGGCAACTATGGTTTCCTCTACTCAACAGTATGTTGGCAGCCTCTCGAGACCACTTCCTTTACAAATCAGTCTTTTGACTCAGGGTTCGTTGGTCCATCCCAACCTGAAATCACTTCACCTTCATGCTTGGCTCCTGAAGAGATAGAAGTGAATCGCTTCAACGTCTCTCGTAGAGTCTCAGACATCCTTCTGGCTGCTCGGAAGCCAGCCACCCGGAAAACGTACGCTTCCAAATGGAAACGTTTTTCTCTCTGGTGTGCAAAATCCTCTTGGAATCCCTTTTCCTGTCCTCCTGGCAAGGTTCTGGAGTATCTTTTGGACCTATCAAACTTAGGTCTTCAGTACTCCACAGTTAAAGTTCACCTTAGTGCCATCTCAGCGTTCCATGAGCCGATTTCTTCCTTAACTCTGGCTCAGTTACCTATGGTGAAGAGATTTCTTAAGGGGATTCTCCATACCAGACCCCCTGTTAAGCGTCCAGTTGCAGCCTGGGACATTAACCTGGTGCTGGACATGCTCACTCGGAAGCCTTTGAACCCTTAGCTACCTGTGAGCTAAAATTTCTTACCTGGAAGACTGCCTTCCTGGTGGCCATTACCTCAGCCATGGGTCTCTGAGATACATGCCCTGTTACGGACCCTCCGTATACTGTATTCCATAAGGACAAGGTAGTTCTCGTACTCATCCTAAATTTCTTCCCAAGGTTGTGTCAGAATTCCATCTGAACCAACCTCTGGTACTTCCCGCTTACTTCGCTAATTTCCAAAATGAAGGGGAACGAGCTCTTCATTCCTTGGATGTTAAGAGAGCCTTGCGGTTCTATTTAGATAGAACCAAGGATGTTCGCAAGACTCAGCAACTGTTCGTTTTTCAGCGACACCGGCTGGGTCAACCTGTCGCTATTAGATGCATCTCTTCATGGTTGGTGGCATGCCTTCGTCATTGCTATTCCATGGCTCAAGTTAAATTAGAAGGTAGAGTGTGCGCTCACTCTACTAGAGTGTCATGGCATCCCTAGCGGAAATCGCAATGTTCCAATTGCAGATATATGCAACGCCCACCTGGAGCTCAGTGCATACTTTAGATAGCACTATGCTGGATGTTCATGCCAGGCGACATTCCGCATTCGGCAGAACTATCCTTAATGGGCTTCTATCTTAGACGCGTGAGCTCTGGCTCTCCTGCCGCCCTTTTGGGGATTATCAGCTTGGTACTCTCCACTAGTGTGAATGAGTGGTGAGACTTATGTCCAGGAAGATAGGAAAATTACCTGCACTACGCAATTCTTGATCTTCTTGGGACGAGTCTCACCACTCATTCACACGCCCACCCTCCATCCCCCGAGCTCACCGCTGTATTGGTCTTCACTCCCTCAAATCTTTAGGCCGTGAAGACTTCTTTGCTGACCCTTCTTACACGGGTCATACGGACTATCTTATGTCCGTTTTTTAATGTTGGGTTTACTCTTTACGTTAGTTGCGCTGCACCTCCTTGGTAAAAAGTACTGAGGCGGTTGGAGGGTCGTCGCCGAGATGGTCATTGTCATTGAAGGCTGTCAAGGGCATCGTGTCTCGCGGGCGCTCTCGCCGACCTCCAGCAAAAAGTTTGCTCCCGATGGGTCTTAGTGCCTCCGGCGCCAATCCCACTAGTGTGAATGAGTGGTGGAGACTCGTCCAAGAAGATCAAGAATTACGGTAGGTACGTAATTTTCCTTTTTTTTCTGTACTTCTGCAGAGTTCTACGTGGGACCTCTCCATGCACATCTGTTCATACAGATAGCCCTCCTTCCTCACTCTACCCCTAATCTTCTCTTTCCTCTTCTCCCACTCTGCTTTCTTACTTCTGACTCTGCTCCTTCTGCACCCCATCTGTGAATCAGTCTACCTGAGATGCTCTACAGCAGTGCTTTTAGTTTGGCTGAAGCACACTGTTTTCAGCGGAGTTAAATACGTTTGTTTAGATATTTAACTAAGCTATATCATAACTGTGAGAGGCTTGCTAGGCTGTGGAGAGCATACATAAGTCAGGAAACCAAGAAATTACAGTGCTAATGCCACCCTGGTGTATTTTTGTTTTTAAATGTTATCACCAAAAAATCAAGAGAAACAGTTCCTATGGTTTTCCCAAGAACTATCTCTCCCCCCACCTACCAAGCATTCTGTGTAGCATTTCCTAAAACTGTTGCAAGTTCTATTCAACTTTATTCTTTCTAAATATTTTTTTTTCCCTCCAGATCTTTGAACAGCCAGTTTTGTAAAAAAGTGATGGGAGGAATGGTTTGGAATTCTACTCTAAGAAGATCTTTATCTGCTGAACATTTAGAAACCAAAAGTCTTCCATCTCGCTCTCCTCCAATGACCCCCAACTGGTAAGCTTGCAATGCATTATTGAAGAAAAAAACCCCATAAGATTCAGTTGATAAATCATTATGAACAAACTGTGGCTTGATTAAAGGTTTTTGCCAGTAATGGCAAGTTACTATACCAAAATTGATACTTTTTTTTTTTTTTTTGAATTGCCATCATATAAATGGGTTTCAAGCACATGAAAGTTCAAAATAAGCACTATCCCTCTAGGACATTAAGGCACAGTAGAATGGTTCACACAGGATTAGGAGAATTTTGCAGTAGCATTGCCTGTTTTAATTGCATGTATTTTGCATGACGTGGGACGGAGCTTATGGAGAACAGACAATCGAACCGGTAAACTCATAGTCAGCTTGATTCAGAAATTGAGAT
Source organism: Neoceratodus forsteri (assembly GCA_016271365.2). Taxonomy (NCBI): domain Eukaryota; kingdom Metazoa; phylum Chordata; order Ceratodontiformes; family Ceratodontidae; genus Neoceratodus; species Neoceratodus forsteri. The sequence continues at coordinate 879,800,293 of CM057456.1, forward strand.
TTGGCAAGCAGTACAGTGTAATTTATTCTACTCGTGACGAAATCCAGTTCATTTCCTACTTTAACTCCGTTAGGAGCATTATTGACATACTGTACAATTTGCATTTTGAACTTCCTGGATTCCATTCACTAGTAACACTGTGGCAGTTCCACTTATCTTTTTCTGTGTCTCAGATTATAAGATGATGCCTCCTGTCATCCGACACAGGGCTAGAAATAATGATAACCATGAGGGTACATTTCTTTCAGAAATGCAGGTGGTTGGGCCTAGTGAGCGCTGAGGGCTGAGGCGCTGGATGCCACACCTCATGCGACGCCGGCGACTCGGGTTTGGGAACGGACTCTGGTCGTTTGGGGTCGGCTGGGGGAGGTAAGGATTGAGCATCCGGAGGATTGCTCTTCTTCCTTGGGGAGGGGGAGTTTGTGCTGCGTGCACAACAAGAGTGGTTCGGCCCACGACCAGGGTGCTTGGCTGCCTCCGTGGAGGTGGAGGCAGCTGCTGTGCCCATTGCACAGCTGCAGGTGTGGGAGAAGAACCAGAAGAAAAATACCGGGACCTGGCAGGACCCATGATGGCCCCTATGAGCCGGAGGACGTACCCCTCGGGGGGGGGGGCGTTGCCCCTGTCGGGTCCACGAAGGTGGTGGAAAAAATAATGCAGTAATTAGAAAAAAAAAAAAGAATAGAAATGCAGGTAGTGCTGCATACATTTCCAGGACAAAAGTTACATTTCCACATGCTAAATTAAAGAAATTTTGAGAAAATGTAAAGGGATTCAGGAACAAAATTTGGACCTCATCTTTGCTCTCTCCTTCAGAGAAACTGCTTGGCAGGTTGTGTTATGTGTGTTTGTCCCATTCCCCCCCCCCAACTGCCTTTTGTATATTATTTTTGTACGCCTCCCTAAAAGCCTGCTGCCATCATGATTGAGATCGTTTTGCCAGAAATCCTCTCCCTGACTGTTATAGGAACACCATTTCTCCCCTACCACTGCAGTCTCAAGATTATTATCCTCCCCCAAGGCTGCTAAAAGTTTTATTTCTAGGGACATGGATATGTTGTTCAATCCACACTTATTGGCAGGTTCCTTGCTGCTTTAAATCTTGCCGGAAGGTCTTCAAGCTGGCTCCTCCACCCACCCACCAGGTGGTAAAACTCTCGGCTCCGCCCCATGACGCCAGATCTTCCTTACCGCTTGGAAGCTCAGGGTCCCTCCTTAGTGCTGTGCGTTTTAGACTGGATCCTAACTCTTCGGTTCATCCAAAATTGGTTTTGAAGTTTTCTAAACTTCGGTCTTCATCTTCCCTTGCGGCTGCGATGGACAAATCTATTCCCGGCTTTTGGAGGTGCCTTTGCAGGCAGAAAATGTCCAGGACGGATCCGCACTCCACGTGCGTCTACTGCCTTGGCCTAGATCATGACCCGCAGGCCTGCGAGTTGTGCTGCTCTTTCTCGGCCAATGTCCTGGATGATCGTGCTGCCCGATTGAAGCTCGGGCGCCCCGAGAAGTGTTTTCGTGTGGTAAAATCTAAAGAGGCTCGTTGGACGGTGTCCGCGACGGCTGGCTCGAGCAGATGATCGCCCTCGAGGAGGAGGTGACCCAGGCCGCATCTTCCTCCTCCTCTGCAGCGGCATTTCGCCCGCTCTCTCTGAGTTCCTCGTATACGGCTTCATTCAAGGAGCTTTGTCAGTCCCTTTCCACGAAGGGAGAGGGGCCATCGGGACATTCTTCTCGGCCCAAGGAGAAGAAGTCGAAGGGTAAGTCTCACCGTCGGTGTTCATGGGAGCGGGAGAGGTCCCCTTCCCCGGACTGCTGACCGTCGACTTCGGTCGAAGTTGCGGCTGAGGCCGCTGGCTTCACGGTGTCCCCATCAGGCCAGCCTGCCGAGACTCCCGTCGACGCAGTCGAGATTTTTCTCGATCCGTTAGACGGGCTGTCGACTGGTGAAGACAACAACCCTCCTTCACCGGTTCCCCCGGTGGATACCGAGGAGTTGCTTGTGCCTTCTGGGCCGCAGTCCCCAGTTAAAGTGCCCGAGGCGAGGGAAGAGTGGGTGTCCAGTCTCGGTCTCGGACCTCATCTCGGTTCGCCGCTCCAGCGACATCGGCGATCTCGGTCTTGATATCACGATGGCGGCTACACTGTTCCTCCTCGTCCTCTTCCTCGGATGAGGGGAGGCTTTGGCGTAAATTACGCCGGTGCTGCGAGGAGTTTATGTGGCAGCAGTTGCTGTTGTCCGGGCCTAAGCCAACTCTGGTCCAGACCCCGGCCATCAAGTGGCTGTCGCCCGAACGACCAAAGCAACCACTCGCCCCAGTCGAGTTGCCCACTCCAGGGCTGGTTGCTCGGCCAAAACCAGCTGCTCCACCGATTGTGGTGGAACCTCCACCTCCACAACCGAAGTCTGGGGCACCGACCAAGGATTCTCGGTCAGGTCACGGCCTGCCTCACAGGTTGTCGGTCACCCTCACTCCCGACCGTCCTCGGCAGGTAGAGGGTGGCTCAGGGCCGAGGCAGCTCTTCGCAGACTCTTCGGAATCCGACGACGACTCCTCCCTGTTCTCCAGGCAGGTCAGCCTGGAGTCCTCTGGGGGCCAGTCATTGGAGGATAGCCCATTGTCCTTCTTGGGTCTGCTTCGACTCATCTCAGAGTCCACCGGGATGCAGCTCGAGCCCGTGTCCAAACGGGCCAAATATCCCCTGACGGAGATACTGGACCGAGGGGATACCCCCACGGAGGCCTTTCCAGTGGCTGAGGCCATTGTCGGCCCAGCCTTGGAGCTTTGGCAGCGGCCTGCCTCCTGTCCTGCACCCTCGGCCAGGATGGCCAGGAAGTATCATGTCCTTACCGCCTTTGCCTGGTTTCTCGGAGCAGCCCTCTGCTGAGGGTTAGTCACCGACAAGCGTTTCCAGCGTTCGGTAATGCTCGGGACGTGGATGCCTCGACAAAGAGTCCAAAAGCTGTACTTTGCGGCGCAAGGTGCGCTCGCCCCTCCTCGGCCTCCGACAGGCCAGCCTCGGCCGTGCTGATGGCACACTTCTCCCACGCCCTCTTGGGCTCCCTGAATGAGGTTGTCCCTCATCTCCCAATGACCCTGCAGACCACGGTCTGCCAGGTGCGGGACCAGGGTAGGGCGGTGGCGAAGCAGCAGCTTCAGACTGCTCTGGACATAGGTGATTCCTGTGACAGGTCAGTAGCGGCCACGGTGGCCATGCACCGCAAGGCGTGGCTGAGGATATCCACCTTCATGGCGGATACCCAGCACAAGTTGGCGGACGTCCCCTTCTTGGGGACTGACCTCTTAGGCCCTGGAGTGGAGGGACACCTCCTGCAGATTGAAAAGTCCAATGCCACCCTGGACTCGGTCACCTCCGCCCAGAGGGACAAAGGCCGCCGTCAGCGACAGCAGAAGTCCTTTCGCCCTTCGACCCCTGCATCTTGATCGGCCCAACAGCACCAGCAACAGGGCCAGCAGGCTCGCGCTTGGCATCCCAAACCCAAGCCGGCGGCTTCCTCCAACAGGAAGCAAGGAGGTAAAGGCCCAGAAGGTCCCTCCGCCGGTTCTTCCTCCAAGCCTGCCCAGTGACAGCTTCAGGGGTGCCGCCCCCAGCCTCATCACTCCTCCCTGTGTTCCCCCCGTGGGGGGAAGGCTCTGCCACTTCCTTTCCGCCTGGTCCGCTATCACCACGGACCGCTGGGTGTTGGAGGTGGTAGGAAAAGGCCTGCCTCTGGAGTTCGAGCAGGCTCCACCCTTTTGAGCCGTCGCCCCTCGGGGGGCCACGGGGTCCACAGCCTCGCTGTCGGCCCGCTGAGCCGATATTGCCATGCTCCTCGAAAAAGAGGTGATCAGGAAGGTGGCGGATCCTCCTCCAGACCCGGGGTTTGTATCCAGGTATTTCCTGGTCCCAAAACGGACGGGGGGCTGGTGCCCCATTCTTGACCTGCACGACCTGAACAAGTTCCTAAGGTCTCGGACCTTCAGGATGGTCACTCTGGCTCAGATAATCCCATCCTTGGAATGAGGCATGTGGTTCTGCTCCCTGGACCTCCAGGACGTGTTTTTCACGTCCCAATCCGTCCATCTCATCAGAGATTCCTCCGCTTCAGGGCAGAGGGATCCCTTCTGAGTTCGGGCCATGCCTTCCGCCTCTCCCTAGCTCCCAGGGTCTTCACCAAATGCATGGCAATGGTGACAGCATTCCTGCGGTGCTGAAGGGTCCGAGTTACCCTACCTGGACAACTGGCTGATTGCAGCCCCCTCCAGAGTGGAGGCGGAGCGGTCCAGAGATCTGGCCCTCCAGGTTTGCGCTCAGATTGGCCTCCTCATCAACGAGGCCAAGTCGGAACTCATGCCGAAGCAGGTGATTTTCTTCATCAGGGGGGAGCTCGACTCTCTTCGAGCCAGAGCTCGGCTCCCGGCAGACAGGGCCGAGGTTCTTTCCTCCTTTGCCCAATCATTTCAGGTTGGGCAATCGCGCCCTTCCCGGGACTTCCTGCGCCTCCTGGGCCTCATGGTGGCCTGCACCAGCGTGGTCTGTTGGGCCCGTTGTTTACATGCGTCCCCTTCAATGGGGACTGGCCAGCCAGTGGTCACAATGCTGCGATCCGTTGGACCAGCCCGTGACAGTGACCCAGGGGATGTGGAACGCTGTCCAGTGGTGGACCGTTCCAGCACATCTGCAGGAGGGCATCCCGTTTGTCCGCCCCGAGCCGACGGTCTCTCTATCAACCGATGCATCTCTGATGGGTTGGGGTGCCCATCTGGGGGAGCACAGAGCGTATGGCCTCTGGTCTCCTCGGGAGTCGATGCCACATCAACCTGCTGGAGCTCGAGGTGGTTCCATCTAGCTTTACACCGCCTTGCCTCGTTTCTCTGAGGCCGTGATTCAGAGTTCAGGCGGACAATACCCGCGACCATGTACTACCTGAACACCAGAAGCGGAACCGCTCCATGCTGTTATGCAAAGGCTCTCCGCATTTGGTCCCTCGTGCTTGGCCGGGGCGGATCTCCTAGCCATTCACGTGTAGAGCCTCCAACACCCTGGCGATGCCCTAAGCCGGATAGGGGCTCTGTCTCACTAGTAGTCTCTCCTGCCGGAGAGTATAAGATCTCTTCTCACTGGGGCATGCCTCAGGTGGACCTGTTTGCCTCCAGGGAGAATGCGAAGCTGAGACTGTTCCATGCCCGCCCCCCTCAGCAGGGCTCGCTGCAGGGGGATGCCTTCTCGAGGCCGTGGACCCCGGGCCTCTTCTACACCTTTCCCCCATTTCCCTTGATCCACAAGGTGCTTCTCAAGGCGAGGAGGGACAAGGCGCAGGTGATTCTGGTAGCCCCAGATTGGCCCTGCCAGTTCTGGTATCCAGATCTCCTCAGTCTCAGCTCCAGGCTCCCGAGGCGGCTTCCAGCCCGCCCAGACTTGATCTCAGTCAACCAGGGGAAGGTATTCCATCCGGACCTTCAATCCCTGCACCTGACGGCCTAGTTCCTGAGCAGCTAGAGTTCCAGGCCTTGGGTCTTTCCGACGAGGTCCTCAACGTTGTTGAGGCATCCCGTAAGGAGTCGACCAGGAAATGCTACGCCTTCAAATGCAAGAGATTCTCCATTTGGTGTCAGGGGAAGGGCTTGGACCCTTCCTCCTGTCCTTTGGCAAGCATTCTGGACTACCTGTGGTCCCTTTCTCAGCAAGGGCTTCAGTCGACGACCCTTAAGGTGCACCTGGCAGCCATCTCTGCTTACCGGGCGTGGGCCGGGAAGCAGTCGGTGGCGCAAGAGAAGGTGTTCGGGCGCTTTTTCAAAGGCCTTGACCACATTTCCCCTCCGGTGCGAGAACCTCCAACTCCGTGGGATCTACTGCTGGTATTGGCCAAGCTCAGGGGCAAGCCATTCAAACCGATACACAGGTGCAATATTTCCCACCTGTCGTGGAAGACCGCCTTCTTGGTGGCTATCACGTCAGCCAGAAGGATGGGAGAGCTCCAGGCGCTTTCCATCGAGTCTCCTTACCTGGTCTTCCATAGGGACAAGGTTGTTCCTGCCCCCACCGAAATTCCTTCTGAAGGTGGTGTCAGGAGTTTCACTTTAACCAGGTGTTGACTCTGCGGTGTTCTACCAATCACACCTCGCGGCTGCCAAATATAGGTTCCATACTTTGGACCCTAGATGAGCTTCGCTTATTATAAGGAGCGGATGGCTGAAGTTCGGGAGAGGTTCTTCAGCTGTTTGTCACCTATGCTGAAGTTGCACTGCAGACCTGCAGCCAAGTGGAGATAAGCAGGTGGGTCACCTCCTGCATAGAGCTCTGCTATAGGTTGGGGCATGGAGCCTCCCAGAGGATAAGAGCTCATTCACCCGCCATACCGCTGCTTTCGGGTAGCTGCTTCCAGGATGTCCCTATCCAGGATATCTGCGGGCTGCTACTCTGGAAGTCGCATACCTTTATTACCCACTACCACATCGACCTTGAGTCACGCCGGATGCTGGTTTTGAGACCTCGAGTTCTCCAGTCTCTATTTCCCAAGTAAGTATTGGGGTGTGCGCTTGCTCCCTCCCTCCTCCCGGAGAACTGCTGATGAGTTCGTTAATTAATGGATTGAACAACATATCCATGTCTTGAGATATACAGGTTACTCACCTGTAACAGGAGTTCTAGGAATGGTATATGTTGTTCATCCACAACCCACCCGGCCTCCCTGTTGGACGTTTAAGAACCTGGCTTCCAGTTGGGGAGATCTACAACATAGTGGAGCCGAGTTTACTAGCCTGTAGAGTATTAAGACGCTTGCAAGATTTGCGGCAGTGAACGTGCGTGACAGTGTGATGAACAACATGTACCATTCCTGAACCCTGTTAAGGTGGAGTAACCTATTTTTTTCAAGCCCTCCTGAGCCTGCTGCCAGAGAGTTCATTTATCAGAGATCCCTTGGGGAAGATTGTTTCAGGATGGATATGTTGTTCATCCACACTATCTGGCAGGTCTTGCTGCTTAAATCTTGCTGGAAGGTCTTCAAGTTGGCTCCTCCCACCCACTGTGGTAAACTCGCTGTACCCCATGACGCCAGATCTTCTTACCGCTGAAGCCTAGGTCTCCTTAATGCCCGTAGACTGATCCTAATTCTTCTGTTCCAAACTTATTCTAAAATTTCAAGACTGTCAATTAGTCCGTGCGGTGGACAACGGACCCGGATTTCGGCGCTCATGTGAGCAGAAATGTCCAGGACTTGATCTGCACTCCAGCCTGTGTCTACTGCCCTCAGCCTAGGACCATGAACCTGAGGTCTGTTATGCCTGCCTGCTTTTAGCCAACGCCGGAAGACCGCGCTGCCCGGTTACAGCTTTGGCGCCCGAAGCGCCACCCACCGTGAAGCTTCCATGAGGCTTGTTACGTGTTATCAAGGGCGGTTGGTTTGGCTGAGTAACTCGGTAGATGATCCTCGAGGAGGCGGCAGGTCTGATCATCCTTTCCTCGGTCGCGTATTTATCCCGTTTTTTCTGGGTACCTCATTCAGCTTCTATTATGAGCTGCCAACCTTTCCATGAAGGGAGAGGGGCCACGACATTCTTTCTCGGTCCAAAAGTTGGACTCAAAAGGTAAGTCCTGCCGGCGCTCATGGGATGTGGAGTCCCCTTCTGGATAGTCGACACTGACTTCTGGCCGAGGTTATGCTAAGGTCATGGCTTCGTGGGTGTCTCACCAGGCTGGGCCAGCCGAGACACCGCCGACGCGGTCAAGATTTTTCTCTATCCATCGGACGGGCTGTCACTGGTGAAGCCGACAACCCTTCTTCACCGTTCCGGTGGAGACTGAGGACTGTCTGCGCCCGTGCCAGAGTCCCCGTCAAGGCTTCCGAGCGAGGGAAGTGCGGCCCCCACCCTTCCCAGACCCGTCCTCGAAACACCGAGGATCCTGTCTCAGTCTCGATATCCTCTCGGTCCAGCTGATCCTGCCGATATTATGGTCTCGCATCAGTGCAGCTGCACCGGGCCGCCGTCTCGTCGCCTTCTCCTCGGAAGAGGAGAGGCTTTGTGCAAATTAGCGTCGACGCTGGGACTGTGTGTCAGCAGTTACTTTGTCCGGGAACAAGCCGATGGCGCTGTTTTCCCGCCATCATGGCTGTCACCCGGAAGGTCGGAACCCCCCTGTAGTCGGGTGCCCAAGTCTGGGCCAGTTGTTCAGCCGAAACCAGCTGCTCCACTGATTGTGGTAAACCTCCACCTCCACAATCAAATCGGGGCGCCGCTGACCAAGGACTCCTCAGTCGGTCAGGGCCTGCCCCTACAGGTTGTCGTCACCCTACTCAATCACCCTCGCAGGTGGAGGGTGGCTCAGGCCCCAGGCAGCTCTTCGCTGACTCCTTGGAGTCCGATGGCGCACCCTCCTGTTCTTCAGGCCCATTGACCTGGAGTCCTCCGAGGGCCAGTCGATGGACGGTGGTCATCATCCTTCATGGGTCTGCTTTGGCTCATCTCGAGTTCATCGGGATGCAGCTTGAGCCCATATCCAAGCGGGCCAAGTATCCCTTGACTGAGATATTGGACCGAAAATTCACCACGGAGGTTTTCCGGTGGCTGAAGCATGTCGGCCCAGCTCTGAGCTTGGTAGTGGCCTGCTTCCTCTGTCCTGCGCCTTCAGCCAGGATGGCCAGGAAGTATGGCGTCCCTACCGACCTTTTGTTTGGTTTTTCGAACATCCTCCCACGAGGGTTGGTCCAACCGAGAAGCCAAGGCTTGGAATGCTAGGGACTAGGATCAGCCCCCACAAGGAATCCAAAGCTGGACTAAGGCCGGGCACAAGATGCACGCTTGCATCCTCCCTTGTCTCTGTCAGCCAGCTCGGCCGTGGCTGATGGCACACTCTTCTCCACGCCATGGGCTCCCTGGATGAGGTGATCCTCATCCCGGCCGACCTGCAGACCACGGCCAGCAGGTACGGACCAGGGAAGGGCGTATAAAACAGCAGCTCCAAACGGCTCTGGACATTGAGACCTGTGCCAGACCAGTTGCAAGCCGTCATGTGGCCACGCATCGGAGAGCATGGCTGAGGATATCCACCTTCATGGCGGATACCCAGCATAAACTGGTGGATGTCCTTTCTGGGGACCGACCTCTTCGGCCCTGGAGGATGGTCACCTCCAGCGGATCGAAAAAGTCCAGTGCCACTCTGACTCAGTCCCTCCGCCCAGAAGGACAAGGGCTCCGACAACAGCAACATAAGTCCTTTTCGACCTTCTGCACTCATGCACGTCCGCCCAACAGCACCAGCACAGGGCCAGCAGGCTTGGCGCTTTTGCACCCCAAACCTAAGCTCTTGGCTTCCTATAGGGAAGCAGTGAGAAAAGGCCCAGAAGGTCCTCGGCTGGTCCTCTATGCCTGCCCAGTGACGGGTTGAGGTGTCGCCTCAGCTTCTGTCACTCCCCGGGTTCCCCTGTGGGGGGACGGCCCGCCACTCTTTCCGCCTGATCTGTTATCACCACGACTGTTGGGTGTTGGAGGTAGGAAAGGCCTGCCCTGAGTTCGGGAGAGGCCCGCCTCCTTCCGGCATTCACTGGGGCTACGGGTCCGCAGAGTTTCTCTGTCGGCTCGCTGAGCCGATATCACCCTGCTCCCCTTAAAAAGAGGTGATCAGGAAGGTGGCGGATCCTCCTCCTCCAGACTCGGGTTTTAAAGGTCCAGGTACCTGGTCTCTCAAAACGATGGGGGGTTGCGCCCCATTCTCGACCTGCATGACCTGGAACAGGTCCTAAGGTCTCAGACCTCTGATGGTCACTCTGGCTGGGATAATCCTATCCTGGAACGAGGCATGTGGTTCTGTTCTCTGACCTCCAGGATGTGCTCTTTCCACGTCCCAATCCGGTCTGTCTACTCAGAGATTCCTCTGCTTCAGCAGAGGATCCTCTATGTCTCCGGGTCATGCCCTTCGCCTTTCCCTAGCTCCCCCAGGGTCTTCACCAAATGCATGGCAGTGGTGACAGCATTCTGGGCGCCTGAAGGGTCCGGTGTATCCTCACCTGGACGACTGGCTGATTGAAGCCCCTCCAGAATGGAGGTGGAGTGGTCCGAGATCTGGCCCTCCAGGTTTGTTCAGGTTGGCTCTCATCAACGAGGCCAAGTGGAACTTCGTGCAAACCCAGGTCATCCAATTCATCGGGCAGAGCTCGACTTCTACGAGCCAGAGCACGGCTCCCCGCGGACAGGGCTGAGGTTCTTTCCTCCTTTGCCCAATCATTTCAGGTTGGGCAACTGCGCCTGCCGGGCTTCCTGTGCCTCCTGGGCTTCATGGCGGCCTGCACCAGCGTGGTCCGTTGGGCCTGTTGGTACATGCCCCTTCAATGGGGCTGGTTAGGCCAATGGTCACAGCACTTCGACCGCCTGGATCAGCTAGTTAGTGACCCAGGGATGTGGAACGCCTCCAGTGGTGGACCATTCCGCACATCTGCAGGAGGGCAACCCGCTTGTCCGCCTCCTGGAGCCGACGGTCTCATCGACTCAATGCCTCTGATGGGTTGGGGGTGCCCATCTGGGGAGCACTGAGCACGGCCTCTGGTTCCCAGGAGTCCTGATGCCACATCAGTTCGCTGGAGCTGCTGAGCGGTTCGCCCAGCCTCACCACCTTCGCCCGCTTCTACGGGGTCAAGTGGTTCAGGGTCCAGATGGGACAGTACCACGACTATGTACTACCTAAACCGCCAGGGCGGGACACGCCCATGCCTCTGCAGGGAAGCTCTCCGTGCATTTGGTCACTGTACTCAGCCTGGAGGCGATCTTGTTGATCCATGGCAGGAGCCTTCAACACCCTGGCCAATGCCCTAAGCCAGATAGGGGCTGTGTCCCATGAGTGGTCTCTCCTGCCAGAGGTAGTACCTAGATCTGTTTCTGTTGGGGCACGCCTCAGGTGGACCTGTTTGCCCCAGGGAGAATGTGCCACTGTTTCCTTGCCTTTCAGCAGGGCTCACTGCAAGGGGATACCTTCTCAGCTGGACCCTGGGCCTCTTCTCGCCTTTCCCCGGCTTCCCTTGATCCACAAGCAAGCTCTCAAGGTGAGGAGGGACAAGCGAGGTGATTCTGTAGCCCTAGATTGGCCCCGCCAGTTCTGGTGCATCCAGATCTCCTCAGTCCAGCTCCAGGTTCTCGAGGCAAGCTTCCCAGCCCGGCCTCTCGGACCTGATCTCAGTCAGTCAGGAAGGTATTCTACTCGGACCTTCAATCCCTGCACCTGACAGCCTGGTTCCTGAGTGGCTAGAGTTCCAGGCCTGGGTCTTTCCATTGAGGTCTCAACGTCATTGGAGGCGTCCTGTATGAGTCGACCAGAAAATGCTATGCCTTCAAATGGAAGATTCTCCATTTGGTGTCGGGGCAAGGGCTGGACCTTCCTCCTGTTCCCTGGCAAGCATTCCGGCTACCTTGGTCCTTTCTCCAGCAAGGGCTTGGTCAGTGACACTTAAGGTGCACCCCTGGCAGCCATCTCTGCTTACGGTAGCGGTCAGGAAGCAGTGATAAGCATGAGAGAAGGTGGTCGGGTGCTATAAGGCCTTGATCACATATCCCCTGGTGCAAGAACTCCACCTCCATGGGATCTACTGCTGGTATTGGCTAAGCTCATGGGCGTTTATTTGAACCAATGCACAGGTGTGACATTCTCACCTGTCGTGAGACCACCTCTGGTGGCTATCACGCCAGCCAGAAGGATAGAGCTTCAGGCGCTTATCGAGTCTCCCTATCTGGTCTTCTACAGGGACAAGGTTGTCCTTGCTCCCCACCTGAAATTCCTTCTCGGGAAGGTGGTGTCGGAGTTTTCACCTCAATCCAGGTGTTGACTCTGCCGGGTGTTCTACCCAGCCTCACACCGGAGGCCGAATATAGGCTTCATACTTGGACCCTAGGGAAGAGCGCCTATTACAAGGAGCGGACGGCCAATCACGGGAGAGGTTCACCAGCCGTTTGTCACCTACACTGAAGCCGCGCCTGGCAGACCTGCAGCCAAGCTGGACGTTAGCAGGTGGGCACCTCCTGCATAGATCTCTGCTATAGGTTGTCGGGCATGGAGTCCCAGAGGATAAGAGCTCATTCTCCTCTCGCCATACCGCTGCATCGGTGGCTGCTTCCAGGATGTCCCTATCCAGGAAATCTACAGGCTGCTACCTGAAGTCAGCACACACCTTCATCACCCACTCCCACATCGATCTTGGAGTCACGCTCGATGCTGGTTTGGGGCCTCGGTTCTCCAGTCCTTATTTCCTAAGTAGGGGGTGTGCCTGCCTCCCTCCTCCCGGAGAACTGCTTGGGTCTGGCAGACAGTGTGGATGAACAACATGTCCATGTCCTAGAAATACAGGTTACCCACCTGTAACAGGAGTTCTAGGAATGGTATATGTTGTTCATCCACACGCACTCCACCCGGCCTCCTGGCTTCGACGGCACAACCCAGTTTCCAGAAGGGCTAGATCTGGCATCATGGGTGGAGCCGAGAGTTTTTCACCCAGGTGGTTGGGAGGAGCCAGCTTGAAGACCTTCCGGCAAGATTTAAAGCGGCAAGGAACCTGCCAGACAGTGTGGATGAAATGTATATACCATTCTCAGAACTCCTGCAGGTGGCAACCTGTATTCTCTTCACCACTGCAGCCAAGGAGGTTTTTATCCTACAAGAGGTTTCTGCCTCCCCCAGCTCTTAAAAAGCCTGCTGCCAGATAGTAGCTGTCTACTAGGACTTTAAATCACAATTACAATCTCAATGCAGAGCATGCCCACAGAGATCCTCAATCTCTGCGCCATAGGCGAAAGGGGCGGTTGTCGCTCCAATTTGTATTTCTGTATGGCAAAAACTAGTATAGACTAACAGATTACTCCTGTAATCTTCTGATTCAAATTGTCTTTTGCAAGGTATATCTTCTGTTACTGCTTTATTTTTCTCTGGAGCAAAGTGTTTCTTACAGGGTATATCTTCTCTGAAATTACTGTATTACAGGTGGAGCTTACATTTTTGTGACTTTTTTATCATTGGGCTAAGCAAAATTACTGTTTGACACTGTGTTTTATTTTATTCTTGTTTGTTGAAAAGGTTTGTTGTCTCAGAGGTGTTTCAGTCTCCTTTTCACATTGAATGAGCTAATTGCTTTTCTCTCACAGCTCTTCCAAAGGATTAGGTGGTATGTGGGGTGGAGCTGGCAAACTGTCAGTAATTTCCAACAGAAAGAAGGGTTAAAAAGTCAAGATAGTTGATATCTTGGAGGTAGAAGACTTGGTTTGCTGGCCAAGGCACCTAGTTTCACCTGAGCTCTTTTCTCTAAGACTGCTTGAAGGCAGAGTAGAAACTTACCAGAGCAAGGAAAAGGATTAAGACTTAGTTTGGCTAAGCAGATTTATCTGTGGTGGTGTTTTTATTTTTTACTCACAGGATTGCTACTGTTTGTTGCTAACATTTCATTGCTTTATTTTTTCTCTGATTCAAATTGTTGTTGTTGGTATACCTTCTTCTGCATTATTACAAGGTGTGCTTACAGGTGTGTGTAACAGATTACTCCTGTAATCTTCTGATTCAAATTGTCTTTTGCAAGGTATATCTTCTGTTACTGCTTTATTTTTCTCTGGAGCAAAGTGTTTCTTACAGCTTATATCTTCTCTGAAATTATTACAGGTGGTGCTTTATGGTTTCTACAGTTTTATCTAACATTAGGATAAGCTTTCAGGGTTACTGCATTTGTTGTTGACTGATTGTTTCTGCTCTTACCTCCTTGTTCTTTCATCCGTGGTTCTTCTTTTTAGGCAGGGAAGGCCCAGCCACCCACCCCATCCCCAACCATCCCACGCTACCTCCTTTTATAGGGTACCACAGTTGTAACATTTCCTGTGGCAGAGCAGGAAGAGGCGGATCAGTGGAGACCTCCACAAGGTGATCTCATTTACAGGGGCACTAGTAATTTAACTTGTTATAACAAGTTAAAAAAAAGCACAATTAAACCATTATTTGCTTTTTTTCCTTTTTTTCTCCTTCTAATTACTCTGACTAGGTTACAAACCCAGCAACTTATTTGAATGGATTTCATTAACTGCAGGTACTGTGGAACAATTTTCAGAAGGACAGTCTTACAGGATTTAGGACACTGTCCTACATGCTGGGTCTTTGGAGATCTTAGGGCTCAGCTCAGGCAGCATGGGCAGAGATTGCATGCCTCAACTTTCATATTGAAGAGGAAATACATTATAAGAACCACTGTACCATTTCCCAGCATCCAACAGAAAACCCCGGACCGCGAGACGGTAGTTGGTCCAGGAGGTTGGCAGGTGGTTAGGAGGAGCAAATCAGGTGCCCCATCACTCTCGCTCTCCAACACATTACCTCCAAAACCATATAAACACTACAAACAGGTATCTGCCTCTGTCTCTGAAATCAAATAAAAGAGGCAGAAGACACTGCAGAGCAGGACACTCGAGCACAGGAGCTAGCACAACAAAACTCACCCAAATCAGGAACCAAACAAACGAGCACAAAGGAAATCCAAAAACTTCTGCTCCTGGGGGACTCCATGATTCGGGAGTTGATACCCATCTCCAGCCAGGGGTGATGGTCAGATGTCTCCCAGGTACATCAGCATGGAGAGACACTGACCGCATTGCTAAAATTGTTCACAAAGCAGGAGAGAAAACATTGATGTCCTAGTACACATAGGGACTACTGGTCTCAGCCGGTCAGTTTGGGAGACCAAGGAACACCTGACTAGGCTGGGTGACATACTATCATCTATTTCCTGTCTGGGCATCTCCTTCTCTGAGATCCTGCCAGTCTGGGAGAGGGAGTAGATGGACGAGGCACAGAGAAGGGGAGACAGGGACCCAAACACGTGGCTCAAGGGCTGGTGCCAGGAAAAGGACACAGATTTGTAGGAACTGGCAACAGTTCTGGGAGCGAAAGTTCTTTACATTTTATGGACTGCATCTGACTAAGAGGAGTCAGTGCATTGGGGCAGAAGTTTGACGCCTTTGCAGAATATTTAAACTAGCAATGGGGAGAGGGTGCAGCACCCCATCACGTCAGTGGGAAGAACACCTCCCCCCTCAGCTAGTAGTCAAGCAAATTCAGCATGCTTGCCCGTTCATTTGCATCACCAGGTAAGAAAAAGGTTTGTTTCCCCACTCGACACACAGGGTAATGCCAAACTTCACCCAACAACTAACACACCAAAATCTGGCCAATGGAAAATCATGTACACAAATGCTCACAGCCTGGGAAATAAGATCCCAGACCTGCAGGCAGTAATGTCAGAGGCTAAACTGGACATAGTAGCAATTAGTGAGACGTGGTTTACCAGTAACCACACTTGGGAGACTTCAGTACCTGCTATGTATTGTCTCAGAAGAGACCGAGGGGCAAAAAGGGGAGGAGTGGCCCTGTATGTTAATGAAAAAATCAAAGCTACAGAAATTCAGAATACACATAAGGAGCCAGAAGAACTGTGGGTCACCCTGGAAACAGGAAATGGGACAGCCATAAGAACTGGGGTTGTCTACAGGCCCCCAGACCAGAGGGAGGACATAGACACATTACTGTTAGAAGATATACAAAACATGACAGCTAAAGGGGAGGTTCTGATAATGGGAGACTCTCAACATGCCGGATACAGATTGGTCAATACCAGCAGGAACATCTGCCAGAACTAGACTCATAGTGGATTCCCTGCAGGAGGGCCTCAAACAACTGGTACAGCAACCCACAAGAGACAGGGCTATCCTAGATCTAGTACTGACTAACAAAGAAGGATCACAGATCTCCAGGTAGAAGGTCACCTGAGGTGCCAGTGACCATCACATGGTATGGTTCAATTTGGCTACTACATCTAAATCATCCCTTTCCAAGGCAAAAATATGGGACTTCAGAGGAGCTGACTTTGATAAGATGGCCAACAGAGTTAAGCTAGCCCTGGCAAAAGAAACACAGGTGAGGGATACAGGCAAAGTGGAAGCATTAAGGATGCAATACTTGAAGCAACATCCCATTGTGTTAGACAGAAAAGGAAGTGCAAAAAAGAAGGAAACCACTTTGGTTCTCAAATACAGTAGCAGAAAAGGTCAGAGCCAAAAGGCTGGTTCAGGAAATATAAGGGAACACAGCGGATGAAGATAGGGAGGCATACCAAACTGCCCTAAGGGAAGCAGGTAAGGCAGTAAGGCAGGCAAAGTCCCAAACTGAGGAAACACTAGCACTAACAGTAAAGAAGGTGACAAGACTTTCTATAGATACATTAGTGAAAGGAGAAAGTCCAGAGGGGTATTGCTAAGCTTAATGGAGAAAAAGGGAGCATGTGAGGAGGAGGACCCTGTAAAGGCATCTATCCTAAATAGATACTTTGCTCAGTATTTACTGAAGAGAAGGTAGGGCAGGGCCCACAGCTCAGCATCATGGACACAGGGGAGGGAGGTGAGCACTCACTCCCTCCACAAAAGAAAGGGTCCTACAAGAGCTTGCTAAGCTCAGGTGGATAAGGCAATGGGACCTGATGGCATACATCCCAGGGTACTATAGGAGCCAAAGGAGGAACCAGCAGAGTCATTAGCAGAATTGTTTAGTGAGTCTCTGAGCACAGGAGAGGTCCCAGAAGACTGGAGAAGGGTTCATGTGATCCCGCCCACAAGAGTGGTAGCAGGGAGGAGGCAGGAACTACAGACCAGTCAGTCTTACCTCAGTAGTGGGCAAGATTATGGAGGCACTCTTAAGGAAAGGATAGTGCAACACCTGGAATCCATAGGGGCACAGGATCCAAGACAGCATGGGTTTACAAAGGAAGGTCCTGTCAAACTAATCTCATAGATTTCTTTGACTGGGTAACCAGAGTGGTGGACCAAGGGAGCAGCTGATGTCGCCTACCTTGACTTCAGCAAAGCTTTGACACTGTTCCACATAGAAGATTGATAAATAAGCTGGGTAGGCTCGGGGTGGGTCAAGTTGGTCAACTGGGTGGCAAACTGGTTGAGCGGGCAGAAACAGAGAGTGTGGTAAATGGTATACAGTCAGAAGAGATGCAAGTCACAAGTGGGTACCTCAGGTATCAGTCCTGGGACCAGTCCTCTTCAACATCTTCATTAGTGACCTTGCAGATGGTCTAGAGGGTAAGGCTTGTCTGTTTGCAGATGACACCAAGATCTGCAACAGAGTAGATGATCCAGATGGGGTGGGCAGAATGAGAAGAGATCTGGATAAACTAGTAGAATGGCTCAGAAGAGTGGCAACTGGGATTTAATGCAAAGAAGTGCAAAATCATGCACATAGGGAAGAGAAACCCTGAAGCCACCTATAGGCTGGGAGGAGTTGCTAGCAGTCACAAAGGAAGAAAGAGATTGGGCATCATCATCACTGATGACCTAAAATCATCCAAGCAGACCTCTAAAGCAGTAGGTAAGGCTAGGGGGTGTTAGGGTGTATTAGTAGGGGTATCACAAGTCAGTAAGAGGGAGTTGTAATCCCTCTGTACAAGACACTGGTTGGGCCCCATCTGGAGTACTGGTGCAGTATTGGAGGCCACACCTTCACAAGGACATTAACAAATTGAGGCAGTCCAGAGAAGGGCAACCAAAATGGTGCAGGGACTGCATCAGAAGACATATGAGGACAGATTAACGGAGCTCAATATGTATACCCTTGAGCAAAGGAGGGAGAGAGGTGATATGATCGAGGCATTCAAACACCTTAAGGGCATAAACAAGGTGAAAGAGTCTAACATGTTTAAATATAAGAAAAATAGCAGGACAAGAGGACACAGCATGAGATTAGAGGGAGGCCGATTAAGGGGGAATGTGAGGAAATTCTTTTCACAGAAAGGGTGGTGGATGCATGGAATGGCTTACCACAAGAAGTGGTGGCTATGAATACAGTGCAGGGCTTCAAACAGGCATGGGATAGGCATAAGGGAGCAATACAAATGACTATGAGTAGATAGGCCACTGACAGAGCAAAGGCCGATGGCATATTTATAAGGTAGAAAAAGAAATGGGCAGACTGGATGGGCCTTGCGGTCCTTATCTGCCGTCAACTTCTATGTTTCTATGTAGACAAAGTGCCCTTTGTACCGTCATAAGTAACCTTTTGATTCTCAGCCCCCTCAACTTTTACTATCTTCTGGAACCTTTGCTCTGTGCCACTACTGAGTCAACACAGCAAGTGGAGACCATCCTGAGCCAGTCACAGCTCAGCCTGAGTGTCATGCAGTCTCTGCTCTCTGTGAAGGACTCCCAGGTTGTCCAGAGTGCCTCTGTGGAAACCCAGCTTCTGACTGAAACAACAAAATCTGGTCAGATCCACCACGGCTATATAATGAAGTTAGTGAAGTTGTATGGAATTGTTAAGGAGGTATGGAGAAACAGCACAATGATTTTTAAGTAGTAAGATTTGTTTTAGTTTCTGTTCTAAGGAAGGCATACACATTATTAGGAAAATATATGGAGATGTACATTTTAATGGAAGGAATAGGAAGCTTACAAAAGAACCCCAAAGCAAATGCCGCTGATGTGTGTGTTATCCCGGATGATATTGGCCATACAACCAAATTTGAAAGAAAACACAATTGCTCATATCCCAATAATGCAAAGCATCAAGGGAAACATATGCAAATCCCCATGATGGTAAAGAAGGTGGCAGTACATGTAAAAGTAATGGCTGGCATATGTTCAGCCTTGAGATTATTTACACAGTTTTTTTTTTTTCATTTTTTTAAGAGAAACAGGGATCTTCCAGGACATAAAGTTTCCACCACTCATTCACACTGATGGGATCTACGCCAGAGGTGCTAGGATCCAGCGGGAGCAAACTTTTTTGCAAGAGGGTCGGTGTCAGAGATGGAGCCGCGAGGATTGGCACCGCTAGCCTCGGCTTGTGCGGCAATGACTATCTTGGCATTGACCCTTGAAGCGCCTCAGTCTTTTTTTTTTTCTCCACAAGGCGCGCCTTCAGTGATGACGTCGCTCGCCCACCGGGAGTTTAAAGTTCAAACTAGCAGCAATAGTTTTCAGTTTATTGTTTTGTAGTATATCTCGAGTAAGTACCGATTAATATAATTTTTTTCTTATTCAAGAAGAAGCCTCAGCCTGCATTGACGGAGTCGACCATGAGTGGGTCAGGTGACAGTAGGGAGACTTCGTATGAAAGCTATTCAGTCAGCCGGGCTGAGTCCAGTCCGCCGCACTCTCTGGAGGGAGGGTCTGACAATGGACGGTCCAGTGCTCAAGGGGATGGGTGGTCGCCCCGGAAGCATAAAAGAAATGGTCACATTCTCTGCACCATTCGGCTTCGAGCTCTTCTTCGGCCCACAGGTCAAGAAAGAGAAGGTATCACTCAAGGTTGCCCTCTGGTATGTCTGCGCGTCAACGGTCGGTCATTGGGATCACTTCCCGGTCTCCTCCTTCGGAGTCGCCGGTTTCTGTTTCTGGTCACCAACCTCTTCGACATCGGAGCCCTTCCTCGCCTTCTGGAAGGGCTTCAGATGAGCAGTTTCATCAGTGGGCCGCTCTTATGGAGCAGTGGGCACGGAGGTTGGTCCAGCTGCCTGGCCTGGTCACTCCGGGACTTTCGGGCCTTTTGGGGGATCAGGTAGGGTGGTCGGGCCTCTCTATTCGCGTGGCGCCTTCTTCGGTGCCGTTGACTCCGTGTTCAGGTGTTTTCCCCCTTCACATGGCTGTGCCGCAAGGGGCCACACCAATGCCTCTATCTCCTGATCTCCTTCATTCTTTCTCCTCAAATCCTATTTTTCAGATCCCTGGGTTGGTTTCAGCGCTGTCGATGGATCGCTCAGCATTGGCCTCGGCGCCGATGCTTCTATTGGCGCCATCTGCGGCGCTGTTGAGATACCAACACCTTCCTTGGTGGCCTGGGGCTTGTCGGCACCATCCTTGGCACCGTCCGGCTTTTCGGCGCCATCCTCGGCGCCGGGGACCCTGTTGGCGCACGCTGAGCGGCGCCGCAGCTTGGTATGTCGTCTTCCAGCCTTCAGGGCTTCTCATCTCTGAACCCTTTTCCTTCTTCATTTTCTTCTGAGTTTCACTCCTTTCCTGTCCATACAGTCCCTCCTGGACTGTCAGAAGATGATATTGAGCCTGACCCAGACCTTCGGCTGGGTGATGACATAGAAGGAACAGGACCTAATCCTGCCACAGAGCCTCTGGTCGAGGGCCTGTCTTGTAAGTCTCTGCTGAAAAATTTGAATTCTACTCTTTCTCTCCAGACTACAGATATCGATCCTGGGAAGCTCTTACGGCTCCAATACGTTCATGTCCTGGAGATCCCTATGGATTTAACTCCCCCGGTACAACCTTCCTTTGAGACACTCTCTCAAATGGTATGGAATAATCCCGCTTTCATTCCTTCTGTGGCTAAGTCCATAGACAGGAAGTATGCTGCTCTCAAGGATCGACCCATTTTTGTCTACCAGGACTTTGCGGACCCTATTGTAGTCTTGGCAGAGAATGATAAGGCCGTTCTTGCTTAGGTATCTACAGCCCGGCCTATAAACAAAGAATCTCGTAAGCTACACACCTTAGGTAAGAGAGACTTTGCTGCCTCCACCCTGGGTATGCGTATTGCCAGCTACCAGGGTTACTTTTCTCAATATGAGTATGTTCTTTGGCATTCGCTCAAATGGATGGTAGAAGCTCTGCCCAAGTTGGACACTAGTTCAGAGCTGCTTCAGACCATAACCAGGGGTATCGAGTCCAACAACCAGCAGGTTAAAGCAGCTATGGATGCTTCGATACTGCTTCCTGGCTGCGGCCAATGGGCATTGTACCCATCGTCATTCCTGGCTACACACTCCGGGCTTCACGAATGATGCCCAACAGCAGGTCATGGCATTACATACCGTCAAAGGGTATCTGTTCGGACCTCAAGTAGAGCAAGCTCTGGAGACCACACAGAAGACTAGGTTGGCCATCAAAAAGGCTTGACCCGCTCCTGCCCCCTCTCATGGGGGTGTTAACAAGCGTCAGTTTCACAACCGTCAGTCTTTTCAGGGCAAGGGCAGGGGAGGTTTCAACAAAAACCAAGCCCCTCAGCCTCAAAAGAAAATGCAACAGAAGGCACAAGGGCCCAAAGCGCCCTGTGCCACCTTCTGAGTTTCTGGCCTGGGTCCCACTTCAGCTGCCCGAGGGGACTCCTCCTCAGCGGTAGGAGGACATCTGGCTCAGTTCTACAGCCAGTGGAAGTCCATTACATCAGACAAATGGGTCCTCCGGATAATCCGCCAGGGGTACTCCCTCAACCTTTCAGAACCCCCTCTGGATCGTCCTCCCAAACAACAGCCCAGGCTGTCAGCAGCTCAGTCTGACCTTCTTGCCTCCAAGATACAAGGCCTTCTGAAAAATAGGGCAGTAGAAATAGTTCTGCTGGATCAACAAAACACAGGTTTCTACTCCCATTACTTTCTGGTCCTGAAAAAGACCGGTGGCATGCGCCCCATTCTGGACCTCAGAAAGTTAAGCAAGTTTCTTTTTAAGGAAATGTTCAAGATGATATTATTCGGGACCCTGTTATCCTTGCTTCATCAGCACGATTGGCTAGCTTCTCTGGACATGCAGGACGCTTACCAACATATCCCTATACACCCAAAGCATCACAAATACCTACGGTTTGTAGCTCTGGGCCAGCATTATCAGTTCAGAGTCCTGCCCTTTGGGCTATCCTCAGCACCACAAGTTTTTACAAAGTGTTGTGCAATTCTTGCAGTGCATCTCAGAAGGGTCGGAATCCAAGTGTTCCTGTAGCCGGACGACTGGCTTGTAGCAAGCCCCTCCAGGCAAGGAACTCTCGATGCCATAGCCACGGCCTCAAGTTTTCTCATGTCCATGGGAGTCCTGCTAAACCTCAAAAAATCATAGTTGCAGCCCTCCCAGAAGCTCCTTTTTATAGGAACTCTTCTGGACACCTCCTGTGTGAAAGCTTTTCTTCCAGAGGACAGAAGGAGTGATATCCTACAGATGGCCCGATACATCAGAGAGAACAGTTCGGTTCAAGCTATCTCGATGCAATGGATGCTGGGTCTAATGGCATCTTTGGTGTTCACTGTACCCCTAGCAAGCCTCCACATGAGAACCTCTCAATGGATGCTCAGTACTCAGTGGTCCCCGACCACTCACCCTCAGTCCTTTCTCATCAAGGTGACAGAACCTCTGAAGAGGTCACTCACCTGGTGGTCGCAAGAGGACAATCTTTTGGAAGGGTATCCCTTTGCTCCCCTGGATCACCAGATTTCCATTACCACAGATGCGTCCCTGATGGGGTGGGGAGCTCACTGTCAAAATCTCCACACCCAAGGTACGTGGATTCAGGATGAGCCCCAGCTTCACATAAATGTCCTAGAAATGAGAGCCGTCCTTTATGCAGTCTGAGCTTTGAAGGACATTCTCTGTCACAAGAACATCCTCCTTCAGACGGACAACAAAGTAGTGATGTATTACATCAACAAGCAGGACGGTGCATACTCTTACCTTTTATGCAGGGAAGTGACGAGAGTGTGGGAATGGTGCCTAGAGCACAAGGCTCTAATTCAAGCGGTCTACCTGCCAGGAGTGCAGAACAATCTGGCAGACCTTCTAAGCAGAACAGAGACAGATCCTCATGAGTGGTCTCTCGACTTAACCGTAGTTCAGCCACTATTCGCAGAGTCGGGAACTCCAGAATTGGACCTTTTTGCATCCCCACTCAATGCAAGACTGCCTCTCCTCTGCTCCAGAAATCCAGGGCCTGGCATTTTCTGTCAGGATGCGTTCAGGCTGCAGTGGACAAAACGCTTTCTATACACCTTTCCTCCTCTTCCACTAATTCAGAGGGTACTTCTCAAATTCGAGTCCCAAGGGGGACAAAATGATCCTCATTGCTCCCTTCTGGCCTTGACAGATATGGTTTTCGTTACTCAACAGTATGTCGGAAACCCCTCCGAAAGCGCTTCCCTTTCAGACGAATCTTCTGACCCAGGGGCCTGTGGTCCATCCCAATCTGAGATCTCTTCACCTTCACGCTTGGCTCCTGAAGAGATAGAAGTGAACAGGTTCAATGTCTCTCGTAGAGTGTCAGATATTCTTTTGGCTGCACGCAAGCCAGCCACTAGAAAAACTTACACAGCCAAATGGAAGCATTTTTCTCTCTGGTGTGCAAAATCCTCTTTGAATCCTTTTTCCTGCCCACCAAATAAAGTTCTAGAGTACCTTTTAGACCTCTCAAATTCAGGTCTGCGATACTCTACAGTCAGAGTTCACCTTTGTGCCATTTCATCTTATCATGAGCCAGTACTTTCCTCTTCACTGGCCCAGTTACCAGTAGTTAAGAGGTTTCTTAAGGGTATTCTGCATACCAGACCTCCTATCAGACGTCCAGTCACAGCCTGAGACATTAACCTTGTACTAGATATGCTCACTTGAAAACCTTCCAAGCCTCTAGCTTCCTGTAAGCTGAAATTTCTCACTTGGAAAACGACCTTCCTGGTGGCCATTACCTCGGCCCGCAGGGTCTCTGAGATGCATGCCCTGGTCACAGACCCTTCGTATACTGTGTTTCATCAGGACAAAGTAGTTCTTAGGACCCATCCTAAGTTTCTCCCTAAGGTTGTTTCAGAATTCCATCTAAACCAACCTTTTGTCCTACCTACTTACTTTGTGAACTTCCAAAATGAATGAGAGCGTACCCTTCATTCTTTAGATGTCAAAAGAGCTCTGCGTTTCTATTTGGATAAAACAAAAGAAATTAGCAAAGCTCAACAACTGTTTGTTTCCTTCAGCGAGACCCGGCTGGGTCAACCTGTCACTATCAGATGCATTTCAGCATGGCTGGTGGCATGTCTTCGCCACTGTTATTCCATGGAGCAGGTTAAACTGGAGGGCAGAGTGTACACTCACTCTGCTAGAGCAGTCGCAGCATCCCTGGTGGAAATCTGCAACGTGCTATGGTAGGGTCGTGGGATTCAGACTCGGACACCAGTTTGGATGGATCAGAATAGACCAGTTTTATTCAGCCAGGAAAACAAAATATAAGCGAACTATACGATTGATAAAATAAAAGAGGATAACTTCTTCCAGTAATCGATCAATGTGTTCAAAAGTCCATAAGATAAACAAAGCAACTGTCGTCCACTAGGAAATACTAGGGATAGGGTCAGCTCCCTGCTGAGCCCTGTACGAGACTGACTAAGAGCAGCACTCTACTTATTTTATAGTGAAATCTCAACATGTGACCAGAGTAACCCCTCCCCTTCTTACATAACTAAAATAAAAGTCCTTATTAGATAAGCTTTATTGCACTCTGATATAATCAAACATAAAGATTAAGTGTATCCAGAAGACTGGAGGGTTTGAAATGTTTTATATATATTTCTAAAAATTTTTAAAGTAAATGAGGGCTGTCCCCACAATCTACAGGCTCCTCCCACAGATTCTCTGTATAAAAATAGCATGATTTCGGCCGGCCGGCTCTTAAACAAAACAGAGAATAGCTTGAGGGAGTCAAGTCCTGTAAACGTGAGACCAAAGCGCTAACATATCAAAGGAACACATAGAAGGTAAATACCCTTCTCATACACTGTTTCTATAGCTCTCACATTTCCTTAGAACCTAAGTATTACTCAGAGTGAAAGGAAAACAAACGTGTTCTCTTGAAATTTACCAAGGACTGAAAAGTTTTACCGAGTCTTTTAACACCCATTTGTTGCTCCTTATCCCAATTCGAGCTCAGCGTGAGAACTGTATTCAGAACCAGCGTTTGTTTATTTTTGGCTCTGAAGCAACAAGGGGACCGTTTAGCTCAGTGAAAGTTTTATTTTACCTTCTCTAATTTCCTGATGCTCGTTTCAGACTTCAGCTGGCATACTACGCTCTGACACGACTAAGGGGCTCACAGCAAGAACAACACCGAGTGTTACTCGAATATTTCACTTAAAGCCTTCCCCTTTTAGACATTAAACAAAATATGGGGGGATTTCAGGCATTTTCAGATGCCGACTCACTACTGCAACGTTCGCACATTCGCACAGGACATCGTGCTGATTAGAAGTATGAAATGTGTCACGTACTATCGAGGAGCACAGAATGGGAGTGGAGTTAACTTGACTAGAGACCTGGAAATAAAGTTTAGGGACAGGGAGAACATTAGGCAGGTGGCCTTCCTACCTAATGGGGAACAATATGCAGGACAAGCTAAAAGAAAATAAAGAAGAAAACAGAGGAAAGGAGTGCTGTTACAACAGACTTTTAGAGAAGAAAGAGGGGTCTCTAAAAGCAAGTCTCCATAACCCTGCCACATGTGCCCATTGCAGACATTTGCAATGCGGCTACCTGGAGCTCAGTGCATACTTTCTTCAAGCACTATGCCCTGGATGTCCATGCCAGGCGACATCTTTCATGTGGCAGGACCATCCTTAACGGACTTGTGTCCTAAATTTGTGAGCTCCTGATATTTCCTACTGCCCTGTCAGGGGATTATTAGCTCGGTACTCTCCCATCAGTGTGAATGAGTGGTGGAGACTTTATGTCCGGAAAGATATGGAAATTATGTACCTACCGTAATTCTTGATCTTCTTGGACGAAGTCTCCACCGCTCATTCACACGCCCACCCTCCATCCCCTGAGCTCACTTCTGTTGTTGGTCCTCACTCCCTCATTCTTTAGGCTGTGAAGACTTCTTTGTTGACCCTTCTTATATGGGTCGTCCAGACTTTGTTATGTTCGGTTTTTGTTAGGCTATCCTTCTAGGTTAGTTACGTTGCACCCCCTCGGGGAGGTACTGAGGGGTTGCTGGTCGACGCCGAGATAGTCATTGCCGCATGAGCAGAGGCTCGTAGCGCCGCCTCCGTGGCTCCATCTCTGATGCCGACCCTCTTGCAAAAAAGTTTGCTCCCACTGGGTCCTAGTGCCTCCAGCGTAGATCCCATCAGTGTGAATGAGTGGTGGAGACTTTGTCCAAGAAGATCAAGAATTACGGTAGGTACGTAATTTCCATTTTTTGTCCATGAGGTGATAAGTTATATTTAAGCAGTGTGTTGATGTCAGGAAGTCAGGTGTAGTGATGATGGACTGTTAGAGAAAATGTGATATTAACTTTCAGAGGGGGTCACTTTTGATAAGGGCAAGGTAGTTATACTTGTGATAATGGGAATATTATTCATTTAGCTTTTGTTAACCGGGTAAGTACACTAGGCAAATCCTGCCTATTTTCAGGCACGACCTGGGGGAAGGGGATACAGATGAATGCCAACTGACCTTGAACCAGATTAAGCTGTTGGTGGTGTTTTTTAATGAGTGAGGGAAATTTGGCCAGGACACCAGGGAAAATCCCCTACTGTTTCGGTAGAGGGCGCTGCGACTCTGTGCGACGTGGTTAGTGTGAGTTGAGACACCAAGGAGTGTGGACGTGCAGGAGGCCGGGGTGCTGATCATCTCCTCGGCCTTCCTTCTGCTGCCAATGATCGTTATGGCATTAGAGGGCTCTTCAGCAGGAGATTTTACCGCGACCATGCATCAGGTTAGTGCACACACGGGTCTTACCGATACTCAGTCAGAGCCCGTGGATATGGATGGCATCAGTAAGGTGGATTTGCTTCAGCAACAGCTAGCTCTGGAGGAGCGTCGGTTTCTCGCTCTGCGGAACCACTTGCTGCAAGATTTGGAATGTGCATTGGAGGCTTGTCTGGAGGTACAGGAAGAGGAAGTGGCTTGGCTTCCCTTAGCTGAGGATAGAACGCTGGTTGAAATGCCCGGTGTGCCTGTGGCTGTTATGCCTGATACGGCTATGGAGGTAATCTCCTCTCCTGTGAAGCAAGGACACACAGTGAGTACTTCTGGAACTGTTTTTTCAGCTGCAGGGTTATCTAGTGCACATCGCAACTTGTGTGCTTTGCAAGGGTCTCTTTAGCAGTCCATTGGAAGAGACGGCCTGCCTTCTCCCCCGTCTATTATTTCGGACTCTTCTTTGCCTGGAACTAGTTCTTTACAGCACTGTACAGTTATTACTTCTCATGTTTTGGAACGGGGTTTTTTCTACGGTTTCTCATGCTGTCGAGCTGCCAGCTTCTTCCTTGCAAGATTCTACTACAAGTGATCTCCCTCCTGGGGAGGTCGCAGCCCCAGTGGCCTGGGTTACCCAAGCCTTAGAGGCGGTGGGGTAAAATCTCCTGATGGGAAGGGGTGGGATGCGAACCTTGCATCATTTCCCTCTGACCTGCTGCTCTCAGACTCGGAGCATGTTTCCCTTCCCAGTGCTTCTATTCCTCAGGGACAAGGCTCCCCTGTTGTACAGCTTCAGTCCTCTACTGCTCAGGCTTTGGATACTCTCCTGGACGATATCAAATGTTTGGTGGGAGAAGCTTCATCACCTGCCCCCCCTTATCGCTATCATGTCTAGAGGATTCTCAGCACACTGCACAGCAGTCGCCCCCCAATGACCCAGTACAAGTCCCTGTGGAGAGTGCACCTGCACAAGCTGTTGCACCTCCTGTTTGGCATGCTGGTATTAAGGAACAATTATTCAATGCTACTTTTGGACTTTCATCAGAGCCTGCGGCCACAGCGTAATGCGGTGCATCTGAAATATAGAGGCCCTGCGTCTGAGGTCCCCAATAGATGGTTTGTTGGATGGGAATTGTTAAAAGGCAGTATGAAATTTTATGCTTATGAAATATATGCACTGATCCATATGCCTGGGGATACTGTATTTGATATTAGTTTTAAGCATTCAGCTGGTCTAGATAGGTTCTGGAAACAATTCCAGCTCCTTAAGCATACTTCTTTGTGGAGTTCCTTTATTGCAGTTCCCTTAACAAAACCAGTTTAAAAAAAAATCACTGTACTGTTCTGTAATGAAGGAGTTAATGTGGCAGATATTACCTATTGGCTACAGCAGCACTGTGTTGTTAAGGGACACCCGGAACCTATTCTGGATGAGGAATGTCTTTGGACGGGGGGCTGGAGATTTTTGGTGGATTTACGGTTGGAGAATGATTTAACAAAGCATTTGCCAAATTGTTTTTTCCTGGGGAGAGATAAGGGGGTGATTTTCTACCCGGGTCAGCCACAAGCCTGTTATAAGTGTGGTGCATTGTGCCGTCTTAGTAATGTTTGCGACCAGCAGAAGTGTGGCCTCTGTGGAGATTTGGGACATGTAGGTGCACATTGTAGGAATTCTCCAAAATGTAACCTATGTGATGAACTTGGTCATACTTTTCGGACATGTTCCTGGGCTTCCCATAATAACACAGATCCAGCCATTAGAGCAGAGCAAGATGTCTGTGTGGTGACAGCCCAGAAAGAAAGTCAAAAGATTCATGACCTGCTTACTCATCCCCAGGCCCCCCCTTGGTCCTTCCTCCTCGACCTATGGTCACTTCAGAGACCTCTTTAGCCCCTTTGGAGCCTGTCTCTTCAGATATGGTCCCAGTGCCAGAGATAATACTAGATTCAGTCCTCTCCGCACAGGATCTCCTTTCAGTACCTGTGGCTGCGACAGTAGAAGATTCCACTGTACATGACATGGACTTGGGTACACTTGCTGCCCCCTTGATATCTGCAGATGTGTCTAGTATGCCTCCTCCAGATATACAACAGGAGGCGTCTCTTCATCGGGTGACTCGTTCTAAGTCCAGTAAAGCCAAATTGGAAAACCTAACTGAATCAGATCCCCTTCCCTTACAAAATACCTACACACCGTTACAAGATCAGGATGACGAGGAGGATGCTTTGGACTCGGACATCTCTTCTGTGGCTTCCTCACATGCTGAGATAGTCCCGGACATAGGGGTTTGTGATAAACCTAAGCCCAAAAAGAGAAAGAAAAGGAAATGATGTATTCATTTGTTACATATTCTGGTCTTTTTTTCCTAGTCCTTTCTCATCTCTTGTTTGTTACCAATGGATAGGGGTGTTGTCCTTCTCACCATTAATGTGAATAACATTAAATCTTCCCGTAAAAGGTTGGTTACCTTTGCTAGTTTAAGGGAATGTCGTGGTAATATTATGCTGCTTCAGGATACTCTGATACATTAATTATTACAGCTGTGAGCAGCAGAAAGAGATTGGAGATGGGGTGTTCCTTTGTGGTCTTTGAGGGAGGATACATGTGATGGGTTGGGTATTTTGTTTGCTGATATAAATGTTAAAATCCTGAAGGTTTTTGATATATTGCCAGCTAGAGCCATGCTGGTTGATTTCGTTCTTTAATTGTGCATATCGTTTACTTAATCTATATGCTCCCCAACAGAAGGCAGACAGGGCAGCTTTGTTTAAGAGGATTTCCCCGTACCTACATACTTCAAAACTAGTGTTGTGGGGGGGATTTTAATTGTGGCCTAGGCCCACGGGACTGGGGTAGGAAAATCCAGATTTTTTGTGATACGAGTATGCTTCGTGAGGTACTTGCACACAATAATCTTGCGGATGTTTATGATGTTTTGAATGTTTCTCCTCAGCATACTTTTTTTAAGGGGGTTTTGTCATCCCAAATAGATTTTTGGTTTTTATCCAGGAGGCTTACTTGTTTGGAGGTAAACGTTTTGCCTATGGAAACTTCGGATCATATGGTGGTTAAAATCCGGATAGGTCCATATCAGAAACTTATTATGGGTGATGCTTTTTGGAAATTAAATGTTGAAATCTTCCTGGACATAAAGTCTCCACCACTCATTCACACTAGTGGGATCTGTGCCGGAGGCACTAGGACCCAGCGGGAGCAGAATTTTGCTGGAGGGTCGGTGCCAGAGTTGGAGCTGCGAGGAGCGGCACTGCAGGCCGCAGCTCATGCGGTAATGTCTATCTCGGCGTCGACCCTCCAACCACCTCAGTTCCTTTTTTCCCGCCGAGTGCACTTCAGTGACGACGTCGCTCGCCCGCCAGGAGTCAAACTTCAAACTAGCAGCTTAGTTTTTCAGTTTATTGTTTTGTAGTAATATATTGAATAAATATCGCTTAGTTTATTTATTCTCAATTTAAGAAGAAATCTCAGCCTACATTGACGGAGTCGACCATGAGCTGGTCAGGTGATGGTAGGGAGCCTTCGTATGAAAGCTGCTCAGTCAGCCGGGCTGGGTCCGGTCCGCCGCCCTCTCCAGAGGGGGGGTCTGACAAAGGACAGTCCAATGCCCGAGGGCGGTCCCCTCGAAATTATAAAAGTAAACGGTTGCACTCTCGGCACCGTTCGGCCTCGAACTCTTCTTCGACCCGCAGGTCAAGAAAGAGAAGGTATCACTCGAGGTCGCCCTCTGATATGTCTGCGCATAGATGGTCAGTTATTGGGGCTAGTTGCCAGTCTCCTCCTTTGGAGTTGCCGGTTTCTATTTCTGGTAGCCGACGTCCTCGACATCGGAACCCTACCCCGCCTTCTGGTGGGTCTTCAGATGAGCAGTTTCATCAGTGGGCCGCTCTTATGGAGCAGTGGACTTGGAGGTTGGTCCAGCTGCCTGGCCCAGTCACTCAGGGGCCTTCTGGCTTCTTGGGAGATCAGGTAGGGTGGTTGAGCCTCCCTAGTCACGTAGCGCCGTCGACCCCGCGCTTAGGTGTTTTTTCCCCCTCACATGGCTGCGGCACAGGGGGCCACACCGATGCCTTTGTCTCCTGGTATTCATCCTTCTTTCTTCTCAAATCCTGTTTTCGGAGTCTTGGGATGTTTCGGCACCGTCGGTGGGCTCGATCGGTCGCGTCTCTGCGCCGTGCTTCTGTCGGCACCGTCCTTGGCGCCATTGACTTTCTCAGCGCCATGCGCCTGCCTGCACTTGCGCTGGGCCGTGCTGTCCTCGGCTCCATGCGCCCTCTCAGCCTTGTCTTCAGCGCCATGGGGCTGCTCGGCGCCGTGCGTATTTTTGGCGCCATGCATTTCTTCAGCGCCGAGGCCTGTTGGGACATCATCCAGCCTTCAAGACTCCTCTTTCATCCCTTTTCCTTCCTCATTTCCTTCTGATTTTCACTCCTTTCCTGTCCATACAGTCCCTCCTGGACTGCCAGGAGATGACACTGAGCCTGACCCAGACCTTAGGCTGGGTGATGATGTGAAAGTATCAGGATCTACTCCTGCTGCAGAGCCTGTGGTCAAGGACCTGTCTATTAAGTCTCTGCTGAGAAACTTGATTTCCATTCTTTCTCTCCAAACTACAGATATCGATCCTGGGAAACTGTCAAGACTCCAATACATTCATGTTCCGGAGATCCCTATGGATTTGACTCCTCCAGTACAGCCCTCCTTTGAGACGCTCTCTCAAATGGTATGGAATAATCCTGCTCTCATTCCTTCGGTGGCTAAGTCCATAGATAGGAAATATGCTACTCCCAGGGATCGACCCATTTTGGCATCCGAAGCCTTTGCGGATCCTATTGTAGTCTTGGCAGAGAATGATAAGGTCGTCCTTCCCTAGACTACTACAGCTCGACCTATTAACAAAGAATCTCGTAAGATAGACACTTTAGGTAAGAGAGTCTTTGCTGCTTCCACCCTAGGTATGCGTATTGCCAGCTACCAAGGCTATTTCTCTCAATATGAGTATATCCTTTGGCATTCACTCATACAAATGGTTGAAGCTCTACCGGAGTCAGACACAAATGCAGAGCTTCTTCAGACCATAACCAGGGGTATCGAGTCTAACAACCAGCAGGTTAAAGCAGCTATGGACGCTTTCGATACTGCTTCCTGAGCGGCGGCGGCGGGCATTTGTACCCGCCGTCATTCCTGGCTGCGCACTTCAGGTTTTATGAATGATGCACAGCAACAGGTAATGGCATTGCCCTTTGATGGTGTGTATCTCTTCGGCCCTCAAGTAGAACAGGCTCTAGAGGCTACACAAAAGACTAGGTCAGCCATTAAATTGGCGCGACCTCCTCCTGCCCCCTCTCTAGGGGGTGTTAATAAACTCCAGTTTCATAACCGTCAGTCCTTTCGAGGCAAAGGAAGGGGAAGTTTTAATAAAAACCAAGCTCCCCAACCTCAAAAGAAAACACAGCAGAAAGTGCAAGGACCCAAAGCGCCCAGTGCCGCCTTCTGAGTTGTTGGCCCAAGTCCCACCACAGCTGCCCGAGGTGGACTCTTCCTCAGTGGTGGGAGGTCGTCTGACTCACTTCTACAATCAATGGAAGTCCATAACCTCGGACAAATGGGTCCTCCGGATAGTCCACGAAGGGTATTCACTCAATCTTTTGGAGACCCCTTCAGATCGTCCCCCCAGATGACAGCCCAGGCTGTCAGCTCTTCAGTCAGATCTTCTCGCCTCCGAGATTCAGGACCTTCTGAACAACAGGGCAGTGGAAGTAGTTCCGCTGGATCAATGGAACACAAGGTTCTACTCCCATTACTTTCTGGTTCCAAAGAAAACCGGGGGCATGTGCCCCATTTTGGACCTCAGAAAACTAAACAAATTCCTTCCCAAAGAGAAATTCAAAATGATATCACTAGGAACCCTGTTACCTTTGCTTCATCAGCACGACTGGTTAGCCTCCCTGGACATGCAGGATGCTTACCACCACATTTCTATTCACCCAAAGCATCACAAATACCCAAGGTTCATGGCTTTTGGACAGCATTATCAGTTCAGAGTCCTGCCCTTTGGGCTATCCTCGGCGCCGCAAGTTTTTACAAAGTGTTGTGCAATTCTCGCAGCGCATCTCAGAGAAATCGGAATACAGGTGTTCCCTTATCTGGACGATTGGCTTCTAGCAAACCATTCCAGACAGGGAACTCTAGACGCCGTAGCCACGGCTTCACACTTTGTCGCGTCCATGGGAGTCCTGCTAAACCTCAAAAAATCGCAGCTGCAGCCCTCCCAGAGGCTCCTTTTCATAGGAACTCTTCTGGACATCTCCTGTGTGAAGACATTTCTTCCAGAGGACAGGAGGAGCAATATCCTTCAGATGGCCCGATACATTGGAGAGAGCAGTTCGGTTTCAGCTCTCTCGATGCAACGGATGCTAGGTCTCATGGCATCCTCGGTGTTCACTGTACCCCTAGCACGCCTCCACATGAGAACTTCTCAGTGGATGCTCAGTATTCAGTGGTCCCCAACCACTTACCCTCAGTCCTTTCTCATCAAGGTGACAGAACCCCTGAAGAGATCACTCACCTGGTGGTCGCAAGAGGACAATCTTTTGGAAGGCTATCCCTTTGTTCCTCTGGATCATCAGATTTCCATTACCACAGACACATCCCTGAAGTGGTGGGGAGCTCACTGTCAGACTCTCCACACTCAAGGTACCTGGACTCAGGACGAGTCCCAGCTTCACGAAAAAAAATGTCTTAGAGATGAGAGCCGTCCTTTATGCAGTCCGGGCTTTGAAGGACATTCTCTGTCACAAGAACATTCTTCTTCAAATGGACAACAAAGCAGTGATGTATTACATCAACAAGCAGGGCGGTGCTCACTCTTAACCCTTATGTAGAGAAGCGATGAGAGTGTGGGATTGGTGCTAGGAGCACAAGGCTCTAATTCAAGTGGTCTACCTGCCGGGAGTGCAGAACGAACTGGCAGACTGTCTCAGCAGAACAGAGGCAGATCCTCACGAATGGTCTCTCGACTCAACCATAGTTCAGTCACTATTTGCAGAGTGAGGAACTCCAGACCTGTACCTTTTTGCATCCCCACTCAACACAAAACTGCCTCTCTTCTGCTCCAGAAATCCAGGGCCTGGCATTTTCTGTCAGGATGCGTTCAGGCTGTAGTGGACAAAACACTTTCTATACGCCTTTCCGCCTCTTCCTCTAATATAGAGGGTACTTCTCAGGTTCGAGTCCCAGGGGAACAAAATGATCCTCATTGCTCCCTTCTAGCCTCGACAGATATGGTTTCCACTACTCAACAGTATGTCGGAAGCTCCTCTGAAACCACTTCCCCTTCAGACGAACCTCCTGACTCAAGGGCCTGCGGTCCATCCCAACCTGAGGTCGCTTCACCGTCACACTTGGCTCCTGAAGAGATGGAAGTGAACAGGTTCAATGTCTCT
Organism: Neoceratodus forsteri; assembly: GCA_016271365.2. Taxonomy (NCBI): domain Eukaryota; kingdom Metazoa; phylum Chordata; order Ceratodontiformes; family Ceratodontidae; genus Neoceratodus; species Neoceratodus forsteri. The sequence goes on from CM057456.1 coordinate 879,834,216, forward strand.
CACAGGGTTTCGGATATTCTTCTGGCTATGCGCAAGCCAGCCACTAGGAAAACTTACACAGCCAAATGGAAGCGTTTTTCGCTCTGGTGTGCAAAGTCCTCTTTGAATCCCTTTTTCTGCCCACCAGATAAAGTTTTAGAGTACCTCTTAGACCTTTCAAATTCAGGTCTGCAATACTCTACAGTTAAGGTTCACCTTTGTGCCATTTCAGCTTATCATGAGCCAGTACTTTCCTTGTCACTGGCTCAGTTACTTGTGGTTAAGAGGTTTCTTAAGGGAATTCTGCATACCAGACCTCCTATAAGACGTCCAGTCGCAGCCTGGGACATTAATCTTGTGCTAGACATGCTCACTCGAAAACCTTTCGAGCCTCTAGCTACCTGTGAGTTAAAATTTCTCACTTGCAAAACGGCCTTCCTGGTGGCCATTACCTCGGCCCGCAGGGTCTCTGAGATACATGCCTTGGTCACAGTCCCTCCGTATACTGTGTTTCATAAAGACAAAGTAGTTCTTAGGACCCATCCTAAGTTTCTCCCTAAGGTTGTTTCAGAGTTCCATCTAAACCAACCCTTGGTCCTCCCTATTACTTTGCGAACTTCCAAACTGAAGGAGAGCGTTCTCTTCATTCTTTGGACGTCAAAAGAGCTTTGCGTTTCTATCTAGATAGAACAAAAGACTTTCACAAAGCTCAACAACTGTTTGTTTCCTTCAGCGAGGCCCGGCTGGGCCAACCTGTCGCTATCAGATGCATTTCAGCATGGCTAGTGGCATGCCTTCGCCACTGTTATTCCATGGCGCAGGTTAAGCTGGAAAGCAGAATGTATGCTCACTCTACTAGAGCGGTCGTGGCATCCCTAGCGGAAATCCGCAACATGCTCATTGCAGATATTTGCAATGCGGCTACCTGGAGCTCAGTGCATACTTTCGACAAACATTATGCCCTGGATATCCATGCCAGACAACATCTTTGTTTTGGCAGAACCATCCTTAATGGACTTCTGTCCTAAAACTGTGAGCTCTTGGTCTCTCCTGCCGCCCTCTCAGGGGATTATTAGCTCGGTACTCTCCCACTAGTGTGAATGAGTGGTGGAGACTTTATGTCCAGGAAGATATGGAAATTACATACCTACCGTAATTCTTGATCTTCTTGGACGAGTCTCCACCATTCATTCACATGCCCACCCTCCATCCCCCGAGCTCACCTCTGTTGTTGGTCTTCACTCCCTCAATCTTTAGGCTGTGAAGTCTTCTTTGTTGGCCCTTCTTATACGGGTCATCCGGAATATCTTGTGTCTGGGTTTTGGTTAGGCTGTCCTTCTAGGTTAGTTACGCTGCACCTCCATGAGGCAAAAAAGGTACTGAGGCGGTTGGAGGGTCGATGCAGAGATAGTCATTACCGCACGAGCTGAGGCTCGCAGTGCCACTCCTCGCTGCTCCATCTCTGCCGCCGACCCTCCAGCAAAAAAGTTTGCTTCCGCTGGGTCCTAGTGCCTCCGGCGCAGATCCCACTAGTGTGAATGAGTGGTGGAGACTCGTCCAAGAAGGTCAAGAATTACGGTAGGTACGTAATTTCCATTTGTTGCATGATGCTATGTCAGTAGATCAGGAAAATACTTTACTTGCTGCTCGGGCTAATATTGCTTTTTTGTATGATAGCCCCATTGAATGGTGGGAGGATACCAAATTGGATTTGAAATTGTTATTTCTCCAAATTTCAAAGTGTAAAGCCAGAAGTCATTATTTAGAGTATTTTAGGATATAGAGCACAGTATATGAAACTCCTGACCCAGGTATCTGTTTCAGATAGTTCATCTTTAACTAAACTTCAAGGTGTTAAACTTAAAATGTATACCTTTTTAAAAGTCAGGGAAGACAAATGTTTCTATCAGCAAAAATACTCAGTTACTGGTACTCAGCACAAGTAGATCCCTATGATCTTTCGTCACAGAGTTCGGAACGATTTGGTATGACTGCTTTACTAGATGGTGATGGCACATTGGTGCAGGATGTTAGGGGCCTTTGTCGGGTTGTACAAACTTATGCTAGATCTAAATTTCAGGATGTCTCCCCAGCCTTACCTAGTTCCTTTTTTCACGATTTAGTTATTCCACATTTATCACCTGAAGAACTAGAGGCTTTGGTGACCCCTATTACTGAAGCAGAAATATTATTGGCTATAAATAAATTGTCAGCTCGTACTACCCCTGGCATTGATGGTATTCCCAATGAATTTTATAAGATTTACTCAGATAGTGTGCTTCCATGGTTGCGAGTCCTTTTTGCATCTGTCTGGTCAGAAAATAGACTCATACCTAGTATGTGTAACAGGATAACAATATTTCATTATAAAAACAAAGGGGATTCCAAACAGTTGACTTCAGATTATAAGATTTTGGCCACCATTTTAACAAATAGGCTTTCAAGGGTGGCAAGGAGTTTGCTTATTACGACCCAAACGTGTGCAGTTCCTGGCAGAAATATTTTACATAATCTGAATTATTTAAGGGAACTGGTTGAGCAAGGCTAGTCTAATACTTTGTCTGGTTATCTTTTGTCACTGGATCAGGGAACAGCCTTTGATGCTATCCGACATGAACATATCTGGGCTGTTTTAAAATGTTATGGCATTCCTGACTCTCTACTTAGTTTGTTGATAACTATGTATTCTGTGGCACTGATTACTCCCTTAGTTAACGGACATTTAGGCATTCCTGTCAACGTCAAAATAGGGGTGCGACGGGGGTGTCCTTTAAGTCCTTTGTTGTTTGTCTTTGGTCTTGATCCTATTTTAAGGCAGATAGATGTAGATCCTCAGGTGATGCCTATTACTACTACAGAGGGTTGTACATTTCGAAAAGTTTTAGCATATGCGGATGATTGTATTTTTACTGGGGCAAATTTGGATTCAGGGAAGCGAGTTCTTCAAGTTCTGCAGGAGTTACAGCCTTATACAGGTATACGGATTAATTCTACGAAGAGTCGGATGTTGGTCTTTGCTTAGCTGTGGTTCCTGATTTTTTTGTTATACCAATAGTTACAGATAATGTAAAATTACTGGGTATATATTACTGTACTTCCATTGCTTTACAATGTAATTGGGATATGGTTTTTGATGTAGCTCAACAGAAAGTTGCTAAATGGCAATCTTGGAAGATGTTGCGAAAGAAAAGGGTAGTTCTTCGGTCATATATAACCCTGATTTTTCTATATGTATCACATGTGTTCCCTCTCCCTTATAGTATGCATGCTAAGATTATGGGCCTTTTTTTCTCATTTTTATGGGGTAGCAGGCTGAACCCTGTGAAACGGGCCCATACCTACAGAGCCTGGAAATCTGGAGGTCTTAATATGGTCCAACCTTTAGTGTTTTTTTTTGGCAACTTCTTTTATAGCACTATTCGACTGATGTTGTTAGCTACTGAGGATATGGTGTCTCTGTGCATGAGCTTATGGGGAATAGAATTCCTGACGGCCTGGGGTAGAGGTAAATGGCACCCGTCTGAAAAGTTACTTCCTGTTTATGTTAGAATGACACTTAAATATATTAGAATGTGGAAGATTGAGCTTCTATTGTTTATTTCTCATGAAAAAAATCATTTTATAGACATATTGTAGATTTTTGTTATATTGAAAATCCTCTATTTTTGGTTCCTGACGCTGTAAAAACTGAGTTATTGCTTGCTAGCATGATTGAGCCTAGAATTCCAAAAAAGATGTAAGATATGGTTTGGCTTTGTGGACATCAGAAGCTTAATGTAAGAAATAACCAGAAACATAAACAATTGGGAAACAGATACTGTTATGAGCCTTCCTGTAAGGGGTGTCTGGAAACCATACAACACCTATATTTTGACTGCACTCTTTCTGGCATGTATTAAATTGGCTATCTGGCAAGCAAGATGTTTGCGCTGTCTTCAGAATAAAACTGTTCAGTTGCAGGAAATATTCTTTCAAATCCAGAGTGATCTGGACAAATTATTTGAGTATGAGTTTTATACCTTGGGGTCAGAAGTGGGACAACGTCTATGGCATAATGTTGGGTGGGTGGGTTAGTCTGTATAGTTTATGGGTATTGTGGAGACTGTTTATGATTCTCTTACTGTTTTTGCTCTTTCTTACGTGTATTTCAGTTGTTTCTTGTACTAGATGATGACTATGTCATGTTTTTGTTTTACCTGTCTTCCTGATTTGTGTTATCTTATTTTATTTTGTTATTGTTCTCTAATAAAAATTTCCTCTACTCTTTTTGATAAGTGCCATGGGATCTTTAACATCCATCTGAACTACCATCAATCCAGGCAGATGGGACCTCGGTTTAACGTCCCATCTGAAAGACAGCACCTCAGAAGTGCAGCACCCCTCTCATGCTGCACTACAGTGTCAGTACTGGGATATTAACCCACGTGCCAGATGTAGGAACTGAAACCACAGCCCTCTGATCTCCCGGCCTCAGAGGTGAGTGTGCTACCTACTGAGCCACTGACACTTTAGGAAAGTATGAGGTCTACGCAGAAGTGGAGTACAAATATGCACAGTTTAATAAATATGTGCTCAGAGTGCAGGCAAATGTGATATGCAGGTTTGTTTTAGAAATAGGTAAAAATAGTGATACACACAATTAATAGAAAGATAAATAATTACATAGACATGTAGATAGAGAGAGAGAGATAGACAGACAGGCAGAATAGGAATGACCGTGAAGTACTGAAGTGACGCTAACCCCCGCAGACATGGACAGGTATTGGGGTGTGCCTTTGGGTCATTGCCCATAATGCTCACGCCATTTCACCTCACCCTACCCTGCAGATACAGACAAGAGTCGAGGTGTACCTTGGGGTTTTCAAACTTTACACTCACCCCATTCCATAAGGAAATACGCTGAAAGAGGTAAAGTATAAGAGAATGGAGTGAACTTCGGGGCTAAAGAGTCGAAAGCACACCTCGATACCTGTCACTGGCTGCAGGGTGGGGATGGGGGTGGAATGGCGTGACCATTACTGTGGACAATCACACCCCTGATGCCTGTCAGTCCCTACAGTGCAGGGTGTTATGGTCAGAAACACTAATACCCTGGGCGTTTCTTGGTATTTTCACTCAAGTTTTCAGCATGGGCTTTTTGAGACCCCACTGCATGAACAGTAACACTATCAGTTCATTAGCCGAAAGGAGATTTTGCACAGTGACGGTGCCATTTGGCACCACAGGTGCAAAAACACATTTTGAACAGGATGTAAAAAATGACAGCTATACTTTTCTTGCTTCAGTAACTGCTCAGCGCATCTGTTGCATGACCTGCTTATTGACATTTTATATCTGCTATGCAGTGTACTGTTGCTATTGCTGTGTGGCTGAGAGGGACCTGGGGGTGGTGGTGGATGTCAAGATGAACAACTTGGAGACTTGTAGGAGGGCAGCGGCCAAGGCCAACACAATGCTGGGTTGCATCGCTAGGGGGATCACTCCAGAAGGAGGGAAGTGATACTCCCTCTGTATAACTGCTTGGCGAGGCCGCACCTCAAGTACTGCGTGCAGTTTTGGAGGCCACACTTAAAGAGGGACATTGAACTCCTGGAGAGGGTCCAGAGGAAGGCAACCAAAATGATCTGGGGCTTGAAGAGCTAAATATGTACACATTGGAAGAGAGAGGAGGGACAGGGGGGACATGGTAGAGGTCTTCAAGTACATGAAGGGGGTAAATAGGGGAGGCGTAGTCACGGTGCTCCTAAGGAAGGGGGACAACTAGAGGTCATGGGTGGAAGCTGGAGGGGGGGAGACTCGGGAGAAAGGAGGAAGTGCTACTTCACTGAGAGAGTGGTAGAACCATGGAATGCACTGCCTGGGGGGGCTGGTGGTGGCAGAGACTGTGGAGAGGTTCAAGAGGGGTGGGACAGGTACAGGGGAAGGGTTGTGGAAGCAAAGTCCAATGAAGTGGGAATACCCTGGACTGGGAAGGGAGAAGCCCGAGAGGGTGGGCAGCAAGGTCAGCTCCCAGGGTCGGGACTGACAAACGAGCAGACACGAAAAGCCCGCTAGATCTATTCTGCTGACATTTTTGTATGTTAGTATGCTTACTATACCAACATCATGAACCATAAAACAGATGACTGCCATAACTAGGGAGGCAGTATAGCACAGTGGTTTAAGGTTCTAAACTGCAAATTTGGAGATCTGGGTTTGAATCACACAGCCCCCACTTGCATACTGGGTGACCCTGAGCAAGTCACTTAACTTCCATGTGCTTCCAGGTTGCCCCTGTATACAAGCTTTCAGCTTAGTGTGCCACTCCTGGTTAAACAATTAAAAGGAAAAAAACGCAATATATTATTGTTCTTGCTTTATTTTGTTACTACAAGCTTTGACTAAATACATCCATCCTTATTTATAGCTTATGTGTCTGTGACCTAGGCAAAACTATGCTTAAAATCTCACACATAAATAAAGTATCAGAATAGCATTTATTTTAGTAGTATCTCCTTCCTTTTCAGGTGCCCATGACACTATGTATATATATTTATTTTAACTTCAAAGCACTAAATCTATTCAAATGCAAAAAAAACATTAGACTTTATTCTCGTCACACAATAGTGTTAAACTTAGATCCCAGAATGGCCAAGAAACAATTTAGACTTCACTCTTGCATGCCACTGTCACGCCCACTTCTCATGCAAACAACAATCAATTACAGAAACCCTTTCATTTCTATGCTATGCACTCTTACATCAGAGAGACTAAATCTTACAGAACTGCTAAAAAAACAAATGTAGCAAGACTGGATTTCTGAATTAAAACCTGTTGTTTACAGTACCTATGTAAATAATAGTTTACTGGCTACAAACGATGCTACAGACATGACATTAACAAAATTTCTGTTTTATTATGACATATGCAGTATAACCCCAGGTTAGAACTGCTCCGGAGGTGAAAGACTTAACTTTCCATGCAGGGCATGGAATCTTGAGCACGAGCTCGGTTGAATACTCTGTCTGTTGAAGCTCAAACTTAAACTGTCAGATTCTTTATTCCTCACTGAACAGTCGCCCGAGATTCCTCCTGCTGCTCGTTCGCTTGTCGGTTTAAAAGTGTATTTTCTGTTTATTTTAATCAAATTTAACCGCAATCGCCGGTTCAAGCTCTGTCTGTGGTATTGTAAGTAATAGATAGGCTTTTATTTATCTTCTTCTGTGTGGAACTTGTAAACGTCTTTTCGGTTCGGTTTGAACCGATCAGATTGGGTTTAAAATTACTTTCTAGTCCTTTAGAGTGCGGTTCCCGGTTCTTATCGGTTCTAAAAAAATGGATTTTATTTCGTTTTTCCACAACCCGTGACATGGTTGGGAACCGATAAGAGAGTCTTGTTTAGGGATTGCCATTAACAGGCAAGTTTGTTAGGCTGGCACTATGTCTGAGAAACCCAAAAGGAAAACTGGACCCACTGGGCATCAGCACTGTGGCCTCTGTGGGGAAGCCTTTGCTAAGGCTGACCCACACACCACTTGTGTATATTGTCTGGGGTTTGACCACCTCAATGCAGACTGCCAGATTTCTGAGAATTTTCCTGCTACCACCATGGAAAAGAGAGTTGGTAGGCTCAGGGAAGGGGAGGCCAAAAAGTCCGCTGACCCGGATGGCCAACCCGGTTCGGTTCTAACCGAACCTGAGGGAGTGCCCTCTGACCAGGGCGATGCTTCCTCGGGCAAATGAAGAGGCAGCTCTGAGGAGCCAGTTCCAACTAAAAGGACTAGAAAGTCAGCTAGTTTGGGGCCAAAAGTTCTTTCTCCAACGCTGAGGAAATAGCCAAAGCTATTCAAATTGTCCAGTCTCTTTTTCTCAGTTCCGTCCGAACCTACTAACATTAGGGGAAGCCTAGTTTGACGGGTTCCCGGTTCAAGATTATGATTTTGAGGATTTTTTATGAACCGGAGGAAGGGGAGGAGGGGTATGAGGAGAGTGAGTGTGATTTTGAAAGTCTGGATGTGCCCATTGAACCGGACATCTCTCCAGACAGACCCTCAGGGTGTCCCTCCCAGGCTATCTGAGTCCCTTCTCATTTTTTGTTTTACAAGAAGGTTACTGAGACTCTGCAACTCCCTGTTGAGGAAGCTGTTGATGATCAAGAAGAGCCTGATTTTGTGGAAATGATGGATATTCCAGAGTCTAGGAGACTGTCTATTCCCTTGCACAAATCTTTTAGGAAACAGACAGTAAAAATTCTGAAAACTCCTCATTCTATCTTCCCTGTGGATAAAAGGATGGACAAGAGGTATGCTTTATCAGGCTCTGATACGGAGTTCCTCACCCAGCAGTGCAGCCATGTGGGGGTAGTGCAGGCTGCAGCCTGTGACAAGGTTAATATTCCTCTAGCCTCTCACCCTCCTGAAAAGGATTCCAGGAGGATGGATGCCATGGCAAAGAAACAGTACATGGCAGCATCTTTGGGACTCAGACAGGCAAATTATATGATTACGAGCTAGGTACCAGAAATCCAGATGGGATACTGTCCTGGCCCTAGCAAAACAGGCCCTGACCAGCTTGCCAGGGAGCTGGAGCAGGTGGCTGCGGATGGTATTGAGGCATCCAAGGTGCAATTTCATGCTGCAGTAGACTCTAATGATGTTTCATCAAGAGTCATGGCTACATCTGTGTCTCTTCGCAGAATGGCCTGGCTGAGATGTACTGCCCTGTCACAGGATACTCAGTCTAAGGCTATGGATTTTCCTGTTGTGGGCAATTCTCTGTTTGGGGAACAGACAGAGAATTATATGAAGAAAATGGATGAGTATAGGACCACCTATAGGAATGCACAGGCCAAAGAAAGGCAAGCCACTCCTCAAAGGCAGCATGTCAGGGGCAGGGGCAGGCCTTTTCATAGGCCTTTTTACCAAGCCCAGGCTTCCTCGTCTGCTTATGCCCAGAGGGGGTTCTTTAGAGGAAGGGGCAGAAGGGGTTCTAGTAAGCCTGCTTCTACCCATCAACCCAAAGCCCCTGCAAAACAGGCTTCCTGATGGGGTGGCCACGGCCGATTCTCCACTACCGGTAGGGGGCAGGCTGGCTTACTTTGTCCAGGACTGGGAGTCTTTAACATCAGACAAGTGGGTCCTGGAAGTAGTAAGCCAGGGACTGGTTCTCAGCTTCAAAAAATTTCCGAAGATGAGAGCCAGGTCTTTCCACCTGCAAACCCATCAGAGGCACTTGCCCTGGAGCAGAAGTTTCTTCCCTCCTGGCTCTCAGAGCTGTGGAAAGGGTGCCTCCCATACACCAGGGCAAAGGGTTGTACCCAGGTACTTTCTTACCCCAAAAAGACAGGAGAATGGCGCCCATCCTGGATCTCAGGTATCTAAACAAGCACCTTTTAAAACCAAAGTTCAAAATGGTGACTCTGGGAATCATTTTACCCTCTCTAAGGCCAGGGGACTGGCTAGCCTCCCTGGACCTCAAGGATGCCTACTTCCATGTTCTTATCAGAAGCTCCCATCGAAAGTACCTCAGATTCGAACTGCCCTCAGGCCATTACCAATTCAGAGCAATGCCCTTCGGCCTCACCTCGGCCCCGAGGGTGTTCACAAAATGCTTGGCAGTAGCAGTTGCTCATTTAAGAAGGCAAAAGATTGCCATCTTTCCTTGTCTGGACGACTGGCTCATTGTAGGCCAATCTCCAGAACAGGTCAAACTACACTTACAAGTAACCCAACAACTGCTGACATCCCCAGGTTTCCTTTTCAATCTTCCAAAGTCACTTCTGGAGCCTGTCCAGCTTCTCACCTTCATAGGCGCAGAACTGAACACAAAAGAAGCCAGAGCCTTCCTCCCTCTGGAAAGAGCAAGGACTTTGGTCTCTCTGGCCTCTTCTTTCACCCTGCAGGTCTCTCGACCAGCAAGGCATTTTCTACAGCTCCTGGGGCACATGGCTGCTTCTACAGCAGTAGTGCAGGGAGCAAGATTTCAGATGAGGGACATCCAGTTCCATTTGACAGCCTTTTGGTCTCAAAGGACAGACCCTCTAACCAAGTTAATACCAGTGACTCGAACCCTGATCGAGGCCCTTCAGTGGTGGCAGGATCAGAGCAATCTGAGACAGGGGGTTCCCTTCACTCCCCAGTCTCACTCCTTGACCCTTACTACAGATGCATCCCTCTTGGGGTGGGGAGCTCACATGGGTGACCTTTCCACCCAAGGGCTGTGGTCCACTCAGGAATCTCTGCTCCACATCAATTTGCTGGAACTCAGAGCAGTTTTTCTAGCACTCCAGGTTTTTTCCACATCTGTTCAGAACAAGGTTGTTCAGATCAGAACAGACAATACCACTACAATGTGGTACATCAACAAACAAGGGGGCACTCGGTCTACGGCCTTGTGCACCAAAGCAATAAAGTTGTGGTCTCTGGCTTATTCTCTGAACGCCTCCTTCACGGCTGTTCACCTCCCAGGCAAGGACAATGTCCTAGCGGATGCCCTCAGCAGGATTTCCCAGGGCCATCACGAATGGGCACTGGATCCCCTAGTACTGGAGGTAATATTTGCCAGATAGGGCACCCCGCAGATAGATCTTTTTGCAGCCCCAGACAATCACCAACTCCCCCTTTTTTGCTGCAGGCCCCCAGTGTTGGGCTCAGTCCCCCTGGATGCCTTCCTACTCAGTTGGGAAGGGAAGTTTCTCTATGCTTTTCCCCCCTTCCCCCTCCTTTTCAAGGTGCTAGTCAGAATCAGATCTCATCTCAACCCTGCAAGATGATCCTGATTGCTCCAGATTGGGCCAGGCAGCCCTGGTACCTACTCCTCATGTCCTTAGCAGTCCACCTTCCCCTGTGTCTTCCCAGGAATCACAACCTGTTAACCTGTGCCCAGGGGAGAGTTTGATATCCGAACCTCAAATCTCTCAATCTCAAGGCATGGCTCTTGAAGAGTTAGAGTTTGCTGACCTACACCTTTCCCAAGGTGTATTGGACATATTGAAGGCCTCTAGGAAGCCTTCCACCAGGGCAACTTATAATTCAAAATGGAAAAGATTTTCCATATGGTGTGCTGGTAAGCATATTTCCCCAGAATCTGCTGGCGTGCCTACGATTCTGGATTATTTGGTGCATTTGAATTCCTTGGGCCTGAGACCAGCTACTCTAAAAGTGCACTTGGCAGCTGTGTCTGTCTTCTTATCAGCAGGTAAGCCCTCTTCTTTTTCAGCTCACCCTGTGTTCTCCAAGTTTTTTTAAGGGTTGCTTCACACCAACCCTCCATTCAGGGACCCTGCCCCTGCTTAGGATCTTAATATTTGCATTGCTCAGCTTATGCAACCCCCATTTGAGCCATTGTCTTCAGCAGAGCTTAAGTACTTGACTTGGAAAACTGTGTTTCTGGTAGCCATCACCTCTGCCAAGCGCATAAGTGAGCTACAAGCATTGTCAGTGGAGCCTGATTTTATCTCCTTTCATAGAGATAAGGTGGTCCTCAGGACTAACAGGAAGTTTTTGCCTAAGGTGGTTTCAGACTTCCACCTTAATCAATCCATGTCTCTTCCTGTGTACTTCACTGACCATTCCTCCTCTGGTGAGAGGAGATTGCACAGTTTAGATGTCAAAAGAACCCTTAGTTACTATATAGAACGTACCAAGGGTCACAGGTTCGAATCCCTCCAATTGTTCCTCACTTATGGTGAGGTTGGTAAAGGGAAACCTGCCACTAAAAGATCCATTGCCAGGTGGATTGTCTCTTGTATCCAATTCTGCTGTGAAAAACTGGGTAAGGTTCCTCCCTCAGGCCTGAGGGCTCACTCTACCAGAGGTACTGCTGCGTCTCTGGCTGCTGCCAGAGACATCCCTATCCTAGAGATATGTCAAGCAGCTACCTGGAAAACAGTTCACACTTTTACTAAGCATTACTCCCTGGATATCCAGGCTAGGAGTGATGCTCGATTTGGCACAGCTGTGCTTCAGAACCTATTTCCCAAGTAGGTTCTGTCCCTCCTCCATGGAGGTACTGCTGTGTAGTTTGCATATGTCATAATATAGCAAGACTTCATGTTGTTTGAAGAAAAAATTACTCACCTTAGTAATGTTGTTTCTTCTAATGGAGTCTTGCTATATTATGACCGCCCCCCCAGCCTGCCCCTCTCAGAACCTCTTTTTTGGGATGTGGGTGGGCAGTGCAATGTTGGCACTTCATAGATGCCCACTTTATTTTTCACCCTTTCTTTGGGTGCTTAGGTGTTATGCTTATTTTTTCTTTCTTGAATCCCCTGACTTGAGTCTTTGTTTTGGGATCAAGATCAAAAATGTGTTTTTGTAGTTAGTAGCCAGTGGCTAGTGTAAGTTTACGGCTTCCACACAGAACCTTAGTGAGTTTTTGCTCGAAAAGATCTGACAGTTTAAGTTTGACCTTCAACAGACAGAGTGTTCAACCGAGCTCGAGCTCAAGATTCCATGCCCTGCATAGAAAGTTAACTCTTTCACCTCCGGAGCAGTTCTAACCTGGGGTTATACTGCATATGTCATAATATAGCAAGACTCAATTAGAAGAAACAACATTACTAAGGTGAGTAATTTTTTCAAACAGACAAGAGGCCCTTGAGGTACAGGCCACGGAGGTAGACTGCAGAGTTGACCGCGCAGAGTGGGCGATCGTACAACTACATCAAGAAATCCAGGGGCTGCAGGCAAGATCAGAGGATGCGGAAAGCCGCAGTAGATGGAACAACATTCGCATCTCAGGAGTCCCAGAGGGAGTGGAGGGTTAAAATGTATCAGACAAGCCGGCCCGTCGGCGCAGCAGTTGGATTTCCGCTGTGATGCCGCGACCTGGGTTTGGGAACGGATCTGGGTCGCTGGAGGGCCGGCCATGGGGAGAAGGATTGAACGTCCCTTGGACAGCTCTCCTTCTCCGGGGAGAGGGCAGGGCAGCACTCGGCATACGAGTGGCACCTAGCGGAGGCTGGGTAGCCACACCACGTCGATGCTCAATAGAACGTCAGGATGGGGCGGATGCAGATCGTCATTGCACGTCCCTGTCCTGCTTAAAGGGGGATAAAAAAATCACCCCGATACAGGGGGTCGGTGCTGCTGCCCTGCTCTCTGGTGGGAAAGCCAGGGATAACTGGGGGAGGCAGGCACAATACTGGAGGTGGAGGCGACGGGGGTCCAGGACTAGAGCAGAGAGATTACCTGACGGGAGTATTAGGGGCCAAAAGTGATAAATTTTATTTTTTCTTTTTATTTATTTATCAGACAGCTCCTTCGAGATGCAGTACAGCTCCCTGAATCCCTGACTCTTGAGCTGGAAAGAGCTTATCGTACCCTCGGCCCAAAGCCTGCACAGAGAGCCCACCCTCGTACTATCCTGATGCAGCTCCTCCACTTTCAAGAAAAGGAGACTTTATTGCATGCGGTGTGGAGACGGGGAGGTGCTTTTTCAGAAACAATGCTTGTATCTAGAAAATGACTATGCCCCAAAAATAATGAGTCTGAGAAAGCAATACATCCCTGTTATGCATGCTGTCAAGACGGCAGGGATCCGATTCCACACTCCCTACCCCGCTAAAATAGTAATCCACTTCCCAGAAGGGTCCCAGACTTATGAGATGGTGATGGAGGCCACAACCGAGCTTAAAAACAGAAACATCGAAGTGCAGCAAGGCCCCTCAAATCAAAAGCTATCCCTGACCTCTAAATTATCGCAGCGGGTCTGGAATGCGGGGTATAGGGAGTTGCGCAGACGACAGGGGCAGGGAGCAATTAAACAAATTGCCAGCACCCTTCTCCAACAACTGCAGAGCTCTACTTCCACTGATGTGCCCCTCATGAAGATAAGCAACAGAGGGGACCACCGCGTCAAAGTTTACAGAACTGATCCTAGTGGGGGAAAAGAAAAAAAGAAAAACTTTGATCTTCCTGGACTAAGTCTCCATCACTCATTCACACTAGTGGGATAGTGCCGGAGGTGCTAGGACCAAGCGGGAGCCTAAAATCTTCTGAAGGATCGGCACCGAGACAGGACCACGCATGCATGGCACTGCGAGAGTAGCTCGCGCCTGTGTAGGCTATCTCGGCATCGACCCTCCAATTGCCTCAGTTCCTTTTCTCCCGCTGTCGAGTGCGCTTGGATGTCGACATCGCTCGTCTGCCGGAGTCTGTTTTCGTCTATACGACAGCAGCTTTTAATGTTTAATTTAATATTTTAAGTAGTAACTTCTTATTTTACGAACAAGAAGAAGATTATGAAGAAAAAGAAATTCTTTCCTGCCATCAACGGAGTCGTCCTTAGACGGTAGCGTTGACGGTAGGAGGACTTCGTTTGAAAGTTTTTATGGCAGAGGGGCTGTGTCCAGTCCGCCGCCCTTAATTAACGGGGGGACGGGGGGGTCTGACTGCAGACAGTCCTGTGCTCGGGGGGGGGGGGGACAGTCCTCTGAAGCAGAAATCTAGCGGTTCCAGGGATCCGGCTCCGCTTAACCTCGAGCTCCTCTTCCTTGTTGGGGGAAGAAGAATCTGTGCTGCACGAGGTTGCCAATTGGTACGTCTACACGAGGATTGTTTGTCGGGAGAGGCGATGGGCCTGAACCGGCTTTGGTGGGTTCCTCTTGGCCCCACTCCTAATGGCTGCATTCTCGACTCCGAGCTCCATCTCTGTCCTCATTGGAGCTCTGGTGGGCAGTTTCACCTCTGGGCCACTCCTATGGCGCAGGGGGTTTGACTTTCAAGTTTTTCCTGGCTCTGTTCCTGATTTCGGGACCTCCGGGCCTTGGAGCTGTTGGGACCGGAGCTGGGTCGATTGGATCATGAATGGTGAGGTGCCCTCTTGTGCCTTTGCCATTGTGTCGACCCCTCGTGCCTACCCCCCTCTCTCTTTTCCATGCAGGGGCCAGCACGGGCACCACCTTTTTCCTTCTCCCCTTCTCAGGATTTCCATTGGCATTTTCCTTTGGCGCCATGGTTCAGCACCGTGGCTCGGTGCCTTGATCAGCGCCGTGGCTCGGTGCCTTGGTTGGCACCTTGTCTCAGTGCCTTGGTTGGCGTCATGCCTTAGTCGGCACCGTGGGTCGGCGCCATCGCTCTGTGTGGTGATGTGGGTGCTCTTGTTGCTGTCGTTGGTTGTCGGCACTGTCAGTGGTGCCACGGGTGTCTGGGTGGTGCCGTGCACCCATGGGCGGTGCCGTGGGCACCCACGGGTGGTGCCAAGGGTGTCATGGGTGGCACCGGGAGCACCTGTGGGTGCCGTGGGTGGTGCCGTGAGCACCCACGGGTGCCATGGGTGCCACTGGTGCTATGAGTTCCATGGGTGAGACCGGGGGCACCTGTGGGTGCTGCGGGTCGTATCACTGGGTGCCCATGGGTGCCACTGGTGCCATTCTTGCCATGGGTGTCATGGGTACCATGGTGCCATGGGTGCCATGGTACCATGGGTATCAGGGGTGCCTTAGGGTGTCATTGCTACATGGGTGCCGGGGATGCCTGCAGGTACTGCTGCGGTTGCCCTCTGGTATCGCCCAGGTTGGCATAAACACTGCTTGGTGCCCTCCTGTGCCATGAGTGATGCTGGTGCTGCATGGGTGCTAGTGGGTGCTGTATAGCAGAATTAGTGACACATTTATCCTTTTCGGACTTCCTTTCCACAGAACTTGTGATGGGATGTTTATCGCAGAATGAACTCCTGTTCTGTGGATTATTTTTTCCACACATCTTAGTGAGTGGCGGTCTATGTGGGATCTTGTGTCATCCAGCGGTTTTCTGCTGATGGAACTCTGCTGTACTGCTCTGCCAGCGGAATCTCATTCTGCTCAGCACTTCCTCGGCTCCCTACAAGATACCAAGCTCCTCGACATCCTTCCTGATGGCAGAGTCTCTAGTGGCTCTGACCTAGACCTCTCTTGGAGGTTCTTCTATGGTAGAAGTGCATCTAGATGGGTATTTCCCTGTCCTTCTGGTCAGTAATACAGCAGATGACTCATTTTATATACTGAAGGGCACGTCCTCTCTATCATCAGTGTCCGTGATGGAAAATCTTTTCAGTAGTTCCTCAGTAATAGGGTCCACTATAGTATTTCACACTGCGTCTGTGGACCATACACTTCTGTGTCTAGACTTTTTCAGTCATCAAGACAGTTACACTCTGTGGAACATTCTAATTTAATGGTCGGGAGCTGCTCTGGCTCTTCCACTCCTTTGATAGGGTATATAGCCCCCTCGTGATATTGCCCCTTCGGTGGCTTCTTCGGCACAGGTGGTTCACATCTCTCCAGCTGTGATTATTAGTCCGGTCATGATTTCAGTATGGATGCTCAGACTCCTTCTGCACTCAGATGGAGAACATCTTCGTCATTTTGTATCAAGACAATCCTTGCAAAATAGCAGCCTGAAAGCCTTGTTAGGTTCGGCCTTAAAGCCTTGTCAGGGCGTAGTAGAAATTACCTGATACCCCCTTTTGATCTAGCCGGGTTCCGCCTCAGACCCTGGAGGCGCTCGTCTCCAGAGTACGGTAAAGAGTACCTGACCTTTTCTTCCCCTAGGGGGAGTCCGATCTGGCGGCGGTATGCGTCATCTCTTTCTCTAAGAGAGATTTCTCTCATTCAGAGACATTTCCTAGACCTAGGCGACTGCCCAGTCTATTAATTCCCCTTTCTTTTTATCAGGCATTCTTCTGTTGAGCAGAGCCTTGCAGCAGCAGAAGCGACTCTCCACAGAGTCAGAACTCAGGTTCCTACTTCCTTGCTTGCTTAACTTAACAGGCGATTTTCTCCTTCTTGACGGGAGGTCAAGTAGGTCTTTTTTCTGAGGTAGCTTCTCAAATATTCACACCTTCAGTTCCTGCACACTGGTCCATGCCAGTCGCTCACGAAGCTATCCTCTTCAAGTGCAGGATGGAGTTATGATGTTTGTTTTTCAGCAAACAAACTAGAATCCTTTCCTACTCCCTTCAGGGAGGCCAGAGTGGGTAGTGCCTTACTGCATTGAGTCACTGCCACTTTAAGTCACTTCAAGAAATGGGTTAGCCCTAACTTGGTCCTGCTGTGTCCCTCCTCGACGCTCATCTGCCTCTATTTGCCTTAGAAATCCAGCCCCTGTTTTTTTCTGTCGGAATGTTTTTTTCTGCAGTGGACACGTCCTCCTGTACACTTTTTCCTTTCTTCCCTGAGTTCAGAGACTGCTACTACAGTTGTACACACAGGGACAGGATGATTCCTTTTGGGATATGCAGTGGGTAGGATCTGATTCTACTAGACCACCATGAGAGGCTTCTAAGTCGTGCTTGGCCTTCCATCAGGAAGGTTCCTGTGACTAAGTGGAGACCATTCTCCGTGATGGGCTAACCCCACCTGGACCCTCTTGCTCACCAAGTAAGGGGTTCAAGTGCTCCTGGACCTGTTGTTTACAGGTCAGCCATACTTGATAGTGGGGGTTTACATCTGCACTTTCCGGTCTACCCTGAACCAGTAGACTTTACCTCCGACTCTTTCAGTTCCTGAGGTCCCTTTTACGTTACATTAGTACATGTCTTTGACACTATTACTTTTGGTCCTAGACTGAATTGGGAGGCCAGGTTCTTGCCGCTCTCCTAGAGTGGTTGCGGCTTCCTGGCAGACTTTCATTTTGTATTCATTGCAGTCTTCTGCAAAGTGGTGAGTTACAACTCGAGCGCTTATCTTGTAGGCACTATGTTCTAGTTGCTCTTTACAATACAGCTCTTTTTATTAGCAGACAGTCCTTGACTGTCCTTTCTGAATGAACCCTATCTCCTACCACCCTACTCAGGGTTGTTGGTTTTAGCTCGGTACTCTCCCACTAGTGTGAATGAGTGATGGAGACTTAGTCCAGGAAGATATGGAAATTACGTACTTACCGTAATTATTGATCTTCTTGGACAGCCTCCATCACTCATTCACACGCCCACCCACCATCCCCTGGGTTCACTTGTTTTCTTTCCTGGTCTTCATGGTCCTGTGGTTCAGACTGTGAGGACATTATCCTTTGACCTTTCTTGCAAAGGCCATCTGGGCCCTCTCAGGCCCAGAAACTCAGGATGAGTTATTCTCATTAGTTATGCTTCACCTCCTCGGTCGAAAAGGTACTGAGGCGGTTGGAGGGTCGATACCGAGATAGCCTACACAGGTGCGAGCTAGTCTCGCGGTGCCGCGCATGCGTGGTCCTGTCTTGGCGCCGACCCTTCAGAAAATTTTAGACACCCGCTTGGTCCTAGCGCCTCCGGCACTATCCCACTAGTGTGAATGAGTGATGGAAACTGTCCAAGAAGATCAATAATTACGGTAAGTACGTAATTTCCATTTTTGTATTAAAGGCCGAGGACTGAAAGGCCATCGACATAAGAGGGATGCCAGACCAATCCGAAGAGGACAGCATCTATCCAGGACTTTGAACAAAGACCCCCAAGGACATAACAACGAACCACTAAATATACAGATATGTCCCAGTCTACTAAACTTTTCTTTTTTCATTTTCTTACTAACAAAACTTTAAACTAAGGGCCTGGGATGAAGCACTGCTGACGGTGGTGCTGGCATTCTTGCACCCCGACTAAGGCAACTAACTGAATCTCCCCCAGCCGCAGTCTTCTCTGTAAAATTCTTTCCCAGGCCTAGACTTACGGGCTATCATACTACCAGCCCTGGGATGATGAGGGAGAAGGCCTGCGCTATCCTAACTTGACTGGGACTGAGGTCTATACTCACTGCCTACTAACCACTGACCAGAGGGGGGACTAGTGGGAGGGATATGAGGCTACTCTGCCTACTAACAGATGTAATCCATGTTTGATCAAATTAAGTGGGGAAGGGACTGGTGCGTTAAGCCACTGGTACAAAAATGGCTGCACTAGGTAACGCAGGACAGGGGCTGATGTGCAGTCCCCCCACCCCTCAGCTTCCCTTCCATCAACCTGCAATTTCTGCACCCTACTGCCTGTATCCCCTGCCACAGGAGGGACTGGGAATTGATCCCAATGGGGAGTTTATATACCGAGATCAGCTGAAGGGTGGCTCCCTCTGCCTGACTCCCAAAATCTACACCCCTCTCTAACACTTGAAGACATACCAGTGGGGAAGAACGGGATTGCTAATGACGTCCCCAAGACCCGTTCTCTTGGATACCAAGAGGTGTCAGTTGCTCTCAGCACTTACGGAAGCACAGGTGAGTGTCGTGGACACACATCAAGGTCATGACATATGACCGCCGTGATGGAAGTTTCTTTTTCTGATGGTTGACCAGACTAGTTTTGTTGGCTCAGTTGGCCCAAATAGTTTTCTGGCCCCACCAAAGCTGGGAGTTCCACTCCCAACTAGTTGTTTCTAATGGTCACAGGGTTAATGACCAGGTTTACCTTCTAGTTGAATTCCAGCAAATTACCCGCCAAATGGCACAGGCTCTATACAAGGCAGAGTTTACAACCCCAATGAGGTTTTCAGATAGTCGTAGGTTCCTGTTATTAAGGACAGGAATTTCGTTTTTGACTGTACTACTAGATGGAAATAGTGCTATAGAATCTCTGAAGTATTTTTAGAAATGAATAATTAACAAATAACAGTATATTCACTGAATGTTAATGGTCTGGGGAGTCCATAAAGCGGTCCAAGGTTATTACCTACCTGAAAAAACTAAAGCAGAGGTGGTGTATATCCAGGAAATGCACATGACTCAAATGGAACATGGGAAACTAAAGGGAAGGGTTTTTTCCCAGGTCTTCTTCTCTGCAGTGAGGAGCGGAGGAAGGAGGCAAGGCGTCGCCATTCTAATCTCAACTCGTACCTCATTTAGGCTAGTAAATGAATGCACAGACCCAGAGGGGAGACTAATAATTGCGCTGGGATGGTTGCAGGATCAAGAGGTTACACTAACAAACATGTATCTCCCCCCAGGGGCAAACACCCCACCTATTAAATATCTTCTGGACAAAGTAATTGGTATGACCAAGGGGACCTTGCTCCTGGCAGGTGATTTCAATATAGCTCCCACCCCATCCCTTGATACCACAAGGGTATGGAGAGGCAAGCAGCCTGCTTCTCACAAATTCTTCAAACAATTTGTCCAGGAAGTGGGTTGGCTGGATGTGTGGCGATCTATACACCCAGGTGCCAGGGGCTATACGTATTACTCAGCAGTTCATGGCACCTATATCCGCATAGACCATTGTTACACACAAAAGGAAAACTTAGATAAGTTGATAGATGCTAAAGTGGGTGCCATAGCACATGTGGACCATGCACCAGGGGAAACCACTTGGCGCTGGGCGGTGGAGAAGCGCCGCACTAGATGGAGGTTTAAGCCCAAACATCTCAAGAGTGAACCCTTCCGTGAATTTCTCAGACAGAAAATAGAAGAGGTAATGGGGGATAACGCACACCCGTATAGTACAGCGGTGATGAGATGGAACACCCTGAAAGTGGTCCTCAGGGGACATCTAGTAAAGCACATAGCCCACCTTACCAAGGTAAGACTAGAGAAGCAGCAGCAACTGGAACATACATTGCAGCTCCTCCAGATGGCACACCAACAGGGTGACACCTCAGTCCTGGGCCAGCTCAAACAGAGAGTTGGGTGATATATGCACCCAACAGACCGAAATAGCATTAGCCTTTTTAAAGCAGAAATATGGCGAGATAGGCCCCAGAGCCACCTGCTTATTAGCATATCGACTACGTGGGCAATGTAAGGCGTCCACGATTGCAGTCATTAAGGAACCCACCACAGGTCAGCATCTAACTAAACTTAAAGATATTACCCAAGCCTTTACACAGTACTTTAAAGAACTTTATACTCCAGAACAGCCCCCCAGATCCTAATCAAGACAGTGCTTTTCTGAGCAAGCTAGACCGCCCTAAGCTGGATGAAAACCAACAAGCTTCACTTATAACTTCTATCTCCCCCTCAGATTTGGCTGCAGTGATAGCTCAATCAGAAACACTAAAGGCCCCTGGACCGGATGGATATGGGGCAGAATTCTGTAAAAGCATATCCCAATCTATAAGCCCCCTTCTTTTGGATGCCCTAAATGAGGTTATGCAGGGTAATGCCCCCCCAAGTTGGGCATATGCGACTATCTTCCTTATACCTAAACCCGGAAAGGACTCTCTACAGTGCAACTCGTACAGGCCCATATTGGTGCTTAATGCAGATCACAAATATTTTACATCTATATTTGCTTGAAGACTTGATGCAGTTTTACCGACCCTGATCAACCTGGACCAGACAGGTTTTGTGAGTGCTGGATCCACCACAGACAACACTCATAGAGCCCTACGCCTGGTTCAGAAGATGCAGTGCAACGAAGCACCGAGTACCCTTCTCAGCCTAGATGCTGAGAAGGCGTTTGACCGAGTGTCCTGGCCTTTTCTGTTCTCCACCATGCATAAGAATGGCTTTCCCCCATATTTTATAGACATCATTCATACCCTTTACTCTTCTCCACAGGCAAGTGTTAAGGTGTCCAGACATCACTCAGACTACTGTCCCATGAGAAGGGGCACGAGGCAGGGATTCCCCCTGTCTCCTGGCCTTTTTGCCATATTCATTGAACCACTGGCACAAGCAATACGAGTGGCACCAGGGATCACTGGTGTGAGGGTGTCAGACACAGAACACCGCATTGCCTTATATGCGGATGATGTCCTTCTCTTTCTCTCTCTAATCCCACAGTGTCTGTCCCAGCGGTGTTTGGTTTACTTGAGGAATATGGGTCCTGCTCGGGATACAAGCCTCAACATGAACAAAACCAATGCCCTTGTTTTTCATTTCAATCCCCCAGGGTGGTTTAGGGAAAGATACCTATTCAGATGGAAGCTAGACAAATTAAAATATCTGGGCGTTTACCTGACCCACAGATCGGAAGACACAGTCCATCAGAATTATGACACATTTCTGAAGCAGATGAAACAGGACCTGGAGAGATGGGATCGCCTTCCATTAAATCTGATTCAAAGGGTGGAGGTGATCAGGATGGTCGTGCTCCCGAGGGCCCTTTACCTTTTCCAGAATGTCCCTGTTAGTCTCCCAATTAAGATGTTTCGCAAATGGAATACGGTGATTTCTAAATTCATCTGGTCTGGTAGACGCCCCTAGAGTCAGACTAAAAACCCTTACCCTACCCAGAGTGCAAGGAGGCCTGGCACACCCCAGTTTTAAACTATACAACTGGGCCTTTCATATAGCATTCTTGATACGATGAGGTTCAACTACCATGGTGGCCCGGTGGAGGGTAATAGAGGAAGACATTTTGTCTAACCCAGAATGGGACTAAGCGCTATTCTATCGAATCCCCCCCCCCCACACAAACATGGCATCATAAATCCTTGGATTCACCACCAAATACACGCCTGACACACTATATGTAAAGCTCTACAACTTACCCCTTACTTAGCTCTGTTAACCCCGATAAGCCTACTAGAAAATTTTCACCCCAACCGGTTTGACCACACTTTTAGGGACTGGAGGCACCTACTTCTTAACAGCCTCACACAGTTCCTCAGGAGCCAGCTGTTTAAGACATTCGTGGAGGTCCAGCGGGAATTTGGACTTAGACATTCAGACTTATTTCAATACCTGCAAATAAGGCATTATTTTAACTCCCTCCCAACGGGAGTACATAACCCAGAGGGATATCCACACTTAATAAGATTGCTACTGCAGGTGTATCAAACCACTAACTTACCACATGTCATCTCGATCATATACAAATCACTGGTGGAGACCCCAGGGGGAAAAATACATACTTGACTATGGAGAGGTGAAACTCAGAGATGGGACTCCGCCTCACCAATGAGACATGGGATGCCATTTGTTATGCCACCTCCAAGCTGACCTGCTCCCATGAATGGCAGCTTTTCTCATGGCAACTCCTCATTAGATTCTTTCGTACCCCTGCCATTACATCCCACTTTAGTGGAGCTGCACCAGCATCATGCTGGCACCTCTGTGGAGAGACAATTGCACAAAATACGTGTGTTCTGGCTGTGCCCTAAACTGCAACCATTTAAGGAGACCCTCTGGAGGGAGCTGGAGGAGATCTGGGGCCCTGGGATCCCCTGGACAGGAGAGTTATTTCTCTTATATATTTTCCCCCCGAGAATTTAGGGGCCCCTATAATGCTCCCTTGCTGGGAATATTGTTACTTGCTGCAAAAAAGGTAATTAAGTACTGGCTCACCAGTATGGTTCCTTCAGTAAAATCCTGGAGAACTATAGTGAATGGTTTTTACTGATCAGAGAAGATTACTTACTCCCTGAGTGACAGAGCAGAAGTATGCTCAATGAAATGGAACAGATGGCTCATTTATGCCATGTTCAAGGCCCCGGCCTTTGTCCCCTAGAGTAGAAGGGCGTAGCTTAGGAGTTTCTCCTGCCATCATCCGCCTATGCCAATAGTAATATCACTAATAAGGGAGTACACACGCAGACCCGGGGCAGCTAAATAGAGGAGGGAATAAAGAAATAACGGGTGTTTTCATGAGAAGTTCTGGAAGAGGAAATGAAAAACCCCAGGGAAAGGACAAATGCATGATAATGGTATAGCTTAAATGAATTAAATATTTATTAACTCTCCACTGACTGTTTAATAGTATAAAATCTCCATCTCTAATGATGAAATATTATGTAATGTATACTCCTGTCAAACTAAGCAAAGCTGTTTTCTTTTTATGATGGAAGGAACTGTAACTATATAAAGTTGGAAAATTCTAATAAAAATTCTACTTTCCAAAAAAAAAAAAAATCATGATGTCTATCTGTGTACGTGTTTGGGGGGTATGCCTAGATGCAGTTTCAGGCACTCCTTAATTACTTCCCTAGGCAGCTCTGATAGTCAGTTGTTCCAACATGATAGATCCACCTCATGCCCCTTCCACATGAATAAAAAAAAAAGGTGGGGTGGATCTTTAGGAGCTTATGTGTGTGTGTGTGTGTGTGTGTGTGTATTTGAGGGGTCTATGCCTAGAAGAAGTTTCGGGCACTCCTTAATTACTCCCCAGGCAGCTCTGATAGTCAGTTGTTCCAACATGGTAGATCCACCTCATGCCCCTCCCATGAAAATGAAAGCATAGTGCATGCAACAGACCTTAAGAACATCTATTTTTTTTTTTAATGTCAGCTCTGATCTGATCAGTCTTACTTTTTTCCTGGCTCAGTTTATATCAGTGAAAAGAAAGTAGGAAAAAAAAACCAACCAGCCTTTTGCTTCTACAAGTAGTTATTAATTGCAGCTGGTATATTTTAGCATGTGCAAGGCAACTCCACCCACAGCTTTCCTAACACAGACAAATGGCATCAGTGCTCACTGATGTGTTAACATCCTGTTTCTAGTGTCCCTGATAAAATAAAATAAAAAATACAGTTGAGATTTTTTTTAATGTCAGCTCTGATCAAAATAGCTTTTAAAATTACCAATTGTTTTCTTGTTCAATGTTTTCTTCTCTCCTTTTACTGCTAGTACACAATGAGTCATAGCTATTTCTTCCAACAATACATGAAAGAAAACCCTATGATATATATCAGTGTTTTGCAAAATGTATCCTTTACAATTTTTTCTATTTGCAAGACAGCATATATTTATCCTAACAAATCTGTCCTACTGACACATTCAAAACACTATCCCCTACCTACTTGCCACATATAAACTCAATTATATTAAAAAAAAAAAATTCTAGGGACTTAACCATTGTTCATTCCCCAGTCCCATTTATAACACTTCTACACTTATATATAATACTTACTTCTCAAACTTAAAAGAAAAAATACACTTTATCATAAAAGTATGTATTTACCAAGTACTGTGCCCATGATTAAAATAATTTGAACCCCCTCCCCCGAAAAAGTGCCCTCACATGAAACTGCATGTTTAACTGTAAAGACAATTAAAAATGTATTTCTAAATGCATTACTAACATCAATGCTTTTAAAGTTTTGTAACTACTAAAAAGACAAAAGTACAGTTACGTAGGAACTTAGCGTAACAGTAGATCTTTGAGAGAGGTTCCTTCAGTAGGTCATCACATATCGGACTGGTGCCACCTGGCGTCGGGCCGCACGGCAGACCTTTCTAGCAATCCCTGATGGGGGACTACCCACCCAACATCAGCATGACTGTATATAGTGGGCGGTCCCCACGTCTGCCCTCCAGTTCTCTCGCCGGAGCCAGGAAGAGACCTGACAGCAGGAGCGAACAGGATTTGGAGTCCCTGTAAGACACAAAATGAGGGGAAGGAGAGAGGGAGGGAAAAATGTGACCTACTGAAGGAACCTCTCTCGAAGATCTACTGGTATGGTAAGTTCCTACATAACTGTACTGTCTTACTTCGAGAGGGTTCCTTCAGTAGTATCCCAATTATCTACCCCTCCTCCGTCATTATCATAATAAACAAGTACATGACAGCCATCATCACTTTCTGTGGTTTTAGCTCAGTTTTTCCCCCAGTCGTCGGTAATATATCCCTCCTCTTCTTTACCTCTCTAACCTGCCACCTCATACACGGCCTCTTTACCCTATATGTGTAGTTGCCGGCTGCCTCACTCAAAAGATCTCTGCTTATAACCCCTGTATGCCTGTGGTTGATTGTACATCTGCTGACTTCTTCAATTGTAAAATAGTGCTGTGTTTTTATTTATTTCAACCTTGTACTGCACTGTATACACTGTATATACTTTTTCTTCCTTGTATATTATTGCTTTTTGTATACCTGCTTCTGTACTGTACTTTGATGTATTCATGACCAGGTCCACATTGCAAATGAGCCTTGCTCAATGGTGCCTGCCTGGATAAATAAAGATTTTGATTGATTGATTGATTGATTGATTGAGTAGGTCATCACATATAGGACAGAGTCCCAAGCAGTCCCTCCAAAGAGAGACCAAGAGAAACTAGGGAGGAGGAGAAATAACTCCAACAGAAAAAACTAGAATCCAAAATGGACCCAGCCTAGGACAGAAGGCCCTGTAACACAGCTAGGCCGAAACCAGCCCTCCACCTAGAAGCAACGTCCAGACTGTAGTGTTTGGTAAAGGTGTGGACAAAACTCCAAGTGGCTGCGGCACAGATATCAGCTGCAGAGACATTTCACAAAAAGACAGTGAAAGCAGCCTTGCTCCTAGTAGAATGACCTCGTATGGTACCCGGCAGAGGTTTTTCATACTTCTGATAACAATACCTAATGCAGTTGCCTAACCATTTGGAAAGGCCCTGCTTAAAAACTGGTTTGCCCTTCGATCTGGGGGCAAAAGAAACAAACAGCTGATCACAGCTACAGAATTCTTTAGTCCGCTGAGTGTGGCACCGAAGAATCCGATGTACGTCCATGATATGGAGGAGTGCCTCGCCTCTATTAGAGGGGGACGGAAAATACACAGGAAGCTGTGCTGATTAGTTCAGTGTGGCTTCTGATACCACCTTGGGAAGAAACTTGGGATTCGTCTTAAGGACCACCTGGTCCTTATGGAAAATAAAATAGGGCTTTTTACAAACCAGAGTGTGAAGCTCTGAAATCCTCCAAGCTGACGTGATGGCCACCAAAAACAATGTCTTCCAGGAAAGGAACTGCAAGTCATTGCTCATAGTCGGCTCAAAAGGAGGAAGGGTGAGCTTTTCCAAAACAAAGTTCAAATCCCAAGGCGGAGTTGGACTGCGGATGGGGGTTTCAGATGGAGGATCCCTTTCAGAAAGGTTTTTGAGACTTCCAACTGAGCCATGGGTTTACCATCTACTCGTTCATGGTACACCAAAATAGCAGAAAGGAGGACCTTCAAAGAGGAATATGAAATACCGGAGTCTGATAGATGAAGAAGGTATTCCATGACATGAGGGGCAGAACAAGAGAAGGGGTTCCAATCCTTGGCGGTCACCCAAATGGAAAACTGTTTCCATCTCATGGCATAAGTGGAATGAGTGAAGGGTTTTCTGGCCTTGATAAGGACTTGAGCGACCCTGGAGGAGATCCCAAAGTGAGAGATCACTATGTCTGCAGGAGCCATGCATGAAGGTGCAGAGTCCACTAACCGACCTTGGTCCTGAGTCAGGAGGTTGTGGGTCACTGGAAGTGGAATTGGTAGTTCCCTGGAAAGCTTTTGTAACAGTGGAAGCCAAATCTGTCTCGGCCAAAGAGTGGTGATGAGGATCATCTTTGCCTTCTCTACTTGAAGCTTGAGGAGGACCCTCTGAAGAATGGGATATGGAGGGAAGGTGTATAAACATTTCCCAGTCCAGGAGAGAGACAGCGCATTGTGCCAGGAAGCACCATGCCTTGGAATGAGCGAGCAAAAACTGGGAAGTGTTGCATTGTATTAGGAGGCAAAAAGGTCGATTTTTGGATGCCCCCAACGTAGGAAGATGGATTCTGCCACTTCCTTATGTAATTCCCACTCGTGAGTTTGGGTCCGAGATCTGCTGAGACTGTCTGCCAGGACATTTAGAACGTCTGGTACATGCATGGCCACGAGAGCCAGATTGTGCTAGACTGCCCAGTTCCACACTCGCATCGCCTCCCTGCACAAGAGGTACGATCGGGTTCCTCCTTGTTTGTTGAGGTACCAAACTACTGACATGTTGTCTGTTTGGACCAGCAGTAGTCCCTTGGGAAGGAGGGTCTGGAAAGCCTGTAAGGCGTACAAGACTGCCCTCATCTCCAGAACATTGATATATAACATTGTCTCCAAGCTAGACCACAGTCCTTGGTCTTGGTGCTCCCCTAGATGAGCTCCCCATCCCATGTTCGAGGCATCTGTGGTTAGTGACGCCAAGGGAGCTGGGTTCTGGAAGGGAAGACCCAAAGAAAGATTGCAGGGATCCTTCTACCAAAGCCATTCCTTCTGAACCGCTGAGGAGACCAGTATCAGATGGTCCAGGTCATCCAGGAGCTGGTCCCACTGCACTCACAAGGACCACTGAATAACCCTCACGTGGAGCCTCGCTAGGGGAACAGTGGTGATGGAGGCCGCCATCAGGCCGAGAAGGCGAAGGATCTCCCGGGCCGGGATAGTCCTGGAAAAAGCGACTCGAGAAGCCTGACAGATCAAGGTCTCCACCCTGTCTGGAAGGAGGAAGGCTCTGCAATGGACCGTATCTAAGTCTGCCCCAAATGAATTGAAGTTTTTAGGGACATGGATATGTTGTTCAATCCACACTTACTGACAGGTTCCTTGCCACTTTAAATCTTGCTGGAAGGTCTTCAAGCTGGCTCCTCCCACCCACCCGGGTGGTAAAAGTCTCTGCTCAACCCTATGAAGCCAGATCTTCCTTACCGCTTGGAAGCTCAGTTTTCTTCCTTAGTGCTCTGTGTTTTAGGCCTGGATCCACACTCTTCAGTTAAACTGAAACTCATTCTAAAGTTTAAAAGACTTCATTCTTCTTTTTTCCTCGCGGCTGCGATTGACAAATCGACTCCCGGATTTCGTCGGTGCCCCTGTGGCCAGAAGATGTCCCAGACCAATCCACACTCCACGTGCGTTTACTGCCTAGGACTCGGCCATGACTGACAGGCTTGTGAGTCATGCAAATCCTTTTCGGCTTCAGTCTTGGAGGACCGCGCTGCCCGATTGCTCTTGGGGCGACCTGAAAAACGTTATCCTCCAGTCACGTCGAAGGAGGCCCATTGGGTGGTGTCCGCGGTGGCAGGCTCGGCAGAACAGCTGGAGCAGATGATCGCCCTCGAGGAGGAGGCGGCCCAGGCCACATCATCTTCTTCCTCGGTCGCGGCTTTTATCCCACTCTCCTTGGGCTCTTCCTATACAGCTTCTTTTAAGGAGCTTTGCCAGTCCCTCTCCACCAAGGGAGAAGGGCCATTGGGACATTCCTCTCAGTCCAAAAAGAAGGACTCCAAAAATAAGTCCCACCATCGACATTCATGGGAGCGGGAGAGGCCCCCTTCCCCGGATAGTCGACAGTCGACTTCAGTCGAGGTTGCGGCAGGCCG
Source organism: Neoceratodus forsteri (assembly GCA_016271365.2). Classification (NCBI taxonomy): domain Eukaryota; kingdom Metazoa; phylum Chordata; order Ceratodontiformes; family Ceratodontidae; genus Neoceratodus; species Neoceratodus forsteri. The sequence continues at coordinate 879,863,097 of CM057456.1, forward strand.
CTGGCTTCACGGTGTCCCCCCGTCAGGTCCTGCCATAGCAACCGGCCGACGCGTCGAGATTTTTCACCCGGCTGGACAGTTTGTCGAATGGAGAAGCCGACAACCCTTCACTGGTCCCCCGGTGAAACCGAGGACTTGCCTGTGCCTCCTGTGCCGGAGTCCCGGTTAAGGTCCCTGGAACCAAGGTAGGAGTGGGTTCTCGTCCCTCTCCATCCCACCTCGGAATCCCCGAAGGTCTCGGTCTCAGACCTCTTCCAGGTCCAACCGTCCCGCCCGTCCAGCGGTCTCGGTCTCGCGCACCATGGAAAGCGGCGCGCTCATCCTCATCATCCTCTTCGGAGGATAGGCTCCAGTGCAAGCGGCATCGGCTCTACAAGATTTAATGTGGCAGCTCATTGTTGGGCAATAAGCTGACTCCGTCGCCTTCTCTGGCCATTAAGTGGCTGTCACCAGAGTGGCCGAAGCAACCCCTCGTAGTGGTCGAGGAGCTGAAGCCGGCACCGGTTGTTCGTCCAAAACTGGCTGCGCCACCTATTGTGGTGGAACCTCCACCTCCACAACCAAAGACTGGGGCCCCGACTGAGGATTCTTGGTCGGGTCAGGGTTTGCCTCATAGGTTGTCGGTCACCCTCACTCCCGATCGACTTCGGCATGTGGAGGGTGGCTCAGGCGCTCGGCAGCTGTTCCCAGACTCCTCGGAGTCTGATGACTCCTCCTCCTTGTTCTCCAGGCCGCTTGACTTGGAGTCCACTGGGGGTCAGTCGGTGGACGAGAGCCCATACTCGTTCCTCGGAATGCTTGACTCATCTCAGAACCACTGGGATGAAGCCTGAACCTGTTTCAAGTAACGGGCCAAGTATCCCTCACGGAGATACTGGACCGAGGGATTCCCCACAGAGGCCTTCCCGTGGCCGGCCATTGTTGTCTGCCCTGGAGCTGTGGCAGCGTCAGCTTCTTTTGTCCAGCACCTTCAGCCAGGATGCATTGGAAGTATGTTGTCCCTACTGGTTCACTCTCCGGTTTCTCGGAGCACCCCTCTGTGGAGGGGTTAGTGACCAACAGCGTTTTCTGGTCTTCCGGGAATGCTCTGGATGTGGACAAGCCTCCCGATAAGGATTCCAAGAAATTGGACTACTCCGGGCGGAAAGTCTGTGCTGCTTCCTCCCTAGGCCTTCGTCAGGCTAGCTCGGCCATCCTGATGGCACACTTTTCACATGCCCTTTTGGGCTCCGTGGATGAGGTGATTCCTCATCTCCCGGCTGACCTTCAAATGACGGTCAAGCAGGTGCGGGACCAGGGAAGGGCAGTGGCCAAACAGCAGGTCCAAACTTCTTTGGACATCGCTGACTCGTGTGCCTGGTCAGTAGCGGCCGCAGTGGCCTTGCGCCGCAGAGCTTGGCTGTGGACCTCCACCTTTACAGCGGATACCCAGTACAAGCTGGCAGACATTCCCTTCCTGGGTACCAACTTGTTCAGTCCCAGGGTGGAGGGTCATCTCCAATGGATCGAGAAGTCCAACACCACCTTGGACTCGGTCACGTCTGCCCAGAAGGACAAAGGCCACCAGCAGCAGCATAAGCCCTTTCGTCCTTCAGCCCCTGCGGCACATCAGGGTCAGCAGGCTCACACTTGGCACCCTAAAGCCAAGCCTGCTGCTTCCTCCAGCAGGAAGCTGGGAAGGAAGGGTCCAGGTGGCTCCTCGGCCGGCCCTTCCTCCAAGCCTGCCTAGTGATGGGTTGAGGGGTGTCACCCCTAACCTCATCACTCCTCCCTGGGTTCCCCCCCCCCATGGAGGGACGGCTCTGCCACTTCCTTTCCGCCAGGTCCATTATCACCATGGACCGCTGGGTGTTGGAAGTGGTAGGCAGGGGTCTGCCTCTGGAATTCGAGTAGTCCCCCACCCTATCGAGCTATCCCCCCACGGGGGGCTACGGGTTCCGCAGCCTCTCTGTCAGCTCGTTAAAACGGACATTGCCCTGCTCCTCCAGAAGGAGGTGATTAGGGAGGTGGCAGACCCTCCTCCAGACTCAGGGTTTGTGTCCAGGTACTTCCTTGTCCCAAAACGGACGGGGGGGCTGGCGCCCCATTCTCGACCTACATGACCTGAACAAGTTCCTAAGGTCTTGCACCTTCAGGAAGGTCACTCTGGCTCAGATCATTCCATCCTTGGAACGAGGCGTGTGGTTCTGTTCTATGGACCTTCAGGACACGTTCTTTCATGTCCCAATCCGTCTGTCTCACCAGCGATTTCTCCACTTCAGGGCAGAGGGATCCCTTTACAAGTTCCGGGCTATGCCTTTCGGCCTCTCTCCAGCTCCCGGGGTCTTCACCAAATGCATGGCAGTGGTGACAGCATTCCTGCGATGCCAAAAGGTCCAGGTGTACCCTTACCTGGATGACTGGCTGATTGCAGCCCCCTCCAGGTTGGAGGTGGAGCGGTCCAGAGATTTGGCCCTCCAGATCTGCTCTCAGATTGGCCTCCTCATCAACGAGGCCAAATCAGAACTCATGCCATCACAGGTGATTCAGTTCATTGGGGCAGAGCTCGACTCTCTTCGATCCAGAACATGGCTCCCGGTGGACAGAGCTGAGGTCCTTTCCTCCTTTGCCCAATCATTTCCGGTTGGGCAATTTTGCCCTGCCCGGGACTTCCTGCGCCTTCTGGGCCTCATGGCAGTCTGCACCAGCATGGTCCGTTGGGCCCGCTGGCATATGCGTCCTCTGCAGTGGGGCTGGCTCACCAATGGTCACAGCGCTCCGGTCCTCTGGACCAGCTAGTGACAGTGACCCAGGAGATGTGGAACGGCCTCCAGTGGTGGCTCATTCCAGCTCATCTGCAGGAGGGTATCCCGTTTGTCCGCTCTGAGCTGACGGTCACTCTGATGACCGACGCCTCTCTGATGTGTTGGGGTGCCCATCTGGGGGAGCTCAGGGCCCACGGCCTCTGGTCTCTTCAGGAGTCTCGATGCCACTTCAACCTGCTGGAGCTTCGAGCGGTCTGACTAGCTCTCACCACCTTCACTCTATTTGTACGGGGTCAAGTGGTCCAGGTCCATACAGACAACACCACGACCATGCAGTACCTAAACCGACAGAGCGGGACGCACTCCTTGCCTCTGTGCAAGGAGGCACTCCGCACTTGGTCTCTCGTGATCATCCTGGAGGTGGATCTCCTAGCCATCCATGTGGCAGAAGCCTCCAGCAGTCTGGCCAATGCCCTCAGCTGGACAGGTGCTGCATCTAACGAGTGGTCTCTCCTGCCGGAGGTAGTACAAGATCTGTTCTCCCACTGGGGCACCCCTCAGGTGGACCTGTTTGCCTCCAGGGAGAATGCGAAGCTGAGGCTGTTTCATGCCCACTCCTCTCAGCAGGGCTCGCTGCAAGGGGATGCCTTCTCAAGGCCATGGACACCGGCCTCTTCTTCGCCTTCCCTCCATTTCCCTTGATCCACAAGGTGCTTTTCAAGGCGAAGAGGGACAGATCGCAGGTGATCTGGTAGCCCCAGACTGGCCCCGCCAGTTCTGGTATCCAGATCTCCTCTGCCTCAGCTCCAGGCTCCCGAGGCGCCTTCCAGCCCGCCCAGACCTGATCTCAGTCAGCAAGGGGAAGGTACTCCACCCGAACCTTCAATCCCTGCACTTGACAGCCTGGTTTCTGAGCGGCTAGAGTTCCAAGCCTTGGGTCTTTCCGACGAGGTCCTCAGCGTCGTTGAGGCATCCCATAAGAAGTCGACCAGAAAATGCTATGCCTTCAAATGGAAGAGATTCTCCATTTGGTGTCAGGCAAGGATTGGACCCTTCCTCCTGTTCTTTGGCTAGCATTCTGGACTACCTGTGGTCCCTTTCTCAGCTAGGGCCCGGTCTGACGACCCTTAAAGGTGCACCTGGCAGCCATCTCTGCTTACGGTAGCGGGCAAGCAGTCGGTGGTGCAGGAGAAGGTGATCGGGCGCTTTTCAAAGGCCTTGATCACATATCCCTTCGATGCAAGAACCTCCACCTCTGTGGGATCTACTGCTGTATTGGCAAGCTCATGGGCAAGCTATTCAACCAATGCACAAGTGTGACATCTCTCACCTGTCGTGGAAGACTGCCTTCTTGGTGGCTATCACGTCAACCAGAAGGATGGGAGAGCCCCAGGCGCTTTCCATCGAGTCTCCTTATCTGGTCTTCCATAGGGACAAGGTTGTCCTGCGCCCCCACCCGAAATTCCTTCCGAAGGTGGTGTCGGAGTTTCACCTTAACCAGGTGTTGACTCTGCTGGTGTTCTACCCCAATCACACCTCGGATGCCGTATATAGGCTTCATACTCTGGACCCTAGAAGTGCTCTCTCTTATTTTAGAAAATGGGCTAAGATAATCCCAGGCTCTGATTGGCTGATAGACCTGGCAAGGGGGGGCGTCTATCAGACAACAGACCCTGGGCATTAAAAGTGCCAGCTAACCACAAGCCCAATCACACATATCAGTATTCAAATAGAACGGTCATTTTTAAAAAGCAGACATTTTTTTCTTGCTCCTTAGCAGTCTAATTTGTGGCCTTCCCCTGCCCACAGGTCCTGTACAATGACATCCGTCATCATAAAGCAATTTTAAAATGTAAGAAAAGTAAACTCCTTACCAACATTCATAGCGATCACCTGAATTCACTATAAAACCTCCACAGACATCATCATACACATGTATACTTGTCACTCTCCCAGTCGCTCTCCCGCCCCAAAAGCCGGCATCTCAATTTAAATCCCCAAGCCAGCAAGACACATCGCCAGAGCTGAAGTCGGACCCCAAAGTGTTACAGTCCCACAAATCACACTCACAGCTTCTTATTTGTCCATGACCTCTACCACAAGCAGGCTCAGTGTCCCTGACTTCTCCCTCCGTCAGAAACCCATTGAAAACAAAAGTGGCACAAAAAAACCTCAATCCCTAGCCTTGTCAGCAGTATTTTAAGTCAAGTCAACTCCCGGCCCACAGTCATAAACCGCAGCTCGGCTCCCACTGTGTTTTCTGTGTGGGGGCGGCACCTCACACCATAAACAGTAGCTCTACATAGACCTGCTAAATTGAACTTTAAATAGTAGCCACGCATTAAAAAAAGAAAAACGAAGCCGCAGACCAATCAACTTCACATAAGTTGTGGTGGGCAGTGCGCGTAGTGCGTGCCTCACTATAGCAACTACACTTAAATCTGCCCTTTCAAACTATGGAGCGAGAGTGACTAAGTAACAGTGCAGAACATAAAGGAGTAAACGCAGTGGCAGCCTTTTCTTTACTGAATGCATTTTTCCTTTGAGGACGACACAACCATCAAACGCCAGGACTGTGTGTGTGTGTGGAGGGCACAGCATCACTCGATCACTCGCTAATGACCAGCGTTTCGGGGAGGGGGGGCACAAGTAAGTCTGAAAGATGATTTTGTGTGTGTGTGTGTGTGTGTGTAAAACGGCAACCACCTCCAAAACTGCAGGCGGAGGAACTATTTTATCATAAATCTTACTTGAAATGAAATTTTCATTAACATTTTTCTTCAAACTTAATATTTTGACAGTGCCCATTTTTGTTGCTATCATGCTTTATACTGACCTTCCAGGTTGCAGTCCCCCGCCTCAGGCGCGCCGGCGCCTCATTACTCCCTCATGTCCGGTATAGCACAATACCGCCCACCCTGTTGGGTATTATTGCTTATATAAGGAGCGGATGGCTGAAGTTCGGGAAGAGGTTCGCCAGCTGTTTGTCACCTACGCTGAAGCCGCACTCTTGCAGACCTGCAGCCAAGTGACTATAAGCAAGTGGGTCATCTCCTGCATAGATCTTCCCTTGTCAATCTTCACCATTCATTACTGCTTGGTTAAGCGAGGAGCGCACCTCACGGGAGTTTTTTTTTTTTTTGAGTCGTCTCAACGGGCGCCGCCGAGGACGACGACCGCGTCATGCGCGAGGGGCGGCCATTAGGTGCCGCAGACTCCTCCTCCATCTCAGTTCTGTTTCTCCCGCCATCGAGGCTGCACCTGTTGCGCGTTAGCGAATAGTTTCTTGGTTTTTCCAACCTCAAGACTCCTCGTTTTCTCAGACGTTTTCACTCGACGCCATATACCGGTAAAACCGTTCCTTTTTCTTTCTATACTGCGGCGCCGAATGCTTTATTGTTTTTCCTTGTTTAGTTTGCATCATGTCTGGTTCGGAGCAAGGTGTAAGTCAAAGGCGTGGCCGCTCTCTATGCTCCGGTGCTCCTGTGCGGCATTTTCCGTCTTGACCGGCATGATGTCTGTTCTCGCTGCCTGGAACCCAACCACAATATGGACGCGTGCGATGCTTGTTTCTCCATGCACCGTCGTGTCCTCGAAGTCCGCGTGTTCAAGCTCGGCAAGACCCCGCCGACCTTCAGGGGACGGCGTCGCTCCAGGGATTCCCAGGTAAGGTCTCTAGGCCCTTCCCCCGGGTCCCCTGCCGGGCCTATACGGTCCGCGGAGGAGGAAGCTTCCTCCTCTTCTCTTGCCGAAGAGGAAGCTTCTCTCGCGGTGTCAGGAGGCGTCGTGGTCCTCCGGGGCGTGATGGGGACACTGCCTCAGCAGTCACCTCCTCGGAGGTGCAGGCTCCCCAGTGTCGAGGCCCACGATTTCTGGGCCTGGCACCGTGGACCTCGACGCGCCCTCCGCGCCATTTTGGATCTGGGCGCGGTGATCGAGATGGCGCCGTAGGGCGGTGCTGCCCTGGCTGAGAGCGCAAGCCGTTTGTGCCCGGCAGCGCCGGGTTGGGGTCCGACGCCGGGAGCGGTGCCGTGGGCCTAACTGGTGCGGCGGGAGCCAGGACCGGCCTGGCTGTTGCGTAGTGGCTGGGCCCGCCCGCGCCGTCCTGGCACCGCGCCTGCTTGTGGCGCCTGTTTCGGGACCCCTGGGGTTGCCAGCATTGAGGTTCTGCTGGTCTCGTCCCTCTCGAGGTCGATGACTCAGATGTGGACCCATCCTGGCACCCTGACTCTTCGGGGTCAGGGTTCCTGTGGCACAGAGTGCCAGGGCGGCGCGGGCCTCCCACTGTCCCCACTCTGTCCTCCTGAGGGCCCTCGCTGGGGTGGCCTGGGTCCCAGGGGTGATGTGGGGCTGAGGAGGAGGCTCTCGGAGTCCCGAGGGGTCGAGGGGGGGACGGCTGTTGCCTCCTCTCGGGTGGGGAATGCTGCAGTCGAGGAGGAGGGCTCTCTCGGAGTCCGAGGGTCGAGGGGCGGGGACGGTCGCCCTGGTCTCCGCCGCCACCCCTCATGGGGTGGTTGAGGAGTGTCAGCGCCAACCCCACCCTTTCCTCTCTGGGCCCCTGGGTTCCTCCGGTGGGCGCTGTGGACTGCCCTTCTGGATCCATGCAGTCCCGGTTCGTCACAGGGGAGGTTCCCCCGGCTCTTCCAGCATCGCATCCTCAGGGTCTCGCCTTGCGGCCTGGTTTTGTTGTCCAGGATCCCGCCAGCTCGGCCTCGCTCCCCGGCTTTCAGAGCCCTGGGCAGAGGTCAGTTGCCTCTTCATAGGTGCCCTTCTCCAGTACCTCTGCATCCACCCACTGCTCTTCCAGGCCATGTCGGTCCTACAGGTCCGTTATCCTGGGAGCAGTTCAGAGGTTCTGTGGCTGCCTTCCCCTCATACGTTAGATACATGCATGAGTGGGTCTTTCGACTCTCCCCACCGCTGCAGGAATCTTCTGGACATTCGAGCTCTCCATCATCCTCGTCTTCCTCCTCTGAGGGAGAGGAACCCCTTGCTCATCTTTCTTCCGACGCTGATTTCACGGAATATCAGCGATTCCTCTCGAGGATGGTGAGGGATCTTCGAATCTCTTACGTTAGGCGAGACAATACTTAATGGGAGACGCGTGAATTCCTTGGAGAATTCAGTGCCCAGCACCTGGTGGTACCTTCCTGGCCGCGTCTATCCGTTCCTGGCAGTCGCCAGCCGCTCTTTCTCCAGCACCGGCAGACTGTCGTCGAAGGTATTGTGCCCCCTCGGAATCCCTGGGTACCCTTCCCAACCCGCCCTCGGGTTTGTGTTCCTAGAGACTCTTCCGGCGCTGCCCTGCTACGACTGCCCACCAGATTCGGATTCCCTACACCGACCGTGGGGGCGAAGAGTGTTCTCTTCTCGCGGCGGTGGCTTGCATTGCATCACATCAGGCTTACCACGCTGCCTACAATCGGCATCTGTGGTTGATGCTCCCAACTCCTAGCATCAATGCCTGATACGGAGCAAACCAGACAGGCTATTGCCCTTCCGCTATAGGCCTGGAGCTGGCAAGACACAAGCAAGGGCATCTTATGACGCCAGTGAGGTGGCTTCCAGGCTTGCGGGGACAGCGATCTGCATTATAGGCGGACTCGCATGGCTCCGCCTATCAAGGTTGTCACCCTGGCCCAAGTGAGGCTGATGCGCTCTGCTTTCCGGGGACCCGCCTTTTTCCTCCAGAGCTAGGAGACTTTTGCAGGGCTTCTCCGCCTTCCGGCCCTCGGGGCACCTCCTAGCTCTTCTCCCACTTAGGCTTCTCTTTGTGTTAGCCAGGGTCTTCCCTTCTGTTCTTCACCAACAGGAGGCTGGGGTCTTGTTCCTCAGGGTTCTACCCCCTTTTTCAAGGGGAGGGGCTTGGTACTACCAAGCAGTAATGAATGGTGAAGATTGACAAGGAAGATATGAAATTACGTACCTACCGTAATTCTTGATCTTCTCTTGTATCTTCACCATTCATTACTGATACCCACCCACCTTCCCTCAGTGGCCTCCTTCTGTGGCGTCTCCCTCCCGCCTCGCTCTCTCCCCTTGGCCTTTATGCCAAAAAAAATAAATATTTTTCCCATTCTTGAGAATGGATTCTTTTCCCTCAAGGTAGGGGGAATCTAGCACGTTGCAAATTTCTTTAATTCTGAGGGAACTCTTTCTGACTGCCTTATGGTGCGATTCCTTACCTCTTCAGGTCATGTAGTTTCACAGCTCGGTGGCCATGCCCTGTCTTGGCCTCCTCAAAGTTTGGAACCCTCTGGCAGGTATTACTATTCAAGCTTTTCCAGCTGCTGACTGAACTTGTCAGCTTCAAGCTTCTGTCTGCCTTGTCCTAGCAAGTCTGATTGTGTTCCTCTCTACTTTTCTTACAAACTGCCTTCGAGAAGGCATAGTCTTTCCCATACCGTTCTGTGTTAGCACTTAACAAGGTGCTAAGGAACTTAGTCCTCTTCCTGGATGGGCGCTCTTCCGGAACAGGTTCTGCTCGGACAGTCTAGGAGCCCTCAACTAGGATGAAGGGACTTGGCATGTTGAGAGTTCACAGAGTCTGCCCTCACTTGGGTCTGTTCAGGAGGTTCGGTGAACCTCTCCTCAGTCCTAGCAACTGGGATTCTTGCTCCCTTATTAGTTTCGAGCCTATAAGCCTCTCAACCAACAATGCTCGATGGGCACTGTTCTCCCTCTCAACATGCCTCTTTCTTTCTTTCTTTCTTTCTTTCTTTCTTTCTTTCTTTCTTTCTTTCTTTCTTCTTCCTCTTCTACTTCTCTCCTCTCTCTGTTCCTCCCTAGAGCCACCCCGAAAGGGAGGCCCATGGTCCCTTAGGTAGGAATCTCTCTCTCTGTCTATTCTTCATCGGCTTATTCCTTTTTCAGTTTATTTCCTTTCCTTTTCTATCCCTCGGCTCTCTTGCCTCACTTTTTTTCTTACACTTTATTTTCGCCTCCGCTACCAGAACTGAGATGGAGGAGGAGTCTGCAGGCACCTAAGGCGCCCGCGCATGACGCGCAGCGCTGCCCCAGGGTGGCTGCCAGCTTCACTTCAAAAAAAAAAAAAACCTCCGTGAGCGGGTGCGCGCTTGGCTTAACCCAAGCAGTAATGAATGGTGAAGATACAAGAGAAGATCAAGAATTACGGTAGGCAATGCACTTTATCATCTGCTATAGGTTGGTGGGCATGGAGCCTCCCAAAGGATAAGAGCTTATTCTACCCGCCATACCGCTGCTCGCTGGCTGCTTCCAGAGACGTCCTCTATCCAGGAAATCTGCAGGGCTGTTACCTGGAAGTCAGCACACACCTTCATTACCCACTACCACATCGACCTTGAGTCACGCTGGATGCTGGTTTTGGGACCTCGGTTCTCCAGTCCTTATTCCCTAAGTAGGGGGTGCGTGCCTTGCCTCCTTCCTCCCGGAGAACTGCTAGGAGTCTGCCAGTAAGTGTGCATTGAACAACATATCCACATCCCTAGAAATACAGGTTACTCACCTGTAACAGGAGTTCTAGGAGTGGTATATGTTGTTCCTCCACAGAACCCATCTGACCTCCCCAGCTTCGACATGCAACCTGGCTTCCAGCGGGCTAGATCTGGCGTCGTGGAGTAGAGTCAAGAGTTTTACCACCTGGGTGGGTGGGAGGAGCCAGCTTGAAGACCTTCCGGCAAGATTTAAAGCGGCAAGGAACCTGCCAGTAAGTGTGGATGAACAACATATACCACTCCTAGAACTCCTGTTACAGGTGAGTAACCTGTATTTCTGGGACGTGGTCATGAATGACTTGGAGATATTGACAGTAATCCCTAGTCTGTTGAAAAGGTCCAAAGTGAAAGAAAGAGCCTCTAGTAAAGAGTCCCTGGATGAGGCTGAAATCAGCCAGTCCAGGTAAGGGAAAACTGCAATCCCCTGCAGCGTAAGAAAGCTGCAATCCCTGCCAGGCACTTGGTAAACACCTAAGGTGCCACAGACAGACCGAAGGGGAGTGCCTGGAATTGGAAGTGTTCCCCCGGTACTGAAAACCGAGGAATCTTGGGTGGCTGGAGAAGATAGGGATATGCAGATAAGCATCCTACATGTCCAAACCGCACAACCAATTATTCTCCAGAAGAAGTGGAAGGAGGCTCTGGACTGTCAACATCCGAAATTTTTTGTACTTGACGAACAGATTTAGGCTGCTTAAGTCGAGGATGGGCCTGAAGTTCCCCGTCTTTTTCCGAACCAGGAAAAAATGGGAGTAAAACCCCCTTCCTCTTTGCTGGAGGGCAACCTGCTCTATTGCTTCCTTGAGCAAGAGGCTGTGCACCTCCTCTCGGAAAAGAAGAGCCTGATCTCTGGAATAGGAGGATCTTTTTTTGGAGATTCTGGAGGAAATTCCAGAAACTCTGTTGTGTGTCCAACGGACAATAGTTGCAGGACCCATTCGTCGGAGGTTATTGCACCCCCACTCCTGCGTGTGGTGGGCAACCCCCCCCACCTGCTCCCTGTCAGGAGACTGAGGAGGTAGTGGGGATAGTGAGTCAGGAAGTGGCTGGACGTTCAGGGGGAGGGCCCCCTGTTCGTCTCTGGTTCTTGGAGGCTGGAGGAGTAGCTGAACCCATGGACTTGCATTTTCCCTGGCATCGAGCTGGGGCTTGCTTCCTCTGCCTCCAGGTCCTTTTCCGAAAGGGCTGCTGTTGTTGGTTGCCCGATCGGTACATGGATCTCACTGACCTAAGGGCGAGACCTCTGTCCTGTAGATCAGTGATGATGACCTTGGCATCCCCACCAAAGAGTACTGAACCCGTAAAGGGGAGATCTTGAATCGCTGACTGAACTTCATTAGCCAGTCCAGAAAGGCGAAGCCAGGAGTGCTGTCTAAGGGCAACGGCAGTTGCCAAGGTGCGAGCCACAGAATCGACCAAGTCATAATGGAGCACAAGGCATGCCTACAAGAAAAACAGGTGAGGTGAAGATCCTTGGCAAGCTCCTCTTTCAGGCTCGAGGGTTCCATAGACTGGACCCGAGCTTCCAGCCTGGTGAAGGTAGCTTTCTGGTGGGACACCATGTGGGCCACATAATTGAGGGACCGGAGAGCACATGTGGCCGACGAATGAACTTTTCTCCCAAACTGGTCCATCTGCCTCAACTCTTTGTCCGGAGAAGAGGTGCTCATGTGGTTGGGTGCAGCGGAGCGGTCATGAGCAGCTGTGATGACCACAGAGTCAGCCTTAGGGTGCATCCTTCGGCACCTGAAAAGCCTGTCCACCTGCTTGGGGACAGCCAGGAGGGAATGAGGCATCTGCCAGATCATAGAGTTGTGAGGTCTTGATGAGGTCCAGTCCATGAAGGAATAGGGACCAGAGACAGAGACTCTTAAGTCCAGGTGCTCGGCTAGTCTCTGTCTCATGGGGTCTTGTTCCTCCGACTCCCAGTCGAAGAAATGCTTCATGGACCTCAGAAGGTCCGAGAAGGCAAGGCCCTCTTGGGGGTACTTAGGGGAAACCTTGCCTGACGGACCCTCGGGCTCCTCCAGGACGTCCTCCGCCAACTCATCGACCCCCTCATCATCATCATCATCGTCTGCCCCTTCGTCAGGAGAGTGACGGACATCTGGGAGAGTAATGTCCTGATGAGTTTTCCCCGCGACATGAACAGTGGTTATGGAAGAACTGCTCGGGGATGGAGACCTTTGAAACCGTGGCAGCGGGAGTCTCATCTCCAGGTCAGACACCAATTCCGACTGCGCCCCCTGCCACCAAGACTGGATGAGAGTCTTAAAGTCCGGCGTAGCCAGAGTTGGTGGGGGGGTGGAGGAGGAGGTTGGGGCTGAGGGGGTGGAGGAGGAGGAGGTATGACTGCTGGTGGGGGTAGTGGTAAACCTGGTACCCCTGATTAATAGTATGGGTGGAAACCAGGGTAGTACTGCCCATGCGAACTCCAGTCCAGAGGGGGACCAGCCAGGAAATGGTCCCCAGGATACCCAAGAGGATAGTGTGGGACAGTCCGGGGTCGTGTGTAAATCCCCGTTCTCAGGTCTGGCAGTGGGAGTACCCATGCCAGACCCTCAGTAGTGTAGATGGGCTGGGGATCTGGCGTCCGGACAGCCATCATCCGAGGGACCGATGTCGGGACAGGCACCACCCTATCAGGCGCTGGAAAGGGATCCGTGTCGGAGCAAGACGAAGGGGTTTGATGGCAGGACCGGGTCTGGCATCGGAGCAAACGGCTGAGGCCGACGCTGGGCCCCGGTTGAGAACGGTCGCCGAACGCCCAGCGCCGGCGTAGGGTTCACCGGGTCCGATGGTGGGATTGGTGCCGGAGCTGGCTTAACAGGAATCCCACCAGAGGGAGGAGGCGGGACCTCCACTGGAAGACCAGACGGCGAAGGAGGAGCCTCTTTCTCCTTGATCCAGTTAGAGGAGCGCGTGGTGGACCCCGAGGCTTCGATGATGTTGAGGAGCTCCATGTTGTCCTCGCTTGAAGTACTCGTCTGTGAAGGGGAGGGTACAGGTGAAGGAAGAGGAAGGGAGAGGGGTCTTCTCCTCCTGGTCCGGCCGGTCATTGGGTGAGGCGCCGCTAGGCCCCAATGGGTGAACCATGCCTGAGCGGCCGTCAGGGACGGGCGCCTTATCAGGCGGGCGGGTGGGTGGGGGAGGAGCCCCGGCCGACTTATCGACGGGTGCTGGGCGGGTCCCCGAAGACTGGGGAGCCATCTTACCAGTGGTTATGTGGTCCCCGGAGGAGCCGGGTTGACTAGCGGCCGAGTGGTGCAGTCAGCCACTGACCCATGGAGGATTTACCAGACTTACCGTCCAACTTCTTGGGCGGTGGCTGGGCCTTGCTCGTCGAGGGCCACGTGGCCTCTTCCACAGAGCACTCCCGCAAATTTCTCTTTGTGGTACTTCTTTGAAAGAGATGATTTTTCGGAAGAGGACTCCCTAATACGGCCCATCTGCTTCTCAAGAGATGCTAAGCGGGTCTTTAAGAGGTGGTCCTCCAAGGCCTGCTGTCTCTGCTTCTTGGTGGCCTGGTTGAAAGTTTGGCACTCCGAACAGGAGGAAACAGGATGGTCTGGGCCTAGACAGATGACACACTTAAGGTGACCGTCCTTATGCGGGATCTGCATGCCACAGGACGAGCACTTCTTCTTAGGTGAAGACATCAAGAGCAAAAATTAAAATGAAGAGATTTAGGCAAAGGAAAAATTCTGATGCAAGAACTTTACACAACAATCATTATATGGAAGTCTGCAATGCGACTGTCACGAGGTGACGGCAGGAAAGAACTGGAGGGCAGGTGTGGGGACCGCCCACTATATACAGTCACGCTGACATCGGTCACATGAAGTCGGGTGGGCGGTCCCCGGTCAGGGATTGCTAGAAAAGTCTGCTATGTGGCCCGACGTCAGGTGGCACCAGTCCTATATGTGATGACCTACTGAAGAAACCCTCTCGAAGTAAGAGAGATATATATTTATACAATAGGGGTGAAGGATAAATGAGTGTGATAAAAACATGTATCTTCACCAGAGTGAGATAAATTTAAGGGCTGACATTTATCTCATGGCTCAGAGTGTGATAAATGTAAGAACTGACATTTATCTCATGGCTCAGAGTGTGATAAATGTAAGAACTGACATTTATCTCATGGCTAAGAGTGAGATGACTCACTGCTGCCTGCAGCTAACTTAATTACCATGGCAAAACATCCTCACCTGCTTCCCACACTCTCTGTCACTCCCAGCTCATTACTGTGATACTCTTAGCTGACTGCAGCCAAAATTCTAAAGCACACAACTTCACAAAACAGTTTCTTTCAAACAACATGAAGTCTTGCTGTATTCTGACTATTGCAGTTAGCTCCAGCCTTTAAACTGCCCCGGAGAACAAAGGGTTAACTTTTCTATGCATGGCATAGAATGCTGAGCTCGAGCTCGGTTGCGGTCTCTGTCTGTTTCCCTTTGAAACTCAACTGTCAGATTCTTTACTCCACCTCACTGAACAGTTGCTCCGAATATTTCTCCTTCAGCTCGGTTCGGAAGTCGTTAAAGTGTTGGTTAAGTTGTCGGTTTTAAACCGAATTTACTTCCGCATAGTCGGTTCAGTCTCTGTCTGCAGTACCGTGAGTACTAGATAGGTTTTATTTGTTTTTCTGTGCGGAAATTGTAAAGTGATTAGATTGGTTCGGCTGAACCAATCACTTTTACTGAATTCTTGTGTTTTACTTTAGTGTGGGGTTACCGGTCCGTATCAGTTCTAAAAAAACACTTGTTTTGAACGTTTTTTTCCAATACCCGTGACATGGTTTGGAACCGATAGGGGAGCCTTGCCTGGCAGTTGCCATAAAAAGGGCAAGTTGATTAGGTTGACCATGTCTGAGAAACCCAAGAAAAAAATGGGCCCACTGGGTTTCAACACTGCAGTGAGTGTGGGGAGGTCTTTGCTAAGGCCGATCTCCACACCACCTGTGTTTGTCTGTGGTTTGAACACCTCGATACAGACTGCCAAATTTGTAAAACATTTCCTATTTCTACCCTTGAAAAGAGATTAGGTAGACTGAGTGAAAAGGAGGCCGAGAAGTCCGTTGACCTGGATGGCCAGCCTGGTTCAGTTCCGACCGAACCAGAAGGAGTGCCCTCTGACCAGAGCGATACTTCTTCGGGCAAAAGGAGAGACGATTCTGAGGGATCGGTTCCTACAAAAAAGAAACGCAAAGAAAAATCGACCAGTTCAGATCCAGAGCTTCATGTTCCGACCGCCAAAGAAATAGCCAGAGTGATTCGTATTGTGGAATCGCTTCCTCCGGTTCCGACCGATCTGGCACCATTTGGCAAGGTCTCGGTTCGGTCGATTCCCCCAGTTCAAGAGTATACCCCTGAAGATTTTTATGAACCAGAGATTGAGGAGGAGGGGGAGTTCGAGGATGATGGTGACGATGGTGAAAGTCTGGATGTGCCTGTGGAACTGGACATCTCCCCAGACAGACCTTCTGGTGTCTCTCCTCCTAGGCTTTCTGAGTCCCCTTCCCACTTTCTGTTTTACAGAAAGGTGGCTGAAACCCTCCAGCTTCCTATGGAGGAGGCCATGGAGGATCAGGAGGAGCCTGATTATGTAGAAGTGATGGACATCCCAGAGTCCAGGAGACTGTCTGTTCCCCTCCACAAATCTTTTGGGAAGCAGACAATCAAAATCTTAAGGTCTCCTAATACTGTACACCTGTGGACAGAAGGATGGACAAGAGGTACACACTTTCAGGCTCAGATACGGAGTTTTTATACCAACAATGCAGCCATGTTGGGGTAGTGCAGGCTGCTGCCTGTGACAAGGCAAATATTCCCTTGGCTTCACACCCCCCAGATAAAGACTCCAGGAAGATTGATGCCATGGCAAAAAAGCAGTACATGGCATCTTCCTTGGGACTCAGGCAGGTGAACTATATGGCCTATGCAGCCAGGTACCAGAAGTCCAGGTGGGACACTGTACTGGCACTGGCTAAACAGGCCTCCCCCCCAGCTGGCCAAGGAGCTGGAGGAGGTGGCTGCTGATGGGATTGAGGCATCGAAGGTACAATTTCATGCTGCTGTGGACGCCATTGATGTGTCATCAAGAGTCATGGCTACTTCTGTGGCTCTTCGGAGGATGGCTTGGCTCAGATGTACTAGCCTCTCACGGGACACCCAGGTTAAGGCCATGGATTTCCCTGTGGAAGGTAATTCTCTGATTGGGGAGCAGACAGAGAATTACATGAAGAAAATGGATGAGTACAGGACCACTTATAGGAGTGCTCAGGTCAAGGAGCAGCAAGCAACTCCTCAAAGGCAGCATTCTAGGGGCAGGGGCAGGCCTTTTCATAGGCCTTTCTACCAAGCACAGGCCTCTTCTCCCTTTTCACAGAGGGGGTTCTTCAGAGGGAGAGGCAGAGGGGGGGATGAGCAGGGCTGCATCCACTCCTCAGCCTAAAGCCCCTGCCAAGCAGACACCCTGATGGGTATGCCCGGGTCGACTCTCCTATTCCTGTAGGTGGCAGGCTGGCTTACTTTGTCCAGGACTGGATGTCTATTACATCAGACAAGTGGGTCCTAGAAGTAGTAAGCCAGGGACTGGTTTTCAGCTTCAAAATATCTCCAAAGATGAGAACCAGATCTTTTCCACCTGCGGGTCTCTCTGAGACCCTTGCCCTAGAGGCAGAGGTTTCATCTCTTCTGGCTTTAAGAGCCATAGAGAGAGTTCCTACCCTACACTGGGGAAAAGGTCTGTACTCCAGATACTGCCTTACCCCAAAAAAAGACAGGGGAGTGGCGACCCATCCTAGATCTAAGATACCTGAACAAACATCTTTTAAAACCAAAGTTCAAGATGGTGACTCTGGGAATAACCATTCTTCTCTCTCTAAGACCAGGGGACTGGCTAGTCTCCCTGGACCTCAAAGATGCCTACTTTCACATTCCTGTCTGGTGCTCCCACAGAAAGTATCTCAGGTTCAAGTTGCTGTCAGGCCATTATCAGTTCAAGGCAATGCCCTTTGGCCTAAAATCAGCTCCAAGGGTCTTCACAAAGTGCCTGGCAGTAGTTGTTGCCTTTCTAAGAAGGCAAAAGATTTCCATTTTTCCATACCTGGACAATTGCCTCATAGTGGGTCAGTCTCCAGACCAAGTCAAGTCAGACCTGCAAGTGACTCAGCAAGTGCTCACTTCTCTGGGTTTTCTTCTCAACCTCCCCAAATCAGTTCTCGAACCAGTTCAGCTCCTTACCTTTATAAGGGCAGAGCTGGATACTGTCAAAGCAAGACCCTTTCTTCCCCTAGACAGGGCAAGAGTTCTTATAGAACTGACTTCGTCCTTCAGCCTTCAGGTGTCCAGACCAACAAGGCACTTCCTTCAGCTCTTGGGCCACATGGCAGCTTCTACAGCAGTGGTCCAAGTGGCAAGATTTCAGATGAGGGACATTCAGTTCCATCTGAGGGACTTTTGGTCCAAAAGGAAGGACCCTCTTACCAAACTGATTTCAGTGACTTGGACACTGATCCAAGCTCTTCAGTGGTTGCAGGATTAGGACAATTTAAGGCAAGGGGTCCCTTTTGTCACTCAGTCTCATTCGGTGGTCCTTACCACAGATGCTTCTCTTTTGGGGTGGGAAGCTCATCTGGGGGATCTCACAGCCCAAGGACTGTAGTCCCCTCAGGAGTCCCTCCTTCATATCAATCTCCTGGAACTCAGGGCAGTTTTTCTGGCCCTGCAAGCCTTCTCTCAGTTGCTGCAGAACAAGGTGTTTCAGGTCAGAACAGACAAACACCACCACCATGTGGTACATCAACAAGCAGGGAGGCACTCTGTCTACGGCCTTGTGCACGGAAGCCATGAAATTGTGGTCCCTGGCTCATTCCCAGCAGACCTCTCTGATAGCAGTCCACCTTCCAGGAAAGGACAATGTGCTAGGAGATGCACTGAGCAGGATCTCCCAGGGCCATCACGAATGGTCCCTGGACCCTCTGGTTTTGAAAGTGTTTTTTTCAAGGTGGAGCACTCCAGAGATAGATCTCTTTGCAGCCCCAGACAATCACCAACTTCCTCTGTTTTGTTGCAGACCCCCATCTTGGGTTCAGTCCCTCTGGATGCTCTGATTTTGAACTGGGAAGGGAAATTTCTTTATGTCTTCCCTCCTTTTCCTCTACTGTTCAAAGTCCTAGTCAAGATAAGGTCACAACCTTGCAAAGTGATTCTGATTGCTCCAGACTGGACCAGACAGCCTTGGTACTCCTTGTTGCTGTCTCTAGCAGTCCATCTTCCCCTGTCTCTTCCCAGGAATTACAACCTGTTAACCTCCTCTCAGGGGAGGATTTGGTACCCCAGTCTTCGGTCTCTCAATCTCAAGGCATGGCTCTTGAAGAGTTAGAATATGCAGATTTGATTCCGTCTCAGGGGGTTCTGGATATTCTCAAAGCTTCTTGAAAGCCTTCCACCAGAAAGACTTATAACTCCAAATGGAAAAGATTCAGCATTTGGTGTTCCAAGAAGCATATTTCTCCAGACACTGCCAAATTGTCTACAGTTCTGGATTATATGGTCCATCTTAATGGCCTAGGCCTCGGACCAGCTACTTTCAAGGTACACTTGTCAGCTGTGTCTGTTTTTTTTGTCAGTGGGAAAGTCTTCCTCACTATCATCTCATCCTGTGGTCTTTAAATTTTTCAAGGGATTGCTTCATACCAATCCTCCCTTTAGGGATCCTGCCCCTGCCTGGGACTTAAATATTTGCATTGCTCAACTTATGCAACCTCCTTTTGAGCCTATGTCCTCAGCAGAGCTTAAGTACTTGACTTGGAAAACTATTTTTGGTAGCTATTACCTCTGCCTGACATATCAGTGAACTGCAAGCCCTGTCAGTGGAACCTGATTTTATCTCTTTCCATAGAGAGAAAGTGGTCCTTAGAACCAATAGGAGGTTCTTGCCTAAAGTGGTTTCAGACTTCCACTTGAATCAGTCCACGTCTCTCCGTTTTCTTCACTGATCATTCTTTCTCAGGAGAGAGGCGGCTATACAGTTTGGATGTTAAAAGAGCCCTTAGCTACTACATAGAGCGTACCAAGGGTCACAGGTTTGATTCCCTCCAGTTATTCCTCACTTATGGGGAAGTGGGAAAGGGCAAACCTGCCACTAAGAGAACTATTGCCAGGTGGATTGTGTCTTGTATACAATTTTGCTGTGAGAAACTCTGAAAGATTCCACCCTCAGGCCTGGGGGCTCACTCTACAAGAGGTACAGCTGCTCCCTGGCTGCTGCCAGGGATATCCCTCTGTTAGAAATTTGTCAAGCAGCCACCTGGAAAACAGTCCATACCTTTGCCAAGCATTACTGTCTGGATATCCAGGCTAGTGGTGATGCTCGGTTTGGCACAGCAGTACTTCAGACCCTATTCCCAAAGTAGGTTCTGTCCCTCCTCCATGGAGGCACTGCTTGGTAGTCTGCAATAGTCAGAATACAGCAAGACTTCATGTTGTTTGAAGAAAAAAATACTCAGCTTACTAATTATGTTTCTTGTAATGGAGTCTTGCTGTATTCTGACCCCCGCCTCCCCTCTCAGAACCTGTTTTTGGGAAGTGGGTGGGCAGGTACAGTGTTACACACCCTCCCCTTTTTGTTTGGATGTTTTTTGTTGTTATTGTTACCCCTTTTGGGTTGGGGTTTTAGTTTTGAATTTCCTGACTTGAGTCTTTTTGGGAATCCAAAACTCCTTGTTGCCAGTTGGCTAGTAAAAATTTTACAGTTTCCACATAGGATAGTTAGTGAGTTTTGCTCATAAGAATCTGACAGTTGAGTTTCAAAGGGAAACAGACAGAGACCTCAACCGAGCTCGAGCTCAGCATTCTATGCGCTGCATAGAAAAGTTAACCCTTTGTTCTCCGGGGCAGTTTAAAGGCTGGAGCTAACTGCAATAGTCAGAATACAGCAAGACTCCATTAGAAGAAACATAATTACTAAGGTGAGTAATTTTTTCTTCCCACTGCTGCCTGAAGATAACTTACTTAGCATTGCAAAACACACTCAGCTTTTCCCACAGAGTTTGTAACACTGCCAGCCCATTCAGAAAATGTCACACACAGAAACAGCAAACACAGAAACAGCAACAGAACACAAAAATAACAATACTTCTGAAACTCATACCCTATTGTGTATAAATCGAACACATGATGTGCAGATCATGTTATGGAGTCTTTCACTCCTGCATCGATGAGCTCTGGATACTCTCACTCGTGCCTTTGGCACTCGTGAGTATCCAGCGCTCACTCTGCAGGAGTGAAAATATTTTCCATATCACACTTCTGCCCATGATGTATCCCCTATATCATTTTGAATATGGTAAACAAATACTGTTAATCCCAAAAGCTGAACTGTATGCTTTTAGTATATAAATGTTTAAGAAAAACCTGTGACTCTTTCAACTTGAATCAGAACGCTGTGTCTATTGTTTTCCTTGGGAGCTGTAGTTTCAGGCACTCCTTAATTACCCTTTCCTTCTGAGGCCCCAGGTGGCTCTGATAATCATTTGTTCCAAAGATTTTTAAGTCAATTTGAAGGTATTAAGTATCTTCTGCTCTCCTGGTCCTTAATAAAATGCAGGGCTCCACAACTCGATCACTTCACAGACTTATTCTGTTGCTTGGTCCAGGTCCCAAACTAGTGTGTCTTGTTCCAACATGGTAGATCCACCTCATGCCCCTCCCACACGAATAAAAAAAAAGGTGGGGGTGGATCTTTAGGAGCATATGTGTTTGTGTTTTGCGTGGGGGGGTATGCCTAGATGCAGTTTCAGGCACTCCTTAATTACTTCCCCAGGCAGCTCTGATAGTCAGTTGTTCCAACATGATAGATCCACCTCATACCCCTCCCACATGAATAAAAAAGGAGGTGGTGGGGGTGGATCTTTAGGAGCTTCTCGGGTGGAGGTGGGGGTGGATCTTACTTCCCCCAAAAAACGAATGCTGCCTCCCACCATTCAGGTTCCAGTTTTTGTACCGCCAATTTAAGAAAGAAAATAGTACCCTGCAACCATTGACTAACATGAAAGCGTATTTATTTGAGGGCGGAAAACATTTCTTGGAGGAGAGTAAGGCGGAGGAGACTATTTACACCTTCAGTCAGTTCCATGGACAGAAAACATAACATCACTCCTTTTGTACATGCACAACATCTGCAGGCTCCACCTACTGCAGCCATAAAATGTGGCTATTCATGAATGGTTCCTCTGCTCCCTCCCCCATCACAAACTACTGGAAAGCCAGGTGGGCAGATTGCGCTCTCTACTGCCACTTTGGATCTATGGTGACATCGCAAACTGTGAAACTTTAATGCATTTCCAAACAGAAATGCAGAGAAGCGTTCTACATTTCCTGAAACCTTTATGCATTTCCATGGAAATGCAGAAAGGCCGTATTTCGAGCCCAGCAACCACATATCTTCAGGTCTCTTCTCCATAACTCTCTAGATGTTTCAATCTGCTGAAAGACTCAGAAGCCTTTGTGACTATTTCTCCTTTACTGCCGGATGCTGGAATTTGTTGCTTCTCTAAGCTTCTGGATTAGATCATGGAGCAGCACAACATGGTGTACAATGTGCAGTGTGTCTTCATTGTGTCTGTGGTAGATGATCATGACTGGTGCATGCACTCTTTTGGGCTAAACTGCAATGTCAACATGCGTGTTTTGTGGATGGGAATGCATCTGAAATTGTTGTAGGGTTACATGGAATGTACTACAGTGTCTGTCTAGGGGTGTGGATATGGTACACTATCCACAGTCTGGCAGTTCCACAGGGACGATGTTACTTGCCAGACGTCTTTAAGCTAAACTCCTACCACCCAGGCGCATAAATCCCCCGACTTCGCCCCTTGACATCAGATCTTCCTTTCCTCTGAAAGAACAGATCACATCCTTCGTGCTCCATTTAGGAATTTTCTAGCCTGGATTCAAATTCTGTGTGTGGTGCTGCCAAAAAATGTCAGTCACCGATCCACATGAAACTGCAGGTACTACCTGGGTGGGCAACAGGACTTACTGAGGTGCGGCCTTTGCCTCTCCATGTTACCAGAATCTCTTCAGGAGAGGACGCTCTGGCTTGCTAAGGACTAGCCTTTGAAATGGGATCCGAAGGACCACTCGAAAGGTGCTAAAAAGGCCTCAGCGGCTGCTGAATCTGCAGCAGAGATTGCCAAGGAAGCAGAGGTTACAGCGGCCATGGTGGGCACTTCATTGGCCTTGGCGCAGCTCACTGCTGAGGGCAGCATTGGAGGCACCATTATGAGTCTGTTCCATGAATTGTGCCGGTCCCTTCAGTCCTTTGTGGTCCTCCACATTTATGTTGGTGCATGTAGGCAGGTACATGGTTTAAGACCAGCCCCAGGATGACCCTTTCCACTGTCGACCGATTGGTGGATGGTCAAGGTCGCGGTCAAGGCATTTGCACTCTCGATCCTGCTCAACTGGGATGCGCTGACAATGGTGCTCCTCATTCTCCTCTTCCTTGGGAGAGGAGAGGCATCACCGCAAAATGTGCTGGTGCTGTGAGTGCTATGAAGAGTTCTTCTGGTAGTAGTGGGCCATTGGGGCAGAGTCAGGCTGTACTCCAAGGTCCTATGCTTTCCTTTTTTTTTATCACAACACTCTTTACTTCCTATGGCTTGGTCTGCCATCATCTGGTCGCTGTCTTCTGCACCCCATGTGATCCACGGCAGCTCACTCATACAGTGCTAGTACGCACAATACCCGCAGCAGGGACCCCCTAATCCCTCCACCAGGCCCAGCTCTAATACCCAGACACGATTTCACATGGGTCCAAGGGTGTGCAGAGGCACAGCCATCAAGATGCCATGACCGACCACCATTTTCTGCCGTGTTTTCTCCCCAGGAGTACGGATGTGCAGTGACGTCAGAGCACAATGTGCTGACGTCCGCTGCACTCCTCCCTCTAGTTGTACCGCGACTGTAGAACCCCCGATCTCCATTGGGGGGCCGCTACACCACAGCACAAGCCCTGAACCCTCCCCAGGGAGAGGAGAGCAGCCCTCAGACACTCAGTCCACTCCTTCCCCGGCCAACCTCCGACGACCTGTGCTCATTCCCGAACCTGGGTCGCCGGCATGGTGCAAGGTGTGGTGTCCAGCACCTCAGCCCTTTGCGCCACTGGGCCAGCAGGTCCTGTGCTTTCCTGGTAGCTGCCAGTGGTTCCCCTGCCAGTCCACATCCTGCAAGTGCAGCACCTGTCTCTCCACTGATTCCAGTGGAGCCACCACCTCAACAATCACTGACCAGCACTTCCTCCAAGGAGGCCGGCCGTTTGGCCCACAGCTTGTCTGGCCAGTAGTCGGTGAGGATCATCCTGGGTGAGGAGCCCTAGGATGTCTGTGGCGACTTACAGCTGAAGACTATCTTCAGGGAGTCTTCCCTTGACTCGGACCGGGAGTTGATGGCCTCCTCTGGGGTGCCACTCTTTGACTGGGAGCCAGATGAAAAGCCTTCGTCTGATCATGGGCTGGTGTCAGTCAGTGGGCTTCTTCGCCTCATTTCAAAATCCACAGGTGTCCCCTTAGAGCCTGTCCAGAAGAGGGTTTCCTACCCTCTCCTGGATAACCTGAACTAGGACATGTCCCCAGGGCTTGCATTCCCGGTGGCTGAGGCCATCTTCAGACCAACATTGGAGCTCTGGCAGCTTCCAGCATCCTGTCCGGCACCCTCAGCCCACATGATCCACAACTACGCAGTCCCTGTGGGGGCTTCCTTTCAGGCTTCTCAGACCACCCCTCCATGGATGGGCTGGTTTTGGACTCTGTGTTCTGCAAGTCCGGAGACCAGGGAATGTGGACAAGCCCCCAGACAGAGTCCCATGACCAAGTTGCTAAAAAGGTGAATGCAGCAGCTACTCTGGGTCTCTGGCAGGTTAGTTATGCTGGTCAACTATGGCCATGCCACGATTGGCATATTTGATATAATCCTCGCCTGTCCACCCGGAGCAGCATGTGGTGATAGAGTTTATCCGGGGCCATGGTCAAATGCTGGCTAAACACCAGCTCCAGACAGCCTAAGATGTGGGTGACTTCTGTGCCCGAGCAGTGGCTACGGCTGTCTCCATACATTGCAGGGCCTGGCTGCGCTTGTCCACCTTCATGGTGGATTCCCAACAGAGGCTGGAGGATGTCCCTTTCTTGGACACTGACCTCTTTGGTCCTGTGGTGAAAGGACACTTCCCATGAATTGAGAAGTCCAGTGGCACCCTAGACTCGGAGATGTCATCCCAGAAGGGCGTGAAAAAGTAGCCCAAGAAACTCCTTCCAATTCTGGTCCTTTCAGCCACCTCCTCCTCGGCAACAGCCCCAGCAAGAGGCAGTTCCAGAGTAGGCACTCAAGAAATCTGGAGGACAAGATCCAAAAAAGGGGGGGGGGAGGGCAAGGGTAGTGGTGACCCTCTGGCAGCAGCCACCGGTGCCCACTCCAGGTCATCCCAGTGATGGGTCGGTGGGTGTCATCCCTCCACCTGTCCTTCCCCCCAACTGCTCTTGCCATCTGCGCCAGGCTGCATGGGCTGCATCTCTTTTTTCCGTGTTGGTCCACTGTCACAATGGACAAGTGGGTACTGGACATAGTGGGCAGAGGTCTATCTCTCGATTTCGAGACTCTCCCACCCTACCACCTCCATGTGCCTTGAGAATCCAGGACTCTTTGGGACATGATGTCCACCCTTCGGGAGGATATTTGCTTAATTCCTGGCAAAAGGAGCCATAGCCCGTGTCCCAGATGCCCTGGCCAGTTAGGGACTCGTGTCCACATACTTTGGTATCGAAATTCCATGGGGGTGCTGGCACACCATACCAGATCTTCATTGTCTCAACCAGTATGTATGGAAATGCAAGATGTGGATAGTTGCTCTGAACCAAATTATCCCATCTCTGGAACAGGACGTATGGATCTTCTCAGTCATCAGGTCACACCTAAAGAACTTCACCATTGGTGAAGCAGGATTCACATGGAAGATTTTCCAGCAGTACAACGGGGGCTGCCACACTGATGTCACCTGCTGACGTCATCAACTCCCTCTTCAGTTCTTTCCCACCATTGACTCTTTTTGCATGGGTCTCCACTGAAGCTCCATTTCAGTTTGCGCCATTTTTGCCTATGATTTCAGTGTTAACTTTTGGGAATCTCTTTTTAGCAAAGAGACTCATCTTCCTGGACATAAAGTCTCCACCACTCATTCACACTAATGGGACTACGCCAGAGGCTGTAGGACTGAGTGGGAGCCACAAATCTTCAGAAGGACCTGCACCGAGGTAGGGCCAAATGGATGCAGTGCCGCGAGACCAGCTCACGCCGTATAGGCTACCTCGGCGTTGACCCTCCAACTGCTTCTGTTCCTTTCTCCCCCCACCGTCGAGTGCGCTTCAGTGACAACGTCGCTCGCCCGCCGGGAATCAAATCTTCACGTCTATATGACAGCAGCTTTAGTTGTGCAGTTTTGATTTGTAGTATTTATTTATTTAGTTAAAAAAAGTTTTTAATTTTTCTTCGAAAGATCATAGAAGTCCTCTTCAGCCCGCCTTCAGTGCAGTTGAACATGAACGGGGCCTGTAACGGTAGGGCGACTTCGCTTAAAAGCTGTGTTTCTAGCAGGGCTGGGTCCGGTCCTCCACCCTCTAAGAAGGGGGGTCTGACTACAGGCAGTCCCGTGCTCAGGAGGAAGGGCAGCCTTCCTGAAAGCACAAAAAGAAGCAGTCCCGTTCTTGATCCTCGTCAAGAACCCAGCACTGCTCAGCTGTGAGCTCTTCTTCGTCCCACCAGTTGAAGAAGAAATGGTGCTGCTCGAGGTTGCCCTCTGGTAGGTCTGCACATCGATCGTCGGTAACGGGGGACAGTAGGCTGACTCTGACTCCATCGTGGTCACCTGCAGCCTCTCATCCTAGTGGCTGGCATCCTCGACTCCGTAGTCCCTCCCCACCCCCTGTGGGGTCCTCCAGTGAGCAGTTTCATCACTGGGCCACTCTTATGGAACTATGGGTTCGACGGTTGTCCTACTTTCCGAGCCTGGGGAGTCAGCCCCGGGGTCTTCAGGTCTGGGGCTTCGAATCTGCGGGCAGGATGGTTGGGTCTACTAAGTTGCACGGCAGCTTCTCCAGTGCCGTCGACGCCACACCCTTGTGTTTTTCCCCCCTCACATGGTTGTGGCGCAGGGGCCAGCACAAGTACCATTTTTTCCTACTCATGTTTTCAGATCTTCATCCATGAGTGCACCAAGAGTTGGATTGGAGTTTCCGGGCGCTGCGCCAGTTGCGGTGCCCCCTTCAACTCTGGTCTTGCTGGCGCCACTTTCGATGCTGGCGCCACCTCGGATGCTGGAATTCTCTACTCCGATTCGAGGAGCACCTTCTTCTGCTCTCTTTCTTCTCTTTCCTTTATATGCTATCCCTCCTGGGCTAGTAGGAGATGATATTGAGCCTGATCCTGATCTGCGATTAGGAGATGACTTTGATGAAGATTCATTTCTTGGAATGGGAGGTAAGTCCTCTACTTCAGCGGAGCCTTTGTTTGAAGACCTGTCCTTTAAGTCTCTACAGAAGAATATGAATTTCACCCTCGCTCTCTCCAGACTTAGGAAGTTGATCCGGGGAAGTTGTTGCGCCTGCAATATTTGCATGTCCCAGAGATCCTTGTGGAATTGACACCTCCGGTACAACAGCCCTCTTTCGAGACTCCCTCACAAATGGTGTTGGACAATCTAGCGCTCATTCCTTCCGTGGCTAAGTCCATAGACAGGAAGTATGTTCCACCTAAGAATCGACCAGTCCTGGCCTGTCAAGCTTTTGCTGATGCCATAGTGGTCTTGGCAGAAAATGACAAAGCCGTTCTCCCTCAGGAGTCTACGGCTCATCCAGTAAACAAAGAATCTCATAAGACTGACACTCTGGGGAAGTGAGTCTTCACTGCCGCTACCCTAGGTATGTGTATTGCTAGCTACCAGGGCTGTTTCTCACAATATGAGTATACTCTCTGGCATTCTCTAAAAGCTTCTGTGGAGACTCTTCTGGAGTCAGACGTTACCTCAGAGCTCCTCCAAACTATCACTAGGGGTATTGAGTCCAATAATCAGCAACTGGAGGCTGCTATGGATGCCTTTGACACTGCTCCTAGAGCAGGAGCAGCAGCAGCTGGGATATGCACCTGATGCGACTTGTGGTTACGAACCTTGGGGTTCACAAATGATGGCAAGCAAAGAGTCATGAATTTACCATTTGATGGAGCTTATCTGTTTGGTCCTCAGGTGGAGCTGGCACTCGAGGCCGCACAGAAAACTAGGACAGCTATCAAAACGGCCAGACCAGCCACTGCTGCCCCTCAATGGGGTGGAAACCATCGGCAGTTTCATAACTGTCAGTTCTTTTGTGGTAAGGGCAGAGGGGGCTTCAACAAGAATCAAGCCCACATCTGCAAAAGAAAATGTAGCAGAAGGCACAGGGCCCAAAAGCGCCTAGTGCCACCCTCTGAGATTCCAGCCCAAGTCCCACCTCAGCTGCCCGAGGGGGACTCTTCTTCAGCAGTAGGGGGACGTCTGACTCAGTTTTACAACCAGTGGAAGTCAGTCACATTGGACAAATGGGTTCTCAGGATAATTTGCAAGGGTTGCTCTCTAAATTTTTCAGAAACCCCTCCAGATCATCCACCCAAACGACAGCTCAGGCTGTCTGTCACTCAGTCAGACCTCCTCGCTTCTGAGATTCAAGGCCTTCTGAACAACAGGGCAGTGTAAGTAGTTCTGCAGAATCAACAGGACATAGGTTTCTACTCCCATTACTTCCTAGTTCCAAAGAAAACAGGTGGTATACGCCTTGTTCTAGACCTAAGGAAGTTAAACAAATTCCTTTTTTTTTTTCTATTCCTTTGATTTTGCACCTTCTGCAGTGCTTCCGGCAGGGGCATTCAGCCGCCAGCCCCCACCTACCCAGAGGACAACAGGCTCACTCGATAGGCAAGGGTCTGTCGTGGCCACCACCTGACCCCCGATGTGATTCCATGACAGGCCTCCAGGTCAGCGGGAGTGCGGCCATCAAGCTGCTCGGTTGCACCTAGCCCTTTTCACCTTGGTTTTTCACCCCAGGAGTCAGCAGTGCAGTGTCACACAGCGCGTATGCAGGCTTCTTGATGAACTCTTCCCAGTCTTGCGTTACATCTTGTGCCGCTACTGGTGGTCGCCAGGGGCCACTGAAGCGCGACACTATCACTTTAGCCCACCCCAAAAGAGGGAGAGCAGTCCCAAGATGCTCAATCCAACCTCTCCCCTGCCAGCCCCCGGAGGCCCGAGTCCGTTCCTGAACCCGGGTCGCCGGTGTGGTGCGAGGTGTGGTGTCCAGTGCCTCAACCCTCAGCGCCACCGGGCCAGCAACAAATTCCTTTTCAAGGAGAAATTCAAGATGATATCGCTCAGTATGCTTCTACTTCTGATTCATCAAAGCGATTGGCTGGCCTCCCTGGACATACAGGATGCCTACCTACATGTTCCAATGCACCCAAGCCACCACAAATATCTCCGATTTGTGGCCCTAGGTCAGCATTATCAATTCAGAGTACTGCCCTTTGGGCTTTCCTCGGCACCACAAGTTTTTACAAGTGTTTGCCACCTCGCAGCGCCCCTGCTGAAAACCCCAATCCTAAATCTTACCATCTTGTGCCACTGGTTTCAGCAAGCTCCTCCAGGCAAGGGACACAGGATGTAGTGTCCACAGCTTCCAGGTTCCTCACATCTATGGGAGTTCTGTTGAATCTGGAAAAATCGTAGCTATTGCCCTCCCAGCAACTCCTCTTCATTGGAGCCCTCCTGGATACCTCTAATGCAAGGGCCTTCCTCCCAGAGGACAGGAGGAATGATGTCCTCCAGATGGCTCTCTTCCTCAGTCAATCAATCAAAATCTTTATTTACACAGGCGATCACCATTGAGCTAGCTCATTTACAAGGTGGACCTGCAGTTTGCAAGGACGAGGGTACAGAATAGAGCACAAGTAAAATATACATAAAACAACAGTAGTAAGATGTATACAACAAAATATATACAGTGTAGAAATAAAGGTAAATAATATATACAGAGATGCCTTTATAATCCTATCCATCAGTAACATGTTCATAGCCTGTAAAGGAGTCCCTGGGATATGGAAAAGCGCACGCGTAGGAGGCAGGGATGCTGGCAGAAAGATTCTGGGATACTAAGCAGGTATCGGGGCATAAGAGTGGGCGATGGGGGGGGTGTTGCAGTGAGTACGTAGTACCGGTGGGACTGGAGTGGACTGAGGTAAACCGATAGTACCAGTGGGACTAGAATGGACTGAGGGGAGGGGGGAGTAATCTTGGTAAGGGAACACTTAGTTTGAACGGGAAGGACTTAGATTGAGCGGAAACGTCAACTGGACAACTAGGAACGGTGGAAACAGTTACAGAGCTCCACAAATGTTTTGGCATACCGGGTCTTGAACATAGCAAGACTAACAGGGGTGCTAAGTCTCAGCGATTTCTGTATCCTGTTCCAAAGCGTGGGCAGGACAAAGCTTATGGCTGCTCTTCCAAAGCGGGTACCAACCCTAGGTACTTTCAGGGAAACCAGCGAGTGTCTTCTCAAGGCATAATTCCCAATCAGGCTTAGTGGGAGACAGCAATGTATTGTGGGAGTTTGTTGGTGATGGCTTGGAGCATCCAGAGGGCTGCATTTCTATACCGCCTGTGCTGAAGTGAGGGCCAACCCACAGCTGCATATAATGAACAGTAGTGGATGGAAAAGGGGAGGCCTGTTATAAATCTTAGAGCTCTATGATACAGTACATCCAATTTACCAAGGTATGAGGCTGGGCACTGGCCATATATGAAGTCAGCATAGTCAATTAGTGAGAGGAACGTGGATTGGACGAGCTGTCTTTTGGCATCTGTGGTCAGGAGGCGATTTATTCTGAAGAAGAGTCCAAGCCTCTGCCTCAGCTTTTTCAGCAGTTCTTCTATATGTTCCACAAAGGAGAGTTTATTATCTATACACACACCCAAATACTTGAATTCAAACAACATGAAGTCTTGCTGTATTCTGACAAGTGCAGTTAGCCCCAGCCGTTACACTGCCCCGGAGAACAATGGGTTAACTTTTCTATGCAGGGCATAGAATGTTGATCTCGAGCTCGGTTGATGTCTCTGCCTGTTGTATTTTGAACTGCAACAGTCAGATTCTTTACTCCGCCTCACTGAACAGTCGCTTCGGAGATTTCTCCTGCAG
Source organism: Neoceratodus forsteri (assembly GCA_016271365.2). Classification (NCBI taxonomy): domain Eukaryota; kingdom Metazoa; phylum Chordata; order Ceratodontiformes; family Ceratodontidae; genus Neoceratodus; species Neoceratodus forsteri. The sequence continues at coordinate 879,893,597 of CM057456.1, forward strand.
CTCGGTTCGAAGTCGGTTGAAGTGTCGGTTTTTGGTCTGTTTCTACCGAAATTTAGTTTCCGCATAGTTGGTTCAAGTCTCTGTCTGTGGTACCGTGAGTACTAGATAGGTTTTGTTCTGTTTTCTGTGTGGAACTTGTAAAAAGTGTGGATTGGTTCGGCTGAACCTATCGTTCAGGTAAATTTTGTATCTTACTTTAGTGTGTGGTTACCGGTCCGTATCGGTTCTAAAAAAAAACGGGTTTTAGTACGTTTTTTTTCCAAGACCCGTGACACGGTCAGGAACCGATAGGGGAGTCTTGCCTGGTGGTTGCCGGAAAAAGGGTAGGTTTGGTTAGGTTGGCCATGTCTGAGAAACCCAAGAAAAAAACCAGGCCCACTGGGTTTCAACACTGCAGTGAGTGTGGGGAGGTCTTTGCTAAGTCCGATCTCCACACCACCTGTGTTTAGTGTCTGGGATTTGACCACCTCGATTCAGACTGCCAAATTTGCAGAAATTTTCCCTAATCTACCCTTGAAAAGAGATTAGGTAGACTGAGGAAAAGAGGCCAAAGTCCGCTGACCCGGATGGTCAGCCCGGTTCGGTTCCAACCGAACCAGAAGGAGTGCCCTCTGACCAGGGCGATACTTCTTCGGGCAAAAGGAGATCCGATCCCGAGGGGTCGGTTCCAGCATAAAAGAAACGCAAAGGAAAATTGTCCGGTTCGGATCCAGAATCTCATATTCCGACTGCCGAAGAAATAGCCAAAGCGATTCGTATTGTGGGATAACTTTGCCCGGTTCTGACTGATCTGGCACTGTTTGGCAGGGGCTTGGTTCGGTCGGTTCCCCCCGGTTCACGATTATACCCTGGAAGAATTTTATGAACCGGAGTTTGAGGAGGAAGGAGAGTTGGAAGATGAATATGGTGATGGTGAAAGTCTGGATGTGCCTATTGATCCGGACATCTCCCCAGACAGACCTTCAGGTGTTTCTCCTCCTAGGCTTTCTGAGTCCCCTTCCCACTTTATGTTTTATAGAAAAGTGGCTGAGACCCTCCAGCTTCCTATGGAGGAGGTAATGGAGGATCAGGAGGAGCTTGACTATGTAGAGATGATGGACATCCTAGAGTCCAGGAGACTGTCTATTCCCCTCCACAAATCTTTTGGGAAACAGACACAAAAAAATCTGAAGTCTCCCAATTCCGTACCTCCTGTGGATAGAAGAATGGACAAGAGGTATACACTTTCAGGCTTCGATACGGAGTTCCTTTATCAGCAATGCAGCCATGTTGGGGTTGTACAGGCTGCTGCCTGTGATAAGGCAAACATTCCCTTGGCATCACACCCCCCAGACAAGGACTCAAGGAAGATTGATGCCTTGGCAAAAAAGCAGTACATGGCATCTTCCTTGGGATTCAGGCAGGCGAATTATATGGCCTATACAGACAGATACCAGAAGTCCAGGTGGGACACTGTACTGGCACTGGCTAAACAGGCCTCCCCCCAGCTTGCCAAGAAGCTGGAGGAGGTGGCTGCAGATGGGATTGAGGAATCAAAAGTTCAGTTTCATTTTGCTGTGGACTCCAGTGATGTGTCATCAAGAGTCATGGCTACATCTGTAGCTCTTCGGAGAATGGCTTCGCTCAAATGTACTAGCCTCTCATAGAATACCCAGGCTAAGGCCATGGATTTCCCTGTAATAGGTAATTCTCTGTTTGGGGAGCAGACAGAGAATTACATAAAGAAAATGGATGAGTACAGGACCACTTGCAGGAGTGCTCAGGCCAAGGAGAGGCAAGCAACTCCTCAGAGGCAGCAGTCTAGAGGCAGAGGCAGGCCTTCTACTAGGCCTTTTTACCAAGCACAGGCCTCTTCTTCCTTTTCTCAGAGGGGGTTCTTTAGAGGGAGAGGCAGAAGGGGGATGAGCAGGGCTGCATCCACTCCTCAGCCTAAGGCCCCTGCCAAGCAGACACCTGATGGGTCTGCCCAGGTTGACTCTCCTACTCCAGTAGGGGGGCAGGCTGGCTTACTTTGTCCAGGACTGCATGTCTGTTACCTCAGACCAATGGGTCCTAGAAGTAGTAAGCCAGGGACTGGTTCTCAGCTTCAAAAAATTTCCGAAGATGAGAGCCAGATCTTTTCCACCTGCAAGTCTCTCCGAAACCCTTGCCCTAGAGGCAGAGGTTTCATCTCTGCTCACTTTAAGAGCCATAGAGAGAGTACCTACCCTACACTGGGGCAGAGTTCTGTACTCCAGGTACTTCCTTACCGAAAAAAAGACAGGAGAGTGGCAATCCATTCTAGACCTAAGATATCTGAACAAACATCTTTTGAAACCAAAATTCAGAATGGTAACTCTGGGAATAATCCTTCTCTCTCTAAGGCCAGGGGACTGGCTAGCTTCCCTGGACCTCAAAGATGCCTATTTTCACATTCCCATCAGGTCCTCCCACAGAAAGTACCTCAGGTTCCAATTGCCCTCAGGCCATTATCAGTTCAGAGCAATGCCCTTTGGTCTGACATCAGCTCCAAGGGTTTTCACAAAGTGCCTGGCAGTAGTTGTTGCCTTCCTAAGAAGGCAAAAGATTTCCATGTTTCCATATTTGGATGACTGGCTCATAGTGGGCCAGTCTCCAGACCAAGTCAAGTCAGACCTGCAAGTGACCCAGCAAGTGCTCACTTCTTTAGGATTTCTTCTCAACCTACCAAAGTCAGTTCTTGAACCAGTGCTGCTCCTTACCTTCATAGGGGCAGAGCTGGATGCGGTACAAGCAAGAGACTTTCTTCCCCTGGAAAGGGCAAGAGCTCTCATGGAGCTGGCTTCTTCATTCAGCCTTCAGGTGTCTCAACCAGCAAGGCATTTCCTTCAGCTCTTGGGCCACATGGCAGCTTCTACAGCAGTGGTCCAAGGAGCAAGATTCCAGATGAGGGATATTCAGTTCCACCTGAGGGCTTTTTGGTCCCAAAGAAAGGATTCCCTTACCAAACTAATCCCAGTGACTAGAACTCTGATCCAAGCCCTGCAATGGTGTCAGGATCAGGACAGTTTGAGGCAAGGGGTTCCATTTGCCACTCAGTCTCATTCAGTGGTCCTTACCACGCATGCTTTCCTGCTGGGCTGGGGAGCCCATTTGGGGGACCTCACCACCCAGGGACTGTGGTCTCCTCAGGAATCTCTTCTACACATCAGTCTCCTGGAACTCAGGGCAGTTTTTCGGGCACTGCAAGCTTTTTCCCAGTCAGTACAGAACAAGGTGGTTCAGGTCAGAACAGACACCACCACCACCATGTGGTACATCAACAAGCAAGGAGGTACTCGGTCTACAGCCTTGTGCACAGAAGCAATGAAGTTGTGGTCCCTGGCTTATTCCCTGCAAACCTCTCTGATAGCAGTTCACCTTCCAGGGAAGGACAATGTCCTAGCAGATGCACTGAGCAGAATATCTTAGGGCCATCACGAATGGGCCCTGGATCCTCTGGTATTGAAGGTGATTTTTTCAAGGTGGGGCACTCCAGAGATAGATCTTTTTGCAGCCTGAGACAATCACCAACTTCCTCTCTTTTGTTGCAGACCCCCAGTCTTGGGCTCAGTCCCCCTGGATGCTCTGATTCTGAACTGGGAAGGGAAATTTCTGTATGCCCCCCCCCACTTCCCTCTCCTGTTCAAAGTTCTAGTCAAGATAAGGTCACAACCTTACAAAGTGATTCTGATTGCTCCAGACTGGGCCAGGCAGCCATGGTACCCCTTGTTGTTGTCCCTAGCAGTCCATCTTCCCCTGTCTCTTCCCAGGAATTACAACCTGTTAACCTTCTCTCAGGGGAGGATTTGGTACCCCAATCTTCAGTCTCTCAATCTCAAGGCATGGCTGTTGAAGAGTTAGAGTTTGCAGATTTGCATCTGTCTCAGGGGGTTCTGGATATTCTCAAAGCTTCTCGGAAGCCTTCCACCAGAAAGACTTATAACTCCAAATGGAAGAGATTCAGCATTTGGTGTTCCAAGAGGCATATCTCCCCAGATACTGTTGAATTGCATACAGTTTTGGATTATATGGTCCATCTTAATAGCCTAGACCTCAGAACAGCTACTCTCAGGGTACACTTGGCTGCTGTTTCTGCTTTCCTGTCAGTAGGTAAGTCTTCCTCACTGTCATCCCACCCTGTAGTCTGTAAGTTTTTCAAGGGATTGCTTCATACCAATCCCCCCTTTAGGGATCCTACTCCTGCTTGGGATCTTAATGTTTGCATTGCTCAGCTTATGCAACCCCCTTTTGAGCCTTTGTCCCCAGCAGAACTCAAGTACTTGACTTGGAAAACTGTGTTTTTGGTAGCCATTATCTCTGCTAGATGTGTCAGTGAATTGCAAGCCCCTGTCAGTGGAACCTGATTTCATCTCTTTTCACAGAGATAAAGTGGTCCTTAGAACTAACAGGAAGTTCTTGCCCATAGTGGTTTCAGATTTCCACCTGAATTAGTCAGTGTCTCTCCCTGTTTACTTCACTGATCATTCTTCATCAGGGGAGAAGAAGCTACACAGTTTGGATGTTAAAAGAGCCCTTAGCTACTACACAGAGCGTACCAAGGGTCACAGGTTTGATTCCCTCCAGTTGTCCCTCACTTATGGAGAGGTAGGAAAGGGCAAACCTGCCACCAAGAGAACTATTGCCAGGTGGATTGTGTCTTGTATACAATTCTGCTATGAGAAACTGGGAAAGATTCCAGCCTCAGGCCTGAGGGCTCACTCTACAAGAGGTACAGCTGCTTCCCTGGCTGCTGCCAGGGATATCCGTCTGTTAGAAATGTGTCAAGCAGCCACCTGGAAAACAGTCCATACCTTTGCCAAGCATTACTGTCTGGATATCCAGGCTAGTAGTGATGCTCGGTTTGGCACAGCAGTACTTCAGAGTCTATTCCCAAAGTAGGTTCTGTCCCTCCTCCATGGAGGCACTGCTTGGTAGTCTGCAATAGTCAGAATACAGCAAGACTTCATGTTGTTTAAAGAAAAAAATACTCACCTTACTAATTATGTTTCTTGTAATGGAGTCTTGCTGTATTCTGACCCCCCTCGCCTCCCCTCTCAGAACCTGTTTTTGGGAAGTGGGTGAGCAGGTACAGTGTTACACACCCTCCCCTTTTTGTTTGGATGTTTTTTGTTGTTATTGTTACCCCTTTTGGGATGGGGTTTTAGTTTTGAATTTCCTGACTTGAGTCTTTTTGGGAATCCAAAACTCCTTGTTGCCAGTTGGCTAGTAAAAATTTTACAATTTCCACATAGGATAGTTAGTGAGTTTTGCTCGTAAGAATCTGACAGTTGAGTTTCAAAGGGAAACAGACAGAGACCTCAACCGAGCTCGAGCTCAGCATTCTATGCCATGCATAGAAAAGTTAACCCTTTGTTCTCCGGGGCAGTTTAGAAATCTGTCAAGCAGCCACCTAGAAAACAGTACATACCTTTACCAGGCATTACTATCTGGATATCCAGGCTAGGAGTGATGCTCGGTTTGGCACAGCAGTACTTCAGAGCCTATTCCCAAAGTAGGTTCTGTCCCTCCTCCATGGAGGTACTGCTTGGTAGTCTGCACTTGTCAGAATCTTCTAGTGGAGTCTTGCTGTATTCTGACCTCCCCCCCTGCCTCCCCTCTCAGAACCTGGATTTTTTGGGATGTGGGTGAGCAGGTGCAGTGTTGGCACCCCAGGGGTGCCTCCTTACACCCTCTGTTATTCATGGGGTGATATGTTATTTCAATTTTAATTTTTTTTTTTTTTTGTGGTGTGGGTTTCCTGACTTGAGTCTTCCCTTGGGAACCCAAAAGAATATTTTTCTGCCAGTTGGCTAGTAAATTTTTTACAATTTCCACATAGAACACCTAGTGAGTTTTGCTCATAAAGATCTGAAGGTTGTGGTTCAAAATACAACAGGCAGAGACATCAACCGAGCTCGAGATCAACATTCTATGCCCTGCATAGAAAAGTTAACTCATTGTTCTCCGGGGCAGTTTAAAGGCTGGGGCTAACTGCACTTGTCAGAATACAGCAAGACTCCACTAGAAGAAACATAATTACTAAGGTGAGTAATTTTTTTCTTTCGGTACGTATTCAAGATATTCACCTAGTAAGGTGGAGATAGAAGGTAATGGACCAGCAGCGGCAGAATATGCCCCCTGGCCAGTTGGTGAGAATAGCATTGCCTTGGTTTTCTTGGCGTTAAGTAGTAGTCTTTTACTGAGGAGCTGGTGCTGCAGGATGTTAAAGTCAGTTTGCAGGTCGCCACAGGCAGCTTCAGGAGATTCACGGCTTATGTAGAGCACCGTGTCATCAGCAAACAGGTGAACGCTTGCTTCCTTAATGCCTACATCCAGGCTGTTGATATAGATAGAAAACAGTAATAGTCCCAATATGGACCCCTGAGGGACACCTCTTTTTATCAGTTTAAGTGAAGAAAGCTCCCCTTCAGCCTTGATTTGTTGTTGCCTACCAATGAGGTAGTCATGGAACCAACACAAGGAGGTTCGGTCTAGGCCTATTGTTTGTAAAGTGGAGAGGAGCAAACAGTGGTCGACGGTGTCGAAGGCCTTACTGAGATCCAGGAAAATTGCACAGATTAATTTTTTGTTGTCTAAGTCCCATTGCCAGTCGTTAGTTACTTTTGCCAGGGCCATAATGGTACTGTGCTTTGCTCTGAAGCCTGACTGCATAGGGTTTAGTAAGTTCGAGTTGTCTATGAAAGATCTCAGCTGGGTATCCACAATTTTTTCTAGGAGCTTGGAGAGCATGGGGAGGAGGGAGATCGGCCTATAGTTATTTAGGTCACAGGGATCCCCTGATTTAAACAGAGGGATGATGTGAGCAACTTTCCATAACTGAGGGAGGGAACCTTGCGATAGGGACAGGTTGAATAAGTGAGAGACAGGTGCGGCAAGGATGTGATAAGAAATTTTCAAGTAATATGGGTCGAAGAAGTCAGCCCCAGCACAAAGAGTACGACTCGGTCCGAGCTCTCGCGATGCAGCGGATGCTGGGTCCCATGGCATCATCAGTGTTCACAGTGCCCTTGACTCATCTTCACATGAGGACAACTCAAGTGAATGCTCAGTACTCAGTGGTCCCCGGCCATGCATCCCCAGTCCTTTCTCATTAAGGTAACGGAACCTCTAAAATGATCACTCAGTTGGTGGACTCAAGAGGATAACCTACTGAAAGACTTTCCCTTTGTCCCACTGGAGACACAGATTACCGTCACCACAGATGCATCTCTACTCGGATGGGAATCTCACTGTCAGGATCTCCGCACCCAAGATCTGTGGAGTCAGGACGAGTCTCAACTCCACACAAATGTCCTGGAAATGAGAGTTGTCCTGTACGCTGACTGTGCACTGAATGACATCCTGTGTCACAAAATAATTATCCTTCAGATGGAAAACGAAGTGGTGATGTACTACATCAACAAGCAGGGTGGGGCGCACACTCATCCCCTGTGCAGGGAAGCAAGGAGAGTGTGGGAATGGTGCCTAGAGCATGAAGCTCTAATCCAAGCAGTCTGCCTGCCTGCCTGGAATGCAGAACGATGTAGCAGATCGCCTCAGCAGAACGGAAATGGATCCTCACGAGTCGTCTCTCGATGTAAACATCGTACAGTCACTCTTTGAAGAGTGGGGCACACTGGTCCTGGTCCTTTTTGCGTCCCCACTCAATGCAAAACTGCCTCTATTCTGCTCCAGAAATCCAGAACCTGGTGTTTTCTGTCAGGATGCATTCAGACTGCAGTGGACAAGATGCTTTCTGTGCAGATTTCCTCCTCTTCCCTTAGTTCAGAGGGCGCTGCTCAAGCTGGAGGCACTGAGGGGCAGAATGATCCTCATCGCCCCATTCTGGCCTTATCATATTTGGTTTCCATTGATCAACAGATTATCAGAAGTTCCACCAAAACAACTACCACTTCAAATGGACCTTCTGCCCCAGGGCCCAGTGGTCCATCCCAACCTGAGATCCCTTCATCTCTATGCATGGCTCCTGAGGAGATAGAAGTGGGTAGATTTGATGTCTCCTGTAGAGTCTCAGACATTCTCCTAGCGGTGCGCAAGCCATCCACTAGAAAAACTTACACAGCGAAGTGAAAGCGATTCTCCGTCTGGTGTGCAAAGTCCTCCCTGGATCCCTTTTCTTGCCCACCAAAGTCTTGGAGTATCTACTAGACATATCAAATACAGGGGTACAGTACTCAGTCATAAAGGTTCATCTCTGCGTGATCTCTGCTTACACACTATGTCTATGGCTCAGCTGCCCTTGGTTAAGAGGTTCCTTAAGGGTATACTCCATACTAGGCCACCAGTCAGGAGACTGGTTGCCGCTTGAGATATTAACCTTGTGCTAGACATGGGCACTCGTAAACCATTCGAGCCTCTAGCAACTTGCAAATTGAAATTCCTGACCTGGAAGTCCACCTTCCTCATAGCCATTAACTCCACTCGCAGAGCATCTGAAATACATCCCTTGGTCACAGACCCTCCTTATACAGTATTTCACAAGGACAAGGTGGTTCTCAGAACTCACCTTATGTTTCTTCGACAAGTAGTCTCAGAATTCCATCTGAACCAGCCTGTGGTCCTTCCGACCTACTTTGTGAACTTCCAGAATGAAGGAGAACGTACCCTACATTCTCTGGATAGTAAGAGTTTTGTGGTTCTACATCAACAGAATTAAAGAGATTCGCAAGTCAAAGCAACTCTTTGTCTCTTTCAGCATGGCCTGGCTGGGTCAGCCTGTTGCCATCAGGTGTATTTCGGCATGGCTGGTGGCATGTCTGTGCCATTGCTATTCCATGGCACAGGTTAAGTTGGAAGGTAGGGTATACGCCCATTCTTCCATAGCAGTCGTGGCATCTCTAGCAGAAATACAGAACCTGCCTATTGCAGACATCTGCAGTGCAGCTACTTGGAGCTCTGTGCACGCTTGTGAAGCACTGTGCTTTGGACATCCTTGCCAGACAGAATCAATCCTTTGACAGGACAATCCTTAATGGACTGCTGTCCTAAGTGAGCTCCTCTCTCCTGCCACCCTTCTCGGGGGGGGGGGGGATTATTTTAGCTCAATACTCTCCCATTAGTGTGAATGAGTGGAGGAGACTTTATATGCAGGAAGATATGAAAATTACATACCTATCATAATTCTTGATCTTCTTGGATGAAGTCTCCACCACTCATTCATACACCCACCCTCCATCCCCCGAGCTCACTTATCTGTTTTTGGTCTTCACTTCCTTGATGGCTGGGCCATGAAGACTCTGTTGTGTTGACCCTTCTTATATGGGTCATTTTGACTATCTTATGTCCGTCAAAATGTTAGTTTCACTAGGTTAGTTTATGATGCACCTCCTTGATAAAAAAGGTACTGAGGTGGTTGGAGGGTTGACGCCGAGGTAGCCTATATGGCGCGAGCTGGTCTTGCAGTGCTGCATCTGCACAGCTCTACCTCGGTGCCAGACATCCTGAAGATTTTTGGCTCCCGCTCGGCCCTAGCACCTCCGGCGTAGTCCCATTAGTGTGAATGAGTGGTGGAGACTTCGTCCAAGGAGATCAAGAATACGGTAGGTGCGTAATTTTCATTTTTACCTTGTTTATGTCGAGAGTCACTCCTTCCACATCTTTCTTCCATTGCTGCCGCTGTGGAAAGAAGATTTCATCTTCAGGCAATCACATCCTCTGTGTCTGCTGCGTTGGGCCTGATCTCGACGTCTTGGACTATGAGTTTTGCCAAAAATTCAATCTTACAGCCCTTAGGCGATGCAAAAAGGCTTTGAAGAAATTCCTCATGGAACAACAGGTAGCCATTTCTGGGCAGGGATCCTCTGGGGTCCCTCCTTCCCAGTCACCAGTGGGGTCATTGAGCACGAAGACCCTTGACAGGTCCTTGGGGGGGAAAAGTCACAAAAAAGTCCAGGACTGCACCCCTCGACAGCACTTCCGTTCCCCAATGGCTTCTTCCTCTTTCTCTGGGGTACTCCATGGGATGCAACTGCACCAATGTCCTCTGCTGTCCAGGCCAATGCTCCTACCAGGCCCCTACTGACAGCACCTCCTCCCACTTCTCCGGGAGGCCAGCTGTCGAGCATTGGGTCATCGACCCCCAGGTTGTTGACTCCAGCCCTCCGCCGAAGCCTGACATTTCTCCAGGTCCTCAGACACTGGGGCCTTTGGGCTCTCAAGACCCAATGGATGGTTCACTGCACCCTGTCCCGATGACCACTCTGCCTTTGACACAGCCCTTACCTGTTGTCGACCTCAATACTATTTTAACCCATTTGACCATGGCTCTGGTGCACCCGTTGGGTACACATAGACCCGGTATCCCTGGCGCCGTTGACTGCTCTGTCGATGTCGATGCTAGTACAGCCTTATTGGCCTGCACCCTTCTGGGCAGCATTGGTTCCTCATTCGTCGGACCCTGAGATGGAACGAGTTGACGTCAAGAAGGAGGAGTATCTTCCTGACCTTATCCTCCCTGAAGAAGAGGAGCCCCTTTCCTCGGACAGATCTACAGCTTCTTCAGTGAGGGAGGACTCTGTTAAGCATACTCCCAAGTCCCCTCCTAAAGACTTTACCATGATGAAGCAGCTGTCTACAGCTATGGGCTTCCACACTGAGGAAGACGATACCACCATAAGAGACCTGGTGGACTTTTTGGAGATCCCAGAATCTCTCTCCCATTTTGCCAGCTCTGAGGAATGCCTCACTGCGGCAATGCACCACCCTAACATGGGTCCTGCCATGCCTAGGAGGGCAGATAAGCTCTGTCATGCCCCCCAGGGCCTGTCCTGTTATGCTGCCCAACCTGAGACCGACTCTGTGATCATCCATGTGGCACATGAGAGGTCCAAGGTGCCTAAACACCTTACCTCCTTACCTCGACAGGAAAACCAGAAGGATTGAACTCTGGGGTAAGAGGGTTTATGCCTCTTCTGCTCTGGGACTCTGCATTGCTAATTATTTATCCCATATGTACCAGAATACCAAATGGAAGAAGGGCAGAGCAACTGCTCAGGCACTCCCAGAATGTTTCCAGAAACAGGAGGTTCTTAAGTCCCTCCAGGTCACCGAGGATATTAGCAAACACCTCCTCAGGGCCTTGTACCACATGTCTGACACTGGTGCCAGGGCTGCTGCCACAGGTATTTGTCTATGTAGAGATGCCTGGCTGAGGGCATCGGGTTTCGCAGCAGATGTCCAGCAAAAGGTGCTTAATGCTCCCTTCAGTGGTTCAAAGCTCTATGAGCCTGACGTCCAGGACATCATTAATGATTTGCAGACCTCTAGTGTAGCTATTAAGTCTGTCCATTTGCTCTACCATATCCTACCCAGGTGCAGACAACGACCATACTTTCACAAGGTGTCCCACAAGTCCGGTGCTGTCTCCCATCTCCAGGCTAAATGAAAGACTAGTTCCGCCTTGCCTACCCCTTCATCCTTCTTGGGTCCTGCCGTGAAACAGCCCAGAGGCAATGTATCAACCCCAGCAGCTGGATCCGCTTTTTCTTGACTCCTTGACAGACCCCCCCTCCTTTCTGGTCCCCCTCCAAGAGGTGGTGGTCAGAGGTAGGTTCTCCCTCCATCTCAGCAATAGGGTACCATAACTTTGGATGTTTGGCTTTTTCAGATTATAGAAAGGGACCACATTCAGGAGCTTTCGGAACAGCCTCCAGAGACTTCTCCAGTGCCCTCTACCTACCCTCCAGACCATACAACGGTCCTTCAGGAGGAGGTACACTCCCTTCTGCGGAAAAGGGCGATTGAGCCGGTGCCCAGGTGGCAGAAGAACAAAGGGTTATATTCCAGGTTTCTCCTGGTTCCCAAAAGAACCGGAGACCTGAAGCCTATTCTTGAGCTCAAAGACCTCAGTCTCTACACTCAGTATAAAAAGTTCCACATCATCACTCTCCCAGGCCTGCTTCCTCTGCTCAAACAGGATACTGGCTGTGCTCCCTCGATATGCAGGACACTTACCTGCATATTTCAGTGTGTCCACCACACAGGCGTTTCCTCCGGATCTCACTTAGAGCTCTTGCCAGCAGGCGATAACCATCAGGACTATGCCGCACGTCACTAGGACCACACGAGAACATTTCTGGCTAGTCCAAGGCAGGGGACTGCCACTGGCCGTCGGGCCCACCCCCGACATCACCCAGTGGTATAAAGGGCAGTCCCTGGCACCACCTCATTTTTTTTCCCGCTGTCGACCTGTGCATCTCGGCTCCACGGATGCCTGCTGCTGACAGCTGACCGCCATTTATTTGCGCTTCACGCAGTTACTGTTTCTCATTCAGTTATTTGACCTAGTTGTGCATGTCTACTCAGCCAACTTCATCTACAGAGTGGCGGAAATCGAAGTGCGCTTGCTGCAAGCAAATCCTGGCAAAAGACGGCAATTCAGCCTGCCTTCTGTGCCTGTGTCCTGACCACAAGCCCTTATGCCTGCCTGCATTGCCTCAGCTTCAGTAGGAGGACCCGCATCCGCCACCTGAAAACCTTGAAAGCCTACCTCCTAGAACAACAAGTGGCTGCCCTGCAGAAAACCCACTCGGGGCACAGTTCTTCTTCTTCGGCCAGAGGCACCTCCCCTAGAGAGAAGAAATCTAGTGGGAAACATCATCATCAAGACAAGGACTGATCCAGGTCAAAATCCCGATTCCTGTCTCCTTACAAGGCTTCCCAGAGTTCCACCTCCGGCGTGCGGTCGGGATCAGCCTCTCCAGTTTTCCTTGCTCTTCCTGGGTTATCGTTAAGGAATCCTCCCGCCTCTATCCAGATATCCAATGGGGGGGGGGTCTTCCGGGCTAGGGCCTTTTAAGGCCTCCATTTCCATGGCTATCAGGCCTTCCAGACACTTAACTGGGTCTTGGCCAGAAGGATTGGCCTACTCTTCGCCACCTGCCGTGCTCGAGACTGTTCCCTCAGAGTCGTCGGACAAGATGATAAGGTCCGAGGACACCAAGAGGCATCAGGAACACAAGCGCCACAAGAAACCACGCTCACCTTCTAAGTCGTTGTCAGCTGTGGCTCCGGACCAACGACAGACCACAACTCCCTCTGACTCCACCTCCACAGAGCTGGATCAGATGACACCCTCTAAGCCGTCACCTCAACCGCAGGGATCCAAAAAGTCACTGCCCACGGAGTGGATGATAGAGGACCTGACACCAGGCTCTACGGAGCCTAAGGACACGGCGCCACACACTCCACTGCCACCTTCACCATGGGAGCCTGGTGAATGGATGCCAGCACACCTGACACCGAGGGACGAGACACTGCCAGACCTGATGCACAAGAAGATGGAGCTGTGAGACCTGATGACAGGGGAGACTAAACCAAAGGGTCCAACACCAGGCCCCTCGGGCACTCTGCCCCGATGCTGAACCACCGACAGCCCCTATGGTACCTCTGACTGAGGTCAGGGCCCTGTTTACCAGTTGGTGGAACACAATCAAGGAGGATCTGTTACCCAGACCGCTAGAGCCGAACCCCAGACCAGCTCTGCCTAGGCAACCTACCTCCCATCCACGCAGAACACCTTTGCCACCCTGATGTTAGCTGCCCATCTCCAGGTGGCATAGGACAGGGGTCCCACGACTGATGGCGGCACAGTCACTACTCGTCGTCCCGATCCTCCTCTAGACGCCGGAGTTGCTCTAGTGGACACCAGTCCACATCCTCACAGGAGTCCAGCAGAGATTCCTCCTCCTATGACTCTTCAGAGGACGGCTTGTCTCTTCCATCTCCAGATCCAAGGAAGGATTCCCCAAGGTCTCCTCCGGATGATCCCACTTTTCTAGATGTGATGAGGCACCTACAATTCCTTAACCAGTGGGAGACAGAGGACTTAGACCCCGGGAGACGCCGTCTGGCAAGGTTCTTAGGGGCTAGTGACCCAAAACCTTTGGTCATCCCACCATTAGTGGCGCCCTTCCAGGACGTAATGAAACTAGCCTGGAAGCACCCTTTCACATCCCCGGTTGTCCCTAAGACAGCTGGCCACTTATATAGGACCCCGAAGGAAGAACCACATTTGAGTGATCAACCAAAAACAGACTCTATGGTCTTTACGACTGCACACGGAAGGGCTCAGCAACCTAAGCATATGAGCTCCCAACCACTGGATAAGAAGTCCAACAGGATGGACCAGTTTAGCCGTAAGGTATACTTACCCACCACTTGTATGGTCCAGTCACTAAATTTTATGGCACATATGGTTATGTACCAGAAGGCTGTCTGGAACAAAGCTAGGACCTGGCTAGATCACAACCAGACTTCCCTAATAAGACAGAGCTCTTACCCATCCTTCAGTCTGGCGTGGACCTCAGTAAACACGTCCTGACACTGCAGCAAGGGCAGCTGCCACGGGGATATGCCTCTGGCATTACTCTTGTTTAAGGGTCTTGGGCTTCTGGCAGGATTTGCAAGATGCTATTCTAGATGCCCCTTTTCAGGGACCAGTACTTTTTGGCCAGGAGGCAGAGAAAATGATCACAGGTTTGCAGGACTCAGAAAGGCAGTTTCTGATGTCCACAAGATGTACATTGTCTTTTGCCATCAGAAATATGACAAACCTTTATCGGGCTTGGTTAAAGGTTTATTTCTTTTATTTCCACACTCCATCAAGGAAAGTCCACCACCTCTAAATGTATCATTTTTTAACACTCAAATCCCCAAATTCTGGCTTATACTGCCATATCCCCTATGAACATACAAAATTTGCCAGCAGATAAAGGCCTGAGGGTGATCAAGTCTTGCTTTCGAGATATTGTACTTTTACCCTTCTGCGCTGCCCTCCTTTCCACCCTTCCCGTTCATTGACCCTCCCCTTGTCCTGTCCCATCCCTTTTGAAGCAGTCCGCTGTTCTACTGGATACCACTTCTGCAGGCAACATTCCACCCAGCCACCACCCTCTCTGTAAAAGTGTCTCCTCATCTCCCTCCTGAACCTTCCTCCCTCCAGTCTCATATCATGGCCCTGGTGCCCTCCTCCCCTTACTTTGAGCAGCCCCTCTGTACCTGTCTTGTTTATTCCCTTCATGTACTTAAAGGTTTCAATCATGTCCCCCGTCCTCCTCTCCTCCAGTGAGTACATTTCAACTCCCTCAGCCTCCTCTCGTATGATAAGTCCCCCAGCCCCTTGATCATCTTTGTCGCCCTGTGCTGCACCCCCTCCAGTATCTTAATGTCCCTGTTCAGATCAGGCGCCAGTACTACGCAGTACTCAGGTGCAGTCTAACTATTGACCTATGCAGTGGCAGAATCACCTCCTCCTCCTTGAGGATATACCCCTTGCAATACAACCCAGCATTTGTTGGCCTTTGCAGCTGCCTTCCCTACATTGTGCGAGTTTTTCATTGACCCTGTAATGAGCACCCCAGATCCTTCTCCTCCTCTGTCTGGGCTAGGTGCACTCCCCTAGCTGGTAACTCCTCCTTGGGTTCTTCATCCCAAAATGCAGCACCTTGCACTTTTTGACATTAAACCCCAGTTGCCAGGTGTCTGACCAGGTTTCAAGCTTTGCCAGATTATCCTACAACCCCTGCCATCCCCCTAGGTCATCCACCACTGCTCCTACCTTGGTATCATCAGCAAACAGACTGATCTTGCTCTTGATGTCCAATGATATGGCTGCAATGAATATCCCAAACAACTCTGGTCCCAACACGGAGCCCTGTGGAACACCGCTCGTCACTACCCTTGGGTGTGAGAGCTCCCCACCCACCACCACCCTCTGTTGCCTTCCCTGAAGCCAGTTCCCTACCCATCTCACCAGATTTGCACCTGCCCCTGTGCCTACTAACTTACTTCCCAGTCTTCCATGCAGCACCGAGTCGAATGCCTTACTGAAGTCCAGATACAGGACATCCACTGCATGGCCCCTGTTTAGTTGCCTAGTTACCCAGTCATAGAACTCCACCAGGTTGGTTTGGCAGGATCTGCCCCATGTGAAGCCATGCTGTTTGCTGTCTTGTAGTCCTTTGGCCTCTAGGAGGGCCACCAACCTTTCCTTCAGGATAGTCTCCATTAGCTTACCCACGATGGATGTGAGGCTCACTGGTCTGTAGTTTCCCGGTTCATCCTTGGGGCCACTCTTGTGGAGGGGCACCACATGAGCCATCCTCCAGTCCTGAGGTACACACCCAGATGTAGTGAGGCATTAAATAGGTCAGCCAAAGGTCCTGCAGGACCTCTGCCAACTCCTTCAGTACCCTGGGGTGGATGCCATCTGGGCCTGGCGCCTTATCCACCCTCAGTGCCTTCAAACCTCCCGAGCAGCTGCCCTCCATGATTTCCCATCTGTCACCCCCTCCCCCGTTTCTGCCATTTCTCCCCTTGGGTGTCACCCCTTCTCTTTAGTAAATACTGAGCAGAGTACTCATTTAGTGCTTCTGCCTTATCGCACCCTGCTTCCACCCAACCCCCCTCCTTCCTAATCCTTGCTATGTGGTCCTTAAAGCTCCTTTTCTCCGTGATGTACCTAAAAAAGTCCTTCTCCCTCTTCTTAATGCCTTGCGCCAGCCTGAGTTCCATAGATGCCATGGCTCCCCTTACTGCCCTTGTCACCTCCTTCGATTCCATCAAGTACTCCTCCCTGTCCTCCCCTCTCCCTGTTTTCTTGTACTTCCTAAAGGCAGCTCTTTTCCTCCTTACCTTTTCCATGACCTTCTTGCTCACCCAGCTTGGTTTCTTAGCCCTAGCCTTCTTGCTCTGGGCCTTGCAGCAGGTTTTGGTTGCCTCCACTATCTTCAGCTTTATGAGCTCCCACCTCTGGTTAGTGTCCATACTAGATTGAATTCTGGCCAGGTACCCTTTTACCACTTCCCCCATCCTCTCAAAATCAGCCCTCCTGAAGTCCAGCACTCTTGTGCCAGATTCCACTCCTTTCTTGCCCATATCCAATGTGAGCCATACTGAGTGGTGGTCACTCCCTGACAGCGGTTCCTCCACTGTAAGTTCTCTCACAAAGTCCCCATTTGCCAGCACAAGGTGATGGGTATTCCCTAACCTGGTTGTTTCACTGACCATTTGCAGCAGGAAGCTGTCCCGGAAGGCATCCAGCAGTACCTGCTCCCTTCTGTTCCTGGTTGTTGGGGTACTCCAGTCCACTCCTGGCATGTTGAAGTCCCCCACAATCACCACACTACCCTTCTTGCAGATCCTCCTGATCTGTCCCGCTAGTTCCCTGTCTAACTCCTCCATCTGAGATGGCGGCCTGTACACCACTCCCATTCTAAGAATCCTATTCTTGGAATCCTGGATTTGCATCCAAATTGACTCCATACTACCCTCCTCCCCCTTCCTCACTTACACACTTCAGTCTTCCTTCACATATAGTGCCACACCCCCTCCTTTTCCAATCACCCTGTCCCTACGAAATAACCTGTACCCTGGTACAGACAGGTCCCAGTCATTGTATTGGGTGGCCCATGTTTCTATGATGGCTGCAATGTCCACCTCTCCCTCTGCCATGAGCACCTGTAACTCTGCAATTTTCCTCCCAAGGCTCCTAGCATTAAGGCTATTCTCAAGTAAGAGGCAAAACAACATACTCAGTTCTTGTTGTTTTATTCGTAAGTAAAAAATTCCAATACGTGATTTTAAAAGAGATAGCACAGCATAACACACACAGGGTCTATCCACAAGCAGCAAAAATCACCATGTTATAGGTGAACAGATTAGAAGGGCGCACTAAAAAATTTGCAAATGTGCGTTTTAAGGCTTAGTAATCTAATGGATGCATGCCTCTACGCTGTGATGTGGTGAAACATAAGGTGTTTGTCCACCATTAACAAGGTGATTTTAGATTTTTGTTGCTTGTGGATAGTCCCTGTGTGTGCTATGCTGTGCTATCAGAAAAATGACTTTAAACACCATTTTTCCGAAGGATGTTGTTTTAGATTCCAATGAGATGACTTCACGTGAAGTGACTGCACAGATAGATCATCGTCCCAAGTCTTTGTTTTGTCCCCCGCATGGATCAGCAGTTGTAGCCTTTCTTCACCAGTGTGTAGTGGACCTTATGAATTTAGATTTACACTCCATTGGAAAAAGGGAGGTACCCAGAAATTTGGTGGATGAATGGAAACTTCTGTCCTTCATCTCATTAGAGCTGTTCAACAGATGAGGTTGTCCAAAGTTGGACCTTTTTTGCGTCCCCACTCAATTTAGAACTGCCCAATTTCTGCTCCCTAGATCCAGGGCCTGGAGTTTTCTGGCAAGATGCATTGTCCCTTACCTAGAGTGGGAGGAGGTTCCTTTATGCCTTCCCTCCATTTCATCTGATTTAGAGGTTGCTAATCAAGCTCCGAATGGAGGGGGCCAGCATGATCCTGGTCACACCCTACTGTCCACAGCAGATGTGGTTTCCATTGCTGCAACATTTAGCAGTGGAACCCCCAGTGCCTCTGCCCCTCTGCTGGGATCTGCTGATGCAGGCTCAGGGGACCCTGGTCCATCCACATCTCAAGTCCCTGCGTCTGCATGCCTGGCTACTAAAGACATAGCTGTTGCCCGCTTTTGAGTCTCCCAGAAGGTGGCTGATGTCCTTATGGCTGTTAGGAAGCCCTCCACTAGAGCCACCTATGCCATGAAGTGGAAGAGGTTTGCCATCTGGGTTGCCAAGCACCATCTGGACCCTTTCTCCTTTCTGGTGGGCCAGATTCTGGACTAGCTGTTATCTCTGGCAGACTCAGGCATCCAGTATTCATCCCTCAAGGTGCACCTTTCGGCTATCTCTGCTTTCACGAGCCAGTGGATGGTCATACTGTGGTGCAGCTAGATGTGACCCATACTTTTCTCAGGCATCCTACACCTGATACCTCCAGTCCGTGCCCCTGTTCCGGCTTGGGATTTAAATTTTGTTTTGGAGACATTGACCCTGTCTTCGTTTGAGCTAGCCATGACTTGCAAGCTACGCTTTCTTTCATGAAAATGTTTTTGGTAGCTATTACTTCTGCTCTAAGGATTTCCGAGCTTCAGGCTCTCTGGTGTGAGGAGCCTTATTTGAGTTTTCACAAAGACAGAGTGTCTTTGCGCACAAATCCTAAGTTTCTCCCCAAGGTGGTCTCTGAGTTTACCCTGAAACAATCTATCCACCTTCCAGGGTATTTTCCAGAGCGTGCCAGTCCAGGGGAAGCACTGCTTCATATATTAGATGTACTTGCCAGGGGCAGTGAAAGCCCATTCCACGAGGGGCATGCCTAACTCTGTAGCTTGCTTCAAAGGGGTCTTCGCAGCTGACATTTGTGCTGCTGCCACCTGGAGTACTCTCCATACTTTCACCAAGCACTACAGTCTGAACATTGCTACCAGAACCCAAGCAGGCTTCAGTCGGGCCATTCTTCAGGGCCTTCTGTCTTAGGCTTCAACTTGCCTACCACCCAGAATGTTCTGCTGTACTTATGACTGCTTGGGACTCGGTCCTACGGTGTGACCTGATGACTGAGATACCCCCGAAGAAGATAGAACAGTTACGTAAAAACTTGTGTAACAGTAGATCTTTGAGGGGGGTCTCAGTCATCAGGTCAGCCTTCCCTCCCACCATCCCCCTTTTTGGGGCTGTCTTCTGAGAACTGGCTAACTGATGTATTCAGCTTCTTATTTCGGCCTGGGCACCTCTCCCTCTCTCTCTCTCCCTCTCCCTCCTTGGTCCCCTGCAGCATGAGCTTGCTCTCTTTGTTTCTGGGGGGAAAGAACTGAAGAGGGAGTGGGGCCACTCATGCCTTGATAGGGTTGATGAGATCGGCAGGTGATGTCAGCATGGGTGGCCCCAGTTGTACTGCCGGAAAACCTTCCATGTGGATCCTGCTTCACCAGTGGTGAAGTTTCTGTGGTGTGACCTGATGACTGAGATCCCCTCAAAGAGCTACTGTTACGGTAAGTTCTTATTTAACTGTTCTTTCTGCTCTCTAGACCACCAGGAGGCATTCTTCCACATTCCTGTCCGCAGGTCCCAACGCCAATAATGCTGGTTCTGAGCAGAGGGGATATGGTACCAGTTCCAGGTTATGCCATTCGGCCTCTTCTCAGCCCCCAGGGTCTTCACCAAGTGTATGGCAGTGATGGTGGCTCATCTTCCGTGCCTTCGGGTCTCAGTTTACCCCTTCTTGGACAACTGACTGATTGCCGGTCTACCCAGAGAGGCCATGGCAAGGTCCACAGCCCTGCCTGCAGACCTACAGCGACGTGGACCTTTTACTCAACCTGGACGAGTACGAACTGGTACCACAGCAGGTGATCAAGCTCACTGGGGCAAAGCTAGACTCCCTGCTGGCCAATAACCACCTCCCAGCAGACCAGGCACTGGATCTTACCTTCTTTGCCATCATTTCAGGTTGGGCTATTATGCCCTGCCCAGGGTTTCCTGTGGCTGCTGGGGTACATGGTGCCCTGCACTAACATGGTCCGTTGGGCCCACTTGTGGATGTGCATTCTCCAGTGGGAGCTGGGCTGTCTGTGGTCCCAGTGCCAAGGTCACCTGGACTAGTCAGTCTTAGTAACCTATCTGATGTGGGATGCCACTCAGTGGTGGCTGGCCCTGGAACATCCGGAGGAAGGAATCCTCTTTGTTCACCCAGAACCAACCATCACATTGATGACAGATGCGTCTCTGTTGGGGTGGGGAATGCACCAGGGGGACCATACCACTCACAGGTTCTGGTCATTCAGGGAGTCCCATCACGAGAGTAACCTGCTGGAATTCTGTGCAGTGTGGCTGGCCCTCACAGAATTTACTTCTCTGATCAAGGATCGGGTTATTTAGGTCCAGATGGAAAACAGCATGACTGAGTTTTGCCCGAACAGACAGGGCATCACACACTCCCTTCCCTTGTGTAGGAAGCATTCTGCTCCTGGAGCCTCGAATGCAGCCTGGGCACCGGTCTTCCCGTGGTTCACGTCATTGGGAAGGACAGTCAGCTGGAAGACATTCTCAGCTGAGTAGGAGAGACATCGCATGGGTGGTCTCTGTATCAGGAGGTGGTGAACCACTAGATCTTCCAAGAATCAGTCTTCAGGATTCATCACTGGTGGGTCTATGCTGGAGGCACTAGGATCCTGCGGGAGCATACGCCCTTAAAATCTTTGGAGGTAGGGGACAGATGTCAGAGACGGTGCCGCCCTCAAGGCAAACGTATGACTTGGTGCTCATGGGCCAGCCAGTAACCAGCACTGGCCCCCTTACCTCCTCAGTTCTGTTCTTCCCGCTGTCAGTGTACAGCATTGATCTGCCTGTCAGGAGTTAATATGTGACTGCTGTATGGTGGTACGGCAGCAGTGGCTGTGTTAAACTGTGTTTTTATTCTTTATACTTTCTATGTGGACTACATATTAAGTGTTAATTTAGAGCAATAAATATTTGCTCTGGGAGGTTGGGATGTGAGGAGCCATTGCCCTGGTGAACTTGCTAAGGTGTCTGGGGAACGTAGTACTCACTAACTACAAGTACTACAAAAGGGGTGCCTGCTGCAATATTGTGGCCAGTTTTAGTTAATTGTTTTTTAAAAGCACTCTCTTAGTTTTTTTAAACTTCAGGGGACATAGTCCTCTGTGGCTACAGAGGGTTTTAAAACTTCAATACTAAAGAAATTTCAAGGATTTTGCTCCTGAAGGGTGAGCGAGCGGTCACGTAACCCCCGCTCCCACTTCTGGGTTCCAAGGCTTTAAATAATTACCCATAGGCGAGCAGGGCGCATGCGTATGGAGATGCATGCAAAGACACACTCATCTTTCACCCATGTCTGGCGTGACTGGAGGGACAGAGGCAAGTCTTTATACTCCAAAATAGACAGAACAGTAAGTAAACAAATGATTGCATACAATAGAAAACACACTGGAAAGTGTCTAGGAACATTGTGGCATCCAATATTTACTAGAACAAAAGTGTCAGTCTAGGTGCTTTTAGCTGAGGGACCAGACTGCTATAATAGACTGACTAGAGCATTTCTGGGGTATCATTGCTCAGTATTCTTGGTAATCAGTTCGAAGAAAAAAAAAGACAGATCTTTTTACCTTAAACCCTGGCTGTGTGGCTGATTGAGGGTTGATAAAAGTAACCCTAAGATACAATAGAACTACAAGGGCTTCTGATACGGGATCCCATCTTGTGAATCTAAAAATGGAAGTTTACTGTCCTTCAGAGGCCTTTTAAGCCATTCTATGCAACTAAGGAACAGTTACAGAATGTTGTAGTTGTCTTATATACTCAATGAATGTTACTGATACTCAGCAGAGCACATATATATGTTCAAAATGTATAGAGATGGGAAACATGTTAAAGAAATTACAGGCGCTTAAAGAAAAGTTTAAAGGGATTTGAACATCAAACATTTCAAATAAATGCAACCCCAAAAGATAAAAGAAAGCGAGATAGGGATCCCAGGGGGGAAATGTGTGAAACTGAAATATGCCTTGTTCTAGATACTAGTGATCAAACCGAAGGTTCTGATGAGTGGTCCGTAGTACCAAAAAACCTTAAAAAAAAAAAAAAAAAAGAGGAAAGCACCTGGCAATACTGAATTGACACTATCAAACAGATATGAACCCCTAGAAGAAACATAGAAAGCGAGACCAGTATGAATAGACCAGGGGACACTCTACAGACAGATGCACTTAATCTGAACAACATGGTACTTGCCATAGGAGATTCAAACTTATGTAGATGTGACAACCTGATAATGTGGGAATAATAAACAAAACAGAGAGGTTCATTGCTTGCCAAGGTAAAGATTAAGGATGTCAGGGCAATGCTGCCTAAAGTTATGACTACTAGCAAAGACAATCAAACAGTAGTGGTACATGCGGGAATAAATAACCTAGGAAGGGAGCATGAGAAAGATATTGTGGAGATAATTGAAATGGGTACATACATTAAGAACAGAGGAAAAAAGGCAGTTATCTCTAGCATTCTACCAGTACTAAGCGGGCACCCAGAAAGGAACAAAACCATTCAGTGCATTAATATCAGAGTGCAGAACAGGTGCAACAGGGAGAGTATTGCATTTATTGACGCATTGGACCACTTTTACCAGCAAACCCAACTATATGCAAAAGATGGGCATCACCTAAAACCTACAGGAAAGTACCAAGGGAAGGATTAAACTGACTTGGATGGGGGGAAGGCCTCAACTACAGGAAGGTAAAGTGAACAAGATGACTAAGGTGAATAAAAGTGACAATAAACATAAAACACAATCAACTGCTATCTCAGTAATGCTTGGAGCTGTAACAATAAATTGGATGGGCTAGAAGTTGTACTGAGTTCCAGATGTAACATTGACATGGCATTTATTACAGAGACATGTTGGTCTGAGGATGGTAACTAGGGCAAAGTAATTAAGGGATACAAGTTATATAGATGTGATCGAGTAAATGGGGGGTTGCAAGCTATATCTCAGAAGAATCATCTCTCATGACATCACTGAGAAAATTAAAGCCAGGGATAGTAAAACCGAGACATTATGGGTCAAGATCACACACAAATCCGGTAGAAACACAATTATTGGGTTGTGTAACAGACCTCCAAGTGAGTGCAGTGATATAACCGAGGCTATAAATTTGGAACTCGAACGAGCATATGAGATGGGGACAGTTCTTTTCATGGGGATTTAAATTATAATGATAAATGCTGGAAACAAAGAAAGCTAGCAAGTGTCAGAATAAAGAATTCCTCAGGATATCTGAACGGCTTGACCTAGTTCAACACATCAAAACCCCAACTCATGGTGAAAATACCCTTAAAGTCTTGCTTGGCTCACCTAATATAAATATCAGTAAATGTACAGTGGAGGCCCCTTTAGGAACCAGCAATCGCAATAGCATCTCTTTCTCATTTCAAGAATGCTGCTCTGTCAAAAGGGTTGCAGAATGATCTATAATTTCAGTTCAGCTAACAAACAATACAGGAAGAATTTGGCAACATAAAATGGGATGAAGAGCTGAAGGATCAAGCAGTAAGCAGTATGTGGGCAATAATTAACATAGTGTAGAATATGTGATGCTCATCGGAAAGACAAATACATGTAACAATTTGGGTAGGAAACCTAAGTGGCTAACAAAAGAAGAAGATCTATGAGCAAAAAACGCAAACTCCATAATGTTTATGTCCAAAGCAGAACTGTATAGGCTTGGGAAAATTATAAGACAGCTCTAAAGAAATGAAAATACTTTATATAAAAAAAAAAAGAGTAAACTAAAGTTGGAACTTAGGTTGGCTACAAACAACAACATAAATGGCGTAAATGAATTTTATAGCTATATAACTCCGTTACATAACTCGGACGACACACTTTGTTCAATAGTATCTGACAACTGAATTATTGATGACCCTGGGAGTATGGCAGAGGTATTCAACAACTACTTTGCATCAGTATTCACCAAAGACAAACCTTACTTGGGAAATTTAGTCACCAGTTATATTATGCCTCTAACATACTAGTAACTGAAGATGACATTATAAAGAGAATCTTAAAGCTGAACTCCAGCTGTTCTGCAGGCCCCCGATAACATCTCCTCCAAAATGCTTAAGCTGACGGTACCAAATTTAGCTCAACCACTAAAACATTTATTTTTAGCTTCATTAATCAACAATGAAGTCCCGTACGACTGGAGAATGGCATAGGTAATTCCAGTCCATAAAAAGAGGAGGAAGAATAACTATGCCAACTACCGACCTATCAGCCTGATGTCTGTCATGGGAAAAATATTTGAGGCTATAATAAAAGGCATTCTAAACAACCACCTAAATAGACATAGTCTGGTAGATACAAAACAACATGGCTTCACAACTAAGAGGTCATGCATAACAAATCTGTTATGCTTTTATGAGAAAATATCAGCACTAGATAGGGGTACACCAGTGGATTGTGTATATCTGGACTTCTCCAAGGCATTTGATACCATGCCACACTGGGTCATTATTAAACAAATGTTAAGCCTGAATTTAGATCACCGGATAGTGGGATGGATACAAACATGGATAAAAGACAGAACACACGTAGTTCGTATAAATGGCTATTGTTCAAGATCTAAAACTGTGACTAGTGGTGTCCCTCAGGGGTCCATGATGGGGCTGGTACTGTTTCAGGTATTTATATCAGATATATGCAGGAAAGTGGCTACCTGGTCATGCAAGTATGCTGATGACACTAAACTTTTAATTTTTGAGCCAAGGCCCCTTATCCTCCCTTCGGAGGTCCGCCCGTGCTCAGTCCTCCCCTTGCCCAGGCTTACTCTCTGGGCAGGGCCGCTGGGGGGGCTTCCCCCCCAATGGTAACTGTAGGCTAGCCTCAGATTGTCCCCCCCAGCGTCAGGGCCATGGGAGGAGCCCTCCCCGGCAGACATGTAAGGCAGTGGAGGATGGCTGTGGGGCAGGGGCATCATGCCAGGAGTCGGCGATTTTTATTTTTGCTGCTGCCTCTCGGCGGTGACGTGCAGTGATGACCAGCATCTGCCCTGCCCCCAATGTGCTGGCATTGGCTGTGCGGCACCCCAGCCTCCTCCAGGGGCAATGAAGTACCAGACACTCTCCCCAGAGAAGGAGAGCAGTCCCATGGACGCTTGATCCTTCTCCCCAGCCGGTCCTCCGACCCCGGTCCATTTCCAAACCTGGGTCATCAGCGTCGGAAGCGGAAATCCCACTACTGTGCTGGCGGGCCAGCATTGATGACACTAAATTTACAGGAGTTGTACAAATTGAAGAAGATATGGCATCTATACAAGCTGACCTCAATCTAATACTGTCCTGGGCTAGAGAAAGGGGCATGCAATTTTTCAAATAAAAATCTTGTATTATAAGTCTTGGTAACCAGAGTAAAAAGTATAAATATTTTCTAGACTGCACAGTTCTCAGGGAATCGGAAGAGGAGAGGGACTTGGGAGTAATAATCAATAGTAAGCTAAATTCTAAATCCCATTGTGCAGCGCAGGTGGCAAAGGCAAGAAGACTCCCGTGGACCATCAAAAGAAACTTCAGGAGCAGAAACCAAGAGGTTATCATGACACTTTATAGCACATATGTTGGACTCCTTATAGATTATGGGACCAGTTAATAAACAGATGACCTCGTCCTGTTGGCCAGCTCCCACAACATCACCACCATCAATGCCCAACTCAACTCTGTCTTCTCCCAAATCTGTAAATGGCTGGAAGGGCATAGACTCGTAATCAACCTCAAGAAAACCCAGGCAATGCTATTCGGCTCCGCAGTCAAAATTAGCCTCCTGCACGACGCCCCTAAAAATCCTTGATGCCTGCAACTCCCCCCTGGCTACAGTAGTCTCTATTAAGTAATTAGGACTCTCCCTTGACCCCCAGCTGGACCTCGCTGGACACATCCGGAACATATGCAATGCCACAAATGGTAAACTCGGCCTTGCCTACAGAGCCAAGGACTGCCTCACCCCCGCTGCTCGACTGGCCTTAGCCAGGGGGGTACTCCTGCCCACCCTCTCCTATGGTCTTGTCGCTTTGCCTCTGCCCCTTCCTCATGCCTGGCTAAATGGGATACCATACATACACATTTGTCGCCGCCTCGGCCCCCTGCTTACCCACCGCCAAGTAGCTCTACTCCCGCCTTGACTGCTCCCTCTGACAAATTCTGGACACACCTTGGGCAACTTCTTTGACAACATCATCTGTACTTCTGTCCCTGCCTCACTTGCCCTCCCCATGAAACATGCCTCCCCACCTACCACCTTGGGTCCTGTGAGTCCCAAGACCCATCTGGTCCCTAGGACCCAGACTCACTGGCGACAGGGCATTTGCCTCTCACACACCCAAGCTATGGAACTCCCCCATGTCCGAGCCTCCCCTCCCACTCTTGCTTCAAACCTCCTCTGGCACTTCCTGAGCCTGCTCACCTGCCTGTGCCCTGCCCCCTGACCTCCCGGCCGTATGATTCCCCATCCTAGTCTCTCTCCCTCCCTTGCTGCTGGCTAAGGGCAGTACTCGACTGGGCCAGGTTGCCGCTTCTGCCTTCCACCCCAGGCGGCTCTCCCCTGTAGCCCCTAGGTCATTATGTTTGTACCTCTGTGGTTGTCCACATACTACTCCACAGCTTCTCCTCATCCTGTGTCGCTACCACCTGACAAATGTCTTGCTCCTGAATACATGAACTATCTGTATCTAACTGTTATTTGTAATTTATTCTGTAATGCTTTCTGGCAAAATGTTATCTCTGTAACCTCTATTCTGCTTCATTGTTGGAGTATACCCACTCCAGATTGTAATTGTTCTCCAATGCTCCTGATTGTAATTGTTGTCCGTGTATCCTCTCCTTTGTAATTACCCTGTTATTCTCCTGGGTCGCACCTGAAAATAGGCACTGGCTGTCTAGTGTGCTTACCCGGTTACCAAAAGCAAATGAATAAATAAATAAAGGAGATATTCTAAAGATCAAAATGGTCCAAAGACAGGCCACAAAGATGATCTACAACATTAACCATATGACCTTCAATGAATGTCTAACTGAACTAGATCTGATATCCTTGGAGACCAGGAGGCTGAAGGGGGACCTCTTGTTATATTATGGTATTATCTAGGAAGATTGTCTGTTTAGTGAGTTAGGCTTCGAATATAAAGACAACAGGCTGGGTACAAGAAGCCATCCTTTACAGATAAGACCCAAAAGATTTAACACGCACTGACGGAAAGTCTTTATACTCAGAGGGTGTGAATCCATGGAACAGACTAGTCATTAGTAAGAATAAACAAGAATTAACGTAAACTAGATTCATATATATTACAGGGATATACCCTCTCATAGTACGGTGAAATGAAAGGAGCAATCATGGGCTTACTGCCTTTCTTCGAGCCTACTTACCTTAGCATGCACCTTAGTGTGAGAATGCATTATTACAGGTTATAGGATGGCACCTTTTGGGGACTGTCCCTTTTTTTTTTTATACTTCCTTTATTAATAGCATATTTTGATAGTCATACAAATAGAATTATTGGCTGCTCCAACATACAGCCTTTCTAATACTTAAAAAACATTAACTTCAAAACTTTGGCATTTAATGCAGGACAGTATCGTTAACTCATGAGCATCTCATCCAACTTTATACAAGGTCATTCCACAAGGTTAAAACACACGTTTTAAACTGCCAGTAGCATAAATACAACCACTCCACCAATAGTTCAATATACTAACTCAACTGTCTAGCACTTATTAATTCCTCCTATCAAAGTTTGGAACCTTTCCTTTATTTAATTAGTCTCCATTATCCTATTGTATTTGATCTTGGTAGAGTTCCCACCGTGACCATCTTGTGGTATAAGTTTCCATCTTATCTTGGAGGCCAAGAGAAATCTGTTCGTTGTGCTGAATATTTAATATTAAGGCTTTCCAATCAGAAATCTGTGGTGGGGTTGTCTGCAGACACTTCTTGGTAATAGATTTATAGGCAGAGCCCAAAAATATTGACCAGAGGTATACCTTAACTTTATCTTTGGTCTCCATAGGTGGGACCCCCAGTATTAAATTAAGCCCCTTAAGTGGGCTTTGAATATCCAGTATCAACTTCATATGGTGTGACACTTGTTGCCAAAAGGCGGGTAATTTAGGGCAGTCCAAAAAAATATGCTTATGTGATGCCCTTGTTTCCCCACACTCCCTCCAACATTGGCATGTAGTTCCTGGGTTTCTCAGAGCAACCACTGAGGGAACTAAAAAGAACCTTGCCCTTACTTTCCATATGAATTCTCTCCTGATCGGAGAGAAGGTGGTAGACCCCATGCCTCTCCATATCTTCAGCCAGTCCTTAGCAGGTATTGGTTGCGTCAACTCCTGTTCCCATCTAGCTTGCACCGGTGTCATTACATGGGATGTTTGTTGTATAAGGGTCTTATATATTATAGATATCACTTTTTCACCTTGGAGTGAAGACCATATCTGCCTGAAAGGGGTATGATCCTCCTCAAGCAGGGAGCTCTTCTCTTTAAGCCTAATTTGTGCTAACATGTAATATTTAATCTGATAATAATGTAATCTATTTTTTTCTGACCAGCCGTAGGTCCTCTGAGCTTCCATGAAGCCCATAACCTCATTCCCTTTTAGCAGCTGCCACAATTCTTCAAGCCCCTTTTTAATCTGTTTTTTATACCACTGGTTGTCAAATGGGTGGGTCAACACAAACCATTTGTACTTCCAGAATTGCCGTTGAAAGGTTTTAATTTTCATTCCCAATTGCCAACCTTTTAGGATAGCTGCTGTCACCTGAGGAATTGCCTGCATAATCTTCCTAAGTAGGGGCAAGGAAAATAGGCAGGCTGGGAGTGGTGCTGGGGATGGTCTAGCTTGATCTATCTGCCTCCAATTTGCATGGTGTGATTTAGTTTCCCATAGCAATGCCAAGTGCACCTGGGCTGAAACACAGTAGTTTTGGAGTGAGGGAAGGGCTACCCCTCCTAATTCCTTGGGTAAAATTAACTTTGAGAGACTAATCCGTGGCCTCCTCTGGTTCCATTGGTATGCATTCGGTGCTTTTTGCCAGGAGAGAAGCTCCTTAGTGGATATAGCACACGGGACACACTGGAACACATATAAAAATCTTGGTAGTGCATTGATCTTAAGGGACAACGTCCTGGTATAAAAGGAGGATGGCAAGAGATCACATCTCCTCAGATCCTGTTTAATACTTGTTAACAAGGGATGATAATTTTTGGAGAATAGCAAGTCTGGGTCTTTGGTGATTTGTATGCCTAAATATTTTATACTGGTATTATCCCAGGGACTGTCCTTGAATTATGAGGAGGAATCAGTCCAGGTCCCTTTAGGCCCACCAAGCACAGAGACCTTTTGCATATGTCTCCCTGTCCACACCATGACATGACATTGATAATCATGGTACCAACATCAATACTGATCATGTTTTGTGTCCTGAATCCATGTCCATGCCATGATGTGACATAAACGATAATGAATATTACTGACACTGATACTAATAGCCCTGTCTAGGTGCTGACATTGGAGCCTTTCTTAGCAACATCAGTACCGATCATGGTGATGTCCTCAATGCTAAACTGGCTAATGTTGTCAGCGCTGAGTGTTTTACTGATGTTGATGTCAAGTGTGATATCACCGTCAGTGCCTCGGATCTTTGCTGTAGCAATACAGATTCCAAGCACTGTTTTCATGCAGTTTTGAGTCAAGCTGATGTGCTTTATTTTCATCAGATGGTATATTTGTCATGCAAGTTTGCCTTGCTTCTCACAATGCATTTTGCTTTGTTTTTATGCTGCCTTGTGTGATTTTTATATGATTTAGTGCATCAATTTCACTCAAGTTAATATTATTTTCGCACAGTTTTCCATGTGTTTTCTTTGCCCCTTGTTACCAGTACAATGAAGTGGACCATGACTAGGCCTCATTTGCATGTCTTGACAGTCAACACTCCAGCCACTTCCTAAAGTGGACATGTTGGTTCCTTGAATGGGATAACTAACATCTTTCATGAACTTATGTGGAGTGCCAGCATCATATACTGCAATATTTCTGGGCTAAAGTACACCCCCTGTAGGCAGTTGCTGTTACTATGTATTTGTATAATGGGTATTGTAACAATTTTTTATGGGCGTTCCTAGTCGGGCTTCCATTCCTGTTTGACCAGAGCATGACCTTTTGTGGACCTTTCTTCCGTGTCTCAGCACAAAATACATTCCGGTGCAAACATAATTCCAGGAGGCAATGTTTGCATACTTTCTGTTACCCAGAAAATTTGTCTGAAAACATGTCTGATGAGCAAAGGCACTCAGTAGTCCAGTGCGTAGAAGAGTATGGTAGGAAGGACCATTATGTCCAAGTGAGGATCGGATCTGAGCACACATGTTGCATGTTGAAGCTTGTTCCAATCACTGTTCATTTTAAATTCTCTGGTGAGCTTGCACATGTGCGCTTCACAGTGATGCACTCAGCCTTTTAGCCTTGGCGTAACTGGCTATTTACACCAACAAAAGTGTTCTATGATTTTGTGATTGCCTGGCTATATTTGTAGACCAAGTGGCTTTGGCCGGTAACAGGCCCAAAGCCGAGGTCATGAGATGCAACTTCGAGTCTTAACAGGTGACCCTCCACTGCAGTAATTCCCCATGGTGGGCATCAAGTTTTCCTGGTTTCACATCCAGACTCTGCATTGTAAGAGTGTGTACTGTCCCTGTCATCAGCCTAGGTTAGTGTCAGGAATTCACACTGCTATGCCTTGGCATGCCTAGTATCTATGAGCACGGATGTTACATACTTGCATGTACCACTATAGCCCAGCTGCCATGAGTGCCTCATACTTTCCATGGGCCTCCAGTGCTGTCAGTTGATAGTGCTACTTGTATTCGGCGGCATGTCTCTTTTGAATGCTTCTTGAGTCTACAGGTGCATCTCTGAAAACTATGGATTCCAGGGGCATCAATATAGTTCACTGTCCACACATAGGCAGTTCCAGTGGAAAGTACTGATTTGCTGGAACATCTTTAAACTAAGCTCCTCCTACCAGCCGGGCAGTGTATCCCTTGACTCTGCCCTGTGACATCAGATCCTTCTTTCTGGAAGAGTTTGCATCACAGCTCTGTGCATTGTAAGCTATCAGGTGTGGCATTGGCAATTTCTGCTTTTTTCCTTTGATATTTCAGAAGTTCTTTAACCCTTTGTCTTCATGATTGTTTCGACTCCAGCCTCGTCGACTGAAGATGGAACACAAGGAAGCAAACCCGGCTCCCAGCTTTGCATTCTGCATAAATGTCACGGACAACCCGCATGTGTCTTGCCTCTACAACTGAGGGGCTGCACACAATATTTTAAGCTGTGGCCTGTGCCAGGTGATGCTTCTTTCCTTTTTGGAGAACCGCTTAGCCCCGCTACTTCTTGGCTGGCTGGTTGATAGGGACTCTAACTTCAATCGAAAGACCACAAGAAGTCCTCTGCTGCAGCAGGGTCTGCTGCTCAGCTTGCAACCATGGAAGAGGTGGTGGTTGTTGCGGTGGGCACCTTATCTGCCTCAGCCAGCTGGGGCCCAGCATGAGACCATCCTTCACCAAAGAATTCTTGGAACTGTGTTGGGCCCTCCAGGCCAAAGAGGAGAGCCCTGCCTGCCATGGTAAGAAACACAAGCGCCGCTGGCACTGGTCATGGGACTGGGAGAGATATCGGTCCTCCCGCTCACTCAACTCCCCCAACCGCACAACTTGGGTCTAGTGCTTGACTCTGGTCGCTCTTTCTGTGGTCAAGGGCCAGGTTGAAAACTCCAAGGTGCCCCACTGGGCTTGTCCCTTGACACCAGCCAGTCAGGCGATTGAGATTTTTCTCTATCATGGCGACCATTTGCCGGAGGGGATCAACGAGGAGTTGATTTCCAAGATCCCCATTTTCCTGGTCCTCACTCAGGAGAATGTGGACCAGTTGGTGTCACTGACTGGCTCTAGTCGGGAACAGCCTCCACCGACAGTTATTCCACCAAAACTGGTTCTTACCCATGCATCTCTGCATGTGGTCTATAATGAACCCCAGGTGACTTCTCCTCGAGCTCTTGGCCGAGGCACTGCTTCCGCTTTTGCTCGACTGAGAGGCATCACTGTTGACATTCCTCGACCTCGTCATCCTTGGGCGAGGAGAGGCTCTGCCTCCAGATGTGGCAGCGCTACAAGGAACTCATTTGGCAGCAATGGGGCATGGTAGGGCTCTACCCCAACACCTGTGATCAATTAGCAGGCACTAGTCATGCCCATGCCAGTTCATCCTCGACAGATGTCCCCAGCATTTGTCTTACCACACTTGTGGGTGGAGCCGCCTTCACTGCAACCTTTGGTGGGAGCTCTGACAAAGGACTTGCGTGTTGTGGCTGGCTTGCCAAGCTGGTTGTCGGTAGAAAAAAATCACCCATTTGGACGTCCAGGTTGGCAAACATTCGAGGGCCATTTATGAAGAGTCTTCAAACAACTTGGATGGCTCATCCATGCTGTCATCGAGCATGTATACCTTTGACTGTGTCAGCCGAGGAATTGACTACCGACCATGGGTCATTGTCATTCAGGACTCTACTCTGACTCATTTCAGAGTCCATGTCTTTACATCTGGAGCCTGTTCAGAAAAGGACTGGGTACCTTTTCAGAGACATCATTCATAGGTATGAATCCCAAGGGGTTGCCTCTCCTATGCCTGAGGCTGTATTGGGACCAGCCTTGGTGCTTTGGCAGTATCCTGCTCTGCATCCTCCACTTGTATGGTCCACAAGTACATGTTCTCTGCTGGGTCCCTTTCCGGGTTCTTGGACCATCCCTTGGCCGACGGTCTGGTCATGGACTCAGCTTTTTTGAAGTCTGGAAAATAAAGGGATGTGTAGAAGCCCCCAGACAAGGAATCTAAGAAGCCTGACCATGCAGCCAAGAAGGTTTGCACTGCCTCCTCTCCCAGTCTCCATTAGGCAAGCTGTACCATAACGATGGCCAACTTTGGTGCCTCCCTGTTTGGGGTGCTGAATGATGTCCTGTCTCACCTACCTGTTGACAAGCAGCTGCTGGTGAAGTTGGTCAGAGACCAGGGTCAAGCACTGGTTATACACTAGCTCCAGATGGCCTTAGACATGGGCAACTCCTGCATCCATGCCATGGCAGTGGCTGTTGTGATACATCGCAGAGCCTGGCTGAGGCTCTCTACTTTCACGGTGGACACTTAGCACAGGCTGACCGATGTCCTTTTCATGGGCGCCAACCTCTTTGGCCTAGAAGTGGAAGATCATTTCACCAGGATTGTGAAGTCCAGCACCACCCCAGACTCTGTGGCTTTGTCCCAGCAGGACCCTGAGGCCCAGAAACTGAAAAAGAAGGCATGTAAGTTTTGTCCTTTTAGCCACAGCAGCCCCAATAGGGTTAATAGCAAGCCTGGTGCCCCAAAGCCAGGTTCTCTGGCCAAGGGACAAAAAGAGGTGGGAGTAGGGGAAGTGGTGCTCCTCTGGCCCCAGTGGGCAGTGCCCACTCCAAAACTGCTTGATCACAGGTCAAGGGGCTGTCTACCTCCCGCCTGTCCAGGCCTGGACCCAGCTCCCTGTGGAGGGTTGGCTTCACTACTTCTGGCCACACTGGACTGTCTGGTGCCCCTAGATTTCAAGGCTCTCCTGTCTTACCAATCCCACACTCCATGGGAGTCCTCAGTGTCGTAGGACACGCTGTCCATCCTATGGGAGGATGTCTCTCAGCTTCTTGCAAAAGGGGCTATAACCTGTGTTCCAGATGCCTTGGCAAGTCAGGGGTAGGTGTCCAGGGGCTGGCCCCCCCAAACTGGACTGCACAGTCTCCATCAGTACATGAGAAAGCACAAGTTAGGTTCTGGATGATATCCCTGAATCAGGTTATACCATCCCTAGAGAAAGGCATGTGGTTCTCCTCCCTGGACCTCCAGGACATGTTCTTCCACATCCCAGTCTGTCCGTCCCACTGGCAGTACCTTTGGTTCTGCACAGAAGGGGTTTTGTATCAGTTCCAGTTCATGCTCTTTGGCCTCTCATCAGAGCTCAGCGTTGTCACCAAGTGCATGGCAGTGGTGGCAGCCTTCCTGCCATGCAAGGGCATCAGGGCGTACCCCTGTCTGGATTACTTGCTGATGGTTGGGCTGTCCAAGGAGGCTGTGGACCAGTCCAGTGACATAGTCATCCAGATCTGCAGAGACTTGGGCCTGTTGGTCAACCCGGCAAAATCTAAACTGATCCCCTCACAGGTGATTCACTTTATCGGGGCAAAGTTATACTCCCTGTGGGCCAGGTTCCACCTCTCTGCGGATGGATCTTACCTCCTTTGCCCGATCATTTCATGTTAGGTGCTCGCACCATGCTCAGGACTTTCTGCAGCTGCTGGGGTACATGGCATCTTCAGCCAGTGTGGTCCGGTGGGCCTGCTGGTGGATGCAGCACCTGCAGTGGGAGTTGGGCCCTCAGTGGTCCCAGTGCCTAGAACACTTGGACCAACCGGTCATAGTGACCTAGCTGATGTGGGATGCCACCCAGTGGCTGATCACTGAAAATTTGGAGGAAGGAGTCCTGTTCGTCCATCTGGAGCTGAGCAGTACTCACATGATTGATGCATCTCTGGTGGGGTGGGGAACACACCTGGGGGACCACAGAGCTCACTGGTTCTGGTCACCCAAGGAGTCCCATCACGCATTGCATCAACCTGCTGGAGCTCCATGCAGCGTGGCTAGCTCTGACAGGATTCGCTGCTATATTCACGAGTCAGGTCATGCAAGTTCAGATGGACAACACCATGACCATGTTCTAGCTGAACAGACAGGGCAGCACACACTCCCTTCCCTTGTGTCAGGAGGCCCTCCGCACCTGGACTCTTGTGTGCAGCCTTGGTGCAGATCTCCTGGTGATCCATGTCGCTGGGGCAGATAATCAACTAGCAGTCACTCTCTGGTGGGAAAGATGTTACATGGGTGGTCTCTGAATCAGGAGGTGGTTAACCACCTGTTCTCCCTGTGGGGCACGCCTCTAGTGGTCTGTTTGTCTCCTGGGAGAACACAAAACTGAGACTCTTTTGTGCGTTCCCCCCATAGTCCGGGATACTGATAGGGGATGCCTTCATGAGGCTCTTGGCCCCAGGCCTCGTGTATGCCTTTCCTCTCTTCCACTTGACCCACAAGGTGGTGGTCAAGGCCCGGAAGGGCAAGTTGCAGATTATCCTAATAGTTCTAGACTGGTCACGGCAGATCTTCCTGGACATAAGTCTCCACCACTCATTCACACTAGTGGGATTAGCGCCGGAGGCACTAAGACCCATCGGGAGCAAACTTTTTGCTGGAGGGACGGCGCGAGAGAGGCGCCCGCGAGCAGCGGCTCGGCCAATGACCATCTCGGCGACGACCCTCCAACCGCCTTAGTTCCTTTTTTCCCACCGCCGAAAAGCGCTTAGTGACGACGTCACTAAATGTCGGAGTCAAACTTCAAACTAGCGCATAGTTTTCAGTTTGTTTTTGTAACTTTATCACGATAAGTAGTATCGCTAATTTTATTCTATTTTCATTAAATTTTTCTAATATTTCAATTTTACTTGAAGAAGTCTCGCCTACTGGACGGAGCGACTCATGAGCAGGTCAGGTGACGGTAGGGAGACTAGATGAAAGCTGTTCAGTCAGCCGGGCTGGGTCCGTCAGCCCTTCTCCTCAGCGGGTTCCGGCTAACGTCAGTCCGGATGTCTGGGGATGGGCGGTCCCCGCCAGCAAAAATAAACGGTCGATTCCGGCACTGTTCGGCCTCGAGCTCTTCTTCGGCCCCAGGTCAAAGAGAGGCATCACTCAGGTCGCCCTCTATGGTATGTCTGCGGCGACGCTTTCGGTTATCGTTGCTAGTTGCGGTCTCCTTCTTCGGAGTAGCCAACTCCGTAATCGTCCGCCTCGACATCGGAGCCTCCCCGCCATAGGTAGGACTCCAGATGAGCAGTTTCATCAGTGGGCCGCTCTTATGGAGCAATGGGCTCGGAGGTTGGTTCTTCTGCCTGGCTCGGTTGCCTCGGAGCCCTCGGGCCCCTCGGGTGATCAGGTAGGGCGGTTGGACCTTCCTAGTCGCGTGGCGCCTTCTTCGGTGCCAGCGACTCCGTGCTTAGGTGTTTCCCCCCCTCACATGGCTGCGGCGCAGGGGGCCTCACCGATGCCCTTATCTCCTGGTTTTTCCTTCTCTAGCTTTCCAGGTTCCTGGGGCTCTTCGGCGCCTTCCAGCGAGGTCTGACTGGCTTATCGGCCCGTTTCGGTGCTGGGTCTTGTGGCGCGTCCATGGTGGCAGGGGTCTTGGCGCCCTTGGTGTGGTGCCACGTGGATAGGCGGCGCCGCAAGTTGTCTGAGCGCGCGTTGCGAGGCCGCTCGTCGTCGCGAGTCCGATCTTGCGGCGTTGTGGGCAGCGCCGTCGGCGTTGTCTGCGGCACCGAGAGCGCTTGCGGGGCGCGTGCCTCTGTCGGTAGCCGTCGCCTCCTCGAATGCCGTCTTCAGCCCGTTTTGCTGTCTGGCGCCAGCAGAAAGGACTCTCCTTCCTTTCTCCTATTTCCTCCTCTCCCTAATTTTCCTCCTTTCCTGTCCAAACAGTCCTTTCTGGACCATCAGGAGATGATGTTGAGCCTGACCCAGACCTTGAGTTGGGTGATGAAGTGGAAGAAACAGGATCTTTCTTTGCTACAGAGCCTGTGGTCGAGGACCTGTCCTTTAAGTCTCTGTTGAAGAACCTAGGATCCACTCTTTCTCTCCAGACTAAGAACCTCCGATCCTGGGAAGATATTAAGACTCCAGTATCTTCATGCTGGAGATCCCTCTGGTTTGACTCCTCCGATCCAGCCTTCCTTAGAGCAGCTGTCTCAAATGGTATGGAATAATCCCGTCTTATTCCTCAGTGGCTAAATCCATTGATAGAAGTATTCAGCTCCCAAGATCGTCCCATTTTGGCATCCCAAGCCTTATGCGATCCTAATGTAGTCCTGGCAGAGAATGACAAGGTCGTTTTCCCTCAAACTACTACAGCTCGACCTATTAACAAAAGAGTCTCATTGAAGATTGATATTAGGTAAGAGAGTCTTGCTCCTCACTCTAAGTATGCGTATGCCAGTTATCAAGGTATTTTCTCAGTAGTGAGTATATCCTGTGGCACTCTATGAAAAGAATGGTTGAGCTCTTCGATTAGATTCAGTCAGAGCTTCTTCCGACCGTTATTAGAGGTATTGAGTCAATAACCAACAGGTCAAAGCCGCCATGGGCGCTTTCGACTGCTACTCGCTCAACAGCAGCGAGGTTTGTACTACGTGACCATTCCTGGCTGCGTACTTCTGAAACTAAGATGAATGATGCTCAGCAGCAGGTGATGGCGCTGCCTGTGATGGCCTTTCTTTTTGGCCTCAGGTGGAGCAAGCCTTAGAGGCCACTCAGAAGACTAGATCGGCCATTAAGTTGGCCAGACCTCCGCCTGCCCCCTCTGGGGCATGTGAACGAGCACGTCCAGTTTCATAATCGTCAGTCGCTTTCGAGGCAGAGGCAGGAAGCTTCCATAAAAGCCAACCTGCCCAGCCTCAAAGAGAGCAGCAAGCGCAGGGGCCTAGCTCCCAGCGCTACCTTATAGTCGTTGGCCCCAAGTTTCATCCACTCACCGGTGGAACTTTCTCCTCCCAGTGGGAGGTGGGTCTGATGTACTTACAACCAGTGGGAAGTCCATAACCCGGACAAATGGGTCCTTCGGATAATTCGCGAGGTTATTCTCTCAATTTCTTGAAACCCACCTGAATTGTCCTCCCAGACGACAACCCAGTGTCGGCCTCTCAATCGAACCTCCTCACCGCGGAGATCAGGGCCTTCTGAATAACAGGGCAATAGAACTGGTGCCCCGCATCTCGAAACACAGGGTTCTACTCCATTACTTTCTGGTTCCAAAAATCTGGGGATGCACCCATTCTGAACCTCAAAGTTAAACAAGAATTCCTCCCCAGGAGAAATTCAAAGATGATTTCCCTAGGTACCCTGTTACCCTTGCTGCATCAACACGACTGGCTGGCCTCTCTGGATATGCAGGATGCTTACCAGCATATCCCGTCCACCCGACCCACCGCCAAGTTCCTCAGGTTTTGTAGCTTTGGGTCAGCATTAGTTCAGAGTCATGCCCTTTGGAGGCTATCCTCGAAACCCTTGAGGTTTTACAAAGTGTTGTGCAGTTCTCGCGGAGCATCTCAGAAAAGTCGGACTCGAGTGTTTCTCCTACCTGGACGATTATTTAGCAATGACCCTTCCGCCAAGGACTTTGAAGCCATGCAACCACTCTCTCGCCTTCACACGCCCATGGGAGTTCTGCTGAATTTGAAAAAATCTCAACACAACCCTCCCAGAGGCTCCTTTCATAGGACACTTCTAGACCTCTTCAGCGAAAGCTTTCCTTCAGAGGACAGAGGCCTCGAGCATCCTTGAATGGCCCGTTACATCAGGAGAACCAATGGGTTACAGCTCTCTCGATGCAAGCATGTTGGGTCTCATGGCGTCCTCGGTCTTCACTGTCCTCTGGCCCGACTGCACATGAGAACCACCCAATGGATGCTCTCCACTCAGTGGTCCCGACCTCTCACCCCAGTCTTATCCCATCAAGGTGTGCGGGCCTTAGAAGGTCTCTCACCTGGTGGTCTCAGAAAGCAATCTCCTGGAAGGATTCCCTTTGCTACCCGGATCATCAGATCATCACCACAGAGCGCACCGCTAATGGGATGGGGCTCACTGTCTCTCCTCCACACTCAAGGTGTGGACTCAGTTCAAACTCATCTCCACATAAATGTCCTGGAGATGAGGCGGTCTCTATGCAATCCGAGCTCTGAAGGATGTCCTTTGTCACAGAACATTCTCCTTCAAGCGGACAACAAAGCAGTGATGTATTACATCCAACAAGCGAAGCGTGCTCATTCTTATCCCTTTGCAGGGAAGCAATGAGGGGTGTGGGAGTGGTGCTTGGAGCACCGATCTCTGATTCAAGCAGTTTGTCTGCCAGGTATACAAAGCGACCTAGGCAGATCACCTCAGCAGAGCAGGCAGACCCCTCACAGTGAATCTCGATCCAGCGTAGCTCGGTCCCTGTTCAAAGAGTGGGGACTCAGAACTGGACCTTTTGCATCCCCTCAGCATAAAACTGCCTCTTCTGCTCCAGAAATCCAGGGCCTGGCATTTTCTGTCAGGATGCGTTCAGGCTGCGGTGGACAAAGCAGCTTTCTTCGCCTTTCCACCTTCCTCTAATCCAGAAGTACTCCTCAGGATTCGAGTCTCAGGGACCAAGATGATTCTCATTGCTCCTTCCTGGCCTCGGCAACTATGGTTTCCTCTACTCAACAGTGTTGGCAGCCTCCCGAGACCACTTCCTTTGCAAATCAGTCTTTTGACTCAGGGTTCGTTGGTCCATCCCAACCTGAAATCACTTCACCTTCATGCTTGGCTCCTGAAGAGATAGAAGTAGAATCGAGTTCAACGTCTCGTAGAGTCTCAGACATCCTTCTGGCTGCTGGAAGCCAGCCACCAGCTCGCTTCCAAATGGAAGCGTTTTCTCTCTGGTGTCCAAAATCCTCTTGGAATCCCTTTTCCTGTCCTCTGGCAAGGTTCTGGAGTATCTTTTGGACCTGTCAAACTTGGTCTTCAAGTACTCACAGTTAAAGTTCACCTTAGTGCCATCTCAGCGTTCCATGAGCGGTTTCTTCCTTAACTCTGGCTCAGTTACCTATAGTGAAGAGATTTCTTAAGGGATTCTCCATACCCAGACCCCTGTTAGCGTCAGTTGCAGTCTGGGACATTAACCTGGTGCTGGACATGCTCACTCGGAAGCCTTGCAGACCCTTAGCTACCTGTGAGCTAAAATTTCTTACCTGGAAGACTGCCTTCCTGGTGGCCATTACCTCAACCAGGAGGTCTCTGAGATACATGCCTGGTTACGGACCCTCCGTATACTGTATTCCATAAAGACAAGGTAGTTCTCAGTGACTCATCCTAAATTTCTTCCCAAGGTTGTGTCAGAATTCCACCTAAACCAACCTCTGGTACTTCGCTACTTAGCTAATTTCCAAAATGAAGGAGCGAGCTCTTCATTCCTTGGATATTAGAAGAGCCTTGCGGTTCTATTTAGATAGAACCAAGGATGTTCGCAAGACTCAGCAACTGTTCGTTTCTTTCAGCGACACCGGCTGGGTCAACCTGTCGCTATTAGATGCATCTCTTCATGGTTAGTGGCATGCCTTCGTCATTGCTATTCCATGGCTCAAGTTAAATTAGAAGGTAGAGTGTGCGCTCACTCTACCGTGGTCCACCTTGACATCTAGCGGAAGTCGCAATGTTCCAATTGCAGATATATACAACGCCGCCACCTGGAGCTCAGTGCATACCTTCGTTAAGCACTATGCACTGGATGTTCATGCTAGCGACATTCACTTCGGCAGAACTTATCGTAATAGGCTTCTATCTTAGGCAACGTGAGCTCTGGCTCTCCTGCCCGCCCCTTTTGGGGATTAGAGGCAGAGTACTCTCCACTAGTGTGAATGAGTGGTGGAGACTTATGTCCAGGAAGATGGGAAAATTACGTACCTACCGTAATTCTTGATCTTCTTGGACGAGTCTCCACTCATCTACCCTCCCTCCCTCCATCCCGAGCTCACCGCTGCATGTGGTCTTCTCTCCTCAAATCTTTAGGCCGTGAGGACTTCTTTGCTGACCCTTCTTACACGGGTCATACGGACTATCTTATATCCGTTTTTAATGTTAGGTTTACTCTTTCACGTTAGTTGCGCTGCACCTCCTTGGTAAAAGGTACTGGAGGCGGTTGGAGGGTCGTCGCCGAGATGGTCGTGCCGCTCGAGCAGCTGCTCATGGCGCCGTGTCTCATGGCGCCGTCTCTGTGTGACCCTCCTGCAAAAGTTTGCTCCCGATGGGTCTTAGTGCCTCCGGTGCTAATCCCACTAGTGTGAATGAGTGGTGGAGACTCGTCCAAGAAGATCAAGAATTACGGTAGGTACATAATTTTCCTTTTCTGGTACCTGTATCTCATTAGCCTCAGCAGCAGGCCTCCATGGCAGTTGCTTCGTCATCCATACCCACTGAATAGACAACAAGGGATGGTCCTACACCTAAATCTTCAATCCCTGCACCTCACACCCTAGTTTCTGAGCAGCTGGAGTTCTAGACTCTGAGTCTTTTGGAAACTGGGTTTCACTTGGTGGAAATCTCGTGAAAAGAGTCTACTAGCTAGTGCTATGCCTGTAAATAGAAAAGGTTTCCCATTTGGTGCAAAGCAAGGTGCTTGATCCTCTTGCCTGTCCAGTGGCTGTTATCCTCGATTACCTTTGGTCCCCTCTTCCAGCTGGGGCTGTGAACGACAACCCTCAAGGTGCACCTGGCAGCCCTCTTTGCATACCAGGCATGGCCCGATATGCGAACAGTGTCCCAGGAGAAAGTGGTTGGGCGCTTTTCTTTTTTTTTATTCATACTTTATCCTCCTTGTCTCCCCTAGTGGCCTCCATCTAATCAATCCCCCCCACCCCCAGCCCCGTCACACAGCTCCTCTGGGATCTTACCTCTATGCTGTCCTAGCCACAGGGACCCCGCGGGGGGGAAGGGTCTATCATAATCTCACCACTGTGGGGTGTTTTTCACCATTTCTGCCCATCCTTCCCTGTTGCTGGGCGCGACACCTCAGCACGTGTACGTGGAGGTGTACACACGCTGCAAGGTCCCACAGCACCCATCCTTCATTGGCATCCCCATCCCGTTCTACCCTCAGGCCTACACCTGGGGCAGTCATTCAGCAGGACTGCCAAGTCTACCACCCTGGGAGAGAATTGTCCTCTGGACACTCGATCCTGTTCCTCCCCGGCTGACCCCCAGCGACCCGCTCGCACCACGAACACGGGTCGCCGACGTAGCGTATGAGGCATGATACCTCAGCCCTCCACACTACTGGGCCAGCTGGTTGGGTGCTTTTTCAAGGGCCTTGACCACCTGTCCCCTCTGGTGTGTGAACCAGCACCACCATTGGGGACCTACTGGTCCTTGCTGTGCTCATGGGCAAGCCATTTGAACACATGTGAAAGTGTTATATGTCTCACCTGTCATGGAAGACCACCTTCTTGGTGGCTGTCACATCTGCCAGAAAGGTTGGCAAGCTTCAGGCGCTCACAGTGAAGTTTCTTTACCTGGTCTTCCACAAGGATAAGGTCATACGAGCTATTGCAAAACCCCTGATTAAATATACTATTGTGTGGATAGAGCCTGTTAGCTCTGTTTAAATGTGTTTTTAGACCTTTTTAGTAACATTGGGAGCCCTGGCAGATACCTAAATCAGGAAGAGAGAACTGGTAGTTTCAGTCAATACGTTATTGAACTACAGTTCTATTGTAGCAGCACTTTATTTGACCTCCTACATTTTGTGGTTTATTTAGCAGTACTGGGAAAAGGCTACTGGCTACATTTTACTATTAAACTCAAAAACAGAGTTTTGTTTTAAAAACTTTCATGAACGAGTGAGTTCAGGGGCACTTCCGGTTGGCTACACATAAATAATGCTTCACCGATCGTGGACGAGACTATCACGAAGCTCGAAAAACCCTGATTTAAATATACTGTTGTGTGGATAGAGCCTGTTAGCTCTGTTTAAATGTGTTTTTAGACCTTTTTAGTAACATTGGGAGCCCTGGCAGATACCTAAACCAGGAAGAGAGAACTGGTAGATCTTCCTGGACATAAGTCTCCACCACTCATTCACACTAGTGGGATCTGCGCCGGAGGCACTAGGACCCATCGGGAGCAAACTTTTGCTGGAGGTCGGTAGCGAAGATGGGCGCTGCAGGCATGGCGCCCCAGTGGCTAGATGACTATCGGCGACGACTCTCCAACCGCCTAGTTCCTTTTCCCCGCCCGTGCGTGCGCTTCAGTGACAACGTCGCTCGCCTGTCGGGAGTCAAACTTCAAACTAGCGCATAGTTTTCAGTTTATTTTTTTGTGATATTATCTCAATAGTAGTATCGCTTAATTTTATTCTATTTCAAATATTTCTGTTATATTTTAAAATTTAACTTATAGTAGAGAAGTCTCGGCCTACTGGACGGAGTCGACCATGAGCAGGTCAGGTGACGGTAGGGAGACTTTATATGAAAGCTGTTCAGTCAGTCGGGCTGGGTCCGGTCAGCCCCCTTCTCCTCAGCGGGGTTCAGCAACGGTCAGTCCGATGCCGGGGATGGGGTCCCCGCGGCATAAAAATAAGCGGTCGCATTCGGCACCCGTTGTTCTCGGCTCTTCTTGGCCCACGGGTCAAAGAGAAGTCATCACTCAGTGCCGCCCTCTGATACGTCTCTTGCGTTGGCGGTCAGTTATCGCTAGTTGCTGATCTCCTCCTTCAAGTCGCCAACCGGTTCTGCCGTCTTGACATGACCCCACCCGCCTATAGGTAGGGCTCCAGATGAGCAGTTTCATCAGTGGGCGCTCTTATGGGCGATGGGCCGAGGGTTGGTTCTTCTTCCTGGCTCGGTTGCCCGGGCCTTGAGCTCGTCGGGTGATCAGGTAGGCGGTTGGACCTTCCTAGTCACGCGGCACCTCCCTTGGTGCCAGCGACTCCATGCTTAGGTGTTCCCCCCCTCACGTGGCTGCGGCACAGGGGGCCACACCGATGCCCTTATCTCCTGGTTTTTTCCCTTCTCTTGCTTTCCAGGTTCCAGGGGTGTCCTCTGCGCCTCCTGCGGGGTCGCTGGGTCTTGCGGCACCGTCCGTGGCGCTGGCGGGTCTCGCGGCACCGCCTGCGGCGCTATGTGTCTTCGCGGTGCCGCCAGGGGCGCGCGCGGTGCCGCTTGCGGTGCCGCATGCTTCTTCAGCGCCGTGCGCCTCCGCGGTGCCGTTTTCGACTCCCTTCGCCTCCTCCGCGCTGGGGGCCCTCGGGGACTCTCCCTTTCTATCTGCTCTTTCCTCCTCTCCTATTTTTCACTCCTTTCCTGTCCAAACAGTCCTTCCTGGACTATCAGGAGATGATGTTGAGGCCCGACCCAGACCCCGGT
Source organism: Neoceratodus forsteri (assembly GCA_016271365.2). Classification (NCBI taxonomy): domain Eukaryota; kingdom Metazoa; phylum Chordata; order Ceratodontiformes; family Ceratodontidae; genus Neoceratodus; species Neoceratodus forsteri. Next base: position 879,938,102 of record CM057456.1, read on the forward strand.
TGGGTGATGAAGTGGAGAAGCAGGATCTTTCACTTCTCAGAGCCTGTGGTGAGGACCTGTCCTTTAAGTCTCTGTTGAAGAACCTGAGATCACTCTTTCTCTCCAGACTACAGACATGATCCTGGGAAAATAGTAAAGACTCCAGTATCTTCATTCTTGGAGATTCCTACAGGTTTGACTCCTCCGATTCAACCTTCCTTGAGCGCTGTCTCAAATGGTATGGAATAAACCTTCTCTTATTCCCTCAGTGGCTAAATCCATTGATAAGAAATATTTAGCTCCAAGGATCGTCCCATTTTGGCATCCCAAGCCTGTAGGATCCTATTGTAGTCTGGCAGGGAATGACAAAGGTCGTTTCTTCCTCAAGCTACTACTGATCGACCTATTAACAAAGAGTCTCGTAAAATTGATACATTAGATAAGAGAGTCTTTGTTGCCTCCACTTTAAGTATGCGTATTGCCAGCTATCAAGGCTATTTTTCTCAGTATGAGTATATCCTGTGGCACTCTATGAAATGAATGGTTGAAGCTCTTCCAGATTCCGACTCCAAGTCAGAGCTTCTTCTAACCGTTATCAGAGGTATTGAGTCCAATAACCAACAGGTCAAAGCCACCATGGGCGCTTTCGACACTGCTTCTCGTTCAGCAGCCGCAGGTATTTGTACTCGACGCCATTCCTGGCTGCGTACTTCTGGCTTTACGAATGATGCTCAGCAGCAGGTATTGCGTTGCCCTTTGATGGCTCGTATCTTTTCGGTCCTCAGGTAGAGCAAGCCCTAGAGGCCACTCAGAAGACTAGGTCGGCCATTAAGTTGGCTATACCTCCGCCTACCCCCTCTCGGGGGCATGTAGGTAAACGTCAGTTTCATAGTCAATCAGTCCTTTCGAGGCAGAGGCAGAGAAGCTTCCATAAAAGCCAACCTACCCAGCCTCAAAGAAGGCTTGGCAAGCGCAGGGGCCTAAAGCCCCCAGCACTACTATAGTGCCGGCCCAAGTTCCATCCACACTGCCCGGTGGAACTTTCTCCTCCGTGGAGGTCGTCTGATGTACTTCTACAACCAGTGGAAGTCCATAACCTCGGACAAATGGGTCCTTCAGATAATTCGCGAGGGTTATTCTCTCAATTTCTTGGAACCCCCCCCGAATCGTCCTCCCAAACGACAACCCAGGTTGTCGACCTCTCAGTCAGACCTCCTCACCGCCGAGATCCAGGGCCTTCTAAACAACAAGGCAATAGAACTGGTGCCCCGCATCAGCGAAACACAGGGTTCTACTCCCAGTACTTTCTGGTTCTGCAAATTCCTGAGGTTTGTAGCTCTGGGTCAGCATTATCAGTTCAGAGTCCTGCCTTTTGGGCTATCCTCGGTGCCGCAAGTTTTTACAAAGTGTTGTGCAGTTCTCGTAACGCATCTCAGGAAGCTCGGACTCCGAGTGTTTCCCTACCTGGACGATTGGCTCCTAGCAAGCCCTTCCAGCCAAGGGACTCTGGAAGCCGTTCAAATGGCCTCTCGCCTTCTTACGTCCATGGGAGTTCTGCTGAATCTGAAGAAGTCACAACTGCAGCCCTGCCAGAGGCTCCTTTTCATAGGGACTCTTCTGGACACCTCTTCCTTGAAGGCTTTCCTTCAGAGGACAGAAGACTCGACATCCTTCAGATGGCCGTTACATCGGGGAGAACCGATCGGTCACAGCTCTCTCGATACAGCGTATGTTAGGTCTCATGGTGTCCCTCAGTGTTCACTGTCACTAGTTCGGTTACACATGGGACCACCAGTGGATGCTCTCCGCTCAGTGGTCACCGACCTCTCACCCCCAGTCTTATCCCATCAAGGTGACGGAGCCCCTACGAAGGTCTCTCACCTGGTGGTCTCAAGAGAGCAATCTCCTGGAAGGATTCCCCTTTGCTCCTTTGAATCATCAGATCTCCATCACCACAGACGCATCGCTAATGGGATGGGGAGCTCACTGTCGCTCTCTCCACACTCAAGGTGTATGGACTCAGCTCGAAACTCAGCTCCCGTAAATGTCCTGGATATGAGGCGGGTCCTCTATGCGATCAGCGTTGAAGGATGTTCTTTGTCACAGAACATTCTCCTTCAAACAGGACAACAAAGCTGTGATGTATTACATCAACAAGCAGGCGGTGCTCATTCTTATCCCCTTTGCAGGAAGCAATGAGGAGTGTGGGAGTGGTGCTTGGAGCACAAGTCTCTAATTAGGCCGGTATATCTGCCAGGTGTACAAAGCGACTTAGCAGAATCACCTCAGCAGAATGGAAGCAGACCCTCACAGTGGTCTCGATCCACACCGTAGCTCGGTCACTGTTAGAAGTGGGGGACTCCAGACCTGGACCTTTTGCATCCCCACTCAATGCAAAACTGCCTCTCTTCTGCTCCAGAAATCCAGGGCCTGGCATTTCTGTCCAGGATGCGTTCAGGCTGCGGTGGACAAAATGCTTTCTTTACACCCTTTCCACCTTCCTCTAATTCAGAGAGTACTCCTCAAATTCGAGTCTCAGGGACCAAGATGATTCTCATTGCTCCTCCTGGCCTCAGCAACTATAGTTTCCTCTACTCAACAGTATGTTGGCAGCCTCTCAAGACCACTTCCCTTGCAAATCAATCTTTTGACTCAGGGTTCGTTGGTCCATCCCAACCTGAGGTCACTTCACCTTCATGCTTGGCTCCTGAAGAGGTAGAAGTGAATCGGTTCAACGTCTCTGTAGAGTCTCAGACATCCTTCTGGCTGCTGCGAGCCAGCTACCAAACTTACGCTTCTAAGTGAAAGCGTTTTCTCTCTGGTGTCTGAGAAGTCCTCTTGGAATCCTTTTCCTGTCCTCAGACAAGGTTCTAGAGTACCTTTGGACCTATCAAACTCAGGTCTCCAGTACTCCACGGTTAAAGTTCACCTTAGTGCCATTTCAGCGTACCATGAGCGGTTTCTTCCTTGTCTCTGGCTCAGTTACCTATGGTGAAGAGATTTCTTAAGGAAATTCTGCATACCAGACCCCCTGTTAGACGTCCGGTCGCAGCCTGGGACATTAACCTTGTGCTAGACATGCTCACTCGGAAGCCTTTCGAACCCCTAGCTACCTGTGAGCTAAAATTTCTTACCTGGAAGACAGCCTTCCTAGTGGCCATTACTTCAGCCATTAGGGTCTCTGAGATACATGCCTGGTTCCGGACCCTCCAATATACTGTGTTCCATAGGGACAAAGTAGTTCTTATTACTCATCTAAATTTCTTCCCAAGGTTGTGTCAGAATTCCATCTAAACCAACCTCTGGTGCTTCCCTCTTACTTCGCGAACTTCCAAAATGAAGGAAGCGGTCTCTTCATTCCTTGGATGTTAGAGAGGACTTACGGTTCTACTTAGATAGAACCAAGAATTTTATAAGACTAAGGCAATTGTTTGTTTCCTTCAGCGAGACCGGCTGGGTCAGCCTGTGCTATCAGATGCATCTCATCATGGTGAGTGGCATGTCTTCGACATTGCTATTCCATGGCACAGGTTAAATTAGAAGGTAGAGTGTCGCGCTCACTCTACTAGGGTGAGTTCGGCATCCTAGCGAAGTCGCAATGTTCCAATTACAGATATCTGCAATGCAGCCACTTGGAGCTCAGTGCATACCTTCGGTAAAGCATTATGCACTGGATGTTCATGCCAGGCGTCATTCCGCCTTGGCAGAACTATCCTTAATGGACTCCTGTCCTAGACGGGTGAGCTCTGGCTCCCTGCCGCCCTTTGGGGATTATCAGCGGTACTCTCCCACTAGTGTGAATGAGTGGTGGAGACTTATGTCCAGGAAGATATGAAAAGTACGTACCTACCGTAATTCTTGATCTTCTTGGGCGAGTCTCCACCACTCATTCCTACCTCCCTCCCTCCATCCCCGAGCTCACCGCTGTGTTGGTCTTCACTCCCTCAAATCTTTAGGCCATGAAGACTTCTTTGCTGACCCTTCTTACACGGGTCGTCCGGACTATCTTATGTCCGTTTTTTAATGTTAGGTTTACTCTTTACGTTAGTTGCGCTGCACCTCCTTGGTAAAAAGGTACTGAGGCGGTTGGAGGGTGCGTCGCCGAGATAGTCATTACCCATGCGAGCCACAGCTCGCGGTGCCATCTCTACGGCACCATCTCCGCCTGACCCTCCAGCAAAAAGTTTGCTCCCGATGGGTCCTAGTGCCACCGGCGCAGATCCCACTAGTGTGAATGAGTGGTGGAGACTCGTCCAAGAAGATCAAGAATTACGGTAGGTACGTAATTTTCATTTTCAGTCAATACGTCACTGAACTACAGTTCTATTGTAGCAGAACTTTATTTGACCTCCTGCATTTTGTGGTTTATTTAGCAGTACTGGGAAAAGGCTACTGGCTAAATTTGACTATTAAACTCATAAACAGAGTTTTTTTAAAACTTTTACAAGTGAGTGAGTTCAGGTGCACTTCCGGTTGGCTACACATAAATAACGCTGCGATCAGCGAGCGGAGCACGTATCGTGTGCAGAGACGTGCACATCGCGTGTCTGCCATGTCCGCAGTGGAGGCCAGTGGAGCAGTGAACAGATTTATAGCATATCAAAATCTTGCTGAACGTGTTACATAAGTTAACCAAAGGTAACAAATGGCTCAAGTAAAGGCTAAACGGGGGAAGGGTAAGAAATCATGCACACAATGTAAAATGTTTTCAGAGGATGCTGTAGCTCAAGAGTTTACATGTGAAAAATGCCTTTTAGTCACCACCCTTCAAGAGGAAATTAAACAATTAACTTTAAGATTAAAAATCCAGAAGGATATTGGAATGTTAGAAAGTTATATAGATGAAATGGTGTGTAACTTGAGTCATAGTTTACCTGAAAATATACAAGGCCAGATTCTTGAGGGAACTATCAATACAGATACTAATGGTACCTTTACACAATTGAGTACATCTGAGGGGAACCTAAAGGACGAAGTATTGAATTCACCCCTTCAACTAACTAACAGATTTGAGTGTCTCCCAGGGGACAATGTAGAAACACAGGAAACATTCGAATTACAAACAAATCCAGAAGTATTTCCCTTAAATAAGGAGAATTTTAGACAAACAACTACAGAGTCCACCCAAAGCCCAGATTATGTTAGTAGGGATATCGTGGTGATCGTCAATTCCATTATTAGGGGGATAGATTCTGCAGTTTGCTGGGGATGCAAGGAATATACTACGGTTAGCACCCTGCCAGGAGCTAGACTTCAGGATGTTTCAAATATGTTGGAAGGGCTCCTTGAAAATTCAGTAAATCCCCTTGTTATCCTACACTTGGGAATTAATGATGTATGAAGAACCAGTATGGAACATATTCAGGCAAATTACAAAATGATAACAATAAAGACTGTAGAAAAAAACTGGGAGATAATTATCTCTAGTATTTTACCCACATGTGGCTATCAGTCCTACAAAAATGGGTTCATCTCTGAGATCAATCTATGACTAAGAGAGTTCTGTAAAACTGAACACTTTGGATTTATGGACAAATCCATGACTTTTAACAGAAAGGTGCTTTTTAAACCTGATGGTCTTCATTTAAATTACTCAGGCACTAGGATACTGGGCAAAAGAGTAAGTGAAGTAATTCAGCTTCATTTAAACTGGTTCAAGTGGAAGGGGAAATCTGGCAAACAAATCTCAGAGTGTTCAAGACATAGGTTCTTCCCTAACAAATTTGTTTGCGTGGAAGGCTGTACTCATAAATGCTAGGAGCCTTGTGGGTAAATATGATTAATTTTGCCTTCTACTGCATTCACAGAACATACATTTGGCTTTGATTACAGAAACCTGGTGGGACAAAGATAATATGTGGGGAAAAAAGTGTCCCTGGGTATAAAGTGTTCTCAAAATCTAGAACATACAGGAAAGGGAGAGGAACTGTAATTTTTGTTCATGAAAGTAAGGGTTCAGTTCCCATATCTAGCACTTGGGTTAATATCCCAGTACTGACACTGTAGTGCAGCATGAGAGGGGTGCTGCACTTCTGAGGTGCCATCTTTCGGATGAGATGTTAAACCGAGGTCCCATCTGCCTATACTGGTGGTGGTTCAGGTGGATGTTAAAGATCCCATGGCACTTATCGAAAAGAGTAGGAAAATTTCCCCGGTGTCCTGGCCAAGTTTCCCTCATTCACTAAAAATACCACCAACAGCTTAATCTGGTTCACGGTCAGTTGGCATTCATCTGTATCCCCCTCCCCCGGGTCGTGCCTGAAAATAGGCAGGATTTGTCTAGTGCACTTACCCGGTCAACAAAAACTAAATAAATAAATAAAAATAAATAAATGTGATCAAATTTTGTGGGATACGTCTGACCTGGAGTTTTTGTGGGTTAGGCTATTCCCCCAAAAAGGGCCAAAAATCATATTGAGGTTGTTGTATAGAGCACCCTCTACAACCCTATCAGATGACATTTAAATACTTGATATACTTAATAACTTAGACCCATCGGACATAGTAGTTTTGGCTGGTGATTTTAATTTGCCCAATATAGACTGGAATCTATTACAGGCTAATGGTAATATGAATAAACAATACCTGGATATCTGAACAGATGGGACTGGAACAGCTGGTTCACAGTAGCACCAGGGGATCAAATATCCTGGATTTGATCCTTACCAATGTGGGTAATTCAATTAATAACATGTCAATTAAAAGTCCGTTAGGGAACAGTGATCATTCCACCGTTCATTTTAATATTTCTGTTGTTGGTGTTGGCAATACACCAGGAAGTACACCAAAATTGAACTTTGGAAAAGCAGATTTTGTTGGCCGCAAGAGAGAATTTACTAATTGGGACTGAGTTAGTGAGTTAACTGGCAAATCTATGCAAGATATGTGGGATATACTGCTAACCAGGATCAAACAACTTATTAGCAAATTCATACCATATAAACTTAATTGCAATGGACCCAAAAGGAATAAGCCCATATGGATGAATAGATCCATTAAACAATTACTAAATAAAAAGAATAGATTGCTTAAAAAATACAAAAGTTATGGATCACCTTTAAACCACAGACTGTATAGAGAATGTCTGAAACAGACTAAGAACAAAATTAAGAAATTAAGAGAGCTAAAGCGCATTTTGAATTATCACTTGCTGATGAAGTCAAGGATTGTAAAAAAAATCATTCTACTCATATGTTAATAACAAAAAGAAAGAAAATAACACGATAGGACCCTTCACAAATGCCTCAGGACTTGTAGCTACTCCTGAAGAGATGGCCGATATCCAGGATGATTATTTTTGTTCAGTTTTCAATACCGGCAATCAAAACACACACCTAGGAAAATACAGTTCAAGCCCTGGAGAAATTAATGTAGAAATTGATGATATTTATGACAGGTTATCCAACCTAGATACTTCCAAAACTCCTGGCCCTGATGATGTACATCCTAGGATATTAAAGGAATTGGCACTTGTTTGTTCTTACATATGTGTTTCAGACCTCCTTAGACCAAGGGTTAGTACCTAAAGATTGGAAACATGCTTTAGTTGTCCCCATTCTTAAAAAAGGAGTCAGGACAAAACCAGAAAATTTTAGACCAGTAAGTCTGACTTCACTAATAGGTAAGATCTTGGAAGGGGTTATAAAGGATTATATCCTAAGGCACTTAGAGACAAACGGATTGCTGGACCATTCTCAACATGGGTTCACTAAGTCCAAATCTTGTCAGACAAACCTATTAGCCTTTTATGAAAATGCAAATAGGGAGTTAGACCAGGGAAACTCAGTTGACGTGGTGTACTTGGACTTCGAAAAGGCCTTTGATAAATTACCCCATTTCGAGCTATTAAAACTGTTAGAGAAGATCAAATTGAACCCTAATATTTGTAACTGGGTATCAGCATGGTTATAAGGGAGACAACAGAGGGTAACTATCAAAGGAACTTTTTCTAATTGGTCAACTATTTCCAGCGGAGTTCCTCAAGGTTCCATTTTGGGTCCTTGTCTGTTCAACATATATATAGCCACCCTACAATCAGATAATCCTAGGGTATGGCTATACAAATTTGCTGATGACTGCAGGTTAAGGGCTGTTGTGAATACTCATGAGGAGGCACTGGAATTACAGAATATAATAAATAAAATTTCAGACTGGACTACTACTAATAAATTAGTTCTGAACATTACCAAATGCAGAATTATGCATATGGGCAAAAAGAATAAACACAATAAATACACACTTGCCAATATACCACTCACAGGCACCACTGAAGAAAAAGATCTTGGAGTCATAATATGCCCTGATTTTAAGTTCAGTACACACTGTAGATTTCAGATGAAAAAAGCTAATCAAAACTTAAATTGTATTTTACGATACATTGCTAGTAGGGAAGCCAAAGTGTTAATTCCACTATACGTAGCTCTGGTCAGACCCCACTTAGAGTATGCTATACAGGTATGGTCTCCTCAAAACAGGGAGGATATTGTTAAAATAGAATCTGTACAGAGATTTACCAAATCTATTCAGTGGATGAAGACATTATCATACCCATCTAGATTAATGTCTCTAAATCTATATTCATTACGCTATAGGTGGTTTAGAGAAGATATGTGCCTCTTATATAAGGTAATTGGAAATTCTGATTATTGTACTGAGTTGGGTATTTACTCAAGAATGGATGAATATGGTACTAGAAGGCATAATAAATAATTAATACAATCCGAATGGAAACACAACATACGTAAATACTTGTATAGCCAGAGGGTGGTTACTCCTTGGAATGCCTTACCTAGGGCAGTAATAGATAGTGGGAGTATGAACCTGTTTAAAAATCATTTGTACTTACATTATGGTGATATGAAAATTACGTTTTGATGCTGGGTATAATGGGCAAGCTTTACGGACGCACGTCTATTTGCTTGTAAACATCTATGAAATCCCTCACCCTCACCCAAAGTTCTTCCAAAAGGTTGTATCGGAGTTTCACATTACCAGGTAATCAACTTACTGTATACTTTACGAAACCATCTTTGGAGGCCAACTGCAGGCTCCATATCTTGGACCTGCAGCGCCACTTGCTTATTATAAGGAACGCACAGCTAGAGTTTGTGGGGAAGTTTGCCAGCTGTTTGTGACGTATGCTGAAGACACACCTGGCAGACTGGTGACAAAGTGGATGATTGCCAGATGGATTTCATCCTGCATAGACCTCTGCTATAGGTTGGCTGGTAGCAAGCCTCCCATAGGACTTAGGGCTCATTCCAGCAAATTTACTGCTGCCTTGGAGGCTGCTTCAGGGCAAGGAGCTTGATCCCCTGCCTGCACAGTGGCTAGCATCCTCGAGTACCTTTAGTCCCTCTCCCAGCTGTGGCCGCGAGCGACACCCTTAATGTGAACCTGGCACCCATCTCTACATACTAGGTGTGGCCTGTTATACCAACAGTGGCCCAAGAGAAGGTGGTTGGGGACATTTTCAAGGGCCTTGACCACCTGTCCCCTTCAGTGCATGAACCACCTCATCACCACCACCATGGGACCACCTGCTGGTGCTTGCTGTGCTCATGGGCAAGCCTTTTGAGCCTGTGAACAGGTGTGAGATGTCACAACTGTCATGGAAGATGGCTTTCTTGGTGGCCGTCACATCAACCAGAAGGATTAGTGAGTTCTTGGTGCTCTCAGTGGAGTCTCCTTATCTGGTCTTCCACAAGGATGAGGTCATCCTTCACCCTTGCCTGAAGTTCCTCCCAAAGCTTGTTTCAGAGTTCCACCTTAACCAGGTGATGAACCTCCCAGTCTGTTGTACCAACCCCTTCTTCAGAGGCTGACTGCAGGCTGCTAACTCTGGATCTGTGGAGGGCACGCTCTTATTATAAGGAACACACGGCTGAATTTTGGGGTGAAGCTCACTAATGTTCATGACATACTGTACGCTGAAGCCACACCAGGCAGACCGGTGGCAAAGCAGATGACTGACAAGTAGATAACATCTTGCATCAACCTCTGCTATAGGATGGCTGGTGGGGAGCCTCCTGTATGCCTTAGGGCTCATTCTATCGGTAATATTGCCACCTTGGTGGTTGCTTGTAGGGGACTCCCTGTCTAGGAGATCTGCAGGGCAGACACTTGAAAATCAGTTGCCTTCATCTCTCATTATACTATTGACGTAGAGTCTCACCAGGATGCTGCCATTGGGAATTCATTTCTCCAGTCTCTATTTGCCAGTTAGTGGTGCGTGCCTTGTCTCATCCTCCTGGTATCCTGTGATAAGGGTGTCCACTATTGAGTGCTTACAAAAAGGGCAACTCAATAGCGGCGCCTGTTCTACGGCTACTGGACAGAGGCGTATGGGTATGGCACCATCCAGTTGCTATATGTATATGCACTCGCGGGGGGCAAGCACGCTGTGCAATGGGAAGGAGGCGAGGTTTGTGAGGTGTGGCGATGATGGGTTGCGGGTTGGCCGTGTGGCTTGGTGGGTTCATGGCAGGCTAGGGTTAGGAGTGTGCCGGGTTCGGTGCTGGGTGCATTGGGTTTTTTGCTCTGATCTGTGTAAATTATTATTTTTTTGTTCCCCCCCACGACATGCACCCCCCTGGAGTTGAGAATCCTTTAGTAGGGGAGTGCAGGGGGCACAGCCACCTGCATAAACAAAAAATAGAAGTCCTTGGTGCCCTTTTGCTGTGCGCCGGAGTGTACATCGGCGAAATGGATCTTCGCCAACGTACATTTGCCCTAACAGCAGTCGTCTTTCCACGATCGCCATTATCACATAGAAGCCATCCACCTGAAGCACTGCTGGAAGGTTGTCAATATGTGGATAGTGAACTGTATCCACAGCCTCAGAAAAATAGGTTATGAACCTGTAACGGTAGTTCTAGGAGTGGTATACAGTTCACATCCACACCACCCACCTACGTTCCCCTGGCAAGTGACACCCGGATCCCTGCTTCCAGCATGCAAGATCTGATGTCACGGGGCGGAACTGAAGTGAAGACATTCCAGTGAATCAGCACTTTCCAGTGAAACTGCCAATGTGCAGATGTGCCCCTTCTAGAACTACAGTTACAGGTGAATAACCTATTTTTATAACAGTGAGACAGGTGAAACAGTAAGTCCTGCTACAAAAATTAACAAAGATAATGTGAGAAAAGCAAGACCAGTCTTGTTGGCACCAGCCAAATCTTGTATTTTTTCATTGGTTGCATTTTTATCTTTTTCAATTTTTTGACCAGTGCAAGTAACCAGCTTTGTTCCCTGCCTGTACAGAGGTACAAGTACAGTACTAAAAACGCTAAATTCTATCACTGCTTTTTAACCTACTGTCCATGATACTCAACCGGATTTTCAAGCTATGTATACTGTATCTCTCTACAGGCAAGCTTGTATAACTTTTATTTGGGTGTAATTACTGGTGAGCATTTTTTCTTAGGGCTCAACTAGTTGATATTTGCCATAATAACCAGTCTGTTATTACAGCATGCACGCGCTCCATTAGTCAAAATGGAGTGCTCTTTCATTGGCTCCCTGTCTGTGTGTGGGTTGTCTAAACAGTTCTGAAAAAATGGCAGCTCCTTAACTTTGTAGGCAGCTCCGTAACTTTGTTAGCAAGGAGCTGCCACAACACCACCCTCACCATCCAAGAATATGTTTTTAAATCTATCTGGCTAATCCTGCGGTTTGCCAGCAAGCCTCAGACAATACACACTGGAAAGCAGAATGGGTCCGTGACTGACTGCCCTCCTGAAGAGGTAGCGTAGCCCATGATTTCATTTGTAAAATAGAGAGGAAAAAATAATTAATGTGAACAGAGGGCTGCGCAGGCTTCTGTATTTATTTAGGCTGCTGTGGGGTGAGAGGGAGAGAGCGTGCGGCGGGGATGACCGCACATCGGGAATCTGTAGTAGGAGCTTGGGGACTGCAAGCTGCAGCTGCAGCTGCATTTCAGGCTGCTCTGGGAGTGCAGGAGTATGCCCCAAACAGGTAGACTGAAGGTGCCATGGAACGGGAGAGGGTTATTCAAAAAAAAAAAGTTGAGAGAGAGAGAGGCACGTGTGTGTGTGTGTGTGTGTGTGTGTGTGTGTGTGTGTGTGTGTGTGTGTGTCACAGCACTTGGGCTGGAAAAAATTGCTCACCAGCAATTACATAGAATGAAAGATGAGGGAGTGTGCATATGAGAATTTAATGCACACCCTTAGTGTGGGATGCTTTGATAAACCCCTTATGTAGCATCCCACACCTCGGGTGTACATCGAATTCTCATATCACATACTTCCCCATCATTTATTCTATACAGTATTTAAATGCAGGGCTTGTCAAAGTTATAGCCATAACAAAGTCTAATACCAAAATGAAGAAAATGTTGGTGAAGTCTGTTTCTAATTTGTTTCTTGCTGTGCTTGACTACTCGTGTGCTTATCTTTAGGCGAAGCCCTAGATTACGCCATGAGATGCACAAACCACGCCACTCTTCTGCAGATAACTTGGCCAATGAGATGACCTACCTCACGGTAACTGAAGATGTCTTTTATACTTACAAGGGATCCTCGACCTCAAAAGATAGTGATGCGGAGTCATTGCCACGCAGCACCTTATGCAGAAGGTATCACAAATTGCATTAAAGAATAATAACTATTGAACAAAGTGTAGCAGGTTGTGATTATGGGAGTTTCTAATATGAAATGCATGCTGCCAGTGCTAGTTTACGGTGCAGTGCTATAAAGTGACATGCAACAACAGTCTAGCTGTTCATATTTGTCACCAAAAGATTATACTGGAGTTCAAGAAAAATGTAAAACTCATCAGGGGGCATTATTTTTTTCTCTTTCTGTTTATTTTTGCTTCTCCAACAGCACTTTTTAGGCATACTGTATCTTGGGAAGCGTTGATCCAACTGTGATCAAAGATGTGATGGGCATTGTTTATTATGACCTATTGAGGGTATTAGCATCTCGGCCGTGGTGATCTAATTAATGAGCAAATTAAGAATTCTGATTGTTTTGTGCAGTTTGACTGTTTCTCAGGACTCGCTTGTGCAAGTTTAATCAGACTTTAAATATTCCTTAGTAAAGCCTGTTGCTAATTCTACTTCACGATGCTGCTAGTATTTTATTTATTTAAAACGTGTTGCCTGTGATTGGCACGCTGAGACTAAGTTGGTTTCAAGGTAAGATTGAGGGGAGGGGTTTCGGGCGGAACAACAGTAAAGGTAGAACACTGAAGAAGTACGGCAGCAAAGTTATTAGTGTCAGAGTTACAGAATACTTATAAAAAAATAATGGAAAATATAAATACAGTACTACTATGGAAGTAAAACACAATGAAATATCTGATATAAAATAGAGTAAGGGGGATGGGGCGTCAAAGAGTGTACAAATGAAACTGTGATGCCAGTAAAGGAATGGGAAAGGGAAGCATCAGCACAATTGGGGGGTGAAGAGGGAGAGAAACAGAGGGCCGGGAATGGGGCACTGTGTCTAGCTTTAGGTATGAGAGGTGGGACATGAACCTTGAGGAGGCCTTTGAAGGGGAGGAGGTGGAGGAAGGAATGGGCAGATTATTCCAGAGGAAGAAGGCCGGAGGAGAAAAAGGCAGATTACCCACAGAGGTTTTGTAGAAGGGGATAAAGAAGAAATGGGTGTTAGATAAATGAAGAGAGAGTAACAGCGTTTTTGGTCTGTAGAGTTCACAGGGCTTGGTGTTTAGTCTGGTATTGTTTAACATATTCATAAGTGACATTGTGGGTGGGATCAGGGGTAAGATATTCCTGTTTGTGGATGACACAAAGCTCTGTGGGAGGGTGACCATGGCAGAAGGGAGTCAGGAACTCAGGGAAGACCTAGCTAGGCTAGGGAAGTGGTCTGGCATTTGGCAACTGTTATTCAGCACTAAAAAGTGCAGAGTTATGCACTTGGGGGCCAAAAACCCAGGGACCAAATGCTGATTGGGTGGTGTGCAGATAACCAGGTCAGAGTAAGAAAAGAACCTTGGTGTAATCATCAAGAGTAACCTGAAACATTCGGCATAGTGCAGGAATGCTGCAGCCAAAGCAAATCAGATACTGGGCTACATTTCTAGGGGAATTACTGGTAGGAAGGTGGCAGTTATCTTGGGTGAGGCTTCCCTGCCTCTGTACAGGTCTCTAGAGAGTGCCTGGACCTAGAGTACAGTGTGCAGTATTGGTGCCCTTATCTTCAGAAGGATATCAGCTTGTTGGAAATGGTCCAGAGAAGTGCAACCAAGATGACCCAGGGCCAGCAGGGCAACACCTACAAGGAGAGGCTCAGGGGGCTCAACATGTACTTTCTTGAGGACAGAAGGGAGAGGGGGAACATGATTGAGACCCTCAGGTACCGTAAAGGTGTAAACAGGGTGAATACCGAGCCCCTCTTCAGCCTTAGTGGAAACAAGACCACTAGGGGTAACAGCATGGGTGTAGCTACGGATACTCTTAAGTAAGCCATGGCATACCAGTTCAGTAGTAGGGGGTAGCAAACAAGCTAGCCAGCATTGCTCTTCCCTCTCTAGTTCATCACATTTACATTCCTGTGTTTGCCTTTGCAGGCTTTCTTTTCGCTTTCAGCTTTCTTTGGGGTTGGCAGAATGGACCACAGACTTTGAAGCTGAAGGTTGCAGTTAGGTCTGCATGGTCCACCTGCATAGTGATTGGCTCTGGCATCTAGTAGGGGGCATGGCAAGTCTCGGGTGGTGAGTTTAAATGCTCCAGCAACGTTAGAAGCCTTACAATTAGTTAAGTTGTACTGGGAGTGAGAAAAGCAGTAGAAGAACTGAGGAGCAGCAGACGGAAGAACAGACTCAGAGCCAGCTAAAAGAATGAAGACTTCATGTGGAGTGGCAAGTGGAGTGAATCTGCCTACCTGCGGGGCAGCAAGAAAAAATGCCTGCCATAGTCTTGGACTTGTGGTACAGTCAGTTGTGTTTACCAGTGCACAGCGAGCACCACACTAGCAGTGCAGACAGACAGCAGGTCTGGTGTGGAAATCATCTGATTGGAGCCAGGAACCTTGGACTCGAGTCATTGGGGGGGGGGGCAGGCATGAACAACAGTGGGAAGGGGGTAGCAGTGTGGCAGGTTGGTGTACAAATCTGAAATACCTAGCTACACCCTTGGGTGACAGCCTAAAGCTGGAGGTTGGAAGGCTCAGGAGGGAGATAAGGAGGCACTTCACTTAGGTGGTATCCCTAAAATCAGTAAGTGGATAGCTTCAAGAGAGGCTGGGACAGGGTGAGGGGGGAAAGTTGCAGGTAGAGGGGTAGAGAGAAAAGGGGAGGGTATTTGACAGGAGTTAAGGGGGATATTGGGAGGGCAGTTCCCTCTGTAAGTGCAGTGGGAACTGCACATTTGAGCAGACTAGATAGGACATAAGACCTTTATCTGCTGGCACGTTTGTATGTTCATATGTAACGGGCGATAAGGTAACCTGAAAGGGGGCAGCCATTACAGGTGCCGCGGGAAAGGAATAAATGAGTGGACTGGGAACCATTAACCCTTTTCAATGCCTGCGAATTGTTGGAGAGATCCTAAACAAAGTCCAGAAATTGTGAGGGGAAGTTAAAGGCAGTGAGAGTCCTGTATAGGAAGTCCCAAGAGACACTTTCGAATACTTTAAAAGTGCTGAGGTTTAAAATGATGTTTGGGATTGCTTGGTGGGTCGCATGGTAGATCAGGAGCAGTATCTGTTTGATATTACCTGCTGTTTCATGGGTTTGTTTGAAATCCAACTGGTCAGGATCTATTAGGTCAAGGAGAAGATTGTCCAACCTATGTGCTAGGGTATGCCCCCTGTATGCCGACAACATTGACGTTTTCGCTGTAATAGTTAACCCAAGACCCTCACTCTGTCTCCCGGTCCTGCAACCCCTTCCCGATCCAACTCCAACTTGGAGTTAGAATCCTTTAGATTGAGGGGTGAGGAGGCAGAGTCTACTGCGTGGGAGGTTGAGCAAGCCTCAATGAAAACACAACCATGTGGATTATCATTTTGGATTTATGTCTACCACAAGTTGCAGTCGACATAAATCCGTCGCTCTGATGGTGGTCTACAACTTAGTTGTTGAACCGACATTGTAGAGCCGTGTGCTATGTATACTCATGAATAGTTTATAGTCCACATTAAGGACTGATACTGGTTGGTAGGACTTGCTTGTCATCTGGTCATTATAGGGTTTGAGTATGGCAGAGACTCTGTCGTACCTCCAAGAGCCTAGGCAAGTAGCTGACTATTGGTAGTTCAGGAAAGTTTTAAGCAGGGGTTCATGAATGTGGCACACTAATGCTTTATAAAATTTTACCCCATAGCCATCTGAGCCAGGGCTTTTCCCATTTTAAAGAGCTTGAATGGCTGTGTTTAATTCGTGAACTGTAACAGGGCGAATAAGAGTTTCTTGTTGTGTCAGCGACATGGAGGGCGGGTGGAGCTGTGTAAAGAAAGATTGTAGAGATTCAGCCTCTGGATGGGGGTCCTTTACATATAAGGTGGTGTAGTAGTTTTTAAAGATCTCTAATATTTCTGCCTTTTTGTAGTGAATGGTCCCGGGTCATTACTTAAGTTCAAGGATCATACAGGATTTTTATTTCAGATATAGGTGATGGGCTAAAAGATTGTCTGCTTGTGATCACCCTTCATAAAATTATTGACAAAGCCAAGAAGTACTTGTTCCATTTGGTAGTTTGAGGTCCTGAATGCAATTCTGTGTTGCTTTTAACTGAGGGAGGATGGAGATATCTCCCTGCATATGGATCTGTTGTAAAAACTGCAGGGTCTTCTGTAACTGTCATATCTGTTCTGTCCTTTGTTTTTCTTTCTAGAGGCATAAGCTGTTATTTCCCTGTGTAACACCATGTTCTAGGGACATGGATATGTTGTTCAATCCACACTGTCTGGCAGGTTCCTTGCCGCTTTAAATCTTGCTGGAAGGTCTTCAGGCTGGCTCCTCCCACCCACCTGGGTGATAAAACCCTTGGCTCCGCCTCATTACTCCAGATCTTCCTTACCGCTTGGAAGCTCAGGTTCCCTCCTTAGCGCTCTGCATTTTAGGCCTGGATCCACACTCTTCGGAATTTCCAAAACCTATTTTAAAATTTACAAGACTTCAGTCTTCGTCTTCCCTTGTGGCTGCGATGGACAAATTGACTCCCAGTTTCCGTTGATGCCCATGTGGGCAGAAGATGTCCCAGACCGATCCGCACTCCACGTGCGTTTATTGCCTGGGGCTTGGCCACAACTCGCAGGTTTGCAAATTATACAAGTCCTTTTTGGCTTTGGTCTTGGGAGGACCACACTGCCAGACTTCTTCTCAGGCGACCCAAAAAACGGTATCTGCCGGTCAAGTCTAAGGAGGTCCGTTGGGTGGTGTCTGCAGCAGCGGGCTCCGCGGAACAGTTGCAGCAATTTATTGCCCTCGAGGAGGAGGCGGCCCAGGCCGCTTCTTCTTCCTCCTTGGCTGCAGTATTTATCCTACTTTCTTTGGGTTCCTCCTACACGGCTTCGTTTAAGAAGCTTTGCCAGTCACTCTCCACCAAGGGAGAAGGGCCATCGAGACATTCCAGTTGGTCCAAGAAGAAGGACTCTAAGGGTAAGTCCCACCATCGACGTTTGTGGGAGCGGGAGAGATCCCCTTCACCAGATTGTCGACTTCGGTCGAGGTTGCGGCTGGAGCCGCTGGCTTCACGGTGCCCCTGTCAGGTCAGCCGGCCGAGACATCCGTCAACGCGGTCAAGATTTTTCTCAACCTGTTGGATGGTTTGTCGACTGGAGAAGTTGACAACCCTACTTCACCGGTTCCCCCGGTGGAAACCGAGGACTTGCCTGTGCCTCCTGTGTTGGAGTCCCTGGTTAAGGTCCCTGCACCGAGGGAGGAGCGGGTTTCCCCGTCCCCTCTCTGACCCACACTCAGAACCCCCGAAGGTCTCAGTCTCAGTCCTCTTCCAGGTCCAGATGGTCCCGGCGATCTCAGCGCCATGGAAAGCGGTGTCGCCACTCATCCTCGTCGTCCTCTTTGGAGGATAGGCTCCGGCGCAAGTTGCATCAGCACTATGAGGATTTAATGTGGCAGCAGCTCTTATTGTCTGGGAATAATCCGACTCCGTTGTCTTCTCCGGCCATTAAGTGGCTGTCACTGGAGCGGCCGAAACAACCCCTCATAGTGGTCGAGGCACTGGTTGTTCAGCTGAAGCTGGCTGCTCCACCCACTGTGGTGGAACCTCTGCCTCCACAACCAAAGACTGGGGCCCTGACCAAAGATTCTCGGTCGGGTCAGGGCTTGCCCCACAGGTTGTCGGTCACCCTCACTCCCGATCGACCTCGGCAGGTGGAGGGTGGCTTAGGCGCCCGGCGACTGTTTGCAGACTCCTTGGAGTCTGACAGTGACTCCTTCCTGTTCTCCAGGCCACTTGACCTGGAGTCTGCAGGGGGCCAGTCGGTGGACGAGAGCCCATCGTTGTTTTTAGGTTTGCTTCAGCTCAGCTCGAACCCATTTCAAAACAGGCCAAGTATCCCCTCACGGATATACTGTACCGAGGGGATTCCCCTATGGAGGCCTTTCCTGTGGCCGAAGCCATTGTTGGCCCGGCCTTGAGTTTTGGCAGTGGTCAGCATCTTGTCCCACGCCTTCGGCCAGGATGGCTCAAAAGTACGCAGTCCCCACCAGCTCACTCTCCGCTTTCTCGGAGCACCCCTCTGCAGAGGGGTTAATGACCGATGGCGTTTTCTGGCGCTCCAGGAACGCTTGGGACATAGACAAACCACCTGATAAGGAATCCAAAAAGCTGGATTACACGGGGTGGAAGGTTTACGCTGCTTCCTCCCTAGGTCTTCGTCAGGCTAGCTCGGCAGTTCTGATGGTACATTTCTCACATGCCCTTTTGGGTTCCCTGGATGAGGTGATTCCTCATCTCCCTGCTGACCTTCAGACAACGGTCAAAGAGGTGTGGGATCAGGGAAGGGCGGTGCCAAAACAGCAGCTCCCAAACTTCGTTGGACATAGGTGATTCTTGTGCCCGATCAGTAGTGGCCGCAGTGGCCATGCGCCGTAGAGCTTGGCTGCGGATCTCCACCTTCACGGCGAACACCCAGCACAAGCTGGCAGACGTTCCCTTCCTGGGCACCGACTTGTTCGGGCCGGGGTGGAAGGCCATCTCCAGAGGATCGAGAAGTCCAGTGCCACCTTGGACTCGGTTACGTCTGCCCAGAAGGACAAAGGCCACCAGTAGCAGCGTAAGCCCTTTCGCCCTTCCGCCCCTGTGGCATGTCCGGCCCAGCAGCACCAGCACCAGGGTCAGCAGGCACACAGTTGGTGCCCTAAGGCCAAGTCTGCCGCTTCCTCCAGTAGGAAGCCTGGAGGCAAGGGTCGAGGAGGTCCCTCAGCGGGCCCTTCCTCCAAACCTGCCCAGTGACGGGTTGAGGGGTGTCGCCCCCAACCTCATCACTCCTCCCTGGGTTCCCCCCGTTGGGGGATGGCTCCGCCACTTCTTTTCAGCCTGGTCCGCTATCACCACGGACCGCTGGGTGCTAGAAGTGGTAGGCAAGGGTCTGCCTCTGGAATTCGAGCAGTTCCCTCCCACGGGGGCAATGGGTTCCACAGCCTCTCTGTGGGCTTGTCGAGCTGACATTGCCCTGCTCCTCCAGAAGGAGGTGATCAGCGAGGTGGCGGACCCTACTCCAGACTCAGGGTTTGTGTCCAGGTACTTCCTGGTCCCAAAACAGACGGGGGGCTGGTGCCCCATTCTCGACCTGCACAACCTGAACAAGTTCCTAAGGCATCACACCTTCAGGATGGTCACTCTGACTCAGATCATTCCATCCTTGAAACTAGGCATGTGGTTTTGTTCTCTAGACCTTCAGGATGCGTTCTTTCTTGTCCCAATCCATCCGTCTCATCAGTGATTCCTCCGCTTCTGAGCAGAGGGATCTCTTTACAAGTTCCGGGCCAGCTCCCAGGGTCTTCACCAAATGCATGGCAGTGGTGACAGCATTCCTGCAAAGCCGAGAGGTCCGCGTGTATCATTACCTGGACGACTGGCTGATTGCAGCCCTCTCCAGGTTGGAGATGGAGCGGTCCAGGGATCTGGCCCTCCAGGTCTGCTCTCAGATTGGCCTTCTCATCAACGAGGCCAAGTCGGAACTCGTGCCATTGCAGGTGATTTAGGTCATTGGGGCAGAGCTCGACTCTCTTCGACCCAGAGCCCAGCTCCTGGCGGACAGGGCTGAGGTCCTTTTCTCCTTTGCCCAGTCATTTCTGGTTGGGCAATTGCTCCCTACCTGGGACTTCCTGCACCTTCTGGGCCTCATGGCGGCCTGCACCAGCGTGGTCCGTTGGGCCCACTGGCATATGCGTCCCCTGCAATGGGAGCTGGCCCGCCAATGGTCACAGCACTCTGGTCCTCTGGACCAGCCAGTGATGGTGACCCAGGAGATGTGGGCGGCCTAAAGTGGTGGCTCATTCCAGCTCATCTGCAGGAGGGTATCCCGTTTGTCTGCCCCGAGCCAGCGGTCACTCTGACGACAGACGCGCCTCTGATGGGTTGGGGAGCCCATCTGGGGGAGCTGAAGGCCCACAGCCTCTGGTCCCCTCAGGAGTTTCGATGCCACATTAACCTGCTGGAGCTCCGAGCAGTGCGTCTAGCCCTCACCACCTTTGCGCCGTTTGTACGGGGTCAAGTGATTCAGGTCTAGATGGACAACACCACGACCATTTACTACCTCAACCGACAGGGCGGGACGCACTCCTTGCCTCTGTGCAAGGAGGCTCTCCGCACTTGGTCTCTCGTGATCATCCTGGAGGTGGATCTCCTAGCCATCCATGTGGCAGGAGCCTCTAACAGTCTGGCCGATGCCCTCAGCCGGATAGACGCTGCATCTCACGAGTGGCCTCTCCTGCCCGGAGGTAGTACAAGACCTGTTCTCCCATTGGGGCACCCCTCAGGTGGACCTGTTCGCCTCCAGGGAGAATGCGAAGCTGAGGCTGTTTCATGCCCACTTGTGCTTCTCAAGGTGAAGAGGGACAAGGTGCAGGTGATTCTGGTAGCCCCAGGCTGGCCCCACCAGTTCTGGTACCCAGATCTCCTCAGCCTCAGCTCCAGGCTCTCGAGGCAGCTTCCAGCCCACCCGGACCTGGTCTCAGTCAACAAGGTGAATGTTCTCTATCCGGACCTGCAAGCCCTGCACCTGATGGCCTGGTTCCTGAGTGGCTAGAGTTCTAGGCCTTGGGTCTTTCTGACAATGTCCTCAACGTCGTTGAGGTGTCCCTTATGGAGTCGACCAGAAAATGCTATGCCTTTAAATGGAAGAGATTCTCCATTTGGTGTCAAGACAAGGGGTTGGACCCTTCTTTCTGTACATTGGCTAGCATTTTGGACTACCTGTGGTCCTTTTCTCAGCTAGGGCTTCGGTCGACAACCCTTAAGGTGCACCTGGCAGCCATCTCTGCTTACCGGGGGCGGGCCGGCAAGCATTTGGTGGTGCAAGAGAAGGTGGTCGGGCGCTTTTTCAAAGGCCTTGATCACATATCCCCTCTGGTGTGAGGACATCCACCTCCATGGGATCTACTGCTATTATTGGCTAAGCTCATAGGCAAGCCATTCAAACCAATGCACAGGTGTGACATCTCCCACCTGTCGTGGAAGACCGCCTTCTTGGTGGCTATAACGTCAGCCAGAAGGATGGGAGAGCTCCAGGCACTTTCCATCGAGTTTCGTTATCTGGTCTTCCACAGGGACAAGGTTGTCCTGCGCCACCACCAGAAATTCCTTCCAAAGGTGGTGTCAGAGTTTCACCTTAACCATGTGTTGACTCTGCTGGTGTTCTACCCCAGTCACACCTCGGGGGCTGAATATAGGCTCCATACTCTGGACCCTAGAAGAGCGCTCGTTTATTATAAGGAGCGGACAGCTGAAGTTCGGGGAGAGGTTCGCCAGCTGCTTGTCACTTACGCTGAAGCCACACCTGGCAGACCTGCAGCCAAGTGGACGATAAGCAGGTGAGTCACCTCCTGCATAGATCTCTGCTATAGGTTGGTGGGCATGGAGCCTCCCAAAGGGATAAGAGCTCATTCTACCTGCCATGCCACTGCTTCAGTGGTTGCTTCTAGGGATGTCCCTATCCAGGAAATCTGCAGGGCAGCTACCTGGAAGTCAGCACACACCTTTATTTCCCATTACCATATTGACCTTGAGTCACGCCGGGATGCTGGTTTTGGGACCTCAGTTCTCCAATCCTTATTCCTTAAGTAGGGGATGCGCGCTTTGCCTCCCTTCCTCCTCCTGGAGAACTGCTGGTTACTCACCTGTAACAGGAGTTCTAGGAGTGGTATATGTTGTTCATCCACACGACCCACCTGACCTCCCCGGCTTTGACACACAACCTGGCTTCCAGCTGGCTAGATCTGGCGTCATGGGGCGGAGTCGAGGGTTTTACCACCCGGGTGGGTGGGAGGAGCCAGCTTGAAGAACTTCCGGCAAGATTTAACGCGGCAAGGAACCTGCCAGACAGTGTGCATGAACAACATATACCACTCCTAGAACTCCTGTTACAGGTGAGTAACCTGTATTTCACAGTGTCCCACAGGGTGGGCTATGTAACCTCCAGTGAGGTGTTTCCTTGAATGATGCGGGGAATGACCTTCATGAGCATTTCTTTGAACTGTGGAGCCCAGAGTAAAGAAGTGTTAAATTGCCACTGTCTCTTGCACAATTCCCTGGGGTGGTAAGAGACAGGGTAATTGGGGCATGATCTGAGAGCAGGATAGAGCCCATTTGGGCATCCTGGAGCCATTCCACACTTTCAGTACAGAAAACAATAATCTGGTGTGGAGTATCTGTAGTGGGCATTCAAGTAGAAGGAATAGCTGTGTTCTCTTGGGTGGAGGAAGTGCCAGTTAATCATGCTTCTCTGATCAGTCTATGGAGATGTTTTTGCCCGGAGGTGGATGGTGGTAGGTGAGAGGAACTAGTGTCATTTGATGGATTCATTTGGAAGTTAAAAGTCTCTTCTGAACATTAAGGCACCTCTATGATTTTCCAGGATAATGTTCATTAGTTTTTGAATGGTGGAGGTGTCACTGCCCAGCAGTAAATATGCACTACCCACTATAAGAGGGAGGCCGAATAGGGTGCCTACTGCATGACTATATATGTTAATTATGACTCTGCTTTTGACTTATGCGACATTAAACATGTACCTGTACTAACATTTTAGGATCTCTCTGACTGACTGATACCCCATGCATACATTTCTCTGTTGTATAGCACTACATAGTGTTACATAAGTTAAAAAGAGATTGTTTTATGTCATGATTTTTATATTTACTTTGCACATGAAATTTTGTTTGAACAATTGTTAATTTAGTATATTCAAACAACATGAAGTCAAACAGAGAATTACCTTCCACAGGGAAATCCGTGGCCTTAGCCTGGATGTCCTGTAAGAAGCTAGTACATCTGAGCCAAGCCATTCTCCGAAGAGCCACAGATGTAGCCATGACTCTTGATGATGCATCACTGGAGTCCACAGCAGCATGAAATTGTACCTTAGATGCCTCAATCCGTCAGCAGCCACCTCCTCCAGCTCCTTGGCCAGCTGGGGGGAGGCCTGTTTAGCCAGTGCCAGTACAGTATCCCACCCGGACTTCTGGTACCTGGCTGCATGGGCCATATAATTAGCCTGCTTGAGTCCCAAAGAGGATACCATGTACTGTTTCTTTGCCAAGGCATCCATCCTCCTGGAGTTTTTATCTGGGGGGTGTGTGAAGCCAAGGGAACATTAGCCCTGCCACAGGCTGCAGCCTGCACGACCCCAACATGGCTGCATTGCTGATAGAAACACTCTGTGTCTGAGACTGATAAGGCATACCTCTTGTCCATTCTTCTATCAACAGGAGGTACAGAATGTGGAGACTTTCAAATGTTTTGTGTCTGTTTCCCAAACGATTTGTGTAGGGGAATAGACAGCCTCCAGGACTCTGGGATGTTCATCATTTCAACAAAATCAGGCTCCTCTTGATCCTCTGTAGCCTCCTCCATAGGGAGCTGGAGGGTTTCGCCACTTTTTTGTAGAACAGATAGTGGGGAGGGGACTCAGAGAGCCTGGGGGAGAAACACCAGAAGGTCTGTCTGGGGAGATGTCCGGTTCAATGGGCACATCCAGACTTTCTGCTCCATCATAATCATCAACTTGCTCATAATCACCTTCCTCCTCAAATTCTGGTTCATAAATATCTTCAGGGGCGTAATCCTGAACTGGAGGAACCAACCGAACCGAACCCCTAGCTAACGGTGCCGGATCGGAAGGAACCGGGCGAAGCAATTCAACAATCCGAATCGCTCGGGCAATCTCATCAGCGGTCAGAACATGAACCTCCGGATCCGAACCGGCTGATTTTTCTTTACGTTTCCTTTTTGTAGGAACCAATCCCTCAGGAACAGCTCTCCTCTTGCCCGAAGAAGTATTGCCCTGGTCAGAGGGCACTACTGCTGGTTCGGTAGGAACCGAACTGGGCTGGCCATCCGAGTCAGCGGACATCTCGGCCGGCTTTTCCCTAAGTCTACCTAATCTTTTATCCAGGGTAGACTTAGGAAAGTTTTTACATATTTGGCAGTCTGTATCGAGGTGGTCAAACCCCAGACAATAAACACAGGTGGTGTGGGGATCGGCCTTAGCAAAGACCTCCCCACACTCACTGCAGTGTTGAAACCCAGTGGGCCTGTTTTTTTTCTTGGGTTTCTCAGACATGGCTAACCTAACCAAACTTGCCCTTTTTTCGGCAACTGCCAGGCAAGACTCCCTTATCGGTTTCTAACCGTGTTATGGGTATTGGAAAAAAATGTTAAAACATGTTTTGTTTAAAACCAATAAGGACCGGTAACCACACACTAAAGGAAAACACACAAAGTTCAAATATGTTGGATTGGTTCAGCCGAACCAATCTAGAAAAGTTTTTACAATTTCCACAAATAACCCAGAACTACTACCTAAAGTACTTACTGTACCGCAGACAGAGCCCTGAACCGTAATACTACAGAAGTTGAGCAGAAAAAACAACACTTTAACCAACTTTGAACCAAGCAGAAGGAGAAATCTCTGGACGGCTGTTCAGTGAGGCGGAGTAAAGAATCTGACGGTTGGATTTCTAAGTGCTGCAGACAGAGACCTCAACCGAGCTCAAGCTCAACGTTCTATGCACTGCATAGAAAATTAACCCTATACACTCCGGGGCAGTTTAAAGGCTGGAGCTAACTGCAGATTGTCGGAATACAGCAAGACTCCATTAGAAGAAATATAATTACTAAGGTATTTTTTTTCTTTTGGAAGCACCTCATTGTAAAACCCGATGAACCAATGATTTTCCACAGGTTCGCGATCAGCTGATGTAGGAGTGTGAGTGCCATCATAACAAAACCAGCTTCTTGACTAAGGCTACAGTTAAAGTGCCAGGGCCTGTTAACAGTCCTAGTCTGTACACTTAATAAATGTTATTTATGCATTGAATGTGCAGTTCCAGTGCATTCTTTGGACTGCTTTCCTTCGAGTGCTGTAGCGTTCCCTGGTCTCTTTCTGGAACTACAGCGATCCTGTGGCAAGCGGTGTGGTGGAAGTGGACAGAGCTCAAACTGAGGGGGTGTGGCATCTGGGCACTTCTTAAAAAATGCTTCATCCAGCCACCAGCTCCCAGCTCAGGAGGATGGGGGAAAAAATATGTAAAAGCAGGACCCAGCTGAAAATGAGACGCAGTACTGCATCTGAGGTGGCCTACCATGGGTAAATGCATTCAGAACAACTCCCCTCAAAAAACACCAACGAACTGTTGCAACATGCATGCAAACATACGGCATTGACAAATACATGTTTTACTTACTGGTTACTGAAGAATAATCGATTGTATCAGACTATTTCTGCTGACTTGAAAGCTGACATTTTCTGTAACTACAAATCCCAGAATTCTTGCAGCTGACATCAGAGGAGGGTTGCAGCAGTGGGAGAAGGAACAACCTGCATGTTAGAACTTCTATAAGCTCCGTTCAGATGTTTGCTGGTCCTACTGTTGTCCTGGGGCTAAGTACAACCCTCTGGAACTGTATTTAGCCCAGAGAGGACAGCAGGACCAGTAAACAATCAGTGATTATAAAAACTCTAACATGCACTGCAGGCTATTGAATCTCCCACTGCTGCCACCCACCTCTGATCTCAATTGCAAGGATTCTGGGATTTGAAGTTACAGAAAATGTTAACTTGCAAGTTAATAGAATCCGTCTAAGATGTAGTCCCTCTACACAAAGGTGGGAGCAGGGAGGAGGCTGGAAACTATAGACCTGTCAGCCTGACCTCGGTGGTGGGGAAAATAATGGAATCATTGCTAAAAGAAAGGATTGTGGAATATCTTGAATCCAGTGGAGCACAGGATCTGAGGCAGCATGGATTCACAGCAGGAAGGTCATGTCAAACATATCTGATAGATTTCTTTGACTGGGTAACCAAGGAAGTGGATTGGTGTAGCGGTAGATGAGGCCTACCTGGATTTCATCAAGGCCTTCGACACCATTCCACATAAGAAGCTTGTAAACAAGCTAGGCAGCCTGGGAATGGTTCCCAAGGTTAGAAACTGGTTGAAGGTAGAACACAGAGGGTGGTAGTAAATGGAGCTCAATCCAAAAAAAGGAGGGTGACCAGCAAGGTGCCACAGGGATCAGTTCTAGGGCCAGTCCTATTAAATATCTTTATAAGTGACATGGCGAAGGGGCTGGAAGGAAAGATATGCCTCTTTGCAGATGACACTAAGATCTTCAACAGAGTAGACACTCTGAGAGGGGTGGAAAAACTGAGGAGGGACCTAGTTTGGTCAAGAGTGTGGCAGCTACGATTCAGTGCAAAGAAATGCACAATCATGCATTTTGGGGCACGGGAACCAGGGAGGCTTTCATGACTGGGGAGATACTGATGTCCACCAAACAAGAAAGGGATCTGGGGGTGATCATATCAGATGACCTAAAGGTGCCCAAACAATGTGACAAAGCTATGGGGAGAGCCAGTGGGGTGCTGGGGTGCATAGGGAGAGGTATCACCAGCAGAAGAAAGGAGGTGGTGATGCCACTGTACAAATCACTGGTGACACTTCATCTGGAGTACCATGTCCAGTTCTGGAGGCTGCATCTCCGTAAGGACATAGAGAGGGTGGAGGTAGTTCAGAGAAGGGCAACAAAAATGCTGCAGGGTCTGCACTAAGTCATATAAGAAGAATCTGGAGGACATCAATATGTATATCCTGGAGGAGGGGGGCATATGATAGAGACCTTCAAATCTCTCAAGGGCATAAATAAGATACGGGAGGGTAGCATCTTTCAGAAAAAGAGACATTCTAGAACAAGGGGACATGACATAAGGCTGGAAGGGGTAACATGAGCAAGTATTTCTTCACAGAAAGGGTGGTGGATGGATGGAACAGCCTCCCAGCGGAGTTGGTGGGGGCTAACTTGGTAGGGGAATTCAAAAATGCATCGTATAGGTATATTGAAACCCTAGTGATCGGAAAGAGAATAAAGCCAGAGATCTAGTAGGGTCTGTGGTTTTTGCAGCAGGTAGGGAAAATGGGCAGACTGGGTGGCCCTAGTGGTCCTTATCTGCTGTCATTTTCTGTATTTCTATGTTTCTAATACAATCTACTATACTGCAGTTAACAGTGAGTAACAAAAAAAAGGTTTTGAACACAAAGTGCAAATTGGGACCAGCCCCACACTTGGGTGTGGGGCTCTTAGTGCTGACCGTTCCATGTTAAATAAACTATCTTTTTTTGTTTTGCTTTGTAGAAGAATCAGTGTTTATTACTTTTGGTTTAACTCCATGTTTTTTGCTTTACCTTCTAGGTCATCTGAATATGAATCAACCAAGTAAGTCCTTTTAATAGTTTTTGAAAATTAGATAGTTAAATTTCATTTCCTAGGGTTACAAGTGCTTTCCAGAATGTTTAATTTATGTAAAAAAATAATGTCCCTTTTATTTTTCTGAATTGTAATTTTTTTAATTTAGCATTTGTTGACCAGGAATGGAGGACTAGGCAATTCTGCCTATTTTCATCCTCGTCCTGGGGGAGAGGGGGAAGATACAGATGCAAACTGACATACAGAATCAGATTAAACAGTTGGTGGTATTTTTGGTGAAATTAACCAGAAAGGACCATCTACACCTCCCACTACTTAGTATTTTAGTTTCGATAATTAAGCCATTACAACACTGCTCTGTCACCTTAGGTAGCCATAGTCTTCTCTTGCACATGCTTTTTGTTAAATATGTTGCACTAGGAAGTCCAGATTGTTTTCTGTGAAGCCCTGGAAAATAAGAAACTAAGGTACAGATAGAATGTTTCACTGATCACTGGCCTGTTCATGAGCAGCACATATCTGGGGTCACTGTACTGTGAGAACCAGTCTGGAGTCTGTGTTGATATACAGGGGTCCCCTGAGAGGCCATACTGCGCCAGCAGGTCACCATAGTTGTCTCAGCGGCTACCCCTCCCTTTTTTTGCTCTTCAGGGTTGACGGACCCGGATCCTTTTATCTCCATTTTGGCTGGGGGTTCATATCCTAGGTTAAGATAGAAATTAATGTGATGCTTGTACCTAAGAGAAGGTTAAAGAGGGCTTGGTGTAAGTATGGTTCAACACCCTAGGATGTAGTACCTCCCCCCTCCCCACTTGTTCACCCCACCCACGAACCACACACTGCTATAACAAGGCAACTTGATTTATACAGTGACCAAGGTCTTGGTGCTTCACATACATACGTTAAAAACAAATAACTATATGATAAAATCCACAAAATAAATAAATACAGGCAACATTTATATTACTTCCCCCCACTCCCCCTATCATCCCTTTATCCAATGCCTTCTCCCCCCCCCCACCTTCCCACTTCTCAGACTCGAGCAGACTCTTCATATAAATGTGCTCGAGCTCAGAGCCGTCTTGCATGCTCTCCAGACTCTGAACTCTTGCATTCTTCCCAGTCATCTAACAGTCCAGACGGACAACATGTGCGTAGTCTGGTACATCAACAAGCAGGGAGGGACTCGCTCCTACTCTCTTTGCAGGGAAGCTATGAGAGTATGGAGTTGGGCTGTTCAGCACAAACTCCACCTGATGGCAGTTCATGTTCTGGGAGTAGAAAACGTGCTGGCAGACCACCTCAGTCTGTCGTCAGCCAAAGCCCACAAATGGGAACTGGATCATCAGGTAGTAGACGATATCTTCCTGTGCTATGGAACCCCTCAGGTAGACCTGTTCGTGTCTCCTCAAAACGCAGAACTTCCCACCTTCTTCTTGCTCTCTCCAGGGTGAGGAGTTTTCTGGTGGGACGCTCTGTCTCTTGACTGGAGGGACAGAGTCATCTATGCCTTCCCTCCAATTCCCTTAATTCTGAGGGTTTTACACAAACTCCGTTCAGAAGGAGCCCGGATGATCCCCATTGCTCCATTCTGGCCCAGGCAAGTTTGGTTCTGTCTTCTGCAACAGTTTTCAGATGACCCTCCGCTTCCTCTTCCTCTGTCACAGCATTTGCTGACCCAGGATCAGGGGACCCTGGTTCATCCAGGTCTTAAATCCCTTCAGTTGCATGCGTGGCTCCTGTGGATGTAGCTCAAACCTGGTTCGGGGTTTCTTCACTCGTTGCAGACATTTTGGTGGAGGCCAGTAAACCTTCCACTAGGTCCACCTACGCTGTGAAGTGGAAATGTTTCTCGATTTGGGCCTCTTCAAAGGACCTAGAGCCTTTCTCTTGCCCTGTCGAGAGTGTCCTGGACTACATGCATCATCTTTTTGACCTGGGTCTCAGCCATTCCTCTTTGAAGGTCCACATGGCGGCTATCTTGGCCTACCATGTCCCTTTGGGAGACAGGACTTTCGCGCAGTTGGAAGTCTCTAAGATTTTCCTCAGAGGGGTTCTCCATTTGAGACCCCCTATCCGCGTTCCTGCTCCTCCTTGGGATCTGAACTTTGTTCTCAAGAAGCTTACTCTGCCTTCCTCTGAACAGGCAGCTTCAGCAGACTTGAAATTCCTCTCTTGGAAGATTCTCTTCCTAGTGGTCATTACTTCAGCTCGACGAATTTCCGAGCTTCAGGCCCTGATGTGCAAAATCCCTTATTTGATTTTTCACAAGGAACGTATGGCTCTGTGCAGTAACTCTCTTAAGTTTTTCCCTAAGGTGGTGGCGGAATCAATGTCGAACCAATCCATTGAGTTATCCGCTTTCTCTACGGAACACTCCAATCAAGGGGAGTACCTCTTGCATACTTTGGATGTTCATAGGATTCTGAGATACTATACCACTAGGACTAAGGATCTCAGGAAATCGGATCAGCTTTTTGTCTCTTTTGCTCACAAAAGAGGGGGCAATGCAGTTTCCAAGGAATGCCTATCGAAGTGGTTGGCTCATTGTATCACTTTTTGTTACGACAAGTACCACAAGACCCTGCCGGGTCAAGTCAGGTTTCACTCCACCAGAGGAGTAGCTGCCTCTGCTGCTCGTTTCAAAAATGTGTCAGTGGCAGAGATCTGCACAACTGCGACCTGGACTTCCATCCATACCTTCATGAAACACTACAGTTTGGACATTGCCTCTCACCGTAGAGCAGACTTCGGGTTGGCTGATCTTCCCTTGTCAGTCTTCACCATTCATTACTGCTTGGGTAGTGCCGGGGGCGCGCACCCGCTGTGGGAGATTTTTTTTTTTTTTTTTGAGTCTGCTCCAGCAGCGCCTCGGTAGCGCTCGTCATGCCTTGAGGCGGCCGTTCGTCTACAGACTCCTCCTCCATCTCAATTCTGTTTCTCCCGCCATCGAGGCTGCACACCTGCTGGGTTAGGATTTCAGTACTAGGCCTAATTGTTTATCGACGTCAGATTCAGACTTTTCCTTCTTTCCTGCCTTTTCTCGACGCTTGTCACTGGTAAGACCGCTCTTTTTTCTTCTCTATTATTGGATGCCGCGAGAGCTGTGCTTTGTTTTGCCTAATTGTTTCACATCATGTCAGGTTCGGGGCAAAGCAGCGTATCGAGCGGGCGCACCCTATGTCGGTGCTCCTGTGGCCAGCATTTTCCGTCATGGACTGGCATGATGTTTGTCTCCGTTGCCTGGGACCCAACCATAATATGGATGCGTGCGACACCTGTTTCTTGATGGACCGTCGCATCCTGGAAGTCCACGCGTTCAAGATCAGCAAGGCTTCGCCGACTTTTGGGGGACGGCGTCACTCCAGGGATTCCCAGGTTAGGTCTCTATACCCTTCCTCCGGGTCCCCTCTCAGGCCTATACGGTCTGGAGAGGAGGAGGCCTCCTCATCTTCTCTTGCCGAAGAGGAGGCCTCTTTCGTGGTGTTGGAGGAACACTGTGGTCCCTCCGGAGGCCGCAGTGAGGACACCGCCTCAGCAGTCACCTCCTCGGAGGTGCAGGCTCCCCCAGTGTCGAGGCCCAGGTCGGCTGGGCCCGGCATCGGTGGACCCTCGACGCCACCTTCTGGTGCTGTTTCGGATCCTGGTGCCGTTCGCGGCGCCGGTAATCGAGACGGTGCCATTCTCGGTGCCGTGTTGTCTCTCGGCCCCATCCGTGGCGCTGTGGGCTCGGTCTGTTCTCCGAGCGGTGCTGAGTCGGGTCCCGGCGCTGAGGGCAGTGCCGCGGGTGGCTGGTGCCATTGGGGAGTCAGGGCCAGGTCTCGGTGTTGCGGGGGTCCGGGGTCGTCCGGCGCCGCTGCTGGCACCGGCGCCATTTACGGTGACGTTTCACTGGAGACCCACGGGGTGGCCAGTACTGTGGTCCAACTGGTCTCTTCCTCCTCCTCGGAGGATGATTCAGATGTGGACCCGTCCTGGCACCCTGACTCTTCAGAGTCAGGGTCTCCGGTGAGACGAGGTGCTAGGTGGCCCAGCGCGTCTATTCCTCTTGTCTCCTCTGCTGTCCTCCCCTGAGACCTCCCAGGCTGGGGGTGGTCTGGGGTCCCTGGAGGGGGATGACGTGGAGGTGGAGGGAAGGGCTCTCCCTCCTGGGGGGGTTGTGGCAGCTGCCGATCCCGGTGCTGCTGCACCTCCTCGGGGTGGGGTGTCACTGGGGTCGAGGAGGAGGGCGTTCTCGGAATCCGGGGGGTCGAGAGACAGGGTTCAGGTACCTCGGTCTTCGCCTGCCACCCCTCGGGGGGGCAGGTAGGAGCTGTAGTGCTGGGCCCCGTCTTTCCCTCTCGAGCCCCAGGGACCCTTCTGGTTACATTGCTGTGGGCTGCTCTTCTGGACCCATGCAGCCCCAGGTTCGTCACAGGGGAAGATCCCCTACTAGGCTCTTCCAGGCTTCGCATCCCCAGGGTTCCGTTCTGCGACCTGGTTTGTAGTTCGGGATCCCGCCAGCTAGGGCCCCATTTTCTGGATTTCAGAGCCCAGCAGAGGACAGGTGCTTCACCGTAGGTGACCCTCTCCGATTCCTCTGCAGCCACCCCCGTCTCTCCCAGGCCATGTCAGTCCTATGGGCCCGTTATCCTGGGAGATGTTCAGAGACTCTGTGGCGGCCTTCCCCTCATACATTAGTTATATGCATGAGCGGGTGTTTCGCCTATCCCCACCACCGCAGGAGTCCTCTGGACATTCGAGCTATCCATCATCCTCGTCTCCCTCCTCAGAGGGAGAGGAACCCACTGCTCATCTCTCCTCCGATGCTGATTTCACTGAATATCAGCGATTCCTTTCAAGGATTGTGAGGGATCTTCGTATCTCCTTTGTTAGGCGAGACAATACCGAACGGGAGATGCGTGAATTCCTTGGTGAATTCAGTGCCCAGCATTTGGTGGTACTGTCCTGGCCTATTCCCTTCCAGGAGGCGTCTATCCATTCCTGGCAGTCGCCAGCCGCCCTTTCTCCAGCCCCAGCAGACTGCGGAAGAAGGTATTGTGCCCCATCGGAATGTGGCAGGTACTCTTCCCAACCCACCTTGGGATTG
This sequence comes from Neoceratodus forsteri, assembly GCA_016271365.2. NCBI lineage: Eukaryota > Metazoa > Chordata > Ceratodontiformes > Ceratodontidae > Neoceratodus > Neoceratodus forsteri. Next base: position 879,971,053 of record CM057456.1, read on the forward strand.
GCATACCTAGAAACTCCCTCCAGGCGCCATGTAATATTGACCGTCCACGGACTCAGATTCCCTAGAATTTGACCGGTGGGGCGAAGAGTGTTCTCTTCCTCTCGTGCGATGTTATGCATTGCATCACATCAGGCTCGCCATGCTGCCTACAGCAGGCATTTGTGGTCAGTGCTCTCCCAAATCTTAGCATCAATGTGCGATACGGAGCAAACCAGACAAGCTATTGCCCTCTCTGCTATAGGCCTGGAGCTGACAAGACACCAAGCACAGGCATATTATGATGCCAGTGAGGTGGCTTCCAGGCTTGCAGGGACAGCGATCTGTATTAGTCGGACAGCATGGCTTCCTCTATCAAGGTTGTCACCCCTGACCTGGCGTAGAGTGATTCGTTCCGCTTTCCGGGGACCGTCTTTTTTCCTCCAGAGCTAGGAGACTTCTGCAGGGGCTTCCTCCGTCTCCCCATCCTTGGGGGACACCCCCTGGCTCTCCTCCACCATAGGCTTCTCACCTGATTAGCCCAGGGTCTTCCCCTCTTGTTTCCCACCAACAGGAGGCTGGGGGTCTTGTTCCCTCAGGGTTTCTTTATCGGGGGTGGGGGCTTGGTACTCACCCAAGCAGTAATGAATGGTGAAGATTGACAAGGGAAGATATGAAAATTACGTACCTACTGTAATTCTAGATCTTCTCTTGTATCTTCACCATTCATTACTGAAACCCGCCCACCTTCACCTCAGTTGCCTCCTACTGCGGCATCTCCCCCTCCCTTCTCGTTCCTCTCCTTTCCTTTGGCCTTTATGCAAAAAAAAAAAAACTATGCTGGTTTCCGTTCTTCTTGGACGGATCTCTTTTCCACAAGGTAAAGGGGAACGAGTAGGACTTTTTTTCCTATCCTGAGGGAACTCTTTCTGACTGCCCCTAAGGGTGACCTCTGGGCTCCTTAGCCACGTTGTTCAGTTCACCGCTGAAGAGACCGTCTCTCTAAGGCTCGGCCTCAAAATTCAGGTCCCCCCTGGCAGGCATTATTTAATTGTCAGCTTCTTCTGGTTGGTGCTTCTGCACTTCTTAACCTTGAACTGCTGTCCTTGCCTTGCCTTCAGGGAGTCTGATTGAGTTCCCACTCTATCCTTCATACAAAGCTGCCTTTTGTAGGGCTTAACCCCTACCCACACACTTTGGTGTTAGCACTTAACAAGGTGCTAAGGGGCTTATCCCCCTCATAGTTGGGCATTCTCCTTCCGGAACAGATTTCTGTCTAGGCAGTCTGTGAGCTCTCAGCTAGAGTGTAGGGGTTGGGATGATGAGAAGATAGAGAATCTGCCCTTTGTGTCCAATCTATACAAGCGGTTCAGTTGAACTTTTTTTTCAGTCCTATTAGGAGGGATTCTTGCTCCCTTGGTTTTGGTTCTGAGCTTATAACCCTCTCAACCAGTATATCTCTGGGCAGTGTTCTCCCCTCTCAGCATCCCTTCTTTTTCTTCTCTTTCTTCTTCTTCTTCCTTGTCTCTTTATCTGTTCCTCCCTTAGAGCTGCCCCAGATGGGAGGCCCTGCAGTCCCTTAGGGTAGGTATTCTCCCTCTTCTATCTGTCCTGTACCGGCTTATTCCTTCTTCAGTTTATATCCTTTCCTTTTTCTGTTCCTCGGCTCTCTTGCCTCGCTCTTCCCTTTTTTCCTTTACCCTTTATTGTGCCTCTCCGGCTATCAGAACTGAGATGGAGGAGGAGTCTACGGCACCTAACTGCCGCCCCTAGCGCATGACGCAGCACGTCGCTGTCATGGGCGGCGCCATTGGAGCCGACTCAAAAAAAAAAAAATCTCCTGTAGCGGGTGCATGCCTCCAGCACTACCCAAGCAGTAATGAATGGTGAAGATACAAGAGATCAAGAATTACGGTAGGTACGTAATTTTCATTTCTGCAAGGTCTTCTTTCTTAGACCCTTACTGCCGGAGGTTCGATTGGTGTTAGTTTTCCTCATCCCGAGTGCTTTTCTTGGTTCCAGACTGCTTGGGACTCGGTCCTATATGTAATTACCTACTGCAAGAGCCCTCTTGAAGTAAGATAGCACAGTTACATAAGAACTTACCGTAACAGTAGATCTTCAAGAGAGGCTCTTGCAGTAGGTAATGCCTTCCCGTCCTCCATCCCCCTTAGCTTTTTCAGATCCTTTCTCCAGGAAGGGAATCATCTGCTTCTCTCTCTTGTCTTGCCTTTTTTGGCCTTTGGTGGGAAAGAACTGGAAGGCGGGCATGGGAGACCGCCCCTTTATACTGAAGTCGATGACGTCGGTCCCCTAACGCGGAGGCGGTCCCCCGGCAGAGACTGCTAGCTAGAAATTTTTCCGTGGGGTCCTGACGCCTGCCAACTTCAGTCCTATATGTAATTACCTACTGCAAGAGCCTCTCTCGAAGATCTACTGTTATGGTAAGTTCTTGCGTAACTGTACTTTACTATTCTTAGATGGCAGCCTCACTCCCTCTGGTTTGTATGCCACGATCACAAAATAGGTAGTTCTCAGCAGGGATCTATTATCCATGTTACATGAAAAATTGGTATCGTTGCTTTTTTTTGTTTTTGTATTTATATTTTACCAGTTGTTACCCCAGTTTTCTCCCTGCTGTCCCAGGACCCCAGCACACGGCAGTCCGTGTGTATGAAGGTGCAAATACGCTCCATGATGCCAGTTCCAGCTCCTTCTGCCCCTCCCTTGGCAATCCGCAGGGTTCCTTGTAGCCAGACACTACCATCCATACTCCAATGGGTGGCAGCCAAGGGCCGAGGAAACCCCTCATCCCTCCCCAGGAGTGGAGAGCCGCCTTGTGGCAGCTCGGTCCTACTCCTCACCCCCCTCCAACCTACAACAACCCAGGTCACTGGCATGGCACGAGGTGTGACATCCAACACCTCAACCTTCAGTGTCACCAGGCTGGCTGGTATGTTTGTTTTTCAAGTGTCAGCACTGTCTGTCAGAGTTACCCCTACACAGGGAGGATCACTTCTAAAGTTTTATTAATCCACAAAGAAGCACTTAAGAATCCCTTAAAGGATAATAGATCCTGGCTGAGAACTACCAGTTTTCCGATCGCAGCATATAAATTGGAAGTAGTAAGTCTGCTATCTATACGTGGTAATTGGCTGAATATATACTTGAGGAGTGGTGGTGGTAGGGTTTATTGCTTTTTTTTTTAGACTTACACTATTTCGATTTTGTAAATTCAACTAAATACATAAAATCATCCCAAACTTAGTAAGCACAATGGCTTTACCACACTTAACAAATGGAGAACTGATATGGCAGAGAAAAAAAAAAACTCAAACAAATCAACAATGCATGTCGCTCCTCCCTTGTCTCCATCATCACAGCTAAAGTACATGAGTGTCTAAGTCTTGTGAGAGCCTGAACTACTCCTATGTGTGATCCTGCAGTAAATAGCTCAGCGTTTAATATCCTGTTATTCAGCTAGTTTACCTCTGGCAGTAAAGTCCTGTGCCACAGCCCTCAAATATCCAAAAACCTTAATCCCTCAAAGTCTCAGATCAGCAGTAATTCTCTCTATATGTACAAGCTAATTCACCTTAAGTTTCCACTGATCCATTGTAGGTGGCAAAGGTGAGAGTCAGTTGGTCATAATACACTGCAGTGCTGCTAGTCTTAAAATGTTTCCCAGTTTCTGAACCTTCTTAGAGCCACTCAGTAAAGCGGGAAATCACAGCACCAAATTTGTAAAGGAATGAGGGATTGTGTGCCCCAAGATCTGTTAAATTTGAAGATGGAGTTGTCTCCAAAAGGGGATAAGTTTGGGACAGTCACAGAAGGTGTGAAAGGGGGATCTTATCTGTGTCAGTCTTCACCGTTCATCACAAATGGTTTCTGGCCGGAGGTTATGACCCCACGGGAGCTTTTTTTTTTTTGGATGGGCGGAGCCAACACACCAGCGGCGCTGCTCTCGAGGCCGACACACTGCGTGGCACTCACGGGTTGGCTGTTAGGTATTGTCGACCCCGCCCTCCCATCAGTTCTTCGTCTCCCACTGTAGAGGTCACACCTCGTAAGGAGCACCAAGCAAGAGCCTACGGCCTATTCATCATTACTTCGACCCCGAAGTTTTACCTGCCGGTTCCGTTTCGCCCTACTCGGCGCCGCTGTTGGTAAGACTGTTCCTTTTATTATTTTTCAGCAACATCGAGTCTGTTTTGGATTGCTTTTCTGTCGATCATGTCTAGGTCAGAGAGCAAAAAGTCACTGAAAGTGGGGTGGCCTCCTATGCATCAGTGCCCGTGCGGCTGCAAGTACTCCGTTACTGACCAGCATGATCATTGTTTTGCGTGTCTTGGCTCGCTTCATGACATGAATTCGTGCGATGCCCGTTTCTCTATGGATCGTCGTGCTCTGGAACAACGTGCATGGAAAGTTGGACGAGCTCAGCCGACTTTCCGGGGACAGGTGCGCACTTGTCGGGCCAAGCCACGGTCTCTTGGCCTTTCCTCCGGGTTCTCTCCCAGTTCTATACAGACCGCAGTGGAGGGGGCTTCTGCTTTTTGTAGCCTATCCATGGCAGAAGACCCTTCCGCGGTGCAGGAGGCCCAGTACGTTCCCCCCGGGGAGCGGGCAGGAGGCACCACTCTGGCAGTTGCCCTTTCAGGAGCCAAGGCTCCCCTGGTGTCGTCTCCACGGGCTGGGAAGCCTGGGTCAGCACCATCTTCGACGCCATCCATCGGTGCCGTTTGAACAGCGCCGAGGGCTCTGATGGTGCCATGGTTGGTGCCAGTCCGCCGTTCAGCACCGTCTCTGCTGTCGACACCGTTCGTGGCAGCGATAGTGTTGGCGGCACCATGGGAGCTTCTACGGTGCCTTCTTCGACTGTTGAGGCTGGGGACAGTGCCGTGTCTAGCTCCGGCACCACTTGCAGCGCTGTGTGAGGACATGGCACCATGGGAGGTGTCGCCGGGAGCTGTTGGTGTCGCTGTCAGCGCCATCCCTGACTCCAGTGCTGTTCGTGGCGCTGTGGCAGACATTGACTCTGGCTCTGCTGCTGCTCTCGGCGCCGTCTCTTCTTCGGGCACCCTTCACGGTGCCATGGGGGAGTACTGTGCTGGCTCTGGTGCAGACACCTGGACTGGTGCCTCCTTTGGTCCACACAGGAGCGGGCATCTGCATACGGTCTGGCACCGGACTTCGGTCTCTACCTCTTCGGAGACAGACTCTGAGTCTGGTTTGGACTGGCTGTCCGACTCTTTGGAGTTGGCAACCCATGTGGACACCCTGGTGGTTACCTTGGCTGACTGGAGCCAGCCTCCCTCTGAGGAGCGGGTTGTAGCCCCCGAGTCTAGGATCAGGGGTGCTGACCAGCAGGCAGTAGTGCAGGCCACTGTTGCCCTGCAGCCTGGGTTTGGAGGGTTTTCTGCCCCCTCAGTTGGGTTACCCCCTCAGGTGGTGTGCCTGGATCCTTAACTTTAGTGCTGACCAGAGCACCCACAGGAGGGGAGGGTGCTACTCCCTGGGTGGTCCCCTTGGGGACTGACTGGGGTTGTCAGCTGCCTAGGCTGGTGTTTGCGAGGAGGAGGGCTCTTTTGGATTCTGAGGGGTCAGGGTTCGATGCGGTGACCCTTTTCTGGGACCCATCCGGGTTCGGGAAGGAGTCGTAGCGCGGACCCCCGCCCTTCTTCCTCCGTCTCCTTGACAGGACCCTGGTCTCTGGAGGAAAGGGACCGTCTTTCTGGATTTTCACGGTCCCGGTCACCTCACATGGGGGATTATTCATGGCTCGGCCTAGGCAGTTCCAGCGTGGTTGATCAGCTGTCGGCTATTGGGCTTTCTGGAGCTCCTCCTTCCCTTGGGGCTCCTGGTGCATTCTCTTGCCCAGACAGAGGACGATCACCTTCTGTTGTGGACTTAGCCTCCATTCCTCAGGCATTCGTGGCCATACGGGACCTCTCTCCTGGGAGCAGTTCAGGGGTGCGGCTGCACGCTTCCCTACATACGTCAGGGCAATGGACAAGTGTGTGTTCCACCCTCCCCCTGAGCAGCCAACCTCTGAATCTCTGAGGTCTTCCGCTTCCTCGTCCTCCTCTTCTGGAGGAGAGGAGCCTTCTGTCCACATCTCCCCTGCTGCTGATCTCACGGAGTATCAGCATTTCCTCTTGAGGATGATGGAAGACCTGCGTGTCACCCTACCCACTCAGCACAATGTGGAGCATTCGATGTGCGCCTTCTTAGGCAATTTCAGTGTGGCCACCCTTGTGGTGCCCACCAGGCCTGCTCCTTTTCAGGAGGCGTCATTGTGGTTCTGGCAAAGACCCTTTTCTGGAATCCCAACCCCTAGGGATCTGAGCCAGAGGTATTGTGTGCCCCCCCCCCAGTCTCCAGGTCATATGCCTCATCCTCAGTCAGGACTGATGCAGCATGACACCCGATGGGCCGTGCCTTCTTCACCTTGACCGCCCCCAGATCAAGATTCCGCCACTTTGACTTCTGGGGAGGAGAACCTTCTACTCGGCACGGTCGCTTCTTTCAGTTTCTGCTCCTCGGGTCCACTACGCTACCTATGATAGGTTTCTGTGGTCCAGGCTAGGTCAACTCCTAGCCTCTATGCCTGATTCGGAGGTAACCAGACAAGCCATTGCACTCTCTGCACGTGGCCTGGAGCTAGCAAGGCACCAAGTGAGGGCATCTTACAACACCAACGAGGTAGCTTCCAGGGTCATAGGGTCAGCGATCTGCACTAGGCAATCGGCATGGCTACATCTTTCCTGATTATCACCCTTGACCCAGTGTAGTGTGATTTCCTCCACGTACCGGAGAACCCACCTTTTCTCCCGTAGAGTGAGGCGGCGTCTGTTGGGGCAACCTCCTGCCCCCTACAGGGGGTTCCCGTCTCACTCTCCCCAGTCTTGGGCCTCGCCAGGCCCATAAAACCTTTTCCCCCACTGGGAGCTAAGGGACTTTAGTCCTGTAGGGTCTAGGGGCTCCCTTCGGGGCTTGGTACTCACCCAAATGTGATGAATGGTGAAGATTGACACAGGTAATATATGAAAATTATGTACCTACCATAATTCCTGATCTTTCTGTGTATCTTCACCATTCTTCACAGATCCCACCCTGCATCCCCGTAGGGTCTCAGTCCCTGGGTCCCCCTCCCTCTGTGTGCCCCCCCTTCCTTTCCGCTGGTCAGGAGTGGGGTGACCTGGGGCACACAGGGGGAATTTTACCTTCTGACAGGAGGGGAGACGGATTGGGGGAGAGGGTGCTTCCCTCCTCAGTGTCTTGGCTCCACCCCTTTGAGGTGGGGGTTGGTGGTTGGTGGCTCTTCTCTTCTCTCTCTTCCTCTAGCCTCCTCAGTTCCTGTCCTTAGGGACTCATCCTTCAACTTAATTAAAGAAACTTATTGTTTCTCCCCTTCCAGTTATGTGGTTTCGGTGGGGGGGGGGGGCAACCCTGAATCCTGTTCCTTTCTCCCAGAATAGTCTCTTCTGCTTATGCTGGAGTTTCTTGCCAGTGATTCTGTGCCTTGAATTCTGGCAATTCAGCCTTCTGGCTACTCCTTTGCAGCCACCATCCAGTCTGGAGATAGTCACCAGTCTAGGGTATGTCTCTCCCCCCATTTCTTCTTTTTCCCTCCCTCCCTCCTTCCCTTTTCCTTTCTGATTCCAGAGATTGGGGCCCCTTCCCAATCCCCTTAGTTTTTCTTAATCTCCTATCTATCCTCTCTGTCATTTATTTCTCCTTTTAGTTTGTATATCTTTTCCTTTGTCTGTCCCCTGGCCTTCCTTGTCCCTCCCTCCCAACCCTTTCTTACTCTACAGCGACTCAGAACTGGTGGGAGGGTGGGGTCGACGACACCTAACGGCCAACCCGCGAGCACCACGCAGTGCATCAGCCTTGAGGGTGGTGCAGTCGGTGTGTTGACTCCACCCATCCAAAAAAAAAAAAAAAAAGCTCCCGCGGGGTGTGACCTCCAGCCAGAACCCATTTGTGATGAATGGTGAAGATACACAGAAAGATCAGGAATTACGGTAGGTACATAATTTTCATTTCTGCCTCCCCCTCCCACATTGACCCCAGCAGGCATCCCCATGTGCCCTGGACAAATGTTTGGTTATAGATGGTGTGCAGAAGAGTCTAATATTGATTCCAGTTAAATTCTCACCACGTGGATGAAGCAGTCACCCTCCAACCCTTTTTCAACCTCTTTCCCATTGTTTGCATGGTATGGCTACACCCCGCCCCCACACCGATTCCCAACTGAGTCTAACGTTCTCCGGTGGTGGAGAGCTGTCTTGAGGTCAGTAATTAATACAGGTCTGAGATGTACTGTATTTTCTTCCTGAGGACCACCATATCATAAAAAAGTTTTCTACACTGGACGTCTCTCTAGTAAGTTTTGTTAAGGCCTTGGTGAAGTTTATGAAGTGGCGAACCTACAAGTATCTAAACTAGTTTATGTTCCACAGGGCAAAGATGTCTTTTAAATGTTCAAAAGAGTGGCAGCCTTGGGGTCCCACCAGCTGGGAGAATCTTGTTAACCTTTGTCTTTCCCAGAAAAAAAAATAGCCACTGTCAAGACCAGGGGGGAATAAAGCTGGCGTTATGCCTAATTAAAGCAGACCTAACTCATTGTGTGTTCTCCTGAGTTTCCTGATCCTTACCAGAACATTTAAGGTATGTCAAGTCCATGGGTTATAGAAGTGGGACCATTTATTAGGAGGAATTCCTGTCGTTAGGAGAGCCTACAAGGCCCATCCTCAATAGGATACCATCCCGAGGATGCTCTTAGCTTAATCCAGGTGCTTACGAAGGCCCCTGTGCTGCTAGGTAGTATTGTCGCAGGTTGGGGCATCCCCAGACCCCCCACCCCTTCACTGGAACCTGTAGGATCTTTTCAGGCTCTCAGGGATGTTTCCCCACCCACAAAAATTTCCATATATCCAGCCGGCCTGGTGGCACTGAGGGTTGAGATGCTTGATGCCTTACCTCATGCTACGCCGACAACCCGGGTTCAGGAACGACCTCGGGTCGTCGGGGTGCTGGGCTGGGGGGGCAGGACTGAACGGAGCCTTTGGACTGCTCTCCTCTCCCGGGGATGGTTGGGGTAAGTTGTTGCCCCTCCCGTAGTCCTATCCTCACCAGGTGGAGGTCCGGTGGGATAACGTAGGTGGGCGGGGGTGGCAGTACAGGTGGGCGGAAGGGGCTGAGCTGGCTTCCGGTGTATGTGTGTGTGCGTGCGCACCTCCATGCGCATGTATGGCCATATGCCAGAACCCCAGAGGGATGCAGGAGAAACCTACAAAAAGCCTATAAAAAGCTATATTTAAAAAAATAAATTACGTATATCCTTAAGTAGGGTGTTCCAGTACCTGACTGGAATCGGGGTGGGGAGGGTTTGAAAAATAGAACAGCAACCATGGGAGGACATTCATTTTGGTAACTTGCATCCTCTGATACAGTGTCAGGAGGAGTAAGGTCCACCTTGCCAAATCTGTCTGTATGGTGTTGCATAACTGAGAGTAGTCATTTTAAAACAGTTAAGAAATATAAGCTGGTATACAAACTCCCAGATACCGGAATGTGTTATGTTTGGCCTAGAAGAAGGGAAACTCCTCTTTGAAGAGGGGTGGTGCAGGGCCCCACTAAGAGTCATTGCTTCCGATTTAGACAAATTTTTCTTGTATCCCACAAGGGAGCTGAATTTGTTTATGGTATATAGGAGGTGCAGGAGAAGGGTGAACAGGATCCCCTAGGAAAAATAGTGAATCATCAGTGTATATAGTGCCATCTTCTGTTCTATTTCCCCTTCCCTTACTCCCACTATATGCATGTTGGATCTAACTGCTATGGCCAGGGTTCTAGGCTAAAGGCAAGAGGAGCAGGGACAACAGACACCCCTGTCGCATGCGTGGGGAATGTATCAGAGAGATGCCCATTTACCCTCACCACCACCTCCGGGTTGGAGTACAGGGAGAAAATAGCTGTAATAAACTTTGGTCCCAGCGAGAACCTTCATAGGGTTGCTACCATAAAGTCCCAGTCCACCCTGTCAAAGGTCTTTTCTGTGTGCATACTTAAGGCAGCTGGAAGGTTGTCTTCCCCTTTTGTGCCATTAATGATATTCAGAAATCTACTGATGTTATTTTGGAGGAGTCAGCCACTGAGAAACCCTGTCTGATTATTTTTTTCGTTATTTATTTATTCTTTATTCGGATAATACCTTTGAGCAGAAGCTCTTTACGTAGGTTTCACATCAACAATCAAGACAATAACAAGAACATGAACAAAGGAGTGAAAACAATAGATTGGCAATACAGCGATTAGAATGACACTATTACACTGTTACAAATTTACATAAGAGCAAGAGTCATTGCATACAGTGAAAATGTGCGGTGGCTTAAGGGCATTGTAAAAAGTATGTCCATTAAGTGCAGTTACAGAAAGTGAGAATATTGGGTAATGACAGAGAGAGTGAAGTGGTGGCTGCGATAGATAATCTGGTGCAGGGGAGAATGTAAGTCAGCCCAGGGACCTCGTCAGGTTGCTTAACTGCATGGGAGAGTAGACATAAGTCATGGGCTGTGCCAAGCTGACCTGGGGCAAGTTGGCGCGAGCAGTTTGTGGGTGCAGTCACATGAGGAGTCAGAGACAAGTTGGAGTTTAAGCTTCTGTTTGAAGGCTCCTAAGGAAGGAGCAGATGAGATGTCAATAGCAAGCAAGTTGAACCAGAGCAGGGCTCGGTAGGCAAAAAGCCTTTGATCCTGGGAGGTTCGGTATTGAGGGACCTTGAAATATTGGCAGACTGAGCCTCTGGTTCGACGTGAGTTGGTACTAGCAGTAAGAAGCTCCTGAACCCCAGGAGGCATCAACCCAGAGGTAATCTTCTTAGCTAGGAGACAGGTTTTGTATCGAAGTCTACCGTTGAACTGAAACCAGTTTGCCTGTGCATATAGGTCACAGGTGTGGGTTAGATGTCCTGCTCCTGTTAGGAGCTGGCAGGCCTTATTTAGTGCTATTGTAATACATTTGATTGACGTGGCAGTGGCGCCAATACATATATAATAAGACCATAGTCCACAAGTGATACCGCCAAACTGTGTATAGCTGTGCTGAAGGCTTCGGGAGTCAGACTATGCCTTTGTCTGTACAGGAGTCCAGTTCTGCTATGGTGTACTACTGTGGCAATACATTTCTGTAGTCTGTCTGCCAGGATTCTGGTGTAGATTTTTAGATCTACCGGAATGAGGGAGCTTGAGCAGTATGACCCACAGAGCTCCCGAGCTTTATCTAGTTTTAGTGTTACCGAAATTTGTGCTTGATGCCATGCCACCAGAGTCTGTCTCCCCCAACCCCAAGATACAATATGGTTAAAAACTTCCGTCAGCAGTGGAATCACCAATGGGCCAAAAGAGTTTAAAAATTCTGACGGACATTGTCCGTGCCCAGGGATTTTCCATACTGGGTTGATCGCTTTTAATTTAATTTTGCCTACACAATCACATTGTTTGAGAATATGCCCATTGCAGATAAAGAGGTTAGAAACTGTCTGCAATCAATTGCAGTATCACTCGAGAATGTTGAACAAGGGGGGTGAGGTACAGTGAAGAGGGGATGGAAGCAGAATTATAGAGAGATAGAGAGATAGACAGATAGATAGATAGATACGTGAGAGGAGATCGCTGGCTCACTGCTGGCACACAAGTCAGCAACATGACTCCAGCTGCAGCTTCACAGTTCAAGAAAATCCCACTGTTCTCATACTGAGAACATGAGTGAATAGCTCCTCTCACTAAGCTGGGCACCCAGGATTTTAAGGTGCCCAGAAATGTTATTTCCACTGCAGTTTTCAAAAAAATCAAAAAACAGAATTTAGCTAAATGGGTCCTATTTACTTAGGTTTAGGTGTTTGTTTTTTGAAATACATCATTTTTATGTATTTTCAATGTTTTTGAGTTAAAAACAAGATGGTAGCCACCACAATCTTTTTTTCTCATAAGTAAATCATGAAAATATCTTTTATTTTTTTTTAACTGATCAAGCTTGATGGTTATCCCAAAAATCCTTATAACGCTGAGACCGCTTAATAGAGAACTACGGGCAAATATAATGGAGCTATCGCTGCACAGATCATGGCTCCAGTACCCCAACCCCCCCCCATAGTCACAATATACATTTAGTGGTTGAAATACTTTGTAAACATAAGTTTGATAATCCCATGGTGGAGAAAACATTTTGTGAGCAAGGGTATGGACAGCTGGAGATCGTGCTGCAAACACTGCGATATGCTGATGCTACTTGACCCCTTCCTGTATTGTGCCCATATGTACGGAGATTTAATCATCTCTGTATCTCGGATGCCCAGCGCTGTTTTTACAGAATTTGCCTAAATACCATGTGTATGCCTGGCATACATATGGCATTTAGGCAAATTCTGTAAAAATGGCGCTGGGCATGGGGAAATACAGAGATTTTTAAATCTTCATACATATGGGCATAATACCAGAAGGGGCAAAGTTGCGTCAGTATATCACGGTGTTTGCAGTGTGATCTGCAGCGGTCCATACCCTCTCTCTCAAGATGCAGACTCCACCACAGGGATTATCAAACTTTACGAACGATAAGGTATTTCAACCAATAAATGCATATTGTGACTGCAGGGGGGATCAGGGTACTGTAGCCATGATCTGTGCAGCGATGGCGCCATTAGGTTTGCCCATAGGTCTCCTATAATTTTTCAAGAAACCTTTGAAAGGCACTACTTCAGTACAGGCTGCCTCTACCCTGAAATTTTCATGAAAAAATTCCACACCGTCTAGGCTGCACGTGAGAGCAAAACAAAAAAACAAAACACGTGAAGTATAGTAAAGCAACCACCTTTGTTTTTGCATTTTTTGTCATTCTGTGTCTTGAAACCCGAACATAATGCCATCACGAAACTTTCCACATCTTCAGACTCTGCTAGCCGGACCATGCATGCCTAATTTTGAGCTATTTCATCAGAAGCTGCCAAAGATATTAAGGTGCAAAAATTGGGGTTTAACATTAAATAGCCTACTCAACCCTAACTATAGGGATGCTACCACGCCACTATAATATATATGCATAGCTTCTATAATATGTATACATGATGTGTGTGTGTGTGTGTGTGTGTTATATATATATATATATATATATTCATTCTATGCAGAAAACTTTGTTAATGCATCACTTAGAGTTAAAACACAAAAAGTAAGGAAATCAAACTTTTAGGGTTGACCTCTCCCCCCCCCCCTTGAACCTGCCCATCATCCCGAGATTGACAGCTGACGGGGTGTGTCCTTGGGGTTGTGAGGCCTAAATCTCACCCCATTCCATGTGTAATCATGTTCACAAGCCACAGAAAAGAAGAGTGGGGTGAGATTTAGGCCTCACAACCCCAAGGACACACCCCATCAGCTGTCAATCTCGGGATGATGGGCACGTCCGGGGGAGAGGGGTCAACCCTAAAAAGTTTAATTTCCTTACTTTTTGTGTTTTAACTCTAAATGATACATTAACGAAGTTTTTTGCATAGAATTTTCTTACTTTTTCAGAAAGAATATAAAAGTAAAAAGTCGCGGAGGACTTCCAAATTCATTAAAAGTGAAAAGTCACGCAAGTTAGTGGGCCCTTCAGGCCCTGCGTTCCCACCAACTTATAAATTTCTGCGTAAGATAAGACTGTAAGTACTGAATATCATATGTATTGCTGGGAACGCATATGGGTGGGAGCATGGGGCCCAAAAGCGCCCACCACATTGAAAGAAAGCAAAGTGTCAGTCATCAGAGTGGCATAATTCAACACCTGTTTACATGTCAGATATGTAACCACTGGAAATTACCTCCAGGGCAGTAAAGCTAGGCACCCTATAAATGTGAACCCAGTACCACAAGACAAAATGCCATATGCAAAACATACTTTGTGCCACGCAGTATGTCCGCAGCAAATTTCCAACACCTAAGCACCATAATTCACATGAACAGGACGACATCTGAAGACCCTCCAAATTTCAATATAAAAGACAAAACCGATTCTGAGATACAACATGTGAAAATTTAAGATTTTAATTTGTTGGAGTGGCAGACTTATGCACCTATTAAGGTTTTAGACCCCTAATGACTGAAAAGTAGATCCATGGTAGTAAGGCTAGCTACCGTATAAATTGCAAGCCAGTATGAGAATGGAAAACGCTGTCTGCCAAACATAAGTTGCACCATGCAATATCTCTGCAGAAAATGTGTTGTCCAACACGTAAACACCGTAATTCACATCTACAGGACATGCTGTCAACACCCTCCAAATTTCAAGTAAAAAGACCACACCGTTTCCAAGATATTTAAAGTTAAAGATTGTTAAAATTGACCTGTTGCATTAAAATATGGCTATCTAGTCCCTCCCTCGCGATCAAAGATTACAATCACAGAATCTCATGATTAAAGAATTTGCTGGCTCACGATCAAAAAATAAATGGATAAATTCAAATTTTAGACATAAATGCATGAAACCACCGGCATGGTTCGATAAAACGATGCCCCCCCCGAGCAAAACCCACCCTCATTTGTGTTCATAACCCATCCCTGAGCTGAGAAATTTGCTTTTTTCAACTGGCCGTCTTGTCTCTACCTTGCAATCAAAGATCACGATCAAAGAATTTGCAGGCTCACGATCAAAGAATAAAAAATAGTGAAATTCAGATTTTAGACATACTGTAAATGCATGAAACCACTGGCATGGTTCGATAAAATGAAGCCCCCTGAGCAAAACCCACCCTCATTTGTGTTCATAACCCACCCCTGAGCTGAGAAATTTCCTTTTTTTCTACTGGTCATCTTGTCCCTCCCTCACGATCAAAGATCGCGGTCAAAGAATCTCGTGATTAAAGGATTTGCAGGCTCATGATCAAAGAATTTGCAGACTCACGATTAAAGAATAAAAAATGCTGAAATTCAAATTTTAGACATAAATACAGGAAACCACTGGCGTGGTTTGATAAAACAGAGCCCCCTGAGCAAAACCCACCCTCATTTGTGTTCATAACCCACCCCTGAGCTGAGGAATTTGCTTTTTCAACTGGGCATCTTGTCCCTTGTTCGTGATCAAAGATTGTGGTCAAAGAATCTCGTAATCAAAGAATTTGCAGCCTTGTGATTAAAGATCGTTAGCGAGTTGTGATCAAATAATAAAAATGTGTAAAACTCTATTTTTTGACCATTTTGAACAAAAACAAAGGCATGGCTCAATAGAGCGAAGCCCCTTGAGCAAAACTCATCCAAGTTTTACTTTAGGAGTGACTCCTGAGCCGAGATATTTGAGTTTTTCTGACCGGAACCTTAAAACAAGATGGCGGCCGTCACGATCAAAGAATTCTTGGGGTCAGAGATTCTTTGACTGCGAGGCTGCAAGTTCTTTGAATGTGAGGAGGGACCAGATGTCCAAAACCCCATTCTTTGTTCGCAAAACAACCATATCAATTTTCCCATTGACTTATAATGGGAAATTAAAACTGCAATAACTTTTGAATGGATTAATATTTTTTCACAAAATGAGAAGTGGCATGTTCATTGGCCAAAGCTCTTTCAGACGAGCCAACTCATAGAGTGACATTCCACACGACGGCTGTGCAGTGCCATGGACAAAATCCCCAAAACTGCCCACGTAACTGGCGAAAAGTGCATTTTTCAGCATTTTGCTGCGCAAAGACCGTAAGTCCAACTGAAACAAAATTTGGCAGATCAAGAGATCTGCCATGCCCTACTACATACCAAATTTCATGCAAATCCGTTGAACAGGTCCAAAGTTATTAACACGCAACATTTTGAGTTTAAATAGAAGTGCCTTGCCTATAATATATGTATGTATATATATATATATATATATATATGTATATATATATATATATATATATATATATATATCTGATGTCATTTAGTTTTAAAATGATATGCTGAATTAATATTAGTGTTAGAAATTTCTTATACTGCTGTACATGTTTGTATTGGTAAGACACCCTGAGGCTGAAGGATAGAGTGCTGATAAATGAAATACTAACTTAACCTAAGTCAATGACTATATGTTTGTAACTAAAAATGATAACTGTTGCACATGCTGACGTGGAACCTTTGTAAAAGAGCCTCGGCTCCTAGGTATTGTAATCCTAGATCGAAATAAATAAATAAATAAATAAAATAACTGACCTGGGGAAGAGGGTGACAGAAAGTAACTAGAACTATCGGCTCTTGAAAATCCAGCCCTGTGTTAGGCCAAGCATGGAGCCAGGCAGGGAACTGGGCAGATTAGATGTACCCCTAGGTCTTTTTCTGCTAACACATCCCATGTTTCTGTTCTGTGTAATATTTATGCTTGTCTCAAGCTTTCCCTAGTGGCTTCTTGGGCTCCTTATGAAAACAGTCATGTACTGTATCAACAAATATGCTAAAAACTCCAGTGAGTATGGTCCAATTAGAGCCAAGGTAGCCAAGTATTCCATTACTGTTACTTTGGTCTTTACAGAAGCCCTTAATCCCTGTCATCATCTCCAAATGTGGTTCTAGCCTCTGGCAAATTCTTATTATAAGTTAGTTCATGACCATCTTTTAATTTTAGACCCTAATGGGCTTTTAAGACTTCACTTTACTTAACATACAAGGATATGGTCTGCTGTATCAGGTCATAAAGCATGTTCTTGCTTTCCACGTCACCCCCAAGATCAGTAGTTTGGCATAAATTTAATGACTATACTATACTTTTTTTTTTAAGTCATCCTTTACCTGGTGCCCAGTAGTAGTGCAAGAAGGTCATGATCTTCCTGGACTAAGTCTCCAACACTCATTCACATGAGTGGGATAATGCCAGAGGCGCTAGGACCAAGCGAGAGCCTAAAATTTTCTGAGGAGTCGGCGCCGAGAGAGGAAGCTATCTCGGTGTCGACCCTCCAATCACCTCAGTTCCTTTTCTCCCGGCGTTGAGTGCTCTTGGATGTCAACATCGTTCGTCTGCCAGAGTCAAAGTTTTCATCTATATAGCAGCAGCTTTTAACGTTTAATTTAATTTTTAAGTAGTAATTTCTTATTTTACAAACAAGAAGAAGATTATGATGAAGAAGAAAAAGAAATTCTTTCCTGCCATCAACGGAGTCGTCCTTAGACAGTAGCAGTGATGGTAGGAGGACTTCGTTGAAAGTTTTATGGCAGAGGGGCCGTGTCGGTCTGCTGCCCTTAATTAACGGGGGTCGACTACAGGCGGTCCTGCAGCTGGGGGACAGTTCTCCAAAGCACAAATCTAGCGGTTCGGGGATCGGCTCGGCTTAATCTCGAGCTCCTCTTCCTCATTGGGGGAAGAAAATCGGTGCCGCTCAAGGTTGCCCGCTGCTCTCTCTGCACGAGGATTGTTCGTCGGGAGGGGCGATGGGCCTGAACCGACTTTCGTGGGTTCCTCATAGCCCCGCTCCTAACAGCTGCATTCTTGACCTCGAGCTCCATATCTGTCCTCTTTGGCGCTCCGGTGGGCAGTTTCACCTCTGGGCCGCTCCTATGGAGCAGGGGGTTTGACTTCCAGTTTTTCCTGGCTCTGTTCCTGATTTTGGGACCTCCAGGCCTCAGAGCCGTTGGACCAGAGCCGGGTCGATTGGATTACGAATGTCGAGGTGCCCTCTTGGTGCCTTTGCCATCGTGTCGACCCCTCGTGCCTACCCCCCCTCTCCCTTTTTCCATGCAGGGGCCGGCACGGGCACCACCTTTCCTTCTCCCTTCTTAGGATTTCCATTGGCATTTTCCTTCGGTGCCGTGGTCGGCACCGTGCCTCGGAGCCGTGGCTCGGTGCCTTGGTCGGCGCTGAGCCTCGGTGCCTTGGTGCCTTGGTCGGAGCCGTGGCTTGGTGCCTTGGTCAATGCCATGCCTTGGTGCCTTGGTCAGCGCTGTGGGTCAGCACCATCACTCTGTGCAGTGCCGTGGGTGCTTTTGTTGCTGCCGCTGGTTGTCGGCACCGTCGGTGGTGCCGCGGGTGTCTGGGTGGCGCCGTGCACCCGCGGGCCATGCCGTGCACCCGCAAGTGCCAGGGATGCCATGGGTGACGTCGGGAGTACCCGTGGGTGGCGCAGGTGGCGCCGTGAGCACCCATGGGTGCCACTGGTGCCATGGGTACTGGGGTGGCACTGGAGGACACCCGTGGGTGCCCTTGGGTGCCACTGGTGCCCTCAGGTGCCATTCTTGCTATGGGTGTCATGGTACTGTGGTGCCATGGGTGTCGGGGTGCCATTGCTACATGGAGTGTCGGGTGCCTGCCACTGCCGCGCTGCCCTCGGTATCGCCCAGGTTGGCATAAGCACTGCTTGGTGCCCTCCTGTGCCACGAGTGGTGCTGGTGCCACACGGGTGCTAGTGGGTGCTGTATGGCAGAATTAGTGACACATTCTTCCTTTGTGGACTTCTTTTCCACAGAACTTGTGGCGGGATGTTTATCACAGAATGGACTCCTGTTCTGCAGATTATTTTTTCGACACATCTTAGTGTGTGGCAGTCTATGTGGGATCTTGTGTCATCCAGCGGTTTTCTGCTGATGGAACTCTGCTGTACTGCTCTGCCAGCGGAATGTCATTCTGCTCCGTACTTTCTCTGCTCCCTACGTGGTACCAAGCTCCTCGACATCCTTCCTGATGGCAGAGTCTCCAGTGGCTCTGACCTAGACCTCTCTTGGAGGTCCTTCTGGGGTAGAAGTGCATCTAGATGGGTCTTTTCCTGTCCTTCTGGTCAGTAATACAGTGGACAACTCATTTTATATACCTAAGGGCATGTCCTCTCTATCGTCAGAGTCTGTGATGGAAAATCTTTTCAGTAGTTCCTCAGTAATGGGGTCCACTACAGCATTTCACACTGCGTCCGTGGACTATGCACTTCTGCATCCAGACTTTTTCAATCGTCAAGACAGATCTTACTTCGAGAAACAGTTCTTGCAGCAGGTTACACCATTAGGACTGAAGCCGGCAGGCGCCAGGACTCCACGGAAATTTTATAGCTAGCAGTATTCAGCGGGGACCGACTCCGTCGTCGGTCCCGCCCCCAACGTCAGGCGTAGTACATATGGAGGCGGTCCTCCATAATCCTCAGTTCTTTTCCCGCCTTCGACTTGCCAGCATCGGCCTCTTGGTCTCTTTCTAGCACACGACGACTACAGAAAGTTCAACAGCTATTTTCTCCGCACAACTGATGTCCTCTCCAACTCTATCTCTTGAGGGTCACCTTTCGAAGTGTGCCTGCAGCAAACAGATCCCTTTCAAGGATCCTGCCTCATCCTGTGTGTGTTGCCTAGGCCCGAACCACGACATCAAGGCTTGCACCTTTTGCCAGGGTTTCAATAGCCGCACCAGGATCTGCCATCAGAAGGCACTTCAGGCCTATCTTCTCGAAGAAAAACTAAAAAGGATGGACCAAGAACCTTCCTCCAGGGGAGAATCTTCATCAAAATCCCACAAACACTGGGACAAGCACCGGGAGAAGGTGAGGTCTAGGTCCCCAACTCGGACC
The DNA here is from genome assembly GCA_016271365.2 of Neoceratodus forsteri. Classification (NCBI taxonomy): domain Eukaryota; kingdom Metazoa; phylum Chordata; order Ceratodontiformes; family Ceratodontidae; genus Neoceratodus; species Neoceratodus forsteri. Next base: position 879,990,569 of record CM057456.1, read on the forward strand.
TTGGACTCCCGCATCTCCGGCTCCAGATCAGACCGCTCTCCCTCCAGGGCTTGGTCACAGCCTCCCCTGGTTAAGTTCAGGTCTTCAGGTGGCTCTTCCTCGCTCCAGCCTCTTAAGACATCGAGGCCCTCGGCTTCATATACTCCATCCAAGGCCTCTTCGAAGTCTGCTGAGTGCCATAAGTCTTCTTCCTCCACCCGACATCTGGACACCGACACCATGTCGGTCTCCCAACCGCCCAGAGGTCCTGATCCAGCACCCAGAAAGACCAAGGACCTGACGTCCCTAAAACGGACGTTGGACCTGACGTCGGCTCACCATCCGACATCGGACAAACATTCAAAATCGGCTCGGCGCTCACAGGAGTTGACAACACCTGCTAGACACCGTAGCTGGCCAGGCGTTCACCAGGTCCGAAGACATCAGCCAGGGGACCGACGTCGGCAACTCTGGAGCGGAAGACTGCATCCCCATCACCAGCAGATGCCGGTCATAGGGAATCGACAGAGGAGGACACCCCACAGCCCGAAGACCAGGCGGGCGACACCGAAGATGCTGGGCTCCCACGGGAACCCTCCCCGGACAAGACATTGGGTATCATCATCAATTACGAGAAGTCATGCCTGGTTCCTTCACAGACTCTGCAATTCGTAGGAGCTGTTCTGGACACCGTCCAAGGGAAGGCTTTCCTCCCCCCGAACAGAGCGAAACACATCAGATCCCTCATCAGGGACTTTTCAACGAAAAAGACCGTCCCGGCCAAACGGGTCCTTTGCCTGCTCGGGCACATGGCTGCGGCCATTGCAACAGTCCCGCTAGCCCATCTCCACATGCAGGTAACCCAGCGGATGTTACAGGTACAATGGGACCAAAAGCAAGACCATCTGCAGCATCCAATCCGGATCGTGAAGACCGTAATTCGAGATTGGCAATGGTGGCTAGACTCAAGGAACCTCTCGGCAGGAGTCCCCTTAATAGCACTGTCCCCGACTGTGACGCTCTCCACAGATGCCTGAGGGCTCAGTTGGGAAGCACACCTCGATGGTGTCTGGTCTCAGGGCCTGTGGACAGCCCAGGAGTCTCATCTCCACATAAACATCCTGGAAATGAGAACAGTTCTTTACGTCCTGCAGGCCTTCCAGTTGCAGATTCCACGGGGTACACTTCTGTTACAGACAATTCTGCGGTGATGTATTACCTCAATAAACAAGGAGGCACCCATTCCTACCCGCTTTGCAGGGAGGCCATGAGAGTGTGGAATTGGGTCTTATAGCACAGCACAAACCTTATTGCCGTTCATGGTCCAGGAGTGGACAACGTCATCACAGACAGCCTGAGCCACTCTCGGTCAGAGTCCACGAATGGGAACTGTTGCAGGAGGTGGCAGAGGATCTGTTTCGCAGATGGGGTGCTCCAGAGCTAGACCTTTTAGCGTCCCCATCCAATGCAAAACTGCCCAATTTTTGCTCGCCAGATCCAGGGCCTGGTGTTTTCTGGCGAGACACTTTGTCCCTCTCCTGGGCGGGCAGATTCCTCTATGCCTTTCCACCTTTTCTGTTGATCCAGAGAGTTCTTCTAAAACTCGCAGGGAGCAAGCGACCCTTATACTGATCGCGCCCTTTTGGCCCAGGCAGATCTGGTTCCCTCTCTTGCATCAGCTATCCTGGGAACCTCCAGTGCCTCTACCAATCAGCTCCCATTTGCTGTCTCAGGAGGCGGTTTCCTTAGTCCATCTGGACCTACGTTCCCCGAATCTGCATGCTTGGCTCCTAGAGACATAGCCATGATGCGACACGGGGTCTTGCAAGAGGTGGCAAACGTTCTTACTGCCGCCAGGAAACCGGTTACCCACGCGACCTACGCCATAAAGTGGCACAGGTTTTGCTTATGGGTTCAAGTGCGTGGCCTTTCGCCTTTGGACTGTCCAGAGAAGCTGGTACTGGATTACCTGCTGTCCCTTTTCCATTCCAGCCTGGCTTACTCCTCGATTAAGGTACACCTCTGTGCCATTTCAGCCTACCACGTCCCTATAGGCCAACGCACTGTGGCTCAACTGGACATGACACATGCCTTCTTGAGGGGTGTCCTCCACCTTAGGCCCCCGATTAAAGGATCCCATCCCACCATGGGATCTACCCTTCGTCTTGGAGCAGCTCATGCTGCCACCTTTTGAACCAGCCGCGTATTGCGAACTACGTTTTCTCTCTTGGAAAACGTTATTTTTAGTTGCCGTCACTTCAGCCAGAAGAATTTCTGAAATGCACGCACTTATGTGCAAAGAACCTTATTTAGTTTTCCACCAAGACAGGGTATCCCAAAGGACTAATCCTAAATTTCTGCCCAAGGTGGTCTCAGCTCTCACCCTTAATCAGGACATCGATCTACTAGTGTATTTCCCAAAATACTAATCGAGGAGAAGCCCTCCTGCACACTCTTGATGTGCATAGGTGTCTCAGATACTACCTGACCAGAACCAAACACCACCAAAAATTAGACCAACTTTTTGTCTTCTTTGCCCATAGGATGATGGGAACTCCTGTTTCAAAGCAGTTGCTGTCCAGGTGGCTTATTCAGTGCATTACGTTCTGTTACTAGAAGCGCAGCAAACCCTTACCAGGCATGGTTAAGGGTCATTCCACCAGAGGGGTGGCTGCCTCTTTTGCAGCTTTAAAAAACATATCCACCTCAGCTATTTGTGCTGCAGCTACTTGGAGCTCTGTACACACTTTCATCAGGCATTACAGCCTGGACATTGCATCGAGGCGAAGAGCAGGGTTCGGTCTAGCAGTCCTTCAGGGACTTCTGTCCTAGGCTCGAAGTTATTCGAGGATTTCTACCTTTCCTCCTCCCGATGGTGTGTGATTACCAGTATTGCTTGGGAATCAGTCCTAATGGTGTAACCTACCACAAGAGCTGTTTCTCGAAGTAAGATAGTACAGTTACGTAAGAACTTACCGTAACAGTAGATCTTCGAGAACAGCTCTTGCAGCAGGTACTTTCCCTCCCACCATCCCCGCTGGAGGTAGGTTGTAGTCACAGCATCCTTCTCCTAGGATAAGGCATTTACTGCTGCTTTGTTTGCCATTTGATGGCGGATCCTCGGTCTCCTCTTCTGATGTCATCCCAGCGGCCAGGAGTCTCCGGTGGGAGAACTGAGGATTATGGTGGACTGCCTCCATATGTACTACGCCTGATGTCGGGGGCAGGACCGACGTCGGAGGTGGTCCCCGCTGAATACTGCTAGCTAGAAAATTTCTGTGGGGTCCTGGCACCTGCCGGCTTCAGTCCTAATGGTATAACCTGCTGCAAGAGCTGTTCTCAAAGATCTACTGTTACGGTAAGTTCTTACGTAACTGTACTTTACACTCTGTGGAACATTCTAATTTAATGGTCGGGAGCCGTTCTGACTCTACCGCTCCTTTGATAGAGGTATATAGCCCCCCCCTTGTGATATTGCCTCTTTGGTGGCTTCTTCAGCACAGATGGTTAACATCTCTCCAGCTGTGATTGTTAATCTGGTCATGATTTCGGTATGGACGCTCAGGCTTCTTCTGAACTCAGATGGAGAACATCTCCGTCTTTTTGTATCAAGACAATCCTTGCAAAATAGCAGCCTGAAAGCCTCGTTAGGCTCGGACTAAAAAAAAAAATTATAATTTTTGTTATAGCACAGGGCCTAGCAGAAATTACCTGATACCTCCCTTTTTGGATCTAGTTAGGTTCTGCATCAGCCCCAGAGGCGCTCGTCTCCAGAGTACGGTAAAGAGTACCTGATTTCTCTTCCCCTAGGGGGAGTCCGATCCGGCAGCAGTATGAGTCATCTCTTTCTCTAAGAGAGATTTCTTTCATTCAGAGACATTTCCTAGACCTATGCGACTGCCCAGTCTATTAATTCCCCTTTCTTTTTATCAGGCTTTCTTCTCTTGAGCAGAGTCTTGCAGCAGCAGAAGCGACTCTCCACCGAGTCGGAACTCGGTTTCCTACTTCCTTGGTTGCTTAACTTAACAGGCAATTTTCTCCTTCTTGACGGGAGGTCAAGTAGGTCTTTTTTCTGAGGTAGCTTCTCAAATATTCACACCTTCAGTTCCTGCGCTCTGGTCCATGCCAGTCGCTCACGAAGCTATCCTCTTCAAGTGCAGGATGGAGTTGTGATGTTTGTTTTTCAGCAAACAAATTAGAATCCTTTCCTACTCCCTTAAGGGAAGCCAGAGTGGGTAGTGCCTCACCGCTTTGAGTCACTGCCTCTTTCAGGCACTTCAACAAATGGGTTAGCTGTAACTTGGTCCTGCTGTGTCCCTCCTCGACGCACATCTGCCTCTATTTGCCTTAGAAATCCAGCCCGTTTTTTTTTTTTTCTGTCGGAATGGTTTTTTCTGCAGTGGGCGCATCCTCCTGTACACTTTTTCCTTTCTTCCCTGAGTTCAGAGACTGCTGCTACAGTTGTACACACAGGGGCAGGATGATTCGTTTTGGAATATGCAGTGGGTAGCCTCTGGTTCTACTAGACCACCACGAGAGGCTTCTAAGTCGTGCTTGGCCTTCCATCAGGAAGATTCCTGTGACTAAGTGGAGACCATTCTCCTTGATGGGCTATCTCCACCTGGACCCCCTTGCTCACCAAGTAAGGGGTTCAAGTGCTCCTGGACCTGTTGTTTACAGGTCAGCCATACTTGATAGTGGGGGTTTACATCTGCACTTTCCGGTCTACCCTGAACTAGTAGACTTACCTCTGACTCTTCAGTTCCTGAGGTCCCTTTACATTACATTAGTACATGTCTTTGACACTATTAATTTTGGTCCTAGACCAAATTGTGAGGCCAGGTTCTTGCCGCTCTCCTAGAGTGGTTGCGGCTTCCTGGCAGACTTTCATTTTGTGCCCATTGCAGTCATCTACAAAGTGGCTAATTACAACTCGAGCGCTTATAATGTAGTCACTATGTTCTAGATGCTCTTTACAAGACAGCTCTTTTTATTAGCAGAACAGTCCTGTCTGTCTTTTCTGAGTGAACCCTATCTCCTACCACCTACTCAGGGTTGTTGAATTTAGTTCGGTACTCTCCCACTAGTGTGAATGAGTGATGGAGACTTGATCCAGGATGATATGGAAATTATGTACTTACCGTAATTATTGATCTTCTTGGACAGTCTCCATCACTCATTCATATGCCCACCCACCATCCCCTGGGTTCACTCGTTTTCTTTTCTGGTCTTCACGGTCCTATGGTTCAGACTGTGAGGACATTATTCTTTGACCTTTCTTGCAAAGGCCATCTGGGCCCTCTAAGGCCCAGAAACTCAGGATGAGTTATTCTCATTAGTTACGCTGCACCTCCTCGGTCGAAAAGGTACTGAGGCGGTTGGAGGTTGATGCCAAGGCGGCCTACACAGGCACAAGCTGGTCTCATGATTGCCACGCATGCGTGGTCCTCTCTCGGTGCCAACCCTTCGGAAAATTTTAGGCTCCCGCTTGGTCCTAGCGCCTCCGTTGCTATCCCACTCATGTGAATGAGTGATGGAGACTATCCAAGAAGATTAATAATTACGGTAAGTACGTAATTTCCATTTTTCCACACAATAAATGTTCCCACACTCAAGTTCACCAACAACAGTCTTTATTGTGAAAATGGCCTTCCACTGCTGTTTTCTCAAATGAGGAACTGCTGCTCATGCACATACAAGTTACATGCATGTCTGACAGGCCTTTTTGATTGTAGGAAACGGGAGACCTTCATGCGCCAAACAACTGCCCCCCCCCCAAAAAAAAAAGTTAACTTAAGAAACTATTTAAGAATAAGCATAAGAGAAAAAGAAATACAGTGTGGGAAGCTTGTTTTTAATAGCACTCCATATCTTTAGTAATGTTTTATAAGCACGGTTGTGGATGATGCTTACTTATTTAACATTTTTTTTCCTTAGGAAAGGACTTGGCAGTAGTCCAGTGCAGAACTCTTCCCCTTTGAGAACTCAAGCTGACACTGTGCCCCATTCACCAAATGGAGTGGGCAGTGTGCCATTAGGGCCTCATTCACTGGAAGGGGTGGATACACAGTTTTTGGAGAGCTATGACAATATAAGCAAAAGGAAACTGCTAGGAGACTCGAGTAAAGACAACATCAGCAAGGTTGGTCCTGTTAATTTTAAAATATTTGTTGTCTTATTTATTAATCACACTGTATTGTACTGCTATTAAAGTGGTAGCCATTGTTTATGTACTTACTCAAATGTTTGTGCCGTGCGTGTAAAGACTAGTGCATATGAGAGCTACAAGCATTGTTGATTGTGACTTTTCTAGTTGCCTGTTTCCACTTGCACTCTCCATAGCTGTGCTGGCACCCCCTCCCCCAACTGTGCCATCCTGACTGTCCTCACCAGGTTACTGGTGCTTTCTCCAGTTCGGTAAGTGACGTCTGTGAAGGGACTGGGCTTGTAGTTATTAGGGAAGAGGCAGTCTTGAACAGTTTAAGCCATCCTGCTACAAGCATCACAAAGATGGATTCTGGGCACTTGTTTCCACCTGCACCCTCCATAGCTGTGCTAGTACACCCCAGCGGTACCATTACGACTGTCCTCACTGGCTTACTCATGCTGCTTCCAGGTCAGTGAGGGACATTGGTGAAAGGGCAGGGCTTGTAGCTATAAATGGAGAATCGCGCTAAAGGCATTCCATGTGAGTGGCTCTTGCAAGAATGGCGGGACTCAAGGGAGGCCTTTTAAAATGTATTTTTGTTTAGGTTGCCGATTATGTGATTATTTAAGCAATAACGAACAAGTAGCCTATCATTTCTGAAGGATTAACGGCCAGTTGGGGGGATGGGTAGCCTGAGGCACAGCCAAGAGCCACCTCCCTCCAACCGGTCATTAATCTAAGGAAATGACCAACTTTGAGGTTGTTGCTGCAATTATAACTCTAATCACAATAACAATTTTATTTTTTCTCATTTATTTTTAACTTAAAGTTTTAAGCAGAGTGGTGCAAGTCATGCATGCCACATAGCATCACTTGGCAGCTGGAGCAGTCATGTCTTCGTTTTTGCAATTTAATATACTTCATTGAGATTTTTATTTCCAATTGTTTAAATAGGAGTAGCACACTAAGCTGAAGCTTGTTTACAGATACGACCTGGGAGCACAGGGAAGTTAAGTGACTTGCTCAGGGTCACACAGTATGCAAGTGGTGGCTGTGGGATTCAAACCCAGGTCTCCAGATTTGCAGCTCAGAGCCTTAAACCACTGCGCTATACTGAATAGTACAACAAGGAAAAGAATATAATACGAACAAAACAATACAACATAGAACATAGAAATTTGCCAGCAGAAAAACTACCCCTTGGCTTATCCAGTCTGCCCGATATATACCCCCCTCTACCTAGGTTATCTTATTCCCTCTGTTCCGTACCCTCCCACTTCTATTTAGCCCCATGTAGGTGTCCCAAGTTCGCATGTTCAGTTTATAACAACTAGCTGTATATCAGTAAGGAACAATTACATGTCGAAACTAATCATCAGGTATTCAGTATATAAAAAAATGTCTAAGATGTTAATGACCAATCCAGTAGCCAATCAGAAGCCTCACTAGACTCAAGAATAATTAATTTGACTTTTAATATGCTGTTTAAGTGTATTGATGTTGGCTTTGTCTTAAACTCTGTAAACAAAAACTGCAGTTACAATCTGGATAGGATATATCCATAGGGTTTTATATAAATTGTTCATTCCCTAATTCTTTATAACATTACCTAATTTGTTAGAATTTTATCTGCGGGTAATTATGCATATTAAATATTTTTGTTTTGGGGGGAGGGGATTGTTTTATTGGTTTGTGGTCTTATGTACCAAGGCCTACCTGCTGAAGAAAATGTTCCTTGGGGGTCTCATCATGGTATTGCAATACACATCATTTTGGAACCCTTTCCTACACTCCCACTATTAGGGACAAAAAGATTGGGATTTTTAATTCTCCCAGTTTGTTTCTGGAAACCCTGAGGACTGACTTGTTCAAAATTAGGGCTCTTGCAGTTGCCCAGTAGAAGGGGAAGGGGCTGAGAACAGGAGTTGATAAAAGTGGGCCTGGTAACTTGTACCTACTGTATATTGTCATATATTTAAGAAATTATGTCCCAGATGGTCTGCAGTTTTAAAGACATCTTTATGCCTGTTTTTTTTCTCTTACGTGGAGATGTTCATCCTAATCCCGGGACCCTGGACAGCACACATTTTGTAGCCAACATTATAAAGTGAAAAGAATTTGGGATAGTTCACTTTATTGCTAGAAGCATATTACCCCAAAATAGATTCAGTTAGAGAGTGTATCTCCCAGTGTATGTGAGTCCAATTTGAGGTACTGCGAAGTTCCTCTCACCTGCTAATATTCGATGGGTGCAGCCAAGAAGGGCAGCCAGCCCCAAACTAAATATCAAGTCCAAATTAGACTGCACTCCTGTAACTTCTAAAGGAAGCACAAACTCCAAATGAATTCAAAGCATTTCTTTTGCTAATAAAGAGTTGTGCTCAAAGCGACCATGCAACCACTCGCTCCAGCGCTTCAGGATACAACCCTTTTGTAGCCAACATTATAAAGTGAAAAGAATTTGGGATAGTTCACTTTATTGCTAGAAGTATATTACCCAAAATAGATTCAGTTAGAGAGTGCATCTCCCATTGTATATTATATCAGAGTCCTGGCTTAACCAAAAAGTGATGGATTCCCTTAGTATAGGAGGACATCAACTTTGGCCTACCGGCATAAATAAAAAGGTGGGGGCTCCTAATGTACGGTAAGTCAGATCTCACTGCTAAGGAAATTAATCTGGGCTTGGGAGACAAAGGTATTGAATTGTTAATATTAGGGGAAAGGGGACATTGTTTAACCAGGAAAGGCACACTAGCTGGAGCTTGTTTCCAGGTGCGACCTGGAGCACAAAGAAGTTAAGTGACTTGCTCAGAGTCGCACAGTATGCAAGTGGAAGATTCAAACCCAGGTCTGGTCTGCTGGATGTCACCAGATTTGCAGCTCAGAGCCTTATACCACTGCGCTATACTGCATCCTGCTAATATGCGATGAAAAGAATTATTAGAGATCAGATTTCCCTTTTCACAGCCAATATTGTTGGTAAGAGTTTACCGCTCACCAAAATGTAAAATAAACATGTCTGATACTTGCAGGATTCTCTCCAAAATAAAAAAAAAAAAAAAAGAAAAGTCATGAAATGTTGACTGGTGATTTCATTGTAAATTGGTTTTCAATTGGAACAGCAAATACTCTTTATGATGTACAAGTAAATTTAGGGTTAACTGAACTCATAAAACATTATACTAGAATTAATCCAAAAGAAATCACTTTCTCCACTTTGTTGGATTTAATTCCGACCTGATGATTGTAACATTAGTGGGGTACTGCCAGATTTACTTGGTGACTCTCGAGTAACCTTTTGTTGAGAAGCAGAGATAAGGGTTTGGGCTTGATGAAATAAAGTATACTGCTGACAGAGCCTTCAGACACGTTGACTCTTCTGCTTCCATGCTGGACTTAGAAGTAGTCCGTTGGGAAGGATTAAATCTGATCCCAGTAGTCAGAAAGGCCTGTCGTTCTGCCAGGAATTTCTGATGGTCTGTGACTGCCATACACCTGTAAGATAGAAGTTAATTAAGGTTAATAATGCCCCTGGTACAGTGGTAATTTGTATAAAACAAAGAATTTGTGAAGTAAGCTGTGGAAAAAAATGAAAAAACTAAAACAAAAATTGTTTGGAATTGATATCGTCAAGCAAGAAATAGTCACATAAGAGACAAAAGAACAGCAAAACAGACATATACAGTATAGGATAGGATGACCATACACACAAGGCTGTTTCCGTCAAGTGTATATGATGACATCATAGAGACCCCGAGAGTGAATTTCAAGAGGTCTCTATGGTGTCATCACATGCCCGAGATGGAGAAACAGCCTTAGTTGTGTATGGCACCCATTCACTCTTTTATATAATGTATGGTTTTTCTCCAATTGGTCATTTCAGCGTCACTGCTGAGGATCCGCAGCTCCCGCCCATCTGCCCACAGCTGCAGTGTTTAGTTTTAGGAAAAAAAAACTGATAAGTACAGTTAGGTGACATGAACCTGTGTATGGCTGTCTGTGTCCAAACTGTCTCGATCACCTGTTCAGCACTTGCGAAACCCAGAGTTATTTTGTTGAAGCCACATCTGGAACTAATTAGGTGGCACATCAAGGTTGAAAAGTTGTTGTATCATTGTGAAGTCAGAACAATACCACAACAACTTTTCATGATCTTTGAACTGTACCACAACAGCATTTTGCAGTGTATGAAAATCCATACATAATTGGGACTAACCATTCACTATATTATAATGAAACTATTAATACTTACAGAAAGTTAAACCCAAAAGATTTTTAGCAATTATTGAAAAAACTTGGGAGAGACAGGTATTTCAGTATTACCTAATGCATTTCAAATTGATGGGGAATTGGTTCAATTAAAGAGCTACTAACACCTCCTTTTGGCAGGGTCAGGCAACTCATGCCCAGTAGCTGCCTGCACCAGGTCCTAAATGAGATATATTTGAAATTTTTTTGTTCAGTGAATGACTAGTAATTTAACTTACTAGTAGCACAATCCTACTTCCTGCTTCACTTGAAGCCGCTGTGCGCTGGCTGCAGCCCCGCCCAGAATACAAAGTTTTGATGATGCAAAGTGGGAAGGGGCTGCAAGGCTATAAATAGCATTGTCATGCTGTTGGCGGCAGTTAACATTTGCATACTTCTATGACTTATAAAATGCACTGGTACATGTTAAGGGGGAGATAGTGCATGTAATACCACCTTTTTTTTTTAATAGAGCTTTTTGGCCTATTCCCACCATGCTCCTTTTGTCGAGCCTGTTCTAAGGGACTCCCAATCCCATCAGCTGCTTACCCTGTTGGTTTGCCAGCAGGGATCCACTTGGTGCAGGACCTGAGAGTCCCGAGGGCCCTCATATATGGTGGCAGGGAATGTCTCCCCCCCCCCGGTTTTCTCCCTTTTAACCCTTGCTGTGCCACGGACTGATATATCAGTCCAGAATTCCTAGATGTTCTAATTCTGTCGGCAGCCTAAGGGTTAATTCCCTGGAACCTCAGCGACAAGGTTGCACATGAGCATGGAGGCGTGCATGCATCCCCGAATCGGCGACCCCGCTTCACCCACTCAGCCTAGCACCAGTCCCCCATTTGCTCCACACTACTGCTGAGCCTTCACTGGGTGGCAGGAAAGTGTCAGGAAGACTCGCCTCCTGAATCCGGGAGAGGAGAGCTGCCAGACAGTCACTCAAACCTCTCCCAGTTATCCCTGCATCCAACTCCCAGATCCCCAAGGTCATTCCTGAACTCAGGTCCCCGGCGTGGGAGAGATAAGGTGCACAAGGTGCCACTGCCTTCTAAATCACTGGGCTGGAAATACCAACTCCCTTAACCTATACCAGTGCATTTTATATCTAGTTATCAGAGAAAAGTGTTTGGATATCTTGATAGACCCAGTGGAGAGGTCTGTGCTGATTTGCTTCAGATTAGAATTGTATAATGGAAATGAAATGTAATTTAGATAGACACGTGGAATGAATGCTCCAGATGATCTACAACATATCATTTTAATATGTCCTGTGTACAAAAAAAGCTTGAGATAAATGATTGGGACCAATTCTTGAATGTATACATTAAGTCCTGAGGAAACAATTTATTATTTGTATAATTCCTTAGATTATAATATTCTGTCTGTAGTAGTAACATTTTTGCAAGCCATATATAACAAAAGGGAGCTTTGGAAAATTGACTTTGTTTTATATGCTAATATTTTAGCGTTTCTGTCCTTATTGGGATTACCTCAGGACATTGTAGCTGCCTTTGATTAAATATGTTTGTAATGTTTGTCTATATTGAAATGACTTATGTTAATCAGTAAACCTTGAACTGAACTGAGTGGACGAAACAATAGGGAACATTACAAAATGGGGGGAAGTAATAACAACAAAAATGGAAAGGGACCTGGGGGTAATCATATCAGATGACCTTAAAGTTAGCAAACAATGTGAGAAGGCAGTAGGGAGAGCTGGGAGATACTGGGATACATAGGGAGAGGCATCACCAGCAGAAAACAGGAAGTTGTTATCCCCCTGTACAGACAGTTGGTGATACCCCATCTGGAGTACTGCATCCAATTCTGGAGACCCCATCTCCGCAAGGACATAGACAGGATAGAGGCAGTCCAGAGGAGGGCAACTAAAATGGTGCAGGGTCTGCAAGAGAAGGCATACTAGGAGAGACTAAAGGAGCTTAATATGTATACCCCTGAGGAAAGGAGGGAGAGGGGGGACATGATCGAAACTTTTAAATACCTCGGTGGAATCAACAAAGTCCTAGAGGGTAGCATCTTTCTGAAAAAGAGATGTGCCAGAACGAGGGGACACAATTTGAAGATGGGGGAGCAGTTCAGGGGCAATGTGAAGAAGTTTTTTTTCACAGAGAGTGTGGTGGACGCATGGACCAGCTTTTCTGAGGAGGTTGTGGGGTCTAAAACTGGGGGAGAATTCAAGAATACATGGGACACACATAAGGCAATTTTTGTGGGGGGTAGGAAGAAATAGGCTGTTGGTTAACTAGGATCTGCAGCTTATCCAGTAGGTAGGGAAATGGGCAGACTAGGTGGGTCAAGCGGTCCTTATCTGCCATCAAAGTCTATGTTTCTGTTTCTATGCCTGATTTGACAGAGGCTGAGCTCCAAAGGGCCATTAACTCCCTGCAGCAGTATTTCCTATCTAGAGCAGCATCAGTTGTAAATGCTACCAAATGACAAACTATGTTTTTACTCATGGTAGTAAATTAACTCTTTCTCAAGATCTGTTAAAGATAGTCACTTATGATTTAGTTATGATATAAATTGAATCTATATTGAGCTGTATTAGTTACTTATGATTTAGTCGTGATACAAGTTGAATCTGTCTCAAGATCTATTAAAGATGGTCACTTATGATTTAGTCATGATACACCCCATGTGCATCCCTCTATAACCCCAAATTGCTCGCTGCATGTAACATTTGGACCACCTTCATGCCTGTCTCTCCTATGTATTTTTGAATCCTCAACTGCCCATGTACAAAGTTCCTACCTAACTCTCCCGGTACTATACCTGCCCTGAACTGCCTATCTCTTCTTTAATTTTTGTACCCTCTACTGCTTACGTATGAAGTTCTCACCTGCAATCTCTCCCGGGGAATGCTTGCCCCGAAATGCCTATCCCTACTATGTATTTTGTATCCTCTACTGTTTATGTATGAAGTTCTCACCTGTAACTCTCCCGAGTCGCACCTGAAAATAGGCACCTGGTGTCTAGTGTGCTTACCCGGTTAACAAAAGCAAATAAATAAAATTCAGTCATGGTAGTAAATTGAATCTGTTTCAAGCTCTGTTAAAGGTACTGTAGTCACTTAGATAATTTTTCCCTAAATCAGGTTCAAGCATATAAATACTTGGGAGTATGGCTGAACTAGCAATGTAAATTGCACATCTCTGTCGGCAAAAAGTCTGGGTCAAAAACTTGGTGCAGTGTATCGATTTAGAAACTGTTTGTCATTGAAAGCTTGAAGGCGCATGGTGAATTCCATGATTATACTTTTACTAGACTATGGTGATGTTTTGTACATTGGGACATCAAGAAGAGATATGGCAAAATTAACTTGTTTTTACAACAGGCTTGCTCACATCATTCTTGTTGCCTCCATACCAGACATCACTGTCTGGTATGGAAGTAACTTTTTCCTTTATAGCTGCTCAAGTATGGAACAGAGTTATTTCAAGCACTGGCCAAGCTACAAAAAACTTAAAAATGCTTAACACCACCCTAAGACAGGAAGTCGCAGTACAATGTAATTGCAGTGACTCGTTTGTATGGTTATACGTGCATATATGCTTCCTCATAAGTTTTGTAAGTTCTTACTATTGTAAATATAACTTTTTTAACAGGAACAATTTGGAAATAGGATTAATGTCCTAATGGTGTCATTGTACTACCTTTCCTGTATAAAAAATAAAGATTTTTGCTACACTGCTTACTGTATTCAGACCCGACTTGGTTAAGACTAGAGTACTGTAGACATTGCATTTGTTAATTTTTATGTATAAATGTCATAAAGGTTTGATCCTGAGCAAATGTCTTGTAATTTGATTAGGAAAATAGCTACTGTAAGTCAGGTCTAAGATCAGCTGAAAGTATTGAATATGTGATACTTCACATAAAACTGAATATAGAAAAAGCCTTCACTTACCAAGGTCTTCATGCATGAACTCCATGCCTTTAGACATAAGACCTAATTCTAGCTTTGTAGTTTTTAGTAAAATAAGTGGGAGGTTTATTTCACAAGCCAAAACTCTCCCTTGCTGTCCCTGTTATGACACTGCTTAAAGGAACATGAGTCATTGTGTTCTTCATTTTTTAATGTATCATATGACCCCCAAAGTGCAGATTTTGTGACTCAACACAGCTGTTTATTTTCCAAGAATCTACCTACTCCACAGTTTCACACTAATAGGTCTGATCCAGAACAACAGGACACCATGGGAGTCAAACTTGTTTGGTTGGAGCTGGTGACATGAGTAGATTCCGTGCATGCGTCCTGCACATCCCCGCTGGTATACAGCAGCACCAGTCCCCAATTGCCTCAGTTCTTTTTTTTTCCACTGCAGGTTGCTCAGCAGGATCTAACAATGTTCAGTTCTTTGCTTTTAGTTTAAAATATAATAGAGTTGGTTATTTTTCAGTCAGTTTAGTTTTATACGTACACAAAAGTTAACAGTTTTCTCTCAGCCCTACCTTGTAGTGAACTGTGGATGTCCATGGAAGGTAGGAAGCATGAACAGGCAAGTTGGTCCAGCAACAGTTCTAGCATTGCTCTGCACTCCCTTGGTGCAAATAAAGAGGGGAGATGTTTCTCATTCCAAAATTAATTTATTGCTTTGAAAAAGATATACATACAAATCTCTCCTTTATATGGGCAAGTGTCTCCACAAGCTGAGTGTACTCCCCAGCGCTTCAACCAAAGGTGTGGTGAGGAAGACCACGGCTTCACCTCGTGTCACATTACACCCCCAGGGGGTGATGAAAAGGCCATTAACATAACCCTTAGACATACCTTATTATACAATGGCAAGAAAGAATCTTGGACTGTGATTGGTCAGTTTGGGGCTGGACCCATGGCGTTATCCCAGCATAACGCCACAGGTCTACTCTCATCAATATGGCTACTCTCTTTTTTTGCATCTCCTCTTAAGAAACAAAAATATTTTTCCACACTAATAAAAAACATTCTTTAAAATTATGTTTTTATTTTATATATGACAACAAGCTATTGTATAATAAGAATAATGCATTCCAGGGTGTGTGTCGTGCTGGGATAATGCCATGCCTGGGGCATTGGACACACTCGGCCTGTGGCCACATGCCCAACCTCCCAGGCGTGGCGTTATCCCACCACGACACACACCCTGTCGTGCATTATTCCTTTAGTGCTTAATTATGTTAACCAGCCAGAAACTGACCCTGCGGTCATTATGGCTGCTCACGATAGCTCTGGAGCCCCTAGACATAAGAATATGTTTCCTCCTCATAAGGAATCTAGGAGGTTAGCTGTGATGGACAAATATTTTTATGCCTCAGTATCGTTGGGTCTTAGGATTGCAAACAACAATGCCCACATGATCAAATATCAGAACAGGCTGAAGAAAACTGCTTGAACTGCTGCTCAGGCATTGCCTGATGGCTCTGCCTAGAATGGTCTGCTAAAAACATTGTCTGCTAGTGTTGAGGTTGGCAAACATTTGCTATGCTCAGCTTATGATGTCTCTGATGCCTCTGCCAGGGCTACAGCTTCTGACATTTGCATGAGGAGATATTCTTGCCTTGGAGTTGCTGGCCTTGCCAGTGATGTGCAACAGGCAGTTTTGAATGCTCCCTTTAAAGGGCCAAAACTGTTTGGCTTTGATGTTGAAGAGGCCCTATGTGGCCTTCAGACTTCAAAAATGACTCAAAGGTCTGTAAAATCCCTGTGCCCCATTCATGCTGGAGGTGGTGGCTCCGGTTCCTTTCATCCACCTGCTGCCCGAGGTGGTCATACCTACCATCAGCAAGGCTATGGCAGAGGAGGTGGCCCACTTCCAGGTCTCCTCCCTCCTCATGCTCACACAGAAGCACCCAAAGAAATTGGTTCTGGTGGTTCTGACATCACCAGTTCCGCCTGATTCTTTTCCATCTTTCCTCCCCACCTCAGTTGCGACCTCCAGGGGTGAGTGTAGGGGGCAGGATCTCCCTGCATCTGAAGCAGGTTGGGAGATCACTAAGAACGAGTGGGTTCTGGAGATCTGTTCTGGGCACATGCATATACTGTACCTTCATGTAAAGATCAAGGCATCCCACAGATAATACTGCCACTTTGTTTGAGGGAGAACACTATCAGTGCAAAGTATTGCCCTTTGGCTTGTCTTCTATGCCACCAGTCTTTACCAAATGCTTGGCAGTAGTAGCAGCCCTGCAGAGTAAAGATCTGTATGTTGTCTCTTATCAGGAAGACTGGCGCCTGAAGGTTAACTCCAAGGAAACTGCTACATATCCTCTCTTGGACACGTCAGTTGTTCAACAGCTTTGGGGGTCACAGTAAATGTGCCATAGTGTATGTTGACTCCATGCCAAAGTCTGCAATACATACGGGTGGTCTTGGACACAGAGAAAGGATGTGCTCTCCTGCCACAGAGCAGGGCAGACACTCTGATTGCCCAAGCACACTTGGTGTACAGGAGTCACTGTGTCTCTGCGAGGACAACATTATGTACCCCGGGTCTCATGGCTGTAGCCAAATAACTGTGTCACTGGCATGTTATCATATGAGAATCCCTCAGTGGATGCTCAGAGTACAGTGGGATCAGTTGATGGATGGGCTGGACCAAAAGATTCTCGTCACATCTCCTCTTCGCAGAGCGTAGAATTAGAGTGGATGAATCACAAAAACCTATTGAAGGGCGTTCCATTCCTAGTACCAGCTCCTGTACAGCTCCCACCATGGATGCCTCGGGGCTCTGACTGGGGTGCTCATCTTGGCCCTTACCAGACACAGGGGTCATGGATTATGGTAGAAGCCAAGCTGCATATAAATGTCCTGGAAATGAGGGCTATCCTGTACAGCATCCGGACTTTTCATAATTATCTCTGACCCAGTCCTCTGCTAATCCAGACTGGCAACGTCCGTGTGATGCATTACATCAATAAACAAGGTGGCACTCATTCCTATCCCCTGTGCAGGGAAGCAATGAGTGTATGGTACTGGACTCTGTCTTACGGCCTTCTGCTGTTGGCTGTGTTTCTCCCAGGTCTCCAAATCATCTTGGCAGACAGGTTAAGTAGGTCCCAGTCACTGGTTAATGAATGGGAACTACTGACCTCCGTGGTAAATTACCTCTTTTCAAGATGTGGTTGTCCAGCACTGGACCTTTTTGCATCCCCACACATGGTTCCCAACTAAAGGTGTCCCATACGTTTCTGAGAAGTATTCTTCATATGAAACCACCTATTCCTAATTCCAACTGCCTTGGGACTTGAATTGTGTGCTTGAGAAATTGACACTGACTCCTTTTTAGCCTGCCACGAGCTGTGGTTTACATTTCCTGTCATGGAGAACATTATTTTTCATTGCAATGGCTTCTGGTCAGAGGATTTCCAAGCTTCAGTCTCTGATGTGTGAGCTCCTTATTTGATTTTTCACAAAGACATGGTTTCTTTGCATACAAGTCATAAGATCTTCCAGGAATCGACCTCCTCCATTTATTCACACTAATGGGTCTGTGCTGGAGGCACTACGACCCCGTAGAAGCGAGAATGTTTCAAGAGGGTTAGCACCGAGGTAAGCTGCATTCATGTGCAACACTGTGAGACTAGCTGTTACTGCCTGGCTTATCTCGGCACCAGCCCTCAACCACCTCAGTTCCTTTCTTCCCGCCGTCAGGTGTGCTTCAGTTACAACATCACTTGTCCACTGGAAGTCAGAACTTCACATTTATATGACACTAGCGTTCAGTTTTTCTCAGTTTTAGTATTTATCTTTAGGTTTTATTTTCTTTTGTCAGTTTAGCAAAAAAAGAAGATTTTTTTCGTTGGTCTTTCTAAGCCCTTTTGAGTCAACAGTCAGTGGCTGTAGACAGCGATGATAGGAAGTCTCCTCAGGCTAGCTGCTCCAGCAGTGGGACTGTGTCCAGTTCACTTCCCTTTGGGAGGGGGGGGTTCTGACTATGGGCACTCCTGTGTTTGTGAGGGAAGACAGCTTTCTGGGAAATGCAAAAAGAAGCAGGTCCACTTTCAGTCTCAGTCAGGGTCATGGCACCACTTCACCTCAATTTTTTCATCTTCCTGTAGGAAGGGGAAGAAACTGTACTGCTCAGGGATGCCTTCTGCGAGGTCTGCCGCAAGGTCCTTAGCATCCTGCAGCAGAAGGTCTTCACTGGCATTGTCGGTGTCTCTGGAGGCTTCTGCTCATGGGAGGTTGAGGTCTCGGGCCTGGAGTCCCTCTCTTTCTAGTTGTGGGGACTCCGGAGGGCAGTTCCTCCACTGGGCAGCTCTTATGGAACAGTAGGTACAGTGTCTGACTCATATGTCTCTTCCTGTAGAGTCTGCCCCAGGCCTTTAGGGCCATGGGCACTGAACCTGTGGGTGTGGCCCTCAAGCTGAGTAGAGTGTTTGGCTTTGTCAACAACCCCTGATTCCTTGCCACTGACCGTGCCACTGACTGCTGTCTCACTGGCCACACCCTCTTTCAGTGTCACTGCTTTGGGACTGACCGTGGTATCTTTGCCTTTCACTTCAGTGTCAGCTGGTTAGTTGGTGCCGGGGCTTAGGCCATTCAGGGTCTAGCCTGGTGCCATCCTCGGTGCTGGCTTCAGTGCCGCCCTCAGCGTCGAGAGACCTCCTGGCACTGGGTTCAGTCCTGGTCACGGCGCCGACTCTGTCGTTGGCTCCCCAAACTTTGGGGCTGGTGTTGTTGATGCCACGATCTGGACTTGGGATATTATGATCCACCTCTCTTTCAGATCCCCTTTCTGGGGAGGAAATGGAGGGTGATGAGTCTGAACCCAAACTCATATTTTCTGAGAACAGTAACGATGACTGCTTCTATAGCTTGGATACTTCGAACCCAGGTCCTTCTCCTGTTCCTCAGGAGGATATATCCTTTCACCCTGTGCTCCACAACATGTATTCTGCTCTTGCTTTCGAGCCTTCGGCTATTGACCCTCGTAAATGTCTCCATCGGCTGAATGTTTCCACCATCCTTATTCTCCCTGTTCCCCCCTGCTTTTGACATCCTTTTGGATGCAGTACAGAATAGGCCTACTTCTAGTCCATCTTTCTGCAGGCAGATAGATCATAAGTATACTGCCTCTTAAGACAGACCAATATATGCTTCTCAGACTATTGTTGATAAAATTGTGATTCTCGCAGAGAATGATAAGGCTTTTCTACCTCAGGAGGTCACGGCACATCCCATTAATGAGTCACACGAGAGAGACACTATGGCAAGCAAGCATTTGCTGCAGCTATCTTAAGCATGAGAAATGCTATACTACCAAGGGCATTTTTCCAAATACAAGTATGCCCTTTGGACCTCTCTTAAGTCCATGGCGGTATCTCTTCCAGATTCTGACACTAAACAGAAGATTCTGCAGACTGTCACTTATGGCACTGAGTCCAACAGTCTCCAGCTCAAGGTGGCTTTGGATGCCTTTGGTACTGTCTCTTGTTCTGCTGCAGCAGGCATCTGTATCAGAAGTCATTGTTGGCTGTTAACATAATTTTTTGTCAGGATGTTCAACATGCTATGAATGTTGCATTCAGTGGTACTTACTTACTGCTTGGGAATCATTGCAAAGGTGTGGCCTAATGGAAGAGATATCCTCAAAGAAGATAGAACAGTTAACACATGAACTTACTGTAAACCTAGATTTTCAAGAGATTCTCCTCCATTAGGCCATGCCGTCCCTCCCTCCTTCCCCTTTTTACAACTGAGATAAGTTGAGTAAGGTGTAATAACTTAAGATTTTGTCAGAGTTTAGAGTTAGAGTGGGAAAGCCAGTTAATGGTGAAATCCCTGAGGATGAGAAGCTCACCAGAAGGGGCAAGAGAGGAAATGGTAGTTAGGAGTTCAGAGATGGAAGCGGTAGATAGTCCTGGGTGGCAGTAGACACCTGCCTTGAAAATGGGAAGGGAGAAAGGGAGGGAGAGTTTAAGGAGGAGGAGTTCATAGGTAGGAGGGGAGGCAACAGACAGCACTGTGGTAAACTGAATTGAGGAAGAGAGGCTGATGGCGCTACCACCACCCTTTGCCCTTTGTTGTGTGGTCTTGGTGGGTAAAGGTGTAGCCAGGGATGAGAAACCATGAGGGGTTGAAGTTGGTCAGTTTGGGGAAGGAGACTGTGGATGTTGATATGGACCACCCGTAGTCCTTTGGGGAGATCAGTAGGAAGGGAGTGAGCAGGACTCGGGTTAGACTCCACATCACCAGCTATGAAGTAGCAGAGGTAAGATGAGCTTGACGGGGACTGAGGAGTGACAGCAAAGCAGAGATGACGGGAGGGGGGAAGGGGGCAGGAGGGGGGTAGGGAGGTAGGTTTTGATGGATACCTGGTGTAGTTAGAAAGAGATGAATGGGAGGAGGGAACTGCCTGGAAGTCAGGGGAAGTGAAGAGGCAGGAGGAGGGGTGGGGGCTAGGAGAGGAGGCAGAAGAGGATGGGGGGAGCAAGGAAGCTGGAAAGGGAGAGTGAGGTAGTGAGGAACAGAAAGGGTAGAAGGGAAAGGACGATGGGAATTAAACTAGAAAGTAGCATGATCGGGGGAGAGGGTTGGTAGTTAGGAAGAGACAAGGAGGGTTAGCTAGCTATGAGGAGACATAGTAGTGAGTATGAGCTTGGAGGAAACAAAAAAGGGGGAATGGGTTAGCGCCTATAGAAGAGGGAAGGTGGGGAGGGAGGACAGATGTTTGGGCTCTAACTAGGAAAGTACAGGAAAGGTGGAGAAGAGAGGAGGCATGAAGTTAGGGAGGTGTTCCACTAATTATATCAGCTGAGAGAGAGAAGGAGGTGTGGTGGCAGACTATCAGAAATAGGCTGTCCCGTGATAGCTGAGGAGGCAGTGTAAGCACAGGTGCCAGAGACAGTTAAGTATGAGATAGGAAAAAATCGTTTATTATATGCAACTGTAGAAGGTATGAATTTAGCAGGAAGGCCGTGAGGGGGCTGTAACGTTAAGTAAGTTTACAATATCAAGGTAATATTATTGGGTAACTAGATGATGGAGAATAAGTAGCAGGGAGGGGTGGAAGCAACAGGTACTAAGGGGAAACTCCAGCTCAACTTACTGGTAGGTTATCTAACATTAGTAGTAGGCTGGTATTGCAGTGTTCAAGCTTGTAATTGTAGCAGGGAGAGAGGAGGTGACAGTGGGCTGGGATCTAGTTTGTGAGGAGAGGGGACAGGTGCAGATCCTTATTCTTGATTGGTTAGGGTATAAAAGAAGGATACTGGCTATGGGCAGGACAGCGGGGGTGAGTGGGTTATTCCTCTTCGGCACAGCACACACGCCGAAGTAGCGTGTCTGATACTATGCTGCTGCTATACCTGGCTAGTCATCCCCGTTGTTAGTATGGGAAGGGCTAAAGAAGGAGGCGCCCTCGCAACCCGATGGTCACAGGTGGAGTTGTTACAATGCAGACAATTAATTTGTACTTTTTTATATCTATTTGTAGCTATGCTGAAAATGCCTGTGGAACACATTGAAAATTAAGTTTGGCTCAGTGGGGATGTCCTTATTCATGTGTGATGAGTAGAATAATTTACTGCTACTACTTATTGCCATTCACCAACAGGGGATATAGAAAGGGGACTAATCTTCCATGAATCAGTTTTCACCATTGATTCTCACTTATGAGTCTGGGCTGCAGGCACTAGGACCCCGCAGGAGCAAAGCTTTGGCCAGGGACTTGCAGTGACTACTGGCACAATGCCTGCACACCCCCACTTGGTGCTGCATGCTAGCCAATAACCTTTGTTGGCTCCCTTACGAACCTTAGTTCTGTTCTTCCTGCCGTTAAGTGCATATCGTTAGAGCATCACCTCAGTTCATTTTGCCACCACCAAAGTTACTGTGTCAGCATTCTTTTTCTGTTGACTCGCTGTGCTGTCTAATGGTTATTTGTTTTTCTGCGATGTTGAAATCTGGCAAAAAATGGTCCACATCAAAAAAGATAGTTGTACAGCTGCCCATTAACCTTTGGCTACAACATACTGGCATCAATCCTGTGTGGCTTGTCTTGGACCAGAGCATAATATGGATGCTTGCGATGCCTGCTTCTCAATGGAATATGTACCTTAGAGAACCGCATGTTAAGGTGGGGTCACCCGATACCCACCTTTGGAGACAGGCATCGCGCACATCTGTCCAAGACTAGGTCTTTAGGCCTTTCTCCTGGGCCTCTTCCTGGGACCTCTGGTTCCGTAGAAGTACAGAGTTCTCATCAACCACACCATACTGAGGCGTCCAAGACTCTGGTGGATGGGCCTAGTGGACAGCCGACTCCTTCTAGGTGATTGAATGTGATCCCTCCACAATCTGCCTGCCTTGAGCAGCAGATGTCGCTGGTGGTGAGGCTGCAGCTATATGCTTTGTCTACACTGGTGGACACCTCAGTGTTGTCCTCTAGTGCACCCATGCTTTTGTCTTCATTTGCGGTGATGATGCAGTGGGTGATAATAAAGATGACACTGGGCCTCCCCCGACACTGTTCATGGTATCAGAGGAGGAACCGGTGCTTAAACTATTGCCTGTTCCGACGTCAGTTTGGACGGCAAAGGTGCCGATCCTGGACCTGACTTCGATCGAGGTGCTGACAACGATGTTGTTTCAGAGGTTGTCTCTGACTCTGGTGTCGTCTGCAACACCGAGGAGGGTGACAGCACCAGACATGACGTCAAAGTCGACAGTTAGCTAGGAGTCATGGGTGGGGCTGACCATGGCAACAGGGTCAGGCTTGTCGCAGAGAACGTTGCTGATCCAGGTGGGTCCAACTCGGGGTTGGATGATGGCCTGGAGGCAGGATTCTCTCCAGAGCTGGAGGACATCACCGGTGAGGACCGGGTCACCCCGTGGGACCTGTATAGCTCTAGTCTTTTCACTTTTGGGTTTCACTCCATGGACACCGATTCGATCACTTGAATGTAGGAGGACACCTTTTGGGCAACTATGCTAGGCCCCTTTCTCAGGTTAGGCCGCCTACACAGTTCCGCAGCCCAGACCAAGGCCCTCGAGGCCAAGAGTCTCAACCCTTCCTAGACGGGCCTTGCCATTTCCTAGAAAGGATGTCCTCCATCATAGCTGGTGAGGGGCCATAAACATGGGACCAACACTGAGCACTGATTGATGCCTTAGAGAATTGGCACAGCATGTCTGACAGGGTCCAGTACAGGTACTTTTCTCCAGTGTCATCCATACCCAGAGGTGGCACCTCATCTCCATCCTTGTCTGAGGACAGTAAATCATCCATCCACCTCCCTTCTGCTGCTAAGTACACCTTGTAACAGTGATTCTTTGAGGAGATGCTTTAGGTGCTTGATCTACAAACATTTACGAACATACGAAATTTATTAGCAGATAAAGGCCTAGAGGTCTATCAAGTCTGCTCGAATGTGCAGCTAGCACCCCTTATTCTGCAGCTGCCCCTCTCTTCCACCCTTCCCCTTCATTAACCCTCCCCCTTGTCCTGTCCCATCCTCATTTGAAGCAGTCCACTGTTCTACTGCATACCACTTCAGCAGGTAACGCATTCCACCCAGCCACCACCCTCTCTGTAAAAAAGTGTCTCCTCATCTCCCTCCTGAACCTTCCTCGCTTCAGTCTCATATCATGGCCCCTAGTGGCCCTCCTCTTCCTTACTTTGAATAGCCTCTCTGTACCCGTCTTGTTTATTCCTTTCATGTATTTAAAGGTTTCAATCATGTCACCCCATCTCTCCTCTCCTTCAGTGAGTACATGTTCAACTCCTTCAACCTCCTCTCGTATGATAAGTCCCCCAGCCCCTTGATCATCTTTGTCGCTCTGTGCTGCAACCCTCCAGTAACTTAATGTCCCTCTTCAGATACGGATGCCAGTACTGCACGCAGTACTCAGGTGTGGTCTAACTAATGACCTATACAGTGGCAGAATCACCTTCTCCTCCTCGAGATATACCCCTGCAATACAACCCAGCATTTTGTTGGCCTTGCAGCTGCCTTCCTACATTGTGCCGAGTTATTCATTGACCCTGTAATGAGCACACTCAGATCCTTCTCCTCCTCTGTCTGGGCTAGCTGCACTCCCCTAGCTGGTAACTCCTCCTTGGTTCTTCATCCCAAAATGCAGCACCTTGCACTTTTGGCATTAAAGCTCAGTTGCCAGGTGTCTGACCAGGTTTCAAGCTTTACCAGATCATCCTGCAACCCTGCCATCCCCTAGGTCATCCACCACGCTGCCTACCTTGGTATCATCAGCAAACAGACTGATCTTGCTCTTGATGTCCCATGATATGTCTGCAATGAATATCCCAAACAACACTGGTCCCAACACCGAGCCCTGTGGAACACCGTTCATCACTGCCCTTGGGTGTGAGAGCTCCCCACCCACCACCACCCTCTGTTACCTTCCCTGTAGCCAGTTTCCTACCCATCTCACCAGCTTTGCACCCGCCCCTGTGCCTACTAACTTCCTTCCTAGCCTTCCATGTGGCACTGAGTCGAATGCCTTACTGAAGTCCAGATACAGGACATCCACTTCATGGCCCCTGTCCATTTGCCTAGTTACCCAGTCATAAAACTCGACCAGGTTGGTTTGGCAGGATCTGCCACATATGAAGCCATGCTGTCTGCTGTCCTGTAGTCCTTTGGCCTCTAGGAGGGCCACCAGTCTCTCCTTCAGGATAGTCTCCATTAGCTTACCCATGATGGATGTGAGGCTCACTGGTCTGTAGTTTCCTGGTTCATCCTTGGGGCCACTCTTGTGGAGAGGCACCACATGAGCCATCCTCCAGTCCTGAGGTACACACCCCGAATGTAGTGAGGCATTAAATAGGTCTGCCAAAGGTCCTGCAAGGACCTCTGCCAGCTCCTTCAGTACCCTGGGGTGGATGCCATCTGGGCCTGGCGCCTTGTCCACCCTCAGTGCCTTCAACCCTCTTGAACTCTGCTCTCCATAATGTCCTCATCTGTCACCACTTCCCACCCTGCTTCTGCCATTTCTCCCACCTTGGGTGTCACCCCCTTCTCTCTTTAGTAAATACTGAGCAGAAGTACTCATTTAGTGCTTTCGCCTTATCGCACCCCGCTTCCACCCAAGCCCCCTCCTTCCTAATCCTTACTATGTGGTCCTTACAGCTCCTTTTCTCCCTGATGTACTTAAAGAAGTCCTTCTCCCCCTTCTTAATGCCTTGTGCCAGCCTGAGTTCTGTAGATGCTTTGGCTCCCCTTACTGCCCTTGTCACCTCCTTCAATTCTGTCAAGTACTCCTCCGTGTCCTCCCCCTCCTGTTTTCTTGTACTTCCTAAACGCAGCTCTTTTCCTCCTTACCTTTTCCATGACCTCCTTGCTCAACCAGATCGGTTTCTTAGCCCTAGCCTTCTTGCTCTGGGCTTTGCAGCAGGTTTTGGTTGCCTCCACTATCCCCAGCTTTATGAGCTCCCACCTCTGGTCAGTGTCCATACTAGATTGAATTTTGGCAAGGTACCCTTCTACCACTTCCCCCATCCTCCCAAAGTCGGCCCTCCTGAAGTCCAGCACTATTGTGCCAGATTCCACTCCTTCCTTGCCCATATCCAGTGTGAGCCATACTGAGTGGTGGTCACTCCCTGACAGCGGTTCCTCCACTGTAAGTTCTCTCACAAAATCCCCATTTGCCAGCACAAGGTCAAGGGTATTCCCTAACCTGGTGGTTCACTGACCATTTGCAGCAGGAAGCTGTCCTGGAAGGCATCCAGCAGTCCTGCTCCCTTCTGTTCCTGGTTGTTGGGTGCCCCAGTCCACTCCTGGCATGTTGAAGTCCCCCACAATCACCACAATACCCTTCTCGCAGATCCTCCTGATCTGTCCCGCTAGTTCCCTGTCTAACTCCTCCGTCTGAGATGGTGGCCTGTACACCACTCCCATTCTAAGAATCCTATTCTTGGAATCCTGGATTTGCATCCAAAGTGACTCTGTACTACCCTCCTCCCTTCCTCCCTACACACTTCAGTCCTTCCTTCACATATTGCCACCCCTCCTTTCCCAATCACCTGTCCCTACGAAATAACTGTGCCCTGGTACAGACAGGTCCCAGTCATTGTATTGGGTGGCCCATGTTTCCGTGATGGCTGCAATGTCCACCTCTCCCTCTGCCATGAGAACCTGTAACTCTGCAGTTTTCCTCCCAAGGCTCCTAGCATTAAGGGTAACCACCTTCCACCCTTCCCCCCCATCCTGTCCTCCTTTCCTAACATCACCAACAGTACTTGCCATTTGTTCTTTGTCACTGTTATGGGGGTAAGCTCATATGGTTTCCCAACCTGTGGTCTCTGCATATCTCTTGCCCAACTGCCACCCCCTACTCCTAGTTTAAATTCCCAACTTCCTCTGTGTACTCCTCCATCCTCTGTTTCAACACTTTCTTTCCCTCCTCACTCAAGTGTAGTCTGTCCTTGGCATAGAGACTACTGCCCTCCCAGGTCCTCCCCACCCCCCAACTGCCCATACCCTTTAGCACAACACCAGGTTCTTAGCCATCCGTTAAATTCCTCTATTCTCAGCTTTCTTGTTGTGCTTGCCTTTGCTGGAAGTATCTCTGAAAAGTTACTGATCTTCCTGCCCCCTCACATAATTGTGCTAGTTCCTCAGACCTCCTCTGGACTGTATCTACTGTCTTGTCAGCCAGGTCGTTTGTCCCAAGATGTATAATTAAATGAGGCTTGTCCCTACCCCTTCTAGCATATTTCAGAACAGACAACAGAACAGAACAGAATTTACAAGTCGCTATCCAACAGCCCTATCATTGGGACTCCCCAGTGTCATCACTGTGGTGATCCTTCCGTGGCCTAGAGCCCTGGATGAGAAACCTAGGGCAGTGTGAAGGCATCCCCCCTCTAATCCACCCGTCCTTTGGGAACTCCTGATGCGCTGTCACCCATCCACAAGGTCTGCAGACAAAGTTCTTCACCCCACTTCAGGGCTTCGGATACTGCAAACACTGGACCACAGTGCCTCACATGTGACTGACCTCCAGAGGCAGATTCTGCTCTTGGAAGGAAGGCTTTTACATCAGCACACTCTCTTATTTGCATCTGTGAACACCAGTAACATATGGCAATATGTAACCATCACCTGTGGTTACAGCTGAACACTCTTGGCTGCACTGCCATAAAGCGAGGCAGCCAGGCAGGCTATTGACCTTTCTACCCAGGGTCTGGAGGTAGCACGGCACCAGTCAAGGGCATCTTACAGTGCCAACAAGGTGGCCTCTAAACTGTTAGGAACAGCAGTCTGCATTAGGCGGATGGCATGGCTTTACCTCCCCCTACTGGCACCTTTGACCCAGCATAAGGTTCTTAATTCACATTTCCAGGGGGCCTCACGTCTTTTTTTTAGTGTCAGACAGGAACTGTTTGGTAACCGTTCTGCTCTTGTGCCACAGGAGCCCCAGCCTGGCCCTGACCAGTCTTGGGTCTCGTATAAAGCCCCTGCCCTTAAGTGTTCTCCCCCACTTAGAGGACTGAAGGTATCTCTTTACCCCCAGGGTGAGCCAGCTTCTCCCTCAGAAAAAAGAGAAAGCTTGGTACTATGACCCATAAGTGGGAATCAATGGTGAAGATTGATTCTTGGAAGATATGAAAAATCTTACTTCGAGAGAGCTCTTGCAGTAGGTAATTACATATAGGACTGATGCTGGCAGGCATCAGAACCCCACGGAAAAATGTCTAGCTAGCAGTCTCTGGTGGGGGACCTTCCCCATGCCAGTTGACCGACGTCATGCAACGTCAGTATAAAGGGACGGTCCCCCATGCCCACCTTTCAGTTCTTTCGTGCCATTAGCTCATGAAAGGAGGCAGTATAGCGCAGTGGTCTAAGGCTCTGAGCTGCAAATCTTGTAACATCCAGCAGACCAGACCTGGGTTTGAATCCCACAGCTTCCACTAGCATACTGTGTAACCCTGAGCAAGTCACTTAACCTCCTTGTGCTCCCAGGTTGCTCCTGTAAAAAAGCTTTCAGCTTAGTGTGCTATACCTGGTTAAACAACTAAATTAAAAAAAAAAAAAGTGCCTCGCGGTAAAGTTCACTGCTCGTCAGTCTGTCATCGGTAGTTCTGCCGTCAGTTTTTCTCGATTTAATTTGACTTTTTGTCAGTTTTTTCGGTGGTGTATGTTGTCCCCTACACCCTCCGAGCACAAGAATAAGTGCGACTCGGGCGGCGCCCAACTCCCGCACAAGGACGGTCTCTCCCACTGCCTCTTCTGTCTGGGCCCGGATCACCCCATGGAGAAGTGCCAGCATTGCCTGAAGTTCAACGCCGCCACCCGCAGATGGAGGCAGCAGTCCCTGGAGGCCCACATCCTTAAAAAGAAGATGACTTTTTAGGAGAAGGAGCTGAAAAAGCTCCGCCAGGCTTCAACTTCCCCTGAGGGCCATCGTAAGAAGAAAGATAAGGAGAAGCACTGGGACCGGGACTCCTCGACCACTGTAATTTTGGCTGGAGTCGGTATATTAAAGGTACCGCTCTGTGATGGCTATCTTGGAGGCTTCCAAGACTGCGTCAGCCCACCCGTCTGGCTCGCGCTCGGGCTCTTCAGGTACCTCCGGGCTAAAGGAGGCCTCCACTCCCAGTATGACTGCCGCCACACGGCCTACTGGTGTGAATAGCTCTGGTAAGTCGGACGTCAGCTCCTCTGATGCCTGCCCGGAGAAGGTCTCTAAGTCGCTCGACCCTTCGATGCAGCGCACGGCCCCTATTCCACCCAACCAGACCGCTCCCCCACTGCAGCCTGCCTCGGGTGACAGTTCCGCTGAGTTGGATGTCCGCTCCTCTGATGCCCGGCCGAACTCCGCCAGTAAGTCGAATGTCGGACCTTCTGACGCTTGCACAGCGTCGGAGCTGACAGCGGACCCCAAGCTGTCTGTCGTCCCGGGCTCCCCACAGCCTTCACTGCCCTCCGAGGACTCAGCGTTTCCTCAGCCTGACCCTGGGGATTTCTCCCCTCCTTCTCCAGGCGATGCCGTGGATCTTCCTGGACATAAGTCTCCACCACTCATTCACACTAGTGGGATTAGCGCCGGAGGCACTAGGACCCATCGGGAGCAAACTTTTTGCTGGAGGGTCGGCGCGAGAGATGGCGCCGCGAGGCATGGCGCCGCGAGCAGTGGCTCGAGCGGCAATGACCATCTCGGCGGCGACCTCCAACCGCCTCAGTTCCTTTTCCTGCCGTCGAGTGCGCTTCAGTGACGACGGCCGTCCTTGTCAGGGAGTCAAACTTCAAACTAGCGCATAGTTTTCAGTTTATTTTTTGTAACATTATCTCGATAGAGTAGTATCGCTAATTTTATTCTATTTTCTAATATTTTAAGTTAACTTTACTTAAGAAGTCTCGGCCTACTGGACGGAGTCGACCATGAGCAGGTCAGGTGACGGTAGGAGACTTCATGAAAGCTGTTCAGTCAGCGGGCTGGGTCGGTCAGCCTCCTTCTCCTCAGCGGGTCTGGCAGCGGTCAGTCCGATGCCGGGGATGGGCGGTCCCCGTCGGCATAAAATAAGCGGTCACATTCGCGCACCGTTCGGCCTCGAGCTCTTCTTCCGCCCACAGGTCAAAAGAGAAGGCATCACTCGAGGTCGCCTGGTATGTCCAAGGCCGACGGTCGGTTATCGTAGCTAGTTGCCGTCTCCTTTCCTCGAGTCGCCAACTGCTGGTGACCATCGCCTCGACATCGAGCCCCTCCCCGCCTGTAGGTAGGGCTCTAGATGAGCAGTTTCATCAGTG
Organism: Neoceratodus forsteri; assembly: GCA_016271365.2. NCBI lineage: Eukaryota > Metazoa > Chordata > Ceratodontiformes > Ceratodontidae > Neoceratodus > Neoceratodus forsteri. Next base: position 880,020,660 of record CM057456.1, read on the forward strand.
GGCCTCTTATGGGCGATGGGCCCGGAGGTTGGTTCTCCTGCCTGGCTCGGTTGCCACGGGAGCCCTGGGCTCCTCCAGTGATCGGGTAGGGTGGTTGGACCTTCCTGAGTCGCTGCGGCGCCTTTCGGGTGCCGGTGACTCGCGCACTAGGTGTTTCCCCCTCACATGGCTGGTGCGCAGGGGCCACACCGATGCCCATATCTTCTGTTTTTTCCTTCTCTTGCTTCCAGGTTCCTGGGCGCCCGATGCCTCCATGGGTCTGTTGGCTTGTCGAGCTGCTGGTGCCGCCTGCCTTGCGGGCGCTGGTTAGTCTGGCGGCACTGTCAAGGGCGCCATGGTGGCGCCAGTCCAGCGCGCCTGGCCATGTGCCACAGGCCTCTTCAAGCGCCTGCGCGTCTTCTGCAGTGCTGCTTAACCTGCTTGGCCTTCGGCGCCTGGGGCCCCTCGGGACCTCCTTGTTCTCTGCTATTTCCTCCTCTCTAATTTTCACCCTTTCCTGTCCAATCAGTCCTTTCTGGACCATCAGGAGATGATGTTGAGCCTGACCCAGACCTTCGGTTGGGTGATGAAGTGGAGAAACAGGATCTTTCTTTGCTACAGAGCCTGTGGTCGAGGACCTGTCCTTTAAGTCTCTGTTGAAGAACCTGAGATCCACTTTCTCTCCAGACTACAGGCATCGATCCTGGAAGATATTAAGACTCCAGTACCTTCATGCTCGGAGATCCCTCACGATTTGACCCTCCGATCCAGCTCTCCTTCGAGACGCTGTCTCAAATGGTATGGAATAATCCTGCTCTTATTCCCTCAGTGGCTAAATCCATTGATAAAGAAGTATTCAGCTCCAAGGATCGTCCCATTTTGGCATCCCAAGCCTTGCGGATCCTATTGTAGTCCTGGCAGAGAATGATAAGGTCGTTCTTCCTCAAACTACTACAGCTCAATCTATTAACAAAAAGAGTCTCGTAAGATTGATACATTAGGTAAGAGAGCCTTGCTGCCTCCACTCTAAGTATGTATTGCCAGTTATCAAGGCTATTTTCTAGTTATGAGTATATCCTGTGGCACTCTTTGAAAAGAATGGTTGAAGCTCTTCGGATCTGGACTCCAAGTCAGAGCTTCTTCTGACCGTACTAGGGGTATTGAGTCCAATAACCAACGGTCAAAGCCGCTATGGACGCTTTCCGACACTGCTTCTCGCCCAGCAGCCGCGTAGGTCTTGTACTGGCCATTCCTGGCTGCGTACTTCTGGCTTCACGAATGATGCTCAGCAGCAGGTAATGGCGCTGCCTCTTGATGGCTCTTTCTTCTTCGGCCCTCAGGTGGAACAAGCCTTAGAGGCACTCAGAAGACTAGGTCGGCCATTAGTTGGCCAGACCTCCGCCTGCTCCCTCCGGGGCACATGTGAACAGGCGCCAGTTTCATAGTCGTCAGTCCTTTCGAGGCAGAGGCAGGGAAGCTTCCATAAAGCCAACCTGCCCAACCTCAAAAGAAAGCGCAGAGAAAGCAGGGCCTAAAGCCCATGCCAATACCATGAATTGATGGCCGCAATGTTCCATCCACATTGCCCGAGGTGGAACTTTCTCCTCCGGTGGAGGTCGCTTGATGTACTTCTACAACCAGTGAAGTCCATAACTGACAAATGGGTCTCTTCGGATAATTCATGAGGGTTATTCTCTCAATTTTTGGAAACCCCCCAATTGTCCTCCCAGACGACAACCCAGGTTGTCGGCCTCTCAGTCAGACCCTCCTCACCGCCAGATCCAGGGCCTTCTAACAACAGGGCAATAGAACTGGTGCCCCACATTCATGAGCACAGGTTCTACTCCCACTTCCTGGTTCCAAAGAAGTCTGGGGAATGCGCCCATTCTAGACCTCAGAAAGTTAAACAAATTTCTCCCCAGGAGAAATTCAAAATGATTTCTAGGTACCCTGTTACCCTTGCTGCATCAGCACGACTGGCTGGCCTCCTGGATATGCAGGACGCTTACCAGCATATCCCATCCACCCGACCCATCGAGTTCCTCAGGTTTGTAGCTCTGGGTCAGCATTATCAGTTCAGAGTCCTGCCTTTGGGCTATCCGGCCTTGCGAGTCTTTACAAAAGTGTTGTGCAGTTCTCGTGCATCTCAGGAAAGATCGGACTCAGTGTTTCCCTACCTAGACGATTGGCTTCTAGCAAGCCCTTCCAGCCAAGGGACTTTGGAAGCCGTGCAAACGACTTCGCTCTTCTTACGTCCGATGAATTCTGCTGAATTTGAAAAAATCACAACTGCAGCCCTCCCATTGGCTCCTTTTCATAGGGATGCTTCTAGACACCTCTTCCTGTGAAGGCTTTCCTTCCAGAGAACAGAAGACTCGACATCCCTCGGATGGCCCGTTACTCGGGAGAACCAACCGGTTACAGCTCGCTGCATGCATGTTGGGTCTCATGCTGACCCCTCGGTGTTCACTGTACCTATGGCCGGTTGCACATGAGAACCACCCAATGGATGCTCTCCACTCAGTGGTCTCGACCTCTCACCCCAGTCTTATCCCATCAAGGTGACGGAGCCCTTGAAGGTCTCACCTGGTGGACTCAAGAGCAATCTCCTGGAAGGTTTCCCTTTGCTCCCGGATCATCAGACCTCCATCACCACAGGCGCGCCGCTAATGGGATGGGGAGCTCACTGTCCTCCCTCCACACTCAAGGTATGGACTCAGTTCAAACTCTTCTCCACATAAATGTCCTGGAGATGAGAGCGTCCTCTGACGCGATCCGAGCTCTGAAGGATATCCTTTGTCACAAGAACATTTCTCCTTCAAGCGGATAACAAAGCTGTGATGGCCTACATCAACAAGCAGAACTCATTCTTACCTTGCAGGAAGCAATGAGGGTGTGGGAGTGGTGCTTAGAGCACAGATCTCTGATTCAGGCGGTTTATCTGCCAGGTATACAAAGCGATCTAGCAGATCACCTCAGCAGAACGGAGGCAGACCCTCACGAGTGGTCTCTCGATCCAGCCGTAGCTCGGTCACTATTCAAAGAGTGGGGACTCCAGACCTGGACCTTTTGCATCCCCACTAACGAAAACTGCCTCTCTTCTGCTCCAGAAATCCAGGGCCTGGCATTTTCTGTCAGGATGTGTTCAGGCTGCGTGGACAAACGTTTTCTTTTGCCTTTCCACCGATCCTCTAATCCAGAGAGTCTCCTCAAGTTCGAGGTCTCAGGGGACCAAATGATTCTCATTGCTCCTCCTGGCCTCGGCAACTATGGTTTCTCTGCTCAACAGTATGTTGGCAGCTCTCCGAGACCACTTCCTTGCAAATCAACCTTTGACTCAGGGTTCGTTGGTCCATCCAAGTCTGAAATCACTTCACCTTCATGCTCTCCTGAAGAGGTAGAAGTGAATCGATTCAACGCTCTCGTAGAGTCTCGGACATCCTTCTGGCTGCGCTGAAGCCAGCCACCAGAATCTGACGCTTCCAAATGGAACGCTTTTCTCTCTAGTGTGCAAAGTCCTCTTGGAATCCCTTTTCCTGTCCTCCTGATCAAGTTCTGAGTATCTTTGGACCTATCAAACTCAGGTCTCCAGTACTCCACAGTTAAAGTTCACCTTGATGCCATCTCAGCGTTCCATGAGCGGTTTCTTCCCTTGACTCTGGCTCAGCTTCCTATGGTGAAGAGATTTCTTATGGGATTCTTCATACCAGACCCCTGTTAGGCGTCCAGTTGCAACCTTGGGACATTAACCTGGTGCTGGACATGCTCACTCGGAAGCCTTCGAGCCCTTAGCTACCTGTGAGCTAAAATTTCTTACCTGGAAGACTGCCTTCCTGGTGGCCATTACCTCAGCCCACAGGGTCTCGGAGATTCATGCCTTGGTGACGGACCCTCCGTATACTGTATTCCATATAGACAAGGTAGTTCTCCGTACTCATCCTAAATTTCTTCCCAAGGTTGTGTCAGAATTCCATCTAAACCAACCTCTGGTACTTCCCTCTTACTTCACTAATTTCCAAAATGAAGGGGAACGATTTCTTCATTCCTTGGATGTTAAGAGAGCCTTGTGGTTCTATTTAGATAGAACCAAGAATTTTCGTAAGACTCAGCACTGTTTGTTTCTTTCAGCGACACCGGCTGGGTCAACCCGTTGCTATTAGATGCATCTCATCATGGTTAGTGGCATGCCTACATTGCTACTCCATGGCTCAAGTTAATTGGAGGTGAGAGTGTACGTCACTCTACTAGGGCGTCGCGGCATCTTTAGCGGAGATTCCAATGTTCCAATTGCGGATATCTGCAACGCCCTCACCTGAGCTCAGTGCATACCTTCGTGTACATTATGCACTGGATGTTCATGCCAGGCGACATTCCCATTCTGCAGAACTATCCTTAATGGTCTTCTATCTTAGATGCGTGAGCTCTGGCTCTCCTGCCGCCCTTTTTGGGGATTATCTGCTTGGTACTCTCACTAGTGTAGATGAGTGGTGGAGACTTATGTCCAGGAAGATATGAAAGTGCATTGCACTCCCGTAATTCTTGATCTTCTTGGGCAGTCTCACCACTCATTCACACGCCCACCCTCCATCCCTGAGCTCACCGCTGTGTTGGTCTTCACTCCTCAAATCTTTGGCCGTGAGGACTTCTTTGCTGACCCTTCTTACACGGGTGTACGGACTATCTTATGTCTGTTTTTAAGGTTAGATTACTCTTTCGTTAGTTCGCGCTGCCTCCTTGGTAAAAAGGTACTGAGTAGGTTGGAGGTGCGTGCCGAGATGGTCATTGCTCCGAGGCCGCTGCTCGCTGGCGCCATGCCTGTGGCGCCATCTCTGCAATAGCAAAAGTTTGTTCCCGGTGGGTCCTAGTGCCTCCAGCGCTAATCCCACTAGTGTGAATGAGTGGTGGAGACTCGTCCAAGAAGATCAAGAATTACGGTAGGTACGTAATTTTCATATCTTACCACGCTACCGTCAGGTCTCCCTCCTGCCACGCCGGACAACCTGACGTTGGTTCCTTGGACGACGGCTCTGATGCCAGTCCTCCCGTCCTTCTTCCTCTCCCAAATGCCATCCCCACACCAGGCCAGCCTCCTGCCGGGCCTCCTGCTCCAGACCCGCCTGCTGGGCACCTTCCCGGGCTATCTGCCCTGACAGACCCCCCGGCCTCTGGGTATCCGACCCCATCCTATCCGACGCCATCATACCCAGGACCGCAGTATCTGGCACCCCAGTACCCGACGCCAGCCTATCCGATGCCGCAGTACACAGTGCCTCACTACCCAACGCGGGTTACCCGCCATCGGGGTATGGATACGTGCACTATGGATATGCCCAATATCCGTACCCCCGTCCTCCTCCTCCACCGCCCCCCCCAAGCCTCGGTTGGATCTGAAGGAGTCTCTTGCCTCCTGCTGGGCTGAGGTCAAGGCTCAACTCACCAGAGAGGTAGAGAGTCGTCTCCTGATGATGGTACCTGTTCCGGTCCCCATACATCCGAGATGAGAGACTCCCTTCCCTCCTCCGGATACCAGAGGCGAGCGCTCCGGTTCCAGGGAAAGGCAGGATACACTTCCCCGAGGGCTTCCCAAGGGGTCCATTCCTCCCCGCACTGGGAGGGGGAGTCTTCTTTCTCTTCATCCTCCTCTGACACCTCGGACAACTCCGATGGCTGTTCCGACCTGGACGACAAGCATCGCTCTCCGGACAAGCCCAGGCCAAGGACTCCTCTGCAGTCTCCTTCAGAGGATCCTTCTTTCACGGAGTTGCTGCGAAAAATCCAAGAGGTTCATCAGTGGCATTCCTTGAAGCCGGATCCACAGCATAAGAAACTTGCTGTGCACCTGGATCTGCCCGAGACCGTTCCGAACTTGGTGCCGCCCTGGACTGAGCCTCATGCTGACCTTGTTTCCACTATTTGGAAGCAACCATCGGCCATAGCCCTTCTTCCTAGGAAGCTGGATAGGCTTTATCAGGCTCCCGAGGGTGTTGACTCCCTTAATTCTCACCTTCGAGCTGATTCAGTCGTGATTAGTGCCGCTCATGGTCAGACAGCTAACCTGAAGCATTTGAGCTCGTCGTCACCTGACAAGGAGTCTCGCCTTCTGGACCAGTATGGAAAGAAGGTCTGTGCTTCTTCCACTCTGTGTATCAGGGCCCTGAATTATGTCACCCACATGGGGGATTACCAGAAGGTGATTCTGACTGAGGTGGAATGTAAGTTGGACTCTCTTCCTGACTGTCAGATGAAGCTGGCTGGTCTAGTCCGCTCTGCACGTTCGGCCAGTTGGCACATTCTCCGTGCCATGTACGATGCAGTGGAAGCGGCTGGTCGGAGCTCTGCTTTCGCCATGTGGCTGCGGCATCACGCCTGGCTCCGTGTGTCAGGATTGGTCCCGGAAGTGCAGTCTGCTATCCAGGACGTACCTTTCAGAGGTTCAGTGCTGTTTGGTGGCTATGTCAAGGACATCATCACCGATCTGCAGGAGAAGGGGAATGCTCTGAAGTCCATGGACTCCATGTACAAACCCCCTCGGACGCATGCTTACCTGCATATCCCTATTCGTCCTTCCCACCGCAAATACCTATGTTTTGCATTCCAGGGGGACCACTACCAGTTCAAGGCCCTCCCATTTGGTCTCTCTTCGGCGGCCCAAGTGTTCACCAAATGTCTGTCAGTGGTAGCGGCCTACCTGCATACCCAGGGGGTGCAGGTTTTCCCGTACTTGGACGATTGGCTCCTGTCATTTTTTTGCCTGCCTGGGTATTCCCATCAACCAGACCAAGTCCCACTTGATCCCGTCCCAGAGGCTCCAGTTTATCGGAGCGATCCTGGGCATGACCTCCAGCAAGGCTTTTCTGCCACTGGACAGAGTGGCCACTCTACAGGCTGAGGTCAACCTGTTGTGCAGCCACAGGTGAGTCAGCGGAAGGTCAGTCCTCCACCTCCTTGAGCTCATGGCGGCTTCGATTCTGACATTCTCTCACGCTCGGCTCCACATGAGGATTTCTCAGTGGACGCTTCAGTCTCAGTGGGATCAGCTGGTAGATGACCTAGATCAGCTGGTTCTGTTCTTCACTCCCATGGCCCAGGACTTGCAATGGTGGACAGTTCAGGAGAACCTTTGCCGGGGAGTTCCCTTCTGTCTTTCTCCCCCCTCCCAGACGCTGACTACGGATGCCTCAGGCGAGGGTTGGGGAGATGAATCTGGGCTGCACAGGACCCAGGGCTCTTGGTCCAAGCTCGAGAAATCTCTCTACATCAATGTGCTCGAGCTTCAGGCTGTGCTGTACGCTCTTCAGGCTCTGCATCTGCTTCCCGGGCATCTGGCTGTCCAGACAGACAACATGTGTGTGGTCTGGTACATCAACAAACAGGGAGGAACTCATTCTTACCCTCTTTGCAGGGAGGCGATGCGAGTTGGGGAGTGGGCTGTGCAGCACAACCTTCACCTCATGGCCATTCGCGTCCCAGGGGTCGAGAACATGTTGGCAGACCACCTCAGTCGGTCGTCTGCTCACGCTCATGAGTGGGAACTGGATCAGGGGGTAGCAGACGATATTTTCCTACTTTGGGGAACACCACAGGTAGACCTGTTCGCATCCCCTCAAAATGCAAAACTTCTCGACTTCTGCTCACTCGCTCCAGGGCGCGGCATTTTTTGGAGAGATGCTCTGTCTCAAGACTGGAAGGGCAGATTCGTCTATGCTTCCCCCCCCCGATTCCCTTGATTCTGAGGGTCTTACAGAAACTCAGCTCAGAAGGAGCTCACGATTCTGATCACTCATTTCTGGCCCAGGCAAATCTGGTTCTCTCTTCTGCAACAGTATTCAGAGGAATCTCCTCTTCCTCTTCTGCAACAGTATTCAGAGGAACCTCCTCTTCTTCTTCCACTGTCGCAACTTTTGCTGACCCAGGGTCAGGGGACCTTGGTCCATTCAGGCTTCAAGTCCCTTCAGTTGCATGTGTGGCTCCTGCAGACGTAACTGAAGCCCGATTCGGGGTCCCCCCCCCGAGTGGCTGAGATCCTGGTGGAGGCCAGAAAACTCTCCACTAGATCTACCTATGCCATGAAATGGAAACGGTTCACTATCTGGGCTGCTTCAAAAGATCTCAAGCTTTTCTCGTGCTCTGTTGGGTGGCTTCTGGATTACTTTCAGCACCTCTTTGACCTGGGTCTCACTCATTCATCTTTGAAGGTGCACATGGCGGCCATTTCGGCCTACCATATATCTTTTGCAGACAGGATGTTCGCTCAGCTGGAGGTCTCTTAAGACCTTTCTTAGTGGGGTCCTCCACTTGAGACCCCCTATCTGGGTTCCTGCCCCTCCTTGAGATCTGAATTTTATTCCTGAGAAGCTTACCCTGCCTCCTTTCGAGCTGGCAGCCTTAGCAGACCTGAAGCTCCTCTCATGGAGAACTCTCTTCCTCATGGCCGTTACCTCTGCTCGAAGGATTTCTGAGCTTCAGGCCCTCATGTGCAAAATCCCGTATTTGATTTTTTTCACAAGGAACGTGTGACTCTGCGTACCCAACCCTAAGATCTTACTTTGAGTGGGGAGCCTTGGCAGCAGGCTGTCACAATTAGGGACCATACTGCAGGCACTAGGACTCCTGAAACTTCTCAGCCAGCAATACCCAGCAGGGACCACCCCCATCGCCGGCTCCACCTCGGCGTCAGCTCTGGTATAAAAGGGGGCAGACCCAGCTCCACCCTAGTTCTTTTCCCACCACGTCCCACGCACGTGAAGAGGTCCTGCTCGTCTTGGCTTGCCAACCCAGCAAAATGTCTCGTTTTTCTGTATTATTTAACATTTCTCCACTGTTTCGACGGTCTACCTATGCATGTCTTCATCATCATCTGTCTCCTCGGCGGGGTCCCACAGTAATAAGTGTGGTTGCGGCCACCAAATCCCATCGAAGGACGATCATCGGCAGTGCGTTTTCTGCCTTGGGCCTAACCACGACACTGCAGCCTGTTCAGCCTGCCAGAAATTCACAAGCCGAACCCGGATCTGCCGCTTGAAGGCCTTGAAAGTGTTTTTGCTTGAGAAGAAGATGGAGGTGCACACCTCGGGGGAGAAGCAGAAGAAAAAGGACAAGACTAAGCAGTCCCGTGAAAAGGATCATAGTCGGTCCCGGCACCGCTCCAGGTCCTGGTCTTGCTTCCGCCCACGGTGGCCTTCTCCCAAGACAGCCCTGGATCCAAGGGCTCAGGTGAGCATCCCAAAAAAGATCAGACTAAGGCTGGGCCTTTGGGGGAGAGGCCAGCGAAGCCCAAGGTGACTCCGCTCAGGGTCACCGTGAAGACCTCGGAGGCGCAAGCTTTGGCCCTGCCTTCCAAGGCACCGTCGCCGTCTGTCAAGAGCACACTGACAGAGTCTAAGGACACTCCAGTGCCCCTGGTCGGTTCCCCGTCGTTGGTCCCCCTACTGACGCCGGGTGCAAGAGCTCCTCTTGAAGATCTGCTGTTACGGTAAGTTCTTGCATAACTGTACTTTTCTCCCCAAGGTGGTAGCAGAATCTACCCTGAACCAATCCATAGAGTTACCTGCTTTCTTTATGCAGCACTCCAATCAAGAATAGTACCTCTTGCATACTCTGGATGTTCACTGGATTCTGAGATACTACACCATCAGGACGAAGGATCTCAGAAAGACTGATCAACTGTTTGTCTCTTTTGCTCATAAAAGAGAAGGCAATGCTGTTTCCAAGCAATGCTTGTCTAAATAGTTGACTCATTTTGTCACTTTCTGTTATGACAAGTACAACAAAACCTTGCCGGGTCAAGTCAGAGGCCACTCCACCAGAGGGGTCGCTGCCTCTGCTGCTTGTTTCAAGAATATGTCAGCGGCAGACATCTGTGCAGCCGCAACTTGGACTTCTGCCCATACCTTTACTAAACACTACAGTTTGGACATTGCCTCTCGCCGTAGAGTAGGCTTTAGGTTTGCTGTTCTGCAAGGTCTTCTTTCCTAAGACCTTCACAGCTAGAGGGTCTACTTCTGAGTAGTTTTCCTCCTTCCGTTTGCTTCTCCTTGTTCCAGACTGCTTGGGACTCAGTCCTATACTGTATGTAATTACCTACTGCACGAGCCCTCTCAAAGTAAGATAGTACAGTTACATAAGAACTTACCGTAACAGTAGATTTTTGAGAGAGGCTCTTGCAGTAGGTAATACCTTCCCGTCCTCCATCCCCCAAGCTTTTTCAGCTCCTTTTCCAGGATGGGAAATATCTGCTTCTCTCTTGTCTTGCCTTTGGTGGGAAAGAACCGGAAGGCGGGCGTGGGGGACCGCCCCTTTATACTGACGTTGCATGACGTGAGGTCACCTGGCGTGGGTGGTCCCCATGAGAAACTGCTAGATAGAAATTTTTCTGGGTCCTGACGCCTGCCGCATCAGTCCCATATGTATTTACCTACTGCAAGAGTGCCTCTCGAAGATCTACTGTTATGTAAGTTCTGCATCTGTACTTCATATTACTCTATCGAACTGCTGATCTTCCAGAATATCTTCACCTTTGATTACCATACCAGGCCATGATCCCCATTTTAGCAGAGCCAGAGCCTCTGAGCAGCTCACTTTGTATTGCTTTCTGGCACCTTCTAGTGCCACATGTCTCTCTCCATTCTTACCTCCCTGTATGGCAGCTCATTGTAAAAAAAAATGGGGTTAGAGACCCATTGTTGGATTCCCACTGCTCAAAACCCTTCCTCAGAAAAAAACGGGTGAGGGTCCTCATCAGGGTCCCATACCAACTCCCAAAAGAATGGGAGGCTAGCTTCCCCTTTGTTTTGTTTTCTTGCCCTCCTCCTTGCCTGGTGTATGTCCCCTTTTCTTCTGTATGTCCCCATTGGTTGCCAAATGCAGCCTGTGCCTTTGGGCACTATCTAAATCTAACTCCACCCAACAGCAGCACTGCCTGTGGAGGGGTGCTGAGCGCTAAATTGGATCAGGTTATACTAGCCTTTGCACAGGATACAACCCTGTTGTTGCAGGAGAGAGGCAGGTCAGTTTCTTTTCTTCTGGCTAAGCCAGGTTCTTGCTCTCTTGATTGGTATGCTTTTTTCTCTTCCTGTGCGAGCTGGGCTGTTAGCCTACTAGGTTCAAGCATAAGTGGTGAGATGGACACATCTTGACTTCCTTAGGCTGTACAGCCCTGCAACTTCACATGCATCAGAATTCCTTCCCCTTTTTACCCTAGTGAAAAAAGGGGGCATAAATTAACTGATTTGCAGGCAGTTCTACCTCTGGTGTCATGATGTTGGCTATTGGGAGTCATTTGTGGTTTATTTCCACTATTGGGCACGTTTGTGCCATCTCAGTTTCAAGGGGATCCCAACTTTAGTTGCATAACTCTCTTGATCTTCCTGAACCTTATCTTCACCATTGATTTACACTACTGGGTTCTCAGCCGAAGGTGCTAGGACCCTGCGGGAGGCAAAAGTTTTCAGGCGGGCTGGCCCCGAGGTAGGCTCTGCACATGCATGGCACTGCGAGACTGGCTCACATTACATAGCCTGTCTCGGCAACGGCCCTCAACTGCCTCAGTTCCTTTTTTCCCTCCGAGTGCACTTCAGTGATGACGTCGCCCACCCACCGGCAGTCAGAATCTTCATGTGTATACAACTACAGCATTCAGTTTGACTCATTTTGTTTTTCAGCTAGAGTTTATTTTTCGGTCAGTTTAAAACAAACAAAAAAGACTTAAGTTTCTCTCAGCCTTACCGAACAACGGTCTTCGACCATGGATGATTACGGTGATGGTAGGGACTTACTCTTTGAATGCTGCTCTGGCATCGGGGCCATGTCCAGTCCACCTCCTTCTCTGAAGGATGGTTCTGATGATAGGCAGCCCTGTGTTTGGGAGGGAGTCCTCCTGCAAACACAAAAAGAAGTGGTCCCGTTCTTGATCCAGGTTGGGGACCCAGCAATGCTTAACCTCGGGTTCTTCCTCTTCCTGTAGGAAGGGGAAGAAACAGCATCACTCAAGGTTACCCTCTGGTACGTCTGCCAACAGGCCTTCCAGGTCCATGAGCAGGAGGCCTTCACCGGCACTACTGGTTTCATCAATGGCTTCTGTTCCCAGTCTTTTCAGGTCTTGGGCCCAGAGCCCCTCTCTGTCCTCTTGTGGGGCTTCCGGTGGGTAGGTTCACCACTGGGCAGTTCTTGTAGAGCAGTGGGTACAGCGTCTGCTGCATTTGCCTCTTCCGGTGGATCTGGTCATGAGTCCTTTGGGCCTAGGCTCTTCAGACTCACACCTGGAGCATTCAGGCCGGGTAGAGTGTTTGACTGTCAACAGATTCTGATCCCTTTCCGGTGACTGTGCCACTGACATTGGTTCCACTCACCATATCCCCTCGTAATGTTTTCCTGCAGGGCATGGCTCAGGTACCTTCTCTAGTCACCTCAGTGCTGGTTGGACCTTCCAGTTCGGTGTCGGACTTGGTGCCGGGTTTGGGGCCTTTGCCATGCCCAGTGGCGTTTCTGACTTCGCCTTCTTTGGGTTCTTTGGCTGCACCACTTCTGGTGTCGGCTCCCTCAGTGCTGGCGCTGGCTTCTTCTGGGGTGGTGCCGGGCCCGGTGCTGGCTCCTTCGGGGCCGGTGCTGGATCCTTCAGGGTTGGTGCTGGGTCCAGTGACAGCACCCCCTCTGGTGTCACCTGTTTATCCAGTTCCTAGGCTCAAACTATGTATTTCTAGGTCCATCACGTTCCCTGCTCCTCTTTCTGAAGATGAGTTAGAAGGAGATGAGTCTGACCCTGACCTTATTCTTTCACAGGGTGGGGATGATGACACTTTTTACAGTTTGGAGAACCAAGCTCCATTTCCTGCTCCGCTGCCTCAGGAGGATCTATCCTTTTAAACCCTCTTGAGAAACATGCAGGCAACCCTCGCTCTCAAGACTTCTGCTCCTGATCCAGGTAAGCAGCTATGTTTGGAATGACTTCATGTTCCTAACATTCCTATTAACCTCACACCTCCAGTTCCTCCAGCTTTTGATACTCTTTCAGATGCGGTGTGGGTGAGGCCTGCTTCCATTCCTTTTGTCGCTAAACAGTTGGACCATAAGTATATTCCTCCCAAGGATAGAACTATTCTATGAGTGTGGATATGTTGTTCATCCACACTCTCTGGCATGTCCCTTTTCCCTTTAAATCTTGCCAGAAGTCTTCAAGCTGGTTCTCCCACCCACCCACCGGGTGGTAAACACCTTGCTCTGCCCCAAGACCCCAGATCTTCCTTTCTGCTAGAAGATACAGGTTCCCTCGTGCTACTTTAGCAATTCGTAGGCCCTGGTTTCGCAACATCGTTTTTTACCGCAAATATCTCTAAAACTCGTCAGAGTTAAAGACTCCGATTACAGCGCATCAGACATGGAGGACAAATCGTCCCCCGGATTTTGCCTGTGTACCTGCGGCCAGAAGATGTCGTGCACTGATCCCCACCTAACATGCGTTTATGGCCTCGGTGTCGGACATGACACCTCATCTTGCACCTTCTGTCTGGCCTTCCATCCCAACATTCTGGATGACCGCAAGGCGCGTCTAAAATTGGGGAGACCGGAGAAGAGGAACCCGCCGGTGAAATCGAAAGAGGCGAGGTGGTCGGCTTCCGAGGCCGCGGGATCCGCTGAGCAGTTGGAGCAGATGAAGGCATTCGAGGAGGAAGTGGCTCAAGGTTCGGCCAGTTGAAGCTTTTTTGTTCCACTCAGCCTTGGCTCTACTTTTACAGGCTCCTTCAGGGAGTTGTGCCAGTCTCTCCCCACCAGGGGTGAGGTGCCCATGGGCTTGCACTCCTCCCGTCCTCGGAAGAGGGATAAGGACCCTAAGTCTTCGACTAGACAGAGACACTCCTGGGACCGAGAGAGGTCCGAGTCCCAGGAATACGCAGTCTCGACTTAGTCGAGATCGCTTTCTCGGCCGACGGCTTTACAGACCTTCCATCTGGCCAAGGCACCAAGACCGAGGAAACCGCTGAACCGGCCGAAATTACACTCGACTCAATCGAGCCTTTATCGCCGACTCCGGTCGATGAATCTTTAGAAAGGACTCTGGTCCTTTCCTTTCCCTATGAGGGGAGACAGCCGTCCAGTGTGCCGATTGAGGAAACTGTTCCGGAACCTCGGTTTTCATTGACTCCTGATCAACTGAACCGACCCCATCAGTCTCGATCGAGGACTAGGACCCCTTCAGTTGAATGGGTGAAAAAGGGCCACAAACACTCCAAGAAGAGGCGCCACCACAGATCTTCATCTTCCTTGGACGAGGAGAGGCTTCAACGGAAACTCCGTCAACGCTATGAGGATCTTATGTGGCAACAGCTGATTTTGACTGGGCAGAAGCCGGCCCTGCCAGCCGCACCAGCCATCACTTGGCTCCCGCCTCCCAGGGCGACGCCGACCCCTCTGGAACCGAAGGCCTCAGTTCCACCACCCGTGGGGCTGGCCCGTATCCCGGCTTGGCCTATTACAGTCTCTCCACTGATTTTGGTGGAGCCACCGCCTAAGCAGCCTCAGGAAGGGGCTCCCTCAAAAGAGGACCGACAAGACACCGGGCTTCCCTGACGTCTGTCTATCACGGTCATCCCCGATCGCCCTCGCCATAGCGAGGGAGACCTAGGCGGAAGACCGTTGTATCCCAGCTCTTCAGACTCGGACAACACTGGATTACACTCTCATCCTGGGGATGATGAGTCATCAGTGGTGGGACTGGAGGAAGGTCCTTCCTCTTTTCAGGGCATCCTCCGCCTGATCTCCAAATCCACTGGAATGCCCCTGGAGCCCATCCAGAAAAAGGCGGAGTACCCCCTTACGGATATCCTCAAAAGGGGGGATACCCCAACAGAGGCCTTTCCAGTGGCCAAAGCCATCGTTGGCCCAGCCCTTGAGCTTTGGCAGCATCCTGCTCCCTGCCCAGCTCCATCTGCTCGCATGGCCCGCAAGTATACGGTGCCCATGGGGTCCCTGGCGGGGTTCACAGAACATCCTTTGGCCGAAAGCCTAGTGACTGCTTCTGTGTTCAGACGTACTGATAGCTCAGCTGACACTGACCGACCCCTGGACAAGGAGTCCAAGAATATGGACCAATCTTCCCTTGTCAATCTTCACCATTCATGCCACTGGGTGT
Source organism: Neoceratodus forsteri (assembly GCA_016271365.2). Taxonomy (NCBI): domain Eukaryota; kingdom Metazoa; phylum Chordata; order Ceratodontiformes; family Ceratodontidae; genus Neoceratodus; species Neoceratodus forsteri. The sequence continues at coordinate 880,035,763 of CM057456.1, forward strand.
AAGCGAGGCGCCGAATCGCGAGCTTTTTTTTTTTTAAAGTTGCCTAACGGCCCCACCCTCGAGGCGGCGTCATCGTCATGCGCGAGGCGGCAGATATGTAACGGACTCCTCCTCCAACTCAGTTCTGTTTCTCCCGCCGTCGAGGCAGCACCTGTCCAGCGGTAGCTAACCGCAAAGTGCGTATCGACTCCTTTTCACTCTCGGCGCCTTCTGATAAGATTGTTCCTTTTCTTTCCTTTTATACGGCGCGGTGTATTTCCGACTGTGTTTAATCTTGTTTATTTAGCGTTATGTCCGGTTCTGGGTAAGCGTTCTTCTAAAACGGGCGTGCCCTATGCGCCGGTGCTCCTGCGGCGGCATTTCTCCGTCTCGGACCGGCGCCAGCGTCTGTCGCTCGTTGCCTGGGACCCAACCACTAATATGGATTGATGCGGCGCTTGTTTCTCGATGGACCGTCGCGTCCTCGAAGTCGCGCGTACAAGCTCGGCAAGGCCCGCCCGACTTCGGGGGCGGCGTCGCTCATGAGGAATCTCGGGCAAGATCTTAGGCCTTTCCCGGGTCCCTCCGGGCCTATCGGATCGAGGAGGAGGTCTCCTCTCCCCTTCTTGCCGAGGACGCCTTCCAGGTGTTGGGGAAGCGTCGTAGCCCCCTCCGGGGCCCAAGCTGACACCGCCTCGGCAGTCACCTCTTCGGTGCAGGCTCCCCCGTGTCGAGGCCTTGGCTGGGCCCGGCTCGGGTGAACCTAGACGTCGCCTCGCGGCGCCGTTTGAATCGGCGCCGTTAGCGGTGCCGGTGATCAGCAGCGCCGTTCCCAACGCGTTCGAAATCGCGCCGCTTTCGCCAGTGCAGTGATCAACAGGCGCCGTTGTAGCACCGCTGGGGATCGGCGCCGTTAGCGGCGCCGGTGATCAGGCGGCGCCGTTAGCGTACCGTTTTGGCCTCGGCGCCGTTCGCGGTACCGATGAGCCTGGCGGCGCCGCCCAGCGATCCCGCTTAACCTCGGCGCCGCCGGCAGCGTCGGCAGCCTCCCTCCTCGGTGCAGGTCTCGAGCCGCTGGGGTGAGGTTGGGCCTTCATGCTGCCCGGCGTGCTGGGGCGGCGGCATCGCCGCTGGTACCGGGGCGTTCGCGGCCCGTGGCCTCGGGGACCCCTGGGGTGGCCAGCATCGAGGTCCTGCTGGTCTCCGTCCTCCTCGGAGAGGCGATGACTCAGATGTGGACCCATCCTGGCATCCCATTCTTCGAATCTGGGTCCTCGGTGGCTAGGGGTACCAGGCGGCGCAGCGAGCCCCTCCTCTGTCCCCCTTGCCGTGTCTCCTGAGGGTTCCTCGGCTGGGGTGGCCAGAGTCCGGGGGCAGGCGTGGGGGTGACGGAGGGCTCCCTCTCTGGAGGTCGGTGACAGCTACCCCGGTGCTGTTACCTCCTCTGGGGTTAGGAGCGTTGCAGTCGGAGGAGGCCTCTCGAATCCGAGGGTTGAGGACAGGCGTCCTGCTGCTCGGTCTTCTTTGGCCACCTCAGGGGGTGGCCAGGAGCCGTAGCGCAGAGCCCCGCCCCTCCCCCCAGGGTTCTAGGGTGTCCTCTGGCGGCGTTTGTGCGGACTGCCCTTCTGGATCCATGCAGTCCCGGCGTCGTCACAGGGGAGTTTCTCCCCCAGGGCTCTTCCAGGTTCCGCTTCCCCAGAGTTCCGTTCTGCGGCCTGGTTTGATATCCGGGATCCCTCCTACTAGGGCTCCCTTCCCCGGATTCCAGAGCCCTCGCAGAGAGCAGTTGCCTCCTCGGAGGTGCCCCTCTCCCATCTCTCTCCTTCACCACCCCGCTCCCAGGCCATGTCGGTCCTCTGGGTCCGTTATCCTGGGAGCAGTTCAGGGTTCTCGTGACCTTCCCTCGTATGTTAGTTACATGCATGAGCGGGTCTTTCGACTCTCCCCACCGCAGGAATCCTCTGGACATTCCAGTTCCCATCATCCTCGTCTCCTCCTCTGAGGAGAGGAACCCTGCTCATCTGTCCTCCGATGCTGATTTCACAGAATATCAGCGTTTCCTCTGAGGATGGTGAGGATCTTGGATTCCTACGTTCGGGAGACAATACGAGCGGGTGTGGTAATTCCTTGGTGAATTCAGTGCCCAGCATCTGGTGGTACCTTCCTGGCCTATCCCTTCCAGGGCGTCTATCCGGTCCTGGCAGTTCCCTGCCGTTTCTTCCCAACCCGGCGGACTGCCAGCGTGGTGTTGTGCCTCTGAGTCTCTAGGTTCCCTTCCCAACCCGTCCTCAGGTTTGGTATCCTGGATACTCCTTCTGGGCGCCCGTTGCCTGGCGCCGCGACCGCCACAGTTCGGACTCTCTCAGTTCGAACCGTTGGGGAAGAGTGTTCTCTTCTTGGCGTGCGAGTGCATGTATTGCATCACATCAGGCTCAGCACGCTGCCTACAACCGCATCTGTGGTCGATGATGTCCCAGCTGCTGGCATCTATGCTGACACGGAGCAAACCAGACAAGCCGTTGCCCTCTCCGCGGTAGGCCTGGAGCTGGCAAGACACCAAGCAGGAGCATCTTATGCGCCAATGAGGTGGCTTCCAGGCTTGCGGGGACAGCGATCTGCATCAGGGGCGGCATGGCTCGTCTCTCCAGGTTGTCACCCCTGGCCTGGCGTGGGGTGATGCGCTCCCCTTCCGGGAGACCCGTCTTTTCTCATCCAGAGCTAGGAGACTTTTACAGGGGCTCCCTCCATCTCCTCGTCCTCGGGAGGCACCTCCTAGCTCTTCTCCCACTTAGGCTTTCTGAATAAGCCAGGGTCTTCTCCTTCTGTTTCTCACCAGCAGAAGGCTGGGGGTCTTGTTCCCTCAGGGTATGGCCTCTTCCCCCTCCTGGGGAAGAGGAGCTTGATACTCACCCAGGAAGTAATGAATGGTGAAGATTGACAAGGGAAGATAGGAAAAGTGCTTACCTACCGTAATTCTTGATCTTCTCTTGTGTCTTCACCATTCATTCTCACTTCCATCCCACCATCCTCTCAGTGGCCTCTTCCTGTGGCTTCTCCACCTCCCGTCTCCTTCCTCTCTCTGCATTATATAAAATATAGGAAAATTGCTTCATTTTCAAAAAAAAAAAAATCTTCTTGGGGGGTTTAAAATCCAGAAAAATTATTTACTCTAAGATTCATGGGCCATCTCGTGGATTGCATTGGCGATCAGACTGCACAACTATCTCTTGCTATTCTTATGGCAAGATACCTCTGGGGTTGTTTGGCCTGGCTCAGGCTATTCAGTTTTGATCCTGCAATCCCGTGTTCAGGTAGTTGCCCTGAAATCTAATCCCCCCCCTCTATTCTTGCCTTGCAGAGCAGAGGAATGAGTACGTCTGTTCCTTTCTCTTCTAAAAAAAAAAATGCTGAGGGAACTCTCTCCGACTGCTATAGGCATCTTGGTATCTGGGTCATGCATCTAGTAAAAAAAAAAAAAAAAATTTTTCTATCTGTAAAAAAAAAAAAAAAAAAGGAAGAGGAGAAATCAAACAAGAAGGCAAATGAGAAGGTAGGCTATCCTTCTCGCTGTTTTGCTAAGTGGTTTCTCCCTTTAAGTGTCCTCCTGGACAATTTTTACAGTAGAGCTCTGCTGACCAAATCCAATCTTAGCCAGCCTAAGCCTTGGCCGGCCTTAGCCAGTCAGTCTGAGTCCCGGTTCTATCTTGGAATGCCTGAAAGGCTTACATTTTCCATTTCTAAACCCCTGGGCAGCGCTCTCATGCTGCTGGGGTTTTATTCTTCCCTCCTCGGCTGTCCTCCAGTTAAAGGCCTTCCGCGGCCAGGAGCCCGAGGTGGGTGTCAAGAACAATGGCATGTTGAAGATGAGGACTATGCCCTCCTGAGTCTGTCTAGCGGGTTCGGTGAACCTTCGTCAGCTCTGTCTCCGAGGATTCTTGCTTCCCCTTTGATCGAGCCTTCAGCTACAAGCTAACTATGCTCGTTGGGCATTCTGGTCCTTCAACATCCCATCTCTCTTCTCTTTCTTCTTCTTCTTCTATTTTCTCATTTCCTTACTCATCTCTCCTCCTAGAGTCGCCCAGGTAAGGAGGCCCTGCACTCCCTAGGCTAGGGATGTTCTTATCTCCTCTGTCCTTCCTCCATCGGCTTATTCCTTTTTCAGTTCATTCTTCCTTGCTTTGCTATCCCTCGGCTATCTTGCCTGCTATCTATATTTTCTGCTTTCATTTTGCCTCTCCGGCTCACAGAACTGAGTTGGAGGAGGAGTCGTCACACTAACGGCCGCCGCCAAGATGGACGATGACGCGCCGCCTCGAGGGTGGGGCCGCTAGCAACTTTAAAAAAAAAAAAAAAAAAGCTCGCGGATCGGTGCGCCGCCCGGCTTACACCCAGTAAGTAATGAATGGTGAAGATACAAGAGAAGATCAAGAATTACGGTAGGTACGTAATTTTCCTTTCTGCCTGTAAGGTCTATGTGGCCTTCTCCTTAGGCCTTCGTCAGGCCAGCTTGGCTGTTATCATGGCACACTTCTCTCATGCCCTCCTAGGGTCATTAGATGAAGTCCTCGCTCATCTCCCGGTGGACATGCAGACTACAGTGAAGCAGGTCCGTGATCAGGGCCGTGCTGTTGCAAAACAGCAGCTCGAGATGACCCTGGACATTGGAGATTCCTGTGCCCGCTCCTTAGCAGCCACAGTGCCCACTCGCCACAGGGCTTGGCTGAGGCTATCCTCCTTCCTGGTGGATACCCAGCACAAGTTAGCCGACGTACCCTTCCTAGGCACCGACCTCTTCGGTCCAGGAGTGGCTGGCCACCTCTAGCGCATAGAGCAGTCCAGTGCCACCTTGGATGCTACCTCTGCAAAGGGTTCTAGGCAAGAACCAGCAGAAGCGCAAGAAGAAGCCTTTTTGGCACTCTTCCCCTGCGGTTAGGCAGCCCTCCTATCAAGGAGGCCAGCAGCAACAGCAGGCTCAAGCTTGGCACCCCAGGCCCAAGCAGGGTCCTCAACAGCCCCGTAAAGGAGGCCGAGGTGCTGGTCCAGGAGCCTCCTCCTTCTCCTCTAAGCCTGCTCAGTGACGGGTTGGGGGTTGCCACCCCTACACCCATCACGCCAGCTCTGGGTCCTCCCATGGGGGGCCGGCTCCACCACTTTCTTTCCGCCTGGTCCGATATTCACCTGGACAGGTGGGTTCTAGATGTGGTCGGCCAGGGACTGCCTCTGGAATTCAAGCGGTACTCTCCCAGCTGAGCCCGCGCCCCTCGGGAGGAAAGGATCTCAGCTTGCACTCAGTTGGCTCTTCGAGATGTCATTGCTCAGCTCCTCTGCAAGGAGGCAGTAGCTTCAGTGCCGGATCCTTCTACAGACCCTGGCCTCGTGTCCAGGTACTTCCTGGTGCCCAAGCGGATGGGGGGTTGGCGCCCCATCCTAGATCTTCACGACCTGAATCGATATCGCAGGTCTCGCACCTTCTGAATGGTAACTCTGAACCAGATCATACCATCCCTGGAGCGAAACATGTGGTTCTGTTCACTGGATCTGCAGGATGCGTTCTTTCATGTCCCAATCCGTCCATCCCATCAGTGGTTCCTCCACTTCAGGGTCGAGGGGACCCTGTATGAGTTCCGAGACATGCCATTCGGCCTGTCATCGGCACCAAGGGTCTTCACCAAGTGCATCGCAGTGGTGGCAGCCTATCTCCAGCGTCGAGGAGTTCGAATCTACCCTTATCTCGACGACTGGCTCTTGGCAGGTTCCTCCCTTCAGGAGGTGGAGAGATCCAGGGATCTAGCTCTCCGAACCTGCTCCCAACTAGGCCTACTGATCAGTGAGGCCAAGTCGCAACTCGTGCCCTCTCAGATGATGGGCTTCATCGGGGCAGAGCTCGACTCTCGTCAAGCCAGAGCTCAGCTCCCAGTGGACAGGGTGAAGGTTCTTTCCTCCTTTGACTATTGACAATTATAAAATAACAAGACATAAGTCCATAACATTCAAAAAAGCTTCAATTTTGTTTTATTCTTCATTTAACTTTGCACCAAAACTTGTTCAGACTGGCTACAGTTTCATAGTTTCACAGTTTCACACCACTTCTTCAGGCCAATGTTACATACAGTGCTTTTTCTAAACATAAACAAACAAACAATTAATAAATCTCCTACTATTATACTTTTTTCTTTTCTATTACATTTCAGATGTATCCAGTTAAACAGAAAACCCACCATTCCCAGAGAATGAAATGTTTAATACAAAATTAATACATTATGCTTATATATTGTATAGCTTATATCATGTCTATTCAGGGACTTGCAATTACTGGTTAAGCTTTTCTGTCTCATACCTGTTTCAGTATGTTCATTCAATGTTAGAATTCCCTTAATGTTTTCTGACACCTGTCTTGGTATCTAGTTCCTGATTAAAAACAAACATTGTTTCAGTTTTTTATCAAATGTATCAATTCTATATTTGTATTTACAAATTTCTATTCAAAACTTACTCCTTAAAACTGAAGCTTTTCATTATCAAGTCTGGCTTTGTTACTTTGTCTCATATTGAGCTACATCATGGTTAACTTCATTAAAAACCTTTTCCTTTTTCTTGTGAAGCTTATTTATTGAGGACTTTTCCTGTAAAAGGAATTATATTATTTTGAATAATCTTTACTTCATTCTTTTCTTATATGTTTTTACCTTACCAATAATATCAAAAAGGTTTTTTACTTCTTACTGTTTTAAGTTTCTTTGTTCTTCCATTAGATACAGTATATCAATTTGCTAGGGAAAATATATATAGTTGTAAATAAATCGTAAAACCTTTATTTTTTAGCATTCTTTCCAGCAATCATTTATTACAAATGTAGTCTTTTACCTGTTCTGTTTTTGGTTTTCTTTGTTCCCGATATTTTAGTTCCGTTTATTGCGTTTTTAATGCTACAAAAGAGAGTCATAAAATGTAAATGCACTTTGTATTTAGAATAGATTGACTTAATCTCTTATCATATAAACTTCATTTCTTCAGGTTTATGAAGCTTAAATTTTTACCTGGCTCAAAATGCCATTCCTTCCTCTCTTTTCCACAATCAGAGGAGTGGTCTGAGCCTATGCTAGCCGCTCAGTGGACTCAGTGCCACGGTCTCTTCGACCAGCTGATCACTGTGACCCAGAAGATGTGGGATGCTCTCCAATGGTGGACTGCCCCAGAGTGGTTGCAGGAAGGGATCCCGTTTGTCCGCTCCGAGCCGACGGTCATTCTTACGACCGATGCCTCTCTCATGGGCTGGGGAGCCCACATGGGGGACAGCAAAGCCCATGGGTTCTGGACCCCCGAGGAGTCCTGATGCCACATCAGCCTGTTGGAGCTCAGAGCAGTCAGACTGGCACTGTCAGCTTTCGCTCCTCAGCTCCAGGGTCAAGTGGTTCAAGTCCAGACGGACAATGCCACGACCATGTACTACCTCAACAAAGAGGGCGGCATGCACTCCCGTCTGCTGTGCAAGGAGGCGCTCTGAATCTGGACCCTCATCAGCCGGTTGGAGGTGGATCTCTTAACCATTCATGTGGCAGGAGTCTCAAACCACCTGGCGGATGCTCTCAGCCGTATAGGCCAGACATTCCCACGAGTGGTCACTCCATCCAGAGGTAGCTTACAACTTGTTCTCCTGTTGGGGCAAACCGATGGTGGACCTGTTTGCCTCCAGGGAAAATGCCAAGCTGAGACTGTATCATGCCCGGCCCCCTCAGCAGGGCTCGCTGCAGGGGGATGCCTTCTCAAAGCCATGGACCCCAGGCCTCCTCTATGCCTTCCCTCCATTTCCCTTGATCCACAAAGTGTTACTCAAGGTGAGGAGGGACAAGGCAAAGGTGATCCTGGTAGCCCCAGACTGGCCACGCCAGTTCTGGTACCCAGATCTCCTCAGCATCAGCTGCAGGCCCCCGAGGCGGCTTTGTATACACCCGGACCTGATATCTCTGAATCAGGGGAAGGTTTTCCATCCGGACCTTCAATCCCTGCACCTGACAGCCTGGTACCTGAGCGGCTAGAGTTCCAGGCTTTGGATCTTTCCGAGGATGTCTACACTGTCGTGGAGGCATCTCGAAAGGAATTGACCAGGAAATTTTATGCCTTCAAATGGAAACGACTTTCCATTTGGTGTCAGGGTAAGAGTCTGGACCCCTTATCCTGTTCTGTGGCTAACATTCTCGACTACCTTTGGTCTCTCTCCAAAGGGAGTCTACGGTCATCAACCCTCAGGGTGCACCTGGCAGCCATTTCTGCTTACCAGGCACGGGCTTTTCAGCTGACACTGGCACAGGAAACAGTGGTCGGGCGCTTTTTCAAAGGCCTGGATCACATATCCCCTCCGGTGTGTGAACCTCCACCTCTGTGGGATCTCCTGCTGGTTTTGGCAATGCTCATGGGCAAGCCATTCGAACCCATGCACAAGTGTGAGCTTTCACACTTGTCATGGAAGATGGTCTTCCTGGTGGCTATCACGTCAGCCAGAAGGACAGGAGAGCTCCAGGCGCTTTTGGTGGACTCCTCTTATCTGGTCTTCCTCAGGGACAAAGTTGTCCTTCGCCCCCACCCGAAATTCCTTCTGAAGGTGGTGTCAGAGTTTCACCTTAACTAGGTGTTAACTCTGCCTGTATACTACTCTAATTACACCTCGGACGCTGAGTACAGGCTCCATACTTTGAACCTGAGACGTGCTCTCTCCTATTATAAGGAGAGAACGGTGGAAATTCGTAGAGAGGTTCACCAGCTGTTTGTCACCTACGCTGAAGCCGCTTCTGGCAGACCTGCAGCCAAACAGACCATTGCAAGGTGGATTACATCATGCATAGGTCTGTGCTATTAGTTGGCGGGCAAGGAGCCTCCCAGAGGGATAAGAGCTTATTCTACCTGCCATACTGCTGCATCGGTGGCTGCTTCCAGGGACATCTCTATCCAAGAAATCTGTCAGGCTGCTACCTGGAAGTCAGCAAACACCTTTATTACCCACTACCACATCAACCTTGAGTCATGCCGGGATGCTGGTTTTGGGGTCTCAGTTCTCCAATCTCTATTTCCCAAGTAGGAGGTGTGCGCCTTGCCTCCCTCCTCCCGAAGAACTACTTGGAGTCTGCAAGAGAGTGTGGATGAACAACATATCCACGCTCCTAGAAGAACAGGTTACTCACCTGTAACGGTAGTTCTAGGAGTGGTATATGTTGTTCATCCACATGCATCCATCCGATGTCCCCAGCTTTAGGCACACAACCTTGCTTCCAGTGGGCTAAGATCTGGCGTCATGAGGTATTTACCGCCCGGGTGGGTGGGAGGAGCCAGCTTGAAGACTTCTGGCAAGATTTAAACGGGAAAGGGACATGCCAGAGAGTGTGGATGAACAACATATGCCACTCCTAGAACTACTGTTACAGGTGAGTAACCTGTTCTTTTGGCTTCCCAGCCTATTGCAGAGAAAATTGTGATCCTTGCTGAAAACGACAAGGCCGTTCTTCCCCAGGAAGTTACGGCCCAATCTATCGATAAGGAGTCTCGTAAGACTGACACCATTGGAAAGAGGGCTTTCGCAGCAGCCACTTTGAATATGCGAATAGTCAGTTATCAAGGACATTTCTCTCAGTATGAATATGTCCTTTGGACCTCCCTTAAGTCTCTTGTGGAGTCCTTGCCAGAGTCTGACACTAAACAGAAGATCCTGCAGATAGTCATTAATGGTACAGAATCTAACAGTCATTAGCTAAAGGCAGCCATGGATGCATATAGTAATGCCTCCCGTTCTACTGCTGGGAAAATCTGCATGAGGAGACATTCATGACCTCGGACTTCAGGGATTTCTTCTGATGCCCAGCAGCAGGTCATGAATGTCCCCTTTGATGGCACCTACTTGTCTGTCCAACAGGTAGAACAATCTCTCAAGGCCTCATGGAAGACTAGAACAGCCATCAAATCTGCTACTTCAGCCCCTTCACATCCACAAAGAGGCAAGGGCCGTCCGTTCTTATACAACAAACAGTCCTTTTGTGGAAGAGGCAGCGGAGGCCAAACCAATCTCCTCAGCCCCAAAAGAAAACAAAATGGAAAGTACAGGCCCCAAAAGCGCCTAGTGCCACCCTCTGAAGCTCCAGCTCTGGCTCTGCCTCAGCTGCCCAAGGCAGACCTCTCCTACCCAGTGGGGGAATGTCTGACTCAGCTTTACCATCAGAGGAAGTCCATCACCACAGACAAGTGGGTTTTGCGGATCATCTGAGAGGGTTAATTGCTGAACTTATCAGAAATCCCCCCAGACAATCTGCCCAAGAGGCAGCATACTCTGTCAGCTTCTATGTCAGGCCTTCTCAGTATGGAAATAGGGAGCCTTCTGAAAAACAGGGCAGTGAAAGTAGTGCTTCTCGCAGAACGCAGTACGGGCTTGTAGTCCCATTACTTCCTCATCCCAAGGAAAACTAGGGGCATGCGTCCTGTTCTTTACCTCAGAAAACTAAAAAGTTTCTGTATTGTGAGAAGTTCAAGATGGTTTCCCTGGGAACCCTTCTGCCTCTTCTCAAGCCCCAAGACTGGTTGGTGCCCTGGACATGCAAATCACTTACCAGCACATCCCGTTGCACCCCAGCCACCACAAGTTCCTATGCTTTGTGGCTTTGGGTCTGCACTAACAAATCAGAGTCCGGCCCTTTGGGGTGCCCTCGGTGCCTTGAGTCTGCAAAGTGCTTTGCAGTTCTCGCAGTGCACCTCAGAAAGCTCTGGCTACAGGTCTTCCCTTATCTGGACAAGGCGAGCCCATCCAGACAGAGCACAGAAGATGCAGTGCTCACAGCATCTCAGTTCCTAACCTCCATGGGGATCCTTCTGAATCTAGAGAAATCACAGATCTTCCTAGACATAAAGTCTCCACCACTCATTCACACTAATGGGATCTATGCTGGAGGCACTAGGACCCAGCGGGAGCAAACTTTTTTTTACAAGAGGGCCGGCGCCAGAGATGGAGCCGCGAGGAGCGGCGCTGCGAGCCTCTGCTCGTGCGGCAGTGACTGTCTCGGCATCGACCCTTCAACCTCTTCAGTTCCTTTTTTACCGCCGTCGAGTGCGCTTCAGTGACGACGTCGCTTGCCCTCCGGGAGTCAAACTTCAAACTAGCAGCATAGTTTTCAGTTTATTATTTTGTAGTATTTTTCAAATAAAATACCGCTTATGGTAATTTATTCTTATCAAAGAAAGAAGTCTCAGACTACATTGACGGAGTCGACCATGAGTGGGTCCGGTGACAGTAGGGAGACTTCGTATGAAAGCTGTTCAGTCAGCCGGGCTGGATCCAGTCCACCGCCTTCTCCGGAAGGGGGGTCTGACAACAGACGGTCCAGTGCCCGAAGGATGGGCGGTGCCCGGAGCATAAAATGCTGATCCCATTCTGGGCACCAATAGGCCTCAAGCTCTTCTTCGATCTGTAGGTCAAAAAAGAGAAGGCATCACTCGAGGTTGCCCTCTGATATGTCTGCGCATCGAAGATCTGTCATTGGGGTCAGTTGCCGGTCTCCTCATTCAGAGTCGCCAGTTTCTGGTTCTGGTCTCCAACCTCTTCGACATCGGAGCCCTTCCCTGCCTTCCGGTAGGGCTTCTGATGAGCAGTTTCACCAGTGGGCCGCTCTTATAGAGCAATGGGCTCGGAGGCTGGTCCAGCTGCCTGGCCCGGTCATTCAGGGGCCCTCAGGCTCTTCAGGGGATCAGGCAGGGTGATTGGGCCTCCCTAGTCACACGGCACCCTGTTCGGTGCCGTCAACTTCGTGCTCAGGTGTTTTCCCCCCTCACATGGCTGCGGCACAGGGGGCCACACCGATGCCTCTATCTCTTTGTATTCTTCCTTCTTTTCCCTCAGTTTTCGGGGCCCTGGGTTGGTTTTGGCACCGTTGGCGTTGGTGGGTAGCTCGGCGCCATTTCCTGTTGGCGCCGTCTTCTGCACCGTACGGCTTTTCGCCACTGTGTTCTTCTTCGGCGCCATCTGCTTTGTTGGTGTCGTGCAGCCTTTCGGCGCTGTGCTCTTCTTCGGTGCTGAGGCCAGGCTTTTCTTCTACCAATCTTCAGGGTGCCCCCTCCGATTTATTTTCCTTCCTCTTTTTCTGCTGATTTTCAATCCTTTCCTATCCATGCAGTCCCTCCAGGACTGTCAGGAGATGATATTGAGCCTGACCCAGATGTTAGACTGGGTGATGATGTGGAAGGAGCAGGATCTAATCCTGTTACAGAGCCTGTGGTCGAGGACCTGTCATTTAAGTCTCTGCTGAAAAAATCTGAATTCCACTCTTTCTCTCCAGACTATGGATATCGATCCTGGGAAGCTTTTAAGACTCCAATACCTTCATGTTCTGGACATCCCTATGGATTTAACTCCCCTGGTACAACCCTCCTTTGAGATGCTTTCTCAAATGGTATGGAATAATCCTGCTCTCATTCCTTCTGTGGCTAAGTCCATAGATAGGAAGTATGCTGCTCCCAAGGATCAACCCATTTTGGCCTCCCAAGCCTTTGTGGATCCTATTGTAGTCTTTGCAGAGAATGATAAGGTTGTCCTTCCTCAGACTGCTACAACTCGACCTATAAATAAAGAATCTCATAAGATAGATACTTTAGGTCTTTGCTGCATCCACCCTGGGTATGTGTATTGTCAGCTACCAGGGCTATTTCTGTCAATATGAGTATATTCTTTGGCATTCGCCCAAACAAATGGCTGAAGCTCTACCGGAGTTGGACACTAATTCAGAGCTTCTTCAAACCATAACCAGGGGCATCGAGTCCAACAACCAACAGGTTAAAGCAGCTATGGATGCATTTGATACTGCCTCCCGGGCGGCGGCGGCGGGCATTTGTACCTGCCGCCATTCCTGGCTGCGCACTTAAGGTTTCACAAATGATACCCAGCAACAGGTCATTGTGTTGCCCATCGATGGTGCGTATCTCTTCAGCCCTCAAGTGGAACAGGCTCTAGAGGCTACACAAAAGACTAGGTCAGCCATTAAATTGGCTCGACCTCTTCCCGCCCCCTCTCGAGGGGGTATTAACAAACGCCGGTTTCATTACCGTCAGTCCTTTCGAGGCAAAGGTAGAGGAGGTTTTAATAAAAATCAAGCCCCTCAGATTCAAAAGGAAACGCAACAGAAGGCGCAAGGACCTAAAGCGCCCAGTGCTGCCTTCTGAGTTTCCGGCCCAAGTCCCACCTCAGCTGCCCGAGGGGGATTTTTTAGTGGTGGGAGGTCATCTGACTCAATTCTACAACCAGTGGAAGTCCATAACTCCGGACAAATGGGTCCTTTGGATAATCCTCAAGGGGTATTCCCTCAATTTTTCAGAGAACCCTCCGGATTGTCTCCCCAAGCGGCAGCTAAAGCTGTCAATTCTTCAGTCAGAGCTTCTCGCCTCCGAAATACAAGGCCTTCTGAACAACAGGGCAGTGGAAATAGTTCTGCTGGATCAACGAAACACAGGGTTCTACTCCCATTACTTTCTAGTTCCAAAGAAAACCAGGGGCATGCGCCCCATTTTGGACCTCAGAAAATTAAATAAGTTTCTTCCCAAAGAGAAATTCAAGATGATATCACTAGGGACCCTGTTACCTTTGCTTCATCAACACAACTGGTTAGCCTCCCTGGACATGCAGGATGTTTACCAACATATTCCTATTCATCCAAAGCATCGCAAATACCTAAGGTTCGTGGCTTTTGGAAGGCATTATCAGTTCAGAGTCCTGCCCTTTGGGCTATCCTCGGCGCCACAAGTTTTTACAAAGTGTTGTGCAATTCTCACAGTGCGTCTCAGAAAGTCGGAATACAAGTGTTCCCTTATCTGGATGACTGGCTTCTAGCAAGCCCTTCCAGGCAAGGAACTCTTGACGCTGTTACCATGGCCTCAGACTTCTTCACGTCCATGGGAATCCTGCTAAACCTCAAGAAATCGCAGCTGCAGCCCTTCCAGAGGCTCCTTTTCATAGGAACTCTTCTGGACACCTCCTGTGCTAAAGCGTTTCTACCAGAGGACAGAAGGAGCGATATCCTACAGATGGCCCGATACATCAGACAGAACAGCTCTGTTTGAGCTATCTCGATGCAATGGATGCTAGGTCTCATGGTGTCCTCGGTGTCCACTGTACCCCTAGCGCGCCTTCACGTGAGAACTTCTCGGTGGATGCTCAGTACTCAGTGGTCTCCATCCACTCACCCTCAGTCCTGTCTCATCAAGGTGACAGAACCTCTGAAGAAGTCACTCACCTGGTGGTCGCAAGAGGACAATCTTCTGAAAGGGTATCCCTTTGCTCCTTTGGATCATCAGATTTCCATTACCACGGACACGTCTCTGATGGGGTGGGGAGCTCACTGTCAGACTCTCCACACTCAAGGTACGTGGACTCAGGACGAGTCCCAACTTCACATAAATGTCTTAGAAATGAGAGCTGTCCTTTATGCAGTCCAGGCTTTGAAGGACATTCTCTGTCACAAGAACATTCTCCTTCAAACAGACAACAAAGCCGTGATGTATTACATCAACAAGCAAGGCGGGGCTCACTCTTATCCCTTATGCAGGGAAGCGATGAGAGTGTGGGAATGGTGCTTGGAGCGCAAGGCTCTAATTCGAGCGGCCTACCTGCCGGGAGTGCAGAGCGAACTGGCAGACCGTCCCAGCAGAGCGGAGACAGATCCTCACGAATGGTCTTCGACTCAACCATAGTTCAGTCACTATTCGCAGAGTGGGGAACTCCAGACCTGGACCTTTTTACATCCCCACTCAACACAAAACTGCCTCCCTTCTGCTCCAGAAATCCAGGGTCTGGCATTTTCTGTCAGGATGCGTTCATGCTGCAGTGGACAAAACGCTTTCTATTCACCTTTCCGCCTCTTCCTTTAATTCAGAGGGTACTTCTCAAGTTCAAGTCCCAGGGGAGCAAATTGATTCTCATTGCTCCCTTCTGGCCTCGGCTGATATGGTTTCCGTTGCTCAACGGTATGTCGGAAGCCCCTCCGAAACCACTTCCCCTTCAGATGAACCTTCTGACTCAGGGGCCTGTGGACCATCCCAATCTGAGATCGCTTCACCGTCACGCTTGGCTCCTGAAGAGATAGAAGTGAACAGGTTCAATGTCTCCTGCAGAGTTTCAGATATTCTTCTGGCTGCACGCAAGCCAGCCACTAGGAAAACTTACACAGCCAAATGGAAGCATTTTTCACTCTGGTGTGCAAAATCCTCTTTGAATCCTTTTTCCTGCCCACCAAATAAAGTTCTAGAGTACCTTTTGGACCTCTCAAATTCAGGTCTGCAATACTCTACAGTCAAGGTTCCCGTTTGTGCCATTTCAGCTTATCATGAGCCAGTACTTTCCTTGTCACTGGCTCAGTTACCCATGGTTAAGAGGTTCCTTAAGGGAATTCTGCATACCAGACCTCCTATCAGACGTCCGGTCGCAGCCTGGGACATTAATCTTGTGCTAGTCATGCTCACTCGAAAACCTTTCGAGCCTCTAGCTACCTGTGAGTTGAAATTCCTCACTTGGAAAACGTCCTTCCTGGTGGCCATTACCTCAGCCCGCAGGGTCTCTAAGATACATGCCTTGGTCACACACCCTCCATATACTGTGTTTCATAAAGACAAAGTAGTTCTTAGGACCCATCCTAAGTTTCGCCCTAAGGTTGTTTCAGAATTCCATCTAAACCAAACTTTGATCCTTCCTACTTACTTTGCGAACTTCCAAAATGATGGGGAGTGTTCTCTTCATTCTTTGGACATCAAAAGAGCTTTGCGTTTCTATTTAGATAGGACAAAAGATTTTCGAAAAGCTCAACAACTGTCTGTTTCCTTCAGCGAGGCCTGGCTGGGTCAACCTGTCACTATCAGATGCATTTCAGCATGGCTGGTGGCATGCCTTCGCCACTGTTATTCCATGGCACAGGTTAAGCTGGAAGGCAGAGTGTACACTCACTCTACTAGAGCGGTCGCGACATCCCTGGCAGAAATCCGCAACGTGCCCATTGCAGATATTTGCAATGCGGCCACCTGGAGCTCAGTGCATACTTTCGTCAAACACTATGCCCTGGATGTCCATGCCAGACGACATGTTTCATGTGGCAGAACCATCCTTAGTGGACTTCTGTCCTAAATCTGTGAGCTCTTGGTCTCTCCTGCCACCCGTCTTGGGGGATTATTTAGCTTGGTACTCTCCCATTAGTGTGAATGAGTGGTGGAGACTTTATGTCCAAGAAGATATGGAAATTACATACCTACCATAATTCTTGATCTTCTTGGACGCAGTCTCCACCACTCATTCACACGCCCACCCATCATACCCCGAGCTCACTCTCTGTTTTTGGTCTTCACTCCCTCAATGGCTGAGCTGTGAAGACTTTATTGTTGACCCTTCTTACACGGATCATTTGGACTATCTTATGTCCGATTTTTAGTTTAGTCCTTCTAGGTTAGTTACGCTGCACCTCTTCTGGAAAAAGGTACTGAGGCAGTTGGAGGGTTGACACCAAGATAGTCATTACCGCACAAGCCGAGGCTCGCAGTGGCGCTCCTCGCAGCTCTATCTTGGGCGCCTGCCCTCTTGAAAAAGTTTGCTCCCGCTGTGTCCTAGCACCTCTGGCGGTCTCCCATTAGTGTGAATGAGTGCTGGAGACAACGTCCAAGAAGAACAAGAATTACAGTAGGTACGTAATTTCCATATCTTCCTGGACATAAAGTCTCCACCACTCATTCACACTGATGGGTTACTACGCCAGAGGCACTAGGACCTAGCAGGAGCCAAAAATCTTCAGGAGGGCCAGCGCCAAAGTAGGACCGGCTCGCGCCATATAGGCTACCTTGGCGTCGACCCTCCAGCCACCTCAGTTCCTTTTTTCCTGCCATCAAGTGCACTTCAGTGAAGTCGTCGCTCGTTGGCAGGGAGTCAAATCTTCACGTCTATACGACTGCAGCTTAGTTGTTCAGTATTTAATTAAGTTTTAGTATATTTTTAGTTTATTATTTAGTTAAAAAAAGGAAAGTTCTTCTTTTTGTTAAGAAAGAGTCTTCTTCAGCTTGCCTTCGACCGAGTCGACCATGAATGGGCCGGTGACGATAGGGAGACTTCGCATAAGCTGTATTTCTAGCAGAGGCTTGGTTCGGTCCTCCGCCCCTACGGGGGTCTGACTATGGGCAGTCCAGTGCTTGGGGGCGGGGAGGTGGTTTCCCAAGAGCACAAAAAGAAGCAGTCCAGTTCCGATCTTACGTTGGGCACCTGGCACTGTTAGGCTTCCAGTTCTTCAACCAAGTCTACCGATCTAAGAAGAAACGGTCTAGCTTGAGGTCACCCTCTGGTATGTCTACACGTCGATCGTCAGTTACAGGGGACAGGAGGCCGACTCTGACTCCGTCGCGGTCACCTGCTGCCTCTGTTCCTGGTGGCCAGCATCCTTGACTCCGTAGTCCTTCCCCGGCCCCTGGGGGTCTCCCGGTGAGCAGTTTCATCATTGGGTCACTCTTACGGAGCAGTGGGTTCGGCAGTTGTCCCAACTTCCCGAGCCAGTGGAATCAGTCCTGGAGCCTTCTGGCCTAGGGGCTTCGAACCCAGAGGCAGGGCAATTGTGTCAGCCTTGTCGTGCGACACCTTCTTCGGTGCCATCGACGCTGTTCTCTTGTGCTTTTCCCTCTCACATGGCTGTGGCACAGGGGCCAGCACATGTACCTCCTTCTCCTCCTCAGGTTTTCAGATCTTCATCCTTGGATGCCCCAGAGTTTGGGTTGAGGTCCCCTAGCGCCCGTGCGGCACCGGCTGTGACTCTAGTGTTGACACACCGCATCCGGTGCTCCTGAGTGGTGCCACACCACCTCAGGTGCAGGGTTTCTCAAGTCTGATTCTTGGAGCACCTCCTCCTGCTCTCTTTCCTCCCTTTCCTTTATATACTATCCCTCCTGGGCTAGTAGAAGATGACATTGCACCTGATCCTGATCTACAGTTAAGAGACGACTTCAATGAGGATTCTTCCTTCGGAGTGGAAACCAAGTCCTCTACTTCAGAAGAGCCTTTGGTCGAGGACCGGTCCATTAAATATCTACTGAAGAACATGAATTTCACCCTCTCTCTCCAGACTTCTGAGGTTGATCTGGGGAAGCTATTGTGCCTTCAATACCTGCATGTTCCAGAAATCCCTGTGGAATTGACTCCTCTGGTACAGCCCTCTTTCAAGACTCTCTCATAGATGGTGTGGGATAAGCATTCTTACTGAATGCTTCGGAGGTATGGGATGCACGAATAAAGTGGCTCCTGGTGAAGATGTTACCCACCCAAAAGATGTTAAATCTGGGCCAAACAAAGATTGTGGCGAGGTAGCAGAGTTCGCACAACCAACTAACGCTGCCTTACTCAAAGCAATACAGAAACTGGATGGTAGAATGGAAGAATTCACTGCACAATTTAAAATGATGGTTACAAAAATTAAAAATCTTGCAGAGGAAACTAAAGTAGCTACCAAATCTGCTACGGCTGCTATGACCACATCTGCGAGCCTAATAAAGAGAATGGGGCTCTCAGAAGGCGCCTTGAAAATTTTGAAAACATCTCCAGAGCTACTGTGTGAATGTCTGAATATTGGGCAAGCCGAGAGTGAAAACCTGCTTGGATTTGTTAAGTCCTTTCTTCAGGAACTTTTCCAGGCTCCACACGAGTACTCTATAACCAGGGCCTACAGCATTATGCCATGTGGTGCATGACAGCGCATGGCTTCGCGGCACCTACTTCCCCGGATTCTTTTGGCGGTGCTTGGGTCAACAGCAGAGAAGGACTTTCTAATCGCACAAGCCAAAAAAAAAAATGGAGTGATATACTGGGAGGGGAACAAAATCCACATTTTTCCGGACCTAAGTTATGCAACAAGACAAAGGAAGAAGGCCTTTGATGCTGCAAGGTCCCGTCTGTGACAGTTGGGTATCCAACATCTGCTGATTATGCCAGCTAGCTTGCGCATTTTCTACGGGAGGAAAACTTATCAATTTTCAGACCCAGGAGAACCTGACAAGTACCTTAGCCGTGTGGAGAAGGAATTTCAGGCAAAAGAGCTAGAGCTAGAGATCGACAGTGAAAATGGGGACGGCGATTGAGAGACTTTTTGATAAGTACCACAGGAGTTCTGTTTTTAGTTAATAAGCTCAGAGTTTACTTGCATAGATAACTATAGAATCTTGTTTAAATGCTTCAATCGTACCTTCACTTGATATACTGAGCTTAAAATTAAGATGAGTAATGTTTAGGGGGTTATTTGCAAGTTTACTTCAGACTGCAAATTTATGAAGTATAACTGTTAAGGCTTACTGTTGCATAGCATTCCTGGATACAAGCTAAGCGTTTACTCTCCGACATGTTTTAGTTTTTTTTCTGTAACTTCTATAGAATAGTTGGTAAGCTGTGGTTGTGGGGTTTAAAAATGAAGCTGGGAACTCGTGCAATCTCTAAAAATGTATTAGGGGAGAGATATCTATCATTATGATAGGGATAAGTATGTATTAATTTAAGTTTACTGATGTTGGTTACTCCCTGCTCATGGCAGCTATCAGCCAGTATTGAACAATGATGATGACTCCACCTTATTCTGATTACCCCTCATGTTGTACTATGATATAGGGGTCTAGAAAATGTGGTTCTGTAAAAATGTTGTTCTGTACTTCTGTATGGACTTTAATATTTCTGTACACCTGCTTATAAGGGAAATATGCTGTATGTTTTATGCAGTAAAAACTAATAAACATGAAGTACAAAAAAAAAAAAGATCTTACTTCGAGAGGGCTCTTGCAGTAGGTAATTACATATAGGACTGGCCGCGGCAGCAGGACCCCCTGAAAACATTTCTAGCTAACGGTCCCTGGCGGACTGCCCCACGTCAGGTGGCGGCGTCAGGCAGCGTCGGTATAAAAGCGGTCCCATCGCCCGCCGTCCGGTCTGTCGCAGGTGCCTCGCGGTGAAATTCACAACGCTTCAGTCCTGTTGTTGCCGGTTTTCCGAAAGTATCAGTATTTTGTATTTTCCTCGTCAGGTGAGCGTCGGTATATGTCGTCCCCTTCAAAAATAAAGTGCGATTCATGCGGCCGTAACTGCCTCACAAAGGCGGTCACTCCCTCTGCCTTTTCTGTTTAGGCCCGACCACGCGGTTGACAAAGTGTCCGCTGCTGCCTTCATTTCAAGCATGGCCACCCACAGACGACGCCAGCAGTCTCTCAAAGCCCATCTCCTCAAGAAGAAGATGTCCGCAATGGAGAAGGAGTTGAAGAAGCTTCAGCAGGCGTCGACCTCCCCTGAAGGACACAAGAAGTGGGACAAAGGCACCGGGAGAAGGCCTCCTCCTCCGCGACTCCAGCCAGAGCCATGGCCAAGGTAACGTCCCCTCTGGGGGATCGCCAGACGGCAGCCTCCAAGGCTTTGGAGGAGGCGTCGGCCTGCCCATCGAGTTCGCGTTCGAGCCCACCGGGTGCCTCCGGGCAAAAGGAGGCCTCAGCCCCCAGTACCGCCGCGGGCTTGCGGCCCCTACTGGTGGGCACCTCCATAAGCGGTCATTGGCTCCTCCGGCGTCCGCCGGGAGAAGGCGCTAAGAGCTTGAACCCGGGCGGCGCGCGGAGCATCCCCATCGGACGGGCCTCTTCTCATCCTCGGCCCGTCTCCGACGAGGACCCCAGTCGGGGCGCCGGCTCCTCTGGCATCCGCCGGGCCAGCCCCCTAAGTCGCCACGTCGGCTCCTCCGACGTGCGCCGGGCCTCGGAGCCTACGGCAGACCCTGCTCCGTCTGTCGTCCCAGGTTCCCCGCAGCCCTCACTGCCGTCCGGGGAGCCTGAGTCCCCCCTGCCTGACCCCAGGGATTTTTCCCCTCCGTCCCTGGGCGAGGCTTGGGATCCTGGGCCACCGTCTGATCCTCTTCCTACAGAGCCGGATCTGACGTCGGCTACCCAGATGCCGGCCCCGGCGCCAGCCCCCCCGACACCGGTTCCGACGCCGGCCCCTCCGACGCCGGTGGGGGATATTCCTCTTCCATCGGGCCCTCCACCCCATGGGCCTATGCCGGTCGATCCGCCCGTGGAGTTCCCGACTGGGCCGTCTGCTCCGGCAGCTCCTCCGGTGCCTGGGTATTCACCATCTTATCTGACGCCGGATTTCCCAGGTCCACAGTATCCTGCACCGCAGTACCCGGCGCCGACTTCACCAACGCCGCAGTACCCGATGCCGCAATACCCAGCTCCGGTATTCCTGCAGCGGGTTACGGATACTCTTCTTCTGTTTCATCCGTACAACTATCCCTCCTCCTCCGCCCTCTAGGCGCCGGTGGATCTCCAGAGACTCTTGCCTCCTGGTGGACTGAGCCAAGGCTCAGCTCACCAAGGAAGTTGAGAGCCGTCTTCACGGCGACGGCGCCACCCAACTCCCGTCGCCCCAGGCGGCATACTCCTCTCGCCTCCAGTTCGAGGCTCTGCCTCGGGATCCAGAGAGGGCAGGACATCGTCCGGGGATCCCCCTTAAGGAACCCGTTCCTCCCTGTAGATGAACCAGGGAGTCTTACTCTGCTTCCAATTCCTCTTCTTCTTCTCTCTCGGATTCCTCGGTTGCCTCTGATGGCTGTTCCGAGAAAGACGACGAGCAGCGCTCTCCATCCAAGCCCCGGCCGAGGACTCCTCCGAAGTCTTCTCCGGAGGATCCTTCCTTCACGGAGTTGCTCAGGAAGATCCAGGAAGTCTATCAGTGGCGTCCCTTAGAGCCAGATCCTCAGTGGGTTAAACTCGCCGAACATCTGGACTTGCCCCTTACGGTTCCTACTCTAGTGCCACCCTGGATCGAGCCTCACGCCCACCTTGTTTCCACTATTTGGAAACAACCGTCGGCTTTAGCCCCACTTCCTTGGAAGTCTAACAGGCTATACCAGGCTCGGAGGGTGTAGACTTTTAGACTCTCACCCCGTGCAGACTCGGTTGTGATTAGCGCTGCTCACGCCAGTCAGCACACCAGACTATTTAGCTCGTCTCCCCCGGATAAGCAATCTCGCCTTCTGGATCAGTATGGAAGGAAGATCTACGCTTCTTCCACACTGGGGATTAGGGCCCTAAATTATGTAGCACATATGGGGGATTACCAGAAGGCTGTCCTTATCCAGGCGGAATCCAAGATTGACTCCTTGCCTGACTCCCAAGTCAAGCAGGAGTTAGCCGACCTGGTCCGTTCTGCTCGTTTGGCCAGTCGTCATATTCTGAGGACGACCTACGATGCAGTGGACACCGCAGGACGGAGCTCTGCATTCGCCGTAAGTCCTCGGCGTCATGCATGGCTCCGTGTGTCAGGTCTGGTCCCGGAGGTGCAGTCAGCAATTCAAGGAGCACCTTTCAGAGGTTCTGTGCTTTTCGGTGGTGATGTCAAGGACATCATCACTGACTTGCAGGAGAAGGGGATGGCCCTTAAAGCCGGCCTCAAGCGAAACCTCAGGGAAGGCGGGCCACTAAACGTCGGGCCCCCACAGCTGCCAGGCCCCCGCCGCCCAAAAAAGCAGCGGGTGTCCCAGCTGCGGCGCTGCCTCACACCACCTGACTCCTTCCCTCTCCCATCACCTCCGGACACCCCGGAGGAACCGGCTCCCTCCACCTTTCGGGCTGGGAGAGAATAACATCGGATTCAGGGGTGCTTCAGATCATAGCAGAGGGGCACTCCATAGAGTTTCTGCAAAAACCTCCACGTCACCCCCCTCTGAACTCCTCATACTCACGGGACCATCTTCCTTTGGTCAAGGAAGAAATCTCTGCTCTCCTTGCGAAGCAGGCCATAGAGCCCGTCCCCCCTCACCTTCATGGGACAGGTTACTATTCCCATTTCTTCCTTGTACCAAAGAAGACGGGAGATCTCAGACCCATTCTCGATCTCAGCTCCCTGAACCTATATGTGGAATATAAGAGGTTCAGGACCCTCTTGCCCCTGCTTCGGACGGGCCAATGACTTTGTGCACTGGATATGCAGGATGCGTACCTGCACATCCCCATTCGTCCTTTGCACCGAAAGTACCTCAGGTTTGCATTCCAAGGGGACCACTACCAATTCCGGGCACTCCCTTTTGGTCTTTCCTCGGCTCCCCGAGTCTTTACCAAATGCCTGGCGGTGGTAGCGGCCCACCTGCCTACTTTGGGAGTTCAGGTTTTTCCCTACCTGGACGACTGGCTCCTGGTGGCCCCATCCAGGGAGGAACTCCTGCATTTCCTCTCCCTCACCCAGCAGGTTTTCACTGGCCTGGGTATCACCATCAACCATTCCAAGTCTCACCTGGATCCTTCTCAGAGACTCCAGTTCATCGGGGCAATCCTCGATACGACGATGTGCAAGGCCTTCCTGCCTCCAGACAGGGGGGCCTCCCTCCAGTCCCAGATTTCCCTTCTATTGGAATATAGGAGGGTCCCGGCGAGGTCGGTGCTCCGTCTCCCGGGGCTTATGGCGGCGGCCATCCCGATGGTTCTGCGCGCGCGCCTCCACATGAGAATCTCTCAGTGGACTCTCCGCTCTCAATGGGATCAACTGGTAGACGACCTAGATCATCTGGTACTGATCTCCTCGCCAATGATAAGAGACTTGCAATGGTGGATGGTTCGAGAGAACCTATTCGGGGGGGTCCCCTTTTTTTATCCTCCCGCCGATCAGACTCTGACCACGGACTCTTCAGGCGAAGGTTGGGGAGCCCATCTGGGTCCTCACCGAACCCAGGGCTTATGGTCAAAATTGGAGTTAGTTCTCCACATCAACGTGCTCGAGCTTCGAGCAGTGCTGTATGCTCTCCAGGCCCTTCACAAATACATCCTTCCCGGTCACCTAGCTGTCCAAACAGACAACATGTGCATGGTGTGGTACATCAACAAGCAGGGAAGGACTCGGTCCTACCCGCTGTGCTGGGAAGCGATGAGGGTTTGGGAATGGGCAACGCTTCACAACCTTCACCTCACGGTGATCCATGTTCCGGGAATCGACAATGTCCTGGCAGACAGGCTAAGTCGTTCGTCGGCTCTACCACACGAGTGGGAACTGGACGAAAAAGTTCTAAAAAGCATCTTCTAGATTTGGGGGACTCCTCAGATAGACCTGTTCGCCTCCTCCCAAAACGCAAAGCTTCCAACCTTCTGCTCGCCCACTCCAGAGCGAGGCGCCTTCTGGAGCGACGCTCTATCTCTAAACTGGAAGGACAGATTCATCTATGCTTTTCCCCCAATTCCTCTGGTCCCTCGTGTGTTGCAGAAACTTGCTTTGGAAGGAGCGAGAATGATTCTGATCGCTCCTTTCTGGCCCAGGCAAATCTGGTTCTCTCTTCTACAACAATACTCAGAGGTTCCTCCTCTTCCTCTTCCTTTATCTCGAGGATTGCTGACCCAGGATCAGGGGACCCTGGTCCATCCGGGACTCAAGTCCTTCAACTTCATGCATGGCTCCTGCAGACCTAGCCCAATCTCGCTGGCGTCTCTCTAAGGTGGCCGAGATTCTGGTGGAGCTAGAAAACCCTCCACTAGGTCCACCTATGCCATGAAATGGAAAAGATTTTCCATCTGGGCTGCGTCCAGGAACGTGGAGCCCTTTTCCCGTCCTGTGACCATTCTGCTTGATTACCTGCGTCATCTTTTCGACCTGGATCTCAGTCACTCCTCTTTGAAAGTCCATATGGCAGGCTATTTCAGCCTACCATGTCCCTTTCACTGATAAGGCATTTGCCCAACTGGAGGTATCCAAAACTTTTCTCAGAGGGGTCCTTCATCTCAGGCCCCCTGTCTGGACTCCAGCTCCCCCTTGGGACAAACTTTGTCCTCAAGAAACTTACCCTTCCTCCCTTTGAGCCTGCGGCTTCTGCAGACTTGAAGTTTTTGTCATGGAAGACGCTCTTCTTGGTGGCCATTACTTCTGCTCACTTGAATTTCTGAGCTCAGGCCCTGATGTGCAAAATCCCTTATCTGATTTTTCACAAGAGCAGAGTAACTCTTACATGCAGTCCTAAGTTCCTCCGAGAAGGTGGTAGCGGAATCTACCTTAAATCAGTCTATTGATTACCTGTGTTTTTCACGCAGTACTCCAACCAAGGAGAATACTTGCTCCATACCATGGATGTTCACAGGATTCTGAGATACTACACCGATAGGACGAAGGATCTCAGAAAGACTGATCAGTTGTTCACCTCTTTTGCTCACAAAAGAGAAGGCAATTCTGTTTCTAAGCAATGCCTATCAAAATGGTTGGCCCATTGCATCACTTTCTGTTATGACAAGTCCGGGTCAAGTCAGAGGTCATTCCACTCGTGGAGTAGCAGCCTCTGCGGCTTGTTTCAAGAACGTGTCTGCGGCAGACATCTGTGCTGCCGCCACTTGGACTTCCGTCCATACCTTTACTAAACATTACAGTTTGGACATTGCCTCTCGCCGTAGAGCAGGCTTCGGGTTAGCGGTCTTGCAAGGCCTCCTTTCTTGAGGCTTGCAAGGTTTCTTTACTTCTTGGAGTAGTTCCTCCTCCCGGTGCCTTTCATTTGTTCCGAACTGCTTGGGATTCTGTCCTATATGTAATTACCTACTGCAAGAGCCCTCTCGAGTAAGATAGTATAGTTACGTAAGAACTTACTGTAACAGTAGATCTTCGAGAGAGGCTCTTGCAGTTGGTAATACCTTCCTGCCCTCCATCCCCCGAGGCTTTTTCAGCTCCTTTTCCATTGAGGGAAATATCTGCTTCTCTCTCGTCCGGGCCTTCCGGGCCTGTGCGGGAAAGAACTGGAGAAGCGGGTGTAGGGACCGCCCCTTTATACCGACGTCGTCTGACGCTGGTCACCTGACGTGGGGGAGGTCCCCGCCAGGGACTGCTAGCTAGAAATTTTTCCGTGTGGTCCTGCTGCCAGCCGGCGTCAGTCCTAGATGTAATTACCTACTGCAAGAGCCTCTCTCGAAGATCTACTGTTACGGTAAGTTCTTACGTAACTGTACTTTTGCCAGACTGACCCCTGTTGCTTCTCGGCAAGGTGGGAACTGCCGGCAGTTTCATAACCGCCAGTCCTTTTGTGGTGAAGGCAGAGGGGATTCAACAAGAATCAAGCCCCCCAGCCGCACAAAAAAAATGCAGCAGAAGGCACAGGGCCCAAAGGCGCCTAGTGCCACCCTCTGAGATTCCAGTCCAAGTCCCACCTCAGCTGTCCGAGGGGGACTTTTCTTGGGCAGTAGGGGGAGAGTCTGACTCAGTTTTACAACCAGTGGAAGCCAATCACACTGGACAAATGGGTTCTCAGAATATTTTTTGAGGGTTATTCCCTAAATTTGTCGGAAACTCCTCTGGATCATCCACCCAAACGACAGTCCAGGCTGTCTATCACTCAGTCAGACCTCCTCGCTTCCGAGATTCAAGGCCTTCTGAACAACAGAGCAGTAGAAATAGTTCCACAGGATCAAACGAACACAGGTTTATACTCCCATTACTTCCTTGTTCCAAAGAAAACATGCGGTATGCGCCCTATTCTAGACCCACGGAAGTTAAACAAATTCCTTTTCAAGGAGAAGTTCAAGATGATATCACTCGGAATGCTACTACCTCTGATTCATCAAAATGATTGGTTGGCCTTCCTGGACATGCAGGACGCTTACCAACATGTTCCCGTGCACGTAAGCCACCACAAGTATCTCAGATTTGTGGCTGTGGGCCAGACCTACAAATTCAGAGTCCTGCCCTTCGGGCTGTCCTTGGCGCCTCGAGTTTTTACAAAGTGCTTTGCAGTACTCACAGCTCACCTCAGGAAACTCAGAATTCAAATGTTTTCATACCTGGATAACTGGCTTCTAGCAAGCTCATCCAGACAAGGGACACAGGAAGCTGTGGTCACGGCTTCCAGATTCCTCACATCCATGGGAGTCCTGTTGAGTCTGAGAGAATTGCAGCTACAGCCCTCCTTCCAACAACTCCTCTTCATAGGAGCTCTCCTGGACACCTCCAGATCAAGGGCCTTCCTTCCAGAGGACAGGAGAAACGATATCCTCCAGATGGCTTGCTTCATCAAGGAGAATGACTCAGTCCGGGCTCTCTCGATACAGCAGATGATGGGTCTCCTGGCATCATCAGTGTTCACAGTGCCTTTGGCTCGTCTTCACATGAGGACCACTTAGTGGATACTCAGTACTTAGTGGTCCCTGACCACACATCCACAGTCCTTTCACATCAAGCTGACGGAACCTCTAAAGCGGTCACTTATCTGGTGGATTCAAGAGAACAACCTGCTTCAAGGCTTTCGCTTTGCTCCACTGGAGACACAGATCACCATTACCATAGATGCATCTCTAGTCGACTGGGGAGCTCACTGTCAGGCTCTCCACATCCAGGGTCTATGGAATCAGGACGAGTCTCAACTCCACGTAAATGTCCTGTAAATGAGAGCTGCCCTGTATGCTGTCCGAGCCCTGAAGGATATCCTCTGTTGCAAAACAATTCTCCTTCAGACGGACAGTAAAGCGATGATGTACTACATCAACAAGCAGGGCAGGACACACTCTTCTCTCCTGTGCAGGGAAGCAGTGAGTGTGGGAATGGTGCCTAGAGCACGAAGCCCTGATCCCAGCTGTTTACCTGCCTGGAGCCCAGAACGATCTGGCAGATCACCTCAGCAGAACGGAAGCAGACCCTCATGAGTGGTCTCTCAACATAAACATCGTGCAGTCGCTCTTTGAAGAGTGGGACACACCGGACCTGGACCTTTTTGCGTCCTCAGTGCAAAACTGCCTCTATTCTGCTCCAGAAATCCAGAACCTGGCATTTTCTCTCAGAATGCATTCAGACTGCAGTGGACAAGGCGCTTTCTGTACTCCTTTCCTCCTCTTCCCTTAATTCAGAGGGTGCTGCTCAAGCTGGAGGCACAGAGGGGCAGAATGATCCTCATCGCCCCATTCTGGCCTATTCAAATTTGGTTGCCATTGATCAACAGATTGTCATAAACTCCACCGAGACAACTGCCACTTCAGTTGGACCTTCTGACCCAGGGCCCAGTGGTCCATCTCAACCTGAGATCCCTTCATCTCCACGCATGGCTCCTGAAGAGACAGAAGTGAGCAGATTTGATGTCTCCTGTAGAGTCTCAGACATTCTCCTAGTGGCACACAATACAGCTACTAGGAAAACTTACACAGCAAAGTGGAAACGTTTCTTCATCTGGTGCACAAAGTCCTTCCTGGATCCCTTTTCTTGCCCACCTAATAAAGTTCTGGAGTATCTGTTAGACCTGTTAAATACGGGGCTACAATACTCAACCGTGAAGGTCCATCTCTATGTGATTTCAGCTTATCACAGGCCTATACAGTCTATATCTCTGGCTCAGTTACCTTTGGTTAAGAAGTTCCTTAAAAATATACTCCACACTAGGCCACCAGTCAGGAGACCGGTAGCTGCTTGGGATATTAACCTTGTGCAAGACATGCTCGCCTGTAAACCTTTTGAGCCTCTAGCAACATGTGAGCTGAAGTTCCTGACCTGGAAGGCCGCCTTCCTCGTAGCCATTACCCCCACTCACAGAGTGTCTGAAATACATGTGCTGGTCACAGACCCCCACCCCATATACAGTATTTCACAAGGACAAGGTGGTTCTCAGGCTCACCCCAAGTTTCTCCCTTAAGTAGTTTCAGAATTCCATCTGAGCCAGTCCTTGGTTCTTCCGACCTACTTCGCGAACTTCCAGAATGAAGGAGAATGTACCCTACATTCTCTGGATGTTAAGAGTGTTGTGGTTCTACATCAATGGAATGAAAGAGATCCGCAAGTCAAAGCAGCTTTTATTTATTTTTTATTTATTTCATTTCAGATTACAAATACCTTTGAGCTAAACATAGCTCATTTACAAAGGTTCCACGTCAAAGGGAAGGGGGAACAAACAGACAGAGTGGGGCTAACTAAGTAATAAACAGGCAGGTAATTAACAAAACATTAATCATAGTAAACAGTGGTAAGTAGAGAGTAGCAACTAAATGGTATCCAAATAAACATTGAAATACAGCACACATCATGGAAAAAGGCTGTTTGGTAGGAGGAGGCTGCAACTGACTGGCAAGCAGAGGAATACTTTGAGTATCCGGATCAGCAAAGTAGTTATAGGCGAGAGAGAGAGATAGAGAGAGGGGCGGGAAGGAGAGAGGGAGAGAGAGAAAGAGAGAAAGGGAGGGGAGGGGAGAGAGAGGGAGGGAGAGAAAAGAGAGGGAGGAAGGGGGAGAGAGCGAGAGGGAGAGAAAAGGGAAAAGAGAGAGAGAGACAGAGAGTTATGTTAGTATCCTAGGGGATTGCGTGTAGAAGTGCATTATAAAGCTCCAGGGCAGGGAGGAAGCTGCCAGGCTATATCAGTGCAGGGCGTGGGCCAGATTGTTTAGGTTGGGAGTGGGGGAGTGAGAGGAAAGGCCGGGGGGAGGTGCAAGCAGGTACCCTCAAAATTAGGGGATACAGCCACAGTGGCCTTCAGTTGTAAGCTGCTGTCGAAGCATCTGCTTGTAGGGCTCCAGTTTCAGAAGGTTAGTTAATTCATGGCATAGTCCATTTTACCAGAGCGGAGCCCAGTACAAAAAGGTCAGTTGACATTGGGTAGTCCAACACTTGGGAACTAGGAGGTGTTCAACTATGGACGAGTGGGTGTGTTGGGTCTTATGAGATTTACTCAGAAGGCTAAGACCCTCTGTAGGAAGGAGTCCAGGGAGTGCTTTTTTTAGTAAACAAGCACATTTGGTATTTAATTCTGCCACTGAGCTGAAGCCACCCGGATTGTGAGTAAAGCTCACATGTGTGGGTAAGATGAGGGGCAAATAAGAATACAAGTTCCCCAGGGTTCCTTTTAAATTTTCAGACAATTACTAGTTAGGGAGACAAGAAATGTGGAATAACATCTAAATAGTGCATATGAAAGACTTATCTCAACCCAAAACAAACAAGAAATTTCAAAATGTTTTATTATTTCTTTTACATAATATCATAAAAACTAACATACTAACATACTATTTGCCAGCAGATTAGGCCTTATGGTCTATCAAGTCTGCTCGAACCTAGATCCTTAGTTGGGTGCTGAGACCCTCCCATCCCTTGTGCTCTCTCGTCCTCCATCAAAATATCATTTCAGTAACATTTCGGAATACAAATTCCTTCATCAGACTGTGGAGCTTATTCTGAAAATAAAGAATATATAAAGATAAATACACAATTCTCTCATTTAAATTAAAAAAATATGTAAAGCATTAGATTACTAAATGCAGGTGGAACTAACCTGCTTCTTGCAAAGGTGGCCAGTGGGGAGGGGCGCAGGGTGGCTGTAAAAGCAATTCCTCAAATCTGAGGTTATAAATTTTAATATCTAAACCAGGGAGAGAAACAAAATTTATTTTAGCCCAATTTATAAATAATCTAATGATATACTCAATCTTAAAGGATAATTTAATGGTGTACCATTCTTTTTAAGTTTAATTCTTCTATTAAGGATAGATTCAATTCTGTTGTTCCCAAATATAACTTTGTCCTAAAAGGAAACATATTTTTAAATAAGAAGGAAAGGGAACAACTTAATACTTTAGTTTAAATTTTGCCCTTAAAGAAAAAAAGAGGTTTATCGCCCAATATAATATTGATGTCCATGAAAAAAAGATAATGCTAGTTTGTCCCCTGAAACACCATGATAAATAATTTAACTTCAAGTAGAGCCTTCTACCTTGTTATGTCTTTATTTGAATTTCTTTAAATCCGTATAGCTTTTCGTTCTGTTTGGCTTTTAAAGTGAAACCGAATTTCAAAAATTATAGAAGCCACACCGCCATTAGCTCACCACGCCAGTTTGCTGCTGCTTGCACCTATATTCCTAGTGCAGTGTACTTAAAGAAGAATGGGCCGAGCCGCTCAGGTGTGCACGTAAACCGTGCCACGTCATAAATGATGTCACCCTGGGCGGCTCAGTGAAAATGAATGAAACTCTCCCGTAATAACATTAAAGGAGAGTCCCCCTGAATATCACTAATTTTAAAGCAGTGCTCATAGTTAGGAACAAATACTTAAAATGTTATATTTCAACAAAATGTCTCGCAGGTTACCAGTTGCTTTTGTATACGTATCAACCACAGAGCAACGCTTAATACAAGCCCATATGTTTCGAAAATAATTATTTTTAAAATTAAAACAACAGGCTATGGGGAAAAAAAAAAACAAATAATGAAAGAACACACATATGTGTGGGAGAAAAGCACTTCCAGACCCAGAATGTTTATCAGTTTCTTCACAAAAAATATAACAATAAGGGAGCTGTGGTATGCACGTATCCTGTGCCATGTCATAAATGACATAACCTTAAGATTCCCAAAGAAAAACTCTCCCATAATAATAATTGGGAGAGTACTCCATATCTATATAACTTTTTCAGTAAATACATACATTTTCATAATGAACATCAGAATAACATCAGTGAAACTAATGCATCATAACAATTCACACTAGCATCAAGGCAACATAGAAACATAGAATTTGACTGCAGATAAGGACCGCTTGGCCCACCTAGTCTGCCCATTTTCCTACCTAACAGATAAGCTGCAGATCCTAGTAAACCAACAGCTTACTTCCTCTTACCCGCCCTTAGGACTGCCTTATGCCTGCCCCATGCATTCTTGAAGTCCCCCACTGTTCTTGACTCCACGACCTCCTCAGGGAGGCTGTTCCATGCACCCACAACCCTCTCTGTGAAAAAATACTTCCTTACATTACCCCTGAGCCATCCCCCCTCTATCTTCAAATTGTGCCCCCTTGTTCTTGCACATCTCTTTTTCTGGAAGATGCTACCCTCTTGGACTTTGTTAATTCCCTTGAGGTACTTGAAAGTTTCTATCATGTCCCCTCTCTCCCTTCTTTCCTCAAGAGTATACATATTAAGCTCGTTTAATCTTTCTTCGTATGTCTTCTGGTGCAGACCCTGCACCATTTTGGTTGCCCTCCTCTGGACAGCCTCCACTCTGTCTATGTCTTTGCGGAGATGGGCTCTCCAGAACTGCACACAGTACTCCAGATGGGGTCTCACCAACTGTCTGTACAGAGGGATAACAACTTCCTGTTTTCTACTATTGATGCCTCTTCCTATGCATCCCAGTATACCCCCAGCCTATATTACTGCCTTCTCACATTGCTTGCCCACCTTTAGGTCATCTGATATAATTACCCCCAGGTCCCTTTCTATTTTTACTGTTGTCAGTATCTCACCCCCATTGTGTACGCTTCCCTGGGTTTTGTTTTCCATGTGCATTACCTTGCACTTCTTTACATTGAATCTGAGCTGCCATACATTTGACCATTCCTCCAACCTTGCCAAGTCCCTTCTCATCCTTTCCACTCCATCTTGTGTATCAACCCTGTTGCAGATCTTTGTGTCATCTGCAAAGAGACATACTTTTCCTTCCAGCTCCTCTGCAATGTCACTTATAAAGACATTAAAAAGGACTGGTCCTAGTACTGAACCCTGTGGTACCCCGCTAGTAATCCTGCTTTCTTCACTGTGTACTCCATTTACAACTACCCTTTGCGTCCTTTTGTCTAGCCAGTATTTTATCCAGGCTACCACCTTGGGACCCATTCCAAGGCTAGCTATCTTGTGTATTAATCTTTTGTGTGGGACTGTATCAAATGCCTTGCTAAAATCTAGGTAGGCCATGTCCACAGCCCCTCTCTGGTCTACTACTTTGGTCACCCAGTCAAAGAAATCTATAAGATTCGTCTGACACAACCTTCCCATCGTGAATCCATGCTGCCTTGGGTCCTGTGCCCCACTGGCCTCTAGGTACTCAACAATTCTTTCCTTCAGAAGTGATTCCATCATTTTCCCTACCACTGAGGTCAAACTAACTGGTCTGTAGTTTCCTGCCTCTGTCCTGCTCCCACTTTTGTGAAGAGGAATCACATCTGCCTTCTTCCAGTCCTCGAGTACCACCCCATCCTCCCATGATTTGTTAAAGAGAGTAGTCAGCGATGTCACTAGTGCTACCCTTAGTTCTTTTAGAATTCTTGGGTGAATCCCATCAGGCCCCATTGCTTTGTCCACCTTCAATTTTATTAGTTCTTTCAGAACCCTTTCTTCTGTAAATGGACAGGTATCGACCCCCGTCTTCAGAGTGTTTCTCTTGTTGGGTTTAGGTAACTCCCCCTTCTCTTCCTTTGTGAATACTGAGCAGAAATATTCATTCAGTATCCCTGCTTTTTCACTGTCACGCTCTACCCACATTCCCTTCCCTTTACTAAGCTTCAGTATCCCTCCTTTGGTCTTTCTTCCTCCCTAATGTACCTATAAAAGGTCTTATCCCCCTTCTTAACAGAATTGGCTATCTTTTCCTCAGTTTGGGCCTTTGCTATTCTGACTGCCTTCCCAGGCTCTTTCTGCTTTAACTGATAAAGTTCTCTGTCCTGCTCCTTCTGTGTTTCCTTATATTTCCTGAATGCTGTCCTTTTCTCCTTAACCTTCCCTGCCACCTCTTTTGTGAACCATAGTGGTTTTTCCTTCATTGTGTTTTATTGATTTGCTTTACACAAAGGCTTGTTGCCTCTGTGATGGCTGTTTGATCACTCCCATTGTTCCTCCACCCTCCTTCTTGCCTGTTTGCTAGTGCTTTCTGAGGCACTCTCTCATTTTCCCAAAGTCAGCCTCCTAAAGTCTAGTACTCTTGCTTTTGTATGGCTTGATTGTATGGCTGTGTTTATCGTGAACCACACTGTTTGGTGGTCACTTGTTCCCAGATGGCTACCCACTTCTAAATCTGAGATTCTTTCTCCATCCCCATTTGAAAGTACCAGGTCTAAGATTGCTTCCTCCCGACGAGTGGGTTCTGATACTAGCTGTCTGAGGCATGCCCCCTGTAGGGTATCAAGAATGACCCTGCTCTTGGATGTGCCTGCAACAAAGGTGCTCCAGTTAACATCTGGCATATTCAGGTCCCCATCAACAATATCTCCCTTTTCTGCTATTCTAAGAAAGCCTTCTATCATTTCCTTGTCCATTCCTCCCTTGAGATGGGGTCTTATACAACCCCATGCAGATTGTAGTGCCATTTCCTGTCTCCAGGGTGACCCAAAGTGCCTCATCTGCTCCCTGTTTACTCTTTAGTTCTGTTGCTTTGATCCTTCCTTTACATAGAGAGCTACTCCTCCTCCTCTTTTACCCTCCTGTCCCTCCTGTAGATTGTGTGTCCTGGTATGTTGACATCCCAGTCATGGTTCTCTGTGTACCATGTGTCTGTGACTGCCACAATATCCAGGCAACCCTCTTCCATAAAGGCCACTAGTTCAGGGAGCTTGTTACACAGACTATGGGCATTGGTACTCATCACCCTCCACTTTTTGATAGCCTTACCCCTTTTAGCCCCATTTCTGTCCTTACTGCCTTTGCCTTTTTTTACATTTAAATCTGTTCTCCTAATAACTTCTGTACCTTGGTGTTTACCTCCTAATCACCATGTTTTGTAGGGGAGGCTTGGATTTCCTGCTTCTTTTCAGTGCCTCCTCCTTGGCTAGTTTAAATGCTTGCCAATGAAGCATTCAAACCTCTCACCTAGGATCCTGGTTCTCCCCCAGACAGATGCAGACCATTGCACCAGTATAGGTCTGCATCCCTCCAGGTGGCTCCCAGTCCCCAATGAAGCCAAAACCCTGAGCTCCACACCAGTGTTTCAACCACTCATTGAATTCCTGGTGAGAGAGTGCCTAGCATCTCCCTTGCCATAGACAGGCAGCACCTCCGAGAAGGTTACCGTGACAGCGCTACTTGTCTAAGGTCCCTTCCCAATCTACAAACTCCTCTTGCACTGCTCTGATCCCATTCCTAGCTAGGTCATTTGTCTCTGGGTGGACAATGACATCCAGCTCCTCCTCGATCCGGAGGATTGCCCTGTCCCTCCAAGCGGGCGCCAGGAAGGCACCTACCTCTCCCCTTCCTTCCCCATTTCTACCTCCCACTGAGTCTCCCCACCAGGAGTTGTTTCCTTCCCCTGTGGGGTCCCATGCCACCCTCCTTTGGGTCTCCTTTGTGAAGGTTCCTAGCATCCTCCTTGGTCTCCACTGCAGGTACCTCCATAGAACAACCACTATCCACCAGAAGAGCGAATGAATTGTGGAGAGGTACAGCTGGAGGGATGCAACTCTGTTCCACCATCCTCTCCCTCCTTGAGCCCACCCTGGTCCAGCCTCTCCTATTTCTTGGCAACCTCTGAGGTAGTGGCATTGGCCCTGGTGGTCCCTGGGTTGGGGAGGAGGTTTCACGAATCCTAGCCAGGTCAGCCTGGAGACGGGCAACCTCCTCTCTCAGACCAGAGAGGTGCCTGCAAATAGGGCAGCATCGCAGCCTCCAGAATTTCTCCCGGAACACTGCCGCCCCACAGCCATTGCAGTGCACCACTCCTATCATGTCTTATTTGTGTCCCCTCTACTATTTCTCTGGATGCTTACTCTCTCCTCTCCTTACAGCTCTCACCCTTCCTGTTCTGGGACAGCAACTTCCTATCTTCTTCTTCAGTAGCCTCCTTCTTCCTTGCTCAATATCAGACCACCAGTAGCTAGGGGGGGAGAGTGAGCTACTTTTTCTACTTTAGGGTTGACAAGACCAATGTTTCTCTATGATCCTTTCCTTCCTACTGCCAAACAGGAAGTTCCTGTTGACAGTCAAATCCAGTGGCTATAAAAATAGAACTGGCTTTGGGTGGGTGGATGGAGGGCAATTAGTAAGAAAAAATGCTAGCAACAGGAAGTTATAATTTGACTCACCTGCTTTTATAGTGTCTAAACCACACCCCCAGGTAAGCTCTCTTTCCTCCTACTGGTTTAGCAAAGTCAGCTGATACAGTACCTTTCACTGCACAGAATACACACTGACCTTCTTTCTTTTCTTTTTTTTTAACCCTAAATAAGTTCCTTTCTACTTCTAATAAAGTTATCTGTCTACTTAATCTTAACAGACACTGACTCCTGCTGAGATATACGTTTTAAATTAAGAAGAAAATGTAGCTTCTTTTAGTTAGCTGCGTTCTGCTCTACAAGCAAGGCTAGCAACAGCAACATCAATAAAACTACCCAGCAGATCAGAGCGTATATATTTCTAAGTGTATTCCTAGGAATATCATATGATTTAGAATGAGTTTCCAAATATGAGGGTACATCAAACTGGGAGGAATAGACTCACTAATATAAAAAGACTTCTATATGTACAGAGGAAACCTTAACATGCCAAAAATGTTATTTAAATAAAACTTTTTAGTCATAAACTGACCAATTAAGGTTTTTATTCAGTCCGTATTTAGGTAAATGAGTTTTTAAAGTGAATATCCACCAAGCTTCTCGCTTTAATAAGAGTCTCTCTAAATTACCTCCTCTTGTTGATTCATATATCTTTTCAATGACAAAAATTGAAGGCTTGATATTTGATGTTTCCTCTCAATGAAGTGTCTGGCCAAGGGTGATCTAAGGTCACCTCTTCTGAAGTTACTTTTATGTTCAGAGATCTGCATTTTTAATGGTCGAGTTGTTTCGCCTATATAATATAATGCACAAGGACAAACAATGCAATAAACTACGTAATTTGTGTTACAAGTGATGAAACTTCTAATTTGAAAAACCCTATCCTCACATGTGCTCTTAATAATCTTAGTTTTCTTGACACTATTACAATGCACACAGTTGCCCCAAATCTCAGTCTTTTGAGTATTGACCTTATAACCCGAGATTTTTTCTATTAATATCCTAGCCTGTTCTAAATTTGAAAGCGAGTTCT
Source organism: Neoceratodus forsteri (assembly GCA_016271365.2). Classification (NCBI taxonomy): domain Eukaryota; kingdom Metazoa; phylum Chordata; order Ceratodontiformes; family Ceratodontidae; genus Neoceratodus; species Neoceratodus forsteri. The sequence continues at coordinate 880,072,515 of CM057456.1, forward strand.
CCAGGTCTGTGGTATACACTAAAAGCTTGTCAGCATATAGTGCCACTTTATGATCCTTATCTGCTACCTGGTATCCTCTTATCCCCTCATGTTGACGTAAAAATTGTGCCAGTGGTTCTGCATATAAAGCAAATAAGTAGGGACAGAGTGGACATCCCTGACATGTTCCACGAGTGAGCGGAAACCTCGCTGAGCAGGAGCCATTGGCTTTCACCATTGCCTGTGGTGTTGAGTAGATACCCGTGACAGTGGCAATGAACTCCTTGGGGAAATCTAATTTAGTAAGGGTTTTCTCTAGAAAAGTCCAAGAGACTCTATCGAATGCCTTTTGTGCATCAAATCCTAATATTAATAATGGGACTTTATTATTATTTGCATGTTCAATTAGATAGAGGGTTCTTTTAATGTTATCAGAGGTCTGGCGGTTAGGGATAAATCCTGCTTGATCCAAATGTATCAAAGAAGGCATTATGTCATCAAGCCGGTGAGCTAGAATGCTCGCATATATTTTGTAGTCCTGATTTAGGATGGAGATCGGTCGATAAGAGTCGCATAGTTGTGGTTTTTTTTGTGGTTTTAAAATCACTGAGATCATGGCCCGTGACCATGAAAGAGGGTATATAGCCTTCGAGTGACTCTCTCTCAAAGTTTCGGTCAGTGGATCTGCCATCCACTCCCAAGCCATTTTATAAAATTCGGCCCCATAGCCATCTGGGCCAGAGCTTTTACCATTTTTAAGGTTGGAGACGGACAGTTTTATTTCTGAACTCTGTATTGGGTGGATTAGGGACTGTTTCTGGATTTCCGTAAGTTGTGAGAGATTTAGATTTGACAAAAAATTCTCCTTCTCCTCCTCTCTTGACCTTGATTCAGCTGTATATAGTCTAGTGTAATATGATTTAAACGTAGCCACTGTGGATGTGGTTGTGAGGCAGGGGCGACCCGAGATAGGGTCTCTAAAGTTAGTGATTGTTGTTTGTTGAATTCTTCTTCTGAGGCGATGTGCCAATATTCTAGAGGCCCTAGGGCCCCCTTCGGAATATTTTTGTCTGAGCCACATCAAAGCCTGCTCTGTTTTAGCAGTAAGTATCTTTTGAATAGCCTATTGTGTGGTCGCTATCTGGTCCAGTAATGAATCATCTCTTTGCATATGTGCAAGTTGTAAATAACTCAGCTTTTGTTGTAATTGCTTTACGTTAGCTTCACATCTACATTTTTTTTGGGCTGCGTAGGCTATAATATGGCCCCTTAAACTACTTTCAGGGTATCCCAAAGTAATTGGGTGGGGTCTGTGGGGAAGAGTTATCCTCTATTATTTCTTTTATTTTTGTCTTTATCAGCTCCTTACATTCAGGGTCTAGTAACAGGGAATTATTAAGCCTCCAGTAGGTAACCTTTCTCTCTCTTTGAATGTCTAAATCTAAAGTAATTGGGGCATGATCTGGTAAACTAATATTATGAATCTCAGTCTTTCCTATCTGGTCTGCGTGTTCTTTGGATATACATAGATAATCCAGTCTAGAATAATGCTTATGAGCTTGTGAGAAGAAGCTGAACTTTTGCATTGTGGGGTGTTGGTGGTGCCAGTTGTCCACCAGGCCTAAATCCTTAATCAGCCTTCTCAGATGTCGCTGACCTGCTGTCTGTGGGGGTGTTCTAGGGGCTGTCGTGTCAAAGGATGGATCTGAGAGGCAATGAAAATCTCCTCCAATTATCAAGACTCCCCTTTGATATTCCAACACTTTTATCTACTATCTGTTGTATTGAAGAGGCATCACTTGCTGGGGGGAATATAAATATTCGCAATTGTATATTCAAACAACATGAAGTCTTGCTATATTATGACAATTGCAGTGAGTCCCCATCTTTGAACTGCTCCGGAGATGAAATAGTTAACTTTCCATGCAGGCATGGAACTTTGAGCGCGAGCTCGGTTAGGAAGCTCTGTCTGTTGTGCTTCAAACGTAAACTGTCAGATTCTTTACTCCGCCTCACTGAACAGTCGCTCCGGAGATCTCTCCTTCTGCTCGGTTCATTTTGTCGGTTTAAAAGTGTTATTTTGTCAGTTTTTCTATTGAAATTTAACCCGAAATTAAACCGCAACTGGTCGGTTCAAGCTCTGTCTGTGGTAACGTAAGTAATAGATAGGTTTTACATTGAAATTTCTGTGTGGAACTTGTACACATTTATCGGTTCGGTTTGAACCGATCAGGTTGTTTGCAAAATTACTAGTCCTTTTTTAGAGTGCGGTTCCCGGTTCTTATCGGTTCTAAAAAAAATCGGATTCCATTACGTTTTTTTTCCACGAACCGTGACACGGTTGGGAACCGATAAGGGTGTCTTGCTTGGCAGATTGGCATAAACGGGCAAGTTTGGTTAGGCTGGCATCATGTCTGAGAAACCCAAAAGAAAAACCGGACCCACTGGGTTTCAACACTGTAGTGTTTGTGGGGAACCTTTTGCTAAGGCTGACCCACACACCACATGTGTCTGTTGTCTGGGGTTTGACCACCTCAATGCAGACTGCCAGATTTGTAAGAATTTCCCTGCTTCCACCATAGAAAAGAGAGTTGGTAGGCTCAGGGAAAGGGAGGCCAAAAAGTCCGCTGACCTGGATGGCCAGCCCAGTTCGGTACCAACCGAACCAAGGGAGTGCCCTCTGACCAGAGCGATACTTCCTCGGGCAAACGAAGAGCCGGTTCTGAGGAGCCGGTTCCAGCAATAAGGACTAGAAAGTCAGCTAGCATAGAGCCAAAAGTTCTCTCCCCAACTGCTGAAGAAATAGCTAAAGCAATTCAAATTATCCAGTCTCTCTTCCCGGTTCCGACCGAACCGACACCATCAGGGAGGCGTTCGGTTCGGCCGGTTCCACCGGTTCAAGATTATGATTTTGAGGATTTTATGAACCGGAGGAGGGGAAGAGAATATGAGGAGAGTGAATATGGTCTTGAAGATCTGGATGTGCCCATTGAACCGGACATCTCTCCAGATAGACCCTTAGGGTTTCTCCTCCCAGGCTTTCTGAGTCCCCTTCTCATTTCATGTTTTATAAAAAAAGTTGCTGAGACTCTCCAGCTCCCTGTTGAGGAAGCTGTTGATGACCAAGAGGAGCCTGATTATGTAGAAATGATGGATATTCCAGAGTCTAGTAGACTGTCTATTCCTTTGCATAAATCTTTTCGGAAACAGACAGTAAACGTTTTAAAAACTCCTCACACTATACCTCCTGTGGATAAGAGGATGGACAAGAGGTATACCTTATCAGGCTCCGACACTGATTTCCTCACTAAACAATGCAGCCATGTGGGGGTAGTGCAGGCTGCAGCCTGTGACAAGGCTAATATTCCCCTAGCTTCACACCCCCCTGAGAAGGACTCCAGGAAGATTGATGCTATGGCAAAGAAACAATACATGGCAGCATCTTTGGGACTCAGACAGGCAAATTATATGGCTTATGCTGCTAGGTACCAGAAATCCAGATGGGATACTGTGCTGGCTCTAGCAAAACAAGTCCCTGACCAGCTTGCCAGGGAGCTGGAACAGGTGGCTATGGATGGTAGTGAGGCATCCAAGGTGCAATTTCATGCTGCAGTGGACTCTAATGATGTTTCATCAAGAGTCATGGCTACATCGGTGGCACTTCGCAGGATGGCTTGGCTCAGATGTATTACCCTGTCTCAGGATACCCAGTCTAAGGCCATGGATTTTTCCTGTTGTGGGCAATTCTCTATTTGGGAGCAAGCGGAGAATTACATGAGAAAATGGATGAATATAGGACCACCTATAGGAGTGCACAGGCCAAGGAAAGGCAGGACACTCCTCAAAAGCAGCCTCCTAAAGGCAGGGGCAGGCCTTTTCATAGGCCTTTTTACCAAACCCAAGCTTCCTCTTCCGCCTATGCCCAGAGGGGGTTCTTTAGAGGGAGAGGCAGGCGGGGTACAAGCAGGCCTGCTTCCACCCCTCAGCCCAAAGCCCCTGCCAAGCAGGCACCCTGATGGGGTTGCCAGGGCCTATTCTTCTTTACCTGTAGGGGGCAGGCTGGCTTACTTTGTCCAGGACTGGAGGTCTTTAACATCAGACAAGTGGGTCCTGGAAGTAGTAAGCCAGGGACTGGTTCTCAGCTTCAAAAAATTTCCAAAGCTGAGAACCAGATCTTTTCCACCTGCAACTCCGTCAGAGGCACTCGCCCTAGAGGCAGAGGTCTCTACCCTCCTAGCTCTCAGAGCCGTGGAAAGGGTTCCTCCCCTACACCAGAGCAAAGGTTTGTATTCCAGGTACTTCCTTACCCCAAAAAAGTCAGGAGAATGGCGGCCCATCTTGGATCTCAGACACTTAAACAAGCACCTTTTAAAACCAAAGTTCAAAATGGTGACTCTGGGAATTATCCTACCCTCTCTAAGGCCAGGGGACTGGCTAGCTTCCCTGGACCTCATGGATGCCTACTTCCATATTTCCATCAGAAGCTCCCATCGAAAGTACCTCAGGTTCGAGCTGCCCTCAGGCCACTACCAGTTCAGAGCAATGCCCTTGGCCTCACTTCTGCTCCAAGGGTATTCACAAATGCCTGGCAGTAGCAGTTGCCTACCTAAGAAGGCAAAAGATTGCCATCTTTCCTTACCTGGACGATTGGCTCTTAGTAGGCCAGTCCCAGACCAGGTCAGTTTACATCTTCGGATAACGGCAACTGCTTACCTCTCTAGGTTTCCTTCTGAATCTCTCAAAGTCAGTTCTAGAGCCTGTCCAGCTTCTCACCTTCATAGGGCAGAACTGAACACACAGGAAGCCAGGGCCTTCCTTCCTCGCACAGGCAAAGACCCTAGTCTCCTGGCCTCCTCATTCACCCTGCAGGTCTCGACCAGCAAGGCATTTTCTGCAGCTCCTAGGACACATGGCTGCTTCCACAGCAGTTGTGCAGGGAGCAAGATTTCAGATGAGGGACATCCAGTTCCATTTGAGAGCATTTTGGTCTCAAAGAAAGGATCCTCTTACCAAGTTGATCCCAGTAACTCGAACCCTGATCCAAGCCCTACAGTGGTGGCAGGATCAGAGCAACCTGAGACAGGGGGTTCCTTTTGTCACTCAACCTCATTCCTTAATCCTTACTACAGATGCATCCCTCCTGGGTTGGGGAGCTCACATGGACGACCTCACCACCCAGGGTCTGTGGTCTCCCCAGGAATCTCTGCTCCACATCAACCTGTTGGAGCTCAGAGCAGTTTTTCTAGCACTTCAAACTTTTTCCAAATCTGTTCAGAACAAGATTGTACAGGTCAGAACAGACAACACCACTACAATGTGGTACATCAACAAGCAAGGGGCACTTGGTCTACAGCCTTGTGCACAGGCGATGAAGTTGTGGTCTCTGGCTTACTCCTGAACACCTCCCTCACGGCAGTCCACCTCCCAGGCAAGGACAATGTCCTGGCAGATGCTTTAGCAGGATTTCAGGGCCATCACTAATGGTCACTGATCCCCTGGTCTTGGGAGTAGTATTTGCCAGATGGGGAACCCCTGATAGATCTTTTGCAGCCCCAGACAATCACCGACTTCCTCTTTTTGCTGCAGGCCCCAGTCTTGGGCTCAGTCCTCTGGATGCCTTAGCCCTCAGTTGGGAAGGGAAGTTCCTCTATGCCTTCCCTCCCTTCCTTCTCCTGTTCAAAGTGCTAGTCAAAATCAGATCCCAATCCTGCAAAGTCATCCTGATAGCTCCAGATTGGGCCAGACAACCCTGGTATCCACTCCTACTGTCCTTAGTAGTCCATCCTCCCCTGTGCCTTCCCAGGAATCACAATCTGTTAACCTCCAGGGACGGGTTTGGTATCCGAATCTCAAATCTCAATCTCAAGGCCTGGTTCTTTAAGAGTTACAGTTTGCTGATTTACATCTTTCCCAAGGTGTAATGGATATATTGAAGGCCTCTAGGAAGCCTTCCACCAGGGCTACTTACAATTCCAAATGGAAAAGGTTTTCCATATGGTGCTCGGAAAAGCATATTTCCCCAGACTCTGTTGATCTACCCACAGTCCTGGATTACATGGTTCATCTGAATTCTTTGGGGCTGAGACCAGCTACCCTGAAGGTGCATTTGGCAGCTGTGTCTGCTTTTATTTCAGCAGGTAAATCCTCTTCTCTTTCAGCTCATCCTGTATTTTCAAGTTTTTTAAGGGATTGCTTCACACCAACCCTCCATTCAGGGATCCTGCCCCTGCCTGGGATCTTAATGTTTGCATTGCTCAGCTCATGCAACCCCCTTCGAGCCCTTGTCTTCAGCTGAGCTTAAGTACGTGACTTGGAAGACTGTGTTTCTGGTAGCCATCACCTCTGCCAGACGCATAAGTGAATTACAAGCGTTGTCAGTGGAGCCGGATTTTATCTCCTTTCACAGAGATAAGGTGGTCCTCCGGACTAACAGGAAGTTCCTGCCTAAGGTGGTTTCAGATTTCCACCTTAATCAATCTATTTCTCTTCCAGTGTACTTCACTGACCACTCCTCCTCCTCTGGTGAGAGGAGGCTGCACAGCCTAGATGTGAAGAGAGCCCTTAGTTACTACATAGAGCATACCAAGGGTCACAGGTTTGACTCCCTCCAGCTGTTCCTCACTTATGGCGAGGTTGGTAAAGGGAAGCCAGCCACTAAAAGATCCATTGCCAGGTGGATTGTCTCTTGTATCCAATTCTGCTACGAGAAGTTGGGTAAAGTTCCCCCCTCAGGCCTGAGGGCTCACTCTACCAGAGGTACAGCTGCTTCTCTGGCTGCTGCCAGAGACATCCCTATTCTAGAGATATGTCAAGCAGCTACCTGGAAAACAGTTCACACTTTTACTAAGCATTACTCCCTGGACATCCAGGCTAGGAGTCATGCTCGGTTTGGCACAGCTGTCCTTCAGAGCCTATTTCCTAAGTAGGTTCTGTCCCTCCTCCATGGGGGTACTGCTGTGTAGTCTGCAATTGTCATAAGATAGCAAGACTTCATGTTGTTTGAAGAAAAAATTACTCACTTTAGTAATGTTGTTTCTTCTAATGGAGTCTTGCTATATTATGACCTCCCTCCCTGCCTGCCCCTCTCAGAACCTCTGTTTTGGGATGTGGGTGGGCTTTACAGTGTTGGCACTTCATTTATGCCCATCTTGTTGTTTTACACCTCTCTTTTCGGGTGAATTGGTGTTGTGTTTTTCATTTTTTGGGTCTCCTGACTTGAGTCTTTGTTTGAGACCAGGAAATATGTGTTTAAGTTAGTAGCCAGTTGGCTAGTGTAGGTTTACAGCTTCCACACAGAACCTTAGTGAGTTTAAGCTCGTAAAGATCTGACAGTTTATGTTTGAAGCACAACAGACAGAGCTTCCTAACCGAACTCGCGCTCAAAGTTCCATGCCTGCATGGAAAGTTAACTATTTCACCTCCGGAGCAGTTCGAAGATGGGGACTCACTGCAATTGTCATAATATAGCAAGACTCCATCAGAAGAAACAACATTACTAAGGTGAGTAATTTTTTCTTGCTGGCCACTAAGTGAGCCCCTCACCACAACCAGTCTGCCTTCAGGATCTGAGTAATGGTCTAATATCTCTAAGGAGGAGTTCTGAGCAATTAGCATTGCCACCCCTCTGTGTCTTCCTCTGCGATAGGATGATTCGTAAACTCGTCTAAAACCAAATTTAGATAACTTTTGGTGCTCATTAGAAGAGAGTTGTGTCTCCTGTAGTAGGAGTATCTCAGCTTTAAAATTTTTAAGTGCCTTAATGGTTCTGTATCTCTTGACCAGCCCAGTCAGGCCATTTACATTGTGCGATAGCACCCTTAAAAATGTATTCATGTCTAACCACCATTATACCATTCTCCCCCTCCCCACACCCCCACCATATTTAAGAATAACTCTTGCAATCATGATAGCGATAAATCCCCAGACCCGATATAGTAACAAAATGAAATCCTCTACAGCCCAATAGGGGAACCGATAGGGCTTATACCGCCCTTCTAGATTTGACCTAGAACTATTTACAGTGGTGACTTCCATGTTGTAGGTGGCTATCTTCAGCCAACCTAATTGTGACAACCAAACTGGTTGTCGAGGGAGCAGTGCTTTGCTTACCGCCAAGGGGCACCCTCTGGGAATATCCATCCCAAAACAAGAATAAGGAAGGAAAAAATAAATAAGGGGATAGAGGTTAGGTAAAGTTCTATATCTTAGAATTGTGGGTAGGGAAAAAGGCGTAAGAAAAACGTGAGGTGCGGCGCTCCTAGGCTCCCGTAGTCCCCCGTTTGCCCTCCCTTAATATATTTATACAAGAAATCTGCCTTATACTTTGTTAATTAATATCTTAAGTTCTTTCAGTCTGTGTGCCAATATTAAAATTCCATAGTCCGATTAGGTTCAAAAAGTCCTTAGGTTACATATATTTATTGACAATGATCTTATTAAAATAGTGTGGAACTGAAGACTTTAGCCGGATAAAGTCCAAAGTTCAGAACTCCATCAAAGAAAGTGATTCCAGGAGCTTTTATCTTCATTCCAGCATGGATAAATATTGATTGTGTTTAACTGTGGCCTCAAGGCAAGGGTCCTCCCCGTCAAGATACGAGCACAGCCATACCTGCGTCCCATCCCCCCTCCCCGGGGGTACCTCAAGCAGACCATTCTCATTGCTCTCTCACCTGATTTAAGGCGAGAGTATCAATTTCACTGGGATTTTATTTTCCTAATTTCCCCTTCAGTAAATCCAGCTGGTTCTCACCATCGGGTCAAATTATTAGCAGCTGCGGTCCCGAAAGAGGGTGGGACCCCCACCACAGGCACACCAATTTCATCTTATTTTATTTTATTTATGGTAGCTCCTCAGAGATCCAGCAGCCAGCAGCCATCCCAAGCAGTCCCCCCCCCCCCGGATCACAATACGCCATAGATTGGTCCCATACACCAAGATTATTTAGTATCGGCTCATAAAGTCCGAGAGTCTGCACAGCTCAGATGGGGTCTACACCCCAAGCGAGTCCGAGGGTCCTTCCCGGCTCTGCGCCTTTCTTACTTTCATTTGAACCCCTACTCTCAAGGGGATATCGGTGCAGGTAGTAGACCTGACATTCATGATCTGGTTAGATAGGGGGCACACACACAAGGCCATCAGTACCAAGGCACCTGAAAGCCGCTCAGATTACCAATATCAATTTAACCACCATGGGGTTTATTCAAAATTCTTCATGTTTAATTTTTCCCCATGAGTAATGACTAAGTGCACCCACGAGGCCCCGGTATGTCACCATGTCAAGCCTCATTCCATCGAATGAAATCAGTGGAATAACTCTCCTGTTCTAATTTGAAATTTCCTTGGATGGTCCTTCCGGGCACCCGGGGGGGGGACAGAGTACAAGCCCGGCTCCCGCCCCAGCAGAGAAGGACCTACCCGGATTCCACCATCTCTGAGATGTCTGAACTCTTCAGGGTTCAATCCATTTGCAGGCTCTTGTATGAGAAGCTGCGGATATATTCCAGGGTTTGCTGCATCTGTAAGCTCTTGTCAGTTTGTTTATCTCCCCAAGGACCCATAGGCAGTCTTTTTGATCCTTCTGATCTCTGTGGAAGCGGGATATTTCTCTTCTGAAAGTCCATATAAGCCTCTGTAGCTGATTTGTATATTTGCTGACCCTCAGGAGATTGTACCATGAGTAGCGCTGGATATGGGATTTTAAAGGCATACTTGTTCTGTCTTAATGCTTGGAACAAAGGGACATACTCTCTACATTTTTTAGCGTGTATGGCGCGTAATCATTATCAATGAATATACGTGTAGACCCAAAAAAAACTTTTCTCTGTGCCGAAGCTTTCTTTAAAATAAGTTCCTTGGTTGGATACTTCAGAAAACGGATAATTATTGAGCGATGCCTCGCTGATGTAGATGTGGGTTTGGGGCCTAAAGCCCTGTGAACACGCTCAAATTCCAGGGGTAAATCAGTATCTAATATCAGTGCTGTTCGTAATAGAGTATCTACAAAGTCAGTTAAATTCCATCCCTCTGCTCCTTCTGGGACCGAGTAAATCCTTAAATTGTTTCTCCTTTGCCTATTTTCAGAGTCCTCCTCTCTTTCCGTGGTCAGTTTGCATATTTGAATTATCTGCTTCATTTGGTCTTGTATTTGGGAGAGTTGAGTCGAGGTAGTGGACTGTTGCTGATCTAACACTGTGACTTTTGTCTCCAGGCCCTGGATGTCTGTTCTCATTTCTGTAATGGTCTCCTTGAAGGATCTGACCTCCGATTTTATATCTGAGAGTTCTATAAGGATCCTGTCCAATTTGCTGTCCATTGTGGGTTCTAGTTGTTTATTTGGTGTATTTTTATTAATTTTACTGGTTTTCGCCTTGACCTGAGAACCGCCACGTCTGGAAGTAGTAGCAGCATCCCTAGAGTGTTGCGACGTGGCCGAAGCCTCCGAGCCTGATGTGTCTTCATCTTTTTCAGTGGGATCATGCAGTAAAACCGCTAACCGATTCTGAAGTTCCATGGCAGGTATCTGCAGCTTTCCCTCTTGTTATTTTTAAGTGTTCTTATGTCAGTTTTGTAAGGTAATCGACGAGGAAAATATCGTGGGCACGGGGAGCTAGACAGCTAGACAGTCACAGTAGGAGCGACGTCCCCAGAAGTTGCAGTTCCCCCTGTCCTGGCAGAGGTCGCACTCCTCCTCCTCCTCGGAGGTGCCTCTGGCCCCTTTGCCTCTGCCAACCCCTCCCTCACTCCCAGGCCACTCCTGTCCTATGGGGCCTCTCACCTGGGAGCAGGTTAGGTCCACGGCTGTACTATTCCCCAACTACTACCGGTCCATGGACAAGGAGGTGTTCCACCACTCCCCGGTGCAGTCTGATCCTAACTCTCTGGACTCGTTGGCTCCCTCGTCTTCCTCCTCTGAGGGAGAGGAGTCTTCTCTTTACCTTTCCCCTGCGGCTGATCTTTCCAGCTATCTGCGCTTCCTGTTGGGGTTGCTCAATGAGCTCCATATCTCCACCTTAGGCAGTCACAATCCTGACCGGTTGGCGCATGCCTTCTTGGGCGAGTTCAGTGCGGCCAACCTGTTGGTTCCCACCTGGCCTACTCCCTTCCAGGAAGCATCGTACTGCACCTGACGACGTCCCGCGACGTCCCTCAGTCCTTGCACCAGCCCCGAGGGACCACTGCCAGAGGTATTGTGCACCCCTTGGGTCTCTAGGAGCCCTGCCTCAGCCCCCTTCGGGTGTGACTCTCCCTGATACACCCTCCAGGCATAGAAGCCCAAGGCGTGACCAACCCCCAGAATCTGATTCAGCTGAGTTTGATATTTGGGGGAGGAGAACGTTCTCTTCGCCACGCCTCCTTTTATGTCTATCAGCTCATCAGGCCCATCATGCTGCCTATAACAGGCGCTTATGATCTCTGCTAAGTCATATCCTAGCTTCTTTGCCTGACTTGGAGGTGACCAGACAAGCCATTGCCCTCTCCCCGTGGGGCCTGTAGCTCGCAAGGCACCAGGCAAGGGCATCTTATGATGCCAGTGAGGTGGCTTCCAGGCTGGCCGGGACAGCGATCTGCGTTAGGCAGACAGCGTGGTATTGTCTTTCTCGGTTACCACCCTTGGCCCAGCGTAGGGTGACTGCCTCCTCCTTCCGGGAAACCCACCTCTTTTCCCGCAGGGTGAGGAGGGAGATTCAGGGGCACCTTCATTCTCCTGCTAAGAGAACCCCGCCTCACCCAGACCAGTCTCAGGCTTAAACAGGCCTGATAGGGTTCTCTCCTCTGGTATCTCCCCCACTGGAGGCTGAGGGACCTTGTCCCTTAGGGAGGTTGTAATCACCCAACAATGATGAATGGTGAAGACTGACACAGATAAGATATGAAAATTACGTACCTACCGTAATTCTTGATCTTTCTGTGTATCTTCACCATTCATCACTGACTCCCGCCCATCTTCCCCTCTTAGGCCTCAGTCTCTGGGTGATCCTCCTCACTGTTTGCTTCTCAGCTAGGACCTTGGTCTTTCTCTGGCATCTCTTTCCCCCTCCACCCTGGGGGTTGGGGTTTCTCTGGGAAGACAGATGGGGAGACAACCCTCTGCTGGGATTCTCTGGGGCCCCCTCTCAGTCCAGACCTCTCTGTCATGGGCTTACTCCTCTTCTTCCAATCTTGGTCTTGAGGAAGTATGGGAGGGGGGACCCTGGTGACTCCCTCAGTTAGTTTTCTCCTTCTCTTTCAACCGTGTCATAAGCGGTCTCCTTGATGAGGTTCCCCTGGAATCTCCTCTCCTCTCTTCAAAGGATAATAAGACCTCCACTGTAAAGCTCTCCTCTTCTGGAGGTGACCCCTCTCTAAAAATCCTGGGGTACCCCCCTCAAAGGATACTTCTCCGAAGTGGCCCTGTCCCCGCTTTCAGATACCTCTCGGAAAGAGGGGGGGGAGACACCGGCCTGTTCCTTGGCCCTCTGTATGGGATCTTCAGACAGCTTCTTCTTCTTCTGGGCTTGCGCCAGCCTGCTGCTTCACAGCCTTATTTAGGCCCTTCTGTGGCTTGGGAGAAGAGTTTTAGCCTGGGGCATTGCTATCCCTACACCTTGAGCAGCCCTCTGGGCCATGGCCTTTGGGATGCGGTGTCTCCCCTCTCTTCCCTCTTTTCTACCCTCCCTTACTCTCCCAGAGATTGGGGCCTCCTGTCCCAATCCTTTAGGCTGCATTCTCTCTCTAGCCTTATTCCTCCTTTTGGTTCTATATCCTTTCCTTTTTCTGTCCCTTGGGCTCTCTTGCCCCCGCCCTCTATTTTTTCTCTATCTCTCTCTCCGGCATGCAGAATTAGGGCTGGGGAGGGGTCGGCGCCGGTTACTGGCCAACCCGCTGGCAGCACGCAATGTGTCAGCCTCGAGTGCAGTGCCGCACTGACGTCAGCTCCTCTCCCTTGCAAAAAGAAAAAAAGCTCCCGCGGGGTCCTGATTATCCAGCCAGAACCCAACAGTGATGAATGGTGAAGATACACAGAAAGATCAAGAATTACAGTAGGTATGTAATTTTCATTTTCTTCTAGTGGCACTGGCCACAACAGAGCACACCGATTCTTCTAGTGGCACTGGCCACAACTTAGAACATTTCCCATATGGCAGAGATTTAAACATTTGGAAATGTGGCAGCTGACCATGATCCGCGGAGCACACTGGTGCTCAAATTTAGCAAAACCCACACCGGGGGTAAACTTTCTCTTCAGGCATTGGCCACCATGTCCTGAATAAGCAGGCGCCTTTACGGAACCTGTAGTACTGAACTGGTCACTCCAGATGGGGGATTACCTACCTTTTGCTTCTACAATCCATACCCAGCCATTCTTTCAGAGTTATACCTCAGACTTTTAGTAAAACATTAGAACTATGCATCTTGGAATGACTTGTCACATTCAGCATTAGAAACACACTACTTCTGAGTGTAAATTAAAGTCCTGAACAATGTACCAAGTCTCACTGGGGACTCCAAGATTGTCAGCCAACTTTAAGAAAGGATGAGAACAGTCTCAAACAGAACATACCTTGGTGCATAATTCCCTTTGTCAGAGTACACCCCAAAAGAAAACACAGGTACATTCCTCCTGAGATACCCAAAGTCAGATAACTCACAGTTGTACACAAAAAGGCAGCTTCAGTGTCCTGGATCAAAATCGGGATTGCCTCTCATATCCATTCTGCAGTCCTCCTCATCTCACAGGGGATGAGAAAAAAATCAGGAACTCCTGCTAGTCGGTTTCCACCACTTCTACTGGCAGGCAGATGGTTCTCTGCACTAGGGTGAGAAAAATAGGCTCTCCTCAGAGCCCACACTGCAGCTCCTCACTCCTCCAACTGCTCACACTGAACTCCACTCACAGAACTCCTGAAACAACAGACAGACTAACTGAAAGTTCTAAAGCTCCCTACTCACAGCTAGCTACCGTGGCTTATGCTGCTGCGAGAGTTCTAAATGACATCACCTCTCTCAACTCAGCTGAGACCAAATAAACAGATAGGGAGCATGTGAAAACCATTTTAACTAGTTATTCACCAGCTGCCTTTCCTACCTAGCAATGACACTGATGGGATTCTAGTAACCCCAGGGGACTGGGTGGTTATAATATGTTATACCATCCAGCTGGAGGTGTTTTTGGGTGTGAAGGGAGTTCCTACAATTATTATTATTATTATGATTAATAGTGTTGTTATTATTACACTTAGTCCTTGTGGGTCTCTCTTTCCAGGCTTCCAGAAAATCTGAAGGGTTTAGAACTAAGGCAGTTAGTAGAAGGCAGCATTTGAAAAAGTGGCATGTGCAAAATATTCCATCATTTGCATATGTTCCATCTCTCCGGGCAGCTCTATCTTAAAGGGACACTGCAAAAGTTCTGAATACCTGAGTATCACTGGGAAGAAACGATATTACTACAGTGTGTAATTTTTCCTTTGCTGCACTTGTAGAAACGTACAAGAACACTGTGAGTAGCATGCTGTTTTCTTATCGAGTGGGGGCTGCAAAGACTTATAAAAAGGAGCTGCAATGTTTCGCAAAAGAAAAAAAAACAGAGACTGAGACTGTAAATTGAGAAGAAACCCAGATGGACGTTCTCTGTTTATACTGCCTTTATAAATAGTTATAATGAACATTTTTTTTATTTTACTGTTAATAATAAATCACTTGTTCAAATTTTACAACTGCTTCTGGTTTTCCTATGTTTCCTGACCTGTGCCTCGATGACAATGGCCAAATAGGTCTATGCAGCCTTCTCTCTCGGCCTTCGCTAAGCGAGTTCGGCCCTTTTGATGGCCGATTTTGCTTACGCCTTACTCAGCACTCTCGAAGAGTGCTTCCTCAGCTTCTGGCTGACTTACAGACCACGGTCAAGTAAGTCCAGGACCAGGGCCAAGCAGTGGCAAGAGAGCCATGAACATCGTGATTCCTGCTCCCGATCTGTGGCCATTGTGGTGGCCATGCGCTGCAGGGCTTGACTGTGGATTTCTGTCTTCACAGCAGACACCCAGCACAGTTGACAGATGTCCCCTTCTTGGGCACTGATTTGTTCGGGCCGTGGGTTGAAGGACACCTCACTCAGATTGAGAAGTCCAGCGCCACCTTGGACTCTGTCACCTCTGACCAGAGGGAACACAAGGGATCCAAACTTCAGAGGAAGAAGCCCTTTCAGTCCCTCTCTGCCCCTGCAGCCAAGTTGTCCCAGCCCCTGGCTGAGCAGCAGATCCTGGCTTGGCATCCTCGACTGAAGTCAGTTGCTTCAGTCGTCCGCAAACCAGGTGACCGAGATCCGGGCGCTTCCTCACTCAGTCCCTCCTCTGCCTCCAAGCCTGCCCAGAGACAGGCTGGGGGGTGCCTCCCCCATGCCCATCCTTGTCTACCCTGGGTCCTCCCATGGGGGACCAACTCTGCCACTTCCTTTCCGCCTGGTCCGCTGTCTCCATGGCCAGGTGGGTCCTCGAGGGGGTCAGTCAGGGTCTGCCTCTAGAGTTCGAAGCTTACTCTCCATGCCAAGCCCATGCCTCACAGGAGGACATGGTGTCTGCTGACATGCTGTCAGCCCTTTGTGAAGACATCACCAAGCTCCTCCAGAAGGAGGTAGTGGCTCAAGTCCTTGACCCTGCAGTAAGCCCAGGGTTTGTTTTCAGGTACTTCCCTTCAGGATGATCACTCTGTCTCAGATCATTCCATCCCTGGAGCAGAACATGTGGTTTTGCTCCCTAGATCTTTGGGATGCATTCTTCCACGTTCCTATCTATCTGTCCCTCCTCCGGTTACTTTGATTCTGAGCAGAGGAAATTCTCTTCGAGTTCCAGGCAATTCCCTTTGCCTTGTCCTCAGCTCCCAGGGTCTTCACCAAGTGCGTTGCAGTGGTGGTAGGCTACCTGAGACGTTGAGGGGTCCGGGTGTATCCCTACCTGGACAACTGGCTGATAGCTGGTCCTTCCAGGGAGCAGGTGGAGCAGTTCAGGGACTTGGTCCTCTAGACCTGTTTGTCCTTTTGCCTCCTGTTGAACAAGACCAAGTTGGAGCTCATACCTTCGCAGGTGATACACTTCAACGAGGCGAAGCTTGACTCTTGCAGAGCCAGAGATCAACTCCCGGTTGACCAGGCGGAGGTTCTCTCCTCCTTTACCTGATCATTTTGGGTTGGGCAGTTGCGCCCTGCTGTTGATTTCCTGCACCTCCGGGGATTCATGGCGGCTTGTACCAGCATGGTCTATTGAGCCTGGTAGAGAATGCGCTCTCTGCAGTGGGAGCTTGCCTGTAAGTGGTCTCAGCACAATGGTCACTTCGACCAGCCAGTCACTGTGACTCAGCTGATATAGGATGCCCTCCAGTGGTAGTTAGTCCTAGAACATCTGCAGGAAGGAATCCCATTTGTCTGCCCAGAGCCAGTGGTCACCATCATGACCAATGCCTCCATGATGGGCTGGGGTGCCCACCTGGGGGAGCACAGAATTCACGGACTCTGGACAACCGAGGAGTCCCAATGCCATATCAGGCTGCTGGAGCTTCAGGCAGTTTGGCTGGCGCTGACATCCTTTGCTGCTTACACTCGGGGTCAGGTCATTCTGGTCCAGACAGACAACACCACAACCATGTACTACCTCTGGTGGATCTGTTGGCCTGTAGGGAGAATGCAAAGCTGATGCTGTATTGTGCCCACCCCCCTTAGCAGGGAACGCTACAGGAGGATGCCTTCTCGAGGCCCTGGACCCCAGGTCTCCTGTATGCCTTCCCTTCTTTTCCACTGATCCACAAAGTGCTGCTCAAAGCCAGGGGGGACAATGCACAGATGATCTTGGTGGCTCCGGACTAGGCCTGCCAGTTCTGGTACTCCAATCTCCTCAGCCTCAGCTGCAGGTTCCCGTGGCATCTTCCTCTATACCCGGACCTGCTCTCTAGCAGTCAGGGGAAAGGTATTGCATCTGGACCTTCAATCCCTGCACCTGACAGCCTGGTTCCTGAGCAGCTATAGTTCTAGGCTTTGGGTCTCTTTGGCGATGTCCTCACTAAGGTCGAGGCTTCTGGGAAGGAGTCAACCTGAACATGCTGTGTCTTCAGATGGAAGAGGTTCTCTATTTGGTGCGAGGGAAAGGGGCTCGAACCCTTGTCTTATCCAGTGGCTAGCGTTCTTGATTACCTTTGATCCCACTCTGTCGGGTCTCCAGTCAACAACCCTTAAGGTGCACCTGGCATCCATTTCAGCATACTGGGCATGCTGTCGGTGATGCAAGAGAAGGTGGTCTGGCACTTTTCTAAGGGCTCTTGACCACATTTCCTCTCCGGTGTGTGAACCACCACCACCACTTTTGGACTTGTTGCTGATGTTGGTAAGGCTCATGGGCAAGTCATTTGAACCGATGCACAGGTGTGACATCTCTTACTTGACGTGGAAGACCGCCATCTTGGTGGCTGTCACCTCCACCAGAAGGATCACTGAGCTGCAGGTGCACTCGGTGGAGTCTCCTTTCATGGTCTTCCGTAGGGAAAAGTTTGTTCTTCGCCCCAACCTGAAGTTCCTTCCAAAGGTTGTGTCGGAGTTTCACCTTAACCAGATGATGAATCTCCCAGTGTTTTTCACCAACCACACTTCAGAGGCTGAGCAGCCTCCATACTTTGGACCTGAGGCGAGCGCTTGCCTACTTTAAAGAGCGCACGACTGGAGTTTGGGGACTGGTTCACCAACTATTTGTCACCTACGCTGACGCCACACCTGGCAGACTAGCAGCTAAGTGGACAATTGGCATGTGGATTGTATCCTGCATCGACCTCTGCTGTAGGTTGGCTGGTAGGGTGCCTCCCGTAGAACTAAGGCCTCATTCCACCAGGCATACTGCTGCTTCAGTAGTTGCTTCCAGGGATATCCCTGTCCAGAAGATGTGCAGAGCTGCCACCTGGAAGTCAGCACACACCTTCACTTCCCATTACCACATAGACCTTGAGTCACGACAGAATGCTGGTTTTGGGGCCTCGGTTCTCCATTCTCTAAGTGTGTGGGGGGGTGCGGCTTGCCTCCACCTCCCTGGAGAACTGCTAAGAGTCTGCTAGAAGTGTGGATAGTACACCATATCCAGGTCCCTAGAAAAACAGGTTTTAGGGACATGAATATGTTGTTCAATCCACACTTACTGGCAGGTTCCTTGCTGCTTTAAATCTTGCCGGAAGGTCTTCAAGCTGGCTCCTCCCACCCACCCGGGTGGTAAAACTCTTGGCTCCACCCCATGATGCCAGATCTTCCTTACCGCTTGGAAGCTCAGATTCCCTCCTTAGCGCTCTCCGTTTTAGACCTGGATCCACACTCTTCGGTTAATCTGAAACTTATTCTAAAATTGAAAAAACTTCGGTCTTCTTTTTCCCTCGCAGCTGTGATGGACAAATTGACTCCTGGATTTCGTCGGTGCCCCTGTGGACAGAAGATGTCCCGGACCGACCCGCACTCCACGTGCGTTTATTGCCTAGGACTCTGACATGACTCGCAGGCTTGCTAATTATGAAAATCATTTTCGGCTTCAGTCTTGGAGGACTGCGCTGCCTGACTGCTTTTGGGGTGCTCTGAAAAACGTTATCCTCTGGTTAAGTTGAAGGAGGCCCGTTGGGCAGTGTCCACGGCGGTGGGCTCGGCAGACCAGCTGGAGCAGATGATCGCCCTCGAGGAGGAGGCGGCCCAGGCCACATCTTCATCTTCCTCGGTCGTGGCATTTATACCGCTCTCCTTGAGCTCTTCTTATTCAGCTTCTTTTAAGGAGCTTTGCCAGTCCCTCTCCACCAAGGGAGAAGGACCATCGGGACATTCCAGTTGGTCCAAAAAGAAGGACTCCAAAGGTAAGTCCCACCATCGACGTTCGTGGGAGCGGGAGAGATCCCCTTCCTCAGATAGTCGACAGTCTACTTCGGTCGAGGTTGCGGCTAAGGCCGCTGGCTTCATGGTGTCCCTGTCATGTCAGCCGGCCGAGACACCCATTGATGCAGTCAAGATTTTTCTTGACCCGTTGGACGGTTTATTGACTGGAGAAGCCAACAGTCCTACTTCACCAGTTCCCCCGGTGGAAACTGAGGACTTGTCTGCACCTCTTGTGCCGGAGTCCCCGGTTAAGGATCCTGAACCCAGAGAGGAGTGGATTCCCCCGGCCCCTCTCTGACCCACCCTCGGAATCCCCAAAGGTCTCGGTCTCGGACCTCTTCCAGGTCCAGCCGGTCCTGCCGTCGGCTGTCTCGGTCTCGGCACCATGGAAAGCGGTGGCACCGCTCATCCTCGTCGTCCTCTTTGGAGGATAGACTCCGGCGCAAGTTGTGTTGGCACTATGAGGATTTAATGTGGCAGCAGCTCTTATTGTCCGGGAATAAGCCGACTCCATTGCTTTCTCCGGCCATTAAGTGTCTGTCACCGGAGTGGCCGAAACAACCCCTCGTAGTGGTCAAGGAGCCGAAACTGGCTGCACCACTCATTGTGGTGGAACCTCCATCTCAACAACCGAAGACTAGGGCCCCCGACCAAGGATTCTCGGTCGGGTCAGGGTTTGCCCCATAGGCTGTCAGTCACCCTCACTCCTGATCGACCTCGGCATGTGGAGGGTGGCTCAGGCACTCGGCAGCTGTTAGCAGACTCCTCAGAGTCTGATGACGATGACTCCTTGTTCTCCAAGCTGCTTGACCTGGAGTCCACTGGGGGTCAGTCGGTGGACGAGAGCCCATCCTCGTTCTTAGGAATGCTTCAACTCATCTCAGAATCCACTGGGATGAAGCTCGAACCCATTTCTAAATGGGCCAAGTATCCCCTCATGGAGATACTGGACCGAGGGGATTCCCCTACGGAGGCCTTTACAGTGGCCGAAGCCATTGTTGGACCGGCCCTGGAGCTGTGGCAGCAGGCAGCTTCTTGTCCAGCACCTTAGGCCAGGATGGCTCGGAAGTATGTGGTCCCTACAGGTTCAGTCTCCGGTTTCTTGGAGAACCCCTCTGCAGAGGGGTTAGTGACTGACAGTATTTTCTGGCATTCTGGGAACACTCGGGATGTGGATAAGCCACCCAATAAGGAGTCCAAGAAATTGGACTACTCAGGGCAGAAAGTATATGCTGCTTCCTCCCTAGGTCTTCATCAGGCCAGCTCGGACGTCCAGATGGCACACTTTTCACACGCCCTTTTGGGCTCCCTGGATGAGGTGATTCCTCATCTCCCGGCTGACCTTCAGACGATGGTCAAGCAGGTGCGGGACCAGGGAAGGGAGGTAGCCAAGCAGCAGCTCCAAACTTCATTGGACATTGCTGACTCGTGCCTGGTCAGTAGCGGTCGCAGTGGCCATGTGCTGCAGAGCTTGGCTGCGGATCTCCACCTTTACGGTGGATACCCAGCACAAGCTGGTAGACGTCCCCTTCCTGGGTACCGACGTGTTCGGTCCTGGGGTGGAGGGTCATCTCCAACGGATCGAGAAGTCCAACACCACCTTGGACTCGGTCACGTCTGCCCAGAAGGACAAAGGCCGCCAGCAGCAGTGTAAGCCCTTTCGTCCTTCAGCCCCTGCCGCACGTCCGGCCCAGCAACACCAGCATCAGAGCCAGCAGGCTTGCACTTGGCACCCCAAAGCCAAGCCTGCTGCTTCCTCCAGCAGGAAGCCGGGAGGGAAAGGCCAAGGCAGCTCCTCGGCTGGCCCTTCCTCCAAGCCTGCCCAGTGACGGGTTGAGTGGTGTCGCCTCAACCCCGCCACCCTCCTCGGTTCCCCCTGAAGGGGACGGCTCCGCCACTTCCTTTCCACCTGATCTGATATCACCACAGACTGCTGGGTGTTGGAAGTGGTAGGCAGGGGATCTGTCTCTGGAATTCAAGCAGTCCCCATCCTATCGAGCCATTGCCCCACGAGGGGCTACAGGTTCCGCAGCCTCTCTGTCGGCTTGTTGAGCCGACATTGCCCTGCTCCTTCAGAAGGAGGTGATCAAGGAGGTGGCGGACCCTCCTCCCGACCCAGGGTTTGTGTCCAGGTACTTCCTGGTCCCAAAACGGATGGGGGGCTGGCGCCCCATTCTTGACCTACACAACCTGAACAAGTTCCTAAGGTCTCGCACCTTCAGGATGGTCACTCTGGCTCAGATCATTCCATCCTTGGAACGAGGTGTGTGGTTCTGTTCTCTGGACCTTCAGGACACGTTCTTTTACATCCCAATCCATCTGTCTCACGAGCAATTCCTCCGCTTCAG
Source organism: Neoceratodus forsteri (assembly GCA_016271365.2). NCBI lineage: Eukaryota > Metazoa > Chordata > Ceratodontiformes > Ceratodontidae > Neoceratodus > Neoceratodus forsteri. The sequence continues at coordinate 880,093,702 of CM057456.1, forward strand.
GGCAGAGGGATCCCTTTATGAGTTCTGGGCCTTGCCCTTCGGCCTCTCTCCAGCTCCCAGGGTCTTCACCAAATGCATGGCAGTGATGACAGCATTCCTGCGGTGCCGAGGGGTCCGGGTGTACCCTTACCTGCATGACTGGCTGATTGCAGCCCCCTCCAGGTTGGAGGTGGAGTGGTCCAGGGATCTGGCCCTCCAGGTCTGCTCTCAGATTGGCCTCCTCATCAACGAGGCCAAATCGGAACTCGTGCCATCGCAGGTAATTCAGTTCATCGGGGCAGAGCTCGACTCTCTTCGAGCCAGAGCATGGCTCCTGGTGGACTGGGCCGAGGTCCTTTCCTCCTTTGCCCAATCATTTCTGGTTGGGCAATTGCGCCCTGCCCGGGACTTCCTGCACCTTCTGGGCCTCATGGCGGCCTGCACCTGCGTGGTCCGTTGGGCCCGTTGGCTTATGCGTCCCCTGCAGTGGGGGCTGGCCTGCAGTGGTCACAGTGCTCCGGTCCTCTGGACCAGCCAGTGACAGTGACCCAGGAGATGTGGAACAGCCTCCAGTGGTGGCTCGTTCCAGCTCATCTGCAGGAGGGTATCCCGTTTGTCCGCCTCGAGCCGACAGTCACTTTGACGACCAACGCCTCTCTGATGGGTTTAGGTGCCCATCTGGGAGAGCTTAGAGCTCACGGCCTCTGGTCCCCTCAGGAGTCTCGATGCCACATCAACCTGCTGGAGCTTCGAGCGGTCTGACTAGCCCTCACTGCCTTCGTTCTGTTTGTACGGGATCACGTGGTCCAGGTCCAGACGGACAACACCATGATCATGTACTACCTCAACCAACAAGGCAGGACACACTCTTTGCCTCTGTGCAAGAAGGCTCTCCGCACTTGGTCTCTCGTGATCAGCCTGGAGGCGGATCTCCTAGCCATCCATGTGGCAGGAGCCTCCAACAGTCTGGCCGATGCCCTAAGCTGGATAGGCGCTGCATCTCACGAGTGGTCTTTCCTGCTGGAGATAGTATAAGATCTGTTCTCCTACTGGGGCACTCCTCATGTGGACCTGTTTGCCTCCAGGGAGAATGCGAAGCTGAGGCTGTTCCATGCCCGCCCCCCTCAGCAGGGCTCACTGCAGGGGGATGCCTTCTTGAGGCCGTGGACTCCAGGCCTCTTCCAAGCCTTCCCTCCATTTTCCTTAATCCACAAGGTGCTTCTCAAGGTGAAGAGGGACAAGGCACAGGTGATTCTGGTAGCCCCAGACTGGCCCCGCCAGTTCTGCTTTCCAGATCTCCTCAGCCTCAGCTCCAGGCTCCCGAGGCGGCTTCCAGCCTGCCCGGACCTGATCTAAGTCAACAAGGGGAAGGTACTCCACCCGGACCTTCAATCCCTGCACTTGACGGCCTGGTTCCTGAGCGGCTAGAGTTTCAGGCCTTGGGTCTTTTCGACGAGGTCCTCACCGTCGTTGAGGCATCCCGTAAGGAGTCGACCAGAAAATGCTATGCCTTCAAATGGAAGAGATTCTCAATTTGGTGTCAGGGTAAGGGGTTGGACCCTTCCTCCTGTTCTTTGGCTAGCATTCTGGACTACCTGTGGTCCCTTTGTCAGCTAGGGCTTTGGTCGACGACCACTAAGGTGCACCTGGCAGCCATCTCTGCTTACCGGGCGTGGGCCGGCAAGCAGTCGGTGGCGCAGGAGAAGGTGGTTGGGTGCTTTTTCAAAGGCCTTGATCACATATCCCCTCCGGTGCGAGAACCTCCACCACCGTGGGATCTACTGCTGGTATTGGCTAAGCTCATGGGCAAGCCATTCGAACCAATGCACAGGTGTGACATCTCTCACCTGTCTTGGAAGACCTCCTTCTTGGTGGCTATCGTGTCAGCCAGAAGGATGGGAGAGCTCCAGGCGCTTTCCATCGAGTCTCCTTGTCTGGTCTTCCATAGGGAAAAAGTTGTCCTGCGCCCCCACCCGAAATTCCTTCTGAAGGTGGTGTCCGAGTTTCATCTTAACCAGGTGTTAACTCTGCCGGTGTTCTACCCCAGTCACACCTCGGAGGCTGAATATAGGCTCCATACTCTGGACCCTAGAAGAGCACTCTCTTATTATAAGGAGCGTACAGCTGAAGTTCGGGGAGAGGTTTGCCAGCTGTTTGTCACCTACGCTGAATCCGCACCTGGCAGACCTGCAGCCAAGCAGACGATAAGCAGGTGGGTCACCTCCTGCCTAGATCTCTGCTATAGGTTGGCAGGCAAGGAGCCTCCCAAAGGAATAAGAGCTCATTCTACCCGCCATACCGCTGCTTCAGTGGCTGTTTCCAGGGACATCCCTATCCAGGAAATCTGCAGGGCTGCTACCTGGAAGTCAGCACACACCTTCATTACCCACTACCACATCGACCGTGAGTCATGCCGGGATGCTGGTTTTGGGACCTCGGTTCTCCGGTCCTTATTCCCTAAGTAGGGGTGCGCCTTGCCTCCCTCCTCCCGGAGAACTGCTAGGAGTCTGCCAATAAGTGTGGATTGAACAACATATCCACGTCCCTAGAAAATACAGGTTATTCACCTGTAACAGGAGTTCCAGGAGTGGTATATGTTGTTCATCCACACAACCCACCGACCTCCCGCTCGACAAGACAACCTGGCTTCCAGCGGGCTAGATCTGGCGCCATGGGGCGAGCTGAGTTTTACCACCCGGTGGGTGGGTGGGAGGAGCCAGCTTGAAGACCTTCTGGCAATATTTAAAGCGGCAAGGAACCTGCCAGTAAGTGTGGATGAACAACATATACCATTCCTAGAACTCATGTTACAGGTGAGTAACCTGTATTTAATCACCTATAACAATAGTTCTAGGAGTGGTATAAGGTGTACATCCACACAACCCACCTGACCTCCCCTGGCAAGTGGAACACTGCATCTTGCTTCCAGCGGGTAAGATCTGACATAACGGGGCAGTGCCGAAGGAGTTACCACCCGGGTGGGTGGGAGGAGCCAGCTTGATGACCTTCTGGCCAGAGTCTTAAAGGGAAAGGATACTGCCAGAAGTGTGGTTGTACGCCATATACCACTCCTAGAACTACTGTTACAGGTGAGTAATCTGTTTTTTTGGTCTGCCCAGAAATATCTTTCGGATTCTTTTTCCCTCATTAACCAATTAAGATTTTTATCCTTTAAACTGGAGTGAGGTGTATTGCCTGGAAAACAGTCGTGATGTTTGTAAAAGAGCATTGCTCCAGATGTTTTTATATCTTCTGTGTTTAGGTACTAAGAGTGCAGAATTTTTTTTTGTCTTTGCAGAATACAATTGCAGATCGAGATTTACTTTTCGTGCACATAACACCAGATAAGGATGGAAAATTTGGCTTTAACCTAAAGGTGAGAATAGTTAATATTTTCAAACTGTCTTACAGTATTTAAAGAAAGAGTTTTTATGCAGGTTATTAGACTGGTGACAAACTGAATAGAGCAAAAACGTAGGGCATCTCAGATGATTGTGTGTAAATTATGTATGTACAGTATACAATTAATTTATGGCTGCACTTTAATAAGTCAGCAATATCCAGATATTCTTCGAGGATATGTCCTCCATAAAGCACAACTCATTCTGTGAGTCCCCCGCATCAGGACATTGTGGGAGACTCCCTAGCTGGGGCCATCCACATTGATGTATGTACATTGTATGTCAGCATCTCCCTTCCCCAACAGAGTTGGCTATATAACATGAGCATTCCCCATTCACGTCAGTTCTTTTTTTACCCACTATAAAGTGTATGTCGGATTAGTGGAGAATTGCTCTTCCTCATCAGACTTCGCTGTCAGAGATGTTTTTTCTTGTTTACTCTCTTGTTTTTCTAGTTGAAAGTGATGCTGCTGTCCTTTGGAGTTGCCTTTGCCTGTTTTTGGTTTTTTCATCATCATTTATGCTATTCTGTAACTGCCATTATGGACACAGCACCATTTATTTTTATGTTTGCTTGCACGCATGTGCAAGAAACATAGTGCCATCATCTGAGTTTCTGAAGGTGTGGCACCCTCTCTTCCAATTACCTCACTTTGTTTGCAGGCGCGGCCACAGTTCGCCAATTAATGCTGCAGCTGTCTATGACAGCAGTTGAAAATGCAGTGCCGTACAGTTGAAAGGGAGAGTTGCTTCAGTGAGCATGATCAGATAACTGAAGCGCCTCCTCCCGCCTCCTTCCAGGTGCCACGCCATTAGAAATGTCCGGTCAAAGCACTGTATTGGTGTTAGAATGCCCCATATACACACCTAAACAATTATCCTGATAAAAAACTAACAAACAAACAACAAACTTTCTTGAATCAAATGCAAAACCTTACAAAACACATACGCAGGCACACGGCTTGGCAATCTGTTCTAAATGCTTCTCAACTGCAGGCCTCTGTTTGCTTCCTGAAATCCAGAATAACACATATTATTTTTTAAGAGCAAGAAAAGATGAGTAAGGGAGCCTGTTTCGTTGAATATGTAATCACTGCCCAGATCCCTCCATCTGGAGAGTTAACTTGATGTCCTTTACCTTGTCCAGCAGTCTCTGTCCAGCCTTTTTTCCAGCTTTTAAGTCCAAAAAAACCCCAAACTAAATCTGAATTAACTCGGTTGCAGAAAGAGGCGCTTCCAGCACTGTCAACGTAAAAGCGTTCACATTATTCCTGTATTTCTCCCAGAATATTGCTGGCAAATGGCACGGAGTCGGCAGCTCCCAAACTACATACCTAATAGGCAAAATCATCAGACGGTTATGGGGGAGGAAAACATAAGGGGAGGGCAGAATTGCAGAGGAAGGGTTAAGGCAGAGGGCGGCAGGAGCAAGAAGCAGAGGGGATACGTTTTAGCTGGCGCCTGAGGGATGGAAAGGAGATGGAGAGGTGGAGGGAGGAAGGTAGCTGCAGTCTGTGTAAGCAGCAAAGCACTCAGTCATCTCTTTGTTGTTCATGGTTTAATGATTGTAGTTGTTTAATGATTTTAATTTAATCTTTCTTCCTGAATGTCAATCCTCCTGGGGTAGAAGTGAGGAGACTTAGACTGAGTTAGATGAACTGGTCTGGATTCTTTTATTTTAAATTTAAAATTGACCAGCTGTCTGATGTCCTCCGGCTCCAACCCCCGCCTCCAAGTACCTCCACATTCTGACCTCAATGCCAGCTCCATCAGCCTCACCCTCTCTCCTTCTCTAAGGTGACTGAGTGTCATTGAGTCGACACTAGTACTCCCTCTCCTCTCTCATCTGAGTCCCGAGTCCCACCTGTCTCCCGTTCCTGTCGCTCTCCCTCCTGAGTCCCGACTCCCCACCCTGCCGAGTCTGACAGCGGTTGAGAAAAAATTATTTGGTCGTGTCATCCAGTGTTCAGCTCCAGGCAATGCCGGCAGGCTGCAGGCAGCCAGTGTCCCTCCTGCCCAGTTCTGGACCTGGTCAATTTATTCTAATAACCGACCATAGATTTTTTTCAATATGTGATTACAGCAATCAACTAGGACTCTGCTAGTTGAATAATGCTTCCCGCCTGCCTGACAGCCAGCTGATAGACTGAAACTGTAGTCTAGAGCAAAATGTGAACCCATAGGTACCAGAATTGGGGGGGGGGGGATTGCACAACCATCTTCATAAGTGGCTCTCAGTCTTTGCAGTCATATTCATTTATCGCTAGGGTCGGGGAATAATTTACCGTCTATATCCTTGCCCCTACCACTTTTCACACACAGGACTTGAGATGCGCTGACACACGGGAAAACCGGCAACCCTGCGTTAAAGTTCCGACAGCAACAGGGGACAGGTGGTGTTGCTGTTGCACTATACTGCAGTGTTAGTTTATGCACAAGACATCCAGCTCTTCCTGCTAAAGTGTCTTTCTTTTTTGTTCACATTCACTCCGATTCAATGGCACCGTAATAAAACATTTATTGTTTTCCCTTCAGAGCCATGTTGTTTTTTTCTTCACTTTTTGAAATACAGGACCGATTCTTTTTATTGGTGCCTCTTTTCCATTCAGCTGAATACAACATTTGAAGGTTTAATACAATTCACACCAAAATCTTTTTTTCTCTCCTTTTGCAAACTGCTAACCTCCGCCCTGACAAGTTATTTTTCTACAGAGCACATTTAAAATGTTGCGTGGCAGAGCAGCCTGCAATTCAAGTTCATAGCCTGTAGTAGTTGCATTGCTCGCACCCTTACCTGTCACCCGCACCAGCTCTCAGCTCCTCTCTCTGAAGGGTAAAACTGGCCTCTGTGCTCCTGAAGGTGCGACCCTGGGCTTCAGTAATCGGCTGAAAGTGACATCCGTTTTGCACTTTTCCTATTTTTCATCAAGATGAACTTCTTTTCAAACCAACTTTTGAGAATATTTGTGTAGTTTCAGCAGCATCCCCTCATTTTCTGCCAGAGAGGTACAAGGGTGGGTGCCTCCCCCCCCATCGCACTGCTTCTGGCTGTAAAGAAATACTGACCAAATGTGCTGTTTTATTCAGTGCCAAACAATGGAATTGCACTAAACGCCTGATGCATTTCAGAACAGAATCACCTTTTTCAAAGGCACATAAATACAGATAACCTTCTGACATTGGCAGCCAGGCTACAAACTGAGAAAGATGAACAAACACCTTTTCACACATTCATGCTTTAAGTTATGTGGTGACTACTGCAATTACTGAATTATCTCTTTATTTTAATGTTTAAATATATTTGTAATTTATCTGGTTTACAATGGAATGAATAAAAGGATTGCACCAGTCTAGGTTAAATAATAACAGTGAAGTTGTATGTGTATTTCGACATGTCTAGTTTTTAACTTGTACTGTTTGTTTATTTATATGTGGTTGTTATTTTTTAATTAATTGGCACTGTGTTGCACATTACTTTGTAATTAATTGATTTAGTGAACTGCCACGTACATGCAGTTTGTCATCATTCCTGTACGGTGATATTATTAGTCTTATAAAAAGTTGCTGTCTGTATGTGCCTGCCTTTGAAAAACGAGATTTTTTTTTTTCCGAAATGCATTAGGTGTTTAGTGCAATTCTATTGTTTGGCACTGAATAAAACATACAGAAGCACTGTATGCACAAGCACAAAACTGACACATACACACCACTGTGCACTGTGATTTCCTTGTTGATGTAATAGAAATGCCCTTCCTTCCTTTTGAGAGTGAGTCTACATGATTTCAAATTCAACTACTTGAGTCTAAGTTGTTTAAATGTATTAAAGGGAAATTGTATTTTTATTACCTCAACAACAAATTACAGACAATGGTTGACTTGGAGATATGTAAACTGTAAATAACTTCCTTCTTTTATGACAGGACCAGAAGGCTAGTTGAACTTACTACTTAGCCCTCTAGTCCTGTCATAAGGAAGGAAGTTATTCGCAGTTTACATATCTTCCCCCCTCCATACCAAGATACCATATGTGGCTGATCATGGTACCCCTTACGCTTACCAGGACAGGAGAGGGAGTACTGCAATTAGGCATTTCTTTGTGGTGGAGGACATTGGACTACTGGCACTTATTAAGTTACTTACAGTAACCTGCTGAAATGCAGCAAGCGCTACGTCCCTCATCATGAAGAGAAATGTCAGTCAGATACAACTATATGCCTGTGTTGGGAATAATGCTGCTTGTTATTAACGATAATGGATATTCTTATAATTGTGGGGCTCTAGTCTGCCTCCCCAGAAACACCCCTGTCAATAATTAAATTGATTAATATTTCATAATTATTGACAGGGGTGTGGGGGGGGCGGAGGCAGAGCCCCATAATTACAAGAATGACATTATATTTGCAATGAGACTACTTGTTTAACTTCCCCGCACAACCTGATTACAACTGGTCCAACATCCCAGAAATGCCGCAGTTGCTTCTGTTACATTACTGTATATTCACAGCAATGTTTTTAGTTTTTTATGGTTTCTGGTCTTATGTTTTGTGATATTCCGTGATATTATTCTTTCTGTGCTGGGTGCTGTGCCCCCACATCCCCCGGGTGCACCGATAAAGTTGAATTTTATTACCCGGGGAGGTGTGGGGCGGCAGAGCATCCCCCACAAAAAGAATATCACGGAACATTACAAAACATATAAAGCAACCTCACAACTATTTAGGCAGTTAAATTATTGTGGATCCTCATTCTTCTCTGCCTGTTTGGCAGCCTGGCACATTGGAATGTGCTCCAGCAAATTGTCAGTCAGTTGTAATTATTGCATTGTGTTGTACGGGGAGGTTAAACAAGCAGTCTTTTATGGTAAATTTACATTTTTTGTAATCTGGGGGGCTACACCCCCACACCCCAGTCAATTATTATGAGTTCCCTCATTGATAATTTTCAGTGATTGTGGAGGATGTTTGACTTTGCAACAGAAGCATGCCCACAGCATGATCACGTCTCCACACATTGACCACCAGTCCAATGTCCTGCACAAGCGCCCTGCTATTATACTGCATCTCCACTGACTGGGGTCATGAGGAGAAAGAGGACGCATTGCGATGAAGTAGTATTATCATGTAAATTGTAATTATATTGTAAAGGGTGGGGGCTGATGTGTCATCTCAGCCGGACACTGCTGCTCACCCTGTTGACCACTTTTGTCACAGAATAAGAGATTTTTTGATATTTACTGGCATTGCGGTACTCTGATACATTAAGTCTATTAGACTGAACATAGGTATCAGAGTATCACCAGTAAATATCAAAAGATGCTAATTAATTAGTTTGCTTGGGTTGGGTTTACCTGGCATCCGATGACAGATATACTTACTTGTCCACTAACAAGCACATTTTCTTGACCTGGAAGGACACTACTTCTTTATTCAGCTGTGAGCTGTGTGAGAAATTTTATATTGCACTTGATATCTGCAACAAACGTGCACTTTTGCTTAATTCTGTGGGAGGTGAAACTAACTACCCTTGGTAATTGCTTTTTATTCACATATTTATTTAGTGTTTAACCAAGAAGGGGCTTGCAAACTTTGTTTATCTTGTTAGTAACTTCAGAAGGATTTAAATACTGCATTTGGGTAGATCCTGAGGTAGCTAGATTGTCTGCTAGGATTTTCTGACAGTTAAACTATTTTAAATAAATTACAGGTGGCTGAGGAGTTGAAAAAGAAGCTTGCAAACTCTGCTTATCTTGGAAGTAACTTCATAAGTGTTTGAATACTGCATTTTGGTTGTCCCTTGGGGGTAGCTGGATTGACTACTAGGATTTTGGGAAAGAAACTATTTTTAAATAATTTACTGGTGCGTAGGAGTTTGTAATAGTTAAACTATTTTAAATAAGTTACTTGTGGTTAAGGAGTTGTCATAGAAAACCTGCAGTGTGAAACAGGAAAAGACAGTTTTTCAAGCAACAGAGGAAGTGGATCTAGGTTTACGCTTGTTTGTTACAATTCTTAACATTTTCAGTGCAGGAAGAGTTTAAAGCACAGCTGACTTATTTTGGGGCTGACAGCTTTCAGAGCACAAACCACCAGGCCTGTTTTGGGGCTGGGGAGGTTTACCTGTGTCTGACTTGGATGTGTGGATTTTTCTTTGTTTGATTAGCATGGTATTTTCTCTGTCAAATTGTTGTGTAGGGCATCTTGCTGACAGGAAGGCACTCATCTTAGCGGTGGGCAGAGCTTTTTAGCTGATTGTTTTGTGAGGCACAGTTTAGGCCCAACCCTTCCCACCCTCACCCCACCCACCCTGGAAATAGTTCCTTTATACCTGGGGTTCTGACATCATTTCTCAAGAGTGCAAGGTGCATATCACTGTCATATCCTCTATAGCACACTGCACTGACGATATAAGCATACACATTGTATAATATATATGTGTATATATATATATATATTTCTATATTACAGACCAATCACACACACACACACACAAAAAAAAATGTGGGGAGTAGTGCAATGTAATGGCTGTTGGGCAGCAGTCTTCCGGGAGTCTTTCTGGAGGCTGATGCTGCCTTATTTGCAGACAACTCTGCCCTGAGGGAGGAAGTTGCCCGTCTTCAGGCCACACTGGACAGTAGTAAGGGGACCTTCCCCCAGGCCACACTGGATGGTAGGAAGGGAACCTCCCCCATCCAGGAAGCACCAGAGCCACCACCACTACCTCAGAGGTTGCGAAGAAAGCACAGCAGTTGGACCACAGTGGGCTAAGGGAGGGTGAGGATGGTGGAACAGAGGCACACCCAGTCAGTTGTTCCACACCACAATCCATACACCATTCTGGGGGAGCATAGCTCCCCTATGGATGCACCCGCAGAGGAGACTAAGGAGGCTGAGGACAGCTGTCACAATGGAGGGCCACAGGAAGGAGGCAGAGGACACCACAAGGAAAGGAAGCAGCTCCTGGTGGGGGACTCAATTATTAGGGGGATAGAACTGGGGGGAACAGGGAAAACTGAAGTAAGGTGCCTGCCTGGTGCCATGGCTTGGAGAGACAGGAAGCGCATCCTCCGGATCACGAGAACAGCTGCACGGAGTTCGAGCTGGACGCCATTGTCCACCTAGGACAAATGACTGGCTAATCATGAGATTAAGCAGGCAGAAGGACTGTGTAGAATTGGGGAGGGGCCTAAGACAAGTAGCACACACAATATCCTTCTCTGAGGTGCCGCCTGTCAATGGCATGAGTGAGGCGAGGGTACTTTGCACCATGCAGTTTAATGAATGGTTGAAAAAATGGTGTGGAGCACAGGGGTTTGGCTTCACTGGGGACTGGGGTTCCACCTGGAGGGACACCAGCCTATACTGGCAGGATGGTCTGCATCTGTCCAGGAAGGGAACAAGTCTTTTGAGCAATCGGTTTAAATGCTTCATTGGCAAGCTTTTAAACTAGTCAAGGGGGGAGGCACTGATAAGCAGCAGGAAAATCCCAGCCTTTCCCTACAAAACAGGGTACTAAATGAGAAAAAGACCGAGGTAGACAGGTCAATGGGGGATGCTGCTACAGAAGGTAAAGCCATCAAAAAATGGAGAGCAATGAGTACCAATGCCCGTAGTCTGAGTAACAAGCTTCCTGAATTAGTGGCCTTGATGGAGGAGGAACATCTGGATATCGTGGCAGTCACAGAAACATGGTACACACAAAACCATGACTGGGACATAAACATACCAGGATATACTATAGGAGCGACAGGGAGGGTAAAAGAGGAGGAGGAGTAGCTCTTTACATAAGGGAAGGAATCAAAGCAACAGAACAAAAGGGAAAACAGGGAGGAGAAGAAGCACTGTGGGTAAATTTGGAGACCGGCAATGGCACCACAATCCGCACAGGGTTAGATACAGACCCCCTTCTCAGGGGGAGGAAATGGACAAGGAAATGATAGAAAGAATACTTAGAATGGCAGAAAAAGGGGAGATATTGCTGATGGGTGATCTGAATATGCCAGATGTTAACTGGAGTGCAGTTGCAGCAGCCACTTCAAAGAGTGGGTTATTCTAGATGCCCTACAAGGGGCATGCCTTAGACAACTAGTATTGGAGCCCACTCGAGGGAGCAATTTAGACCTGGTTCTCTCAAATGGAGATGAAGAGAGATCACAGATGTAGAAGTGGGTAGCCATCTGGGAACTAGCACCATCGAACAGTATGGTTCACAAAACACAGCAATAGAGCCAAGCCATACAAACGCAAAAGTACTGGACTTTAGGAGGGCTGACTTTGCTAAAATGGGTGAGTGCCTAAGGAATGTACCAGTAAATGGCAGTAGGAGGTGGAAGAACAATGGGGAATAATAAAACTGCCATCACAGAGGTAAAAAGCCTTTGTGTGAAGCAAATTAACAAACGAAACGATGTAAGAAACCATTATGGTTCTCAAAGGAAGTGGCAGTGAAGGTTCAAGAGAAAAGAAAGCATTCAGGAAGTACAAGGAATCACAGAAGAGCAGGACAGAGAACTGTATCAGTTAAAGCAAAAGGAGGCTGGGAAGGCAGTCAGAACAGCAAAGGCCCAAACCAAGGAAAAGATAGCCAACTCAGTTAAGAAGGGGGATAAACCTTTTATAGGTACATCAGGGGAGGAAGACTAAGGGAGGGTTAGTGAGGCTTAATAAAGAGGAGGGAGGGTGGGCAGAGGATGACTGTGAAAAGGCAGAGATACCAAACAAATATTTTGCTCAGTATTTACAAAGGAAGTGGGAGGTACCTAAAACAAACAGTAGAAACACTCTGGATACAGAAGTTGATACTAGCCCATTTACAGAAGAAAGGGTTCTGAAAGAACTCTTAAAACTGAAGGTGGACAAAGCAATGGGGCCTGATGGGACTCATCCCAGAATTGTAAAAGAACTAAGGGTAGAACTAGTGACACCACTGACTACCCTCTTTAACAAATCATGGGAGGATGGGTGGTACCGAGGACTGGAGAAGGGCATGTGATTCTCTTCACAAAGTGGGAGCAAGGCAGAAGCAGAAAACTACAGACCTGTTAGTTTAACTCAGTGGTAGGGAAATGATGGAATCACTTCTGAAGGAAAGAATTGTCGAGTATCTAGAGGCCAGAGGGGCTCCGGACCCAAGGCAGCATGGATCTACAGTGGAAGGGCCATGCCAGACAAATCTGATAGATTTCTTTTGACTGGGTGACCAAAGTAGTAGATCAGGAGGGGCTGTGGACATGGCCTACCTAGACTTTAGCAGGGCATTTGACACAGTACCACACAGAAGATTAATATACAAGTTAGCCAGCCTGGGAGTGGGTCCCAAGATGACAGCCTGGGTAAAGAATTTGCTGGAGAATAGGACACAGAGAGTAATAGTAAATGGAGTCCACTCTGAAGAAAGGGGGTTACTAGTGGGTACCGTGAGGTTCAGTATAGACTGTCCTCTTCAATGTCTTTATAAGCAACATTGCAGAGGGACTGGAAGGAAAAGTATGTCTTTCGCAGAATGACACAAAGATCTGCAACAGAGTTGATGCACCAGGTGGGTGGAAAGGATGAGAAGGGACTTGGCAAGGTTAGTGGAATGGTCAAATGTATGGCAGCTTAGATTCAGTGCTAAGAAGTGCAGGGAATGCACCTGGGAAACAAAACCCAGGGAAGAGTACAATGGGGGTGAGATACTAACAACAACAAAATGGAAAGGACCTGGGGGTAGTCATATCAGATGACCTAAAGGTGGGCAAGCAATGTGAGAGGGCAGCAAGGAGGGCTTGGGGGATACTGGGATGCATAGGGAGAGGCATCACCAGTAGAAAACAGGACATTATCCCTCTGTACAGACAGTTGGTGAGACCCATCTGGAGTACATGCGTGCAGTTCTTGGAGACCCAATCTCCAAGAAATACATAGACAGGATGGAGGCTGTCCAGAGGAGGGTAGAAGAAATGGGCAGGGTCTGCACTGGAAGACATATGAAGAGAGACTTAAGGAGCTGGAATATGTATAGCCTCGGGGAGAGGGGGACATGATAGAAACGCTCAAGTATCTCAAGGAATCAACAAAGTCCAAGAGGTAGCATCTTTCAAAAAAAGAGGTGCAAGAACAAGGGGCACAATTTGAAGATAGAAGGGGGTGGCTCAGAGGTAATTTAAGGAAGTATTTTTCACAGAGAGGGTGTGGATGCATGGAACGGCCTGGAGGAAGTTGTGGAGTCAAAAACAGTGGTGGAATTCAAGCATGCATGGGACAGTCATAAGGTAATTCTGGGGGGTTGGGGTAGGAAGAAGTAGGCTGCTGGTTAACTAGGATCTGCAGCTTATCCATTAGGTAGGGAAATGGGCAGACTGGGTGGGCCAAGCGGTCCTTATCTGCCGTCAAAATCTGTTTCTATGTTGTTTTTTTAATTTAGTTGTTTAACCAGGTATAGCACACTAAGCTGAAAGCTTTTTTACAGGAGTGACCTGGAAGCACAAGGAGGTTAAGTGACTTGCTCAGGGTCACACAGTATGTAAGTGGAAGCTGTGGGATTCAAACCCAGGTCTGGTCTGCTGGATGTCACCAGATTTGCAGCTCAGAGCCTTAGACCACTGCGCTATACTGCCTCCTAAGATGTTTCTATGTTTCTCTCACACTAAATCCAGTTTAATATATGGCTTACTAAAGATCATTGTCTGTCTCTTACTACTGTACCTATTTCTTAAACTTTAAGAAATAGGTACAGTAGGTTTCTCTGGGAGCTGAGCAGACAGCAGAATAATACTGTACACAGTTGGATCTGGCTGTCACCGGTTGGCCATCCGCCCCAGTCACAGAGAGTCAGCCAGTGCAGTAGTCACTTCAGTCTAGTGTGGTGTCACCTGACTCCAGTAATTTCAAGTTATTTGACCCACCCGACCCAGGAAGTACAGTACCACTACTACCGCTGGTGCTGCTACCCTCTAGGCTGATGATAAACAGTCAGATAACTTACATAGAAACAGAGTTGATGGCAGCTAAGGACCACAAGGCCCATCTATTCTGCCCATTTTTTCTACCTTATGAATATGCCATGGGCCTTTACTCTGTCAATGACCTATCTATTCATACTCATCTGTATTGATCCCTTATGCCTATCCCATGCCTGTATGAAGCCCTGCACTGTATTCATATCCACCACTTCCTGAGGTAGGCCGTACCGTTCAATGCATCCACCACCCTTTCCATGAAAAAGAAGTTCCTCACATTACTCCTTAATTGGCCTCCCTCTAATCTCATACTGTGTCCTCTTGTCCTACTATCTTTATATTGAAACGTTAGACTCTTGCACCATCTAGTTGCCCTCCTCTGGATTGCCTCTATCCTGTCTTTGTCCCTGCGGAGATGGATCTCCAGAAGTGTACACAATACTCCAGATGGGATCTCTCTCACACCAACTGTCTGTACAGAGGGATAACAGCCCCCTGTTTTCTATTAGCAGTGCCTCTCCCTATACATCCGAGAATCCACCAGCCCTCCTAACTGCCTTCTCAAATTGCTTGCCTACTTTTAAGCCATCTGATATGACTACCTCCCACTCCCCAGGTCCCTTTCCATTTTAGTTAGTACCACACCCCCCAATGTGTGGTCTTACCCTGGGTTTTGGTTTCCCAGGTGCATTACTTTGCACTTATTTGCATTGAATCTTAGCTGCCATACTTTAGACCAGTCATCCAAGTTTGCCAAGTCCCTTCTTCTCATCCTTTCCACCCCCCGTGTATAAACTCCTGTTGTAGATCTTTGTGTTGTCTGCAAAGAGGCATACTTTTCCTTCCAGTCCCTCTGCAATGCCACTTATAAAAACATTAGAGAGGACTGGCACAACCCTACAGCATACCTACTAGTAACCCCACTTCTTTTGAAGTGGACTCCGTTGTTTACTATTACGCTGTGTCCTGTTGCCCAGTCAAATTTTTTACTCAGGCTACCATCCTGGGACCTCACTCCCAGGCTGGCTTACTTGTTTATTAATCTTGTGTGACTGTGTCAAATGCTTTGCCAAAGTCTAGGTAGGAGGCCATATCTACATCCCACTCACCCTCCCTATTTCCAAATTTCTTGTGACATGACACTGCATGCCTACCTTTAGGTAATCTGAAATGTCTGTATGTAATGTGTGCAAGGAGGGGCTATGCTTTTCAGTGAAAATAACAGTTTGTTCTGTTTCCATGATGAAAAAAAAAATCTGAAATCTGGGGTTGCTAGGGATACTCGATTCGGAAGAACATGTAAAACAAGTGTGTTTTGGTTCAGTAGGGGAGTTATTCAGTAGTACATGACCCACAACTACCAAATCAGGCTACAGCATGTAACCGTCTCCCTCCAAGGGCTTCAGTGGGCCTAGAGGACCCCTAGCCCCATGCTTTATGTAGCAATCTTTCACAGTGTATTTCAGAAATGCATATAGGGTGGGTGGTTGATGGTATTGTTGGTCAGTCACTCGTCCACAACAGTTGCGGCTGCAAACTCTATACCACCCAGTCAGGGTCTCTCACATCCCATATTCCATGGAAGCAAAATATTCCCTGAAATCAGGAGTAGGGAACTGTAACAAAAGTATGTTTTTTCTTCAAGAAAAGCCCCCAAATTCACCACAGAGCATGCAAACCCCTCAGAGCTTCTGGGGGCCTTGTGGGCCCCAGACCCTTGGCTCTTTTCTTGGGGTAAACTTAGTCTTGCCCAGGGCAGCAAATGCCTTCCACGCCACTGGTAGCTGGCTTAGGGGACGGGAGACTATAGGAGAATGCAGATCGGCTGAGGAGGAGGGTAGGGAGGGAGAAGGTGCAAGGGTTCCTGTATATTTCACCAAACACTGCAGAAGTCCAGGAACACTTGTCAAGTCACTGCCTTGCCAAAACCCTTGTTTATATTAAAATGAATTCTCGCTGTAACCCAAGTCTTCGCAGACACTTCAGGCGGGTGGACTTTCAAAGCTTTAGACCAACTCTGCAGCTACCCAGCAAAATAAAGCAACTTGTCGCATAACATGTATAGTAAAGAAGTGTTGGACTTGGTTAAAGTATGCAGAACTAGGAAGCGGAAGATCACAGACTTACATTCCACCCAGGAGCCACTGTGCTCACTCACTGTGTGATCCTGAGCAAGTCACTTGACCTCCGTATCCTCTCTTCCAGCCATCAAATTTTTGATTAGAAGCAGGACTTTCTGAAAACAAGATGTTGCGTCTCTGTTGTGCTGCTCTCGGTAAACACAGTGTAAAATGAACTTAATAAGACCTATCTGGATATGGATGGCAGATGGTTAAAAATAAATCAGACAGAACTGTGGAAATTCTGTCCAGTAAATTATCTGAATTACACCAGTTGCTGCCAAGAACTTGGTCTATACATACCAAAAGATCCATAATGGGTCAATCTGTGGAGTACTGTACATAACAAGATAAAAAAGTAAACTAATATTATTCAATCATGGATTCGGCTGTATGCGCAGTTCCATTAACTTTAAAGCCAAGGAGTAAAAGAAAAG
Source organism: Neoceratodus forsteri (assembly GCA_016271365.2). Classification (NCBI taxonomy): domain Eukaryota; kingdom Metazoa; phylum Chordata; order Ceratodontiformes; family Ceratodontidae; genus Neoceratodus; species Neoceratodus forsteri. The sequence continues at coordinate 880,110,575 of CM057456.1, forward strand.
TAGAAGTTTAGGTTATGGTTGAGACTTGGTTGCAACGAAGAGCAGCCCTCGCTGTCTGGCCCTCATTTGGACCATATTAATTCGAGATTTATTTTATTAGAGAACCCCAGTCTCGCTTGGCCTTAGCAAAACAAAACTGTAGCTACAGACCCCTGGATGCGCTTGAATGCAACAGAATATTTTTCAGAACTTGTCTTCAGGCGGGACTGCTTTCGAGTTTCTTACTATTTAGGACTTCATTAATTTTAAAATCTGAAGATTTAAAGAGTCGCTATATATCCTATATGTGGTACACGTATCCGCTCTCTTATTATATATACTGTACACACACACTGTATATGTTTAAGAGAGTTTTATTTTAAATTATACACACACATACACACTGTATATATTTGAGTTTTATTTTAAATTCTTTGTCTGTCTATCTATCTATCTATCTATCTATCTATCTATCTATCTGGAAAGGTGTTGCTGCTTGAAAAGCCTTAAATAAGGAGGCAGAAGTCTGGATAGTATTGCCATTTTTATCCTCGGCCAGCCTCTGCTCACTTATTAAAATCTTTCAAATTGCACTTCCAAAGTGGAACACCAAATTGATGGGTGTTATACCTGGTTACCTAAAGAATAAAATAAAAATAAGGGGCAACGTTACAGTACCCCCCCTCTTCCCCGAGTAGTATACTAGGCTGGACACGGAAACAGTCGCTGGAGATATTGTTAAGGCTTTCTGCCTTGGTAGTGTTTTCTTTCAGGAAAAATGCACAACATGTTATCTTGTTGCCTGGTTTTACATGAACAGCCTGGCAACATTTCAAGCCATCTCATAGGCTGCAGTGATGTATGTATGGTTCGATTCTGCCCTCCAATCATTGTTTAGCACCTTTTGAAACTGCCTGGAGTTGGTGAAGATCATTCTGGGTATACATGTCTCCTGTGGTGTGTGTGTTTGTATGTATGTGTGTGTGTGTGTGTGTGTTGTGGGTACATGCACACCTAGTTGCAGATCCTTGGTGAGAATGAATCACTCACGGGGTTGTATATATGGAGTCACTCCATGACTCTGCCCAGCTCAGTAACAGTAAATTCACCAGGACACAAAGTGAAGGAACCAATCAATAAATGAGTTGGAGTAGCAACCCCTCCCACCACACACACACACACACCCAATGCTCCAGTGCTGGCACCAGCTGTTGCCTATACTGCTGGTGACTACAGGCCGGCCAGCTAGCCCAAAATAGGGTTTTGTATCCTATTCTGCATGTTTTCTGTGGCAGATTCCAATCCTCTGTCCTTGCCTGCCACCTTGGCCCATGTCACCAGGCAGCTGCTAGGCTGACCGCTAGGTGTTGGCAATACAAAAGGATATGGGGTTGGGGCCTTAGTAAACTTTTTATGTGACTGTATACTGAGTGTCCTGTATAGTCTCCTTATAAACTGTATTGCATAACAAATAGTGTAATTTCCTGTATACGCTTGAAACATTCATACAGACTGCTCCATGGTCCCATAGAAACGCCAGGGATTTGGGACCCACCAATAATCTTTTCATGAAACGCTTCAGGTGATGGTGTTTAATTTGAACTGTCTTTGCACTTCCCATGGTTTATACAGTTCTGCTTCTCAATCCATTCCCCATGTACACCAGAAAAAGACGAGGGTCTTGTGCACTTACCCATGCTGGGTCCCCCTAAAATGATTTATTATTTATTTTTATAAAACTCACATTTAGTCCAATAGGGACCCACAGGTGTTTCCTTTAGACCTCCAACTTTATATCAAGGCAGCTTTCACTGGCAGACAACGATTTCGAATGTTTGTCCTATTTTTATGTTTGCTTGCACGTTAGTGTGCAAGAAACATAGTGCCATCATCCAAGTTTCTGGAGGTGTGGCACCCTGTCTTCCACCCTCACTGTGTTGCAGGCGCAGCCACCATTTGCCAATGAATGCTGCAGTTGTCTGTGACAGCAGTTGAAAATGCAGTGCAGTGACAGTTGAAATTGAGAGAGCCGCTCATGGGCATGATCAGATAATTGAAGCGCCCCTCTCTCCTCCCCACCAACAGCCTCTCCAGGTGCTATGCTGGGAGCCCACCCAGTGTGGCGAAAATTATGGCCGACGGGGTGCCCAATCTCCGTCAGCTCCATGCCTCCCACAAAGCCTCCCAGCTGCCATGCTGGGAGCCCACCCCAGTGTGGCAAAATTTTATGGCGGATGGGTAGCTCAATCCCCGCTGACTCCATGCCCCAACAGCCTTCCAGCTTCACGCCAAGTAGTCCACCCCTAGCGTAGCAAATGTCCCACATCGCCTTCCAGAAAAATAACCTGTAAACAAATGGTCCCTCGGCAGTCTCCCTGCCCCTCCCCACCTGCACCCACCCTCTGCGCACCCTGTCTCCCCACACCCCACCTCATCCCATACTTTCCCTTGGAGTCCGACGCAACGACCTTCAGTGGACTGGGAACACGTCTGCACTCTTCAAAGCCAACTGCAAACTGAGGAAATGCCGGTAAGCTGTATAATGGAATAAATATTCTTTTTTCAACTTTGATGCATATCTCATGCGTTTTTTTGAGATTTGGCACCAAATTTTCAACATGAGGTTTTTGGGACTCCTCCTCCTCATGAATTCTGGAACTGTCATGGCATCAATCAGGCCCAAAGGGTGATTTCGCGGTTACTGCACAAAATCACCTTTCGAGACCAATTAACGAAATGACAGTGCAAGTGTTCATAAGGTGGGCTCTCAAAAAGCCTATGTTGCAAATTTGGTGAAAAAAATTCTAAAAATGACTGTTTTATGAGGCGTGTGCTATGAGTTCCTCACGCTACGTCAGAAGTTCGTAAATTTTTATATTTGCATCCAGATTTTCAACATTGCCATTTTACCACACCTCCTTATGAGCAGTACAGCTGTCATTTTTCACATCTCACCCAAAATGTGTTTCCGTGCATGTAGCGCACAATGGCGTGATCAATGTGTATAATCAATGTTTGGGACAGTTTAAGAAATGACAGTGACACTGTTCATGAGCAGAGGTCTTAAAATGACTGTGTTGAAAATTTGGAAAAATTCAAAATTATTGTTTTACGAGCTATATGCCACACAGTTCCTACTAATTTCCTGAAGTTCGAATTTTTAATATTTGCACTCCAGATTTTCAGCATTGCCATTTTACCACATCTCCTATGAGCAGTCCAGCTGTCATGTTTCACATCTCGCCTAAAATGTGTTCCGCCAAGCATGTAGCCACAAATGGCACAGTCGGTGTGTGAAATCAATGTTTGGGACAGATTAAGAAAATCACAGTGACACTGTTCATGAGCAGAGGTCTAAAATGGCTATGTTGAAAATTTGGTGACAAAAGTCCATAAAATGACTGTTACAAGTGAGCATTGCGCAGTTTCCACGCACCCTCGTAAGTTCATGAATTTGTGGTATTTTCAGTCCAGATTTTCACCACTGGCATTTTTCCACATTTCCTTATGAACAGTACAGCTGTCATTTTTCACAACATGGCAGAAATGTGTTTTCACACTTTCAGTGCATAAATGCATGGTCGCTGTGGGAAATCATTGTTTGGGACAGATTAATAAAATCACAGTGACACTGTTCATGAGCAGAGGTCCCAAAATACCTGTGTTGATAATCTGCTGTAAAAAAAAAATCCCCAAACTAAGTACATTACGGGTGTGCGTTGAGCACTTTCTACGCACACTCGTGACTTCACCAGTTTTTTTTTACTATTTTCACTGCAGATTTTCAACATTGCCATTTGTTACACCTCCCCATGAACAGTACTGATGTCATTTTTCACATCCTGTTCAAAATGTGTTTTCCCACCTGTGGTGCCAAATGCCGTAGTTGCTCTGCAAAATCAGCTTTCAGCTAACGAACTAATATTGCCACTGTTCATAACGTCGGGGGTCACAAAAAAGCCATGTTGAAAATTTGGAGTGAAAATACCAACAAACGCCTGAGGCGATAAAGTTTGCAACTATAATGTCCCATTCTGTGCAGACTGACAGGTATCAGGGGTGTGACTTGGGATTGTCACCTGTAACGCTTATACCATTCCACCCCCATTCACACCCTGCAGCCAGTGAAAGGCATGGAGGTGTGCCTTGGACTCTTCGACTCCAAAGTTCACCTCATTCTCCTATACTGCACCCATCTCACCGTATTTCCTGATGGAATGGGGTGAGCATAAGGGCTAAAGACCCCAAGGCACACCGTGACACTTCTCGGTGTCTGCAGAGTAGGGTGTGGTGAAATGGTGTGGCCATTAAGCCTGATGACCCAAAGGCATACCCCAATGTCTGTCACTCTCTGCAGGGTGGGGTTGGGGTTGGCATTAGTTTAATATTTCACTGCCATTCCTATTATGCAGCTCTCTAACTCCTACACTACCAATGCCAATGCCAGCAAGCAAACATTCGGCATTGACAAATGCTTGTTTTACAAGCATTGTTCATATTGTTATGACTTGTCCTGGCAATGTCAGCCATGACAGTTGTAAGCAGTGCCACAGTACTGGCCACAGTATTCGACAGAGGTCTTACTGACACCTGTTCATCAGTTTTGAGAGTCGCCACCTGAGAATGTGACGCACTTGAGAACCACAACGTCAGCAGATTCCCGGTGTCATACCACCAGGGGTAGGGATGACAAGGCCACTCAATTACTTCCTGTAACCTCTGTTTTTCTTTTCTTAGAAAAATCCTGATCTTCCCAGAATCTATCTGCTCCATTGAGTCACACTAATGGGTCTGGACTCAAGGCCCTAGGACCCCATGGGAGCAAATTTTTGGCCAGGGGCCAAAGACTGCTACTGGCTATGGTGCCTGCATATAACCTTTGTCAGCTCTCACACCTACTTCAGTTCTGTTCTCCCACCATTGAGTGCGCACCATGGGAGAAGTTGCCTCAGTTTCTGATTGTGTGTCTATCGTTTCTTTGCCAACAACACCGTCTCTTTCTCTCTTTGTTATTTAAGAAGCCACTCCTTATATTTCGGTGCCCCTGTGGGAATAAAATGATTCTGAAGGACCGGCATCATAGAAACATAGAAAATGACAGCAGAAAAAGACCCATGGTCCATCCAGTCTGCCCAGGTTCACAAATCCCTGGGGTCATTTCTGGAACCTAATGTTCCCCCAGGGTACTAAGCCTCCCAGACTTTACCCTAATTAACTTTCCTGGTCCCAGCTATGCTTTGCCTGCCTTGGACCAAAACATGACATGGATTCCTGTGATGCCTGCTTTGCCATGGATGGCTGTATGTTGGAGAAACAGACACTAAGGTGCAGTCGACCAGTCCCAAACTTCAGAGGCAGGAAATGTACCAGGAGTTGGTGAGAACACAGAGCTAGAGCACTTAATCCTGTCGGGTACAAATTATTTTATTATAAATGTCACAAAGGTGCCGTTCAAAATCACAGTGCAAAATCAATCTTCTAACATATATAGACAATTAGTAGTACAAAAAATTAAAATTATATACCTACCGTAATTCTGATCTTTCTGTGTATCTTCACCATTCATCACCTTTGGGTATAGTGGCCGGAGGTTATGACCCTGTGGAAGCTCTTTGTTATTTTTGGATGGGTGGAGTCGATGCACCATCGGCGCCGCCCTCGAGGCTGATGCACTGCGTGGCGCTTGCGAGTTGGCCATCAGGTGTGGTTGACCTTGCCCTCCTGCCAGTTCTGAATCACCGTAGAGTAAGAGAGGGAGGGACAAGGGAGTCCAAGGGACAGACAAAGGAAAGGATATGCAAACTAAAAGGAGAAATAAATGACTGAGAGGACAGAATAAAGCTGGAAAGCTAAGGGGATTGGAGGGCCCAGTCTCTGGAAGTAGAAAGGAGGAGGGAGGGAGGGAGGAGGTAAAATAATTTTAGAAGTAAGGATGTGAGGGGGGAAGGGAGAAACATACCCTGGAACCTTGACCTGTCTCCAGAGTGTATAGGACTGCGAAGGAGTAGCCAGAAGGCTAAACTGCCAGAATTCAAGGCACAGAATCACTGGCAACAACTTCAACATAAGCAGAGTCGGCTATTCTGGAAGAAAAGACAGGATACAGGACAGTACCCCCCACTCCCCTCAAAAGCAAGTTTTGGTATAAGAAAACTAGTTTCTTAAATTATTCTGAGGGTTGTGTCCAAAGGACAAAGAAATCAAGGGAAAAGCTGACAGGGAGAGAGAACAGAAGGGAGGCAGTGCAACCCCACCCCACAGGGTGGAGCCGGGCACTACTGAATAAGGGTGCCCCCATCCTGACCACTCTTCCCCTAGAAGAAAACATCCCCCTATGTGCCCAAGGTCACCCCACTCCTGACCAATGGATAGGAGAGGGGGGAGAGGGCACAGAGAGGGAGGGGGACCCAGAGACTGAGGCCCTAGGGGGGTGGATGGTGGGATTGTGATGAATGGTGAAGATATACAGAAAGATCAGAATTATGGTAGGTACGTAATTTTCATATCTTATCTGTGTCAGTCGTCACCATTCATCATAGTTTGGTGATGCCGACCCCGAAGGGGCCTAACTCTAAGGACTAAGCCCCTTAGCTCTCAGTGGGTGGCACACCGAGAGAGAGAGAGAGAACCTTCACGGGTCTGCAGAGGCCCGGGAGTGGGGAGAGTGAGACGGGGACTCCTCGAAAGGAGTAGGAAGTTGCCCCCGACAGACGCCGCCTCACCCTATGGGAGAAAAGATAGCTTCTCTGGTAAGAGGAGGAAATCTCCCTACGACGGGCCAAGGGTGACAACCGTGAAAGACGCAGCCATGCCGTCCGCCTAGTGCAGATTGCTGTCACTACAACCTTGGAAGCTACCTCATTGGCATCGTAAGATGCCCTTGCTTGGTGTCTTACTAGCTCCAGCCCACGTGCAGAGAGTGCAATGGCTTGTCTGGTTACCTCTGTGTCAGGCATTGCGGCTAGGAGTTGACCTAACCTGGAGCACAGGAACCTATCATAGGTAGCGTAGTGGACCTGATGTGCTGAAACAGAGAGCAGCAACTGTGCCGAGTAGAAAGTCCTCCTCCCCCAGAAGTCAAAATCCATAGAATCTTGATCTGGGGACTGGTCGCGGTGAGGGGTGCGAAGCCCATCAGGAGTGTCCAGCTGCGTCAATCCTGACTGAGGATGAGGCATAGAACCTGCAGACTCTGGAGGGGTGCAAAATACCTCTGTCAGAGATCCCTAGGGGTTGGAACTCTGGAAAAGGGCCTCTGCCAGAAACGCAACGACGTCTCCCTAAAGGGAGCAGGCCAGGGGGGCACCACAAGGGTGTCCGCACTGAAATCGCCTAAAAAGGCGTGCATCGAGTGCTCTGGATTGTGCTGCGTTTGTGGGGTGATATGCAGGTCCTCTTAACATCCTTACGAGGAATCGATGATACTATGCGAGATCAGCAGCTGGGGAGATGTGGACAGACAGTTCCTCTCCTCCAGAAGAGGGGGAATGAAGAGTTGGAGGACCTCAAATGTTCAGAAGCTGGCTGCTCAAGGGGAGGTTGAAAAACCTGTCTGTCCATTTTTTTTTTAATTCTGTTTTTTTGTCCAGCCAGTGGAACTCTCTCAGGCATCCTGTAGTACCCCCTGACTCTACCTCTGTGCCTGAGAGGCCTCCTGAAACCTGGCACCAGCCCGGCTATCCCCCGGCTCTGAGCCCCCTGAGATAGGGCTGCCTTATCCACCCAGGGCGCTCTATCTGCAAATTCGGGCCGGGCTGGGCTCGGCCCAGGTAAGGAGTGCCCCCGGTGGTGGAGTGTGGTCCTGGTGGATACAGGTGCCATCACCTATCCACTTGACTGGGTATTTTTGCTTTGTTCCCACTCCCCTCCCTCGTTACTCCCTCCCTCTCCTTGACAGAGTCCGGCGTGCAAGGACACCAGGGAACATCTTGCTGTAACTCTGCAACCCTCTATTTCTAGCCCTGAGCATTGCGGTACCTCCGGTCTCCACCAGAGGTCGCCGAGGTGCGGTGGAGAATCCCTACCCCCAGGAAGGAGAGCTGTCCCGGATGTTCAATCCTTCCCCCCGACCCCTGCAACCTAGGCTTGCTCCCGAACTCGGGTCGCTGGCATGGGCGTGAGGTGTGGCGCCCAGTGCTCAACCCTCAGCGCCACCAGGCCGGCCATGGCCCTGACATAAGAGGGAAACTGAGCAGCCACAGCTCTGAACTGCTCCCAGGAGAGAGGGCCACTAGGACCAAGAATACCTGGGAGAGTAGGAGAAGATGGCAGAGGAGAGGGGGGACAGAGCCAACAACAGGAATCAGCTGTCCTCTGCCTGGGCCAGAGAGCACTCCCGGAGCCCGAAGGAAAGAGGGAGCTCCAGAAAACTCAACAGCCGACAGCTGGTCAGCCATACTGGAACTTCCTAGGCTGTGCCCTGAAGAATCCCCCATGTGAGGTGATTGGGGCCATGAGAGTCCAAAAGGACGGTCTCCTACCTCCAAAGAACAGGGCCCTCTTGAGGAAACTGGAAAGGAAGGGCGGAGATCCGCACTATGACTCCTTCCGGAATGCGGGTGGGTCCCAGAAAAGGGTCACTGTGTCGAACCCCTACCCCTCGACCCCTCAGAGTCTGAAAGAGCTCTTCTCCTTGAAATAGCAGCCTAGGCAGCTGGCAGCCCTGGTCAGTCCCTGAAGGGACTATCCAGGGAGCAGCACCCTTCCCTCCTGTGTGCGCTGTGATCGGCCCCAAAATTGAGTGATCCAGGTACACCACCTGAGGGGGTACCACCACTGAGGGGTCAGAAAACCCTCCAAGGCCAGGCTGCAGGGCAATAGTGGCCTGCACCACCGCCTGCTGGTCAGAACCCCTTACCCGGGAGCCACTGTCTGCTCCTCACAGGAGGGCTGGCTCAGGCCTGTCGAGAACACTACCAAGGTGTCCACGTGAGCAGCCAACTCCAAAGTCTCAGACTGTCTATCTGACTCAGAGTCCGATTCTGCATCCAAGGAGATGGAGACCGAAGTCCTGTGCCAGACGGTACGTGGACGCCCGCTGCCATCCTGACTGAATAGGGCACCAGAACGAGGGACTGCAGCAGAGTCTGCGCCGAAGCCCTCAAGCGTGCTGCGAACAGTACGCGAAGAAGACACGGCGCCGAGGATGGCAGCTGTATCGGAGCCGGGACCTGCTATGGTGCCATCTCGACCCGTGGCGCAACAGGCGGCGCTGAGGCCAGAGACTGTGCCGACGATGGCCCCGACTGTGCTCACAGTGCTTAGGTCGAACTCCCCACGGGCCAGGACGCTGTCTCAGCATCGAAATGGCACCAGAGCTGGACATGGCGCCATGCTAAACCACAGCGCTGCGAACAGCGCCAAGGTGAGAAATAGTCAAGGACAGCGCCGTAGAGCCTCCCACAGCACTGTCAGCAGCATCAACACCGCGAGCGATGCCGATAGCAGAGATGGCAGCAAGCAACGGAAGGGCACCAACAACGGCGCCATCAGGGCCCATGATGCCGCGAATGCCACTGAGGCCCAGAAAGGCGCCGACAGACGGCGTCGAGGACAGCACCAACCCAGGCTTCCCAGCCCAAGGAGATGACACCAGGGGAGCCTTCATCCCCGAAAGGGCAATTGCCAAGGCGGTGCCCCCCGCCCGCCCCCCAGGAGGGACGGACTGGGCCTCCTGCACCATGGAAGGGGCTTCTGCAATGGCAAGGCTACTAGAAGCAGAAGCCCCCTCCTCTGCAGTCTGTATAGAACTGGTAGGGGACTCAGAGGAAAGACAGAGAGACCGTGGCTTGGCTCGACGAGTGCGCGCCCGTCCCCTAACAGTTTGCCTAGCTCGTCCCACTTTCCATGCGCGTTGTTCGATGACACGATGGTCCGTGAAGAAGCAGGCGTTGCACAAATCCATGTCATGTAGCGGGCCAAGACACATTAGGCAACGGTCATGCTGGTCGGTGACGAAGTACTTATGGCTCCATGGGCACTGGCGCATAGGGGGCCGTCCCGTCTTCAAAGTTTTCTTGCCCCCAACTGAGCCATGATCTATGGAAAAAACAACCAAAAACAAGACTTGACGTCGCTAATAGAAGAAAAAGGAACAGTCTTACCAGGCAACACACGGTTTTATTTAACTCTAAAAATTGATTAGCGTTTTACTCATAAAAGTGCTAAATCTTTATGAAAATGCATAGCTCTTGCCTCACTGTGTTTAACAAACAAAGCACTTCTAGAAAATCTATATAAATACTTTCTGTACGGTTAGTATCATCCCAAGAAAAAAACTGCTAATCAATTATTTAAAACCCTGCGACATCGAGTGGTGGCAGACAGCAGAAATGGCAGGAAAGTTTTTAATAAATGGCGTCGATGGACACGGCATAGAGAAAACGGACTAGATAGATAACGGAGCCAAAGGCTTCGGTTGTAGTAGCAGGCCTCTTGCTAGTAGAGCTTCCACGAGGTGCGACCTCTACAGCGGGAGACTCAGAACTGGCGGGAGAGTGGGGTCGACCACACCTCATGGCTGACCCATGAGCACCACGCGGTGCGTTGGCTTCAAGGGTGGTGCCGATGGTGTGTCGACTCCGCCCATCCAAAAAAATTAAAAGAGCTCCCGCATGGTCGTGACCTCTGGCCACTATACCCAAAGGTGATGAATGGTGAAGATCAACACAGATAAGATCTTCAGAAAGTGGTACAAATGCACCACAATTGTACCTGCAAGAGACCCCAATGCTTTGAGGGTGGACCCTCTTCCTCAGGGGGCATGGCCAGCACACAGTGGGTGTCTGCACTTATAGTAGTCAGCTATGTGATTTAGATATCAAGAACATGCCCTGAAAATTCATGTAAGCAGCCATGCTACGTAACAGTAAAGTACTAGTCAGACATGTACTCCCGAAAGTGCTCCATATTCCATGACAAAGGAAATCATCATATATTCAGTTCCACAATGGATATCTTAGTGTGGTGCTGCTGCAATAGTACTCCACAACAGGTAAGCTTGTAAGTTTGATTTGTCTTGGCACCTTGTGTGGTGTGCTTACAGACAGAAAAGAAAAGTGAAAAGTGCAAATTTTTAATGTGTGCGAATGATAAATATGAAGGGGATCTGTACTGTTTCCTGACACCTCTTTCCCGATACGATTACTGTCCTGTCAGATATTATCCCAAATGTAAAGTTACTCGTCATTACGAAGTCCCGACACACAATATCCCGAAAAGACAAAAAATATACCCGTAGAACTATAACAGTAGCAGCAGGTGACAGAAGGGTACAAACGGCAAGCTGACACTGTCCTATTTAGCTTCTTATCAAGCTGCAGATTGTCCCCTAGATTCTGAAAGTCGTAACGGTCAACTGCTAAGCAGCCCAGTTACTAAGCAGCCCAGTTACTTTGCATTTCCCTCTCCAGCATTAATATCCCCTGTGTTAGTTCTGTTCGGAGTCTGGGATTAGTCAGCAGTGGAAAGTGTGGCCAGTCATTATACAAAAATAAAACAGCAACAATAATAAAAAATAAATGCAGTGACAGCAGCCTAGCTGTACCTTACAACTACACCAGTAACAGGACTGCAAGGTTGAGCACCACACTTCTGGCACTGTTTCATTATCCTAAACATGGCGCATGTACCCCTTACTTGCAGTAGGCATCGTTGAGGAGCGTCACTGTGCCATGCCATGCTAGCCTTTTCCATTCCATGTTGTGAGCCCTTGAACTAATTCTATGGAGCAGGCAAGGATAAGCTTCTTAATTTAGGCACTGAAGGTGCTGCACTTTAAACAGGTGTCAGAAGGTTGCAAATGACAAGCTGTCACAGAACCCTGAGCACAGTTTTAACTTTAACCCTAATCCTCAAAATTCCAACTGATTGCCTAAACTTAACTGGATAACAACTTTCGGCATTCAGTACCAGTTGGGAATTATACAAATGGGAAAACGGTGTCAGTAATATGGCAGACGGGACAATGTCAGTCAGCAGATCGTACCTAACCCATATGAAATACTCAAATAGAGAGCAGTCAGTAAAATAATTTTATATATCTAGTGGTGTGGTAGCACCACTGTAGTTAGGGTTGAGTAGGCTGTTTAATGTTGAACCCCTTGCTTTGCACTTTAATAGCTTCACCACCGTTCAACAGATTTGCATGAAATTTTGCGTGCGCGATCTTGGGGCCAAAGTCTCTTGACTTGCCAAGTTTTGTTTCAGTTGGATGTGCAGATTCTGAGATCCAGATAGCAAAAAATGTTAAAAAAAAAAATAAATTTTTGCAGTTTTATCACCTAGCGTCCAGGCAGTTTGGAATTTTGCTCAGAAATTCTCAGGGTAGAAGGGGCTTGGGCCTTAGTGATGCCTTTTGCTAGTTTGGTGAAAAAATATTAATCCATTCTAGAGTTTATAAGGATTTTAAAATTGTTGTTCTAAACATGCTCAGTATGGTCTTTCGGATAGCTGTTTCATACGAAAAAATAACTTGGCCTATACAAAGAAAGATTCTGTTTCATATCAGGGGGTAATCTTTTTTCGTGAGAAAACATTCAATTTTTTTGTGTGTGGCTCCCATCCTGTTTCAATTTTTTAAAAAAAAAATTTTTTTTTTGAAAAGCCGTAAAAGTTATATCTTGCAGAGACACCGAAACGTGTATTTTGCTAATCGGGATCCTTTTAGGTGGATTCTGCAGTTAGTTTTTGAAAAACCACCCAGAAATTTCTTAACACATTTTAAAATCTTTTTTCGTGACCCCAGTTTCTTTTTTTTGTATGGCCATATGTAAAAAGAATAGTCATATGAAAAAAGAATTTGGACTTGGGTTTCCTTTTTTTTTTTCCAGATTCTTTTTTCATATGAAGGAATCTTGTTTTGTATGAACGACACAACCTCATGAAAAGAGATCCGTTCATACGAAAAAGAATTTGGACTTACTGGTAGTTCTTTTTCATATTCCTTTTTTCGTATGTAGCATTCTTTTTTCGTATGAATGACACAACCTCACGAAAAAAGATCCCTTCATATGAAAAAAGAATTTGGACTTTGTGTTTTGTTTTCCACATTTGAACTTTAACAAGCCATAACTCCATCAATATACAGTATGCAGTTATGAGACAATCTATGAATCAAAATAAAGGTCTTAGCCAGCCTGGTGGCGCAGAAGGCAGAGGCAGCCATGCGACACCTGCTGCCATGCCGGCGACCCTGATTCAGTGATGGACTTGATTTGCCAGGGGTTGGCCGGGGAGAAGAGTATTGAGCGTCTGGAGGACGGCTCTCCTCCTTTGGGGAAGGAGTGTTGTGGGTCCTAGCACCAGTCTGGCCCCTAGTGGTGGCCTGGGGATCAGCAGTCCGTACCGGCACAATGGGGTATGGAGGGCTGGCGGTTGTTGACACTCCATGCATGGTAGCGTGCATGGTGCATCTGGATGGCATGGGCCCTCTCCCCGAATGGAATGCATCTTGCCATCAGTGAGGCACCCACTGTTGGCCCCAACCATTGGGGGGGGGCCATGGGGGAGGTACCGGAGAGAGAGATAAGTCCCTGGGCTGGGTGAGTCAGTGGAGGGCTATATCTGCACCACAGCAAGGGAGCATAAATAAATTGGCAGCAAAAATAAAGGTCTTAATGAGTACTAAAAAACTAACACTTAACACCCCCACCACCACCACCATAAACAGTTTAGGAGCCATAGGGAAAAAAACATAAAAAATAAAACCAGCCTGCTGGCACAGTGGTTGTGCAACTGCTTGTGATGCCGACAACGTGAGTTTGAAAGTGGGCTCAGGAAACTGGAGGGCCAGCCGGGGAAAGGAGGACTGAGTGTTCAAGGGTGGTGCAGTATCTGGGAGCAAGGCCGGCCGGGGATGAAGCATTTGCCGGGAACCATAAATTGTAAATGAAAAAAAAAAATTACAATTCTCATAGGATAACATTGCAATTTAGTAAGCTGTAACTCTGTCAGTCTTTGGGATTGACAGACAATGTATATAACAATAGAAAGGTCATAATGACTAGTGCAGCACTAAGCTGTTGAGAAATAAAAACTGAAAATGGTCCATCCCTGCAAAAAAGAATTACAATAAAGCACATAAATTGCTTTTCTGGTGGAATGGAAGTGCAAGGCCCAAATGGTCCTGCTCTTCCACACCCACATACACATACACAAGTGTATAAATGGAGGCACGGAAGCGCTGGGCCCAGAGGGATGGATGTGTTCACTCAGGTCTCAAAGGGACCTGTGTGAATGACGATATAATTGTACTATCTCAAAAAGTAAGGAAATTCTTATCAAAAAACTTCCTTAATGCACCAGTTAGAGTTAAACTGACAAAAGTAGGGAAATTAGGTGTTAGGGTTTCCGACCCTAACAACCCACCCCCACCCTGCAAGCCAACAAAAAGAAAAAAACGTTATGGTTTTGGCTGTCATGTGTTTTGGTAGATCAGGCCTGCTGCCTTCCTCATGACCCCATTCCCATATAGTTTTCACATCTGATCTTATATGTTGATGGACTTGGGGGAGCGTTAGGGTTGATAACTCCAGGGAAGACCCCAGGCCTGATTTGCCAAGACTCAGGACATCCAAAACCTTTAAAGTTTTTTTCTTTCTGCTGCTTGCAGGTTTGGGGGTGGGGTGTTAGGTTATTGGAAACCCTAACATCACATTTCCTACTTCAGTTGGTTTAACCCTAACTGGGGCATTAACAAAGTCTTTTGCAGTGAATATATATATATATATATATATATATATATATATATATATAAAAAATATGAAGACTGAGACAGTGGAATCGGTATCTTCATCCTGCTGTACGTGGGGGAAGGAGGTGAATTGGTTTGTCCAATTAATCATCTGTCTCCATCTGCAGTGACAAAAATGAACAAGCATTTGTCAATGCCGAATGTTTGCTTGCTGGCATTAGCAGTGGAAGTGCAGGAGTTAGACAGATGCAGTATAGGAAGGGCATTGAAGTATTGAATCAACGCCAACTCCACCTTAACCCTACAGAGATGGACAGGCATTGGGGTGTACCTTTGAGTCGTCGCCCGTGACGGTCATGACATTTCACCTTACCCTACCCTTCAGACACTAAGTGTCGAGGTGTGCCTTGGGGTGTTTGGGCTTTTAAGTCTTCCTGGACATAAAGTCTCCACCACTCGTTCACACTAAAGGGATCTACGCCGGAGGCGATAGGACCCAGCGGGAGCAAACTTTTCAAGAGGGCCGGCGCCAGAGAAGGAGCCGCGAGGAAGCAGCACCGCGAGCCCTGGCTTGTGCAGTAAAGACTATCTCGGCGTCGACCCTCCAACCACCTCAGTTCCTTTTTTCCCCGCCATTGAGTGCGCTTCAGTGACAACGTCGCTCACCCCCCAGGAGTCAAACTTCAAACTAGCAGCATAGTTTTCAGTTTATTTTGTAATTATCTTCGAAATAAGTATTGATTTATATTTAATTTTACTTATTATATGAAAGACGTCTTCAACCCTCCATTGACAGAGTCGACCATGAGCGGGTCAGGTGACGGTAGGGAGACTTCCTATGAAAGCTGTTCAGTCAGCCAGGCTGGGTCCGGTCCGCCGCCCTCTCTGGAGGGAGGGTCTGACAACAGACAGTCCGATGCTCGGGGTGGCAGTTCCCCCGAAAGCATAAAAGGAAACGCTCCCACTCTCTGCACCGTTCAGCCTCGAGCTCTTCTTCGGCACGTAAGTCGAAAAGAAGAAGGCATCACTCGAGGTCACCTTCTGGTATGTCTGCGTGTCGACGGTCGGTTATTGGGGCCAGGCACCGGTCTCCAACTCTGTCGGAGTCGCCAGTTTCTGTCTCCGGTGGCCAACCTCCTCGATATCGGAGCCCGTCCCCACCTATTGGAGGGGCTTCCGATGAGCAGTTTCACCAGTGGACTGCTGTTATGGAGCAGTGGGCTCGGAGGTTGGTCCAACTGCCTGATCTGGTCACTCTGAGGCCTTCAGGCTGTTTGAGGGAACAGGTAGTGCGGTTGGACCTCCCTAGTCGCGCGGCACCTTCTTCGGTGCCGACTCCGAGCTCTGGTGTTTCCCCCCTCACATGGCTGTGGTGCAGGGGTCCACACCGATGCCTCTGTCTCCTGCCAATTTTTCTTCTTTTACCTCAAATCACAGTTTTCAGACTCCTGGGACACACTTGGCGCCATTCGCGGTGCCAGGAACACTCTCGGTGCCGTCCACAGCATCAGGGGTCTGTCGGTGCCATCCTCGGTGCCAGGGGCTCTGTTGGTGCCGTCTGCAGTACCAGGGAAGTCTATCAGCGCCATTTGCGGTGCCATGGGCTCTTTTGGCACCGTGGCCTCTGTTGGTGCCATGTGCTGGGCTGTTTCCGATGGCAGCGACTTCCTTCTGTTCAGCGCCGTGTTCTTCGTTGGCGCCGAGGCTTGGTGCAGCGCCGTCCGGCCTCCAGGGGTTCTCGACTCCGATTCCTTCCTCTTTTATTTTTCTTACTGATTTTCACTCCTCTCCTGTCCATACAGTCCCTCCTGGACTGTCAGGAGATGATTTTGAGCCTGACCCAGATCTTTGACTGGGTGATGATGTTGAAGGAGCAGGGATCAATCCTGCTGCAGAGCCTGTGGTCAAAGACCTTTCCTTTAAGTCTCTGCTTAAAAATTAAAATTCTGCTCTTTCTCTCCAGACTACAGAAATCAGTCCTGGGAAGCTTTTAAGGCTCCAATACCTACATGTCCCGGAGATTCCTATGGACTTAACTCCTCTAGTACAACCCTCTTTCAAGACCCTCTCTCAGATGGTATGGAACAATCCTGCTCTCATCCCTTCCATGGCTAAGTCCATAGACAGGAAGTATGCTTCTCCCAAGGATCGCTCCATATTGGCCTCACAAGCCTTTGCTGATCCCATTGTAGTCTTAGCAGAGAATGATAAGGCCGTCCTCCCTCAGGCATCTACAGCCCAGTCTATAAATAAAGAATCTCACAGGATAGACACCTTAGGTAAGAGAGTCTTTGCTGCCTCCACCCCGGGTATGCGTAGTGCCAGTTACCAGGGCTATTTTTCTCAGTATGAGTATGTTCTTTGGCATTCGCGCAAACAAATGGTAGAAGCTCTGCCCAAGTCAGAAACTAATTCAGAGCTACTTCAGACCATAACCAGGGGTATCGAGTCCAACAACCAACAGGTTAAAGCTGCAGTGGACGCTTTGGATACTGCTTCCTGAGCAGCGGTGGCGGCTGGCATCTGCACCCGTTGCCATTCTTGGCTACGTACTACGGGCTTCATGAATGATGCCCAGCAACAGGTCATGGCTTTACCCTTCGACGGTATGTATCTGTTTGGGCCCCAGGTAGAGCAAGCTCTGGAGGCCACACAGAAGACTAGGTCTGCCATTAAGATGGCTTGGCCCTCACCCACCTCCTCCCGAGGGGGGTGCCAACAAGTGTCAGTTTCACAACTGTCAGTCCCTTCGGGGCAGAGGAGGTTTTAATAAAAACCACAACCCTCAGCCACAAAAGAAAACTCGGCAGAAAGCACAAGGCCCCAAAGCGTCAGTGCCACCTTCTGAGTTTCTGGCCCAGGTCCCACCTCAACTGTCCGAGGGGGACTCTTCCTCAGTGGTGGGAGGACATCTGACTCAGTTCTACAACCAGTGGAAATACATAACATCAGACAAATGGGTCCTCCGGATAATCTGCAAGGGGTACTCGCTCAGTCTTTCGGAAACCCCTCTGCATCATCCCCCCAAACGACAGCCCAGGCTGTCAGCAGTACGGTCAGACCTTCTTGCTTCCGAGGTGTGAGGCCTTCTGAACAACAGGGCAGTAGAAGTAGTTCCACTGGATCCACGAGACACAGGTTTCTACTCTCATTACTTCCTGGTCCCAAAGAATACTGGTGGCATGCGCCCCATTCTGGAGCTCAGAAAGTTAAACAAGTTCCTTCTCAGGGAAAAGTTCAAGATGATATCTCTAGGTACCCTGCTACCTTTGCTTCATTAACACAATTGGCTAGTCTCCCTGGACATGCAGGATGCCTACCAACACATTCCTATATTCCCAAAGCACCACAAATACCTAAGGTTTGTGGCATTGGGTCAACATTATCAGTTCAGAGTCCTGCCCTTTGGGCTATCCTCGGCACCTCGAGTTTTTACAAAGTGTTGTGCAATTCTCGCGGCGCATCTCAGGAAAATCGGAATACAAGTGTTTCCATATCTGGACAACTGGCTCCTAGCAAGTCCCTCCAGACAAGGAACTCTAGACGCTATAGCCATAGCCTCAGACTGCCTCATGTCCATGGGAGTCCTGCTAAATCTCAACAAATCGCAGTTGCAGCCCTCCCAGAAGCTCCTCTTTATAGGAACTCTTCTGGACACCTCCTGTGCGAAGGCTTTTCTCCTGGAGGACAGAAGGAGCAATATCTTACAGATGGCCCGATATATCACAGAAAGTAGCTTGGTTCAAGCTATCTCAGTGCAGTGGACGCTGGGTCTCTTGGCATCTTCGGTGTTCACTTCGGTGTTAGCACGTCTCCACATGAGAACCTCTCAGTGGATGCTCAGTACTCAGTGGTCCCCAACCACTCATCCTCAGTCCTTTCCCATCAAGTGGACAGAACCTCTGAAGAGGTCATTCGCCTGGTGGTCGCAGGAGGACAACCTTCTGGAAGTATATCCCTTTGCTCCTCTGGATCATCAGATCTCCATTACCACGGACACGTCTCTGATGGGGTGGGGAGCTCATTGCCAGAATCTCCACACCCAAGGTACGTGGACTCAGGACAAATCCCAGCTTCATATAAATGTCCTGGAAATGAGAGCTGTCCTCTATGCAGTCTGAGCCTTGAAGGACATACTCTGTCACAAGAACATTCTCCTTCAAATGGACAACAAAGCAGTGATGTATTACATCAACAAGCAGGGTGGTGCACACTGTTACCCATTATGCAGAGAAGCTATGAGAGTGTGGGAATGGTGACTGGAGCACAAGGCTCTAATCCACGCAGTTTACCTGCCAGGAGCACAAAACGAGCTGGCAGACCATCTCAGCAGGACGGAGACAGATCCTCACACGTGGTCTCTCGACTCAACCGTAGTTCAGTCACTCTTCAAAGAACGGGGAACTCCAGACTTGGACCTTTTTGCGTCCCCACTCAACAAAAACTGCCTCTCTTCTGCTCCAAAAATCCAGGACCTGGCATTTTCTGTCCAGATGCATTCAGGCTGCAGTGGACAAAATGCTTTGCTAACATACTAGCATACTAAAATGCCAGCAGAATAGGCCTAATGGTCTTTCGAGTCTGCTCGATTGGTCAGCCCCCACCCTGGGTGCTGACCTTGCTGCCCCCCTTGCCTTCTCTGGCTTCTCCCTTCCCAGTTCCGGATATTCTTGCTGCATTGGATTTTGCTTCCAGAACCCTTCCCCTGTACCTGTCCCAGCCCTCTTGAACCCCTCCACCGTCTCTGCCTCCACCAGCCCCTAGGCAGTGCATTCCATGGCTCCACCACCCTCTCAGTGAAGTAGCACCTCCTCCTTTCTCCCTGAATCTTCCCCCCTCGCCCTGTAGTGGCCCCCTCCTCCTTCCTTCGAAGCACCCTGACTGTTCCTCCCCTATTTACCCTCTTCATGTACTTGAAGACCTCTATCATGTCTCCCCGGTCCCTTCTCTCTTCTAATGTGTACATATTCAGCTCTTCGAGCCTCTCCTCATAGGTCCTGTCCCCCAAGCCCCAAATCATTTTGGTTGCCCTCCTCTGGACCCTCTCCAGGAGTTTAATGTCCCTCTTTAAGTGTGGCCTCCAAAACTGCACGCAGTACTCAAGGTGTGGCCTCACCAAGCAGTTATACAGAGGAAGCATCACTTCCCTCCTTCTGGAGGTGATCCCCCTAGCGATGCATCCCAGCATCCTGTTGGCCTTGGCTGCTGCCCTCCTACAAGTCTCCGAGTTGTTCATTTTGACATCCACCACCACCCCCAGGTCCCTCTCAGCCATCGAGACTTGTAGCATCCCCCCAGGGTGTACACTTGGCCCGGGTTTCTGGCCCCCAGGTGGAGTACCTTGCATTTCCCTGCATTGAACCTCAGCTTCCACTTTCTAGACCATCTTTCCAGAGCCTCCTAGAGCTTTCTATATGCCTTTCCTCCTCTTCCCCTCATTCAGAGAGTACTTCTCAAATTCGAGTCTCAGGGACAAAATGATCCTTATTGCTCCCTTCTGGCCTTGGCAGATATGGTTCCCGCTGCTCAACAGTTTGTCGGAACCCCCCCGCGCTTCCCCTTCAGATGAACCTTCTGACCCAGGGTCCCATGGTCCATCCCAATCTGAGGTCGCTTCACCTTCACGCTTGGCTCCTGAAGAGATAGAGGTGAATAGGTTCAATGTTTTTTGTAGGGTTTAAGATATTCTTTTGGCTGCGCGTAAGCCAGCCACTAAAAAAAACCTACACCGCCAAATGGAAGCATTTCTCTATCTAGTGTGCAAAATCCTCTTCAAACCCTTTCTCCTGCCCACCAAATAAAGTCTTGGAGTACTTTTTAGACCTCTCAAATTCAGGTCTGCAGTACTCTACAGTCAAAATTCATCTTTGTGCCATTTCAGCTTATCATGAGCCGGTACTTTCAATGTCACTGGCTCAGTTACCTCTAGTTAAGAGGTTTCTTAGGGGTATTCTGCATACCAGACCTCCTATCAGACGCCCAGTCACAGCCTGGGACATTAATCTTGTGCTAGCATGCTCACTCGGAAACCTTTTGAGCCTCTAGCTACTTGCGTGTTGAAATTCCTCACTTGGAAAACGGCCTTCCTGGTGGCCATCACTTTGGCCCGTAGAGTTTCTGATATACATACACTGGTCACAGACCCCCAGTACACTGCATTTCACAAGGACAAAGTAGTTCTTAGGACTCATCCTAAGTTTCTCCCTAAGGTTATCTCAGAATTCCATCTAAACCTCACGAATGTAGTAGTGGGTGCAGCTGAGTCCTTTGAGTGCACAGTTGTAGCAGGAGTAGGCGTTCGAATCGTTCTCATCTACCGTCCACCTGGAGATGGGAAACGCTTCTTACAGGAAGTAGCAGACTTCCTCGTCGACTTATCGTTTGAGTCGCCCAGATTGATGGATCTTCCTGGACATAAGTCTCCACCACTCATTCACACTAGTGGGATTAGCGCCGGAGGCACTAGGACCTATCGGGAGCAAACTTTTTGCTGGAGGGTCGGCGCGAGAGATGGCACCGTGAGGCACGGCACCGCGAGCAGCGGCTCGAGCAGTAATGACTATCTCGGCGGCGATCCTCAACCGCCTCAGTTCCTTTTTCCCGCGGTGAGTGCGCTTCAGTGACGACGTCAGCTCGCCTGTCGGGAGTCAAACTTCAAACTAGCGCATAGTTTTCAGTTTGTTTTTGTAACATTATCACGATAGTAGTATCGCTTAATTTTATTCTATTTTCGTTAAATTTTTCTAATATTTTAAATTTAACTTACTTGAAGAAGTCTCGGCCTACTGGACGGAGTCGACCATGAGCAGGTCAGGTGACGGTAGGGAGACTTCGTATGAAAGCTGTTCAGTCAGCCGGGCTGGGTCCGGTCAGCCTCCTTCTCCTCAGCGGGGTTCCGACAACAGTCAGTCCGATGCCCGGGGGGATGGGCGGTCCCCCCGTCGGCATAAAAATAAACGGTCGCATTCTCGGCACCGT
This sequence comes from Neoceratodus forsteri, assembly GCA_016271365.2. NCBI lineage: Eukaryota > Metazoa > Chordata > Ceratodontiformes > Ceratodontidae > Neoceratodus > Neoceratodus forsteri. The sequence goes on from CM057456.1 coordinate 880,132,224, forward strand.
TCGGCCTCGAGCTCTTCTTCGGCCCACAGGTCAAAAAAGAGAAGGCATCACTCGAGGTCGCCCTCTGGTATGTCTGCGCGTCGACGGTCGGTTATCGTTGCTAGTTGCCGGTCTCCTTCTTCGGAGTCGCCAACTTCCGGTAATCGTCGTCCTCGACATCGGAGCCCCTCCCCGCCTATAGGTAGGGCTCCAGATGAGCAGTTTCATCAGTGGGCCGCTCTTATGGAGCGATGGGCTCGGAGGTTGGTTCTTCTGCCTGGCTCGGTTGCCTCAGAGCCCTCGGGCTCCTCCTGCGATCAGGTAGGGCGGTTGGACCTTCCTAGTCGCGCGGCGCCTTCTTCGGTGCCAGCGACTCCGTGCTTAGGTGTTTCCCCCCCTCACATGGCTGCGGCGCAGGGGGCCACACCGATGCCCTTATCTCCTGGTTTTTTCCTCCTCTAGCTTTCCAGGTTCCTGGGGCTTTTCCGGCGCCTTCCGCAGGGTCTGTTGGCTTGTCGGCGGCGTTTCCGGTGCCGCTGGGTCTTGCGGAGCCATCCATGGCGCCCAGCGTGAAATCTCGTGGCACGCGGTGGTGCCGTCTGGTCTGGCGGCGCCATTGGCTTCGGCGGCGCCCGCCGGGGCGTTTTGCAGTCTCGCGTGGCTCTTCGCGCCTGCACCTCCTCGGTGCTGCCAACCTGCTTGCTGCCCCGGCGCCTGGGCCTCGGGACTCTCCCTTGTTTTCTGCTATTTCCTCCTCTCCATTTTACTCCTTTCCTGTCCAAACAGTCCTTCCTGGACCATCAGGAGATGATGTTGAGCCTGACCCAGACCTTCGGTTGGGTGATGAAGTGGAGGAAACAGGATCTTTCTTTGCTACAGAGCCTGTGGTCGAGGACCTGTCCTTTAAGTCTCTGTTGAAGAACCTGAGATCCACTCTTTCTCTCCAGACTACAGACATCAATCCTGGGAAGATATTAAGACTCCAGTATCTTCATGCTTCGGAGATCCCTACGGATTTGACTCCTCCGATCCAGCCTTCCTTCGAGACGCTGTCTCAAATGGTATGGAATAATCCTGCTCTTATTCCCTCAGTGGCTAAATCCATTGATAAGAAGTATTCAGCTCCCAAGAATCGTCCCTTTTTGGCATCCCAAGCCTTTGCGGATCCTATTGTAGTCCTGGCAGAGAATGACAAGGTTGTTCTTCCTCAAACTACTTCAGCTCGACCTATTAACAAAGAGTCTTGTAAGATTGATACATTAGGTAAGAGAGTCTTTGCTGCCTCCACTCTAAGTATGCATATTGCCAGTTATCAAGGCTATTTTTCTCAGTATGAGTATATCCTGTGGCACCCTATGAAAAGAATGGTTGAAGCTCTTCCAGATTCGGACTCCAAGTCAGAGCTTCTTCTGACCGTTATTAGAGGTATTGAGTCCAATAACCAACAGGTCAAAGCCGCCATGTACGCTTTCGACACTGCTTCTCGCTCAGCAGCCGCAGGGATTTGTACTCGGCGCCATTCCTGGCTGCGTTCTTCTGGCTTCACGAATGATGTTCAGCAGCAGGTAATGGCGCTGCCTTTTGATGGCTCCTATCTTTTGGCCCTCAGGTGGAGCAAGCCTTGAGGCCACTCAGAAGACTAGATCGGCCATTAAATTGGCCAGACCTCCGCCTGCCCCTCTCGGGCACTGTGAACAGACGCGCCAGTTTCATAGTCGTCAGTCCTTTCGAGGCAGAGGCAGGGAAGCTTCCATAAAAGCCAACCTGCCCAACCTCAAAAGAAGACTTATAGAAAGCGCAGGGCCTAAAGCCCCAGCTCACCTGATGAATTGCTGGCCCAAGTTCCATACACTCTGCCCGAGTGGAACTTTCTCCTCCGGTGGGAGGTCGTCTGATGTACTTCTACAACCAGTGGAAGTCCATAACTTCGGACAAATGGGTCCTTCGGATAATTTGCGAGGGTTATTCTCTCAATTTCTTGGAAACCCCCAATTGTCCTCCCAGACGACAACCCAGGTTGTCGGCCTCTCAGTCAGACCTCCTCACCGCCGAGATCCAGGGCCTTCTGAACAACAGGGCAATAGAACTGGTGCCCCCGCATCTGCGAAACACAGGGTTCTACTCCCATTACTTTCTGGTTCCAAAGAAATCTGGGGGGATGGCCCCCATTCTAGACCTCAGAAAGTTAAACAAATTTCTCCCCAGGGAGAAATTCAAAATGATTTCCCTAGGTACCCTGTTACCCTTGCTGCATCAGCACGACTGGCTGGCCTCCCTGGATATGCAGGATGCTTACCAGCATATCCCCGTCCACCCGACCCACCGCAAGTTCCTCGGGTTTGTAGCTTTGGTCAGCATTATCAGTTCAGAGTCCTGCCCTTTGGGCTATCCTCGGCGCCGCGAGGTTTTACAAAGTGTTGTGCAGTTCGTAGCGATCTCTAGGAAGATCGGACTGAGTGTTTCCTACCTGACGATTGGCTTCTAGCAAGCCCTTCCAGCCAAGGGACTTTGGAAGCGTTGCAAACGACTTCTCGTCTTCTCATGTCCATGGGAGTTCTGCTGAATTGAAAAATCTCAACTGCAGCCCTCCCAGAGGCTCCTTTCATAGGACACTTCTAGACACCTCTTCATGCAGGCTTTCCTTCCAGAGGACAGAAGACTCGACATCCTTTGGATGGCCCGCCACATCGGGAGAACCAATCGGTTACAGCTCTCTCGATGCAACGCATGTTGGGTCTCATGGCGTCCTCGGTGTTCACTGTACCCCTGGCCTGGTTGCACATGAGAACCACCCAATGGATGCTCTCCAATCAGTGGTCTCCGACCTCTCACCCCCAGTCTTATCCCATCAAGGTGACGGAGCCCCTTCGAAGGTCTCTCACCTGGTGGTCTCAAGAGAGCAATCTCCTGGAAGGATTCCCCTTTGCTCCCCCGGATCATCAGATCTCCATCACCACAGACGCATCGCTAATGGGATGGGGAGCTCACTGTCACTCCCTCCACACTCAAGGTGTATGGACTCAGTTCGAAACTCATCTCCACATAAATGTCCTGGAGATGAGAGCGGTCCTCTATCTGATCCGAGCTCTGAAGGATGTCCTTGTCACAAGAATATTCTCCTTCAAGCGGACAACAAAGCTGTCATGTATTACATCAACAAGCAATGCGGTGCTCATTCTTATCCCTTTGCAGGGGAAGCAATGAGGGTGTGGGGTGGTGCTTGGATCAAGTCTCGATTCAAGCGGTTTATCTGCCAGGTATACAAAGCGACCTGCAGATCACCTCAGCAGAACGGAGGCAGACCCTCACAGAGTGGTCTCTTGATCCAGCCGTAGCTCGGTCTCTGTTCAAAGAGTGGGGGACTCCAGACCTGGACCTTTTTGCATCCCCAGTCAATGCAAAACTGCCTCTCTTCTGCTCCAGAAATCCAGGGCCTGGCATTTTCTGTCATGATGCGTTCAGGCTGCGGTGGACAAAACGCTTTCTTTACGCCTTTCCACCGCTTCCTCTATTCCAGAGAGTACTCCTCAAGTTCGAGTCTCAGGGGACCAAAATGATTCTCATTGCTCCCTCCTGGCCTCGGCAACTGTGGTTTCCTCTACTCAACAGTATGTTGGCAGCCTCTCCGAGACCACTTCCCTTGCAAATCAATCTTTTGACTCAGGGTTCGTTGGTCCATCCCAACCTGAAATCACTTCACCTTCATGCTTGGCTCCTGAAGAGGTGGAAGTGAATCGGTTCAACGCCTCGTAGAGTCTCAGACATCCTTCTGGCTGCTCCAGTCAGCCACCTAAAAACGACGCTCCAAATGGAAACGTTTTCTCTCTGTGTGCAAAGTCCTCTTGAATCCCTTTCCTGTCCTCCTGACAAGGTTCTGAGTATCTTTTGGACCTATCAAACTCAGGTCTCCAGTACTCCACAGTTAAAGTTCACCTTAGTGCCATCTCAGCGTTCCATGAGCCGGTTTCTTCCTTGACTCTGGCTCAGTTACCTATGGTGAAGAGATTTCTTAAGGATTCTTCATACCAGACCCCTGTTAAGCGTCCAGTTGCAGCCTGGGACATTAACCTGGGCTGGACATGCCCACTGAAGCCTTTCAACCCCAGCTACCTGTGAGCTAAAATTTCTTACCTGGAAGACTGCTCTTCCTGGTGGCCATTACCTCAGCCCGCAGGGTCTCTGAGATACATGCCTGGTTACGGACCCTCCGTATACTGTATTCCATAAAGACAAGGTAGTTCTCCTGTACTCATCCTAAATTTCTTCCCAAGGTTGTGTCAGAATTCCATCTAAACCAACCTCTGGTACTTCCCCGCTTACTGCTAATTTCCAAAATGAAGGGGAACGAGCTCTTCATTCCTTGGATGTTAAGAGACCTTGCAGTTCTATTTAGATAGAACCAAGGATGTTCTGCAAGACTCAGCAACTGTTTGTTTCTTTCAGCGACACCCGCCTGGGTCAACCTGTCGCTATCAGATGCATCTCATCATGGTTAGTGGCATGCCTCGCATTGCTATTCCATGGCTCAAGTTAAATTAGAAGGTAGAGTGTACGCCACTCTACTAGGGCGGTCGCGGCATCCCTAGCGGAAATTCGCAATGTTCCAATTGCAGATATCTGCAACGCCGCCACCTGGAGCTCAGTGCATACCTTCATTTAGCATTATGCACTGGATGTTCATGCCAGGTGTCATTCCGCATTCGGCAGAACTATCCTTAATGGACTTCTGTCTTAGTCGCTGAGCTCTGGCTCTCCTGTCGCCTCTTTGGGGATTATCAGCTTGGTATTCTTCCTGAATGAGTGGTGAGAGACTTATGTCCAGGAAGATATGAAAATTACGTAACTCACCGTAATTCTTGATCTCTTGGACGAGTCTCCACCACTCATTCACACGCCCACCCTCCATCCCCCGAGCTCACCTCTGTGTTGGTCTTCACTCCCTCAAATCTTTAGGCCGTGAAGACTTCTTTGTTGACCCTTCTTACACGGGTTGTACGGACTATCTTATGTCCGTTTTTTAAGGTTAGATTTACTCTTTACGTTAGTTGCGCTGCACCTCCTTGGTAAAAAAGGTACTGAGGCGGTTGGAGGGTCATCGCCGAGATAGTCATTACCGCTTGAGCCGCTGCTCGCGGCGCCGTGCTCATGGGCGCCTAGCCTCTCGCTACCACCCTCCAGCAAAAGTTTGCTCCCGATAGGTCCTAGTGCCTCCGGCGCTAATCCCACTAGTGTGAATGAGTGGTGGAGACTCGTCCAAGAAGATCAAGAATTACGGTAGGTACGTAATTTTCATTTCTGGGTGACTTCAACGCCTGGGTCGACGAACTCTCGCAAGTTGGTAATCACTTCCTCCAATTAATGTCTTCTTTGGGCCTTACACAGGTAGTTTCCACTGCTACGCATAAATCTGGACACTCTCTGAACTTAGTCTTCCTTTTAAGGATTGATGCATCTGATGTGGGGATGGAACCAGTCACCTGGTCTGACCACTACACCGTGAGGTTCAATTTTTTCACCCCCCTGAGAAGGCCTTCCCCTGTGGAGATGGTCAGGTACCGCCCATTACAGAATATTACTTCCCAAGGCCTTGCCGCGGTCCTTGACCTATCATCCCCCGTGTTGGCGAGCAGTAATCCAGAGACGCTGGTGTCTGCCTATAATGTGGCCATTACGGCGGCTCTGGATTTTATTGCTCCCGTTTGTGAGCGCCCCTTATCCCTTCACCCCAGGTCCCCTTGGTTTGACGGGACACTGAGGGAGATGCGGAGACAGGGGCGAAGGTTAGAGCGATGTTGGCGCAAGTCCACCCTTGAAGCCGACCGCCTTAGATTGATGGAACATTATTCTATCTATCAATCTGCAATCACCCATAAGAAGGCAGAATTCCTGTCCAGGGAGATTGCAGTTGCTCAGAATCGACCGGCTTAGCTGTTTCGGACTGTAGACAGACTGTGCAACCCAGCCTATCTGCAAGTTCGAAAAGCCTTTTCGCAATTAGAGTGCGAGGAGCTCGCTCGTTACATTGCAACTGAAGTGGCCGACATCAGGACGGACTTGTGTCCGGCAATCTCTAAGGGTGATGTCGTAGAACAATGTGAGATCACAATACCTCAGTTCTCTTGGAGTTCCTTTTGTCGACCTGAGTTCGTGGATATTATGAGGATCATCCATAGTGTGCGTCCCACAAGCTGCAGTTTGGACCCTGGACTGACTCCCCTAATTTTGTGTTGTTCTGATATCATCGGTCCAGTTTTGGTGCAAATAGTCTGGTGCTCCTTGGAGTCAGGTGAGTTTCCTAGCTCCTTGAAAGAGGCGGTGGTGACACCTCTCTTGAAGAAAGCTACCTTGGACCCAGACTGTTTCTCAAACTACAGACCTATCTCTGACCTTCCCTTTATTGGCAAGGTTATTGAGAAGGTAGTGGCAACCCAATTGGAAGACCATCTAACCATCCATAATATCTACGAATCCTTCCAATCCAGTTTTCGTAAAAGACATAGCACCGAGGCTGCGCTGGTTCGGTGCTTAATGATCTTCTGAAGGCGAGGGATCAGAAGAGATGTTCCATTCTGGTTCTCCTTGATCTCTTGTCAGCTTTTGACACTGTGGATCACCTGGTGTTGATAGCACGCCTGAGGCAAATATGTGGAATGTCGGGAACTGTTTTACCATGGTTCACCTCATTCCTCACTGGGAGATCACAAAGAGTTGTGTCAGGGTTTTTTTTCCTCCGGCCCAACTCCTTTGTTCTGTGGGGTGCCTCAGGGTTCCGTGCAATCACCCATGTTATTTGCAGTATATATGCTGCCCCTCGGAGACATTATAAGATGGTATGGGCTGAGGTTTCACTGCTATGCAGATGATACCCAGCTATACCTGTCTTTTGCACCCGACCAGGATGGAGCTGTCGCAGTGTTTAACAACTGTCTGGAAGAGATCTAAGGTTGGATGGATCCTAGTTGGTTAAAGTTGAACTCAGAGAAGACAGAGATTTTGGTTGTGGACCCCAGTGGTCAGATAGAGAGGTCGTGTCATGGCACGCCCTCTGAAATTTTTCTTGGCGGCATGTCACTTCCGACCTCTGAACAGGTGTGTAGGCTTGAGATTGTCCTAGACAACAGGCTGACCCTACAGTCTCAAGTGTCTGCCGTTGTCAGGACCTCCTTTTACCGTCTTAGGAACATTGCCAGGGTTAGGCACCTTGTTCCGTCTGACTCTTTGCCAACGTTGGTCCACGTCTTTGTGTCCTCGTGCTTGGACTACTGCAGTGCCCTATACTTTGGGCTTTCTGGGGTTGAAATCTGTCACCTACAGCTGGTGCAGAATGCTGCAGCCCGGGTTTTGACTGGGACAAGTAGGTCTTGTCATATTACCCCGGTGCTGCGCGAACTGCACTGGCTTCCTATACGGTGGCGGATCACCTTTAAAGTCATTTTATTGACTTTCAAAGCCCTTCACGATCAGGGTCCGACCTATCTGAAAGAACTCCTGGTGTCTTACTGCCCCGGCCGATCGCTCCGCTTGGCCGACGAGGGGTTGTTAGAGATTCCAAGAGTGAGTTTAGAATCTTCGGCAGCAGAGCATTTTCTTATGCTGCACCCACTCTTTGGAATTCTCTACCACACCAGTTACGAGAATGCACCTCCGTGGAGGAATTTAAGAAGAATCTGAAGACTTATTTGTGGTAAATGGCCGCCGTGGATGATCAAGTTAAATTTACCGTGCTGTGATCCTATTGCATATTTTATTAACTGATTTTAATATCTGATGTTATTATGGTATGATTTTTATCTATATGTATTATTGATTTATACCTGAAGCTGTGGTTTTAATATGTTCAGCACCTTGATATGTTGAAAGGCGCTTTATAAATAAAATTATTATTATTATTATAAACCAATCTTTAGTCCTGCCTACCTACTTTGCGAACTTCCAGAATGAAGGGGTGCATACCCTTCATTTTCTGGATGTTAAGAGAGTGCTGCGATTCTATCTAGATAGAACAAAAGAAATTTGCAAGGCTCAACAACTGTTTGTTTCCTTCAGCGAGACCCGGCTGGGTCAGCCTGTTGCAATTAGGTGCATTTCAGCGTGGCTGGTAGCATGCCTTTGCCTCTGCTGTTCTATGGCACAGGTTAAGCTAGAAGGTAGAGTGTACGCTCACTCTACTAGAGCAGTGGCGGCATCTCTGGCAGAAATATGCAACGTGCCCAATGCAGATATTTGCAATGTGACTACCTGGAGCTCAGTGCATACTTTCCTTAAGCACTATGTCTTGGATGTCCATGCCAGACGACATCTGTCGTTTGGCAGGACTATTCTTAATGGACTTCTGTCCCAAGTATATGAGCTCTTGTTTTTCCTGCCACCCGTCTCAAGAGATTATTAGCTCAGTACTCTCCCATTAGTGTGAATGAGTGGTGGAGATTTTATGTCCAGGAAGATATGGAAATGACGTACCTACCGTAATTCTTGAGCTTCTTGGACGAAGTCTCCACCACTCATTCACATGCCCACCCACCATCCCCTGAGCTCACTTCTCTGTTTTTGGTCTTCACTCCCTGAATGGCCGGGCTTTGAAGACTTCATTGTTGACCCTTCCTACAAGGGTCATTCGGACTATCTTATGTCCGATTTTGTTAGGTTAGTCCTTCTAGGTTAGTTAAGCTGCACCCCTTGGAAAAAAGGTACTGAGGTGGTTGGAAGGTCGACGCTGAGATAGCCTTTACCGCACTAACTGGTGCTTGGCGGTGCCGCCTCAGTTCCCATCTCTGTCTCCCCGCCCTTGAAAAGTTTGTTCTGCTAGGTCCTAGCACTCTCTGGCGAGATCCCATTAGTGTGAATGAGTGGTGGAGACTTCATCCAAGAAGATCAATAATTATGGTAGGTACGTCATTTCTATTTCACCTCATTCCATAATGAAATACGCTGAAATGGGTGCAGTATAGGAGAATGGGGTAAACTCTGGAGCCAAAGGGTCCAAAGCGCACCTCGATGCCTGTCACTGGCTGCAGGGTGGGGGTGTGAGTGGAATGCCATGAGTATTTCTGTCGACAATCCCAAGTCACACCCCTGACACCTGTCAGTCCCTACAGGGTAGGGCGTTATGGTCGAAAACCCTATTGTCCTGGGTGTTTCTTGGTATTTTTACTCCAAGTTTTCAACATGGGCTTTTTGTGACCCCACCGCATGAACAATGACACTATGCAAACAGGATGTGAAAAATGACAGTGGTACTGTTCATGAGGAGGTGTAAAAAATGGCATTGTTGAAAATCTGGAGTGAAAATATGAAAAACTGGTGAAGTCACGAGCGTGCGTAGAAACTGCACAACATACACCCGTAATGTAATTACTGTAGTTTGGGTATTTTTTACGGCAGATTTTCAAGATGGGCATTTTGGGACCTCCGCTCATGAACAGTGTCACTGTAATATTCTTAATCTGTCCCGAACATTGATTTCCCACAGAGACCACACTATTCTGCACCGGAAGTGCGAAAACGGATTTCGGCCAGGGTGTGAAAAATGACAGCTGTACTGTTCATAAGGAGGTGTGGTAAAATGGCAGTGTTGAAAATCTGGAATGAAAATATTAAAAATTCTCAAAGTTACGAGCATGCATAGGAACTGCGCAACACACGCTTGTAAAACAGTCATTTTTGGGAATTTTTTCACCAGATTTTCAACATAGGGTTTCTGGGGGCCTACCTCATGAACTGTGACACTGTTGTTTTGTTAATCGGTCCCAAAAGGTGGTTCTGCACAGTGACTGCGAAATCATCTTTTGGGACCGAATAACAAAATGACAGTCACTGAGTTTATGAGGTGGGGTCTGAAGAACCCTATGTTGAAAATTTGGTGAAAAAATTCCCAAAAATGGCCGAGATATGCACCAAAGTTGAAAAAAAAAACATTTATGCCATTTTACAGCTTACTGGCATTTCTTCAGTTCGCAGTTGGTTTTGAAGAGTGCAGATGTGTTCCAGGTCCACCGAAGATCATTGTGCCGGCCTCTGGAGGTAAGTATGGGGTGAGGCAGGGGTGTGGGGAGGTGGGGTACACAGAGGGTGGGCGTGGCTTGGGAAGGGGCAAGAGAGTAAACGAGGACCTTTTTTTTTTTTTTTTGAGACAACATAGAACTTTTGCCACATCGGTGGGGCCAGTGTGGCACCTGGAAGTCTGTTTTGGGGGAGGGCAGCGGAGCCGATGGGGGATTGGACATCCCCGTCGGCCAGATGGACTTTTGCCATGCTGGGGTAGGCTCCCTGCGTGGCACCTGGAAGTCTGTTTGGGGGGGGCGCAGTGGAGCTGATGGGAGATTGGGCACCCCCATCGGCCATACAGACTTTTGCCACACTGGTGTGGGCTCCCAGCGCAGCATCTGGAAGTCTTTTGGGGGGGGGCAGTGGAGCCGATGGGGGATTGGGCACCCGTCGGCTATATGGACTTTTGCATGGCACCTGGAAGTTTGTTTGGAGGGAAGACAAGCCAGCGATGGATTAGGCACCCCCCATTAGCCATACAGTGTGCAGGGGTGGGGGGAGTGCATGAGCACGCTGGGGTGGAGCTCCCAGTGGTGGTACCCAGGTGTTTGTTTTGGGGGGGTGGGGCACTGAAGCTGACCGGGATCGCAAGAAGAAAACAGAGCTGTCTATGACAGTAGTTCAGATGCAGTGCTGATGTGTAGGCAGTTTACATACTGCTGACGGCAGTATGCAAATTGCCTACACATTACCACTGCTGATTGTAGCGGTCTTTTACTTTGAACTGTACACCACTGCATCTGAACTGCTGTCATAGACAGCTCAGATATTTATTGGTGCATTGGGGCTACGCCTCCAAAAAGGAGCATGGCATTGGAAGTGGGGGTGGCACACCTACGAAAACTCGTATGGTGGCACTATGCTTCTTGCCCATGCGTGCAAGCAAACAAAAATGACGTGGTTCAACAATTATGTTGTATATAGAGCATCCTAACACTGTGAAATAATATAAGGACCTGCCATGAAGCCCTGTAAAAGCAAGGACAATATAATCACCAGTAGGTAGGCAAGAAGGCACTCAAACCAGATAACCAGCTGCCAGAAACCAGGAAGAAAGGGTTCAGGAATGGGAGAAGGAGGTTCAGTATAAAAGTAAAGGATTAAGGGAAGTGGAAAGGGAACAACATGGGATAGAAACGGGGGCGAGGAGGTGTTTGATATGGTGGGGAAGAAGAAAACAGGGAAACTAGTGTGTAAATCCATGGACTTAAAACAAGTAGAACAAATCATCATTCCTTAGCCAAGGAAGGGTTACTAGTCCATGTGCTCATTAAACCCATTTTGTTTAAGCATTCTGAGCTTAAATATCCACTGCAGTTCTTTCCACATTAGAGTGTTGATCTTGTTCCCACCTCATCTGTAATACATAATTGATTCTATTCCCATACAGGAAATTGTATGTTTCTTGTCATCCTATGTTTCCTAAAGATGAAGTGAAACCAGCAGGTCTGCCCTCCTGTTGTTTATTCCCCTGAAGTGCTCCTGTATTCTCTCCTTGAAGGTTCTGATTTACATCCAGTTGATACTGTAGTGGATGCAGGTATCCTTCCTGATGCCATCAGTGATTATCCTATGGTTTACTGTGTGCGTAAGCTACATTGTCGTAAAGCCTCCAGATTCATAATATCTTAGGTTTTTAAGTCACTCTTTACTTGGCCTCTCTCTTAACTGATCTTTGGTTAGTTGATTGGTCCCCCCCTTTTCTGCAGCCATTAACATAAATGTTGCCCTACATTATTTCCAGTCTAAATTTTTGACTGTTAGGCACCTTGGTTATTAGATATGAAGCCTTATAAATAAACATTTTTATTATTATTATTATTATCATGCACGCCTGAGAAAAACAAGTGTGTGTGGTTCACATCTTCCCTGGATATTAGCTAAGGTACTTACTTGTCTCCGCAATACAGACCTTGCCTGGTGTGCTTTTAAAATCACTGGCTCCCAGTCTTCATTGGCCTACTATAGACACCTTTACAATGCCTATACCAAAGCCGCCAGACTCACAAAGTTTGAGTATTTTGCTTCTGCACTTCAAAACGATATTAATAACCCCTTCAAGTTCTGGAAAGTTACCCATTCCCTTTTCACCCCTCAGACCCAGTCTCCCTCTCCTATTCTCAAGGTTGCTGACTCCCTTATCTCTGACCCTTCTGCTGTTGCTATGTCTTTTAACACCTACTTTACTACCTGTGTCCTTTCTTTAATCCCTTCCTCCTCTTCCCCCTCTCTGTCTTCCTCTCCTCTTTCTTTGTCCTTCTCTTCTGTCACTCCCCGTGTTGTACTCAAATCTCTGTTTGCCCTTAATCGTCTATAGTGAGGTAGCTCTGCCAGCCTTGACCCTAAGTTTCTCCTTCTCTCAGCTCCTGCCATTGCTCTGCCTATTACATTTCTCTTTAATCTTTACTTTTCCTCTGCTACTCTTCCTGATATTTGGAAACAAGCTACTGTCATACCTCATCACAAAGATTGTTATCCCACCTTCCATGGTAACTTCCATCCAATCTCTCTCCTTCCCACCTTGGCTAAGTTACAGGAATATATTCTATCTCAGCACTCTTCCTTTCTTGATGAGTCCTTTTTTTCACACCGTTCCAGTCTGGTTTTAGGAAATCCCACTCCACTTCTGCCTCATCCTTTGGCTCACTGACTCCATACTCTCAGGTACTGTATGGTTCAAGGACATATTACTTACCGGTATGCCATTTTTGTTGATCTTTTGTTTTTTTTTACTGTATTTTTGCACCTCCTCAGCCTTCCTTCCGGGGTGCTTACTCGACTGGAGCCTCTACTCCCTGTTTGAACCCTACAATCCTTGGCTGGACTCCCCCGGCCACCCAGGCAGGCCTAGCCCCCCGGATCACCCCCCGGGGTGGGTCTGTCCTCCCCCGATGGCCTATCTGAAATTAGAGTGGCTTTACCTGGGCACCAGGTCGGGTGTGGAGTCCCCCGAGTCATCGGGCCAACGTTGGGATGTGGGCTGCGTCCCTGGAGCCCCCTTCATCTCTATGAACTGAGGTGGGGATTTTTCTTGTTGTACGTACCTCGCCCCGCCGCACCCCCCTCGGAGTTCGGTCATGCAATGGTCTCAAGACGCCTGTCAACTCCGCCTTCTCTACTTTGTGCCCAGATGTGCACGTCCCTCTGGCTTCCACTGGGGCTGCTGTTGCACTGGTAGTCCCTGATCCTCCCAGAGAGAGGAGAGTGTCACGGACGCTCAGTCCTCCCTCGCCCGATGACCTGGGCTCGTTCCCGAACCTGGGTCACTGGACATAGCACGGGGTGTGGCATCCAGCACCTTGACCCTCAGCACCACTGGGTTGGCTTTTGTTGATCTTGCTATAGCTTTTGACACTGTAGCACATCCCCTCTTTGTGGACAGACTTAAAGCATCAGGTCTCTCTGACTCTTCAGTCAGTCGGTCTCATTCGTACCCTTGAGGGAAGGTCTTAAGCACTCCAGATAGGAAAATCCTTTTCATCACATCTTCCCATCAGCTCAGGTGTCTGTCATGGGTCCTGTTCTGTTTTCCATTTTCTTAAATGACCTCCCAGCTGTCTGTTCCTCTGTGTCCATTTATATGTACGCTGATGACACAGTTCTTTTTGCTTCTGGCTCCTCTACCCATGGCCTTTCCTCTCAGCTGCAGTTTGAATTTGACAACATTCAACGCTAATTCAACTCTCAGCTACTGTCCCTCAATGCCAAAATAAAGAGTCTCCATGACTTTTGGCACCCACAGTGGCTAGCCAGCCTTGCTTCTCTCCTTCTATTTAATATCCTTGATGGTACCAAGGTTGAGGATGTTCCCTTCTTTAAGTACCTCAGGGTTTGCTTCAACTGGCATCTTGATTTCTCAGTGCATATTGATGCTGTCCACCATAATAAGCTACACCCTCAGCTTGGAGCATTGTGCAGGAATAGAGCGTGTATTCTGCTTCCTGCCCGTTGTGAAATTGTTTTAAAAATGAGTCTCCCTGTCTTTGACTATGGTGATTGAGTCTACAGTGGAGCCCCCAAATCCTCCCTTGCAAGACTGGACCCCATTTTCATTCTTTCTGTCGTTTTGCTCTAGATTGTCCACCTCATACTCACCACTGCTGTCTTTACTCATCCCTTTCTCCTCCCCTTTCTTGATGGTAGGCCCCTTTCCCATTGTGTCTCTTTTATATCCACATTCCCGGTATGGCACCTTCCCCTCCTATCTCAAATCCCTTCTATCCTCTCCTCCTTCCTCCTCCTCCTACCCTCTCTGTAACAATTTTCCAATTCTTTCTCTGTTCTGTCTAGAAAAGCTACTGCTGGTCAGTCTGCTTTTTCTTACCGTTTTCCTAAGCTTTGGTCCTCCCTTCCCCCCCTTTCGATTTGATCTGCATCTTCTTACTCCCTAAAGTCTCCTCTTTATGACTTTTGTTATCCTACGTGCAACTGTCTATACCTGTTTCTCTTTATTCTCCGCTTCAATAGTTTTGCTCTGTTTATGCTTTTCCACTGTTTTTCCTTTCTTAAATATGAGTGTTTTTTACTTGTTTCACAATTTGCCATTAGTATGAATGGATCTGTTTCTTATATTACAGTTTTACTATATTATTGTATTTGCTTCTTATTTTTGTAGTTTAGTGTTCAACTATCTCCCTCTCCCCTTTCCCCAGGACACATCTGGAAATGAGTTGTCGGCTCAGTATGCCTTGCCTAGTTAAACTTTTAAATAAATAAATAATACTTTTCCACAGGGCATAAACAACAAAGACAAAGAACCTCTGTGCGTAAACACTGAGGCAAGGGTTACCCCAAAGGGCATTTGGCTGAGAAGCCAAGTTTCAAGAAAATACAAAATCACACATGCTCCCACAATGCAAAGCATCATGGGCTGCATATGCAAATCACCACAGAATGTTATGCTGGTCCAACTTTAAGCAGAATTGCATGGTGCCGAAAGGCCTCTCACACAGTTTGCAAAGGGTGCTAACAGAAGACATAGACACGTGTTTCGTCCTACCAGGACTCATCAGTATGCCTCGTCTGTTTGACACCCCAGTGGCATGGACCAGCTACCCCTAAGGCAGTGTGCCTGGGATATATTGTGGTGAACCCATTAAAATAAAAAACTATTTAAAAGACAAAGAACCTCTGTGCGTAAACACTGAGGCAAGGGTTACCCCAAAGGGCATTTGGCTGGGAAGCCAAGTTTCAAGAAAATACAAAATCACACATGCACCCACAATGCAAAGCATCATGGGCTGCATATGCAAATCACCACAGAATGTTATGCTGGTCCAACTTTAAGCAGAATTGCATGGTGCCGGAAGGCCTCTCACACAGTTTGCAAAGGGTGCTAACAGAAGACATAGACATGTGCTTCGTCCTACCAGGACTCATCAGTATGCCTCGTCTGTTTGACACCCCAGTGTGCCTGGGATATATTGTGGTGAACCCATTAAAATAAAAAACTATTTAAAAGACAAAGAACCTCTGTGCGTGGACACTGAGGCAAGGGTTACCCCAAAGGGCATTTGGCTGGGAAGCCAAGTTTCAAGAAAATACAAAATCACACATGCTCCCACAATGCAAAGCATCATGGGCTGCATATGCAAATCACCACAGAATGTTATGCTGGTCCAACTTTAAGCAGAATTGCATGGTGCGAAAAGCTCTCACACAGTTTGCAAAGGGTGCTAACAGAAGACATAGACACGTGTTTCGGCCCTACCAGGACTTATCAGTATGCCTCGCCTGTTTGACACCCCAGTGGAATGGACTAGCTACCCTAAGGCAGTGTGCCTGGATATATTGTGGTGAACCCATTAAAATAAAAACTATTTAAAGACAAAGAACCTCTGTGCGTGAACACTGAGGCAAGGGTTACCCCAAAGGGCATTTGGCTGGGAAGCCAAGTTTCAAGAAAATACAAAAGGACACATGCTCCCACAATGCAAAGCATCATGGGCTACATATGCAAATCACCACAAAATGTTATGCTGGTCCAACTTTAAGCAGAATTGCATGGTGCGAAGGCCTCTTACACAGTTTGCAAAGGGTGCTAACAGAAGACATAGACACGTGTTTAGTCCTACCAGGACTTATCAGTATGCCTCGTCTGTTTGACACCCCAGTGGAATGGACCAGCTACCCCTAAGGCAGTGTGCCTGGGATATATTGTGGTGAACCCTTTAAAATAAAAAACTATTTAAAAGACAAAGGACCTCTGTGCGTGGACACTGAGGCAAGGGTTACCCAAAGGGCATTTGGCTGGGAAGCAAGGTTTCAAGAAAATACAAAATCCACACATGCACCCACAATGCAAAGCATCATGGGCTGCATATGCAAATCACCACAGAATGTTATGTTGGTCCAACTTTAAGCAGAATTGCATGGTGCCGAAAGGCCTCTCACAGTTGCAAAGGGTGCTAACAGAAGACATAGACACGTGTTTCTCTCTACCAGGACTCATCAGTATGCCTCGCCTGTTTGACACCCCAGTGGAATGGACCAGCTACCCCTAAGGCAGTGTGCCTGGGATATATTGTGGTGAACCCATTAAAATAAAAACTATTTAAAGACAAAGAACCTCTGTGCGTGGACACTGAGGCAAGGGTTACCCTAAGGGCATTTGGCTGGGAAGCCAAGTTTCAAGAAAATACAAATCACACATGCACCCACAATGCAAAGCATCATGGGCTGCATATGCAAATCACCACAGAATGTTATGCTGGTCCAACTTTAAGCAGAATTGCATGGTGCAAAGGCTCTCACACAGTTTGCAAAGGGTGCTAACAGAAGACATAGACACGCAGCTGTCTCACCAGGACTCATCAGTATGCCTCGCCTGTTTGACACCCCAGTGGAATGGACCAGCTACCCCTAAGGCAGTGTGCCTGGGATATATTGTGGTGAACCCATTAAAATAAAAAACTATTTAAAAGACAAAGAACCTCTGTGCGTGAACACTGAGGCAAGGGTTACCCCAAAGGGCATTTGGCTGGGAAGCCAAGTTTCAAGAAAATACAAAATCACACATGCTCCCACAATGCAAAGCATCGTGGGCTACATATGCAAATCACCACAAAATGTTATGCTGGTCCAACTTTAAGCAGAATTGCATGGTGCTGAAAGGCCTCTTACACAGTTTGCAAAGAGTGCTAACAGAAGACATAGACACGTGTTTCGTCCTACCAGGACTTATCAGTATGCCTCGTCTGTTTGACACCCCAGTGGAATGGACCAGCTACCCCTAAGGCAGTGTGCCTGGGATATATTGTGGTGAACCCATTAAAATAAAAAACTATTTAAAAGACAAAGGACCTCTGTGCGTGGACACTGAGGCAAGGGTTACCCCAAAGGGCATTTGGCTGGGAAGCCAAGTTTCAAGAAAATACAAAATCACACATGCACCCACAATGCAAAGCATCATGGGCTGCATATGCAAATCACCACAGAATGTTATGCTGGTCCAACTTTAAGCAGAATTGCATGGTGCCGAAAGGCCTCTCACACAGTTTGCAAAGGGTGCTAACAGAAGACATAGACACGTGTTTCGTCCTACCAGGACTCATCAGTATGCCTCGTCTGTTTGACACCCCAGTGGAATGGACCAGCTACCCCTAAGGCAGTGTGCCTGGGATATATTGTGGTGAACCCATTAAAATAAAAAACTATTTAAAGACAACGATAAACAACAAACGCTGTATGATACATAATAAACTGTCTGATCTGACTGTACCTCATTCAGATTTCTCAGTGCTGGATTGGTGAATTTATTACCCTATACTGCAGATTTGCAGGTAAGGCAGTCTAGGCAGGGGAGAAAAATCCCTGCGGTTTTGGTGTTAAACAATTTGATGTCAGTTTAGGGTGACTAAACCAGGAGCTTGAAAATGAGGTCTATGGCTCATTCTCCTACATCCTCAGAAGTACAGGGTCCTCCTCGATCTCACTGTGCTGAGGAGTCAGAGGCCCTCATGATTGGATCTGGCAGACAGTGGACTACAGTGGGGCGGTCAGCTGAGCACCCTGCACAGCCTGTTTGCCCTCAGCAAAAAATGTCCTCGGTGGAGACGACTGTTCCACACTGGAGGACACCTCAATGCCATCTTCTGGCACCACTCGTGCTGTTGTCACTATTCATGGTGATGACACTGTGGGTGGAACTGGAGATGTCGTTGAGCCTTCCCCCCCAACCCGACACTGTTCACGGTTTTGGGTTAGAACCTGGTACCAAGGTCGGCCACTGTGTCACTAACAACACCAAGGAAGGGGCACTCTGAGTCCAGCAGCACCGATGATCTTAATGCCAGGTCTAGGTCCGACACTGAGACAGTGTTGGCTGAGATGCAGGCCTGGTGCCTGCCCCCATCCCCAATGTTGTCTGCGACACCAGGCAAGGTGAGGGCACCGGGCCCAGTGTCTATGTTCAGCACAGTGTCGAGGACACCATCAGAGAGGACTATGACAGAGGTACTCCTGTTCCTGTGGTCATTGTTAGTCCTGAGTCCGTTGCCTGGGCAGCACCAACTCAGGGCCAGATGATGACTTGTAGTGGTGTTTCTCCTGGAGCTGCCCCTCGACGTCGGACCCATTGAGGATCAGGGTCTCCCCATGGGACCTCTAAGATTCTGGTCTCCTCACCTGGGGTTTCTCACCACGGTGCCAATCTGGTCACTCCTCAGATGTACATGGACCACAATTGGGTGACTCTGCTTGACCATCCTAGGACTATGACACTGCCTGAGTTCCGCAGCCCAGGCCTCACCAGGTGCTCGAAGCCAGGAACCTCAGATCCCTCTAGAAGCACCTCGGTGGATGTTTGAGAGGTTGCTCTTGTTCTGTGCCCCTTCGAGGTAACTAATGTGGGATCAATCCTGGGCTTGGATTGGTGCTGTAGATCAGTGATATAGTGAGTGAGGCAGTATGGAGCCCCATCCCAGGCACAGACCCTTCCTGAAGCCAGCGCCCCCTCTCTCTCTCAGTGTTTCCTCTGAGGACAATGAATCTACCCTCATCTGCTGAGTACATTCTGGATCGGGGATTCAGAGTGGGGATACTCCAAGTGCTTGAACTTCAGGCATACACAATCCATGTTCCCAGTAATCCTGCCATTGGAACTTCTAGCACTTACAGTTCAGACACTGCTGTCATTTTCCACACTCTACCAAGAGATCTCCATACACAACTGAGATATTTGACTTGCTAAATGGAAACGCACTGGATTCTGTATCCCATGCAAATTTATTTATTATTTATTATTGTCTCAGATTACAACCTTTGAGCTAAAAGCTCATTTACAAAGGTACCATGTCAGAGTGAGAACAAAACATCAGGTAGTGCAATAACAGTGAGTGGTACAGGAACATGTAGGACATTTTTACATTTGATCAACAATAAAGCAGAATAAAAACATAACAGGATCAGGTAGGCAGTTACACATTAGTACAATAATACAAGACAACAAATTATACTAAGCAAAAAGATTAAAAGATAGGTACTGCTGGTTGAAAGTTGAAAAAGGGATTAATGTGCTAGAGGGATGGGAAGGGGCAGTAGAGAGGGAACTTTAGGGGGAAGGTGACGGGAAGTCAGGATCGAGTTGGGGGAGAGGAGGGGGTGAGGAAACATTGTACAGTCATGGTGTGACCAGCAAGTTGGGGGAGGAGGGAGGGTGGGTGGAAATGGCATAGGGGAGGAGGTAGCTGACGAGTAGAAGTATTAAAGCAGCAGATTAAGGAGTAAGGCAGTGAATCGTGTATAGGAACAGGAAAGGGAGGGAGGGAGGGAAGGATGTAATCGGTGGGGAGGCAAGTGAGTAAAAACCAGGATAGGTGCTAGCAACGGTTGGAAGGGCTAGACCATGAAGCGGACGTAATTTGGGGGGGAGGCAAGTAAGAACCAGCATAAGTGCTAGGTTGACTGGTTGTAAATAAGATGGGCTTTATTATTGAGACAAATAAAATCTACTGAACTCCAAAATAATATTCATCACAGTGCAGAAAAGCAAAAATACTGTGGCTAAGCTACTATATTGTACTGGTATTATAAATAGAATAATAGATAGGTTCCTGTGCATTACAAGGTAGTAATTCCATCGAGAGGTTCTGGGGACATTGGGAACCTCGAGAGCAAAGCTCGAGAGGTTCCATACGTCCCCAGAACCTCAAGATGGAATTACTACCTTGTAATGCACAGGAACATATTTTTATTTTTTTTAATATATGGATGCATTTTCTGATTTTGTTCTTTCTCTCAGGCGTGTTGGTCACACAGTGAACAAGTTCTCCGCCTGGCCACGCGCCACACTGTCTCATTGCTCAGTGTTTTTTTTTGTTTGTTTGTTTTACTATGGACAGCCTACCTTTTCCATGTCTTGGGAATGCAGGATCAACTGGACATCTTTATTTTTCACCTTTTTAAAACAACAAAGCTCAAAAATGTTCGAGTTCAGAAACACTCTCGATAAGCGAGACAGTGGCCGCCATGTTTTTTGAACTGTTCTACCCACCCTAACAGGAAAAGTGGCCAATTGGAATGCACGTTTTGAAAGACGTTGGGAGCTAGACTAGCGCATGCGCTGTTGTGTTTTGGTGATAATACTATTGTTCAGGTCCCGAACGATAGTATTACAGCACCTGAACGATGGTATTATCACTCCTGAAGTGTAGTATTATCACTTTGGGAGTGATACTATTATGGATAATTTTTTGTATGCATTTCTACTATATTATTTTCAATATCCATATATTAAAATAGTATTGCAGTATACAGAGGAGAAAGATGTCCCGCTTCGTAATACTATACATAAGTCAATCACAAATAAAGCCAAAATATTTATGATGTACAGTAGTGCATATCAGCGCATAGGTACAGATACCCCAAATCTGGTTATATGGGTAGCCAAATTTATGCTGCCCTTCTAAGCCCTGGTGTCTTGGAGGTACGGCGTAAATTTGGTTGACTTTATTACCAGCATCCAGTGTGTTTTCATTCAGCAAGCCAAATATCTCGGTTGTGTGACCTCTTGGTGGAATGTGGTATATGTTCAGTTAAGGGCATTAGCCTGCCCTGATCTCCTGCACCATCCCGATACTAATTTGCTAAGCTCACCATTAATCACGTTTTTAGATACTGATGTCATTTCCCTATGGTCTAGAACCATGAAGAAGGGGTCCAAGACTCTTCAGAGGTGTCCCTTTGCCACCCCAGCCATCTCCAGGGACCTTCATGTGCAGCATTGTGCACCCTCAAAATCTGCAGATAATGTACCTCATTGATCTTTAGGGCTTCAGGTACTGCAGACCCTGTCTGGGCCTCAGACCCTAAGGCACAACCAACCCTTAGATGCAGATTCTGCTACCACAGATGCTCTGGTTTTATTTTGGCATGCTCCCTAATGTGTATTTCAGCACATTAGGCCATATTGTGACCTACAGTCATCGCCTATGGTTGCAACTACACAACCTCTTAACTGCCTCAGAATAAGAGAGGCAAGTGGGCTATCAACCTTTTTGCCCATAGTCTTGAGGTAGAAAAGCACCAGTTGAGGGCATCTTATGGTGCCAGTCAAGTGGCCTCTACACCCACAGGAACTACAGTCTGTCTTCTGTGGTCAGCATGACTTTGTCTTTCACAGCTGGCACCCTTGGCCTGATGTAATGTGTTAAATTAAATTTTCCAGTCCTATAGGGTCAGGCAGCAACTTGTGGAGAAACCTCCTAGTCACAGGCGTCGTCAGACTTGTAAGAGCCCAGTCCCTCAGGTATTCTCCCCCACTCAGAGGGCTGACGGTATTCTGTACCTTCAGGGTGAGCCCTCCTCCCTCATTTAGTAGAGAAGTTTGGTACTCTAACTCATTAATGGGACTCAGTGGAGAAGGTTGATTGTAGAAAAAAAGAAAAATTATGTACTTCTAACTCCAGGAATCACTCATTGTGATTAAACGTAATGCAGTCAGCCTCCTGTGTTGAACTGCCTGGAGAGATTGAATTTTATGTAAATTATGGAACTCTCAGTTGGCTCATGCCACTTTCAAACTACTGCCCTAGCAACTGCTGCACTCTGAGTGCTTCAGATTCTTTACTCCGCCTGCCTAGTAAGGATGTCCCGGAGAGCTCTCCTTGAACTGTCTCTTACTAAAGTTTATCTGTAGATAAGTACTCATTTTCAGTTTAATTTTAAATTGCTGCCTTAGAAATATTGTTTAGTATAGTAGAATTAGTGTTTTAGTAGTTTTTTATTTATGTTCATGGTTCCCTCATGGTTCCTTGGAATTGAGGGTTCCGTGTCTATTTTAAAGGTTTCCTATCTCAATTTATTATTAGAGTGATTTAGCAATCGGTTCCCTGAACCGCTTTAGTTTTGTCCAAATTTAGTAATTTTCTCGGTTCCTTTTTCTTCAGGAACCGAATAGCGCTTGGTTCCACGAACCGCTAGCAATAGTTATTTTAAAGCAATCTCTGGTTCCGAGTTACTTTAAATAACGGTGTTTTGAAGTAATCTTTTTTGCCTAGCTTAAATGTCAGAGGTCCATTTGGATAAACCTAAAAAACGCACAGAACCCACAGGTTTTAAATGTTGTGACTCTTGTGGGCTACTTATAGCAAAAGCAAACAGGCATTCTCTCTGTATTTCTTGTTTGGGTATAAGTCACATATTTTCCAGTTGTGATATTTGTAAGACCTTTTGCCCAAAGACATTAAAGAAAAGGTCTACAATTTTGGAAGAGATGGCTTCTGCTTCTGGGGATAATTCTGCTTCTTCCTCCTCCCACAAAAAGGATGGAGGTAAAGCCAAGGATCCTGACAGGAGTTCAGGTAAATCTGAACAAGGTGAAACAAAAAGGGCTGTGGAAACAGGCACTGAACCTGTTCCATTAAAGAAAAAGTGTAAAGAAAAACATGTTGCTGCGCCTCCGGCCGAGAAGGCTAAGGAGCTCCCAGCAGACAAGCATATTATGCCCTCGGCTGAGGACATTGCTAAGGCATTACAAGTTTTACAAGCCCTACAGGGCGCAATCCCGGTTCCTACACCGACTGCCCCGGTTCCTCCTACAGCCCCAGCAAGGCAAGAAGTGCTGGAAGTGTTTGGGGTGGAGGAGGAGGAGGAGGAGGATGACTTTGAAGGGGAACCTATAGATCCAGAGGTTTCTCCTGATCAAGAGTTTGGATCTCCTCCCAGGGGTCCTGAGGAATATTCCTCCCACTATGCTTTTGTTAAGAACATGGTGGAAGCCCTGAACCTTCCTCTTCAGGAAATAGAGGAGGATATAGAGGAGGCAGACTTTCTAGAAATGATGGGGTTAATCCCCATGAAACGTTTACTTCTGCCCATGCATAAATCTTTAAAGAAGGCTGCAGTGCAGATTTTTAAAACTCCAACCTCTATTCCTGGTGTGGATAAGAAAGCTGACAAGAAATACCAGCTGGACAGAACTACAGCTGATTTTCTATTTACACATCCTGATCCTGAGGGAGTAGTCCAAGCTGCTGCCTTTGACAAGGCCAGGATCCCATTGACTACCCATCCACCAGACAAAGATTCAAGAAAAATGGATGCTATGGGAAAGAAAGGGTACATGGCTGCCTCTATATTAGTTCGGCAGACCAGTTACATGGCATATTCAGTGCAGTACCAAAAAGCTCTATGGAACACTGTTCTAGCTTTGGCTGATAGGGTCCCAGATGAAGTGGCTGTAGATTTACAAGATACAGCATGGGCTGCACTTGATACTACTAGGTACCAATTTCATATGGCAGTGGATGCCAATGATACTGCATCCAGGTTAATGGCTTTGTCAGTTTCTCTCAGAAGGTTTGCATGGCTTAGAGTCACCAATCTAACCTTAGACACCTAGGCCAAAGCAATGGATTTCCCCCTGGAGAACAACTCCCTGTTTGGGGATAAAACTGAGGCATACACGAAAAAGGTGGAGGAATATAAATCCACCTATCAGAGCAATTTCAAGGATAGGCCCTTCACCTCTTATAGATCCCAAAGTAGGGGAGGTAGGGGAAGGGTTTTTTATCCCAGACCTTTCTTTCAGGCACAAGCCTCCCAGCCTCAGCAGCATGCTAGAGGTTATTTTAGAGGAAGGGGCAGGAGAGCCATGAGAAGAGCAGCTCCTGCACCACAGGTTCAGGCACAGCCTGCACAGAATCCCTGACTGGCTAGTGCAGGTCGCATCCCCTATTACAGATCCACCAGTAGGTGGCAGAATGGCTCATTACCGTCACGCTTGGCAGTCCATCACCACAGACAAGTGGGTGCTGGAGGTAGTGAGCCAGGGCTTGGCACTAAGTTTCAAATCATTCCCAAAGCTGAGAACAAGAACCTTTGCTCCTGCAACAGTTGCACACAGGGTTTTGTTGGAAGCAGAGGTAAAACATCTGCTAGCAATCAAAGCAGAAGTAGTGCCTCTAATAAGCAGGGGAAAAGGTTTTTATTCCAGATACTTCCTCATAAGGAAGAAAAACAGGGATTGGCAGCCTATTTTGGATCCAAGACTTCTGAACAAGCACGTTTTGAAACCGAAGTTCAGAATGGTCACTCTTGCCATAATCATTCCTTTCTTGCAAAAGGGAGACTGGCTAGCCTCCCTAGATCTAAGGGTTGCTTATTTCCATATTCCCATCAGACCGTCTCACGGAAAATTCTTGAGATTCAGACTGGCTTCAGGCCATTATCAGTTTGCAACTCTCCCCTTTGGGCTAACTTCCGCACCAAGGGTTTTTACAAAGTGCCTATCAGTGGTGGTAGAGTTTTTGAGAAACAAAGTATAACAGTCTTCCCCTACCTGGACAACTGGTTAATAGTAGGACAGTCTCTGCAGCATGCAGTACAGTCACTGGCACTCACAAAATCCACACTAGAGTCCCTGGGATTTCTGATAAACGAAGAAAAATCTCAACAGGTACCACTCCAGGTGCTGGAGTTTATTGGAGCAGAACTAAATACCAGACAGGGCAGAGCCCTCCTGCCACAGGACAGGGCAACAAGCATGCTACAGATTGTATCATCCTTTGTTCCTGGGAGACCCAAAACAGCCAGAGAATTTCTCAGGTTACTAGGCCACATGGCATCTGCCACAGCAGTGGTAATGGGCTCCAGATTTCAAATGAGAGATATTCAGTTCCATCTCAGACAGTATTGGTCTCAAAGGACGGATCCTATGTCCAAACTGGTTCCAGTCACAGAAAGTTAAGTCCAGGCCTTACAATGGTGGCTGGACAAGCATAACCTCAGGGTGGGTGTGCCTTTTATAAGGGAACAACCTTCAGTAATCCTCACAACAGATGCCTCTCTTCTAGGCTGGGGGGCACACATGTTAGAGCACACAGCAAGTGGCACATGGTCCCCCCAGGAGTCTCTGTTGCACATACATCTCTTGGAGCTCAGGGCTGTTTACCTGGTTTTAAAAACATTTGCTCCTTACCTGCAAAACAGGGTGGTACAAGTCAGAACGGACAACACCACAACCATGTATTACATCAACAAGCAAGGAGGTACCAGGTCACATCTACTGTGCACAGAAGCAATGAGACTGTGGTCCGTAATATACTCCATGGGAGTATCTCTGTCAGCCGTACATCTTCCAGGGAAGGACAATGTGCTGGCAGACTCTTTAAGCAGGATAGGTCAGGACCACCACGAGTGGTGCCTGAATACTCAGGTACTCAGTACAATTTTCAGGAAATGGGGCACTCCAGAGGTGGATCTCTTCGCCTCCCCAGAAAACCACCAGCTTCCAGTGTACTGTTGCAGGCCTCCTCTAAAGGGCACAGTCCCCCTGGATGCCTTGGCTCTGGATTGGACAGGGAAATTTCTGTATGCATTCCCTCCTTTCAAACAACATGAAGTCTTGCTGTATTCTGACAATTGCAGTAATTCCCAACCTTTGAACTGCCCCGGAGAACTAAGGATTAGCTTTCCATGCAGGGCATGGAACGCTGAGCTCGAGCTCGGTTGAAGTCTCTGTCGGGAGTGTTTTGAACTCAAGCCATCAGATTCTTTACTCCGTCTCACTGGACGGTCGCTCTGGAGATTTCTCCTTCAGCTCGGTTCGAAATCGGTTAAAGTTTTCAGTTTTTCATCGGTTTAAACCGAAAAAAAGTATCCGCATAGTCGGTTCAGTCTCTGTCTGTGGTGCCGTGAGTACTAGATAGGAATTGTTCTATTTTTCTGTGTGGAACTTGTAAAAGTGCAGTCGGTTCGGCTGAACCGACCATTCGATTGTGAATTTTGCTATATTTAGTGTGTGGTTACTGGTTCTTATCGGTTGTAAAAAAAACGTGTTTTAACTGTTTTTTTCCAATACCCGTGACACAGTTAGGAACCGATAAGGGAGTCTTGCCTGGTGGTTGCCAAAAAAAGGGTAAGTTTGGTTAGGTTGACCATGTCTGAGAAACCCAAGAAAAACAACAGGCCCGCTGGGTTTCAACACTGCAGTGAGTGTGGGGAGGTCTTTGCCAAGGCCGATCCCCACACCACCTGTGTTTATTGTCTGGGGTTTGACCACCTTGAGTCAGATTGCCAAATATGTAGACATTTTCTCAAATCTACCCTTGAGAAGAGATTAAGTAGACTGAGGGAAAAGGAGGCCGAGAAGTCCGCTGACCCGGATGGCCAGCCCCATTCGGTTTCGACCGAACCAGAAGGAGTGCCCTCTGACCAGGGCGATACTTCTTCGGGTAAAAGGAGAGCCGATTCTGAGGGATCGGTTCCGACAAAAAGAAAGCGCAAAGATAAATCGACCAGTTCAGATCCAGAGGTTCATGTTCCGACCGCCGAAGAGATAGCCAGGGCAATTCAGATTGTGGAATCGCTCCGTCCGGTTCCGACCGATCCGGCTCCTTCTGGCAGGAGTTCGGTTCAGTTGGTTCCCCCGGTTCAAGAGTATACCCTTGAAGATTTTTATGAACCGGAGTTTGAAGAGTAAGGGGAATTTGAGGATTATGATGTAAGTGAAGGTCTGGATGTGCCTGTGGAACCGGACATCTTCCCAGACAGACCATTAGGTGTTTCCACTCCTAGGCTTTCTGAGTCTCCTTCCCATTTTATGTTTTACAGAAAAGTGGCTGAAACCCTCCAGCCTCCTATGGAGGAGGCTGTGGAAGATCAAGAAGAGCCTGATTATGTAGAGATGATGGATATCCCAGAGTCCAGGAGACTGTCTATTCCCCTCCATAAATCTTTTGGGAAACAGACACAAAAAATCTTAGTCTCCTAACACTATACCTCCTGTAGATAGAAGAATGGACAAGAGGTATACACTTTCAGGCTCAGACATGGAATTCTTATATCAGCAGTGCAGCCATGTTGGGGTATTGCAGGCTGCTGCCTGTGACAAGGCAAACATTCCCTTGGCTTCACACCCCCCCCGACAAGGACTCCAGGAAGACTGATGCCATGGCAAAGAAGCAGTACATGGCATCTTCTTTGGGACTCAGGCAGACGAATTACATGGCCTATACAGCCAGGTACCAGAAGTCCAGGTGGGACACTGTACTGGCAATGGCTAAACAGGCCTCCCCCCAGCTAGCCAAGGAGCTGGAGGCGGTGGCTGCAGATGGGATTGAGGCATCTAAGGTTCAGTTTCATGCTTTTGTGGACGCTAATGATGTTTCATCAAGAGTCATGGCTACATCTGTGGCTCTTCGGAGGATGGCTTGGCTCAGATGTACTAGCCTCTTGCAGGACACCCAGGCTAAGGCTATGGATTTTTCCTGTAGTGGGTAATTCTCTTTTTGGGGAGCAGACAGAGAATTACATGAAGAAAATGGATGAGTACAGGACCACTTACAGGAGTGCTCAGGCCAAGGAAAGGCAGGCAACTCCTCAAAGGCAGCAGTCTAGGGGCAGGGGCAGGCCTTTTCAAAGGCCTTTTTACCAAGCACAGGCCTCTTCTTCCTTTTCGCAGAGAGGGTTCTTCAGAGGGAGAGGCAGAAGGGGGATGAGCAGGCCTGCATCCACCCCTCAGCCTAAAGCCCCTGCCAAGCAGACTCCCTGATGGGTCTGCCTGGGTCGACTCTCCTATTCCAGTAGGGGGCAGGCTGGCTTACTTTGTCCAGGACTGGATGTCTATTACATCAGACAAGTGGGTCCTGGAAGTAGTAAGCCAGGGACTGGTTCTCAGCTTCAAAAAATTTCCATAGATGAGAGCCAGATCTTTTCCACCTGCAAACCTTTCAGAAACCCTTGCCCTATAGGCAGAGGTTTCTTCTCTCCTAGCTTTAAGAGCTATAGAGAGAGTACCTGCCCTACACTGGGGCAAAGGACTGTACTCCAGGTACTTCCTGACCCCCCAAAAGACAGGGGAGTGGCGACCCATCCTAGACCTAAGATATCTAAACAAACATCTTTTAAAACCAAAGTTCAAGATGATAACTCTGGGAATAATCCTTCCCTCTCTAAGGCCAGGGGACTGGCTAGCCTCCCTGGACCTCAGAGATGCCTACTTTCACGTTCCCATCAGGTGCTCCCACAGAAATTACCTCAGGTTCAAGTTGCCCTCAGGCCATTATCAGTTCAGAGCAATGCCCTTTGGCCTAACCTCAGCCCAAAGGGTTTTCACAAAGTGCCTGGCAGTAGTAGTTGCCTTTCTAAGAAGGCAAAAGATTTCCATTTTTCCTTATCTGGATGATTGGCTAATAGTGGGTCAGTCTCCAGACCAAGTCAAGTCTCCCCCTACAAGTGACCCAGCGAGTGCTCACTTCTCTAGGATTTCTTCTCAACCTTCCCAAGTCGGTTCTTGAACCAGTCCGGCTTCTTACCTTTATAGGGGCAGAACTGGACACACTCGGAGCAAGAGCCTTTCTTCCTCTAGAAAGGGCAAGGGCTCTTATGGAACTAGCCTCTTTCTTCAGCCTTCAGGTATCTCGACCAGCAAGGCATTTCCTCCAGCTTTTAGGCCACATGACAGCTTCAACAGCAGTGGTCCAAGGGGCAAGATTCCAGATGAAGGATATTCAGTTCCACCTGAGAGCTTTCTGGTCTCAGAGAAAGGAATCCCTTACCAAACTGATTCCAGTGACTCTGACCTTGATCCAGGCCCTCCAGTGGTGGCAGAATCAGGACAATATAAGGCAAGGTGTTCCTTTTGTTGCTCAGCTTTGTTTCAGTGGTCCTTACCACAGATGCTTCTCTTCTGGGCTGAAGAACCCACCTGGGGTCCCTTACTGCCCAGGGCCTGTGGTCCCCCCAAGAATCCCTTCTCCACATCAATCTTCTCGAGCTCAGGGCAGTTTTTCTAGCTCTAAAAGCGTTCTCACAGTCAGTTCAGAACAAGGTGGTTCAAGTCAGAACAGACAACACTACCACCATGTGGTACATCAACAAGGAGGGAGGCACTCGGTCCACGGCCTTGTGCACAGAAGCCATGAAGTTGTGGTCCCTGGCTTATTCCCTGCAAGCTTCTCTTGTAGCAGTTCACCTTCCAGGCAAGGACAATGTGCTAGCAGATGCACTGAGCAGGATTTCTCAGGACCATCACGAATGGTCCCTGAACCCTCAGGTTTTGAAAGTGATTTTTTCAAGTTGGGACACTCCAGAGATAGATCTCTTTGCAGCCCCAGACAATCACCAACTTCCTCTCTTTTGTTGCAGACCTCCAGTCTTGGGTTCAGTCCCCCTGGATGCCCTGATTCTGAATTGGGAAGGGAAATTTCTGTATGCCTTTCCCCCCTTCCCACTCCTGTTCAAAGTTTTAGTCAAAATAAGGTCTCAACCTAGAAAGTTGATTCTGGTTGCTCCAAATCGGGCCAGACAGTTCTGGTACCCCCTGTTGCTGTCCCTAGCAGTCCATCTTCCCCTGTCTCTTCCCAGGAATTACAACCTGTTAACATCCTCTTAGGGGAGGATTTGGTACCCCAATCTACAGTCTCTCGATTTCAAGGCTTGGCTCTTGAAGAGTTAGAGCTTACAGATCTGCATCTTTCCCAAGGGGTTCTGGATATCCTCAAGGCTTCTCGAAAGCCCTCCACCAGAAAGACTTGCAACTCCAAATGGAAAAGATTCAGCATTTAGTGTTCTAAGAAGAATATTTCTCCAGACACTGCTGAATTGCCTGCGGTTCTGGATTATATGGTCCTTCTTAATGACCTAGGCCTCAGACCAGCTACTCTCAAGGTACACTTGTCAGCTGTTTCTGCATTTTTGTCTGTGGGGAAGCCTTCCTCACTATCTTCCCACCCTGTGTTCTGTAAATTCTTTAAAGGATTGTTTCACACCAATCCCCCTTTTAGAGACCCTGCCCCTGCCTGGAATTTGAATGTTTGCATTGCTCAGCTTATGCAACCCCCTTTGAGCCTATGTCTTCAGTAGAGCTTAAGTACTTGACTTGGAAAACTGTGTTCTTGGTAGCCATTACCTCTGACAGGCGTATCAGTGAATTGCAAGCCCTGTCAGTGGAACCTGATTTTATTTCCTTTCATAGGGATAAAGTGGTCCTTAGAACCAACAGAAGGTTCTTGCCCAAAGTGGTTTCAGACTTCCATTTAAACCAGTCTGTGTCTCTCCCTGTTTTCTTCACTGATCATTCTTCCTCAGGGGAGAGGAGGCTTCACAGTTTAGATGTCAAAAGAGCCCTTAGTTACTACATAGAGCATACCAAGTGTCACAGGTTTGACTTCTCCAGTTGTTCCTCACTTACGGAGAAGTGGGAAAGGGCAAACCTCGCCAAAAGATCTATTGCCAGATGGATTGTGTCTTGTATACAGTTCTGCTATGAAAAACCGGGAAAAACTCCACCCTCAGGCCTGAGGGCTCATTCCACAAGAGGTACAGCTGCTTCCCTGGCTGTGGCCAGGGATATCCCTCTCCTAGAAATTTGTCAAGCAGCCACCTGGAAAACAGTCCATACCTTTACCAAGCATTACTCTCTGGATATCCAGGCTAGGCGTGATGCTTGGTTTGGCACAGCAGTATTTCAGAGCCTATTCCCAAAGTAGGTTCTGTCCCTCCTCCTTGGAGGTACTGCTTGGTAGTCTGCAATTGTCAGAATACAGCAAGACTTCATGTTGTTTGAAGAAAAAAATTACTCACCTTAGTAATTATATTTCTTGTAATGGAGTCTTGCTGTATTCTGAACTGCCTCCCCTCTCAGAACCTGTTTTTGGGAAGTGGGTGGGCAGGTGCAGTGTTGCACCCCAGGGGTGTATTTGCTTGCACTCTCCTCCCTTTTTGTTTGAGTGCTTATTTATTATTGTTATTTTTGAGTACATTGGGTTTAGTTTTTGGGTTTCTTGACTTGAGTCTTCCTTGGGAATCCAAAACTTTTCAGCCAGTTGGCTAGTAGAATTTTTACAGTTTCCATATAGAATTTTTTTAGTTTAGTTGGGCTCGTAAGAATCTGATGGTTTGAGTTCAAAACACTCCAGACAGAGATTTCCACAGAGCTCGAGCTCAGCGTTTCATGCTCTGCATGGAAAGTTAACCTTTAGTTCTCCGGGGCAGTTCAAAGGTTGGGAATCACTGCAATTGTCAGAATACAGCAAGACTGCATTGGAAGAAATATAATTGCTAAGGTGAGTAATTTTGTCTTCCCCATGATATTCAGGACCCTACTGAAATTGAGGTCCCAACCAGCCAAAATGATACTGGTGGCTCCAGATTGGGCGAGACAGTACTGGTACTCTCTTCTGCTGTCTCTGTCAGTGGTTTCTCCAATCCATCTGCCCAGGAGGCACAACCTGTTAACCTCCTCTCAGGGCAGGATCCTGTATCCCAATCTCAAATCACTGAGGCTCAAGGCATGGCTCTTGAAGACTTAAGAGTTTGCTAACCTTAATCTATCAGAACAAGTGTTGACAGTGCTTAGGGGTTCCAGGAAGCCTTCTACTAAGAAAACATATGCCTCTAAGTGGAAAAGATTTATAATATGGTGTACAGGTAAAGGCTTGAGCAGTTTTCCGGGCTGATTTGGCTATTCTTCTAGATTACCTTACACATTTGCATTCCAAAGGCCTGAAGCCTTCCACCCTCAATGTTCACTTAGCTTCAGTCTCTGCTTACCTGTCAGTTGGTAAGGAGAGTTCTATGGCTTCTCATCTGGTATTTAGAAAATATTTTAAAGGCCTTAATCTTCTGCACCCTCCCCTAAGGGAACCAGTTCCAGCCTGGAATCTAAATATTTGCATTGCTAAGCTCATGGATGCACCATTCAAACCCATGGCAACCGCAGATTTGAATTATGTCACTTGGAAAACTGTTTTCCTGATTGCCATTACTTCAGCCAGAAGGATCAGTGAATTACAAGCCCTGTGCACAGATGTTGACTACATCTCATTCCACAGGGACAAGGTGGTCCTTAGGACTGATAGAAAATTCCTTCCCAAGGTGGTATCTGATTTTCACTTAAATCAGTCTATCACTCTACCTGTCTTCTTTACAGACAACTCCAGTTCTCCAGAAAGGAGACTTCACTCCCTTGATGTCAAAAGGGCTCTCAGCCACTACATTGACAGAACCAAATCTTACAGGACAAGTCAATCACAGTTCTTTCTCACATATGATGAAGTTGGTAAGGGCAGAGCTGCAACAAAACGTACAGTTGCTCACTGGATAGTGGCATGTATACAGTTTTGTTATAGTAAGGTGGGTAAACAGGTACCTCTGGGCCTGAGAGCACACTCCACCAGGGGCACAGCTGTTTCACTGGCAGCTTCAAGAGAAATTCCGCTACTGGAAATCTGTAAAGCAGCTACATGGAAAACAGTACACACCTTCACAAAGCATTACAGCCTGGACTTGCAATCCAGAGGTGATGCTAGGTTTGGTACAGCAGCACTGTAGAACCTGTTTCCAAAATAGGTTCTCTGCCCAACCTCCAAAGGTACTGCTTGGTAGTCTGCATTACGTTTAATCATAATGAGTGATTCCTGGGGTTAGAAGAAAAAATTACTCATCATAGTAATCTTGTTTCTTCAAAGGGATCACTCATTATGATTAAAGACCCTCCCTACCTCCCCTACTAGAACCTATAGAAGTTGCATCCCTGCATTAGGGTTTTTCTTTCTCCTATATAGGTTAAGATAAAGACTCACTTTGTTTAGCCAGTTGGTGTCCTTGTGGTCTCAGTTTTCTTAAGTTTGTTGTTTAAGGATGTTTTGACCTGAAAGGGCAAAAAAAAAAAAATTATTTTTAAGGTCTGTTAATTTTTAGCTAGTGGGTCTTTTACCCAGTTAGGCTCCATAAGAATCTGAAGCACTCAGAGTGCAGCAGTTGCTAGGGCAGCAGTTTGAAAGTGGCATGAGCCAACTGAGAGTTCCATAATTTACATAAAATTCAATCTCTCCGGGCAGTTCAACACAGGAGGCTGACTGCATTGCATTTAATCATAATGAGTGATCCCTTTGAAGAAACAAGATTACTATGGTGAGTAATTTTTTCTTTCCGTAACTCTTGATCTTCCAGAATATCTTCTCCACTGAGTACCACACCCATCTACTGTCCCCCTCTCTACTGGGCCAAGGGCTCTGGGCATCTCACCCTGTGGCTTGCACTGTGTGGTGCTCTATATTATGCCATTCTCATTGTTGTCTTCCCCTGTTAGGAACTGGGTATAACAAAAAAAAAAAAATAGAACATTAAAAAAACTACAGAACAAAAATATATATACTGTATGTTTTTTCCCCTTTTCCCGCCTGATAAATCCTCATTACCTTGGATATATTCCTATTAGATACTAAATGTGACCTGCACCCACTGGGTGCCTTCCAATCCTTACATCACCATATAGTAGCCCTATCTGTGGAAAGGTGCTGTAGCACTAAATTGGATCCGGCCGGAGAAGCAGTCTTCCATTCAGGGTACACCCCTGTTTCTTACAGGAAGGGCCTACCAGCCTCATCTGGCTTTGCTGCTGTAGTTTTATTTTTTTGTGCTGCATGCTATTCAGTGTATCTTCCTGGACTCAAGTCTTCACTGTTTATTCATACTGCTGGGTTTCAAGCCGGAGACCCTGGGACCTTGCGGGAGCCAAAATTCTTCGCGAGCTGGGCGCGAGGTAGGGCTGTGTGTGTGCAGCTCTGAGGCTAGCTCCACACAGTATAAACTGCCTGGCATTGACCCTCCAACCGCATTAGTTCCTTTTTTCCCGCCATTGAATGTGCTTCAGTGACGATGACGCTCAACCGCCGGGAGTCAGATTTTCACGTCTATATGAAATAGCATTTAGTTTCATTCAGTTTAGCTAGCCTTTTTCTTATTTCCCTCAGTAAAAAAGGAAAAGCAATACTCTCGGACTTCAGTTTCGTCAGATCTTCAGCCCTAGCAAACAACGGAGTCACCATAGATAGTGACGGTAGGGAGTCTTCTTTGGAGGGCTGCTCTGGCAGCTGGGCTGAGTCCAATCTGCCCCCCTCTCCGGGGTCGTCCGACAAAGGGCAGTCCGGTGTTCAGGAGAGAGGACAGTCCTCCCATAAACACCAAAAGATGCAGGCCCATTCCCTATCCAGGTTGGGGACCCAGTGCTTCTCGACTTCGGGTTCTTCCTCTTACCATCAGAAGGGGAAGAAACGGTATCGCTCAAGGTCACCCTCCAGTACATCTGCCAAGAGGTCTTCTCTGTCCATAAGCAGGAGGCTTTCCCTGGCACCACAGTTGACAGCTTCTGCTTGCAGTCATTTGAGGTCTCGAGCCCGGAGCCCTTCCTTGTTCTCTTGTGGGGCCTCCAGTAGGCAGTTTTACCATTTTGAAGCTCTTATCGAGCAGTGGGTACAGTGTCTAGCCAGCTTGTCCCTTCCTGCAGATCCAGTTTGTGGGGCCCTCAGGCCTACGTGCCTCGAGGCCAAAGTCAGGGCCTTTGGACCAGATAAAGCATCTGTCTCTGCCAGCGGATCCTGATCCCTTGACGGTGACGGCGCTGCCAACTCTGGTTCCATGTGCTGCCCTCCTTCACTTTGTCTCTTCGAAGGGACCAGCACAGGTACCTTCTCCTGTCACTTTGGTGCTGGTTGCATCTCCTAGACCTAGTTTGGGTTCTCTGGCAGTGCCTCTGGGCTTGGTGCCTCTTCCAGTGCTGGCTCCCTTGGGGCTGGCACCAGGTCCCGTTCCAGCGCCTTTGGGGTCGGCGCTGGTTCCAGTGCCAATTCTTGCTCCAGTTCCGGTGTTGCCCACCTGTCCAGTCCCCAGTCCCGGACTCATGCTTGCTAGGTCCACACTTCTTCTGGCTTCCCCTTCCAAGGGGGATCTGGAAGGGGACAAGTCTAACCCTGACTCCATTATTTCTGAGGGTGGCGAGGACGACACTTTTTATAGCCTGGAGAATCATCCTCCAGTTCCTAACCTCTCCCTCAGGAGGACCTCTCCTTTGACACATTACTCAGAAACAAGCAGGCAATTCTGGCTCTCGAGACTTCTGCCCTTGACCCAGGTAAGTGGATGCATCTTGAGTGACTCCATGTTTCTAACATTCCAGTTAACCTTACCCCCCCGCCACCCCCTGTTCCTCCAGCCTTTGAAACCCTTTCTGAGGCACGTGGGCTAGACCTGTGTCTATTCCTTCAGTATGAAAGTCCATAGATCGGAAGTATGTTCCTCCTAAAGAAAGATCTATTCTAGCTTTCCAGCCTATTGCAAATGCACTAGTTATTCTTGCTGTGAACGACAAAGTTGTCCTGCCTCAGGAAGTCACAGCATGTCCTATCAATAAGGAATCTGGCAAAACTGACACTATGGGTAAGAGAGCTTTCATTGTGGCCACTCTTAACATGCTAATAGCCAGTTACCAAGGACATTTCTCTCAGTATGAGTATGCCCTGTGTACTTAGCATAAGTCTCTGGCTGAGTCTTTGCCAGAGTCTGATCCTAAACAGAAAATACTTCAGAGTGCTACGCATGGAATAGAATCCAACAGACACCAGTTGAAGGTGGCTATGTACACATATGATTCTGACTCTCAAGCTGACGCTGCTGGAGTCTGTATCAGAAGACATTCCTGGCTGCAGACCTCAGGATTTTCCTCAGATGCCCAGCAGCAGGCGATGAGTGTCCCTTTTGATGGCACTTACCTGTTCGGCCAACAGGCTGAGCAATCCCTGGAAGCCTCTTAAACAACCAGAACAGCCATCACATCAGCCAGACCAGCTCCTTCACATCCATAGAGGGGCCAAAACCACCAGTTCTTTCATTACAGACAGTCCTTTCGTGAAGCATCAGTCTCCTCAGCTGCAAAAGAAAATACAGCACAAGGCACAGGCCCTGAAAGCACCCAGTGCCACCTTCGGAGGCCCCGGTTCCGCCTCAACTGCCCGAAGTGGACCTCTCCGCAGTGATGGGAAGGTGTCTGACTCTGTTCTACAGTCAGTGGAAGTCTGTCACTAAAGACAGGTGGGTTTTAAGGATCATTCGAGAGGGGTACTCTCTCAGCTTTTCAGAGATTTCCCCAGATTGTCCACCCAAGTGGCAACACACTCTGTCAGCTACTCAGTCAGACCTTCTCATTTCAGAAATAAGGGTCCTTCTGAAAAACAGGGCAGTGGAAATAGTCCCCTTGGCAGAAGGCTACACGTGTTTCTACTCCCATTATTTTCAGGTCCCGAAGAAGACAGTGGGCATGCGACCCATTCTCGACCTTTGAAAATTGAACAAGTACCTCTACCATGAGAAGTTCAAGATGGTGTGTCTAGGAACCCTCTTAACATTTCGCAAGCTACAGGACTAGCTGGCATCCCTAGACATGCAGGACACCTATCAGCACATCCTAGTTCACACCAGCCATCACAAGTTCCTTCGATTTGTGACCCTGGGTCAGCACTATCGGTTCAGAGTACTGCCCTTTGGGTCATCCTCAACACCTCAAGTCTTTACAAAGTGCTCTGCATTTCTCGTGGCACATCTTTGTAAGCTAGGACTACAGGTCTTCCCCTACCTAGATGACTGGCTACTTTCAAGACCATCAAGGTTGGGCATAGAACAAGCAGTAAACACTGCAGCTCAGCTTCTGACTTCCATGGGGGTTCTTCTAAATCTGGTGAAATCACAGCTTCAGCCCTCTCGACAGCTTCTCTTTATAGGGGCTGTCTTGGATACCACCAAGGCCAGGGCCTTCCTTCCACAGGACAGACGCAATGCCATCCTGTAGATGGCACAGTTCCTCAGAAGCAACAATCCCGTGAAGGCTCACTCCATGTAGTGGAATCTGGGCCTGATGGCTTCTTCTGTCTTCTCAGTCCATCTAGCTCGCCCGCACATAAGGACAACTCAGTGGATGCTCAATATTCAGTGATCTCTGTGAGCGCATCCTCAGTCCTACCCAATCAAAGCGATGGAAGCTTTGTGCCAGTCACTTCTCCAGTAGACACAGGAGGACAACCTTCTTCAACGTCTCCTCTTCGCTCCACCAGAAGCTCGGATAACTGTTACCACAGACGCATCTCTTCTGGGGTGGGGAGCTCACTGCCAGGGCCATCGCACCTAGGGAGTTTGGACTCTGGCAGAATTTCATCTCCATATCAATGTTTTGGAGATGAGGGTAGTACTTTATGCACTCTGAGCCTTGGTAGACTTGGTCAGTCACAAGGTGATCCTTCTGCAGACGGACAAGAAGTCAGTGATGTACTACATCAACAAGCAAGGTAGGGCACACTCCTACCAGCTTTGCTGGAAAGCAGTGAGGTTATGGGAGTGGTGTCTGGAGCCAAATGCCCTAATTCTAGCAGTATACCTGCCAGGAGAGCAGAACGATCTGGCTGACCGGCTCAGTCAGATAGAAGCAGATCCTCACGAGTGGTCGTTAGCACCAGACGTCTTGCAGTCTCTCTTCAACAAGTGGGGTATTCCAGACCTGGACCTTTTTGCGTCCCCACTCAACGCAAAACTGCCTCAATTCTGCTCCAGAAATCCAGAACCTGGCATTTTCTTTCAGGATGCATTTAGGCTGCGGTGGGCAAATCACTTTCTGTACGCATTTCCTCCTTTTCATCTAGTTCAGAGAGCTCTGCTCAGGTTAGAGGCCCACGGCGGCAGAATTATTCTGATTGCTCCATTCTGGCGACGTCAAATTTGGCTTCTATTAATCAACAACTTTTAAGTAGCCCCTCGAGGCCCCTCTCTCTGCAGATGGACCTTCTGACACAGGGATCCTTGGTTCACTCCAACCTGCGCTCCCTTCAACTCCATGCCTGGCTCCTGAAGAGATAGAGGTGAACAGGTTCAAAGTTTCTCAGAGGGTCTCAGAGATTCTCCTACTTGCACGTAAACCTTCCAGGAGGAAAACTTGCACAGCCAAATGGAGTCACGTCTTGGAGTGGTGTGCCAAGATCCGTATGGACCCATTCCGGCGTTCACCAGTCAAGGTTTTGGAGTGCTTATTAGACCTTCCAGATGCTGGACTGCAGTACTGCTCTGTAAAGGTCCATCTCTGTGCAGTTTTGGTCATTCACGAGCCAGTCCAGAACATGACCGTGGCTCAACTGCCTCTCTCAAGAGATTTCTGAAGGGCGTTCTGCACACAAGGCCCCCAGTCATGAAACCTGTTGTCCCCCAAGATATTTACCTTGTGCTGGATATGCTTACTCTTAAACCCTTAGAGGCTCTGGCTACGTGTGAACTCAAGTTCCTCACCTGGAAAACAG
Source organism: Neoceratodus forsteri (assembly GCA_016271365.2). Taxonomy (NCBI): domain Eukaryota; kingdom Metazoa; phylum Chordata; order Ceratodontiformes; family Ceratodontidae; genus Neoceratodus; species Neoceratodus forsteri. Next base: position 880,170,803 of record CM057456.1, read on the forward strand.
TTTTTCTAGGAGTGTGGATATGTTGTTCATCCACACTGTCTGGCATTGTCCCTTTCCCCTTTAAATCTTGCCGGAAGTCTTCAAGCTGGCTCTTCCCACCCACCCGGGTGGTAAATACCTCGGCTCCGCCCCATGATGCCAGATCTTCCTTTCCGCTGGAAGATACAGGTTCCCTCATGCTACCTTGCAGTAACAGAGGCCCTGGAGTCAAATCGACGGTTTTTGCCGCACTTACTCGCCTTAAAACTTATAAGAGTGTATGATTCAGATCCAAACCCTTCAGATATGGAGGACAAGCCGTCCCCCGGGTTTCGCCGGTGTCCTTGTGGACAAAAAATGTCTCACACCAATCCACACCTCTCGTGCGTATACTGCCTCAGCGCCGTGCATGACACCTCAGTGTGCACCATCTGTTCGGCCTTTCATCCCACCATTCTGGAGGACCGTAAGGTGCGCCTTAAGTTGGGGAGACTGGAGCTCCGCAATCCACCAGTGAAATCGAAGGAGGCCAGGTGGGCGGTTTCCGCGGCTGCAGGATCCGCCGAGCAGCTCGAGCAGATGGCAGCCTTCGAAGAAGAAGCTGCCCAAGATTTGGCCAACTGAAACTTCTCCGTGCCGCTCAACGTGGGCTCCACCTTCATGGGATCCTTCCGGGAGTTGTGCCAGTCTCTCCCTACTAAGGGTGAGGCGCCCTCGGGCTCACACTCCTTCCGATCCAAGAAGAAGGATAAGGATCCTAAACCATCTTCTTCTTCCCGAAGAAGACGCTCCTGGGACCGAGATTGGTCCGACTCTCAGGAGCAAGGGGTCTCGACCACGGTCGAGATCACCTCCTCGGCTGCCGGCTTTTCGGACCTTCCGTCAGGCCAGGGCACCGAAGCCGAGGATACGGCAGAACCGGCAGAGATTTCTCTCGACCCGATCGAGCCATTGTCGCCGACGCCTGTCGACGACTCTCTGGAGAGGACTCCTATTCTTTCCTTCCCCGACGAGGAGACCCATCCTTTGGGCATCCCGATCAAGGGACAAGAGCTGGAACCCTGGTTCTCGCCCAATCCGGCTTCTCCCGATCGACAGAGCTGACGCCGTCGGTCTCGATCGAGGAGTAGGACCCTGTCGGTTGAAAAACCGAGAAAGGGCCACAAACACTCCCGGAAGAGGCGTCGCCACCATTCCTCATCCTCCTCGGATGAGGAGAGACCTAGACGGAAGCTCCGGCGACGTTATGAGGACCTCATGTGGCAGCAACTTCTTTTAACAGGTCAAAAGCCGGCAGCCCCGGCGGTACCGGCCATTACTTGGCCTCAGCCTCTTCGGCCGACACCGACTCCCTCGGTGCCGAGGACTCCAGTTCTCCCTCTGGTGGGTCCGGTGCGCATTTCGGCTCGGCCTGTTACGGGCTCCCCACCAATTTTGGTGGAACCACCACCAAAAGAGCCTCAGGGAGGGGTTCCTTCTGAGGAGGACCGACCAACTTCGGGCCTTCCCCATAGGTTGTCCATCATGGTCACTCCTGATCGCTCTAGGCGCATCGAGAGGGATTTGGGTGGGAGACCCTTGTATCCGGACTCCTCGGATTCGGATACTACCGGCCTTCACCCTCGTGATGAGCTGTCGGTGTCAGGCATGGAGGAAGGGCCTTCTTCCTTCCAGGGCATCCTTCGACTCATTTCAGAGTCCACAGGTTTGCCTCTGCAGCCCATTCAGAAAAAAGCAGAATATCCTCTCACGGATATTCTCAAGAGGGGGATACCCCGACGGAAGCCTTCCCAGTGGCCGAAGCCATAGTTGGCCCCGCTCTGGACTTTTGGCAGCGTCCAGCCTCTTGCCTAGCTCCCTCTGCCCGCATGGCCTGCAAGTACGCAGTGCCCATGGGGTCTTTGGCGGGCTTCACTGAGCACCCCTCGGCAGAAAGCCTTGTGACTGCCTCAGCGTTTAGATGAATGGGCAGCTGTACGGATACTGACCGCCCTTCGGACAAGGAGTCCAAACTCATGGACCACTCGGCCCGGAAGGTCTACGCAGCATCATCCTTAGGCCTTTGTCAGGCTAGCTCTGCAGTGATTATGGCACACTTCTCTCACGCCCTTTTGGGGTCACTTGATGAAGTTCTCCCTCATCTCCCAGCTGACATGCAGACCACAATCAAGCAGGTCCGGGACCAGGGCTGGGCTGTTGCTAAACAACAGCTCCAGACGGCCCTGGACATTGGTGATTCCTGTGTCCGTTCACTAGCTGCCGTGGTAGCCTCTTGCCGCAGAGCTTGGCTGAGGTTATCCTCCTTTCCTGCAGATACTCAGCACAAGCTAGCTGATGTGCCCTTCCTTGGCACCGACCTCTTCGGTCCGGGAGTGGCAGGTCATCTACAGCACATTGAGCAGTCTAATGCCACCTTAGATGCCACCTCTGCTAAAGGTTCTTCGGGCAAGAACCAGCAGAAGCACAAGAAGAAATCCTTTCGGCATTCTTCTCCTGCGGTCAGACAGTCCTCCTTCCAGGGAGGTCAGCAACAGCAGCAGGCTCAAGCTTGACACCCTAGGCCCAAGCAAGGTCCCCAACAGCCCCGCAAAGGAGGCCGAGGTGCTGGTCCAGGTGCCTCCTCCTCCTCCAAGCCTGCACAGTGACGGGTCGGGGGTGGCCTCCCCTGCACCCATCACGCCAGTTCTGGGTCCTCCCGTGGGGAGCCGGCTCCGCCACTTTCCGCCTGGTCCGGTATCACTTCAGACAGGTGGGTTCTGGAAGTGGTCAGGCAGAGACTGCCTCTAAAGTTCGAGCAGTAACCCCCCCAGCCGGGCCCGTTCCCCACGGGAGGAAAGGATCTCAGTAGGCGCTCAGTCGGCCCTTCGGGACGACATTGTTCAGCTCCTCCTCAAGGAGGCGGTAGCTCCAGTGCCAGATCCTCCTTCAGACCCAGGCTTCGTCTCCAGGTACTTCCTGGTGCCCAAGCGGACGGGGGGTTGGCGCCCCATCCTAGATCTCCACGACCTGAATCGGTATCTCGGGTCTCCGACCTTCCGGATGGTAACTCTGAACCAGATTATACCATCCCTGGAGCGAAACATGTGGTTTTGTACACTGGATCTTCAGGATGCATTCTACCACATCCCAATCCGTCCATCCCATCAGCGGTTCCTCCGCCTAGGGTCAAGGACCCCTGTATGAGTTCAGAGCCATGCCGCTCGCCTGTCGTCCGCCCCAAGGGTCTTCACCAAATGCATTGCAGTGGTGGCAGCCCATCTACGGCGTCAAGGGGTTCGCATTTACCCCTATCTAGATGACTGGCTCCTCGCGGGTTCCTCCCTTTAGGAGATGGAGAGGTCCAGGGACCTGACCCTCCAAACCTGCTCCCACCTGGGCCTCCTAATCAACGAGGCCAAGTCAGGACTTGTGCCTTCTCAGGTGATGGGCTTCATTGGGGCAGAGCTTTACTCTTTTCAAGCCAGAGCTCGGCTCCCGGTGGACAGGGCGGAGGTTCTTTCCTCCTTTGCCCAATCATTTCTGGTTGGGCACTTGTGCCCTGCCCGGGACTTCCTGCACCTCCTGGCTTACATGGCGGCGTGCACCTCAGTGGTCCGCTGGGCCAGACTGCACATGCGCCCCCTTCAATGGGAGCTGGCGGCCCAGTGGTCTCAGCGTCAGGGTCTCTTCGACCAGCTGGTCACGGTCACCCAGAGGATGTGGGACGCTCTCCAATGGTGGACCATCCCGAGTCACTTACAGGAAGGTATCCTGTTTGTCCGCCCCGAGCCGACGGTCTTTCTTACGACTGACGCCTCTCTCATGGGCTGGGGAGCCCACATGGGGGACCTCAGAGCTCACGGGTTCTGGACCCCCAAGGAGTCCCGATGCCACATCAACCTGTTGGAGCTCAGAGCAGTCAGACTGGCCCTGTCAGCTTTCACTCCTCAGCTCTGGGGTCAAGTGGTTCAAGTCCAGATGGACGATACCTTGACCATGTACTACCTCAACAAACAGGGAGGCACGCACTCCCATCTGCTGTGCAAGGAGGCGCTCCGGATCTGGACCTTTGTCAGCCGGCTGGAGGCGGATCTCCTAGCCATCCATGTGGCAGGAGTCTCGAACCAGCTGGCGGATGCTCTCAGCCGCATAGGCCAGACATCCCATGAGTGGTCTCTCCATCCAGAGTAGCTTACAATCTGTTCTCCCGCTAGGGCAAACCGCTGGTGGATCTGTTTGCCTCCAGGGAGAACACCAAGCTGAGGTTGCATGCCTGCCCCCTCAGCAGGGCTCGCTGCAGGGGGATGCCTTCTCGAGGCCGTGGACCCCAGTCCTCCTCTACGCCTTCCCTCCATTTCCCTTGATCCACAAGGTGTTACTCAAGGTGAGGAGGGACAAGGCGAAGGTGATCCTGGTAGCCCCAGATTGGCCACGCCAGTTCTGGTATCCAGATCTCCTCAGCCTAAGCTGCAGGGCCCCGGAGCGGCTTTGTACACGCCTGGACCTGATATCGTTGAACCAAGGGAAGTTCTTCCACTCGGACCTTCAATCCCTGCACCTCACAGCCTGGTTCCTGAGCGGCTAGAGTTCCAGGCTTTGGGTCTTTCTGAGGATGTCTACACCGTGGTAGAAGCATCTCGAAAAGAATCAACCAGAAAGTGTTATGCCTTCAAATGGAAAAGATTCTCCATTTGGTGTCAGGGAAAGAGCCTGGACCCTTTATCCTGCTCTGTGGCTAACATTTTAGACTACCTTTGGTCTCTCTCCAAAGGGGGTCTTCGGTCATCGACCCTTAGAGTGCACCAGGCAGCCATCTCTGCTTACCGGGCGCGGGCCGGTCAGCCAACATTGGCACAGGAGACGGTGATCGGGCGCTTTTTCAAAGGCCTGGATCACATTTCACCTCCGGTGCGTGAACTTCCACCTCCGTGGGATCTCTTGCTGGTTTTGGCAAAGCTCATGGGCAAGCCATTCGAACCCATGTACAAGTGTGAGCTCTCACACTTGTCGTGGAAGACTGCCTTCCTGGTGGCTATCACGTCAGCCAGAAGGACAGGGGAGCTCCAGGTGCTTTCGGTGGACTCCTCTTATCTGGTCTTTCACAGGGACAAGGTTGTCCTGCACCCCCAACCGAAATTGCTTCCGAAGGTGGTGTCAGAGTTTCACCTCAACCAGGTGCTGACTCTGCCGGTATATTACCCTAACTACACCTTGGATGCCGAGTACAGGCTCCATACTCTGGACCGCAGGCGTGCTCTCTCCTACTATAAGGAGAGGACGGCGGAAATTTGGGGAGAGGTTCGCCAGCTGTTTGTCACCTACGCTGAAGCCGCTTCTGGCAGACCTGCAGCCAAGCGGACTATTGCAAGATGGATCATATCATGCATAAGTCTGTGTTACGAATTGGCGGGCAAGGAGCCTCCCAAGGGGATAAGAGCTCATTCTACCCGCCATACTGCTGCTTGGGTTGCTGCTTCCAGGGACATCCCTATCCAGGAAATCTGTCGGGCTGCTACCTGGAAGTCAGCAAACACCTTCATTACCCATTACCACATTGACCTTGAGTCACGACGTGATGCTGGTTTTTGGGGCCTCGGTTCTCCAATCTCTGTTTCCTAAGTAGGGGGTGTGCACCTTGCCTCCCTCCTCCCGGAGAACTGCTAGGAGTCTGCCAGACAGTGTGGATGAACAACATATCCACGCTCCTAGAAAAACAGGTTACTCACCTGTAACAGTAGTTCTAGGAGTGGTATATGTTGTTCATCTACACGCACCCACCCAACCTCCCCAGGTTAAGGCGCACAACCTGACTTCCAGCGGGCTAGATCTGGCGTCATGGGGCGGAGCCGAGGTATTTACCACCCGGGTGGGTGGGAGGAGCCAGCTTGAAGACTTCTGGCAAGATTTAAAGGGGAAAGGGACAATGCCAGACAGTGTGGATGAACATATGCCACTCCTAGAACTACTGTTACAGGTGAGTAACCTGTTTTTCTGGTGGCCATCATCTCTGCTGGCAGGATCTCTGAGATACATGCATTGATCACAGACCCTCCGTATACCATCTTCCATAAAGGCAAGGTGGTTCTCTGCACACACACACACCACGTTTCTACCCAAAGGAGAGGCATCACCAGTAGAAAACAGGAAGTTGTTATCCCTCTGTACAGACAGTTGGTGAGACCACATCTGGAGTACTGTGTGCAGTTCTGGAGATCCCATCTCCGCAAGGACATAGACAGGATGGAGGCAGTCCAGAGGAGGGCAACTAAAATGGTTCAGAGTCTGCACCAGAAACCATACGAAGAGAGACTAAAGAAGTTTAATATGTATACCCTTGAGGAAAGGAGGGAGAGGGGTTACATGATAGAAACTTTCAGATACCTCAAGGGAATCAACAAAGTCCAAGAGGGTAGCATCTTTCAGAAAACGAGATGTGCAAGAACAAGGGGGTGCAATTTGAAGATGGAGAGGGAATGGCTCTGGGGCAATGTGAGGAAGTATTTTTTTTTCACAGAGGGGGCGGTGGACACATGGAATGGCCTTCCTTAGGAGGTCGTGGGGTCAAAAACTGGGGGAATTCAAGAATGCATGAGACAGACATAAGGCAATTCTGGTGGGGGTTAGGAAGAAGTAGACTGTTGGTTAACTAGGATCTGCGACTTATCCAATAGATAGGGAAATGGGCAGACTAGGTGGGACAAGCAGTCCTTATCTGCCATCAAAGTCTATGTCTATGTTTCAGAGTGGTTTCAGAGTTCCATTTGAACCAGCCTTTGGTAGTGCCCACTTACTTCCCTAACTTCCAGAACAAAGGGGAACACACCTTTCACTCCCTGGATGTTAAAAGAACCCTTCGATTCTACATTGATAGAACTAACGACACCCATTTATTTATTTAAGAGTTGTACCAGGAAGGCATGCTGAGCAGAGTACTGCTCGATTCCATGTGCGTCCTGGGGACAGTATACAAACAATGCAGAGGACAACAGTAAAGATACACTAATACAGCAATGGAAAAACATGGTGACAATAATACAGAAGAGGAGTGAAAATTAGGCAGGATTATACAAGCAAATAGCACAGCCTTTACAATGGTGAGTCAGGAGACAAGCACTTGACATCACAAGATTGGTAAAAGGTTGGAATAAAGAGTGGCACAGAGTAAATCAGGGGAAGGGGTAGTTGCCCTAGAGCTGTGGATATGTTAGGCACATGAGCAGGTGGGTGAGAAGTGTGCTGAGAGAAGACCGTTGAGGTGCTGTGATGGAGAGGTGAGCCGAATGTCTGGGTGAGTGAGGGGGGGGGGTGGTGGTAGGTGGACATGACCGAAGAGAGGTAAGGAGGGCATTCAGTCCAAGCAGCTCTTTGTCTCCCTTTACTGCTGCCCGATTGGGTCAGCCAGCAGCCATTAACCATTAAGTGTATTTCTACTTGGATAGTGGCTTGCCTTCGCCACTGCTGCTCTATGGCGTAGGTCAAGTTGGAAGGCCAAGTGTGTGCCCACTCTACCAGAGCAGTGGCTACGTCCTTGGCAGAAATCGGCTCTGTCTCCATTGCTGACATTTGCAGAGTAGCCACTTGGAGCACAGTGCACACATTTGTTAAGCTTTATGCCCTAGATGCCCATGCCAGATAGCGTGCTTCTTTCAGTAGGACAGTCCTTAATGGACTTCTGTCCTGAGTGAGCTCCATCTCCTACCTCCCTGCTTGGGGATTTTTGTCTCAGCTTGGTACTCTACCTAACAGTAGGAATACCTAGTGAAGGCTTAAATTCCGGGAAGATTTGAAAATTACATATTCACTGTAGACCTTACTTAGAGAGGGTTCCTGTAGTAGGTCATGACATATAGGACTGTGCCCCCTGGCCTCAGAACCGCACGGCAAACTTTTCTAGCAATGACTGGGGGAGGGGGACAACCCACCTGACATCACCATGACCCTATATAGTGGGAGGTCCCCACGCCCACCCTCCAGTTCTTTCCTGCCGTCGTCCCTGCCATAGTACCTCATGGTAATCTTGCTCAGCCAATCGCCTTTTGCTCGCCATTTTTCACTCTCTTTTTTCAGAACCATATATGTCTTCTCCACCATCATCTTCCAAGACTAACAAGAAGTGCGACTCACAGATCCTTCATAAGGACAGTCATCAAAGGTGTCTCTTTTGCTTGGGCCCAGACCACGACACTGCAGACTGCCAGCTCTTCAACCAGGCTACATGTAAGAAGAGGCACTAGGCCCTGGAAGCCCATCTTTTAAAAACTCAGATGGCTACCCTAGAAAAAGAGATGCAGCGATTGAGGGAGTTTGCATCTTCCCCTTTTCCTGAGTCTTAAGAAGAAGAAGAAGAAAGATGAGGATAAATATTGAGAGTAGGAGCGCTTGGAAGAGAAGGACCGCCAGGACTTTGGACAACCCTCGACCAGCAAGGCCTCTCCCCCACTGCCTCCCTTAGTGGTGCTCCAGGCCACATCCAGGGATGCTTCAGGTTCTTCTGCCACGCGGCTCCCTATTTCCTTTTTTTTTTTTTTTACTTTCTAATCTTCCTGGACATAAGTCTCCACCACTCATTCACACTATTGGGATCTGCGCCGGAGGCACTAGGACCCATCAGGAGCAAACTTTTTGCTGGAGGGTCGGCGCCAGAGATGGCGCCACGAGCCCTAGCTCACGCAGTAACGACTATCTCGGTGTCGACCCTCCAACCGCCTCAGTTCTTTTTCCCCGCCAAGTGCACTTCAGTGATGAGTGCCGTCATTGTCTGATTCAAACTTCAAACTAGCAGCATAGTTTTCAGTTTTTATTATTTTGTAGTATTATCTCGATACAGTATCGCTTACATTTATTCTTATTTTTAAAATAAATACAATACAGAAGTCTCAGCCTACTTTGACTGGGTCGACCACGAGCAGGTCAGGTGACAGTAGGGAGACTTTGTATGAAAGCTGTTCAGTCAGTCGGGCTGGGTCCGGTCCACCGCCTTCTCCGGAGGGGGGGTCTGACAACAGTCAGTCCAATGCCCAGGGGATGGGCGTCGCCCGAAGCATAAAATAAACGTCGCTTTCCTTCGCACCGCTCGCCTCGAGCGCCTTCTTCGCCCACAGGTCTAAAAGAGAAGGCATCACCGAGGTCGCCCTCTGATATGTCTGCGCGTAGACACTCGGTTATCGGGGCTAGTTTCCGGTCTCCTCCTTCGGAATCGCCAACCTCTGCTTCTGGTAGCCGACGGCTTCGACATCGGAGCCCTAGCCTGCCCGCAGGTAGGTCTTCAGATGAGCAGTTTCATCAGTGGGCCGCTCTTATGGAGCAATGGGCTCAGAGGTTGGTTCGGCTACCTGGCTCGGTCGCTCGTGGGCCTTTGGGCTCTTTGGGTGATCAGGTAGGGCGGTTGGACCTTCCTGGTCGCGCGGCACCTTCTTCGGTGCCGTCGACTCTGTGCTCAGGTGTCCCCCCCCCCCACATGGCTACGGCGCAGGGGGCCACACCGATGCCCTTATCTCCTGCTCTTCTGCTCTTCTTCCTTCAAAACCTGTTTTTCGGGGTCTGGGGGTGTTTTGGCGTCCTCGGCGCGTGCGGGCGTCGGCGCGGTGGTGCTTGACGTGGTCCTCGGCGCCATGCGGCCTCTACGGCCGTCGTCAGCGCCCGTCGCGAGTTCTCGCACCCTTCGGTGCTTGTGCATTCTCGGCGCTGCCGTGCTTGCGCACATGGTCCCTCAGCAGTGGCTGTGCCGTGCGCCTCGGTGCCGGGGCTCAGGGCCCCTCTGCTTTTCAGGACCTCTTCACCATTTCCTTCTTCCCTCTCTTCTGATTTTCATTCCTTTCCTGTCCATACAGTCCCTCCTGGACTGTCAGGAGATGACATTGAGCCTGACCCAGACCTTCAGTTGGTGATGAAGTGGACGAAGCAGGATCTATCTCTGCTGCAGAGCCTGTGGTCGAGGACCTGTCTTTTCAGTCTCTGCTGAAAAATCCGAGTTCCACTCTTTCTCTCCAGACTACAGACATCGATCCTGGGAAATTAAGACTCCAATACCTTCATGTTCCGGAGATCCCTACGGATTTGACTCCTCCGGTTCAGCCTTCCTTCGAGACGCTGTCTCAAATGGTATGGAATAATCCTGCTCTCACCACTTCGGTGGCTAAATCCATAGATAGGAAATATTCAGCCCCCAAGGATCATCCCATTTTGGCATCTCAAGCCTTTGCGGATCCTATTGTAGTCCTGGCAGAGAATGATAAGGTCGTTTTTCCTCAAACTACTACAGCTCGACCTATTAACAAAGAATCTCATAAGATAGACACCTTAGGTAAGAGAGGCTTTGCTGCTTCTCCCCTAAGTATGTGTATTGCCAGCTACCAGGGCTATTTCTCACAGTATGAATATACCCTGTGGCACTCTATCAAGCAGATGGTTGAAGCTGTTCCAGAGTCGGATGCAAAGCTGGAGCTTCTTCAAACCATTACCAGAGGTATCGAATCTAACAACCAGCAGGTTAAAGCAGCCATGGATGCTTTCGACACTGCTTCCCGTTCAGCGGCTGCTGGTATTTGCACCCGACGTCATTCCTGGCTGTGCACTTCGGGTTTCACGAATGATGCGCAGCAGCAGGTAATGGCGTTGCCCTTTGATGGTGCGTATCTTTTTGGTCCTCAGGTAGAGCAAGCTCTAGAAGCTACTCAAAAGACTAGGTCAGCCATTAAGTTGGCTTGACCCCCTCCTGCCCCCTCTTGGGGGCATGTCAATAAACGTCAGTTTCATAATCGTCAGTCCTTTCGAGGCAGAGGCAGGCGGTTTCCATAAACCAACCTGCCCAACCTCAAAAGACGACGCAACAGAAAGCCTAAGGGCCCAAAGCGCCCAGCTTACCTTATGAATGTCAGCCCAAGTCCCATCTCAGCTGCCCGAGTGGACTTTCTTCCTCCAGTGGAGGTCGCCTGATGCACTTCTACAACCAGTGGAAGTCCATAACCTCAGACAAATGGGTCCTTTGGATAATTCGCAGGGTATTCACTCAATCTTCTGGAGACCGGATCGTCCCCCAAACGGCAGCCCAGGCTGTCTTCTTCAGTCAGACCTTCTCGACATCGAGATTCAGGGCCTTCTGAACAACAGGGCAGTAGAAGTGGTGCCGCTGCATCAACAGAACACGGTTTTCCCCATTACTTTCTGGTTCCAAGAAGTCCGGGGGTATGCCCCCCATTCTGGATCTCAGAAAGCTAAACAAATTTCTCCCCAAGGAGAAATTCAAAATGATTTCTCTGGGAACCCTGTTACCTCTGCTTCATCAACACAACTGGCTAGCCTCCCTAGACATGCAGGATGCTTACCAGCACATTCCTATTCACCCGAGACATCACAAATTCCTGAGGTTTGTGGTTCAGAGTCCTGCCCTTTGGGCTATCCTCGGTGCTGCGGGTTTTTACAAAGTGTTGTGCAGTTCTCGCAGCACACCTCAGAAAGGTCGGGATACAGGTGTTCCCTTATCTGGACGATTGGCTTCTAGCAAGCCCTTCCAGGCAAGGGACCCTGACATCAGTGAGGGCTTCTCGCCTCCTTACATCACATGGGAGTTCTGCTGAACCTCAAGAATTGCAACTGCAGCCTCCCAGAGGCTCTCTTTATAGGGACTCTTCTGGACACCTCCTGTCGAGAGGCTGTTCTTCCAGAAGACAGAAAGCGAGTATCCTTCAAATGAGCACGTCATCAGGGAGAACACCTCAGTTACTGCTCTCTCGATGCAACGGATGCTAGGCCTCATGACTTCCTCAGTGTTCACTGTTCCCCTAGCACGTCTGCACAGAGAACCACTCAATGGATGCTCAGTACTCAGTGGTCCCCAACCACCACCCAAGAGTCCTATCTCATCAAGGTGACAGAACCTTTAAAGAGGTCACCACCTGGTGGTCTCTCAAGAGCAATCTCCTGGAGGGATATCCTTTGCTCCTCTGGACCATCAGATCCCATTACCATGGACGCATCCCTAATGGGGTGGGGAGCTCACTGTCAGGCTCTCCACACTCAAGGTGCGTGGACTCAAGTCAAGTCCCAGCTCCACATAAACGTCCTAGAAATGAGAGCCGTCCTTTATGCGGTCTGAGCGTTGAAGGACATTCTGTGTCACAAGAACATTCTCCTTCAAATGGACAACAAAGCAGTGATATATTACATCAACAAGCAGGGCGGTGCTCATTCTTACCCCTTATGCAGGGAAGCAATGAGGGTATGGGAATGGTGCTTGGAGCACAAGGCTCTAATTCAAGTGGTCTACCTGCCAGGTATTCAGAACGAACTGGCAGACCGTCTCAGCAGAACAGAGACAGACCCTCACGAGTGGTCTCTGACTCAACCATATGTTCAGTCGCTATTCGAAGAGTGGGAACTCCAGACCTGGACCTTTGCATCCCCACTCAACACGAAACTGCCTCTCTTCTGCTTCCGTAGTCCAGGGCCTGGCATTTTCTGTCAGGATCGTTCAGGCTGCGGTGGACAAACGCTTTCTTTACACCTTTCACCTCTTCCTCTAATTCTGAGTGGTACTCTCAAGTTCGAATCCCAGGGGACAAAATGATCCTCATTGCTCCTTCTGGCCTCGACAGCTGTGGTTTCCACTACTCAACAATATGTTGGCAGTTCCTCCGAGACCACTTCCCCACAGATGAACCTTTTGACTCAGGGGCCTGTGGTCCACCCCAACCTGAGATCGCTTTCACCTTCACGCTTGGCTTCTGAAGAGGTAGAAGTAAACCAGTTCAATGTGTCTCAAGAGTTTCAGATATTCTTCTGGCTGCACAGAAACCAGCCACTGGGAAAACTTACACAGCCAAATGGAAGCGCTTCGCTCTGGTGTGAGAAAGTCTCTTTGAATCCTTTTTCCTGCCCACCAGATAAAGTCTCTGAGTACCTCTTAGACCTCTCAAATTCAGGCCTACAGTACTCTACAGTCAAAGTTCACCTTAAGCGCCATTTCATCATATCACTGAGCCGCTTTTTCTTTATCTCTAGCTCAGTTACCTGTGGTTAAGAGGTTTCTTAAAGGAATTCTGCTACCAGACCTCCTCACAAGAGCGTCCAGTTGCAGCCTGGGACATCAATCTTGTGCTAGATATGCTCACTCGAAACCTTTGAACCTCTGGCTACCTGTGAGCTAAAATTTTCACCTGGAAGACTGCCTTCTTAGTGGCCATTAACCTCAGCCTGTGGGTCTCTGAGATACATGCCTGGTCACAGACCCTCCGTATACTGTGTTCCATAGGGACAAAGTAGTTCTTTTTACTCATCCTAAATTTCTTCCTAAGGTTGTGCAGAATTTCATCTAAACCAACCTTTGGTCCTTCCTCTTACTTCAAGTAACTTCCAAAATGAAGGAAGCGTTTTCTTCATTCTTTGATGTTAAAGGGCCTTACGCTTTCTATCTGGATAGAACCAAGGACTTTAGCAAAGCCCAGCAACTGTTTGTTTCCTTCAGCGAGACCGGCTGGGTCAACCTGTCACATCAGATGCATCTCCAGCATGGCTAGTGGCATGCTCTTGCCACTGCTATTCCATGGCACAGGTTAAGTTGAGGGTAGGGTTTACGCTACTTACTAGAGCGGTCGCTGCATCTCTAGCGAAATTGCAATATGCCCATTGCAGATATTTGGAACGCGGCCACCTGGAGCTCAGTGCATACTTTTGTTAAACATTATGCACTAGATGTCCATGCCAGACGACATTCTTCCTTTGGCAGAGCCATCCTTAATGGACTTCTGTCTTAGAAATGTGAGCTCTTGGTCTCTCCTGCCACCATCTCGAGGGATTATTAGCTCGGTACTCTCCCAGTAGTGTGAATGAGTGGTGGGACTTATGTCCAGGAAGATATGAAAATTGCGTACCTACCTGTAATTCTTGATCTTCTTGGACGTCTCGCACTACTCATTCCTACACAGCCCACCTCCCATCTCCCTCAGCTCACCTCTGGTTGTTGGTCTTCACTCCCCAAATCTTAGGCTGTGAAGACTTCTTTGTTGACCCTTCTTATACGTGTCGTCCGGACTATCTTATGTCGGTTTTTGGGTTAAGAGCTACCCTTCTAGGTTAGTTCGCTGCACCCTTGGTAAAAGGTACTGAGGCGGTTGGAGGTCGCCTTGAGATAGTCATTATAGCGAGCTGAGGTCTCAGTGCTGTGCCTCGTTCGCGCCATCTCCGGACGACCCTCCAGCAAAAAAAGTTTGCTCCTCTGGGTCCTAGTGCTCCGGCTGCAGATCCCAATAGTGTGAATGAGTGGTGGAGACTCATCCAAGAAGATCAAGAATTACGGTAGGTACGTATTTTCATTTCTAGGACATGGATATGTTGTTCATCCACACTCATTGGCGCAGGTATCCCTCGCTTTGAATCTTCGCGGAAGGTCTTCAAGCTTGCTCCTCCCACCCACACCCGGTGGTGTATAACTCTCGGCCCGCCCCATGACGCCAGATCTTCCTTTACCGCTTAATCTAGGTTCTCCCTTAACGCCTGCGCTTTGAGACTGGTTCCTTATTTCTCCGCTTATGGATTTAAAATAAATTTTTATGAAAGACTTCAGTCTTCTATCCCTCGCGGTCATGGACAAATCGACTCCCGGATTGAGATGCCCATGCGGGCAGAAGATGTCTCGGACTGATCCACACTCCACGCAGTGTCTACTGCTTAGGCCTTGAGCACGACCTGCAGGCTTGGGCGACTGTGCTCATCTTTTCGCCCACGCCTCGAAGACCGTGGCTGCCTTACTGCAACTGGGCCGTCTCCCCGAGAAGCGCTTCTCCGTGAAGTCCAAGGAGGCCGATATGTGTCCATGGCGGGGCTCGAGGATCAGTTTGAAGGATGGTCGCCTCAAGAGGAGGCGGCGCGGGTCAGTCTTTTCCTCGGGCCGCTGCATTTATCCCGCCTCTCTGGGCTCTTCTTACACGGCTTCCTTTAAGAGTTTTGTCTGTCCCTCTCCACTAAAGGAGAAGGGCTACATCTGTGGGACCTTATTCTCGGTCCAAAAAGAGACAGGGGTAAGTCCTGTTGACGCCTTGGGAGCGGGAAAGGTCCCTCCCCGGGCCGCCGACTCGCGTTCTCGGTCGATCAGTCGGCTTGCGACTGGCCTCACGGTGTCCCGGGCCAGGTCAGTTGACCGAGACTCCCACCGATGAAGTCGAGATTTTCTCACCCATTGACGGGCTGCGCTTTAGCAGCCGAGATTCCTCTCCCGGTTCCCGGAGGGGTTGGAGGATCTCGCGGTCGCCCTGTGCCTCCCGTTCGGAGCCCCGGATGGACCATCCCAGTCGAAGGGATGCCGTTCAGCCGACACCTTCTCGCGCACCGACCTGGAAATTCCGGGACTTTGTCCTCGGTCTGACCTCATGGGTCCAGCCATCCCACCGCCATAGGCGGTCTCGTCTCGGCACTCGCGTAATGGCGGCGTTGCCCTCGCCCCTCCTCCTCGGACTAGGGAGGCTTCGCGAAATTGCCGACAGTACGTAGATCTTGTGTTGCAATGAGTTTCTCCTGGCCGGAGTGCTGACCCCGCTTTCCCCGCCATTAAGTGGCTGTCACCGAGCGGGCCGACACAACCCCTGCTTTATCCTGAGGGGAGCTTCATACCCAGCCGGCTGTTCGCTAAACCAGCTGTCTCCACCGATTCGTGGAACCTCCGCCCACAGCCACCACTGGGGCCCTCACCAAGGATTCTCGTCACAAGGGTCTACCCATCGGTTGTCAGTTACCCCCACTCCCGACCGACCTCGCAGGTGAAGGGTGGCTCAGGCCAGAGGCAGTTTCTTCGAGGACTCTTCCGAGTCCGAAGATGATTCCTCCTTTTCTCCAAGCGACTGGACTTGAGTCTTCAGGATAGTCAATGGACGATAGCCTTGTCCGTCTTCCTAGGACTGCTTCGCTCATCTCGGAGTCCACCGGGATGGAGCTCTCAACCCGCTTCCAAACGGGCCAGGTATCCTCACGGAGATTCTGGACCGAGGGATTCTCCGACGGAGGCCTTTCCGGTGGCCGAGGCCATAGTGGGTCCGCACTGGAGCTTTGGTAGCGCCTGCTTCCTGCCCTCGCGCCTCGCCAGGATGGCCAGGAAGTATCGCGGTCCCTACCGGTTCCCTGTCCGTTTTTGAACACCCTCTGCTGAGGGGTTGGTTACCGACAGCGTTTCCGGCGCGCGGTAGCGCCAGGATGTGGACAAACCTCCTGACAAGGAGTCCAAGAAATTGACTATGTCGGGCGAAAAGTCTACGCTGCGTCCTCTCTCGGCCTTCGTCAGGCCAGTTCGGCCGTCCTCATGGCACATTTTTCTCATGCCCTGTTGGGCTCCCTGGATGAGGTCATCCCTCATCTTCCCGCCGATCTGCAGACTACGGGTTAAGCAGGTGCGGGACCAGGGAGCAGGGCAGTGGCCAAACAGCAGCTCCAGACTGCTTTGGATATAGGGACTCATGTGCCAGATCGGTGGCGGCGCGAGTGTGCAAGTCGGCGGGCTTGGCTGAGGATATCCACTTTACTCGATACCCAGCACAAGTTGGGGATGTTCCCTTTTGGGGACTGACCTCTTCGCCCTGGGGTGGAAGGTCACCTGCGAGGATCGAGAAGTCCAATGCTACCTTGGACTCAGTCTCTTCCGCCAGAAGGACAAAGGCGAAGCCACAGCCTAAGCCCTTTCGTCCCTCTGCCCTTGCCCCGTCGCCCAGTAGCGCGTCAGGGCCAGCAGGCTCGGCCTTGGCATCCCAAACCCAAGCCGCGGCTTCCTCTAACAGGAGGCAGGAGGAAAGGCCCAGGAGGTCCCTCGGGCGGTCCCTCCTCCAAGCCTGCCCAGTGACGGGCTGAGGGTGTCGCCCCATTCCCGTCTGCCTCCCTGGGTCCCCGTGGGGACGGCTCGGCACTTCCGTTCCGCCTGGTCCGCTGTTACCACGGACAGGTGGGTCTTGGAGGTGGTGGGAAGAGGCCTGCCTCTGGAATTCGAGCAGGCACCACCCTTCAGAGCCGTTGCCCCTCGGGGGGGCCTTGGGATCCCCAGCCTCACTGGCGGCTCGTCGAGCCGACATCGCTCTCCTCCTCCAGAAGGAGGTGATTAGAGGTGGTGGACCCTCCTTCAGACCCAGGGTTTGTGTCCAGGTATTTCCTGGTTCCGAAACGGACGGGGGGCTGGCGCCCCATTCTCGACCTACACGACCTAAACAAGTTCCTAAGGTCTCAACCTTCAGGATGGTCACTCTGGCTCAGATAATACCATCCTTGGAACGGCATCTGGTTCTGCTCTCTGGACTTGCAGGGCCACGTTTTCACGTCCCTATCCGTCCGTCTCACCAGAGATTCCTTCCGCTTCGAGCAGAAGGATCCCTCTTGAGTTCCAAGCCATGCCCTTGGCTTGTCTCCAGCTCCCAGGGTCTTCACCAAATGCATGGCAGTGGTGACAGCATTCCTCTTGGCGCCGGGTCCGGTGTATGCCCTTACCTGGACGACTGGCTGATAGCAGCTCCCTCCAGGAAGGAGGCGGAGGTCCAGAGATCTGGCCTCCAGGTCTGCTCTCAACTGGGCCTCCTTATCAACGAGGCCAAGTCGAACTGGAGCGCAGCAGGTGATTCTATTCATCGGGCGCCAGCTCGACTCTCTTCGAGAGCCAGGCGCGGCTCCCGGCAGACAGGGGCGAGGGGTTCTTCCTCCCTTGCCCGATCATTTCTGGTTGGGCAATTCGCCTGCCGGGACCTCTGCGCCTCCTGGGTCTCATGGCGGCCTGCACCAGCGTGGTCCGTTGGGCCACGCTGGAACAAGCGTCCCTTCAGTGGGGAC
This sequence comes from Neoceratodus forsteri, assembly GCA_016271365.2. Taxonomy (NCBI): domain Eukaryota; kingdom Metazoa; phylum Chordata; order Ceratodontiformes; family Ceratodontidae; genus Neoceratodus; species Neoceratodus forsteri. Next base: position 880,188,551 of record CM057456.1, read on the forward strand.
TGGCCAGCCAGTGGTCTGGCAGCTGCGATCCTTTGGACCAGCTTGTGTCGGTGACACAGGGGATGTGGGCAGCTCTCCAGTGGTGGACCGTTCAGATCATTTGCAGGAGGGCATCCGTTCGTCCGCCCTGAACCGGACGGTCTCTCTTTCGACCGATGCCTCTCTGATGGGTTGGGGTGCCCATCTGGGGGAACACCGGCTCATGGCCTCTGGTCCCCGCGGGAGTCCCGATGCCACATCAACCTGCTGGAGCTCCGAGCGGTCCGCCTAGCTCTCACCGCCTTTGCTCCGTTCCTCCGGGGTCAAGTGGTCGGAGTCCAGACGGACAATACCACGACCATGTACTATCTAAACCGCCAGGGCGGGACGCGCTCCATGCTTCTATGCAAGGAAGCTCTCCGATTTGGTCACTCGTGCACGAGCCTGGGCGGATCTCCTAGCCATTCACGTGGCAGGAGCCTCCAACACCCTGGCCGATGCCCTGAGCCGGATAGGGGCTGCATCCCACAAGTGGTCTCTCCTGCCGGAGGTAGTACAGCATCTGTTCTCCCATTGGGGCACACCTCAGGTGGACCTGTTTGCCTCCAGGGAGAACGCGAAGCTGAGTCTGTTCCATGCCCGCCCCCCTCAGCAGGGCTCGCTGCAGGGGGATGCCTTCTCGAGGCAGTGGATCCCGGGCCTCTTTACGCCTTTCCCCCATTTCCCTTGATCCACAAGGTGCTTCTCAAGGCGAGGAGGGACAAGGTGCAGGTGATTCTGATAGCCCAGACTGGCCTCGCCAGTTCTGGTACCAGATCTCCTCAGTCTCAGGCTCCAGGACTCCGCGGCAGCTTCCAGCTCGCCCGGACCTGCTCTCAGTCAATCAGGGAAGGTGTTCCATCCGGACCTTCAATCCCTGCACCTGACGGCCTGGTTCCTGGCTGCTAGAGTTCCAGGCCTTGGGTCTTTCGGCGAGGTCCTCAATGTAGTTGAGGCGTCCGTAAGATCGACCAGAAAATGCTATGCCTTCAAATGGAAAAAGGTTTTCCATTTGGTGTCAGAGCAAGGGCTTGGACCCTTCCTCCTGTTCCTTGGCAAGCATCTTGGACTATTTATGGTCCCTTTCTAGTCAGGGCTTGGGTCGGCGACCCTAAGGGTGCACCTGGCAGCCATCTCTGCTTGCAGGCGTGGGCGGGAAGCGATCGATGGCGCAGGAGAGGATGGTCTGGCGCTTTTCAAGGCCTTGATCACATTCCCTCCAGTGCGGAACCCCACCTCCGTGGGATCTACTGCTGGGTACTGGCAAAGCTCATGGGCAAGCCATTCGAACCTATGCACAGGTGTGTCTCTCTCACCTGTCGTGGAAGACCGCCTTCTTGGTGGCTATCACGTCAGCCAGAAGGATGGGAGAGCTCCAGGCGCTTTCCATCGAGTCTCCTTACCTGGTCTTCCACAGGGACAAGGTTGTCCTGCGCCCCCAACCGAAATTCCTTCCGAAAGTGGTGTCGGAGTTTCACCTTAACCAGGTGTTGACTCTGCCGGTGTTCTACCCCAATCACACCTCGGAGGCCGAATATAGGCTCCATACTCTGGACCCTAGAAGGGCGCTCGCTTATTATAAGGAGCGCACGGCTGAAATTCGGGGAGAGGTTCGCCAGCTGTTTGTCACCTACGCTGAAGCCGCATCTGGCAGACCTGCAGCCAAGCGGACGATAAGCAGGTGGGTAACCTCCTGCATAGATCTCTGCTATAAGTTGGCGGGCATGGAGCCTCCCAGAGGGATAAGAGCTCATTCTACCCGCCATACTGCTGCAACGGTGGCTGCTTCCAGGGACGTCCCTATCCAGGAAATCTGCAGGGCTGCTACCTGGAAGTCAGCAAACACCTTCATTACCCACTACCACATCGACCTTGAGTCACGCGGGATGCTGGTTTTGGGGCCTCGGTTCTCAGTCTCTCTTTCCCAAGTAAGTATTGGGGTGTGCGTCTTGCCTCCCTCCTCCCGGAGAACTGCTAGGAGTCTGCCAATGAGTGTGGATGAACAACATATCCATGTCCCTAGAAATACAGGTTACTCACCTGTAACAGGAGTTCTAGGAATGGTATGTGTTGTTCATCCACCCTCCCTCGACCTCCCGGCCGGACGCACAACTTGAGCTTCAGCGGGCCAGATCTGGCGTCATGGGGCGGAGCCGAGAGTTATACCACCCGGGTGGGTGGGAGGAGCAAGCTTGAAGACCTTCCGGCAAGATTTAAAGCGGCAAGGATACCTGCCAATGAGTGTGGATGAACAACATATACCATTCCTAGAACTCCTGTTACAGGTGAGTAACCTGTATTTCTTTACCAGCCGCCGTAGGCAGTGGTTAACTCCTTTGTGGGTCTGAAATTACTGTGGTATTGCGCTGTGCCATGTGAAAGAAAGTTATTGATTGCCATAAAGAGGATTACGGAGGACTGCACACAAAGAGGGGGACTATTGCACACGGGTTAGGACACACAAAAAAACATGTTGAATGTTTAGTAAGAGTCGCTGACCGAGACGGTCGCTGAAGTGAGTTTAGCCCGCTCTCCTCGAGAGTTTATTTATTTTTGTGTGTGGTTTTCCTTTTCCATTTTACTGCTTGTTTTCAAAAGGGGTTATATTTGTTGATAAGATTAGACAACGGCTGACAGAGCTGAACGCTGAACAGTTACTTCCGGTTCTGCGGCGAAGTTTGAAGATCACGGTTGGCACTGTGGTGAGTACAGAACCTCTAGTTCTATGGTGTGAGGTTTTCCTATGTAATTCATTTTGCTATGGTGTCTTTATGAAAAGGGGACGTGTGACATCTTTTTTACATTTCTGAGCTGATAGCAGAGTGAGCCGACCACTGAGGAGCAACTTGTGGTTTTGCTGTCGGCTTAGGAAATCGCGGTTTTGTTCTGGAACGGAGATTAGTGCTCTCTTCGGAGAGACTTTGGGTAAGGGTTATGGATGCACATTGATATTTTGCTGTTGTTGGGTCACTTCAGGAAGCTTGGTGCCAGTTGACATCATTACTGTCTGATAAGGACATGGCTGAGGAGTTGTTTCAGCCAATCAGATTGTTGGATTTTATTTGCCCATTTTATAAGCCAGGATAACATCCCTGCTGTGGTGGCCAACTGACCAAACAGAAACCAGGATTCTTTCTTGCAATTGTATAATAATAAACTCTAGCATGCTGTTTTCCGGCAGTATACAGCCATGTCTGAGGCCCTTCGTGAACATGGCTAGATTTTTTTTAACCTGGGTCATTCAAGGCAATATTCCTATATGTGTGTGTGTGTGTGTGTGTGTGTGTGTGTGTGTGTGTGTGTGTGTGTGTGTAGGTAGATAAGATAGATGCCCTATCTTGGGTGGGTACTGTATACGCTGTTTTTCTGAGAGATTGAATTTCATAGACCTCACAGCACCTGTGGGGTCTGCCATGAATTTGTCTGTCTTTTTTCAATTGAGTTCTGGTTTTCACCCTTGCCTACCACATTGATGGGTAGTCTGTGTTAGTCTTTTATTTCTTGTAGGTCATCCACTGCAGAGGCAAAGTACTGAGAAAGTTTTTTTTTTTCTTTTGTCTGGCACCAAAGTATACGGTTCTTTTCTGGCAAGGTCTCTTGGTGCTCTTCCCCTGATTTTATTCGTTACTGTTGATACTGAACCTGTTGAATTGCATATATGTACTACACAATGCCTAAATGTCCCATAGCTATAAGGGGACGAAACTTTGCGCACCGACTGCCTTGGTGCTTGGCACATGCAGATTGCCCTTTGTGTCGTTAGACTCCTGCTCTGCGCTTTATGTGCACTTACTCCACTATAACCATACTTAAGAGGGCAGCTTGTGGAGTCATTGCTTTATTTTCTTCCTCGCTCACCTGATGTTTTAAGGGTGATGGCCCTTACTCAGACTTCCTATACATTTTTTACGTGTAACCTACCTGCCCTTCAGGGGTTGGTGTTCTGGGGAAGGGTAACTCTTCCCTTCCTTTCCCTGCCCTTCACTCCCCTCCTTTTAGGTTGTTAATCATTTATATGCAGTATTTTTCATTTTCTTTCTTTTCTTTTTCCTTCTTTCCTTCCTTCCTTCCTTCCTGCCTGCCTTCCTTCATTTTGTCTTTCTTTTTCTGTCTCTCTGTTTGTCCTAGTACCAGCATGGTGTTTGTTTTTCTTTTCTCTATCTTTGTTACTAGACCTAAGGAAGTCAGGGTGCCAATGACGGTTACTGGCTATGGCACACAGTGTCAATGCGGTTGTTGCCACCCTGACAAACAGTTTACTGCCACAGGGTCCTAACACCTCCGGTGCCAAGACCAAGGAGTGTGGCTCTATGGAGAAGATACTCACGAATATCCAGAGTTACAATAAGTAACGTTTCTTTTTCATCACGGCTGTATTGTGGCAGCTCAGTGCTGCAACTGTTTGCTGCACAATACACATGTTGTGGAATATTTCAGACAGCCTGCCTGACTCCAAACTACAATTCGATCCCAGCTCCCTCCATTTGCACTCATTCCCTTGTCCCAAACCCATTTCCAGACGATATTCTAACAAAACAAAAACATTCCTCCCTTTGTACATTCCCTACCTCAGCCAGCCCCACTTTAAGGCAGTGTTTAAATAAAATTAAATAACCATTCTCCTACTGATCCCCTCTGCATAGTCCCTCAATCAAGCCCTGACCAATGATCCCGATGAGGCAGCCACACTCCCGCAGGTAGTGAGGGGTGCTACAAGAATATAGAATGTAGAATGCCTGCAGCATTTCCACTCCCTACCACCACAATGACTAACCAAAAATGCCTGCGACAAAGGGTTCTCCACTGTTTCCAGTTCAGTCCACACTGATCTGCTCAAAGCGAGTCATTAACTCAGTACTGAGATGATTAGGTAATGTACACAAACCTAATGTCTAATTAAACCTACTGTCTACCTTCATTTTTCAGCTCACAAAATAAAATTTAAGTCTAAATCAAAAGCACAGATCTTCATCGGGGTGATCTCAGTCATCAGGTTATACCGTAGGAACCTTCGCCGTCAGTGAAGGGAAATCCACATGGAAGATTTTCAGCAGCACAATTGGGGCCACCCATGCCATCGATGTCTGTCAACGTCACAAACTCTATAAAGGTGTGTGTGACCCCACTCCCTCTTCAGTTCTTTCCCAGCGTCGACTCGCTCAGATGGGTCTCCGTGGAAAGTCTAATGCAGTATTCGCACCATTTTTTCGCCTAGAGCTTTTCTTCAGTGTTTTTTCTGAATCTCTTTTATCAAAGAGATTCTGCCAATTTGTTAATTCTGACAGTTGTTTATGTCAAGAGTTAATCCTTTGACTTCTCTCTTCCGTCACTGCATAAAGAAGATTGCCTTTACAGACGAACATTCTCTCTGTGTCTGCTGTCTTGGGAATGATTACAAAGTTTCTGATTGAGGTCTGCCAGAATTTTAACCAAACGAACCTCAGGCAATGCAAAATGGCTCTTAAAAAATTCCTGATGGATCAACATGTAGCCAGTTCTGGGCAGGGGTCCTCCAAGGTCCCAGTCTCTCAGTTGGTGACTGGGTTGTCGAGCACCCAGGCCTCCAAGGCTTGAGACAAAGCCTCAGGGAAAAGTCTTAAGAAAGACCAAGACCGCTACCGCTCCCCCTGGCATCAGTCTCATTCCCCAGTGGCCTCTTCTCCTTCTTCTGGGGGATCCTTGTTGGCTGTAGCTGTACTGACGAGGAAGACTGCTGTCCAGGTCTCTGTGCCCACCAGATCCATACTGACAGCACCTCCACCCGATTCTCAGGGCGACTGGCTGTCGACCTCCAGGTTGTCTGCCTCTCTGTCATCGATGACTCTTCTGTTGAGGCCTGCTCCTTCTCCCTTCAGAGCTACAGGCTCTTCAGGTTCTCAGGACCAGGCAGGTGGGTCATCGACACCTGTGCCAGCAAACCCCCCTCCATCGACAACCACCATTGACTTGAACAAAGTCCTGTTTAAATTCACTAACGTGTTTGTACAGCAGCTGGGTGCCTTTAGGCCCTCTTCGTCGATGGCAGCATCATCATCAATGCCTACTCGTTGGCCACCGGAAGCTCCCCATAAACCATCAGCGCATCCAATACAAGACCCAGATGTAGAAGAGGTCAGTATCAAGGAGGAGTACCGCTCGGACCTCATTCTTCCTGATGATGATGAGGAAGAGATCCTGCTTTCTGACAGATCTACCGCCTCTTCTTTCAGTGAGGACTTGGTGAAGCATACTTCCAAGTCTCCTCCTGAGGATCCCACATTTTTTCATGTGATGAAGCAGCTGTCCTCAGCCATAAGCTTCCACACTGAGGAAGAGGATTCCACCAGAAAGGAACTGGTGGACTTCCTGGAGATCCTGGAATCTCCCCCAAAAATCATTCCTCCAGTCCTGCCTGCTCTGAGGAATGCAGCCACAGCAGCCTAGCATAGACCACACATAGGGCAGATAAACTCTGTCATGCCCCCTAAGGGCTCCCCTGTTATGCTGCACAGATCGAGACACTCAGTGGTCATCAAGGCAGCTCATGACAGGTCAAAGGCACCTAAGTACCATAGTTCCCTTCCCTTAGGCAAAGTGTCATGCAGAATCAACCTCTGGGGCAAGAGGGTGTATGCCTGCCCCACCCTGGGTTTGAGGATTGCAAATTACCTGTCTCATATGGTAAAATACCAGAATGCCAACTGGGAAAAGGGCAAGGTTGTGGCACAGACACTTCCAGATGGCGCACAGAAGCAGGAGCTGCTGCAGTGCCTCCAGGCAGCTGAGGATGTTAGCAAGCACCTCTTCAGAGCCCTCGATGGTATGGCTGACACTGCTGCCAGAGTGGCCATCATGGGCATATGCCTACGTAGGCACTCCTGGCTCAGAGTATCCGGGTTCACGGCTGATGTACAGCAGTAAGTGCTTAATGCCCCTTTAATGGCATTAAGCTGTTTGGCCCTGATGTCCAGGATATTATTAATGATCTGCAAGCCTCGGGTAGGGCCCTCAAGTCTGTTTACTCCCTATACTATACCCAGTCAAGAGGTAGGGGGTTCCCTCCCTTTTGCAAAGTTCCCAATAGGTCCAGTGTGCCTTCCCAGCCCCAAAGGAAATGCAGAGCCCCAGCTGCCTTGCCTGTCCCCTCCACTGCTTGAGTGGTGGCTAAGCACCCTAGAATTGAGGGACCAACCCAAGAGCCTGGCTCCACCTCCATTTGACTCCTTGCTGGACCCCCCTGTTCTGGTCCCAGACCAGGAGGTGGTAGTCAAATGTCTATTCTCGCTCCATCTGGATCACTGGAGAACCATAATTTCAGATACGTGGATTCTGCAGATTATAGAGAAGGGGGCATACCCTGTAGCTCATTGAGCAACCTCCAGAAACCTCTCCTCCACCTTCAAATTATCCCCACCTCACCTGTCTGTTCTCCAGGAGGAGGTGCAGTCCCTTCTACACGAGCAGGCCATCAGACCAGTTCCCAGGTGCCAGAGAAACAAAGTGTTCTATTCCAGGTTTTTCCTGGTACCCAAAAAGACTGGCAGTCTGAGGTCCATTCTAGACCTAAAGGACCTCAATCTGTATGTCCAGTACAAAAAGTTGCAGATGGTAATCTTACCAGGCTTAACGCCCTTCCTCAAAACAGGGGATTGACTCTGTTCACTGGACATGCAGACAGCTTACCTCCACATTTCGTCGTCCCCAAGAAATTTCTCCGTTTTGAGTTTCAGGGTGAGCATTACCAGTACAACAGTGGATATTTTTAAAAGGGCTTTAAAGTCCTTTTTATGGAATCAGGCCTTTCCACCCATATTGTAATTAGTTTTATTTGTTGAAACTGCTGTTCTGTTTTATTGTATTTGTTGCCTGGTTTTATGAACTGTACAGCGCCTTGAAAACTTGAAAGGCGCTTAATTAAATAAATTTTATTATTATTTATTAAAGTGCTAGCCTTTGGCTTGTCCTCTGCGTTGTGAGTCTCTACCAAATGCTTAGCAGCAGTAGCAGCAGCAGCAGCTCTTGGGAGGGACTGTATGTTTTTCCCTTATCTGGACAATTGGCTCCTAAAGGCCCCATCCAGGGAACAGCTTTTGGTAACTCTGGAGTGAACTCTTCAGCTTTTCCTCTTCCTGGGCATCCCCGTCAGTTTGCCCAAATTGGTTCTGGTACTGTCCCAAAGGCTACAGTACCTAGAGGTGGTTCTAGACTCGACCCAAGGGAAGGTCTTCCTGCCCCAAAACAGGGCAAAGTGCCTTATCGCCCAAGCTTAAGAAGCAACTCAGAGTCACCACGTTCCCAACAGCACGTACCTGAGACTGTTGGGCCTGATGGCAGCTGTCATACCCACTGTTTCACTGGCCAGACTTCACATGCGTGTTCTCCAGTGGACCCTCTGAGTGCAGTGGGACCAGCACATGGACGAGTTGGACCATCCAGTTCTGGTTTCTTCCCCAGTTCACAAGGTACTGCAGTGGTGGATGGACCCCTCAAATTTGCTTCAGGGTGTTCCATTCCAGATCTCCTCTCTGCAGGAGTTCCTTATCACAGATGCCTTGGCCTCTTTCAGACCCAGGGCTCTTGGTCCCAGTTGGAGACCTCCCTGCATATCAATGTCCTGGAGATGAGAGCGGTGCTTTATGCCATGCAAGCTTTTCAGGAACACCTTGCTCCGGGGCAGCTGCTGGTGCAGTCAGATGATCGGAGCATAGTATACTACATCAGCAAGCAGGGGAGATGCACTCGTACCCCCTATGCAGGGAGGCCATGAGAGTGTGGTACTGGGTGCTAGATCAAGGTCTAACGCTCTCAGCAGTCCACATGCCAGGCATGTTAAACACTCTAGCAGACAGCCTCAACCAGACTCAGTCCAACATGCATGACTGGGAGCTCCTCTCATGCATTGCAGAAGAATTATTCGACAGATAGGGTCATCCAGAGCATAAAAGTGAACAGTCACACTCTCGGCACCATTCGGCCTCAAGCTCTTCTTCGGCCCACAGGTCAAAAAAGAGAAGGCATCACTCGAGGTCACCCCTATGGTATGTCTGTGCGTAGACGGTCGGTTAGTGGGGCTAGTTGCCGGTCTCTTCCTTTGGAGTCGCCGGTTCCTGTTTCCGGTCGCCGACCTCTTCGACATCGGAGCCCTACCCCGCCCTCCGGAAGGTCTTCACATGAGCAGTTTCATCAGTGGGCTCCTCTTATGGAGCAGTGGGCTCGGAGGTTGGTCCAGTTGCCTGGCCCGGTCACTCCGGGGCCTTTGGGCTTTTTGTGGGATCGGGTAGGGCGGTTGGGCCTCCCTAGTCACGTGGTGCCGTCGACTCTGTGCTTAGGTGTCCCCCCCCTCACATGGCTGCAGAGCAGGGGGCCACACCGATGCCTCTATCTCCTGGTATCCATCCTTCTTTCTCCTCAGATCCTGTTTTTCGGAGCCTTGAGATGTTTTCGGCGCCTTCGGAGTCGATGGCTTATTCGTCACTGTCTTCAGCATCGATGCGGCTGTCTGCTTCATCCTCGGCACCATTGGGGTTGTCGGCACCGTGCGCCTCGTCGGTGCCATCTTTTGCCGTGTCGCCACTTCGCATCGCGCCTTCTCGGCACCGTAGGCTTTTTGGTGCTGTGTGGTTTTCAAGGCCTGCCCTCCTTCGGCTCCGAGGCCTGTTAGGCATCATCCAGTCTTCAGGGCTCCTTTTCTCTAAATCCTTTTTCTTCCTCATTTCCTTCAGATTTTCACTCCTTTCCTGTCCATACAGTCCCTCCTGGGCTGCCAGGAGATGACATTGAGCCTGACCCAGACCTTCGCCTGGGTGATGATGTGGAAGGATCTCATCCTACAGCAGAGCCTCTGGTTAAAGACCTGTCTTTTAAGTCTGTGCTGAAAAATTTGAATTCCACTCTTTCTCTCCAGACTACAGATATCGATCCTGGGAAGCTGTTAAGACTACGGTACCTCCATGTTCTGGAGATACCTATGGGTTTGACTCCTCCGGTATAGCCCTCCTTTGAAACGCTTTCTCAAATGATATGGAATAATTCCACTCTCATTCTTTCTGTGGGTAAGTCCATAGATAGAAAGTATGCTACTCCCAAGGATCAACCCATCTTGGCCCCCAGGCCTTTGCAGATCCTGTTGTAGTCCTGGTGGAGAATGATAAGGCCATCCTCCCTCAGGCATCTTCAGCCTGGCCTATAAACAAAGAATCTCGCAAGATAGACACCTTAGGTAAGAGAGTCTTTGCTGCCTCTACCCTGGGTATGCGTATTGCCAGCTACCAAGGCTATTTTTCTCAATATGAGTATGTTCTTTGGCATTCGCTCAAACAAATGGTAGAAGCTCTGCCGGAGTTGGACTCTAATTTGGAGCTACTTCAAACCATAACCAGGGATATTGAGTCCAACAACCAGCAGGTTAAAGCAGCTATGGACGCTTTTGATACCACTTCTCGGGTGGCAGCGGCAGGCATCTGTACTCGCTGCCACTCCTAGCTGCGCACTTCAGGTTTCACGAATGATGCCCAGCAACAGGTCATGGCATTACCCTTCGGTGTGTATCTCTTTGGTCCTCAATTAGAGCAAGCCCTGGAGGCCACTCAAAAGACCAGGTCTGCCATTAAATTGGCTCATCCTGCTCCCACCCCTTCTCGTGGGGGTGTTAATAAGCGTCATTTTCACAACCGTCAGTCCTTTCGAGGCAAAGGCAGAGGAGGTTTTAATAAAAACCAAGCCCCCCAGCCTCAAAAGAAAATGCAACAGAAGCACAAGGACCCAAAGCACCCAGTGCTACCTTCTGACTTTCGGACCCACATCTCTCCTCAGCTGCCAGAGGAGGACTTCCTCTCAGCGATGGGGGGGTCATCTGACTCAGTTCTACAGCCATTGGAAGACTATAACATCAGACAAATGGGTCCTCTGGATAATCCGCGAGGGATATTCCCTCAATCTTTTAGAGATCCCTCCGGATCCCCCCCCCCCCACCAAACGACAGCCCAGACTGTCAACAGTTCAGTCAGAACTTCTTGCCTCCGAGGTTCAAGGCCTTCTGAACAACAGGGCAGTAGAAATAGTTCCGTTGGATCAACGGAACTCAGGGTTTTACTCCCACTACTTTCTTGTTCCAAAGAAAACTGGGGGCATGCGCCCCATTTTGGACCTCAGAAAACTGAACAGATTTCTTCCCAAGGAAAAGTTCAAAATGATGTCTCTGGGAACCCTGTTGCCCTTGCTTCATCAACACGATTGGCTAGCTTCCCTGGACATGCAGGATGCTTACCAACATATTCCTATTCACCCAAAACATCACAAATACCTAAGATTTATGGCTTTGGGCCAACATTATTGGTTCAGAATCCTGCCCTTTGGGCTATTCTCGACACCGCAAGTTTTTACAAAGTGTTGTGCAATTCTCGCAGCACACCTCAGAAAGATCAGAACACAAGTGTTCCCATATCTGGACGATTGGCTTCTAGCAAGCCCTTCCAGACAAGGAACTCTTGACGCCGTAGCCATGGCCTCAGACTTCCTCACATCCATGGGAGTCCTGCTAAATCTCAAGAAATCGCAGTTGCAGCCCTCCCAGAAGCTCCTTTTCATAGGAACTCTTCTGGACACCTCCTGTGCGAAAGCTTTTCTACCAGAGGACAGAAGGAGCGATATGCTACAGATGGCCCGATACATCAGAGAGAACAGCTCGGTTCGAGCTGTCTCGATGCAACGGATGCTGGGTCTCATGGCATCCTCTATGTTCACTGTACCCCTAGCATGCCTCCATTTGAGAAACTCTCAATGGATGCTCAGTACTCAGCAGTCCCCGACTACTCATCCTCAGTCCTTTCTCATCAAGGTGACAGAACCTCTCAGGAGGTCGCTCACCTGGTGGTCACTAAAGGACAATCTTCTGGAAGGATACCCCTTTGCTCCTCTTCATCATCAGATTTCTATCACCACAGATGCTTCCCTGTCAAGTTGGGGAGCTCACTGTCAGGATCTCCACACTCAGGGTACGTGGACTCAGGTCGAAGCCCAGCTTCACATAAACATCCTGGAAATGAGAGCCGTCCTCTATGCAGTCCGGGCCTTGAAGGACATTCTTTGTCACAAGAACATTCTCCTTCAGACAGACAACAAGGCAGTAATGTATTACATCAACAAGCAGGGTGGCGCACACTCTTATCCCTTGTGCAGGGACGCAATGAGAGTGTGGTAATGGTGCCTAGATTACAAGACTCTTATTCAGGTGGTCTACCTGCCGGGAATACAGAACAAACTGGCAGACCGTCTCAGCAGAATGGAAGCAGACCCTCACGAGTGGTCTCTCAACTCAGCCATAGTTCAGTCGCTATTCGCAGAGTGGGGAACTCCAGACCTGGACCTTTTGCATCCCCAATCAACACAAAACTGCCTCTTTTCTGCTCCAGAAATCCAGGGCCTGGCATTTTCTGTTTGGATGCATTCAGGCTGCAGTGGACAAACGTTTTCTATACGCCTTTCCTCCTCTTCCCCTAATCCAGAAGGTACTCCTCAAATTCGAATCTCAGGGACACAAGATGATTCTCATTGCTCCCTTCTGGCCTCGACAGATATGGTTTCCATTACTCAACAGTATGGCGGAAACCCCTCCGAAGGCGCTTCCCCTTCAGACAAACCTTCTGACCCAGGGTCCTCTGGTCCATCCCAATCTGAGGTCGCTTCATCTTCACGCTTGGCTCCTGAGGAGATAGAGGTGAATAGGTTCAATGCCTCTCGGAGAGTTTCTGGCATTCTTTTGGCTGCGCAAAAGCCAGCACCCAGAAAGACTTGCACTGCAAAATGGAAGCATTTTTCCCTCTGGTGTGCAGGCTCCTCTTTGAATCCCTTTTCCTGCCCACCCAACAAAATTTTAGAGTACCTCTTAGACCTCTCAAATTCAGGTCTTCAATATTCTACAATCAAAGTTCACCTTTGTGCCATTTCAGCCTATCATGAGCCATTACTGTACTTATCTCTGGCTCAGTTACCGGTAGTTAAGAGGTTTCTTAACGGTATTCTGCATACCAGACCTCCTGTCAGACGTCCAGTTACAGCCTGGGACATTAATCTCGTGCTAGACATGCTCACTAGAAAACCTTTTGAGACACTAGCTACCTGCGAATTGAAATTCCTCACTTGGAAAACGTCCTTCCTGGTGTCCATCACCTAGGCCTGCAGAGTTTCTGAAATACATGCTCTGGTAACAGACCCTCCGTACACTGTATTTCACAAGGATAAAGTAGTTCTTAGGACCCATCCTAAGTTCCTCCTTAAGGTTGTCTCAGAATTTCATTTAAACCAACCTTTGGGCCTACCTACTTACTTTGCTGATTTCCAGAATGAAGGAGAACGTACCCTTCATTTTTTAGATGTTAAAAGAGCTTTGCGCTTCTATTTAGATAGAATGAAGGAAATTCGCAAAGCTCAACAACTGTTTGTCTCCTTCAGCGAGACCCGGCTGGGTCAGCCTGTCGCTATCAGATGCATCTCAGCATGGCTGGTGGCATGCCTTCGCCACTGTTATTCCATGGCGCAGGTCAAGCTGGAGGGCAGAGTGTATGCTCACTGTACTAGAGCAGTCGTGGCATCCCTGGTGGAAATCCACAACGTGCCCATTGCAGACATTTGCAGTGCGGCTACTTGGAGCTCAGTGCATACTTTTATTAAGCACTGTGCACTGGACATCCATGCCAGATGAAACCTTTCATTTGGCAGGACTATCCTTAACAGACTTCTGTCCTGAATTCGTGAGCTCTTGGTTTTCCTGCCACCCTCTTGGGGGATTTTTAGCGTGGTACTCTCCCATAAGTGTGAATGAGTGGTGGAGACTTTATGTCCAGGAAGATATGGAAATTACGTACCTACCGTAATTCTTGATCTTCTTGGACGAAGTCTCCACCACTCATTCACACGCCCACCCTCCATCCCCTGAGCTCACCTCTCTGTTTTGGTCTTCACCCCCTCAATGTTTAGGCTGTGAAGACTTCTTTGTTGACCCTTCTTATACGGGTCGTTCGGAATATCTTATGTCCGGTTTTTGTTAGGCTATCCTTCTAGGTTAGTTACGCTGCACCTCCTCGGAAAAAAAGGTACTGAGGTGGTTGGAGGGTCGATGCAGAGACAGTCATTACCACACAAGTTGAGGCTCGTGTTGCCGTTCCTCGTGGCTCCATCTCCGGCGCCGACTCTCTAGTGAAAATGTTTGCTCCCGCTGGGTCTTTGTGCCTCCGGCGCAGATCCCATAAGTGTGAATGAGTGGTGGAGACTTCGTCCAAGAAGATCAAGAATTATGGTAGGTACGTAATTTCCATTTCCTGGTAGCTCCATTCTGGCCTTGACAGATATGGTTCCCCCTGCTTCAGCAGCTGGTGGATGAGTCTCCGGTCCCTCTCCCCCTCTGCAGGAATCTGCTGACCCAGGCTCAGGGGGCCCTGGTCCATCTCAACCTCAGGTCCTTCCATCTGCATGCTTGGCTCCTGAGGATATAGCCATCGCTAGGTTCAGGGTTTCTAACAGAGTGGTGGACATCCTTGTGGCCACCTGGAAGCCTTCCACTTGAGCCACATATGCCATAAAGTGGGAGCAGTTTACCATCTGTCCTGTCAGACATAGTCTGGACTCTTTCACCTGCTCGATGAACCACATATTGCACTACCTGATCTCTTTGTCTGACTCGGGTCTCCAGCACTCCTCCCTCAAGGTGCACATTTTTTATTTATTTGTTTAGTTTTTGTTGACCGGGTAAGTGCACTAGACAAATGCTGCCTATTTTCAGGCATGACTCGGGGCAAGGGGATACAGATGAATGCCAGCTGACCTTGAACCAGATTAAGCTGTTGGTGGTATTTTTAGTGAATGAGGGAAATTTGGCCAGGACACTGGGGAAATTCTCCTACTCTTTTCGATAAGTGCCATGGGATCTTTAACATCCACCTGAACTACCACCAATCCAGGCAGATATATTTCAGCCATTTCTACTTTTCATGAGCCTATGGGTGACTGCACGATTGCCCAGCTGGATGTCTCCTTTACCTTTCTCAGTAGCATCCTGCATCTGAACCCCCTGATCCATTCTCCTGCCCCGGCTTGGGGTTTGATTTTTTTTTTGGGGGGGGAGTTGACCCTGTCTCCTTTTGAGCCTATCGCAACTTGTGATCTGCATTTTCTGTCTTGGAAAGCATTATTTTTAGTTGTCATTGCTTCTAGGCGAAGAATTTCAGAGCTTCAGGCCTTCTGGTGTGAGGAACCTTATTTATTTGATCTGTCTTTGCACACAAATCCCAAGTTACTTACTAAGATGGTCTCAGGGTTTAAACTCAACAAGTCTATCCACCTTCCTGTTTACTTTCCTGAGTGTGCCAGTCCGGGGAAAGCACTGCTCCATTTGTTAGATGTGTACAAAACCTTGAAGTTCTACTTGCTTCGGACCAAGGAGAGTCGAAAGTCGAAGCAGTTGTTTGTTTCTTTCACCCCAGGTAGAGAAAGTGCTGCCATTTCTAAGCAGTGTTTATCCAAATGGTTTGCAGATTGCATTCTTTTTGCTACAAGTACGCCAAAGATTTGCCTGGTGCTGTCAAAGCTCATTCCACCAGAGGCATGGCTACCTCTGTGGCTTGTTTCAGAGTGGTCTCAGACACTGACATTTGTGCAGCTGCCACGTGGAGTATTGTTCATACTTTCACCAAGCACTACAGTCTGGACATTGTCTCTAGAGCCCATGCAGGTTTTGGCAGGGCTGTGCTGCAGGGCCTCCTGTCTTAAGTTTATGGTGCGCCCTCCTCCCAGACTGTCACTGCTTGGGACTCATTCCTACGGTGTAACCTGATGACTGTGATAACCCCAATGAAGACAGAACAGTTACATAAGAACTTACCATGACAGTAAATCTTGGAGGAGATCTCAGTCATCAGGTCTGCTTTCCCTCCCACCATTCCCCTTCTTGGGGCTTCTGTCTAGGAACTGGCTGTCTGTTGTATCCAGCCTTTCACATGGTCTGGGCGCCTCTCTTTCTCCTCAGTCCCCAGTGGCTAGGGCTATGCTCCCATTGTCTCTGGGGAAAGAACTGAGGAGGGAGTGGGGCTGCTCACGCCTTTATTATAGGGTTGGCGATGGTGTGGGCGGCCCCAGTTGTACTGCTGAAAATCTTCTGAGTGGATTCCCCTTCACCAACGGTGAAGGTTCCTACAGTGTAACCTGATGACTGAGATCCCCTCGAAGATCTACTGTTACGGTAAGTTCTTATGTAACTGTTCTTTCCCATGTCTAACCACCTGAAACTGAACAAAATGCCACATTTTCTCATGTATAGAAAAACGTGTTTTCATTATGGACAATGCAGCAAAGAATTGTATCACTAGAAAGTAGTTATATAGTTCCCTCCAGCCAGAGGGAAGTGGTAGCAGATGGTGAATGAGAGTTATCAGATGGAAAAGCTGACATCTTCCTGGACTAAGTCTCCATCACTCATTCACACTAGTGGGATAGCACCGGAGGCGCTAGGACCAAGCGCGAGCCAAAAATTTTCAGGAGGCCGGCGCCGAGGTAGGACCACGCACGCGGGCAATCACGTAGACTGACTTGGCGCCTGTATAGGGTATCCTCGATGCCCACTCCCTCCAACCGCCTCAGTTCCTTTTCTCTCCCACCGCCGAGTTCGCTTGATGTACACTCGTCTGCCGGAGTCAAAGTTTTCGCCTATACGACAGCAGCTTTTAGTGTTTAATTTAAAAGTTTTAATTTAACTATTTAGTAGTAATTTTTTATTTTACGAATAAGAAGATTATGAAGAAATTCTTTCCTGCCATCCACGGAGTCGTCCTTAGACGGTAGCGGTGACGGTAGGAAGACTTCGTTTGAAAGTTGTTATGGCAGAGGGGCTGTGCCCGGTCCGCCACCCTTAAGTAATGGGAGGGGGGTCTGACTACAGACAGTCCTGTGCTGGTGGGAGGACAGTCCACGAAGCCTGAATCTGGCGGTGCCGGGGATCCGGCTCGCTTGTTGAGAGCTCTTCTTCGCTTGGGGAAGAAGAATCGGTGCCGCCGAGGTTGCCCATTAGTGGTATGTCTGCACGATTGTTTATTGGTAGGGGCGAGTAGGCCTGAACCGACTTTCTCGTGGGTTCCCCTTTGGCCCCGCCTCCTACCTGCTTTTCTAATTCTATTCATCTCTGTCCCTCGCTTGGAGTTCCGGTGAGCAGTTCCATTCTTCTGGCTGCTCCTGTGGAGCAGGGGTTTGACTTCTTTTCCTGGTTGTGTTCCTGGTTTCTGGGCCTCCGGGCCTCGGGCCGTTGGACCGGGCAGGTCAATTGGATCTGAATGAGCGCGGTGCCCTCTGGTGCCTTCGCCATCTTGTCAGCCCCTCGTGCCTCACCCCTCTTCCTTTCCATGCAGGCCGGCATGGGCACCAACTTCTTTCTTTTCCATGGTGTTTTTCCTGGCGTTGTTCCAACACCTTGGTGGCGTCACTGGTCTGGTGCCGCAGTTCTTGGTTTGGTAATAAGGCATGCCATATGCGTACCACAGGTTTGGGTCGCCGGACCTCGCGCCGTGGCTCGGTGCTGTGCTTGCACTGTACTGGATGCAGTCGGTGCCGTGGCTGGTGCGTGTGCTGCGCTCGATGGCTCGGTGCGTGGTGCGGCACCGTGCTCTGTGCTATGCCATCCGTGTTTTGACACCGTGCTCTGTCACTGCAGTCGGTGCCGTGCTCGATGCCGTGAGTCGGCTCGTGACTCCGCAGCGTATATGCGCTGTGCTTGGCGCCGTGGGTTTCTTTTGCCTGGGCGCGCTTAGCAGTACTGTGAGGTGTCTTCACGGTGCCACTCGATGCCCGCTGGCACTCGTGGGTGCTGCGGTGCGCTTCGGCACCCACGGGTGCCTCTGGCGACGCTGCACCCACGGGTGCTGCCGTGGATGGTGCCAGGCACCCGCGGGCCGCTGGTGGCGCCAGCACCTGCGGTGCCGCTGGCGGCGCCAGCATCAAGGGCGCCGCCATGGGCGACGCTCGGCACCCGCTGGTGCTGCGGGCGACGCCGAAGCACCCGCTGGTGGTGCCTGGCACTGCTGGTGGCGCCTGGCACCCATGGGTGCCATGGGTACCATGGGTGCCATTGGCGTCGGGGGAGTGCCCTTGCGTGCCATTGCTGCCTTTGGTACTGAGGATACCTGCGGGTTCTGCCGCGGGTGCCCTCTGGTGTCTCTCAGGTTAGCATGGTTACTGCTTGGTGCCTTCCTGTGCCAGGAGTGATGCTAGTGCAGCAGGGGTGCCAGTTGGTGCTGTCTGACAGAACTAGGGAAAGATCTGTGTTTGCAGACCTCTCTTCCGCAGGACTTGTGTTGGAATGTTCCATGGAATGAATTCCTCTTCTGCGGATTATTTCCACACATTTTAGTGGGTGGCGGTCTGCATCGGCTCTCCTCATCCAGCGATTTTTCGCTGATGGGACTCTTCTGTTCTGTTTCTGTCAGCGGAATCTCTCATTCCGCTCAGCACTTTCTCAGCCCCCTACGTGGTGCCAAGCTCCTCGACACCCTTCCTGGTGGCGGAGTCTCTAGTGGCTCTAACCGAGACCTCTTTTGGGGTCCTTCTGTGGTAGAAAGGCATCTGGATGAGTCTTTCCCTGTCCTTCTGGTCAGTGATACAGCGGATGACTCATTTTATATACTGAACGCCTCTCTATCATCAGAGTCTGTGATGCAAGCTCTTTAGTAGTTCCTCATTTATGGGTCCACCATAGTGTTCAGGCTGGATCTGTGGACTATATACCTCTGCGTCTAGACTTTTTCAGTGGTCAAGACAATTACACTCTTTGGAACATTTTAATGCTATGGTCGGGAGCTGCACAGACTGTCCCGCTCCTTTGATAGGGGTATACAGCCCATTTTTTGATGCTGCCCCTCTGGTGGCTGCTTCGCCACAGGTAGTTAACATTTGTCTAGCTATTATTAGTCCAGTCAGGGGTTCAGTTATGGATCTTCAGGCTCCTCCTGCTCCTCAGAGGGATGTCATCCTTGTCATTTCTGTATCAGGCAATACTTGCCAAATAGCAGCCAGCAACCTTGTCAGGCTCGGACTAATGATATTTAAAAAAAGGGGGTCAGAATTATCACAGCACAGGCCTAGTTGGAATTTCCTGATACCACGCTTGATCTGATCAGGTTCACCAACCCTGAGGCGGTCGCCTCTAAACCTCAGTAAAGGGTACCTGTTTTCTTCTACCCTAGGGGCAGTCCGATCCAGCGGTGGTATAGCTCACCTCTTTCTCTCAAGAGAATTTCTCTTATTCCGAGATATTTCCAAAACCTAGGCACTTAACCAGTCTGTTAGTCCCTTTTGTTTTTAATCAGGCTTTCTTCTCCTGATCAGAGCCTTGCAGCAACAGAAGTGACTCTTCAGCAAGTCGGAACTTAGATTCCTACTTCCATGTTTGCTCCAGCTTAATAGATGACATGCTTCTTTCTTGACCATTGGTCAAGTAGGTTCTTTCTAAGGTAGCTTCGCAAATATTCACATACAGTCATACTACCCTGAACCTGTACACTTTACCTCCGGCTCTTGCAGCTCCTGAGGTCTTTTACGTTAGATTAATGCATGTCTTTGACACTATTAATTTTGGTCCTAGATCAGATTGTGAGGCCAGGTTCTTGCCGCTCTCCTAGAATAGTTGCGGCTGCCTGGCAGACTTTAATTTTTTGCCCATTGTAGTTGGCAAGGTGACGAGTTACAACTCAAGCGTTTATCTTGTAGACACTATGTTATAGATGCTCTTACAAGACAGCTTTTTTATTAACAGGACAGTCCTTGGCTGTCCTTTCCGAGTGAACCCTATCTCCTACCACCCTACTCAGGGTTGTTGATTTTAGCTTGGTACTCTCCCACTAGTGTGAATGAGTGATGGAGACTTAGTCCAGAAAGATATGGAAATTACGTACTTACCATAATTGTTGATCTTCTTGGACAGTCTCCATCACTCATTCACACGCCCACCCACCCACCGTCCCCTGGGTTCACTCGTTTTTCTTTCCTGGTCTTCATGGCCTATGGTTCGGACTGTGAAGACATTGTTCTTTGACCTTTCTTACAAAGGCCATCTGGGCCCTCTCAGGCTCAGACACTCAGAATGAGTTATTCTCATTAGTTACGCTGCACCTCCTTGGTTGAAAAGGTACTGAGGCGGTTGGAGGGTCGACGCCAGATAGCCTATACAGGCGTAGTCAGGACCTCGTGGGTGTCACAAGGCAGGGTCTCACCGCGCCTGCCCTCCTGAAAATTTTGCCCCGCTTGATCCTAGTGCCTCCAGCGCTATCCCACTAGTGTGAATGAGTGATGGAGACTGTCCAAGAAGATCAACAATTACGGTAAGTACGTAATTTCCATATACAACATATTGTATGACTACAAAAAAAATGCTTTTTGAAAATAACTGGGTATTATGGGTGGTATTTACCATCCCTAGGTAATTTAAATTATTACTTAAAAGAAATAGCTTAGAACTACGTGATTATTTCCAGTAGGGTGAGGGCTAATACTAAACTGGCACCACCCAGTGGGTGATGAGATGCAAGGCATTTACACCCATGTGAAGTGCATTGATTTAATATTACCATGCACCCTAGAATGTTTTTTTACAGGTTATTGTGCTTATGAAATGACTCGTTGTTTAGTAAACAAGCTTTCATGCAATAAAAAAATCCAATACCTGACCATGTACTGATGTGAAAGTAATCCACTGTCATGTGATCGGTCTCAGCCAATCAGGTTTATTTATTTTTCAGTGCCATTTCATAAGGCATAATTTTAATGAGATATGTACAGTTGGAAGAGACATTGCTGTAGACAGAGTTAAAATAATACTAAATGAACCGGGTTACTTTGCTTCTGAATATGGCAGGCAAGAAATGCATTTTGATTTAAAAGCCGTGTACATAAGCATGGTATGTAGACATATATATATATATATATATATATATATATATATATATTTGCTTTTGTTGACCAGGTAAATATGCTAGACAAGTATGTGCCTACTTTCAGGTACGACGCAGGAGATTACAAAGAATATACAGCCAATGCAAGGGTTCAACAAGGTTTCAAAAGTATTACAATCAATGCAAGGGGTATAACAATGAGAAGGCAAGGTAACAGCATATGACGGGGACTAATAATGTTTTTTTTTTTTTTCAATTGTTTAACCAGGAGTTTAACAGTTAAACTGTCTACATTCAAACATGGCTCAAGATAGAGATCATACCCAATGATAAAGTGAAAAATTTGTAGGGGAGGGGGAGAGAAAAACAGAAATTAGATACAGTTGCAGACTGAGGTTAACCTCGGGTGATCCCGGAGGGACCTTTTGAAACTAAGTTGGGAGGTGTGTGACAGGGTTGAATAAGACCTTGTCCCAACTGTTATGTAGAAAGATTTGATCTTCCTGGACATAGTCTCCACCACTCATTCACACTGATGGGAGTACGCCGGAGCCAAACTTTTTATGAGGGCCGGCGCCGAGATGGAATCGTGAAGAAGCAGCACCGCGAGCCAGGCTCGGGCAGTATAGACTATCTCGGCGTCAACCCTTCCACTGCCTCAGTTTCTTTTTTCTCGCCGTTGGGTGCACTACAGTGGTGACGTCGCTTGCCCACCAGGAGTCAAACTTCAAACTAGCAGATTAGGTTTCAGTTTTATTATTTTGTATTTTATCATGTAAAGTACCGATTTACATTTTAATAAATTTCTTACTTGTACAAGAAAGAAGTCTTCAGCCCTCCATTGACAGAGTCAACCATGAATGGGGCAGGTGACAGTAGGGAGACTTCGTATAAAAGTTGTTCAGTCAGCCGGACCAGGTCTGGTCCACCGCCCTCTCTGGAGGGGGGGTCTGACAACAGACAGTCCAGTGTTCGGGGGGGATGGGTGTTCCCCTCGAAAGCATAAAAAGAAACCGTCCTATTCACGGCATCATTTGACCTCGAGTTCTTCTTCGGCCCACCATTCGAAGAAGAAACAGCATCACTCGACTCCCTCTGGTACGTCTTCACATAGACGGTCGGTTGTTAGGGTCAGGAGCTGGTCTCCGCTTCTTTCAGAGTCACCGGCTTCTGTCTCTGGTAGCCAGCCTCTTTGACACCGGAGCTCCTCTCCGCCTATTGAAGGGACCTCTGATGAGCAGTTTCATTAATGGGCCGCTCTTATGTAGCAGTGGGCTCGGAGGTTGTCCCGATTGCCCGAACCGGCCAGTCTGTCACAACGGCCTTTGGGCCTGTCTGTTTCGGATTGGCAGGCAGGATGGTTAGGACTTCCTAGTTGTGCAGCGCCTTCTTTGGTGCTGTCGACTCCGCATTCCAGTGTCTATCCCCCTCACATGGCTGCAGCACATGGGTCCACACTGATGCCTTTATCTCCTGCCATTTTTCATCCTTTGGCTTCAAATCGCAGTTCTCAGACTTCGGCAATGGTGCCGTTGACTGTGGTGCTGATGTCTCTGGTGCCGAGGTCCTTTTTGGCACCGTAGGTGGTGTCAGCGCCGTCCATAGCACCGCATACCCTGTCACTTCTGTCCTCTGCGCCATGGTTGGTGTTGGTGCTGTGTGCGGTGCCACGCTTCCCGTTGGCACCCTCCTCGGCACCAAGGGTGGTGTCAGCACTATGTGTGGTGTCGTGCTTCCTGTCGGCGTCATGTGTGACACTGTTTTCTGTATCAGTGCCGTTCTCTTCGGTGCCGAGGATATGTACTGCACTGTCTAGTTTCCAGAGGTTTTCAACTCCGATTCTTTCTCCTTCTCTTCTTCCTCCTGGTTTTCATTCCGTTCCTGTCTATACAGTCCCCCCTGGACTGTCAGGAGATGATTTTGAGCCCGATCTGGATCTTCGGCTGGGTGATGATGTTGATGCTGATTCTGTCCTGGGGACAGGGATCAATCTTCCTGCAGTGCCTGTTGTTGAATACCTTTCTTTAAGTCTCTGCTTAAGAATTTAAATTCTACTCTTTCTCTCCAGACCACGGAAATCGATCCTGGGAAGCTTCTGCATCACTAATATCTACATGTTCTGTAAAGCCCTATGGATTTAACCCCTCCAGTACAGTTCTCTTTCGAGACTCTCCCAGATGGTGTGGAAGAATCTGGCTTTTATTCCTTCTGTGGCCAAGTCCATAGATAGGAAATATGCTTCTCCCAAGGATCGCTCCATCTTGGCCTCACAAGCCTTTGCCGATGGCATAGTGGTCCTGGCAGAGAATGATGAGGATGTCCTCCCTCAGGAATCTACAGCCTGTTCCATAAACAAATAATCTCACAAGATAGACACCTTGGGTAACGAGTCTGTGCTGCATCAACCCTGAGCATGCGCATTGCCAGCTACCAGGGCTGTTTTTCTCAATATGAGTATGTTCTTTGGAATTCACTCAAAGCAAAAGGTAGAAGCTCTACCCAAGTCGGAAGTTAACTCAGAGCTGCTACAGACCATAACTAGAGGTGTCGAATCCAATAATCAACAAATTAAAGCTGCAATGCATGCTTTCAATACTGCTTTCCGGGCAGCAACGGCTGGCATTTGCACTCGTCACCATTCCTGTCTGTGTACTTAGGGTTTTACGAATGATGCCCAACAGAAAGTCACAGCCTTACCTTTTGACGGTATGTATCTGCTTGGGCCTCAGGTGGAACAAACACTAGAGGCCACACAGAAAATTAGGTCTGTCATTAAGACTGCTAAACCTCCGCCTGCTCCCTCTCGAGGAGTTAGAAACAAGCATCAGTTTCACAACCATCAGTCCTTTCATGGCAAAGGCAGAGGAGGCTTTAATAGAAACCAAACCCCTCAGCCACAAAAGAAAATGCAGCAGAGGGCACAAGGCCCAAAAGTGCCCAGTGCCACCTTCTGAGCTTCCAGCCCAGGTCCCACCTCAGCTGCCCGAGGGGGACTCTTCCTCAACAGTGGGAGGATGTCTGACTCAGTTCTGCGACCAGTGGAAATCTATAAAATCAGACAAATCGGTCCTCAGGGTAATCCGCGAGGGGTACTCTCTCATTCTGTTGGAAACCCCTCCGGATCAACCTCCCAAGCCACAGCCCATGCTGTCTGCAGCACAGTCAGACCTTCTTGCTTCCAAGGTACAGTACAAGGCCTTCTGAACAGCAGGGCAGTAGAAGTAGTTCCACTGGATCAACGAAACGCAGGTTTCTACTCCCATTACTTTCTGGTTCCAAAGAAAACTGGCAGCATGCACCCTATTCTGGATCTCAGAAAGTTAAACAAATTCCTGCACAAGGAAAAGTTCAAGATGATATCACTCAGTTTCTGCTACCTTTGATTAATCAACATGATTGGCTAGCCTCCATGGACATGCAGGATGCCTACCAGCACATTCTCATACACCCAAATCACCACAAATACCTAACGTTCGTGGCATTGGGTCAACACTATCAATTCAGAGTCCTGCCCTTTGGACTATCCTTGGCACCTTGAGTTTTTACAAAGTGCTGTGCAGTTCTTGCAACACATCTAAAGAAAATCAGAATCAAAGTGTTCCCATATCTGGACGACTGGCTTCTAGCAAGCCCCTCCAGGCAAGAGACTTTGGAGGCTGTGGCCATGGCCTCAGACTTTTCTCATGTCCATGGGAGTCCCGCTGAACCTCCTAAAGTCACAGTTGCAGCCCTCCCTGGAACTCCTTTTAATAGGAACCCTTCTGGACACTTCCTGTATGAAAGCTTTTCTTCCGGAGGACAGAAAAAACAATATCTTACAGATGGCCTGCTTCATCAGAGACTACAGCTCAGTGTGAGCTCTCTCGATGCAACAGATGCTGGGTCTCGTGGCATCCTCGGTGTTCACTGTACCTTTGGCTCGTCTCCACATGAGAACCTCCCAGTGGATGCTCAGTACTCAGTGGTCCCCAACTACTCACCCTCAGTCGTTTCTCATCAAGGTGATGGAACCTCTGAAGAGGTCACTCACTTGGTGGTCTCAGGAGGACAGCCTTCTGGAAGGATATCCCTTCGCCCCTCTGGATAATCAGATCTCCATTACCACAGATGCGTCCCTGATGGATTGGGGAGCTCACTGCCGGGATCGCCACACACAGGGTATGTGGACTCGGAACGAGTCTCAACTTCACATAAACATACTGGAAATGAGAGCCGTCCTCTGTGCAGTCCGAGCTTTGAAGGACATATTCTGTTACAAGAACGTTCTCCTTCAAATGGACAACAAGGCAGTGATGTATTACATCAAGCAAACAGGGCAGTGCACACTCTTACCCATTATGCAGGGAAACAATGAGAGTGTGGGTATGTTGCCTGGCACACAAGGCTCTGATTCAGGGGGTTTACCTGCCAGGAATACAAAATGAGCTGACAGACCGTCTCAGCAGAACGGAGACATCCTCACGAGTGGTCGCTCGACTTAACCATCATTCAGTCACTCTTTGAAGAGTGGGGAACTCCAGACCTGAATTTTTTTGCGTCCCCACTCAACGCAAAACTGCCTCTCTTCTACTCCAGAAATCCAGGCCCTTGCATTTTTTTGTCAGGATGCTTTCCCTTCAGATGAACCTTCTGACCCAGGCCCCTGTAGTCCATCCCATCCTGAGGTCTCTTCACCTCCACGCTTGCCTTCTGAGGAGATAGAGGTGAATATGTTTAATGTTTCTCGTTGGGTTTTGGATATTCTTTTGACTGCACGCAAGCCAGCTACAAGAAAAACCTACATAGCTAAACAGTATCGTTTCTCTATGTGGTGTGCAAAATCCTCTTGGAATCCTTTTTCCTGCCCACCAAATAAAGTCTTGGAGTATCTCTTAGACCTCTCAAACACAGGTCTGCAATACTCCACATTCAGAGTTTACCTTTTTGCAATTTCGGCATATCCTGAGCCAGTATTCTCCATGTCGTTGGTTTAGCTACCTGTAGTTAAGAGGTTTCTTAAGGGGATTCTTCATACCAAACCTACAATTAGACATCCAGTTGCAGCCTGGAACATTAACCTTGTGCTAGACATGCTCACTTGTGAACTTTTCGAGCCTCTAGCTACTTGCGAGTTGAAATTCCTCACTTGGAAGATGGCATTCCTGGTGGCTATTACTTCTCCTCATAGGGTATCTGAAATACAAGTCTTGGTTACAGACCCCTGTATACTGTATTTCACAAGGACAAAGTAGTTCTTAGGACTCATCCTAAGTTCCTGCCCAAGGTTGTCTCAGAATTCCATCTGAATCAACCTTTAGTCCTTCCTACCTACTCTGCAAACTTCTAGAATGAAGGAGAGTGCACCCTTCATTCCCTAGACATAAAAAGGGCCCTGCGGCTCTATCTGGATAGAACAAAGGAAATTCGCAAGGCTCAACAACTATTTGTTTCCTTCAGCACGACCCAGCTGGGTCAACCTGTTGCTATCAGGTGCATTTCAGCGTGGCTGATGGCATGCCTTTGCCATTGGTATTCCATGGCACAGGTCAAGCTGGAAGGCAGAGTGTACGCTCACTCTACCAGAGCAGCCGCGACATCACTGGCGGAAATTCGTAATGTCCCCATTGCAGATATTTGCAATGCGGCTACCTGGAGCTCCGTGCATACTTTGTTAAGCACTGTGCCTTGAATGTCCATGCCAGATGTCATCAGTCATTTGGCAGGACAATCCTTAACAGAATTCTGTCCTAAAAAGTGAGCTCCTCTCTCTCCTGCCGCCTGTCTCAGAGGGTTATTTAACTTGGTACTCTCCCATCAGTGTGAATGAATGGTGGAGACTTTATGTCCAGGAAGATATGGAAATTACTTACCTACCGTAATTCTTGATCTTCTTGAACGAAGTCTCCACCACTCATTCACACGCCCACCCACCATCCCCCGAGCTCACTTCATTGTTTCTGGTCTTCACTACCTCAATGGTTGGGCTGTGAAGACTTTGTTTTTTGACCCTTCTTACATGGGTCATTCAGACTATCTTATGTCTGATTTTTAGGTTAGTCCTCTAGGTTAGTTACACTACACCTCCTCGGGGGGGGGGTTAAAGGTACTGAAGCGGTTGGAGGGTCGACGCTGAGATAGTCTGTACCGCACAAGCATGGCTTGCGGTGCCACTTCCTCACGACTCCATCTCAGCGCCGACCCTCATGAAAAAGTTTGGCTCCCACTGGGTTCTAGTGCCTCCGGCATACTCCCATCAGTGTGAATGAGTGGTGGAGACTTCGTCCAAGAAGATCAAGAATTACGGTAGGTATGTAATTTCCATTTATGTGGAAAGAGTTAAATTCCAGGATCTGTTTTACCTTCTTCTGTTTTGTCTCTTGTCTGTCTGACTGTGCAGTCAAATTTTCTTGAGACCTAGGAACTGGCCACTCTGACGGGCTCACTATCCCCCCTTCCGCTATCTCCCTGCCTTCACTTGCTGTTTCCCTCTTTTCTTCCCCCTTGCATATCTGAAGTTATAAAATATGTGTGAATCTTTTATGTGAAAGTGGGATCCCTTGGTTTGAAAATGTATATGGTTATATTGTTGAAATGATTGCAAAAAACTATTTGGAGCTCATGGGGTTAATCTGAGATGCTGGATTGCAAACTCTTTGCAGAGCTGTAAACAGGTTGTCAGTTCTGGGATACCATGTACTGTTTTGTTGCACCTGCAAGAAAGGAAACTAACAAGAACATTTTCTGAAAAACAGGATGTCTAAAAAGTTCCCAGACAAAGACTTATAAAAAGAGCAGCAATACTTCTGCGAGAGAGAGAGAGAGCAAGACTGAAACTTGAAATTAGAGATATCTTCAGATGAAGGACTTTGTTTTCTGTGTTTGCACTGCCTTTGTAAATAGTTATACTGAAAATGTTATTTTTTATTTTAGTATTATTGAAAAAAATAAAGTGCTACTTGCAAATTTTATACCTGCTTTTGGTCTTCCTGTGCTTCGATGACAGATGGTGTTAAACGTGAGATTTACGCAGTGCATACTCTAAACCAGAGTTTTGTGCGTAAGTACTAGACCTGGTACCAGGGAAACATAGCAGAAAGGTATGGGTTCTGCAGCAGCAAGCCCGGGAGTCATTACTAGAAAGATGGCAGCCAAACTAGCAGAGGCAGAAGTCTAAACTGAGACTGTACAGCCAGCACCAGTGATGGAAAACATAAGAACAGGCAGTGACAGAACCTGAAAGCCTGTTTTCTTCCTTCAAATGGTGAGCTATACAGCAAAGAGAGACAGAGAAGCAGAGAAAAGACGAGATGCAGTGACAGGAGTAGCAGAGAAAAGAAGAGATGCAGCAAGAGGAGCAGCAGAGAAAAGAAGAGATGCAGCCACAGAAACAAGCAAGTGAAGGCATGACTGTGCAGTCAGACAGACAGTGACAGAACAGAAGAGGGTAAAACATATCCTTGCTTTTAACTCTTTCTACGTAACAAATCTTTATACATAACAAATGGGAAAGGGTCTTATTCAACCCTGTCACAAGGTGGCACAGCGAGCATATGCGGGGAGGGAATTCCATAGCTTAGTTGCACATACAGCAAATGCCCGGTCACCTATCAGAGTACAGGTTTTAGGAACAAGGAACACCGGTGAGTCATTGGACCTAAGTAGGTATGTGGAGTTAACAGGCTTAAATAATTATGCTGTGGCTGGAGGGGTAGTGATTCTGACTATTTTATCAATGAAACAGCACCAACACAAAAATCCGATAATTTCCTGGATTTAGCCAGTCAGATTTGTTATATAACTCACAATGATGTGTGAGTGGGGGGTGGGGGGCATAGAGGGCAAAATGACAGGTGATGTTGTAGGCAACATCCCATTTGTTATGGGTAAAGGTTATGAGCCCATAACAAGTGTGGGGAGAAGTATTCCTTTAGCCAGGGCAAGGTACGTGGCTGGTATTCATCTATCTATATGAGATACCGCTAAAGAACATTAGTAATAAACAAAATGGTGATCTTCTAAGAATTAATGTTTGATATGCTTATTAAGTACATATATTATATGTTTAATACTGTTTTTGTTTGAAGGGAGGAGCTGATCAGAAATCGCCTCTTTTAGTATCCAGAGTAACCCCTGACTCACCAGTAAGTTAAATACTTTTCTACTTCCTAATAGATTACATATAATGCAAAATACAAACGTACAACAACATTGTACAAGTTCTCTTTTGTGGGTTATGTTGCCTGTAACATCATAGTATCTTGCCTTTAATCTAGAAAAGTGTTGCCCCTTAATGGAGCATACACAAATATCTTCTGAATAATCATCATAAAAATGTTGTCTATATCTGCAGCAATGTCAATATATATTTTTTATTATTGTATTAAACTTTAGTAGTATCACTTTTAAAGTGAATTTTCAGTGTCCATGAAAGCCTTTTAAAATACAGTATAATCAGACAATGCAGCTTCCATTTTATTGTCTTTATTAATACCACCTCATTCTTTTTATTTTGTACTTATAATTTTACTGGTTTTCAGTACAGTTAAGATTCAGATACAGTTTTCAGATACTATCGGCATAAAAAAACATTTCCATGTCTTTAAACAGACTAGAAAATTAAGAGACATAACTTCTAAAAAGAACTTGATTCCAGGTACAATTAACCTTGCAGTATAGCAGTGCTTACCTTACATACAGGTGAAATGCCTGATCTTCCAGGAATCCGTCTTCTCCATTGATTGACACTCGTGGGTCTTAGCCAGAGGCGCTAGGACCCTGTGGGAGCCAGAACCTTTCAGTAGGGTGGCACCAAGGTAAGCTGCACGCATGTGTGGCACAGCAAGATTGGCTTACGCTGCTTGGCACCAGCCCTCAACCGCCTCAGTTCCTTTTTTCCTGCCTTTGAATTTGAATCAGTGATGATGTTGCTTTCCCGCCTGGAGTCAGAATTTCAGACCTGTATGACAACAACCTTCAGTTCTTCTCAGTTTGAGTGTTCAAAGCTAGAGTTTGTTATTTTTGTGTAAATTTAGTGATTTTACTAATATATTTCTTTCAGTCTCTCACAGCCCTACTGAGTCAACGATCAACAGCCATGGAGGAGAGTGGTAGGGAGCCTTCTCAGACAGACTTCTTCAGCAGTGTGGCCGCACCTGGTCTTCCTTCCCCAGTTGGGGGAGGATTCTGATCCATTGCTCGGGAGGAAAAACTGTCCTCCCAGAAGCCCAAAAAGAAGTCGGCCTGTTCCCAATTTCTCGACACCGCTTGGCCTCAAGTTCTTCCTGTCAGAAGGGGAAGAAACAGTACTCCTCGTGTCACTGTCTGTGAGGTCTGCTGTGACATCTTCAGTCTCACAGAGCTGGAGGCCCTCACCGACGCCACTGGTGTCACGAGGGGTCTCTAGTACTAGGAGGTGAAGGTCTCAGGCCTGGAGCTCCCCTCTGTCTATTAGTGGAGATTCAGGTGGGCAGTTTGGTGCAGTGGGAGCACCATCTGGCTCTTTTGCTTCTGCTAGTGGTACCTCTCCCTAGCCCTTTAGAGTCGGTGGAGCTGGATCCGCAAGCAGGGCCTCAAGCTGGATGAAGCATTTGGCTCCGGTAACAGCCCCTGAACCCTTGCTGGTGACTGCACTGCCAACTCCTGTCCCAGTGACCTCACCCAGATGTGTGCAGTTGCTTTAGTTTGTTTTTGCATGTCATACTAGGCCCTGTAACTATACTGCGGTGTCTTCATTTACTGGTTGTTGAAATCTCATTGTCCCTGAAAGCTGCATTAGCATATGAGAACATAATGTGTAACCACCCTTTAGACTCCACAGTATGCATGTCTGCTTAATTAGACTTCAAAGAAAGTTGCAGGAAGGTGTGAAATACCACATTTACCTTCAGTTAGCTTTGCAAACTGTCTTGAGTTGTTGTCATGCATAATTTTTCAATTTAAAATGCATTTAGTTTATGTATTTCCGGAGAGTTTTTGCAGAGTATTTGTTCTTTCAGCATAGAGATACATAGTATAAATGGGTGACGTGATGTGACATCATATTCTCATATGCTAATGCAGCTGTCATGGACAATGAGATTTCAACAACCATAAAATGGAGACCCTCAGGGTAGGTCACAGGGGGCTACCATGAGCAATGAAAACAAACTAAAGCAGACACATATAGCCCTAAAAGATACAGGAAAAGAGTTGTCTGTTGACATGGAAACAAATTAAAAATTACCATGATATGAGGGCAGATCCAGAAGCAAATAAAATGGTTTGATACCTCGTTTTGGACCAACATAGGTGTTAAAAAACCAAAGCAATGTCTAAGCTTTCAGACTAGCCAAGTCCTTCCTCGGAGACTTATGACAATTGTTGTAACAATTATCAGTGCCACATGGAAGGCTGGGAAGGAAGTTAGTAGGCACAGGGGCAGGTGCAATGCTGGTGAGATGGGTAGGAAACTGGCTGCAGGGAAGGCAACAGAGGGTGGTGGTGGGTGGGGAGCTCTCACACCCAAGGGCAGTGACAGCGGTGTCCCACAGAGTCTCGGTTTGGGACCAGTGTTGTTTGGGATATTCATTGCAGACATATCATGGGACATCAAGAGCAGGATCAGTCTGTTTGCTGATGATACCAAGGTTACGCGGTGGTGGATGACCTAGGGGATGGCAGGGGTTGCAGGATGATCTGGCAGTGCTTGAAACCTGGTCATACACCTGGCAACTGGGCTTTAATGCCAAAAGTGCAAGGTGATGCATTTTGGGATGAAGAACCCAAGGAGGACTTACCAGCTAGGGGAGTGCAGCTAGCCCAGACAGAGGAGAGAAGGATCTGGGTGTGCTCATCACAGGGTCAATGAACAACTCGGCACAGTGTAGGAAGGCAGCTGCAAAGGCCAACAAAAATGCTGGGTTGTATTGCAAGGGTATATCCTCGAGGAGGAGGAGGTGATTCTGCCACTGTATAGGTCATTAGTTAGACCACACCTGGAGTACTGCATGCAGTTCTGGCGTCCAGATCTGAAGAGGGGACATTGTTACTGGAGGGGAGTGCAGGCGAGGGCGACAAAGATGATCAAGGGTCTGGGGACTTATCATATGAGAGGAGGTTGAAGGAGTTGAACATGTACTCACTGGAGGAGAGGAGAGACAGGGGGACATGATTGAAACCTTTAAATACATGAAAGGAATAAACAAGACAGGTACAGAGGGGCTGTTCAAAGTAAGGAGGGAGGGCCACCAGGGGCCATGATATGAGACTGGAGCGAGGAAGGTTCAGGAGGGAGATGAGGAGACACTTTTTACAGAGGGTGGTGGCTGGGTGGAATCGTTACCTGCAGAAGTGGTATGCAGTAGAACAGTGGACTGCTTCAAGCGAGATGGGACAGGACAGGAGGGTTAATGAAGGGGAAGGGTGGAAGGAGGGCAGCTGCAGAATAAGGGGTGCTAGCTGCACATTCGAAAGCAGACTTGATAGACCTCTAGGGCCTTTATCTGCCGCAAATTTCAGATGTTCAGACAAGGGGTTTAAGTCTCCTAGGAAGGACTAGGTTGGTCCGAAAGCTTAGACATTGCTTTCTTTTTGTAACATCTATGTTGGTCCAATAAAAGGTATCAAACCATTTGCTTCTGGATCTGTTCTTAGAAGGACCAATATGGCAACTAATCTATTTCTGTATATCATGATATAAGGGTGTAGTTTTCCTTTAAGTGAAAAATAAAAAATCTTCTTCTTAAAAATGTATATTTTAAACTAGAAAAGAATGCATTTGTTCTTAGAACAACACTAGTATTTTCTGACCATTTCCATGAATAACTGTTATAGATTGGGTTGTTACTAATCGAGTACAAATGATGTCTTCTGCTGGTGTATTGTCTAATTCCACCAGTGATCATCAAGCTATTTATTGTGTATTAAATTTCAAACGTCCAAAGGTCCTTTCTCATTTTATTATGTTTCGAAATTTTAGGAAAGTAGATTTATTTGCTCTTCCGTTACAGTTATCTTAAATTGACTGTCCTATTTAGAATCTATTCCAGATTCAGATTGTGCACTAGA
Source organism: Neoceratodus forsteri (assembly GCA_016271365.2). Taxonomy (NCBI): domain Eukaryota; kingdom Metazoa; phylum Chordata; order Ceratodontiformes; family Ceratodontidae; genus Neoceratodus; species Neoceratodus forsteri. The sequence goes on from CM057456.1 coordinate 880,221,496, forward strand.
TGATTTTTTCAGACAGTTGATTCCTATTTAAGATAATTGTTTTCCCTTGCATAAATTGAGAGTTTGTGGGATCTACAATAGATGGTTTTCTTCTGACCTTAAAGACTGGACTAAAGCAAGAGATCCAGCTTGGTTGAATTATAGACAATCCCCTTTTAGTGTTTTACTAGATAGATATTGCTTCTTATGAAATAAGGTGAGTTTTCTGATTAAAGAAGCTAAAAATAATTATCATAAGAAACAGTTGAATGGGAATTTGTCAGACCCTAAATTATTCTGGTACTCAGTAAATAAATGAATTTCTTCCAAAGAAAATCATACTAGCCTGAAATTGAAAACCTCAAATGGGATTGTTACTAACCGTATTAATATTGCTAATTTGTTGGGAATTAAGTTTTCTGATTTATCTAGTTATAAGTCTGGGGTTTTAAATCAGTCTGTTAATACTCCTAAGTTGGAATCCATATATTGCAATAGGCCTGTTTTTTTTTTTCCGTACAGTTACTAGGAATGAGATATTTAAATTACTTTCTGTTATTCCTAATAGAAAATAGCAATTGTGGAGGGGGTTTGGATGAGTGTTTCTTAAGATTAATTGCTTCTTCAGTTGTGGATCCTTTATGTTCTGTTTTAAATTTGTGCTGTACCAGTTCTTTTCTGTCATCCTGAAAATGTGCTGGGGTGGTCCCTGTACCTAAGAAATCTAGATTGTAATCAGTGAATGACTTTAGGCCAATCTCTGTCTTGAATCCCTTAAGTAAGATCCTGGAAAAAATAGTTGCAAACCAAATTTCGGTCCATCTTGAGTCCTATAATATTCTGTGTCCTCAGCAAAATGGTTTTCGGAAGGACCATGGAACTGAGACAGCCTTGCTCGGGTTCATGAATGCTGCCTTCGGGGGCTTTGATGATGGTCTCAAGATGGGTTTGATGTTCGTCGACCTGACCAAGGCTTTTGATCTTATTGATCGTTCTTTGTTGTGTTCTAGATTGGCTGATCTGGGTTTTGCCAACAACGTGGGTTTTATAGTTTCAAGATTACCTATTAAACAGGACTCAGTTTGTCAAGGTTGAATCTGTAGTTTCTCCCACCTACTCAGGGGTACCGCAGGGCTCAGTTTTGGGCCCGTTGTTATTTTCTTTTTTTGTGAATCAATTGCCCTCAATTTGTCATTCTTGTAGTAGCTTGCTGTATGCAGACAATTTGATTTTTTTTTCACAGGTTAGAACAGTGTAACAGATATCTCTTACCTTGAATCATGGTTTTACTGTTCGCTGTAATTGGCTTACATCTTAATTCATTAGTTATAAATTTAAAAAAAAAATGCAAGTCATGTTGTTTGGACCTCCTTCACTTTTGAAAGATAACCCTAGTCTAATAATTTCTGACTTTAAGGGTTTTGTGCTTGATCAAGTTTACGAATTTAAATATTTGGGATTTTTGCTAGATCCAAGTCTGATTTTTTTTTCCTGTCAGTTTAAGTCAGTTTGTAGATCAGTAAATTGCAAAATCATTGTTCTCTGTAAACTCAAGAAAAAATGTTCAGTTGAAACCAGAAGACCTATTGCCACAGGAATTTTGTTTCTCCACCTTGATTATTGTGCAGAGTTATATTTTAATTTAGCTGGAAAGGAAAATAAGGCCCTTTCAGTTGCTTACAACAACATTTGTCGGTTTGTCTCTGATCTTCCAGCTTGAACCCATAACTGTTTGTTGTATTCTAACTTAAATTGGCCATCGTTAAATGCTAGGTTGTTATTTTTTTGGATGCTTAAGGTATAAATCTGTGTTTCCTAAGAGTTTTTATCCACTTAGTAATGTGATTCTAATGAGGAGTACTACCATGAATTTGCATTCATTTAAAGGCACCTTATTGTAGTCTGTTCCTTATAAATCTAAATTAGGCACCCGCTCATTCTCATCAACTGCACCCCTTTTTTGGAACTCTTTGCCTGAGCATATTAGATTTGCCCCCTCCTTACAATGTTTTGAAGGAAGTTCGAAACATTTTTTAAATGGTCTGGATGTCAGTAAATGTTTTTTATAATAATTGTTGATTAGTTTATATATTTTTTATGGATTTTGTATGTATTTTGTTAATTCTTGTGTTTCAATGTTCAGGTTGAACCTGAAAAAAGACTTGTTCCAGTTGTTCCTACCTGGTGAACAAAATAAAAACAAACAAACAATTGTTTAGGGTATTTTATAAAGCCTGAAATTATATTTCAGGTGCTGTAACATTTGAACCATTAGGTGTAGAAACTTAAGATCTTACTTCTAGGGTTACTGTTGCAGTAGGCAACACCATAAGGACTGAAGCCAGTAGGTGCCAGGACACCACGGAAAACGTCTAGCTAGCAGTCTATAGCGGGGGACCGCCCCCCCTAACGTCAGTCCACCCTGACATCGCCAGTGGTTTAAAAGGGGTGTTCCCCCAGCCCAACCTCAGTTCATTTCCCACTGTCAACCCACATACATCAGCTCCACAGATGCCTTCTGCTTTAGTCAACCACCATTTTTTTGCTATTACCCGTGCTTTATTACTTTCTCCAGTATTTGCTCTGCATGTTTTCTTCTCTGACCTTGTCTGTAGAACTGCGGCGGTCCAAGTGTGCTTGTGGCAAGCAGATTCCTTCGAGGGATGGCCATGCTTCGTGCCTCTTCTGCCTAGGCCCCGAGCACGATACAGAGGCCTGCCAGCACTGCTTGAACTTTAACCAGAGGACCAGAATCTGTCGCCAGAAGGCCCTGAAAAGCTTCTTGCTAAAAAAAAAAATTAGCAGTGGCGAAAGAGACCCAGGGTAAAAGTACCTCCTCTTCCCAGATCTCAGGGGCAGCTATTTCTTCAGCTTCTCACAAGGAGAAGAAGTCAACTGGAAAGCACAAACACCGGGATAAACATAATTATAAACCCTGGTCAGCTTCTCGTTCCTGGTCCATTCTCTAGATGGTGACCGGCTCCGGGACATCCTTCTGCGGGAGGTCAGACTCGACATCCATGGTAGCCCTCCCTCCTTCCAGGCTCCCGGTGGTCAAACCACCCGCCATCATCCAGACGTCAGACGGTGGTTCTTTTGGGTTGGGGACTTCATCCTCAGCCTCTCAGCCCCTGATGGTCAGGCTTTTCCACCAGACAGCAGGCTCTCAGCCAGGTGGTTCGGCCGGGTCTTCTTTGGGAGGCAGGTCCTTGCCTGTCATGCGCCCAGGCTTGGCATCTGCTAAGTCAGCTCCAGGGCCGACACTACCCAGTGATGCCAGGGGCATGCGCTCGCCTCCTACAGGAGGGTGACACCTCTGCTTCATTCAGGAGATAGATCCCCTCGGCAGGCTCTCCCTAAGACGATGCCAGCTGCTTCGCCAGACTGGCATCAGAGAAACATAGAAGTCGACAGCAAATAAGGACCGCAAGGCCCATCCAGTCTGCCCATTTCTTTTTCTGCCTTATGAATGTGCCATCGGCCTTTGCTCTGTCAATGGCCTATCTATTCATACTCATCCGTATTGCTCCCTTATGCCTATCCCATGCCTGTTTGAAGGCCCTGCACTGTATTCATATCCACCACTTCCTGAGGTAGACCATTCCGTGTATCCACCACCCTTTCTGTGAAAAGGAACTTCCTCACATTACCCCTTAATTGGCCTCCCTCTAATCTCATGTTGTGTCCTCTCCTGATATTTTTCTTATATCAGTCTACGCCTGTCTGGTCCATGCTGGCTACCCCGATGACACCACTCCCATCATTGCCTGAACACCCACTGTCACCGGCAGACCCTAACATTACTTTGTAGCCGACTCCGTGGGGGTCCGACAAATAGTGTGATGACACTTTCTAGATCAATGCCAGATAACCAGACTCCCACTGGGTCACCGCCGATAAACCCAAACCCTCAAGACCCCACACTTGAGTTGCCGCCACCGAAGGAACCGACACTGGGGCCTTCTGACATCCCCCAAGTGACATTGGCTAATCCCTCTACACCCCAGAACCCTCTGCCAGACCTCACAGCTCTTTTCATGTCCTGGTGGAATGTGGTCAAGGGCGATCTGATATCGAAGAGGACTCCTATGCCCCCTCCTAAGGAACCTCTTCCCTCGGGGGCTAAGCCTCAGGCTCCTCCCCGGCAGCCTATGCCAACTCGTAAAGAGCCCATCCTACAACCAGATGACACTGGCAGGGGCCACTCTAAGCATCACGATCGAAGCACCGTCATTTGTTTTCCAAGTCCTCAGACAGGTGCCGTTGTAGGTTGTACAGCCGGAGGCACCGTTGTTCGACCTCACAGTCTTCCTTTTCGGGGGAGTCAGACTGGCGTTCCTCTTCCTTGGTGTCATCTGACTTGGGGGTGTCCCTTCCTCCATCGGACTCCAAGGACACCCTAGATCTCCTCCTGATGACCTGGCCTTCATGGAGGTCATGCGGCACATCGAGTCCAAAATGATCTGGGACACCGAAGATTCGGACCCTGAGAAATGCCATTTTCTTCTGTCAAAAGGATCCAAATCCTGTGATAGTTCCTCCTCTGGTGGATCCTTGTAAGGATGTCACTAGATCGGCTTGGAATCACCCGTCTACTACCCCTGCTGTTTCCAAGAAGGCTGATCGCCTCTATAATGCTCCCCGGGATGAGCCTTTCTTTGGAGAGCAACCCATTGCAGACTCCATGGTCATTACAGCGGCCCATGATTAATCCAGTAGGCCCCGCCATCTCAGTACTCAGCCTCCGGACAAGGATTCTAAGCAGGTGGGCCAGCTCAGCAGAAAACTCTATGGCTCGGTCACCTGTGCCATTCGCTCCCTGGATTTCTTAGCCCACATGGTCCAGTATCAAACCTCCCTGTGGGAGAAGACCATGGAACTGGTTCAGGTTCAGCAGGATGGTCCTCAGAAAGCTGAGCTGCTGCACATTTTGAAATAGTATTCGGACGCAAGTACTCATGTCCTACATTCCTCCTATGACACGGCAGATTCGGCAGCTAGGGCAGCAGCCATTGGTGCCTGCCTTCACCGTTACTCATGGCTCCGTGTCTCAGGTTTTACGCTGGACGTCTAGGCAAGCATTATGAACACCCCTTTTAAGGGCTCAGTCCTGTTTGGTGAGGAATCTGAAAAGATTATAACTCACCTTCAGGAATCCAGCAAAGCTGTCAGATTTGTCCATACCATGTACAGATCTGACCAGAAGCAGAACCGATGCCAGCCATTTCATCGGTCCTCCAGGCAACAGCCCTGAGGCCAACAGAACAGAAGTGCCTCTAGACGTAAGGCCACTTCTCAAGCCTCAGGAGGTTCGGGCCGCAGAGCCCCCAACACCTCCCAGGCCCCTTTGCCTGTCCTAGGTTCTTTGGCCTGACTCCTTACCCGACCCCCTCTCCCCCGGCAGAATCTCTGGGGGAGGTGGTGGGGTGTTGCTTCTTTCTGTATCTAGAGGGATGGCACAGAATTACCATGGATCAATGGGTTCTTCAACTGATAGAGACCGGGCATATTCTAGAGTCCGTGGAGATGCCCTCTGGACACCCCACCCATAAACTCCCATTACCCTCAGTCACATCTCTCCCTCATGCAGGAGGAGATACAAGCACTCTTGCTGAAACAGACCATAGAGCCAGTTCCGCCAGATCAAAGAAGGAATGGCTTTTATTTCCACTTTTTTCTGATTCCAAAGAAAACAGGGGACCTTTGGCCTATCCTGGATCACAGCCACCAGAACAAGTATATAGAACACAAATGTTTAAAGATGGTCACCCTTCCAGGCCTGCTCCACCTCCTTCATCAGGGGGATTGGCGATGCTCCCTGGATATGCAGGATGCTTACCTCCTCATTTTGGTCTTTCAGCCCCACAGGAGGTTCCTTCACTTGTGTTTCCAAGGCAACCACTACCAAGTCTGCACCCTGCCATTCAGCCTGTCCTCGGCTCCTCGAGTCTTTACAGAGCGCCTAGCAGTAGTGGCTGTGGCCCTCTGGAGGAAAGGTCTCTATGTCTTCCCCTATCCGGACGACAGCTCTCGGCAGCTCCCTCCAGGGATCAGCTGATCAGCACTATGGAAGACACCTTTACCTTGTTTCGAGACCTGGGGATCACTCTCAACCTCTCAAAGTCCTCCCGCTGGCCCAGGCAAATGCTGCAGTGCATTGGGGAAGTTCTGGACACCACCAAAGGAAAAGCCTTCCTGCCTCTGGACAGGGTGGAACGCCTTCAGCACCAGGCTCGCCTGGTTTCCTCATTGTGCCAAATCCCAGCCAGAGTATTCCTAAGGCTGCTAGGGCACATAGCAGCGGCCATCGTGACCATCCCTACTGCATGCCTGCACATGAGGGTTCCCTGATGGACCCTCCAAGTCCAGTGGGACTAATGCATGGATGATTTGGAGCAGCTCATGACAATCTCCACTCCGGTGTGCCGAACTCTGTTGCGATTGAACCCCTCCAGTCTTTCCACAGGAGTCTACTTTCAGCAGGATTCTCCTTGTCTGATTCTGACCACGGATGCGTACGATCAGGGCTGGGGTGCCCATCTGGCAGACTGTCAGACCCAGGGAACTTGGTCTCTCCAAGAGCAACTTCTCCATATCAACAATTCAGATGGACAACGTCATTGGTCTTCTGCATAAACAAGCAGGGGGGGACTCACTCTTATCCCCTCTGCAGGGAGACCATGAGAATCTGGTATAGGGCCATTGAGCACAGTCTAGAACTTGCTGCCATGCATGTCCCAGGTGTACAATACCCCTTGCTCAACAGTTTAAGCTGGTCTTGGTCCAAGGCACATGAATGGGAACTTCTTCAGTCTGTGGTCAATGAGCTGTTCGATAGGTGGGGCTAGCCCGAGTTGGACCTCATTGCGTCCCCATTCAGTGCAGAACTGCCCAGTTTTTGCTCGCTAGATCCAGGGCCTGGTGTTTTCTGGCAAGATGTGTTGTCCCTCTCTTGGACAAGGAGGTTTCTTTATGCCTTCCCTTCCTTTCCATTACTGCAGAGTCCTTCTCAAATTGCAGTCAGAGGGAGTGGGGATGATCCTAATTGCTCCCTACTGGCCATGCCAGATTTGGTTCCCAATTCTTCAGCAGAGCAGAGCACCCTTGTCCATCTGGACCTCAAGTCGCTGCACTTGCATGCATGGCTCCTGCAGACCTATCAGTTGCTCGATTTTGGGTTTCCCCCAGAGTGGCAGATGCCTTAGTGGTCAGAAGGAAACTTTCGACCAGGGCCACTTATGCGATGAAGTGGAAATGGTTCTGCATTTGGACCTCCACTCGCCACCTTGATCCCTTCACCTGTCCAGTGGATTCTGTATTGGACTCGGGGCTTAGCTACTCCTCCATTAAGTTGCATTTATTAGCCATCTATGCATATTATGCACCTGTAGAGGGCAAGACTCTTGCCCAGCTGGGCCTTTCCCATATTTTTTTGTGGGATATTCTTCACCTCAAACTCCCATCAGGGACCCTGTTCCCCCATGGGACCTTTTATTTTGGAAAAACTTACCTTGCCTCCCTTCCAACTGGACGCAAGTTGCGAGCTGTGCTTTCTGTTATGGAAAACGTTATTTTTCATTGCCATTTCTTCAGCCTGAATAATTTCTGAGCTTCAGGCTCTGATGTGCAAAGAGCCTTATTTAGTTTTCCACAAGGATGAATCTTATGTTTTTGCTTAAAGTGGTGTCTGAGTTTACACTGAATTAGGACATCCTACCGGTTTACTACCCAGAGTACTCTAACTGAGGGGAGGTTCTACTTCATACTCTGGATGTTTACCGGGTGCTTTGTTACTATTTAGATCACACCCACACTGTAAGAAACATAGAAACATAGACCTTGATGGCAAATAAGGCATGCCTGGCCCACCTCGTCTGCCCATTTCCCTACCTACAGGATGAGCTGCAGATCCTAGTTAACCAACAGCCTATTTCTTCCAAAGTCTGACCAGTTTTTCTTTCACCCTGAGGACAGAAGGGGATCCTGTTTCTAAGCAAACTTGGTCTATATGGTTAGTCAACTGTATTGTTTATTGCTACCTCAAGTATGACAAGCCTTTGCCAGGCCTGGTCAAAGGGCATTCTACCAGGGGTATGACTACTTCCTTTGCATCCATTAAAAATGTGTCTGCGGTTGATATTTGCACAGCTGCCACTTGGAGTTCTGTCCACACCTTCATTCGGCATTACAGTCTCGACGTTGTCTCTCATCGTAGGTCAGGCCTTGGCCTCTCTGTTCTACAAGGCCTGCTCTCATGTGTAATTTTGAGCAGACTTTTACCTCCTCCAGGCTGACTAAGTTTAGTCCTTCCACTGCTTAGGACTCAGTCCCTATGGTGTAGCCAGCTACAAGAGCTTACCGTAACAGTAGATCTTTGAGAGGAGCTCTTTTTTATTTTTTTTATTTTATTTATTAGATCATCGGTTTACAGACCTTTGAGTTATAGACTCATTTATAAAAGCACCTCGTCAAGAGAACAAAACATCACCGCAATCAAAACAGTACAGTACATAACGCTTAGATTAAAAAAGCAACCCGTGTTACAGGCATTCACTGTGGTACATGCTTGGTAATAGGTAGATCACAGTAGTCATAATATAGGTACACGAGTACCATGGCAGGTAGCAACCAGAGATATTTTATTACATTAGTCAGCAGATATTGCATGAGACCCTAGGTATATACAGCAAAAGTAGACAGGGCGGACCCAGCCTTGGGGTAAAGGTAAGGGGCAGGTGGGGGATTATGTGCAGTTGCAGCAGCAAGTGCTTGTCAGATGGTTTCTGAGGGAGACCTTGAAAGGACCAAGCTTAGTGGAGTCAGCTATGTTGGCTGGGAGGGAACTGAACCAGGAGGGAGCCCGATAGCAAAAGGATCTCTGGGTCATAGAGGTCCTTACCCTGGGGACAATAAGGGAGGTTCGACAGTGCTGCGGTGGAGACTGAGGGAGGCACGCTTCAGGAGGTGGTGACCCGGAGAGGCTCTAGCAGGTCTTTTTACAAGAATGCAGGTTTGGAAGCAGAGTCTTTCTTCAAGGTTGAGCAAGTTGGTGGTGGAGTACAGCAGGCACGTATGGGTGTGCCTAGGGGCTCCCTGCATTAGCGTGCAGGCCTTGTTTATAGAGAGCTGGATTCTTGCAAGCGCAGTGTTGTCAGCTGCAGCATAGATGGGCAACCCATAGTCGATTAGCAACAGGACACAGGAGGTGATTGCCAATCTAAGGGCCTCTTGTGCTAGGCAGTCCCTATGGCGGTATAACAGTCCAATCCTGACATTGATGGCAGCAGAAAGGGCATTAATATGGGACTGGAAGGAGAGTGCCGAATCAAAGATAATGCCTAGATACTTGTAGGAGGAAACCTGCTCAGTGGGGTTTAGTGTGCTAGGCAGTATCACGAGAGGGGCACCACTGGCTTTGCTTTGGCGATGCAGGAGGAGCATAGCTTTGGTCTTTTTTAGGTTCAGCACTAGCCTTCGTGATGTGAACTAATGCGCAGCTCTATCAGAATCTTGTTGGAGGGTGGCCTGGAGTGTATTGGGGTTGGGGTCAGCGGCGAAGAGCACAGCGTCATCTGCGTAGAGGAAGATCTTACTTGTGCAGGCCAAGGGGAGGGAGTTGAGGTAGAGACTGAAGAGGAGAGGGCCTAAAATGGAGCCCTGGGGAACCCCAGAGTGGATAGGTCATGTGTCAGATAGGGTGCTATTGATTTTTACACACTTGAGTTCTGGCAGAGAGGTAGCTGGTGAACCATGCTGGGAGGCCGGGGGAGAAACCAAGGCATCTGAGGGAGTCAAGCAGGAGAGGATGGCAAACCGTGTCAAAGGCCTTGGAGAGGTCAATGAACACGGCACCGTCAGGACTTCTGGCATCAAGAGCAGAGTGCAGGAAGTTGGAGAATTCAAGTAGTGCGGTTGTGATGCTGTGACCTGCACAAAAGCCATTCTGTTCAGGGCACAGGATATTGTGCATGGCCAGGCATTCGGCAAGCTGGTTGGCAACTACTTTTTCAAGGGCCATAGAGAGTGGGGGGAGGATGGAGATAGGTCGATAGTTAACCGGGGTCGCTTGCAGCAGTGCTGCTTTCCCTCCCACCTTCCCCCGGTGACTGTTTCTCCATTGACTGTTTTCATTTCCTCATTTCAAAGGAACCTCCTCAGTTCTTCATTTCTGAGTTTGCCGGGGTCTTTGGCAGGAGAACTGAGGTTGGGCTGGGGGACCACCCCTTTTATACCATTGGCCAACATCAGGGCCAGGCCGACGTCAGGGGGTGGTCCACTGCTATAGACTGCTAGCTAGAAATTTCCATGGGGTCCTGGGGTCTGCTGACTTCAGTCTTTATGGTGTAGCCTGCTGCAAGAGCTCCTCTCAAAGATCTACTGTTATGGTAAGTTCTTACATAACCGTACTGTCTTCCAGGAATCAATCTTCACTATTCATTCATACTGATGAGTCTAAGACAGAGACATTAGAACCCCATGGGAGCAAAGCCTTTTGCAGCTTAGAAAGGGGACCAGCATAAGTGCCGGCACTGCCCACGAGGCCAGTGCAGTGACGTCGCACACGTGTGCCAGCCTCCTCCTAAGTTCTGCTTTTCCCGCCATCAGGTGTGCACCGTGGCAGCAACCAGAGTCTATTTAACTGCACCATCAGTGTTAATCTCCTCAGTTCAATGCCACTTCTGTTTTTTTCAATGCCTTTTGGCTCCATTAACGGCACCGTTTGTAATTCAAGTACTGCTTTTCTCTCTTAGTTCAGCACCAAATTCCTTTTCTTCTCATTTTAGTATTTTGGTCATTGGAATGCAGGGTTCAAGAGGCAGAAGAAGAAGAAGAGGAGGAGTGGGAGGACTGCACACCCATGTGATGGTGCTCCGGTGAGGGTCCCTATTGCAGCATTGGACTGACATCCAAACTGCCATGTCTACCTTGGCCCTGACCATGACATGGATAGGCGTGCTGTCTGCTCCTCCATGGACAAGTGAGCTCTCGAGTTCCATTCATTGAAGTGGGGTCATTTGCCACCTACTTTTGGAGGCAGGCATTGCACTTGCAATGCCAAGGTAAGATCTCCGGGCCTTTCCCCTCGGCCCCTTCCCAGTACATCTGGTATCGAGGAAGACCAGAATCCTCCCACATTCACCTCCCGAAATGTTGAATGTCATTGGGGGGGGTCTTATTGACAGTCAGCCTCCTCTGGGGGGGCCCAACTGAGCACCCCCACCATCCATTGGCCCTTATGGGCAGCAGAGACTCCCAATGGTGAGGCTGTAGCTATACACTCGGTCTGCACTTGTGGGCACTTCACTGTCATGGCCTGGTGCTGCTCTGGCTCATGGTACCACCTCTGGTACTGGTGAACAGGGCAGCGCCGGCCGCGAGAACAGGTCCCCTTCTGGCACCCTTTATGGTACCTGAAGAGGGGTAATTTCCAGAGTCATCTCGAACTTGGAGTGTGATGTGGTAGTCATCTCCTTCCTGAGCCACCTAGTCGCCTGGGGGAAATTGAGCTCTGGGGCCAATTCTGGTGCTGTATGCACCATCAGTTTGGGTCCTGGTGCTATCCCCGATGCCGGCTCTGGACCCAGTGCTGCTCATGATATTGGGTCCCTGCCTAGTACCGCTTGCAGTGCCAGGTGCAGATGTGGATCTGGGGAGACTCTGGCTCTGGCACAAGGCTTGGCCAGGGGGACAGTGACTGTCCTGGTGAAGGGAAGACACTTGCCATGGGGCTTACAGCTGACCCTAAGACTGGTGCTGGAAGCAGCACTAGCCGGGGTTCCAGTGCTAGCCCAGTGACTCGTTTCTCCCTGGAACCAGCTGACACTCTCAGTGGTGTGGCTCGAGGTTGCCCTGTGGTACGTGTATGGCTCTGCTTTCCTCACCTGGGGGATCCCCCCCCCCCATGAGCACCATGTGGTGTTGGACCTTTGAGATTGTCCAGCTTCACTCAGATGAGTTTCCCAGGACCTCCCTCTGGGAGAGGTCCCCAAGCACTCTTGCAGCCGTGGCAGAGAACCTGGCACCACTGACTTCTACATCCATCCTTGTCCTCTGCCTCCCCTTCCTGAACTGCGGGTATTGTGGGTCCTCTGAGGCCCCCTGACCTGGTATCAGTATGTAAGAATGGCCAGTGTCTTCTAACAGTATCACCTTCAGTCTGATTGGGTCCGGTTCAGGTCTGTGACCTCCATTCTACAAGCCCAGCTCCTCCTTTCCTATTTCCTCCTCTGAGGAAGAGGACTTTTCAATTCACATGGCTACAGATGCTGAGTACTCTGTACCAGCAGTTCCTCGCTGAGATGCTGAAGGAGCTGAACTTGGGGTCCTTTCTTAGTCACAATCCTGCTATCCTTCCTCTGAGATTCCTTGGGGATTTCAGCGATGACTCTTTTGTCATCTTTCATTGGCCTTGTGCCTTTGAGAAGGCATCCATGAATGTCTGGCTCCATCCTCTTGCTCCTTCTCAAGCCCCTAAGGACCTCCAGCACAGATACTGTGCTCTTGCGGAGTCTGCAAGACTTATACCTTACCCCATTTTGGTGATTTTGATACTACAGGCTCCCACTGGGCCCAAACACCTTGTATTTGACCACCTCCCAAGGCTGACTGTGCTGAGATGGATGACTGGGGGAGGAAGTTTTTTTTTCCAGGGCATGCACCATGATGTGCATTGTTGCACACCAGACACATCTGGAAACTTACAACGAGCACCTGTAGTCAAAGCTAAACCAGGTCTTAACTTCAAAGCCTGACCACAAGACAACAGTACTAGCCATGCCTTTCTGCCCAGGGTAGAGCTGTCGAGGCACCAGTCAAGGGTGCCATACAACACCAGTATGGTAGCTTCTAGGTTGGTAGGAACAGCAGTCTGCATTCGGCAGAAGACATGGCTTGACCTTTCTTGGTTGGCACCCCTTGTGCCCGGCATAGGGTGCTTAACTTACATTTCCAAGGGACTCGTTTCTTTTCCTACAGGATCTGGTGTGAATTGCCATGGTGCCTTCCTGCTCTCAAGCCATGAGAGGCTCTGCCTGCCTCTGACCAGTCTCAGGTTCCACCAGACCCATAAGGAGCTCCCACCCTTAGGGGGTTCTCCCCAACACAGAGGGCTGAGGGATACCTTCCCTCAGGCTGAGCCAAACTCTTCCCCTCTTTAGGGGAAAGCTTGGTACTCTGACCCATTAGTGTGACCAAATGGTGAAGATTGATTCCTGAAAGATATGAAAATTACATACTCACAGTAATTGTCGATCTTTAAGAATATCTTCACCATTCATTCACATGCCTGCCCACCATTTCCCACTCAGGTAAGAGCCAGAGCCTCCGGACCACTCACATTGTTGTGCCTGAGCCACTGGCATTTTTCTTGCAACTCCTTTCAGGAGCTGTCCACCCCTGAGTGTAAAACTTCCTTTCTTATTTCAAAAGGCAAGATTCTTATGTGGGTCCCCATACCCTCTTCCCAGCAAAACAAAACAGAAAAAAAAGCCCTTGGGTTGTGTTTTCTCCTGTTTTTTTCCTTAAAGTGCTCCTTCCCCTCCCTACTAAGGATATCTCTTAGGGTGTATTGCTGTTGCTGCCATTACAGCTTGGCTTCACCTCGTCTGTACCTCTAAGCCTCTGCCATGTGGCAGCACCTTGGACAAGGTGCAGCTGTTAACTTTCCTGTATTGCAGGGAGTGGCAGATGCATTAGGATTTTCTGCACTGTACTCCTTAGCCTGCTAGGCTGGGTTCTTATTACACACCTAGCTGATGGAATTCACACTTTTTCATGTTTTGACATTTTCATATCCATTAGCCCCTTTCTTCACTCATTTTTGGAGTGGCAAGATAGTACTTGTTCTCCTGGAATCTGTCCAATCATGCCTGCTATCTGCTCCTGTTGAGGAGTTTCTTTGTCCTCTTTGGAGCACAAAGACTTTTGAGTTGAGCTGACATTCTACCATCGTAGGTACACACTGGTCCCCTAGGCCTCTTTTGTACCAGCCAGAGCTATATGCCAGGGCTGCTACCCTTTCCTCTCTCAGTCATCCTGTCCAGATAGCTGAGATAAGCTCTAGTCCTTATATCTGCTACTCTTGTGCCACCCTTAGGCCCAACCCTTGGTTCTGCTAAGTTTGGTAGTCCGGTTTTATTTGATATATTATATCCTTTTCCTATCCCTTTGGTTTAGGAGTCTGTAACCCCCCCTTTTTTCTTGTCTCCCACTTGTTTTCTTTCTCCTGTCAAACAGAACTGAGGAAGGGAGGGACCAGCCTTGGTTACTGACTGGCTCACGTGCATGTCACTTATGGGTGGCAGTGGCACTAACATTATTTCCCTTTCTAAGCTATGAAAGAGTTTGCTCCCGCAGGGTCCTAACACCTCTGGCTTACACCCGTCAGTGTGCATGAAAGGGGAAGATATTCTAGAAGATTAACAGTTACGGTGAGTACATAATTTTCATTTTTTTTAATGGAAGCTTGGAGTCCATTCAACATGAACCGATCCTAGCAATACAGTTCTCGTGTTGCTGCATGTCTATATATGTCTGTGTAATATGTTGTTTGAAATAACAGGATTTAAAACTTTAGTCTGCCATTTTGTTTTTATATATTGATATATGGTGGCTGAATCACTTTCTTTATATTAAATATAGCAACTTAGGTGACTAACCATTCATTAACAACAACAAAAAAATCTACATCAAGGATATCTCCACCATTGGGCCACATCTTTGGAACTGTAAGCCGTCAGCATCAGAACCACTTGGAAACTTTGCTAGCCGGGAGGCCACCAATGATGATATGCAACATTGGCACTTATAACACATGGATGGCCACATCGATCCTCAGTTTTTCTCCCACTGTCGACCACTTGTCAGACCTGCAGAGAAACAACACTGTTGATTCTCAACTTCATTATTTGCTGAACGTTTTTAAACTTATTGTCATTATTTTATGCCACCATCGAAATAACTTTTATTTTTTTTTACTTGTGGTTACAAGATCTACAAGGATGACAGTATCACAGTTTGTGTTTGCTGTTTGGTCCTCTTCCACAATGTGAGGACCTGCGATATCTGCCAGGGATTTAACCAGGCCACAGGGAGATGCCAGAAGGCTATTTAAACCTTCGCATTCATTATGGCCATAGAAGCTGCTGCCAAGACTGCGGGCTTCATGCTGGCTTCTCCCTCTCACTCAACGACTGCTGCTGTGAAGTCTCCCTGGCATTCGGCCACCCTTTCACCGACTGAGTCATCGTGATCAAAGGATAAAGACAAGGACAAAGTCATCAAAGTCCTCCTCTTCCAGCTATCACCACAAATATAAGTACATGACCCCTGCTTCACTGGTGAGGTCAAGGTCTCCATTAGGATAAGTCCTCATTGTTTTCTGCTCTGGCAGTGACAACAGGCCCCCGACCATTGATGAGACACCAAGGTCTGGCTCTGGCTCTGGGTGTCGTCCACTTCCAGGCCATGCTGGCAATGGTCTGTGAACTGTTTTGTGTAGCTTGTGCCAACAATAACGGCTATCCCTTCGATGGGGCCTACCTGCCGGTATCATCATTGTCAACCGGATCCAGAAGTACTCCTGTTATTCATCCCTCTCAAACTCCGCTGTCGTCACTAGCTCTGGCTGTACCATCCATCATGATTCCAGATGAAGATGAGTTGGAGGGTAATCCTGATCTCCTTAATATGGAGGAGGAGGATTTAGAGGATGAAGACAGTGAACGTGATCCCTTTGAGGGTGGTTTACCATCCAGTTTCACTGTCTCCTCTTGCAGTGAGAACTCTGGTTTACACAGTCAGATCTCCTCCTGAAGATGCTTCTTTTCAAACACTGTTGAGGCAGGTACAAAGTGCAATGGGCTTTGCTGCTGAGGAAGAAGACTCCATCAAGAGAATTTGCTGGAGTTTTTGAAGGTCCCAGCTACTCCATCCTCAGTCATACCACCAGTATGTCCTGCCTTAGAGGATGCTACTTTTATTGCTTGGCTTAAGCCTAATACCTTGCTTGAAGTGGCCAGACAGGCTGATGAGCAGTACCCTGCTTCATTTGCTAAGCTTTATTGTGCCTCACAGACTGAAACCAGTTCTGTGGTTATCATGGCTGCTTATGATCGTTCTAGGGCTCCTAGACATATGAGGTCCTTATCTCCTGTTGGTAAATCTAGGAGACTGGATGTTATTGGAAAAAGGACTTATGTATCTGCTTCCTTAGGTTTCAGAATAGACAGTTACCAGGCCTATATGATTATATAGAATACCAGTGAAGTCTGCCACGTCCACTCTTCAGCCTTTCCCTGATGGTTCTGCTAAGGCAGATTTGCTTAAAGGTGCTTCAGCCAGTATGGATACCAATAAGCATCTGTTGCATTCTGCATCTACCTCCGATGCTTTAGCCAGGGCTGTTGCCTCTGGCATTTGCATTCGGAGATGCTTCTGACTGCATGTGGTGGGGTTTACCACTGATGTACAACAGCCTGTTCTGAATGTCCCTTTTAGAGGCCCCAGACTGATAGGTGGTTGAGAATGCTTTCCGAGAGCTTCAAACCTCAAGGATGATTTTACAGTCTGTTAAGTCACTGACCCTTATCCCACCAGAGGATGTGGTAGGGGCTCTTTCTGTAAGCCAGCAGCCCATGCTGGCCGTGCCTTCCATCAGCAGCCCCATGCTGGTGGTAGTGGTGGTGGTCCCCCCAGGTCCCCTTCCTGCCAGTGCCCATGCTAAAGCACCCAAAAGTATCAGTCAAGGCAGCCCCACGGCCCTCAGTACCTTTTTATTCCTGACCACCCGTCCACTGCTACCTACAGGTGTGCAGGTGGGGAAGATGGATCTCTCTTCTTCTTAAAGAATGTCAGGAGATCACAACAGATAAGTGGGTGCTGGAAATAATAGAAAAGGGGCATGCTCTGAAGCTTCTGTCTACCTCTGAAGTGCATCTACCGCCTTCTTGTCATTATCCTCCAGGCCACTTGTCCCTTCTACTGGTAGAGGTTCAGTCACTTATACAAAAGCATGCTATCCAACCCATTCCTCCTCAAGAAATAAACACAGTTCTATTCCAGATAGATCCTGGTTCCCAGGTTCCTAAATGGACGGAGAATCTGCATCCTGTATTGGACCTCGGAGACCTAAATTTGTTCATCGAATGCAAAAAGCTTCTAATGGTGTCTCTTCATACTGTCATCCCCATTGCAAAAGGGGGATTACCTCTGTGCACTGGATATGAAGGACACGCACTGTATCTTCCTATCAAGATTTGCAAATGCCACAGGCAATACCTCTACTTCATGCTGGAGGACAGCCATTATCAGTTCTAAGTCTTGCCTTTTGGCTTATCCTCGACACTGTGGGTATTTACCAGTTGCTTAGTGGTTGTGGCATCAGATCTCCGGAGTTAAGGGCTTTATGTCTTCCGTTACCTGGACAACTGGCTCCTAAAGGCTCCATCCAGGGAACAATTCTTTAAAAATGCATCTGCTAGAGTGAATGACTGCAGCCATCTTTACTGTCCCATTTTCACACCTCTACATGAACATCCCACATTGGACTCTGTGGGTACAGTGGGACCAGCTAGTGGACGAATTGAAACAAATGGATCTTCCAAGAATCAATCTTCACCATTTATTAGTATGTATGGGTTTGTTCCGGAGGCACTAGGACTCCACTGGTGCTAAAAACTTCAGTAGCGTACAACTAGGGGGCCAACGTTAGTGATGGCACCACACACGAGGCTTGCGTATAACATGGCGCCTGTGGACTGGTCAGTAACTGATGCCAGCCCACTGCACACCTCCATTCTCTTTTTCCCATCATCAAGCAACACTGTGGGAACTGCAGCTCTGAGTTAAACTGTGTCACAACTCTAGCCGCCATTTTTCACTCTGCACCGTTCCCTTTTTTGGCCGTTTTTTGATGTCAACTTTTTTTCCTCTCTTCTATCTCATGGTGCCCAAACCTCTTTTTCGGTCACTTTATTATTTTCTGCTTCATTCATGTTCAGTTCCCAGGGGCAAAAGGAATAGGATAAGAAGAACAATGATGCCCCCCACAATGCCTCAGTGCCCCTATGGGAGACCTATGTCTGTCCAGCATCAGTATGTCCGCTGCTGGACCTGCCTTGGGGCTGACCATGGCATGGACCACTGCGACGCCTGCTTCTTAATGGACTTCTGCACCCTAGAAACAGAGAATTTGATGGCAGATAAGGACCGCTTGGCCCACCTAGTCTGCCTATTTCCCTACCTGATGGAAAAGCTGCAAATCCTAGTTAACCAACAGCCTGCTTCTCCTGCCCCCCCACCTAGAATTGCCTTATGTCTGTCCTATGCATTCTTGAATTCCCCCACTGTTTTTGACTCCATCACCTCCTCAGGAAGGCCATTCCATGCATCCACAACCCTCTCCATGAAAAAATACTTCTTCACATTACCTTTGAGCCATCCCCCCTCTATCTTCAGATTGTGCCCCCTTGTTCTTGCACGTCTCTTTTTCTGAAAGATGCTCCCCTCTTGGATTTGGAGGTACTTAAATGTCCACAAGATCCACACGATGAAGTGGAGTTGTTAGTTCTCACTTTTCAAGGCAGGTCATGCACTCAGAACTCTGACGTAACGTCCCTGGGCTCTTCCCCATAGCCCCTCCACAGTACTGCACGTACTGAGGGAGACCAGGCTTCTCCTAGTCCTCATCCTGCCAAGATGGAGAGCCTGGGAGACAGGTCAGGTGGACAGTCAGCTTCCCCTGGGGTGCCAGCTGAGCACCCCTCCCATTCCGTAGCTTCTTTGGGGCAGCAGATGCCCCAGGTGGTGTGGTTGAAGCTATGCACTGGTCCTACACTCCCAAGCACCTTGATACTGTGGCCTGGTGACAACTCAGCTCCTGACACTAAGGCTGGTGCCAGTGAGTGAGGTGATGCTAGCCACAAGACCATGCACCCTCTTGAGACCGCTTGTGGTGCCAGGAGAGGGAAAACCTCCAGAGCTGAGCCTTCTAGATGTCCTGTGGAGGTGTTCTGGATCTGTTCCCCTAAGCAGTCGAGTGACCCAGGTGTTGGGGTCTGGGAGGGCCTTGTCTGTTTACAGGACACCAGCGATGAAGGAGGTCTTCCTAGGTCCGGTTCTAGGCCTTCTTTAAGGTTATCCTTGTCTCCACGGGGTTCTCCTCTGCCTGGTGCCATTCGCAGCACTGCTGCCCGATTGTCTCCAGCACTAGAGATGAACCTGGTTGGGTTCGCACCACTGGAGAGGGTTCCAGTGCCACTGGCAGTACCAGGCAGGGGGGCAGCGCCATCTGCAGTGCCGAGGGGGGTCCAGTGCCATTCGCGGTGTTGGTTCTCATGCTCCCTTGGAGGCTGATGCGGGGCCTGTTCAGAGGCCTAGCCCAAGGAATTGGGTACTGTCTGGTAAGGTGCATGCTGGGCAGTCATGATCGGCTACTCATTCCATGTCCAGGGAAGGTAACAGCTGGGGCAGGAGTTGCAGCGCTGACTTTGGACCCCAGGCTTTACTGGAACTGTCAGGCCCTGTCTTTGGTGGGATCAGGAAAACCCCGTTGGACCTTCATGGCTTCACTTTCCCCACTGAAGAACCCCCGCCCCCAAGGGCACCACCTTGTCCACTCCTTGCCTGTTAAGTGTTCTTTGGTGGACGAGCTTGTTGCCATGCCCTTCCCCTCGACAAGGTCACCTGAGCACTCTCTTAGCCCTGGCAGAGGACCTGGCCTGGTCATTCATGACCCTTCTCACCCCCTTCCTCCTCCTCTGCCTCCACCTTTTCCTCTGTTGGGCATTCTAGATCCTTTGGGTTCCCAGTCCTGCGAACCGTTCAGGGCATCAGCGAGTGTGTGTTCCCAGTACCTACACTCACTAGACCAGGACATTTTTCCGCCCAAGGCCCCCACACCACTGCCCCCTGACTCCAGCTGTTCCTCATCTCCAACTTCCTCCTCTGAGGAAGAGGAGGCCTCCCTGCACTTCTCCGACACTGAGTACACTCGGTACGAGACATTCCTTACAAAGATGATGAGGAAGCTGGGAATTAGCCCTTTCACAGGTTGCAATCCTGGTTCTGTCATTCCTTGGGGGTTGTAGCCGTGACTCGACAGTCATTCCTCCATGGCCTCAGCCATTTATGGAGGCATCCGGGGATGTCTGGCTCTGTCCCTCCACCCCCTGTTCAGCCTCAAAGGACATTCAATGCAGGTATTGTGCATCCATAGGGTTACCAGGAGCCATGCCACATCCCTCCTCTGGGATCCAGCTCCTAGACACCCCCAGTGGACCTTAGTGCCTTGTGTATGACCATCCCCGAGTCAGACTCTGTGGAGTTTGATGCCTGGGGCCTTAGGGTCTTTGTCGGCATGCATCATGTTATCCACCTCTGCACATCAGGCGACCTGTGGCAGGCACCTGTAGTCAATGCTGGGTCAACTCCTAGTGTCCCTGCCAGATTGCAAGGCAACCAGACAGGCCATTCTCCTTCCTGCCCGCAGTCTGGAGCTGGCGAGGCACCAAGTGAGGTTATCTTATTATGCCAACAAGGTAGCCCCCAGGCTGGTGGGAACTGCAGTCTGCATCAAGAGGGTGGCTTGGCTTCATCTTCCCTGGTTGTGTCCCATGGCCCAGCATAGGGTGATTGCCCAGGGTTCCAAGGGACCCACATTTTCTCCCAAAGGGTCGGGTGCATGTTAGTAGGGCACATTCCTGCTTCCAGACCACAGGAGCCCCAGCCTGAGCCTGGCCGCTCTTGGGCCTTGCCAGGCTCATAAGGCATACCTGCCTCCCAGTGGTTATCTCCCACAAGAGGCTGAGGGAACAATCATTTCCCTTCGGGTGAGCTAGCACTGCCTTTTTGTGGGTGGTAAGCTTGGTACTCTGACCCATATGTGGTAATAAACGGTGAAGACTCTGCTGTTACCCTGCAGGGCCATACACTGTTCAGATCTGACAGACTAAGGAAGAGGGATGTGGGGTGTGCACTTGCTTCCGGGACTCCTTGCAAGGCATTACAATTGAAACAACTCACCCAAGTGCTGGTGTCCAGACTCTCACCCTAAAGGTTGCTGTAGGCAGTTCTGGTAAATCACTTTACCTAATGTCAGTCTACGTACCTCCCCGCAATCAGAAGGATGCTTTCGCATCCATCCTAAACATCATCACCCAGCTCTCCAAAAACTCAGAAATTATTGATCTTATCTGTGTCAATCTTCACCATTCATCACCTCTGGCTATAATGGCTGGAGGTCACGACCCCAAAGGAGCTCTTTTTTTTTTTTTTGGATGGGCGGAGTCGATGCACCATTGGCACCGCCCTCAAGGCCGATGCACTGCATGGTGATTGTGGGTTGGCCGTTAGGTGTCGTCGACCCTGCGCTCCCTCCAGTTCTTAGTCTCCCGCCATAGAGGTCTCACCTCGTAGGAAGCTCTATGCACAAGAGGCCTGCTGTCTTCTTTTAAGCCTTTGATGCCGATTTCTCGACTCCGAATCCATCGATGCTGACATAGTTCGATGCCGCTCTTATCGCCTGCCGGTTCCGTTGTTCGCCACCACTCGACGTCGCTGGTAAGACTGTTCCTTTTCTTTATTGTTAGCGACGTCGAGTCTTTGTTTAGTTGTTGTTCTGTAGGTCATGTCTTGGTCCAGGGGCAAGAAATCTTCAAAGACGGGATGGCCCCCTATGCATCAGTGCCCGTGCGGCCGTAAATACTCCGCCACCAACCAGCATGACCGTTGCCTCGCGTGTCTTGGCCTTCTTCACGACAAGGATTCGTGCGACGCCTGCTTCTCCATGGACCGTCATGTCATTGAACAACACACGTGGAAAGTTGGACGAGCTCCACCATCTTTCGGGTTACGGGCATGCACTCATCGAGCCAAGCCACAGTCTCTCGGCCTTTCCTCTGGGTCCCCTCCCGGTTCTATACATACCGTTGAGGAGGGGGCTTCTGCTTCTAGTAGCTTCACCATTACAGAAGCCCCTTGCGCGGTGCAGGAGGCCCAGTCCATCCCCCCTGAGGGGCAGGTGGGAGGCATCGCATTGGCAATCGCCCCTTCATGGGTGAAGGCTCCCTCGGTGTCATCTCTTTGGGCTGGGAAGCCTGGGTCGGTGCCATCCTCGATGACGTCGGTCAGTGTCATCTTGGGCCTTGGAGCCATTCGCCGCGCCGTGTGCCCTAATGGTGCCGTGGTCGGCGCTGGTCCGTCGCTTGGTGGCGTCTCTGCTGTCGGCACCGTGGGAGGCTCTACGGTGCCATCCTTGACTGTTTCTCACCTTGGCGCCATTCTCTGCACCGAGACTGAGCATGGCGCCATGTCCAGCTCTGGTGCCGCTTGTGGTGCCGAGCGAGGACACGGCACCGTGGGGGTTCTCGATCTCTGTGCCGTTCGCGGTGCCGAAGGCTGCCAGACCATCGTCGATGCCATCTCTGGTCTCGACGCCGCTTGCGGCACTGTGGGTCAGGGGGGCGCTATGACAGGCTCTGGCTCCAATACTGCTGCCACCCTTGGCACCGTGTCTCCTTCGCACACCATCCGTGGTGCGGTTGGGGGATTCAGCGCAGACTCTGGTGCAGTCCCCTCGGACTGGTACCCCATTCAGTCGGGATGGCAGCGGGCGTTCACGTACCATCTGGCACAGGACTTCTGTCTCCACCTCCTCGGAGGTGGAATCGGACTCTGAGTCAGATAGGCAGTCTGACTCTTTGGAGTTGGCTGCTCACATGGACACCCTGGTAGTGTCCTCAACGGACCAGAACCATACCCTCTCTGAGGAGCAGACAGTTGCTCCCGGGTCCTGGATCAGGGGTGCTGACCAGCGGGCAGTGGTGCAGGCCACCATTGCTCTGCAGCCTGGCCTCAGAGGGTTTTCTGACCCCTCAGTGGTGGTACCCCCTCCGGTGGTGTGCCTGGATTGCCCAACTTTGGGGCTGATCAGAGCACCCACGGGAGGGGAGGGGAGGGTGCTGCTCCTGGATAGTCCTTCGGGACTGACCAGAGTTGCCAGCTGCCCAGACTGGTGTTTTCGAGGAGAAGGGCTCTATCGGACTTCCAAGGGTTGAGGGGTAAGGGTTCAACATGGCGACCTTTTTCTGGGACCCACCCGGGTTCTGAAAGGGGTCATAGTGCTGACCTCTGCCCTTCCTTTTCAGTCTCCTCGAGAGGGACCTGTTCTTTGGAGGTAGGGGACTGTCCTTTTGGAGTTCCACGGCCCCGGTCACCTCACGAGGGGAATCTTCAGGGCACAGCCTAGGCAGTTCCAGTATGGTTGACCAGCTGTCGGCTGTTGAGTTTTCCAGAACTCCCTCTTCCCTTGGGGCTTCAGGTGCACTCTCTGGCCCAGGCAGAGGACAGATTCCTGTTGTTGGCTCTTCCCCCACTCCTCTGCCACCTTCTCCTGCTCTCCCAGGCATTCTTGGTCCTAGCAGACCTCTCTCCTGGAAGCAGTTCAGGGCTGTGGCTGCTAATTTCCCCTCTTATGTTAGGGCCATAAACAGGCAGGTTTTCCAACCTCTCCCTGAGCAGCCAGCCGCTGAATCTTTGAGGTCCTCCGCTTCTTCATCCTCCTCTTCGGGAGGAGAGGAACCATCTGTCCACATCTTCCCTGCTGCTGATCTCGCGGAGTA
Source organism: Neoceratodus forsteri (assembly GCA_016271365.2). Classification (NCBI taxonomy): domain Eukaryota; kingdom Metazoa; phylum Chordata; order Ceratodontiformes; family Ceratodontidae; genus Neoceratodus; species Neoceratodus forsteri. The sequence continues at coordinate 880,245,093 of CM057456.1, forward strand.
TCAACGTTTCCTCATGAGGATGTTGGAGGACCTGCATATCACCCTGCCCACTCAGCACAATCCGGAGCACTCGACGCGCACCTTCCTAGATGATTTCAGTGTGGACACTCTTGTGGTGCCCCCCTGGCCTGCTCCCTTTCGGGAGGCACTGCGCTTTCCGGAGTCCCAGCCCCTAGGAATCTGAGCCAGCAGTATTGTGCCCCCTCCCCCAGAGTCTGCAGGTTGTATGCCTCATCCTCAGTCAGGATTTATACAGCTGGATACTCCCGATGGGCTTCGCGCCCCCCACCATGACCGGCCCCCAGATCAAGATTCTATGGATTTTGACTTCTGGGGGAGGAGGACTTGCTACTCAGCACGGTTGATTCTTTCAATTTCAGCACATCAGGCCCACTATGCTACCTATGATAGGTTCCTGTGGTCCAGGCTAGGTCAACTCCTAGCCTCGATGCATGATACAGAGGTAACCAGACAAGCCATTGCACTGTCTGCACGTGGCCTGGAGCTAGTAAGGCACCAAGCAAGGGCATCTTACGACACCAGTGAAGTAGCTTCCAGGGTCATAGGGGCAGCGATCTGCACTAGGCAGACAGCATGGCTGCGTATCTCCCAGATCTTCCTGAACATAAAGTCTCCACCACTTATTCACACTAATGGGATCTGCGCCAGAGGTACTAGGACCCAGCGGGAGCAAACTTTTTGCTACAGGGTCAGCACAGAGATGGAGCCGCGAGGGCGTACCTAGTCCCTCAGCTCGTGCGGTAATGGCTATATCGGCGTTGACCCTCCAGCCGCCTCAGTTCCTTTTTTCCCGCCGTCGATTGCACTTCAGTGACGACGTCGCCCACCCACCGGGAGTCAAACTTCAAACTAGCAGCATAGTTTTCAGTTTTATTCTTTTGTAATAATATCTCGAATAAAGTACTGCTTAGTTTACTCTTATTAAAGGAAAGAAGTCTCAGCCTACATTGACGGAGTCAATCATGAGCGGGTCAGGTGACGGTAGGGAGACTTCATATGAAAACTGTTCAGTCAGCCGGGCTGGGTCCGGTCTGCCGCCTTTCACGGAGGGAGGGTGTGTCAACAACAGTCCAGTGCCCGAGGGGTGGGCGGTCCTGAAGCTATAAAAGTAACGGTCGTAGTCGCACCGTTCGGCCTCGAGCTCTTCTTCGCCAACAGGTCAAAAGAGAAGGCATCACTCGAGGTCGCCTCCTGATGTGTGTGCGCGTAGACGGTCGGTTATTGGGGCTAGTTGCCGGTCTTCTCCTTCGGAGTCACTGGTTTCTGTTTCTGGTCGCCGACGTCTTCGACATCAGAGCCCTACCCGGCCCTGTGGTAGGTCTTGAGATGAGCAGTTTCATCAGTTGGCTGCTCTTATGGAGCAGTGGGCTCAGAGGTTGATGTAGCTACCTGGCCCGGTCACTCCGGAGCCTTCCGGCTTTTTGGGAGATCAGGTAGAGGCGGTTGGGCCTCCCTAGTCAGTGAGCGCGTCTTGTGTGCCAACTCCTCGCTTAGGTGTTTTCCCCTCAGCGGCTGCGGCACAGGGGACCACACTGATGCCTCTGTCTCCTGATATTCATCCTTCTTTTTCCTCAAATCCTGTTTTTCGGGGCCTTGGGATGTTTTCAATGCCTTCGACGTCAGTGGTGCATTCGGCGCTGTCTTAGGCGACGATGCGTCTGTCGGTGCCGTTGGGGTTGTCGGCGCTGTGCGGCTCATCAGTGCCATCCTCTGCATCATGCGGCTTCTTGGCACTGTCCTTGGCGCCGTGTGGCTTCTCGGCACCATCTTCGGGGCTGTGTGGCTCTTCAGCGGTGTGCGTTTTTTCGGCACTGTGCTCTTCTTCGGGGCCGAGGCCTGTTAAGGCGTCATCCAGTCTTCGGAGCTCCTCTTCTTTGAATCCTTTCCCTTCCTCATTTCCTTCTGATTTTAACTTGTTTCCTGTCCATGCAGTCCCTCCTGGACTGTCAGGAGATGACATTGAGCCTGACCCAGACCTTCGTCTGGGTGATGATGTGGAAGGAACAGGATCTAATCCTGCTGCAGAGCCTGTGGTCGAGGACCTGTCATTTCAGTCTCTGCTGAAAAACTTGAATTCCACTCTTTCTCTCCAGACTATGGATATCGATCCTGGGAAACTGTTAAGACTCCAGTACCTCCGTGTTCCGGAGATCCCTATGGATTTGACTCCTCCAGTACAGCCCTCCTTTGAGATGCTTTCTCAAATGGTATGGAATAATCCTGCTCTCATTCCTTCTGTGGCTAAGTCCATAGATAGGAAATATGCTGCTCCCAAGGATCGACCCATTTTAGCATCCCAAGCCTTTGCGGATCCTATTGTAGTCTTGGCAGAGAATGATAAGGTCATCCTTCCCCAGACTACTACAGTTCGACCTATAAACAAAGAATCTCATAAGATAGACACTTTAGGTATCGAGTCCAACAACCAGCAGGTTAAAGCAGCTATGGACGCCTTTGATACTGTATCCCGATCGGCGGCGGTGGGCATTTGTACACGCCGACATTCCTGGCTGCACACTTCAGGTTTCACAAATGATGTCCAGCAACAGGTAATGGCGTTGCCTTTCGATGGTGTGTATCTCTTCGGCCCTCAAGTAGAACAGACTCTAGAGGCCACACAAAAGACTAGGTCAGCCATTAAATTGGCTCGACCTCCTCCCGCTCCCTCGCGAGGGGGTGTTAACAAACGCCACTTTCATAACAGTCAGTCCTTTCCGGGCAAAGGCTGGTTAGGTTTTAATAACAACCAAGCCCCTCAGCCTCAAAAGAAAACGCAACAGAAGGCGCAAGGACCCAAAGCGCCCAGTGTCGCCTTCTGGGTTGTTGGCCCAAGTCCCACCTCAGCTGCCCGAGGGGGACTCTTCCTCAGCGGTTGGAGGTCGTCTGACTCACTTCTACAATCGATGGAAGTCCATAACCGTGGACAAATGGGTCCTCCGGATAACACGCATGGGGTATTCCCTCAATCTTTTAGAGACCCCTCCGGATCGTCCCCCCAGATGACAACCCAGGCTGTCAGTACTTCTCGCCTCCGAGATACAAGGCCTTCTGAACAACAGAGCAGTGGAAGTAGTTCTGCTGGATCAACAGAACACAGGGTTCTACTCCCATTACTTTCTGGTTCCAAAGAAAACCGGGGGCATGCGCCCCATTTTGGACCTCAGAAAATTAAACGAATTTCTTCCCAAAGAGAAATTCAAAATGATATCTCTAGGAATCCTGTTACCTTTGCTTCATCAACAGTACTGGTTAGCCTCCCTGGACATGCAGGATGCTTACCAACACATTCCTATTCACCCAAAGCATCACAAATACCTAAGGTTCGTGGCTTTGGGACAGCATTATCGCCGGCCCGCCAGCGTAGCTGTGATTTTCGCTATGACGCCGGGCTAATTCGGGTTCGAACGGACTCTGGATTGCTGGAGGTTGCCGCGGGGAGAAGGATGGCGGCCCTATGGACTGCTCTCCTTCTCCAGGGGAGGGTGGGTTAGTGATCGGAGCACTAGTGACCCCGAGCGAGGCTGGGGAGTCACACAGTTCGACATTTAAGACGCTTAGAGCGGGGCAGGACGTCATCACGTCATTACGTCCCTGCCTCCCGGAAACCGGAAATGAGCGGCTGTCGGCGCCCTACATGAAACACGCGCGGCTTCAATTAACCTCTCAGGCCGGCCTCCGATCCAAAAACTAGTGCCTGCGGGTGTCCCCCGCTCCCGTATACCCGCCCGTGGGGTAAGCGCTGGGCATCGGAGGGCTCGAGGCTGTTCCTGGAAAAGGTGCTGCACGGGCTGATAGTCCTGGGCGGTCGGCGGCTAGGTGAGGAGGAATAAAGTATAAAATAAAAAAAAAAAAAAAGGGACAGCATTATCAGTTCAGAGTCCTGCCCTTTGGGCTATTCTCGGCGCCGCGAGTTTTTCCATTGTGTTGTGCAATTCTCGCAGCGCATCTCAGAAAAATCAGAATACAGGTGTTCTCTTATCTGGACGATTGGCTTCTAGCAAGTCCTTCCAGGCAGGGAACTCTAGACGCCGTGGCGAAAGCTTCACACTTTCTTACGTTAATGGGAGTCCTGCTAAACCTCAAAAAATTGCAGCTGCAGCCCTCCCAGAGGCTCCTTTTCATAGGAACTCTTCTGGACTCCTCTTGTGTGAAAGCATTTCTTCCAGAGGACAGGAGGAGCGATATCCTTCAGATGGCCCGATACGTTGGAGAGAGCAGCTTGGTTTCAGCTCTCTTGATGCAGCAGATGCTAGGTCTCATGGCATCCTCGGTATTTAGTGTACCCCTTGCACGCCTTCACATGAGAACCCCTCAATGGATGCTCAGTACTCAGTGGTCCACGACCACTCACCCTCAGTCCTTTCTCATCAAGGTGGCAGAACCTCTGAAGAGATCACTCACCCGGTGGTCACAAGAGGACAATCTTTTGGATGGGTATCCCTTTGATCCTCTGGATCATCAGATTTCCATTACCACGGATGTGTCCCTGATGGGGTGGGAAGCTCACTGTCAGACTCTCCACACTCAAGCTACGTGGACTCAGCTAGAGTCCCAGCTTCACATAAATGTCTTAGAAATGAGAGCCATCCTTTATGCAGTCTGGGCTTTGAAGGACATTCTCATGTCACAAGGACATTCTCCTTCAAATGAACAACAAAGCAGTGATGTATTACATCAACAAGCAGGGCGGTGCTCACTCTTACCCCTTATGCAGGAAAGTGATGAGGGTGTGGGAGTGGTGCTTGGAGCACAAGGCTCTAATTCATGCGGTCTACCTGCCGGGGCTGCAGAACGAACTGGCAGTCCGTCTCAGCAGAACAGAGGCAGATCCTCATGAATGGTCTCTCGACTCAGCCATAGCTCAGTCATTATTTTCAGAGTGGGGAACTCCAGACCTGGACCTTTTTGCATCCCCACTCAACACAAAACTGCCTCTCTTTTGCTCCAGAAATCCAGGGAATGGCATTTTCTGTCAGGAAGCATTCAGGCTGCGGTGGACAAAACTTTCTATACGCCTTTCTGCCTCTTCCTCTCATTCAGAGAGTACTTCTCAAGTTCCAGCTCCAGGCGGACAAAATGATCCTCTTTGCTCCCTTCTGGCCTCGACAGATATGGTTTCCACTACTCAACAGTATGTTGGAAACCCCTCTGAAACCGCTTCCCTTTCAGATGAACCTTCTGATTTAGGGGCCTGTGGTCCATCCCAATCTGAGATCGATTCACCTTCACGCGTGGCTCCTGAAGAGATAGAAGTGAACAGGTTCGATGTCTCTTGCAGGGTTTCAGATATTCTTCTGGCTATGCGCAAGCCAGCCACTAGGAAAACTTACACAGCCAAATGGAAGCGTTTTTCGCTCTGGTGTGCAAAATCCTCTTTGAATCCTTTTTCCTGCCCACCAGATAAAGTTCTAGAGTACCTTTTTAGACCTCTCAAATTCAAGTCTGCAATACTCTAGTTAAGGTTCACCTTTGTGCCATTTCAGCTTATCATGAGCCAGTACTTTCCTTGTCACTGGCTCAGTTACCTGTGGTTAATAGGTTTCTTAACGGAATTCTGCATACCAGACCTCCTATCAGACGTCCAGTTGCAGCCTGGAACATTAATCTTGTGCTAGACATGCTCACTCGAAAACCTTTCGAGCCTCTATCTACCTGTGAGTTAAAATTTCTCACTTGGGAAAACGGCCTTCCTAGTGGCCATTACCTTGGCCCGCAGGGTCTCTGAGATACATGCCTTGGTCACAGACCCTCCGTATACTGTGTTTTATAAAGACAGAGTAGTTCTTAGGACCCATCCTAAGTTTCTCCCTAAGGTTGTTTCAGAATTCCATCTAAACCAACCTTTGGTCCTTCCTACTTACTTTGCGAACTTCCAAAATGAAGAAGAGTGTTCTCTTCATTCCTTGGATGTCAAAAGAGCTTTACGTTTCTATCTAGATAGAACAAAAGATTTTCGCAAAGCTCAACAACTGTTTGTTTCCTTCAGTGAGACCCAGCTGGGTCAACCTGTCGCTATCAGATATATTTCAGCATGGCTGGTGGCATGCCTTCGCCACTGTTATTCCATGGCGCAGGTTAAGCTGGAGGGCCAGAGTGTATGCTCACTCTACTAGAGCGGTCACAGCATCCCTAGCTGAAATCTGCAACGTGCCCATTGCAGATATTTGCAATGTGGCCACCTGGAGCTCAGTGCATATTTTCGTCAAACACTATGCCCTGGATGTCCATGCCAGACGACATCTTTCTTTTAGCAGAACCAACCTTAATCTTAATAGACTCCTGTCCTAAAACTGTGAGCTCTTGGTCTCTCCTGACACCCTCGCGGGGGATTATTAGCTTGGTACTCTCCCATTAGTGTGAATGAGTGGTGGAGACTTTATGTCCAGGAAGATATGGAAATTACGTACCTACCCATAATTCTTGATCTTCTTGGATGAGTCTCCACCATTCATTCACACGCCCACCCACCATCCCCCGAGCTCACCTCTATTGTTGGTCTTCACTCCCTCAATCTTTAGGCTGTGAAGACTTCTTTGTTGACCCTTCTTATACAGGTCATCCAGACTATCTTATGTCCGGTTTTTGGTTAGGCTATCCTTCTAGGTTAGTTACGCTGCACCTACTTGGAAAAAAAGGTACTGAGGCGGTTGGAGGGTCGACGCAGAGACAGTCATTACCGCACGAGCTGAGGCTTGCGGTGCTGCTCCTCGCGGCTCCATCTCTGGCACCGACCCTCTAGCAAAATGTTTGCTCCCGGTGGGGGTCCTAGTGCCTCGAGTGCAGATCCCATTAGTGTGAATGAGTGCCGGAGACTCGTCCAAGAAGATCAAGAATTACGGTAGGTATGTAATTTCCTTTTTTTTTTTTTTTTTTTTTGCTATTCAAACTTTATTGAAAATTTTCAATACAGGAGTACATCCAGTAGGAACATAAGTAGAGATGAAAATAACAAACATGACATACAGAACCTTCTGGATGCAATCCCCCTCCCACCCCCCACCACTCCCCATTCCCCCCCCACCAAATTCTCCCCTTGCACAGCACACAAATTACATATCCTTGAACATGATATTACCATTAACCATTTTACTCTGATACAGAATAGAAGGAGTATAATGGACCCTAGATTCAGTTAAACTTGGACAGGTTATTCTGAAGACTCTATAGTCCTTTCCGTTCTAAGATTTGCCAGGAGTTCTTGCAACCATTCGCCATAAGAAATCTCTAAAGTGTCTTTCCAATGCCTCAACACCACTTTTTTGACAGAGGCTGATATCAAACAAATATAGTATTTCCTTTTCTGGACATCAATAGAGGCCACATCCCCTAAAATACATATCTCCGCAGTAAATAGGTTATCCAGCCCCAAAAGAGGGTCTAATTTCTTCTTAATACTGTCCCACAGTGAGGCTATTTTAGGGCAATACCAAAATATGAAGTAGATCCCCAGCCTCTTGTTGGCATCTGTAACAGCAGGAAGAAGACACAATGCCGAGTTTAATTAACTTTAAAGAGAGTAATAAATATTATGCAGCAATTTGAATTGCATTATTCTAAGTCTGTCTTGCAACAGAAATTTATGACACGATTTCCAGATGCCTGCCCAATCAAAAATTATGCTCTGGGAGAAGCTGAGACCAGTACTGTCTTGGAGCAAGAATTAGGGTGTATCCAATTAAGTAATGTACTGTATATGGCAGTTACTGCATGGGCTTTCCCCACCAGTGGCTCCAGTGTATCGAGAAATCAGAAACTCCCCATTAAGGAGGCATACCCAGTTTATTAGCCACCAAATGTCAAGTTGAAAGACCTTGAATATCATAACCTGAGGATTTGAAATTTGTTCAATATATCAATTGAAGTGAGTACTTTTCCTCCTACCAAAACAAGTCTTTAATCAATACCTTCCCAATAGAGGTAACCAATCATCCCTAATGGGTTTCCCATCTATTAGAAAATTGGGATTACCAATTAGTGGTTGAGATGGATCCGTAATATGAGAATATTTTAAAAAAAAGTACATAATTGCGCATGAGCTTTGATGGATATCTCAATAGGAGAGTTACGCAAAGATATGGGAAGGGATTTTGGCATACAGTACAACAAGGCCCTGGGCATGAGCCCAGAATCAATTATCCGGGATATCTCCAATTTTAACCATAAAGGTATATAACTACTAGCTTCAGGACCATCTATTATCGTAAGCCACCTAAGGTATTTATTAGCATGACTAGCCCAATAATACAGACCAACATGGGGAAGTCTCAAGCCACCAGTCAATTTGGGGGCAATCAATTTATGGTAAGCCAATCTAGGTTTCTTATAATTCCAAATGAAAGCGGTAATTATGCCATGAATTTTTTTAAACCATTTTAATGGGAGCCAGATATTTAACATGTTTATGGGACAAAACAAACGGGGGAAAACATTCATTTTTACTAAATTAACTTTACCCCAGATAGACAAAGAAAGCAGCGCCCATCTTTTAAGATCAACCTCAATACATTGTAATAATGGGTCTAGGTTGAATTGAACCAAACGGGAAACGGACCTGGTTAAAGTAAGGCCTAAGTATTTGATTACCTCAGCATTCCAGGCCCACCCAAAAGGGCTAATATCATGAGCGTATGTTTTATAATTTAAGGGGAAAACCACTGACTTTCCAGTATTGAGCCTATAGTTGGCAACAGTACAAAAATTGTCAATAGTTTCGAGTAAAACCGGAATAGAGGAAGACGGATGGGAGATTTGCAACAGCAAATCTTCTGCGTACGCAAGTACTTTCAAGGTGTGCCCCCAAGCCTGAATACTCTGAATCCGTTGTTCCTGTTTAATCTGTCTAATAAGGGGTTCAATATATAAATTAAAAAGAAGCAGGGAAAGTGGGCAGCCTTGTCTAGTACCAACGAAAAGTCTGAAAGGGTCTGATGTTACCCCGTTACAAACAATTCTTGCAGTTGGGGACTTGTAAATAGCATTGACCCAAGAACTAAACTGTTGGGGAAAACCGAAGGTATTCATAACCATGGATAGGTATTTCCCATAGACCCTATCAAAGGCCTTCTCGGCGTCCAGAGAAACCAATACCATCGGATGATCTGAATCTCTGAAGCCGAGAAGACGGTGCTAAAATCCTAAATGATCAGTTGAGGATCTTCCTTTCATAAATCCAACCTGTTCAGGTCCTATTAGACCAGGAAGAACCCCACTGATCCGATCAGCTAGTAATTTGGTAAGGATTTTAATATCCTGATTCAGAAGTGAGATGGGTCTATAGCTGGACACCGAGTCTTGAGGCTTACCCGGTTTAGGCAGAAGCACAATTAGGGCCTCAAAAAGAGAAACATCAGTAGCGGCACCGTTTAAAATACATTGAAACAGTCTCAACAGTGAGGGAGTTAACTCCTTAGAGAAAGTTTTGTAGAAGTTGGCCAAGAAACCATTGGGGCCTGGTGTTTTATCCGAGGGGAGGGACTTAATAACCCGGTCTATTTCACTCTCTGTGATAGGTACCGTGAGTTGGGCCTGATTAAGTTCACTCAAAGAGGGAAGATTCAACCCATTTAGGAAGGTGCTTATCCTCTCCTCCGATGGTGGATCCCTCATGGGCCCATAAATCTCTTCAAAATATTTTTTGAATTCCCCCAAAATATCCTTAGGAGAAGTTTTAATTGAACCGCCTTCCAAGGAGCGGATGACAGGCACCAATCTGGAAGAATCCAATTGCTTAACCTTCTAGCTATAGTCGGCCAGCTTTTCTCCTTGGTCCGTAGATATTGTCAGCAGTTTTAATGATCGCCCATTCAGCCTGTTCACTTAAGATCCTAAGATACTAACTCCGTAACAAAGTTAGCTCCTGTCTATAATCATCCGAAGAGGAGGTGAAAGCCCAGATTCTTTCTCGTAATCTGGGTAAGTAGCTCCGAAATACGTTTCAGCCTCTCCTTCTTCCTCCGGGAGGCAAGCCCTATCAAAATGCCACGTATAAAGGCTTTGAGTGCCCCCCATTCTATATCTGGCTGACTAGTGGAATTTTGGTTAAAAGAAATGAATTCTGTTATCTGAGAAGAAATATACTTAACCAATTTAGGATCTTTTAATAACTGATTGTTAATTTTCCATCTATTCCCTGGCTTAGGTAAAGATGAAAACGCAATTAAACATGTTACTATAGAATGGTCCGATGGTGGCCCAAGGGATATACCGGTATTCAAAACGCCTGGTAAAAGGGTATTTGAGATTAGAACATAATCAATTCTAGACAAGGTATTATGTACCTGAGAGGTGAAGGTAAACTCACGGACATTCAGGTGAAAAATCCTCCACACATCGCAAAGGCCCAATTGGTCCATCATTTCTCTTATCGCCCTTTGACCAAGAGATAATCCCTTCCTGATAGAACCAGATCTATCCATAACATGATCCATTACCAAATTTAAATCCCCTCCTATTACAATAGGTAAATTGCAACAGGGAGAGAGTATTTCCATTATCTGAACAAAAAATCCCGGGGTATCAACATTGGGGCCATAAATCGACCCAGCACAATCTCAAGAGGTGTAGTGTACCCCTGACAAAAATGTACCTCCCAAACCTATCCTGGAATGTTTGAATCGGATTGAAAGGGACTGATCTACGTGAACATGACCATCACCCTCTACTTTGGGTACTACCTTCAGAGGCAAATACCTGACCTATTTGGAGCCTCCGTAACTGATTACATTCAGAATTAAGTAAGTGGGTCTCCTGCAGGAACATAATATCTGCTTTCACATACTCCAGATGTTTTAAGATCTTATATTGTTTCGATTTGTGATGAAGACCATGAACATTCCAGCTCACAAGATTTATATCCCTAGCCATTTGTTAGAATATTAATATATTCAAAGCAGCAAAAGTCTATAAAACCGGCCCAACCTTCTATAATTAAAGTTATGCGTGCTGTGCAAACCCCCCCCTTGTGTACCCCGCTTCTCATAATCCGAAATCCCCACATAACAATAACAAATCCCTGACCCCCTTCTCCCCTCCACCCTCATCCCTCCCGATCTACCAGTGAACATGATTGCAGTTCAGTGAGGCTTACTACCTCCGTCCCATCCACCCAACCTCTCCGATTCAGCAATGCCCAAGCCCATAATATGCAAACCCTGGAAGATTTTACTTATTAAACCCCACACCTTAAGGTTGAAACCTAATAAAGTAGTACTAAATAAAAAATTAGAGATATTTCTGATAAATGAGTTAACCCACATACATCAGCTGATGTCAGTTCCAAATCAAAATTCAAACCGTTTGAGCCCCCAAAACAGTATTACAGAACTCACCAATACCACCCACTATCAACAGTGCAAGTTCCTCTGCTGTTGTTGGAAAACCATTTTACTAACACTTCAAGATAAACAGCGGCAATTAAACATAAAATATTTATAACTTTGCAGAGGAGGTGCTTATCTTTACATTGTAGTCGTATTCCACTAGTAAACTAAAATTCAGTCCATATCTGCAAAAGTGCCCCCGACGATCCAGCAGTTACTAGCGCCACCTAGAGAAAAATAACGTAACAAGTTATCAAGGCAACAGCTTGCATCAGCTGAAAACCCAAACGGATTTACATGAAATAAATGAGCACTATAACAGGAGCAGCAAAATAAAGCGGGCAATCACGGTCCGGGGAAACTGCCCAGCGACAAAAGGGGACGAGCCATCTGGCCCAGAGCCACATCAAAATCCCCAAACCAAAACCGTTGAGAAGGGAAATGAGAGTTAGGCAAGGCACAAAGGAATCTAAACACAGGTAAAGTTGAGCGGGATCCGATCCACTCGAGCAAGAACATGGCTTCATAGAAAACTTTCACCAACAGCCATACAGGCGCCAGGAAAGATGTAGCACATAAACTTAGCAGCAAGGTTCAGGCTCCTTAAATAGGTCTGGAAAGCTTGCTTTAGAGCAATTAACGCAGATTCATAGCTCTCAAAGCCACGCCAGGTTCCAGCCACCAGGACCTGAAAACGTGCAGGGTATTCCATCCTGAATTTAATATTGGCTGCAATTAACTTTGTGATGATGGGATGATAGGTCGCTCTCTTCTGTCGAATCGAAAGCGGCAAATCCTGTACCACCCTCAATGTCGCGCCTTCCCAGGTCAATTCCTTTACTTCTTTTACTTTCAATAAAAAATGCTGGCGTTCCAAGTAATTGAGGAAGTGTAGGATAAAGGTACGTGGAAGGGCTCCAGCTGGAGGTGTCGCTCTTAAAGCTCGGTGGGCTCTTTCAATAATATAGGCATGCCCAAAAGGTGAAGGACCGGCGATTTTCCCTACTAATCGCTGCGCAAACTTGATAGGTTCGGCTCCTTCTTCTTTCTCCGGGAGGCCGATAATAACATTATTACGGCGACTCCGACCTTCTAGGTCTTCGACCTTGCCTTCCAACTTTGAAATCCATTGCCTCATTGCAGCCAGATCGGGTTCCAGTTTTTCGTTTCTACGTTCTACTGAACATATACGGGCTTCGTTATCAGCAGTCCGACGTGTTAAGTCTTCCAGGGCACGCGATATGTTCTTGACTTCACCCGCCAGCTCTTTCATCTCGTCTTTAAAAGGCTGGAATTCTTTGAGGAAGCTGGCTAAGTAAGCAGTTCCATATCGTAAGAGCCAGGAACCTGAGCTTGAGTTTTGTAGTGTAATTGGGGCCTCGCTTTTTGGGGCCTTCTCCGGGAGTAGTCGGTGGCGTGTCAGGAGGTAAGGCTTCCTTCAGCTCTGCATCGATCATACGCTACCCGACAGAAAGCGTCTTCTCCTAGGTCACAAAAGAATATTAGGAGTACTGAAAGAAATTGAAAAAGACTGCTAAATAAGAATAAATGCAGGTTGGGTAGACGGAGCTCCGAGAAGAAGCAGCTAGCTCATGCTCTGCATCACGTGACCCTCCAGGTATGTAATTTCCATTTGTCACACTTGGCCCGGCGTAGGGTGATTTCCTCCGCTTACCCGAGAACCCATCTTTTCTCTCGTAGGGTGAGGCAGCGTCTGTCGGGGCAACCTCCTACCCCCCAGCGGGGGGTTCCCGTCTCACTCTTCCCAGTCTTGGGCCTCCAGACCCGCGAAGGTTCTTCTCTCTCGGTGTGCCACACACTGAGAGCTAAGGGATTTAACTTTAGGTTTAGGGCCTCTTCGGGGATTGCATTCATCCAGAGGTGACTAATGGTGAAGATAGACATGATAAGATATGAAAATTATGTACCTACCGTAATTGGATCTTTCTGTGTATCTTCTCCATTCATCACACTCTCCTCCATCCCCTGGGGCCCCCCAATCTCTAGGTCCCCTCCATCTCTGCCCCCCTTTCCAAGTGGTCAGGCAGAGGGTAACATGGGCACATGGGGGATGTTTACTTTCTAAAGGGGAAAGTCATCAGGATCGGGACCCTTCTTCCTCAGTGCCTCGGCTCACTCCTGTGGAGGCGGGGTTGAGTGATTGCCCTCTCTTTTGTTCTCTCTCCTCTCTCCATCAGCTTTCTCCTTTGTTTTTGTCCTTAGGACTCAACCCTCAAATTAATTTAAGAAACTAGTTTTCGTACACCAAAACTTGATTTTGTGGGGGGGGGGGGGTATTGCCCTGTATCCTGCCTTTTCTTCCAGAATAGCCGCTTCTGCTTCTGTTGGAGTTATTGCCAGTGATTCAGTGCCTTGAATTCTGGCAGTATAGCCTTCTGACTGCTCCTTCGCAGTTCCTATACAATCTGTAGACAGGTCAAGGTTCCAGGGTATGTTTCCTCCCCCCCCCTCACATCCTTACTTCTAAATTATTCCCTCCCTCCTTCCTCTTTTACTTCCAGAGATTGGGGCCCCTTCCCAATCCCCTTAGATTTCCAGCTTTCTTCTGTCCTCTCAGTCATTTATTTCTCCTTTTAGTTTCTATATCTTTTCCTTTATCTGTCCTTTGGACTTCCTTGTCTCCCCACCAGCCTTTCTTACTCTGGTGACTCAGAACTGGCAGAACCTGTGGGTGTGCAGATCACGTTCAGCAGCCTCCAAGGGTGGCACCGATGGTCGTCGACTCCTCCCTTCCAAAAAAAAAAAAAAGAGCTCTCACGGGGTTGTGACCTCCAGCCACTATACCCAGAGGTGATGAATGGTGAAGATACACAGAAAGATCAGAATTATGGTAGGTACGTAATTTTCATTTCTCAGTGATTTCAACACAAACTGGCATGCCCCCGAGATGTCCTGTTTCAGGGATGCAGCTGCCATGCAAAATCTATCTCAGATGGTACTCACCCCTACCTGGCTAAACTACAAAATGGGTTCTAGTACCCTTATTGATCTCATCTTCACAAATCATCCTGAGCGAATACAGGACGTCCACGTTCTGCCAGATTCACTCAGTGACCATTCCCTGGTCACCTGCCGTTGGTCAAACAGCTGGAAACCCCCCCCCCCAAGGATCTCTAGGCACCGCCAGCTGAAGAAAGGATCCCTAGTACATTTCCGCAACCACCTCTTGAATCTCATCTGGTCCCCTCTGGATCACTTGACCTCAGTAGATGCCGCTCTGTCCTTCTTCATTAGCTCATTCCAAACCGCCTGTGATATCTTTGCCCCATTTGTGAAGTGGATTGTAGAAAATCAATCCTCTCCATGGATAAATCGGTCCTTGCTCGATCAAATGGTGGCCTGTGATGACCTATGGCACCATGTCTTGGAGTCCGGTTGCCCTGCTTATCGCCAACTTTACCTTGCTGCCCTGAAATTCCTGCACCTGGGCTATCCGCCAAGCTAAAGTGGCCTATAATCAGGCCAGACTCACCACCACCTGGGGACATGGGGAAAAGTTCTGGGAGAATATTAAGGAACTAAGTGGTAAATCCTCTTCCCATCCCCCCATGCTGATTATTGATGGGACTCCCACCCAAGACCCTGACAAGATAGCGAATGCTTTTAATGCAGCTTTCTCTAACCTTAGTTCTATCCTCCCCCCTGACGACTTCTCTGCCTCTGCTGGTCAGTTCCCACCCCTCTTGCACTCCACCTTTTTGCTTTAAGACAATCACCACTAGCATCGCTTGCCCCTATCTCTCCAAGTTCCTTGGGAAAACCAGACAGAGTGGTGACTCCCTTGATGCAAAGCTGCTCTTCTTAGCACTTGATGCAGTACTAACACCCCTAACCAAAATCCTCAATGTGTCTTTATGCCTAGAGCAGTTCTGTATACAGTGGAAAGGGGCGGTTATAATGCCAGTACATAAGAATGGTGATCATACCTCTAGTAGTAACTGTAGACTCATATACATCCTTCCTCCCCTCTCAAAAGCATTAGAAAAAATTGTTGCTGATCAACTTCCTGAATACTTGGACTCACATCACCTACTTTGCCAACAACAGCATGGTTTCAGGAAGGGACATAGTACAACCACCACCCTCCTGGATTACATCTCCTATATTCATGATGCCTCTAGACCAGGGAGCCTTGACCGGATCTGTCTACATAGATCTCTCCAAGGCCTTTGGCACAGTCGGTCACCCTATGCTGATTGACTCCCTCCTCTTTGTTGACATATCCCAGGAAGCCGCTGGCTGGTTCTCCTACATTCTTTACGGATGTACCCAGCAACTGAAGATCAATAATACCCTAGCCGCAAACCTTCCTGTCTGATCGGGTGTCCCTCAAGGCTCCATCTTTGGCCCACTCCTCTTTTCGCTGTACTTAAATTCCCTTCCCATGGCCTCCACTGGATGTCTCCTCCTCTATGCAGATGATGCAGTGATCTTTAGTCGGCACCCAGACCCTACCCAGCTCCAAATATCCTTGCAGGGCTCCTTTGCAGAAATGGAATCATGGTTTTCCACCCACAAGTTTGTCCTCAACTATAAAAAAAACTAAGGTCATGCTATTCGCCCACCCCTAACATAAACACAACTTGGCCAACCTATCTATACATAATTCCAAGGGGACCACGTTGGAACCTGTTTCCAGCTTTAAATATCTAGGGGTCACCCTCGACTCGACTCTCACCTTCAGTGACCATATGGTGCCTACCTGCTCTGTAGTTAATACCAGAATGTGCCTCCTATATAAACTCAGACCCTGTCTCCCTCCTGATGCTCTCCGATTAGCAATCTGTAGCTCCATCCTTTTCCTGGTGGACTATGGCATAGTCATCTATGGTTCCACCATGACACAGCCCTGTCCAATATCAAATGCACCTGGAATAAGGCCTGCTGGCTGGCCACAGGCAGCAAACTGCTCACACACACCTGTGAGCTCTGTCAACGATTAACATGGCTAAACTTTCAGGGGCGACTAATTTACCAGACCTGCCTACTTGCCAAAAAAATCGAATTGGGTCTGTCCCCCCCGATTGTCTTTCGCTTCTCCAACTGGGTTTGCAGAGATGGGCTACAAGACACACTGACATTTGCCTTTCGCATCCCCTTTGTCAAATCCAGTGCTGGCCAAAGGTCCTTTCGATACAGGGCTTCCCTCTGGATGAACTCAATCCCTGGGCATCTCCTCTCCATCCCCCAGACTGGGGCCTTTCAAAAACGAGCTGCGTGCATACATTATGTCCAGCTCCAATTGTGACTGCAAATAACCCTTTTTGCTCCCTCCTCCCTTCCTTCGTCTCTGCTCTCTAACCTCTTCCCCCAGTCTAGTCCACGTGGGGCTGACTTCTCGCTTCCTGTAATTACAAGTTCTGTACTGAATGTTTACTTGTTTTTATTATGCGCATCTCTGGTTATGTTCTTTGTATCTGTCTGCACTATGCTTCTGTATTTATTCATTGTATTTGTCTTCATTCTCTGTATGACGTGGAGCCTTTGTAAAGGAGTCCCTTACTCAAAGGGTTGTAATTCCTAGACTTTAATAAATAAATAAAAAACTGATTCTTGGAAGATATGAAAATTACATACTTGCCGTTATTGTTGATCTTCCACACTATTTTCACCACTTATTACCAGAACCCATCCACCATCCCCCACTCAGTATGAGCCAGATCTCTGGCCATTTCACCCTCTCATTTCTTTCTTCTCTCTTTCTCCTTTCTTTGCCCCTTAGGTATGTGTTTTTTCCTTATCCAACCCCTTCTGCAAAAACTTTTTTCATCCTATACTTAGGGAAAGGTTGGTGGAATATGTAGAGGAGCATGGTCTCCAGGATGTGAGGCAGCACGAGTTCATGGGGGGGTTGTGTCAAATGAATCTGATTTCTTTGACTGGATCACTAAGACAGTAAACAAGGGCCAAGCAGTAGACATCCTCTATTTGGATTTCAGCAAGGCCTTTGACTCTGTGTCCCACAAAAAATTAATCAGGAAGTTGGCGGATCTTGGGGTTGGGGATAATATGTCCAGATGAGTGCAAAACTGGCTGAGGGACAGAACCCAAAGGGTGGTTGTGGGGGGAGAGTTATCTGGCACCAGAGAGGTCACCAATGGGGTCCCGCAGGGCTCGGTCCTGGAGCCGATGTTGTTCAATATCTTCATCAGTGACACTGGGGATGACATTAAGGGCAAAATTTGTCTATTCACGGATGACACCAAGAGAGTGGACACAGCTGAAGGGATACAGGACCTACAGGATGATCTGGAAAAGCTGGGGGAGGTGGTCCGGGGTCTGGCAGCCTGGCTTCAGTGCCAAGAAATGCAAAGTTATGCACGTTGGAGCCAAGAATCCCAGGACAGAGTACTGCCTGGGTGGAGTCCAGGTATTTGCATCAGAGGAGAAGGACCTGGAAGTGATGATCACTAACTAGTGACCTGAAGCACTCCATGCAGTGCAAGAAAGCAGCAGCAAGGGCAAGCAAGATGCTGGGTTGCATAGCTAGAGGAATCAGTAGTAGGAGAGAAGAGGTTATACTACCATTGTACAGGTCACTGGTAAGGCCACATCTAGAATATGGAGTTCAGTACTGATGCCCACACCTCAAAAAGGACATTAACCTGCTAGAGAAGGTCCAGAGGGGGCTACAAAGATGATAGTGGGTAAGCAGGGTAAGGCATATGAGGAGAGGTTGATGGCACTGAACATGTACTCCCTGTAGGAAAGGAGAGAGAGAGAGCGCGAGAGATGACATGATTGGAATCTTCAAGTACTTGAAAAGAATAAATAAGGTGGATAAGGACGGCCCTTCTCCGAGACTCAACTCTTCAACTGGTGATTCGGTTGAGAAACTCACTCTCCTTCATGGTGCTCATAGATTTGATTTCGGAGTCCATGTTTGTCCCACTATAGCAAGTTGAGAAAAGGGACGATTATCCCTTTTCAGGCATTTTAGACAGGGACAGTTCCTTGGGGGTTGTCTTTCCCATGGCTAAGGCCTTATTGAGGCTGGACTTGGATCTTCAGCAGTGTCCCACATCCTGCCCAGTACCCTCCCACCCACGTGGTCCGCAAGAACACAGTCCCCACCGAATCCCCATTGGAGTTCTCGGACCACCCCTTTGTCGAGGGGCTGGTGTCTGATTTGGCCTTCTACAAAGCCACGGGGCAGAGGAGATGGGGACTAGCTTTTAGACAAGAAGTCCAAAAAAGATGGACCACATCATTAAAAAAGGTCTGTGCTACTGTATCCTTGGGTCACCATCAGGTGTGGTATCCCATGATGATGGCTAACTTTGGTCATTCCCTGATGAGAGTTTTTGATTCCCACCTCCCTGCTGACCAGCAGTCAGCGGTGAAGATCATCAGAGACCAAGATCAGTCACTGGCTAAGCACCAGCTCTAGAGGGCCCTGCAGATAGACTCTTGTACCCATGTTATGGTGGCAGCTGTCTCTGCATCGCAGGGCCAGGCTGCACCAGTCTGCCTTCACTACAGACACCCAGCATAAGCTAGCCGATGTCCCTTTCCTGGGCACCGACCTCATTGGACCTGGGATGGAGAGACATCTCACTCATATTGAGAAGTCCAATGCCACACTTGACTCTGTGGCCTCGTCCCAGAAGGACCAAAATAAGAAGCCGAAGAAACAGGCTTTTCAGTATTGGTCCTTTCAGCTACAGCCTCCCCAGCAGAAACCCCGGCAGGGCAATACCAGGCCTAGCATCCTAAGCCCAAGTTCATGAGACCGGGCCCTAAGAAAGGTGGGGCTGGGGTGGTGGTGCCCCTCTAGCCACAGCAGCTGGTGCTCCCATAAATGCTGCACAGTTACAGGTTGGGGGTGTCATTCCTCCAACCATTCTGTCCCTGCCTGCTCTCCCAATAGGGGGTCAGCTAAGTCTCTTTTTGCCATTTTGGTCTGCTATCACAATGGACAAGTGGGAGCTAGAAGTGGTAAGCAGGTGGTTGCCTCTAGACTTCAAGGCTCCCCCATCTTACTGATTCCACTCTCCTCGAGAGTCTAGAGTGTCGCAGGACACACTGTCTGCCCTTCAGGTGGACATTGCTCAGCTCCTCACAAAAGGAGCCCTGGCCCTTGTTCTGAATGCCCTGGTCAGTCAGGGTTACATGTCCTGATACTTCCCGGTTCCGAAAGGGATGTGGGTTGGCGCCCCATACTGGACTTGCACACTCTGAACCAGTTTATGTGGAAGCGCACATTCTGGATGGTCACTCTGAATCACATCATTCCATCTCAGGCGAAGAATGGGTGGTTCTGCTCCCTGAACCTCCAGGATATGGTCTTCTACATCCCAGTCTGTCCGTTCCATCGCTGGTACCTATAGGTCTGAGCGGACGGGGTCCTGTACCAATTGAAGGTCATGCCCTTTGGTCTCTCTCCTAGATGTGCAGGGTCTTCACCAAATGCATGGTAGTGTTGGCAGCCTTCCTGCAGCACCAAAGCATCAGGATGTGTCCCTTCCTAGATGACTGACTGACTGACTGACTGATAGATGGGCCTACTAAAGAGGCCATGGAAAGGTCCAGAGATCTGTCTCTCCAAATCTGCTGAGACGTGGGCCTGCTGGTCAACCCAGACAAGTTTGAGCTGGTACGCATGCAGGTGATCAAGTTCATCAGGGCAGAATTATACTTCCTGTAGGCCAAGGCCTGCCTCCTTATGGACCTGACACTGAATCTTTCTTTCTTTGCCTGATCATTTCAGATCAGGCTCTCGTGCCTTGTCTGGGATTTCCTGAGGCTCCTGAGGTACATGGCATCCTGAACCAGCATGGTCCATTGGGCCTGCTGGCAAATGTGGCACCTCCAGTGGAAGTTGGGCCATCAGTGGTCCCAGCACCTAGGACACTTGTACCAGCCAGTCACAGTGACCCAGCCGATGTGGAACATCATCCAGTGTTGGCAGATCCCAGAACATCTGGAAGAAGGAACCCCATTTGACCACCCAGAACTGACCATCACACTAACAGACACATTTCCGGGGGGGGGAGTGTGGAGCACCCCTGGGAGACCACAGAGTCCATGAGTTCTGGTCACCCCAGAAGTTCGGTCACGACATAAACCTGCTGGAGCTCTGTACAGTGTGACTTGCTCTGATGGAATTTGCTCCTGCAGCCAGGGGTCAGGACATGTAGGTCCAGACTGACAACACTATGATCATGTTCTACCTGAACAGGCAGGGCGGAACACACTCCCTTCTCCTATGTCAGAAGGCCCTCCACACTGGGACCCTTGTGCACAGCCTAGGTGCATATCTTTTGGTGATTCATGTCGTGGGAGTTCAGAGACAGCTGGCAGATGCTGTTAGCCAAGTAGGAGAGATATTGCATGAGTGGTTCCAGAATCAGGAGGTGGTGAACCTCCTCTTCTTCCTGTAGGCACCGCTCTGGTGGATCTGTTTGCCTCCTGGGAGAAAGTCAAATGGAGGCTACTTTGTGCCCAGGCCACCTCCCACTGACCAGTGCCTGATGTCTTGTTTGCAGCTACAAAGCATTCCATGAGATGCGCCTACTCTGAAGTGCATGCGGTTCTCAATATGGTGTGCTTCCCTTTCATTGGACCCATTTATGTGTGCTGTGAATACTGTACTGGACTATCTTCTGTCTCTGACTCTGGTCTCTAGTACTCTTCTATTAAAGTGCTTTTAGCTGCCAATTCAGCTTTCCGTGCCCCTATTGATGGCCACATTGTGGCACAACTAGAGGTTTCCCATACATTTCTTAGGGGTAGTCTGCATATGCATCCCCCTATTGGTAAACTAATTCCACTTTAGGACTTTAATTTCATCATGGAGAAAATTACTCTGGTCCCATTAGAGCCTGCTGTGGCCTGTGACAAGCATTTCCTTTCATGGAAAGTGTTATTTCTGGTCACCATGACTTCTGCTCGTAGAATTTCTGAGCTTCAGACTGTGACAGGGTTGAACAGGGCCTTATCCCAGTTGTAAATAGTTATAATGAACAATCTTTTTTATTTTACTTTTATTAATAATAAATCACTTGTGAATTTTACAACTGTTCCTGGTTTTCCTGTGCTTTCTGACCTGTGCCTTGATGATAGATGGTGTCAGCCTAAGTGGGATTTATGCTGTGTATACTCTAAGCCAGGAGTTTTGTGCGTGGGTACTAGACCTGGTACCAGGGAATCATAGAATAAAGGCATGGATTCTGCAGCAGCAAGCCCAGGAGTGGTTACCAGGAGCATGGCAGCCAAACTAACAGAGACAGAAGTCCAAGCTGAGACTCTACAGCTAGGACCAGTTATAGAAAAAGAACAGGCAGTGACAGAACCTGAAAGCCTGACTGCCTTTTTCAATTGGTGGGCTGTACAACAAAAAGAGGTGGAGAAACAGAGGAGAGAGGAGATGCAGCAGAGAGAACAAGAAAGTCAGCGTTTAGAAGCACAGAGAAAAAAAGAAATGCAAAGCTCAAACAGCAGAGGTGAAAAGAGATGCAGCGACAGGAGCAGCGGTGGCTGGGTGCCTTGCACTCTATCAAAGGCAGAGGATCTTGCACAGATCCAGAAGAGGAACAGGACACAGGCAACTTGAAATACAATAAACTTATTGTGTCCCTCTGATGATATCGAAGCATACCTGACGACTTTTGAAAGGGTTGCCACAGCCTGCCAGTGGCCAAAGCAGCAATGGGCAATCAGACTGGTACCTTACCTGACAGGTAAAGCCCAGACTTTGAGAAACAATTTCTGTCATAGACTAATGCATAAGAGGTAGGCCTAGGTGCAGTCTTGAGTCAGCATATAGATGGGAAAGAACATTCTATTCTATGCATAAGTAGGAAATGTAACCACAAAGAGAGAAAAGGTACTCCACCATTGAAAAGGAATGTCTTGCAGCAAAG
Source organism: Neoceratodus forsteri (assembly GCA_016271365.2). NCBI lineage: Eukaryota > Metazoa > Chordata > Ceratodontiformes > Ceratodontidae > Neoceratodus > Neoceratodus forsteri. The sequence continues at coordinate 880,267,318 of CM057456.1, forward strand.
TGGGCAATGGGGTCCCTTAAGTTTTACCTACTAGGGGCTGACTTTGTACTTGTGACAGATCATAATCCTCTCTGTTGGCTTAACCAAATGAAGGATAAAAATTGTAGAATCACACTGTGGTACCTGGCACTACTGCCATTTAAATTTAAAAGGATGCACAAATCTGGGAAAGAAAATATCAATGCTGATTTTCTGTCTAGATATGGATCAGGAATTAAGAATTCCGAAGGCTGAAAAAAAAAGTGTGAGTTGAAACTTCTGTGTTTGATATGCTGCATATGCACTGACCTATAAAGATTATAAGCTACTGTCATGTTAAAGGAGAATTTAAATAAAGTTTTGGAAACCTGTTTTTGTAAAACAGGTTCCCTCTTAAGGAGGGGGGTATGTGACATGATTGAATAGGGTCCTGTCCCAGTTGTTCTGCTGAAAGAGTTTAAATGCAAGGCTCTGTTCTAGTCTCTCCTTATCTGTCTCTTGTCTGTCTAAAAGAGGTCAGTTCGGGGTCACAATGTACTTTTTGCTGCCCTTGTTGAAACTTACAGGAACTCTGTGTGAGAAGTATGCTGTTTTCTAAACAAGCAGGGGTTGCAAAGACTTATAAAAACAGTGCTGCAATTTCTTGCAAAACAGAAAACACAGAGACTGAGATTGGAAATGGAGAAGAAACCCAGATGGACTTTCTCTTTTTATACTGCCTTTGTAAATAGTTATACTTAGCAATTTTATTTTTTTATTTTACTTTTATTAATAATAAATCACTTGTTGCAAATTTTACTACTGCTCCTGGTTTTCTATGCTTCCTGACCTGTGCCTCGATGACACAGGCTCTCATGCATGTTTTTGTAGACCAGTCCATGTTTCTTGCCTAAGGTGGTCTCTGATTTCAAACTGAATCAGAACATACTCCTTCCTGTGTATTACACTGAGTATGCTAACAAGGGTGAGCTCCATACACTTGATGTACATAGAACACTACATTTCTACCTTGATCACACTAAGGACTGTAGAAAGTCCTCTCAGCTTTTTGTTTCATTCGCCCCTAGTAAAGAGCATACCCCTGTCACTAAACAGTGCCTGTCCCAAACTGCTGGCCATCTGTATTACCTTTTGTTATAGGAAGTACGGTAAGTAACTTTCTGGTGCTGTCCATGGCCACTCTGCATGTGCTTTGGCCACTTCTCTTGCATGCTTTCAGAATCTGTGCGACTGCTACATAGAATACTGTGCATGTTTTCAGTAAACATTACAGTCTGGACATCAGCTCTCGCAGACATGCTGATGTTGACCTGCAAGGCCTCCCATCATAATGTCATATTAGACTTTGTTTATTTTATTTTTTTATTTTATTTGGAAAGTCGGATTTACAACTTTTGAGTCAGGGACTCATTTACAAAGGCACCTCATTGCAGGGAGGGTAGACATGGTTACAGTGTGAGATACAGCAGTGGTAACATACAGGTGCAATACAGATAACAAAAAGAACACAGTGTAACAGTGGTTTATGAGATAAAGTTACATGCAGTAAATAGCAATCATATAAAAAAAAGGGGGGGAGGAGCAGTCCAACGGACATTGTCAAGGCTATGGGCAAGAAACGGGGAGGAACCCCAACATTAGGTTGATTAAGGGCAACTACAGCTTCGGGCGCCAAAGAAGTGGTTCTGGAGAGCGACTTTAAAGGGACCAATTTTGGTAGACGTAGTGACAGAGGCGGGGAGGAGTTGAACCATGTGGGGCGCAGTAGTGGAAGGATCTTTGGGCTGGGAGGTCTTGGTACAGGGGCACCAGAAGGTGTGGCCTTAACTGAACTACAGTTGGCAATAGATGGGATGCAAACCGCCGGGGCAGTGACCCCTGGAGGGAGGATCCCTAGCCTAAATTTTTGGCAAGTAAGCAGGTTTGAGTAAGCGCAGGCTCCCTCCAAAGTGAGCAGATTGGCGGTGGAATAGAGCAGGCAAGTATGAGTGTGGAGGATACACGGTCAGAGCCTGTAGGCCTTGTTTATCGAGGTCTGATTCTGGGTGAGGGCGGTATTGCTATTGCCAGCGAGATAGTCTGGTAGTCCATTAGGACAGGACGGAGGAGTTGATGGCCAGTCGAAGAGCGGTTTGGGGGAGGCGATCTCTGTGGCAATAGAGAAGGTCAATCCGAGAGTTTATGGCCGAGGACAGGGTATTGATGTGGGTGTGGAATGTAAGAGCCGAGTCGAAGATGACGTCCAGGTACTTGTAGGATGACATCTGCTCAAGAGGGTGAGCATTACTGAGGAGAATGCAGAGGGGGGCATTTTTGGCCTTATTCTGGTGATGTGAAAAAAGCATAGATTTGTTTTTTTTTGAGGTCAAGGAACCACTTTTCGGCTTGGTTAAATGTGTGCTGCAGGCATTCCTGTAGAGATGCGGGGTCAGGGTGGGAGGCAAGGAGAACCGCATCATCGGCATAGAGTACCATATTGCCCGAACAGGAGCTGGAGAGGGTATTGAGAAATAGGTTGAACAGAATGGGGCCCAGGATGGAACCCTGGGGGACCCCCAAGCAAACAGGCAGGGTATTGGACAGGGTGCCGTTTACCTTCACGCGCTGTGATCTGGCAGAGAGGTAACTGGTGAACCAAGCCAGTGGGCCTGGGGAGAAGCCAAGTTGGTGGAGGGAGTCACGTAGGAGGGGGTGACAGACAGTGTCAGTGGCCTTGGGGGGGTCAATGAACACTGCACCCGCAACATGACCAGAATGGAGGTGCTGGGAGAACTCCAGGAGGGCTGTAGTGGTGCTGTGTCCAGGGCGGAATCCATGTTGTTCTGGACACAAGTCCAAAACAAATTCAGCACTCTTTGCCTATATTAGGATAAATTCAGGTCCAATCTAAAGTTGATGCAAAATAGAACATTTATTGCAGGCATAAGGACCAACAGGCACGCAGAAACACAAAGCGCTAACTAGCCCCAGCGCTTTGACTCGCAAGATTGGACCTGAATTTCTATTTCTATTTATATATATTATATTTATCTTAATATAGGCAAAGAGTGCTGAATTCGTTTTGGACTTGTTTAATCTTTGGGCTGACTAACCTTATTATCAGCACCACCCCATTTACTCCTGATCGCAGCACGTTTGGTCTCCCCTTGTTGTGGACACAGCAGGTTGTATTTGGTCAGATACTCTGAGAGCTGAATGCCCACTATTTTTTCTAGTGCTTTGGAGAGAGGGGGAGAATGGAGATGGGCCTGAAATTGTTAGGGGAGGTTCTAGCTCCACTCTTATGGATAGGGGTGATTTCTGCAGTTTTACAGGCACTGGGAAATTGACCAAGACATAGTGACCAGTTTAAAAGGTTGGTGAGAGGGGCTAGTACAGTATCTAGGACTAATTGGAGGATCCTGGAGTCCAGGGGATCACAGCTGGGGTTGTTGCTAGCTAAGGCTTTCTGCAGATGAGGCCTGGCTTCAAGGGGTGATATGGCACGCAGGTAGAAAGGGGGGCGATCCGTGCTGGGGGGTGGAGGCAGGGATAGGGTCAAAAAAGTAGTTGAGGAGGACATAGCTTAGATCTGAGAAAGCAATATTGAGGCACCCAGCTATGCGGGGAGGATCAGTAGTGGCGGTACTGCTTATGGAGAGTAGTGATGGTGGGGGGGAGCAGGTCTTTCCACTGAGCTCTTTCGTATTGTCCCAGAAGGCACAGGATGAGCCCCAAGTGGTTTCAAGGGTGGCTTGATAGTATTTGGCCTTAGCCTGCCTTATAGCCCAGGTGTACTTGTTATGTGCTGCATTTTAGGCTTGTCTGTTAGCCAGTTTGCCTGTCTCAACAGCAATATGCCAAAGATTATCTCTTTGTTTCAGTGTTTGGATGAGGGATGGGGAGAGCCATGGGGCGTTGTGTTTTTTGGTACGGATTCTGGTCAGGGGGGCGAAAAGGTCACAGGCCTTGCTGAAGGCACTGGAGAAATAGGCTAGGGCAGAGTCAATATCCGTTGTGAGTAGGATTGGGACCAGTCAAGCTGGGCTAGGTGTGTTTTTAGCTTTCAAACACCATAAAGTCTTGCTTATATTAGGACTTAATGCAGTATGCCCTTGGCTTTGAACTGCCCCGGAGATGAAATAGTTAACTCCAGTGTAATCTGGAGTTCCACAGCGCGAGGGCGCTATCCAAAACTCTGTCTGGGGAGTTTGAACCCAAACTGTCAGATTCTTTACTCCGCTTCACTGAACAGTCGCTCCGGAGACCAGCCTTCAGCTCGGTTCGTTTTGTGGTTTATTAAGTTTTATCGGTTCATTGAACCGCAAGTATTTTAAAATTACCGCTGTTTCGGGTCTGAAGCTCTATCTGGTAACCGTAAGTACAAGAAAAATTAAGTCTGTGTGGAACTCATTATCGGTTCACTCTGAACCGATCGGTTTCTTAAAACTCATTTTCTTTGCATTTAGAGTGGGTACCCGGTTCTTCGGTCCTAAAAACCTTGTATTTTCTGGTTTTTTTCAATACCGTGATACGTTAGGGACCGATATGGGTGTCTTGTCCTGGCAAGGCCGGAAAAAAGGGCAAGTTTGGATAGGCTGGCATTATGTCTGAGAAACCCAAAAGAAAACCGGGCCCACTGTTTCAACACTGTGATGTCTGTGGGAAGCCTTTGCCAAAGCTGACCCACACACCACTTGTGTCTATGTGTCTGGGGCTGACCACCTCCTGTCAGACTGCCAGGTGTGTAAGAATTTCCTACAACCACCCTGGAAGAGATTGGGCGGCTCAGGAGCGAGAGGCCAAAAAGTCCAGCTGACCCGGATGGCCAGCCGGTCCAGCTCCGGCTGGACCAGAGGAGTGCCCTCTGACCAGGCGAGACTTCCTCGGGCAAAGAAAGGCTGGTCCTGAGGAACCAGTCAAAGTAAAAAGACAAAGAAATCAGTTAGTGTGAGTCCAGTTTTGTCTCTCCTTCTGCTGCAGAAATAGCTAAAGCCATTCAGATTGTCCAGTCTTTGTCTCAGGGACTTGTCGAAAACCCTATGGTTGGTAAAAGGGGGTCTCGTTCAGGTCCAGTGGTTCAGGATTATGATGTTGAGGATTTTTATGAACCACAGGAGGGGGAGGAAGATTTTGATGATTGTAATTGTGATTGGGAAGGTCTGGAAGTGCCCATAGAACCGGACATTTCTCCAGACAGACCCTTTGAGTCTCCCTCTTTGTTGTCTGAGTCCCCTTCACATTTCAGGTTTTATAAGAAGGTAGCCGAAACTCTCCAGCTCCCTTTAGAAGAGGCTGTGGACGAGCAAGAGAAGCCTGACTATGTGGAAATGATGGATATTCCAGAGTCTAGGAGGTTGTCTATTCCTTTGCATAAGTCATTTAGAGGCAAACCATTAAGATTTTAAAAATCCTTTTCTGTCCCTCCTGTAGATAAAAAATGGACAGAAGGTATACTTTGTCAGGCCTAATACAGACTTCCTTACTGAGCAGTGTAGTCATGTAGGTGTTGTTCAAGCTGCAGCCTGTGACAAGGCTAATATTCCCTGGCCTCATCCTCCTGATAAAGATTCCAGGAAGATTGATGCCATGGCGAAAAACAGTATGTGGCAGCTTCTGTGGGACTCAGACAAGCTAATTATATGGCTTATGTGGCTAGATATCAGAAATCTAGATGGGACACTATATTGCAGTTGGCCAAGCAGGCTCAGGGCCAGCTGGCTAGTGAGTTGGAACAGGTGGCTGCTGATGGCATTGAAGCCTCTAAAGTTCAATTTCATGCTGCTGTTGACGTTAGTGATGTTTCCTCTAGGGTCATGGCCACTTCTGTAGCTCTCCGTAGGTTGGCATGGCTCAGATGCACTAATCTGTCCCAAGATACCCAGTCAAAGGCTATAGATTTTCCTGTCATAAGAAATTCTCTGTTTGGGGAACAAACAGAAAATTACATGAAAAATGGATGAATACAGAACTACTTACAAAAGTGCCCAAGCTAAGGAGGGCATGCCACTCCTCAAAGGCATGCCCCCAGGGTAGGGCAGGCCTTACCATAGGCCTTTTACCAATTTCAGGCATCCTCTGCTTTGCTTGAGAGGGGTTTTCAGAGGCAGAGGAAGACAGGGCACAGGCAGGCCTCTCCCTCTCCCCAGCCTAAAACTGCTCCTGCCAGAGCACCCTGAGCGGGGTGTCTGGGGCCGACTCTCCTGTACCCGGTGGGGGCAGACTGGCTTGTTTCAGCCAGAACTGGTTGTCCCTAACCTCGGACAAATGGGTTCTGGAAGTGGTAAGCAAGGTCTGGTTCTCAGCTTCAAACAATTCCCAAGATGAGAGCCAGACACTTTCCTCCTTCAAGTCTTTCCAGAAACCCTTGCGTAGAAGCAGAGGTTTCTTCTCTTTTGGACTGCAAAGCAGTAGAAGGTCCCTCCTTGCCATCAGGGCAAGGGTCTGTACTCAAAGGTATTTCCTGGCCCCAAAAGACAGGAGATTGGCGGCCCATCTTGGATTTAGATTTCTGAACAAACATCTTGTAAAACCAAAGTTCAAAATGCTAACTTTGGCAATGATTTTGCCATCCTTGAGACAGGGACTGGTTAGCTTCCCTGGACCTCAAGAGCCTATTCCATATCCTAATCAGGGCCTCTCACGAAAGTACCTCAGGTTCAACTGCCCTCTGGCCACTACCAGTTCAGGGCAATGCCCTTCGGACTCACTTCTGCTCCAAGAGTTTTCACAAAATGTCTAGCTGTAGTAGTGGCCCATCTAAGAAGGCAAGGGGTAGCTGTGTTTCCCTACTTGGACGACTGGCTCATTGTGGGTCAGTCACCAGAGCAGGTAAAATCCCACTTGCAAATCACCCAGGAACTTCTCACCTTTCTGGGGTTCCTGTTGAATGTTCCAAAGTCAGTTCTCGAACCAGTTCAGGTACTAACTTTTATAGGGGCAGAGTTGAACACAAAGTTAGCCAGGGCATTTCTCCCCTCCGAAAGAGTGGACAGAATCATTGCCCTGGCATCTTCCTTCACCCTGCGGGTCTCCTGACCAGCAAGGCATTTTCTACAACTCCTAGGGCACATGGCTGCTTCTACAGCTGTCGTGCCAGGAGCAGATTTCAGATGAGGACATTCAGTTCCACTTGAGGTCCTATTGGTCTCAAAGGAGGGACCCTTACCAAATTGGTCCCAGTGACCAAGACCTTGATCCTAGCTCCTACAATGGTGGCTGGATCAAAGCAACCTGTCTATAGGGGTCCCATTTTTACCTGTTCTTCATTCCTCACCTCACCACGGACGCCTCCTGCTGGGTTGGGGCTCACCTGCGACCTTTCCACTCAGGGAGTGTGTGGTCCCCTCAGGAATCTCTGCTTCACATCAACCTACTGGAGCTCAGAGCTGTCTTCTTAGCTCTCAGGTTTTTCGGAGGCTGTCCAGAACAAGGTAGTCCAAGTCAGGACAGACAATACCACAACAATGTGGTACATCAACAAGCAAGGGGGCACTCGCTCTTCAGCTTTGTGCACCGAAGCAATGAAGTTGTGGTCTCTGGCCAACTCCCTGAACACCTCTCTGATAGCAGTTCACCTCCCAGGGAAGGACAATGTCCTAGCGGGCGCCTCAGCAGGATTTCTCAGGGCCATCCAGATGGGCTCTGAATCCTCAAGTGCTGGGGTCGGTGCTTCTGCCAGTTGGGGCACCCCTCAGATGAATCTCTTAGCAGCCCCAGACAACGACCTTCCCCTGTTTTGTTGCAGGCCTCCAGTTCTGGGATCAGTTCCTCTGGATGCCTTTCAGCTGAATTGGGAGGGAAAGTTCCTCTATGCTTTCCCTCCGTTCCCCCTCCTCTTCAGGGTACTGGTAAAAATCAGAACTCAGCCCTGCAGAGTGATTCTGATTGCTCCAGACTGGGCCAGGCAGCCCTGGTACCCTCTTCTCCTGTCCCTCTCATTTCGCCCTCCCCTGACCTTGCCCAGGACCCACGATCTGCTGACCTGTGCACAGGGGAGAGTGTGGTATCCGGACCTCAATTCCCTCCACCTCAAGGCCTGGTTCTTGAGGAGTTAGAATTTGCTGATTTACACCTTTCTCAAGGTGTCTTGGATATTTTGAAGGCTTCTAGGAAGCCTTCCACTAGAGCCACTTATAATTCTAAATGGAAGAGATTCTCATTTTGGTGTTCTGAGAGCAGATTGCTCCAGAATCTGCTGACCTGTCTATTTTGTTGGACTATTTGGTCCACTTAAATTCTTTAGGCCTCAAACCAGCTACCTTGAAGGTTCATTTGGCAGCTGTTTCTGTTTTTGTTTCTGCAAGGAAACCAGTCTCCCTTTCCTCTCACCCTGTGTTTTCCAAGTTTTTCAAAGGGTTACTTCATACTAACCCTCCTTTTCGGGAACCAGCTCCTGCATGGGACCTGAATGTTTGCATTGCCCAGCTAATGCAACCCCACTTTGAGCCTCTGGTTTCAGCAGACCTCAAGTTTTTAACTTGGAAAACTGTTTTTCTAGTGGCTATCACTTCTGCTAGGCGTATAGGTGGATTACAAGCCTTGTCAGTGGAAAAGGATTTTATTTCCTTCCACAGAGACAAAGTGGTCCTCAGGACTAACAGAAAGTTTTTACGTAAAGTGGTTTCAGATTTTCATGTTAACCAATCCATCTCTCTCCCAGTATTTTTACGAGCACTCTTCCTCTGGTGAGAGGAGGCTGCACATTTGGACGTTAAAAAGCTCTTAGCTACTATTTGGAGCGTACCAAGGGTCATAGGTTGAATCCCTCCAGCTCTTCCTTACCTATGGAGAAGTGGGTGAGGGAGACCTGCTACTAGGAGGACAATCGCTAGGTGGATTGTCTCTTGTATCCAGTTCTGTTACCAAAAACTAGGTAAGGAACCTCCCTCAGGCCTGAGGGCTCATTCCACCAGGGGTACAGCTGCATCTCTAGCGGCTGCTAGAGATATTCCTATCTTGGAAATCTGTCAAGCTGCTACCTGGAAGACAGTCCACACTTTCACTAAGCATTATTCTCTGGACGTCCAGTCCAGGAGAGATGCTCGTTTTGGCACAGCTGTGCTTCACAGCCTATTCCCTAAGTAGGTTCTGACCCTCCTCCATGGAGGTACTGCTGTATAATCTGCATTAAGTCCTAATATAAGCAAGACTTCGTGGTGTTTGAAGAAAAAATTACTCACCTTAGTAATTGCTTTTCTTCTCATGGAGTCTTGCTATATTAGGACAACCCCCCTCCTACCCCTCTCAGAATTCCTACTTGGGTATGGGGTTGACAATTTGGCGCAAGCACTGTGTCATGCCATTTTAGCTTTCTAGTTCCCCTCCCCCTTTTCTTCTTTTGGGTCAAGGAACTAGATAATTCTGTTTTTTGTTGAGTGGTAGATGGGCCCCTCTCTGGACTTGAGTCTTTTGGGGAGAGGGGGCCTATTAGTGCTTGTCAGGGGTTATCCTAACAATAATAGGTAATATTGTTCTCATTATGTGTTTGTTGTTGTGTTCTGTTGTTCTACTACTAGTAGGTAGCCAATGGCTAGTGTAGGTTTTCCACACAGACTTGCTATGTTAGTTTAGCTTCGTAAAGAACCTGACAGTTTGGGTTCAAACTCCCCAGATAGAGCTTTGGATAGAGCCCTCGCGCGGTGGAACTCCAGATTACACTGGAGTTAACTATTTAATCTCCGGGGCAGTTCAAAGCCAAGGGCATACTGCATTAAGTCCTAATACAGCAAGACTCCATGAGAAGAAAAGCAATTACTTAGGTGAGTAATTTTTTCTTCTGAGACCCCCGGGGCAAAAGCGCTGGCGCCAGGTGACCTGGGACACTGGTTTTGGTGTGGGGGTGACCAGTGGCAGAGGACAGGAGAGTGGTCACTAAGAGAGTCTGGTAGTACATTAATATCCCTGATTTTATGGGGTCAGTTCGACAGAATTACATCTAGGAGGGTGCTGAAGCCACCTGACCGGTTAAATCTAGTGGGTGAGATAACTAGTTGAGTCATATCTAGGGCAGCGAAGGAGTCCCTGATATGGGGGGCAATGGTACTTAGCCAATTGACATTAAGGTCACCTAGGATGAGCTGCTCCACCTTGTGTGGGAGTGTGGTGAGGTAATCAATGAGGGAGTGGACAGCTGGTCCCTGGTCCCTCAGGGGTATATAAGAGACTGTGAGAAAAAGAGGGCCCCTGGCTGGGTCAGGGGTAACCTTGAGGGTGAGGACTTGGGCACTAAAACTGAGCTTGGGGGCAGGAAGAGCATGGCCTAAAAGCGTGTCATGCATAAAGACTGCACACCCACCACCATGTTTGCCTATACGGTCTTCCCTGAGCAGAGTGTAGCCAGGGAGGGAGATAAACGAGTCGGGAGTTTTTCTCGAGAGCCGGGTCTCGACTAGTGCTATAACATCAGGACGGTGTTGTACAGCCCAGCACTGAAGAGTGGCAGATTTTTTTAGGAGGCTGCAAATATTGATGGATGCAATGCTGAGGCCAGTACTAGAGTGGGGTATGGGGTGGGTAGTTGACAACGGCCGGGGTTGGGGTGTATGTTCCTGGAGAGCAGAAGGAGTAGAGCAGTTAATCTGATGAGTGGTCTGTGGTGACCAGGACCCTTAGTCAGGTACCGATGTGAGGTCCTACTAGTGAGGGTACCAGGGATGGTAGGGTGCGCAGGGTAGGTATGGCAAGGAAGGGGAGGGCCCAGGGTGTCCTGGGGGGAAGGGGTATTGGTTGGAGGTGGGTGCCATGGAAAAATAGGGGTGTCCAAGGTGGGGGTGTTGGTTGCTGTGGAGTGGTAGAGGGGTGGGGCTCAGGGTGGAGGTAGGGGCAGGATGGGGACGTGGGCAGAGCAAGAAAGGTAACCATGAGTAGGCTGAGTGTGGTGTAGCCGTGGTGCCCATTGCTGTTTCTGTTGGGGGCGGGGGGTAAGGGGAATAACTGACCTTCAGTGAGTGTGACTGCCACTGTGGGGTCGTTTTTTTTTTCTTTCTTCAGAGTACAGTGTGCTAAAAGTGAGAACAAGGCAGGGGATAATGGTGATTAGAACAGGAAAAGGCAGAGGCAAGTTTGGGGGATTAATAGGAAAAATAAGATGCCTCTAGTGGCAGAAGATGGGTACTTTGCCATCCTTCCTGGGTACTTTGTGAACTGCTTAGGAATTATTCCCCAATGGAAGTAAGATCCTAGATGAAGGTAGAACAGTTACTTACTGTAACTGTAGATCTTAGAGAGAATCTCCTCCATTAGGCCACAACGCCCCCCATCCCACCCCCTTCGCCTTTCTGAGGTGTATGCTGGCAGGGTTTTTTATATTTTATATTTTCCGGTCCCATGCCTCTATTTGTGCGCCTGTTTCTGGTTTGGTCTCCTGGTTCTCTCTGGGTTCGTCTCCGGCAGGATACTAAGGAGCGATGAGGCTGCCCACGTTTTATAGGTGCCGATATTTTATGCCATTGTGGGCTGCCCCCAGCTAGCAAAAGTTTCCAGGTGATCCTGATGCCAACAGCTTACAGCTCCAAAGGGTGGCCAAATGGAGGAGATTGATTCTCTCAAAGATCTACTGTCATGGTAAGCAACTCTTCTTTTCTAGCCTTAATGGTTCCAGAGTTAACCAGTTTTAAAGAAATTAACTTTTGAAAGGACCAACTTTGGAACCATTGAGCCAGGGCTAGAAAACTATAATGCTTGGAGTCCAGCCATAAAGAATCGATCTATGGGTACTGCTTTTATGTGTGGATACTATAAATGATACGATGTTAAAAAAAAATGATAAAAAAATGTATTTTAACTCTTCTGAATGTTTGTAATACTACACATTATTTTAATTAGAAACGTTGTAGTTTACAGCTTGAGTTTCATTAATTGTATGCCCTTAATTGTGTTGCAAGCAGTTTACCCTCCCCACTAGCAATCCCTACACTTCTTAACTTTTGCAGTCTTTGCCTGTGAAAAAAGCATCAGAAGATAAAATAAAGGAAAGGCTGTCATTAAGGAATAACATTATGCAGAGTTGTCCTTTATTGTATATTTCCCTCCTAATAACTGTACTTGCAGTTGCAATATCTGGTGACATTTATTTTTTTTATTTTTTTTATAGTCTGATAAGTGCACACCAAAACTAATGGAAGGTGATCAGATAGTTCTGATTAATGGCAGAGACATTTCCGATCACACCCATGACCAGGTTGTGATGTTTATTAAAGCCAGTCGGGAGTCTCACACTAAAGAACTTGTACTTTTGGTCAGACGAAAAGGTAAGTACTTTTTTCCTACTGAATTAAAAATGTGTATACTTTTTGTTTGGAATGCTTCATAATAGGAATATGCATGCCACTGGAATTCATGCAGCCATTAAGTCTACTAGCTCGTCCAAGAATCAGTCTTGACCATTCATTGCCACTTATGGCTATAAGTTGGTCATGCCAAGACCCAGTGGGAGCAAAGTCTTTGCAGCCTAAGAGGGGACCGATATTGGTGCCGGTGCTGCCCCCGAGGCTCATGTAGTAACATCACACTCATGGGTTGGCCAGTAACCAGAGCCAGCTCCCTGCCTTCCTCAGTTCTGTTTTTGCTTTCATTGAATGTGCACTGTGGAAGCTTCAGCCATTCAGACTGCATCTTTGCCTTCCTCAGTTCACCGCTGCCTCCATTTGATGTCATATTCTTTCTGGCACTGTGTTTTTTACCTTATCCATCTACACTGTCATTCTAGTTCAGCGCCGAACCCTTTCTTGCTGATTTTTGTGATTTTTTTTTCTTTTCTTCATGCCAGGTCCTAAGGAGACTAAAAAGAAGCCAGAGAAGGACACAGGTGAATCCCCCATACATCGGTTCTCTTGTAGGGGTCCTACTGCTGTCCAGGACTGGCATGACAAATGTTGGACCTGCCTTGGCACTGACCATAATATGAGTAGGTGCAACGCCTACTTTTCCATGCACTTGTGCACCCTCAAGAAGGGTGTGTAGAAGTGGGGTCGCAAGCCCCCCAGCTTCAGAGGCAGACATTGCACCAGGGATGCCAAGATCAGGTCCCTATGCTTTTCTCCTGAGTCCCTTCCCAGTACCTCTGGTACTGAGAAAGACCATGGCACTCCCTGCACTCACCTGGCTGAGACATCAGAGGTTCTTGGGGTGGTCTGGTGGACAGCTGGCTTCCTCCATGGGCCTGGCTGACCACCCCCCCCTTCATCAGCCCTTCAGGGCAGTGGATGTCCCCAGTGATGAAGCCATCATGGAGGCAAAGGTCAGGAAGCATAGGAAGAACAGGAGCAGTTATAAAATTCACAAGTAGTATTTTATTATCAATGACAATAAAATAGAAAATGTGATTGTGCAGAATAGCTTTTCTGGAAGGAGTTCAAACAAAAACAAAGTCCTTCATCTGACAGTCTTTTTTTAAATCCACCCCCAAAAAAAAAAGATTGCTTTCTTTATATATGATGTCTTTTCTGAAATTAACTTCAGCATCCTGAGCTTATTAGGATACATGTCCTGTTTCTACACAATGTCCCAAAACTAGTCAGTTTCTTTTCTTGTAGGTGCAATAAAATAGAACCTCATGTCGCAAAACTCATCTCCCGTTTGCAGCTCTGCAAATGAGCTTGTGGAAGTCAAACTGCATCTCAAGGTTAACCCGCTGAGTTCCAAATAGCTTTTTGCAGTCATTTCAACAATATAACTATGTACATTTTCAAAGAAGAGAACTCAGTTTCACATAAAGATCCACATTTATTTTTATAACTACAGATATGCAAAGGGGAATAAAAGATAGAAACAGCAAAAAACTGCAAGTGAGGGCAGGAAGACAGTGGGAGGGGAGAGAATTGTGAGACAGAATGATCAGTTCCTAGGTCTCACAAGAAAATTTGATTGTGCAGTCAGACAGACGAGACAGAAAAGGAGAGTACAGAACAGATCCTTGCTTTAAACTCTTTCTGCATAACAAATGGGACATGTTCTTATTGAACCCTGTCACAGAGGCTGAAGCTATATGCTCAGTCTACACTGGTGGTCACCTTGATGTTGCAACCTGATGCCACCCCAGCTTCTGCTGCTAAGGTGGGTACTAGTGAGCAGGATGGTGTCAACCTTAAGACCAAGCGTGCCAGAAGAGGGTGGGGTTCTGAAGCCGACCGTGTCTCAGACCCTGAGTCCATTGTTATCTCTTCCCCTGATCACCCTTGCAGCCTGGAGGAGGATGATTATGCCGTCCTTGAGCCTGGAGAGGGAGCCTGTGATGATAGGAGCCTTCCTGGGTCTGGTTCTGAGCCTGACTCTGGGCCTAGAGTGTCCCCTGTGGTTGCCCCTCAGACTGGCTTTGGGGACGGAGCCAGATCCCCTTCTGGTGCTGTTTGTGGTGCCAGTTCAGGTTGGGTCTGGGAGCTGCTCTGGGGGTGACACTGGCCTGGATGTTGGGCTTGGTCCAAGGGGTAGTGCCAGCCCAGGTGAGGGGTTGGCGTGTGGTGCTTGGTCTGCAGTGGAACCCTTGTCAGGTGCTGGTGGCCACTCTGGTGGGGCCCTAGGGCTGCTCTGGTACCTAAATTCTTCCCAGAACCAGCTGGCCCTGTCACTGGTGGGAACCGGACCTGCCCATTGGGCCCTGTGTAGCTCCACTCTTCCTACAGGGGGGTTCCCACCAAGGGCACCTCTGGACCAACCCACTGAGGTTGGTTGGCTCCACATGAGCGAGTTTGCAACATCCCTCCCTCTGGGTGAAGTCCCCTGAGCATTCTCGCAGCCCTGGCAGAGGACTTGGCTTTGTCATCCATGACCCTCCTCCTCCCCTGCACCCTGCCCTCTTCTCTGCCTTACCAGGTATTTTGGGTCCCCAGGACCCATGAGCTGGGAACAATTCAGATCTGTGGCTGGTGTGTTCCACCAATGCCACCATAAGGCAGACCAGGCCCATTTCAGGCCTGAGGGCCCTGCACCACTGTTGCATAAATCCAGCTCCTCCTCTCCTACCTCCTCCTCTGAGAAGATAATTTTTCAGTCCAGCACCGCTGTGATGCTAAATACTCCCAGTACCAGTGGATCTTCCCTGTGTCAATCTTCACCATTCATCACTGGTGGGTGTAAGCCAGAGTGCAGCATCCCACGGGAGATTCTTTTATTTATTTATTTATTTTTGCTTTGGGGAGGAGCTGGCACTGCCCACGTGGCTGACGCAATGCGTGGCACTCACGTGTTGGCCAGAAATGGCCATTGGCTCCTCCTCCACCTCAGTTCTGCTTCTCCCACCATCGAGCCAGCACCTTGCCTGCAGCACCAGAAAAGTGATCGCAACTGTGCCATTGCAGCCTAGTTCGACGTGCTTCTTGAAGCCATCCTTTGACACCATTTTCAGAGCCGTTTTCTATGCCGCATAAATTCCTTCGCCTTGTTCTGCCATCCGGTACTTGGCGCCATTATCTGAAAACCCGGTAAGACCTTTCCTTTTTTTTCTTAATGGCATTGAGTCTTTTGCTATGTTTTTAGTTATGTTACTGTTCGTATCATGCCAGGTTCAAGGGACAAGAAGTGTTCTTCCAAAGTGGGCTGGCCTCCTATGCGTCGATGTCCCTGTGGCTGGCAGTTCTCCATGATGGACCAGCATGATGTCTTCCTAACCTGCCTTGGACCTCAGCACGATCTGGACAGCTGCGATGCCTGCTTCTCGATGGACCGTTGTGTTCTAGAGTACCACGCGTTTCAAGTCGGCAGTGCTCTGACGACTTTCGGGGGGCAACATCGCTCGCGAGGATCCATGCGCAGGTCGCTTCGCCCTTCCTCTGGGTCCCCTTCTGGGCCTATACGGTCTGGTGAGGAGGAGGAGGCCTCCTCCTCTTCTAGCCTTGCCATCGAGGAGGTCTCTGTCACGGTACTAGAGAACTAGTCTGGCTCCCCCTGGGGCCGAGCCAGGAGCACCGCTCTGGCAGTCACCTCTTCGGAGGTGCAGGCTGCCCCGTTGTCGGGGCCCATGGTCGCTGGGTCCGGCGCGGAGTGTTCCTTGGCGCTGCCTACCATCGCTGCCCCAGATCCCAGAGCTGTTTGTAGCTGTGGTGATCAGAGCTGTACCGCAAGGGGTGCTGGGCCTACCAGCAGCACCGTTCACGGCGCCGTAAGCAGGATGACTTCTGGGGTCACCAGACTGGAGGTCCTCTGGATCACCTCTTCTCCAGAGCTGGATGATCAGAGGGTTGATCCGGACTGGCGACCTGACTCCACAGAGCCGGTAGATTCTCTAGGGCCCAGGACCCTTGCGCTTTCCCTGGTGCCCCTCCCCACGACTCAGGATCTTCCTGGACAAAAAGTCTCCACCACTTATTCACACTGATGGGATCTATGCCAGAGGGGCTAGGACCCAGCAGGAACCAAACTTTTTCAGAAGGGCCGGCACTGAGGTAGGAGCCGGAAGGAAGTGACACCGCAAATTAGGCTCATGCTGTATCGGCTACCTTGGCGTCAACCCTCCAACCACCTCGGTTCCTTTTTTCCCCGCCGTTGAGTGCACTTCGGTGATGACGTCGCTCCCCCGCTGGGAGTCTAAACATCTCGTCTATACAACGGCAGCTATAGTTTTCAGTTTTGTTTTAGTTTATTGTTTTCTAGAGAGAAATAAAGTAAACAATTAATTTTATTTAAATACATTCACCAGAAGAAGTCTTCAGACCTCCATCGACAGAGTCGACCATGAGTCGGACGGGTGATGGTAGGGAGTCTTCGCATGAAAGCGGTTCCAGTCAGCGGGCTGGGTCTGTTCCACCATCCTCTGGGGGGACCCTGACCATAGGCAGTCCAGTGTTTGTGGGGATGGGTGGTCTCCTGGAAAGCACAAAAAGAAGCGGTCGCATTCTCGGCACCGCTTGACCTCAAGCTCTTCCTTAGTCTCCTGGTTGAAAAAGAAACGGCACCACTCGGTCACCTTCTGGTATGTCTGCGCATCGCTCGTCGGTTATCATGGATAGGGGCCACTCTCAGGCTTCTGTTCATGATGCCTGGCATCCTCGACTCCAGAGCCCCACCCCGCCTGATGGAGGGTCTTCTGGAGAGCAGTTTCACCATTGGGCCACTCTGATGGAGCAGTGGGTGCCGAGCTTGTCCCGGCTATCTGAGCCGGCTTGTCCATCGCCGGGGCCTTCAGGTCTCTCAGCCTCAGACTGGCAGGCTGGCTGATTGGAACTCCCTAGTCGTGCAGCACCAACTTTGGTGCCGTCGACACTGCATCCTGGTGTCTATCGCCCTCACATGGCTGCGGCGCAGGGGTCTACACCAGTGCCTTTATCTCATGCTGAATTTCTTCTCCTTTCTTCTCAGAGGTTGGAAACTTCTGCATCACTACTTCCTGTGGTGCTGGCCACCCCGGCGTCGCGCTCGGTGCCGGTTGCCCTGGTGTCGGTGCCACGCACTGTGCCGGCTTCCCCGGCACCACGTCCCTTGCCAGTGCTGCGCTCGGTACCGTATCCTTTGCTGGCACCGTACTTGGTGCTGCTTCCCATGCCAGCGCCACCTGTGTTCTTGGCGCCGCCTCTTGGGGCAGCGCCAGGAGCTTTTGCAATGCTGCATTGGGGTCAGAGGTTTTTGATGTCAATTCTCTCTCTCTGCTCCTGCTCCTCCTCCTCCTTCTTCTTTTCATCACTTTCCTATCTATTCAGTCCCTCGTGGACTGGCAGGGGATGATGTTGAACATGATCCTAATCTTCGATTGGGGGATGACGGAGATGATGACTCCACCCTTGGGGTGGGAATAAACCCCTTTCTACAGAGCCTTTGGTCGAGGACCTTTCCTTTAAGTCTCTGCTCAGAAATTTAAATTCCTCTCTCTCTCTCTCTGTCTCTCTCCAGACTTCAGCGATCAATCCTGGGAAATTGCTGTGACTACTGTATCTACACGTTCCGGATATTCCTGTGGAACTAACCCCTCCAGTGCAGCCCTCTTTTGAGACTCTCTCACAGATGGTGTGGGATAATCCGTGCTTATTCCTTCTGTGGCCAAATCCATAGATAGGAAATATGCCACTCCTAAGGATCGACCTGTTCTGATCTCTCAAGCCTTTGCTGATGCCATCGTGGTTCTGGCAGAGAATGACAAGGCTGTTATTCCACAAGAATCGACAGCACATCCCACTAACAAAGAATCTCTCAAAATTTACACCTTGGATAAGCGAGTCTTTGCTGCGTCCACCTTATGCATGTGCATTGCTGTTTACCAGGACTATTTCTCTCAGTATGAGTATACACTCTGGCATTCGCTCAAGACTATGATAGAAGCTCTTGCTGACTCAGAGGTTAATTCAGAGCTCCTCCAAACCATCACTAGAGGCATTGAATCCAATAATCAACAGATTAAGGCTGCTGTGTATGCCTTTGACATTGCCTCCAGAGCAGCAGCAATTGCTATCTGTACCTACCGCCACTCTTGGTTACGCACCTCGGGTTTCACCAGTGATGCCCAACAAAGAGTTATGGCTTTGCCTTTTGACGGTGTGTAGCTGTTTGGTCCCCAGGTTGAGCAAGCACTAGAGGCCACTCAGAAAACTAGATTGGCCATTAAAATGGCTAGACCCCCTCCTGCACCTCCTCAAAGGGGCAGGAGCAAGCATCAGTTTCAAAACAGTCAGTCCTTTTCTAGTAAGGGCAGAGGAGGCTTTAACAGAAACCAAATTTCTCAGCTGCTAAAGAAAACACAGCGGAAGGCACAGGGCCCTAAAGCCCCCAGTGCCACCCTCTGAAATTCTGGCCCAGGTCCCACCTCAGCTGTCTGAAGGGAACCTTTCCTCGGCAGTAGGAGGACATATGACACTGTTCTTCAACCAGTGGAGTCGATCACTTCAAACAAATGGGTGCTCAGGATTATCCGCAAGGGGTACTCCTTAAATCTGTCGGAAACCCCTCCGGATCATCCACCCAAATGACAGCCCAAGCTGTCTGTCTCTCAGTCAGACCTTCTTGCTTCTGAAATCCAAGGCCTTCTGAACAGCAGGGCAGTAGAGGTAGTTCCTCTGGAACAGCGAAACACAGGTTTCTTCTCCCATTACTTTCTGGTTCCAAAGAAAACAGGTGGTATGCGCCCTATTCTCAGCCTCAGAAAGTTGAACAAGTTCCTTTACAAGGAAAAGTTCAAGATGATTTCACTCAGCACTTTGCTGCCTCTGATTCATCAACATGATTGGCTAGCCTCCCTGGACATGCAGGATGCCTATCAACACATTTTCTTGCATCCAAATCACCACAGATACCTCGGATTTGTGGCATTGGGTCAACACTACCAATTCCGAGGCTATCCTCGGCACCTTGAGCTTTTACAAAGTGCTTTGCAGATCTCGCAGCACACCTACGAAAACTCAGGATTCAAGTATTTCCATGTCTGGATGACTGGTTTCTTGCCAGTCCCTCCAGACAAGACACTGGAAGCTGTATCCGCGACTTCAAGTTTCCTTACGTCCATGAGAGTCCTGCTTAACTTGGGGAAGTCACAGCTACAGCCCTCCTAGAAGCTCCTTTTTCATAGGAATCCTTCTGGATACCTCCAGTGCGAAAGTCTTCCTTCTGGAGGACAGAAAGAGCGACATCCTTCTGATGGCTCGCTCAATCAGAGAACACAGCTCAGTTCAGGCTCTCTCTGTGCAGCGGATGCTGGATCTCATGACAGCTACAGTATTTACTGTTCATCTGGTTCAGCTTCGCATGAGAACTACCCAGTGGATGCTCAGCGCTCTGTGGTTGTGAACCACACACCTTCAGTCCTTTCGCGTACAGGTGATGGAATCGTTGAAACGAACACTCTCTAGGTGGTCTCAGGAGGACAACCGTCGGGTAGGCTATCCCTTCGCTCCTCCAGATCCCCAGATCTCCATCACCACGGATGCATCCTTGTTGGGACGGGGGAGTTCATTGCAAGGGCCTCTACATGCAAGGTCGTTGGAGTCAGGACGAATCTCAGCTTCACATAAATGTTCTAGAATAGAAATGAGAGCCATCCTTTATGCTGTTTGGACGCTGAAAGACATACTTTGTCACACGATCATTCTCCTTCAAACAGACAATAAAGCTGTGATGTACTACATCAACAAGCAGGGTGGAACACACTCTTGTCCCTTATGCAGGGAAGCGATGAGAGTGTGGGAATGGTGCCTGGAGCACGAAGCCCTAACCCAAGCAATTTACCTTCCGGGAGTTCAGAGCTACTTGGCAGACCATCTCAGCAGAACGGAGGCAGATCCCCACGAGTGGTTCCTCGACACAGTCGTACAATCACTTTTCCGCGAGTGGGGAAGGGAACTCTAGACCTGGACCTTTTTGTGTCACCACTCAGTACGAAAGTGCCTCTCTTCTGCTCCAGAAATCCAGGACCTGGCATTTTTTGTCAGGATGCATTCAGACTGCGGTGGCAAAATGCTTTCTGTACGCATTTCTGCCTCTTCCCTTAGTTCAGAGGGTGCTGCTCAAACTAGAGGCACTGGGGGGGCGGAATGATTCTCATCGCCCCGTTCTGGCCTCGTCAGATCTGGTTTCCACTGATCAACAGATTGTCAGAAATGTCACCAAAACCACTTCCACTTCAGACGAACCTGCTGACCCAGAGTCCAGTAGTCCATCCCAACCTGAAGTCTCTTCACCTGCATGCCTGGCTCGAGGAGATAGAGGTGAACGGGTTTAATGTATCCTGCAGAGTTTCTGATATTCTCTTGGTGGCATGCAAGCTGGCTACTCGGCAGACCTACACGGCTAAATGGAAGCCTTTCTCCATCTGGTGCTCAGAATCCTCTTGGAACCCCGTTTCCTGTCCACCTAGCAAGGTGCTGGAGTATCTTCTAGACCTGTCAAACACAGGTCTCCAATACTCCACCATTAAGGTTCACCTTTGCGCGATTTTAGCTTACCATGAACCTGTACACTGTGTGTCCCTGCCTCAACTTCCTGTAGTCAAGAGATTTCTTAAGGGCATTCTGCATACCAGGCCACCAATCAGACGACCGGTAGCAGTCTGGGACATTACCCTTCTGTTAGACATGCTCACTCGTAAACCTTTTGAGCTCTTGGCTACATGTGATCTTAAATTTCTGACTTGGAAGATGGTCTTTCTTGTGGCCATTACTTCCACCTGCAGAGTGTCGGAAATACATGCTTTGGTCATGGACACTCCTTATACAGCATTTCGCAAAGCCAAGGTGGTTCACAGAACCCACCCTAAATTTCTCCCTAGGGTTTTCTCAGAACTTCATCTGAATCAGCCATTGATCCTTCCTACTTGTTTCGCGAACTTCCGGAATGAGGGAGAGCGTACCCTGCATTCACTGGATGTGAAGGGAGCCTTGCAGTTCTACTTAGACAGGATAAAGGAAATCTGCAAGTCTAAAGCACCTTTGTCATCCCTTCTTGGCCCTGGCCCTTTATGGAGACATCCAGTAATGTCTGGCTCCATCCCTTTACCCCCTTCTCAGCCTCTAGGGATATCCAGCACAGATAGTGTGCTCTTGTTGGGATCTCTAGGTGTTATTTTTCACCCCATCTCAGGGATTCTGGTGCTGCAGACCCCCTCTGGGCATATTTGTCTGGTGCATGACCGCCCTCCAACCCTGACTCTGTGGAGATTGATGCTTGGGGCAGAAAGGTTTTTGTGGCAGCACGCACTAAGATGTGAATTTCTGCACATCTGGCATGTCAGCAGCTTACATGAGGTACCTGTGGGTGACGCTAAGTCAGCTCTTAGTGTCCGTGCCAGATTGTGAGTCAACCAGAAGCCATTCACCTTTCCACCCAGAGCCTGGAGCTGGTGAAGCATGAAGGGAAAGTGTCATATAATGCCAATGAGGTAGCCTCCAAGTTGTTGGGAACAGCAGTCTGTATTCGGCTGACTGCATGGCTTCACCTCTCCTGTTTGATTCCCTGTCCTGGCAGAGGGTGCTTAACTCACATTACCAGTTGACTTATTTTTTCTCCAGTAGGGTGAAGCCTGAGCTGTTGGGGTGCCGACCTGCTGCCAGGCCAGGGGAGACTCCACCTGCCCCTAATCAGTCTCAGGTCTGGCCAAATCTGTGAGGAGTCACTGCCCTCCAGTGGTTATCCACCAACAGAGGGCTGAGGGTTATTTTTTCCCCTTTGGGTGAGCTAACTTCTCCCCCGTCTTTGGGAAGTTTGATATTTTGACCCATAAGTGGGGCTGAATGGTGAAGATTGATTCTTGGAAGATAAAAAAATTACTTCTAGGATCATGGATATGTTCATCCACACTTCTTGGCATGTTCCTTTCCCTTTAAATCTTGCCGGAAGTCTTCAAGCTGGTTCCTCCCACCCACCCGGTAGGTATATACCTCAGTTATGCCCTGTGATGCCAGATCTTCCTTTCCACTAGAAGATAAAGGTTGCCTCCCCCGCACTTACACATTTCGTAGGCCCTGGCTTTCAAAACTTCGGTTTTACCAAAATTAAAAATCATTTGAGTTAGCAATCATCTCTTTGCATTATCGATCATGAAGGAGGAATCTTCCCCTGGATTTCGCCAATGTCCTTGTGCCCAAAAAATGTCGTGCACCGATCCCCACCTCACGTGCATCTACTGCCTCGGTGTCGGCCATGACACCTTGTCCTGCAGTTTCTGTATGGCCTTCCATCCCAACGTCCTGGACGACCACCTGGCACGTCTCAAACTGGGGAGCCTGGAGAAAAGGAATCCTCTGGTGAAGTTCAAGGAGGCTAGGTGGGTGGTTTCCGTGGCTGCGGGTTCCACCGAACAGCTGGAACGCATGAAGGCATTTGAAGAAGAAGCTGCCGACGCTTCCGACACTCAAAGTTTATTTGTTCTGGTCAATGGTCAACCTGGGCTCCACATTCTCGGGCTCCTTCAAGGAGTTGTGCCAGTCTTTCCCCACCTGGGGAGAGGCGCCCGCTTGCTCGCACTCCACCCAATCCCGAAAGCGGGATAAGGAACCGAGCATGTCTTCGTCTCGGGGAAGGTGCTCTTGGGACCAAGAGGTCTCAGTCCCAGGAACATGCGGTCTTGACCTCTATTGAGATCGCTTCCTCGACCACAGGCTTCACGGATCTTCCTTCTGGCCAGATGACCGAGGTTGTGGCCGATCCAATCAACCCGCTGTCGCCAGCCCCAGTCGACGACTCTTTGGAGAGGACTCCGGTCTTGTGTTATCGATGAGGAGACCCAATCTGCTGGTGTCCCCATCAAGGTCCCGGTTCCAGATCCACGGGTTTCACCAGTCCCGCCAGTGTCTCCCGAGTGACCGAGTTGGCCTGCCCGATCTCGGTCGAAGTCTAGAACCCCCTCATCCGGAAGGCCGAGGAAGAGCCATAAGCACTTCAAAAAGAGATGCTGCCACCGGTCGTCCTCATCCTCCTCAGATGAGGAGAGGCTCTGATGTAAACTCCGTAGGTGCTATGAGGACCTCATGTGGCAACAGATGATGTTGTCCTGGCACAAGCTGACTTCGACTCCTACCCCGGCCATTACTTGTCTTTCACCTCCTAGGCCGAAACTGACCCCCTCGGAACCGAAGCCTTCGGTTCCTTCACCCGCGGGGCCGGCGCGACTGCCTGTTCAGCCTATACTGGTCTCTCCACCAATAGTGGTGGAGCCGCCGCCTAAGCAGCCTGTGGAAGGGGCTCCTTCCAAAGAGTACCAACCAGACACTGGACTACCCCGACATCTGTTGGTCACGGTCACCCCGTACCCCCTCGGCGGGTCGAGGGTGATTTGGGTGGCAGGCTGCTGTACCCCAACTCTTTGGACTCTGATGTCACCGGGCTTCACTCTCATCCTGGGGATGATGAGTCGTCTGTTGGCACAGGGATGGAGGAAGGCCCTTCCTCCTTCCAAGGGATCCTTCGACTCATCTCTGATTCCACAGGGATGCCCCTGGAACCCATCCAAAAGAAGATGGAGTACCCCCTCATGTACATCCTCGGGGGGGTTACCCCAATGGAGGCCTTTCCTGTGCCCAAGACCATTGTTGGTCCAGCTCTTGAACTATGGCAGCGTTCTGCCTCTTGTCCAGCACCATCTGTCTGCATGGCCCACAAGTACGCGGTGCCCATGGAGTCCCTTGCAGGGTTCACAGAGCACCCTTCGGCCTGGTGACTGCCTCTGTGTTCAGGCATACTGGCAGTTCTGCCAACACTGACCGACCCCCCGATGAAGAGTCCAAGCTTTTGGACCATTCAGCGTGGAAAGTCTATGCGGCTTCCTCCTTGGGCCTTCGTCAGGCAAGTTCAGCCGTCGTCATGGCACACTTCTCTCATGCCCTTCTTGGGTCATTAGATGAAGTCCTCCCACATCTTCCCATGAACATGCAGACCACAGTTAAGCAGGTCCGGGATCAGGGCCATGCTGTTGCCAAACAGCAGCTCCAGACGGCCCTGGACATTGGGGATTCTTGTGCGCTGCGGTTGTCTCCCTCCTCAGGGCTTGGCTGAGGCTCTTCTCCTTCCCAGCAGATACTCAGCACAAGTTAGCTGATGTGCCTTTCCTTGGGAACGACTTGTTCGGCCCAAGAGTGGCCGGTCAACTACAGCGCATAGAGCAGTCCAGTGCCACCTTGGACACCACTTCTGCTAAAAGTTCTTCGGGCAAGAACCAGCAGAAGAAAAAGAAGAAGTCCTTTTGGCACTCTTCCCCTGCGGTTCAGCAGTCCTTCTTCCAGGGAGGACAGCAACATCAGCATCAGCAGCAGGCTCAAGCTTGGTGCCCTCAGCCCAAGCCTGGACCCCAACAGGGCCATAAAAGAGGCCGAGGCTCAGGTCCTGCAGCCTCCTCCAAGCCTGCTCAGTGACGGGGTGGGTGTTGCCACCACTGTTCCTGTCATGCCAGCTCTGGGTCTTCCCGTGGTGGGGGCTGACTCCGCCACTTTCTTTCCGCCTGGTCCACTATCACCACGGACAGGTGGGTTCTTGAAGTGGTTGGTCAGGGACTGCCTCTAGAATTCGAACAGTACCCTTCCAGCCAAGCCCGCACCCTTCGGGAAGAACGGATTTTCACACACACCCAGTCGGCTCTTCGAACTGACATCGCTCAGCTTCTCCTCAAGGAGGCAGAAGCCCTCGTGGTGGATCCTTCAGCAGACCCAGGCGTTGTCTCCAGGTACTTCCTTGTGCCCAAGTGGATGGGGGACTGGTGCCACATTCTAGATCACCATGATCTGAATCAATATCTCAGGTCATGCACCTTTCAGATGGTCACACTGTCCCAGATCATACCATCCTTGGAGTGAAACACGTGCTTCTGTTCCCTGGATCTGCAAGACATGTTCTTTCACTTCCCAATCCGTCCGTCCCATCAGTGGTTCCTCCATTTTAGGGTCGAGGGGAACCTGTACGAGTTCTGAGCCATGCCATTCGGCCTCTCATCACCCCACGGGTCTTCACCAAATACATTACAGTGGTGGTGGCCCATCTCAGGCGTCCGGGGGGGGGGATCAGAATTTATCCCTACCTTGACGATTGGCTCCTTGCAGGTTCCACCCAACAGGAGGTGGAGAGGGCCAGGGATCTGGCCCTCCAGACCTGTTCTCAACTTGGCTTCCTGATCAGTGAGGCTAAGTCGGAACACGTGCCTTCTCAGGTGATGGGTTTCATCGGGGCAGATCTCGACTCTTGTCAAGCCAGAGCTCGGCTCCCAGTGGACAGGGTGGAGGTTCTCTCCTCCTTTTCCCAATCATTTCTGGTTGGGCTCTTGCACCCTGCCTGGGACTTTTTGTGCCTTCTGGTTTACATGGCAGCATGCACCTTGGTGGTCCGTTGGGCCCGGTTGCACAATAGCCCTCTCCAGTGGGAGCTGGCCACCCAGTGGACTCAGCAGCATGGTCATTTTGACCAGCTGATCACTGTAACCCAGAAGATGTGGGACACTCTCTAATGGTGGACTGCCCCAGACCGGTTGCATGGAGGGATCCCGTTTGTCCGCCCCGAGCCAATGGTCGTTCTTATGACCGGTGCCTCTCTCATGGGCTGGGGAGCCCACATGGGGGAACAAAAGGGCCCACGGTCTCTGGACCCTGAGGAGTCCTGATGCCACATCAACCTGGTGGAGCTCAGAGCAGTCAGACTGGCACTGTCAGCTTTCACTCCTCAGCTCTGGGGTCAAGCAGTTCCAGTCAAATCAAATCAACTTGATTTATATAGCGCCTTTCAGAGCCATGGCACTGTACATAAAAACATATACATGATATACATTAAAATAACATTAAAATATGTCAACCATAATTAAATAAAAGCTAGACTAAATAAATATGTCTTTAGACCAATTTTAAAACTATCGACGGTTGGGCATTCTCTCAACCAACGAGGTAGAGAATTCCACAGGGTTGGTGCTAAAAAAGCAAAAGCACAGGATCCTGATGTCTTCAGTTGAACCCTGGGAATCTCTTGCAATCCCTCATTGGCGGAACGGAGAGGACGGGGGGCAATAGGGAATCAGGAGATCTTTCAGGTAACCAGGTCCCTGATCATGTTGGGCTATAAAGGTTAGTAAACCAACCTTAAAGGTGATCCGCCACCTAACAGGCAGCCAGTGCAGTTCGCGGAGTACAGGTGTAACATGTCTGGTTCTAGACGTCCCAGTCAAAAGCCGCACCAGCTGCAGGCGGCGGATATCAACCCCAGGTAGCCCTAGGTAAAGGGAATTGCAGTAATCAAGATAGGAAGTGACAAAGGCATGGACCAATGTTGGAAGATCACCCGAAGGAACCAGGTGTTTCCCCATGGCAATATTCCTCAGATGGCAAAAAGGGGATTTGACGACAGCTGACACCTGAGATTTTAGGGTCAGTCCGTCATCAAAAATAATGCCCAGATTATGCACCTGATCAGAAGAAGGGAGCGGCATACCACCTAGTAACAAACCTGAAGGTTGTCCAGCTCCCAAACCCGCCCCCAGATGACCTGGGTCCACTACCAATACCTCAGTCTTATCCGGATTCAGTCTCAGTCAACTGGAACTCATCCAAAGTCTGATCTCAGCAAGGCAGTTGTTATGCACGGAGAGTGCATCTTCCTGGCCGGGGAGAAAGGACAAATACAGCTGGGTATCATCTGCATAGCAGTGAAAACCCAGACTGTATCACCTGATGATTTCTCCCAATGGCAGCATATACACTGCAAACAACATGGGAGCTAAAATGGAACCCTGCGGTACCCCACAAGGCAGGGAATGAGCGCCAGAGGAATAAATTCCAGTGGCAACTCTCTGAGACCTGTCTGTGAGGTAAGAATGAAACCATTTGAGGACTGTACCAGACAGCCCACAATAAACCTACAAGCACTCCAACAGCACACCATGGTCTACAGTGTCAAATGCAGCAGAGAGATTGAGAAGGACCAGAATGGTACATGCCTTTCGATCTCTAGCCATTAGGAGATCGCTCAATACCCAGAAAAGGGCAGTCTCCGAGCTGTGCTTCTTCCTAAAACCAGACTGGAGAGTATCACAGACATTGTGAGTCATAAGATGATCATCCAGTTGCAACGCAACCGCCTTTTCAATAACCTTACCAACAAATGGCAGGTTAGAGATAGGCCTGTAGTAAGCTAGACAATCTGGATCTAAGGAGGGTTTTTTAAGGAGTGGTCTAACGACCGCCTCCTTGGGGTCAGGAAAGACCCCCTCTCCAAAAAGGTCCAGACAATGTCAGCAAGGATTGGGCAGATAACTTCTACACATCCTACTAAGAGGGGTGTAGGGCCTGGATCCAAACTACAACTAGTTGGTCGCAATGTCTGGATGATCTTTACAATGTCACTGAACTCCAGCCGGCGAAAATCTGACCAGACAGACTGAGTACATGCCGCTTCCCGTCGACCACTGCAATCCCCCATAGGAGAGGTCAGACCGATGCCAGACCTGATGCCAGCAACCTTATCTGCAAAAAAACTGAGCGAACTTGTCACATCTTAGCTGAGAAAAAGCTTCTGTGGGCTGGAGACAGATTGGATTGCACAATCTTTCCACAGTCCAGAAAAGCTGAGCTGGTCGGTTCTGTGCAGCAGAAATCTCCCTGGACAGGAACTCTGCCTTCTTACGGGTGATTTCTGATTGATAGCCATCATAATGTGCCATCAACCTAAGCTTGTCAACATCGTTGCCGGACTTCCGCCAGGCTGTCTCCAACCTTCGGCTAATTCGCCTCAGCTCCTTCAAGGAGCCATCAAATCAAGGGCTCCTTGGACGGAGGGCGAGAGACCGAACACGAACAGGAGCAATTTTGTCCAGAGCATCTCCCACAGCCTTATTATAGGCTAGTACGAGATCATCTGGACTCATGCATTCACCCAACAAACCCAATAGATCCAGTACCGCCATTAGGTCACTGGGGTTGATACCCCTTAAATGGTGGTACCGAACCATCTCCATAGGGGCAGACCTATTGGGGGGGGCCCTGAAGCTGAACCTTATGGTGTGATGGTCAGACCAGCTGACTGGTTCCACCCCCAGATCAGCGATCTCCATACCCAAAAGAAAGATCAGATCCAATGAATGACCCCCTACATGGGTCGAGGAGGTAATCACCTGTGTTAGGCTCAGCATTGTCATCAGCTGGAGGAGATTTTGACCAAAATGCGAGAGTTCATCGTCGACCCAGGCATTGAAGTCACCCAGAACTATCAGCCTGGGGAACCTCAGTACCATGTCGACGATGAAGTCTGTTATCTTCTACAGGAATTCTCCACCGTCACCTGGTGGACAGTAAATGAGGAGAATCCCACAACCTACACCCTCTCCCAGGATATATTCAAAGGATCTGGTAGTTCCTAATGGCACGTCCACAAGGCCCAGCTCAGTCTTAAACATAATGGCCACACCCCAGCCCCTACGATTCAACCTTGGACGGTGTATCACCAAGAACCCGTCTGGAACTGCCGAGGCCAATATAGGGCCTGGATTTTCATCTAGCCAGGTCTCAGCGATGCAAGCCAGATCAGTTGATCCAACAAGATCAGCTATAATAGCTGTCTTGTTTTTAATAGATCTGGCATTGCACAACACCGCCAAGGTAGGAT
Source organism: Neoceratodus forsteri (assembly GCA_016271365.2). Taxonomy (NCBI): domain Eukaryota; kingdom Metazoa; phylum Chordata; order Ceratodontiformes; family Ceratodontidae; genus Neoceratodus; species Neoceratodus forsteri. The sequence goes on from CM057456.1 coordinate 880,296,256, forward strand.
GAGTTGTCGAGGAAGACCTCTGCACCTGTCCATTAACATCAGAACCCTTGGGTATGGGGACAAGAAAGAATAACCCCTATTCTGACCCCATTTCACCCCAGGATGTCTCCTGAACCCCAAAACCCCAATCCACCCACCCCCTTCCTGTCCCAGCTCTCCACCTTCGCCTACTCTTCCTGAGAATGCCCAACGCACGACACCTAAAATAGGTGTCAGATGACAATGTGGGCATTCAAAGGGGTGTAATTCCCTGAGCCTGGTGAGGGAATAATGCCCAGCCGACACTGAACCTCCCCAACACATTATAAACAAATAAACAGGAGAGGAAAAACAGAAATAATAAACAAAAATAAACCTATAAATATCAAATAACCAAGGATAATAAATTATTCCTTCACTCTCTCTCACAGAGGAGGGAGTCAAACAAAAAAATCAAACACTTTTACACATTAGAGAAAAAATAAAAATCCCAACCCAAAATATAACCCCAAAATAACAATAAAAACAATTTTAATACCTGCCAACATGTTTGATCATCTGATTTTTGTCCAATAAAACACAGTGTCCAATATCTTCAAAGATTTTTGCTGAGTTTCATTTGAAAAGTTTTAAAACAGAAAATAATAAATCCAAACTAAGAAAAGGTGGCACTCTCACTACCACAACAAAGGATAACAAATCCAGGCTGAAAAAAATTGTGGCACTCTCACTACCACAGCGACTGCAATTAAACTGTATGTGAATCTCTGATTCCTGCGAAGCTCTCTCACTGCTTCCAATAAAATGTAATTACAGTACCTGAAGATGTTGAAACACTGAGTAGAACAGAACAAAACAGCAGACCCTTGTAGATCAGATTGAGGAAGGATAATATGGAAATTTCTTGCCAGAAAAGAGAGCCCCGAAACAAGAGACACCCCACTTAGCCCACCAAAGCCACCCAGTAAAACTAGGGGACCGTAAGGAGCAGGGGAGGATGATTATCCACCAGCCCTCCAACTGGTAGCTTCAACCCCCACAGGGAATCTCAAGAATCGGGTACCCAAATTCCACTGCAAGCCAGCTCAGAATTGACGAGTTCCAATCCAAATTCAGCTCCACACATTCCCTCGAAATGAATATCGAGTCAAACTCAGACGGCAGTCAGCAAAACAGCACCAACACGGCAATCCAAGAAAACTGTACTCAGCGCTAATATCCAGAAGACTGCCAGCCACTCCAGGGATCAGAGTCCACAGTAAGCAACCACCACCAGAGAACGAGGAAAGGCCGCCAGATCCAGATTCAAACCCGGGAACTCCAAAAGTCTGACAGGCGTCCAAAGAACACTTAATAAAAGTGCAAGTTTTTTAAAACAGCAAATATAGCAAGTATAAAAAATTTGTGACGAATTTAGCGGTAGTGGTGGCAAAGCTGCTCCAAAACGTAAATCCACCAAAAGTCACCGAAAACAACAAACCACCACTATCGCTGTAACTCGCTATAACTCGCATCCAGACCATATGGAAGCTCCCAATAGTGTAGGCAATCCAGTCCCAGAATTACAGAGAAGGCCCAGCTGCCAAGATATCAAACGGTAGCAGGGGCCAACCAGATTAACACATGGGACACGGGACACCAACAGTAAATAGAGTCCCAACTGGCATCAAACTGCAGTCCGATATTACAGGACAAGAAATAAAGTAACATACAAGTGTCCCAGTAGCAGTGAATGGCGATAAACCGCAGCAGCAGTACACGGGACGGCAATAATAAATGTAGCCCCGACCACCACTATACAGCAATCCAATGTTACGGGACAGGAATACAAACTGGCATTAAACTGTAGTCCGATATTACAGGACGAAAAAGTGCCCCAGTAGCAGTGAACAGCGGTAAACCACAGCAGCAGTACACGGGACGCCAATAGTAAATATAGCCCCTACCGACGCTATATTGCAATCCAGTGTTACGGGACATGAATACAAACGGTATACAGCTCTTAGTCTTCCAAAGAAAAATAAAACAGATGAAAATTAACAAAAATGAGACTAAAAACAAACTAAAATTTAAAGCTAACACGAAGTAGTCACGGAGCAACTGATAGCACACCCAGCCTGGCGGCCATCTTTTCCCAATCGATATCCCAGACAGACAATACCATGACCATGTACTACCTCAGCAAACAGGGCGGCCTGCACTCCCGTCTGTTGTGCAAGGAGGCACTCCACATCTGGACCCTCGTGAGCCGGTTGGAGGCGGATCTCCTAGCCATCCATGTGGCAGGAGTCTCGAACCAGCTGGCGGATGCTCTCAGCCGCATAGGCCTGACATCCCACAAGTGGTCTTTCCATCCAGAGGTAGCTCACCGCCTGTTATCCCGTTGGGGCAAGTCAATGGTGGACCTGTTTGCCTCCAGGGAAAACACCATGCTGAGGCTGTTTCATGCCCACCCCCCTCAGCAGGGCTCACTGCAGGGGGATGCCTTCTCGAGGCTGTGGACCCCAGGACTCCTCTATGCCTTCCCTCCATTTCGCCTAATCCACAAGGTGTTACTCAAGGTGAGGAGGAACAAGGTGAAGGTGATTCTGGTTGCCCCAGACTGACCGCGCCAACTCTGGTATCCAGATCTCCTCAGCCTCTGCTGCAGGACCCTGGAGCGGCTTTGTACACGCCCGGACCTGATTTCTCTGAATCAGGGGAAGGTATTCCTTCCGGACCTTCAGTTCCTGCACCTCACAACCTGGTACCCGAGCGGCTAGAGTTCCAGGCTTTGGGTCTCACTGAAGATGTCTACACCGTGGTGGAGGCATCCAGAAAGGAATCGATCAGGAAATGTTATACCTTCAAATGGAAAAGGTTTTACATTTGGTGTCAGGGTAAGGGTCTGGACCCCTTATCCTGTTCTGTGGCTAACATTCTCGACTACCTTTGGTCTCTCTCTCCAAAGGGGGTCTGTGGTCATCGACCCTCAGGGTGCACCTGGCAGCCATTTCTGCTTACCAGGCGTGGGCCGGTCAGCCGACATTGGCGCAGGAGACAGTAGTCGGGCGCTTTTTCAAAGGCGATCACATATCCCGTCCGGTGCGTGAACCTCCACCTCTGTGGGATCTACTGCTGGTACTGGCAAAGCTCATGGGCAAGCCATTTGAAGCCATGCACAAGTGTGAGTTGTCACACTTGTCATGGAAGACGGCCTTCCTGGTGGCTATCATGTCAGCCAGAAGGACAAGGGTGCTCCAGGCACTTTTGGTGGACTCCCCTTATCTGGTTTTCCACAGGGACAAAGTTGTTCTGCTCCCCCAACCGAAATTCCTTTTGAAGGTGGTGCCAGAGTTTCACCTTAACCAGGTGTTGACTCTGCCGGTATACTACCCCAGTTACACTTCAGACGCCGAGTACAGGCTCCATACTTTGGACCTGAGACATGCTCTCTCTTATTGTAAGGAGAGGATGGTGAAAATTCGTGGAGAGGTTCGTCAGCTGTTTGTCACCTACGCTTAAGCTGCTTCTGGCAGTCCTGCAGCCAAACGGACCATTGCAAGATGGATTACTTCATGCATAGGTCTATGCAATGAGTTGGCGGGCAAGGAGCCTCCCAGAGGGATAAGAGCTCATTCTACCCGCCATACTGCAGCATCGGTGGCTGCTTCCAGGGACATCCTTATCCAGGAAATCTGACGGGCTTCTATCTGGAAGTCAGCAAAACCTTCATTACCCACTACCACATCGACCTTCAGTCACGCCGGGATGCCGGTTTTGGGACCTCAGTTCTCCAATCTCTGTTCCCTAGGTAGGGTGTGTGTGCACCTTGCCTCCCTCCTTCCAGAGAACTGCTAGGAGTCTGCCAAGAAGTGTGGATGAACAACATATCCATGATCCTAGAAGAACAGGTTACTCACCTGTAACAGTAATTCTAGGAGTGGTAGATGTTGTTCATCCAGATGGACCCACCCAACCTCCCCGGCTGAGGACGCACACAACCCGGCTTCCAGCAGGCTAAGATCTGGCATCGCGGGGCGGAGCCGAGATATATACCACCCGGGCGGGTGGCAGGAGCCAGCTTGAAGACTTCCGGCAAGATTTAAAGGGGATAGGGACATGCCAAGAAGTGTGGATGAACAACATATACCACTCTTAAAACTACTGTTACAGATGAGTAACCTGTTCATGCTCACCGTAATCCTTGATCTTCCAGAATATCTTCACCATTCAGTAACATGCCCACCCACCATTCCCCGCTCAGGTAACAGTCAGGGCCTCTGGGTAGCTCACCCTATTTTGGTAGTGCAGTGTTTGAGCACTTCTTGCCACACCCTCTGAGCTGCTCCCCGCCTTTTTTTCCCTTGAACGCTCTTTCTCTCCCCATGGAGATATCTCCTAGACTCATTTCCTGGCTATTGACAACCTGTTTTCTTGCCTCTGCTCTGAGCCTCTGCCATATGGCTGTCTCAAGACCTTGGTCAAGGTACAGCCCCAGTTTCCAAGCTAGGGAGAAACAGATGCAGTGAGGGGCTTATCCTGTTCGCTCAGCCTGTGGTTGGAAGGGGGGGGGGTCCCGTGCTCTGTTTGGATTTCTTCTTCCTTCAGTGCTTTTCAACACTCTTTGGAATGCAAGAAGACTTCTTTTGTGTACTTTGTTTTTCCATTTTGCTATTGTCTCTGGTTGTCTGGAGCTCTTTGACCTTGTCTCTTGAATTCGTGTCCTATGCTGGGTACGAAAACATAGATTAACTTGACATTCTGCTTTCCTAACTGCATTAAGGTCCTCTGGGTCTCCTGCTCCAGCCAGAGCTGTGTGCCAGGCTTTATTTATTTATTTAACTTTGTTGACCAGGTGAGTATGCTGGCAGTAGAAGCGTTTTTCAGGCACAACCTGGGTGCAAATCCACAGATAAAACAGGAGTACAAAGTGAGGTAGGTGTGGTAGTATATACAGTCATCATATAAATATACAGCAGAAGTGACAATATATACTGGGCAATATTCACGTGATTCAATTACAGAAAATACAAAAGGATGTAGTGATATGTTGGCATTGCAGTTTAGTTTTAGGTAGAATTGAAAGGAATACAAGTGAAAAGAGTACAGACAGAGCAAGGTAACAGGGTGGGGTAGGGTGGAATTGGGGGCGGTTAGCGGAAGCATAGACATATGACAAAAGAGGAGTAATAGAGGGATTTCACAAGATCTGTAAAGACAGAGGTAGAGGTGGTCTTTCTAGTGGGAGGCGGTATTGAGTTCCATATGGAGGCAGCACGGAAGGAAAAGGATCACTGGCCCCTTGCTGGTGCGAAATAGCAGGACGACAGTGTTGTTGTGAGAAGCAGATCAGGAAGTTAGAAGATTAATGCGAGGGATCTGTCTGACTAGGTATGGCAGGTTGCCAGTATGCAAAGATCTTACTTTGAGAGGGCTCTTGCAGTAGGTAATAACCATTAGGACTAAATCTGTCAGGCACTAGGACCACATGGAAAACTTTAGCTAGCAGTGTCTGGCAGGGGACCGCCCACCCGACGTCATGTGACAGACGTTAGTGTGACCTTTATAGTGGGCGGTCCCCACGCCCGCCCTCCAGCTCTTTCCCGCCATCGACCTGCGCACATCGGACCTCACGGAGAATGCTGCTTCAGTCGACCGCCATTTTCAGATGAGTATTTCATCATTTAATTTCTCTTCTGTAGAGTGTAGAAAGTAACATCTTTTTTTGTGCATGTCTTCTCTGATGCCTTCTGAGTTGCATAAAAACAAGTTTGATTCCTGCAGCACTCAGCTCCCTCACAAGGACAGCCATTCCCTCTGTCTCTTCTGCTTGGGCCCAGAGGAACAAGACCAAGGACTGTGAGGCCTGCCAGAGTTTCAACCAGGCCACATGGAAACACTGCCAACAGGTCCTGAAAGCCCACGTTATTAAGCTGAAGATGGCTTCCATGGAGAAGGAGCTGCAAAAGCTGCTGGGATCGTCATCCTCTCTGGTGGGGTTCTTCAGACTCCCATAAGAAGAAGAAGGACAAGGAGAAGCACCTGGACTGCGATGGGCCGTCTCCTCACCCATGACCTCCTTCAGGGGCTGCGGGCAATGAGCGGCCTTCCATTGGCATGGGTAATGCTCCACCGGCCAAGCCTGCTTCCTCCTCCACGAAGCAGCCCTTCGTCCCCCTGCCTGAGCTGGTCAGAGTTCAGGCGGGCACCTCCAGTGTTCCAGAGAGCTCTGCCACCCTTAGGCCCTTCAAAACTCCAGGGTCTAAGTCTGTGGTGCAACCGATAAGTCAGTCGTCAGCTCCTCTGATGAACACCTGGCCCAGGCTGATGAGCCGCACAACAACTCCTCTAGCGTACGCCCAGCCACTGTGCTTCCATCGGGCCCTGATAACAGGCCCACCATTGATCCTCCAGATCAGTGCATGCTGCCGCTTCTGCCGCAGCCCTCCCCAGAGGGTTCTCCCTCTCGGGATCCTCCTTCACCTCCCTTGGTGGAGACTTCTGGCTTGCCAGTACATTCTGAGCCAGAGTTAGAGGAGCATCCACTTTGGTGCCAGGACCGGAACGCCTGACACTGGACCTCCCTCGAGAGCTGGGGTCTACTGCACCACAGGCTCCCCCCCGTCTGGACCAGCTCTACTGTACCGCAGGCTCCTCCGTCTGGACCAGCTCCCCCACCCCAGACTCTGGTGGGACCCTCAGCCCCTTCAGAGCCGACACCAGAACCTCCTCTAGAAGGTCTGTATGTTCGTATGTCCGATGCTAGATCTAACTATCTTACTTCAAGGAGAAGCTCTTGCAGCAGGTTTCACATTGAGGACTGGCGCCAACTTTTTCTCTAGTAGTACCGACGTGGGAACGCCCCCTGCCAACATATGCTCCAGCCCTGTTGCCCTACATTAGGGAGGTGTTCCCCACATGCTCCAGTTCTTTCCCGCTGCATGGTCTGGGTTAGTTCACTCGGCTTCGGCTTAGTACCAATCGCTCTTTCTCCACTGGATTTCATGTTTTTTCAGTACTGTTTTAGCTTCTATGTCATCGCATCCTAACAAGTGCGCTTGCGGGTGACAAATTCCCACTAAGGACGGTCACTCAGTGTCCCTTTATTGTCTGGGGCCTGACCACAACACCGATGTCTGCCCTCACTGCCAGGCCTTTAACTCACGGATGCGAATCAGGCGCCAAAAGTCTCTCGAGGCCTTCATCGCCGAGATGAAATTAGCCGCTATGGAATGGGCCTCCTCTTCGGGAGAATCTGATCCTCCTCCAGCCCACAAGCCTCACAAGCATCAGGAGCAAGACAAGGGAAGGTCTCACTCAAAACACTGGTCTTCGGTATCGAAGTCCAGGTCCTCAGGGCATGATTCCCGCCTCACGGCCTTAAAGCCTTCTTCTGCTGTCTCCAGGCCTGCTTCTCTTCAACTGCTGAAAGTTTCTCAGCCCACCGAGAAATCGAAGGGCGCAGGTAGCGTCTCCTCCCGCTTGGCCTCTTCTTCGAAGGCCGACACCCGGGAGTTGAGCAAGGCCTCCAGATCTTCGGGTGGCAGGGCCTCCTCCTTGCCTCCCAAATCACAGGACTACAACTGACACCAGCCTTCGGCTACTGACCGGCGTTCAGTTGAGAAGTCCGCCAGCCATAAGGCCAACTGTCACAAGGCTCACGCCACTGAAGGACGTTCGTCGGCCCACAAGGAGAAGCGGATACCGGACCCTTGTCCGCCCATGACTCCCTTGGCCCTGGCGACGGTTCTTCCGCGCTGCTGGTTGTGGTCCATCCAACGCTAGTCCTTTTGGCTACACCCGATGTCAGCTCTGATACCCCTTCTTCACGGTCACTCATCCCACCAACGCCAGACCCAGGTGACGGTGGTGCTGACGCTGCCCCGATGTCCCCCCTTAGGGTATGGACCCGATGCCGGTCCCCCCGTATGGTGGGGCCGACGCTAGTGTGGGCTCGGGTGCTCCTCCACCTACACCTGAATCCCCCAGATTACACCTTTCTCAGGTGAAGGAGCTCTTCACCCACTGGTGGGATACAGTTAAAAAAGATCTGCCAGCGGGTGCGCTTTCACCCACTCCGGTACCGGTTCCAGACCCAGTTGAACCGAGGAATAGGGGGAAGATGAGGTGCGCCCTCCTAAGAAACGCATAAAAAATCTAGGAGGGATAGGTCCAGTAGCTCCTCCTGCTCTCCCTTTCCTCCTCCTATGGACAAGAGGTGCAAAAGGAAGAGGCGTAGCCACCCCTCTTCCTCTCCGGACTCCTATGTGGACTTGAATTCTTCTTCCTAGGACGCCTACTCGGAGCCAGACCTTGGGGACACGGAGGGTCTACCTAAATCCCCTCCAGATGATCCCAGCTTCATGGAGGTGATGAGGCACATCCAGGCCAACATGGGTTAGGACACCGAGGCCCTGGACCCCGAGCGACTGCGGCTGGCTAAATACCTCCGCCAAAGAGCCAAAGCCGGTGGTCATCCCTCTCATGGTCGACACCTTTGAGGATGTCACCCAGGTGACCTGGAAGCAAACTCATTCCTCTTCCGCCGTGCCAAGAAGGCTCACCAGCTCTACCAGGCGCCTGCAGACCACCCCTTTCTGGCCGAACCACCTGTTGCAGACTCTGTGGTGATTTTGGCATCTCATGATCGTTCACAGAGGCCCAAACATCTGATCACCCAGCCACCTGACAGGGAGTCAAAACAGCTGGATTACATGGGCTGTAAGGTATACTCTGCTGCGACCTGCAGCATCAGGAGTCTCAACTTCCTGACGCATATGATCCAATTCCAGAATGCCCTTTGGGAACAAGGATTGGACATTGTGTAGAGTATGCCGAATTGTCCTCAGGAGACAGAGCTTGCCAAGCTGTTGCAGACCGACTCAGATGTGGATACCCATGTTCTGCAGTCGGCCTATGACTCTGCGGACACCTCCTCCAGGGCGGCCGCCACTGGCATTTGCCTCCAACGCCATGCGTGGCTTCGGGTTTCTGGGTTCGATCCAGACGTCCAAACCAATCTTCTGGATGCTCCCTTTAAAGGGTCTATGCTCTTTGGCGAGGACACAGAGCGGATTATCACCAGGCTGCAGGACTCCGGAAAGGCCGTCCGGTCCATGCAGTCCATGTACCACCCAAAACCGGACGAGCTCACAAGCCTCATTTTCGTGGCTGTGGGGGACATCAGCCACAGCAACCTCATTTTCAGCAGCACGCACAGTGAGGGGGCTTTGGTCATAGAGGTGGAGCCAGAGGCAATGCGGCTTCTGCCTCTAAACCACCTAAAGCAGCCATTGCTGCCCTCCCTCCCCCCAAACGCCTGACTATCCAGGCGACCCCCCCGGTCTCTCAACCAGAGGAGCCAGTCGGAGGCCTCTTTTCACTCTACGCTGATGTGTGGGGTCAGGTGACCTCCGACCAGTGGATACTGGAGCTTGTGGAGTTCGGGCACTCCATAGATTTCAAATCCATTCCTCTGGACAGACCACCACCCCCTTCCCAATACCCAGGTAAGCACAGAGCTCTGATCCAGTGGGAGATCTCTTTCCTGCTGGACAAAAGCTCAATTGAGCCGGTTTTACCAGCCGAATCAGGAAAAGGGTTCTTTTCCCACTTCTTCGTTGTTCCGAAGAAGTCCGGGGATCTCAGACCCAGTCTGGACCTCAGCAACCTAAATCTGTGGGTCTCCTACAAGAGATTTCAGAATAGTTTCTGTTACTACTCTCCTCCCTCTCATATTGACAGGAGATTGGCTGGCGTCTCTGGGCATGCAGGACACTTACTTGAATATTTCCATCACCAGAAGCCATTGAAGGTTCTTAAGGTTCAGGTTCGAAGATGAGGACTATCAGTTCCAAGTCCTCCCCTTCAGTCTTTCCTCGGCCCCCAGGGTCTTCACCAAATGCCTTGCGGTCATGGCCGCGGCACTTCAAAGACGGGGCCACTTTGTGTTTCCTTACCTGGATGACTGGCTCCTCCTGGCCCCCTCCAGGTCTCGTCTGTTGGAAACTATCAGGGATTCCATCTCACTTTTCCAGAGTCTCAGAATCGCCATAAACAGAGACAAGTCTCGTCTGTCCCCTACTCAGATTCTCCAGTTAATCAGAGCTCTTCTGGACGCCACTCTCGGGAAGGATTTTCTTCCCTCCAACAGAGCGGATCGCATTCGGATCATCGCATCCCAGATCTCGGCAGCCTCAAAGGTGCTGGCTCTGCTCCTCCTCCTCAGGCTATCGGACCACATGGCTGCTGCCACAGTCTCAGTCCCTCTGGCACGTCAGTGCATGAGGACCATTCAGTGGTCCCTGAGAGTCCAGGGGGATCAAACTTGAGACAGCCTGGACGCCTTGATCAGAAAATCGGAGCCAGTCCGCTGGGAGCTTCGCTGGTGGATGTCAGTCCGAAAATATGCTGGGGGGCATACCCTTCCAATTCAGGGTGCCATCCCAGTCTCTGACCACAGACGCCTCATCCCAGGGATGGGGCGCACACTTGGGGAACCATCGTACCAGGGTTCCTGGACTCCAATGGAAGCGAACCTGCACATCAGTGTCCTGGAAATGAGAATTGTGCTCTACGCACTACATGCCCTGGCCTCGGTCTTGGCGCCGGGCCATCTCTTGGTGCAGACAGACAACACTTCACTGATGTTCTACATCAACAAACAGGGCAGCACACATTCCTATCCCCTTTGCAGGGAAGCCATGCGGGTTTGGAATTGAGCCCTGGAGCATCCTCTGTTTTTGACAGCAGTGCACATTCCCGGGCTTCAAAATGTGCTAGCTGACACACTCAGGAGGACAAGATCACAAGCCCATGAATGGGAATTGCTTCAAGAGGTTGCAGATCACATCTTCCATCTATGGGAGATGCCAGAGGTGGACCTTTTTGTGTCACAATCCAATGCAAAACTGCCCAATTTTTGCTTTCTAGGTCCAGAGCTTGGAGCTTTTTGGCAAGACATTGTCCTTCTGTTGGAGCGGGAAGTTCCTGTATGCCTTCCCTCCCTTCCCCTCTTTCAGAAGGTCCTTCTCAAGGCTCAGTCAGAACCTTCCACCATTACCTTGATTGCTCCGCTATGGCCTTGTTAGATTTGGTTTCCATTACTACAGCGTCTAGCGGCAGAGTCGCCAATGCCTCTTCCTCTCTCCTCACACCTACTGTCACAGGACAGGTGGCCCCTGCTGCACCCGAACTTACATTCTCTTCACCTGCACGCCTGGCTCTTCAGGACTTAGCTAAGGTCCGTTTCGGGGTGTCTGATCAGGTCGCTCAGGTGTTGGTTGAGGCACGAAACCTTGCCACCAAGGCCACTTACGCTATGAAATGGAAACGCTTTTGCATTTGGGCCACAGCCAAGTGAGTGGATCCATTGGTCTGTCTGGTTAATACCATTCTACAATACTTGCTTTCTCTTTACGAGAAAGGCCTCAGCTATTCCTCCATCAAGGTACTTCTGGCCGCCATCTCCGCTTACCATTTATCTGTGTCTGGTAAGATGGTGGCTCAGATGGAGGTTTCCAAAGCTTTTTTGCGTGGTATTCTCCACATCAGACCTCCCATCAGGGACTCTGTTCCTCCTTGGGATCTCCTGTTCATCCTGGAAAAGCTTTCTCTTCCCCCGTTCAAGCCGGCTATGGAGTCGGAGCTCCGTTTCCCTTACTGGAACTCTGCTTTTGGTAGCAATTACTTCAGTGAAGTGCATTTCAGAACTTCAAGTACGCATGTGTAAAGAACCCTATCTTGTTTTCCACAAGGACGGGGTTGATCTCTGCACCAACCTGAAGTTCTTACCGAAAGTGGCTTTGGAGCTCACTTTGAATCAGTTGGTTCAACTCCCAGTCTATTACCCAGAGCACTCCAACAGGGGAAAGTCCCTGCTTCATTCCTTGGACGTACACAGGGCTCTCAGATGTTACCTAGCTAGAACCAAGGTGGACAGGAAGTCTGATCATCTCTTTGTGTCCTTTGTGCAATGGTCTGTAGGTCGCCCAGTCACCAAACAGATGCTTTTGCTCTGGTTGGTTCACTGCATTTCCTACAGTTATGAGAAGCATAATAGGATGACATTGGGGCCGATTAAAGCTCACTCTACCAGGGCTATCGCTACTTCCTTTGCAGCGCTGAAGAGGGTACCGATGGCAGATATCTGTGCTGCCGCTACCTGGAGTTCTGTCCATACCTTCATCAGGCACTATAGCCTCGACATCATTTCCAGACGCAGAGCAGGGTTTGGCCTCATGGTTCTGCAAGGCCTGGTTTCCTGAGGGATCTTCCCTTCTCTTGCTGTCCTAGTCCTGCTGTTTCTCCCCCCTCCCAGGGGTTATTATAAGTTTATACTGCTTGGAACTCAGTCCTCAAGGTGAAACCTGCTGCAAAAGCTTCTCCTCGAAGTAAGATAGTACAGTTACGTAAGAACCTATCATAACAGTAGATCTTCGAGAGAAGCTCTTGCAGCAGGTATATTTCCCACCCACCTTCCGCCAGGGATCAGGCCCTTTTCAGGACGGTATTTTTTCATCTTTGATGGGCTGTCCATTGACAATCAGTTCCTATCTTGCCTGTTATTTTCTGGCCCTTTTCAGGACGGTATTCTTTCGTCTTTGACGGGTTGTCCATTGACAATCAGTTCCTATCTTGCCTGTTGTTTTCTTCCCTGACGGGGTGAGGGCATTCAAGAACTGGAGCATGTGGGGAACTTTTCCCTTATGTAGGGCGACATCGGGGGTGGAGCCGACGTGGGCGGGGGGCGTTTCCACATCGGTACTACTAGTGAAAAAGTTGCCGGAACCGCCGCCAGGTGGCACCAGTCCTCAATGTGAAACCTGCTGCAAAAGCTTCTCTTGAAGATCTACTGTTACGGTAAGTTCTTACGTAACTGTACTTTACCGGGCCTTTCACTTCCTGCATCAGGTCACCCGTCAGGTGCCTCGGCCCCTCCTTCGGGGCCTATGCCTGGTTACCTGCCATCAAGGCCTTTGGCAGGACCCTTGGCTCTGCTGTTGGGTCCTTCGCCGGGCCTTCCAACAGCCGGTTTCCCTGTGTCTCACTACCCCTCACCAGGGTATCCGATGCCAGGTTACCCCATGCTGGGATATCCAACACTGGGCTGTTCTCCCTGTGGTGTGCCAGGCTACCCTTACCCAACACCAGTCTATACGATGCCGGGTTTTCCTACCCACCCATCTGCCAGCCCCCCTCCACCACCTCCTCCTCCTCAGCCTCAGGTGGACTTCAGGGAGACACTACAATCTTGGTGGACTGAAACCAAGATGCAGTTGGTCTCAGAGTTGGACCGTCGACAACTGACTGTGGCTTCCACACCAGTCCGCACGGACCCTATACAGAAATCCCTTTCTCAAGTGGGGTATCACCCCTCTACTTCAGGACAGACCTCGCATCCTAGTGCGGTAGCTGGTAATGGAAGGGGCCTCGTGGTCTCCCTGCAGGAGCCGTCGCTTCCTCGGGCTTTGTCTCGGAACAGAAGCCCATCATCGGACTTGGACTCTGACTGTGCTGACTCCTCTGCTTCAGGCTTTGAGACCCCACCTCCAGAGGATCCAAAACCCAAAGACTCTGCCAAGTCTCCTCCGGAGGACTCCTCATTTACAGAGATCCTCTGGAAGATTCAGAAGGCTAATGAGTGGAAGACTGAGGATCAGAACCCCCAAAGCAAGAGGTTGGCAGAACACCTGGATCTGCCCAAGCTGCCCCCACTACTCATTTCTCCATGGATTGCTCCACATGAGGACCTGACCTTCACAGGCTGGCAGCAGCCTTAATCGGTGGCCGCGATTGCCAAGAAGACTGATAGACTGTATCGAGCCCCTGAGGGCAAAGACCAGTTTAGTTCCCATCCCAAAGTGGACTCTGTGGTCATTAATGCAGCCCATGACTGTACAGCTAAACCTAAACACATGAGCACCTCTCCTCCAGACAAGGAATCAAGACAAATTAGACCAGTTTGGACGCAAGGTGTATTCTTCCACCACACAGGCCCTTAGAGTTTTGGATTACCTGGCACACATGATTGTGTACCAGAAATCTATCCTGGGACAGTTGAAGTCAGCATTCGAGGCTTTGCCCGATTCCAAGACTAAAACCAGAATCACCGCATCAGTCAGGACTGCTGAAATCTCCTACCATCATTCCCTTAAAGTGACATACCATGCAGTAGATGCCTCTGCTCAGAGTACCACCACGGCCGTCAGCATGCACCGGTACTCCTGGCTGCAGGTATCTGGATTGGCACAAGATGTCCATTCGACTATCCAAGACGCCCCTTTCAGAGGATCTATCCTTTTCAGGAGTGTCAACACGGACATAATTACTGAGCTTCAGGACAGTGGCATGGCACTGCGCTCTGTCCAGTCTATGTATCGCTCTAACACCATGCCAAAGCAGCCATTTCATCACCAGCAAAGATGCTAGAATAGGCAACAGCCAGCTAGACATCAGAACAAACACCAGGCCCATTCGGCAGCGACCACCCCTCCAGCCAAGTCTCAGTGGGCTACCGGGGAGAATATCCCCCACACCCCATCCACCGCCTGACTTGTGGCAGAACCCCCAGCCTCTGCCACCAGCTCTGGAGGAACTGGTAGGGGGCAGATTCGCCAACCTCCTGGCTGGGTGGGAGGCAATCACTGCAGACTCTTGGGTCCTTCAGCTAGTCACTCAAGGCCACTCTATCGAATTCACAGAGAGACCTTCATGAAATCCTCCAGGACTCTCTCACTACCCAAATGGCCACATTCCTCTCATATGGGAGGAAATCCAGACTTTTCTGACAAAATCAGCCACAGAGCCAGTTCCTCGGGCCCAGGAAGGAAAGTGATATTACTCCCACTTCTTCCTGGTCCCCAAAAAGATGGGAGACCTTTGTCCGATTCTGGACCTCAGCACGCTAAATCTCTACGTAGAGTACAAGAGATTTCGCATGCTGACCTTACCGGATCTGTTGCCACTACTTCACCAGGGACATTGACTGTGTGCATTGGATATGCAGGATGCATATCTGCATATTCCAGTTTTTCCCTGCCACCGCCGCTTCCTCCATTTTACCTTCCAGGGGAAACATTTTCAGTTCAAGGCACCCCCCCTTTGGTCTTTCCTCAGCACCCAGAGTGTTTACCAAGTGCCTAGCGGTGGTGGCAGTGGCTTTATGCTGCCAGGGAATTTTTATGTTCCTGTACCTCGATGACTGGTTCCTGTCGGCACCGTCGAGGGACAGCCTGGTGCCTTCCCTAACAGCTATCCTGAACCTGTTCAGGCAAGTGGCACTCACGGTGAATTACCCAAAATCCCACCTTGTACTTTCCCAACAGCTTCAATTTATTGGGGCGGTGCTGGATACTGCTCAGGGTCAGGCTTTCCTCCTTTTGGACCGGGTGAAAACCTCACGTCAGTAGACCATCCAAGTGGCAACCAGCCATTTAACCACGGCCCATTCGGTCTTATGCCTTCTTGGTCTTATGGCAGCAGCTATTCTAACTGTCCCCCTGGCCAGGCTTCACATGCAGTTTATGCAGTGGACCCTAAGGGTCCAGTGGGACCAGAAATCAGACAACCTAAATCACAGGATCCTGGTGTCCAGCCCTATGCATCGGGACCTTCCTTGTTGGCAGGATCTGTCCAGTCTCACCAAAGGGATTCCTTTTTAGGTGCCCCCTATGGCTCAGACCCTGACAATGGATGCTTCTGGTCAAGGCTGGGGCGCTCATCTGGGCAACACAGGACATGGGGATCATGGTCTCAACAAGAGCTGTCTCTGTACATCAGTGTGCAGGAGATGTGAACTGTACTATATGCCCTTCAGGCATTTCAGCCTCTTCTCCTTCCTGGGCCTCTCCTGCTACAGACAGACAACATGCGTGTGGTGTGATATCTGAACAAACAGGGAGACATGTGGTCATATCCTCTGTGCAGGGAAGCTATGTGCGTGTGGCAGTGGGTGATACAGCACAGCCTACA
Source organism: Neoceratodus forsteri (assembly GCA_016271365.2). Taxonomy (NCBI): domain Eukaryota; kingdom Metazoa; phylum Chordata; order Ceratodontiformes; family Ceratodontidae; genus Neoceratodus; species Neoceratodus forsteri. The sequence goes on from CM057456.1 coordinate 880,312,189, forward strand.
GCTTACAGCAGTGCATGTCCTGGGTGTTCAAAACATCCCGGCAGACACTCTCAGCCACACTCAGGCAAGGGCACATGAGTGGAACCTGATGCAGTCAGTAGTCGGAAGACATTTTCAATTGGTGGGGTTGCCCAGATCTCGATCTGTTCGCCACCCCATCCAATGCAAAACTACCCAGTTTCTGCTCGCTCATTCCTGGGCATGATGTTTTCTGGCAAGATGCGCTCTCTCTTTGCTGGACAGGGAAGTTCTTGTATGCCTTCCCTCCCTTCCCGCTATTGCAGAGGGTGTTTCTGAAACAGCAAGAAGGGGCTTGCATGATTCTCATAGCCCCTTATTGGCCTCTCCAGGTATAGTTCCTTCTGCTTCAGCAGCTGAGGGTGGAGCCTCCAAATCCTCTTCCCCTCTGCCAGAACCTGCTGACTCAAGATCACGGCAAGCTGGTACATCCGGTCCTCAAGTCCCTTCACCTTCATACATGGCACCTGCTGACGTAGCTGTGGCACATTTTGGGGTCTCTTCCAGAGTGACACAAGTCCTTGTGGAGGCCTGGAAGCCATCCACTTGAACCACATATGCCATGAAATGGAAGATGTTCACCATTTGGGCATCCTCCAAGGGCTGGGGCCCTTTCTCTTGCCCTGTCTCACAGGTCATGGAATACCTGCTGCATCTCTCTGACCTTGGCCTTAGTTACTCTTCTGTGAAAGTCCACTTGTCTGCCATTTCTGCCTACCACAGTCCAGTGGATGGCAAAACCTTGGCCCAGTTTGAGGTTTCAAAACCTTTCTGAAAGGAATTCTCCATCTGAAGCTCCTGATCAGGAACCTGGTTCCTCAGGGGGATCTGAACTTCATTCTTGAGAAACTCACTCTGCCTCCCTGTGAACCGGCAGCGAGTTGCGACCTGTGCTACCTTTCCTGGAAAGCGCTGGTTTTAGTTGCCATTTCTTCCGCTCAAAGGATTTCTGAGCTTTAGGCCCTGATGTGTAAGGAGCCATATTTGATTTTCCACAGAGACTTTCTACCAGAAGTGGTTTTGGAGTTTACTTTGAATCAGACCATGCACTTGCCAGTGTATTACTTTGAGCATTCTATTCAAGGGGAGGCCATTCTGCACACACTCTATGTGCACAGACTCTTGCATTATTATACGAACCGGACGAAACCAATCCGTAAGATGGATCAGCTTTTCGTTTCCTTTGCGCCCAAAAGAGAGGGCACTGCAGTTTCTAAACACTGTTTGTCCACATGGTTAGCAAACTGCATTTTGTTTTATCAGAAGGATAACAAGACCCTCCCGGGGAAAGTCAAGGGGCACTCAACCAGAGTCATGGCTGCCTTTACTGCTTGTTTCAGGAATGTTTCTGCCACAGACATTTGTGCGGCAGCCACTTGGAGCTCTGTCCATACCTTTACCAAACATTACAGTCTGGACATTGCCTTTAGGCATAGGGCAAGCTGCGGACTAGCAGTCCTTCAGGGCCTCCTGTCTTAACCTGGTACCTACTGCAGACCTTTCCTGCCTCCCGTGCTTCAGCCTTTGTCTGAATTACACTGCTTGAGGCTCAGTCCTAATGGTTATTACCTACTGCAAGAGCCCTCTCAAAGTAAAATAGTACAATTACGTAAGAACTTACAGTAACAGTAGATCTTCTCTTGCACTAGGTACCTTTTTTCCCTCCCACCTTCCTCCTGCTTCTGCGGCTACTTCCTTCTAGGCTTTCTTTCAGCTCCAGGGGCCCACTCCTTTATTCTGTTGAACCTTCTTAGGTCTCCGACGGGAGAATTGGAAGGCCGGTGTTGGGACTGCCCACTATATAGAGTAGCGCTGACGTCTGTCATGTGACGTCGGGTGGGCGGTTCCCCACCAAACACTGCTAACTAAAGTTTCCTGTATGGTTCTATGGCCTGACGGCTCTAGTCCTAATGGTTATTACTTACTGCAAGAGCCTCTGTCAAAGATCTACTCTTATGGTAAGTTCTTACGTAACTGTACTTTTTGTTGATGAAGGAGGTAAGAGCAAGATTTGCTCTAAGTTCGGAAGGTGGCCATTTGAAGTTATTGAGCACTATGCAGTTATGGGTGCTGCAGCTGCAGCCAGAGGTGAATTTAGCTGTAATAGAGAGCATGCTTTTTTTTGTTGGGCAGATTTACTGGCAGCATTGATGACTGTCGAGCCAGATTCAAGCATGGGAAGGAGATTAGCCTGAATGATTTTGATTTTAGTGTCAGGTGTCAAGAAGTGGCGGACTCTGTAGAGTGATCTCAGGTTTTTGTGAACTGAGGAAATGGTGTGCTGGAGGTGAGTTTTAAAAGAGAGGGAGGGGTCGAGGTGTATTCCAAGGTACTTAAAGGAAAGGGTATTTTCAAGAGGGGAGCCATTTCCAGTGTTGATATTAAACAGAGTGGATAGTTGGGAAAGATTTTGCTTGGACTCAAAAAAACATAGACTGTGTTTTTGGCAGATTTAGAACCATTTTTTCTTGAGCGAGCCAATCTTGCAGCCTGGCAAATGAGTTGCTGAGAATTGTTGATGGAGGCAGTGTTATCGCTATGGGTATCGAGGACGGCATCATTGGCATAAAGAAGTGTTTGTTCTGGTCCGCAGCCGGTAGGGAGATCTTTAATGAAAATTGAGAACAAGAGAGGCCCTAGAATGGAACCTTGGGGCACTCCACTGGAGATAAGATTCATGCTAGAAAGTATGTTTCTAATTTTGACAGCCTACTGGCGATGGTGCAAGTAATCTTTGAACGATGCTATAGCAGTGATCCCAAGGCCGAGTGCCAGGAGTTTCAAGATGACCAGTTTATGGTCAACAAGGTTGAAAGCCTTTTTCAGGTCAATGAACATTGTACCTGTGATGTGACCTATGTCTGTTGCCTGGTAAACGGCATTAGTGAAAGTTATTAGGGCAGTGTCTGTACTGTGACCATTTCTAAAGCTGTGTTGATCTTCCCTTGTCAATCTTCACCATTCATTACTGCTTGGGTGTAAGCCGGAGGAGCGCACCCGCCATGGGAGTTTTTAATTTTTTTGGGGAAGAGTCGACGCTGACGGCGCCACCCCCAAGAGCGACTCACTACGAGGTGCACGAGTGGCGGCCGTTAGGTGCCGCAGACTCCTCCTCCATCTCAGTTCTGTTTCTCCTGCCGTCGATGCTGCACAACTTTCAGTGCGAAGTACACCACTAGGCCTTTCATCAACACTGCCTGAGACTCCTCAATCCCGGTTCTCTCCTGACGCTGGTAAGCTCGTTCCATTTATTTTCTTAACGGCACCGGAAGCTTTTTCTGTGTTATTTTATTTTGCATCATGTCCGGTTCGGGAGCTAAGCGTAAGTCGAAAGCGGGCTGTGCCCCCATGCGTTGGTGCTCCTATGGCCGGCATTTCTCCATGATGGACCGACATGATGTTTGCCTTCGGTGCCTGAGACCTAACCATGACTAGGATAGATGCGATGCCTGTTTTTCGATTGACTTCTGTGCTCTCAAAGTCCGCGCGTTTAAAGTTGGCAGGACTCCGACGAATTTTGGAGGACTGTGTCAATCTCGGGTCTCCCAGGCCAGAACTTTAGGCCCTTCCTCCAGGTCCCCTTCCAGGCCTGTACGGTCCGGTGAGGAGGGGGCCTCCTCATCTTCAAGCCTTGCTGAGGAGGAGGCCTCTTTTGCAGTGTTGGAGGAATGTCGTGGCCCCTCCCGGGGTCACGTCAGGGACACCACCTCAGCAGTCACCTCCTCGGAGGTGCAAATTCTCCCAGTATCGCGGCCAACAGTTGTGGGGTCCGGCACTGTAGAACCCTCAGCACCGCCTACCACTTTCGTGCCCTGATCCCGTGCCATTCGTGTGCCAATGATCGGGCGCGCTTCGCCATGGCGTCTGCTTGTTTTCCAGTGCCGCTGCACCACTTCTCTGGTAGACTCGCTGGTGGTACCGTGTTGAGCATGGTGCCAAGGATTCCGACTGGGACCATTGATAAGGTGGAGCCGGATGGCGGTGCCGTGGGGAGCGCCAAGGTGTCGAGACCGACACTGGTGCCATTCGCAGCACCACCTCCCTACGGACTCTTGGGGTAGCCAGCATCAAGGCCCTGCTGGTCGACTCTTCTTCCGAAGCGGGCGATTTAGATGTGGACCTGATCATGCACCCCGATCGGAGTCAGAGTCTTTTGGGAGGCACGGTGTCGGGTGACCCAGCGCCCCTATTCCTGAGTCTCCAGAACGCTTTTCCTCTGAGGACTTCCAGGCTAGGTGTGGCTTGGAGTGCTTGGGGAGGGCGATTGGGGGTCGGGAGGAGGCTGTCCACCAGGGGAGACTGCGGCAGCTGCCAGTCCCGGTGCTGCTGCCTTCCTGGGGTGGATTGGTGGTTTTGTCCTTGGGGGTCTCGGGTCAATGGACCCCTACGCTGGAGTCAAGGAGGAGGACATTTTCAGGGGTTGAGGGTAGGGGTGGCGGGCATTGGATTCCCTTCTGCCACCTTTTGGGAGGTGCGGAGGCGGGCTGCTTGGCCGAACCCCACTTTTCCTTCTTCGGTTCGGGGGACCCTTCCAGTGGCACCGCCATGGGTTGCCCTTCTGGACCCATGCAGCCCCAGGTGCATCACAGGGGAGATTCCCCGTTTGGGCTGTTCCAGAGTTTGCATCCCTAGGGTTCCATCTTGCGACCTGGTTTGATTTCAGGGACCCCGCCAGCTCACGCTCCATTCCCTGGATTTCAGAGCCCTGACAGAGGACAGTTGCCTATTCGTAGGTGCCCCTCTTCCATTCCTCTGCAGCCACCACCCTCTCTTCTGGGCCATGTCGATCTGACTGGGCCGTTATCCTGGGAGACGTTCAGAGGCACTGCGGCGGCCTTCCCGTCATATGTTAGACACATGCATGAGCAGGTATTTCGGCTGTCCCCTCCACTGCAGGAGTCTTCTGAGCATTCGAGTTCCCCATCGGTCATCCTTGTCCTCCTCGGATGAGGAGAGGCTCCAGCGGGAACTCCGGCACTACGAGGACCTCATGTGGCAACAGCTGATCTTGTCCGGGCACAAGCCGATTCTGGCTCCCTCCCCAGCCAATACTTGGCTTTCGCCTTAGATAAAGCCGGCCCCTCTGGAGCCGAAACCTTCAGTTCCCCTGCCCACGGGGCCGGCAAATCCACCTCTTTGGCCTAAACTGGTCTCTCCACCCATTGTGGTGGAACCATCGACTAAGCAGCCCACGGGAGGGGCTCCTTCAATAGGAGACAGACGGGACACCAGGCTTACCCGGCGTTTGTCGGTCACGGTCATCCCTGACCGCCCTCGACGGGTTGAGGGTGATTTGGGTGGCAGACAGCTGTATCCCGACTCCTTGGATTCGGTTGTCACTGGGCTTCACTCTCATCCTGGAGATGATGAGTCGTCCGTTGGCCTAGGGATGGAGGAAGGTCCTTCCTCCTTCCAAGGGATCCTTCGCCTCATCTCTGAGTCCACAGAGATGTCCCCGGAACCCATCCAGAAAAAGGCGGACTACCCTCTTACAGACATCCTTAAAAGAGGGGATACCCTGATGGAGGCCTTTTCTTGTGGCCGAGGCCATTGTTGCTCCAGCGCTTGAGCTCTGTCAGCGTCCTGCCTCTTGTCCAGCACCGTCTGCTGCATGGCTCGTAAGTACGCAGTTCCCATGGGGTCCCTTGTGGGGTTCACAGAGCACCCTTCGACCGAGAACCTGGTGACCGCCTCTGTGTTCAGGCGTACTGGCAGTTCTGCCGACACTACCGACCTCCTAACAAAGAGTCCAAGCTCTTGGACCATTCGGCGAGGAAAGCCTATGCAGCTTCCTCTTTGGGCCTTCGTCAGGCAAGTTCAGCCATCATCGTGGTGGTAGATGAAGTCCTCCCACATCTCCCCATGGACATGCAGACCATGGTCAAGCAGATCTGAGACCAGGGCCGAGCTGTTGCCAAACAGTGGCTCCAGACAGCCCTGGACAGTGGGGATTCCTGTGCCCGCTCGATGGTTGCCGCAGTTGCCTCTTACCACAGGGCTTGGCTGAGGCTCTCCTCCTTCCCGGTGGATACTCCGCACAAATTAGCTGACATGTCCTTCCTTGGGACTGACTTGTTCGGCCCAGGAGTGGTCGGTCACATTCAGTGCATAGAGCAGTCTAATGCCACCTTGGACGCCACTTCTGCCAAAGGTTCTTCGGGCAAGAACCAGCAGAAGAAGAAGCCCTTTCGGCACTCTTCCACTGTGGCTCAGCAGTCCTCCTTCCAAGGGGGACAGCAGCAGCAGCATCAGCAGCAGGCTGAAGCTTGGCACCCTCGGCCCAAGCCTGGACCCCAACAGGCACGTAAAGGAGGCCAAGACTCGGTCCTGGAGCCTCTTCCTCTTCCTCTAAGCCTGCTCAGTGACGTGGTGGGGGCTGCCACCCCTTCTCCCATCACGATAGCTCTGGGTCCTCCCATGGGGGTCCGGCTCCGCCACTTCCTTTCTGCCTGGTCCACTGTCACTACAGACAGGTGGGTTCTTGAAGTGGTCAGTCAGGACTGCCTCTAGAGTTTGAGCAGTACCCTCCCAGCTGAGCTCGCGCCCCTTGGGAGGAATGGATATCCACTCACACCCAGTCGGCTCTTCGAGACAACGTTGCTCAGCTCCTCCTCAAGGAGTCAATAGCTCCCATGGCGGATCCTCCAGCAAACGCAGGCTTTGTCTCCAAGTACTGCCCAAGCGGATGGGGGGCTGGTGCCCAATTCTAGATCTCCATGACCTGAATCAATATCTCCAGTCTCGCACCTTTCAGATGGTCACTCTGTCCCATATCATTCCATCCTTGGAACGAAACATGTGGTTTTGTTCACTGGATCTGCAGGACGAATTCTTTCACGTCCCAATCTGTCCATCCCATCAGCGGTTCCTCCACTTCAGGGTCGAGGGGACCCTGTATGAGTTCCGAGCCATGCCGTTCGGCCTGTCATCAGCCCTACGGGTCTTCACCAAATGCATTGCAGTGGTGGCGGCCCATCTATGGCATCGGGGGGGTCAGAATTTACCCCTACCTTGATGACTGGCTTCTAGGAGGTCACTCCCTACAGGAGGTGGAGAGATCCAGGGTTCTGGCCCTCCAGACTTGCTCCCAACTCGGTCTTCTAATCAACGAGGCCAAGTCAGAGCTTGTGCCTTCTCAGGTGATGGTCTTCATCGGGGCAGAGCTCGATTCTTGTCAAGCCAGAGCTCGGCTCCCGGCAGATAGGACGGAGATTCTTTCCTCCTTTGCCCAATCATTTCTGGTTGGGCAGTTGCGCCCTGCCTGGGACTTTCTGCACCTTCTGGGTTACATGGCGGCATGCACCTTGGTGGTCCATTGGGCCCAGTGGCACATGCTCCCCCTTCAGTGGGAGCTGGCCACCCAGTGGGCTCAGCGCCACAGTCAATTCGACCAGCTGGACCTGTAACCCAGAAGATGTGGGATGCTCTTTAAAGGTGGACCGCCCCAGAACAGTTGCAGGAAGGGATCTCGTTTGTCCACCCCAAGGCGATGGTCGTCCTTACAACCGATGCCTCTCTCTCATGGGCTGGGGAGCCCAGATGGGGGACAAAAGGGCCCACGGGCTCTGGACCCCTGAGGAGTCCCGATGCCACATCAGCCTGTTGGAGCTCAGATCAGTCAGACTGGCACTGTCAGCTTTTGCTCCTCAGCTCCGGGGTCAAGTGGTTCAAGTCAAGACAGACAATACCATGACCATGTACTACCTCAACAAGCTGGGCGGCACACACTCTCGTCTGCTGTGCAAGGAGGGGCTCCGCATCTGGACCCTCATGGGCTGATTGGATTCAGATCTCCTAGCCATCCATGTGGCAGGAGCCTCGAACCATCTGACGGATGCTCTCAGCCGTCAAGGCCAGACATCCCACCAGTGGTCTCTTCATCCAGAGGTAGCTTACAGCCTGTTCTCCCATTGGGGCAAACCGATGGTGGACCTGTTTGCCTCCAGGGAAAACACCAAGCTGAGGCTGTTTCATGCTCGCCCCCTCATCAGGGTTCACTGCAGGGGGATGCCTTCTCGAAGTCGTGGACCCCAAGCCTCCTCTGCGCCTTCCCTCAACTTCCCTTGATCCACAAGGTGTTCCTCAAGGTGAGGAGGGACAAGGCAAAGGTGATCCTGGTAGCCCCAGACTGGCCGCTCTAGTTCTGGTATCCAGATCTCCTCAGCCTCAGCTGCAGGCCCCCGGAGCGGCTTTGTACACACCCGGATCTGATGTCACTCAGTCAGGGGAAGGTATACCATCCAGATCTTCAATCCCTGCACCTCACAGCCTGATATGTGAGCGGCTAGAGTTCCAGGCTTTGGGTCTTTCCGAAGATGTCTACACTGTGGTAGAGGCTTCTAGAAAGAAATCAACCAGGAAATGTTATGCCTTCAAATGGAAGTGGTTTTCCATTTGGTGTCAGGACAAGGGCCTGGACCCTCTGTCCTGTTCCGTGGCTAACATTCTCAACTACCTTTGGTCTCTCTCCAAGAGGGATCTACGGTCATCAACCCTTAGGGTGCACCTGGCAGCCATCTCTGCTTACCGGGCGCAGGCCGGTCATCCGATGGTAGCGCAGGAGACAGTGGTCGGGTGCTTTTTGAAAGGCCTGGATCACATATGCCCTCCGGTGCTTGATCCTCCACCTCCATGGGATTTACTGCTGGTACTGGCAAAGCTCATGGGCAAACCATTCTAACCCATGCACAAGTGTAAGTTGTCACACTTGTTGTGGAGGAAGGCCTTTCTGGTGGCTATCACATCAGCCAGGAACATGGGAGTTCCAGGCATTTTAGGTGGACTCCCCTTATCTGGTCTTCCACAGGGACAAAGTTGTCCTCTGCCCCCACCCAAAATTCCTTCCGAAGGTGGTGTCAGAGTTTCACCTTAATTAGGTGTTGACTCTGCCAGTATACTACCCTAATTACACCTCGAAGGCCGAATACAGGCTCCATACTTTGGACCCAAGATGTGCTCTCTCCTATTATAAGGAGAGGATGGCGGAAATTCGGTGAGAGGTTTGTCAGCTGTTTGTCACCTACGCTGAAGCCGCTTCTGGCAGACCTGCAGCGAAGCCGACTGTTGCGAGAAGGATCACATAATGCATAGGTCTGTGCTATGAGATGGTGGGCAAGAAGCCTCCCAGAGGGATAAAGCTCATTCTACCTGCCATACTGCTGCATCGGTGGCTGCTTCCAGGAACATCCCTAACCAGGAAAACTTGTCAGGCTGCTACATGGAAGTCAGCAAACACCTTCATCACCCACTACCACATCGACCTTGATTCATGCCGGGATGGTGGTTTTGGGGCCTCAGTTCTCCAATCTGTGTTCCCTAAGCAGGGCATGTGTGCCTTGCCTCCCTCCTCCCGGAGAACTGCTAGGAGTCTCTGCCAAGAAGTGTGGATGAACAACATATCCACGATCCTAGAAGAACAGGTTACTCACCTTTAACAGTAGTTCTAGGAGTGGTATATGTTGTTCATCCACACGGACCCACCCAACCTCCCCGGCTGTGGACGCACAACACCTGGCTTCCAGCAGGCTAAGATCTGGCATCATGGGGCGGAGGTATATATACCACCCGGTGGGTGGGAGGAGCTAGCTGAAGACTTCCGGCAATTCTTAAAGGAAAGGGATATGCCAAGAAGTGTGGATGAACAACATATACCACTCCTAGAACTACTGTTACAGGTGAGTAACCTGTTCTTTCTCCGTAGGGTGAGGCGGTTTCATCAGGGCAACTCTCTGCAGCCCGGGGTGGGGTCCCCGTCTCACTCTCCCTAGTCTCGGGCCTCACCAGGCCCATAAAGGTTCTCCCTCTCAGTGCTTTTCCCCCACCAGGAGCTAAGGGACTTAGTCCTTTAGGGTCTAGGGCCCCCTTTGGGAGGGCTCGGTACTCACCCAAATGTGGTGAATAATGAAGACTGACACAGATAAGATATGAAAATCACGTACCTACCGTAATTCCTGATCTTTTTTTTTTTTAGTTGTTTAACCCACCCTCCATTCCCCTGGGGCCTCAGTCTCTGGGTCCCCCTCCCTCTGTGTGCTCCCCTTCCCTCCCCCTTCTTTTCTGCTGGTCAGGAGCAGGGTGACCTGAGGCACACAGAGGTTTTTCACTTTCTAACAGGAGGGGAGAGGGTGCTTCTCTCCTCAATGCTGTGGCTCCTCCCCTTTGGGGTGGGGGTTGGTGGTTGCCCTCTCTCTCTCTCTCTCTCTCTCTCTCTCTTCCTCTATTCCCCTCAATCCCTGTCCTTAGGGACTCATCCCTCAAATTTATTTAAAAAGAAACCTTTGTTTTCCCCCTTCCAGTTAGAAATAGTCGCTTCTGCTCATGCTGGAGTTCTTACCAGTGATTCTGTGCCTTGAATTCTGGCAATTCAGCGTTCTGGCTACTCCTTTACAGTTCCTATATAATCTGGAGACAGTCAACAGTCCGGGGTATGTCCTCCCCCTCCCCATTTCTTGTTTTTCCCTCTCTCCTTCCCTCTCCTTTTCTACTTCCAGAGATTGGGGCCCTTCGCAGTCCCCTTAGTTCTTCTTGATCTCCCTCTGTCGTTTATTTCTCCTTTTAGTTTGTATATCTTTTCCTTTGTCTGTACCTTGGTCTTCCTTGTCCTTCCCTCCCAACCCTTTCTTACTCTACGGCGACTCAGAACTGGCCGGGAGGGCAAAGATCGGCTTGACACTAACGGCCAACCCACGAGTGCCGTGACAGCAAGGCCAGCTTCGAGGTTGGTGCCAAGTAGCATCGACTCCACCCATCCAAATAAAATGGCTCCTGCAAGGTCTTGACCTCTGGCCAGAACCCAAATGTGATGAATGGTAAAGATACACAGAAAGATCAAGAATTACGGTAGGTACATAATTTTCATTTTTCTTTCCTAGCAAACAGAACTGAGGAAGTGGGGGGGGGGGACTGGTGTTGGTTGCTGGCCATCCCACAAGCATGACGTCTTCCTTGCAGGTGGCACCGATGTCAGTCCCCTCCTAGGCTACAAAGACTTTGCTCCCATTGGGTCCTGGCACTTATGTCTTGGACCCAAAAGTGTGTCTGAATGGTGAAGTTACTCTGGAAGATCAAGAATTACTGTGAATATGTACTTTTCATTTTTGTAAATTTCAGATGTCTTCTAATGAGCTGCTTTAGAAAAAACAGCATGTCAATGATGCCACTTGCCACCGTGACAGTCCAGGTTGGTGTCCTGAGCCAGGATCAGCATTTATTTATTTCAAGTGTGTTAACTGGGAGAAACACACTGAGCTGAAGGTCATTTACAGGCGCAACCTGGGGAATTGTTGTGTTGGGGGGGAGGGTTTACAAAGTGTTAAGAAGTGCAGTAAGAAAAAAGTGGCAAACACAAAGTACTGTGCAGAAACAGTGAGAAGTTCAATGCAGAATGCAGAAAAACAGATGGCGCAAGATATAACATTAACAATCTTTCAAAAATTCGTAGTGATAAAAAGTGGCAAATGTAGTGTAATAACTCAGAATATCAGATTCGGACCATGCTTGGTCAGCAAGAAAGGATCAAGCATGAGGGATGCTGTCCTCTTACAGTATGTGCTATAGAGAGCTTCGTGTTCAGTCTCGGCATTCTAGAGAGAACATAGCATAGTGACAGGGCTGCCAGAGTGCCAAAGGCATTATATGACATCAGTAGGGTTGTTAAGGTTGATGGAAGTGGAGGTCTGTTACTGTTAGGAAGAACTAGAATTATGAAGAACACTACTCTTCCATTTGCTACCAAGGACTGCTCTGGCTTCTGCTCCCAACCCTTGTCTCCATGGGTCATATTGGTCTGGAGCTTCCCAGGAAAGGAGTTTACACAGCCTACCACCAGGAGAGAAAGTCCCTTGGTAGGCATATTAGTGACTGGGAACTTGTCAAGGCTCACAATTGAAGTGCATGGATGCGTGCACAAGTTGGCGTTGGTTAGGCATTCAGGGAGTGTTAGTAAGCCAGGGCTGTGAGCAAGGGGTCAGAGAAGCAGTAGGCACCCAGGCAAAACCCATTTCCTCAGTGGGTATCAGGTGATGATCTGACCTTGGATGGATGGGCCTTTTTCCAAGCCACAATGCAGGGGAAATGGATTTGCCTCCTTGAGAGTGCTAGTCTCTCACTGATAGAGCAAAGCTATAGTATGTAACAACTTTAAAGAAGCACGTCTCGAAAAGTTATGCTATTGCTTTGGAAAGTGAATGCTAAGTTTGAAAGGAATGTTTTTTTATGGGTACTGTACATTTGACAGCATTGAGCAATGGACCAGCGTAACTAGCATAGCCAGTATGCTATGCTAGTTATGCTACACAAGGTTAGCTGGTATGGTTGTGGTATTTACCAATTTGTTTGAGTAAGACTCTGCCCCCCCCCCCATTTTTCTTTAATTAAAAATAGGTGTAGGGCCGTAGCCCCCCAACTTTAACAAGCTGATAAAGCAAACATGCTGTAACCGTACCAGCTTTTACCACAAGTAGCACAACTAGGGTAGCATACTGCTGCACTATGCTACACTAGATTTACGCTGATCCATAGTCCTACACTATCACCCCCCCGCCTTGACATGTCTAATTAATAACAACAGATTCTTGTATCCAGTCTCCTGGGAATTCTACAGTACTGCTTTCTGACTTGGGAACTGGCTGGCAGGTGGGAAATAATGGACTTTCTGTATTCGATCACACATGGGGAAATAAAGAACATTTAATGTCCTCCTTCAGTTAGCAGACCCTTTGTTGAGAAGGCAGATGATGAAACGGACTTCCAGGCTTCGCCCGATTACCTTCCTCCCCCACCTCTACAGCATGGAGACACCTTAGAAGAATCAATGGAGCAGCTCAGAAGAGGATTGGAAAGTGGAACAGTACTTATCCAGTTTGAGGTAGGAAAGATGAGCAGCATCAAGTCTCCACAGTGTCACATGCCTTTCTGTTCCTTGTGGTTCTGTTCATATAAACATTACTGTGTGGCCCCATTACTCACTGTGTGACAGCGACCAAATCAGTGAAATTCTGGGTGCTTTGGTCTACTCAGTTGAAAAGTGGGCAAGAGCAGGACTGCTCCTAAAATGAGGTATTACATCTCTGCCAGGCTCTCCTGAGTAAATGACTTGTAAAATAAAATGTTTTGGGTACTTCATATATTGTCATTCTTTTTGTTTGTTAAGAGTCTTCCCTGGTGTCACTGAACCTCATCTCAAATTTCTGATTTCTAGCCGGCCTGGTGGCACTGAGGGTGAGGTGTTGGCTGCTTTACCTCGCACTGCACCAGCGACCCGAGTTCGGGAACAACCTCAGAACACCGGGGTGCCGGCATGGGGGGGGGGGAAGGTGGTAGCAGGATTGAGTGAAGGCTGTCCTCTCCGGGAAGGGGGGTCACCTGCCAGCAGTTCCGCCGTCACGGATGGAGTCCGGTGATAGGCACAGGTAACTGGCAATGCGACCAGTAGAGTTGAGGGGCATCCCGCAAGGCATCTTCGCGTGCCTCCACATCGCGTCGTCACGTCGGGGACAAGCGGGTGTGGGACTAAAAAGGGAAAAAGCCAAAAGTACGTACGGAAAAAAATGAACATTTCTAATTTCTTTGCCAGGTACGTGATGGTCATCCAAGCTTTTATACTTCACAAATAAGTCATGGGTTTCCATGCTTGTTTTTGAGTTATATGGTGAGACTTAATGCCTCTTGATGTAAAAAATCAAAACAGAGATTATTTTCATTCTGTAATTGTTTTAGGAGTGAACATAAGAACAGATGAAAAAACAAGGTGACATCCTTTGTCAAGATGTCTCGTCACTTTTTTCCACTGATGTAAAAATAAAGTATAAATTACTGATACTCTGACACCCCACATATACTAACATTTCCAAAAGCATGGACGTTTTTGTGTACATTGTTATGGAGAAAACTGTAAATTCCATGTCATATTCATAAAACACATTGTGGGAGATGTAGAACATGGTGGCAAATATAGCAAAAGAGAGGAATGTAAGTTTGCCATGTTGTTTTGGGTGTGTCTGTTTTTACAGTGGTAGGTTCAGAACTGGTTGACTCAGGGTGCCTACGAACATAAGAAGTTGCCAGCAGATAAAGGCTCTATGGTCTATCAAGTCTGTTCAATTGTGCAGCTAGCAGCCCTCATACTGCAGCTGCCCTCCTCCCTCCCTTCAGTGACCTTTCCCTCACCCTGCCTTATCCCCTTTTGAAGCAGCCCTCTGTTCTACAGGATACCATATCCCCTGGCAAGGGGTTCCACACAGACACCACCCTTTCCGTAAAAAAGTGTCTCCTCACATCCCTCCTGAACCTTCCCCCTTCCAATCTCAGATCATGCCCCTCCAAGTTTCCCTCACCCTCCTTAATGTGAAAAGTCCCTCTGTGCCTGCCTTATTTATTCCCTTCACGTATTTGAAGGTTTCAATCATATCTCCCCAGCCCTCCTCTCCTCCAGGGAGTACATGTTCAACTCCACTGTTGTTTTGCCAATTTCCACCCCTGACCTTCCTTCTGTCAGCCTTTCTTGTTATGTTTGAACATTCCTCACATTTCCCTCTATATAACCTTACTATCTTATTAACCCTTTCACTCCACAGGTCAGGTCCATGGTTTCTGCCCTTATTATATATCTTACTGCCATTATCTGTATAATACTTGCCATTATTTTTTGTTGTTTCTACCCATTGTATTTTTGTAGCACTGCTGTACTGTTCCTCTATTTGTATTATTGTACCCATGTTGCTGTTGTTCAACTGTTCTCCTTTTGTTGTACTCTCCCGGGTCGTGCCTGAAAATAGTCATTTTACGGCTAGTGCACCTACCCGGTTAACAAAAACTAAATAAATAAATAAACTCCCTCAGCCTGCTCTTGTAGGGTAAGTCGCCTAGCCCCTGGATCATTTTCGTGGCCCTGTGCTGCACCCCCTCCAGTAACCTAATGTCCTTTTTCAGGTACAGTCTCCAGAACTGCACACTGTACTCCAGGTGTTGCCTAAACAGTGACCTGTATAGTGGCAAGATCACTTCCTCTCTCCTGGAGAATATGCCTCTGGCAATACAACCCAGCATCCTATTGACCTGTGCCGCAGCCTTCCTACACTGCGCTGAGTTGTTCATTGCTCCCGTTATGATCACCCCCAGATCCTTCTCCTCCTTCTTGGCTAGTTGTATTCCCCCCTAGCTGATAGCTCCTCCTTGGATTTTTTGCACCAAAATGCAGCACCTTGCACTTCTTGGCATTGAATCCCAGCTGCTAAGTGTCCGACCAGGCCTCCAGCTTTGCCAGATCATCTTGCAACCCATGCCACTCTTCTAAGTCATCCACAACTGCTCCCAAGTTGGTACTGTCTGCAAACAGGCTGATCTTGCTCTTTATGCCCACTGAGATATTTACTATGAAGGTCCCAAACAACACCGGCCCCAGTACAGAGCCCTGTGGCACCCTGCTTGTCACTGCCTTAGGAGATGAGAGTTCCCCACCCACCACCACCCTCTGCTGTCTCCCTTGCAGCCAGTTCACTACCCATCTCACCATCTTCTTCCACGCCACTGTGCCATCCAGCTTACTTCCCAGCCTCCCATGTGGCACTGAGTCGAATGCCTTACTGAAGTCCAGCTACAGGACATCCACTGCATGGCCCCTGTCCAGCTGCCTGGTTACCCAGTCATAGTACTCCACCAAATTGATCTGAGGAGCTGCCTGAGACAAACGCATGCTGTCTGCTGTCCTGGAGCCCATTAGCCTCTCCTTCAAGATTGTTTCCATCAGCTTTCCCACAACTGATGTGAGGCTTACCAGTCTGTAGTTTCCAGGCTTATCCTTGGGGCCACTGTTGTGGAGGGGTACTACGTGCGCCATCCTCCAGTCCTAAGGTACACTCCCCAAGTCCAGGGAGGTACTGAACTGGTCCACCAAGGGTTCTGCCGGGACCTCTTCCAGCTACTTCAGCACCCTGGGATGTATGCCATCGGGTCCAGGTGCCTTGTCCACCTTCATTGCCTACAAGTCCTCCAGTACTCTTCCCGCTGGGATTTCCCCATCTATCACTCCCTCTCCCCCCCCCCACGGCCACCCTCCCGCTCCCCCTTGGGAACAGCTCCCTCTTTCTCCTTAGTAAATACCGAGCAGAAGTATTCATGTAATGCTTCTGCCTGTTCCACCCCAGTCTCCACCCACCCCCATCCCTCTTTATCCTTACTATCTGGCCCTTACAACTCCTTTTCTCCCTGATTTACCTAAAGAAGTCCTTCTCCCCTACTTTGATACCCTATGCTAACCTGAGTTCTCTGTATTCGTTGGCTGACCTTACTGCCCTTGTCACCTCCCTCGACTTCTTCAGGTACTTCTACCTGTCCTCCTCTCTCCCTGTTTTCTTGTACCTTCTAAAGGTTGCTCTCTTCCTCCTTACTATATCCTGACCTCCCCTGCTCATCCAGCTAGGCATCTTGGCTCTTCCCCTCTTACTCTGGACCCTTGCACATGTTACAGCTGCCTCCTCGACTCCCTGTTTATTGACCTCCCACTTCTGGTTAATGTTGATACTCGGATGGATCCTGGCTTGAAACCCCTGTACTGTTTCCCCTCATCCTCCTGAAGTCGGCCCTCCTGAAGTCTAACACCCTGGTGCCTTTTCCAACTCCCCCTTTTTCCATGTTTATCATGAATCACACCGAATGGTGGTCACTTCCCGCCAGCGGTTCTTCCACCCCCAGCTCCCTCACAATCTTACCATTTGCCAGCACGAGGTCTAGGGTGTTCCCTAACCTGGTTGGCTCGTTGACCATCTGCAAAAGGAAGCTGTCCTGGAAGGCATCCAGAAGCACTTTCTCCCCTATTCGTGGTGGCAGGGGTACCCCAATCCACTCCCAGCAGGTTGAAGTCCCCCACAATCACCGTGCTGCCCCTTCCGCAAGTTCCTCTGATCTGTCCTGCTAGTTCCTTGTCCAACTCCTCAGACTGAGAGGGTGGCCTGTACACCACTTCCATCCTGAGGGTCCTATTTTGGGAGGCCTGGAGCTACACCCATAATGACTCTGTGCTGCCCTCCTCCCCTTCCTCCCTGACATACTTCAGACCCTCCCTCATGTACAGTGCCACCCTCCCTTTTACCCTGTCCCTCTGAAATAACCTATACCCTGGTACTGCCAGGTCCCAATCCTGATAATGGGTGGCCCATGTCTCAGTGATCACCGCCATGTCCACCACCCCCATCTGCCATGAGAGCCTCTAACTCTGCTATTTTGTTCCCTAGACTCCTAGCATTCAAGGTTACCACCCCCCCACACACATTTTCTTCCCCTATCATTCTCTCCTGGCCTCCCCTTAAGTCACTTGCTGCTAGTATGAGGGGTAAGGTTGTTTTGCTTCCCTACCTGTGGGGCCTGCCTGACTCCTGCCCACTTGCCAACCCCCTCCTCTAGTTTAGATACTCATTGTTAGCTAGGTATTCCCCCCAGTTTTTGTTTCAAAACCCACCTTGCCTCCTCATAAGTGTAGCCTGTCCTTACGTAGAGATCATTGTCTTCCCAGGTCCTTCCCCACCCCCGAACAGCCCATACCCTTTGGACTGACACCACTGTCTTAACCACATGTTAAATTCCTCTGTCCTCAGCTTCCTTGCCTTGCTTGCCTTGGGTACTGGAAGCACCTCAGAGAAAGCCACCGATTTTCCTTCCTCCTCACAAACCAGCCCCAGCTCCTCAAACCTCTTCTGAACTACTTCCACCATATTGGTCATTTGTTCCTAAGTTCAGAACTATGTGAGGTTTCTTCTTACCCTTCCTAGTATACTTCAGAATCGACTTGACCCACCCTTTCTGCTGTTATGCCTGGCATGGCCTCCACCCATATGCAACTGTGCCTCTCCCCCTTGCTTCCCCATCTGATCCCCTTCAGAACTGAGTTGCCCAGCACCAGAATTCCTCCTTCGTTCTCCTGATCTTCCTGGACCTAAAGTCTCCACCACTCATTCACACTAATGGGATCTATGCTGGAGGTGCTAGGACCCAGTGGGAGCAAACTTTTTGAGAGGGTCGGCGCCAGAGATGGAGCCACGAGGAAGCAGCACCGCGAGCCATGTCTCATGCAGTAAAGACTATCTCGGTGTCGACCCTCCAACTGCCTCAATTTCTTTTTTCCCGCCATCAAGTGTGCTTCAGTGATAATGTTGCTCGCCCTCCGGGAGTCAAACTTCAAACTAGCAGCATAGTTTTCAGTTTATTATTTTGTAATTTATCTTTAAAGTACCGAGTAGATTTAATTAAATTTATTGATTAATAAAGAAGTCTTCAGCCCTCCATTGACGGAGTCGACCATGAGCGGGTCAGGTGACGGTAGGGAGACTTCATATGAAAGCTGTTGAGTCAGCCGGGCTGGGTCCGGTCCACTGCACTCCCTGGAGGGTGGATCTGACAATTGACGGTCCAGTGCTCAGGGAGATGGGCGGTCCACGCAAAAGCATAAAAGGAAACGGTCCCATTTGTGGCACCATTCGGCCTTGAGTTCTTCTTCGACGCACAAGTCGAGAAAGAGAAGGCATCAATCGAGGTCACCTTCTGGTATGTCTGCATGTCGACGGTCGGTCGTTGGGGCTAGGTACCGGTCTCCTCCCCTCTCAGAGTCGCCGGTTTCTGGCTCCGGTGCCCGACCTCTTTGACATCGGAGCCTGTCCCTGCCTATTGGATGGGCGTCCGATGAGCAGTTTCACCAGTGGGCTGCTCTTATGGAGCAATGGGCTCGGAGGTTGGTCCAGCTGCCTGGCCCGGTCACTCTGGGGCCTTCGGGCCACTCGAGGGACTGGGTAGGGCAGTTGGACCTTCCTAGTCGCTCGGCACCTTCTTCAGTGCCATCGACTCCGTGCTCCAGTGTTTTCACCCCCTCACATGGCTGCGGTGCAGGGGTTCACACCAATGCCGCTATCTCCTGTTAATTTTTCTTCTTTTCCTTCAAATCGCAGTTTTCGGAACCATGGGACTCTCTTGGAGCCATCTGCGATGCCGTGGGCTCTGTCGGCACCGTCCGTGGTGCCAGGGAGCTCTGTCGGCGCTGTCTGTGGCATCAGGGGCTCTGTTGGCACTGTGGCCTTTGTTGGCACCGTGTGCTGGGCTGTTTCTGATGGTGACAACTTCCTTGGGCTCGGCTCCGTGTTTTTCATCAGTGCCGATGCTTGATGCTGCGCCGTCCAGCCTCCAGGGCTTTTCGACTCCCAATTCTTTCTTCTTCTAATTTCCATTCCTTTCCTGTCCATACAGTCCCACCTGAACCGTTAGGAGATGATTTAGAGCCTGGCCCAGAACTTTGTCAGGGTGATGATGTTGTTGAAGGAGCAGGAGTTATTCCTGCTGCAGAGCCTGTGGTCGAAGACCTTTCCCTTAAGTATCTACTGAAAAATTTAAATTCCACTCTTTCTCTTCAGACTACAGAAATCGATTCTGGGAAGCTTTTAAGACTTCAATATCTACATGTCCCGGAGATCCCTATGGATTTAACTCCTCTGGTACAACCATCTTTTGAGACCCTTTCTCAGATGGTATGGAACAATCCTGCTCTCATCCCTTCCGTGGCTAAGTCCATAGATAGGAAGTACGCTGCTCCCAAGGATCAACCCATATTGGCCTCACAAGCTTTTGCTGATCCCATTGTAGTCATAGCAGAGAATGACAAGGCTGTCCTCTCTCAGGCATCCTCAGCCCGGCCTATCAATAAAGAATCTCGTAAGATAGACACCTTAGGTAAGAGAGTCTTTGCTGCCTCCACCCTGAGTATGCGTATTGCCAGCTACCAGGGCTATTTTTCTCAATATGAGTATGTCCTTTGGCATTCGCTCAAGCAAATGGTATTAGCTCTGTCTGAGTCAGAAACTAATTCTGAGCTACTTCACACCATAACCAGGGGTATCGAATCCAATAGCCAACAGGTTAAAGCTGCAATGGATGCTTTCGATACTGCTTCATGAGCAGTGACGGCGGGCATTTGTACCCATTGCCACTCTTGGCTACGTACTTCGGGTTTCACGAATGATGCCCAGCAGCAGGTCATGGCCTTACCCTTCGACGGTATGTATCTGTTCGGACCCCAGGTGGAACAAGCTCTGGAAGCCACACAGAAGACTAGGTCAGCCATTGAGATAGCTCGACCCGTACCCGCCCCCTCTCGGGGGGGGGGATACCAATAAACATTAGTTTCATAACCGTCAGTCTTTTCAGGGCAAAGGCGGGGAGGGGGGGCTTTAACAAAAGCCACACCCCACAGCCACAAAAGGAAACTCAGCAAAAGGCACAAGCCCCCAAAGCGCCCAGTGCCACCTTCTGAGTTCTTGGCGCAGGTCCCACCTCAACTGCCCCAGTGGGACTCTTTCTCAGCAGTGGGAGGGCATCTGACTCAATTCTACGACCCGGTGAAGTCTATAACATCAGGCAAATGGGTCCTCCGGATAATCCACGAGGGATATTCGCTCAATCTTTCAGAAAGCCCTCTGGATCATCCCCCCCAAATGACAGCCCAGGCTGTCGACAGTACAGTCAGACTTTCTTGCTTCAGAGGTGAAAGGCCTTCCGAACAACAGGGCAGTAGAAGTAGTTCCGCCGGACCAACGAATCACAGGTTTCTACTCCCATTACTTTCTAGTCCCAAAGAAAACTGGAGGCATGTGCCCCATTCTGGATCTCAGAAAGTTAAACAAATTCCTTCACAAGGAGAAGTTCAAGATGATATCTCTAGGTACCCCTCTACCTTTGATTTATCAATACGATTGGCTAGCCTCCCTGGACATGCAGGATGCCTACCAACACATTCTTATACACCCAAAGCACCACAGATACCTGAGGTTTATAGTGTTGGGTCAACATTATCCGTTCAGAGACCTGCCCTTTGGGCTATCCTTGGCGCTGCGAGTTTTTGCAAAGTGTTGTGCAATTCTCACAGCACACCTCAGGAAAATCGGAATTCAAGTGTTTCCATAGATGACTGGCTTCTAGCAAGCCTTTCCAGGCAGGGAACTCTGAGTGGCATAGCCAAAGCTTCAGATTTCCTCACGTCCATGGGAGTACTGCTAAATCTCAACAAATCACAATTGCAGCCCTCCCAGAAACTCCTTTTCATAGGAACTGTTCTGGATAACGCGTGTGCAAAACCTTTCCTTCCAGAGGACAGAAGGAGCGATATCCTACAGATGGCCCGATACATCAGAGAAAACACCTCGGTTCGAGCTATCTCGATGCAGTGGATGCTGGGTCTCATGGCATCCTCGGTGTTCACTGTACCTCTAACTTGTCTCCACATGAGAACCTCTCAGTGGATGTTCAGTACTCAGTGGTCCCCAACCTCTCACCCTCAGTCCTTTCCCATCAAGGTGACAGAACCTCTAAAGAGGTCACTCACCTGGTGGTCGCAGGAGAACAGCCTTCTGGAAGGGTATCCCTTTGTTCCTCTAGACCATCAGATTTCCATTACCGCTGATGTGTCCTTGATGGGGTGGGGAGCTCACTGCCAGAAGCTCCACACCCAAGGTACGTGGACTCAGGATGAGTCCCTGCTCCACATAAATGTCCTGGAAATGAGAGCCATCCTCTATACAGTCCGGACTGTGAAGGACATTCTGTCACAAGAACATTCTCCTTCAAACGGACAACAAAGCAGTGATGTATTACATCAACAAACAGGGTGGTGCACACTCTTACCCATTATGCAGGGAAGCTATGAGAGTGTGGGAATGGTGCCTGAAGCACAAGGCTCTAATCCACATGCTTTACCTACCAGGCACGCAGAACGAACTGGCAGACCATCTCAGCAGAACGGAGACAGATCCTCACGAGTGGTCTCTCGACTCAACCGTCACTCAGTCACTCTTCAAAGAGTGGGAAACTCCAGACCTGGACCTTTTTGCATCCCCACTCAACGCAAAACTGCCTGTATTCTGCTCCAGAAATCCAGAACCTGGCATTTTCTGTCAGGATGCGTTCAGGCTGTAGTGGACAAAAGCAGCTTATACGCCTTTCCTCCTCTTCCTCCTAATTCAGGATTGTTCTCAAATTCGAGTCCCAGGGAGACAGAATAATTCTCATTGCTGCCTTTTGGCCTCGACAGATATGGTTCCTGCTGCTCAACAGCCTGTCGGCAACCCTCCCGAAGGCACTTCCCCTTCAGACAAACCTTCTGACCCAGGGGCCTGTGGTCCATCCCAATCCGAAGGCGCTTCACCTTCACGCTTGGCTCCTGAAGAGATAGAGGTGAATAGGTTCACTGTTTCCCATAGGGTTTCAGATATTCTCTTGGCTGCGCGTAAACCAGCCACTAGAAAAACCTACACAGCCAAATGGAAGCGTTTCTCTCTCTGGTGTGCAAAATCCTCTTCGAACCCTTTTTCCTGCCCACCAAATAAAGTCTTGGAGTACCTTTTGGACGTCTCAAATTCAGGTCTACAGTACTGTACTGTCAAAGTTCATCTCTGTGCCATTTCAGCTTATAGTGAGCCGGTACATTCCTTGTCTATGGCTCAGTTGACTGTAGTTAAGAGGTTTCTTAAGGGCATTCTGCATACCAGGCCTCCTATCAGATGTCCAGTCACAGCCTGGGACATTAACCTTCTGTTAGAATGCTCACTCAGAAACCTTTCAAGCCCCTAGCTACCTGTGAGTTGAAGTTCCTCACTTGGAAAATGGTCTTCCTCGTGGCCATCACTTCGGCCCGTAGAGTTTCGGAAATACATGATCTGGTCACAGACACCACTCCCCCACACACACACTGTATTTCACAAGGACATAGTAGTTCTTAGGACTCACCCTAAGTTTCTTCCCAAGGTTGTCTCAGAATTTCATTTAAACCAATCTTTAGCCCTACCTACCTACTTTGCTAACGTCCAGAATGAAGGGGAACATACCCTGCATTCTTTGGATGTTAAGTGAGCACTGCGATTCAATCTGGATAGAACAAAAGAAATGTGCAAGACTCAACAACTGTTTGTTTCCTTCAGCGAGATCCAGCTGGGTCAATCTGTCGCTATTAGGTGCATTTCAGCATGGCTGGTAGCATGCCTCCACCACTGCTATTCTATGGCACAGGTTAAGCTAGAAGGCAGAGTGTACGCTCACTCTACTAGAGCAGTCATGGCATCTCTGCCAGAAATCCATAACGTGCTCATTGCAGACATTTGCAATGTGGCTACATGAAGCTCAGTGCATACTTTCGTTAAGCACTATGCTTTAGATGTCCATGCCAAACGACATCTGTTTGTTTAGTGGACTATTCTTAATGGACTTCTGTCCTAAGTATGTGAGCTCTTAGATTCTCCTGCCACACGTCTTGGGGGTTTGTTAGCTCGGTACTCTCCCATTAGTGTGAATGAGTGGTGGAGACTTTATGTCCAGGAAGATATGGAAATTACGTACCTACCATAATTCTTGATCTTCTTGGACGAAGTCTCCACCACTCATTCACACGCCCACCCGCCATCCCCTGAGCTCATGTCTCTGTTTTTGGTCTTCACTCCCTCAATGGTTGGGCTGTGAAGACTCTATTGTTGACCCTTCTTACATGGGTCATTCAGTCTATCTTATGTCCGATTTTGTTAGGTTAGACCTCTAGGTTAGTTACGCTGCACCTCCTCGGAAAAAAAGTTACTGAGACGGTTGGAGGGTCGATGCCGAGGTAGTCTTTACTGCATGAGCCATGGCTCGCGGTGCCGCTTCTTCGCGGCTCCATCTCTGGCGCCGACCCTCTCAAAAAGTTTGCTCCTGCTGTGTCCTAGCGCCTCCGGCATAGATCCCATTAGTGTGAATGTGTGGTGGAGACTTCGTCCAAGAAGATCAAGAATTATGGTAGGTATGTAATTTCCATTTTTGCTCTTATTGGTTTTCCTTCATTCCTCCCCCTTCCTCTCCACTCCTCCTCCACCAGCACATTAATTCCCCCATCCACCCCTGTTGCAATGTCCCCTGACTCTGCTCTGCCCTCCTTCCTTTCTCAGAAAATGTCACTGTCCTTCCTCCGGCCTCTATCTGCTTCCTCCCCTTGATGCATGCCCACCCTTTTCTCCTGTCCTCTCTCCCCCACAATCCCCTTCCTCCATCCATATCCCCTCACCCCCCCCGCTTCCTTCACCTCTAGACTGCCCTTGGCTCTTCCGCCCAGCACCTGCTCTATCCCTTCCCCCTCTCCTGCCAGTACTGCAAACCTGTTTTCCGACGTCCCCCCAATCCCACCTAATTTCTCCTTCCTCCTTTTAGCCGCTTCTCCCGCTGTTGACTCCGCAGCCACTAGATTCCTCCTTCCTTCCCTTCCGCCCTCCCCAATCCTGCCCACGTTTGTCCTTTGAACTGGGACCCTCTGTCTCCTTACCCCCTCTGCCCCCATTTTCCATCCCCCCTTCTCTATGAACCGTTCTCCCTCCTCAGTTACCCTTTTTTCCTCCCCGGCTGCTGAGTTGCTGTCCCCTGCCACCAGCAGTCCCCTCCTAAGCTTCATTTTTAAGCAGCTGATCGCATTCCTAAGCTGCTTTATTTGCATGCACACCAGGCACCCTCCCACTCTCCACGCTATTTCCAGAAATAGTGCTGCTCTGCAGTTGTTGCAGCCTATCTCCCTTCCCATCTCACTATTCGCCCACCATCGTCCTCTCTCGTAAACAGTTGAAGGATGCCCATACCACCCCTTCACCCATCCCATCCTCTTATACCAAACCCATCCATGTCTCTCCCAGCACCCTGTTGCCTTCCCCTTATGTACAGCTTGACAACCAAAACCGTACTTCCTCCAGTGAAAGCAGTCGGTCCCCTGAGTATGACTACAAAAAGCAAACTGCTCTTTAAAGAGCTAGTGGAGCCAGAACAGCAGGCAGGAAAATAATACAAATTTTAAGCAGTCAGTTGTAACTTTTTATTTCTGAAGTATTTTTCCTTTTGCTTTTGCTCATCAGAGAGTCTTCTATCTGATAATATTGTGCTGGATGTGTGGAACAGCTCTCAGCCTGGCAGCTGACATATCTAGCCCTACTTACCCCCACTATGTCATCAGTACTGTGATCTCACTGACAGTGACATCACAGGTGAGTGACCTGGCAGTCACTGAATTGCTGTTCCTAAGCAGCAGTGATGTCACAGTCAGTGAGGTCACAGTACTGATGACATAGTGGGGAACAGTAGAGCTAGATATGTCTGCTGCCAGGCAGATTGCTGTTCCACACATCACACCTACTAACATCAGATAAATAGTCTTCTAATTAAACAAAGGGAAAATAAAAAGTACCTCAGATATAAAAGGTAATGATTGGCTGATTTTAAAATCTAATATTACTTTTAGGCAGTACATTATCTCTTTAAAACAGATTACAATTCAGTATTACAGCAAAAAGCCAACTGCCCTTTAAAACCGATTACAATTCAATATTACAGCAAATCCAATTATATAATCACTGTGCCATATGTATAGCAAATCTTATTCAATGTTCCATGTACTAAACATATCAATATGGAGTCTCCCAGAAATTCCCTGCTACCACAAGCAGTATAGGAAGTATTGGTAGATAATAATCTCTGTGGTAACATTTCAGTACCGTGGTTCCTTGATTTGCCCTGCTAGCAAAAGTACAGTAAGTACTAAGAGGCAGATTTTCAGCCAGTGGCCACTCCACTGCTTTCCTCCTCTACTGGCTGCAGCTTCCGCTGGACGTATCCCCAGAGAGCCTGTTTAATAATTGGTGGAGGGTGGGATAAAATGCCCACCACAAGGCCCGTTACAGCAGTAGCATTCCCCAGAACCCGGATCCCCAAACCTTTTTTGGCGTCCTCCTCCACTCGTCCTGCTGGATGAAAGGAAGCCACCTGGAGCTCTGCTGCTGCACCTGACTGCACCCAAATCAGAAGAAGCCCCGGAACCACTTGCTAGGGTTTTTAAATCCTGTCCCTTGGTTTAAAAGTGGTGCGCACACTATTGAGAGCTTACCCGATTGGTGCTGTCTGCCTGCTGCGTCACTGGTGACCATCAGTTGCTCCCCTGGTCATACCTGCAAAGATAAAATCTGGCGGTTGTACCTATGAGGGGGAATCGGGCCCTTCACAGCGTAATACTTTACAAACAGCAATAAAAGCACTAAGTCCGCCAACAGCTTCAATCTCTCTCTAGAAAAAAAAACAAAGCACTGAGCTGTCAAACAGTTTCGATCTCTCTCCCTAGGAAAAAAACAAGCATTAAGCCCTCAGACAGTTGTGATCTTTTCCTAGACAAAAACAATCTAATATTCAAACTTGGATAACTTGCAGTAACTCTGAATTCCCACCACCACAAGTCCCGTTTCAGCAGTAGTGTTCCCCAGAACCCGGATCCCCAAACCTTTTTTGGCGTCCTTCTCCTTCCCCACTCGTGTCCTGCTGAACAAAAGGAAGCTGTCTGGAGCCTTGCTGCTAAGCTCGACTGCACCCAAATCAGAAGAAGGCTCAGAACCACTTGCTAGGGTTTTTAAACCCTGTCGCCCAGTTTAAAAGTGGCGCGCACACTCTGAGAGCTTACCCAATTGGTGCTTTCTGCCTGCTGCATTACTGGTGACCCGCTCACATGCTCCACTTGTACCTGCAAAGACAAACATTTAGGGTCGTGCTGTGAGGTGAGTCGGCCCTTCACATGAATACTTTACAAACAGCAATAAAAGCACTAAGCCCACCAACAGCTTCGATCTCTCTTCCTAGAAAAAAAAACCAAGCACTAAGCCCTCAAACAGCTTTGATCTCTCTCCCTAGAAAACAAATACGGTCTCTCCCCAGACAAAAACAATCTAATTTTCTAACTTGGATAACTTACAGTAACTCTGAATTCCCACCACCATAAGTCCTGTTTCAGCAGTAGTGTTACCCAGAACCTGGATCCCCAAACCTTTTGTGGTATCCTTCTCCTTCCCCACACATGTCCTGCTAGATGAAAGGAAGCTGCCCGGAGCCCCGCTGCCACACCCACCTGCACCCAAATCAGAAGATGGCCTGGAGCCGCTTGCTAGGGCTTTTAAACTCTGTCCCACGGTTTAAAAGTGGCACGCATTCTCTGAGAGCTTACTCGATTGGTGCTCTCTGCCTGCTGTGTCACTGGTGACTGTCGCTTGCTCCCCTGGTCATACCTGCAAAGAATTCTGATGGTCATACCTGTGGGGGAAAATCAGGCCCTTTACAGCATAATACTTTGCAGACAGCAATAAAATGACTAAGCCTGCCAACAGCTTCGATCTCTCTCTCCCCCTAGAAAAAAACCAAAACAAAGCTCTAAGCCCTCAAACAGCTTTGATCTCTCTCCCTTGGAAAAAAACAAGAATTAAGCCCTCAAACAACTTTGATTGCTCCCTAGACAAAAACAACCTAATTTTCAAACTTGGATAACTTACAGTAACTCTAATTTCCCACCACCATAACAAGTTCCATTTCAGCAGTAGTGTTACCCGGATCCCCAAACCTATTTTGGTGTTCTTCTCCTTCCCCACTCATGTCCTGCTGGATGAAAGGAAGCCGCCTGGAGCCCCGCTGCTGCGCCCGACTACACCCAAATCAGAAGAAGGCCCAGAGCCACTTGCTTTGGTTTTTAAACCCCATCCCCTGGTTTAAAAGCGGTACGCATGCTCTGAGAGCTTACCCGATCGGTGCTCTCTGCCTGCTGCATCACTGGGGACCGTCACTTGCTCCCTTGGTTCTATCTACAAAGAAAAAAATCTGGCGGTTGTACCTGTGGGGGAAAAATCGGGCCCTTCACAGCAAACAGCAGTAAAAGCACTAAGCCCACCAATAGCTTCGATTTGTCTTCTAGAAAACAAACAAAGCTCTAAGCCTTCAAACATCTTCCATCTCTCTCTCTCTCTCTCTATCTCTCTCTCTCTCCCCCTAGGAAAAAAACAAGCATTAAGCCCTCAAACAGTTTTGATCTCTCCCTAAGCAAAAACAATCTAATTTTCAAATTTGGATAACTTACGGTAACTCTAAATTCCCACCACCACAAGTCCCGTTTCAGCAGTAGTATTCTCCTGTGCATGTAACTAAAACCCTTAAAAACACACATGCAAAGGCAAAGACGTTAATGTAAAAGAAAAAGCAACTTGAGACAAACATATAGAATATCTCGAAAGATGTCAGCGGCTATACTTGTGGAACCTTCTTTCCTCTCTTTCAGCCTATAGGTCTTAACAGGACATAACATAACATAACAGGCCAATCATTAACTAGTAATAGTTCCATACATACATGAATGTATTTGTACAAGTAAACAGCCTTGAAAAGGTTCTCTGATGCATCAAAAAAATGTGAATTGAAAACACTCCGGAGTGTCTTTATGAAGCGATATAACATTAGTGTGGGGGAGTGGGCGTACCTTTCTTTACTGAAACAGTTTCCAGACATCTTCACATGTCATTTACCTTTATGACTATACCATTCCACCAGCATTTAAAGTAGCAGTGCAATGAAACTGGGCAAAAATGTGATCCTACCTTTTTTCGCTATAAAAAGATTACAGGCATCTTGCAGTTATCTTGTGTGGCAGAATGTTGTAGTTCAACAGTAAATTCAGTATTTTATAAATGTATAATTTTTTTCTAAAAAAAAATTGATGGCTGTCACATTTGGGTTAGAAATAGTATTGTAGACCTGGACAGGATTAGGATCGAGGAAAAAAAAAAAAACTCAAGGTACATAGCATAGGCGGTGCCTAGACAAGTAGATCTGGTATGCTAATATTTGTATTAATGATACTGTATAGCTGAAAGTTGCTTTTTGGGGAAACAGCATTTTGCACTGCTGTTGTAGTCGTTTTTTCGATGTTGCAATTAACTTTTTTTTCACTCGAAAGAAAATATGTCAGCTCCCTGTCTTTTTCATCTTTCTCTAGCTTGTTGCATTCTAAATTAAACTAAATAATTTTCTACTTACTGTAGTCTGCACAGCATCCACTTCAGGGCAGTGCTATTCAGATGTACCAGCGCCTGTGTTCTGGCCCTATGTGCTTAAAAACAGTGTAGTAGGTGGGCCAGATTAGTAGCGTTAAGAAAAATAAACAAAATGTAGTAGATTGCACAAGTAGTAAATTAAAATTGCATCGACAGTAGCTTTTTTTAATTAATTCTAGCTGGCAACTTTGTTTGAAAGAAACCTAAGCATCCCTGCTCAAAGAGAAAGATAAGCCTCCCCATCATAGAACACTGTGGCCAGGATATTGGAGGTGTTTACTGTACGAAAACAGGAGTAGTGCCACGCTAACAGCGTTTATCACCCCAAAAGCAGGGGACTCCTTTAGTGTGCCATATCGAAAAACACTAACCATTTTGTAAGTGGCGCTGTCGGATGACCGTGCATCTTTGCAAATCTGCTGGCTCCCATTTGCATATAAACATACTGACATGTGCAAAGATCTGTGGAGGCGTTAACCATTCATGCTGCACTACTTAGCACTTCCACTAACCTTTACATCGCTGTGCCCCCCCCCCCACTCAGCTGTCTTGTAGATAGCTGTATTCCCTGGCAGTCTAGTGATCTCCCCACCCACCCCCACATTGCCTGAATGTACTGCTGTTATGAATCCCTGGCAGTATAGTGGTCTCCCCAACCCACGATGGCCCATCTATACATTGTTATGAAACCCTGGCACTGTAGTGACCCCACAGCTTCTCCTGAGCACCTGTCTGTACTGCTAATATTAATCCCTAGCAGTTCTGTGGTTACTCCCAATCCCTGCCATCTTTATATGTGTACTACTCTCCCCCTCCATTGCTGTTCTTGGTAATATTTGCAAAGACCCCCCGTCACAAGTCCATACTTGCCCCCCCCCCCAGGGTTGTCCAGTAGTCCTGCACACATTGTGCAAGGATAACCCCCCCCCGGCAGTGGCTGGCACACCCCCAACCCTGACTGCCACCCCAGCTGCCATCTGTCCTACACAGCCAATGCACAGAAGTCTATGAATATCTACTGTAGATTGGCTGTGTGGGGCAGATGGCTGTTGGCCATGGCAGAGAGTGGTGGGGGCATGCCACAATCAGCAGGGATTAGCCTAACACATCAGGGGTGGAGGACCACTGGGCTACCAGGGGTGTTGGTTACAAGGTACGGATTGGGGTGGAGGTCTTCATGATTAATACCAAGAATGGCAGTCAGTGGGGGACAGCACTGACATACAGATGACAATCGGGTTGGGGGGATGACTAGACTGCCAGGGATTCATAACAGCAGTACGGACAGGGGGTTGGGGTTTGGGGCACCAGTAGACTGCCAGGGATTCATTAATATAGTATAGACCCTCGACTGGCGGTGGAGGACCACTAGACTGTCGCATATTCTTAACTGCAGTATGCGCAGGGTGACTGGGAGTGAGGTGACCACTAGGCTGCCAGGGATTAATAGCAGCAGATGTGGCAGATGATCGGGGTGTGAGGGGACCACTAGACTGCCAAGGAGGTGCTTCCCATTTGCATGTCAGGCAAGTAGGGTGCAAACCCTGTTTGCCCCAGTCTGTAGTGAGACCTTAATAAGATGCAAATAACCCCATAGCTCCTTGCCTTGCCTGTGCAATAAGGTCCCTTGCATGGGAAGTATGAATATGTCAGATTGCTCCACAGAAGCAATCGCCAGTTGCAGGATCTAAATGTGCTTGTGCTGCTATCATCTCCATATCATCCATATATGTCATGTAGCCAGTAGGAGGTTGTGGTTTGCTGAAGCAAACAGGTGCCTAAGTCATGCAAGTGGTGTACTGGAACATGCCCTTCGAGCTCACTGTGTGCCTTGGGCATGTTACAGCATATCGGAAGTTTGCTCCGGGCACTAATTTGCTCCTGAAACATAATGTTTTATAAGCACAAACCAGGATCTTCAAATATCCAGGCCCTTATTTTCATAGAGAAATCTTATCCACAGTGCTACATTCCTTGACCCTATCCAGGATGGCACCAGTGCATGGTGCTGACACACACAAGCATGCGCACACCACCGCTATATATATGATGATGTCATATCTTAAGTCATCCAGCTGCCTGTTCCTTTTTTCCCAGCTGTTCATCTCAGAAACGTCATCTCTCCTCTTTTGATCTTCTAAGATTCAGTCTCCTCCATAGAGCACTGCTGTTTGGTCTTAGAGTAGAAAACACTGATGCCATGCATGTCTGCATATAAAATATCGCTGGCCCCGGATGCTCGAGTTCCTTTTTTGACATCATTGTAGACCATACTGCCTCATCCAGGATCATGATTTCTTGTTACTCCAAACAGCTTATCTTTCAGTTTTTTGTATATATTCCAGGAATCAGTCTTCACCATTCAACAACACTAATGAGTCTTAGCTAAAGACACTAGGACCTCATGAAAGCAAAGTCTTTTTGCAGCTTTCAGATAGGACCAGCATCTGTGCCAGCACCATCCTTGAGGCTAATGTAGTTATGTCATGCTTGTGAGTCAGCCAGTAACTGAGGCCCCTCCCCAGTTCTGTTTTTCCTGCTGTTGAGCGTGCAACCTGGGAGCAGCCCGAGTCATCTTACTGCATCATCACAGTTATCTTCTCAGTTCGATGCAGCCTTTAGCAGTTTTCAATGATGAACATTTTTCTATAGTTCACGGCACCTTTTTTATCCCAGTCCCACTTTTTTTTACTAGTTCAGCACTGAATTATTTTTCTACTCATTTTATTATTTTGACATTGATATGCGTAGTTTGAAGGGCAGAAGAAAAAAGAAGGCAATGCCCCCATCTGTTGGTACCCCTGCAAGAGTCATCTCATTGTATCACACTGGCATCCGAATTGCTGGACCTGCCTTGGACCAGTCCATAATATGGATAGGTGCAATGCCTGCTTCTCAGTAGATAAATGCTCCCTGGAAGTCTGTGCACTGAAGTGGGGTCATTCACCCACCCTTTTTATGGAGGCAGGCTTTGTGCCAGAGACCCCAAGGTAAGGTCTCTTGACCTTTCCCCAGGGCCCCTTCCCAGTACCTCTGCTACTGAAGAAAACCAGGATTCTCACCTCGCGGAGGTGTTAGAGGTCTTTGGGGGGGTATCTGGTGGGCAGTCAGCTTCTTCTGGGGGGGACCGACTGAACACCCCCCCCCAAAGTTTGTCAGCCCTTTTGGGCAGCAGATGCTCCCAGTGGTGAGGCTGAAGCTATATGCTTAGCCTTCACCAGTGGGCACCTCAGTTCTGCAGCCTAGTGCCACCCCCTGGCTCCTGGTACTATGCTCAGTACTGGTGAGTGGAGCAGCACTGGCAGCATGACCAGGTCCTCTTCTGGTACTACTCGTAGTGCCAGAAAAGGGGTGAGGTCCAGAGTGGACCCTGATTTCAAGCCTCAGGTGGTGGTCATCTTGCTCCCTGGGTGCCCTGGGAGAGGATGAGGGCACCAACCTTGGACTTGGGGAAGGGGATGGTGAGGCGAGAACTTACCCTGGGCCTGGTTCCGAGCCCTCCACTGGAGATGATGTGGCTCCTAGTGTTTTCCCTAGGCCTGGTGCCGGAGGTGGTGTAGGGACCCATTCTGGTGCTGCCAGTGGCATGGGATCAGGTTCTGGTGCCTTCCTCATTGATGGACCTGGGGCTGGTGCTGTTCACGGTACCAGGTCTGGTTCCAGTGCTGCTCATGGTGCCAGGTCTCAGGGCGACCCTGGACCTGGCATTAGGCTTGGCTTGAGGGCAGTTCCAGCCTGCATGAGGGACTGAGATGTGACACTGGACCTGCAGCTGACCCTGGGACTGATGCTGTAGACAGCACCAGCCTGGGTTCCATTGCTGGCCCAGTGCTGTGTTTCTTCTTGGAAAAGGCAGACATTGTCACTAGTGAGGATTGGGGCCACCCTGTTGGACCTGTAGGGCTCCGCTCCCCCCAAGGGCACTGTTTGAGACCTCTGAGATTGGCCAACTCCACTCGTGTGAATTTGCTAGTCCTTCCCCTGGAAAGGTCCCCTGAGCACTCTCGCAGCCCTGGCAGACAACCTGGAGCCACTGGCTTCTATATCCCTTCCCCTTTCCTGCCTACCTTGCCAGATCTGCCAGGTATTGTGGGTACTCTGGGGCCCATGACCTGGCAGCAATCCAGAACAGCTGGTGTCTTTCACCAGTATCACTTTAATTTTGCCCACACCCAGTTTAGGCCAGTGACCTGAGCACCACTGTTCTCAGAGTCCAGTTCCTCCTGTCCTACTTCCTCCTCTGAGGAAAAAGACTTCTCAATTCACATGGCTGAGGATGCTCAGTGTTATGCATACCAGTGGTTCCTGATGGAGATGTTGAGGGAACTGAACATGGGGCCCTTCACTGGTCGCAATACTGCTACTTTGGTGCCGAGGTTCTTGTGGATTTCAGCGATGACTTTCTCATCATCCCTCTCAGCCTTTCGAGGTGACATCCAAGAATGCCTGGCTCTGTCCTTTTACCTCTTCTCCATTCGCTAAAGATATCTAGCATGCACATAGTGCTCCCACGGGATCTATAGAAGTTGTTCTTCATACCACATTGGGGATTTTGGTACTGCAGCCCCCACCCCCATGTATGACTGCCCTCCCAACACTGACTGCAGAGATGGATGCTTGGGGGAAATGTTTTTTTCAGCAGCATGCACTATGATGTGCATTGCTGCACATCACTCACATCAGGCAGCTTACAGCAAGTTCCTGTGGATGGAGTTTAGCCAGGTTCTAGCTTCCATGCAAGACCACAAGTCAACCAAGCAGGCCATTCACCTTTCTTCCCATTTCCTGGAGCTGGCGAGACACCAAGCAAGGACATCATACTACACCAGCGAGATAGCTTCCAAGCTTGTAGGAATAGGAGTCTGCATTTGGCAGATGTCATGGCCTCTCATTTCCCAGTTGGCACCTCTGGCCTAGCGTAGAGTGCTTAACTCACATTTCCAAGGAACTCGCATCTTCTGCAGGATCAGGCATGAGTTGTCAAGGTGCCCTCCTGCTCCCAAGTCATGGGAGTCTCCATGTGCCTCTAACCAGTCTTGGGTCCCACCAGACCTATGAGGAGTCCCTGCCCTCCAGTGTTTCTCCACCACAGAGGGTTGGGGGATATTTTTCCCTCAGGGTGAGCCAACTCCTCTCCTTTTTGGGGGAAAGCTTGGTAGTCTGACCCATTAGTGTAACTGAATGGTGAAGACTGATTCCTAGAAGATATGATAATGCCATACTCACCTTAATTGTTGAACTTCCAGAATATCTTCACCATTCAGGCACAGGCCTGACCACAGTCATCACTCAGGTAACAGTTAGGGCCTCTGGGCAGCCCACCCTGTTGTACCTCTGCACACTGGCATCCTTCTCGCCAAGCCTTCTCAGGAGCTCTTTCTCCCTCCTCGGGGTACAGCTCCTTTTTCCTCTTATCTTCCTGGACATGAAGTCTCCACCACTCATTCACACTGATGGGACTACGCAGGAGGCACTAGGACTGAGCAGGAGCCAAAAATCTTAAGGAGGACTGGCGTCAAGGTAGGGCCACATGGAAACGGCACCACGAGACCGGTTCATGCCATATAGGTTACCTCGGTATCAACCCTCCAATCGCCTCAGTTCCTTTTTTCCCCCGCCATCGAATGCGCTCCAGTGACCACGTCGCCCAGTAGTCATATCTTCACGTCTATGTAACAGCAGCTTAGTCGTTCAGTATTTGATTAAGTTTTAGTATTTATTTAATATTCATTTAAAAAAAAAAGTTTTTCGTTTTTCTTTCTTCATCGAAAGAAAAGAGAAGTCTTCTTCAGCCTGCCTTCAATGGAGTCGACCATCAACAGGGCCAGTAACGGTAGGTAGACTTTGCATGAAAGCTGTGTTTCCAGCAGGACTGGGTCTGGTCCACCACCCTCAATGGAGGGGGTGGGTGGGTCTGACTATGGGCAGTCCAGTGCTCAGGAGGAAGGGAGGTCCTCCTGAAACCACAAAAAGAAGCGGGCCCGTTCTTGATCTTCGTCGAGAACCCGGCACCGCTCAGCCTCGAGTTGTTGTTCTTCTCACCAGTCGAAGAAAAAAAGGGCACCACTCGAGGTCACCCTCTGGAATGTCTGTGCGTTGATTGTCAGTAGCGGGGGACAGAAATCTGACTCCGTAGTCCCTCCCTGCCCCCTGTGGGGTCCTCCGATGAGCAGTTTCATCATTGGGCCGCTCTTATGGAACACAGGGTTCGGTAATGGTCCCGACTGTCTGAGGCTGCGGAGTTGACCCCGGGGTCTTCGGACCTAGGGGTTTCAAACCTGCGGGCAGGGCAGTTGGGTCTACATAGTTGTGTGGCACCTCCTCCGGTGCCGTTGACACCACGCACTTGTGCTTCCCCCCCTCACATGTCTGTGGCGCAGGGGCCAGCACAAGCACCATTTTCTCCTACTCATGTTTTCAGATCTTCTTCCTTGGGTGCTCTGAGAGTTGGGTTGGGGTCTCCGGGCGTTCGCGCGCCACCAGGTCCGGTGCCACCTTCGACTCCAGTCTTGGCAGCATCACGTCCAGTCCAGCGCCATCGCACACCCAGTGCCAGTGCTGTCTTCGCAGTTGGCGCCGCCTCCGGTGCTGGGTTTCTCGACTCCAATTTGAGGAGCACCCACTCCTGCTCTCTTTTCTCCCTTTCCTTAATATACTATCCCTGCTGGGCTAGTAGGAGACGATATTGAGCCTGATCTTGATCTGTGATTAGTACATGACTTTGAAGATTCATCTCTTGGAGTGGGAAATAAACCCTCTTCTTCAG
The DNA here is from genome assembly GCA_016271365.2 of Neoceratodus forsteri. Lineage (NCBI taxonomy): Eukaryota > Metazoa > Chordata > Ceratodontiformes > Ceratodontidae > Neoceratodus > Neoceratodus forsteri. Next base: position 880,347,856 of record CM057456.1, read on the forward strand.
TGGAGCTTCTGGTCAGGGACCTGTCCTTGAAGTCTCTACTGAAAAATATGAATTCCACCCCCCGCTCTTTCCCCAGACTTCGAAGGTTGATCTGGGGAAGTTGTTGCGCCTGCAATATCTGCATGTCCTGGAGATCCCTGTAGAATTGACTCCTCCAGTACAGCCCTCTTTTGAGACATTCTCACAAATGGTGTGGGACAATCCGGCGCTTATTCCTTATGTGGCTAAGTCCATAGACAGGAAGTACGCTCCCCCTAAGATCGACCAATCCTAGCCTCTCAAGCTTTTGCTGACATCATAGTGGTCTTGGCAGAAAGTGACAAAGCCATCTTCCCTCAGGAGTCAGTGACTCCTCCGGTAAACAAAGAATGTCATAAGAGCGACACTTTGGGTAAGCGAGTCTTCAATGCCGCTACCCTGGATATGAATATTGCTAGCTACCAGGGCTATTTCACACAGTATGAGTATACTGTCTGGCATTTGCTGAAAGCAACTGTGGAGACTCTTCCGGAATCAGACGTTACCTCAGCACTCCTCCAAACTTTCACTAGGGGTATTGAGTCCAATAATCAGCAACTTAAGGCTGCTGTGGATGCCTTTGACACTGTTTCTAGAGCAGCAGCAACTGGGATATGCACCCGACGCCACTTGTGGTTACAAACCTCGGGATTCACAAATGATGCCCAGCAAAGAGTAATGCATTTACTATTTGGTGGAGCTTATCTTTTTGGTCCACAGGTGGAGCAAGCACTCGAGGCCACGCCGAAAACTAGGATGGCTATCAAAACAGCCAGCCCAGCCCCTGCTGCCCCTTAACAGGGCAGGAACCACCAGCAGTTTCATAACTGTCAGTCCTTTCGTGGTAAGGGCAGAGGGTCTTCAACAAGAATCAAGCCCCCCAGCCTCAAAAGAAAACACAGTAGAAGGCACAAGGCCCAAAGGTGCCTAGTGCCACCCTCTGAGATTCCAGCCAAAGTCTCACCTCAGCTGTCCGAGGGGAGCTCTTCTTCGGCAGTAGAGGGGCATCTGACTCAGTTTTACAACCAGTGGAAGTCAATCACATCGGACAAATGGGTTCTCAGGATAATTCGTGAGGGTTACTCTCTAAATTTTTCGGAAACCTCTCCGGATCATCCACCCAAATGACAGCCCAGGCTGTCTGTCACTCAGTCAGACCTCCTTGCTTTCAAGATTCAAAGCCTTCTGAACAACAGGCAGTAGAAGTAATTCTGCAGGATCAACGGGACACAGGTTTCTACTTTCATTACTTCCTAGTTCCAAAGAAAACAGGCAGTATGCACCCTCTTCTAGACCTAAGGAAGTTAAACAAATTCCTTTACAAGGAGAAATTCATAATGATATTGCTCAGTACATTTCTATCTCTGATCCATTAAAATTATTGGATGGCCTCCCTGGACATGCAGGATGCCTACCAACATGTTCCTGCGCACCAAGCCACTACAAGTATCTCTGATTTGTGGCTCTGGGTCAGCATTCAGAGTTCTGCCCTTTGGGCTGTCCTTGGTACCTTGAATTTTTACAAAGTACTTTGCAGTACTTGCAGTGCATCTCTGGAAACTCGGAATTCAAGTGTTCTCTTATCTGGACGACTGACTCCTAGCAAGCTCCTCCAGACAAGGGACGCAGGAAGTGGTGGCTATGGCTTCCAAGTTCCTCACTTCTATGGGAGTTCTGTTGAATCTGGGAAAATCACATCTACAACCTTCCCAGCAACTCCTCTTCATAGAAGCCCTCCTGGATACCTCCAGCACAAGGGCCTTCCTCCTGGAGGACAGGAGGAACAATATCCTTCAGATGGCTCGCTTCATCAAAGAGAAATTCTCAGTCCATGCTCTCTCGATGCAGTGGATGCTGGGTCTTATGGCATCATCAGTGTTCATGGTGCCCTTGGCTCATCTTCACATGAGGACCACTGAGTGGATGCTCAGTACTCAGTGGTCCCCGACCATGCACCCCCAGTCCTTTCAGATCAAGGTGACGGAACCTCTAAAATTATCACTCACCTGGTGGATTCAAGAGGACAACCTACTGAAAGGCTTTCCCTTTGCCCCACTGGAGACAAAGATCGCCATCACCACAGATGCATCTCTACTCAAATGGGGAGCTCACTGTTGAGATCTCTGCACCCAAGGTCTGTGGAATCAGGACGCGTCTCAACTTCACATAAATGCCCTGGAAATGAGAACTGTTCTGTACGCAGTCCGAGCCCTGAAGGACATCCTCTGTCGTAAAATCATTCTACTGCAGACGAACAACAAATCAGTGATGTACTACCTCAACAGACAGGGTGAGGCACACTCTTAACCCCTGTGCAGGGAAGCAATGAGAGTGTGGGAATGGTGCCTTGAACACGAAGCCCTGATTCAAGCAGTCTACCTGCCTGGAGTGCAGAATCATCTAGCGGATCGCCTCAACAGAATGGAAGTGGATCCTCATGAGTTGCCTCTCGACACAAACGTCATGCAGTCACTCCTCGAAGAGTGGGGCACCCCAGACCTGGACCTTATTGAGTCTCCACTCAACATAAAATTGCCACTATTCTGCTACAGAAATCCAGAACCTGGTGTTTTCTGTTAGGATGCATTCAGACTACGGTGGACAAGATGCTTTCTGTACACATTTCCTGTAGTTCAGAGGGTGCTTCTCAAGCTGGAGACACGGGGGAAGAATGATCCTCATTGCCCCATTCTGGCCTCATCAGATTTGGTTTCTGTTGATCAACAGATTATCGGAAACTTCACAGAGACAACTACCACTTCCATCGGACTTTCTGACCCAGGGCCCAGTGGTCCATCCCAACTTGAGATCCCTTCATCTCCACGCATGGCTCCTGAGGAGACAGAAGTGAGTAGATTTGATGTCTCGTATACAGTCTCAGACTTTCTCCTAGCGGCACTCAAGCCGGCTACTAGGAAAACTTACACGGCAAAGTGGAAGCATTTCTCCATCTGATGTTCAAAGTGCTTCCTGGATTCCTTTCCTTGCCCACCTAACAGAGTCCTGGAGTATCTACTATACCTGTCAAATACAGGGCTACAATACTCAAACCGTGAAGATCCATCTCTGCACGATCTCAGCTTATCACAAGCCTATACACTCTGTCTCAGGCTCAGTTACCCTTGATTAAGAGGTTCCTTAGAGGTATACTCCATACTAGGACACCAGTCAGGAGACCGGTAGCCACTTGAGATATTAACCTTGTGCTAGACATGCTCACTCGTAAACCTTTTGAGCCTCTAGCAACATGTGAGCTGAAGTTCCTGACCTAGAAGGCTACCTTCCTTGTGGCTATTACCTCCGCTTGCAGAGTGTCTAAAAACATGCGCTGGTCACAGACCTCCCCCTATACAGTATTTTACAAGGACAAGGTGGTTATCAGAACTCGCCCTAAGTTTCTCCCCAAAGTAGTTTTGGACTTCCATCTGAAACAGCCTTTGATTCTTCCAACCTACTTTGTGAACTTCCAGAATGAGGGAGAGTGTACTCTACATTCTCTGGATGTTAAAAGCGTTTTGCGGTTCTACATAGAATTAAAGAGCTCAGCAAGTTAGAGCAACTGTTTGTCTCATTCAGCATGGCCCGGCTGGGTCAGTCTGTTGCTATCCAGTGTATTACGGCGTGGCTGGTGGCATGTCTTCGCCAATGCTATTCCATGGCACAGGTTAAGCTGGAAGGCAGGGTTTATGCCCATTATACTAGAGCAGTCACGGCACCTCTGGCAGAAATTCAGAACGTGCCCATTGCAGACATCTGCAATGCAGCTACTTGGAGCTCTGTGCACACCTTTGGGAAGCACTACGTCTTGGATGTCCATGACAGATAGCATCCATCCTTTGGCAGGATGGTCCTTAATGGACTCATGTCCTGAGTGAGCTCCTCTCTCCTGCTGCCTTTCTCTGGGGGGATTATTTTAGCTAAATTGCTCTCCCATCAGTGTGAATGAGTGGTGGAAACTTCATGTCCAGAAAGATATGAAAATTATGTACCTACTGTGATTCTTGAACTTCTTGGATGAAGTCTCCACTACTCATTCACACGCCCACCCTCCATCCCCCGAGCTCACTTATCTGATCTTATCTGTGTCAGTCTTCAACATTCATCACCTTTGGGTATAGTGGCCAGAGGTCACGACCCCGCAGGAGCTCTTTTTTGGGGGGGGGAATGGGTGGAGTCGACACATTGTCGGTGCTGCCCTCGAGGCTGACACACTGCATGGCACTCACGGGTTGGCCGTTAGGTGTCGTCGACCCCACCCTCCAGCCAGTTCTTTGTCTCCCGCCATAGAGGTTGCACCTCATGGAAGCTCTGCTGTGCAAGAGGCCTGCTGTCTGTATTGAAGCCTTCGGCTCCGTTGTATTCCTGATCCTATAATTTCCTGCCGGTTCCGTTGTCCGCCACCACTCGACATCGCCTGGTAAGACTGTTTCTTTTATTTTATTTAGCGATGTCGAGTCTTGTTTTGGTTGCTCTTCCTGAACATAAAGTCTCCACCACTCATTCACACTAATGGGGAACTGCGCTGGAGACACTAGGACCCAGTGGGAGCAAACTTTTTTTGCTAGAGGGTCGGCACCAGAGATGGAGCTGCGAGGAGCGGCACCACGAGCCCCAGCTCATGTGGTAATAGCTTTCTCGGTGTCGACCCTCCAACCGCCTCAATTCCTTTATTCCCCGCCATCGAGTGCGCTTCAATGACGACGTCGCTCGCTCGCCAGGAGTCAAACTTCAAACTAGCAGCTTAGTTTTTCAGTTTTATTGTTTTGTAGTAATATTTTGAACAAGTATCGCTTAGTTTATTTATTCTTGTTTAAAGAAGAAGTTTCAGCCTACATTGACAAAGTTGACCATGAGCGGGTCAGGTGACGGTAGGGAGAATTCGTATGAAAGCTGTTCAGTCAGCCAGGCTGGGTCTGATCCGCCGCCTTCTCCTGAGGGGAGGTCTGACAACGGACAGTCCAATGCCTGAGGGGGTGGGCGGTCCCCTTGAAAGCATAAAAGTAAATGGTCGCACTCTCGGCACCGTTCGGCCTCGAACTCTTCTTCGGCCCACAGGTCGAGAAAGAGAAAGCATCACTCGAGTTCGCCTTCTGATATGTCTGTGCGTAGACGGTCAGTTATTGGGGCTAGTTGCCGGTCTCCTCCTTCGGAGTCGCCAGATCTTCCTGGACATAAGTCTCCACCACTCATTCACACTAGTGGGATTAGCGCGGAGGCACTAAGACCCATCGGGAGCAAACTTTTGCTGGAGGGTCGGAGCGAGACGAGCGCGCCAGCGAGACATGATGTCCAGCAGCTGCCCGAGCGGTAATGACCATCCGCTTACCTAATTCCTCCAACCGCCATTTCAGTTCTTTTTTTCCTACCGCCGAAAGCGCTCAGTGACGACACGTCAGCTTGTCGGGAGTCAAACTTCAAACTAGCGTATAGTTTTCAGTTTGTTTTTGTAACTTTATCACTATAAGTAGTATCGCTAATTTTATTCTATTTTCAAGAATTTTTCTAAGATTTAAATTTTACTTGAAGAAGTCTCGCCTACTGGACGGAGTCGACCATGAGCAGGTCAGGTGACAGTAGGGAGACTTCAGATGAAAGCTGTTCAGTCAGCTGGCTGTCCGTCAGCCTCCTTCTCCTCAGCGGGTTCCGGCTAACGGTCAGTCCGATGTCCGGGGATGGATGTCCCCCTACCGGCATAAAATAAATGGTCGCGGCACTGCTCGAACCTCGAGCCTTCTTCGCCCACAGGTCAAAAAAGAGAAGGCATCACTCGAGGTCGCCTTCTGTATGCGTCTGCCGACGCCGGGTTATCGCTAGGGTTGCCGGTCCTCTTCGGAGTCGCCAACTTCCGTAATCGCCGCCCGACTCGGAGTCCTCCCTCGCCATAGGTAGGACTCCAGATGAGCAGTTTCATCAGTGGGCGCCTTATGGAGCAATAGGCTCGGAGGTTGGTTCTTCTGCCTGGCTCGGTTGCCTCGGGCCCTCGGCCCTCTGGCGATCAGGTAGGGTTGTTGACCTTCCTAGTCGCAAGTGGCGCCTTCTTCGGTGCCAGCGACTGCGCTTAGGTGCTTCCCCTCACATGGCTGCGGGCGCAGGGCCTCACCGATGCCCTTATCTCCTGGTTTTTTCCTTCTCTAGCTTTCCAGGTCTCTGGGCTCTTCCGTGCCTTCGGCAGGGTCTGTTGGTTTGTCGCGCCTCGTTCCGGTCTTATGTTGCTGTTGGGCCCGCGCGCCGGCGTGGTGCTGGATAGGGCGGCGCCGATCGCGCGCTGCCCACGGTGCCGCTCGCGCGCCGGCCCACGGCGGTTGCCGGCCCGGCTCTGTTGTCGCCCGGCCCGCTGGGCGCTTATGGGTCGGTGCTCTTCTGGGCACTGCGCCTCCCTGTGCCGCTTTCATCTGCTTGTTGCCCTGCGCCTGCAGCCCTGGGGACCTCCTGTTTTTCTGCTATTCCTCCTCTCCTAATTTTCACTCCTTTCCTGTCCAAACAGTCCTTTCTGGACCATCAGGGATGATGTTGAGCCTGACCCAGACCTTCGGTTGGGTGATGAAGTGGAGGAACAGGATCTTTCTTTGCTACAGAGCCTGTGGTCGGGACCTGTCCTTTAAGTCTCTGTTGAAGAACCTGGATCCACTCTTTCTCTCCAGACTACAGACACTCGATCCTGGGAAGATATTAAGACTCAGTATCTTCCTATGCTCGGAGATCCCAGGTTTGACTCCTCCGATCCAGCTCTTCCTTCAGATGCTGTCTCAAATGGTATGGAATAATCCTGCTCTTATCCTCAGTGGCTAAATCCATTGATAAGAAGTATTCAGCTCCCAAGGATACGTCCCATTTTGGCATCCCAAGCCTTTGCGGATCCTATTGTAGTCCTGGCAGAGAGAATAATGACAAGGTGCGTTCTTCCTCAAACTACTACAGCTCGACCTATTAACAAAAGAGTCTACGTAAGATTGATACATTAGGTAAGAGAGTCTTTGCCTCCACTCTAAGTATCGTGTTGCCAGTTATCACAGGCTATTTTTCCCAGTATGGGTATATCCTGTGGCACTCTATGAAAAGAATGGTTGAAGCTCTTCCAGATTCGGTTCCAAGTCAGAGCTTCTTCTGACCGTTATTAGAGGTATTGAGTCCAATAACCAACAGGTCAAAGCCGCCATGGACGCTCGACACTGCTTCTCGCCTCAGCAGCCGGGATTTGTACCGGCGCCATTCCTGGCTGCTTCTGGCTTCACAAATGATGCTCAGCAGCAGGTGATGGCGCTGCTTTTGATGGCTCCTTTCTTTTGGCCCTCATGTGGAGCAAGCCTTAGAGAGCCCTCAGAAGACTAGATCGGCCATTAAGTTGGCCAGACCTCGCCTGCCCCCTCTCGGGGGCATGTGAACAGACGTCAGTTTCATAGTCGTCAGTCCTTTCGAGGCAGAGGCAGGGGAAGCTTCCATAAAAGCCAACCTGCCCAACCTCAAAAGAAGACGCAGCAGAAAGCGCAGGGGCCTAAAGCTCCCAGTGCTACCTTATGAGTCGTTGGCCCAAGTTCCATCCACTCTGCCGAGGTGGAACTTTCTCCGTGAGGGAGGTCCTGATGTACTTCTACAGCAGTGGAAGTCCATAACTCGACAAATGGGTCCTTCGGATAATTCGCGAGGGTTATTCTCTCAATTTCTTGGAACCCCCGAATTGTCCTCCCAGACGATAACCCAGGTTGTCGAGCCTCTCAGTCAGACCTCCTCACCGAGATCCAGGGCCTTCTGAACAACAGGGCAATAGAACTGGTGCCCCGCATCTCGAAACAAGGGTTCTACTCCCATTACTTTCTGGTTCCAAAGAAATCTGGGGATCGCCCCATTCTAGACCTCAGAAAGTTAAACAAATTCCTCCCAGAGGAGAAATTCAAGATGATTTCCCTAGGTACCCTGTTACCCTTGCTGCATCAGCACGACTGGCTGGCCTCTCTGGATATGCAGGATGCTTACCAGCATATCCGTCCACCCGACCCACCGCAAGTTCCTCAGGTTTGTAGCTTTTGGTCCAGCATTATCAGTTCAGAGTCCTGCCCTTTGGAAATATCCTCGGCGCGCAGAAGTTTTACAAAGTGTTGTGCAGTTCTCGCGGCGCATCTCAGGAAAAGTCGGACTCCGGTGTTTCCCTACCTGGACGATTGGCTTCATAGCCCTTCCGTCCAAGGGACTTTGGAAGCTGCAGATGCGCGACTTGTCTCTCACGTCCATGGGAGTTCTGCTGAATTTGAAAAAATCTCAACTGCAACCCTCCCAGAGGCTCCTTTTCATAGGGCGGCTTCTAGACACCTCTTCAGCGAGGCTTTCCTTCCAGAGGACAGAAGACTCGACATCCTTGAATGGCCCGTTACATCAGGAGAACCAATCGGTTACAGCTTCTCGATGCACGCATGTTGGGTCTCATGGCGTCCTCGGTCTTCACTGTCCCTCTGGCCCGACTGCACATGAGAACCACCCAATGGATGCTCTCCACTCAGTGGTCCCCGACCTCTCACCCCAGTCTTATCCCATCAAGGTGACGGAGCCCCTTGAAGGTCTCTCACCTGGTGGTCTCAAGAGACAATCTCCTGGAAGGATTCCCCTTGCTCCCCGGATCATCAGATCTCCATCACCACAGACGCATCGCTAATGGGATGGGGAGCTCACTGTCTCTCCTCCACACTCAAGGTGTATGGACTCAGTTCGAAACTCATCTCCACATAAATGTCCTGGAGATGAGAGCGGTCCTGTATGCAATCCGAGCTCTGAAGGATGTCCTTTGTCACAAGAACATTCTCCTTCAAGCGGACAACAAAGCAGTGATGTATTACATCAACAAGCAAGGCGGTGCTCATTCTTATCCCTTGCAGGGAAGCAATGAGGGTGTGGGAGTGGTGCTTGGAGCCAAGTCTCTGATTCAAGCGGTTTATCTGCGGTGTACAAAACACTCAGCAGATCACCTCAGCAGAGCGGAGGCAGACCCTCACGAGTGGTCTCTCGATCCAGCCGTAGCTCGGTCCCTGTTCAAAGGTGGGGACTCCAGACCTGGACCTTTTGCATCCCCACTCAACTAAAACTGCCTCTCTTCTGCTCCAGAAATCCAGGGCCTGGCATTTTCTGTCAGGATGCGTTCAGGCTGCGGTGGACAAAGCGGCTTTCTTTACGCCTTTCCACCGCTTCCTCTAATCCAGAGTACTCCTCAGGTTCGAGTCTCAGGGACCAAGATGATTCTCATTGCTCCTTCCTGGCCTCGGCAACTATGGTTCCTCTACTCAACAGTATGTTGGCAGCCTCTCGAGACCACTTCCTTTGCAAATCAGTATTTTGACTCAAGGTTAGTTGGTCCATCCCAACCTGAAATCACTTCACCTTCATGCTTGGCTCCTGAAGAGATAGAAGTGAATGGGTTCAACGCTCTCGTAGAGTCTCAGACATCCTTCTGGCTGCTCGGAAGCCAGCCACCCAAACGACGCTTCAAATGGAAGCGTTTTCTCTCTGGTGTGCAAAATCCTCTTGGAATCCCTTTTCCTGTCCTCCTGGCAAGGTTCTGGAGTATCTTTTGGACCTGTCAAACTTAGGTCTTCAGTACTCCACAGTTAAAGTTCACCTTAGTGCCATCTCAGCGTTCCATGAGCGGTTTCTTCCTTAACTCTGGCTCAGTTACCTATAGTGAAGAGATTTCTTAGGGATTCTCCATACCAGACCCTGTTAAGCGTCCAGTTGCAGCCTGGGACATTAACCTGGTGCTGGACATGCTCACTGGAAGCCTTTCGAACCCTTAGCTACCTGTGAGCTAAAAATTCTTACCTGGAAGACTGCCTTCCTCGGCTACTACCTCAGCCCCGAGGGTCTCTGAGATACATGCCCTGGTTACGGACCCTCCGTGATACTGTATTCCATAAAGACAAGGTAGTTCTCCGTACTCATCCTAAATTTCTTCCCAAGGTTGTGTCAGAATTCCATCTAAACCAACCTCTGGTACTTCCGCTTATTCGCCATTTCCAAAATGAAGGGAGCGAGCTCTTCATTCCTTGGATGTTAGAAGAGCCTTGCGGTTCTATTTAGATAGAACCAAGGATGTTAGCAGACTCAGCAACTGTTCGTTTCTTTCAGCGACACCCGGCTGGGTCAACCTGTCGCTATTAGATGCATCTCTTCATGGTTAGTGGCATGCCTTCGTCATTGCTATTCCATGGCTCAAGTTAAATTAGAAGGTAGAGTGTACGCTCACTCTACTAGGGCGGTCACGGCATCCCTAGCGGAAATTCGCAATGTTCCAATTGCAGATATATGCAACGCCGCCACCTGGAGCTCAGTGCATACCTTCGATAAGCACTATGCACTGGATGTTCATGCTAGGCGACATTCAGCATTCGGCAGAACTATCCTTAATGGGCTTCTATCTTAGACGCGTGAGCTCTGGCTCTCCTGCCGCCCTTTTGGGGATTATCAGCTTGGTACTCTCCCACTAGTGTGAATGAGTGGGTGAGACTTATGTCCAGGAAGATGGGAAAATGCATTCTGTCGTAATTCTTGATCTTCTTGACAGTCTCCACCACCATTCACACGCCCACCCTCCATCCCCCGAGCTCACCACTGTATTGGTCTTCACTCCCTCAAATCTTTAGGCCGTGAGGACTTCTTTACTGACCCTTCTTACACGGGTCATACGGACTATCTTATGTCCGTTTTTTAATGTTGGGTTTACTCTTTACGTTAGTTGCGCTGCACCTCCTTGGTAAAAAAGGTACTGAGGCGGTTGGAGGGTCGTCGCCGAGATGGTCATTACCGTTCGAGCCGCTGCTCGCGGCACCGTGTCTCGCGGCGCCGTCTCTCGCGCCGACCCTCCAGCAAAAAGTTTGCTCCCGATGGGTCTTAGTGCCTCCGGCGCTAATCCCACTAGTGTGAATGAGTGGTGGAGACTCGTCCAAGAAGATCAAGAATTACGGTAGGTACGTAATTTTCCTTTTCTGTTTCTGGTAACCGACGTCTTCGATATCGGAGCCCTACCCCACCCTCGGGTAGGTCTTCAGATGAGCAGTTTCATCAGTGGGATGCTCTTATGGAGCAGTGGGCTCGAAGGTTGGTCCACGTGCCTGGTCTGGTCACTCAGGGGCCTTCGGGCTTTTTGGGAGATCAGGTATGACGGTTGAGCCTCCCTAGTTGCGCGGCGCCGTCTTCGGTGCCGTCGACTACGCACTTAGTTGTCTTCCCCCCTCACAGGGCTACAGCGCAGGGGGCCACACCGATGCCTCTGTCTCCTAGTATTCATCCTTCTTTCTCCTAGAATCCTGTTTTTCAGAGTCTTGGGATGTTTTCGACGCCCTTGGTGTCGATGGCATGCTTGGCGCCATCTTCGGCGCCGATGTGTCTGTCGGCACCATCCTCAGCGCCGTTGATTTTCTCAGCACCGTCCTTGGCGCCATGCGGCTTCTCTGCGCCTTGCGGCTTCTCAGCTTTCTGTGTGGCCTCTGGTGGCTGTCCGACCCTCTCGGCGTGCTTTTCGGCGCCGTGTGGCTCCTCGGCGCCGAGACCCATTAGGGCGTCATCCAGCCTCCAGGACTCCTCCTCTTTTAATCCTTTTCCTTCCTCATTTCCTTCTGAATTTCACTCCTTTCCTGTCCATGCAGTCCCTCCTGGACTGTCAGGAGATGACATTGAGCCTGACCCAGACCTTAGGCTGGGTGATGATGTGGAAGGAACAGGATCTATTCCTGCTGCAGAGCCTGTGGTCGAGTACCTGTCTTTTAAGTCTCTGCTGAAAAACTTGAATTATACTCTTTCTCTCCAAACTACAGATATCGATCCTGGGAAATTATTAAGACTCCAATACCTCCATGTTCTGGAGATCCCTATGGATTTGACTCCTCCGGTACAGCCCTCCTTTGAGACACTGTCTCAAATGGTATGGACTAATCCTGCTGTCATTCCTTCGGTGGCTAAGTCCATAGATAGGAAATATGCTGCTCCCAAGGATCGACCCATTTTGGCATCCCAAGCCTTTGCGGATCCTATTGTAGTCTTGGCAGAGAATGATATAGTCGTCCTTCCCTAGACTACTACAGCTCGACCTATTAACAAAGAATCTCGTAAGATATACACTTTGGGTAAGAGTCTTTGCTGCTTCCACCCTAGGTATGCATATTGCCAGCTACCAAGGCTATTTCCCTTAATATGAGTATATCCTTTGGCATTCGCTTAAACAAATGGTTGAAGCTCTACCGGAGTCTGATACTAATTCAGAGCTTCTTCAAACCATAACCAGGGGTGTCGAGTCCAACAACCAGCAGGTTAAAGCAGCTATGGACGCCTTCAATACTGCCTCCCGAGCGGCAGCGGCGGGCATTTGTACCCGCCGCCATTCCTGGCTGCGCACTTCAGGTTTCACGAATGTAGCTTGGCAGAAGACACCGGGAGAAAGGACTGCTGTAACTTGGCAGAAGACACCAGGAGAAAAGACTGCTGTGTGACTGGACTTCTCTGCTGGGACTAAAGAAGTAGCACTCTTGTACTTGGAACTTTAATTTAGGGTAATAAAAAAACTAACAAAACAAAAAGTGTGTGTGTTTGTCTGAGTTAACTGAACTGAATGGTCATCTGAACAGTTATCTAGGTGTAAATCTCAGGTGATTGAAAGGACTTGATAGCTGTGAGGTTTAAATTACTTGTAAAAAGATCTAGTAAGTAGGGGAAGTGGCTTAGCTAGAAGGAAGCTACATTTAAAGACTGCCTTAGAAAGATTTTGCTAGTAGCTTGACAGAAGACACCAGGAGAAAGGACTGCTGTGTGACTGGACTTCCCTACTAGGACTATAATGCTGTCCTTCCCTTCCCTCCACCCTTCCACCCAAAGCTAGTTCTACTTTTATAGGCACAGAATTTGACTGACAACAGGAACTTCCTGTTTGGGAGCAGGAAGTGAGTGATCACAGAGCCACCAAAGACCCACCATCCTAGAAGGGCTGGAGGTCTGCCTCTGAGCAAGTAAGGGGTCTACTGAGAAATATAGGATATTCTTGCCTCAGAACAGGACAATCAGGAGCTTAAAGGGCACACAGGCAGAAAGTAAGGAGAGAGAGAGACAGAGAAAAAAAAAATCAGAGGAAAGAGTAAGGATTGCAAACAGTTAAGGGGCCAGAAATAAGACATGATGGGAGTGGTGCAGTGCAGTGGCTGTGGAGCAGCAGTCTTCCGGGAGACGTTCTGGAGGATGCGGTGTTCTCCCATCTGCAGGCACCTCTCTGGGCTGAGGGAGGAGGTTGCTCATCTCCAGGCTGAGTTGGCCAGGATTTGTGGGACCTCCTCTTCCATCCAGGGACCACCAGTGCCACTGCCGTTGCCTCAGAGGTTGCCAAGAAAGAGAAGTGGTTGGACCAGAGTGGGCTCAGGCAGGGTGAGGGTGGTGGAACAGAGGCGCATCCCTCCAGTTGTACCTCTCCACAATTCCTATGTGATTCTGGCAAAGTGTGGTTCCTCTATGGAGGCACCCGCAGTGGAGACCAAGGAGGATGCTGGGAACCTCCACAAAGGAGACCCACAGGAGGGTGGCAGGGGACCCCGAAGGGGAAGAAAAAAACTCCTGGTGTGGGACTCCATTGTTAGAAAGGCAGAACTGGGTGAGGAAGGGGAGAGGGATGTAAGGTGCCTGCCTGGCGCCATGACTTGGAGGGACAGGGAGCGAATCCTCAGGATTGCCGGAGCAGCTGCACCAGGGGGGAAGGGGAGCTGGATGTCATTGTCCACCGTGGGACAAATGACCTGGCTAAGAAAGGGATTAGAGAAGTGCAGGAAGAGTTTGTGGAATTTGGGAGGGGCCTTAGACAAGTAGCATGCACGGTAACCTTCTCGGAGGTGCTGCCCATCTATGGCGCAGGAGAGGCTAGGGTGTTCCGCACTCATGGGATTCAATCAGTGATTGAAAAACTGGTGTAGAGCTCAGGGATTTGGCTTCATTGGGGACTGGGGTCCACCTGGAGTGATGCAAGCCTATACTGGCATGATGGGCTACATCTGTCCAGGAGGGGAACCAGGATCCTAGGTGATAGGTTTGAATGCTTCATTGGCAAGCATTTAAACTAGCCAAGGCAGGAGGCACTGGAAAGGAGCAGGGAAATCCAGCCTCCCCAAAAATCATGGTAGTAAGTGTGGTAAACACCAACATAGAGGTGTTGATAGGGAGAAAGGCAGGGGTAAATGGAGAAAGTGACAAAGGCAAGAAGGACAGGGATGGGGCAAAAAGGAGTAAGGCCATCAGGAAATGGAGGGTAATGAGTACCAATGTCCGTAGTCTGGGCAACAAGCTCCCTGAGCTGGTGGCCTTGATGGAAGAGGGATGCCTGGATATCGTAGCAGTCACAGAAACATGGTACACAAAGAACCATGACTGGGATGTTAACATACCAGGGGTACATAATCTACAGGAGAGACAAGCAGGGGAGAAGAGGGGAGGAGCTCTGTATGTAAAGGAAGGGATAAAAGCAACTGAACAAAAGAGTAAACAGGGAGGAGAGGAGGACTGTGGGTCACATTGAGACTGGAAAGGGCACCACAGTCCTAGGGTTGTGTACAGACCCCATGTCAGGGAGGAATGGACAAGGATATGATAGAAGGCATTCTTAGAATGGCAAAGAAAGGGAGATACTGTTGATGGGAGACCTGAATATGCCAGATGTTAACTGGAGCACATTTGCTGCAGCCACATCCAAGAGCAGGGCCATTCTTGATGCCCTATGGGTGAGGCCTCAGACAGCTAGTTTTGGAACCCACTCGTGAGGGAGCAATCTTAGACCTCGTGCTCAAACGGGGGCAGTGAGAGGATCTCAGATCGCGAAGTGGGTTGCCATCTGGGAACAAGTGACCATCAAACAGTGTGGTTCACGTTAAACTCAGCTACAGAGTCAAGCCATACAAAAGTGAATGTACTGACTTCAGGAGGGCTGACTTTGGCAAGATGGGAGAGTGCCTCAGAAAAGCACTAGCAAACAGGCTAGAAGGAGGTGTGGAACAACAATGGGAATCATCAAACTGCCATCACAGAGGCAACAAGCCTTTGTGTGAAGCAAATAAACAAATCAAATGAAAAAAAGCCACTATGGTTCTCAAAAGAGGTGGCTGTGAAAGTCAGGAAGAAAAGATAGCATTCCAGAAGTATAAGGAAACACACAGAAGGAGCAGGACAGAGAGCTGTACCAGTTAAGGCAGAAGGAAGCAGGGTGGGAAGTCAGAATAGCAAAGGCCCAAACTGAGGAAAAGATGGCCAACTCGGTTAAGAAGGGGGATAAAACCTTTTATAGGTACATCAGCGAGTGTAGAAAGACAAAGGGAGGGATAGTGAGGCTGAATAGAATGAACGGTGGGTGGGCAGAGGGGGACAGTGAAAAAGCAGGGATACTGAACGAACATTTCTGTTCAGTATTCACAAAAGAGGAGGGGGAAGTGCCTAATCCAATTAACAGAAGCACTCTTGATGAGGGGGTCGATCCCAGTCCTTTCACAGAAGAATGGGTTCTGCAGGAACTCCTAAAACTGAAGGTGGACAATGCAATGGGGCCTGATGGAATTCACCCCAGAATTCTAAAAGAATTAAGGGGGCAACTAGTGAAACCACTGGCTACTCTTTTTAATAAATCATGGGAGGATGGTGTGGTACCTGAGGACTGGAGGAATGTGATTCCCCTTCACAAAAGTGGGACCAAGACAGAGGCAGGAAACTACAGACCTGTCAGTCTGACCTCTGTGGTAGGGAAAGTGATGGAGTCACTTCTGAAGGAAAGAATAGTTGAGTACTTAGAGGCCAGTGGGGCACAGGACCCAAGGCAGCAT
Organism: Neoceratodus forsteri; assembly: GCA_016271365.2. Lineage (NCBI taxonomy): Eukaryota > Metazoa > Chordata > Ceratodontiformes > Ceratodontidae > Neoceratodus > Neoceratodus forsteri. The sequence goes on from CM057456.1 coordinate 880,363,689, forward strand.
GGGTTCACAGCGGGAAGGTCATGTCAGATGAATCTAATAGATTTCTTTGACTGGGTGACCAAAGTAGTAGACCAGGGAGGGGCTGTGGACATGGCCTACCTAGACTTTAGCAAGGCATTTGACACAGTCCCACACAAATGATTAATAGTTAAATTAACCAGCTTGGGAGTGGGTCCCAGGATGGTAGTCTGGGTAAAACATTGGCTGGACAACAGGACACAGAAGGTAATTTTAAATGGAGTCCACTCTGAAGAAAGAGGGGTTACTAGTGGGGTACCGCAGGGTTCAGTATTGGGTCCAGTCCTTTTTAATGTCTTCATAAGTGACATTGCAGAGGGACTGGAAGGAAAAGTATGCCTCTTTGCGGATGACACAAAGATCTGCAACAGGGTTGATACACAAGGAGGCATGGAAAGGATGAGAAGGGACTTGGCAAGGTTGGAGGAATGGTCAGAAGTATGGCAGCTTTGATTCAATGCAAAGAAGTGCAAAATAATGCACCTGGGAAACAAGAACCCAGGGGAAGAATACACAATGAGGGGGGAGGTAGTAACAACAACAGAAAAGGAAAGGGACCGGGGGGTAATCATATCAGATGACCTTAAGGTTAGCAAGCAATGTGAGAAGGCAGTAGGGAGGGCTGGCACGTGGGTTAATATCCCAGTACTAACACTATAGTACAGAACGAGAGGGGTGCTGCACTTCTGAGGTGCCATCTTTTGGATGAGACATTAAACCGAGGTCCCATCTGCCTGGATTGGTGGTAGTTCAGGTGGATGTTAAAGATCCCATGGCACTTATCGAAAAGAGCAGGGGAATTTCCCCGAGGTCCTGGCCAAATTTCCCTCATTCACTAAAAATACCACCAATAGCTTAATCTGGTTCAAGGTCAGTTGGTATTCATCTGTATCCCCCTCCCCCGGGTCGTGCCTGAAAATAGGCAGGATTTGTCTAGTGCACTTACCCGGTCAACAAAAACGAAATAAATAAATAAAAAATAATGAAAACAGGAAGTTGTTATCCCTCTGTACAGACAGTTGGTGAGACCCCATCTGGAGTACTGTGTCCAGTTCTGGAGACCCCATCTCCACAAGAACATAGACAGGATAGAGGCAGTCCAGAGGAGGGCAACTAAAATGGTGCAGGGTCTGCAAGAGAAGCCGTATGAGGAGAGACTAAAGGAGCTTAATATGTATACCCTTGAGGAAAGGGAGAGGGGGGACATGATAGAAACCTTAAAGTACCTCAGTGGAATCAACAAAGTCCAAGAGGGTAGCATCTTTCAGAAAAGAGACGCAAGAACAAGGGGACACAATTTAAAGATAGAGGGGGGCCGGTTCAGGGGCAGTGCGAGGAAGTATTATTTCACAGAGAGGTAGTGGATGCATGGAACAGCCTTCCTGAGGAGGTTGTGGGGTCTAAAACTGTGGGAGAATTCAAGAATGCATGGGACAGACGCAAGGCAATTCTTGTGGGGGGTAGGAAGAAATAGGCTGTTGGTTAACTAGGATCTGCGGCCCATCCTGTAGGTAGAGAAATGGGCAGACTAAATGGGCCAAGCGGTCCTTCAAACAACATGAAGTCTTCCTGTATTCTGACATATGCAGTGATCACCAACCTTTGAACTGCCCCGGAGAACAAAGAGATCTTACTTCGAGAGGGCTCTGGTAGGTATCATTACACGATTGACGCCGGCATGCAGGACCCCACGAACAATATCTTCCCTTGTCAATCTTCACCATTCATTACTTCCTGGGTGTAAGCCGGAGGCGCACCGGCCACGGGAGCTTTTTTTTTTTTTTTTTAATGCCAACTGCCCGGCCCCCGAGAGCGACGCCATGGGCCATGCGCGAGGGCGGCCGTTAGTAGTGACCACCCTCCTCCAACTCAGTTCTGTTTCTCCTGCCGGACAGGCAGCACCTGTTCACGGTAGCTAACCGGTGCGCGATCCGACTCTTTTTCACACTCGACGCCACGGTAAAACTGTTCCTTTCTTCCTTTGTATGCTACCGTATTTCCGACTGTGTTTAATCTTTGTTTATTTCGCGTTATGTCCGGTTCTGGAGCGAAACGCTCTTCTAAGACAGGCTGCGTGCCCCTAAGGCCGGTGCTCCCGCGGCCGGCATTTCCGTCTCGACCGGCATGACGCCTGTCTCGTGCCTGGGACCCAACCATAATATGGATTCTGGGCGACGCTTGTTTCTCGATGGACCGTCAAGGCCTCAAGTCCTACAGGCACAAGCTCGGCAAGGCCCCGACTTTGGGACGGGCGTCGTCCGGGAATCTCGTGGTAGATCCTTAGGCCTTTTCCCTGGTCCCTCCGGCCTATACGGGTCCGAGGAGGAGGGGGTCTCCTCTCCTTCTGCCGAGGGGAGGCCCCTTCCGCGGTGTTGGGGAGCTGTGAGCCCTCCGGGCCGCAGCGCTGACACCGGCCGGCAGTCACCCTTCGAGGCAGGCTCCTCTGTACGAGGCCCTTGGCTGGGCCCGGCTGGGTGGCCTGACCGCGCTTCGCCGGGTTGCTCGGATCCCGCGCCGTCAAGGTGCCGTGATCGGCGGGCGCTGTCGCGCTGTTAGGATCCCGCGCCGCTATGTGCCGGTGATCGAGCGGGCGTTAAGCCAAGGGCGCTGGCGGACCCGCGCCGCTGCTGCACGGTGATCGGGCGCGCCGTATGTGCTGCTGGCTCGGGCGCTGTCATGGTGCCGGCGAGCTGGCGGGCGCTGGGTTGACGTAAAGGCGTGGTTTGGGACGCCGGGCGGTAAGTCGGCGGGTTTCCTCCTCTGGCGGCGACGGTCTGCCGGAGCCACTGGGGTGTGGGGTTGGGCTCATGCTGCCGGGCACGGGGGCGAACGGGCGTCAAGACTCGGCATCAAGCCGCTTCATGCCCTGTGGGCCTCGGGACCCCTGGGTGGCTAGCATCGAGGTTCTGTTGTCTGCCCTCCTCGGAGACGATGACTCAGATGGGACTCCATCCTGGCACCCCCATTCTTCGGAATCTGGGTCCTCGTGGCTAGGGTACTAGGCGGCGCAGAGGGGCTCCTCCTCTGTCCCTCTTGCCGCTGCCTCCTGAGGGTTCCTCGCTGGGGTGGCCGGAGTCCCGGGGCAGACGTGGGTGACGTGAGGGGAGGCTCCCTGAGGTCTGGTGACAGCTACCCCGTGCTGTTACCTCTGGGGTTAGGGGAACGTTGCAGTCGGGAGGAGGGCCCTCTTGAATCCGAGGGGTTGAGGGCAGGCCCCTGTTGCTCGGTCTCTTTGGCCACCCCAGGGGGTGGCCAGAGCCAGAGCGCAGAGCTCGCCTCCCCCAGGGTTCTAGGGTCGTCCTGGCGGCGTTTGTGCAGACTGTCCTTCTGGATCCATGCAGTCCCGAGGCCACAGGGGAGTTTCTCCCCAGGGCTCTTCCAGGTTCCGCTTCCCCAGAGTTCCGCTTCTATGGCCTGGTTTGATATCCGGGATCCTCCTTCTAGAGCTCCCTTCCCGGATTCCAGAGCCCTCGCAGAGAGCAGTTGCCTCCTCGGAGGTGCCCCTCTCCATCTCTCTGCTTCTCACCCCTCGCCCAGGCCAGTGTCGGGTCCCACGGGTCCGGTATCCTGGGAGCAGTTCAGGGTTCTGCGCGGCCTTCCCTCATATGTTAGTTACATGCATGAGCCGGGTCTTTTCACCTCCCCACCGCGGCAGGAATCCTCTCGGACATTCCAGTTCCCCATCATCCTCCGCCTCCCTCTGAGGGAGGAGGAACCCCTGCTCATCTGTCCTCCGATGCTGATTTCACAGAATATCAGCTTCCTCCTCGAGGATGGTGAGGGATCTTCGGATTTCCCAATGCCCTGAGAGACAATACCGAACGGGTGATGCGTGAATTCCTTGGTGACTCAGTGCCCAGCATCTGTGGTACCTTCCTGGCTCATCCTCCAGGAGGCGCCTATCCGTCCTGGCAGTTCCCTGCCGCTTTTTCCCAGCCCCGCGCGACTGCCAGCGAGGTATTGTGCCCTCTGAGTCTCTAGGTTCCTTCCAACCCGGCTCAGGTTTGGTATACCTGGATACTCCTTCTGGGCGCTGCTGCCTGGGCGACGACCACCCATTTGATTCGGACTCTCCAGTTCTACTAGCAGTAAGAGTGTCCTTCTTCGCTGCGGCGAAGTGCATGTATTGCATCACGTCAGGCTCACCACGCTGCCTACAACTGGCATCTGTGGTCGATGATGTCCCAGCTGCTGGCATCTATGCCTGACACGGAGCAAACCAGACAAGCCGTTGCCCTCTCCTGGGTGTAGGCCTGGAGCTGGCACGACACCAAGCAAGGGCATCTTATGACGCCAATGAGGTGGCTTCCAGGCTTGCGGGACAGCGATCTGCATCAGGCGGACGGCATGGCTTCGCTTCTCCAGGTTGTCACCCCCTGGCCCGCGAGGGTGATGCGCTCCGCCTCGGGACCCGCCTTTTCTCATCCAGAGCTAGGAGACTTTACAGGGGCTCCATCCGTCTCCTCGCTCCTCGGGAGGCACCTCCCAGCTCTTCTCCCACTTAGGCTTTCTGAATAAGCCAGGGTCTTCCTTCTGTTTCTCACCAGCAGAAGGCTGGGGGTCTTGTTCCTCATAGGCGCGCCTCTTCCCTCCTGGGAAGAGGAGCTGGTATCATTTTAGGTGTATGAATGGTGAAGATTGACATGGAAGATAGGAAAATTACCGCACTCACCGTAATTCTTGATCTTCTCTTGTATCTTCACCATTCATTACTTACACCCACCCACCATCCCCTCAGTGGCCTCCTCCTGTGGCTTCTCCACCTCCCGTCTCCTTCCTCTGCTTTGCCTCTTTTGTTTATAAAATATAGGGGAAAATTCCTTAATTTTTCCAAAAAAAAAAAAAAGTTCTTTCTTAAGGGGGGGAAGGGTCCTTCACCCAGAAAAATTACTTACTCTAAGATTCATGGGCCATCTCGTGGATTGCATTGGCGATCAGACTGCACTACTTCTCTTGCTATTCTTCTGGCAAGATACCTCTGGGGTTTTTTGGTCTGGCTCAGGCTATTCAGTTTTGATCCTGCAATCCCGTGTTCAGATAGTTGCCCTGAAATCTTTCCCTCTATTCTTGCCTTTGCAGAGCAGAGGAACGAAGTACGCCTGTGTCCTTTCTTCTTTTAAACAAAAAAAATGCTGAGGGAACTCTCCAACTGCTATAGACATCTTGGTATCTGGTCATGCATCTAGTCAAAAGGAGAAATCAAAACAAGAAGGCAAAATGAGAAGGTAGGCTTTCCTTCTCGCTGTTTTGCTATTGGTTTCTCCCTTTAAGTGTCCTCCTGGGCAATTTTACAATAGAGCTCTGCTGACCATATCCAATCCTAACCAGCCTAAGCCTTTGGCCTGCCTTAGCCAGTCAGTCTGAGTCCCATTTCTGTCTTGAAATGCCTGAAAGGCTTGCATTTTCCATTTCAACTCCCCAGCAGCACTCTCATGCTGGGGTTTTATTCTTCCCTCCTCGGTGTCCTCCAGTTAAAGGCCTTCCATGCCAGGAGCCCGAGGCGGGTCTAATGAACAATGGCATGTTGAAGATGAGGACTATGCCCTCCTGAGTCTGTTCTAGCGGGTTCGGTGAACCCTTCTCTCAGCTCTATCTCACGAGTGTCTTTGCTTCCCTTTAAGTCGAGCCTCCAGCTACAAGCTAACTATGCTCGTGGGGCATTCTGGTCCCTTCAACATCCCATCTCTCTCTTCTCTTCTTCTTCTTCTTCTTCTTCTATTTTCTCATTTCCTCTACTCATCTCCTCCTAGAGTCGCCCAGGTAAGGAGGCCCCGCAGTCCCTAGACTAGGATGTTCTATCCTCTGTCCTTCCTCCATCGGCTTATTCCTTTTCAGTTCATTCTTCCTTGTTTTGCTATCCCTCGGCTATCTTGCCTCGCTATCTCATATTTTCTGCTTTTCTTTTGCCTCCGGCTCACAGAACTGAGTTGAGAGGAGTCGAAATGTTCGCCCCCGCGCATGGCGCATGACGCCGCCTCGAGGGCGGCCGTTAGGCATTAAAAAAAAAAAAAGCCTGTGACGGTGCGCTATCCGCTTACACCCAGTAAGTAATGAATGGTGAAGATACAAGAGAAGATCAAGATTACGGTAGGTACGTAATTTTCCTTTCTAGCTAGCAGTCCCTGGCGAGGGACCGCCCCCATGTCAGGTGACCGGCGTCAGATGACGTCGGTATAAAGGGGGTGTCCCTGGACGCCCGCCTCTCCCAGTTCTTTCCCGCCGTCAGCTCGTGTAGCTCCAGTAAAGTTCGTGCTCAGCCCTGTTATTTCGTCGGTTTTTACCGAAAATTATTAGTATTTTAGTACGATTTCGTCAGGTGAACTTCGGTTTATGTCGTCCACTTCCAAAAATAAGTGCGACTCGTGCGGCGCCAACTGCTCCACAAGGACGGTCATTCTCTCTGCCTTTTTTGCTTAGGCCCCGACCACGCGGTCGATAAGTGCCCGCATTGCCTGCATTTCAACGCGGCCACCCGCTGACGACGCCAGCAGTCTTTGGAAGCCCATCTCCTTAAAAAGAAGATGTCTGCAATGGAGAAGGAGTTGAAGAAGCTTAGGCAGGCGTCGACCTCTCCAGAAGGACACAAGAAGCGGGATAAAGAAAGGTACAGGGAGAAGGCCTTCTCGTCCGCGACTCTGTCCAGAGCCGCGGTTCAGGTAACGTCCCCTCCGGGGGATCGCCCGACGGCAGCCTCCAAGGTTTTGGAGGAGGCGTCGGGCTCGCGTCCGGGTCCTACGGGCACCACCGGGCAAAAGGAGGCCTCTGCCCCCAGTACTGCTGCAGGCTTGCGGCCTACTGGTGCGGGCACCTCCCATAAGCCGGACGTTGGCTCCTCCGACGCCTGCTGGGAGAAGACCGCTAAGACGCCCGACCCTTCGGGGCGGCACACGGTCGTGTCCCCCTCAGACCGGGCCGCTTCCCACCCTCGGCCCGCCTCAACGAGGGACCCCTTAAGTCGGACGCCAGCTCCTCTGGCGTCCGCCAGGATTCAGCCCCTAAGTTGCACGTTGGCTCCTCCGACGTGCGCCAGGCGTTGGAGCCTATGACAGACCCTCCTTCGTCTGTCGTCCCAGGTTCCCCACAGCCTTCGCTGCCGTCCGGGGAGCCTGAGTCACCCCTGCCTGACCCCGGGGACTTTTCCCCTCCGTCCCGGGGCGATGCATGGGATGCTTTTCCGCTGTCAGACCCTCCTCCTACTGAACCGGATCTGACACCGGCCCCGACACAGGCCCCGCCGACGCCGGTCGGGGATATCCCTCCTCCTCCATCGGGCTCGACCCCCCACGGGCCTATCACTGTTGATCCACCCGTGGGGCTCCCTACTGCGCCGTCTGCTCCGGCAGCTCCTCCGGTACCTGGGTATCCGCTGTCGTATCCGACGCCAGCTCACCCGGGTCCGCAGTATCCAGCGCCGCAGTACCCGACGCCGGCTCCACCGATGCCGCAGTACCCGACGCCGCAATACCCGGCACCAGTATTCCCGCAGCTGGGTTACGAATACTCACCTTACAGATATAATCCATATAACTACTAGATGTCCGCCTTGTTCCTAATCATGCCTTATTTAAGAAATTGCACCGCTCCCTCCTTACTACTGGTGACCAATGTACCTGTTTCAACCCCCCCATAGACTCGGACTTACCCTGCCCTGGCCGCCTCGGTTACACCTTCTCAGTGCGAGATTACACCTTGCTCCCCCTACCCCACTACTCCCATCCAAACCTTACCCTCTTTCCTGCCCTTCCAAACCAATACCCTCTCAATCTCAGTACTTTGTTATAATGCTGCACCAATTAATTTCTTCTCTATGTACCTCATATTCTTGTTGTTGCCTTGTTAATCCACACTTAGGCACTTATTTAAAATTGTTTAAAATTGTTAAATTTTAAACCAGTTATGCCTTGTACTGCTATTTTGTCCCAGTTTTGTCACTTTATGCTTGGGATGTTATTGCACTGCTCCTGACACTGTATCCTATGTAAATGTCATCTCTGCATGTTGTTTTTGACCCCAGGGCTTGCCTGAAATGTATTACATAGCTCCTGGCACTGTACTCTGTACAACTGCTATCTCCCTATGTTGTTGACCTCCCAGGGCGTGCCTGTAATGTGTATTGCACAGCTCCTGACACTGTACTCTATGTAACTGTTATCTCCCTATGTTGTTGACCTCCCGGGTTGTGCCTGAAAATAGTCACTTTCGTGTCTAGCGCACCTACCCAGTCATCAAAAAATAAATAAATAAATAAAACTATCCCCCTCCTCGTCCACCGCCCCCCAGGCCGCCGGTGGATCTTCAGGAGACTCTGGCCTCGTGGTGGGCTGAGGCCAAGGCTCAGCTCACCAAGGAAGTCGAGAGCCACCTTACGGCAGCGGTGCCACCTCTGGCCCCCGTACGCCGGAGACGGCACACTCCCTCTCCACCTCCGGATTCCCGAGCTCTTCCCTCTGGATCCAGAGAGGGGCAGGACACACATCCAGGGATTCCCCCTAAGGAACCCGTTCCTCCCCCTAGATGAGTCAGGGAGTCTTACTCTGCTTCTAATTCTTCTTCTTCTTCTCTCTTGGACTCCTCGGACTCCTCCGATGGATGCTCCGAGAAAGACGACGAGCCTCGCTCTCCGTCCAAGCCCCGGCCGAGGACTCCTCTGGAGGATCCTTCCTTCATGGAGTTGCTCAGGAAGATCCAGGAAGTACATCAGTGGCGTTCTTTGGAACCAGATCCTCAGCGGGTTAAACTCGCCGAACATCTGGACCTGCCCTTACGGCCCTTACTCTGTGCCAACCCTGATATCGTAGCCTCACGCCCACCTTGTTTCCACTATTTGGAAACAAACTGGCCGGCTTTTAGCCCCACTTCTCGGAAGTCCAACAGGCTATACCAGGCTCCGGAGGGTGTAGATTTTTTGATTCTCACCCTTCGCGCAGACTGGTTGTGATTAGCGCCACCATGCCGGGTCAGCACACCCTAAACATTTGAGCTTGTCTCCCCGGATAAGGAATCTCCTTCTGGATCAGTATGGAAGGAAGATATACGCTTCTTCCACACTGGGAATCAGGGCCCTGAATTATGTAGCACATATGGGGGATTACCAGAAGGCTATCCTTACCCAGGCGGAATCTAAGATTGACTCCTTGCCTGACTCCCAAGTCAAGCAGGAGTTAGCTGACCTAGTCCGTTCTGTTCGTTCGGCCAGTCGTCACATCCTGAGGACGACTTACAATGCAGTGGACACTGCAGGGCGGAGCTCCGCGTTCACCGTAAGACTTCGACGTCACGCCTGGTTCCGCGTGTCAGGTTTGGTCCCGGAGGTGCAGTCAGCAATCCAGGAAGCACCTTTCAGGGGTTCAGTGCTTTTCAGTGGTGATGTCAAGGACATCATCACCGATTTGCAGGAGAAGGGGACGGCTCTGAAATCTGTGGATTCCATGTACCGTCCCCATCCCCCCGCAGCGCCGTCCTTTTCGCCAAACACAGCTGGCCTCAAGCGAAACTCCAAGGAAGGCGGGTTACAACGCCAGGCCCCTCAGAGATGCTAGGCCCCTGCTGCCCAAAAGCAGCGGTGCCCCAGTTTGTGCTGCCCCACACCACTCGACCTTCCTTCTCCCACCGCCTCCGGCCTCCCCGGAGGAATCGATAGGAGGGAGATTCTCCCTCCACCTTCCGGGTTGGGAGAGGATAACATCGGATTCATGGGTGCTTCAGATTATCGAGGAAGGGCACTGCATAGAGTTTCTACAGAAACCTCCACGCCACCCCCCTCTGAAGTCCTCTTACTCAAGGGACCATCTTCCTTTGGTCAGGGAAGAAATATCTGCCCTCCTCGCGAAGCAGGCCATAGAACCCATTCCTCCTCACCTTCACGGGACGGGTTACTATTCCCATTTCTTCCTTGTACCAAAGAAGACGGGAGATCTCAGACCCATTGTCGATCTCAGCTCCCTGAACTTCTGTGTAGAGTACAAGAAGTTCAGGATGCTCTCCCTTCAAACCCTTCTGCCCCTTCTTCGGCCGGGTCAATGGCTTTGTGCGCTGGATATGCAGGATGCATACCTGCACATCCCCATTCGCCCCTCACACCAAAAGTACCTCCGGTTTGCTTTCCAGGGGGACCATTACCAATTCCGGGCACTCCCATTTGGTCTTTCCTCGGCTCCCCGAGTTTTTACCAAATGCCTGGCGGTGGTAGCGGCCCACCTGCATACTTTGGGAGTTCAGGTGTTTCCCTACCTGGACGACTGGCTCCTGGCGGCCTCATCCAGGGAGGAACTCCTGCATTTTCTCTCCCTCACCCAGCAGGTTTTCACTTGTCTGGGTATCATCATCAACCATTCCAAGTCTCATCTGGACCCCTCCCAGAGACTTCAGTTCATCAGGGCAATCCTCAATACGACAGTGTACAAGGCCTTCCTTCCTTCGGACAGGGCGGCCTCCCTCCAGTCACAGATTTCCCTGCTTTCAGAATGCAGGAAGGTTCCAGCAAGGTCGGTGCTCCGTCTTTTGGGGCTTATTGCAGCCGCCATCCCGACGGTTCCGCGTGCGCAGCTCCACATGAGGATCTCTCAGTGGGATCAACTCATAGACGACCTAGATCATCTGGTGCTGATCTCCTCGCCGATGACAAGAGACTTGCAGTGGTGGATGGTTCGAGAGAACCTGTTTCGGGGGGTTCCCTTCTGTCATCCTTCCTCCCTCCTCCCAGACTCTGACCACGGACGCATCAGGCAAAGGTTGTGGAGCCCATCTGGGTCCTCACCGAACCCAGGGTTTATGGTCCAGATTGGAGTTAGCTCTCCACATCAATGTGCTCGAGCTACGAGCAGGTCTGTATGCTCTCCAAGCCCTTCACCAATACATCCTTCCCGGTCACCTAGCTGTCCAAACGGACAACATGTGCATGGTGTGGTACATCAACAAGCAGGGAGGGACTCGATCCTACCCGCTGTGCAGGGAAGCAATGAGGGTTTGGGACTGGGCAACGCTTCACAACCTTCACCTCACGGCGATCCATGTTCCAGGAGTCAACAATACCCTGGCAGACAAGCTAAGTCACTCCTCGGCTCTGCCACATGAGTGGGAACTGGACCAAAAGGTTCTAAACGACATCTTCCAGCTTTGGGGGACTCCACAGGTAGACCTGTTCGCCTCTTCCCAAAACGCAAAACTTCCCACCTTTTGCTCGCTCGCTCCAGAGCGAGGCACTTTCTGGAGCGACGCTTTGTCTCTAAGCTGGAAGGGCAGATTTGTCTATGCTTTTCCCCCCAATTCCTCTGGTCCGTTGTGCGCTGCAGAAGCTTGCAATGAAAGGAGCGAGAATGATTCTGATCGCTTCTTTCTGGCCCAGGCAAATCTGGTTCTCTCTTCTACAACAATACTCAGAGGTTCCTCCTCTTCCTCTTCCTTTATCTCGAGGATTGCTGACCCAGGATCAGGGGACCCTGGTCCATCCGGGACTCAAGTCCCTGCAACTTCATGCATGGCTCTGCAGACCTAGCCCAGTCTCGATTTGGCGTCTCTCCTAAGGTGGCCGAGATTCTGGTGGAAGCTAGAAAATCCCTCCACTAGGTCCACCTATGCCATTAAATGGAAGAGATTTTCCATTTGGGCTGCCTCCAGGAACGTGGAGCCTTTCTTCTGTCCTGTGGCCGTTCTGCTCGATTATTTATGTCACCTCTTCGATCTGGGTCTCAGTCATGCCTCTTTGAAAGTTCACATGGCCGCTATTTCAGCCTACCATGTTCCTTTCATTGATAAAGCCTTTGCCCAATTAGAGGTATCCAAGACTTTTCTCAGAGGGGTCCTTCATCTCAGGCCCCCTGTCCGGACTCCTGCTCCCCCTTGGGATTTGAACTTTGTTCTCGAGAAACTTACCCTTCCTCCCTTCGAGCCTGCGGCTTCCGCAGACTTGAAGTTTCTTTCGTGGAAGATGCTCTTCTTGGTGGCCATTACTTCTGCTCGAAGAATTTCCGAGCTCCAGGCCCTTATGTGTAAAGTCCCCTATCTGATTTTTCACAAAGAACGAGTAGCTCTTCGCACGAACCCTAAGTTTCTTCCAAAAGTGGTAGTGGAGTCTACCTTAAATCAGTCTATTGAGTTACCTGCCTTCTTCACAGTACTCCAACCAGGAGATATTTGCTCCATACCATGGATGTTCACAGGATTCTGAGATACTACACCGATAGGACAAAGGATCTCAGAAAGACTGATCAGTTGTTCGTCTCTTTTGCTCACAAAAGGGAAGGCAATGCTGTTTCCAAGCAATGCCTGTCAAAGTGGTTGGCTCATTGCATCACTTTCTGTTATGATAAGTACAACAAGACCCTTCCGGGTCAAGTCAGAGGTCACTCCACTCGTGGAGTAGCAGACTCTGCGGCTTGTTTCAAGAATGTGTCTGCGGCGGACATCTGTGCTGCCGCCACTTGGACTTCCGTCCATACCTTTACGAAACATTACAGTTTGGACATTGCCTCTCACCGTAGAGCAGGCTTCGGCTTAGCGGTCTTGCAAGGCCTCCTGTCTTGAGGTTTGCAAGGTTTTTGCTACTTTTTGGAGTAGTTCCTCCTCCCGGTGCCTTTCATTTGTTCCAGACTGCTTGGGATTCTGTCCTATGGGATTATTTTACTGCAAGAGCCTCTCGTAAGATAGTACAGTTACGTAGAACTTACCATAACAGTAGATCTTCTAAAGAGCCTCTTTGCAGTAGGTACACCTTCCCGCCCTTCATCCCCTAGACTTTTCAGCTCCTTTCCATTGAGGGAAATATTCTGCTTCTCTCTCTCTCGTCCGGCCTTCTGGGCCTGTGGCGGAAAGAACTGAAGGTGGGCATCTGGGACCGCCTTTATACCGATGTCGCCTGATGCCGGTCACCTGACGTGGGGCGGTCCTCGCCAGGGACTGCTAGCTAGAAATTTTTCCGCGGGGTCCTGCCGCCTGCTGACGTCAGTCCTATATGTAATTACCTACTGCAAGAGCCTCTCTCGAAGATCTACTGTTACGGGTAAGTTCTTGCATAATTGTACTTATAACTTTCCATGCAGGGCATGGAACGCTGAGCTCCCGAGCTTGGTTGAGTTTCTCTGTTGTTGTTTAAACTCTAACCGGCAGATTCTTTATCTACTCACTGGAGCAGTCGCCCAGATTTCTCCTTTGCTCGGTTCAAAAAGTTGGTTAAAGTGTTGTTTTTCTCGCCGGTTTCGACCGAATTTCTGCTACTGAACCTGTTGGTTTAAGTCTCTGTCTGTGGTACCGTAAGTACTAGATAGGTTTTTGTATTAGTTTCGTGTGGAACTTAGAACATTGGATCGGGTTCGTTTGAACCGCATCAGGTTTGTGTAAAAACTCTGTCTTTATTAGAGTGAGGTAACCGTCCAGACGTGTTCTAAAAAATGGATTTCATTACGTTTTTCCAAGACCAGAACACGTGTTAGGAACCAATAGGGGTGTCTGCCTGGTGGATTGCCAAAAAAGGTAAGTTTTGGTTAGGATTGGCCATGTCTAGAAACCCAAGAAAAAAACAGGCCCACTGGGTTTCAATGATTGTGTGTGTGGGGAAGCTTTGCTACGGCTGATCCCCACACCACCTGTGTTTATTGTCTGGGGTTTGACCACCTTAATTCAGACTGCCAAATTTGTAAAAGTTTTCCCAAAGCTACCCTGGATAAGAGAGTCGGTAAACTGAGGGAAAGGGAGGCCGAGAAGTCCGCTGACCCGGAAGGCCAGCCCGGTTTGGTTCTGACTGAACCAGAAGGAGTGCCCTCTGACCAGGGCGAAACTTCTTCGGGCAAAAGGAGAACCGATTCTGAGGAGTCAGTTCCGGTTAAAAGAAAGAAAAGGGATAAATCATCCAGTTCGGATCCACAAGTTCTTTCTCTGACCGCTGATGAGATAGCCAAAGCGATAAGGATAGTTCAATCACAATCTCGTTCCGCCAAACCGCACCATCTGTCAGGGGGCTCAGTTCGGTCGGTTCCCCGGTTCCGGATTATACTTTAGAAGAATTTTATGAACCGGAGGAGGAGGTGGGAGAGTATGAAGATAATGATGATGGTGGTGATTATGAAAGTCTGGATGCGCCTATTGACCTCGACATCTCCCCAGACAGACCTTCAGGTGTTTCTCCTCCTAGGCTTTCTGAGTCCCCTTCCCACTTTATATTTTACAAGAAAGTGGCTGAAACCCTCCAGCTTCCTATGGAAGAAGCAGTAGAGGATCAGGAGGAGCCTGATTTTGTTGAGATGATGTACATCCCAGAGTCCAGGAGATTGTCTATTCCCCTCCATAAATCTTTTGGGAAACAGACATTTAAAATTCTGAAACTCCTAATTCCATACCTCCTGTGGACAGAAGAATGGACAAGAGGTATACTTTTCAGGCTCAGACATGGAGTTCCTTTCCCAGCAATGCAGCCATGTTGGTAGTGCAGGTGCTGCCTGTGAAGGCAAATATTCCCTTGGCTTCACACACCCCAGATAAGGACTCCAGGAGGATTGATGCCATGGCAAAGAAACAGTACATAGCAGCATCTTTTTGGGACTCAGGCAGGCTAACTATATGGCCTACTAGCTAGATACAGAAGTCCTTAGGTGGGACACCGTGCTGGCTCTAGCTAAACAGGCCCTGACCAGCTTGCCAAGGAGCTGGAGTGGGTGGCTGCGGATGGGATTGAGGCATCCAAGGTGCAATTTCATGCTGCTGTGGACTCCAATGATGTTTCATCTAGAGTCATGGCTACATCTGTGGCCCTTCGGAGGATGGCTTGTGTAACCCCTAGATGGCGCTATCCCAGGGGCTACTACCCCTGCCTGATTTGCCACTAACAGGTTGAGGGGCCTGGATCCAATGGCGGGTGCCTCCACCCAGAGGTCAGGGTTTGCAATAGTTAAACTAACTTGGTCACAGCCCTCTGGGACCTGCAACCCCCTTTCTTCCCACTAGTGGCCTCACACAATATATCAGAATTACCTTCACAGTATACACTTACTCCCAGGTCTGGTTCCGCACTGGGACCTCCTGTGAAATGAGATACAGTGCAACAATCACAGTACAGTACTTTTAACATAGACAAATACCCCAGGCAGTATAACTTTTGTGAAACAAGCAGCTCTGATTTATTTAGGGGGATATATAACAAGGACAGGGGAAATCAGGGTTAATTAGCTTATCACTTATTAATCTACTTCCATGGCTCTGTGACAGGCTCATCCCTATCAGTTACTGTCCCTGGGTACCCAAGCCCTAGTGGCTAGTCCAAACCGTGGGCAGCTGGTAGGGGCCCTTTCACACAGAGAAATGGAGAATTAACAGTCAGCAGTACAGTAATTCCATTTGATTTAATGTGTCATTCAACAGGGAGCTAATTCTGAATTAGTACTCACTGACCTCCAAATAAGATAGGGTCCTTTCAATGTCAGGGCTCACTGAGTGTACACAAACCTCTTCACACATCCATATAAAAGAAAGCACTATACCAGGCAGGCTGCATCTGTATCCCGATCAATTACTGCACACATCCGGAGAACACACAGCAGATTCAGTTCCTGACAGACCTAGTGCAATTTCAGTTTTCACCCTCCAGTCTTCACAGGTGAGCCTGGTTTCTACTTCTTCAGAGATCCTTTTTCTTTTCACAGGACGGATTCAGTCCCAACAAGCTGTTACATTGCTGCAGACCGAACTGGGCTCATACACGCTTTTTGACTAAAACTGCACACTGAAAAAGCAGGGCTCCTTCCTTCTTCACTGCCAAAGCTCAACTGAAATCTCCAACCGACAAAACCGAGACTTCCTTTGAGTTCTCCCAGTTCCTTGACTGGATTGGCTGTCACTGTTGAATAGACTGCCGCTGTTGGTCCAAAAAGGCACCTGAAGTCTAAACCACATCTCCCCAGAGTCACTGCCCATACAATCCTCTTATGGCTGGCTCAGATTGTGAGTCCAAGTTCTGATCTTCGTCCAAGGTACCATTTTAGAGCTAGCTTACCCACTACTTATTGGCCCAGTTCAGCAGTTCAAAACTAGAATGGGAACTAGTAGACAGTTCTGACTGCAAAGAAAGTAGGTTAGATAAACTGTACTTCTATTATTACCTAAATAATTTCTGGCAACAGTTACATCTTTCAGATAGGTTCCTTTGCACCCTAGTGACTGCAAAATGAAGTGAATTACAGCAGCTTGAGTGGTACTCAATCAAGAAACACACAGTCCCCCCCATACAATTCATTCATGTCTGCAAGCAGACAGCTCTTAAAGAGACAGTACCAGAGGTTCTAAAAACACTTACTGATAAATGGCTTAAATGCCAAACACCATTCAAGCTTGGAGCATCTGGCAAGCTCTGAAGTCTTTTGGGAACCCCCATTTGCAGGGGGGTTACACCTGGCTCAGATGTACTAGCCTATCACAGGATACCCAGGCTAAGGCCATGGATTTTCCTGTCATTGGTAATTCTCTGGGGAGCAGACAGAGAACTACATGAAGAAGATGGATGAGTACAGGAGCACCTACAGGAGTGCTCAGGCCAAAGATAGGCAGGCCACTCCTCAGAGGCAGCATTCCAGG
The DNA here is from genome assembly GCA_016271365.2 of Neoceratodus forsteri. Lineage (NCBI taxonomy): Eukaryota > Metazoa > Chordata > Ceratodontiformes > Ceratodontidae > Neoceratodus > Neoceratodus forsteri. The sequence continues at coordinate 880,380,264 of CM057456.1, forward strand.
GGCAGGGGCTGGCCCTTTCAAATGCCCTCCCCTCTCTCCTCCTCACTGCTTCAGGCCTCTTCTGCTTTTGCTCAGAGGGGGCTCCTTAGAGGAGAGCAGGCCTGCTTCCACCCCCTCAGCCTAAAGCTCCTGCCAAGCAGACAATTCTGATGGGCCTGCCCGGCCGGCCTCCACTACCTGTAGCAGGCTGGCTTACTTTGTCCAGGACTGTGTCTTTAACACTGTGACAAGTGGGGTCCTAGGAAGAAAAGCCAGGGACCTGGTTCTCAGCTCAAAAATTCCCAAGATGAGAACCAGATCCTTTCCACCTGTAACCATTAGAGGCTCTGCCCTAGAGGCAGAGGTTTCTTCCCTTGGCTCAGAGCTACAGAAAGGGTTCCTACCCTCATTAGCAAAGGATTGTACCCATGTACTCCCAACCCCCAAAAGACAGGAGAATGGGCGGCCCATCCTGGATCTGAGATATCTAAACAAGCACTCTTTAAAACCAAAATTCAAAATGCAGGACTTGGGAATAATTCTGCTCCTTCTAAGGCCAGGGACTGGCTAGCCTCCCGGACATTCCCATCAGGTGCTCCCACAGAAAGTAGCTCAGGTTCGGCTGCCCCTCAGCCACCATATCAATTCAGGAGCAATGCCCTTGGCCCAACATCGTCTCTGCTGGGTGTTCACAAAGTGCTTGCAGCAGTGGTTGCTTTCCTAAGGAGAAAAAGATCTCCATCTTTCCATACTTGGACGACTGGCCTATAGTGGGTCAGTCTCCAGACCAAGTCGTGGCACATCTTCAGATAACTCAGCAACTGTTCACTTCCTTTAGGATTCCTCCTAAACCTTCCAAAGTCAGTTCTGAGCCAGCACAGCTTCACTTATATGGGCAGAGCTGGATGCACAAGAGTAGCGTCCTTCTTTCCTGACAGGGTAAGGACACTAATAGAACTGGCTCTCTTTCAACCTTCAGGTGTCTTGACCAGCAAGGCACTTGCAGCTCCTGGGCCATGGCAGCCGCCTTCACAGCAGTGGTCCAGGGGGCGATTTCTGATGAGGGACATTCAGTTCCACTTTGAGAGCCTTCTGTCCCAGAGAAAGGATTCCCTACCAGACTAGTCCCAGTGACTCGAACCCTGGATCCAGGCTTCTTGCAGTGGCAGTAAGGATCTGACACTTAAGGCAGGGTGTTCTCGTCACGTCAGTTCATTCACTAATTCTCACCACAGATGCCTCTCTTGGGCTGGGGAGCCCACTTGGGGATCTTACCACCCAAGGGCTGTGGTCACCTCAAGAATATCTGCTTCCATCAATGTCTTGGAACTCAGAGTGTGTGTTGTGGCACTGCAAGCTTTTTTTCAAGTCTGTACAGAACAAGGTAGTCCTGATCAGAACAGACAATACCACCACAATGTGGTACATCAGTTAGCAAGGGGCACTCGGTCCACGGCCTTGTGCATAGGCAAATCGTTGTGGTCTCTGGCCTATTCTCTATCAAACTCTCTGATAGCAGTTCACTCTCGGAAGGACAATGTGCCCAGCAGATGCTCTCAGTAGGATATCCCAGGGCCACCACGAGTGGCCCCTAGTTCCCTAATTTTGAAAGTGATTTTCTCCAGGTGGGCACTCACAGATAGATCTTTGCAGCCCCAGACAATCACCAAATTCCTCTTTTGCTGCAGACCCCAGTCTTGGGCTCAGTCCCCTGATGTTTGGTTTGAGTTGCTAAGTTTCTGCATGCTTTTCCCCTTCTCCTGTTCAAGGTGCTAGTCAAGATCAGGTCTCAACTGCCAAAGTGATTCTGATCGCTTCCAGACTGGGCCAGACAGCCCTGGTATCCACTGCTGCTGTCCTTAGCAGTCCACCTTCCGTGTCTCTTCCCAGGAATTACAACCTGTTGACATCCTCTCAGGGAAGGATTGTATCCTAATCTCAAATCTCTCAATCTCAAAGCCTGGCTGTTGAAGAGTTAGAGTTTGCTGATCTGCACCTCTCAAGGTGTTTTGATATTCTTAAGGCTTCACAAAGCTTCCACCAGAAAGACTTACAACTCCAAATTGAAAGGTTCACTATTTGGTACTTGTAAGCATATTTCTCCAGAATCGTTGGCTGTCACAGTCTGGGACTATATGGTTATCTCATGGCTTGGGACCCAGACCACCTTACACTTAAAGGTTACTTGGTAGCTGTTTCTGCCTTTTTAAGTCAGCAGGTGTTTTCTCTATCAGCCCATCCTGTATTTTGTAACTTAAGGATTGCTGCACACCAACTCTTTAAGGACCCTGCCCTGCTTGGGACCTGTTTGCATTGCTCAGCTTATGCAACCTTGAGCCTTCTGTCCTCTGCAGCCTGTACTTGACTTGGAAAACTGTGTTGGACATACTTCTGCCAGGCATATCAGTGAACTGCAAACACTGCCAGTGGAGCCTGATTTCATCTCTTTCCATAGAGAATAAAGTGGTCCTAAAGAACTAACAGGAGTTTTTACCAAGGTGGTTTCAGATTTCAATTCCTTAATCAGTCTGTGTCTCTGCCTGTTTTCTTCACTGACTAGTCCTCTGGGGAGAGAGGCTGTACACTGACGAAAAGGAGTTCTTTTACTACATAGAGCGCACCAAAGGTCACGGGTTTGAGTCCCCCTGTTGTTCTACCTATGGGAGGTCGTGTAAGGCAACCACTAAAGATCTAGCTGCCAGGTGGAGTGCCCTCAGGTACACCCTGCTATGAGAAATTGGTAGAACCCACCTCAGGCCTGAGGGCTCACTCTATTAGAGGTATGTTTTCTGGTCGCCAGATATTCATATCTAGAAACTGTTTACAGCCACCTGGAAAATAGTCCACATTCACCAAGCATTACTCTGATATCCAGGCTAGGAGGATGCTCGGTTTGGTACAGCAGTCTTGGCTCATTCCTAAAGTAGGTTTGGTCCTCCTGAGGTACTGCTTGATAGTTCAGATATGTCAGAACAGGCAAAACTTCATGTTTGAAGAAAAAATTACCACCCAGTAATGTTGTTTCTTCCAATGGAGTCATGCTGTGTTTTTCTCTCCCCCGCCTCCCTCTCAGAACCTGGTTTTGGACTGTGGGGTGTATGGAGGCAGTGTTGTTCCAGAGTAAGTCATTTTCTCACCCTCCTTGGCTTTGGGTGTGTGTTGTTTTGTTTTTTGGGTTTCCTGACTTGGAGTCTTTGCTTTGAAACCAAAAAAAAAAACTTTTTTAACAAATTTAGTTGCCAGTTGGCCAGTGTGGAGTTTACAGTTTCATCAGAACGGCAGTGAATTTAGCTGAAAATCTGATTGTTGAGTTAAACAACAGATAGAGGTTTCAACCAGCTGAGTCAGCGCCCACCATGCATGGAAAGTTAACTCTTTGTCTCCAGGGCAGTTCAAAGGTTGGGATCACTGTATAAGTCAGAATACAGCAAGACTCATTAGCTGAAAACAACATTGTTGGTAGTAATTTTTTCAGATCTGCCATCAAAGTCTATGTTTCTACGATGTGCACAGCAGGTGTGCGCGTCTCATGGTGTGTACCTCGCCCCTGGTAGAACAAACTCAAGAGGCCACATTAAAAGACTAGTCAGCCATAAACTGGCTCAACCTCTCAAGGGGTGCACAAACCGCCACTTACATCCGGCTAGTCCTTCGAAAGTGTAGGAGGTTTTAAAACCAAGCCCTCAGCCCAAAGAATGGCAGAAGCTCATGACCCAGCGCTCAGTGCGCCTTTCTGAGTTGTTGGCCCACGCCCCAAGAAGCGTCTGAGGGGGACTCTTCCTCAGCTGTGAGGTCATCTGATACTTGCAGTCAGCAGTCCTTAACTCCAGACAAATTGCCTGATAACCATGAAAGCATTCCCTCACCTGGGACACCCTCCCGGATCATCCCCCAGACAACAGCCCAGGCTGTCGCCCTTCGTAGTCACAGAACTTCCGCCAGGGCAGTGGAAGTAGTTCCGTTGATCATCAGAACACAGGGTCTACTCCCATTATCCTCTGGTTCCAAAGAACCGGGGCATGCTCTGATGTTGACCTCAAAATTAAACAAATTCCTACCCAAAGAGAAATTCAAAATAATATCGCTAGGAACCCTGTTACCTTTGGTTTATCAGTAATGACTGTTAGCCTCCCTGGACATGCAGGATGCTTACCTGAACATTCCTATTCACCCGAAGCATCAGAAATACCTAGGGTTCATGGCTTTGGGACAGCATTATCAGCTCAGAGTCCTGCTCTTTGGGCTATCCTCGGCGCCGTGAGTTTTGACAGAGTGTTGTGCAATTCTCGCAGCGCATCTCAGAATAATCGGAATACATGTGTTCCCAAATCTGGACGATTGGCTTCTACCAAGTCCTTCCATGCACGGAACTCTGGATGCTGTAGCCATGGCTTCTCACTTTCTCACGTCCATGGGAGTTCTGCTAAACCTCAAAAAATTGCAGTTGCAGCCTTCCCAGAGGCTCCTTTTCATAGGAACTCTTCTGGACACCTCCTGTGCGAAAGTATTTCTTCCAGAAGACAGGAGGAGTGATATCCTTCAGATGGCCCGATACATCAGAGAGAGCAGCTTGGTGTCAGCTCTCTCAGTGCAATGGATGCTAGGTCTCATGGCATCCTCGGTGTTCACTGTGCCTTGCACGCCTCCGTACGAGAACCTCTCAATGGATGCTTCGGTGCTCAGTGGTCCTTGCACCACGCCCTCAGTCCTTTTCTCATCAAAGTGACAGAACCTCTGAAGAGGTCACTCATCTGGTGGTCGCAGAGGACAATCTTTGGAAGGATACCCTTTGCCCCTCTGGATCATCAGATTTCCATTACCACGGATGCGTCCCTGATGGGGTGGGAGCTCACTATCAGACTCTCCACACTCAGGTACATGGACTCAGGATGACCCCAACTTCACATAAATGTTTTAGAAATGAGTCATCATTTATGCAGTCCGGGCTTGAAGGACATTCTCTGTCACAAGAACATTTCTCAGCTTCAAACGGACAACAAAGCAGTGATGTATTACAACAACAAGCAGGGCGGTGCTCATTCTTACCCCTTATGCAGGGAAGCAATGAGAGTGTGGGAATGGTGCTTGGAGCACAAGGCTCTAATTCAGGCGGTCTACCTACCGGGAGTGCAGAATGAACTGGCAAACCGTCTCAGCAGAACAGAGACAGATCCTCACGAATGATCCCTCAGCTCAGCCACAGCTCAGTCACTATTCGCAGAGTGTGGAACTCCAGACCTGGACCTTTTTTGCATCCCCACTCAACACAAAACTGCCTCTCTTCTGCTCCAGAAATCCAGGGACTGCCATTTTTTGTCAGGATGCGTTAAGGCTGCGGTGGACAAAACTCTTTCTATAGGCCTTTCCTCCTCTTCCCCTAATTCAGAGAGTACTTCTCAAATTCAAGTCCCAGGGGGACAAAATGATCCTCATTGCTCCCTTCTGGCCTCGACAGATATGGTTTCCACTACGCAACAGTATGTCGGAAACTCCTCCGAAACCGCTCCCCCTTCAGATTAATCTTCTGACTCAGGGGCCTGTGGTCCACTCCAATCTGAGGTCACTTCACCTTCACGCTTGGCTCCTGAAGAGATAGAAGTGAACAGGTTCAATGTCTCTCGTAGGGTTTCAGATATTCTTCTGGCTGCACACAAGCCAGCCACTAGGAAAACTTACGCAGCCAAATGGAAGCGTTTTTCACTCTGGTGTGCAAAATACTCTGAATCCTTTTTCCTGCCCAGCAGATAAAGTTCTAGAGTACCTTTTAGACCTCTCAAATTCAGATCTGCAATACTCTACAGTTAAGGTTCACCTTTGTGCCATTTCAGCTTATCATGAGCAAGTACTTTCCTTGTTACTGGCTCAGTTACCCGTGGTTAAGAGGTTTCTTAAGGGAATTCTGCATACTAGACCTCCTATAAGACGTCCAGTCACAGCCTGGGACATTAATCTGGTGCTAGACATGTTCAGTCGAAAACCTTTCAAGCCTCTAGATTCCTGTGAGTTAAAATTTCTCACCTGGAAGACGGCCTTCCTAGTGGCCATTACCTCAGCCCGCAGGGTCTCTGAGATACATGCCTTGGTCACAGACCCTCCGTATACTGTGTTTCATAAAGACAAAGTAGTTCTTAGAACCCATTCTAAGTTTCTCCCTAAGGTTGTTTCAGAATTCCATCTAAACCAACCTTTGGTCCGTCCTTCCTACTTTGTGAACTTCCAAAATGAAGGAGAGCGTTCTTTTCATTCCTGGATGTCAAAATAGCTTTGCGTTTCTATCTAGATAGAACAAAAGACTTTCGCAAAGCTCAACAACTGTTTGTTTACTTCAGCGAGACCTGGCTGGGTCAGCCGGTCGCTATCAGATGTATTTCAGCATGGCTGGTGGCATGCCTTCACCTCTGTTATTCCATGGTGCAGGTTAAGCTGGTGGGCAGAGTGTATGCTCACTCTACTAGAGTGGTCGCGGCATCTCTAGCGGAAATCTGCAATGTGCCCATTGCAGATATTTGCAATGCGGCTACCTGGAGCTCAGTACATACTTTTGTCAAATACTATGCCCTGGATGTCCATGCCAGATGACATCTTTCTTTTGGCAGAACCATACTTAATGGACTTCTATCCTAAAACTATGAGCCCTTGGTCTCGCCTGCCGCCCCCTGGGGGTATTAACTTAGTACTCTTTCCATCAGTGTGTGAATGAGTGGTGGAGACTTTATGTCCAGGAAGATATGGAAATTACGTACCTACCGTAATTCTTGATCTTCTTGGATGAGTCTCCACCACTCATTCACACGCCCACCCTCCATCCCCGGAGCTCACCTTTGTTGCTGGTCTTCACTCCCTTAATCTTTAGGCTGTGAAGACTTCTTTGTTGACCCTTCTTATACGGGTCGTCCTGACTATCTTATGTCCGTTTTTTTGGTTAGGCTGTCCTTCTAGGTTAGTTACGCTGCACCTCCTTGGAAAAAAGGTACTGAGGCGGTTGGAGGGTGGACACCGAGATAGCCATTACCGCACAAGCTGGGGCTTGCTGTGCCGCTCCTCATGGCTCCATCTGTGACGCCAACCCTCTAGCAAAAAAAGTTTGCTCCCACTGGGTCCTAGTGCCTCCGGTGCAGTTCCCCATTAGTGTGAATGAGTGTTGGAGACTCGTCCAGGAAGATCAAGAATTATGGTAGGTACATAATTTCCATTTTTTTCTGTAGGTCATGTCTCAGTTGGCGGGGGGCAAGAAATCTTCGAAGACGGGATGGTCTCCTATGCATCGGTGCCTGTGTGGCCGTAAGCACTCTGTCACCGACCAGCATGCCCGTTGCCTCGCATGTCTTGGCCCGCTACATGACATGGATTCATGCGACACCTGGTTCTCCATGGACTGTCGTGTCATTCAACAACGTGCGTGGAAAGTTGGATGAGCTCCGCCGACTTTCAGGGGATGGGCGCACACTCGTCGGGCCAGGCTACGGTCTCTTGGCCTTTCCTCCGGGTCCCCTCCTGGTTCTATGGGGACCATGGAAGACGGGGCTTCTGTTCCTAGTAGCCTCACCATTGCAGAAGCCCCTTCCATGGTGCAGGAGGCCCAGTCCGTTTCCCTTGGGGACGGGCGTGAGGCACCGCATTGGCAATCCCCCTTCGGGGTGAAGGCTCCACCGGTGTCGTTTCCTCAGGTCGGAAGGCCTGGGTCGGTGCTGTCCTTGATGTCATCTCTAGGCACTGTCTTGGGCCTCTGCGCTGTTCACGGCACCATGGGCCTTGATGGCGCCGTCATCGGTGCCAGTCCATTGCTCAGTGCTGTCTTTGCTGTCGGCACCGTTCGTGGCGCTGGTGGTGCTGTCCTTCACTGTTTCTCACCTCGGTGCTGTTTGGGGCGCCATGATTGAGCATGGCGCCGTGTCCAGCTGCGGTGCTACTTGTGGCACCGAGTGAGGATGCGGCACCATGGGGTTTCTGATCTCCATGCTGAGAGCATGGTCAGAGCCATCTTCGGCACTGACTCTGGCCTCGGCACCACTTGCGGTGCGGTGGGTCGGGACAGTGCTGAGACAGGCCCCGACCCAAATACTGCTGCCATCCTCGGCGCATGTCTTCACATGCCATTCGTGGTGTGGTTGAGGGCCTCAGCGCCAACTCTGGTGCAATCACTCGATCTAGTGCCCCATTCAGTCGGGATGGCAGCGGGCGTCCACGTACTGTCTGGCACAGGACTTTGGACTCTGAGTCAGATAGGCAGTCTGACTCTTTGGAGTTGGCTGCTCACGTGGACACCTTGGTAGTGTCCTCGACAGACCGGAGACAGCCCCGCTCTGAGAAGCGGACAGTTGCTCCCAGGTCCAGGGTCAGGGATGCTGACCAGTAGGCAGCTCTGCAGCCTATTCTCGGGGGGGGTTTATGACCCCTCAGTGGTGGTACGCCCCTCAGGTGGTGTGCCTGGATCGCCCAACTTTGGGGCCTATTGGAGCACCCACTGGAGGGGAGGGTACTGCTCCCTGGATAGTCCCTTCGGAGGCTGACCAGGTTTGCCAGCTGCCTAGGCTGGCTTTTTCGAGGAGAAGGGCTCTTTTGGACTCTGAGGGGTAGGGGTTCGATGCAGCGACCCTTTCCTGGGACCCATCCGGGTTCCGGAAGGAGTCGTAGTGCGGATCTCCGCCCTTCCTTGTCGGTTTCCTCAAGAGGGCCCTGTTCTTTGGAGGTAGGGGACTATCCTTTGTGACTTTCACGGTCCCGGTCACCTCACTGGGGGGATTCTTCAGGGCGCAGCCTAGGCAGTTCCAGTATGGCTGACCAGCTGTCGGCTGTTGAGTTTTCCGGAGCTCCGTCTTCCCTTGGGGCTCCAGGTGTGCTTCTCTTGCCCAGGCGGAGGACAGCCGATTCCTGTTGTCAGCTCTGCCCCCTCTCCTCTGCCACCTACCCCTGTTCTCCCAGGTATTCTTGGTCCGAGTGGCCCTCTCTCCTGGGAACAGTTCAGAGCTGTGGCTGCTCAATTTCCCTCTTATGCTAGGGCCACGGACAGGCAGGGTTTTTCAACCACCCCCTGAGCAGCCAACCTCTGAACCTTTGAGGTCCTCTGACTCCTCATCCTCCTCCTCCTCCTCCTCCTCCTCCTCAGGAGGTGAGGAACCGTCTGTCCACATCTACCCAGCTGCTGATCTCACTAAGTATCAGCGTTTCCTTGTGAGGATATTGAAGGACCTGCATATTCCCCCACCAACCCAGCACAATCCGGAGCATCCGACACGTGCCTTTTTGGGCGATTTCAGTGAAGACACTCTCGTAGTGCTCCCCATGCCTGTTCCGTTTTGGGAGGCATCAGTGCACTTCTGGCAGAGACCCTTTTCAGGAGTCCCAGCCCCTAGGGATCTCCGCCAGAGGCATTGTGCCCCCCCGTGAGTCACCAGGTAGTCTGCCTCATCCTAGCTCAGGACTGACTCAACTGGATACTCCTGATGGGCTTTGCGCCCTTCACCGTGACTGGCCCCCAGATGCAGACTCTATGGATTTTAACTTCAGGGGTAGGAGGACTTTCTACTCGGCACAGTTGCTTCTCTCTATATCTGCACATCAGGCCCACTACTCTACCTATGACGGGTTCCTGTGGTCCAGGCTAGGTTAACTCCTAGCCTCGATGCCTGACACAGAGGAAACCAGACAAGCCATTGCACTCTTTGCACGTGGCCTGGAGTTAGCAAGGCACCAAGCAAGGGCATCTTACGATGCCAATGCGGTAGCTTCCAGGGTCGTAGGGACAGCAATCTGTACTAGATGGACGGCATGGCTGCATCTCTCCCGGTTGTCACCCATGGCCCAGCATAGGGTGATTACCTCCACTTACCAGAGAACCCACCTTTTCTCCTGTAGGGTGAGATGATGTCTTTCCCACTCTTCCAACTCTCGGGCCTCTCCAGGCCCAGAAGGTTCTCTTTCTTAGTGTGTCACCCACTGAGAGCTAAGGGGCTCTGTCCCTTAGGATTGAAAACCCCCTTCGGGGGGGGGGGGCTCAGCACTCACCCAATGGTGAAGATTGACACAGATAAGATATGAAAATTACATACCTACCATAATTATGATCTTTCTGTGTATCTTCACCATTCATCACAATCCCATCCGCCACCCCCCTAGGGCCTCAGTCTCTGGGTCCCCCTCCCTCTCTGTGTCCTTTCTTGCCTCCCTCCTTTCTGTTGGTCAGGGGCGGAGTAAGGTGGGGACACATAGGGGGATAATGTTTTAGAGAGAGTGGTCAGGATGGGAGGCACTCCTTCTCCAGTGCTTTGGCTCCATCCCTGTGAGATGGGAGTTGGTAGCTGCCCTGTGTTCTCTCCACTTCCTTGTCCCATCAATCCTTAGTTCCCTTGTCCTGTGGACATATCCTTAATTTCCTCAAGAAACCAAAATTTCTTACACCAAAATGTTTTCCCCTGAGAGGGGGGAGAATAACTCTGTGTCCTGTCTTTTTTTTTTTTTTAGAATAGCTGTTTTCTGCTTTTGGAGTTATTGCCAGTGATTCTGTGCCTTGAATTCTGACAGTGAGCCTTTTGGCTACTCCTTGCAGTTCCTATACAATCTGGAGACAAGTCAGCATTCAAGGTTCCAGGGTATGGGTGTTACCTCCCCCCACCCACAAGTTTATCCTAAATCTTTCCTCTCTCCTTTTTCTTATCTCCAGAGATTGGGGCCCCTACCCAATCCCCTTAGTCTTCCTTCTTCTTCTGTCCTGTCAGTCGTTTATTTCTCCTTTTGGTTTATATATATTTTCCTTTGTCTGTCCCTTGGACTTCCTTGTCCCACCCTCCCAACCCCTTTTTCCTCACCTCTCCAGTGACTCAGAACTGGTGGGAGGTAGTCGACAGCTCCTAATGGCCAGCCCACGGGCGTTATGCAGTCCATGGCCTCAAGGGAGGTGCCGATGTGCTCCTGCCCGCAAAAAAGCAAAACTCCCTGGGTCATGACCTCCGCCAATAACCCAACTTGATGAATGGTGAAGACACAGAAAGATCATAATTACGGTAGGTACGTAATTTGCATTGGGGGGGGTACTCCCTGTATCCTGCTTATGTTGGAGTTATTGCCATTGATTCTATGCCTTGAATTCTGGCAGTTTAGCCTTCTGGCTACTCCTTCGCAGTTCCCTGTCACAGGGGAGTAACCCATTGGGGATTACCAGGAGGGTCGGGTAAGGGCTGGAGAATGGACCTCTCCGAGGGAGGGGCCAAGCCACCTGCCAGCTCCGGAGGATTTAAAAATGTATATGGAAAAGAAAAAAAAAGAAAACTTTCTTTTGATTCAAGAAATGGAGAAACAAGCTGTGGCGAAGGTGGCTTCTCCATCATTATCTGCACCCATTCTGGGTTTATCTTGGGCCTATTGATCTCAGAAGTTCTGCAAGGGCTCCTTACTCAGGATCTGCCCTCCTGGGTGGTATATACCTCGGCTCTACCCCATGACACTAGAGCTTCCTTTCCCCTTGAAGATGCAGGTTGCCTCCCTCATGCTCACGCATCTCATAGGCCCTGGCTTTCAAAACTTCGGTTTTACCGAAAATAAAAATTGTTCGAGTTAGCGATCGTTTCTTTGCATCATTGATCATGGAGGAGAAATCTTCCCCTGGATTTTGCCAGTGTTCTTGCAACCAAAAAATGTCGTGCACTGATCCCCATCTCATGTGCGACTGCTGCCTCGTTGTCGGCCGTGATATCTCATCCTGCAGTTTCTCTATGGCCTTCCATCCCAACATCCTGGACGACCACCTGGCATGTCTCAAACTGGGGAGAATGGAGAAAAGGAATCCTCCAGTGAAGTCCAAGGAGGCTAGGTGGGCAGTTTCCATGGCTGCGGGTTCTGCTGAACAGCTGGAACGCATGAAGGCGTTCGAAGAAGAAGCCACCCACGCTTCAGACACTCCTGGGCTCCACATTCTCGGGCTCCTTCAAGGAGTTGTGCCAGTCTGTCCCCACCTGGGGAGAGGTGCCCATGGGCTCGCACACCTCCCGATCCCGAAGCGGGATAAGGAACCAGGCATGTCTTCATCTCATCTCGGCGAAGGTGCTTTTGGGACCGAGAGAGGTCTCAGTCCCAGGAGCATGTGGTCTCAACCTCGGTCGAGATCGCTTCCTCAACTGCAGGCTTCACGGATCTTCCGTCTGGCCAGGCAACCAAGGATGTGGCCGATGAGGTCGAGATTGTTCTCGATCCAATCGACCCACCTTTCGCCAGCCCCGATCGACGACTCTTTGGAGAGGACTTCGGTCCTTGTGTTCCCCGATGAGGAGACCCAGCCCGCTGGTTTCCCCATCGAGGTCCTGGACCCACAAGTTTCACCAGTCACACCAGTGTCTCCCGAGTGGCCGAGTTGGCCTTCCCGATCTCGGTCGAGGTCTAGAACCCCCTTATCTGAACAGCTGAGAAAAAGCCATAAGTGCCCCAAAAGGAGGCGACGCCACCGGTCGTTCTCCTCAGATGAGGAGAGGCTCCGACGGAAACTCAGTCAGTGCTACGAGGACCTTATGTGACAACAGCTGATATTGTCCGGGCATAAGCCGGCTCCAACTCCTACTCAGGCCATTACTTGGCTTTTGCCTCCCAGGCCGAAGCCGACCCCCTCGGAACTAAAGCCTTCAGTTTCCCTGCCCGCAGGGCCGGCGTGACTACCTGTTCGGCCTATACCGATCTCTCCACCAATAGTGGTGGAGCCACCACCTAAGTAGCCTGTGGGAGGGGCTCCTTCCAAAGAGGACCAACCAGACACTGGACTACCCCGACGTCTGTCGGTCACGGTCACCCCGGACCGCCCGCAACGGTTCGAGAGTGATTTGGGCGGCAGGCTGCTCTACCACGACTATTCAGACTCAGAGGTCACCGGGTTTCACTCTCATCCTGGGGATGATGAGTCGTCCATTGGCTCCGGGATGGAGGATGAGCCTTCCTCCTTCCAAGGGATCCTTCGTCTCATCTCTGATTCCACAGGGATGCCCCTGGAACCCATCCAAAAAAAGGCGGAGTATCCCCTCACAGACATCCTCAAGAGGGGGGATACCCCGATGGAGGCCTTTCCTGTGGCTGAGGCCATTGTTGGTCTGGCTCTTGAACTATGGCAGCATCCTGCCTCTTGTCCAGCACCGTCTGCCCGCATGGCCTGCAGGTACGCGGTGCCCATGGGGTCCCTAGCGGGATGCACAGAGCACCCTTCTGCCGAGAGCCTGGTGACCACCTCTGTGTTCAGGCTTACTGGAAGTTCTGTCAACACTGACCGACCCCCCCCCCCAATAAAGAGTCCAAGCTTTTGGACCATTCGGCGCAGAAAGTCTGTGTGGCTTCCTTCTTGGGCCTTCTTCAGGCAAGTTCTTCCGTCATCATGGCACACTTCTCCCATGCCCTTCTCGGGTCATTAGATGAAGTCCTCCCTCATCTCCCCACGGACTTGCAGACCACAGTTAAGCAGGTCCGGGATCAGGGCTGTGCTGTTGCCAAACAGCAGCTCCAGACGGCACTGGACATTGGGGATTCTTGTGCCCGCTCAATGGCTGCCGCAGTTGCCTCTCGCCGCAGGGCTTGGCTGAGGCTCTTTTTTTTTCTCAGCAGATACTCAGCACAAGTTAACTGATTTGCCCTTCCTTGGGACCGATATTCAGCCCAGGAGTGGCAGGTCACCTACAGCGCATAGAGCAGTCCAGTGCCACCTTGGATGCCAGTTCTGCTAAAAGTTCTTCGGGCAAGAACCAGCAGAAGAAAAAGAAGAAGCCCTTTCAGCACTCTTCCCTTGTGGTTCAGCAGTCCTCCTTCCATGGAGGACAGCAACATCAGCATCAACAGCAGGCTTAAGCTTGATGCCCTCGGTCCAAGCCTGGACCCCAACAGGGCCGTAAAGGAGGCAGAGGCTCAGGTCCTGGAGCCTCCTCCTCTTCCAAGCCTGCTTAGTGACGGGGTGGGGGTTGCCATCCCTGTTCCCGTCACGCCAGCTCTGGGTCTTCCCATGGGGGGGCCGGCTCTGCCACTTTCTTTCCGCCTGGTCCACTATCACCATGGACTGGTGGGTTCTCGAAGTGGTCGGTCAGGGCTGCCTCTGGAATTTGAGCAGTACCGTCCCAGCTGAGCCCGCACCCCTTGGGAAGAATGGATTTCTGCACACACCCAGTCAGCTCTTCGAACCGACATTACTCAGTTCCTCCTCATGGAGGCAGTAGCCCTTGTGGCGGATCCTTCAGTAGACCCAGGCTTTGTCTCCAGGTACTTCCTGTTGCCCAGGTGGATGGGCGGGGGGGTTGCTGGCGCCCCATTCTAGATCTCCACAACCTGAATTAATATCTCAAGTCACGCACTTTTTGGATGGTCACTCTGTCCCGGATCATACTATCCTTGGAGTGAAACATGTGGTTCTGTTCACTGGATCTGCAGGACGCATTCTTTCATGTCCCAATCCATCCATCCCATTAGCAGTTCCTCCGTTTCAGGGTCAAAGGGACCCTGTACGAGTTCTGAGCCATGCCGTTCAGCCTGTAATCATCCCCATGGGTCTTCACCAAATGCATTGCAGTGGTGGCGGCCCATTTCCGGTTTCGGTGGGTGGGGTCGTCAGAATTTACCCCTGCCTTGACGATTGGCTCCTTACAGGTTCCACCCAAAAGGAGGTGGAGAGGTCCAGGGATCTGGCCCTCCAAATCTGCTCCCAACTCGGCCTCCTGATCAATAAAGCCAAGTCGGAACTCGTGCCTTCTCAGGTGATGGGCTTCATCGGGGCAGAGCTCGACACTTGTCAAGCCAAAGCTCCTCTTCCGGTGGACAGAGAGGATGTTCTCTCCTCCTTTGCCCAATAATTTCTGGTTGGGCACTTGCGTCCTGCCCGGGACTTTCTGCACCTTCTGGGCTACATGGCGGCATGCACCTCGGTGGTCCATTGGGCCCAGTGGCACATGCACCCCCTACAATGGGAGCTGGCCACCCAGCCGACTTAGCGCCACAGTCATTTCGACCAGCTCATCACTGTAACCCAGAAGCTGTGGGACACACTCCAATGGTGGACCGCCCAAGAACGGTTGCAGGAAGGGATCCCATTTGTCCGCCCCAAGCCGATGGTCGTTCTCACGACCAGTGCCTCTTTCATGGGCTGGGGAGCCCACATGGGGGACAAAAGGGCCAGTGGGCCCTGGACCCTGAGGAGTCCCGATGCCACATCAACCTGTTGGAGCTCAGAGCAGTCAGACTGGCACTGTTAGCTTTCGCTTCTCAGCTCCGGGGTCAAGTGGTTCAAGTCTAGACAGACAATACCACAACTATGTACTACCTCAACAAACAGGGTGGCATACACTCCCATCTGCTATGCAAGGAGGCGCTCCACATCTGGACTCTCGTGAGCCGGTTGGAGGCGGATTTTTTAGCCATCCATGTGGCAGGAGTCTCGAACCAGCTGGTGGATGCTCTCAGCCGCATAGGCCAGACTTCCCACGAGTGGTCTCTTCATCCAGGGGTAGCTCACAGCCTGTTCTCCCATTGGAGCAAACCGATGGTGGACCTATTTGCCTCCTGGGAAAACACCAAGGCGAGGCTATTTCATGCCCGCCCCCCTCAGCAGGGCTTGCTGCAGGGGGATGCCTTCTCGAGGCCATGGACCCCAGGCCTCCTCTACTCATTTCCTTCATTTCCCTTGATCCACAAGGTGTTACTCAAGGTGAGGATGGACAAGGTGAAGGTGATTCTGGTTGCCCCAGATTGGCCGCGCCAGTTCTGGTATCCAGATCTCCTCAATCTCAGCTGCAGGCCCCCGGAGCGACTTTGTACATACCCAGACCTGATATCTCTGAATCAGGGGAAGGTATTCCATCCCGACCTTCAATCCCTGCACCTCACAGCCTGGTACCTGAGCGGCTAGAGTTCCAGGCTTTGGGTCTTTCCCAAGATGTCTACACCGTGGTGGAGGCATCCAGAAAGGAATCGACCAGGAAATGTTATGCCTTCAAATGGAAAAGGTTTTCCATTTGGTGTCAGGGTAAGGGTCTGGACCCCTTATCCTGTTCTGTGGCTAACATTCTCGACTACCTTTGGTCTCTCTCCAAAGGGGGTCTGTGCTATCGACCCTCAGGGTGCACCTGACAGCCATTTCTGCTTACCGGGCGCAGGCCAGTCAGCTGACATTGGTGCAGGAGACAGTGATCGATCAGTGAACCTCCACCTCTGTAGGATCTACTGCTGGTACTGGCAAAGCTCATGGGCAAGCCACTTGAACCCATGCACAAGTATGAGTTGTCACATTTGTCGTGGAAGACTGCCTTCCTGGTGGCTATCACGTCAGCCAGAAGGACAGGGGAGCTCAAGGTGCTTTCGGTGGACTCCCCTTATCTGGTTTTCCACAGGGACAAAGTTGTCCTACACCCCCACCCGAAATTCCTTCCAAAGGTGGTGTCAGAGTTTCACCTTAACCAGGTGTTGACTCTGCCGGTATACTACCCTAATTACACCTCAGACACAGAGTACAGGCTCCATACTTTGGACCTGAGACATGCTCTCCCCTATTATAAGGAGAGGACGGCGGAAATTCATGGAGAGATTCGCCGTCTGTCTGTCACCGACGCTGAAGCTGCTTCTGGCAGACCTGCAGCCAAATGGACCATTGCAAGATGGCTTACTTCATTCATAGGTCTGTGCTATGTGTTGGCGGGCAAGGAGCCTCCCAGAGGGATAAGAGCTCATTCTACCTGCCATACTGCTGTATCGGTGGCTGCTTTCAGGGACATCCCTATCCAGGAAATCTGCCGGGCTGCTACCTGGAAGTCAGCAAACACCTTCATTACCCACTACCACATCGACCTTTAGTCACGCCGGGATGCTGGTTTTGGGATCTCAGTTCTCCAGTCTGTGTTCCCTAAGTAGGGAGTGTGCACCTTGCCTTCCTCCTCCCGGAGAACTGCTAGGAGTCTGCCAAGAAGTGTGGATGAACAACATATCCACAATCCTAGAAGAACAGGTTACTCACCTGTAACAGTAGTTGTAGGAGTGGTATATATTGTTCACACTGACCCACCCGACCTCCCCAGCTGCGGATACACACAACATGGCTTCCAGTGGGCTAAGATCTGGCATCAGGGGTGGAGCCGAGGTATATACCACCTGGGTGGGTGGGAGGAGCCAGCTTGAAGACTTCTGGCAAGATTAAAAGGGGGAAAGGGACGTGCCAAAAAGTGTGGAAGAACAACATATACCACTCCTAGAACTAGTATTACAGGTGAGTAACCTGTTCTTCCATGTCCTGTCCTGTGTGCCTGGTGTGGTCCTGGTTGCTTGGTCCCTGCCAGTCCAGTGGTTCTCCCAGTTTGTCTCTGCTGGGGAGCTGAGGCATCCTGGAGATGTCAGCATAATATAGGCACCAACCAAGTGTGTCAATGTAGGTAGCACCAGCCTGCAAAAAGTTTCCGGGTGGTCCTAATGCTAACAGCTTATAGTTCCATGATGTGGCTCAATGGAGGAGATTCTCTCTCGGTCTACTGTTACTGTAGGTAACTATTCTTTCAGTGTATATTTTGTTTTGCTAATTTTTACTTGATTTACAAGGGGCCAGGTGGCTGCTTGGTTCCATGGCTGTGACCGTTATGTCATTCTTACTATTTTTAATGGCTTTTGATGTCATTAAACTGAGCTTCTGTACTTCCCAAAACTCCAGCTGTTCTGTTTTGAGTCTGTATGTTTTTCTCCAGACAACATTCAACAACTGTTACAACTCCTGTGTAATTGCACTTCAGCACCAGTCTCATCCTTTTGGCTGCAGAACTCAATTTGTGAGTGTTCTGGGCTTTTATCTACATCCTAATATTGTTCCACCAGTATTTGTGTGATGTGAACGGTCAATGAGGAAGGCTAGGCAGAGTCTCTCTTTAGGCTAATCTAGTGACAAAGACCCTTCAACTTCTGTTATCCATGTCCATGCCATGATAGGATATCAGTATCGACAATGGTACCAAGGTCAGTATCGAGGTGGCATGGTGCCAGCATCAGTACTGCATGCTCCTCTTGAGCTAATATCAGTACTGAATGCTCCTCTTGGATTCCCAGACCTCTGCTTTTGAGTATTTCAGGCTTTTCAGCATCGGTCATTGATATCCACATCGTGAGGTATCATCACTGCAAACACTGGTGTCATGGTCGGTGCTGGGCTGGGTACTGACAAAACTGTACTCTTTATGCTGACATTGGTGCCAAGCATAATTCTGATATTGCTGAATTCTTCATACAGTATTTCCACGGATTTTAACTACTCAGCATAGCACACCTGCCCCTCAGTGCCAGTGGAATGGAGAGTAACAGGATAAAGACTGTCTGGTAACCCTAGTTTGCCATCTTGGCCAGATTTGCAGTTGACAGTACAATCTCTTCTGCTGCCCACATTGGACTTGTCTGTTCTTAAAACAGGACAGTCAGTGGTTTACGCCAGCATCACAAAGCATCACCAGGGACAGGTACTGCAATTTCTCGGAGTTAAGTCTGCCTTTTGTATTGGCTGTTATTCTGCAGTCATATTGCTGGCACCATTGTACTTGTGGGTCTTTATAGATTGGTTTCCTTCCTGTATGATTGGAGCAGGTCCTTTCATGGACCTTCCTTCTGTGTATCATTGAAGACAGTGGGCAGCTATAAGAGAGGCTGGGATAAACATAGGGGGATGGTAAGGATCATGGGTAGGAAGGATGGGAGGAGTGGGGAGGGATGGCAGGGACATTAGCTCAAGCTGTGGACCCTGCAATACGAGCAGACTTGATAGACCAAATGGCATTCTTCTGCTGGCTTCTTTGTATGTTTGTATGTATATATCTGCATGGGATGCTTCCAGTGCAGACATCTCACTGTTACAGTGCTTTCTTTAACTAGAAGATTTGTTTCAACAAGCTGTCTGTGGGATATGTGGCTCTGGTAATCCAGATCTCAGCCTTCTCCAGTAGGAAGAGGTCAGTTGCTTGATGAACAGGCACACTCCTTGCACTGCATGTTGAACCTTATGACAGCCACAGCTTATCTAAACTTGTCTGGCAAACTAGCTCATGTGCACTACACATTGACATTCTGGTTACTAGTGCATTCTAACATGTAGCCTAGACTTAGCCTGACGAATCCCTGTTGTACCCATATACAGTATAACGACAGTGCAGCTGCATTTTGTTTTGGTTGCCATGTGGCTATGTTTTTTGGGGGGGATTCTTAGATTACATTCCACAGGAAGTAGTCCCCTATGGCACAAGACACCATGTTTTAATATCCATTTGCTTGCCTCAAAAGAATGGGTACAGCACTCGCTACCAGTCTAGGTCTGTGAAGGGAATTAACATAAGTGGTCTCTGATGAGCTGAGTTTTTATCCTTACGTACCTGAAGAACAGGACTACCTGATCTCCACATGCAGGAAATGTGCATACCAGAGCATACCACCTCAGCCCAGCCACCACTACTGCCTCAAACTATGTGTAGGCCTGCAGTGTTTTTGGTTCAAAGTACTGTCAGTTTGACTTGATTCGGAGCCACACTTGAGTGGAGTGCTGTCAAAGAACTGTTAACTCAAGTGTTCTCATGTCTGCACTGGGTGCCAATACTAAACTTGTCCAGAGATCTTACCGAGAGAGGTTCAGGTAATTTGTGCCTTCTTGGACACTGGGGGAGTACATCTGAGTCTGTCAAGTCTTAGCTGTTCTCAGTTCAAATACTGTAGTTCTGGAGAGCCTCAGGGCAACTTTCCAGGTCCTCTTGGAAGATTTCACAGAACACGCCTAGTGATGCTCAGTTATAACTACTTACCAGCATCATTGTTGCTGGATCACTATATACCTGTAGCTGACCCTTGGTTGCTGTTATGATACAAAGCAGTGTCTCCGCTGAGATTTTCCCCTTTTCATTCCTGTCTTGTCCTGTTCTTTCCTTTTGTCCTCAAGTGGTAGTAACAATAAATTATTACATCTATCTGGATTTCTTCTGTGTCATCACAATTACGCATTTTATTGAGTATGTGGGAGGTCCTCAGGAAACCATTGGTTAAAGCTTCAGCTCCTCCCTTTTCTGACATGCCTTCTTCCCTCCATGTCTCAGATCTTTCTTTCCACTGGAAATTAGAGGTTTCTCCATGGTAGCTGTACCCTAACATTGTTTATTTCAAAGTTTACTTTGATCTTTGTGCTTCTTTGTTGTTTTATCCCCATGCTTCCTTGCTTGATTAGAGCTTCATCTCATTTTTACCATGACATACATCCTCAGGGAATTTTTGCTAGAACTTCATAGATCGGTTTTGGACACTGAAGAAATGTGGGTCCAGACACCAGGCTTCATGCAATGTAATCCCTGCAACCAGAAGGTGTTGAAGACTGGTACTCAATGACATCTGCCTGTTCTATCTAGTCCCTATCTTGATAAGATGAGCTGCCCGCTATGTCAGTAGATGCTGCCAGACTCTTTGGTACATCTTGAGCGCTGGCTGTCCAAACCCTCTGATCAGTATGGCAGAACAGATAAGCTCTGCTTTTGTGGCTTACTCTGTATTTGCGCAGCATGCCTGACCCAAGCCCTTAGCTCTCAACCAGTCAAATGGGATCAAGTTCAGTCCTCATTCTGCAGAATTTAAGGAGCATGGGAGCCCTTGTAATTAAGACCATGTTTGAGGGAGAGAACCTCCCCTGACCCATCGATTTGTCATCTGATTATGCAGTTAACCACTGTGGTCCCAAACCACTCTGACCTTCTTGGCCAATTAGCAGGGTCTGGGTGGTCGGTCTAGTTGAGGTCCTGCCCACTGTCCCACCTATCTTTATAAGCGACATTGCAGAGGGACTGGAAGAAAAAGTATGCCTCTTTGCAGATGACACAAAGATCTGCAACAGGGTTGATACACAAGGAGCCATAGAAAGGATGAGAAGGGACTTGGCAAGGTTGGAGGAATGGTCAGAAATATGGCAGCTTGGATTCAATGCAAAGAAGTGCAAAATAATGCACTTGGGAAACAAAAACCCAGGGGAAGAGTACACAATGGGGGGAGGTAGTAACAACAACAAAAATGGAAAGGGACCTGGGGTAATCATATCAGATGACCTGAAGGTTGGCAAGCAATGTGAGAAGGTGGTAGGGAGGGCTGGGGGTTACTGGGATGTGTATAGGAGAGAGCATGACCAGCAGAAAACAGGAAGTTGTTATCCCCTGTACAGACAGTTGGTGAGACCCCATGTGGAGTACTGCATCCAGTTTTGGAGACCCCATCTCCGCAAGGACATAGACAGGATGGAGGCAGTTCAGAGGAGGGCAGCTAAAATGGTGCAGGGTCTGCAAGAGAAGCCATACGAGGAGAGACTAAAGGAGCTTAATATGTATATCCTTGAGGAAAGGGGGAAGGGACATGATAGAAACGTTTGAGTACCTCAGTGGAATCAACAAAGTCCAAGAGGGTAGCATCTTTCAGAAAAAGAGATGTGCAAGAACAAGGGGACACAATTTGAAAGATAGAGGGGGGACGGCTCAGGGGCAGTGCGAGGAAGTATTTTTTCACAGAGAGGGTGGTGGAGCGCATGGAACAGCCTACAGAGGAGGTTGTGGGGTCTAAAACTGTGGGAGAATTCAAGAATGCATGGGACAGACATAAGGCAATATTTGTGGGGGGGTAGGAAGAAGTAGGCTGTTGGTTAAATAGGATCTGCAGCTTATCCTCTAGGTAGGGAAATGGGCAGACTAGGTAGGCCAAGCGGTCCTTATCTGCCATCAAAGTCTATGTTTCTCAGCGCCACCTTCATCTGTGCTTTAGACTCTGGCTGGGCCTTGTGGCTCTACCCCAGTGGCCTCACTGCCCCTATGAAGCTGTTGATGCCTATGCCACAGTCACTTCCACCCTATTGCCTGCTCATCCTCCGCCTCGGACTGGCCTTTCTGAAACTATGTGCATTTTATCACCAGATACTGATTTGGGCGGCTTGCAGCCCAACAGCTGTACCGGTTCTCAGTAATTCCCCCGCAACTTATAGTTTCCTGTTGACTCTTGCTGTATGTCTTGCAGAACAGATGACAGTTTGTTGGTGTTAGATGAGGAAGGTTGAAATGACTGGACCTGCCAGAAGATGTTCTTCTCCTACCTCCTCCCAGCTCCTTAAGAGAATCTCACTATTCACCTTGCTCATATCCCTGTTCCAGTGGCATCACATGGGTGCATCAGTTGAGAGCACAACCTGTCAGGATCAAACAGGTCACTGCGCAGATTACAACACCTCACTATCTCCCATTCAGGATTACACTGCTCCTCTGAAAAAAGTCCATTGGCAGTTTCAGCCTTCTGTTACTGTTGAGGTCAAATCTATTGCCAAATTAGCTGTGTCTCGAAGATTCTTTTGAGATATCCTCCACACTAGCCTGCTGAGCCTGAAATCTCAAACTAGTCCTTTGTGCACTAACTAAGGTGCATTTGAAGCCTCAGCCACCTGTGAGCTGAGTTTCTCTCTTGGAAAACCCTGTTCTTAGTGGACGTAGCATTGGCTTACAGGATCTCTGAGTTGCAGGCTGTAGTGATAGACCTGCAACATCTGGTTCATAAAGATAGGCTCATGCTCAGTATACATCTAACGTTCCTCCCTGAGGTATCCGAGTTCACTTTGAACCCATCTGTCAATCGCCTTGTATGTTTCCTCAGAGTCAGAACAACAAGAGTTGTGCTCTTGCACTCCTTTGTTTATTGTCTATTGTTTATTGAGTACTAGGAATTAATACCTTTGAGCCAAGGCTCTTTTACAAAGGTTCCGCGTCAAATTAGGTACAAGCAATAAGGTTACAATGAATGACACAAGTAAAGTACATTGTGGAATACTATACACATAGGCTGAACAAATATCAAAAAAGAGAGAAACATTAGTGCAAGGACAAGTAATTATGAGGTGGAACACATTAAAATCAATAGGCAAATCAAATGGAAAGCAGAAGATAATGTGAAGAATAGGGTATATACAAGAAAGGAGGGAGGAGCCAACCACGGGTAGTGGAAAGGAGTCATCTACCAGGCCTTTGTCAGGTAATTAGGGCAGAGAGCAACAACTTAACTAGAGAGGAATTAGACAAAGCAGTCACAGGAGTTAGAGGTAGGTGAGAGAATAGGCTAGATTTAAATGCACCTAGAAGTGAGGAGGTAATAGAGGTGCTAAGTGCATTTAGCCAGGAAGGGGCACGATAGGCAAATGATCTCTGGCCCTGGGAAGTCCGGCAGCGGGGGACCTGAAGGGGCTGATTTTCAGATCTTCTGGTGGGTCGAACACTTGTGTTCTGGCATATCAGGTCTTGAATGCAGGGTGGAGTGAGGCCCAAGATGGATTTTTTGGCCATGAGGCAGGTAAGGTACTTTAGTCGGTTTGAGAGTTGAAGCCATCCAGTTTCAGCATACAGTTTGCAAGTGTGAGTATGTTGATGAGCCCCAGTGAGCAACAGACAGGCCTTGTTAAGGGAGGTTGTAATACGTTTAAGCGCACTGGTAGAGGCAGACCCATAGACAATTAGGTCATAGTCAACAATTGAGATGATTGAGGATTGAATAGCTAGCTTCAGTGCTGGTAAGGTGAGAAGCTGTCTGTTCCGGTACAATATCCCAAGTCGCTGATTGATAGTTTTGGCTATGCTATCGATATGGGTTGCATAGGTGAGCCCCTGATCGAAGGTGATTCCAAGATATTTGAAGGTAACCACCTGTTCAAGAGTGGATCCCATGGATGTGTTGATGGTGAGTGATGTTTGCCTTTTCTTGTTTTGTGGACTTGAGAAAAGCATGGATTTTGTTTTTTTATGGTTTAGGACTAGCTTATGTGTCACAAACCACTTTTCAACACCAGCAAAGGCATGCTGGAGGCTTAGGCATAAGGGGATAGGATCTTTATGAGAGGATAGAATCACAGCATCGTCAGCGTAGAGAATAATTTGCTCAGAGCAGGATTTAGGGAGGGAGTTTAGGAAGAGGCTGAAGAGGAGAGGGCCTAGGATGGATCCCTGTGGAACTCCCGAGAGGACAGGCTTAGGTTCAGAGAGCACACCTGCTATTTTTACAACTTGGGAGTGCTGTATGAGGTAATTATTAATCCAGGCCCCTGGGCCCAGGGAGAGCCCAAGAGATTGCAGCTGACTGATGAGTAGGCCATGATGCACCGTGTCAAAAGCCTTCGTTAGGTCAATGTACACAGCTCCAGTTAAGAGTCCCTTGTCCAAGGCCTTGTGGATGGCGCAGGGAATTCAAGGAGGGCTGTCGTGTACTATGTCGAGTCTGGATCCATGTTGCTGGGCACAGAGGATGTTATATTTCTGCAGGTAGTCCGTAAGCTGGTCTGCCAGTAACGTTCAAGAGCTTTTGAGAGGAGGTAATATTGAAATAGGTCTGTAGTTGCCAGGCAGGGACTTGTCACCATTTTTGTGCACAGGAGTGACAGTTGCAGCTTTCCATATACTGGGGAACTTACTGGAGCAGAGGGAGAGATTGAATAATCTGGTGAGGGGGAGTAAAACTTCATCCAAAGTAAGGGACAGTATTTTAAGGTCGATAGAGTCACTGCTTGTCCGAGATTTAGAGATTGCCTTCTTTATGTATTTATGGACTTCGTGTGATTTAACAGTTTTGAGATGGAAGGGCGGGATGGTTGGAGAGGCAGAAGGGGATATGGGGATAGGAGTGTCTGTGTTAGAGAAGTAGTCAGATGGGAGGACACCGCTGAGGTCCATGAATGTCTCATTAAGGGTATTTGCGATGACCAGCGGGTCCAGGTCTTAGCCTGCTTTCCTGTAATATTTTTTAAGTTGTCCCAGAAGGATTTGCCTTCCCCCCCAGGTGTTGGAGAGGGCATTCTTGAAGTAAGAACTTTTCATCCGGCCATTCTCTTTGGTGCAGTGATTTCGAGCCTGTTTGTACTTTAAGATGTCAGACAGTGAGCCAGTGGCTCTTGCGATAGCCCAGAGGTGGTCCCTACCTTTGAGAAGTGACTGTAGCTTGGCAGTGATCCAGGGATTAGAGAGCGCTTTTCACTTTACGCTTTTACAGGTGCATAGGGAGTCACAGGCAGCATTGAAAATGTTGATAAAGTGATTTAGGCCACGCTACATCTTGAGTGTTGTACATAGGAGACCAATCCTTCTGCCTAAGATTTTCCTTGAGTTGAGTAAGGTTGCGAAGGTAGTACTCTACTAGAGATGGTTATAGGAGGAAGTTTCTGAACTTATTTGACCAAGTACATTTTATGGGAGAGTGATCGCAGAGTCCGGGGCACGGCAACGTTATTTATTCGAGTAGGGTGATTTGCAAGGATCCAGTCAATAAGGGTGCTGTTTCCAGATTTATAGTTTTTCCTAGTGGGTGAATTGATCAGCTGTGTGAGATTTGCAGCAAGGATGGCATCCTTAGTTGACCCTGAGTCAGGTGATAGCCAGTTAATATTGAAGTCACCAAGGAGTAGGAGCTCTGCCTCCAGTAGGTTGAGATCGGACAAATTCAAGTACAGTCAGGAGACCGCCCTTGGATCTTTGGTGGAATATAAATAGCAGTAACCGTGAGGACTTTGTTGTGGGCACCAAGAAGTAGCTTGATTGGGAGGAGCTGAACAGTAGTATCAGTGGTGGAAAACAGGACAGGGAGGCATGTGAGAATATCCCTTATGTATATAGCACAACCACACCCCTCTTTTGAGGTCCTGTCCAGTCTGAATAGTTTGTAGCTGTAACGATATGGCATGGTCAGAGTGTTAGGTGTCAGCCAAGTTTCAACAATGGCCAGGATGTCAGGTTATGTTGGCTGGCAAAAGGTTTGGAGGAGGCCAGTTTAGGTAGGAGACTGCAGATGTTCAGAGTGATAATAGTGAGCCCCTCCGCCTTGTTGGCTGGCTTT
The DNA here is from genome assembly GCA_016271365.2 of Neoceratodus forsteri. Lineage (NCBI taxonomy): Eukaryota > Metazoa > Chordata > Ceratodontiformes > Ceratodontidae > Neoceratodus > Neoceratodus forsteri. The sequence goes on from CM057456.1 coordinate 880,406,079, forward strand.
TTGTTATAGAAGATAGGGCCAGGATTTGGGTGTACACAGCCAGACATTAGGAGAAGGAGGAGCAGAAGTTTGAGAGTCAAATGCCGCAGTTCATAGTAGATAGTAGTACGTCTCCGCTGCTTATGTGAGTCGGACCAGTGCAGGCGTCTAGGAACCCATTGAGAGGCATTGGTCAGAAGTAGGTGCCAAGTCGCACCCAGGCCATCACCATATTTATTCATTATTATACAGTCCATTGCCAGATGATATAAGAATAGGTCTCAGTATCTTTATGGATAGAACCAAAACACTCAGGCAGTCAAATCTGATGTTCATGTCTTTTACTGCACAGTCTCTGGGGAAACCAGTATTCATTCTGTATTGGACATTAACGAAAGATCCAGCAAGGAGCTGCCAGGTAAGGTAACGGCATGCCGCTTCAGATGGCAGCTTCAGTTGCATGTTTTCATTTGGTGTAAGCATCTGAGATCGTAGCCACTTCAAGCAAAAGTCATACTTTCAAAAACTACTATAGCCCAGACTTTGTATCCAGAAAGAAGTCTAGTCCAATGCCTTATTTCTTGTGAGACACAGACCTTATTTTGTTCTGTCTTCCCAAGAGGTGATTGTAGAAATGCTCTACTAGAAGTATTGTGTTATCATCATCCAGTAAGGTAAAATCTATGGAGGAGACATAGGTAAGTTACTTACTAGTAACTCTGGATCTTCTTTGAGGATATCTCCTCCATTAGGCCACACTTTGAAACTATAAGTCGTCAGAGCTAGGACTGCATGAAAACTTTTGCTAGCTGGGGGCCGCCCATTATGTGCTGCATCTACATGTATATAAGCCTGGGTGGCCCTATCACTCCTTAGTTCTTTACCCACTGTTGATTATCTTTGTCGGACTTACCGAAGGAAATACCATCAATCTAGCCATTGCTGTTTGTTCTTTTACTTTTATTAGTGTATCTGTCTTCATCTCTGTTTGTCTCTGAAATCGAAAGAGCCTTCATTTTGCTTGGCAGAAGACACCAGGAGAAAGGACTGCTGTGTGACTGGACTTCTCTGCTGGGACTATATTGCCCTCCTTCCCTCCCCTCCCTCCCCCACAGCTAGTTCTACTTTTATAGGCACAGGATTTGACTGACAACAGGAACTTCCTGTTTGGGAGCAGGAAGTGAGTGATCACAGAGCCACCAAAGACCCACCATCCTAGAAGGGCAAGAGTAGCTCTCCGGACCCCTCTAGCTGCTGGAGGTCTGCCTCTGAGCAAGTAAGGGGTCTACTGAGAAATATAGGATATTCTTGTCTCAGAACAGGACAATCAGGAGCTTAAAGGGCACACAGGCAGAAAGAAGAGGAGAGAGAAAAAAAAAAACAGAGGAAAGAGTAAGGATTACAAACAGTTAAGGGCCAGAAAAAAGACATGATTGGAGTGGTGCAGTGCAGTGGCTGTGGAGCAGCAGTCTTCTGGGAGATGTTCTGGAGGATACGGTGTTGTTCCATCTGCAGGCACCTCTCTGGGCTGAGGGAGGAGGTTGCTCATCTCCAGGCTGAGTTGGCCAGGATTTGTGTGACCTCCTCTTCCACCCAGGGACCAATAGTGCCACTGCTGTTGCCTCAGAGGTTGCCAAGAAAGAGGAGCGTTTGGACCACAGTGGGCTCAGGGAGGGTGAGGGTGGTGGAACAGAGGCACATCCTCCAGTTGTACCTCTCACAATTCCTATGCCTTTCTGGCAAAGTGTGGTTCCTCTATGGAGGCACCCGCGGTGGAGACCAAGGAGGATTCTGGGAACCTTCACAAAGGAGACCCACAGGAGGGTGGCAGGGGACCCGCAGAGGGAGTAAACAACTCCTGGTGGGGGACTCATTGAAAGAGTAGAACTGGGGGAGGGAAGGAGAGAGGAGGTAAGGTGCCTGCCGGCCTTGGCTTGGAGGGACAGGGGCCCAGAATCCTCAAGGATTGCGGAGCAGCTGCACAGGGGAGGAGCTGGATGTCATTGTCCCACCATGGGACAAATGACCACCAGCTAGAAGAGGATTAGAGAAGTGCAGGAAGAGTTTGTGAGGATTGGGAGGGGCCTTGACAAGTAGCATGCGATAACCTTCGGAGGTGCTGCCCATCTATAGGCGTAGGAGAGTCTAGGGTGTTCCGCACCATGGGATTCAATTAGTGGTTGAAAAACTGGTGTGGAGCTCAGGGGATTAGCTAGGTGAGGGACTGGGGTCCACCTGGAGTGATGCAAGCCTATACTGGCATGATGGGCTGCATCTGTCCAGGAGGGGAACCAGGATTCTAGGTGACATGTTTAAATGCTTCATTGGCAAGCATTTAAACTAGCCAAGGGGACAGGCACTGGAAAGGAGCTGGGAAATCCTAGCCCCCCCCCCAAAAAAAATCACAGTAGTAAGTCGCGGTAAACACCAACATGGAGGTGTTGATAGGGAGAAGGGCAGGGGTAAATGGAGAGCGTGACAAAGACAAGAAGGACAGGGATGGGGCAAAAGAGTAAGGCCATCAGAAATGGAGGGTAATGATTACCAATGCCGTAGGTCTGGGCAACAAGTTCCCTGAGCTGGTGGCCTTGATGGAAGAGGATGCCTGGATATCTGTAGAGTCACAGAAACATGGTACACAGAGAACCATGACTGGGATGTTAGCAACCAGACATAACCTACAGGAGAGACAGGCAGGGAGAAGGCAGGGAGGAGTAGCTCTGTATGAAAAGGAAGGGATAAAAAGCAACTGAACAAAAAGAGTCAAGCTAGGAGGAGAGGAGGCACTGTGGGTCACCTTGGAGACTGGAAAGAACACCACAATCCGCACAGGGGTTGTGTCAGACCCCATGTCAGGGAGGGAATGGACAAGGATATGATAGAAGGTATTCTTAGAATGGCAGAGAAAGGGGAGATACTGTTGATGGGAGACCTGAATATGCCAGTTGTTAACTGGAGCACATTTGCTGCAGCCACATCCAAGAGCAGGGCCATTCTTGGTGCCCTATAGGTGGCAGGCCTCAGACAGCTAGTTTCGGAACCCACTCGTGAGGGAGAAATCTTAGACCTCGTACTCTCAAATGGGGGCAGTGAGGGATCTCAGATCTAGAAGTGGGTTGCCACCTGGGAATAAGTGACCATCAAACAGTGTGGTTCACGTTAAACTCCGCTACAGAGTCAAGCCATACAAAAGTGAGGGTACTGGACTTTAGGAGGGCTGACTTTGACAAGATGGAGAGTGCTTCAGAAAAGCACTAGCAAACAGGCTAGAAGGAGATGTGGAGCAACAATGGGGAATCATCAAAACTGCCATCACAGAGGCAACAAGCCTTGTGTGAAGCAAATAAACAAATCAAAATGAAAGAAAAAGCCACTATGGTTCTCAAAGGGGTGGCTGTGAAAGTCAGGAAGAAAAGATAGCATTCGGAGTATAAGGAAACACAGAAGGAGCAGGACAGAGAGCTGTACCAGTTAAAGGCAGAAGGAAGCAGGGTGGGAAGTCAGAATAGCAAAGGCCCAAACTGGGAAAAAGATAGCCAACTCAGTTAAGAAGGGTGATAAAACCTTTTATAGGTACATCAGTGAGCGAGAAAGACAAAGGGAGGGATAGTGAGGCTGAATAGAATGAACGGTGGGTGGGCAGAGGGGGACAGGGAAAAAGCAGGGATACTGAACGAATATGTCTGCTCAGTATTCACAGAAGAGGAGGGGAAGTGCCTAATCCAATTAACAGAAGCACTCTTGATAGGGGGGTCGATCCCAGTCCTTTCACAGAAGAAAGAGTTCTTTCTGCACGAACTCCTAAAACTGAAAGTGGACAAAGCAATGGGGCCTGATGGAATTCACCCCAGAATTCTAAAAGGATTAAGGGAGGAACTAGTGAAACCACTGGCTGCTCTTTTTAATAAATCATGGGAGGATGGTGAGGTACCCGAGGACAGGAGGAAGGCGGATGTGATTCCCCTTCACAAAAGTGGGACCAAGACAGAGGCAGGAAGCTACAGACCTGTCAGTCTGACCTCTGATGTAGGGAAAGTGATGGAGTCACTTCTAAAGGAAAGAATAGTTGAGTACCTAGAGGTCAGTGGGGCACAGGACCCAAGGCAGCATGGTTCACAGCGGGAAGGTCATGTCAGACGAATCTAATAGATTTCTTTGACTGGGTGACCAAAGTAGTAGACCAGGGAGGGGCTGTGGACATGGCCTACCTAGACTTTAGCAAGGCATTTGACACAGTCCCACACAAAAGATTAATAGTTAAATTAACCAGCCTGGGAGTGGGTTCCAGGATGGTAGCCTGGGTAAAACATTGGCTGCACAACAGGACACAGAAGGTAATTGTAAATGGAGTCCACTCTGAAGGAAGAGGGGCTACTAGTGGGGTACCGTAGTGTTCAGTATTGGGCCCAATCCTTTTTAATGTCTTCATCAGTGACATTGCAGAGGGACTGGAAGGAAAAGTATGCCTTTTTGCAGATGACACAAAGATCTGCAACACGGTTGATACACAAGGAGGTGTGGAAAGGATGAGAAGGGACTTGTCAAGGTTGGAGGAATGGTCAGAAGTATGGCAGCTAGGATTCTATGCAAAGAAGTGCAAAATAATTCACATGGGAAACAAGAACCCAAGGGAAGAATACACAGTGGGGGGGGGAGGTAGTAACAACAACAAAAATGGAAAGGGACCTGGGGGTAATCATATCATTTGACCTTAAGGTTAGCAAGCAGTGTGAGAAGGCAGTAGGGAGGGCTGGGGGTATACTGGGATGCATAGAGAGAGGCATCAGCAACAGAAAACAGGAAGTTGTTATTCCTCTGTACGGACAGTTGGTGAGACCCCATCTGGAGTACTGCATCCAGTTCTGGTGACCCCATCTCCGCAAGACAGAGACAGGATAGAGGCAGTCCAGAGGAGGACAACTAAAATGGTGCAGGGTCTGCAAGAGAAGCCGTATGAGGAGAGACTAAAGGAGCTTAATATGTATACCCTTGAGGAAAGAGGGGAGAGGGGGGACATGATAGAAACTTTTAAGTACCTCAGTGGAATTAATAAAGTCCAAGAAGGTAGCATCTTTCAGAAAAAGAGACGTGCAAGAACAAGGGGACACAATTTAAAGATTGGGGGGGGCGGTTCAGGGGCAATGTGAGGAAGTATTATTTCACAGAGAGGGTAGTGGATGCATAGTACAGCCTTCCTGAGGAGGTTGTGGGGTCTAAAACCTGTGGGAGAATTCAAGAATGCATGGGACAGACATAAGGCAATTCTTGTGGGGTTGGGAAGAAATAGGCTGTTGGTTAACTAGGATCTGCAGCCTATCCTGTAAGAAGGGAAATGGGCAGACTAGATGGGCCATGCGGTCCTTATCTGCCGTCAAAGTCTATGTTTCTATGTTGGTATTGTAAGTGCCAAATCCAAATTTACAAAGAGGACACACACACACATGGTTTGTGTGTGCTGTTTGGGCCTGTCGCAACATGAGGACTTGTGAGATTTGCCAGAGCTTCAACCAGGCTACGCCATAAGAAAGCTCTAGAAAATGTTCTATTGAGAGAGACCTTGAAATACATGGAGAAGGAACAAGGTTCAAAATCTGCTTCTCCTTCACCATCAGCCAAAAGGCAGCTGAAATCAAAGGAAAGAGAAAAGGAACATTCATTGTCACGGCCCTCCTTAGGATTCAGCTATAAACACAAACACAAAGGGAAAAAAAAGTCTGCTTTGCCAGTGAGGTCCCAGTCACCGTTGAGTCAAGCTAAATCTTTATCAACACCCACTTTGGTGACATGTACTGCAGCCCCCCAAAACCATCACTGAGACACCAGGGTCTGGGCATGGCTTAGACACTGCCGTACCTACTGTAGATAATATGACACCATCATTGACAGGCCACAGGTAGTCCCAGCCCCTCTGCAAGGCACCATCAACTCTAAGGCTGTGCCAGCATCATTTTTAGAAATGATTTGGTGCACTCTGCCAGGCTTACCAATACAGGCAGTTATTCTGCCAATGGGGCCTCCCGGTACTCAGCCCCCCTCGACGGGTTCCACAAGCACACTGCAGATTCCTGCCTCTCAGTCGCCACCAGCATCACCTGTCTATTCTGAGGCTCCCACTGTCAGTCGTGCTGACAATGATGAAATTGAATATAATCCTGACCTCATGCACTCAGAGAAAGTTTTAGAGGAGGAATATGAGGACAAACAATTTTGGGAGGGTTCCCCTCACTCTAGCTCTTCCCGCTCATCTTTTAGTGAGGACTCAGTGTTTTATACTTTGAGATTTCCTCCTGAGGACCCATATTTTCAAGCCATGATGCAGCATATGCAGTCTGCAATGGGCTTTGAGGTGGAAGAGGAAGATTCCACTAAATGGAATCTCAAGGAATTTTTGGAAGTACTCTGTTTCCCCCTGTATTATCTTTTCATCTAGATATCCTGCATCAGAGGATGCTACATTTGCTGCATGGTATAGACCAAACTCACTGCCTGCAGTTCCCAAAAATGCTGATGATCAGTATCCTGCACCATCTGTTAAGCCTTATTATACTAACCAACCAGATACCGATTCGGTGGTCATCATGGCTGCTTATGATAGGTCTAGAGCTCTTAGACATGAATACTTTGCTTCCTGATAAGGAATCTACGAGGCTAACTGGGATGGGCAGACGTACGTATGCCTCTGCATCATTGGGCCTTAGGACTGAAAACTGTCGGGCCCACATGATCAAATATCAGAACAGCTTGTGGAAAGCTGCTCGTACTGCTTTGCCTGGTGGCTCTGCCAGGAATGTTCTATTGAAAACATTGTCTGCTGATGCTGAGGTTGGCAAACATTTGCTGCACTTAGTTTATGATGTATCTGATTCCTCTGCCAGAGCTGCAGCTTCTAGCATTTGTTTAACTCATTCCCTCCCGGTGGCCATTTTGGGTTGGGTTTGTTTAAGGAGATATTCTTGGCTTAGAGTTGCTGGCTTTGCCAATGAAGTGCAACAGGCAGTTCTGAATGCTTCCTTTAAAGGGTTAGAACTGTTTGGCTGTGATGCGGAAGAGACCCTACGTGGCCTTCAAACTGCAAAAATGACTCTAATATCTGTAAAGTCCCTGTATTCCACTCCATGGACATGAAGGAGATATGCCTACATGTAAATATAAGGAAATCCCACTGATAATACCTCCATTTTATGCTGGAGTGAGAACACTGTCAGTTCAAAGTATTGCCCTTTGGCTTGTCTTCTGCACCACAGACCCTTACCAAATGCTTGGCAGTAGTGGCAGCGGCCTTTCTATGGGAAGGTCTGTATGTTGTCCCTTATCTGGAACACTAGCTCCTGAAGGTCGGCTTCAGGGAAGCTCTGCTACACACCCTGCCTCATAGACATCAGTTATTGACAAATTGGGGGTCACAGTAAATGTGCCAAAGGCTGTGTTGACTCCATGCCACAGATGGCGGTATATAGGGGCAGTCATGGACACAGAAAAGGACTGTGTTCTCCTACCACAGGAAATGGCAGACATTCTGACTGCCCAAGCACAGTTGGTATACAGGAGCTGGTATGTCTCCCTGAGAACACTGTTACATCTCCTGTGTCTCACGGCTACAGCCATAATGACTGTGCCACTGGCAGTCCTTCATATAAGAATCCCTAAGTGGACACTCAGGATCCAGTTGGGATCAGTGGACTAATTAGTTGTACCATATGATTCAAACAACATGAAATCTTGCTGTATTCTGACACATGCAGTTAGCCCCATCACTTGAACTGCCCCGGAGAGGAAAGAGTTAACTCTATGCAGGAAGCATAGAACGTTGAGCTTGAGCTCAGTTTCAGACCTCTGTCTGCAGTGCTTCAAAGCTCCACACCTTGCCATCATGCACAATTCATAATCTTGCAGGGAGAAACCATTGCGTTGGAAATAGAAGCCTCCCAAAGTCGTTTTCCAACTGAGTCAAACTTTTTCCGGCACATTCAGGTGGCATAGCTAATGTCCGGAAAAATATATGCTGCGTGATCATCCTTTGAAAGCGATCCCGCTTGTCTCGCCAGCCTTAAAATTTTGTCCCTGGTGCCGACGTCATCTGTCACAAGGAGCAAGGTGCAGGGATTATCTGAGACTTCCTGGTATCCCTGAGGATATACGGTATGCCTTCTGCAAATGAAAGGAGATTGACTGACCTTCTGGTAGTAGTTTCTCTGAGAGCCATTCATGCAGGAACATAAGGGAGTGGTCTTCTTCAATCTCCTCTGGTAATCCAAGAATCCGTAGGTGAGCTGAACAGGCCTGATTCTCTAGGGTTTCAAGCCTAGCCCAGAAGTGCATATTCTTTTTTACTAGGGTAGTGATAGTAGCAGAAGCTGCATCCACCTATTTCTTCACAGCATGCACCTCTGATTTCATCTCATCCACAGCAGTCTCCACTCTGATCACTCTAGCAGAAAAAGTATCTATTTCTGTGTTTAAGTCAGAGACCGATATTATAATGCGCTGCAATTTAAGTCCTATCGAAGATATTCTTTCTTCGAACTCGTAGGCTGGAGCGGCCTGCGCACCCGGGCCAGACCTCGTGGGCTGGGAAGACTAAGTCGATTTTGCTCCTGATCCTCCTTCTTTACCTTTATAAGGGTTCCCCATTGTAGGAAATTCAGTCTCCTCGTTCCAATAGAAATCAAGTAAATGTAGTTTTCTGGCTCCAAAAAGGTGATTAACCATTTTTTTTAGGCGAAATATGCAGAACTGCTAGAAAGTGCTGCCGTTCAACTCGGGCTCCACAGGGGGGCCCCCCCACCCCCAAGGATATCTCTTTCATCAAGCCACACCTATGGAACTATAGCCACCAGGCACTAGGACGACACTGAAACTTTTTGCAAGCATTCTGCTAGGGGCTTCCCATAACGACGTCCTATTTTGGCACCTCTCTCCTCAGTTCTTTTCCTGCCATTGACCTATGTGAAAATGCCACTGCTATATGTCATCGAGGCACAGATCGGAAAGTATCGGGAAAACCAGGAGCAGTTGTAGAATTCACCAAAAATATGTATTTACAGTAGCAGCAACATAAAAAAATATAACTTGTTCAGCATAACTATGTAACATTTACAGAAATACCATCAACAGCTTAATCTGGTTCAAGGTCAGTTGGCATTCATCTGTATCCCCCTCCCCTGGGTCGTGCCTAAAAATAGGAAGAATTTGTTTAGTGCACTTACCCGGTCAACAAAAAATGAATAAATAAATAAATGTACAGAGGAGAAATTTTTTTTTTCTTTCAGTCTCTGTGTCCCTTTTTCTTCTAATCTTTCTTCTTCTGCAGTTGCAGCTTAGCTCTTTTGTAAGTCATGTCAATCCCCACTCTTAATTCAAGCATCTTGTTTCTTGCAAAGTGTTCTGTTCTTATAAATAGGCAGGATGAACACAGTGGAACATAATGTGCTTGCTGAGGCCCAGTTTCCAGAGCTTTTGCGAAAAAGGCTTAAAATTTGAACTCTGGTAACCTCTAGTTTACAGTAACTTTCTGCAATCATCTCAAAACATAAATATATACATTTCAACAGTAACACGATATATTTTCTAAACAAAAGAGATCCCAACATCAGTTACATTTCCATACAGTGATTTGCACATATTTCTATATTAGCAGATATACAAGGGAGGAAAAATAAACAGCAAGGGAGAGCTGAGAGACAGTGAGAGGCAAAGAACTGCGAGCTTGTTGGGTTGATCAAGTCCAAAGTCTCACAGGAAAATTTGGTTGCGCAACCAGAGAAGGAACAGAAAAGGAAAGAATAGATCCTTACATTTAAACACTTTCTCCATAATAAATGGGACAGGGTCCTATTCCACCCTGTCACATACACCTCCCTCCTTAAGAGGGAACCTGTTTCATTGGACAGGTTTCTAAAATTTTCTGTTCTCTTATAACATTTGCTGCTTTCAGAGATTAAGCACATGTACATCATTCATTTTTTTTTTTTTTTACAACAGTGCAGTTCAAACTCATACATTTGTTTTGTTTTTTTTCAACCTTCAGAACCCTCAATTCCTGATCCATATCTTGACAGAAAATCAGCATTGCTTTTCTCTTTACCTGATTTGTGTATAACAGTGAATTTAAATGGCTGCAGTGCCAAGTACCACCTTGTGATTCTGGAATTTTTATCTTTCATTTGGTTAAGCCAACAGAGAGGATTGTGATCTGTTACAAGAACAAAATCAGGTTGTATTAAATAAAACTTAAGGTAATCCATGGCCCACTTTACTGCTAAACATTCCTTTTCAATAATGGAGTACCTTTTCTCTCTGTCATGCAGTTTCCTACTTATGTACAGAGTAGGTTGTTCTGTCCCATCTACATTTTGACTTAGGACAGTACTTGGGCCTACCTCAGATGCATCTGTTTGTAGCAAAAATGGTTTCTCAAAGTCTGGGCTTCTTAAAACAGGCTGAACAGAGCGCAGCCTTTATGGCTTGAAAAACTTCATCACACTCTGGGGTCCATTTCACATTATTTGGGTACCGTTTTTTCGTTAGTTCAGTGGGGGAAAGTAGCTATCTCAGCAAAGTTGGGAACAAATCTCTTATAATAAGCAGCCAGCCTTAAAAATGATCTGACATGTTTCTTTGTTAGCTACAGCTTCTGTTTTAGAAACCTCTGGCTTAACTTCTCCATTTCCCAACACGTAGCCCAACTATCTGGTTTCCTGCATGCCCATTGCATATTTGGTAGGATTAATAGACCTGCATTTTTGATAGCTTGGACAACTTCTCATAGGTGTTTCAGGTGGCTTTTCCAGTCTGGACTGTACACCATGACATCATCCAGGTACGCAGCACAATAACCAGTGTGAGGGGATAAAATTACATCCATGTACCGCTGGAATGTAACTGACGCACCATGTAAACCAAATGGTATGGTGGTGAACTGATAGAAACCTATAGGGATGGCAAATGCAGTTTTATCTCTGGATTCTTTAGCTAATGATATTTGCCAGTAACCCTTGGTGAGATCGAGGGTACTGATATACTTTGCACTCCCCAGTATGTCCACCAAATCATCTATTCTGGGCATAGGATAACTGTCAAATTCTGACACTTGATTAAGTTTCCTGAAATCAAGGCAGATTCTAACACCCCCATCTTTTTTGTTTACAGTTACAATGGGAGATGATCAAGCACTCCTCAACTCCTCTATGATACCCAGTTCTTTCATTTTTTTGTACTTCCTTAACCACATCAGCTCTTAATCAGTCTGGTAACCTGTATGTCTTTTGCCTAATAGGGCAAGCATTCTTTGTCACTATTACATGCTCAACTCCTTTTGCTCAGCCTGGTACAGTGGTAAAAGTATTGTTAAATGTCCAACACATTACAGATGTCTGCAGTTTGTTCTGAGGTGAAGGAAATATTCAACTTTACAGCATCAGCATTTACAGTTTGATCTTATCTGTGTCAATCTTCATCATTCATCACATATGGGTTTTCGGCCAGAGGTCAGGACCCATAGAACTTTTTTTGGTAGGTGGAGCTGACTGCGCTCGGCACACGCTTCGCCAGACCCGACGTTCGTGGCACTGGCAGGCTGGCCGTTAGGCGCCGTCGACTCTGCCTCCCTGCCAGTTCTTTGTCTCCCGCCATCGAGGTCACCTCGTGGAACGCTTTCTCCAGCAATTGAGTTTGGGCCTACATGTTTCGTAGTTCATTCTCTCCAGAAAATTTAGACACCAAGTCCATCGGTTCTGCTAGCCACTCGACATCACCGGTAAGATCTTTCCATATTTCATTTTTACAGCAACGTCAAGTCTTGTTTTGTATTTTTTCCCGTAGGTCATGTCTAGGTTGGAGGGCAAGAAGACTTCAAAGACGGGTCGGCTCCCCATGCAACGGTGCCCATGCAGCTGAAAATTTTCCATCACCGACCAGCACGACCGTTGCCTTTTGTGTCTTGGCCCACTTCATGATATGGATTAGTGCGATGCCTGCTTCTCCATGGACCGGCGGGTCGTTGAACAGTGCACGTGGAAAGTGGGTCGAGCTCCGCCAACTTTCGGAGGCCAGATGTGCACTCGTCGGGCCAAGCCACGATCTCTTGGTCTTTCCTACGGGTCCCCTCCCAGTTCTATACGGACTGAGGAGGAGGGAGCCTCAGCTTCTAGTAGCCTAGCTGTGGCCGAGGCTTCTCCCGTGGTGCAGGAGGCTCAGTCCGTTCCCTTCGGGGGGCAGGTGGGAGGCACCACCATGGCAGTTGCCCCTTCAGGGCCGATGGCTCCCCCAGTGTCAGACCCGCAGTTCGCAAGGCCCGAGTCGGCGCCATCCTTGACGCTGTCAGTAGGCATCGTTTTGGGCCATGGCGCCGTTCACGGCACCATGGGCCCTGGTGGAGTCGGCACCAGTCTGTCACCTGGTGCCATGGCTGCTGTCGGCACCGATACTGCTAGCGAAACCGTGGGAGGCTCTACGGCATCGTCCCTTTCTTCTCCTCGCCTCGGCACCGTCGAGGTTGAGCATGGTGCCATGTGCAGTTCTGGAGTCATTCGCGATGCCGGATATGGGCACAGCGCCATGGGGGGTTCAGATGCGCTGTCCGAGCCATCATTGGCGCCATTCCTCAACGGTGCCATGCAGCTGGTCGGCGCCGTGCGGGGTTCTGACTTTGGCAGGTCCGCGGCACCATGGGGCGCTATGGCGCAGTGGCGGTTCGACTCCAAGGCTGCTGTTGGGCTGGGGCTGTGTCCTCTTCGGCCACCGTTCACGGTGCTGCGGAGGGCACTTGCATCAGCTCGGGTGCAGTCTCCATTTCTGGCACCCTGTTTGGTAGGGATGGCAAAAGGTGCCCACCTTCTATTTGGCACAGGGCCTCGGTCTCCACCTCTTCAGAGGCGGAGTCAGACTCTGAGTCAGATGGGCAGTTTGGCTTCTTGGAACTAGCTGCTAGTGTGGGCTGCCTTGTGGTGTCTTCGACAGACTGGAGTCAGCCCCCCCTCTGAGGAGTGGCCAGCGACTTCCAAGGCTGGGGTCGGGGCGCTGAACAGCGGGCAGTGGTGCATGCCACCATTGCACTGCAGCCCTTCCTTGGAGGGTTTGCTGACCCCTCAGCGGTGGTACCCCCTCATGTGGTGTGCCTGGATCTCCCAACTTTGGGGCCGATCAGAGCACCTACGAGAGGGGAAGGTACTGTGCCTTGGATAGCTCCTTCGGGTGCTGTCCAGGGCTGTCAGTTACCTAGGCTGGCCATCTGAAGGAGGAGGGCACTTTTGGATTCCGAGGGGTTGAGGGGCATGGGGTCTGTGCTGAAGCCTTTTTCAGGGGCCGCTTTCTTTGAGAGAGCCCCATTCTTTTGAGGTAGGTGACTGTCCTTCTGGACCTATATGGCCCCGGTGCCTCATAGGGGAGATTCTTCCTGGCGCAGCCAAGGCAGTTCTGAAATGGTTGTTCAGCTGTTGGCTGTGGAGTCTTCCGGAGCACCTTCATCTTCTGGCACTCATTAACTGCTCCCTAGCCCAGGCGGAGGTCAGCCGACTTCTCTTCTTGGCTCTGTCCCCATCCCTCTGCCACACTCTCCTGCACTCCCAGGCATCCTTGGTCCTAGCAGGCCTCTCTCCTGGGAGCAGTTTAGAGCCATGGCTGCTCGCTTTCCCACTTACCTCAGGGCAATGGACAGACAGGTTTTTCAACCTCCCCCCGAGCAGCCACCCTCTGAACAGTAGAGGTCCTCTAACTCGTCATCACCCTCTTCTGGGGGAGAGGAGCCTTTTGTCCACATCTCCCCAGCAGCTGATCTCACGGAGTATCCGCGATTCCTCATGAGGATGTTGGAGGACCTGCATCTCTCTCCTGCCACTCAGAGCAATCCAGAGCACTCAGCGCATGCCTTTTTGGGCGACTTCAGTGAGGACACCCTTGTGGTGCCCTCCTGGCCTGCTGTCTTTCAGGAGGCATCGTTGAGTTCCTGGCAGAGACCCTTTTCCAGAGTTCCCACCCCTAGGGATCTCTGCCAGCGGTAGTGTGCTCCCCTGGAGTCTCCAGGTTCCATGTCCCATCCTCAGTCAGGATTGACACAGCTGGACACTCTCGATGGTCTTCGCGCACTTCACTGTGACCGGCCCCCAGATCAAGACTCCCATGATTTTGACTTCTGGGGTAGGAGGACTTTCTACTCGGCACGGTTCCTGCTTTCTATTTCTGCACATCAGCCCCACTATGCAGCCTATGACAGGTTCTTGTGGTCTAGGCTGGGTCAGCTCCTAGCCTCATTGCCTGATATGGAGCAAACCAGACAAGCCACTGCACTCTTTGCACATGGTCTGGAGCTAGCAAGGCACCAAGCAAGGGCGTCGTATAATGCCATTGAGATAGCTTCCAAGGTCATAGGGACAGCGATCTGCACTAGACGGACAGCATGGCTACGTCTTTCCCGGTTGTCACCCTTGGCCCGGCATAGGGTGGTTAACTCCACGCACCAGAGAACCTATCTCTTTTCCCGCAGGGTGAGGTGGCGTCTGTCGGGGCAACTTCCTTCCTCCTCCGGTGGGGTCCCCGTCTCACTCTCCCCACAGAAGGTTCTCCCTCTTAGTGCGTCACCCACTGAAAGCTAAGGGACTCTGTCCTTTAGGGTTTTTTAAAAAAAGCCACCTTCGGGGGGGGGCTCGGCACTCACCCATATGTGATGAATGGTGAAGATTGACACAGATAAGAGATGAAAATTACGTACCTACAGTAATTATGATCTTTCTGTGTATCTTCACTATTCATCACAACCCCACCCGCCATCCCCCTGGAGCCTCAGTCTCTGGATCCCCCTCCCTCTCTGTGCCTTTCCTTGTCCCCCCTTCCCTGTCTCTGTCGGGGGGGTAATCTGGGGCACATGGTAGGATGGTATATCTGGGGGGGGAGAGTGGTCAGGATGGGGCCGCACTCCCTCTCTAGTGCTCTGGCTCCACTCCTGTGGAGTGGGAGTGGGCGGTTGCCCTCCATCCTTGCCTCCTTTTCCTCTTCAAGCCTCAGTTTACTTGTCCGCTGGACATGTTTTAAAGTTGATTTATCCCTACTAAAATTTTCTTTTTTCATGTGGAAGGGGGCAGAACCTCTGTTCCATGTCTCCTTTAGAAGATCCATTCAAACAACATGAAGTCTTGCTGTATTCTGACAATAGCAGTGAGTCCCAACCTTCGAACTGCCCCGGAGATGAAAGAGTTAACTTTCCATGCCAGGCATGGAACGCTGAGCTCGAGCTCGGTTGAGACTCTGTCTGTTGCTGTTTGAACTCAAACCGTCAGATTCTTTACTCCGCCTCACTGAACAGTCGCTCCGGAGATTTCTCCTTTGCTCGGTTCAATTTGTCGGTTAAAGTACCATTTTCTCGGTTTTAGACCAATTTAAACCGCAACCTGTCGGTTCAGTCTCTGTCTGTGGTATTCAGTGAGTACTAGATAGGTTTATATTGTTTTCTATTCTGTGTGGAACTTGTAGCGGTTCATCAGTTCGGTTTGAACCGATCAAGTTGTTTAAAAATCTTTATTTCTACTTTTAGAGTGTAGTTACGGTTCTTGTCGGTTCTAAAAAAGCGGATTTTACTACGGTTTTCCCGACCGTAACACGGTCAGGAACTGATAAAGTGTCTTGCCTGGCGGATTGCCATTAAAGGGTAAGTTTTGTTGGGACTGGCACCATGTAGACAGAAACCCAAAAACCGGGCCCACTGGGTTTCAACACTGTAGTGTGTGTGGGGAAGTCTTTGCTAAGGCTGCCCCCACCACCTGTGTTGTGTCTGGGGTTTGACCACCTCGATTCAGACTGCCAGATTTGTAAAATTTTCTGCAGCTACCCTAGAAAAGAGAGTTGGTAGGCTCAGAAGGGGACCAAAAGTCCGCTGACCGGATGGCCAGCCAGTTCGGTTCAACCGAACCAGAAGGCGCCCTCTGACCAGGGCGAAACTTCTTGGAGACAAGGAGAACCGATTCGAGAGTCGGTTCCAGTTAAGAAGAACAAGAAGGAAAAATCAGCGGTGTGGATCCAAAGTTTCTTCTCCAACGCTGATAAAATAATAGCGATAAAAATTGTGCAGTCGCTTTCCCCGGTTCCGACCGAACCGGCACCATCAGGAAGGCGCTCGGTTCGGCTGGTTCCACCGGTTCCGGATTATGATTTGGAAGAATTTTATGAACCGGAGGATGAGGAAGGAGTATGAGGAAAGTGAATGTGATTATGAAAGTCTGGATGTGCCCATTGACCCGGACATCTCCCCAGACAGACCTTCAGGAGTGTCTCCTCCTAGGCTTTCTGAGTCCCCCTCCCATTTCATGCTTTACAAGAAAGTGGCCGAAACCCTTCAGCTTCCTATGGAAGAAGCTGTGGATGACCAGGAGGAGCCTGACTATGTGGAAATGATGGATATCCCAGAATCCAGGAGGCTGTCTATTCCCTTACACAAGTCTATTGGGAAACAGACATTTAAGATTTTAAAGACTCCTAATTCTATACCTCCTGTGGATAAAAGAATAGACAAGAGGTATACTCTGTCAGGCTCAGATACGGAGTTCCTTACCCAGAAATGCAGCCATGTTGGGGTAGTGCAGGCTGCAGCCTGTGATAAGGCTAATATACCCTTGGCTACACCCCCAGATAAGGACTCCAGGAGGATTGATGCCATGGCAAAGAAACAGTACATGGCAGCATCCTTGGGACTCAGGCAGGCCAATTATATGGCCTATACAGCTAGATATCAGAAATCTAGATGGGACACTGTCATGGCTTTAGCTAAACAGGTCCCTGGCCAGCTTGCCAGGAGCTGGAGCAGGTGGCTGCTGATGGTATTGAGGCATCAAGGTGCAATTCCATGCTGCAGTGAACTCCAGTGATGTTTCATCTAGAGTCATGCTACATCTGTGGCCCTTCGTGGGATGGCTCAGCTCAGATGTACTAGCCTGTCTCAGGATACCCAGACTAAGGCCATGGATTTTCCTGTTGTGGGTAATTCTCTGTTTGGGGAGCAAACAGAGAACTACAGAAGAAAATGGATGAATACAGGACCACCTATAGGAGTGCTCAGGCCAAGGAAAGGCAAGCCACTCCTCAGAGCAGCATCCAGGGGCAGGGGCAGGCCTTTCATAGGCCTTTCTACCAAGCCAGGCCTCCTCTTCTGCCTATGCTCAGAGGGGGTTCTTTAGAGGGAGAGGCAGAAGGGGTACAAGCAGACCTGCTTCCACCCCTCAGCCTAAACCCCCTGCCAAACAGGCACCCTGATGGGTTTGCCAGGGCCAATACTCTACCACCTGTAGGGGGCAGGCAGGCTTACTTTGCCCAGGACTGGAAGTCTTTAACATCAGACAAATGGGTCCTGGAAGTAGTAAACCAGGGACTGGTTCTCAGCTTCAAAAAATTTCCAAAGATGAGAACCAGATCCTTTCTACCTGCAAATCCTTCAGAGGCACTTGCCTTAGAGGGAGAGGTCTCTTCCCTCTTGGCTCTCAGAGCTGTAGAAAGGGTTCCACCCCTACACCAAGGGAAAGGATTGTACTCCAGGTACTTCCTCACTCCCAAAAAGACAGGAGAATGGCAACCCATCCTGGATCTCAGGTATTTAAACAAGCACCTTTTAAAGCCAAAGTTCAAAATGGTGACTCTGGGAATAATTCAACCCTCTCTAAGGCCAGGGGACTGGCTAGTCTCCCTGGACCTCAAGGATGCCTATTGCATATTCTCATGAGAAGCTCCCATCGAAAATACCTCAGGTTCGAGCTGCCCTCAGGCCATTACCAATTCAGAGCAATGCCCTTTGGCCTAACCTCTGCTCCAAGGGTGTTCACAAAATATCTGGCAGTAGTAGTTGCTTCCCTAAGAAGGCAAAGGATTGCCATCTTCCCATACCTGGACGACTGGCTCATAGTAGGCCAGTCCCAGACTCAGAATCAAGTTACACCTACAGATAACTCAGCAACTGCTCACTCTCTAGGTTTCCTTCTGAATCTTTCAAAGTCAGTTCTAGAGCCTGTTCAACTCCTCACCTTCATAGGCGCAGAGCTAGATACAGAAAAGGCAAGAGCCTTCCTTCCCCTGGACAGGGCTAGGACCCTCATCACACTGGCCTCTTCATTCACCCTACAGGTGTCTCGACCAGCAAGGCATTTTCTGCAGCTCCTGGGGCACATGGCTGCTTCTACAGCAGTGGTGCAGGGAGCAAGATTTCAGACGAGGGACATTCAGTTCCACTTGAGAGCCTTTTGGTCTCAAAAAAAGGACCCTCTGACCAAACTGATACCAGTGACTCGAACCCTGATCCGGGCCTTGCAGTGGTGGCAGGATCAGGACAATCTAAGACAGGGAGTTCCTTTTGTCACTCAGTCTCACTCTTTAATCCTTACTACAGATGCCTCCCTCTTGGGGTGGGGGGCCCACTTGGGAGACCTGACCACCCAAGGGTTGTGGTCCCCTCAGGAATCTCTGCTCCACATCAACCTGTTGGAACTCAGAGCTGTTTTTCTAGCACTTCAGGTTTTTTCTGCATCTGTTCAGAACAAGGTGGTACAGGTCAGAACAGACAACACCACTACAATGTGGTACATCAACAAACAAGGGGGCACTTGGTCTTTGGCCTTGTGCACCAAGGCGATGAAGTTGTGGTCTCTGGCTTATTCCCTGAACACTTCCCTCATAGCAGTTCACCTCCCAGGCAAGGACAATGTCCTGGCAGATGCTTTCAGCAGGATTTCCCAGGGCCATCACGAATGGTCACTGGATCCCCTAGTACTGGGTATAGTTTTTGCCAGATGGGGCACTCTTCAGATAGATCTTTTTGCAGCCCCAGACAATCAACAACTTCCACTTTTTTGTTGCAGGCCCCCAGTGTTGGGCTCAGTCCCCCTGGATGCCTTTCTCCTCGATTGGGAAAGGAAGTTTCTCTATGCCTTTCCCCCCTTCCCTCTCCTGTTCAAGGTGCTAGTCAAAATCAGGTCTCAGCCCTGCAAGATGATTCTGATTGCTCCAGACTGGGCCAGACAGCCCTGGTACCCACTCCTTCTGTCCTTAGCAGTCCATCTTCCCTGTGTCTCCCCAGGAACCACAATCTGTTAACCTGTGCTCAGGGAGAGTTTGGTATCGAATCTCAAATCCCTCAACCTCAAGGCCTGGTTCTTGAGCAGTTAGAGTTGCTGATCTTCAACTTTCTCAAAGTGTTCTCGAAATCTTGAAAGCTGCTAGGAAGCCTTCCACCAGGCTACCTATAACTCCAAGTGGAAAAGGTTTTCCATATGGTGTTCTGGGAGGCATATTTCCCAGAATCTGCTGATTTACCCACTGTATTGGATTATATGGTCCATCTTAATTCTTTGGGACTGAGACCAGCTACCTGAAAGTGCATTTGGCAGCTGTCTCTGCTTTCATTTCAGCAGGAAGCCCTCTTCTCTTTCTGCTCACCCTGTATTTTCCAAGTTTTTAAGGATTGCTTCATACCAATCCTCCATTCAGGGATCCTGCCCTGCTTGGGATCTTAATGTTTGCATTGCTCAGCTGATACAACCCCTTTGAGCCTCTGTCTTCGGCAGAGCTTAAGTATTGACTTGGAAAACTGTGTTTCTAGTTACATCACTTCTGCCAGGCGCATAAGTGAGTTACAGGCTTTATCAGTGGAGACTGACTTTATTTCCTTTCACAGGGATAAGGTAGTCCTCAGGACTAACACAAGTTTTTGCCTAAGGTGGTTTGGTTCCACCTTAACCAATCTATTTCACTTCCAGTGTTCTTTACTGACCATTCCTCCTCTGGTGAGAGGAGGCTGCACACACAGATGTTAAGAGGGCCTAAGTTACTACATAGAGCATACCAAGGGTCACAGGTTTGACTCCTCCAACTATTTCTCACTTATGGTGAGGTTGGGAAAGAGACCTGCCACTAAAGAGATCCATTGCCAGGTGGATGGTCTCTTGTATCCAGTTTTGCTATCAAAAACTGGGTAAGTTCCCCCTCAGGCCTGAGGGCTCACTCTACCAGAGGTACAGCTGCATCTCTAGCTGCTGCGAGACATCTATCTTGGAGATATGTAAAGCAGCTACTTGGAAAAACAGTACACACTTTCACCAAGCATTACTCCCTGGATATCCAGGCCAGGAGGATGCTCGGTTTAACACACCGTGCTTCAGAGCCTATTCCTAAGTAGGTTCTGTCCCTCCTCCATGGAGGTACTGCTGTGTAGTCTGCATCTGTCATAATATAGCAAGACTTCATGTTGTTTGAAGAAAAATTACTCACCTTAGTAATGTTGTTTCTTCTAATGGAGTCTTACTATATTAAACCTCCCCAACCTGCCCTCTCAGAACTTCTACTGGGTATGGGGTGGGCAGTCCACTGTTGGCACCTTATTGATGCCCCTTTTATGTTTGGGTGTTGTGTTTTATTTAGTTATTTTATCTTATTTTCTGGTCCCCTGACTTGAGTCTTGGTGTTGGGACCAGGAAAATGTGAATATTTTAGTAGCCAGTTGGCTAGTGTGAGTTACAGCTTCCACACAGAGCCTTAGTGAGTTTTGCTCATAAAGATCTGACGGTTTTGGTTGAAACCACCCTAACAGAGCTTCTGTAACTGAGCTTGCGCTCTAAGTTCCATGCACTGCATGGAAGTTAACTCTTTCACCTCCGGAGCAGTTCTAATGGTGGGACAAACTGCATCTGTCATAATATAGCAAGACTCCATTAGAAGAAACAACATTACTAAGGTGAGTAATTTTTCATTTGGTCTATCTAGTCTGCTCGTATTGCAGGGTCCACAGCTTGAGCTACTGTCCCTGCCCTCCCTCCCTCCCCACTCCTCCCATCCTCACTACCTTTGATCCTTACCTTCCCTGTATTCTTGTCTCAGCCTGTATTAAAGGTACCCACTGTCTTCAATGAGATGACCTCTTTCGGCAGTGAATTCCAAATGTCTACCACCCTCTATGTGAAGAAATGCTCCCTGACCTCCCTCCTAAACCTCCACCCTCCAGCTTAAGACTCTGCCCCCTTGTATTATGGTTGCCACTCAACTTAAAGAGACTGTCCTTAGCAACCTTATTTATCCCTTTCAAGTACTTGAAGGTCCCAATCATATCCCCTGTCTCTCTCATGTCTTCTAGGGAGTACATGTTCAGTGCCCTCAACCTCTCCCTGGTATGCCTTACCCTGCTGACCCGCTATCATCCTTGTAGCCCTCCTCTGGACATTCTACAACAGGTTAATGTCCTTTTTGAGGTGTGGGCACCAGTACTGAACTCCATACTCCGCGGCCTTACCAGTGACCTGTACAAGGGCAGTATAACCTCCATTCTCCTACTACTGATCCCCCTAGATATGCATCCTCAATTAGTAGGAGGATAGAACTGCGGGGAGCAAGGAAAACTGAAGTAAGGTGCCTGTCTGGTGCCATGGCTTGGAGGGACAGGAAGCGCATCCTCAGGATCACGAGAACAGCTGCACGGGAGACTGAACTGGACGTCATTGTCCACCTAGGGACAAATAACCTGGCTCAACATGAGATTAGAGCAGTGCAGGAGGACTTTCTGGAGTTGGAGAGGGGCCTAAGACAAGTAGCACACACAGTATCCTTCTCAGAGGTGGTGTCTGTCTATGGCATGGGTGAGGCGAGGGTACTTTGCACCATGCGATTCAATGAATGGTTGAAAAAATGGTGTGGAGCACAGGGGTTTGGCTTCATTGGGGACTGGGGTTCCACCTGGAGGGATACCAGCCTATACCGGCTGGATGGTCTGCATCTGTCCAGGAAGGGAACAAGTCTTCTGGACAATAGGTTTAAATGCTTCGTTATGAAACTTGTAAACTAGTCAAGGGGGGAGGCACTGATAAGCAGCAGGGAATTCCCAGCCTCCCCCTACAAAACAGGGTACTAAATGAGGAAAAGAACAAGGTAGAAAGGTCAGTGGGGGATGTTGCTACAAGAGGTAAAGCCATCAAAAAATGGAGAGCAATGAGTAACAATGCCCGTAGTCTAGGTAACAAGCTTCCTGAATTAGTGGCCTTGATGGAGGAGGAACATCTGAATATCGTGGCAGTCACAGAAACATGGTACACACAGAACCATGACTGAGACGTAAACATACCAAGATACACTGTCTACAGGAGGGACAGGGAGGGTAAAAGAGGAGGAGGAGGAGGAGGAGTAGCTCTCTACATAAGGGAAGTAATCAAAGCAACAGAACAAAAGGGTAAACAGGGAGGAGTGGAAGCACTGTGGGTCAATTTGGAGATAGGCAATGGCACCACAGTCCACACAGGGGTTGTACACAGACCCCCATCTCGGGGAGGAAATGGACAAGGAAATGATAGAAAGTATACTTAGAATGGCAGAAAAAGGGGAGATATTGCTGATGGGGACCTGAATATGCCAGATGTTAACTGGAGTGCAGTTGCAGCAGCCACTTCTAAGAGTGGGATTATTCGTATTGGAACCCACTCAAGGGGGAGCAGTCTTAGACCTGATACTCTCAAATGGAGATGGAGAGAGGATCACAGATGTAGAAGTAGGTAGCCATCTGGGAACTAGCAGTCATCGAACAGTATGGTTCACGATAAACACAGCAGTAGAGTCAAGCCATACAAAGGCAAAAGTACTGGACTTTAGGAGGACTGACGTTGCCCAAATGGGTGAGTGTCTAAGGAATGCACTAGCAAATGGACAGGAAGGAGGGTAGAACAACAGTGGGGAATAATCAAAACTGCCATCACTGAGGCAACAAGCCTTTGTGTGAAGCAAATAAAACAAAACAATGTAAGAAACCACTATGGTTCTCAAAGGAGTTGGCAGGGAAGGTTCAAGAGAAAAAGAAAGCATTCAGGAAGTACAAAGAATCACAGAAGGGGCAGGACAGAGAATTGTATCAGTTGAAGCAAAAGGAAACTGGGAAGGCAGTCCGAACAGCAAAGGCCCAAACCAAGGAAAAGATAGCCAACTCAGTTAAGAAGGGGGTTAAAACATTTTATAGGTACATCAGGGAGCGAAGGAAGACCAAGGGAGGGATAGTGAGGCATAATAAAGGGGAGGGTGGGTGGGCAGAGGGTGACTGTGAAAGCAGAAATACTAAACAAATATATTTGCTCAGTATTCACAAATGAAGAGGGGGGTGGGTACCTAAACCAAACAATAGAAACACTCTGGATACAGGAGGTGATGCCAGTCCATTTACAGAAAAAAGGGTTCTGAAAGAACTCTTAAAACTGAAGGTGGACAAAACAATGGGGCCTGATGGGATTCATCCCAGAATTCTAAAAGAACTAAGGGTAGAACTAGTGACACCACTGACTACCCTCTTTAACAAACCATGGGAGGATGGGGTGGTACCTGAGGACTGGAGGAGGGCAGATGTGATTCCACTTCACAAAAGTGGGAGCAGGGCAGACACAGAAACTGCATACCTATTGGTTTAACCTCAGTGATAGGGGAAATGATGGAATCACTTCTGAAGGAAAGAACTGTAGCGTACCTAGAGGCCAGAGGGACACAGGACCCAAGGCAGCATGGATTCACAGCAGGAAGATCATGTCAGATGAATCCAATAGATTTCTTTGACTGGGTGACCAAAGTAGTAGATCAGGGAGGGGCTGTGGACATGACCTACCTAGACTTTAGCAAGGCATTTGACAGTCCCATACAAAAGATTACTAAACAAATTAACCAGTCTGGGAGTGGGTCCCAAGATGGTAGCCTGGGTAAAGAATTGGCTGGAGTACAGGACACAGAGGGTAATAGCAAACGGAGTCCACTCTGAAGAAAGGGGGGTTACTAGTGGGGTACCGCGGGGTTCAGTACTAGGACTGGTCCTCTTCAATGTCTTTATAAGGGACATTGCAGAGGGACTAGAAGGAAAAGTACGTCTCTTTGCAGACGACACAAAGATCTGCAACAGAGTTGATACACAAGGTGGGGTGGAAAGGATGAGAAGGGACTTGGCAAGGTTGAGGGAATGGTCAAATGTATGGCAGCTTAGATTAAATGCTATGAAGTGCAAGGTAATGCACCTGGGAAACAAAAACCCAGGGGAACAGTACACAATGTGGGGTGAGATACTAACAACAAAAATGGAAAAAGACCTGGGCATAATGATATCAGATGACCTAAAGGTGGGCAAGCAATGTGACAGGGCAGTAAGGAGGGTTGGGGGATACTGGGATGCATAGGGAGAGACATCACCAGTAGAAAACAGGAAGTTGTTATCCCTCTGTACAGACAGCTGGTGAGACCCCATCTGGAGTACTGCATGCAGTTCTGGAGACCCAATCTCCGCAAAGACATAAACAGGATGGAGGCAGTCCAGAGGAGGGCAACTAAAATGGTGCAGGGTCTGCACCAGAAGACATATTAAGAGAGACAAGGAGCTTAATATGTATAGCTTCGAGGAAAGGAGGGAGAGAGGGGGGACATGATAGAAATGTTCAAGTACCTCAAGGGAATCGAACAAAGTCCAAGAGGGTAGCATCTTTCAGAAAAAGAGGTGTGCAAGAACAATTGGGCACAATTTGAAGATGAGGGGGGTGGCTCAGAGGTAATTTAAAGAAGTATTTTTTCACAGTGCGGGTTGTGGATGCACAGAACGGCCTTCCGTAGGAGGTTGTGGAGTTAAAAACACTGGTGGAATTCAAGAATGCATGGGACAGTCACAAGGCAATTCTAGGGGGTTGGGGGAGGAAGAAGAAGGCCGGTGGTTAACTAGGATCTGCAGATTATCCGTTAGGTAGAGAAATGGGCAGACTGGGTGGGCCAAGCGGTCCTTATCTGATGTCAAATTCTGTGTTTCTGTGTTTCTATCCCAGCATCTGGTTTGCCTTTGCTGCTGCTTTCTTGCACTGCATGGAATGCTTCAGGTCACTAGTGATCATCACTTCCAGGTCCTTTTCTTCCTCTGATGCAGATACTCGGACTCCACCCAAGTAGTACTCTGCCCTGTGATTCCTGCATAACTTTGCATTTCTTGGTATTGAAGTTAAGCTGCCAGATCCTGGAACACCTCCCTAGCATTTCCAGATCATCCTTTAGGTCCTGTATCCCTTCAACTGTGTCCACTCTCCTGCAGAGCTTGGTGTCATCCACAAATAGGCACATTTTGCCCTTAATGCCATCCCCAGTGTCACTGATGAAGATATTGAACAACACCGGCCCCAGCACCGAGCCCTGCGGGACCCCACTGGTTACCTCTCTGGTGCCAGATAACTCCCCCCACAACCACCCTCTGAGTTCTGCCCCTCAGCCAGTTTTCCATCCATCTGGCCATCTTTTCCCCAACCCTGAGATCCACCAACTTCTTGATCCACCTTTTGTGGGGCTCAGAGTCAAAGGCCTTGCTGAAATCAAGATAGAAGGTGTCTACCGCTTGGCCCCTGTGTACTGTCTTAATGACGCAGTCAAAGAAGTCGAATCAGATTCATTTGACATGATCTCCCCCAACCCCAATGAACTCATGCTGCCTCTCATCCTAGAGACCATGCTTCTCCAGATCTTACTTCGACAGGGCTCCTGCAGTAGGTAATACATATAGGACTGAAGCTGGCAGGTGTCAGGACTCCATGGAAAAATTTCTAGCTAGCAGTCTCTCCCCCACGCCAGCCTTCCAGTTCTTTCCCGCCGTTAGCTCATGAAAGCGCCTCACGGTTAAGTTCATACTGTTTTGTCAGTCTGTCGTCTGTTTTATTACCAAATTCTTTCTCGTTTTTCCTCGATAATTCTCTACATTTTCCGTGTATGTTGTTCCCTACTCCTTCCGATTCACATAAAAATAAGTGCAACTCCTGCGGCGTCCAGCTCCTGCATAAGTACGGTCATTCCCTGTGCCTCTTCTGTCTAGGCCCGGAACACCGCGTGGAGAAGTGCCAGCACTGCCAACAATTTAACGCTGCCACACGTAAACAGAGGCAGCATTCCGTGGAGGCCGACATTTTAAAGAAAAAGATGTTCTCCATGGAGAAGGAGCTGAAGAAGCTTCGGCAGGCCTCAACTTCCCCCGAGGGACACCGCAAGAAAAAGGAGAAGCACCGGAACCAGGATTCCACTTCCATGGCCACCATGACTCCGGCTGGAGTCGCCATGTTAAAGGTAACATTCCCACCCCCCCTGTGGACCGATCTTCGATGGCCGTCTTGGAGGTTTTCAAGCCGGTGGCGTCCCTCCCATTGGGCTTGCGCTCAGGCCCATCGGGAGCCTCTGGGACAAAGGAGGCAACCGCTCCCGGGAAGGCCACTACCGTGTTGCCTTCCAGGTCAAGCGGGTCCAGTAAGTCGGATGCTGGTGCCACCGACATCCACTTGGACAAGGCTGCTAAGACGCCTGACCCTTCAGGGCAGCGCACGGTCTCAAAAAACGCCAGGCCAAGGCTGCTCCTCCCTTGTGGCCTTCATCGGACGTCAGCTCTGATAAGTCAGACACCGGCTTCTCCGATGCCCGTCCGGATCCTGCCGATAAGGTGGACTTCAGCTCCTCCGACAGACGCATGGCGTTAGAGATGATGCCGGACCCTGTCAACCAGTCCATCATCCCCGGCTCACCGCAGCACTCACCACTGCTGACCGAGGCTCCTACGTCTCCCTTGCTGGACCCCAGAGATTTTAGCCCTCCTTCTCCGGGCAACACAGAGGACACCAGTATGCTCCCGTCAGTTCTTCCTCCTACTGGGCTGGATCCCTTGATGCTGGACCCTCTGACGCCAGCTCCAATGCCAGCCTACCCAACGCAGGGCGACATCCCTTTATCAGACGCCATCCCAATGCCAGACCCAATAGCCGCCAGGTCACCTGTTCCTGGCCCACCCACTGGGCCTCTCCCAGGGCCTTCTGCTCCATTAGAGCCCCTGGTTCCTGGGTATCCGACCCTGTCCTATCTGATGCTGTCCTACCCAGGACCACAGTATCCCGCGCCGCAGTTCCCGACGCCAGCCTATCCGACACCACAGTACCCGGCGCCTCAGTACCCGATGCCGGGTTTCCCACCGTCGGGCTACAGATACTTACCTTACTGATACCTCCAGTATCTGTATCCCCCTCCTCCTCTTCCACCCCATCAGCCGCCGGTGGATTTGAAGGAGGCTCTGGCTGCCTGGTGTGCTGAGGCCAAGGCTTAGCTCACCAGGGAGGTGGAGAGTCATCTATCGACGATGGTTCCGGTTCCGGATCCCCTTTGCCAGAGACGAGAGACTCCCTCCCCGCCCGACACCAGAGGTGAACCTTCAGGTGCCAGGGCCGGGGAGGACACGCTTCCCAGAGGGCTGCCAAAGGGGTCCGTTCCTCCCTCGCACAGGGTGGAGTCTTCTCACACTTCTTCGGAGACCTTCGACTCAGATTCCGGGGAGTGCTCTGATCCTGACGACGAGCCTCACTCTCCAGACCGTCCCAGGCCAAGAACTCCACTGAAGTCTCCTCCAGAAGATCCTTCCTTTCCGGAGCTGCTGAGAAACAGCCAGGAGGTCCACCAGTGGCAATCTCTGGAGCCAGATCCACAGCGGAAGAAACTTGCTGCCCATTTGGATCTGCCCGAAACAGCTCCAACATTGATTCCACCCTGGATCGAGCCTCACGCAGACCTTGTTTCCACTGTTTGGAAACAACCGTCCGCAGTAGCCCCCCTTCTGAGGAAGGCAGATAGGCTATACCAGGCTCCCGAGGGTGTGGATTCATTGAATACATACCCGAAAGCTGATTCTGTTGTGATTAGCGCTGCTCACGGACGGTCGATGAACCCAAAGCACCTTAGTTCAGCTCCACCGGACAAGGAATTCCATCTTCTGGACCAGTACAGGAAGAAGTTGTATGCTTCTTCCACACTGGGAATCAGGGTCCTGAATTATGTCGCTCATGTGGAGGATTACTAGAAGGCTATCCTGAGTCAGGTGGAATCCAAATTGGACTCCCTTCCAGAATCTTAAACCAAGCAGGAAGTGGCTGATCTAGTCCGATCTGCTCGTTCGGCCAGTAGGCACATGCTACGTGCCACATACGATGCAGTGGACACTGCTAGTAGGAGTTCGGCTTTCGCTGTGGGCCTTCGGCATCATGCCTGGCTCCGGGTGTCAGGATTGGTCTCTGAAGTGCAATCCGCTATTCAGGATGCGCCCTTCAGGGGTTCAGTGCTGTTCAATGGAGATGTCAAAGATATCGTCACTGACCTACAAGAGAAGTGCACTGCACTTAGGTCTGTTGACTCTTTGTACAGGCCCTCTCAGGGACAGCGTCGGCCCTTTCACAGACATTCTCGACCAAAAGCGAAACCTCAGAGCAAGCGGGCTATTAAGTGTCAGGCCCCTATGGCAGCCAAGACTCCGCTGCCCATTAAAGCTGCAGGAGCCTTGGCCGCCACGCTGCCTCACACCTCCTGACTCCTTTCCTCTCCCACAGCCTCTGGGCACTCCAGAGGAACCGATAGGAGGGAGGTTCTCCTTTCATCTGCCAGTCTGGGACAGGATTACTTCAGATGCTTGGGTGCTCCAGCTGATAGCAAAAGGACACTCAATCGAGTTTCTTCAGAAACCACCAAGAAGACCACCTCCCAAGTCGTCTTACTCCCCAGAGCATCTTCCCCTGGTTTGGGAAGAAATATCCTTCCTTCTCTTGAAGGCAGCAATAGAACCAGTCCCCACTCAACTTTGGGGGACTGGGTACTATTTCCATTTTTTCCTAGTCCCATAGAAATCGGGAGATGTGAGACCTATTCTAGACCACAGCTCCCTGAACATGTTCGTGGAGTACAGGCGTTTTAGAATGCTCTCTCTGCAGAGCCTTCTGCCGCTTCTTCGGCCGGGACTGTGGCTGTGTGCGTTGGATGTGCAGGATGGCCACCTGCACATCCCCATCCGCCCTTCTCACTGCAAATTCCTCCAGTTTTCTTTTCAGGGGGTTCACTACCAATTCAAGGTCCCCCACTTGGTCTTTCCTCAGATCCCTGAATGTTCGTCAAATGCCTTTCAGTGGTATCGGCCCACCTGCGTATCTGAGGGTACTGGTTTTCCCGTACCTGGGTGATTGGCTCCTGGCGGCCTCTTCCAGGGAGGAACTCCAGTGCTCCCTTTCCTTTACCTAGCAGGTTGTCACCAGCCTGGGTATCACCATCAGTCAGGCCAGGTCCCATCTGGTCTCTTGTCAGACTTCAGTTCACTGGGGCGATCCTGGACACGACCATCGGCAAAGCCTTTCTGGCCCCAGACAGGGTGGACACCCTTCAGGCACAAGCAAGTCTGTTGTCCAGCTGCAGAAGGGTTGGCGCCCAGTCAGTCCTTCGCCTCCTCGGGCTCGTGGTGGCTGCAATCCCGACAGTCCCTCGCACTCGGCTCCATATGAGAATCTCTTAATGGACGCTTTGGTCTCAGTGGGACCAGACTTTGGACGACCTGGACCAGGAGGTTCTTGTCTCCGACCCCGTGATCCAGGACTTGCATTGGTGGATGGTGCAAGATAACCTTTGCTGGGGAGTTCCATTCTGCCTGGAACCTCCCTCCCAAACGCTGATGACAGATGCCTCAGGAGATGGCTGGGGAGCCCACCTGGGACCTCACAGGACTCAAGGATCTTGGTCCAGTCTCAAGCGCACTCTACACATCAATGTACTCGAGCTCAGAGCCATTCTGTATGCTCTTCAAGCTCTCTACTCTTGTATTCTTCCCAGTCACCTAGCAATCCAAATGGACAACATGTGCGTGGTCTGGTACATCAACAAGCAGGGAGGAACTCTTTCCTACCCTCTATGCAGGGAAGCAGTGAGAGTTTGGGATTGGGCAGCTCAGCACAGTCTTCACCTGATGGTAGTGCGCGTTCCGGGAGTAGACAGTACGCTGGTGAACTACCTCAGTCAGTCGTCCGCCGATGCCCACGAATGGGAACTAGTTCAGGAGGCACTAGATGAAGTCTTCCTGCATTGGGGAACCCCTCAGTTAGACCTGTTCGCATCTCCTCTAAACGTAAAACTTTCTGCCTTCTGCTTGCTCGCTCCAGGGTGAGACATTTTGGGCAGTATGCTTTGTCTCTCGATTGGAAGGACAGATTCGGCTATGCCTTCCCTCCGATTCCCTTAGTCTCGAGGGTCTTACACAAACTCCAATCAGAAGGAGCTCGAATGATACTCATCGCTCCATTTTGGCCCAGGCAAGTTTGGTTCTCCCTTCTGCAGCAGTTTTCAGAGGAACCTCCACTTCCTCTTCCTCTGTCGCAGCACTTGCTGACCCAGAATCAGGGGACTTTGGTCCATCCAGGTCTCAGATCCCTTCAGTTGCACGCGTGGCTCCTGCAGACATAGTCCAAGCCCGTTTCGGGGTTTCTTCACTCATCGCAGACATTTTGGTGGAGGCCAGAAAGCCTTCTACCTGAACCACCTACGCTATGAAGTGGAAGCGTTTCTCGATATGGGCCACTTCGGAGGATCTGGAACCCTTCTCTTGCCCGGTTGAGAGAGTCCTGGACTACATGCGTCACCTCTTTGACCTGGGTCTGTTATTCCTCTTTGAATGTCCATATGTTGGCCATTTCGGCCTACCACGTCCCTTTTGGTGACAGGACTTTGGCGCAGTTGGAAGTCTCCAAGACCTTCCATAGAGGGGCTCTTCATTTGAGACCCCCCATCCGTATTGCTGTGCCTCCTTGGGATTTAAACTTTGTTCTCGAGAAGCTTACTCTGCCTCCCTTTGAACCGGAGGCTTCAGCAGATTTGAAGTTCCTCTCTTGGAAGACTCTCTTCCTGTGGCCATTACTTCAGCTCGACGAATTTCCGGACTTCAGGCCTTGATGTGTAAAATCCCTTATTTGATTTTCCACAAGGAACATGTGGCTCTGCGCACTAATCCTAAGTTTCTCCCTAAGATGGTAGCGGAATCTACGCTGAACCAATCCATTGAGCTGCCAGCTTTCTTTACACAACACTCCAATCAAGGGGAATTCCTCTTGCATACTCAGGATGTTCACAGGATCCTTAGATACTATACCACTAGGACTAAGGATCTCAGGAAGTCGGATCAGCTCTTTGTCTCTTTTGTCCAAAAAAGAGAGGGCAATGCAGTTTCTAAGCAATGCCCATCGAAGTGGTTGGCTCACTGTATCACTTTCTATTATGACAAGTACCACAAGACCCTGCCGGGTCAAGTCAGAGGTCACTCCACCAGAGGAGTAGCTGCCTCTGCTGCTTATTTCAAGAATGTGTCAGCTGCAGACATCTGTGCAGCCGCAACTTGGACTTCCGTCCATACCTTTACAAAACACTACAGTTTGGACATTGCCTCTCGCCATAGAGCAGGCTTCGGGTTGGCTGTTTTGCAAGGTCTTCTTTCTTAAGACCCTCACAGTCTGAGGTTTATTTGTTGGTAGTTTTCCTCCTCCCAAGTGCTTCCCCTTGTTCCAGACTCAGTCCTATATGTAATTACCTACTGTAAGTAAGATAGTACAGTTACGTAAGACCTTACCGTAACAGTAGATCTTCGAGAGAGGCTCTTGCAGTAGGTAATGCCTTCCCACCCTCTATCCCCCCTTAGCTTTTTCAGCTCCTTTTCCAGTGGGGGAATATCCGCTTCTCTCTCGTCTTGCCTTTATGGTCTTTAGCGGGAAAGAACTGGAAGGCTGGCATGGGGTACTGCCCCTTTATACCGTCACCTTACGCCGGTCACCTGCCATGGGGGCAGTCCCCTGCCAGAGACTGCTAGCTATAAATTTTTCTGTGGGGTCCTGATGCCTGCCGTCTTCAGTCCTACATGTAATTACCTACTGCAAGAGCCTCTCTCAAAGATCTACTGTTAAGGTAAGTTCTTACGTAACTGTACTATATGCCACCAACCTGTCCTTTAGTATGGTCTCCATGAGCTTGCCCACAGTGAAGGTCAGACTGACTGGTCTATGAGAATCCTGCAGTGAACGTTAAGAGTTCATTGGGACCAGTGCGCAGACAACCCAGAATAGAAGACTCTAATAACCTCTCCTTTCCGAAAGGTGCTTCATTAGTGGATGGAACCGAGCCATTTATTGAAGGGAGTTCCACTCCTGATCCCCTTCCGTCATCAGATTCTCACTGCAGACACCTCGGGGTTGGGCTGGGGGGCCCATTTGGGGCCCCATCAGACACAGGGGAAGTGGACCAAAGTGGAGAGCACTCTGTATATAAATGTCCTAGAAATGAGGGCTGTCCTGTATGGTCAACAAGCCTTCCAGATCCATCTATCCACAGCACCTCTATTAGTACAAACGGTCAATATCAGCATGATGCACTAATTACATCAACAAGCAAGGGGGAACTCATTCCTAACCCCTATGCAGGAAGGCAATGAGAGTTTGGTGTTGTGCTTTAGAATATGGTCTAGAACTATCAGCAGTACATGTTCCAGGTGTCCAAAACATCTTAGCAGACAGGCTAAGCAGGTTGCCGTCCAGGAAGCACGAGTGGGAGCTGCTGACCTTGGTGGCAGAAGACCTATTCAACAGATGGGGTCATCCAGAGTTTGACCTTTTTGCATCCCTACACAGCACAAAACTGCTGCTTTTCTGTTCGCTCGTTCCAGGGACTGGAGTTCTCTGGTGAGATGTGTTGTCCCTCTCTTGGAAGGGGAGGTTCCTCTACTCCTTCCTTCCCTTCCCTCTGATTCAGAAGGTTCTAATCAAGCTCCAGATAGAGGAGCAACTATGATACTCATTGCTTCCCTATGGCCTCGTCAGTTGTGACTCCCCTTACTGCAGCAATTGACAGTGGAACCACCAGTACCTCTGCTATTATGCTGGGGCCTATTGTCACAGCAACAGGAAACCCTGATCCATCCCGACCTCAAACACCTTCATGCATGGCTCTTGAAGACATAACCTTTTCCTATTTTAGAGTGTCAGAAAAGTGGCTGATGTCCTGCTGGCCACCAGAAAACCCTCCACTAGGGCCATTATTCCATGAAATAGAAGTGGTTCGCCTTGTGGGCTGCTTCTCATCATTTAGACCCATTTACCTGTCCAGTAAACCAGGTGCTGGAGTATTTGCTGTCCTTGTCAATATGCAGGCTTGCAATACTCTTCTATCAAAGTGCACTTGACTGCCATTTCAGCTTTCCATGTGCCTCTTTATAGTCATGTGGTTGCTCAGCTGGAGGTAGCCCATATGTTTTTGAGAGGCATTCTTTAGTTGAAGCCCCTATCCACAATCCAGTCCTGTCTTGGGACTTGAATTTTGTTTTGATGAAGCTTACTTTGGCTCCGTTTGAGCCAACCACAACTTGTGGCCTCTGCTGTCTTTCTTGGAAGGTGTTATTTTTTAGTTGCCATTACTTCTGCTCAAAGAATTTCAGAGCTTCAGGTTCTAATTTGAGAGCCTCCTTATTTGATTTTTCACAAAGGCAGGTTGTCTTTACGTACCACTCCTAAAATTTTTCCGAAGATGGTGTCTGAGTTTGCTTTAAATCAAACCATCCACTTGCCAGTTTATTTTCCTGAGCATGCCAATCCAGGGGAAGCATTGCTCCATACTTTAGATGTACATAGAACACTCAGATACTACATACACTGCACAAAGGATTGCAGGAAGTCCTAACAGCTTTTTGTTTCCTTCACCCCTAGTAAGGAGGATGTACCTGTTTCTAAACAGTGGCTATCAAAATGGTTGGTCAACTATATTACTTTTCATTATAGGAAGTACGGTAAGGAACTTCTGGTGTTGTTCGTGGTCATTCCACCAGAGGCGTGGCCACTTCTGTTGCCTGTCTCAAAAATGTGTTGGTTGCAGAGGTCTGTGCAGCTGCCACCTGGAGTACTGTTCACTCCTTCACTAAACACTACAGACTGGACATTGCTGCCTGAAAAAATGCAGGTTTTGGCCTAGCTGTGTTTCAAGGCCTACTTTCTTAGGCCTGTGGGCTCTAGTCACCCAGACTGTTCACTGTAAGTACTGCTTGGTACTCATTCCATAAGTGTGGCCTGATGAAGAGATATCCTCAAAGAAGATAGAACAGTTGCATACTTATCATAACAGTAGACCTTCAAGAGACTCTCTTTCATACCATACCATACCGTCCCACCTTCCGCCCCCCTAAGATTTAGAGCGCTAAAACTCCTGTCTCTTTCTGCAGGACGGTTTACCTACTGTTTTCTGCTTTGCCTGGCAAGTGGAACCTTAGTTTCTCTTGTGGTTCCCAAGAGGGATGTCCTCTGAGCATGATCTCTGGCAGGGAACTGAGGAGGGAAGGGGCCACCCACATTTATATGGAAACTGCTGACATAGGACATCGTCTTGAGTAGTCCCTAGCAGATTGCTTGCAAAAAGTTTCCATGTGGTGCTAGTTCTTGGTGGCTATAGTTCCGTAGCTGTAGCCTGATGAGATTCTCTTGAAGATCTACTGTTACGATAGGTACATAACTGTTCTTTTTTTTAGTTGCCATTACTTCTGCTGAGAGGAATTTCGAGCTTCAGACTCTAATGTGTGAGCCTCCTTATTTGATTTTTCACAAAGGACAGTCTCTCTTTGAGAACGAGTCCTACGTTTCTGCCGAAGGTGGCATCAGAATTTACACTGAATCAAACAATACACCTTCCTGTATATTTTCCTGCGAATGCCAGCCAGGGTGAGGCACTGCTTCATACTTCGGATATACGTGGAATACTGTAATACTATGTTACTCGCACCAAAGACTGCAGAAAGTCCTCTCAGCTTTTTGTTTCATTTGCCGCTGGGAAAGAGGGCACTCCTGTGCCTAAACAGTGGCTATCCAAATGGCTGGCACATTGTATTATAGTCTGTTATAGAAAGTACTGTAAGAAACTTCCTGGTACTGTCCATGGTCACTCCACAAGAGGTATGGTCACTTCTGTTGCCTGTTTCAAAAATGTCTCTGCTGCTGACATGTGATGCAGCCACATGGAGCTGTGTTCACATTTTCACTAAACATTACAGTCTGGACATTGTCTCATAGAAGTGCTGGATCTTCCCTTGTCAATCTTCACCATTCATTACTGCTTGGGTAGTGCCAGAGACGCGCACCCACTACGGGAGATTTTTTATTTTTTTTTAGGTTGGCACCATCGGCGCCGCCCCCAGCAGCAATGCACTGCCTCATGCGTGAGGGGTGGCCATTAGGTGCCGATGACTCCTCCTCCATCTTAGTTCTGTTTCTCCCACCATCGAGGCTGCATCTGCTCCACATGCGAAATTTACAGCTGTATCAGAGGTAAACTTGCGACTTCTCCTTCTCCATTTTCTGCTCATCCTGACGCTGTTGAAGTTGTTATTAGCTGGTAAGACTGTTCTGTTTTTTCTTACGGTGATGGGATCTTTTTGCTGTGTTTTTCTGTTTATTTCTCATCATGTCAGGTTCGAGAGCCAAACGTAAATCGAAGGTGGGCCGTGCCCCTATGTGTCGGTGCTCCTGTGGCCAGCATTTTTCCGTCACGGACCGGCATGATGTTTGCCTTTGCTGCCTGGGACCCAACCATGATGTGGATTCATGCGACGCCTGTTTCTCGATGGACCATCGTGTCCTAGAAGTCCGCGCGTTCAAGATCGGCAAGGCTCCGCCAACTTTTGTGGGACGGTGTCGCTCCAGGGCTTCCCAGGTAAGATGTTTAGACCCTTCCTCCGGGTCCTCTCCCAGGCCTATATGGTCTGGAGAGGAGGCCTCCTCTTCCTCTGGTCTTGCCAAGGATGAGGCCTCTTTCGCGGTGTCGGGGGGAATGCTGTAGTCCCACCCGGGGCCGCAGTGGAGACACCGCCTCGGCAGTCACCTCTTTGGAGGTGCAGGCTCCCCCAGTGTCGAGGCCCAGATCTGTTGGACCCGGCACCGGTGGACCCTCAACGCTGCCCTCCGGCACTGTTCTGGATCCCGGCGCCGTTTGCAGTGCCGGTGATCGGGGTGGTGCCATTTGTGGCGCCATGTTGGTTCTCGGTGCCGCCAGCAGCGCCGTGGGCCCAGTCGATTCTTCTGGTGGCGCCGTGTTGGGTCCCGGCACTGAGGGCGGTGTCGGGGGTCTGACCGGCGCCGTTGGTGAGTCAGGGCCAGGTTCTGGTGTATCTGGTGTGCCGAAGCCGCCTAGCGCTCTAGCTGGCACCAGTGTCATTCGCGGTGCCGTTTCTCTGGAGACCCATGGGTTGCCAGTATTGAGGTCCACCTGGTCCCTTCCTCCTTGGAGGAGGGTGATTTGGATGTGGTCCATCCTGGTGCCCTGACTCTTCGGAGTCGGGGTCTCCAGTGAGACAAGGTGCTAGGCAGCCCAGCGCACCTATTCCTCTGTCTCCTCTGCTGTCCTCTACTGAGGCCTCCCAGGCTGGGGGTGGCCTGGGGTCCCTGGAGAGGGATGGCATGGAGGCGGGGAGGGAGGCTTATCCTCCTGAGGGGCTTGCAGTAGCTGCCAATCCTGGTGCTGCTGCACCTGCTTGGGGTGGGTTGTCGCTGGGGTCAAGGAGGAGGGTGTTCTCAGAGTCCGGGGGGGGGTTGAGAGACCGGGTTGAAGTGCCTCATTCTTCACCTGCCGCCCCTCGGGGTGCGGGTAGGAGCCGTAGCACTGGGCCCCATCTTTCCCTCTCGGGCTTCAGGGACCCCTCTGGTGGCGTTGCTGTGGGCTGCCCTTCTGGACCCGTGCAGCCCCAGGTTCGTCACAGGGGGAGGATCCCCTACTAGGCTCTTCCAGGCTTCGCATCCCCAGGGTTCCATTCTGCGACCTGGTTTGTTGTCCGGGATCCCGCCAGCTCAGGCTCCGTTTTCCGGATTTCAGAGCCTCAGCAGAGGACAGTTGCCTCGTCGTGGGTGTCCCACTCCCATTCCTGTGCAGCCATGCCCCTCTCTCCCAGGCCATGTCAGTCTTACAGGCCCGTTATCCTGGAAGACGTTCAGAGGCTCTGCAGCGGCCTTCCCCTCATATGTTAGATGTATGCATGAGCGGGTGTTTCACCTATCTCCACCGCCGCAGGAGTCCTCTGGACATTTGAGCTCCCCATCATCCTCGTCTCCCTCCTCGGAGGGAGAGGAACCCCCTGCTCATCTCTCCTCCGATGCTGATTTCACTGAATATCAGTGATTCCTTTCGAGGATGGTGAGGGATCTTCGTATCTCCTTTGTTAGGCGAGACCAATACCGAATGGGAGATGCGTGAATTCCTCAGTGAATTCAGTGCCCAGCATTTGGTGGTACTGTCCTGGCCTATTCCTTTCCAGGAGGTGGCTATCCGTTACTGGCAGTTGCCAGCCGTCCCTGTTCCAGCCCCGGCAGACTGCAGGAGAAGGTATTCTGCCACATTGGAGTCCCTAGGTTCTCCTCCCAACCTGCCTTCAGGATTGGCATTCCTAGAAACTCCCTCCGGGCGCGCCCGTAATTACCGCGACTGCCACGAATTCAGATTCCCTACAATTTGACGAGTGGGGGAAGAATGTTCTTTTCTTCTTGTGCGATGCTGTGCATTCTCACATCAAGCGATCATGCTCCACAGTAGGCATTTATGGTCCATGCTATCCCAGCTTCTAGCATCAATGCCTGATTCAGAGCAATCTAGAGAGGCCATTGCCCTCTCTGCTATAGGCCTGGAGCTGGCAAGACACCAAGAAAGGGCATCTTACAATGCCAATGAGGTGGCTTCCAGGCTTGCAGGGACAGTGATCTGTATTAGACAGATGGCATGGCTTCGTCTATCAAGGTTATCACCCCTGGCCCGGCGTAGGGTGATTCGATTCGCTTTCCGGGGGACCCGTCTTTTTTTCTTCAGGGCTAAGAGGCTTCTGCAGGGGCTTCCTCCGTCTTCCCGTCTCCGGGGGACACCTCCTAGCTCTCCACTGCCATAGGCTTCTCATCTGATTAGCCCAGGGTCTTCCCATTCTGTTTCCCACCAGCAGGAGGCTGAGGGTCTTGTTCCCTCAGGGTTTCTATTATCCTCCCCCTTGCGGAGGGGGGGGGGCCTGGTACTACCCAAGCAGTAATGAATGGAGAAGATTGACATGGGAAGATATGAAAATTACGTACCTACCGTAATTCTTGATCTTCTCTTGTATCTTCACCATTCATTACTGATACCCGACCACCTTCCCCTACTGCGGCGTCTCCCCCTCCCTACTCATTCCTCTCCCTTCCTCGTTGGCCTTTAAGCCAAAAAAAAAAAAAAACCCTATCTTGATTTTCCGTTCTTCTCTTAATGGATCCTTTTTCCTCAAGATAAAGAGGAACGAGTAGGATTTATTCTATACTGAAGGAACTCTTTCTGATTGCCCCTAGGGGTGACCTCTTGGCTTCTTAGCCATGTTGTTCGGTTCACAGCTGAAGAGACCGTCCCTCTATGGCTCAGCCCCAATTTTCAGGTTCCCTCTGGCAGGTATTAATATTGTGTCAGCTTCTTCTGGTTGGTGCTTCTGGCACTTCATTTACCTTGAGCTGTTGTTCCTACCTTGCCTTCAGGGAGTCGATTGAGTTCCACTCTATCCTTTCCACAAAGCTGCCTTCTGTAGGGCTTACCCCCTCCCCACACACATCTGTGTTAACACTTAACAAGGTGCTAAGGGGCTTATTCCCCTTTCTAGTTGTGCGCTCTCTTTCCAGAACAGAATTTCTGCCCGGGCAGTCTGTGAGCTCTCAGCTAGAGTGTAGGGGGTTGGGATGATGGGACGTTACTGCCCTTTGTGTACAATCTGTACATGCGGTTCAGTTGAACCTTCTCTCAGTCCTATCAGGAGGGATTCTTGCTTCCTTGTTTTTGGTTCCGAGCTTATAAGCCTCTCAACCAATATTTCTATAGGCAGTGTTCTCCCCTCTCAACATCCCTTGATCTTATCTGTGTCAGTCTTCACCATTTATCACTGTTGGGTATCTGCTGGAGGTCAGGACCCCGCGGGAGCCTTTTTTATTTTTAAGGTAGAAGTGGTCGATGCACCATAGGCGCTGCCCTCGGGCTGGCGCACTCGTGGCGGCTTAGCGGGTTGGCCCGTTAGGCTATGTCGACTCCAGCCTGCCTGCCCAGTCTTCGCCTCCCGCCATAGAGGTCGCCTCGTGGGAAGCCGTGAAGAATCCTAGGCCTGCTCCGCAGTTCTTTATCAAGAAATTTTAACTTCGGTCGAGTCTGTTGGTTCTCCTGCCGGTTCTGTTTCTGCCATCATTCGACGTCGCCTGGTAAGATCTTTCCTTATTTTCATATTTCCACGACATCAAGTCTATTTTTGGTGTTTTTTTCTCTGTAGGTCATGTCTCAGTCGGAGGGCAAGAAATGTAAGACGGGTTGGCCCCCCCGTGCGACAGTGCCCTTGTGGCCGAAAGTATTCTGTCACCAACCAACACGACCAGTGTCTCTCGTGTCTTGGCCCGCTTCACGACATGGATTCGTGCGACGCCTGTTTCTCCTTGGACCGCTGGGTCATCGAGCAACGCGCATGGAAAGTGGGGTGAGCTCCGCCGACTTTTGGGGGTTGGGTGCGCATTTGTCTGGCCAAGCCACGCTCTCTCAGCCTTTCCTCCAGGTCCTCTCCAGGTTCTATATGGACCGAGGAGGAGGGAGCCTCGGCTACTAGTAGACTAGCCGTTGCCGAGGCTTCTTCCGCGGCGCAGAGGCCCATCCTGCTCCTTCCAGGGGCGGGTGGGTCCTTCCGGGGTGGGAGGCACCGCCATGGCAGTCGTCCCCCTGGGGGTGAAGGCTCCCCCGGTGTCGAACCCGCGGTTCGCAAGGCCCAGGTCGGCGCCATCCTCGATGCCGGTCAGTCGGTGCCACTGTGGGCCTCGGCGCCATTCACAGCACCGTGGGCCCTGATGGAGTCTTCGGTGGCGCTGACTTGTCGCTTGGCACCGTGGCCTCTGTCAGTGCCATTTGCGGTGCTGACACTGCCAGCGGCACCATGGGAAGATGCTTTCGACACCATCTTTTTCCATGTCACCACCCGGCACCGTGTCCCTCGGGGCTCGGTGCCATGGGGTGTTCAGATTCCTCCGTCTGCACCGTCGGCGGCGCCGCCTCTGCCCTCAGCACTGTTCATGGTGCTGTGGGACGGCACCAGGTCCGCCACTGGTGCCGTCATTGGGGCAGCCACTGCCCTCGGCACGGGGAGCTGGGCAGCACCGTCGTTGGCGCCGTCTCTGCCCTCGGCACCGCTCGCGGCGCCATGGGACTGGATGGTGCCGCGACTGGTCCCGGCTCTGGAGCTCTTGTTCAGGCTGGAGCCGTGCCCCCTGCGGATTCCACTCGCCGAGCTGCAGGGGGCGCTGGCACCGGCTCGGGCACAGCTTTGGTCTCTGGGCATGTTGGCAAGGATGGCAGTGGCCACCCTCCTACAGTTTGGCACATGGCCTCGGACTCTACCTCCTTGGAGGCGGAGTCAAGCTCTGAGTCAGATGCACAGTCTGACCCTTTGGGGTTGGCTGTTGAGGTGGGTAGCCCATTAGTCTCCTCGACAAGCCGGAGTCAGCCCCCTTCTGAGGTGGGGTCAGTGGCTACTGAGACTAGGGTCAGGGGTGCTGACCAGCAGGCAGTGGTACAGGCCAACATAGCTCTGCAAGCTGGTCTTGGTGGTTTCACTGACCCCTCAGTAATGGTACCCCACCTGTGGTGTGCCTAGATTGCCCAACTTTGGGGCTGATCAGAGCACCTACAGGAGGGGAGGGTACTGTGCCCTGGATAGCCCCTTCGGGAACTGCCCAGAGAGGCCAGCTACCTAGGCTGGCCCTCTCGAGGAGGAGGGCTCTTTCAGACGTCGAGGGGTGTGGGGTCGGCACGTTGGCCTTTTTCCGGGGTCCACCCGGGCTCTGGGAGAAGCCGTAGTGCGGATCTCCGGCCTCTTCCCTCCTCTGTCTCTTTGAGAGAGTCCCGTTCTTTTTTGATGAGGGACGTGCTTCTGGACCTATACAGCCCCAGTCGCCTCACGGGGGGATTCTTCCAGGCGCAGTCAAGGCAGTACCGAAAGGGTTGTTCAGCTGTCGACTGTGGGGTCTACCGGGGCACCTTCTTCCATGGGTGCCCACAGTCCGCTCCTTAGCCCAGATGGTGGTCAGCTGACATCTCTTCTCGGCTCTGTCCCCATCCCTCTGCCACACTCTCCTGCGCTCCCAGGCATCCTTGGTCCTAGCGGGCCTCTCTCCTGGGAGCAGTTCAGAGCGGTAGCTGCTCGGTTCTCTGCTTACGTTAGGGCAGGGGACAGCCAGGTTTTTCAACCTCCCCCCGTGCAACCACCCACTGAACAGTTGGTGCCATCCAGCTCCTCATCCCCCTCTTCTGGGGGAGAGGAAACTTCTGTCCACATCTCTCCAGCTGCTGATCTCGCTGAGTATCAGCGATTCCGCGTGAGGATGTTGGAGGACTTGCAACTTACTCCTTCCACTACAAGCAATCCTGAACACTTGGCGCATGCCTTTCTAGGCAGTTTTGGCGAGGCCACCCTTGTGGTGCTGCCCTGGCCTGCTCCCTTTTGTGAGGCATCGTTGCATTCCTGGCAGAGGCCCATCTCCAGAGTTCCTGCCCCAAGGGATCTCAGCCAGAGGTATTGCACACCCCCGGAGTCTCCAGGTTCCATGCCTCATCCAAAGTCTGGATTGATGCAGTTGGACACTCCTGATGGGCTTCACGCCCTTCACCGTGACCGGCCCCCAGATCAAGACTCCTTGGATTTTGACTTCTGGGGTAAGAGGACTTTCTACTCGGTACAGCTACTTCTTTCTATTTCTGCACATCAGGCCCACTATGCAGCCTATGACAGGTTCTTGTGGTCCAGTCTGGGTCAGCTCCTAGCCTCATTGCCTGATACGGAGCAAACCAGACAAGCCATTGCCTTCGGGGGGGGGGGGCTCAGTACTCACCAAACAGTGATGAATGGTGAAGATTGACACAGATAAGATATGAAAATTACGTACCTAGCGTAATTTATGATATTTCTGTGTATCTTCACCATTCATCATGATACCATCCTCCATCCCCCTGGAGCCTCAGTCTCTGGGTCCCCCTCCCTCTCTGTGCCCATCTCCCCCTCTCCTTCCTTAGGAGTGGGGTAAAACAGGAGCGCACAGAGGGATAATATTCCGGGGAGAGTGGACAGTAAGGGGGGCACTCCTTCTCCAGTGCTTTGGCTCCACCCCTGCCTGCCGGTTCTTTGTCTCCTGCCATCGAGTTCACCTCGTGGGAAGCTCCATAGAACTTCAAGGCCTACCACCTATGCAGTAACAGTTATCGACTCTGTCGACCATTCTTTCGTGCCACAGTCCGTCGGCTTCTTTCCTGCCGGTTCTAGTTGCCTTACTTGACAATGCTTGGTAAGACCTTTCCAATTATTTTTATTCTTTGCGACGTCAAGTCTGTTTTTGGTGTTTTTTTTCTCGTAGGTCATGTCTGGGTCGGAGGGCAAGAAGACTTCGAAGACGGGACGGCCCCCCATGCGACGGTGCCCTTGCGGCCATAAATTTTCCGTCACCGACCAGCACGACCATTGCCTTACGTATCTTGGCCCGCTTCACGACATGGATCTGTGCAACGCCTGTTTCTCCATGGACTGCCGGGTCGTCGAGCAACACGCATGGAAAGTGGGGTGAGCTCCGCCGGCTTTCGGAGGTCGGGCACGCACTCAGGCCAAGCCGCTTACTCTCTGCCTTTCCTCCAGGTCCCCTCCCGGTTATATATGGACCGGGGAGGAGGGAGCCTCAGCTTCTAGTAGCCTGGCTGTCGCTGAGGCTCCTTCTGCGGTGCAGGAGGCCCAATACACTCCCTTTTCGGGGGGGTGGACTGGAGCGCCCGCCCTTTGAAGTGAGGGCTCCCCGATTAGCCGGACCCGCAGTTCACAAGGCCGGGTCAGCACCGTCCCCTCGATGCTGTGATTGGCTACATTTTGGGCCTCGGCACCATTCACGGTGCTGTCGGCGGCCCTAGCAGGCTACCCGTCGGTGCCAGTTTGTTGCTCGGTACCTGGATCGCCCAACTTTGGGGCTGATCAGAGCACCTACGGGAGGGGTGGGTACTGTGCCTTGTGT
Source organism: Neoceratodus forsteri (assembly GCA_016271365.2). Classification (NCBI taxonomy): domain Eukaryota; kingdom Metazoa; phylum Chordata; order Ceratodontiformes; family Ceratodontidae; genus Neoceratodus; species Neoceratodus forsteri. The sequence continues at coordinate 880,448,924 of CM057456.1, forward strand.
AGCTCCTTCGGGTGCTGGCCAGGGCTGTCAGCTACCTAGGCTGGCCCTCTCGAGGAGGAGGGCTGTCTCGGATTCCGAGGGGTCGAGGGGCATGGGGTCTGCATGGCAACCTTTTTCTGGGGCCCACCCGGGCTCTGGGAGAAGCCACAGTGCGGATCTCTACTCTTCCTCCTCAATCTCTTTGAGAGAGCTCCATTCTTTTGAAGTAGGGGACCGTCCTTCTGGACCTACATGGCCCTGGTCGCCTCACAGGGGAGATTCTTCCAGGCGCAGCATAGGGGCATGTTTCTAAGGGGAGAATGGTCAGCATGGAGGGCACTCCTTCCCCAGTGCGTTAGCTCCACTCCTGTGGGGTGGAAGTTGGCAGTTTCCCTCCATTCTCTCCTCCTCCTCTTTGTTTCCGTCCATTTTATTTTCCTTTTCCTTTGGACTATCCTTTATTAAAAAAGAACAAAAAAACTCTTTTTCTTTTTTCACCAAAAATCTTTTCCTTGAGAAGTTGATAATTCTCTGTGCCCTGTCCTTCTTCCAGAATAAACCGATTCTGCTCAAATGGAGTTTTACCAGACATTCTGTGCCTTGAATTCTGGCAAGAAGCCTTTGGCTACTCCTTGCAGTTCCTATACAATATGGAGATGGACCAAGGTCCAGGGTACGATTAAACCTTTTCTCCCTTCTCATCCTCATCCTAATTCCTAAATCCGTATCCCACCCTTTCTCCCCCCTATATTTCCAGAGATTGGGTCCCTCCCAGTTCCTCTAGTTTCCGACTTCTTCTTCTTTTGTCCTCTCAGTCATTATTTCTCCTTTTAGTTTATGCATCTTTTCCTTTTTCTATCCCTTGGACTTTCTTGTCCCACCCTCCGCTCCCTTCCCCTTACCTCTCCGGCGACTCAGAACTGGCAGGCAGGCGGAGTCAACAGTGCATAACGGCCAACCTGCGAGCGCCACGCAATGCATCGGCCTTGAGGCAGCGCCAGTGCTGCATCGGCTCCGCCTACCAAAAAAAAAAAGAGCTTCCGTGGGGTCATGACCTCCGGCCATCTGCCCAGAAGTGATGAATGGCTAAGATACGCAGAAAGATCATAATTACGGTAGGTATGTAATTTTCATTTGTCTTCAGTAAGAAGCTAGAGAACTCCATTCTCTCTGCCTGTAAGTGAGAGAGGTGGGTATGCTGCCACAATATACAGTACTATATGTTGTTGGTGCACACAAGGTCACACATTGGTTGCTTGCCTATGAAGCGAGTGTCCAAACATTCTAATATTCCCCTGAGGTCCTGGTGCCAATGGTACCAGTCTGAAGAGAGTAACTTTATGGGGAAGAGTTCCTCAAAGATCTGTGGTTACTATTTTGTAACTTTCCTTTCTGTGGGCAAATGGAGATATTTTAAGAGTATTGAGGTTCTGGAAAGGGTGAAAGCAAAACAATCAGAGAATGGTTAGAGAGAGTAAGCTCGTGAAAATAGTTTGGAATGAAGAAAGACAGGCAGTTAAAATGACTAGAATGTAACCATAAGTGTTTACTTGTAGGTGTGGGTTTTATCAGATTAAATGAAAGGTTACAAGCAGGGAGATTTTATGATATGGAGTTATGCATTTTTACCCAGCTCTACCTGTCGTTCGCACCTGACCAGGATAGTGCACTCTTGGTCTTTAATAACTGCCTCGCTGAAATCCAGGATTGGACGAATTCCAGCTGGCTAAAGTTAAAGTTGGGAAAAACTGAGGTGTTGGTTGTGGATCCGGGTCACTGGATAGGGAGTTTGGGAACTGGTCAGCTTATAGGGCTTATCCATTTGGGGCTTCCAGCATCTTGCCTCTGAACAGGTGCAGAACCTGGGGGTGTTGCTTGATGATGGTCTGACACTACACTCTCAGGTGTCGTCCATCGTCAAGTCGTCCTTTTACCATCTTGGGAACTTCGCTAGGATCAAGCACTTAGTTCCGTCCAGTGACCTTCCCACGCTGATCCATGCTTTTGTGACCTTACACCTTGATTATTGCAACTCCCTTTACTTAGGGCTACCAGGGGTTGATGTCCGCTGCTTGCAGCTGGTGCAGAACACAGCAGCCCGGTTGTTGACGGGGACCCCCCGGATGTGTCGCATCACACCGGTGCTGCGCGGACTGCACTGGCTGCCAATTCAGTGGCGGATCACCTTTAAAGTCAGATTACTGACTTACAAGGCCCTACATGGATTTGGCCCCGACTATCTGAAAGAGCGTCTGTCCCCCTACTGCCCCATGCGATCGCTCTGCTCGGCTGACGAGGGATTGCTAGAGACTCCAAGGGTATCTTTAAAATCTTCTAGGGCCTGTGCATCCATGTATGCAGCCCCAGCCCTTTGGAATTTTCTACCCCGTCAGCTTCGGGAGTGCATGACCTTGGGGGGCTTAAAACAGGCACCAAAGACCTTCTTGTGGCATCAGGCCTACTCCATCTGAATACGCTGAACATCAGATTTTACTGATTATCTGTTTTATATTATTGTATTATTTTATCCTTTTTTATTTTTATGTAAAACGCCTTGACAATTCGAAACGTGCTAAATAAAATTATTATTATTATTACCCCATGCTCAAGGTTTCATTTCACCTGACAAATCCGCAGATCAACTGCAGTCTGCAGCATAAGTTAAAGGTAGAAAAAATGGGCAGACTAGATGGGCCAGGTGGTCCTTATCTGCTGACAAATTCTATGTGTCTATGCTGGTCAGACGAAAGGTACTGCCACCATTTTTTTCTGTTGTATTGTATGTTATATATTAGAAATTTTTCTCTTTTAAAAAAAAAAAGAGAAATGCTGTTTTATTTGGGGAAATGATAAACCACAGAAAGAGAACTTAGTAGAGAAGAATAAAAGTTGCAAGTCAGAAAATGACATTTGAAGAAAGTATGAAAAACTTCATAAATGTTAAAATGCACATCTGTAAGTGATTATCTGCAACTGGGGAATAACAAATATATTTAAAACAATTTAGCTCAAGTGATAGAAACAAAAGCTTATCCTGGTTTAGCAGTGTTTTTGGTGCTTCTCAATTTTCTATATGTGATTGCAAGAATTTTTCTTTTTTGTTTGTTGCAGCAACTTTATAAAAAAAAGCCAGGAATGTCTATGGCATGTGCAAAGTTGTCTCAAAACATGGATAAAAACAGATACAAAGATATCCTGCCATGTAAGTAACAATCATCGTTTCATTCTGTTTGCTTTTCTGTGTAATCCCTTAAGGAACCAAAAGCAGTCTCTTTCACATCCAAATCTTTATTTCCTCATTCTTTTATCTTGTTTTTATTTTACGATGTTTCGTTCGTCAGTCTGTTCATCTATCAACAGATGTAGCTATTGATTGATATGGTTTTCATTTCTGTAATCACGATATGGTCTGCGTGTCGTGAGGTGAGTAACACAAGGAAGCAGTAGCCAAACATATTAATGCCGCAAAATGTGAGCAAAACCAAAGCTCACAATAAACATCTGATATGCCTAAGTTGAAGCAACCTATCAACAGGAGAATCTGGAAACATGTTAATGTGGAACATCCTTTTATGTTTATAGATGATGATACTAGAGTCATTCTCCATGGAAATGAAGAATACGTCAATGCCAACCATGTGAATGTAAGTAGACATTTGCAGCTTCATCAGGAACAGATTTCTCATTTGAACTATCTGAAATATTCATCATTTTTTTTTCCATTTGCAGATGGAAATTCCCTCAGCAGATCTTGTAAACCGGTACATCGCAAGTCAAGGCCCTCTTCCCAGTACCTGTGCACATTTCTGGCAAGCAGTCTGGGACCAGACATCATCCTTAATAGTCATGCTAACCACCCTCACAGAGAGAGGGCGAGTGAGTATTTCTTTTAACAGTTGAACAATAAAGTATTCAAAGCCATTACTCATTAACAGAAAGGAGTACTTTGGTCAACTAATAGTTGACCCTTATGTCACAGTAACTACCTCTAATAAAGCTTTATACTTAACATTATGAATATTTTACACAAAGTCTGATTTATAGACAACAGTGACCTCTGATGCACGGTATTAATAGAGTTTATGCCATGGTGTTCTAAAGATGCAAGAAGATGGAAGGTTTTGAAAACCAGACTGGAGAAAAAACAATGAGCCATCAAGGTCTGACCCTTCTATTAATTTAAGCCCTGTAACAATTCTCCCACCTGAATTTAGAAACAGGTAGCATGTGTACCCTCCATCAATTCCTCCAAACTTGTATAGCTCATTTTTTGTATGAGTATATAAACTGTTCAGTTCTATTTCTGCCCTAAACAGTTTGTTTTATAACGCGTCTACCCACTATGCAAAGTGGAGTGCAGCTGACTTTGTTTTGTGATTATGTGAAAACATTGTTGCTCAAATGCTTAGACCCATTTGATAACCAGCATAGGCAGATTACTTTTATTTAACTACTCATTGCCCCTCCAAATCTACTGTACTACTATTCCCCCTCAAAATTCTCCCTCAGTCTCCTCTTTTCCAAAGTATACAGACTTACTGTAGGTCTTTCTGCATAGTCAGGCTCTCACATTTATGAATCCATCTGACTGCCTTTTCTGGGGCCTTTCCAATCTCCTTAATATGCTTTTTTTAATACTTGTAATTTTTATTGAGTATCCAAATTAAAAACATCTTCAGATATTTTCAGGTTATACAGTAGAATTGCAGGGTGAACAAAAATAATAATCAGTATATATTAGTCCCTATCGGGGCTACCCGTTATGGTAATCAGTGTTATTTTATTTTTTTACAAATATACTAAGTAGATGCTAATTTAGTTCTGGTAGCATAAAGGGATAATTTAAGGTTGCACCAGCAAAACAATCAAAGATAAAGACAAAATATTTTAGAAGAAAAAGAAACATATACATTTAAATTTTATAAGCTTGAGTTTATGCTTAAATTAATCTGTAGGAACCCTACTTGTTTATCTGTTTTACTTAAGGATCAAATTATACAGAGCAGTCTTAAACCGATAAAGAGAAGAATGTTATCACAATTTAAACTTAGTAAAGACATATGATACAAAGGATGATGCAGTTGAAATTATACGTTCATAACCTAGGGAATGGTTTAATTAATAATTCTGTGATATAAAGGATGATCCTCTTGAAGTTGTAATTCCATAACGTAAGCAATGGTTTACTCAAATAAATTTATGTCTCATTTCATTTTCCTGTTATAGACTGTCTTTGACTCCCATCATTACTGTTACTAGCTCTAGTCCAGTGCTGACTGATGATGGATTACTAGGTCTCTGATCAGTTTGTCGTACACAAACAAATTCAGCAGTTTGGTCAGAGTCAAAGAAAATATGAGTTAGCCGATGATAAACTATTTTGACTTTTGCAGATTGTAGGGTAAAAGTAGACCCATTGAAAGCACAGCGAAAGCACAAAGACACTAGTGAGGCCCCACCTGGAGTACAGTGTACAGTTCTGGAGACCATACCTACGTAAGGATATAGACAGGGTAGAGAAGGTTCAGAGGAGGGCAACAAAGATGGTGCATGGATTGCATCACAAGTCCTATGAAGACAGGTTGAAGGAACTGAACATGTACTCCCTGGAGGAGAGGAGGGAGAGAGGGGATATGATAGAGACATACAAGTATCTTACAGGGAGGAACAGGGTGCAGGAAAACACTATTTTTAAGCGAAAAAGATGTTTCAGGACTAGAGGCATGGGATGAAGTTGGAGGAGGGACGATTCAGAGGAAACATGAGAAAGAATTTCTTCACAGAGCGAAGTGGTGGACAAGTGGAACACCCTGCCAGAGGAAGTGGTGGGGCTGAAACAATCACGGGTTAAGAATGCATGGGATAGACATAAAGGAATTCTAGAGGTCAGGGGTAAGGGGAAATAGACTTCTAGGAAAACAAACTGAACTTACAAGCTCAAATGGGCAGACTAGGTGGGCCATAGGCCCTTATCTGCCGACACTGTCTATGTATCTATGTAGCTTTTCTGAGATTTAGAAACCGGCATCTTCTCTGTTGTTTTGCCACGGCATAATTGGGAAAATTGAATATTTGAAGCCTTGAAGGGAGAGCTCTTTCCGTATTCGGCAAGATTTTAAATCCCTATCAGTTTCAGTTGCAAAACTGTACAAAGATATGTAGCTTATTGTCTGCAGTTCTGTGCTTTGATTGCTACTCTATAGGCTTTTTTAATGATCAGGGAGTTTTCTTCAGGAATCTTGTTTCCATAATTACAGTTTGGCTAAGTCTCTTAATACTGGGTAAGTGGAATCGAAAGATCTTCCTGGACATGTCTCCACCACTCATTCACACTAATGGGATCTGCGCCGGAGGCACTAGGACCCAGCGGGAGCAAATTTTTTGCTAGAAGGTCTGCGCCGGAGATGGCGCCGCAAGCCTCCGCTCATGCGGTAATGACTATCCCGGTGTCGACCCTCCAACCACCTCAGTTCCTTTTTTCCCCACCATCGAGTGCACTTCAGTGATGACGTCGCTCGCCCAACGGGAGTCAAACTTCAAACTAACAGCATAGTTTTTCAGTTTTATTGTTTTGTAGTAATATCTCAAATAAAGTATCGCTCAGTTTATTTATTCTTATTTAAGGAAGAAGTCTCAGCCTACATTGACGGAGTCGACCACGAGCGGGTCAGGTGACAGTAGGGAGACTTCGTATGAAAGCTATTCAGTCAGCGGGCTGGGTCCGGTCCACCGCGCCTTCTCCGGAAGGGGGTCTGACAACGGACAGTCCAGTGCCGAGGGTGGGGCGGTCCCTCGCTTATAAAAGTAAGCGGTGCGCACTCTTGGCACCATTGGCCTCAGCTCTTCTTAAGCTCCACAGGTCAAAAAAGAAGGCATCAATGAGGTCGCCCTCTGATATGTCTGCCCGTAGATGGTAAGTTATTGGGGCTAGTTGCCGCCTCCTCCTTTGGAGTAGCCGGTTTCTGTTTCTGGTAGCTGACGTCTTCGACATCGGAGCCCTACCCTTCCCTCTGGTAGGTCTCCAGATGAGCAGTTTCATCAGTGGGCTGCTCTTATGGAGCAGTGGGCTCGGAGGTTGGTCCAGCTACCTGGCCTGGTCACTCAGGGGCCTTCAGGTTTTCTGGGAGATTAGATAGGGCGATTGGACCTCCCTAGTCATGCGGCGCCATCGACTCCACGCTTAGGTCTCCCCCCCCCTCACATCACTGCGGCGCAGGGGGCCACACTGATGCCTCTGTCTCCAGGTATTCATCCTTCTTTTTCCTCAAATCCTGTTTTTCGGAGTCTTGGGATGTTTTCTACACCCTTGGCATCAGTGGCATGCTCAGGCGCCATCTTTAGCGCAAAGTGGCGTCTGTTGGGTGCCATCCTCAGTACCATTGAGTTTCTCGACTCGTTGGCACCGTCCTCAGCACCTGCTGCACCTCATCGATGCCATTCTCGGTGCTGTGCGGCCTCTTTGGCGCCGTGTGTGTTTTCGGTGCCGTGCTCTTCGGCGCCGGGACCTGTTAGGGTGTCATCCAGTCTTCAGGGCTCCTCCTCTTTGAATCCTTTTTCTTCCTCATTTCCTTCTGATTTTCACTCCTTTCCTGTTCATACAGTCCCTCCTGGGCTGTCAGGAGATGACATTGAGCCTGACCCAGACCTTAAGCTGGGTGACGATGTGGAAAGAACAGGATCTATTCCTGCTGCAGAGCCTGTGGTCGAGGACCTGTCATTTAAGTCTCTGCTGAAAAATTTGAATTCCACTCTTTCTCTCCAAACTACAGATATCGATCCTGGGAAGCTATTAAGACTCCAGTACCTCCATGTTCCGGAGATCCCTATGGATTTGACTCCTCCGGTACAGCCCTCCTTTGAGATGCTTCCTCAAATGGTAGGGAATAATCCCGCTCTCATTCCTTCTGTGGCTAAGTCCATAGATAGGAAATATGCTGCCCCCAAGGATCGACCCATTTTGGCATGCCAAGCCTTTGTGGATCCTATTGTAGTCTTGGCAGAGAATGATAAAGTCGTCCTTAACCAGACTACTATAGCTCGACCTATTAACAAAAAATCTCGTAAGATAGACACTTTAGGTAAGAGAGTCTTTGCTGCTTCCACCCTAAATATGCATATTGCCAGCTACCAAGGCTATTTCTCTCAATATGAGTATATCCTTTGGCATCCGCTCAAACAAATGGTTGAAGCTCTGCCGGAATCGGACACTAATTCAGAGCTTCTTCAAACCATAACCAGGGGTATCGAGTCCAACAACCAGCAGGTTAAAGGCAGCTATGGGCCTTCAATACTACTGCCTCTAATGCGCGGTGGGCATTTGTACCCGCCGTCATTCCTGGCTGCGCACTTCAGGTTTCATGAACGATGCCCAGCAACAGGTAATGGCGTTGCCTTTCAATGGTGTGTATCTCTTCGGTCCTCAAGTAGAACAGGCTGTAGAAGCCACACAAAAGACTAGGTCAGCCATTAAATTGGCTTGAACTCCTCCCATCCCCTCTCGAGGGGGTATTAACAAATGCCAGTTTCATACCCATCAGTCCTTTCGAGGCAAAGCCAGGGGAAGTTTTAATAAAAATCAAGCCCCTCAGCCTCAGAAGAAAACACAGCAGAAGGCGCAAGGACCCAAAGCGCCTAGTGCCACCTTCTGAGTTGTTGGCCCAAGTCCCACCTCAGCTGCCCAAGAGGGACTCTTCCACAGCAGTGGGAGGTCATCTGACTCACTTCTACAATCAAGGGAAGTCCATAACATCGGACAAATGGGTCCTCCGGATAATCCGCAAGGGGTATTCCCTCAATCTTTTGGAGACCACTGCGGATCATCCCCCCAAACGACAGCCCAGGCTGTCAGTTCTTCAGTCAGAACTTCTCACTTCCGAGATACAAGGCCTTCTGAACAACAAGGCAGTGGAAGTAGTTCCGCTGGATCAACAGAACACAGGGTTCTACTCTCATTACTTTCTGGTTCCAAAGAAAAATGCACCCCATTTTGGACCTCAGAAAGTTAAACAGATTCCTTCCCAAAGAAAAATTCAAAATTATATCACTTACCTTGTTACCTTTGCTTCATCAACACAACTGGTTAGCCTCCCTGGATATGCAGGATGCTTACCAGCACATTCCTGTACACCCAGAGCATCACAAATACCTAAGGTTCATGGCTTTGGGACAGAGTTATCAGTTCAGAGTCCTGCCCTTTGGGCTATCCTCGGCGCCGCGAGTTTTTACAAAGTGTTGTGCAATTCTCACAGCGCATCTCAGAAAAATTGGAATACAGCTGTTCCCATATCTGGACGATTGGCTTCTAGCAAGTCCTTCCAGGCAGGGAACTCTAGACGCCATAGCCACGGCTTCACACTTTCTTACGTCCATGGGAGTCCTGCTAAACCTCAAAAAATCACAGCTGCAGCCCTCCCAGAGGCTCATTTTCATAGGAACTCTCCTGGACACCACCTGTGCGAAAGCATTTCTTCCAGAGGACAGGAGGAGCGATATCCTTCAGATGGCCTGATACATCGGAGAAAGCAGCTTGGTGACAGCTCTCTCGATGCAACGGATGCTAGGTCTCATGGCATCCTCTGTGTTCAGTGTACCCCAAGCATGCCTCCACATGATAACCTCTCAATGGATGCTCAGTACTCAGTGGTCCCCAACCACTCACCCTCAGTCCTTTCTCATCAAGGTGACAGAACCTCTGAAGAGATCATTGATCTGGTGGTCGCAAGAGGACAACCTTCTGGAAGGATACCCCTTTGCTCCTGTGGATCATCAGATTTCCATTACAACTGACGCGTCCCTGATGGGGTGGGGAGCTCACTGTCAGACTCTCCACACTCAAGGTATGTGGACTTAGGACGAGTCCTAGCTTCACATAAATGTCTTAGAAATGAGAGCCATCCTTTATGCAGTCCAGTCTTTGAAGGACATTCTCTGTCACAAGAACATTCTCCTTCAAACGGACAACAAAGCTGTGATGTATTACATCAACAAGCAGGGCATGGCTCACTCTTACCTCTTATGCAAAGAAGCAATGAGGGTGTCGAAATGGAGCTTAGAGCACAAGGCTCTAATTCATGCGGTCTACCTGCCAGGGGTGCAGAACGAACTGGCAGACCATCTCAGCAGAACAGAGACGAATCCTCGTGAATGGTCTCTTGACTCAGCCATAGCGCAGTCACTATTCGCAGAGTGGGGAACTCCAGACCTGGACCTTTTTGCCTCTCTTCTGCTAAAGAAATCCAGGGCTTGGCATTTTCTGTCAAGGTGTGTTCAGGCCGCAGTGGACAAAACACTTTCTATACACCTTTCCGCCTCTTCCTCTAATTCAGAGGGTACGTCTCAAGTTTGAGTCCTGGGGGACAAAATGATCCTCATTGCTCCCTTCTGGCCTCGACAAATATGGTTTCTGTTACTCAACAGTATGTCGGAAACTCCTCCGAAACCGCTTCCCCTTCAGACGAACCTTCTGACTCATGGGCCTGTGGTCCATCCCACTCTGAGGTCGCTTCACCTTCACGCTTGGCTCCTGAAGAGATAGAAGTGAACAAGTTCAATGTCTCTCGCAGGGTTTCAGATATTCTTCTGGCTGAGTGCAAGCCAGCCACTAGGAAAACATACACAGCCAAATGGAAGCGTTTCTCACTCTGGTGTGCAAAATCCTCTTTGAATCCTTTTTCCTGCCCACCAGATAAAGTTCTAGAGTACCTTTTAGACCTCTCAAATTCAGGTCTGCAATACCCTACAGCTAAGGTTCACCTTTGGGCCATTTCAGCTTATCATGAGCCAGTACTTTCCTTGTCACTGGCTCAGTTACCTGTGGTTAAGAGGTTTCTTAAGGGAATTCTACATACCAGACCTCCTATAAGACGTCCAATCGCAGCCTGAGACATTAATCTGGTGCTAGACATGCTCACTGGAAAACCTTTCGAGCCTCTAGCTACCTGTGAGTTGAAATTTCTCACTTGGAAAACGGCCTTCCTAGTGGCCATTACCTCAGCCCGCAGGGTCTCTGAAATACATGCCTTGGTCACAGACCCTCCGTATACTGTGTTTCATAAAGACAAAATAGTTCTTAGGACCCATCCTAAGTTTCTCAATAAGGTTGTTTCAGAATTCCATCTAAATCAACCTCTGGTCCTTCCTTCCTTCTTACTTTGCAAACTTCCAAAATGAAGGAGAGCGTTCTCCTCATTCCTTGAATGTCAAAAGAGCTTTACATTTCTATCTAGACAGAACAAAAGACTTTCGTAAAGCTCAACAACTGTTTGTTTCCTTCAGTGAGACCCGGCTGGGTGAACCTGTTGCTATCAGATGTATTTCTGCATGGCTGGTTGCATGCCTTCGCCACTGTTATTCCATGGCACTGGTTAAGCTGCAGGGCAGAGTGTACGCTCACTCTACTAGAGTGGTCGCGGCATCCCTAGTGGAAATCCGCAATGTGCCCATAGCAGATATTTGCAATGCGGCAACCTGGAGCTCAGTGCATACTTTCGTTAAACACTATGCCCTGGATGTCCATGCCAGACGACGTCTTTCATTTGGTAGGACCATCCTTAATGGACTTCTGTCCTAAAATTGTGAGCTCTTGGTCTCTCCTGCCACTCTCTCAGGGGATTATTAGCTCGGTACTCTCCCATTAGTGTGTATGAGTAGTGGAGACTTATGTCCAGGAAGATATGGAAATTACGTACCTACCATAATTCTCGATCTTCTTGGACAAGTATCCACCACTCATTCACACGCCCACCCTCCATCCCCCGAGCTCACCTTTGTGATTGGTCTTCACTCCCTCAATGTTTAGGCTGTGAAGACTTCTTTGTTGACCCTTCTTAAATGGGTCATCCGGACTATCTAATGTCCGGTTTTTGTTAGGCTATCCCTCTAGGTTAGTTACACTGCACCTCCTCAGTTCCTTTTTTTCCCAAAAAAGGGTACTGAGGCGGTTGGAGAGTCGACGCCGGGATAGTCATTACCGCATGAGTGGAAGCTCACGGTGCCGCTCCTCACATCGCCATCTCTGGCGCCTACCCTCTAGCAAAAAAGTTTGCTCCCGCTGGGTCCTAGTGCCTCCAGTGCAGATCCCATTAGTGTGAATGAGTGGTGGAGACTCGTCCAAGAAGATCAAGAATTACAGTAGCTACGTAATTTCCATTTATAGGAATACCAAGAATACTTGCATTTCTACAGTATACCTGTTCACATTCTCCAATGTTTCCAGCTTATGATTAATTGCTGTTTGCCCCACAATACTTTCAGCTGTTTTTAGCATTTGATGTTATTGCCTTGGCTTCACAAATATCCACCCTCTTCTTGACTTCCACAATGTCTTCCTTCATTTTTTGCAAATAAGTGACAATGTCTACTGTTTTATTGCAAAGCTGTTGCATGTTACTTTTAGTGTTGAGAATTTATGAGTCTGGTTTAGCTGTCCATGTTTTTGAATTCTCGAGAGCATGGATCATTTGAACTTCCAGCTTTACCAGCTGTTTCAGGACTCTGTTCTTTAGGAGAAGGTATGGGCTTAATTATCTGAAAAGAAAATGATAAATGACGAGGTTTGGTTTCCAGTAAGAGAAAAGATTTGTACTGATCCATGTTCAGTCCTGGCTTTTCCTATGCCATCTGAGTTTTATTTGTCTGCTACTGTTGTGACTGTATTGATTCTGAACTTGTCATTGGGGGGTTGGGGGATACAAGCCTTTCCGCAACCTCAGCCTGTATCTCCTCTTGTCCCATTCTGGGTGTACCAGTCTTGAAATATTTGTCCAATGTATAGTAATGCACAAAAAAAAAATGTCCCCTGAGGGCAAAGAATCTCTTTCTTTCCAGTTTTTTGTCCATAAACTTGATTAAATAAACTGAGGAAATGGCTTCAGTAAAGATTTCTTTAAATGGTAATCAGGGGCTGTATGTAAAGCAGCCTACTCAGTGGCAGCCATCTTTCCATATTTCTTTTCCACTATTCCCCTAAAAGCCCACTTAGCTTGTCTTCTTAATATGTTTTTATATTATACTGTACTGACCAGAATTAAATTTATAGAGGTTTATGAATGGTAGGGGGTTGGAGGATAAGGTGGAAATTTCATCAGGTGAAGCTGGAGGCAGAATAAACTATGTGATCAAAGGCAGAGTGGCTTATCCTGTCTCCAGCTTCACAAGATGAATTTATCACTGAGTTTTTCATGCTTTCCCATGCTTAAGGAGTTACAATAACTGACAAGAGTCTGATATCAACTAAAAATCAGACCCTGTATTTTCCTTATCAACCTGATGTGACATCACACCAGGTTGATACAGAGAAAGTCATAGCTGATCAGTCACCTCTGATGGAAGCCATTACACTGTCACACTAGCTGAAAACAGCTATGACGGCATCTGTGGGCTTACTTGTTCTTTGTAATCTTACATTATGAAAAATAAAATAAGGGTAACTGTAGGATTGGTAGCTCTTCGTAGAGGTTATTTTTTAAGAACCATGGACTATAGGCTATCAGTTAATACATTGGACTGTAGGCTATCAGTGTGAGGACCTTGTGAGAAGCTTTAGCAGTATAGGGCTGCCCACCTCAACATGCCTACATAGATGTTGTCACCTAATAACACGGGCAGCCCCTAACTACTTTGCTTCTTTTCCCCCCGCTGTTGAGAGAATAAACGTTGAACCAGAGGGAGTTTTTTCAATCATCGTTTTTTGTTGAAGGAGTTTGTTTTTTGTGCTAGCGACTCCTTTGGAAAAGTTGGCTACTGGTGTATGTTGAAGCCGAGTAAAATCTATTTCCGCGTTTGTCTCTGCAGAAAGTGTATTTATCTTGAAGATAATTATAGTCTACGAATTTGTTGTATGAGCCTAACCCACAACTTAAAAAAAAAAAACTGTGATATGTGCCCAGATTTCAACCAGGCAGTCCTCCATCCACCTTTCTCTTTGGTGTTCCCAGCTAGGCCCCCTCCTGTGGCCTGAAGCCCCCAACCCCTTAGAGGAAGAGGAGGAATACAACCCTGACATCTAGGAGGATGAGGATTGTGGGAAGGAAGAGGCTGATCCTCACCACCCATTGGTGGTAAAGGACTTGGCTGGATGGTGCTATATTGTCAGGAAGTGAAGAAATGGTCCTGTACAGGCCAGGGCCCACTCCCCTGAGGACCCTACTTTCCAGGCTTTGATGAGGCAAATCCATGAGACTTTGACTTTCTACTGGGAGGGAGCAGATTCTTTTAAGAAGAATCTATATTATTTTCTAGAGGTCGAACATGCCTCCTTGGTGGTCATCTCCCATCCGTATGACTTTGAAGGAAGCTACCAGGACTGGCTGGCACAAGCGCAGTACCCTACCTACTTTCCCTAGGAAGGCAAACCAGCAGTATTTGGCTGCTATATATAAGTACTACTTGATACGGTCCAATTCTGACTCGGAGGTAATTATGCCTGCATACTGTATGACAGGTCTAGGGCCCCAAAAAGGATGCGCACCAGACCTCCTGCTATTGGGAATTGCACGTTCACCTCTGCATGCCTTGAACTGTATATTGTTCTTTACCAGGTACAGCACTGTAGATCTGGCCAGTTAACTGAACTGCACGTGGAGGCATCAAAGCCATATTGTCAGTAACATGCCTGACTGGTCCCTTAAATCAGAAGCCCTCACCTGTGTGTCTCAGGGCTCTGATGCCCGCAAACACCTTCTAAGAATAGTCTGTGATACCTCATATGCTGCTGCCAGGGCTCTGTGTTACAAGTTTTACACTGGATGTGCAGCAGTAGACAATTATTGAATAGATTAGACAATGTACACTATAAATTAGCAAGGTATGTTTTACAAAGTAATATAAGAACTCACCATAGTATATTGCTATCTCAATTACAATGGCAATCTTTAGACATTAATTGTACTAGATCATAGCAAAAAATAATACACAGATATCATGTTTCTCACCCCAGGAATACTCCAATATTCCTAACTATTCTGCAGTGTGCCTTTAAGGTAGATCTGCCCAGAGATGGATCGTTATGCAAATGATGGAATCATTGGCATGACCCACTTTTCAGATGCTGCCACCTATCAACTGCCTACATTCTAACTCTTCAGATTTCTCTCTCCGCCTGTCAGGACCAGGCATTCGGAAACTTTCTCCTACTCATCTTGTCAGAGAAGCCTAAATTACTCAAAAAGACTTAAGTATATTTTGTTTATTTTCATTTGCTGCCATTTATCTTTGTTTATTTATTAACTGCCAAGTTTAGTTCAGTTTTATTACTGTTTTACTCGGTTTCTCACGGTTCAGGATAATCTCTGAGAAACCGAGGTTCTTTTAGTTAGTTTTCGGGGAATTTTCCCCTTATTATCACTAGGTTTTTCTATTTTAATTTTAAATTTATATATTTTTCTGTAACCAATAACCTTGGTTACCAAATGGATACTCTCAGTTCCTTTTTCTCGGTTCCCGGTTTTGATCGGTTCTCCCGATCGGTTTCTGAACCGACCGCAACCGATAAAAATGTTGTTAAATTTGAATTTAAATACTTCTTTCAGTCAATTTTTATTACGGTTGTGGTTTTTCAAGCATTATGTCAGAAAAAAACGAAGAAAAGAACCGGAGAACCCGGTTTAAAAAATTGTACAGACGAAGGTGAGGTGTTTGCCAAGGTAGACAAAAACACTCTATGTTTTCTGCCTTGGTATTGATCATCTCAAAACAGACTATGAAATTTGTCAAACCTTCCCTGCAAAGACTTATGAGAAACATCTGGAAAGACTGAACAAATGATTTAAGGGTTCCTCTGGCTCTGACCAGCAGAAACCCTCAGTGGTTGTGGGTGAAACCACAGTCCTAGCTTTTACTACCCCCTGATATGGTTAAGAAGAGACCTGCTGAATTGGCTAGCTCTCCGGTTCCAGCAAAGAAACAGAAAAAAACAATCACACTGAACCCCCTGCTGTTCAGGGGAGTTCTGGAGTGCCTGCAGCTGTGCCTTCCCCTCTGGAGATTGCACAGGCTATAAAAATCATGCAGACTTTACAGGGTCTGCTGCCTGTGGTTCCACAGTCCCCAGTCCAGACCACTGTACCCCCCCAATCCACCCTCCTTTCCTGAGGAGTGTGGAGAGGAGGAGGAAGAAGAAGGTAAGCCTATGGAGCCTCAGGTCTCCCCTGAATAAGAGTTTGGCTCACCTCCCAGGACTACAGAAGGTTATTCTTTCCATTTTTCCTTTGTCATGAAAATTGTTGATACCTTGGACATCCCTGTCTCTGAAGTTGTAGAGGATGAGGAGGAGGCTGAGTATCTAGAAATTATGTGGTTAACTCCTACTAAGAAGTTGTTACTCCCCATAAACACATTTTTTAAAGAGATGCTTCAAAACTCCTCCAGGCTCCTGGGTCTGTCCCTTCTTTAGACAAAAGGTTAGATAAAAAATATCATCTTGACAGGACAGGGGCTGAATTTTTGTTTTCACACCCTGACCACCAGAGGGTGGTGCAAGCTACAACTTGTGACAAGGCAAAAGTCCCTCTGGCTTCCCACTCCCCAGAGAAGGACTCTCAAAAAAATTGACAGTATTGCCAAGAAAGGTTATTTGTCTTCCTCTCCAGCCATCAGGCAGGCTAACTATCAAGCCTACGCAGTCCAATACCAGAAGACTCTCTGGCAGTCTGTTCTGGCTATGGTTGAGAAAGCACCTTCTCCTCTTTCTGCAGACCTAGCTGAAACCGCTAAGTTTGGCTTGGAGGCTGCCAGATACCAATTTCAAATGGCAGCAGATATTAATGAGACTGCTGCTAGGTGGATGGCTAATACCATTGCACAAAGGTTTGCCTGATTGAGAGCCACAAACCTTACACAGGATACCCAGAATAAAGCTCTGGATTTTCCTGTGAAGGGCACCTCCTTATTTGGCAGCCATACAGAGGCCTATATGAAGAAAGTGGATGAATATAAAGCCACCTTCCATAGTAACTCTGCAAAAGAGAAACCCTCCACCTCTTCTAGACCCTTTAGTAAGGGAGACAATGACAGACAGTTTCAGTCCAGGCCTTTTTAGCAGGCCATGATAGTCTCTCAGGCACCCCAGTATCCTCAGCAAGGGTACTTTAGGGGTAGGGGCAGGAGAGGTGCCAGGCGTGGTACCCAACCTCAGCCCCAATCTAAGCAGGATTCCTGACTTTCCCGATCAGGCTGCCTCTCCTCTCCTCTTCCAGTAGGGGGCAGGCTGACCCATTATTTCCAAAATTGAAAGACCATAACCTCAGACAGGTGGGTTCTGGAGATAGTGGGTCAGGGACTGTCCTTAAGTTTCAAGTCCTTTCACCTCCCTAAAACCCAGGGTTGTCAAACCAGCCTCTCTTCTAGAGAGAAAAATGTTGGAAAAGGAGGTAAAACATCTACTGTCTTCAAAGGCGGTGGAACCAGTGCCTCCACAGTCAAGGGGAAAAGGACTATATTCAAGATATTTCCTTACATCAAAGAAAAATGGAAGGTTGCGGCCTGTCTTGGACCTAAGGGTCCTCAACAGGTTCCTGACAAAATCAAAATTCAGAATGGTAGCATTGTCTCTGATTCTGCCAGCACTCCAAAAAGGAGATTGGCTGGCATCATTGGACCTAAAAGATGCCTATTTCCACATCCCTTAAGGGAGTCTCACAGAAAGTACCTCAGGTTCAGACTCCCCTCAGGTCATTACCAATTCTCAGCTCTACCTTTCTGTCTTAGTTCAGCCCCAAGGGTGTTGACAAAGTGTCTGGCTGTGGTGGTGGCACACTTGCGAAGGCAAGGTGTTTCAGTATTCCCTTATCTAGACAGCTGGCTGGTGGTGGGAAAGTCACCACAGCAGTTAACAGAGCATCTTTCTGGACATAAAGTCTCCACCACTCATTCACACTTATGGGATCTACGTCGGAGGCTCTAGGACCCAACGGGAGCAAACTTGTTGCAGAGGGTCGGCACCAGAAATGGAGCCGCAAGGAGCAGTGACGCGAGCATCAGCTCGTGCAGCAGTGACTGTCTCGGCGTCGACCCTCCAACCGCCTCAGTTGCTTTTTTCCCGCCGTCGAGTGCACTTCAGTGATCGCTCGCCTGCCAGGAGTCAAACTTCAAACTAGCAGTATAGTTTTTCAGTTTTATTGTTTTGTAATAATATCTCAAATAAGTACCGCTTAGTTTATTTATTCTTATTAAAGAAAAGAAGTCTCAGCCTACACTGATGGAATCGACCATGAGCGGGTCAGGTGACGGTAAGAAGACTTAAGTATAGAAATGTTCAGTCAACTGGGTTTAAGGTCAGGAGATCCGCCCTCTCTGGGCCGAGGGTTCGACAACGGACAGTCAATGACTGAGGGATGGGCGGTCCCTTGGAAGCATAAAAGAAAATGGTTGCATTCTCGGTGCTGTTAGGCCTCGAGCTCTTTTTCGGCTCCAGGTCAAAGAGAGGCATCACTCGTGGTCGCCCCCTGGTATGTCTGCGTGTAGACAGTCGGTTATTGGGGCTAGTTGCCGGTCTCCTCCTTTGGAGTCACCGGTTTCTGTTTCCGGTCGCTGACCTCTTCGACATTGGAGCCCTACCCCACCCTCCAGTAGGTCTTCAGATGAGCAGTTTCATCAGTGGGATTACCCTTATGGAGCAGTGGGCTCGGAGGTTGGTCCAGCTGCCTGGCCTGGTCACTCCGGGGCCTTCTGGATTTTTCGGGGGATCGGTTAGGGCGGTTGGGCCTCCCTAGTCGCGTGGCGTTGTCTTTGGTGCCGTCGACTCTGCGCTTAGGTGTCTCCCCCCCCACATGGCTGCGGCACAGGGGGCCACACCGATGCCTCTGTCTCCTGGCATTCCTCCTTCTTTCTCCTCGGATCCTATTTTTCGAAGCCTTGGGATGTTTTTGGTGCCTTCGGCATCGATGGCTTGTTCGGCACTGCCTTCAGCATCGATGCGACTGTCTGCACCATACTCTGTGCCATTGGGGTTGTCAGTGCCATCTTCAGCGCCATGTGGCTTTTCGGCACCATTTTTGGTGCTGTGCGGCTTTTTGGCGCTGTCTTCGGCACAGTGCATTTTTCCGGCACCGTGGCCTTCTTCAGTGCCGAGGCCTGTTAGTGCATTGTCCAGTCTTCAGGGCTCTTCTTCTCTGAATCCTTTTCCCTCCTCATTTCCTTCTGATTTTCACTCCTTTCCTGTCCATGCAGTCCCTCCTGGGCTGTCAGGAGATGACACTGAGCCTGACCCAGACCTTCACCTGGGTGATGTTGTGGAAGGATCTCATCCTGTAGCAGAGCCTCTGGTCGAAGACCTGTCTTTTAAGTCTCTGTTGAAAAAAAATTTAATTCCACCTCTTTCTCTCCAGACTACAGATATGATCCTGGGAAACTGTTAAGACTCCAGTACCTCCATGTTCCGGAGATCCTTATGGATTTGACTCCTCCGTTACAGCCCTCCTTTGAAATGCTTTCTCAAATGGTATGGAATAATCCTGCTGTCATTCCTTCTGTGGCTAAGTCCATAGATAGAAAGTATGCTGCTCCCAAGGATCTACCCATCTTGGCCACCCAGGCCTTTGCGGACCCTATTGTAGTCCTGGTGGAGAATGATAAGTCCGTCCTCCCTCAGGCATCTTCAGCCCAGCCTATAAACAAAGAATCTTGCAAGATAGACACCTTAGGTAAGAGAGTCTTTGCTGGCCCTACCCTGGGTATGCGTATTGCCAGCCACCAGGGCTGTTTTTCTCAATATGAGTATGTTCTTTGGCATTCGCTCAAACAAATGGTAAAAGCTCTGCCGGAGTCGGACACTAATTCGGAGCTAATTCAAACCATAACCAGGGGTATTGAGTCCAACAACCAGCAGGTTAAAGCAGCTATGGACGCTTTTGATACCGCTTCTCGGGTGACAGCAGCTGGCATCTGTACTCACCGCCACTCCAGGCTGCGCACTTCAGGTTTCACGAATGATGCCCAGCAACAGGTTATGGTGTTACCCTTTGACGGTATGTATATCTTTGGTCCTCAAGTAGAGCAAGCTGTGGAGGCCACTCAAAAGAATAGGTCTGCCATTAAATTGACTCGACCTGCTTCCACCCCTTCTCGTGGGGGTGTTAATATGCATCAATTTCACAACCGTCAGTCCTTTCGAGGCAAAGGCAGGGGAGGTTTTAATAAAAACCAAGCCCCCCAGCCTCAAAAGAAAATGCAGCAGAAAGCACAAGGACCCAAAGCGCCCAGTGCTACCTTCTGACTCTCTGGCCCACGTCCCTCCTCAGCTGCCAGAGGGGGACTTTCTCTCGGCGGTGAGGGGTCATCTGACTTGGTTCTACAACCGTTGGAAGACCATAACATCACACAAATGGGTCCTCCGGATAATCTGCGAGGGATATTCCCTCAATATTTTACAGACCCTCAGATCTTCCCCCCAAACGACAGCCCAGACTGTCGACAGTTCAGTCAGAACTTCTCGCCTCCGAGATACAAGGCCTTCTGAACAACAGGGCTGTAGCAATAATTTCGTTAGATCAATGGAACTCAGGGTTTTACTCCCACTACTTTCTTGTTCCAAAGAAAACTGGGGGCATGCGCCCCCCCATTTTGGACCTCAGAAAACTGAACAGATTTCTTCCCAAGGAAAAGTTCAAAATGATGTCACTGGGAACCCTGTTGCCCTTGCTTCATCAACACGATTGGCTAGCTTCCCTGGACATGCAGGATGCTTACCAACATATTCCTATTCACCCAAAATATCACAAATACCTAAGATTTGTGGCTTTGGGCCAACATTATCAGTTCAGAGTCCTGCCCTTTGGGCTATCCTCGGCGCCACAAGTTTTTACAAAGTGTTGTGCAATTCTCACAGCGCACCTCAGAAAGATCAGAGTACAAGTGTTCCCATATCTGGATGACTGGCTTCTAGCAAGCCCTTCCAGGCAAGGAACTCTGTACGCCATAGCCATGGCCTAAGACGTCCTCACATCCTTGGGAGTCCTGCTAAATCTCAAGAAATCACAGCTGCAGCCCTCCCAGAAGTTCCTTTTCATAGGAACTCTTCTGGACGCCTCCTGTGCGAAAGCTTTTCTACTAGAGGACAGAAGGAGCGATATGCTACAGATGGCCCGATACATCAGAAAGAACAGCTCAGTTCGAGCTATCTCAATGCAATGGATGCTGGGTCTCATGGCATCCTCGGTGTTCACTTTACCCCTAGCACGCCTCCACATGAGAACCTCTCAGTGGATGCTCAGTACTCAGTGGTCGCCGACTACTCATCCTCAGTCCTTTCTCATCAAGGTGACAGAACCTCTCAGGAGGTCACTGACCTGGTGGTCACAAGAGGACAATCTTTTGGAAGGATGCCCATTTGCTCCTCTGGATCATCAGATTTCTATCACCACAGACACGTCCCTGTCAGGATGGGGAGCTCACTGTCAGGATCTCCACACTCAGGGTATGTGAACTCAGGTTGAAGCCCAGTTTCACATAAACATCCTGGAAATGAGAGCCATCCTCTATGCAATCCGGGCCTTGAAGGACATTCTTTGTCACAAGGACATTCTCCTTCAGACCAACAACAAGGCAGTGATGTATTACATCAACAAGCAGGGCGGCGCACACTCTTACCCCTTGTGCAGGGAAGCAGTGAGAGTGTGGGAATGGTGCCTAGATCACAAGGCTCTTATTCAGGCGGTCTACCTGCCAGGAATACAGAACAAACTGGCAGACCATCTCAGCAGAACGGAGGCAGACCCTCACGAGTGGTCTCTTGACTGAACTGTGACCTGGACTTTTTTGCATCCCCACTCAACACAAAACTGCCTCTTTTCTGCTCCAGAAATCCAGGGCCTGGCCTTTTCTGTCAGGATGCGTTCAGGCTGCAGTGGACAAAACACTTTCTATACACCTTTCCTCCTCTTCCCCTAATCCAGAGGGTACTCCTCAAATTTGAGTCTCCGGGACACAAGATGGTTCTCATTGCTCCCTTCTGGCCTTGACAGATATAGTTTCCATTACTCAACAATATGGCGGAAGCCCCTCCGAAGGCACTTCCCCTTCAAATGAACCTTCTGACCCAGGGTCCTCTGGTCCATCCCACTCTGAGGTTGCTTCATCTTCACACTTGCTCCTGAGGAGATAGAGGTGAATGGGTTCAATGCCTCTCAGAGAGTTTCTGACATTCTTTTGGCAGCGCGAAGGCTAGTAACCAGAAAGACTTGCACTGCAACATGGAAGCGTTTTTCCCCCTGTTGTGCAGGATCCTCTTTGAATCCCTTTTCCTGCCCACCCAACAAAGTTTTAGAGTACCTTTTAGACCTCTCAAATTCAGGTCTTCAATACTCTACAATCAAAGTTCACCTCTGTGCCATTTCAGCCTATCATGAGCCATTACTTTCCTTATCTCTGGCTCAGTTACCGGTAGTTAAGAGGTTTCTTATGGGTATTCTGCATACCAACCCACCTGTCAGATATCTAGTTGCAGCCTGGGACATTAATCTCGTGCTAGACATGCTCACTAGAAAACCTTTTGAGCCACTAGCTACCTGCAAATTGAAATTCCTCACTTGGAAAACGGCCTTCCTGGTGGCCATCACCTCGGCCCGTGGAGTTTCTGAAATACATGCTCTGGTAACAAACCCTCTGTACGCTGTATTACACAAGGATAAAGTAGTCCTTAAGACCCATCCTAAGTTCCTCCTTAAGGTTGTCTCAGAATTCCATTTAAACCAACCTTTGGTCCTACCTACTTACTTTGCTGATTTCCAGAATGAAGGAGAACGTACCCTTCATTCTTTAGCTGTTACAGGAGCTTTGCGCTTCTATTTAGATAGAATGAAGGAAATTCGCAAAGCTTAACAACTGTTTGTCTCCTTCAGCGAGACCCGGCTGGGTCAGCCTTTCGCTATCAGATGCATCTCAGCATGGCTGGTGGGATGCCTTCGCCACTGTTATTCCATGGCACAGGTCAAGCTGGAGGGCAGAGTGTATGCTCACTCTACTAGAGCAGTCGCGCGGCATTCCTGGCAGAAATCCGCAACATGCCCATTAGCAATGCGGCTACTTGGAGCTCAGTGCATACTTTTATTAAGCACTATGCGCTGGATGTCCATGCCAGACTAAACCTTTCATTTGGCAGGACTATCCTTAACGGACTTCTGTCCTGAATTTGTGAGCTCTTGGTTTTCCTGCCACCCTCTCGGGGGATTTTTAGCTCGGTACTCTCCCTCTTAAGTGACCAATAACAACACACAATGCCATGTGTCATTGTCTACTAAATTAAAGGCAATATGAAGGTAAGACATGAGTGGTGGAGACTTTATGTCCAGGAAGACATGGAAATTATGTATCTACCGTAATTCTTGATCTTCTTGGACAAAGTCTCCACCACTCATTCACATGCCCACCCTCCATCCCCCGAGCTCACCTCTCTGTTTTGGTCTTCACTCCCTCAATGTTTAGGCTGTGAAGACTTCTTTGTTGACCCTTCTTATATGGGTCATTCGGACTATCTTATGTCCGATTTGTGTTCGAGTAGTCTTTCTAGGTTAGTTGCGCTGCACCTCCTCGGAAGAAAGGTACTGAGGCGGTTGGAGGGTCGATGCCGAGAAGTCATTGCCACACGAGCTGATGTTTGTGGCGTCACTCCTCACGGCTCCATCTCTGGCGCTGACCCTCTGCAAAAAGTTTGCTCCCGCTGGGTCCTAGCGCCTCTGGCGTAGATCCCATAAGTGTGAATGAGTGGTAGAGACTTCATCCAAGAAGATCAAGAATTACTGTAGGTACGTAATTTCCGTATCTTCAACATATTCAGCAACTTCTGGAATCTCTGGGGTTTCTTTTAAACCAAGAGAAATCAGTTCTCTTTCCTTCACAAATTCTGCAGTTTATAGGAGCAGAATTGAATGCCAAAGTGGGCAGAGCCTTTCTACCCAGGGACAGGATAAAAAGCATCCTGCAGCTGGCAGGTTCCTTCAAACTAAATATTCTAAGACCTGCAAGGCAATTTCTTCAGCTTCTGGGGCACATGGCAGCTGCCAGAGGCACTGGCACAGTGTTGGGCTCCAGGTTTCAGGTGAGGGAATCCAATTTCACTTAAGAGCTCATTGGTACCAGAGAAAGGATTCCCTCTTAAAAACTCATCCTTGTGACGGGGACATTCATTCAGGCCCTCCAGTGGTGGAAGGAGGAAGCCAACCTCAGAGAAGGGGTTCCCTTCCAAAGAGAGTTTCCATCAGTGGTTCTCACAGCAGATGTATCCCTATTAGGATGGGGGGCTCATCTGGCAGAGCACACTACCCAGGGCACTTGGTCAAGTGCAGAGACTCTTCTATATATCAGTCTGTTAGAGCTCAGGGCAGTGTTTCTGGCAATGCAAACTTTCACACCACTGATAGAGGGAAAAGGTAGTGCAAGTCAGAACAGACAACACTACTGCCATGTACTACATAAACAAGCAAGGGGGGGGACAAGGTCAGGCCTTCTCTGCACAGAAGCAGTGCGAATCTGGACCTTGGCTTACTTCCTGGGATCCTCGCTGCAAGCCATTCATCTGCCAGGCAAGGACAATGCCCTGGCAGATGCCCTTATCTGAGTCAGTCAGGCCCATCATGAATGGTCACTGAACAAACAGGTGGAGCAGACTTTATTCAGGAGGTGGGACACCCCAGAGATAGGTCTCTCTGCCTCACATCAGAGTCACCACCTTCCACAGTACTGTTGCAGGCCTCCAGCATTGGGCTGAGTCCCCCTGTATGCTCTCATTCTGGATTGGGCAGGAAGATTCCTGTATGCATTCCCTCCTTTTCCTCTGGTGTACAGAGTACTGTTGAAACTCAGGCGTCAGTCAGCTACAATGATTCTGATAGCCCCAGACTGGGCCAGACAGCCATGGTATCCTCTATTACTATCCATGTCAGTGGACAAACCAATACACCTCCCCAGGAGGCACAATCTTCTGACCTCCAATCAGGGGAGACTCCTATACCCGAACCTCAAGCCTCTCAGTCTCAAAGCTTGGCTTTTGAGGACTTAGAATATGCAGATTTACATCTCTCTGAAGGGGTCATGGATGTTTTAAGAGGGCATAGAAAACCCTCTGGTAAGAAAACCTATGCTGCAAAATGGAAAAGGTTTTCTATCTGGTGTTCCAGCAGAAATACAGTGCCAGCACAGGCAGGAGTGCCACTTGTGTTGGACTATTTAGTTTATCTACATTCCCTGGGCTTGCAGCCTTCTACATTAAAGATCCATTTGGCTTTGGTCTCAGCCTATACCTCAGCAGGTAAGGCTGTCTCTTTGGCATCGAACCCTATTTTTAAAAGGGTTTTCAAAGGCCTCTCCCATACGTATCCACCAGTCAGGGAACCGGTTCCAGCCTGGTATCTTAACATTTGTATTGCTCAACTTATGAGCCCTCCTTTTGAGCCCACGTTTTCAGCACCTCTGAAGTATGTCAGATGGAAAATAGTGATCTGCCCTTGTCAGTCTTCACCATTCATTACTGCTTGAGTTAGTGCCGGAGGCACGCACCCACTATGGTATTTTTTTTTTTTTTTTTTGGAGTCAGCTCCAGCGGCGACCTCGGCGCGCGGCCTTTCACGTCTGGCATGCACGGCGGCCGTTAAGTGCTGCAGACTCCTCCTCTATCTCAGTTCTGTTTATCCCACCATCGAGGCTGCACCTGCTGCGGCTAGTTGCACTAGGCCTTCTGCGTCACTCAAGCCAGACTCCTCGTATTCTCCTATTCGCTCGACGCCGTCTCCCGGTAAGACCGTTTCTTTTATTTCTGTCGACGGCGTCGAGTGCTTTGTTGCTAATTTTAGTCTTATTTAGTTCGCATCATGTCGGGTCCAGGGGCAAAACGTAAGTCGAAGGTGGGCCGTGCCCCTATGCATCGGTGCTCCTGTGGCCGGCATTTCTCCGTCACGGATCAGCATGATGTTTGTCTTCGTTGCCTGGGACCCAACCACGATATGGATGTGTGCGACACCTGTTTCTCCATGGACCGTCGTGTCCTCGAAGTCCGCGCATTCAAGATCGGCAAGGCCCCGCCGACTTTCGGGGGACGGCGTCACTCCAGGGATTCCCAGGTAAGGTCTCTAGGCCCTTCCTCCTGGTCCCCTCTTGGGCCTATACGGTCCGTGGAGGAGGCTTCCTCATCTTCTCTTGCGAAGAAGCTTCTTTTGCGGTGTCGAAGAGCCAGGAGGTCCCTCCCTAGGGCCTTGGCCGAAACACCGCCTCGGCAGTCACCTCCTCGGAGGTGCAGGCTCCCCCAGTGTCGAGGGCCACGCCTGCTGTGCCCGGCACCGGTGGACCCTCGCCGCCTTCCGGCGCCATTTCAGATCCCGGCGCCGCGAGTGGCACCAGTGATCAAGACGGCGCCGCCAGCTCCGGTTCACTCTCTGGGCGGCGCCGGGTTGGATTCTGGCACCGAGGGCGGTGCCGTGGGCCTGGCCGGTGCCGGTGGGGAGCCAAGGCCGGGCTTAGCTGGCGCGGGGGGTCCAAGGTCATCCAGCGCCACCTCCGGCACCAGCGCCGTTCGCGGCGCCGTTTCACCGGGGACCCTTGAGGTTGCTAATATTGTGGTCCAGCTGATCTCTTCCTCTTCGGAGGCTGATGATTCAGACGTGGACCCGTCCTGGCAACCAGATTCTTCGGAGTCAGGGTCCCCGGTGGCACGAGGTGCTAGGTGGCCCAGCGGGCCTCTTCCTCTGTCCCCGCTGCTGTCCTCCCCTGAGGCCCCCCAGGCTAGGGGTGGTCTGGGGTCCTGGGGGGGGCGATGGAGTGGGGCTGGAGGGAAGGGCTCTCTCTCCTGTGGGGGCTCGTGGCAGCTACTGACCCTGGTGCTGCTGCAGCCCCTTGGGGTGGGAGATCGCTGGGGTCGAGGCAGAGGGCATTCTCGGAGTCCGAGGGGCAGGGTTCAGGCATCTCAGTCTTTGACGGCCAACCCTCGCGGTGTGGCTAGGAGCCGTAGCGCCGGGCCCCGCCTTTCCCTCTTGGACCCTGGGGTCCCCTCCGGTGGCGTTGCTGTGGGCTGCCCTTTTGGATCCATGCAGTCCCAGGTTTGTCACAGGGGAGGATCCCCTTTTGGGCTCTTCCAGGCTTCGCATCCCCAGGGTTCCGTTTTGCGACCTGGTCTGTTGTCTGGGATCCCACCAGCTCGGGCTCCATTCCCCGGATTTCAGAGCCCTAGCAGAGGACAGTTGCCTCTCCATAGGTGCCCATCTCCCATTCCTCTGCAGCCACCCCCCGCTCTCCCAGACCATGTCGGTCCTACGGGCCCATTATCCTGGGAGCAGTTCAGAGGTTCTGCGGCGGCCTTCCCCTCATATGTCAGGTGCATGAATTAGCGGGTCTTTCGCCTATCCCCACCGCTACAGAATCCTCTCGGACATCGAGCTCTCCATCATCCTCGTCTCCCTCCTCTGAGGAGAGGAACCCTCTGCTCATCTCTCCTCCGATGCTGATTTCACTGAATATCAGCGATTCCTTCGAGGATGGTAGGGGATCTTGAATTTCCTATGTTAGGCGAGACAATACTGAGCGGGAGATGCGTGAATTCCTTGGTGAATTCAGTGCCCAGCACCTGGTGGTACTATCCTGGCCTGTTCCTTCCAGGAGCCGTCTATCCGTTCCTGGCGAGTCACCAGCCACCCTTTTCCAGCCCGGCAGACTGCCGGCGTAGAGTATGTGCCCGCCGGAATCCTGGGTACTCTCCCCAACCCACCCTCGGGCTCGGCATACCTAGAGACTCCCTCCGGGCGCTGCCGCCTGGCGCACAACCGTCCACCAGACTCATATTCCCTACAGTTCGACCGGTGGGGGCGAAGAGTGTTCTCTTCCTCTCGTGCAATGTCTTGCATTGCATCTCATCAGGCCCACCATGCTGCCTACAGTAGGCATTTGTGGTTGATGCTCTCTCAGATCTTAGCATCAATGCCTGATATGGAGCAAACCAGACAAGCTATTGCCCTCTCTGCGATAGGCCTGGAGCTGGCAAGACACCAAGCAAGGGCATCTTATGACTCCAGTGAGGTGGCTTCATCTATCAAGGTTGTCACCCCTGGCCCGGCGTAGGGTGATTCGCTCCACTTTCCAGGGGACCCGTCTCTTTTCCTCCAGAGCTAGGAGACTACTGCAGGGGCTTCCTCCGTCTCCCCATCCTCAGGGGGGCACCTCCTAGCTCTTCTCCCCCATAGGCTTCTCTCTGAATTAGCTCAGGGTCTTCCCCTTCTGTTTCTCACCAACAGGAGGCTGGGGGTCTTGTTCCCTCAGGGTTTCTACCCCCCTTTTTTTAGGGGGCTTGGTACTCACCCAAGCAGTAATGAATGGTGAAGATTGACAAGGGAAGATATGAAAATTACGTAACTACCGTAATTCTTGATCTTCTCTTGTATCTTCACCATTCATTACTGATACCCACCCACCTTCCCCTCAGTGGCCTCCTACTGTGGCGTCTTCTCCCCCTCCTGTCTCGTTCCTCTTCCTTCCTTTGGCCTTTATGGCAAAAAAAAAAACTTTCTGTTTTCCATTCTTAGTGAATGGTTCCTTTTTTCCTCAGTGTAAAGAGGAACGAGCACAGTCTGTATTTTTCACTTATTCTGAGGGAACTCTTTCCGACTGCCCCTAGGGTGTGACTTCTAGGCACCTTGATCATGTTATGCAGTTTCACAGCTTAAGAGACCGTGCCCTGGCTCGGCCTCAAAAAAAAAAAAAAATTAGATTCCCCTGGCAGGTATTATCTTTAAGCTCTTTCTAGCTGGTGCTTTGCACCTGTCAGCCTTGAGCAACTGCTTTGCCCTGCCTTAGGGAGTCTGATTGAGTTCCCACTCTATTCTTTTCATACAAGGCTGCCTTCAGTAAGGCATAATCTTTCCCCATACACTTTTGTGTTAGCACTTAACAGGGTGCTAAGGGGCATACTCCCCTTCCTGGGTGGGCGCTCTCCCCGGAACAGTTTCTGCCCGGGCAGTCTGTGAGCTCTCAGCTAGGATGTAGGGATTGGCATGTTGAGAGGTCAGAGAATCTGCCCTGATCTGTGCAGGTGGTTCGGTTGAACCTTCTCTCAGTCCTATCAACAGGGATTCTTGCTCCTTTGTTAGTCTCGAGCTTATAAGTCTCTCAACCAATGCTCGATGGGCACTGTTCTCTCCCTCAACATGCCTCCTTTTCTTCTTCTTCTTCTTTCTCTTTCCCTCTCTCTGTTCCTCCCCTAGAGCCGCCCCGGAAAGGAGGCCCTGCGGTCCCTTAGGGTAGGATTTCTCTCTCCTCTGTCTATCCTCTACCGGCTTATGCTTTTTTCAGTTTATATCCTTTCCTTTTTCTGTCCCTCGGCTCTCTTGCCTCACTTTCCTTTTTTCCTTACCCTTTATTTTCGCCTCTCCAGCTACCAGAACTGAGCTGGGGGAGGGGTCTGCGGCACCCTAACGGCGCCCCTCCTTTATGGCCGCAGTGCGTCGCGCTCGAGGGCGGCGCCATTGGAGCCGACTCCAAAAAAAAAACTCCCATAGCGGGTGCGCGCCTCCGGCACTAAACCAAGCAGTAATGAATGGTGAAAATACAAGAAAAGATCAAGAATTACGGTAGGTACGTAATTTTCATTTTTTGGTGGTCATCACTTCAGCCAGACAGACCAGTGAACTTCAGGCTTTATGCACTAAAAAAGACTAAATTTCCTGTCGCAGAGACAAAGTAGTTCTCCAGATCAATAGGAAATTCCTTCCCAAGGTGGTTTCAGACTTTCACTTGAACCAGTCTATCACTCTGCCAGTGTTTACACTGAGCATTCTTTTTCTTCTGGTGAATGTAGACTGCATAGCCTGGATGTCAAGAGAGCATTGAGCTACTACATGGCAGCTACTAAGCCCCATAGGCAGGACTGGACACAGCTATTCCTCACTTATGGGGATGTGGGAAAGGGAAATCCTGCATCTAAAAGGTCAATTTCTCGCTGGATTGTTCAGTGTATCCAGTTTTGTTACTCAAAGGTGGGTAAAGAGGCTCCAGCAGGGCTCAGGGGCCACTCCACAAGAGGTACATCTGCCACTTTGGTAGCTGCCAGGGATGTTCCCTTGGTGGATATCTGTAAAACAGCTACCTGGCGAACAGTGCTTACGTTTGTCGAGCATTACAGCTTGGATATGCAGGCAAGGGCTGATGCCAGGTGCGGTACAGCTGTCCTGCAGAGCCTGTTTCCAAAATAGGTTCTTCCCACCTCCAAAGGTACTGCTTCTAGTCTGCGGAAGAGTTAGGAATATTGGAGTATTCCTGGGGTGAGAAGAAAACGTTACTTACCATAGTAACCTTGTTTCTCCCATTTTATACTCCAATATTCATAACTCTCCCACCCTGCCTCCCCTGTTAAGAACCAGTGGTCTCTGCATTCAATACTGCACCCTGAGTATGTATGCCACATTCTGCTTTATGTTATAACTTTGTTCTGTGGTTTCTTCTCCAGCTCAAGTGATTCTGACATAGGGGGATTGTGTGTGTTTTGTTTAAAATACATATTTATATTAATATATTTGTTCCTCCACTTAGAGGTTGGGTGTGGGAATTTTAAACTTAATTCTTTATGTTATTGAAACATTGGGCCCTGTCCTTCCAGGCGTCCAAGAAATCTGAAGGGTTAGAATGCAGGCAGTTGACAGGTGCCAGCATTTGAAAAGTGGCTCATGCCAGTGATTCTATCATTTGCATAACGTTCTATCTCCGGGCAGATCTACCTTAAAGGCACACTGCAGAATATTGGAGTATCCCCTGGGAGAAATAAGGTTACTATGGTAAGTAACTTTTTCTTTTCATCCAAACCATTTCATTAATATTATATTATTCGATAAGAAACAAATGTCCACTGATAAAATCAAAATAACAGTTGATGTGAAAAAGATGTATTTTCCTATTGTTCAGAATAAACATGGGGAACGAACACTATGCTTTCAGGTGCTAAATATGGGAACATTTTACCCTATTCAGCTCGTACTTGACCTTTATTTGATTTGTTCATTCAGGAGATAAAGGGTATAAATCAATTCAGATATCAATGTAACTAGATTATTACACTTTAATATTTATTATTGTTGTACATAATGTTATTGCTACTTCTGTATTTTTATATTGTATGAATTATACTTTGTATTCAAGGATTTTATAGTTTGTATGTGTCTTTAAATTTTAGTTAATCTATGTGTAAATGTAACTTAGAGATAAACAGGACTGTCTTGTAAACTGGGTTATCCGACCCAAATGACGTATCATCCTGTGTTAAAATAAAAGTTTTTACCGCTACTACTACTATAAAAGCACCCAGCTTTCAAACCAATTGTGGAAGTCATTCTCAGTGACTTAAAGTCTTTCAAGAAGTGTGTTAGGACTGTTTGGTCCCTGACACTGAATACTTCTCAAAATGTCTGTGGCAGAAGCTCTTTTCGCAGGAACACTGGCATAAACTCTCCCCATGATCAGGAATGAGGGTTTTCTACCCAGCAGCAGCATTTATTTGGTGGTGGGGGGGGGGGGTGCAGGGGATGTGGGAAAGGTTGCTGACAGCCGCCCCCTACTTTCTTCTTCTGACTCCCTACCCCCTCCGCTGGATCCTCCTTGGGACCCTGAGTGGGGGCAGGATCTTCTTGTTCCTGCCCCTTTGGCAGGCTGTGACCACTGACAGGTGGATCCTGGGCATCATCTAGCATGGGTTTGCCCTGAAATTAGTGTCATGGCCTCCAGTGACACCTCCAAGGTTCTCCCATTACTTCTTCAAGCGCTTTGCCACCCTGAAGGAAGAAGTGCAGGCATTGCTGTACAAAAGAGCCATTCATCCAGCCCCTCTGCCAAAATCAACCGTGCGTCCTACTCCAGGTATTTCCAGCCTATCTTAAACCTCAGGGGCCTCAATAAGCAAGTGGCTTACACAGATAAATAGTGCTAATATCCTGGACTGGAGCCCTATACTGATACCCCTATGGATTGCCACAGTACATGATAGTGGCAAATCTTCAGTGAATGGTGCCAAACAGAACTCAGATTTGCTTATACGCCCCCTCAGTTTATAACTGTGATGTTCCAAATGCAGGATCCTGATTAACAGGGAACAGCACATCTGCACCAATTAGAGGGAAACCAAGGATTGCCCAAATATTGGTAGTACACTTTCTGGTGGGAAATGGCATCATCTTGGCCATCTGTAGCTACAGTGCCCTGGGATCCAAGGCATACTATATTATCTTTCCCAACAAATTAGAATGGGTCATAATTTTTATGTTGTGTAGAGTTGGGCTCAGTAGCCATTCAGTATTTTTAGTCAGTATTGAAGCTAATTAGTTATTTTTAGTTTTAGTTTTACTATTGACCTACAGTATTTGAATGATATCAGATAACAGCAGGACACTCTGAATGTTAAAACACATTTGTAACATGGCAAAAAAAAATCAATCATAAAGAAGAACGGTGATAGGAGGAATACCGTCATCTGGTACAGGAACAACACGGCATTATGAGACAATAATGCCGTGTTGCTTCTGAACTACCCAAAATAGCCACGGGAGGACAAAGAGCAGTAAAATGAAAAAGCAGAGGACAAGAAATGAAAGGGAACAAGTTGTGAAGTAGCAAGTAGGTACACTACAGAAGTAGTACGAGCAGTGTTAGCGAGGGACTAGGAGAAACGATAGAACGAGGGAAGGAAGAAATGTAGAGAGGGAGAGAAAGTCAAAAATGTTCAGTTTATGTGGAGTAACAGTGATGGAGCAATAGGTAGATGAAGGAGAGACCACCGAGTGACAAATGGAAAGATTCCAAAGGACCAAAAATACAGGACCTGTCACACACACAAGACAGGAACCTGCACCAGAAGTAGTCGGGGAGATAGATGGAACGGAGCGGAAGATGCAGGAGCACACGAAAGATCCGGAAACTAATTCCATTTCAAGAAGTTCACGGTGTATGGAACCGTTAATTTTCAATTATCCAGCCGCAAGTACAGACACAGGAGAGAGGAGAGAGATTCGGTAAATGTGAGTAGTGAAAATAAGCGAGTATTAGAACCGAATATGATCATGCAAACAATAGCAGCAAGGGGGCGAAAGTAAGCCAGGTGTATGGAAATGAGAGAGACAGCTAGATTGCAGTGCAGTGAAACAGCAAAGCAGCGGTCATCCTAGGAACGAGAAACAATTAACAGCCGCTGAGAAATGTTCCCAATGTTGCGCAATTGTTATGAAACTCATAATTGTAGTAGTATATGAAACAGAAAAAAAAACATGTATGTATGTAACTCAGGTTCAATCACAGTTCTGAAAGTAACAGTAAAAAAAAAAGTTGTTAAACTTTATTGCTGTCATTGTGTATTATATAAGATCACCAGAAAGATATGTGTGACATATACAGTCATCTGCAGACCATGTTACAAGTGCATTAATCCACTCCGAAGGTGGCATCTAATGGGGAGTTAATGCTTGGTTGGTCCGTTGTAGGCGCGCGGCCGTACAACGGTCCCGGCTTTGCATTAACTCCCCATTAGATGCCACCTTCGTCGTGTATTAATGCTTACTTGGTTAATGAAATATACAACCAGGGTAATGTTTATGAATGCTACGTAAGATATAGAGCGATATTGTGGCTTATTAGAGCATGTGATTATACATATTTCAATTAGGGATGAACTTTAGGCAGGAAAACTTGGTATCTCTGTGTATCTATTTACATTAACTTGCATCTGATATACTTTGCATGTTTATTGCAGACAAAATGTCACCAGTATTGGCCTAATCCACCAGAAGTAGAAGTGTATGGCAACTTTCAAGTGTCATGTTCATCTGAAGACTGCACAATTGCATATGTTTTCAGGGAAATGACAGTGACAAATACTGAGGTAAGACATCAATCTAAATTAAATATTAGCAGTTTTAATTTATGCGGTAAATTCTAAACACTAAGGAGTATCTAAACAATCAATTCATTCACTGTTACCTGAAATGCTGTTTATTATGACCAGTGTTTGTTTTATTCGTTTGAAACCTGCACTCAGTGGCACACACTCCTAAAATATTCCCAGTGACTTGGCGTTACTATGTAGACAGTGCATATTTACCACAGTAATGTGCATTGATTTTTAGTGTAATAACTGTGCCATGTTAATTGCATTGATTTTAACATTGATTACATGAGACTTATTGGGGAACACTCAGTCTACAATATATAAATAGCAGCAGCTGACTAATTCCAGTATGGTATTGTGAATTTGTTGAATGTCAAGTGTAAACTGAGCTGTGTGCTTGCTTAGCATTTTAAACATAGTTTCACAAGGAGAATTATCATATCGTTCAAGTTTCAGTTACACTGACATTTTTTAAGATGAATGCTGTTCTATAACAGCTCTTCCACATGCCGCTTTTTCTGTCATTTCTCAGTTTCTTTAGGTGGACTCTTAACAGAAAACACCCTGTCTTATAATGAGTTCGTCCTCATTAATCAATGGATTTTTATTAATGAACATTTTCAGCTTGTTTTGAACAATAAAGAATAGATAACGTACCTTTTGCTGAAGGGGATAGGCATTAAATGCATTGTAAGGAATAATTTTTTTTCACACAGATAGTAGTAAGCCATTAGTTGCATCTGGAATGCTGTGCCCAGTTTTGGAGCCCCCCCAAAAAAAAAACAAAAAAGACATGCTAGAGACGGTACAGTGTAGAGTAACCAAAATGATTCAGTGCCAGCAGGGCAGATTCTGTGAGGAATGGTTTAAGGTCCTGAACATGTACTTGCTGGAGACCAGAAGGGAGAGGGGAGATGTCTGTAGGACCTCATTAGAATTTTAAAGCATTAGTAACACTAAGAGCATGCAGAAAATGTTTAGTTTTCACTGTAGCCAGCAGTGACTACAGTATTTATTTCTGAAGTCACTTTTTTTTTTTCACGTTTGTTAATTAAAAGATTTTATATGTGATGATACAAGGTGTGCTGTATTGAGCAGTAATTTCCCTGGCAACTGACATATATCAAGTGCTATTCCCCTTCTTACTTTATCAGCATTGCAACCTTGCTCCCAGTGCCATTACAAGTGAGCAGTCTGGCAGAAGATGATTGCTTCTTCTTGGTGACCTGTGAGGTCCCAGTGTTGACGAGGTAACATGGGGAATAAAATGCTGAGTGAATTTACAGGACAGTATGCAAGACCTACCTTTTGATTATCATTGTTTATTAAACATGACTCATATTTTTTTGTATTGAGAATTTGCATCATCATCTAATATGCTTTCCATGTAGTAAGTGCTGGCAAATGAGGAAGAGTGACCATAGACCGGTCAGTTTTCTCTTCTAGCACTAGATTACATGCCTAACATTTGACTTGTGGTGCAACACTTTCATATATCTTCATGTCTGAATAAAAAGTAAAAAGAAAAAAAAACGGTGATCTGGTCTGTCTGATCTTCCCTGAGTCAATCTTCGTCATTCATTCATATATATGGGTCATAGACCCTGAGGCACTAGGACCCTGCAGGAGCTTTTTTCCTCTAGGGAGGGAGCCAGTGTCAACTACTGGCACCACCTGCATGTAGCACATACCCACATGGTGCCGTAACATTAACTGTCGATGATTCCCTCATGCACCTCAGTTCTGTTCTTCCCACTGTTGCATGCACACTGTGGGAGCAATGCCTCCATTCAACCATCGTCAGACATCACCAAAATATAGCCTTTTGCTGTGTCAACTTCATTTTATTATTTTGTTTGAGATGTCAAAGTCCAAGAAAAAAAGTAAGGGGGACAAAAAAAAAACAATCATGTGTTGGTGTTCTTGTGGAAAAAGCGATCGACGCGAATGACAGACATCAGGTTTGGTTTGCTGGACCTGTCTTGGTCGTGATCATGATATGGATTCCTGTGATGTCTGTTTTTTAATGGATCTCCATACTGTTGAAATCCATGCACTGAAGCTGGGTTGCCCAATCCCCACCTTCAGAGGCATGCCAGGAACCTGTGATGACAAAATCAGGACCTTTGGCCTTTCCCCTGGGCCTCTTTCCAGTACCACTGGTACCACGGTTGTACAGGGTTCTCCCCAACCTTGCCTTGCTGAGGCGTCAGAGGCCTGAGGATGGGTGGGTCTGGTAGACAGCCAACTAAGCACCCTCCCCCCGCAATCTGTTCACCCAGGTTAATGAAAATTCCTTGTGGTAAGGCTGAAGCTGAACGCTCAGTCTGCACCACAGGACACATTGATGTCATGGCCTGGTGCCACCCTTACTCCTGACTCCATTCGAGGTTGTGGTGAGTGGGATGATGTTGGTGGTGGTGCCGGGCCCCTACCTTGTACTATTTGTGCTGCCAGGAGAGGGACCGAAACCAAGGCTTGCAGCAGCCTGTTGCAGAGTTTGAGGTAGCGCTTTCTGACTCAAGACCTCATGGCTCCAAGGCCGAGAGCAATACTGGGCCCTACGACGGGTGCCAGCTCCAGTGTTAGTCCTTGGTCTAGCACCAGGCGTTGTGCCGGTGACAGTGCCACCCCTAAATCTGTCCCTGGTTCCAGTGCCGCTTGTGGAACCTAGGTAGCTTCCAACACCGTTCACAGTGATGGAGATGGGGACGGATCTGGGGACGGTACAGTTTGGTGCAGGATGCAGCACTGACCTAGGGTCAGGAACCAGCTGGGTTGCAGAATTTCCCCTGGTCATATGGCTGAACCCATCTGTAGTGAGGACCAGAACTGCCCTGAGAGGACTGAATGACTCAGATGTTCCACTACAGGCATCATCAAGGTCATTCCTCTTTTGTAGGTTGAGCACTTATCCGGGGTCAGGGACCAACTGGGTTGTGAAATTTTCCCCTAATACTATGGCTGAACCTATCTCTGGTGAGAATGGGAGTTGCCCTGAGGAGACTGAATGGCTCACATTTTCCCTAAGGGCAGCATCTAGGTCGTTCCTGTTCTGTAGGTCAAATCTCCTTGGGCAGATTCATCATGCCTTCCTTTAGTGCAAGGTCTGCTGAATGATCCCACAGCCTAGGCACAGATCCTAAAGCCTCTGGCTCTTCTCACCCTCCCAGGACAGTGCACCCTTACCTGAACTTCCAGGTATTATGGGTCCTCTTGGGCCATTACCTGGGCTCAGTATGGAAGCGTGGCTGGTGTGCTGTCTCAGTACCATACTTGTGCAAGCCATGCTTAGATCGTATCTGTGTCAGTCTTCATTCGTCACGTGTGGGTATGTGGCCAGAGGTCACGACCCTGAGAGAGCTTTTTTTTTAAATGGGTGGAGTCAATGCATTGTCAGCGCTGCCCTTGAGGGCGACGCACTGCATGGCGCTTGCAGGTTGGCAGTTAGGTGTCGTTGACTCCACCCTCCCACCAGTCCTTTATCTCCCGCTGTAGAGGTCACACCTCGTGAGGAGCTACTCTGCAAGAGGCCTAGTGTTTCTGCCGTGTCAACGCCGAAAGTCTCTCAACGCCGTGTGATTCTTCCTGCCGGGTCCGTTTTCATCACCACCCGATGCTGCTGTGGTAAGACTGTTCCTTTCTTTATTTGTCAGCAACATCGAGTCTTTTGTTTAGCTTGTTTTGCTGTGGATCATGTCTTGGTCGGGATGCAAGAAATCATTGAAGACGAGGCGGCCCCCTATGCGACGGTGCCTATGCAGCCACAAGTACTCCGTCACCGACCAGCATGACTGTTGTGTCACACGTCTTGGCCCGCTTCACAACATGGATTTGTGTGATGCCTGCTTCTCCATGGACCATCGTGTCATTGAGCAACGCACGTGGAAAGTTGGATGAGCTTCAACGACTTTTGGAGGATGGGTGCGCACTCGGGCCAAGCCGCAGTCTCTCGGCCTTTCCTCCGGGTCCCTTCCTGGTTCTATACGGGCCGTGGAGGAGGGGGCTTCTGCTTCTAGTAGCCTCGCCACTGCAGAAGCCCCTTCCGTGGTGCAGGAGGCCCAGTCCATCCCCCCTGGGGGGGCGCGGGTGGGAGGCAGGCACCACACTGGCAATTGCCCCTTCGGGGGCAAAGGCTTCCCCGGGGTCATTTCCTTGGGCTGGGAAGTCTGGGTCGGCACGGTCCTCGACACCATACATCTGTGCCATCTTGGGCCTTGGCGCCGTTCGCGGTACCGTGGGTCCTGGTGGCGCCATGGTCAGTGCCGGTCCGTTGCTCAGCACCGTCTCCGCTGTCAATGCTGTTCATAGCACCAATGGTGCTGACGGTGCCGTGGGAGGTTCTATGGTGCTGTCTTCGACCGTTTCTCACCTCGGCACCATGTCTAGCTTTGGTGCTGCTTGCGGCGCCAAGCAAGGACATGGCACCATAGGAGGTGTCGTCTGCACCACGGGAGCTGTCAGTGCTGTTGCTGGCGCCGTCCCCAACTTCAGCACCATAATGGCACCGTGGGTAGGGACGGTGCCGTGGCAGACATCGACTCTACTTCTGCTACTGCCCTCGGTGCCATGTCTCCGTTCGCGGTGCAGTTGGAGACTTCGGCGCTGGCTCTGGTGCAGACACCCAGACTGGTACCCCCTTCGGTCGGGATGGCAGCGGGCGTCCGAGTACTGTCTGGCATCGGACTTCGGTCTCTACCTCCTCGGAGATGAAGTCGGAGTCTGATTCAGACAGGCTGTTTGACTCTTTGGAGTTGGCAGCCCACGTGGACACCCTGGTAGTTTCCTCGGCTGACCGGAGCCAGCCCCCCTCTGAGGGGTGGACAGTTGCCCCCGTGTCCAGAGTCAGGGGTGCTGAACAGCAGGCAGTGGTGCAGGCCACTATTGCTCTGCAGCCTGGGCTCGGAGGGTTTTCTGCCCCCTCCGTTGTGGTACCTCCTCAGGTGGTGTGCCTGGATCGCCCAACTTTAGGGCCAATCAGAGCACCCACAGGAGGGGAGGGTGCTACTCCCTGGGTGGTCCCTTCGAGGACTGACCAGGGTTGCCAGCTGCTTAGGCTGGTCTGTGTGAGGAGGAGGGTTCTTTTGGACTGTGAGAGGTCAGGGTTCGATGCAGTGACCCTTTTCTGGGACCCATCCGTGTTCGGGAAGGAGTTGTAGTGCGAACCCCTGTTCTTCTCTCTTGGCCTCCTCGAGAGGGCCCTGGTCTTGGGAGGGTAGGGACCGTCCTTTTGGAATTCCATGGTCCTGGTCACCTCACGGGGGGAATCTTCAGAGCACAGCCTAGGCAGTTCCGGTATGGTTGATCAGCTGTCGGCTGTAGGGTTTTCCAGAGCCCCTTCTATCCTTGGGGCCCCTGGTGCACTCTCTTGCCCAGACAGAGGACTGTCACCTTCTGCCATTGGCCTTGTCCCCACTCCCTGTCACCTTCTCCTGCGATCTCAGGCATTCTTGGTCCTAGGAGACCTCTCTCCCTGGGAGCAATTCAGGGGTGTGGCTGCTCACTTCCCTTCATATGCCAGGGCCATGGACAGACAAGTGTTTCACCATCACCCTGAGCAGCCAACCCCTGGATCTCCAAGGTCCTCCACTTCTTCATCCCCCTCTTAACGGGGAGAGGAGCCCTCTGTCCACATCTCTTCTGCTGCTGATCACGCAGAGTATCAGCATTTCTTCGTGAGGATGATTGAGGACCTGCATGTCACCCAACCAACTCAGCACAATCTGGAGCACTCGACGCACACCTTCCTAGGCAATTTCAGTGCAGACACCCTTGTGGTGCTCGCCTGACCTGCTCCTTTTCAGGAGGCGTCATTGCGATTCTGGCAAAGACCCTTTTCCGGAGTCCATGCCCCTAGGGATCTGAGCCAGAGGTATTGTGCCCCCCCCTGGAGTCTCCAGGTCGTACGCCTCATCTTCATTCAGGATTGACGCAGCTGGACACACCCAATGGGCTTCGCGCCCCTCACCGTGACCATCCCCCAGCTCAAGATTCTGTGGATTTTGACTTCTGGGGGAGGAGGACTTTCTACTCAGCACAGTTGCTTCTTTCAATTTCTGCACATCAGGCCCACTATGCTACCTATGATAGGTTTCTGTGTTCCAGACTAGGTCAGCTCCTAGCCTCTGTGCCTGATACGGAGGTAACAGAAAAGCCACTGCACTCTCTGCACGTGGCCTGGAGCTAGCAAGTCACCGAGCACGGGTATCTTACGACGCCAACGAGGTAGCTACCAGGGTCATAGGGACAGCGATCTGCATAAGCGATCGGCATGGCTGCGTCTTTCCTGGTTGTCACCCTTGGCCCGGTATAGGGTGATTTTCTCCCCTTACCAGAGAATCCATCTTTTCTCCCATAGGGTGAGGCAGCATCTGTCGGGGCAACTTCCTACTTCCCCCTCCGGGTTGTCCCCGTCTCACTCTCCCCACTGTCGGGCCTCGCCAAGCCCATTAAGGTTCTGCCTCTCAGTGTCTCACACACTGAGGGCTAAGGGACTTTGTCCTTTAGGGTTTAGGGCCCCCTTCTGGGGGGCTCAGTACTCACCCACAGGTGATGAATAGTGAAGATTGACACAGAAATGAAAATTACATACCTACTGTAATTCCTGATCTTTCTGTGTATCTTCACCATTCATCACAATCCCACCCTCCATCCCCCTGGGGCCTCAGTCTCTGGGTCCCCTCCCTCTGTGTGCCCCTCTCCCCCCCTTCCTTTCTGCTGGTCTGGAGCGTGGTGACCTTGGGCCAGGGATTTTACTCCTGACAGGAGGGAGGGATCAGGGGAAGGGGCACCTTCTCCTTAATGCTTCGGTTCCACCCCGTTGAGGTGGGAGTTGGTGGTTGCCCTCTCTTCTTTTCTCTCTCTCCTCCTCTATCCTACTCCATCCTTGTCCTTAGGGACTTATCCCTCAAATTATTTAAAAAAAAACAAAAAAAACTTTGTTTCTCACCTTCAGTTGGATGGTTTTAGGGGGAGTACAGCCCTGTATCCTGTCTTTTCTCACAGAATAGCCGCTTCTGCTCATGTCGGAGTTTATTGCCAGTTATTCTGTGTCTTGAATCCTGGCAGTTCAGCCTTCTGGCTACTTCTTCGCAGTCCCTATACAATCTGAAGATAGGTCTAAGGTTCAGGGTATGTCTTCCCTCCTTCCCTCCTTTTTTCTGCTTCCAGAGATTGGGGCCCCTTCCCAATCCCCTTAGATTTCCAACTCTCCTTCTGTCCTCTCCTTCTTTTATTTCTCCTTTTATTTTGTGTATCCTTTCCTTTGTCTGTCCCTTGGACTTGCTTGTCCCTCCCTCCCAACCCTTTCTTACGCTATGGCAACTCAGAACTGGCAGGAAGGCGGAGTCGATGACACCTAACGGCCAACCTGTGAGTGTCATGCAGTGCGTCAGCCTCGAGCACAGCACCGACAGTGCGTTAGCTCCTCCCATCTAAAAAAATAAAACTCTCACGGGGTCGTGACCTCTGGCCACATACCCAAAGGTGAGGAGTGGTGAAGATACACAGAAAGATCAGGAATTACAGCAGATGCGTAATTTTCATTTCCTTCACCACCTCCAGCTGCCATGCACTTCAATGTCCAGTGCCTCCTGTCTGTCCACGCCCTCCTTAGATGGCACGGAATCATCCAGGCCCCAATCCTAGCCCTCTGAGTATGCCCTGTACCAGATATACCTGATGGACATGCTGCGGGTGCTGTCCCTTGGTACTGTTGCCAAGTGCAATTCCCTGTGCACACAGCTGGGATGCTTAAGCGCTTTTAGCGATGACTGTAGGGTTATCCCTTCCTGGCCAAGGCCCTACAAGAAATGCTTTAGGGCAGTTTGGAGTTGTCCCCTTGCTTTTCCTCCAGCCCACAGGAATGTGTACCCACAGGCTCCGCCGGCATAGTACCTCACTTCATTTCTAGGATTCAGGTCTTGCAGACCCTAGATGGACCTTGTCACGTGGTGCATGACCAACCTCCTGATGCAGATTCTGCTAAGTCAGATGAATTAGGGAGAAAGGATTTCACCTCAGCTCATGCTGTGATCTGTATCTTGGCACATTAAGCACACTGGGCAGCTTATAACAAGCATCTGTGGGCACAGATAAGACAGTTCCTAGCTGCCATGCTGAAAACAGAGTTAGTCAGGGGGAGCCATCTTCCTTTCTGCCATGGGCCTGAAGCTGGCAAGGCACCAGACAAGGGCATCTTATGACATTGATGAGGTGACCTCCTGACTGGTAGGAACCAGAGTCTGTATTTGGCGGATGCTGTGGCTTTGCTTTTCTCGGCTAGCACCTCTGGCCTGACATAAGGTGCTGGACTTCCAGTTCCAGTGGACTCATTTTTTCTCTTGAAGAGTCAGAAGTAAACTTGAGGGGGCATTTCTACCTCACACTTTACTCTGATCATTTTTGGGCATCACCAGGCCTGTGATGAGTCCCTGCCTTCAAGTGTTCTCTGCCACTCAGTGGTCTGAGGGTGACCTTACCCTCAGGGTGAGCCAGCTCCTCCCTAAATTGGGAAGCTGGGTACTCAGACCCATATGTATGAATCAGTGGTGAAGATTGATTCAGGGGAAGCTATGAAAATTACACACTCACCATAATTATTGATCTTCTTGAATATTGTCACCATTGATTCAGATGCCCACCCTCCATCTCCCACTCAACAGTAAGCCAGGGCCTCAAACAGCTCACCCTGTCTATACTGCCTCTATCTCCTCTGCCATGGCCTTTTCAGGGTGGATCTTGTGTAAAAAATAAATAAATAAAGGGTTGGGCATGTTGTGCCAACCCTCACAAAAAAAATAAAAAAAGGAAAACGGGTAGCAGGGGTCATTTGTGCCTCCCACCAACCAAAATAAAAGTGTGTATATATACTGTATATATGTATGCTTTCTTTTTTCTATGGAGTGGGCAGGTGGCCCCCCTTCCCTTAAGTTTTCCCTCCTTCACCCTTCCCAGGGTACATCTCCTCTAGGGTCTATCCCTGTTAGTTGTAATATGCAGGATGTGTCCTGGGCACCAGCCAGTCTAACATCACTGAGCAGATGTTGTATCTGCGGAGGGTGCATTGCATTTGCTTGGATTAATGTGTAGTTTCCTGACTGACGAGTGGGTCACCTTGCTGTTGGTAGTCAGGCTGATCATGATTTGGCCAAATGATGAGTCCAAGAACCTCTCTAAATATTAAAATAATGGAATGAAAACCAAGTATGAAAATTGAACTGACTTGAATGAATTGCAGGCTT
The DNA here is from genome assembly GCA_016271365.2 of Neoceratodus forsteri. Taxonomy (NCBI): domain Eukaryota; kingdom Metazoa; phylum Chordata; order Ceratodontiformes; family Ceratodontidae; genus Neoceratodus; species Neoceratodus forsteri. The sequence goes on from CM057456.1 coordinate 880,491,974, forward strand.
TTAAGCAACTTTGGCGGGGGGGTGCACTGATGCTGTAACTGTTTACTTTTGATTTTGACCGCAAACCAGGTGCACCCCTATAAACATTTAACAAATATTTAGGAAAGTTGCATAGGACATGTGTTAAAATCTTTGTATATCAGCCAGGGTTGAACTTGCCAGACTTTGAACATTGCATTAATATACTAGCTTCACACAGGGAACATCCATGTGGTTGCAGGGAGATGCAGGGTATGTTTCTTTTAGGCTGGAATCTTTTGGTTGGCATCCCTTGTCTTTTCTCTGCATCTTGGTGTTGCCACTCCACCGAAATGTGCTAGAGTAGATATCCACATCTTCCCAGGACTGCTAGCCTTGCAAATCCCACGCTAGATCTTCCTGGACATAAGTCTCCACCACTCATTCGCACTATTGGGATCTGCGCCGGAGGCACTAGGACCCATCGGGAGCAAACTTTTTGCTGGAGGGTTGGCGCCAGAGATGGCGCCGCGAGGAATGGCGCCACGAACCCTAGCTCGCGCGGTAACGACTATCTCGGCATTGACCCTCCAACCGCCTCAGTTCCTTTTTCCCCGCCGACGAGTGCACTTCAGTGACGACGTCGCTCGCCTTTCAGGAGTTAAACTTCAAACTAGCAGCATAGTTTTCAGTTTTTATTATTTTGTAGTATTATCTCGATACAGTATCGCTTAAATTTATTCTTGTTTTTAAAATAAATACAATAAAGAAGTCTCAGCCTACTTTGACGGAGTCGACCATGAGCAGGTCAGGTGACGGTAGGAGGACTTCGTATGAAATCTGTTCAGTCAGTCGGGCTGGGTCCGGTCCGCCGCCTTCTCCGGAGGGGGGGTCTGACAACGGTCAGTCCAATGCCCAGGGGGATGGGCGGTCCCCCCGGAAGCATAAAAATAAACGGTCGCATTCTCTGCACCGTTCGGCCTCGAGCTCTTCTTCGGCCCACAGGTCTAAAAAGAGAAGGCATCACCGAGGTCGCCTCTCGATATATCTGCGCCAGACGCCGGTTATCGGGCTAGTTGCCGTCTCTCCTTTGAGTCGCCAACCTCTGCTTCTGGTAGCCGATGGCTTTACATCGGAGCCCTACCCGCCCGCCAAGGTAGGTCTTCAGATGAGCAGTTTCATCAGTGGGCCGCTCTTATGGAGCAGTGGGCTCGGAGGTTGGTTCGGCTACCTGGCTCGGTCGCTCATGGGCCTTCGGGCTCTTTGGGCGACCAGGTAGGGCGGTTGGACCTTCCTGGTCGCGCGGCACCTTCTTCAGTGCCGTCGACTCCGCGCTTAGGTGTTTCCCCTCACATGGCTGCGGCGCAGGGGGCCACACCGATGCCCTTATCTCCTGCTCTTCTTCCTTCAAAACCTGTTTTTCGGAGTCTGGGAGTGTTTTCGGCGCCTTGGCGCTGTGTGCCTCTCAGGCGTCGATGCTGCGCTTGGCGCCCGCCCTTGGCGCGCGGCGCGGCTTCGGCACCGCGGCTTCGGCACCGCCTTCGTGCCTGACACTTTGGCGCCGCCCGGCGCAGTGCCTCGCGGGCGCTGTCTCGGTGCTGTAGGCGCCTCGCGCCGGCGGCTCTCGGGACTCCTCTTTCACTTGTTTCCTTCTTCCTCCTCGCCTGAATTTCATTCCTTTCCTGTCCATGCAGTCCTCCTGGACTGTCAGGAGATGACGTTGAGCCTGACCCAGACCTTCGGTTGGGTGATGAAGTGGACGAAGCAGGATCTATTACTGTTACAGAGCCTGTGGTCGAGGACCTATCCTTTAAGTCTCTGTTGAAAAATCTGAGTTCCACACTTTCTCTCCAGACTACAGACATCGATCCTGGGAAATTGTTGAGACTCCAATATCTTCATGCCTCGGAGATCCCTACAGATTTGACTCCTCCGATTCAGCTTTCCTTCGAGACGCTGTCTCAAATGGTATGGAATAATCCTGCTCTTACCCCTTCGGTGGCTAAATCCATTGATAGGAAATATTCAGCCCCCAAGGATCGCCCCATTTTGGCATCTCAAGCCTTTGCGGATCCTATTGTAGTCCTGGCAGAGAATGATAAGGTCTTTCTTCCTCAAACTACTACAGCTCGACCTATTAACAAAGAATCTCGTAAGATAGACACCTTAGGTAACAGAGTCTTTGCTGCTTCTACTCTAAGTATGCGTATTGCCAGTTACCAAGGCTATTTTTCTCAGTATGAGTATATCCTGTGGCATTCTATTAAACAAATGGTTGAAGCCCTACCGGAGTCGGATTCAAAGCCAGAGCTTCTTCAAACCATTACCAGAGGTATTGAATCTAACAACCAGCAGGTTAAAGCAGCCATGGATGCTTTTGATACTGCTTCCCGCTCAGCGGCTGCTGGTATTTGCACCCCGCCATTCCTGGTCAGCAGTTCGGGCTTTACGAATGACGCGCAGCAGCAGGTGATGGCATTGCCCTTTGACGGTGCATATCTTTTTGGTCCTCAGGTAGAGCATGCTCTAGAAGCTACACAAAAGACTAGGTCAGCCATTAAGCTGGCTCGGCCCCCACCTGCCCCCTCTCGAGGGCATGCCAGTAAACGACAGTTCCATAATCGCCAGTCCTTTCGAGGCAGAGGCAGAGGCAGTTTCCTTAAGAACCAACCTGCCCAACCTCAAAAGAAGCTACAACAGAAAGCGCAAGGGCCCAAAGCGCCCAGCGCTACTTTATGAATTGCCAGCCCAAGTTCCATCTCAGCTGCCTGAGGTGGACTTTTCCTCTCCGGTGGGAGGTCGTCTGATGCACTTCTACAACCAGTGGAAATCCATAACCTCAGACAAATGGGTCCTTCGGATAATTCGCGAGGGGTATTCACTCAATCTTGTGGACACCCCTCCGGATCATCCCCCCAAACGGTAGCCCAGGCTGTCAACCCTTCAGTCAGACCTTCTTGCCGCCGAGATTCAGGGTCTTCTGAACAACAGGGCAATAGAGATGGTGCCACTGCACCAACGAAACATGGGGTTCTACTCCCATTACTTTCTGGTTCCAAAGAAGTCCGGGGGAATGCGCCCCATTCTAGATCTCAGAAGGCTGAACAAATTTCTCCCCAAGGAGAAATTCAAAATGATTTCTCTAGGAACCCTGTTACCTCTGCTCCATCAACATGACTGGTTAGCCTCCCTAGATATGCAGGATGCTTACCAGCACATTCCTATTCACCCGAGGCATCACAAATTCCTGAGGTTTTTGGCTCTGGGACAGCATTATCAGTTCAGAGTCCTGCCCTTTGTGCTATCCTCGGCGCCACGAGTTTTTACAAAGTGTTGTGCAGTTCTCGCAGCGCACCTCAGAAAGGTCGGAATACAGGTGTTTCCTTATCTCGACGATTGGCTTCTAGCAAGCCCTTCCAGGCAAGGGACTCTGGACACCGTGGAGACAGCCTCGCGCCTCCTTACGTCCATGGGAGTTCTGCTCAACCTCAAGAAATCGCAACTGCAGCCTCCCAGAGGCTCCTTTTTATAGGGACTCTTCTGACACCTCCTGTCTGAGGCTTTTCTTCCAGAAGACAGGAGGAATGATATCCTTCAGATGGCCCGTCACACGGGAAAACAGCTCAGTCACAGCTCTCTCGATGCAACGGATGCTAGGCCTCATGGCATCCCTCAGTGTTCCACTGTACCCTGCCGCCTGCACATAAGAACCACCCAGTGGATGCTCAGTACTCAGTGGTCCCCACCACTCACCCACAGCCCTATCTCATCAAGGTGACAGAACCTTTAAGGAGGTCACTCACCTGGTGGTCTCAGAGAGAGCAATCTCCTGGAGGGGTGTCCCTTGTCCTCTGGACCATCAGATCTCCATTACCACGGACGCATCCCTAATGGGGTGGGGAGCTCACTGTCAGGCTCTCCACACTCAAGGTGTGTGGACTCAAGTCGAGTCCCAGCTCCACATAAACATCCTAGAAATGAGAGCTGTCCTTTATGCGGTCCGAGCTTTGAAGGACATTCTGTGTCACAAGAACATTCTCCTTCAAATGGACAACAAAGCAGTGATGTATTACATCAACAAGCAGGGCTGTGCTCATTCTTACCCCTTATGCAGGGAAGCAATGAGGGTATGGGAATGGTGCTTGGAGCACGAGGCTCTAATTCAAGCGGTCTACCTGCCAGGCATTCAGAACGAACTGGCAGACCGTCTCAGCAGAACAGAGACAGACCCTCACGAGTGGTCTCTCGACTCAACCATAGTTCAGTCACTATTGGAAGAGTGGGGAACTCCAGACCTGGACCTTTTTGCATCCCCACTCAACGCAAAACTGCCTCTCTTCTGCTCCAGAAATCCAGGGCCTGGCATTTTCTGTCAGGATGCGTTCAGGCTGTGGTGGACAAAACGCTTTCTTTACGCCTTTACGCCTCTTCCTCTAATTCAGAGGGTACTCCTCAAGTTCAAATCCCAGGGGGATAAAATGATTCTCATTGCTCCCTTTTGGCCTCGGCAGCTGTGGTTTCCACTGCTCAACAATATATTGGCAGTTCCTCCGAGATCACTTCCTCTGCAGATGAACCTTTTGACTCAGGGACCGGTGGTCCATCCCAACCTGAGATCACTTCACCTTCATGCTTGGCTCCTGAAGAGGTCGAAGTAAACCGGTTTAATGTCTCTCGAAGAGTTTCAGAAATTCTTCTGGCTGCACGGAAGCCAGCCCCTCGGAAAACTTACACAGCCAAATGGAAGCGTTTTTTGCTCTGGTGTGCAAAGTCCTCTTTGAACCCCTTTTCCTGTCCACCAAATAAGGTTTTGGAGTACCTTTTGGACCTCTCAAATTCAGGTCTGCAGTACTCTACAGTCAAAGTTCATCTTGGTGCCATTTCAGCGTATCATGAGCCCGTTTTTTCCCTAACTCTGGCTCAGTTACCTATGGTTAAGAGATTTCTTAAGGGGATTCTGCATACCAGACCTCCTACAAGACGTCCAGTTGCAGCCTGGGACATTAATCTTGTGCTAGACATGCTCACTCGGAAACCGTTCGAACCTCTGGCTACCTGTGAGCTAAAATTTCTCTCCTGGAAGACTGCCTTCCTAGTGGCCATTACCTCAGCCCATAGGGTCTCTGAAATACATGCCCTGGTCACAGACCCTCCGTATACTGTGTTCCATAAGGAGAAAGTAGTCCTTCATACTCATCCTGAATTTCTTCCTAAGGTTGTGTCAGATTTTCATCTAAACCAACCTTTGGTCCTTCCCTCTTATTTTGCGGACTTCCAAAATGAAGGGGAACGTTCTCTTCATTCTTTGGATGTTAAGAGGGCCTTACGTTTCTATCTAGATAGAACCAAGGATTTTGCAAAGCTCAGCAACTATTCGTTTCCTTCAGTGAGACCTGGCTGGGTCAACCTGTCGCTATCAGATGTATCTCATCATGGCTAGTGGCGTGCCTTCGCCACTGCTATTCCATGGCGCAGGTTAAGTTGAGGGTAGAGTATACGCTCACTCTACTAGAGCGGTAGCGGCATCCCTAGCGGAAATCCGAACGCGCCCATTGCAGACATCTGCAATGCGCCACCTGAGCTCAGTGCATATCTAAACATTATGCACTAGATGTCCATGCCAGACGACATTCTTCCTTTGGCAGAGCCATCCTCAATGGACTTCTGTCCTAGAAACGTGAGCTCTTGGTTTCTTCTGCCGCCCTCGGGGATTATTAGCTCGTACTCTCCCAATAGTGTGAATGAGTGGTGGAGACTATGTCGAGGAAGATATATGAAAATTTACGCACTCACCGTAATCTTGATCTTCTTGGACGAATCCACCACCATTCACCCGCCCCACCTCCATCCCCGAGCTCATTTCTTGTTGGTCTTCACCCTCAAATCTTTAGGCCGTGAAGACTTCTTTTGTTGACCCTTCTTACAGGGTCGCCGGACTATCTTATGTCCGGGTTTTTAGGTTAGGCTACCCTTCTAGGTTAGTTATGCGGCACCTCCTTGGTAAAAAAGTACTGAGGCGGCTGGAGGGTCGACACCAGATAGTCATTACCGCAGAGCTAGGGCTCCGCGGGCGCCAGCCTCGCGGGCGCCCATCTCTGGCGCCGACCCTCCAGCAAAAAGTTTGCTCCCGATGGGTCCTAGTGCCTCTGGCACAGTTCCCAATAGTGTGAATGAGTGGTGGAGACTCGTCCAAGAAGATCAAGAATTACGGTAGGTACGTAATTTTCATTTCCAGTTTTCTGTAGTCTAGAAAAAGCGGGGGGGTTGGGTTTATTCTCGAGTTTACTCAGTGTATCCTGTGGTGTAAAGTTATTATGACTTTTGAAACAAAGAAACAGAATTTGCTGACAGATAAGGACTGTTTGGTCCACCTAGTCTGCTCATTTTTCCCTGCCTGTATATCACCACAGATCTTACTTGATCTCTGGCCCATTTGGAAGTCAAGTTGTCATTTGTCCTATTATTTGGCATTTTCACTATCTTAGTTGCACATGGGTACCGATCTGGGCTACCCCTTTGCTACTTCTGCCAGAGCCTTTTGCACAGGGTTGCTGCCCTGTTGTATCACTACCCACACTGTCTGGCTAGTGATAACAGGCTCTGGCACCTTTTTAGACCCACTACCCTTGTGCCAACTGGTAGGCCCAACCCTAACTCTTTAAATTCGTAGTTGGGTTCTATGTGTTTGTTTATTTTGTACCTCGTATCCTTTTACTATTTCATTGAGCTAATGAAATCTCTGGTCCTTTTATTTACTTTTTCTTCACTTTGTTTCTCTCTTGGCAAACGGAACTCAGGTACGTGAGGTGCGTGAGGGAGTCAGTGATGGTTATTGTCTGGCATGCGGCAGTACATGATTACGTGCTGCGTGTGGGTGGTGCCAGTAGCCAACATCGGCTCTCTCCATAGAGGAAAAACATTCCCACAGGGTCCTAGTTCCTCGAGGAATCGATCTTGCAGATCTGGGTGTTCCTGGTCCTCACTCGAGAGGATGTGGTTCGGTCAGTGTCCCTGTCTGGTCCTCAGCAGCAGAAGCCTCCACCAGCAGTCAAACCTTCCACACCCATGCTACATAATGTGGGCAGGCACATGGTATACCACAACTAGATGGAGCTCCCCTTGCTATCGACTATCCCTCAACGGTCAAGGTAGTGGTCGAGATCGCAGTCGAGGTGTTCTCTTGATCCTGCCCAACCGTGAGACATCGCTGTTGATGCTTCTCGACCTCCTTGTCCTAAGGTGAGGAGAGGCACCATCGCAAGATGTGCTGGTGCTATGAGAAGCTCCTCTGGCAACAGTGGGCGATCATGAGGCAGGGTACCGCTGTACATCCTGGACCTCCACTCACCTGGCAGTCATCAGTGGTGTCCCACTGAGCCACACTATGCAGGTGCTTTCCGCAACTGCTTCTCCACCTCTTTGGGTGAAGCCACCACCACCACCACCGCAGCCGAAGGTGAGTGCTTCAGCTAAGGGTGCTCATTAGCCAACAGCTTGCCAGACCAGTTGTTGGTGAAGATCACCCCTGTGGGAGGATACCAGGGTGGTCCAAGGTGAGAAACAATAGAGGGCCTTTTTTGAGGAGTCTTCAGATGACTCAGACCATGAGTCCATGGCTTCCTCTAGGACTCCCTTTCTCAATTGGAGATTGGTCGAGGAGCTGTCCACTGAGCATGGCCCAGTGTCCTTCGAGGTGTGTGTCTGCCTAATCTCAGAGTCCATGTCTGTCCTGCTACAGCCGGTCATGAAAGAGCTAAGTACCCTTTTATGGACGTTTTAGACTGGGATGATTTCCCGAAGGGTGCCTTTTCCATAGCTGAAGCCATTTTGGGACCAGTCCTGGAGTTTTGGCAGCATCCTGCTCAGCACCATCTGCCCCTATGGTCCACAGGTATGCAGTCCCTGCTGGGTCCCTTTCTGGGTTCTTGAACCATCCTTCTGCAGAGGGGTTGGTAAAAGATTCAGTGTTCTACAAGTCTGGACACCAGGGGGATGTGGAAAAGTCTCCAAACAAGAAGTCCTGTAAGACTGACCACGCTGCTAAAATGTTGTACTCTGCAGCAGCATCCTTGCGTCTCCATCAGGCTAGCTATGCCATGATGATGGCCAACTTCAGTCAATCCATGATGGGAGTTTTTGATTCCATCCTCCCTCACCTCCCAGCTGCTCAGTAATCAGCGATGACGGTCATCGGAGATCAGGATCAATCTCTGGCTAAACACCAGCTCCAGATGGCTTTAGACATGGACGATTCATGTGCCTGTGCCATGGCAGCAATCCTCTCCATGCATCGCAAAGCCTGACTGCATCTGTCCACTTTCATAGCAGACACCCAGCACAAGCTGGCCGATGTCCCCTTCTTGGGCATTGACCTATTTAGCCCTGAGTTAGAAGGACATCTCACCTGTATTGAGAATTCCAGTGCCACTCTGGATTCTGTGCATCATCCCAGAAGGACATGAAAAAGAAGCCTAAAAACAGGCTTTCCAGTGTCCGTCCTTTCAGTTGGAAGCACCACATTTCACCGACAATAAATCTGCCGACATCCTGCACAACGATGGCACAAGGCTGACACTTGGTATTGTACCATCACTAAACAAAGTGTTTTTGCGGGGGGGCTTTGACCTCCACATTTAAATGTAATCAACTCAAGATCAAAGTTGTTTTGGGGGAGTGGGCAAAACACCGGGAGAAGTCACGTTGGTGAAACACAGACCATTACAGTGGCTGTCATTGTAATGGTCTCTTTTCAGCTGTCGCAGTGTTGGTGTCGCTGTACTATTAGCCACCGCTTTCAGCCACAGCCTTCTCAGAAGCAGCCAGACCAGGAGCAGTACCAGGCCTGGATTCTCAAGCCAAAGTCTGGGGCCAGGGTCCTATGGGAGGGGGGCAGGGGTATTAGTAGTAATAGATTTTATTTCTTTGAGGCGCCCTTCCCTGAAGGCTCTGGGCACCTTTACAAAATATAAAAGCAACAAACAACTTATAACAATGCAATCCAAAACACAACATAATAAATATAAATAACAGCAATAACAATTAAATAAACCTTACAGGTCTAAACACTAAAAACTGTAATAAATGTCATAAATTTCCAAAACGACGTGCACAATTGGCAAATGGTTGGTACCACTCAAGATGATTTTCAGCACTGATAAATGCAGTATAATTACTGGTGACCCTATTTATCAACCTGATTACAAGTACTTTCAAACACCATAATAACCCAAAAACAGGTTATTACAGTGTTCTGAAAAAGTTTCTTTAACCATCAGTGCCAGTCATTCATAGCACTACAGCTAATTGGCTCCTACCGTGTGTGTGGGCGAGCTGCATGTTTCATGCAACATGGCGGCTCCGTTTCTGAGGAACCACAGTAATCGCCCTGTGACGGGTTGACCCCTGTCATAGTGGACACCCATGGGATAAACTGAAACTCCTCCCCTAAGCAGTTAATGTTTTGTATAATGTCTAACATGATGCTTGGCTGGTTATAAATTAAGTGCATATAAAGCTTTCTGTGCATATTAACCTAAAAACAAAAGTAAGAGTACAGTTAAAAAATGAGAGGGCAGTTTTAGTATAAGAATAACAAAAACTTGTGTCTGCTTTTTCTGTATGTTAGTAGCCCCCTTCTAAGACATATTTTGCAGCAGACAGCATGAGGTAATGTGACCCGCAAGAGGGTTTAAAGAGAACACAGAATATTTTGTTCTCGGGTGTGACCTTTAACAATGTTGTACAAAAGTTATGTAATGTTCTCCAGGTGCCAAATAAACTGTTTTCTTTGGTGCAATAGTGGCCCCTAGTGGCTAGTTTTGTGTTGTGTCTGCTGTTAATCAAAGGGCCGAATACATTTTTTTTCCAACTGCTAGTGAGCCTATAGGAAGCCCTACCTCAGTGCTGAGATAGGAGAGCTAGATAGGAAGGTGAAAGACTTCCTTGTAGTGTGTGCTTTCATACTGTTTGATTCATGCTAGGCTGAAGAAAAGCATTAGACACTGTTGAAGCTAAGCAGTTGTCTGACTTGCCATTTTGCTTTCTGTATATTTTACTTGATGAAAATAAAATAAAAAATGCACTTGTGCATTTTTTATGCACCTGACTTGCGGTCTGCCTGAAATTGTGTTATGCTAAACCCATGCCTGGTGACATGCCTGCCCAAACTAATTGTTTGTCCGGCATCCTCCGATTCAAGTCATATTTCTTTTTTTTTTCACTATTTACCTGGTTGATCCTGCCGTGACAACCAAAAAAGTCTATCTGGTTGATCCTGCAGTAGTTGTGCTTCAGTTGGGGCTTTGAACCAACCCAGCGCGATCTCCCATGTGATTGCCTCCTGCTCAACAATAGCGTTTAAAAAAAAAAAGTCCTTACTGGGCAAGGGAGAGAGAGTGTGTGTGTGTGTGTATGTGTGTAAAAACAGCTTACCTAATGTTGGCATTTACTCCCTGCACCAGTAATTATAAAAAAATAAAGGACAGGCAAATGTGTTTAAGGGTTTTTTTGCACACACTCTGTGTATGAGGACCTCATAAACCTATGAGTCATCACACACCTCGGGTGTGTGCAAAAAATCCATAACACACACTTACCTATCCATTATTCTCTATATAATGTATGGTAGAATGCTGTAATGTGCCAAAAATCATCATTTTACAGCGTTGTTACACTATCGATGTGACGTCACGCTCTTGTTACAGTATCGTCGCTACGTGTCATCGGTAGTGTAACAACATGGAACACAAAGCTTTGCTGTTGCTAGGACACTCATGACGCCGACCGAAAACATGTGTAAACACAAAAATAAACTGAAGGAAAAACTCGCCAAAGTAGCGCAAGCAGTAAATATGTCCTGGCTTTGAAAACATGAACGAATGTGTGATCCTTCACCACAAGGTAATAAAATTATCTCAAATATTGTTATCTTTTACGTTTTCTCCATTGACCATACATTTGACCATACACTATAAAAGACAACGTATGGTCAGCGGTGTGTAACAACGCTCAGTTTGCCGTCTCATGGTTCTCTTGGCGACGCTGAGAAACCTCTCGAGCTTCGCTCTCGAGGTTTAACAGAGTCGCCAAGGGAACCACTCGAAGGCAAACCTAGCGTTGTTACACACTGCTGACCATACGTTATCCTATATGTTATGTATTTTTGAAGAAATAACATGCTTGCAAACTATAAATTAAATGGCTTAGGAGCACTGAAAAAGAGAAGGATTTAGGAATATTGGTGACTAACAATCTAATATTCAAGCAGCATACTACAGCGGTTGTGAAAAAAGAAAATAACATGATGAACTGTATATTAAATATAGGATAAAGTATGGGGTGCAGTGTGTTACGAGAATTTACACACTCCCAAGTTGTTGGATAGCACATAGGGGTTTATTAGCTATCCAACAACGAGGGAGTGTGTAAATTCAAGTAAAACACACTGCACCCCATATTTTGTTATTTATAATTGAAGGGTGACTTTTTTTCTTTTAGAGGTTTAGTTTAAACTGGGTCCCCCGTTGGCAGCACTGAAGAGCCGCATGGCGCCCATATGGCTGTCGGCCATGTAAGGCCCTCAGGCTATCCCTTGCATTGCCAACTTCCATTTTACTGCCTCCCACTGCAAGAATACCTTCCGCCTCCCAACCCACTGAAGAAGCAGCCCGAGGTTTTTGTGGTCAGTAGTGTGTGAAGAGAAAAGGAGCGTTTTAAGCTCGAGCTGTGTTTGATCAGTGTCTCGAGCACATTCATAGGGGAAGAGAGCGCGTGAATGCCGTAACACCTACTCAGGTGTTACGGTATTTAACACACAGATTTTTAAATTGAAAAAAATAGAAGCCATTAATTATGAAATAAAAAGTAGGGATACCTCAGTACTAATGCCACTTTACAGTTCACTGGTTAGGCCATTGGTGGAGTACTGCGCCCAGTTCTGGAGCCCCTATCATAGGAGAGATGTGGGACGCATCGAGAATGTGCAGAGGAGGGCAACAAAGAAAATTAGGGGGCTAAAAAACCTCACCTATGATGACCGAGTCAAAGAACTGGGATTGTATACTTTAGAATACCATAGATTTAGGGAAGGTCTCTGTTTGGTCTTTTCTGCATTTAGGAATAAGGATCTGTGGGAATGTCTGTGTTTGGAAAAAAGGGTTACAACAAAAACTACTAGAGCTCATGGCTACCAGCTTAAAGGGGAAAACTATAAAATGAATAAACAAGGGTTCTGGATAAATCAAGGAGTGTTGACTCTGTGGAATGGACTTCACGAAGACATAGTAAACAGTGATACAATTGCTATTTTCTGAAAGAAATTAGGCATGCATTTAGGTTTGACAGTTTTCCGCTGAAAAATAGCACGTCTACTTGACAGAAGATATAGACTTGTAATCCAATTTATGAAACTCGAATTATAACTTGATACTATAGTTACTTAGTCCCCGAAGGCTTGATTGAAGAAGAATGATCTGAGCTTCCTTTTAAATATTGCTAGGAAGGGGGCCTCCCTCAGGAACCCCGGCAGGGAGTTCCAGAGGATCGATGCAGCCACCTCGAAAGCCTGATCCCCTGAGGACTTCAGTCTCGCCGGGGACCTCCAGGAGACTCTCCCCATTGCCCGGAGAGAACATCTGGTGGCGTAGGGATGCAGAAGATCCCTCAGATAGCCCAGGCCCAGCTCGTGCAGGGCCTTATCCTGTAGGTCAGCAGACCTATTTTTAAAGGAGATGCACCAGCACACTGGTAGCCAGTGCAGGTCACGCAGCACCAGCGTAATATGGCAGGATCTTGGGAGATCTGTCAATAGCTGGGCCACAGTATTCTGCAACAGCTGCAGGCGCTACATTGCACTTCCCCTGACACCTAGGTAGAGCACATTACAGTAGTCTAACCTCGGGGTAATAAATGCATGTGTCAGTGTGGCCAAGTCATCGTGGGGGAGGGGGGATAAGGGATCTTTTTTCAGGCAATATTACTCAGATGGTAGAATCCATTCTGGACAGCTGCCAACACCTAAGCCTCAAGTGTCAGTTCGTCGTCCAGCAGGACGCCCAAATTTCTCACCTTAGTGGAGGACTTCAGTTTGCCTGAGCCAATAAAAAGCCCTAAATCCTCCTCAAAGGCCCCCAGCCTCCCCCCCAACCCGGCTTAACCACTAATACTTTAGTCTTCCATGGGTTAAGGATCAACCAGTTCAACAGACAAGCACTTATTTAGCACATCAACCGCATCTGTTCTTCCCAGTGCGAAAAACAGAGTTGGGTATCATCTGCATAGCAATGAAACTCAAGCCCATACCACATTATGACTTCACCCAGGGGCAGCATATACACTGCAGATAATATGGGGGAGAGGACAGAGCCTTGGGGCACTCCACAGGACAGGGCCACCAGGCTTGAGGAATAACTCCCCAAGATCACCCTCTGGGACCTGCCCCGAAGGAAGGGTTCAGACCAGCTGATGACCTTGCCAGTGAGTCCAGCATACTCCCTCAGCCTATCCAACAGCACCCCATAATCCACAGTGTTGAATGCTGATGAGAGATTGAGGAGGATGAGAATAGCTCGCTCTCCCCTATCCCTCGCCATGAGCAGGTTATTCAGCTCCATACTAATGCAGTCTCCGTGCTGTGCATAGCCCTAAATCCAGACTGGAAAGGCTCGTAGATCTGGAAGTCTGTGAGGTGACTCTCAAGCTGTTCCTCAACCACCTTCCCAAGAAAGGGAAGATTCGAGACCAGTTGGTAATTTGCCAAAATGTCAGGGTCCAAAGATGGTTTATTCAACAGGGGCCTCACCAGAGCTTGTTTAAGAAACTCAGGGAAACCCCCTGTCTTTAAAGAACACCCAACAACCTTGGCAAAACCCGGGCCCAAGGCTTCAACATAATCAACAAGTAATTGCGTCGGAGCCCAGGTCCAAGCTGCAGAAAAGTTGGTTTCAGCCTCAAGATCACCCCACAGATCTCCGTTGTCATCATCAGTTGGAACTCTCCCCAAGGAGACCTAACACAGTCATCCCCCGAGGCCCAACCCTGAGGAGAAATCCCAGCCCTAACGGAGGACACCCTGTCTGAGAAGAACCAAACAACTCCTCACATTTCTGAGCTGAAAATGCTCTAATGAATTCCAGACAGGCCAGATATAAAAGCTTGTCCACAACTCGAAAGAGCTGAGCTGATTGATTCTTCCCAGCTGCAATCACCTTAGACATAAATGCTGCCTTTTTCTGGGCGATTACATTCTGATACTCATCGTAATAACTCATCAAATCCAGTCTGTCCTCCAGGGTCCTGGTCTTTCTCCAAAGCCACTCTAACCTCCACCCCCTGGTTTTCAGTGCTCTCAGCTCACTGTCAAACGAAGGCCAGCTAAGACATAAAACCAGTGGGCGTAGACGGACCAGCACCAGAAGGTCCAAGGCCACCATGGCCTCCACAGAACCCTCCACGCAAGCCTCCAGCACAGACGAAATATCCAGTTCCACCAACAGTCCTTCAGGTCATAAACCTTTTAAAGGGCAGAACTGTACCATTTCCACAGGGGAAGGGACAATTGGGGGGTTTGAAGCTGCACCTGATGGTGCAATGATCTGACCAAACGACTGGATCAATCTCAAGGGTTTCAATCTCAAGCCCCAGGGGGAACACCAGGTCAAGCGTGTGTCCGGAACGGTGGGTCCCGGTGGCTCTACGATGCCGGTTTGACAACTGTGTTGTCTATCGACATCACAGCGACAAGTTTATGTTGATTGCAAGATGTGGTTGACATAAATCCGGCAGGAGACACTGGTTGTTTTTCTAGTGTGCGGCTTCACCCCCCCCCATGTGAGGGGCTCTGCCCCCTGCACCTACCAAACTAAACAAGTCCAACTCCGAGTCAGAGTTGATGGGAGGGGGTGCAGGACTGGGAGACAGGGTGCCGGGGTCTCGGGCGGACCGTTACAGCGAACTGACGATGTTGTCGGCATCAACATGTTCGCTGTAATGGTGTCACTATACAGTCGGCATACCGGTCCCGGCTGTGTTTACAAGAGATAAGTCAAGGGCCTCTATATTAGACCAGAAGTCCCTGGCACAAGACGAACCCTTGTCATCCACCCAGGTATTGAAGTCGCTAAGAACGATCCATCTCAGCGACTCCAATGGGTGATGAAGGCCATCACCTCCTTTGGGAAGCCCCTGTCCCAACCATGTGGATGGTAGACAAGGAACACTCTACAAATCCACCCCAGGACCCCCACGTAGTAGGGATGGCACTCCGGCTGCAGCTGCCAATGCCAGCAAAAGCTGCCCAGTGATGGGTCAGGGGGTGTCATACCTGCACCCATCCTGTCCCTGTCTGCATTCTTCATCTGAGATCGGCTACATCACCTCTTGCCACGTTGGTTTGCTATCACAACAGACAAATGGGTGCTGGACATAGTAGGCAGAGGATTGCCTCTGGACTTCGAGATTCTCCAGTCTTATGGACGCCATGTGCTTTGGGAGTCCAGGGTGTTGCAGAATATGCTGTCCACCCTTCTGGAGGACATAGCTCAGCTCCTTGCAAAAAGGACAATAGCCTGTGTTCCTGACACCCTGACCAGTCAGGGTTACATGTCCAGGTACTTCCTCATCCCAAAACGGACGTGGGCTAGAGCCTCATATTGGATCTGCACAATTTGAACCTTTGAAAGGCACACAGAGCCTTGGCACAGGCCCCTTCAAACCTGAACACTTCATGAAAAAATTCCACACTGTCTAGGCTGTTGGTGAGAGCAAAAAATGCACAGTGTTAAGTATAGGGTTTTTTTCTTTTTTTTTTGCACTCCATATCTCAAAAAACATACACGATGCCATCACAAAACATTTCATGTCTTGAGACTATTGACAGCCTGACCGTGCATGCCACAGTTTGTGCTATTTCGTCAAATGACACCAGAGTTATTAAGATACAAAAATTGGGATTTAACATTGAACAGCCAACTCGACTCTAACTATAGGGGCATTACCAACCCCCCAGACTTATTATGGATAGACAGATGAGTGATAATATAAGGCAATCCCTGGTTATAAAATGGGTACTAGTTAGATGAGAAAATAAATATCACTTTTTTGAGCGTAGATGCAAAAAAAGGGTTTAGGTTATCCTTGTAGTTCATATACTGTGTAAAGCCATTGTGACAATTAACTTTTCCATATGCTCTATAGATTCTGTGTGCGCACTCAAAAATATATAGGGTATGTCTACTATCCATGGAGATTTTTTATAGTATAACGTACATATACAATTTAGCTTGTAATCCATTAGTTTCTGTATGCATCTTCCCACATTCTTTATTGCTAAGGACATTTGCTTAAAACAGGATCTTTATGCAAATCACCATGAGCTATAGGCTGGTTCTGCTTTAAGAAGCAATGCATGGTGCCGTAGGGCCTCTTACACAGTCTGCAAAGGCTGAGAACAGAAGACACAGACATGTGTTTCATCTTGCTCTGGACTCATCAGTGTACTTCATCTAGCCTATATTTTTCACAGTGACTTGCATATACATCCCATGATGCTTTGCATTATAGGGGTATGTGTAATCCTTTATTTCTTTGAAACCTCTCTTTTTTGCTATTACCTTTTTTGGGTAGCCCATGCCTCAGTGCTTTTGCGGTGATCTTTGTATTTTTAGCTTGATTTCTTATTTTGGACCCACCATGGCACAAACCCAAGACCACATGAGGGCTGGTTTGCTTTGCTCCAGAGGTGAGATACAGATGAGGTACACTGATGAGTCCTGAGTAGGATGAAACATGCGTCTGTGTCTTCTCAGCCTGTGCAGATTTTGTGGGAGGGCCTTTGGCACCATGCATTCCTGCTTAAAGCAGAACAAGCCTACATTTTCATGGTAATTTCATATACATACTGTACCATGATACTTTGCTTTATAGGGGTATATGTGATTTTTGTATTTCTTGAAAACCTGGCTTTGTTGCCAATGCCCTTTTTGGGTTACCCTTGCCATAGTGTTTTTTTTTTTTTTGCTGAGGTTCTTTGTCTTTTTGATTTGCTTTCTTATTTTGGGACCACCATGATCAAAACCTGTGAGACCACATTAGGGCTGGGTTGTTTTTCCCCGGGGTGAGATTTAGATGAGATACGGCTCATCACACATTTCTAGCTGTCCCACTTCTTGTCCTTTACCAGAACATGCAGTTTTTAGACTATGCTTGTATTTGGCCCCATTTGATGTAATGAGGCTGCATACACCAAGCAGCACGCATGCGCCTGACTGTATAACATGGTTAGAGTGGCAGTGGCTATGTGTACATTAGTACTGCAATAGTAAAATGGAGCAGTTTTACAACCTGGTGGCTTTCCACACATCATACCAGCAGACCCTCTGGACGTAGCCAAATGTGTTTTTTTCAAATTATGGGATGCAAAAGGTGCATAGTGTGCCCTAAAATGGAATTTTGCCTACCATTATGAGGTCTGGGGGCTATACAGTATGTCCATGCTGTCACCAGAAAGTGAGGTATGGACATCATCAACAGTGCCAATGTCTGTGAATTATGCAACGGCACTGAGCAAAACTAGCACGGTACTTTGGAATACTGTGAGGTTATAAAAGCTTTAAAAAACATATTTACGGCCACTGTTAGCACCAGCCCTTACCAAGCTAGGGCTAGAGTGGGTGGTAAGGATCATATCTCTTTTCTTTATATATATATATATATATATATATCTATTGCAAAAACACTCCATTCCCCACCCTGCACAGACCCACAGGCGGGAGGCGGGGTTGTCTTGGAAGCATCAGTGCTAACATTCAACCCATTCCATTACAAAATTAGGTGACATTGGTACAGCATAGGAGAATGGGGTGAACGTTAGTGTTGATGGCCCAAGACAGCCCCTCCCCCCCGTCTGTGGGTCTGTGCAGGGTGGGAGAATAGGGTGTTTAGGTTGGAAACCCTAACATCACATTTCCCTACTTTTGTCGCTTTAATCTCAGCTGATGCATTAACAAACTTTTTACAATTTATTTCTTTACTTTTTGAGATAGTATTATCGTATCCTTATTTTACTGTGGGGACCCTGTGCTCCCATCCCTCCATAAAAACGTATATGTATCTAACTGTGGAAGCACAGGGATCTCCAGCCCCTGCACTTCCAGTTACAGCACAACAGTCACCAGATTGTCACCATAGCCATGTTATTACCCCACCTCATGTTCCCAGTGCAGAAACTTTTTCAATCCCTGCCAAAATGTAACTCCGCACAAGCGCAACGCCAATCCACAGTGCAGGTGCAAAAAAAGCACATTTTGAACTGGATTTGAAAAATGACAACTGCGACATGTATGAGGTGGTATAAAAAAAGAAGGCTATGTTGAAAATTAGGGCTCAGAATATTTAAAATTTCCAAAGTTTTGAGCAGGTGTATTGAAATTGGGACAAACTGCCATTTTTAATCATTTCGACTCCAAATTTTTCAACATAGCCTTCTTATGACATCATCACAGTTATCCAGTACAGAAAATTTTAAAATCCCCACCTACACGTAATTCTGCAGAACCACAATGCCATTCTGTGCCACAGATGTGAAAACACCATTTGTCCAGGATTTAGAAAATGACAGCTGTCACATACATGAGGTATTGTAACAAGAAGACTCTGTTGATGATATGGGGTGAAAATATTGAAAAGTTACAAGCGTGCATAGCGAGATTGTAATGAATGTTCATAACACAGTCAATTTTTGAAATTTTTAACCCAAACTTTCAACATAGCCTTCTTAAGACCGGAAAGGTGAGTTTGCCAATCGACTGCAAAATCACCTTTCCAGTGGGAGTTGCCTAACAACAGTCATATTGTTCATGAGATGGGGTCCCCAAAAGGCCATGTTGAAAATTTTGGGCCAAAATCGATAAAACGCCTGAGTTATGGCTAAATGTTGAACTCCCCACTGAAATACATTGAAGCACTTTTACCTTATATTGCAGTCGCCAGTTCCAGCAGCAAGACGTGTCTTTAATCTGTGGAGCAGGTCTCGAACCTGGGATCTCTGGAGGTGAGTGACAGTCTGTGGGGACATCACGGGGGGGGGGTGCACAATGGGTGGTCAGGTGGGGTTTGTGATCAGCGATGGACATTTTTTTTTTCCACAGGTTAAAGCCCATCAAAAGACGAGGGAGATTTTTTTACTTTTCAGGAAAAACAAACAAAGGAACAGAGAGGAGGGATACCACTGCCATCAGTGATTTTTAGGGGCATTGGAAGGTGGGGGTGCCACTAGACACCAGGGGAAAAAATTGGGACCTTTGTGACCCCCCAAAAGCAGGTGGGGATAGAAAAAAATAAATAAAATATATATGTATGTATGATATGTGGTGTCATATATATATATATATATACACACACACACACGCACACACACATAGGGTGGGGGTGCCACTAGACACCAGGGATTTTTCCTGTTTGGGGGGGGTCACATCACGAGAAAAAAAAAATAGAGAGAGAGAAAAATACATAAAACAAAGGATTGTTTTGTGTCAGCTGGAATCCTTTTCTGCCAGGCAAAATCCCTTTTGCCAATCTTTTGCTGTGGTGGCAGACAAGGATGACATCTGGTAAAAAACGATCCTTTTACCCAACCAGATGGACATATTTCTGGTGACCAGCTGTCCCAGAAAACAGTTTTCCCGACTAGATGGCCGTGACTAAATCCTTTTTCACCATTCGCATTCCTTTTTTGCCATTCCTTGTTCGTCAGGCGAAAAAGGAAGTCGGCTGGCAAAAAAGGATTTCCCATTTTGATGACCAGGTGTCCCTTTTTGATGATCAGATGGCCTAGTTATGAAATGGGACATCTGGTTGTCAAAATGGGAACTCCTTTTTCGCCAGCCAATTTCCTTTTTCGCATCACGAACAGTGAGTGGCAAAAAAGAATTTAAAATACAAAAAAAAAGTTTCTACAGGCATAGCAACATTAGAAACCACAAAGCATAGCTCATTAACTGAGCAAAATACATACTTTAATATGTGTAACAGATATCCCTGGGCAGAGAGTTATGACAGTTTTTGGGTGGCAAAAACAAAAAACAAGATGGCAGCTCACAAAAAAGGATTTTTTTCTGGTGAACAAGGATTTGCCCCTTACAAAAAGGATCCTTGTTCATCAGAGCAAAATCCTTTTTTGTTGTTCTATTCCTCTTTCCAAAAGACTGAACTGAGCATGCTCAGAACCCAAAATTTTAACATAAAATAACCTTGGAATGGATTAGTATTTTTTCACCAAACCAACACAGACATACTCTGTGGAGCAAGCACTTTCTATCCTGAAAATATAAGACCAAAATTCCAAACCGTTTGGATGCAACGAGCGCATTGACAAAAAACTGCAAAAAAAAAAAAAAAAAAAGGTGAATTTTAACATTTTTTCACTGTGCGCAGCACGAAATCCACCAATCCAACCGACATGTAACTTGGCACGTCAAGAGATCTGCTCCTGGAGACTATGCGTGCCAAATTTCTTGCAAATCCGTTGAACGATTGCAAAGTTATTAAATTGCAAACTTTTAGGTTTAACATTAAAGTGCCTACTCAACCCTAACTATAGTGGCACTACCGCGCCACTATAATATATATTCTTTGCAAAAAACTATGTTAATGCATCAGGTAGGATTGATATAAAACTGTGAAAAGGAGGGAAATGCAATGTTAGGGTTTCCAACCCTAACATCCCCATCCTGCACACACCAACAGGCGTCGGGGGTGTGCCTTGGGGTTGTCAGCACTAACGCTTACCCCATTCCGTAAGTAAATAAGCTGAAATGGGTACAGTATTGGAGAATGGGGTGAGGGTTAGGGCTGCCAACCCCAGGGCACACCCCCGACGCTTGTTGGTGTGTGCAAGGTGGGGGGTGTCAGAGTTGGAACCCTAACGTCATATTTCCCTCCTTTTTACAGTTTGATATCAACCCTAACTGATGCAGTAATGCAATTTTTTTGCAAAGAATTTCCTTACTTTTTGAGGTAGCGTAATCGTAGCCTTATTTGCCTGTGGGAGTACAGCCAAGGGGAAAAAAAAGCCTAAAGCTGTCAGATCCACTGTATATCAGGACCGCTACACAGAGGAAAATCAATGCAGTTTGTTCGTTTTTTGGGTTTGTTTGTTTTTTTTCTTTACAAAAAAAGGTGAAAATTAGGAGCAGTTTAGTTCCCAGCATTTTGAGGAGCTAACTGAATGCCCTGCAGCAACTAAAGTACAAAGGGAAAATGGTTAAAACAAACTGCAAGATAAAGGACTACAAGAAAAATATAATTAAAATAAAAGTATATTAAGAATGTGGCACTGAGATCACTGATTTAGAAATGACTGCTCTACTTGAGAATAGATCTAATAGTAGCAAACGGGGGGACAGTGCAATCACAGCATCTTTATTAAATTCCAGAGGTGCTTCAAAAGTACTCACAGGCAGACAAAAAGAAGGTATAAAGGAGTGCTAAATGTCTAGCATAGTTCTTTCCACTTTAAAGATGTGCAAAGAGCAAACATTCAGTTTACCCCCAGAAAACGCCAAGTAGCAGCTGCAAACCATAAAAGACTTTTAGCACTCTTTTACCCTTTCTTTGAATGCCTGTGAGTAATTTTGAGGCACAAATTGAATTTATTAAAGAAGTTGTGATTGCATCTGAACGCTATTATAGGCGATCAGACCCCCCTTTTGCTACTATTACAGCATTTCTCAAAAATAGCCGTCGTCCAAAATCATTATTGCCTCCTCATAACTATCAGTAAAAAAAAAATAATTAATTATGTATGGTAATAATCACTACTTATGTATATGATGAACCCTGTACCTGATTTTAATTTATTCACAGTGAAAAGGAAAAAAGTCATCGGTCTGCAGGGATAAGTAGGCACGGAGTCACGGGACAGACGATGATATTCTCGTCTGATTTACACCTGTTTACCAACTGAGCTGCAGATTATAACTGGCATATTTTTTTAGCATCTTTTCAGGTTTCAATTGGGATACCACAAAGGACATAATGACCACCACCAGCTGTCAGGGAAAATTAATAACCACTATCCACTGGACAGCTCACTGCTCACCAGATAAAATTTGGGAATGGAATGGGGGGATGGTAAAAACTAAATATAATAATTACACTGCTCTCATTATTTAGAAAGGATTATGAAGTCTCAAAAACGGATCCTTTTTTCTGACTCGTGATATGAAAAAGGATTCTTTTTTCGTATCACACGGTCATGAAAAACAATTCATATTAGGAAAAAAAAAGCATTTCAAGGGCATATCTCAAACACTGAAGTGCAGATTGCACCTAACGGGGTCCCGATCAGTCAGCTAGGTGTGGTGGTCTCTCTCCAGGATGTTATTTTTGTGGCTTTTGAATTTTTGTTTTTTTTTTTAAGACAAAATTGAAACAAGATGGCGGCAAATGAAAACGGAATTTCCCCATACAAAACAGGATTCCTTTTTCGTTTCATACAGCTATTTTTAGTGCTTACTGAGCATGCTCAGAAACTATTTTTTCAAATTTTTAAAATGCAATAACTTGCAAACAGCTTATTACTTTTTACCAGACTAGCAAAAGGCACATCTGCGGCTAGTCCCTTTCTGCCCTGAAAATTTCAGAGCAAAATTCCAAACCATCTGGGCTGTAGGCAAATTCAAAGAAAAATCCCAGCAAAGTCAATGAGCGACAGAATGTTTTTTTTCACCTCTCTGGAACTCCGAAACCGCACATCCAACTGGAATGTAACTTGCCACATCCAGAGACCTACCCTGAGTGACAGGGTATGCCAATTTGCATGCAAATCTGTTGAACAGTTGCAGTTATTACAGTGCAAAATTTCGAGTTTAACATTGAAGTGCCTACTCAACCCTAACCGTAGGGGCGCAACTGCACCCCTGAAATATACACATATGTATATATATAAATATATATAAAATATATATACATATATATATATAATATATATATATATATATATATATATATATATATATATACATATATATATATCTCATAGGCATGTTATAGCGCCCCTATAGTTAGGGTTCAGCAGTCTGTATATAAGTTAATTGCAAAAAACTTTGTTAATGCATTAGTTAGGGTTGCGGCAACAAAAGTAGAGAAATATGGCGTTTCCAACCCTAACACCCCACCCCCACCCTACACAAACAAACGGGCATGGGGGTGTGTCTTGGGGTTGTCAGCCCTAACACTCACCCCATTCCATAAGTAAATACGCTGAGATGGGTACAGTATAGGAGACTGGGGTGAGCATTAGGGCTGACGACCCCAAGGCACAGCCCCTATGCCTGTTGGTTTGTGCAGGGTGGGGGTTGGGTGTTAGGGTTGGAAACGCTAACACCACATTTCCCTACTTTTGTCACTGCAACCCAAACTGATGCATTAACGAAGTGTTTTGCAATGTATTTCTTTACTTTTTCAGATAGTATAATCATATCCTTATTTGTCTGTGAGAGCACAGGGCCCTTCCGGCCCTGCACTCCCATCCCTCCATAGATGCAGGGCCCTGTGCTTCCATTTATAGTACAACAGTGACCAAATTTCAGCATAGCCATCATATTACCCCACCTCATGTACCTGGCATAGAAAATGTTTGCATCCCTGCCAAAATGTAATTCTGTGCAGCTGTAATGCTGTTCTGCTCCACATGTGCGAAAACGCATTTTGGCCAAGATTTGAAAAATGACAAATGTGACATACAGTAGGTGTGGCAATAAGAAGGCTATGCTGAAAATCTGGGGTCAAAATATTTAAAATTTCCAAAGTTATGGGCGTGCATAGCAAAATTGAAACAAATTGTCATTACTTTGCCATTTTTACACATTTTGACCCCATATTTTCAACATAGCCTACTTATGATACCACCTCATGAATGAGGTCAGGGAAGAAAATTCAAATCCACCCCCCCCGAAAGGTGAATTCACCAACAAACTGCAAAATCACCTTTCGGGTGGGAGCTATGTAATGACTGTCATATTGCTCATGTGGTAGTGTCTCCAAAAGGCCATGTTGAAATTTTGGTGCCAAAATGTCAAGAAATGTCTCAGTTACGCATCAAAGTTGAAAACCCTATTGAAATGCATTGTACTATCATTGTAGTCAATGACAGAGCACAATAAAATATCCTTTTTCACAAAAAGGATCATGTATCATGCTTTCCCATTGACTACAATGGAATTAGCATGACTTAGAATCCTGTTTTGCGGAAAAGGATCCTTTATGGTGCTTTCCCATTGCAGTGGGAAAGCACGATTAAGGATTCTGTTGTGCAAAACAAGATCCTATTTCCTCTAATAAGTATTCCCTGGTAGTCTAGTGACCCCTCCCCCTACCTACTGTCTGATCACCATCCCCCTATAAATAAAAAAATGTCCCTATTAGTCTAGTGGTTCCTCCCCCTTCCCCATGTTCGAGCGCTGTCTCCTTATGAAAAAAATGATCCTGGTAGTCTAGCGGTCCCTCCCCTGATGACCAATCCCCATTCCTGTATAAAAAAAAAAAAAGGAATTACCTGGTAATCTAGTGGTCCCTCCGCCATTCCTGATGTCTGATCGCTGTATCCTAGAGAAAATAATGATACTGGTAGTCTAGTGGTGCCTCCCTCCTCCCCCAATGCCCATTCCCTGTATTAAAAAAACAAATTACGTTGCAGTTTAGTGGTCCTTTTCCCCCTCCCCAATGTCTGATCACCATCTCTATATGTATATATGAAAAAAGCTATCCTGGTAGTCTAGTGGTCCCTCCCCAACCCCTAAATGCCCATTCCCTGTTCTGGTGTAAAAAAATACATTACTTGGTAGTCTAGTGGTCCCACCTCGTACCATGATCCCCCTCTCCTAAAAAGGCATTCATGTTCCTGGTGGTCTAGTGACTCCCCACCCTGTTACATAATGAGTCACCACCTCACCCCACTCCCCCCATCCCGATTCCCGGTCTACGGCCAGCTATGGAGGTGAAGGAGGGCTGCACTTGTCTCAGACTGGGAATGAGGATTGGGGGTGGAGCGGGGTGGTGATTTATTACCTAACAGGGTGGGGGAGCCATTAGACCACCAGAAATATGAATGCTTTTTTAGTGGAGGGGGATTTCCAGAAAAGGCATTAGTTAGCATCACTTATAAAAGCAAACATCAGAATGTAGCTAAATGGGTCCCATTTAGCTAGGTTCTGATTGTTTCTTAAAATACATTCACTTTTATCATTTTTATGTTTTTTCCTTTCTCTTGCTAGCAGAAAAAACAAAACGGCGGACTCATAAAAAAGAATTTCCCACCTGTGACACTGGATGGACCCATCTGCGAAAAGGATTACACTCTGCCACACAGTGTTCTTTTTCGTGCTGAACATCTATAATTTTCCATTAAAAATAATGGGAACTTCAAAATGTAATAACTTTGGAACAGATTAATATTTTTTCATCAAACTAGTAAAAGACACATCTGGGATGCAAAGGCTTTCTCCCCTGAGAATTTCAGGCCACAGCTTAAAACAATTTCTGAGATCCAGGCGGACAAAGAAATAGCAAAAAACATGTAAACTGAAAAACATTTCAGACTCTGTCTCAGAAATCACACAACTGATTCAAACGAAATTTGCCACAACAACAGACCTGCCCCACAAGATTATGCCTGCAAACTTTCATGCAAATCCATTGAACCATTGCAGTTATTAAGGTGCAAAAATTGGGCTTTAACGTAGACGTCATCCCTCAACCCTAAATATACTGGCGCTAACACGTTGTATATGAAGTGACCCTGCATGGTACAATATTCCCTTTAAAGCAGAAGCAGCCTATATTTTCATGGTGATTTGCAAATACATCCCATAACGCGTTGCATTATGGGGGTATATGCGATTTTTTTATTTCTTTGAAACAGGCTCGTTGTTGTCAGACAGCATCTCATCTCCCTGCTTCTTCCCCCACTGAAGTCATAACTCACTGTGACTTAATCTGTTGCTGAAGAAATGACTATGAGCTCAGAAACAAAGGATGAAGATGTCAACAGAATGATGAGATAAGATCTCAGACTCAAAGATCCTGTTTTCATGCGTATGTCCTCAATAATAAAAAAAAAGGTGTGGGATAAATGAAAAAAATAGCCAGACAAAAACAGATTTTTGTCTGAATTGTGTATTTTAAAATGTTACCCAACATACTGAAAAATCTCTTTTTTTTTTTGAGATTCTGTTTCCTCCCCTCCTGACTCCGGATCTTGCTGCTCCTTCAGGCATCCTAGGTTCCCTGGACCCCCTCCAACCTCCCCGGGTGCCCTTCCACCTCATATAGCAGCCTACCTAAAGGTAGCACGGCGTTACCCTTCGCCGAGGGTGTCCCCTCTCCTCCGAGGGGGAAGGCATTGGTGGGGGCGGCCCAGCACACTATTCATTTCAGCCTCGGGTGCTGCTGAGGTGGAGGCTGACCCCGTAGGAAGTCTTCGGACGTGTCTCGAACCGGATGCCATCATCCAGCCAAAATGGAGCGGTTTCTCTCGTGTTCTGGTGTTTTTTGTCCTTCCTGCGCCACTGCCTGCAGTGCCCCTGGTCTCCACCGGGGGCTACTACTGGAGCGAGGCGTCCCACCCATCCCACCCCAGGAGAGGAGAGTAGTCCTCCGGACGCTTGATCCTTTCCTTCCCGCCAGGCTCGGCACCTCTGTAGTCCGTTCCCGAACCCGGGTCGCTGAAAAATCATCTTTAACTGTTCAGTTCAGTTCAATTTATTTGTTCGACTTTTTATAGTCATTTTAAATTTTATACAAAAATATCCATTAAAAGAAATTCCAATGTAGCACTCTTAATATACGACATACAATAAATATTAAAACAGTAATAATTCATCATTCATATCTTATTCTTTCAATAATTCTTATTTAAATGTTGTGTTAACTTTCATACTCTTCAGGGCGCTTTTGATTCTTTAAATACCACATAGGAAAAGAGAATTACCTTTAGCCACTAAATGCTACTAATTATTATACTCTGATGATTGCTTCAGTCTACACAATCCAGGAGTTATCCTGGACCTGAGAGATTTTACCACAAAAATGCCCAGTGCACAGAGAAAGAAACCCATTGATCACACACTGCCATGCTACCCTTAACCTTCCATGACTTTTCTGATGCTAACCATGTTTCAAAACACTTAATGCAATATCTGTATTCCCTAAGTAAGGAATCAGCATATGCTTCCAAGGGGTCAATTATCCTAGTGCGCTGAACTATCTGTTTAGTGCACACCAATTTTGACCTCCCTATTAGTTCCCCCTGGGCAGGCTCCCCAGAGAGGCTTTAATTAGGTCATTTTGGTCCTAAGGCACCAGTTGCAGAAAATCAGACACTGAGTTTACCCAAGCAACATGGACACAGAGCACCTATGTGTTCCATCCCAGTCTGCATAATTCGTTATGAGAACACTGTATTACCCCAGAATTTCATAGATACAGGCTTCTGTAACCGGCAGAACTTAATGACCAACAGATCTCCCACACCTGCCCTGAACTTAATTATAGCACATCCCTGGTACATTAGAGCTGCCATCAGAAAAGCAAACTTTATAGCAATACATCAAGGTAATAAATCAAAAATTTCAGTGTCTTAAAAATCCACTCAGGTACTTAATATACTCATTTAGAAATTTATGCTAGAAGGGGAAAACTTTTTAACTATGTCATTATCCTATCAGATTAGCTCTCTGAAGGGACCTGAAACCAATAATATTTAAAAGTCTTCATTCAGTATTTGAGTATTCCTAATTCACAGCCCTGCTAATACATTCCCACAGAGCTTTGTAAAACAGTACTCAATAACGATACTAAATTAGTTGACCAGATAAGCACCTCAGAACAACTCGCCACAGGTCCCACCTCTTGATGCTACATGGTACTAATTTCAGTAAAATCCCTCTTAAGTAATGCAGCATTATATAGCATTAACTTTGT
This sequence comes from Neoceratodus forsteri, assembly GCA_016271365.2. Taxonomy (NCBI): domain Eukaryota; kingdom Metazoa; phylum Chordata; order Ceratodontiformes; family Ceratodontidae; genus Neoceratodus; species Neoceratodus forsteri. The sequence continues at coordinate 880,519,907 of CM057456.1, forward strand.
AATTTAGAATATGATAGGAACACTTCATGCAAAAACACGTGTGTTGCCTAAAGTAGCGTCTCTCACAAACAATCTTACACTGGTTGTGAACCTTGCAAAGCAGTTCAGAGTCCTTTATATCCATGTCCAAATAAGCGATATTCCCCTCTCATAGAACTGTAAAGAAAATCCAAACAAGAGAATCGAAGAGCATACCTGATGGGGGATAACCCCAATGATCCCCCAGTGGTCGCCGAAACAACTCAGCATCCTCCTGGGCTCTCCATAACTCTCATCAGGAAATCTGAACTCTACTTAAGGAGCAAAATGTAACTGTCTCCTCTCGGTGCAGAATTTTGTAAAACTCCCAACATTCAGCCACGATCCTCGTGTCACGCTTCTTTTATCCAGTCGAGAGTATTAACTCCTCAGGCTCACCTGTAAAAGAACAAAAAGAAACGCTCCACTGAGCGTAGCAAAATTTTACTTATTACAGTGAAAGCACTACCCCCATAGGCAAAGGTGGCATACCTTCCAGAGGTTTTGGTCAGACCTTCAAGCACTATGTGCTGCCATGAAACTCTACAGGAACTCCACAGAGGTTCATACCATCGTAGCTTCCACCTTAGCCTGATTCTGCTTCTACACCAGTCCATTTTTCCTGAGCAGAACAGCTCGCAGCTCTCGCTCAGCAAAGAAAACCTCCAAACCGATAAGCGCTTCTGCTCCACCTGCTCTGCATTATTCACTCCGTTTGTTAGCAGTAAGTCACAATAAATTCACCCTCATGTATCGGAAAACAAAATAATATCAGTTTCATTCGATAATTGTGGCGAACAGAAGCAATAAGATTTAAAAGCTTCAGTAAACCAGGAGCACTATCATAGAGTGGCGAGGAATGGAGCAGCAGCGCGGCCATCTTGCTGCCCCCCCCCATCTTTAACTGGAAAGAGGGACATGGTAGAGATGCCATATGCCCCTATGAATGTTTGGCATAGTCACTGAACCATTTACACAATGGGTAAGATTAAATTAAGATATTAAATGTAAAAGTTACAGTTAACAAAGCACTGACTTGCTTTTTGTGATGATGATTTTTTAAATATAAAAGATGCTGAAAAAAAGATTCGATAATTAAAAAATGGTATTCACGTTGGCCCCGGTGGCACTGAGGGTTGAGACGCTGGACACCACACCTCACGTGACGCTGGCGACCTGGGTTCGGGAACGAGCCCGGGCCACCAGAGGTCAGCAGGGAAGGGACTGAGCGTCTGGAGAACGGCTGTCCCTTCCCTGGGGAGGGCTCAGGAGTTCTGCAGCTCTGTAGCGACACCTGGTGGCAGTCAGGTGCAGCGCAAGTAGCTGTGGGCATTGCAGGGGAGGCTTGGCGGCGGTGAGGCGGCTGTGCCCAGCCGCACGTTACACACCAAAAGCTCTCCCGGGGGCCAGCAAGCCACCGCTGGACCCGCTCTCTCCTGGGCCGAGCCCAGCCCGCCTGAATTATTAGATAGAGCGCCCTGGTGGATAGGGAGGTCCCACTCGGGGATAGCCAGACTTGTGCCGGGGGCCAGGTCTGAGGTAGAGCAGCAGGATCCAGTGGCTGCCTGACAGAGTTCTCTGGGTGTGGTGGGGGGAAAAAATGGTATTCATAATATTAGGAAGGTATTTGGTTATGAGGTAAGTGTAGCTAAAATGGAACTGAGATTAGTTTGCATCGGTTACATGATGTGAACCAACAAACTGCTCCAAAGCTTACAGCACACAACCAGTGAACTGCCAATTAGCATTTGAACTGTTAGGGCTCTGATTAGCAGATCTGTACATCACTGATGTCAGGTTGTTAGCTGGTTTCTGCTGAGCTCTGAAGGAGCAGTCTAAATAACCTTTCAGCTGAAAGCCACATACTGCAGCTGATGAGAAAGAAAGCAAACCAACTAGTTGGCAACTCTTTGCAGTCACAGAAGGGGAAAAGTATGCCAGCTGGCTGCGCAGTAAGATTAATGTTAACTGTACTGTAGGGGCAAAGGTGGTAAACGTTTCAGTAACAGTTTTCCTTCTGCTTCTCAGAATGTGACTAGTTAATTATTAACTCTTTTCATTGTGTAAGTAGGAGATACAGAAACCACAGGATGTTTCTAATAATTGGGAGGCCATTACCCTGCAAAAAAATGCTGACACCGTGGAACTGATGTCTTTTTTTTTTAAGCCAGGAGAGGCACACTAAGCTGAAGTTTGTTTACAGGTGCAACCTGGGAGCACAAAGAAGTTAAGTGACTCTCTCAGGGTCACACAGTATGCAAGGGGGGGGGGGGGGATATGGAATTCAAACCCAGGTCTTCAGGTTTGCAGTTCAGAGCCTTAAACCACTGCTCTGTACTGCCTCCCATTGGCTATGAAGGTGGTGTAATGCATCTAAAATGAATGTTGCATATGTGTATGAATATATGTATGTGTAGTCTAGTAGTGTAGCTTGTGTAAGTTGCTACGGTAAATAGTGTTTTCCAAACAGTTTAATAATTGTTTTCCTTTTGCTCAGAATTCCTCCTTCCCCCTCCCCTTCTACCCTCTTTTTTATTTTTTTATATTAAGTAATATTTTGTTGATTGTACAGTATGTACTTCAGTTTGATGCCTGACCAACAGATTGTAACATAGATAGATAGAGGGACGGGCAGACAGACAGACGGATAGACAGATAGACTGACAAATAGACAGATGGATAGAATGTAGGTAAGAGTCTACCTTACAAATAATTTATTTTAGCTACTTACAAATTCTCAAGTCATTTACTGTATCTCATTGTTGGGTGTATCCTCAAGATTTGTCTCTGCTTTGGATAACATGGAAATAAAGAATTTGATAGCAGATAAGGACAGCTTGGCCCATTTAGTTTGCCCATTTGGACAGGTCACAAAAAAATACTTGAAGGGACACTGTCAGGTTTTAGTTGACTTTTTATATCTCCTGTAACCTGGTGCCTCTTGCCATCTGTATGCCTAGTGATAGCATATCTGGTCCCTGATTTATATGCAGTTGACATTAAACCCATCTTCTGATTTAAAAAAAAAAAAATAAAAAAAAGTATTTTATTCGACATGACCTTATGCCCTGCCACCCGCTGCTGTAGCGCATCCACAAATGAATATGGCACTGAAGCACCAGTAAACTTGTGCATTATCAAGTTATGTATTTTTCAAGCCATATTAGCTAATACAAAATGTAAAACTAGGTTGTTCACTGAGCTTGCCAAGATAACTTTTATGTGAAAGGGGCATAGCCAGTTTTGGTGAGGGGAGGACTTTGGAGTCTGGGCCTGGGACTCACTCCTTGCCTAGAGTAGGTGGCAGCTCTAGCAGGAGTTGCAGCACTGGTTCAGACCCATCTGTCTGCCTGGAACTGTCTGGTTCTGTCTGCAGCTGTTGGCCACTCGTTGATGGGTGGAGTTGCCAGGCCCTTCCCCCAAGAGAGGTCCCCTGAGCATTCCCCCAACCCTGTCAGAGGACCTGGCTTGGTCTTACTACATGACCCTCCTCCCCCCCCCCCCAATCACCCCCTCTCCCACGCATTTTTGATCCTCTTGGACCTCTGTCCTGGTCCCAATTGAGGATGACAGGTAGTGCATTCTCCCAGCACCAGCTTAGAACAGACCAAGCCATTTTCCAGACTGAAGTCCCTGCACCACTGCCTTCTGACTCCGGCTTCTCATCATCTCACACTTCCTTCTCTGAGGAATTGAACAGGTTTGTTCACCTCCTTCCTGATGCTGAGTACACCCAGTATTAAAAGTTCCTAGGGGAGATGATGCCAGATCTGAGCCTGCACCATTTTTCTGGCTACAGTATTGCTACCCTGGCACTGTCATTCCTTGGGGATTACATCAGAGACTCGATAGTCACCCCTCCATGGCCTTGGCCTTTCACAGAGGTAGACACATCTGGCTCCATCCCTCTGCCCTTTCTCCAGCCCCAAGGGACATCCAGTGCAGATATTGCACTCGCGTGGGGTCTCCAGGTGCCATGCACCTAGAGACTCCCTCTGAGCTTGCCTCCATGACCCTGACTCTTCACTCTGCGGAACTTGATGTTTGGGCAGATGGGTTTTCTCGATGGCACGAACCATGATGTGCATTTTGACATATCAGGCCCATCAGGTGGCCTGTGACAAGCAACTGTGGATAATGCTAGCTCCTAGTGTCACTGGCAGACAGTGATGGCAACCAGGCAGGCCATTTGCCGTTCTGCCCAGGGCCTGGAGCTGGCAAGGCACCAAGGAGGGCGTCTTATGGTGCCAGCGAGGTAGCTTCCAGGCTGATGGGAAATGCAGTCTGCATTGGGTGGATGGCATGGCTTCATCTTTCCCAGTTGGCATCCCTAGCCCAGCATAGGGTGCTCAGCTCACAATTTTGAAGGACTTCATTTTTCTCCCACAGGGTCAGGCATGAGCTGTTGGGGTGCCTTCCTGTTTCCAGGCCATGGGAGCCTCCGCCTGCCCCTGACAAATGTTAGATCCCGCCAAGACCAGTGAGGCATCCCTGCTCTTCTGTGGTTACCCCCACAAAGGACTGAGGGAATAACCCTTTCCCTCAGGGTGAGCCAACTTTGCCCTCTTTATGTGGAAATCTTGGTACTCTGACCCATAGGTGGGAATAAATAGTGAAGACTGATTCTTGGATGATATGTAAATTATGTACTCACCATAATTCTTGATCTTCCAGAATATTTTCACCATTTATTACCACGCCCACCCACACTCCCCTGCTTGTGTAGGAGTCAGAGCCTCTGAGCAGCTCACCCTGTCTTTTTCTTCCTGTCGTCTTGCCGCTCCCAGTCACGGTTTTACAGGGTTTATATCTGCAAGACCTTTCCTCCCCCCTTATGTTTGAAAAAAAAAAAAGGGGGGGGGATAAGGAAGAAAGACACCATTTTTTTTTTTGTTAACTTTCTTTCTCTCACTGGCAACCTGGGAACTCTCTCAGGCTAACCCCACACTCCTCCACTGTTCTACCACCCACCTGAAGCACACACTCTGGGAAATGGAACAGACACCCCCACCTACCGCAGACCCCCTGCTCTTAGTCCCCCCAAGGCAGGGCCGCCTTCCACTCCTGGCACTCTGTCTGGGATCCAATGCATCAGCCCAAGTCAAGGCGGAGGGTCGGGAAAGCCAGAGAGACAAGCCCGGTATTGGGTGTGTGGCAGCAGGGCACTGGAGGCATCCGTCGCCTATCCCAGGGCCAGGGCATTTCTGGAGTAGGTTTCCCCTGGAGAGCAGACGTGCAATGACATCTGCACAGGCACGCTGCTGACGTCCGCTGCCGCGCCACCTTGGTACAGTGTCAGCACCTGTAGTGCCCCCGATCTCCATCGGAGGTCACTAAGGCACCGCACAAGCCCTGAAACCCTCCCCGGGAGAGGAGAGCAGTCCTGAGGATGCTCATTTCTCTCACTCCCTCTGCCAACCCCCAATTCCCAAATCCGTTTCCGAACCCGGGTCATCGGTGTGAAGTGAGGTGCGGCGTCCAGCACCTCAACCCTTGGCGCCACTGAGCTGGCCAAAATACCCCATTTTTGAGGTTCCTGTCCCTTCCCAACAAACAAAAATAAAAAGGAACAGGGAAGGGAAACCTAACAAAAAAATACTTTTTTCTTTAAGGGAATTTTTATTCCCTCTTCTTCTCCTCCATCCTCCTCCTCCTTTTTGCCTTGGGTTTCCAAAGCTGGTTTTCCTTCAACTGGCTTGCTTATCCTTCGCTTCTCAACCCTATGGAGTTAGGCAATCCTAACAATCTTGTTGCCACACAGCTGTGCCAGTACTTCCTAACTATTGCGGCTGCCTAGGCCTTTAGCCTGGTGGTTAGGACATTGAGAGCATCTCTACTCTTTGCTCTCTCTTTCTCTACCTTGGGGGAGTTCCTTTCTTCCTTTACTTCTGTTCTTGTAGCATGGTACAAGATCTTTTTTCAGTCCCTTTTCAAATTTTTCCTTTGGTCTTTCTCATCCAGCCAGAGCCCTTTACCAGAGCTGCTGCCCTTCCACCTACCTGTCAGGTGGCTTACAGGTTCTGGCTTCTTTTAACCCACTACCTTGTGCCCCTAGGCCCAATTCTTAGTTTTCTCGAGGTTGGTAGACTGGTTTTATTCTTCTTAGGATCTGATATCCTATATCCTTGTCCCATCCCTTTGGGCTAGTTCTCTTAGCCCTGCCTCACTTTCTTCTCTCTCACTTGTTTCTCTTCTTGCAAACAGAACCAAGGGAGGTGGAGGGACCAGCGTCGGTTGCTGGCCAGCCCACAAGCACCACACCTTTACATCTGCCTCATGGGCTGCGTCAGCACCGACATCGGTTACCCAAGCCGTTGAATGCAAAAGACTACTCCCGCAGGGTCATGGTGCCTCCGACACAGACCCACAGGTGGAGATATTCTGGAAGATCAAGAATTACGGTGAGTATGTAATTTTCATTTTCTGCCTTTTCTACTATTACAATACAGAGAGTCATGTTGTGTGAGGGGCAAAGCTTGGACTAGCCAGGATTCTAAGTGATTGTCCCCCAAATTGTGGATCAGGAGTCAGGAGGACAGACCTACTGTTCAGATTAAAGATAGTTGGTAACATACCGCTTATCCTCTCCACGTTAAAATGCACAGCGCTGGCATTCAAAGTGAAGAGCACATATCCAGAATGTGTTGCACTTTATTATTTTAAAGAATAAAGAATTGTTTCTATCAAGTTAGTTTATATTTTCAGTAATATGTACTGAATGTCCAGACATAGCACTATCATTATGAGTAACATCAGTAAATCTATGCAGAACAGGGTTAAATTTTGGGTGTAAAAAATATAATGCTATGTGAAATGCACAGTAGTGGAGGGGTATGGTTGGGGCTGGAGGATTAGGATAGGAATGGGAAGGGTCAGCATATCGAAGAGGTGAACTACCAGCAGTATACTGTCCTCAGTGTTTCTGAAGCTAGAATCCCTGCTGTGCAGACTACTCTCTGAAAGGGGTTTTATGACCTGCAAGCCTTTCTCCTTGACTCAGATTTTCTTGTAAATGTGGGAAAGACCAAAGCTATGGTATTTGCGTATACTGCACTGGCTTTTATGCTGGACAGCAAGGGGCGGGTTACCAGGCATTGGAATTCTGGCAGGGGGTTCCAGTCCAAAAGTCACGGAATGTTTTTTTCTTGTTGTTTGTTTTTTCATTCTTCTGTGAGCATAAACTTTGTGACCATCATTCCAGGGGCTGTAACATCTGCATTTGGCATTACCTTGCGCTTGAAACTTTGTTATGCCAATGAAAACACACAGTGCCTTGTATGTTGTACACTGTATCTAGTACTGTTTATGTCTGTAGCATGTTTGTTTGTACTTAAAAATTTTGCCTCAACAGAACATCCAACAAGCTCTGCTAAATGACTTTTTTTTATCCTGAATAAAATTGAACTGAATACTAAAGATGGTACTAAGGCTACTAAGGGTACTTAGCAATAGGAATATACCTATTATGGTCCTTCAAGCCTATTTCCCCACTACACAGTGGATAGATCTGTCCATTTGCAATATACTTAATCTACCTGAACTTTGAAACAATTCATACCTTTTGCCATAACTTTATCCTCAGGCAGTGTGTTCTAGAGTTACACCACTCTCTGAGTAAAATAAGACCCTCTAGCCTTCGTTTGAATGGTGTCCGCTCCTGGTGCAGTGGCAGGGGCCAATGCGCAATTTTTTGTTAGGAAAAAATCTAAGAAGATGGAGAACGGTGTTGGATAGTTGGTGGTGACTTGGGTTAGGAGGGGGTAGTCATCTAGGGAGGAATAGGGTCTTTTTAAAACATTTTACAGGCCATAATGAATAAAAATGACAGTAATGTGGTCTAGTTGTTAGAGCAACAGCTCTGGAACCTTGTGACCACAGGTTCAAACCCCAGCAGAGCCAAATTCTCATAGTGTGACCTTGAGTAAGTCACTTTAGTGCTCCAGTCCACAGCTGTGGAAATGGGTGAAGCAGGATCTCACTCATAGCTAGATATTGCATCTTAGCTGGCTTACCTTGGGTAAATAAGTTGCAAAAAAAACAAACAAAAAGGAGTACCACATAAATTATTCAGTATTGCTTGATCTTACTTCGAGAGGGTTCCTTCAGTAGGTCATTACATATAGGACTGGCGCCACCTGGCATCGGGCCACACGGCAGACTTTTCTAGCAGTCCCTGATGGGAGACTGCCCACCCCACCGACGTCAGCATGGCAGTATATTATGGGCGGTCCCCACACCTGCCCTTCAGTTCTTTCCCACCGTTGCCTCATGTCAGTCGCATTGCAGACTTCCATACAGCGATCGTCATGTTAGTTTGTGCGTCGGATTTTTTCCTTTGCTAAATATTTTCTTACGAATTCTACATTTCCTTAATGTCTTCACCCAAGAAGAAGTGCTCGTCCTGTGGCATGCAGATCCTTCATAAGGACGGTCATCTGAAGTGCATGATTTGTCTTGGCCCAGACCATTCTGTCTCATCCTGCTCGGGAGTGCCAAACATTTAATCTGGCCACCAAAAAGCAGAGACAGCAGGCTTTGGATGGCCCACCTTCTTAAAGTCTGCCTAGCTTCATTAGAGAAGCAAATGGACAACATCAGAGAGTCCTCGTCTGAGAAATCCTCTCCCTCCAGGAAACACCACAAGGAGAAATCTCGAGAGCGGGAGCGCTCCATGGACCAACCTGAGGCCTCGCAGCCCTCGAGCAAGGCCACCTTTCAGCCTTTGGACAGTAAGTCTGAAAAATCTTGTACGGGTCAGTTGACCGTCAGCTCCTCTGATGGCCGCACCGCTATGGCCGCTAAGTTAGCCCCTGGCTCCTCCGGGCACCGCTGGCCGCCGGTAAGATGGCTCCCCAGCCTTTGGGGACCCACCCGGCACCAGCTGATAAGTCGGCCGGGGACTTCTTCCTCTCCCACCCGTCTTCATCTGGTAAGACATCCATTTCCGATGGCTGCTCAGGCGTGGTTCTCCCGTCAGGTCCTAACGGTGCCTCGCCCGAAGTCCAGCAGAACTAGGGGAAGAATGCCCCTCTCCCCCCTTCCTTCGCCCATACCCTCCCCTTCTCATGTGGGTAACTCAGGTGAAGACAGTGCGGAACCACTCGATATCATAGACCATTCCTCGGGGGTCAGTCCCACGCTCCCCTGACGGGGTCACGGGGAAGGAGGCTCCTCCTCAGCGATCTGGCCTTACAGTGGAGGCCCCTCCTCCTCCCCAAGGTGGAATCCCTTTGGAACCAACGAATATCCTGGTCCCGATCCCACCATCGGATCCAGCGATTCCAATTCCGACGCCGGATACTCTGATGACTCTTCCACAGCCAGGGCCCAGTGGTCTGCCCCAGCCCCAGGCTCCGGCGTCAGACCCAGTCCCACCATCGGGTCCCCTTCGTCTGGCCCCGATGCCAGCCCCTCCGATGCCGAATCTCCTTCTGGCGCCAGATTGGGCGGTGCCAGTCCCAACGTCGGTCCCCCTAACATTGGCTATCCTGAAGCTGGACCCCCTGCCGATTTACACTACAGTGGGTCTGACGTAGGTTCCCCCCTCCGTTAGATCTGACGACAGGGATTTATACTAGACCCCGGCCTGTCCCTCATTACCCCTTTGGGTACCCTGGGGACCATTTCTCAGCTGGTTCTCCTACTGAGTGGAGTTCCTTCAGACAGTACTACCCTGGTAATAACCCCTACCACCATTTTCAGGGTTACCATTACCCACCCCCACCGGTAATGCCTCCTCCCCCTCAGCAGCAACCTCCCCCTCCACCCCAGCTATGCCGGAATTCAAGACCTTAATCCAGTCTTGGTGGCAGGGGGCGCGATCGGAGTTGGTGTCAGACCTGGAGACAAGACTCCAACTTCCACGCTGTCCATGGTCCACATCCCCGAGGAACTCTTCTCCGTTCATGGTAAACGTCTCGGGAATGGCACGTCAGGACATTGCCCTTCCGGACATTTGTAATCTTCCTGATGAGGGGGAAAACTATGATGAGGATGCCAACGAGTCGGCGGAGGATGCCTTGGAGGAACCCGAGGGTCTGAAAGGCAAGGTTCCCCCCCAAGTCCCCCTCAGAGGACCCTGCCTTCTCGGATTTTCTGAGGTCCACGAACGATTTCTTCGACCCCATGAGACAGAAACTAGACAAACATCTGGATTTAGAGTCTCTGTCTCTGGTCCCCATTCCTCCCTGGATTGGACCTCACCAGGACTTCACCTCTATGGTCTGGCAGATGCTTCATTCTTTCCCGGCTGTCCCCAAGAGGGCAGACAGGATTTACCAGTCGCTGAAGGAAGCTCCTTTTCTTAAGACGTATCATAACGAGGACTTTGTCATCATTTCAGCTGCTCATGATCACTCCGCTGCACCCAAGCACATGAGCATCTCTCCTCCAGACAAAGAGTCAAGGCAGATGGACCAGTTCGGCAGAAAAGTTTATGCTTCAGTCAAATGTGCGCTCAGATCCTTCAACTATGTGGCCCACGTAGTGTCACACCAAAAGGCTACCTTAGCCAGGTTAGAGGCCCGAGTACAGTCGATGTAACCCTCGCACCTCAAGGAGGAACGTGACAAGGATCTTCACCTCTCTCGCTTCTCCTGTATGCATGCTTTGCGAGCCACATACGACTCTTGTCTATTCTGTAGCTCGTGTCTCAGCAGCTGCCATCACCTTAAGGTGGCATTCCTGGCTCCGCATCTCTGGCTTCACCAATGAGGTACAGTCTGCAATTCAGGATGCCCCTTCTGGGCTCGATGCTTTTTGGTGGCAACACCAAAGACATTATTACTGCTCTCGAGAACAGATGTCTCACCCTAAGGTCAGTAAGGCCCATGTACCAATCGGGCACTCAACAGAAGCAGCAGCAACAGCCCTTTCGGTAAAGGACCTGGAGGCAGAGGAAGCAGGCCCCGGCTCGGCGCCAAGGCAAACACAAGGCCATGGGTTCCGCCACTCCTCCGGCCTTCAAGAACCAGAGACATTCAGGAGGTCCTCCCCCTGAGCACCCTGCCACTTCCTGACTCCCTGTCCCCACTAACTCCTCAGTCTCATGACGAGCAGGTGGGGGGGAGGTTCGCCCGCCATGCGCAGGAATGGAAGGCGATAACCTCCGACACATGGGTCCTGCAGCTGGTGTCCGTTGGACACACTATAGAGTTTCTGGAAATTCCTCCAGAATCTCCACCAAAAAGGTCTTCCTACTCCAGGGATCAGGCTCTTCTCGCTCGAGAAGAATTTCAAAGCCTCTTGCTCAAGGAAGCAGTAGAGCGCGTTCCACTCCGGCAAAGGGGCAGGGGGTTCTACTCCCATTTTTTCCTGGTTCCAAAAAAGACGGGCGACTTCAGACCCATTCTCAACTTGAGCAGCCTCAATTGCTTTGTCGAGTACAAAAAGTTCAGGATGTTGACGCTCCAGAGACTTCTTCCGGAGAATCATTGGATCTTCCTGAACATAAGTCTCCACCACTCATTCACACTAATGGGAACTGCGCCGGAGGCACTAGGACCCAGCGGAAGCAAACTTTTTTTGCTGGAGGGCCGGCGCCAGAGATGGATCCACGAGGAGCGGCACCGCGAGCCTCAGCTCGTGCAGTAATGACTATCTCGGCGTCGAACCTCCAACCGCCAGTTCCTTTTTTCCTGCCGTCGAGTGTGCTTCAGTGACGACGTCGCTCGCCTGCCAGGAGTCAAACTTCAAACTAGCAGCATAGTTTTCAGTTTTGTTATTTTGTAGTAATATCTCGAATAAGTATTGATTAAGTTTATTCTTATTTTACAAAGAAGTCTCAGCCTACTTTGACGGAGTCGACCATGAGTAGGTCAGGTGACGGTAGGGAGACTTCATATGAAAGCTGTTCAGTCAGTCGGGCTGGGTCCAGTCCTCCTCCTTCTCCCGAAACGGGGTCTGACAAAGGTCAGTCCAATGCCCGAAGGAGCGGCGGTCCCTCGGAAGCATAAAAATAAACAGTTGCATTCTCGCACTGCTCAGCCTCGAGCCTTCTTCGCCCACAGGTCAAAAGAGAAGGCATCACTTGAGGTCGCCCTCTGATATGTCTGCGCGTAGACGGTCGGTTATTGGGGCTAGTTGCTGGTCTCCTCCTTCAGAGTCGCCTGCTTCTGTTTCCGGTAGCCGACGTCTTCGACATCAGAGCCCTACCCCGCCCTCTGGTAGGTCTTCAGATGAGCAGTTTCATCAGTGGGCCGCTCTTATGGAGCAGTGGGCTTGGAGGTTGGTCCAGCTGCCTGGCCCGTCTCCAGGGGCCTTTGGGCTTTGGGAGACCAGGTAGGGCGGTTTGAGCCTCTGTTCGCTGCACCGTCTTGGTGCTGTCGACTCGGCGGCGGTGTCCCCACATGGCTGCGCGCAGGGGACCACACCGATGCCTTTATCTCCTGCTCTTCTTCCTCCTCCCATCCCCAAAACTTGTTTTCAGAGTCTTGAGACGTTTTGGCGCCTCGGCTCGGTGAGCCTTCGGCGCTGTCCCTCGGTGCCGATGCTCGGCTGTTGGCGCCATTCTCGGCGCCGTCGGGTTCTCGGCACCATCCTTGGCGCTGTCACCGGCACATCGCGGCTTGCGGCCATCATCCTTGGCATGCGTGCGGCTTCTCGGCACCATCCATGGTGCTGCAGCTCCTCAGCGCATCCGTTCTGGCGGCGCTGTGAGCCTCAGCGGCGCCAGGGGTTCTTAGGGCGTTGTCCACTTTTCAGGACTCCTCCTTCAACTCCTTTCCTTCTTCATTTTCCTCTGATTTTCACTCCTTTCCTGTCCATACAGTCCCTCCTGGACTATCAGGAGATGACATTGAGCCTGACCCAGACCTTAGACTGGGTGATGAAGTGGATGAAACGGGTCTATTCCTGCGGCAGAGCCTATGGTCGAAGATCTGTCCTTTAAGTCTCTGCTGAAAAACTTGACTTCCACTCTTTCTCTCCAAACTACAGACATCGATCCTGGGAAATTGTTAAGACTCCAATACCTCCATATTCCGGAGATCCCTACGGATTTGATTTCTCCGGTACAACCCTCCTTTGAGACGCTGTCTCAAATGGTATGGAATAATCATGCTCTCATTCTTTCGGTGGCTAAATCCATAGATAGGAAATACTCAGCCCCCAAGATCGACCCATTTTGCGCCCTCAAGCCTTTATGGATCCTATTGTAGTATTGGCAGAGAATGATAAGGCCGTCCTTCCCAAACTACTACAGCTCGCCTATTAACAAAGAATCTCGTAAATAGACACTTTAGGTAAGAGAGTCTTGCTGCTTCCACTCTGGGTATGTGTATTGCCAGCTACCAAGGCTATTTCTCTCAATATGAGTATATCCTTTGGCACTCTTCTCAAACAGATGGTTGAAGCTCTTCCGAATCGGATACAAAGCCAGAGCTTCTTCAAACCATTACCAGGGTATCGAATCTAACAACCAGCAAGTTAAAGCAGCTATGGATGCTTTCGACACTGCTTCCTTACGGCTGCGGCTGGTATTTGTACTGGCCGTCATTCCTGGCTGCGCACGCCAGGCTTCACGGATGACGACACCAGCAGGTAATGGCGCGGCTCTGATGGTGTGTGTATCTCTTCAGCCCTCAAGTAGAACAGGCTCTAGAAGCTACATTGAAGACCAGGTCAGCCATTGTTGGCTCGACTCTCCTCCTGTCCCTCTCGAGGGGTGTTAATAAACGCCAGTTCCATAACCGTCAGTCCTTTTGAGGCAGAGGCAGAGGCAGAGGAAGTTTTCATAAAAATCAAACTCCCCAGCCTCAAAAGAAAACGCAACAGAAGGCGCAAGGGCCCAAAGCACCCAGCGCCACCTTATGAGTTGTTGGCCCAAGTCCCACCTCAGCTGCCCGAGGTGGACTCCTCCTCAGCGGTGGGAGGTCGTCTGTCGCACTTCTACAATCAATGGAAGTCCATAACCTCAGACAAATGGGTCCTCCAGATAATCCGCGAGGGGTATTCACTCAATCTTGTGGAGACCCCTCCGGATCGTCCCCCCAAATGACATCCCAGGCTGTCAACCCTTCAGTCAGACCTTCTCGCTGCCGAGATTCAGGGCCTTCTGAACAACAGGGCAGTAGAAGTAGTGCCGCTGCATCAACGGAACACAGGGTTCTACTCCCATTACTTTCTGGTTCCAAAGAAAACTGGGGGCATGCGCCCCATCTTGGACCTCAGAAGACTAAACAAATTTCTGCCCAAGGAGAAATTCAAAATGATTTCTCTAGGAACCTTGTTACCTTTGCTTCATCAACACGACTGGCTAGCCTCCCTAGACATGCAGGATGCTTACCAGCACATTTCTATTCACCCAAAGCATCACAAATTCCTGAGGTTTGTGGCTCTGGGACAGCATTATCAGTTCAGAGTCCTGCCCTTTGGACTATCCTCGGCGCCGTGAGTTTTTACAAAGTGTTGTGCAGTTCTCGCAGTGCATCTCAGGAAGATCGGAATACAGGTGTTCCCTTATCTGGACGATTGCCTTCTGGCAAGTCCTTCCAGACAGGGAACTCTGGACGCAGTAGCCACGGCTTCACACTTTCTCACGTCCATGGGAGTCCTGCTAAATTTCAAAAAATTGCAGTTGCAGCCCTCCCAGAGACTCCTTTTCATAGAAACTCTTCTGGACACCTCCTGTGCCAAGGCTTTTCTTCCACAGGACAGGAGGAGCGATATCCTTCAGATGACCCATCACATCGGGGAGAGCGACTCTGTTCCAGCTCTCTCGATGCAATGGATGCTAGGTCTCATGGCATCCCTCGGTGTTCACTGTACCCCTGCACGCCTTCACATGAGAACCTCTCAGTGGATGCTCACTACTCAGTGGTCCCCAACCACTCACCCGCAGTCCTTTCTCATCAAGGTGACGGAACCCCTAAAGAGGTCACTCACCTGGTGGTCGCAGAGAACAATCTCCTAGAAGGGTATCCCTTTGCTCCTCTGGAACATCAGATTTCCATTACCACAGACGCGTCCCTGATGGGGGGGCTCACTGTCAGGCTCTCCACACTCAAGGTACGTAGACTCAGGTCGAGTCCCAGCTTCACATAAATGTCTTAGAAATGAGAGCCGTCCTTTATGTGGTCCGGGCGTTGAAGGACATTCTCTGTCACAAGAACATTCTCCTTCAAACGGACAACAAAGCAGTGATGTATTACATCAACAAGCAGGGCGGTGCTCACTCTTACCCCTTATGCAGGGAAGCGATGAGAGTGTGGGAATGGTGCTTGCAGCACAAGTGTCTAATTCAAGCATTCTACCTGCCAGGAGTGCAGAACGAACTGGCAGATCGCCTCAGCAGAACAGAGACAGATCCTCACGAATGGTCTCTAGATGCAACCGTAGTTCAGTCAATATTCGCGGAGTGGGGAACTCCAGAGCTGGACCTTTTTTCATCCCCACTCAACACAAAACTGCCTCTGTTCTGCTCCAGAAATCCAGGGCCTGGCATTTTCTGTCAGGATGCGTTCAGGCTGCAGTGGACAAAACGCTTTCTATACGCCTTTCCGCCTCTTCCTCCAATTCAGAGGGTACTTCTCAAGTTCGAATCCCAGGGAGACAAAATGATCCTCATTGCTCCCTTCTGGCCTCGACAGATGTGGTTTCCACTACTCAACAATATGTTGATAGCTCCGCCAAAACCACTCCCCCTTCAGACGAACATCTTGACTCAGGGACCTGTGGTTCATCCCAACCTGAGGTCACTTCACCTTCACGCTTGGCTCCTGAAGAGGTAGAAGTGAACAGGTTCAATGTCTCTCGCAGGGTTGTAGATATTCTTCTGGCGCTGCGAAACCAGCCACTAGGAAAACTTACACAGCCAAATGGAAGTTTTCGCTCTGGTGTGCAAATTCGTCCTTGAATCCCTTTTCCTGCCCACCAGATAAAATTTTGGAGTACCTCTTAGACCTCTCAAATTCAGGTCTGCAGTACTCTACAGTCAAAGTTCATCTTTGTGCCATTTCAGCTTATCATGAGCCGGTAATTTCCTTGTCACTGGCTCAGCTACCTGTGGTTAAGAGATTTCTTAGGGGAAATTCTGCATTCCAGACCTCCTACAAGACGCCCAGTCTCAGCCTGGGACATTAATCTTGTGCTAGACATGCTCACTCGGAAACCTTTCGAACCTCTGGCTACCTGTGAGCTAAAATTTCTCACCTGGAAAACGGCCTTCCTGGTAGCTATTATCTCAGCCCGCAGGGTCTCTGAGATACATGCTTTGGTCACAGACCCTCCGTATACTGTGTTTCATAAAGACAAAGTTGTCCTTAGAGCCCATCCTAAATTTCTTCCTAAGGTTGTTTCGGAATTCCATCTAAACCAACCTTTGGTCCTTCCCTCCTACTTCGCGAACTTCCAAAATGAAGGAGAACGTTCTCTTCATTCCTTGGACGCCAAGAGAGCTTTACGTTTATCTAGATAGAACAAAGACTTTCAGAAGCTCAACAACTGTTTGTTTCCTTCAGCGAGACCGGCTGGGTCAACCTGTCGCTATCAGATGTATCTCAGCATGGCTAGTGGCATGTCTCGCACTGTTATTCCATGGCGCAGGTTGCTGGAAGGCAGAGTTACCCACTCTACTAGGGCTGTCGTGGCATCTCTGGCGGAAATCCAACGCGCCCATTGCAGATATTTGCAATGCGGCTACCTGAGCTCAGTGCATACTGCTAAACACTATGCCCTGGATGTCCATGCCAGACGACATCTTTCTTTGGCAGAACCTATCCTTAATGGACTTCTGTCCCAAAACTGTGAGCTCTTGGTCTCTCCTGCCGCCTCTCGGGATTATTAGCTTGGTACTCTTAGGTGGATGAGTGTGAGACTTATGTCCAGGAAGATATTAAAATTACGTACCTACCGTAATTCTTGATCTTCTTGGATGAGTCTCCACCACTCATTCACACGCCCACCCTCCATCCCCTAGCTCACCTCTGTTGTTGGTCTTCACTCCCTCAAATCTTTAGGCTGTGAAGACTCCTTTGTTGACCCTTCTTATACGGGTCACCCGGACTATCTTTTGTCCGGTTTTTGGTTAAGCTATCCTTCTAGATTAGTTATGCTGCTCCTCCTCGGTAAAAAAGGTACTGAGGCGGTTGGAGGGTCGACACCGAGATAGTCATTACCGCATGAGCTGAGGCTCATGGCTCCATCTCTGGTGCCGGTCCTCCAGCAAAAAAAGTTTGCTCCCGCTGGGTCCTAGTGCCTCCGGCGCAGTTCCCATTAGTGTGAATGAGTGGTGGAGACTCATCCAAGAAGATCAAGAATTACGGTAGGTACGTAATTTTAATTTGTGCGCTCCGTACATGCAGATGCTTACTTACACATCCCAATCTTCCCCAGCCACTACTGTTTCCTGTGGTTCCAATTCCATGGGGAGCACTTCCAGTTTCGGACACTCCCTTTTGTTCTGTCCTCAGCACCTCAGGTGTTTACCAAGTGCCTAGTGGTGGTGGCAGCCTCTTTATGCCACCAGGGCATTGTGGTTTTCCCTTACCTGGACAATCGGCTGATTTCAGCTCTGTCCAGGGACTCTACTGGAGGCTCTCTCCTTTACCCTGGACCTCTTTGGCAGACTGGGATTACTGTCAGTACTCCTGAGTCATCCATGACACCGTCCCAGAGACTACAATTCATTGGGGCGGTTTTGGATACGGTCCAGTGCACATCCTTCCATCCTCCAGACAGGGTGGAGACCCTAATCCAACAGGCTTCGTGGGTGGCTTTGTCCAGGACCATCCCATCCTGGGAGATCCTCTGCCTTCTTGGTCTGATGGCAGCCTCCATTGTTACTGTTCCCCTGGCGAGGCTCCACATGAGAGTTACTCGGTGGTCCTTGCGGGTGCAGTGGGATTAGCTCCTGGATGACCTGGACCATCCAGTCCTGGTGTCGTCAGCAGTTCAGAAAGAATTGCTGTGGTGGGGGGACCACTGCAACCTTTCCTTGGGTCTTCCTTTCAGGAGCCCAGTTCCTTTGGCATCCCTAAGTACAGATGCATCGAACATGGGATGGGGAGCACATCTAGGGGAGCACCAAGCTCAAGAACTGTGGTCCAGTATGGAGGCATCATTACACATTAACGTTCTGGAGATGATGGTGGTTTTGTATGCCTTCCAGGCCTTCCAGACCCTCCTTCCCAAGGGATCACTGCTGGTCCAAATGGACAATATGTCGGTAGTTTGGTACCTCAACAAACAAGGAGGAACTCGCTTGTACCCCCTGTGCAAGGAGGAGAAGTGAGTGTGGAACTGGGCAGTCCAACACGATCTGGCCCTAGTGGCCATGCATGTTCCAGGCATTCAGAATGTCCTGGCAGACAGTCTGAGCAGATCTCAGACCTTAACTCATGAATGGGAATTAAATCAGGATGTGGCAAAATCTCTCTTCCTAAGATGGGGGCGTCAGGAAATTGACCTTTTCGCCTCCCAATACAATGCAAAACTTCCCAGTTTTTGCTCGCTTATTCTAGGGCATGGTGCTTTCTGGCATGACGTACTGTCTGTCTCTCTCTGTCCTGGACAGGGAAATTTTTGTACACCTTTCCTCTGTTTCCCATTCTCCAGAGGGTCCTTCTCAAGCTTCAGGCAGAGAAGGTGAGGATGATACAAATCACCCCTCTCTGGCCGAGACAAATTTGGTTCCCGCTGCTACAACAGCTATCGAGGGAACCACCGGTTCCACTTCCAGTGACCCACAACCTCTTGACTCAGGATCAAGGTCGCCTTGTTCATCCAGGGCTCAGGACCCTACATCTTCACTCATGGCTCCTGCAGACAGCGATTTCTTGCTTCAGGGTCTCCTCTCGAGCAGCTCAGGTTCTTTTAGAGGCTAGAAAACCTTCCACTCATTCCATTTATGCCAAGAAGTGGAACCCCTTCTCTTGTTCTGCCCCACAAGTCATGGAATACCTCCTTCATCTGTCAGACTCGGGTCTGTCATATTCTTCCTTGAAGGTCCACCTTTCGGCAATTTTGGTGTATCACGAGCTGATGGATGGTAAATCTGTGGCTCAGTTGGAGGTCTCAAAAACCTTTCTGAAAGGGATCCTCCATCTGAAACCCCCCATCCACAGCCCAACCCCACCTTGGGATTTGAACTTTGTGTTGGAGAAGCTCACTCTTCCCCAGTTTGAACCGGCCATGAGCTGTGACTTGTGTTTCCTTTCCTGGAAGACATTATTTTTAGTTGCCATTACGTCAGCTCGAAGGATTTTGGAGCTTCACGCTCTGGTTTATAAAGAGCCTTATCTTATTTTCCACAAGGACCGAGCAGTCCTCAGGACAAATCCTAAGTTTTTACCCAAGGTGGTGTCAGACGCCACACTGAAACTATCAGTAGAGCTTCCAGTTTACTTTCCGTCCCCTTGAAACAGAGGTTAGGCACTCCTGCACACCATGGACGTTCATCGGATCCTTCGGTGCTACACGCACCGAACCAAGGATTTCCGTAGCTGCGATCAGCCTCTTGTTTCTTTTGCCCCCAGGTCAAAGGGCAAAGTGGTTTCAAAGCAGTGCCTTTCCAAATGGTTAGGCAACTGTATTCAGTATTGTTACCAAAGGTACGAAAAATCTCTGCTGGGTCCATCAGAGGTAATTCTGCTAGGGACATGGCTGCTTCAGCTGCTTTTTTGTGGAACGTCTCTGCGGCTGATATCTGCGCCACAACTACTTGGAGTTCTGTCCACTCTTTTACTAAACACTACAGTCTGGACATTGCTTCTAGGTGGAGGGCTGGCTTCGACCTAGCTGTCTTGCAGGGCCTTCTGTCCTAGGCTGGGACCATTCAGGTTCCCAGTTTCCATTGGAGTCATTTTCTCCTCCTCCCTTGTTTCTCTCGGTCTCTCTTTGGAGGGACTGCTTGGGACTCCGTCCTATATGTAATGACCTACTGAAGGAACCCTCTCTAAGTAAGATAGTACAGTTATGTAGGAACTTACCGTAAGAGTAGATCTTTGAGAGAGATTCCTTCAGTAGGTCATATTTTTCCCTACCTCCTTCCCCTCATTTTATTTCTTACACAGGGATTCCAAATCCTGTTTGCTCCTGCTGTCAGGCCTCTTCCTGGCTCCTGGGAGACTGGAGGGCAGGTGTGGGACCGCCCATTATACTGCACGCCTGACGCCGGGCATGTGGACGCCGGGTGGGCGGTCCCCCATAAGGGATTGCAAAAAGAAAAGTCTGCCATGCGGCCTGACGCCAGGTGGCACCAGTCCTATATGTAATGACCTACTGAAGGAACCTCTCTTGAAGATCTACTGTTACAGTAAGTTCCTACGTAACTGTACTTTTTGGGTGATGTCATCAACTGATATGGCAGCTTAGATTGCAGCTCTCTACCCACCATTTTAAATCTTCGGCCATCCATCCTCAAATCGGCAGCTAATCTACAAACAAATCAGCATAACACGTAACAGCGAGCAGTAATGGGGCCTGAACCTAATCTACAAAAAACTCAACGTAACAGCAGGCAGTAATGGGGCTGACCTGAAAAAACCAAGAGCTTATCTGTGTCAATCTTCACCATTCATCACTATTGGGTTATAAGCGGCGCTGGCGCCTGAGGACCCCTAGGAACTTTTTTTTTTTTAATATGGACAGATGACAGAGGGTTACGCCCGAGACTGACTGCCTACATGGCGCTCGAGGGTTGGCAGTTATCCAGCGTCGACTCCGCCCCAACTCCAGTTCTTTCTCTCCCGCCATCGAGTGTGGACCCTGCTCGTGCTGGCTCTGATTTTGTGGCCTAGTCCGTCGGTTAGTGAGTTGCTCGGTTCTGCTTCACCTTTGCTGGACGTCGCTTGATACCGGTAAGACCTTTCCTTATTTTTAGCAGCGCCGAGTAATGTTTTTAGTTATTTTTTCGTCTGATCATGTCTTGTCCTGGCAAAAAGTCATAGAAAGCGGGGCGGCCCCCAATGCGTCGGTGCTGCTGTGGCCAACTTTATTCCGTTACAGACCAGCATGATCGTTGCCTCTCCTGCATTGGCCTTAGTCACGATATGGACAGTTGCGACATCTGCTTTTCCATGGACCACCGTGTCCTCCAAAATCACAGCATGTGGAAAGTGGGATGTGCTCCCCGACTTTGGAGGACGTGATTCACTGCAAGGCCAACAGACTCTTGGCCCTTTCTCCGGTCCCCTCCCGGTCCTATACGCCGAGGAGGAGGAACCTCCGCCTCTTACAGCCTTGCCATGGCGGGGGTTTCTTCCATAGTGCAGGAGGCCCAGGCTGACCCTCTTGGGGGTCAGCTGGGAGGCACCGTTCTGGCAATCGCTACTCAGGTAGCGAAGGCTCCCTCTGTGTCGTGCTCTGGGTCCCTCGGGACTGGAACGGCACCATCTTCGGCGCTCTCTGCCAGTGTCGCTCTTGGTCCAGGTGCCGTGAGCTTGGAGAGCCTTCCCTCTGTGCCGCCGTTGCCCCTGACTCCGCTTGCGACGTCGGAGCTCTTGGCGGCATCGGCGAGGGTGCTGGGGGAGTTTCTGGGCCTGATACTGTCCCCGGCATTGCGTGTGGTGCCGGGACAGAGTCCAATGCCGTTTCTATTCCCGGGCCATCTCCGGCGCTGGGGATAATGTCGGTGTCATGTTTGGTGTCGACCCTGCCTCTGGTGCCGTGGGCAGCACCGGAGTGGTGCGCGGCATCACGCTCAGTGCCGTGCCAGACTCCGATGTTGTTCACGATGCCAGGGCCGCTGTCGGTGTTGAGTACAGCGCTGTACCCAATTTGGTTCTCCACGGCACTGAGGAGAGGTCTGGGGTCACACCTGGTGCCGCGCCTGACTCCAACGCCGTTCGCAGCATCAAGGAGGGTGTCGGCATCGGGCTGGGGCCGCTACTCTCCTCTGCTGCTTCTGGGGACTTTGAATCCCAGGGTTCCCGACCTCGGGGGTCCAGGAACAGGAGGGTCCCGTTGGGTGGTCTGGCACCTGGCCTTGGTTTCTACCTCTTCGGAGGAGGATTCTGGGTCGAACCCAGACTGGCTTCTGGGTTCTTCTGGATCTTCGGATCCTTCCATCTCTAGCACCTCGGCCCCCACTCTCCTCCCTTCTGGGGCTCAGCCATCTCAGGTGGACTTCGGGGTCGGAGGGTCTGACAAGTCAGCAGGAGCCCCTGTGGCCACTGCTATGCAGCCTGGTGCCACCAGGGAGGCTGCTTCCTCAGTTGGAGTACCCCCCTCCTTTGTGTGTTTGGACAGCCCGAGTTTGGGGCAGCCCGGGGCGCACCAGGAGGGGGAGGGCACGGGTCCCTGGGTGGACTCCTCGGAGCCCAATTCAGCTTGCCAGTTGCCTAGGTTAGTGGTTACGAGGACGAGGTCTTTCTCCAACTCGGAAGGGTTGAGAGATAGGGGTGTGGTGTGGTGAGTCCCTTCTGTGGCTCAGCTGGGCTCTGGCAGGAGCCATAGCGCAGGCCCCTGTCTTTCCTTTTCAGAGTCTGCCAGAAGGATCACTTCTTCAGAGGTCAGGGGCCATCCTTCTGGACTCACATGGTCCCGGTCACCTCATGGGGGGGAATCTTCTGCAGTGCACAGCTCCGTCCGTTCTGATCTGGTTGAACGTCTGTTAGCTGCGGCGGCCTTGGTCTCCCCTTCCTCTTGTAGGGGATCCTGTTGGCCCCCTCGCCCTGACAGATACCGCTGTCCTGCTTCCAGGAGCCTGTCTGTCGAGCCTCTGTCTCCATCCCCGGTAGTCCCAGGTATTCTAGGCCCCTGCGGTCCTCTTACCTGGTAACAGTTCAGGGGTTCTGCTGCTCATTTCCCCTCCTGCCTTCATGCCCTGGACCAACAGGTGTTTCACCATGCCCCTCTGCAGCAGGCCCCTGAACCTGGCAGCTCGTCTTCTTCCTCTTCTCCCTCTTCCGAGGGGGAGGAACCTTCGGTCCACATTTCCCCAGCATCTGATTTGTCTTCTTATCAATGCTTCCTGGTGAGGATGTTGGACGAGCTTCATTTTACCCCCGTTCCCTTAAGCAATCCCGAGCATGTGACCCGCGCCTTTTTAGGCAAGTTCAGCGTGGCCCACTTGGTGGCTCCCGCCTGGCCTCTTCCTTTTCAGGAAGCGTCACATTGGCTCTGGCTTCATCCCTTCTCCACAGTGCCAGCCCCTAGGGACTTATGCCAGCGGTATTGCACTCTCCCGGAGTCTCCAGGTGCTCTGCCTCACCCAGTCTCGGGTTTGACCTCCCTGGATACTCCTTCTGGGTCTCACGCCCTATACCGTGACTGCCCTCCGGATCCGGACTCTGCGGATTTCGATTTCTGGGGGAGACGAGTGTTCTGCTCGGCACGGATCTGTCTATCGCAGCACATCAGGCCCACTATGCAGCCTATGATAGGTTCTTGTGGTCTAGGCTAGGACAACTCCTAGCCTCGATGCCTGATTCAGAGCAAACCAGGCAAGCCATCGCCCTCTCTGCATGGGGCTGGGAGCTCGCAGAGCACCAAGCAAGGGCATCTTATGACGCCAGTGAGGTAGCTTCCAGAGTGGTAGGGACAGCGATCTGCCTTCGGCGGACAGCATGGATTCACCTATCCCAGTTGTCATCCTTGGCCCAGCATAGGGTGATTTACTCCGCCTACCGGAGAATCCATCTCTTCTCCCGTCGGGTGAGACAGTGACTTTCCGGGCACCCTTCTTCCCCCACTGGGGGATCTCCGTCTCACCCAGATCAGTCTCAGGCCTCGCCAGGCCTGTAAGAGTTCTTCCTTCCAGTGCCTCACCCACTGGAAGCTAAGACTTAGTCCCTTAGGGTTTCAGAGTACCCCCCCTTTTTTTTTGTTTGGGGTGATGGGGCTTGGTACTCACCCAATAGTGATGAATGGTATAGACTGACACAGATAAGATATGAAAATTACGTACCTACCGTAATTCTTGATCTTTCTGTGTATCTTCACCATTCATCACTAAATTCCTCGCTCCATCCCCCTTTGGTCTCAGTCTCTGACTCCTCCCCTGCCCCTGTGTGACTTTCTTTCTCTCTCTCTCTCTCTCTCTCTCTCTCTCCCTCCTCTCCCTTGTGTTAGGCGGGAGGGGCTGTTGGAGGCACACAGAGGACGACAAAACCTCTTCTTGGAAAGCTCGGGGCAGCCTTCCCCTCCTTTTCCTCCTAGGGTCTCGGAGTAGAAGAGTCTCCTCCTGTTTTTCGCTACACTCTGACTCTTGTGCTAAAACAGCATTCCTCTGTTGGGAGGGAGGGGAGGTATTAGTACCTACCCTCTTTGATGATTTAGTGGGTAGCGTTCAGACCTGTTCTGCGACCTCAAGTCTTCTGTCGATCCAGGTCTAGATCTTAACCCCCACTTAACCCCTTTTTCTGAGTGTGTGCTCTTTTCCTCCCCCCCTCCCTTAACTTTTTCTTCCCCCTCTCCTTCTCCTTTCAGAGATTGGGGCCCCCTTCCTTTTTTCCCCAATTTTCCTTAAATCTCTTCCTTCTTTCTGTCCTCTTCATCATTTATTTCTCCTTTTTGGTTTCTTCTTCTTTTCCTTTTCCTATTCCTTGGGCCTCTTGCCCCATCCCACCCTCCCTTTCTTACACTCTCCAGCATTGCAGAACTAGAGTTGGGGCAGAGTCGATGTCGGATAACTGCCAGCCCTCTGTCAACTCCGTACATATAAAAAAAAAAAAAAAGTATCCCGCGGGGTCCTAGCTCCGACGCGCTATAACCCAATAGTGATGAATAGAGAAGATACACAGAAAGATCAAGAATTACGGTAGGTACGTAATTTTCATTTTCCGGCTCCCAGAAGCAACTGCCGCAGATACCAGTGACTAGACATCAGAGCCCCAGCAACTCTCTGTCCTGAGCATCAGACTACACGCGGGGTTCCAGCGAGGAGGAAGAAGTGCAATCTCATGGCCCTGTGTTTGATACGGCCAGCACAGCAGCAATTTCGAGAAGCCTAAAGAGAATTTACTGCAATGTGGCAAAAATCAAGAGCAATTTTAGAAAGTTAGAGCAACAGATGGCAGTGAAGGAGGCAGTCTCGGGAGCTGAGAGAGGAAACAAGCTGTCCCAAAATGTAGACCGACTCAGGTATGGGTGGTGCAAGAAAGGGCGGCTAACCCCAAAGCTCCAGAGACAACAAAATCTAACACGCAAAAAGCAAAATAAGGTGCACACATTCATTTTTCGCAATAAGCAGGGTTTATTCTTCAGTTAGAAGACTGGACCTTTGCCCCGGTGCTTCGAGCAGTTGGTCTTCGTCAGGGGACATGGTCATTAATGCTACATTGCTGTATTTTTTTGCAAAATTTAAAGTGACCCTAACCCAGTCCCCATATCAGTAACTGAGTGCTATGACGCACACTAGTGTAAAAATGATGTAACAGTGTTGGGGGAGGGGAGATGTGAGAAACAGTGAAACAATTTTTCAACAATAATGACAGCATAACACCACTAAACTGACAATCTTCATTGAGGATATCTCTTGCATCAGGTCACACCTATGGAACTATAACCACCAGATGCTAAGACCACACAGAAAACTTTCTAGCTAGCAGTCTGCTAGGGTCCATCCACGACGACGTCAGTCGATGATGTTCTTCATGTGGGCGGCCTTGCGCCCTCCTCAGTTCTTTTCCTGCCGTCAACCATCACACATTGGACTCCATGGAGACAACACCACTTCAACTGACCACCAAATCTTTGATTTCTACCTTTATTTTATTTTCTCACCCTAGTTTGTTCATCACTTTATTTTGTAAAGTGATTTTCACCTTTGTCTATGTCAACCAACCCCGAGAAACTCTTCAGATACTATGGGTGTGGTCAGAAGATCTATGATAAAGATGACCATGATGCCTGCATCCACTGTCTCGGTGCTGACCTTGACATTAAGGCCTATGAAGTCTGCCATGGATGCAATCAGGCTGGGATGTAGGAGGAGTTGCTTAGGGCCGTCCTTCTGGATCTATACAGCCCCAGGCATGTCACAAAGGAGGAACCCCTTCTAGGCTCTGCCAAGGTTCGCATCCCCAGGGTTCCGTTCTGCGCCCTGGCTTGTTATCCGGCACCCCGCCAGCTCGGGCTCCATTTTCCGGATTCCAGAGCCCCAGCAGAGGGCAGTTGCCTGTTTGTAGATGCCCCTTTCCCATTCCTCTGCAGTCACCCCCTTCTCTCCCAGGCCATGTTGGTCCTACGGGGCCGTTATCCTGGGAAACGTTCAGAGGCTCTGTGGCAGCCTTCCCCTCATACATTAGATGCATGCATGAACGGGTGTTTCACCTATCCCCACCACCGCAGGAGTCCTCTGGACACTCGAGTTCCCCATCATCCTCGTCTCCCTCCTCGGAGGGAGAGGAACCCTCTGGCTCACCTCTCTTCCAACGCTGATTTCACCGAATATCAGTGTTTCCTGTCGAGGATGGTGAGGGATCTTCACATTTCATTTGTTAGACGAGACAGTACCGAGTGGGAGTCGTGTGAATTCAGTGCCCAACATTTGGTGGTGCCATCCTGGCCTCTTCCTTTCCAGGAGGCATCTATCTGTTCCCGGCAGTCTCCAGCTGACCCTATCCCAGCCCCAGCAGACTGCAGGAGGAGGTATTGTGCCCCTTCTGAGTCCCTAGGTTCTCTCCCCAATCTCCTTTGGGATTGGCATACCTAGAGACTCCTTCCGGGCGCCGCCGACTGGCGCACAACCGACCGCCGGACTCAGATTATCTACAGTTTGACTAGTTGGGGAGAAGAGTGTTCTCTTCCTCTCATGCGATGCTCTGCATCACATCTCATCAGGCACACCATGCTGCCTACAACAGGCATCTATGGTCGATGCTATCTCAGCTCCTAGCATCAATGCCTGACTCGGAGCAATCTAGACGGGCCATTGCCCTCTCTGCTATAGGCCTGGAGCTGGCAAAGCACCAGGCAAGGGCATCTTATGACACCAGTGAGGTGGCTTCCAGGCTTGCAGGGACAGTGATCTGCATTAGGCGGATGGCATGGCTTCGTCTATCAAGGTTTTCATCCCTGGCCCAGCGTAGGGTGATTTCGCTCTGCCTTCCGAGGGACCTGCCTGTTTTCCACCAGAGCTAGGTGACTTCTACAGGGACTTCCTCCATCTCCTCATCTTCGAGGGACACCTCCTAGCTCTCCTCAGCGTTAGACTTTTCGCTTGATTAGCCAAGGGTCTCTCCTTCTGTTTTCCACCAACAGGAGGCTGTGAGTCTTGTTCCCTCAGGGTTTTTCTTGTCCCCTGGGGGGTTATACTCACTAGTAATGAATGGTGAAGCTTGACAAGAGAAGATATGAATATTATGTACCTACCATAATTCTTGATCTTCTCTTGTATCTTCACCATTCATTATTGATACCCACCCACCTTCCCCTCTAGGGCCTCCTACTTTGGCTTCTCGTCCTCCCTGCTCATTCCTCCCCTCTTCCTTGTTGGCCTTTATGCCAAAAAAAAAAACATGTGTCTGTTCATCTGAACAGATACCTTTTCTGAGGGAGAAGGGGGATAAGTGGAACTTATGCTATCTTCAGAGAACTCTTTCTGACTAGCCCTAGGGTGACTTTTGGTCCTCTCTGGGCCATGCTGTTCAATTCACAGTTTAGGAGACCAGCCAGTTTCTGGCTATGTCTTCTTTAAAGGTCCCTTCTGACAAGTCCTGATCTCCTATGTCAGTCTCTGATACTTTCTCCGTCCTAACATTACTCTTCTGGAGTTGGCGATCTTTGCTTTGCTTTGTCTTCAGGGAGTCCGATTGAGTTCCCATTCTTTCTTTATCTAAAGGGGTGCCTTCTTAGGGCATTACCCCCCCACACACACACTCACCCACACACACACACACACACACACACTTTGGTGTTAACACTTAAAGTGCTACATAAGGTTTTTCCCTTGCTAAGTTGGGTGCTTTCCTTTCGGAACAGACTTTCTGCTTTGGCAGTCTGTGAGCTCTCAGCTACAGTTTAAAGGGTTGGGGATGACGGGAGGTATAGAGAATCTGCCTTTGTATTCAAACTTCTCAAACTGCTCGGTTGAGCCTTCTCTCAAAATTCCATCTAGTGGGATCCTTGCTCCCTTGTTCTTGGTTCCAAGCTTATACACCTCAAACCGACCTCTAACTTGGCAGAGTTCTCCTTCTCAACATCCGTCTGTCTTCTTTTTTCTTTTCTTCTTCTTTCCCTTCCTTATCTGTTCCCCCCTTGGAGCCACCCCAGCTGAGGTCCTGCGGCCCCTTCAGGTGGATCCCCTTCTTGTTTTCTGTCCCCTACTGGCTTATGCCTTTTTTCAGTTTATATCCTTTCCTTTTTCTATCCCTCGGCTCCCTTGCCTCGCTCTTTTTATTCTTGCCTTTATTTCGCCTCTCTGGCCAACAGAACTGGGATGTAGGAGGAGTCTGTGGCACCTAACCGCTGCTCCCCCGCACAACCGCAGATAGTGCTGCCAGCTCTCGGGCGCACCACGGCGCTGACTCCTCTACAAAAATAAATAAAAACTCCTGTGGCGTGGAAGCTCGGTTGAACCCACAGTAATGAATGGTGAAGATACAAGAGAAGATCAAGAATTACGGTAGGTACGTAATTTTCATTTATGTCACAGCCAGGACATTCCTCAAACTACTGGGCCTGATGGCAGCAGCCATTGTAATGGTCCCCCTGGCACGGCTGCAGATGCGGATTCCCCAGTGGACATTGCGGGTCCAGTGGGACCTACACACTGATGATCTAGAACAACTGGATCTTACCCAAATTAATCTTCACGATTCATTACTAAATGGGTCCTACCAGAGGTCAGGACCCTGCTTGGGAAATAAAAGAGCACTGCCTCTTTAAATTTTTCTGAGCTGGAGCAGCTGCAAAACCCACAAGGCCAGCGTCCTACGTGGCGCTCACGGGTTGGTCAGTAACTGATCCAACTCCTCCCAGCCCTCAGTTCTTGCTTTACCGCTGTCAAGGAAGGCTCCTGCGAGGGAAGACTACCTTCAAGCAAGATACTGTGTTGTAGTTTGAAGTCCGCTAGGCCTACTTCCTTTGATCCAGTGCCATGAGTACTGGTTCTGTACAGTTCTGGAGTTTAATTCTTTATTTCTTTTTATCGTAGCACCGAGTGATTTCTTTATTTAAATCTCCTTTTTATTATTTTTCTGCATGATGGCAATGTCGGGGTCGGGGCATAAATCCAAGTCAAAACACGCAGGAGTTGCCCCTATGCTTTGGTGCCTCTGTGGCAACTCCATGACCATTACAGAGCCCCACAACCGTTGCTTCAACTGTCTGGATCCCTGCCACATGATGAACTAGTGTGACACCTGTTTTTCCATGGACTACTGTACGCTTGTTATCTGTGCAGCAAGGTTGGGGAGAGACACCCCAACTTTCAGAGGGCGTTATCACACTCAGGACACCAAGACCAGGTCTCTGGTCTCCACCTCTGAGCCACCCCTGGTTCTGTGTGGGCCAGCGGGGGTGGAACCCCCTCTGCTCCACAACTTGTAGTGCAAGGGGTCCCAGCGATGGGTTGGTGGGGCAGCCTTCCTCCCCGGGGGGGCCTTGTCTTCCTCCTTTTTGGGGAAGGATCCTGCAGTTGGTGGGGAAAGGGGCCTTCCGGTGGACTCTGCATGGCTCTAGTATCCCCACCTGGGTGTTTCCCCTCAGGGATAACACCCAGTCCACCCCTTGCCAGTTCGGCGCACTGTGGTGGGCAGGTTAAGCAGCCCCCATCTTCGGGAGAGGTCCCTTGCATGATCCCACAGTCCTTGCAGAGGACCTTCCCTACTTCACCAGGCTGTCCCTCCTTCTGTTCCTGTGCTGTCCCCTTCCCCTCTTCCTGGTCTTTTGGGCCCGAGGGCCCCATGACTTTAGAACAGTTCAGGGGCTCAGTGGCTGCATTTCCCCATTACCTCAGGGCACTCCACGAGGTCATTTTTAGACCTCAGACCCCTGCACCATCTTACCTCTGAGTCGAGTTCCTCCAAGTCTTTGACTTCCTCCACCAAGGAAGAAGATGCCTCACTCCACTACTCCTCTGACACGGACTTTACATCTGGGAACCTCCACAAAGGAGACCCACAGGAGGGTGGCAGGGGACCCTGCAGGGGAAGGAAACAACTCCTGGTGGGGACTGCATTGTTAGGAAGGTAGAACTGGGTAAGGAAGGGGAGAGGGAGGTAAGGTGCCTGCCTGGCGCCATGGCTTGGAGGGACAGGGAGCGAATCCTCAGGATTGCTGGAGCAGCTGCACAAGGAGGGAGCTGGATGTCATTGTCCACCTAGGGACAAATGACCTGGCTAAGAAAGGATTAGAGAAGTGCAGGAAGAGTTTGTGGAATTGGGGAGAGGCCTTAGTCAAGTAGCACGACGGTAACCTTCTCGGAGGTGCTACCCATCTATGGCATAGGAGAGGCTAGGTGTTCCGGCTCATGGGATTCAATCAGTGGTTGAAAAACTGGTGTGGAGCTCAGGGATTTGGCTTCATTGGGGACTGGGGGTCCACCGAGTGATGCAATCCTATACTGGCATGATGGGCTGCATCTGTCCGGGAGGGGAACCAGGATCCTAGGTGATAGGTTTAAATGCTTCATTGGCAAGCTTTTAAACTAGCCAAGGGGGGAGGCACTGGAAAGGAGCAGGAAAATCCTAGCCCCACCCCAAACAATCACGGTAGTAAGTGTGGCAAACACCAACATGGAGGTGTCGATAGGGAGAAGGGCAGGGGTAAATGGAGAAAGTGACAAAGACAAGAAGGACAGGGATGGGGCAAAAGGGGTAAGGCCATCAGGAAATGGAGGGTAATGAGTACCAATGCCTCGTAGTCTGGGCAACAAGCTCCCTGAGCTGGTGGCCTTAATGGAAGAGGGATGCCTGGATATCGAGGAGTCACAGAAACATGGTACACAAAGAACCATGACTGGATGTTAACATACCAGGGTACATAACCCTACAGGAGAGACAGGCAGGGGAGAAGAGGGGAGGAGTAGCTCTCATGTAAAGGAAGGGATAAAAGCAACTGAACAAAAGAGTAAACAGGGAGGAGAGGAGGCACTGTGGGTCACCTTGAGACTGGAAAGGGCGCCACAATCCGCACAGGGGTTGAGTACAGACCCCCATGTCAGGGGGAAGGAATGGACAAAGATATGATGGAAGGCATTCTTAGAATGGCAGAGAAAGGGGAGATACTGTTGATGGGAGACCTGAATATGCCAGATGTTAACTGGAGCACATTTGCTGCAGCCACATCCAAGAGCAGGGCCATTCTTGACGTCCTACAGGTGGCAGGCATTAGACAGCTAGTTTCAATACCCACTCGTGAGGGAGCAATCTTAGACCTTGTACTGTCAAACGGGGGCAGTGAGAGGATCTCAGATCTAGAAGTGGGTTGCCATCTGGGGACAAGTGACCATCAAACAGTGTGGTTCACGTTAAACTCAGCTACAGAGTCAGCCATACAAAAGTGAGGGTACTGGACTTTAGGAGGGCTGACTTTGGCAAGATGGGAGAGTGCCTCAGAAAGCACTAGCAAACAGGCTAGAAGGAGGTATGGAGCAACAATGGGGAATTATCAAAACTGCCATCACAGAGGCAACAAGCCTTTGTGTGAAGCAAATAAACAAATCAAATGAAAGAAAAGCCACTATGGTTCTCAAGAGAGGTGGCTGTGAAAGTCAGGAAGAAAAAGATAGCATTCCGGAAGTATAAGGAAACACAGAAGGAGCAGGACAGAGAGCTGTACCAGTTAAGGCAGAAGGAAGCGAGGAGGGAAGTCAGAATAGCAAAGGCCCAAACTGAGGAAAAGATAGCCAACTCAGTTAAGAAGGGGGATAAACCTTTATAGGTACATCAGCGGCATAGAAAGACAAAGGGAGGGATAGTGAGGCTGAATAGAATGAACGGTGGGTGGGCAGAGGGGACAGTGAAGCAGGAATACTGAACGAATATTTCTGTTCAGTATTCACAAAAGAGGAGGGGAAGTGCCTAATCCAATTAACAGAAGCACTCTTGATAGGGGGTCGATCCCAGTCCTTTCACAGAAGAAAGGGTTCTGCAAGAACTCCTAAACTGAAGGTGGACAAAGCAATGGGTCCTGATGGAATTCACCCCAGAATTCTAAAAGAATTAAGGAAGGAACTAGTGAAACCACTGGCTACTCTTTTAATAAATCATGGAGGATGGTGTGGTACCCGAGGACTGGAGGAAGGCAGATGTGATTCCCTCTCACAAAAGTGGGACCAAGACAGAGGCAGGAAACTACAGACCTGTCAGTCTGACCTCTGTGGTAAGGAAAGTGATGGAGTCACTCTGAAGGAAAGAATAGTTGAGTACCTAGAGGTCAGTGGAGCACAGGATCCAAGGCAGCATGGGTTCGAGAGGGAAGGTCATGTCAGACGAATCTAATAGATTTCTTTGACTGGGTGACTAAAGTAGTAGACCAGGGAGGGGCTGTGGACATGGCCTACCTAGCAAGGCATTTGACACAGTCCCACACAAAAGATTATTAGTCAAATTAACCAGCCTGGGAGTGGGTCCCAGGGTGGTAGCCTGGGTAAAACATTGGCTGGACAACAGGACACAGAAGGTAATTGTAAATGGAGTCCACTCTGAAGAAAGGGCGGTTACTAGTGGGGTACCGCAGGGTTCAGTATTGGGTCCAGTCCTTTTTAATGTCTTCATCAGTGACATTGCAGAGGGACTGGAAGTAAAGTATGCCTTTTTGCAGATGACACAAAGATCTGCAACAGGGTTGATACACAAGGAGGCGTGGAAAGGATGAAAAGGGACTTGGCAAGGTTGGAGGAATGGTCAGACGTATGGCAGCTAGGATTCAATGCAAAAAAGTGCAAAATAATGCACCTGGGAAACAAGAACCCAGGGGAAGAATACACAGTGGGTGGGGAGGTAGTAACAACAACAAAACAGGAAAGGGACCTGGGGGTAATCATATCAGATGACCTTAAGGTTAGCAGCCATGTGAGAAGGCAGTAGGAGGCCGGGGTATACTGGGATGTATAGGGAGAGGCATCAGCAGAAAACAGGAAGTTGTTATCCCTCTGTACAGACAGTTGGTGAGACCCCATCTGGAATACTGTGTCCAGTTCTGAGACCCCATCTCTGCAAGGACATAGACAGGATAGAGGCAGTCCAGAGGAGGGCAACTAAATGGTGCAGGGTCTGCAAGAGAAGCCGTATGAGGAGAGACTAAAGGAGCTTAATATGTATACCCTTGAGGAAAGAAGGAGAGGGGGGACATGATAGAAACTTTCAAGTACCTCAAGGGAATCAACAAAGTCCAAGAGGGTAGCATCTTCAGAAAAAGAGACTTGCAAGAACAAGGGACACAATTTATAGATAGAAGGAGGGCGTGTTCAGGGGCAATGTGAGGAAGTATTATTTAACAGAGAGGGTAGTGGATGCATGGAACAGCCTTCCTGAGGAAGTTGTGGGGTCTAAAACTGTGGGAGAATTCAAGAATGCATGGGACAGACATAAGGCAATTCTTGGGGGGGGCAGGAAGATATAGGCTGTTGGTTAACTAGGATCTGCGGCCTATCCTGTAGGTAGGGAAATGGGCAGACTAGATGGGCCTAGTGGTCCTTATCTGCCGTCAAAGTCTATGTTTCTATGTACCAGTGCTTCCTAGTGGAGATAGTGAAAGAACTCCATATTTCCCTGTTTGGCGGACGTAACCCAGGTCGTGCAACACTGTCATTCCTGGGGGATTACAGTGCTGACAACTTGGTCATCATACCTCCCTGGCTGCAGCCATTGACAGAGGCTTTGCATGCCGTCTTACTCTGTCCCACCGCCCCATCTCCTGCCCCTAGGGACTGCATGCACAGGTACTGCGTTGCAATGGGGTCTCTAGGTCCCATGCCCCACCCTACTTTGGGAGTGGAGCTCCTAGACACCCCAGCCGGGCATCATCATCATTGTCACGACCACCCCCCGGACGCTGACTCAGCTGAGTTTGACTTATGGGGGAAAAGGGTGTTCTTTTCGGCATGCCTTCTGTTGCGGATCGCTGCTCATCAGGTGGCCAGTGCAAGGCACATCTGGATGGTGCTGGGCCAGCTCCTTGCGGCAATGCCTTGATGGTAAAGGAACCTGGCAAGGCATTCACCTCATTGCGCAGGGCCTGGAGCTAGCAAGACACCTCGCAAGGGCAGTATATGATGCCAGTGAGGTGGCTTCTAGGCTGGTGGGAACTTCAGTCTGCATCAGGCGGACTGCATGGCTTCGCCTATTGAGGTTGTCACCCTTGGCCCAGTGTCGGGTGCTGTCCTCCTTATTCCAGGGGACCTGCTTCTTCTCGCGTAGGGCTTGGTGGGAACTGCAGGGGCGCCTTCTGTCTCCTGGGTCACAGAAGCCTCCACCAGCCCACAGCCTTCCAGGCCTCACCAGGCCCGTAAACAGGACCCTCTCCTCCTGTGGTCTTCCCCGACAAGGGACTGGTGGAAACCAGATTTCCCTCAGGCTTTGCCATCTTGGAACTTGGATCCATTTAGTAATGAATGGTGAAGATTAATTTGGGTAAGATATGAAAATGATGTACTTACTGTAATTATTGCTCTTCCCAAATATCTTCACCATTCATTACGCCCACCCTCCCTTCCTGTAACCATGCGCTGGCTCTCTCTTCTTTTTCCTTCTATCTCCTACTCCTTGAGTTGGGGTGAGGATTTGGGGGAGATGGTTTCTTCAGGGGCAAACCCTGCTCCTTACGCCTCCTGAAGGCCCTGCCATTTCTCTGGATGAGCCTTTGGGAAGGGCTGTCCTCGTCTTCTCCGGATGGGGGGAAGTTTTTCTCTGGAATCTTCTCTCTGATCTCTTCCTAAGTCTCCTGCAAGAGCTGAAGTTGGCTCTGGCCTTTTTTCTTGTTGGATTTGCTGGGGGCTGGTAGATTCTCTCCTGACCCTGTAGCTATAACTGGAAAAGCTCTTATCTTTGTGGACATAAAGTCTCCACCACTCAGTCACAATAGTGGGACTATGCCAGAGGTGCTAGAACCCTGTTGGAGCTAAAAATATTCAGGAGGGCCGGTGCCAATGTAGGACTGTGCATGCAGGGCGCCGTGAGACTGGCTCATGCCATATAGGTTATCTTGGCATCGATCCTCCAACCACCTCAGTTCCTTTTTTCCCCACCGTTGAGTGCGCTTCAGTGATGACGACGCTCACCCACCAGGAGTCAAGTCTTCACGTCTGTACGACAGCAGCACAGTCATTCAGTAGTTGATTAGTATATACAGTATATTTATTTTATTTTTTTCCTAAGTTTTTTATTGTTTAACGAAGAAAGAAAGTTTTCTTCAGCCCGCCTTCGATGGAGTCGACCATGAATGGGGCCAATGACGGTAGGGAGACTTCACTTGAAAACTGTTTTAGCAGCAGGGCTGGGTCTGGTCTGCCACCCTCTTTGGAGGGGGGGGGTCTGACCATGGCCAGTCCGGTGGTCGGAGAGGAAGGGCGGTCCTCCCGAAAGCACAAAAGGAAGTGGGCTCATTCCCGATCGAGGTCGGAATTTGGCACCGCTTCGTTTTGAGCTCTTCTTCGCCCACCAGTCAAAGTTAGGGTTAGCTGGCACTGCCGAGGTCACTCTCTGGTGTGTCTGCACAGAGATCGCTAGTAGCAGGGGGACAGGAGGCAGACCCTGGCTCTGTCAGGGTCGCCTGCAGTCCCGGGTTCCTAGTGGCTATGATCCTTGACTGGAGTCCTCCTCATTTCGGGGGCCCTCCTCCGTGAGCAGTTTCATCATTGGGACGTTTTATGGGAACAGTGGTTCAGCGGTTATCCCGACTGCCCTTACCTGTGGACCCAACTCGGCCTTGGGCCTGGTGGCCATGGACTCTTGGGTGGAATGGTTGGGCCAGCCTGGTCAAGCGACACTTTCTTCAGTCCCTTCAACACCGCACCCTCATGCTTTTCCCCCTCACAGGGCTGTGGCACAGGGGCCTGCACAGGTACTGTCTTCTCCTACTTCTTATCATTCTTTCAGATCTCCAGCTTTGAGTGTCCCAGTGTCGAGTTTGGGGACCCCAGTCGCTTAGCTGGCACTGGTTGTGGTGCTGTCCTCGGCTCCGACCTTGGCAGTGCTACTCCTGGTGCTGCACGCTGCGGCGATGACACAGGTGCCGGGAATTTCGACTGCGATTTGGGGAGTGCCTCCTCCTGCTCTTCTTCCTCCTTTTCCCTTCTATACTATCCCTTCTGGGTTAGTAGGAGACTATATTGAGCCTGATCCTGACCCACGATTAGGGAGGATCTGGATGAGGATTCATCCTTTGGAGTGGAAAGTAAGCCCTCCAATTCAGCAGAGCCTTTGGTCGAGGACCATTCTTTTAAGTCTCTTCTGAAGAATATGAATTCCACCCTTTCTCTTCAGACTTCTGAGGTGGAACCTGGGAAGCTTTTGTGCCTTCAATATCTGCGTGTTGCTGAAATTCCTGTGGAACTGACACCTCCAGTGCAGCCCTCTTTTGAGACTCTTTCACAAATGGTGTGGGACAGACCGGTGCTCATTCCTTTGGTAGCCAAGTCCATAGACAGCAAATACGCTCCTACTAAGGATAGGCAAATCCTTGCCTCTCAAGCCTTTGCGGATGACATAGTGGTCTTGGCAGAGAATAACAAAGCCTTTCTTCCTCAGGAATCCATGGCTCGTCCAGTGAATAAAGAATCCTGTAAAACTGACACTCTGTGGAAGCGAGTGTTTGCTCCTGCTACCCTAGGCATGCATATCGCTAGCTATCAGGGCTATTTCTCTCAGTATGAGTATACCCTCTGGCATTTGCTCAGAGAAACTGTGAAGGCTCTTCCAGAGTCGGACGTTAACTCGGAACTTCTTCATACCATTACTAGGGCATTGAGTCCAACAATCAGCAACTTAAAGCTGCTGTGGTTGCTTTTAACACTGCTTCTTGAGCAGCAGTGGCCGAAATATGCATCTGGCGTCACCCATGGCTAAGGACTTCAGGATTCACAAATGATGCTCAACAGAGAGTCATGAATTTTCCATTTGATGGTGTTTATCTGTTTGGTCAGATGTGGAGCTGGCACTGGAGGCCACACAGAAAACTAGGAGTGCTATTAAGATGGCCAGATCGGCCCCTGCAGTGGAAACCGCCAGCAGTTTCATAACCGACAGTCCTTTCATGGTAAAGGCCGAGTGGCATTTAACAAAAACCAAGCCCCTCAGCCACAAAAGAAAATGTAGCAGAAGACACAGGGCCTGAAGGTGCCCAGTGCCACCCTCTGAAGAACCAGCCCATGTCCCCACCTCAGCTGCCTGAGGGGGACTACTCTTCGGTGGTAGGGGGCACCTCACTCAGTTTTACAACCAGTGGAAGTCTGCCACAATGGACAAATGGATCCTCAGGATAATTCAAGAGGAATATTCTCTTAAGTTTTTCAGAGACCCCTCCAGATCGTCCACCCAATCGACAGCCCAACCTGTCTACCACTCAGTCAGACCTCCTTGCTTCCAAGATTCAGGGCCTTCTGGACAATCGGGCAGTAGAATTGGTTCCCCAAGCAGAACGGAACACAGGTTTCTACTCCCACTACTTCCTAGTTGCAAAGAAAACAAGGTCCAGAAATCCAGAACCTGGTGTTTTTCTGTCAGGATGCATTCAGACTGCAGTGGACAAGACGCTTTCTGTACGCATTTCCTCCTCTTCTCTTAATTCAGAGGGTGCTGCTCAAGCTAGAGACATGGGGAGGCAGCATGATTCCCATCGCCCCATACTGGCCTCATCAGATATGGTTTCCATTAATCAACAGATTATTGATGGTTCCACCGAGACAACTTCCACTTCAAACAGACCTCCTGACCCAGGGTCCAGTGGTCCATCCCAACCTGTGATCCCTTCATCTACATGCCTGGCTCCTAAGGAGATAGAAGTGGGTAGAGTCAGTGTCTCTCGGAGAATCTCAGACATCCTCCTAGCAGTGCACAAGCCATCCACTATGAAGACCTATACGGCAAAGTGGAAACGATTTTCCATTTGGTGTGCAGAGTCCTTCCTGGACCCCTTTAATTGCTCGCCAAACAAGGTGTTAGAGTACCTTCTAGACCTGTCGATTGCAGGACTGCAGTACTCGATGGTGAAGGTGCATCTTTGTGCGATTTCAGCCTACCACGAGCCTATCCACAATATGTCGGAGGCTCAGTTCACTTGGTTAAGAGACTCCTTAAAGGTATCCTCCACACTAGACCACCAGTCAGAAGACCGGCAGCCACCTGGGATATCAACCTTGTTTTAGCCATGCTCACCCATAAGCCATTTGAGCCTTTAGCAACCTGCGAGTTGAAGTTTCTGACCTTGAAGGCTACCTTCCTTGTGGCCATTACCTCTGCTCGCAGGGTGTCTGAAATACATGCCCTGGTCACAAACCTCCTCCCCCCAACCCCAGTACACAGTATTTCACAAGGACAAGGTGGTTCTCAGAACTCACCCTGAATTCCTTCCCAAAGTAGTCTCAGAATTCCACCTGAACCAGCCCTTGGTCCTTCTGACCTACTTTGCAAACTTTCAGAATGAAGGGGGAGCATACCCTACATTCTTTGGATGTGAAGAGGGTTTTGCGATTCTTCATTGATAGAACAAGAGATTCGTAAATCCAAGCAGCTCTTTATCTCATTCAGCATGACCTGGGTTGGTCAGCCTGTTGCCATCAGATGTATTTCAGCATGGCTGGTAGCATGTGTCCGCCATTACTATTCAATGGCGCAGGTCAAGCTGGAAGGCAGGGTGTACGCCTACTCTACCAGACCGGTTGCAGCATCTCTGGCAGAGATTTGGAACGTGCCCATTGCAGACATCTGCAGAGCGGCCACTTGTAGCTTCGTGCACACTTTTGTGAAGCACTACGCCCTGGATGTCCATGCCAGGCAGCATCCTTCCTTTGGCAGGACAATCCTTAATGGACTGCTGTCCTGAGTTAGCTCCTTTCTCTTGCCTCCCTTCTCGGGTGATTATTTTTGAATGCTACCTCCTACTAGTGTGTGAATGAGTGGTGAGACTTATGTCCAGGAAACATGAAAATTACGCACTCACTGTAATTTTGATCATCTTGGACTTAAGTCTCCACCACTCATTTACATGCCCACCCACTATCCCCCGAGCTCACTCGTCCTGCTTTTGGTCTTCACTCCCCCTTTGGCTGGGCTGTGAAGACACTGTTGAGTTGATCCTTCTTACATGGGTAACATGAACTATCTTAGCCCTGGCTGGGTTAGTTTCCTAAGTTAGATTACGCTGCACCTCCTCGGTAAAAAAGGTACTAAGGTGGTTGTAGGGTCATCGCCAAGATAGCCTGTATGGTGCAAGCAGTACTACCTCAGCGCCGGCCCTTCTGAAGATTTTTGGGTTTTGCTGGGTCCTAGCACCTCCGGCTTAGTCCCACTAGTGTGAATGAGTTGTGAAGACTTCACCCAAGAAGATCAAGAATTATGGTAGGTACATCATTTTCATTTTTTTACACAACTTGCAGACATGTTTGTCAGCATTAAATTGGAGACACAGTTTGGCATGGCAATGCAACACTACTAGAGCCCAGATATAAAAATGTGTTAATTCCATCTGGATGCAAAGAGTATATCAAACAGAAACTGTTGCATACACTTATGCTGGTGCAGCAAAGACAGGTTAATGAAACCTGCAAGTATGTGTATGCAAAAACTTCCTGGCTGTACTGCTTCTCCTATCTTCTCATGTTGCCAGACATGAGTGAAATAACATCGAAGGCTTGGACAGTGATAATCCTGAGACAACCAAAGACCTTCGGGAACTTTTCCATACTAAGTATCAG
This sequence comes from Neoceratodus forsteri, assembly GCA_016271365.2. Taxonomy (NCBI): domain Eukaryota; kingdom Metazoa; phylum Chordata; order Ceratodontiformes; family Ceratodontidae; genus Neoceratodus; species Neoceratodus forsteri. Next base: position 880,559,661 of record CM057456.1, read on the forward strand.
TGCTGCTTAGCTATTTCGAAGAAGACTCAGACTTGCTACCAGAGCACAGAATACAAGCTTATCTAGCAGAGCTACTGGCTAGCAGAAATAGTGATCCAGTCAAATTCTGGCAAGATAGACAAGTCATAGAAAAAAATGCTTAGTCTTTTGGCTAGCTAAAGTAAGCATAGAGTACTAAGTCATCGCAGTTCTCTTAGTGTTTTTGTAGAACGTTTAAGTTACAGTGTTAAGTTTTCTGCTCTCTTTCTCTCTGTCCCTCAGTGCCTGTACCCTGTTTTCTCCTTCTACCCCCCTAAAGCTACGCCTTTTTCTAAAGCCTCCGCCCAAGCTATTGTTCTCCTGTAAACCCACCCCTAGCCTACCTGTACTTAATCTCCCTCCCTCTCTCCCCAGACCCTCAGATTTCCGAGCCCACCTGGGCTGCTGGACTGCTGCTGCCTCATCCGCTTCCAGTGGACTTGGGACACCGCTTCCCCGAAGACCTTCCCTGAGATGAGAACCGCTGTTCCCACCTGAATTCTCAGATCGGATCACGCTCACCCAGGAAAGCCGCAAGACTAGGACACCTGCCCTTGCCCAGAACCACAGCAGTGGATCAGGGCCAGAGACACTAAGGAGAACCACCGACCAAGCCTTCTACACCAGATAGCAGCCTTGAGCCACACCGCTGGTTCAGCTGAGAGACCATTGATCCCCAGGTACGTTTCAGCGCCAAGCCGCCACCTAGCCAGCAAAGAACTTTCAAACTTTGGCGCCTGACCTCTGAGTGGTCTAGGCTTCCAAGACCCTTCCAGGATTGGCTGGCACTTGAAGCTGCTATCTCAGCACTGTTACAGCTCTCTATCCAATTCTCTAAAGCCGCCTCTGCCTTTTTTAGGGATATTTTTCTGCTCAGCTACTAGCCTTGAGCCACACCACTGGTTCGGCTGAGACTGTTGATCCCACCGGTGCTTTGCACCGGCTTCCTACCCTCCCCCCACCTCACCCACCCTGGGTGGACATTTCATTGTATAGACACCGTGAGGTCAGATGACTAAGTGCCTACTTTTCCATTGGTCCTTTATAGTGTTCAACCGCTAGGGGTTCACAACGCTGCAGTCATCATTTCTACTTAGCCAGAACCTTACTCCGCTGCCTAAAAGTCATTTAACAGGACCAGCCGTTAGGCAGCGCTTACACCTAGTACCTTCTGAATATCCTCATCCTGTACTAGCTACCTGGCCAAGTGGACATCTTGTATCATGAATTGCCTAAAGTTCTGATCATCCAGGCCGAGGTCCTTCTGCTGCTTTATCTATCCACTATTACTATCAGCAAAAGCAACACGGTCCACTCTGCCACCCTGCCGTCTCTGGATGACTTCCATTTCTCTAACCTCCTCCTCCTCTCTACCACACGGCATGACTCGATCCCACTTCTAATCAATAAGGGTCTTATTTATCTGACTTTCTATGATCCTGAAAAAATGCTTCCTTCGATGCTTAATCCTCTCCCCTTTTATTCACCGAAAACTCTGGTACATTTTGCTCTTGGGAATCCTTCTCTCTGGGAATGTCAAGACAAATCCGGCCCGGTGAACCATCTCTGTCACTCTGGCATGTTTCTAAGCAACACTAAAGGTCTTCTTATTGCCCATCACAGTATTAGAAGCCTTGAGCACAACTTTGCTGAACTTGAGGCTTGGATTACCGTCTACAAACCAGACATACTCTGCTTGTCTGAAACATGGCTAAAATCCTTTATCTCTGACTCATTGTGTTCCCTATCCACTTATAGCCTGCTGCGGAGGGATAGACTGTCCCCCAAAAGAGGGGGCAGGGTAGCTATCTACTTCAAAGAACACTTACGCCTCACTACCTTAAACACTGATGTTGTGACCCACTGTGAATCACTACATGCACTCCTAACCCTAGGGGCAAAACAGCTACATACTATATGTGCCTATAACCCCCCAAACAGTGGTCATACTGGCCTGGACGAACTACAAAACCAGACGTCCCAACTCTCTGGTAAAAATGAAGTACTCATTCTAGGTGATATTAATCTAAACTGGCTGGGGAAAGGCCAAGGCACATCCCTCTCCAAACTTCAGAGCCATAGCCTACATCAGGTGGTCGCTGAACCCACTAAGGTTGCTTCTCAATCTAATTTGAGCACCTTTACTGACTGGGTACTAGGTAATTGTACAGAACACATCCATACTGCTGGTACTCTTGCAGGTACTGTTACTGACCACGACCCTATTTTTTGCATCTGGGGCTCAGTCGCACCTCCCCCGGTAAAACCATGCTCTTACTTCGAGAGGGCTCTTGCAGTAGGTAATTACATATGGGACTGACGCCGGCAGGCGGCAGGACCCCACGGAAAAATTTCTAGCTAGCAGTCCCTGGCGAGGAATCGCCCCCACGTCAGGTGACCGGCATCAGGAGACGTTGGTATAAAGGGGCAGTCCCGACACCGCCTTCCAGTCTTTTCCTCACGTTAGCTTGTGCAGTGCCTTATGGAAAAGTTCGTGCTCGTCAGCCTACCTTCATCGGGTTTTTACCGAAAAATCTTTATTTTTTTAGACTAACGTCAGTACTAGCATTGGTGTATGTCGTCCCTCACACCTCCGAGTACAAGAATAAGTGCGATTCGTGCGGCGCCCAACTACCGCACAAGGACGGCCACTCCCTGTGCCTGTTCTGCCTAGGCCCCGATCACCCGGTCGAGAAGTGCCAGCACTGCCTCAGTTTCAACGCGGCTACCCGGAAAAGGCGGCAGCAATCCCTGGAAGCCCATATTCTAAAGAAGAAAATGAGTTCTATGGAGAAGGAGCTTAAAAACGGAGGCAGGCGTCCACTTCCCCCAAAGGCCATCGGAAGAAGAAGGAGAAGGAGAGGCACCGGGACAGGGCTCCTCCACCGTGGCTCCCTCGGGAGTCGCTGGATGCAGGTAACATCCTCCAGGGGATCGCCTCCTCGACGGCTTTGAGGTTTCCGGGGACGCCGGGCCCACCCGCCTGGGTCGCGCCGGGCCTGCGGGCGCCCAGGCAGTTGAGGCCCGCCTCGGTTCAGCCGCAGGCTCGCGGCCCACCACTGTGGGCGATCTGTAAGCCGGGCGCCGGCCCTCTGACGCCCGCCTGAGAGGGCCTGGCGTCCGACCTCCGGGTGACGCTGCCTCCTCTCCACCGACCAGGCCGATCACGCTACTCGGCCTGCCCGGTGATGGCTCTCAAGTCGGACGCCGACTCCTCCGCGCCCCCAGAGCTTCACTAAGCCTCACGTCAGCACGTCTGCCTGCTGACAGAAACCACGACTTGGACCCCCCACGTCCGCCGACCTGGCCCTCACAGCTTCGCTGTCGCCTGAGGAACCAGGGTCTCCCAGCCCCACCCCAGGACTTTTCCTCTGTTCCCAGGCGGTTGGGATCTTTTGCCCACAGTCCTTCCTCCACCTGGAGCGCCGACCTGACGCCGTTCCCCGGACGCCGGCTCCGGCGTCGCCCTCTAACGCCGGTACCTCCGCACCAGGGCTCTCTGCCGCTGGCCCTGACGCCGGGCCTTACCAACTCCAGGAGACATTCCGCCCCATCGGGCCCTCCGCCTCCGGGCTCTCCACTATGGACCCGCCCGTGAGGCCTCCGGCCGGGCCACCTGCTTCGGCAGCCCCCCCGGCTCCCAGGTATCCTCCGTCCTATTCAACACCGGTGTACCCGGGACCACAGTATCCAGTGCCACAGTACCCGATGCCGGGCTTCCCGACGCCGCAGTACTTGACACCGGGCTACCCACAGCCGGGTTTTGGATACGCTCCATACGGTTATAACCCACATCCTTATCCCCCGCCTCCTCCTCCTCCTCCTCCTCCACCACCCTCGCGGCCGGCGGTGGACCTGCAGGAGACTCTGGCCTCCTGGTGGGCTGATGCCAAGGCTCAGCTCACCAAAGAGGTCGAGAGCCGCCTTCCATCGACGGTGCCATCCCAGGTTCCTGTACGCCATGGCACACCTCACCACCTCCGGACTCCAGGTTCTCCGCCTGATCCAGAGAAGGGCAGGACATGCTTCCCAGGGACTTCCTAAGGAGTCCTGCCTCCCCCGCCCGGAAGGGAGTCTTTCTTTATCCTCCTTCACTCTTGGACCTCAGACTCTTCCGACGGCTGCTCCGGAGAGAGACAACGAGCCTCGATCTCCGGCGGCTCAGGCTATGACTCCTCCCAAGCCTCCTCCAGAGGATCCTTCTTTACGGAGTTGCTTAGAAAATCCAGGAGGTTCATCAGTGGCACTCCCTGAACCAGCTCCTCAGCGCCTGAAACTGCTGAACATCTGGATCTGCCCTGTGACCGCCTCCCTTGGTGCCACCCTGGATAGAGCCCCATGCCACCTGGTTACCACAATATGAAAACAGCCGGCTGGCCTTAGCCCCACTTCCTAGGAAGTTGAACTGGCTGTACCAGGCCCAGAGGGTGTTGATTTCTGATTCATCCCTTGTGCCGACTCGGTCGTGATTAGCGCCGCCACGGCCGGTCGGCGAACCCTAAACATCTTAGCTCGCCTCCTCTGATAAGGAATTCGCTTTCTCGACCAGTATGGAGAAAGATTTACGTTCCTCCACACTGGGAATCAGGGCCCTGAACTATGTCGGCCACATGGGGACTACCAGAAGGCATCTTGACTCAGGCAGAAGTTAAACTGACTCCTTGCCTGACCCCAAGTCACGCAGGAGTTGGCTGATCTTGTCCGCCTGCTCTGCTCGCCAGCCCACATGCTACGCGGCGACATACGATGCAGTGGACACTGCTGGCGGAGCTCAGCTAGCTGTGGCCCACGGCGCTGCGTTTGGCTCCAGTATGTCAGATTTGTCCCAGAGGTGCAATCTGCTTATCCAGGAAGCACCTTCCGGGTCGACAGTTGGGTGATGTCATGACATCATCACCGATTTGCAAGAGAAGGGGACTGCTCTAAGTCAGTTAATTCCATGTACCGTCCCCATCAGCAGCAGCACTGCCCTCGTAGAGACGGAATCGCCAAAGGCGAATCCCCAGGGAAGGCAGGCCACAAACGCCGGGCTCCCACAGCTGCCAAGCCCCACCCCCGCCAAAAGCAGCGAGTGCTTTAGCTAGCGATGCTGCCCCACACCACCTGACTCCTTTCCTTCCCACTGCCTCCGGACTCTCCGAGGAACCGGTAGGAGGGAGGTTTTCCTCCATCTTCTGGGATGGGAGAGGATAACCACAGATTCTTGGGTGCTCCAGCTCATAGCAGAAGGACACTCCATAGAGTTTCTTCAGAAACCACCCTGCCACCCTCCTCTGAAGTCATCGTATTCATGGGAACATCTTCTCTTGGTCGAGGAGGAAATCTCGGCTCTTCTGCTGAAGCAAGCAATAGAGCCAGTCCCTTTCATCTACAGGGGACGGGTTACTATTCCCATTTCTTCCTGGTCCCAAAGAAGACAGGAGATCTCAGACCAATTTTGGATCTCAGTTCCCTGAATCTTTACGTAGAGTACAAAAGGTTCAGGATGCTCTCTTTGCAGAGCCTTCTGCCCCTCCTTCGGCCAGGTCAATGGCTTTGTGCTCAGGATATGCAGGATGCTTATCTGCACATTCCCATTCGCCCATCTCATCGCAAATACCTTTGTTTTGCATTCCAGGGGGACCACTACCAGTTCAAGGTGCTCCCGTTTGGTCTATCCTCGGCCCCCTGAGTATTTACCAAATGCCTGGCAGTGGTGGCGGCCCACCTGCGTACCAAGGGAGTGCAGGTTTTCCAGTACCTGGACGACTGGCTCCTGGCGACCTCGTCCAGGGAGGAACTCCTACGTTTCCTTTCCCTTACCCAGCAGGTTTTTGCCTGCCTGGGTATTACCATCAACCATTCCAAGTCTCATCTGGACCCATCCCAGAGGCTACAGTTTATTGGGGCGATTCTCGATACGACCATGGGCAAGGCCTTCCTGCCTCCGGACAGGGCGGCCACCATTCAGACTCAAATAAGTCTGTTGTCCGACCACAGGATGGTCCCTGCGAGGTTGGTCCTTTGCCTTCCTCGGGCTTATGGTGGCTGCTATCTCGACAGTACCTCACACGACCATGAGGATCTCTCAGTGGGCTCTACGCTCTCAGTGGGATCAGCTAGTGGACGACCTAGATCACTCCGTTCTGATCTCCTCACCAATGATGCGAGACCTGCAGTGGTGGATGGGTCGAGAGAACCTGTTTCAGGGAGTTCCTTTCTTTCATCCTCTCCCCTCCCAGTCCCTAACCACAGACGCCTCAGGCGAAGGTTGGGGAGCCCATCTAGGCCCTCATCGGACCCAGGGCTCTTGGTTCGAGCTAGAACAAGCTCTCCACATCAATGTTCTCGAGCTTCGGGCAGTGTTGTATGCTCTCCAAGCCCTTCACCAACACATCCTTCCCAGCCACCTAGCCGTCCAGACGGACAACTTGTGCGTGGTGTGGTATATCAACAAGCAGGGAGGAACTCGGTCTTACCCTCTATGCAGGGAGGCAATGAGGGTTTGGGATTGGGCAACACAACACGACCTTCACCTTGTGGCGATTCACGTTCCAGGAGTCGACAACACCCTGGCAGACAAGCTAAGTCGCTCTTCTGCTCTGACTCACGAGTGGGAACTGGACCAAGGGGTCCTAGACAATATCTTCCAACTTTGGGGAACACCACAGGTCAACCTGTTCACATCCCCCCAAACGCAAAACTTCCCATCTTCTGCTCGCTAGTTCCAGAGCGAGGCGCTTTTTGGAGTGACGCTTTGTCTCTAGACTGGAAGGACAGATTCGTCTATGCCTTTCCCCCAATTCCACTTATCCCACGAGTCTTGCAGAAACTAGCTTCAGAAGGAGCGAGAATGATTCTGATCGCTCCTTTCTGGCCCAGGCAAATCTGGTCTCTCTTCACAACAATATTCAGGGATCCTCCTTCTCTTACTCTATCTAGAGGTTTGTTGACCCAGGATCAGGGACCGTGGTCCATCCAGGCCTCAAATCCCTTCAACTGCATGCATGGCTCCTGCAGACCTAGCCCAATCCTGCTTTGGAGTGTCTCCCAAAGTGGCGGAGATTTTAGTGGAGGCCAGAAAACCTCCACCAGATCCACTTATGCCATGAAGTGGAAAAGATTCACTATTTGGGCCGCTCCAAGAACGTGAACCTTTCTCCTGTTCAGCGGCTTCTGCTGGAGTATCTACGCCATCTGTTTGACCTGGGTCTCAGCTATTCCTCTCTGAAGGTACACATGGTGGCCATTTCGCCTATCATGTCTCTTGCAGACAAGGCTTTTGCTCAACTGGAGGTCTCCAAGACCTTCTCAGAGGGGTCCTTCATCTGAGGCCCCCATCCATACTCCTGCTCCTGCTTGGGACTTGAACTTTGTTCTTGAGAAACTTACTCTTCCTCCCTTTGAACCTGCAGCTTCTGAGGATTTGAAGTTCCTTTCGTGGAAGACGCTCTTCTTGGTGGCCATTACTTCCGCTCGAAGAATCTCCGAGCTCCAGGCCCTGATGTGTAAAATCCCCTACTTGATTTTTCACAAGGAACGAGTTGCTCTTCGCACGAATCCTAAGTTTCTACTAGTAGTAGCAGAGTCTACCTTAAATCAGTCCATAGTCACCTGCCTTTTTTACGCAGTACTCTAATCAAGGGGAGTGTTTACTCCATACTATGGATGTTCACCGGATTCTGAGATACTACACCAACAGGACAAAAGATCTCAGAAAGACTGATCAGTTGTTCATCTCTTTTGCTCACTAAAGGGAAGGCAATGCTGTTTCTAAGCAATGCCTGTCTAAGTGGTTGGCTCATTGCATCACTTTCTGTTATGACAAATACAACAAGACCCTCCCAGGTCAAGTCAGAGGCCACTCCACAAGAGGAGTAGCTGCCTCTGGGCTTGTTTCAAGAATGTGTCTGCGGCAGACATCACGCTGCCGCCACCTGGACTTCTGTCCATACTTTTACTGAACACTACAGTTTGGATGTTGCCTCTGTAGAGCAGGCTTGGGCTGGCTGTTTTGCAAGGTCTCCTATCTTGAGACTTGCACAACCAGAACTACCTTTTGGAGTAGTTTTCTCCTCCCGGTGCCTCTCTTTGTTCCAGACTGCTTGGGATTCAGTCCATATGGTATCACTCTACCGCAAGAGCCCTCTCAGTAAGATAGTACAGTTACGTAAGAACTTCACTGTAACAGTAGATCTTTGAGAGAGGCTCTTGCTGTAGGTAATACCTTCCTGCCCTCCATCCCACTAAGCTTTTTCAGCTCCTTTTCCTTTGAGGGAAATATCCGCTCCTCTCTCGTCCGGACTCTTTTGGCCTGTGGCGGGAAAGAACTGGAAGGCAGGCATCTGGGACCACCCCTTTATACCGACGTCTCCTGACGCCGGTCACCTGACTTGGGGACGGTCCCTCGCCAGGGACTGCTAGCTAGAAATTTTTTCCAGGTCCTGTCAGCCCGTCAAGGCCAGTCCCATATGTAATTACCTACTGCAAGAGCCTCTCTCGAAGATCTACTGTTACGGTAAGTTCTTGCGTAACTGTACTTTACATCATGTTCTGATATTACGCCAACTTTGATCCACAAAACTTTCTCCATGACATATCCAGTATTGACTGGTCTAATCTTTACAGTGCATGGGATGTGCAGTCCGTCCTCAACATTTTCCTGGAAGAATTCATGGCACTGCAGGACCTGCACTTCCCTCTTATATCCCGCCGAATTAAGGGGAAACAAACTAGATGGCTAAAAAAGGACCTACTTGCTAAAATACAAGAGAGAGACAAGAGCTGGAGCTGCTTTAAGTCCTCTGGTCTTCCAGCAGACTATAACATCTACAGACAACAGCAGAATGCCAACAAAAGGGAAATAAGAATGGCTAAAAGCTCATACTGTAAAAACTTACTAATGTCTTGGGAGACCCAAAAATGTTCTGGTCCCACATAAAAACGTTCCTGGGGTCCACCCACTCACCTACCCCTAGTGACATGATCCTTAACGGATCTCACTGCAACAATCCTCAGACCATAGCTAACTTTTTTAATAATCAATCCTCAGATCTAACCAAATACACATCCTCCTTCCCTGCCTCACAACATTGGGTCCTCCTACATGCCCTAACCCAGAAGCTAAGGTCCCCTCCTTTCACTTTAAGGCTATTACTCGACAGGAGGTCACAAAACTACTTCTCTCAGTCACTGACAGTACAGCCACAGGGTCTGACAGTATTGAGCCTAGGCTACTGAAAATAGCTGCCCCACTCATTGTTGCTTCTCTAGCCAAAATCTTCACACTCTCCTTGTGTCAAAGTAGTGTTCCTGACATATGGAAGATAGCGAGAGTAACCCCTGTCTTTAAAAAGGGTGACTCCAAAGACCCCTCTAACTACAAACCCATAACCATTCTGTCGGTTCTAAGCAAAATCTTAGAAAAATTAGTTGGTACTCAAACCATCGAATTCCTTCTCAAAAATGACCTTCTTATAACCGCCCAGCATGATTTCTGCAAGGGCCATAGCACCTCTACAGCCCTGCTTAAATTTACAACAGACACACTCACCACTATGGATTCAGGCCATCTAACTAGGGCAGTATTCATTGCTATGACAAAGGCCTTTGACCTAGTGAACCACTCCATTCTCCTTGCCACCCTACGATCAGTGGGCTTCGTGCTCAATGTAGTCAGCTGGTTCAGCAGTTACCTGTCAAACAGGGTCCAAGTCATAAAGTACAACTCAACCTATTGTGATCAGGCAACAGTGACTAGTGGAGTACCCCAAGGCTCCATCCTGGGACCACTTCTATTTTGTTTATTTATTAATAACATCACCTCCAATCTCACCGCCACCTCTCCTCTCCTCTCTACACTGATGATATAGTCCTATATTCCAGCACAAAAACGTATTGATATCAATTTTGCTCTCCTCTGACTATTCAGTGCACACAAACCTGGCTCTCAAATCATAAACTTGTCCTTAATAAGGCCAAACCCAGTCCATGCTATGTGGGACTAATTCAAAACTTAAATCCTGCCAAAAGAATTTTAGGGTCTCTTGCTGGGATGGCTCACCTATTGGTTTAGTGACCTCGTTTAAGTACCTTGGGGTAACGTGGGCCAATCCTTAAACTTTGATCTTCACATACAGAACACATGCAAATATGTTAACTCTAAACTAGGCATAGCGTACCAGACTAGCTATGTAGTAACCCCCACAGCGAGACTGACTATTGCTCGTGGTGTACTTCTACCCACCCTTACCTATGGAGTCGTGATGTGTGCTGCCATACCCAAATCCAATCTCCACAGTTGGGACGTCACCTATAACAATATCTGTCAGTACGCCTCCTCCTCTACTCGGATCTAAACTGGCTATCTCCCAATGCTGCTAGACTTTACTCCCTTGGCTCCATTATTTGTAGTATTATGAGGTCTCAAACTCCCAAAACCTTAGCTGATCTGCTTATTCCTTAGACATTCAGCCATGGCCTACACTTGACTGAAAAATCCCTCGTATGTGTCCCGAAAAGTAAAACCACCAAGGTGCCAGTGCTTTTGCACCATGCTCCTCAGCATTGGAACTCCCTCCCTTTAGCTGTCCACCAAGCACCCACACATAATGCCTTTAAAAAAGAGCTCCGTAACTACCTCACCTCCTCTAATCAGTGTTCTTGCTTTAAACTCCCTCAGTACTGTTCCTTCTCTCTCTCCCTGCTGCACTGGAACTGCTTTTCTCTGTCTACATGACCTTGTGATATAAATCCCCCTTCTTCCTGTCCGCCAGTTCCACCCCCCCCCCCCAATTGATGCGCTTTTCATCTGCCTGTGCAAACCCCTTTCCTGGCTGCTGTTCTCAGAGCCTTACCCTGTCCAGCTACAACTAACCTCTACTCTTCTGATCCCTGCAATAATACCCCAAATGCTCTTATTTGTAATGTCTGGTGCCCTATCCCCCGAATTATATGAAATGTGTCCCCTCCTGGGGTATACCTGCCATATGTTTTATTTTATATTGCTTCTGCTCGATGTATCTGATGATTCCTTGCAAGAACTGTGATTAATTTTATTCTGCTCTTGCCAGTTTAGTGTTCTTATCTCATTGATGTTACTGAAACACACTGTTTTGTACTCTACTATCAATACCTTTTTTTTGTATTTTGCTGTAAAACCTTGTTTTGTACCTCTGTAATGCTACTCTGTAACCTCCCAGGTCATGCCTGAAAATAGTCATCTCTATAGCTAGCACACCTACCCGGTAAACAAAAACTAAATAAATAAATTCACTATTCAAACTTGGGCAGTCTTCCACTGAGCATGCTCAGTCACTGAGACAGTCTTTCAGTTCAACTACTCCTGCCAACCAACCATGTGGGCCTCTGGCTCCACCCCTTTGCACTTAAAGCTTTTCTTCCACTGTAAGGAACAGAACTCCTCCTTCACAGTCAGTGAATTGGGATTTTTCTAGTTTTCAAAATTTATTAGTGAACTTTTTCAAAGCTCAACTTCATTTCTTTCGAGTCTCGCTGTCCCTCAGTGTTGGCTTCCTGCTCCGTTGTTTAGTTTTACTATGGAACAAAAGAAGCCAAGGTTCATATAGTGCACTTTGTACAGGTACCCAGTGTTTACAGCCAATGGACATGAGGCCTGTGTATACATCTTTGACCTGGGCCATGACCTTGCACATTGCCCCTGGAGCCAAGGGATGTACATGTTGGTCCTTGATGTGCGCCGGCAGCAGGTGCTGCAGGGCACGCCTACTAAAGAGAGCATACCTTCCATGGCTGTAGGTTTGGTGACACAGTTACAGCCCGAGAAGATAAGTGGTAACTGTCACGTCCTGTAACTTCTGTTTGTGCTGAGGAGGAGTTTGTGCTGGATCTTCAGACTTTTTGTGAGGACAAAGGGTTTAAAAACTTTCTTCTGTCTCTCCGCTGCTTCGAAGGTGAGTCCCCATCAATTCAACAGAAACACAAGAAGAGACAAGGCCATTCATGGGACTGCTGTCAATCAAGAGATCATTTAGGCTGTCTCTTTATGGAAGAGTCGCATGGTTGGTGAGTCTTGTGGGAGGTTGTGCCCCTTATGTCTAGAATACAGCAGCAGTTTGAGGGCACTTATAGTAGTGGAAGAAAACACTAAGCATTTCAGGTGCAAATACAAGGTATATTGCTTCCACAAATTTATTGTGCAAAACTAGAGCCTACAGAGATACAGAAGTACACACAACATGGCACCTACAGAGCGTAGAGGACTCCCGCCGTACCCCAGCAGCTTTGAGCTTCTCTGGCTCTCCCTTAGGGGGCTTCTTATAGTTTTAGTCTGCTCCTAGGAGTGCCCATAAATGGCTGCTATGTTCTGGTCTGGGAAAGTTAGCCACTCTGAGAGGTGCATCCATTGCTTCTCTGTGCACACCTACTTCCAAGTTGTGTGCAGCCCTTGGAGTATGTCAGTCTTCCCAGAAAGTTTCCGTCAGGGCTGCTGATTGTTATGGTGCTGGCTGATCTGATGGTCTATCCAGTAGAAGACGTGCGTCAGTGGGAAAGATTCATCTGTTGTACCTCAGTGCTGTTCATGATCTGATCAGGCAAGGTGGATTGGGCCCAACTGAGCTCCCAATTGGGCCCCTACTGATTTAGCACCATCTCCTGTCTCAACCCTCCTGCTGGCTTCCGACTGTCCAGTGTCCAGGATCACTCTGTTGGGATATCCAGACCCAGAGGCCCCAGCGCCATGTCAAGATTGTGGTTGCACACTCAATCTCGCTGTTGGCATCACTGCTGGTGGTCAACATCAGATTCTACCTTGTCATCATCTGGCTCCCATCACCGAAATTGAGCCTGTCACAGATGGGAGAGGTCAGCCTGGTAGCAGTGGACCTATGAAGTGTTCACCCAGTACCAAAGTCAAACAGTGATGCCAATGGACCTATCCCAGTGATAGCCATCTCTCCCAGTGCTGACTCCAATCGTGTACCCTGCGGCTCATCCTCTGGCATTGCTGTCTGTACCACAACAACCATTACATATGGTGCCCTCACCTCTACAACCAGTGGAGGGCACTCTGATGAATGGCTCTGGGCCTAAATCTGGTCTTTCTCATCTCCCGTCACTGGTGGTTACCCCATTAGAGCAGGTTGTCCATATCCCATAATGGTGACTGATGCTCCTCTGTCCTTACTCTGATTCAGTTGCATCCATCCCATCGACACCAAATCATCGGGAGGGCTGCCTGTTGACAGACAAACCTGAGAGGACTAGTCATCCTTTGCAGCCCTCATGGAACAAACGTCCATGGCTCTGAAAACTCCCTCAAAATAAAAAGAACAAAAAAAAAAAAATAATTATTTTTTTTCTCTAGTCCCCTCCTTTCACATACATACAAATTAAAATGTTCTACTACTCACAGTTTTACTTTTTGGAGCTTCTTTTCTGACCATGTACCACCCCCTCCCACTCATCCTTACATGCCTACTAGGGAAATCTTTGCTGCTTGCCCTGCCCCAGGTAAAATTAAATCTTTGACTTTACTGAGGCCTTCTGTTGTGTATATTTGTGTGGCAAAAAAAGACCATTCAGCCAGTAGAATTCTTCAGAAGTTTGAATTCCTGAATTCCATGATAAACAAACATTCCATCTGTTGAATGTGTGGATAAACAGAAGCATGACAGCTATGGAGGGACACCTTTTGACTATTTACTTAAAAAAGAAAGGAAAATACCTGTTTTTAAATAAAAAAAAAGTATTTTTTTTTAATTTTTAAATGTTCTCAATTTAACCATGCATAATGCTGATCTAATCAACCTACTGGGGCTCTGTTTAACTTAAAGCAAATGACTTTCATTGTATGGGGGACAGTTCTGTGGCGATGCGAGTGACAGCACCAATGGTGTGCATATACTGCCCTTCTGGGGAATATGATACAACTAATGAAAGTGGCCCATATGTTCAAAATGGCACTGGTAGCACTTGTCTATCTCATCGGTGTGAGGCTTGCTGATCTTGCATCTGGGCTTGTCTTCCTGCCTGTTCATTATGCAGGGTGGGAGTGGGGAACCTTGCTCATGCAGTACACTGAAAACCTACCACATTACACTAGACAGGTCCATCTCCATGTAATGTTTGCTTTTTGCATTCTCTCTAACAAATAAGTTTACTAAGTAGGTTCTTGTTAGCATGTTATCCAGTTATACATTTGACTACAGGAGTTGCTACTTTAGCATGCTCTGTACTCTTTTGGTTTGGAGCTTTACTTTTTGTATTTGGGTTCACCATGCAGAGTATTTTTCAGTATCCTCTTCACAGGGTACCAGGACACTAAAGTCAGAATATGTGGCAGGAACTTTGGTTGGTTGACGTTACGAACTATTGAGTGTCCCTAGCACTGGGCAGTCTCCCGGGTTTCTTGAACATTGGTAAAATTTATGTACTATAACATATTGGATTTAATCCTCCCAGTATGATGTAACATGGTAGGAGAGGTGCTCATGAATTTGTTGTTATAAACAATGATGCTGTTACAGACCTCTGTATCTCACCTCTGTATGGGTGCAATTCTTATTGATTTGTATTTTTTGATTAAATGCAATAAACAGATTTTACAAAAAATGTATATAGAAACCTGGATACTCTGCTGCTTGCTGAGGCAGCCATCCTGCATAGTAGCCTCATCTAACATCCCCAAGACCTGGAGCAGGACACGGAACAGATCTGGGCAACAGGTGTCCCCCACGAAAGAAATGTAACAAGTGCACCCTAACCAGATAGCATGTATTGTATATGCTAACTGATTTCTCATTGTGAGTGAAATATGCTGTACTTTGGAATGAACTCTTGTATAACCCTGTTTGTATTGTCCAAGTTTGGTGACCTCTATTGTATTGTCTGTACTGTCTTTTTATGATTAAAAACAATCAGGAGGTGAAAGCTTCCCGGCATTACGTACGGTCTGCAACACCGCCCGGCGGTTTCTCCGGCGCTGCCCGTCAGGGCCGTCTCGGATCCCAGTGCGGCATGTGGCACTGGAGATCAGAGTGGTGCCGTGGGGCAGGCTCACGGTGCCGTCTCAGATTCCAGTGCCATGCGTGGTGCTGGTGATCGGGGCGGTGCTATGGGCAGTGTGGGGCCATCTCGCAGTGCCGCTTGCAGTGCTGGGAGCGGAGGAGTCCATGAGGTAGTCTGGATCCATGCCTCCTCCAGAGAGGATGATGATTCGGAGGCGGATCCAGACTGGCTTCTGGATTCTTCTGAATCCTCGGACTCCTCTTCGCATAGCACATCGGCCCCGGTTCAACCCCTCCTCCTTCGGATCTGGCAGACTCTGCCGGTGTCGGAGCCAGTTGCAGCACCGACTGATCTTCCGGTGCCAGAGTCTGCACCGGAGGGTCCTCCAGAGCCAGTGGAACTTCTGATCTTGTGGGAGGTAAACCCCTGCTTTGGGTGCCCAGGCTGGGCCCACTTTTGGGCCTGCTAGAGTATCTGGAGCAGGGGAGGATGCTCTCTCATCTGCCATCTCTCAGGAGTCAACAGGTGGGGTTGCGCTACCTCGGTTGACCCTGAGGAAGAAGTCCTTCTCTGAGTCTGAGGGGGCAGTGTCAAGGGCAGCGTCCTTCCCTTGTAGCCCGCAAGGGTTCGAGTCGGAGTCCCAGCATCGGCCCTGTCTTCTCCCCGGAGGTCTCCCCGGGAGGGATCTAATCTCTTGAGGCTAGGGGCCGCCCTTCTGGACCCTTGCAGCCCCAGTGGCCACACAGTGGGGAATCCCTTTTAGGGCTCATTCCCAACCGTTCCAGTCCAGTTGAACGTCCGCTGATGGCATCGACCGACGGATGCTTCTGAGCTGTTGGGTCACCTGTTCGGTCCCTCAGCCCTGACAGAGGTTGCCCTCTTCTTCAGAGGTGTTTGGCTCTTCTACGTCTGCCAACCCCTTCCTCTCTTCCAGACCACTCTGCTTCTACGGGACCCTTGGCCTGGGAGCAGTTCAGAGCTATTGCTACCCTATTCCCTGCCTATGTGAGGTGCATGGACAAACAGGTGTTTCACCATTCTCCTGGGCAGCCGAGGCCTGACTCTCCAGACTCATTAGCTTCCTCGTCTTCCTCATGTGAGGGAGAGGATCCTTCTGTCCTCCTCTCCTCAGACACTGACCAGACCAGTTATCAGCATTTCCTTTTGGTGTTAGTCGATAAGCTCCACATCACCAGACTTGCAAGTTGCAATCCTGAGCGGATGGCGCAAGCCTTTTTAGGCGAATTCAGTGCGGTCAACCTGGTGGTTCCCGTCTGGCCCTCCCCCTTTAGGGAGGTGTCATACCATGTATGGAGGCATCCTTCAGTCCCCTCTCCAGTCCTGATGGACTGCCGGCGCAGGTATTCCGCACCCCTAGGGTCTCCAGGAGTGTTATCTCACCCCCCTTCAGACGTGATGATCCTGGACACTCCTTCCGGGCATAGACGCCCAAGACATGACCGGCCTCTGGAGGCAAACTCTGTGGAGTTTGACTTTTGGGGGAGGAGAGTGTTTTCCTTGGCACGTCCCTCTCTTTCTGTCTCAGCACATCAGGCCCATCATGCTGCCTAAAACAGGCACTTATGGTCCTTGATATGTCAAATCCTAGTGTAACCCCTAGATGGCGCTATCCCAGGGGCTACTACCCCTGCCTGATTTGCCACTAACAGGTTGAGGGGCCTGGATCCAATGGCGGGTGCCTGCACCCAGAGGTCAGGGTTTGCAATAGTTAAACTTACTTGGTCACAGCCCTCTGGGACACTGCAACCCCCCTTTCTTCCCACTAGTGGCCCACACAATACATCAGAATTACCTTCACAGTATACACTTACCCCCAGGGCTGGTTCAGGCACTGGGACCTCCTGTAAAATAAGATACAGTGCAACAATCACAGTACAATACTTTAACATAGACAAATACCTCAGGCAGTATAACTTTGCTGAAACAAGCAGCTCGGATTTATTTAGGGGAATATAACAAGGACAGGGGAAATCAGGTTAATTAGCTTATCACTTTACTCATCTACCTATGGCTCTGTGACAGGCCTATCCCTACCAGTTACTATCCCTGGTACCAAGCCCTCAGTGGCTAGTCCAAACCGTGGCAGCTGGTAGGCCCTTTCCACAGAGAAAAGAAAATTAGTTTAAACAGTCAGCAGTACAGTGATTCCATTTGGATTCAGTGGCAATTCAACAGGAGCGACTCTGAATTAGTACTCACGACCTCCAAACAAGATAGGGTCCTTCAATGTCAGCAGGGCTACTCTTGAGCTCCACGAGACTCTTCACACATTTATATGGCAAACTGCAACAGGCAAAAAGTCCTTTAATGGCAGCAGGATTCACTTGAGCTAACCAAGCCTCCTCACACATTTATATGGTGAACAGTAACAGGCAAAAGTCCTTTAATGGCAGCAGGATTCACTTGAGGTACACAAGCTTCTTACACATTTATATGGTAAAACAAGTACTTATACCAGGCAGGCTGCTTTCTATCCCGATCGCAATTACTGCACAATACCCGGAGAACACACAGCAGATTCAGTTCCTGACAGACGAGTGCATTCAGCAATTTCTCCAGTCTTCTACAGGGTGAGCCTGGTTTCTACTCTTCAGATATCCTTTGATTCTCTTCACAGGATGGATTCAGTCCTAACAAGCAGTTACACAAGCTGCAGACCGGAACTCTGGGCCTTACACGTTTCCGACTAAAACTGCACGCTGAAAAAGCACAGGGCTCCTTCCTTCTTCACTGCCAGAGCTCAACTGAAACTCCAACAGACAAACTGGGCACTTCCTTTGAGTTCCTCCCAGTTCTTGACTGGATTGGCTATCCTCACAATAGACTGCTCCTGTTGGTCCAAAAAGGCGCGAAGTCAAACTACATCTCCAGAGTCACTGCCCATACAATCCTCTTGTGGCTTTAATGATTATGAGTCCAAGTTCTGATTCGTCCAAGGCACCATTTTAGAGCTAGCTTACCCCACACTGATTGGTCCAGTTCAGCAGTTCAAAACCAGAATGGGGAACTAGGCAGACACAGTTCTGACTGCAAAGAAAGCAGGTTAGACAAACTGTAATTTCATTATTACTCTAAATGGTTTCTGGCAAACAGTTACATCTTTCTGATAGGTTCCCTTTGCACTCCTAGTGACTGCAAAATGGAGTGAATTGGCAGCTCGAGTGGTACCTCAATCAAAGAAACACACAGTCCCCATACAACTCATTATGTCTGCAAGCAGACAGCTCTTAAAAGACAGTACCAGAGGTTCTAAAACACTCACTGATAAATGGCTTAAACGCCAAACACCATTCAGGCTTGGAGCATTCAAGCAAGCTCCTGGAAGTCTTTTGGGAACCCCCATTTTCAGGGGGGTTACACTAGCATCTTTGCCTGATTCAGAGGCAACCAGACAAGCCGCTGCCCTCTCTGACGTGGGCCTAGAGCTCTGTAAGGCACTGCCAAGGGCATCAGATGATGCCAATGAGGTGGCGCCCAGACTAGCAGGGACAGCGATCTGCATAAGGCAGACAGCATGGCTTCATCTGTCTCAGTTATCACCCATGGCCCAGCGAAGGGTAACTGCCTCCTCTTTCCAGGGAACCCACCTTTTTTCCCGTAAAGTGAGGCGGGAACTTCAGGGGTGATTTCCTTCTCCCAGACAGAGGGAGACTCTGTCTCATCCATACCAGTCCCAGGCCTAATAAGGCCTGTAAGGATATCCCCCTTCCTGTGTCTCCCCCACAGGAGGCCGAGGGACTTCCTTTCCTCAGGGAGGGAACCAGGTCCCCTTCGGGAGGGCTTGGTAATCACCCATCAGTGATGAATAGTGAAGACTGACACAGATAAGATATGAAAATTACGTACCTACCATAATTCTTGATCTTTTTGTGTATCTTCACCATTCATCACTGCTTCCCGACCTCCTTCCCCTCTTGTGCCTCAGTCTCTGGGCGATGCCTCCTCCCTGTTTGTTTTTTTCTCTAAATTGAGGCCCTTGTGGTCCTCCTTCTGGTACCTATTGGCTCCTGTCCTCTTCTGGGGGAGTCAGGGGTGTCTTGGAAAAGACAGGCAGGGGCGCACCCCCCTTTTTTTTATGAGAGCTTACTAGGGCCTGTTTATCATCCTGACGGGATCCCCTTTCCAGTTTTGATCTGAATCACTCTTGGGTTGGACCTCTTTGTTTGATCTTCAAACCATAGGGGTCTTCTTCGGGGCAGTAGTTTAGAGGGGCCCTGGTGATCCCTATCCCTCTCCAGGAGCTGTGACTCCCCTTTTTTCTAACTGCTGAACCCAGCGGTCTGTCCTTACAGAGTCCCCCTCTGGAGGGTGAAAGTCACGTCCTCTAAGATGATCCCCTCCTAGCATTGTCCTTTCCTCCCTTTCAGAGGTGGGACACCTCTACACCTCTGTGGAGAACTTGTTTTGTGAGGAGGACCCTGCAGTGGGGTGGGTCTTGTCCCCGCATCAGGGTTCTCTCAAGACAGGAGGGGGAGACACTGCCCTCCAGTTCATCTTGTACTTCGGGGAAGGCACTTTGAAATTGGTGCCTTGTCTTGCAAATGTCTCCTGGACTTCTTCAAGTCAGCCATCTCCCTCCGGATAATCCTTAAGACTTGAGGGTTTCTTTTTCCGCTCCCTTCGTCTGAGAGAAGAAATGTGACTTAATGCAGTGGTGTCATTTCCTTGGTCCTCAGAGAGTCCTCTGGACCCCTGCGAGTGAGGTGCAGTGTCTCTCTTCTTGCTATTCTATCCTCTTTCTCTCTCCCTTCCTTGCTTGCCCAGAGGTTGGGGCCCTTTGTCCCAGACCTCTAGATTTCCTCTCTTCTGTCCTCTTGACCGATATTATTCTTTTCTTGGTTTTTATATTCTTTCCTTTTCCTATTCCTCAGGCTCCCTTGCCTCACCCTGTCTCTTCTTTTCCTAGCTGCCTCTCCAGCATGCAGAAGTGGGATGGAGGAGGAGGAGTCAGCGTCGGTCACTGGCCAACCCGGGAGCACCACGCAGTGTGTCGGCCTCGAGGGCAGTGCCATCACGGCGCTGACTCCTCCCCTTACAAAAAAAAATGCTCCCACGGGGTCCTGATCCTCCAGCCAAAACCCCACCAGTGATAAATGGTGAAGATACACAGAAAGATCAAGAATTACGGTAGGTACATAATTTTCATTTATTGAAGTACTGATGAGAAAGAGTAAGAAAAAAGAGAGAGAGCGAGAAGGTGCTTGCAAGCAGGGTGCTGAGTGTTGGTATGTATATGCTCACGATACTGGAGGCTAGTGTGAGCACCCTTCTGGGTTCACGAATGAATATATTTTAAAATCAGGACATTATTTTAATATAAAAAGATTGCGATTCACTTAGTACGACCAGCAACGTATGAGTGAATGAAGTTAAGACAGAAAATTTTGCAAATGGTTGTGACCATTGTAAACTGAGTGCCAAAAAGAAAATGAAAGTGGGTGGGCAGTAGGCTGTGTGAGCAGGGCGCAGGTACTATGATTATGGAATGTGCACAACAACTTAAGAATATGCACAACAAGGTTTTTGAGCTGCTTGAATTCCATGCACAATATCCCCTAACCATATAAAAATATATAAAAAACTGATTTACTTTGTTTTCCATGTGAACCATTTAGTTATAAAAACAGCTCATATCCATGAAAAACCATAAATATGCATGCCTTCAAATGAGAGCTTAAGTAAGCATTAAGCCACAACGAAAATTAGCATCTAATGGGGAGTAATGCATGGTTTTGGGGGGGGGGGTTTGTGGCTCGAGGCCGAAGACCAAGTGCCTACGGCCACCCAGTCGTGCATTAATTCCTCATTAGATGCCACCTTCGGAGTGGCTTAATGCTCTTGTAACATGGCTTCTTTCTGGTGAATGTCATGTTTTTTTTTTCATGCAATATGAAAAAAGAAGGGAAACACTTGATGTATTGTCATTATACGTTTAGTGCACTTTTTTCCTGTTCTCACAGTAACAGTGACATTTATTCATATGGTGATGATGTCAGCACAACAGGAGTTATTTGTGTACAGTTATTCTCATAACACGTTTGTATATTTTTCTTTATATTCTACACGGCTATTCATTTGATAACCTGCCTGGGAGGTCCGCAATGTTGTAGTCTATCCATTGCACAATCTCGGACTGCTGCTCATTTGCATAATTGTGCCCACCGATGTGCTTTACTGTGGTGCTTTGTGTAAGACTTCCTGTTGTCCCTGCAATCATCGGACTACACTTCCTTCCCACTTTCTTGACATATCCCATTAGTACGAGTGAGTTTGTGACTGGTACGGTACAGATGAACTGTGCCGTATACGGAGTTACAGGGGGAAAATATTTCCATTCTTTCTGCACTCTATTCCAGTTTTCAGATCCGGAACTCCCTCTGTGCTGCCCTGTGATTTGTCCAGCACCACGCTGCTTCCTCGCTGTGTCGCTGCGTTTCATATAGCGATACCACGAACTGGTGGTGTTCAGCAGAATGGTTTTTTTACTCTTGAAATGAATGCATTTCAACTGCTAGAGGACAAACATTTGGCACCTGAACAGCTGATCTTGTAGTACGGAAAGTGATTTTATTTTGTTTTTCTTTACTGGGTAGTGTACACAACTTCAGGTTCTGGAGATCGAGTTCGCTACGATAGTCACAGGCATTAGGGTGGGAAGGACATTTTGCATTTCGCTGTCGTTTGATGTAGTTAAATAGTGCACTGCTTCATTTACAACTGTGGACTGCTGTGGTACTTCACTTTGAGGACGGCATTATTGTAAAATTAATGCCATCTCCAAAGTGTGACGTGATGCATTTCATCCAATTATTGCTACTCTTTTGTGCTTCTATAATTTTGCATGTTACAAATGGGGATGTCCACTTACTTGTCCCCGATTTCCACTTTTATTGCATGGAACAAAATTTGTACTTACTTTGGTGCTTTTTTGTTTACTTGGCTCTGGTGGATCCTGCCATTCCTCTGCCCTAACATCTTGTAACAGCCAGTTAGGCAGCATCCCTGAACACCCTTGTCTTCAAATTACATGCGACTGACCCCTGTCACTGATGCCAGCCATAGAGGATGCTGAAATACCACCCACGTGGCCATGATTAGATGATATGGGTTGGAGCAAGTTTTTTCCCTTGTAGTAAAAGTGCAAACTGTGAGCTTCCCCATACTGTATGTGTGGTACTACCAAATAGTCATCATTACCCTTTAAGTCATCTCACAATAAACTGTCTCAGTATAAAGTGTGTCACCTGTACTTTTATGCTGCTTGCTTTCAAACTTGACCTACATGTAGTTCACTTCTCCCAGATGTAAAACTGGAGAGAAGCAGGATCCCATTAAACATGAGATCTAGGCTGACTCCATGGTGCCGGGCGATAGGGGATCGCCTGGCACACTGGCGACATGGGTTCATGCCTGAGCCCGGGGCATTAGGAATTAGGGTTGCGGATGCACCACCCTTCCACAGCTCCTCATGGCCGGGTTAGGCCTTGTGCTTTGTGGCATGGGTGACCACACGCCACATGCGCAGGTAACAAGGACGTCACGGCATGTATCCGGCGGGGGCAACAGAACAAGGAAAATGGCCACCCATGCCAGACAGGTGATGGAGGCCCACCTCCCATGGTCGCAAAACTGGGAAGCCCGAGTTGCACCATGGCACTCAACCAAGATGCGAAGGGGTACTGAAGGGTACCTCATCTCCTCCCGGATCCCTCCTGTGGTAGTGGCTCTCAGTTAAGGGATACCGCCGACAGTTGGGCAGCGGGGCAATGGATGGCAAAACGGGGGAGCAGCAGAGGGTGAGACTTGGCCATCCGAAGGAGTGGGCAGCCAGGTTGGAAGGGGGAATAAACGGAACATGCAAAAAAAAAAAAACATGAGATCTTCTGGGCAAATATATTATAAAACAAAATGACGCTATTTCTGATATTGGATAACTATGCACTGGTTTTCAGCTACTTTCAAGACTTACAAAATTCTCTCTTTTTAACAATATATAGCAAATTTGTGATTCCTAAGGACATTGCTAATGAGGCCAGAGTATACATTTTTCAGAGGATTTATATTAGTAGTGGAGCTATCACTCTAGTTACAGTATATAGCTAGCCTAATTTGGGCGTTCCTGAAAACAATCCTTGATTTGAGTAGGCCTACCAAGTCTAAACTTGGTAATTGAATAGTATTGTAACAGTCAAGCAGGCTGACACAAGGGGCCAACGTTGCATTTTAAACATGCACAGCTGAGAATCTGATATTCTTTCTAGTGCACAGCATCCATCCCCAAGGTCTGACATTAAATGGATGAGGGCACGTTGTAGAATTAAAACAATTCCACACCTAATTAAATTTTCATTATGTAGAGCAAGTGGGTTCCATGGGCTGGGGGTATCCTTCATTCTTCATTCTTCACTGAGCAGTAATTCATTTACCTGCACTCTTGTGGGAACCCTCTTTAACACAGGAACAGCTGTAACCTTAATTAGGTACCAGCTAAGCTGAACATGGAGAGATTGTGCCCTGTGTCTCTCTGAGACTAGAACCAGAAATAGAAGCACTGTTTCTTCTGTAGTTGTATTATGCTACTGCTTTTGCCATAGAGTGAGATGCTTCTTGCTGTTCTGCTGATATCAGTATACTAAAAGTAGTACAAGGGAGTGTTTTTAGTAGCAGTCCTGTGTGATAAACACTGTACTGCAGCCCAGCACAAAGATCAGCAGTAGTCTCGGGTTTGGGAATGGACATGGGTCACTCGGGGGTGGTAGGGTGAGGGAGGACAGAGCATCTGACGATAGCTCTCCTCCCTCAAGGTGGGGGGTTCCTGGGGTCCCAGGGCATGCCACGTGACTGCCATCTGGTGGAGGATGGATGGATGGCAGCATCAACTAGGACAGTGCCTGGTACAGGACCCTATATGGAGGCCACTCACTGGTGGTTAACCTGTAAAATCCGAAGCTGGGTCTGTGATAGAGCATGGGGAGCACCACCAAGTCAGGGGCATAAGAAATGGCAGAAGAAAATGTACGTGGAAAAAAGATAACTAGGAATAGAGTTCTCACATAAGAAATATGTTCTGGTGTAATGCCACTAAAAATGTCAGTAGATTTTAAAACCATGTCTTTTACTGACTCCAACTGTATAAGTAGATATTGATGACTGCCTTCATTGTATCCTCAGACAGGGGAAGAGCGGGCTGTAACTCATCTCCAGTATGTTGCGTGGCCCGATCATGGCGTTCCTGATGATTCAACAGATTTTCTGGATTTTGTAACTTGTGTGAGACAGAAGAGAGTCAAGAATGAGCCAGTCATTGTCCATTGCAGGTAAATTGTAATAAGGACATATCTTATCTGCTAAAGAAAACAAAGCCTTACAAGTAGTTTATTACCTCGTGTCTGTGATTCGTTATACTGTACTACCATATCTGAGGGAATACAATACCCATTTTATATAAATTGTACGTCGTGACTGGATTATCAGTCAGATTACATAACTGTTGATTGTGCTAGCAGTCCCAAACTGTCAATATGGAACTGACTTTAGGCCACATACTTACAAATAATCTCATCACAAAAATGTGATGCTGAAAGTGCCTTTCCAGTATTCAGGAAAGCTTTCTGAAATACAATATTTGGACATAACTCAAGTTATAGTTCATTAATTTTCTGTATTTACAGTATACCCCTGCATTCTTTATTATGGTGAAGATTTGTGTGAAAATGTTATTTTTGTCCTCCAGCCACCCTCCTGCTCCGCCCTTCCCTGCTGAAGTCATAATTCCTTATTTGTGGTATCACATTCTGTCACTGTGGAACTTGTTTTTGTTTCACAAACAGAGGATTATAACTTCTGTTGGGGGATGTAGGAAGGAGAATGGGATGAAATCTGAGACATAAAGAACTGATCTTCCAAAAAAAAAAATCAGTCTTCACCATTTATTCGCATTTATGAGTCTAGGCCATAGGAACAAAGCTTTTTCGGGGGGGGGGCAGGCCAAGGCCACTGGGCATGGCACCTGCACCCCCCCCCCCATGCAGTGCCACACATCAGACAATAGCTATTCAAACAACATGAAGTCTTGCTGTATTCTGACATATGCATTGATCACCAACGTTTGAACTGCCCCGGAGAACAAAGAGTTAACTTTCCATGCAGGGCATGGAACGCTGAGCTCGAGCTCGGTTGAAGCCTCTGTCTGCTGTTCTTTAAACCCCAACCGTCAGATTCTTTGCTCCGCCTCACTGAACAGTTGCTCCGGAGATTTCTCCTTTGCTCGGTTCAAAAAAGTCAGTTAAAGTGTTGTTTTTTCGTTCGGTTTCAACCGAATTTCTGTTGCTGAACCTGTCGGTTTAAGTCTCTGTCTGTGGTACCGTGAGTACTAGATAGGTTTTTGTATTAGTTTCTGTGTGGAACTTGTAAACATTGGATCGGTTCAGTTTGAACCGATCAGGCCTTCAGGTGTTTCTCCTCCTAGGCTTTCAGAGTCCCCCTCCCACTTTATGTTTTACAAGAAAGTGACTGAAACCCTCCAACTTCCTATGGAAGAAGCAGTAGAGGATCAGGAGGAGCCTGATTTTGTCAAGATGATGGACATCCCAGAGTCTAGGAGATTGTCTATTCCCCTCCATAAATCTTTTGGGAAACAGACATTTAAAATTCTAAAAACTCCTAATTCCATACCTCCTGTGGACAGAAGAATGGACAAAAGGTATACCCTTTCAGGCTCAGACACGGAGTTCCTTTCCCAGCAATGCAGCCATGTTGGGATAGTGCAGGCTGCTGCCTGTGATGAGGCAAATATTCCCTTGGCTTCACACCCCCCAGATAAGGACTCCAGGAGGATTGATGCCATGGCAAAGAAACAGTACATGGCAGCATCTTTGGGACTCAGGCAGGCTAACTGTATGGCCTACACAGCTAGATACCAGAAGTCCAGGTGGGACACTGTGCTGGCTCTAGCTAAACAAGCCCCTGACCAGCTTGTCAAGGAGCTGGAGCGGATGGCTGCGGATGGGACTGAGGCATCCAAGGTGCAGTTTCATGCTGCTGTGGACTCCAGTGATGTTTCATCTAGAGTCATGGCTACATCTGTGGCCCTTCGGAGGATGGCTTGGCTCAGATGTACTAGCCTATCACAGGATACCCAGGCTAAGGCCATGGATTTTCCTGTCATTGGTAATTCTCTGTTTGGGGAGCAGACGAGAACTACATGAAGAAGATGGACGAGTACAGGACCACCTACAGGAGTGCTCAGGCCAAAGAAAGGCAAGCTACCCTCAGAGGCAGCATTCCAGGGCAGGGCAGGCTCCTTTCAAAGGCCTTTTACCAAGCCCAGGCCTCCTTCTTCTTATGCTCAGAGGGGGTCTTAGAGGGAGAGGCAGACGGGCATGAGCAGGCCTGCTTCCACCCCTCAGCCTAAAGCTCTGCCAAGCAGACACCCTGATGGGTCTGCCCGGGCTGATTCTCCAGTACCTGTAGGGGACAGGCTGGCTTACTTTGTCCAGGACTGGAAGTCTTTAACATCAGACAAGTGAGTCCTAGAAGTAGTAAGGCAGGGACTGGTTCTCAGCTGCAAAAAATTTCCCAAAATGAGAACCAGATCCTTTACACCTGCAAATCCATCCGAGACCCTTGCCCTAGAGGCAGAGGTTTCTTCCCTCTTGGCTCTCAGAGCCATAGAAAGGGTTCCTACCCTACACAGGGGCAAAGGATTGTACTCCAGGTACTTCCTAACCTCCCAGAAGACAGGAGAATGGCGGCCCATCCTGGATCTGAGATATCTAAACAAGCACCTTTTAAAGCCAAAATTCACAGTGGTGACTCTGGGAATAATTCTGCCCTCTCTAAGGCCAGGGGACTGGCTAGCCTCCCTGGATCTCAAAGATGCCTATTTTCACATTCCCATCAGGTGCTCCCACAGAAAGTACCTCAGGTTCGAGTTGCCCTCAGGCCACTATCAATTCAGAGCAATGCCCTTTGGCCTAACATCAGCCCCAAGGGTGTTCACAAAGTGCCTGTCAGTAGTGGATGCTTTCCTAAGGAGAAAAAAAATCTCCATCTTTCCATACTTGGACGACTGGCTCATAATGGGTCAGTCTCCAGACCAAGTCAAGTCACATCTTCAGATAACTCAGCAACTGCTCACTTCCTTAAGATTCCTCCTAAACCTTCCAAAGTCAGATCTTATCTGTGTCAGTCTTCATCATTCATCACAGATGGGTATCTGGCCGGAGGTCAGGGACCCCGCGAGCTTTTTTTTTAAAAGGTAGGCGAGCCGACACACCATCTGGCGCCACTCGAGGCCAACGCACTGCATGACGCTCGCGGGTTGGCCGTTAGGCTGTGTCTACTCCACTGGCCTGCCAGTTCTTAGTCTCCCGCCATCGAGGTCGCCTCGTGGGAAGCTTGAAGAGATTGTAGGCCTGATTTCATCCTATTCCTTCGGCGTTAAGTCCGTCGGTTTCCTGCCGGTTCTGTTTTCTGCCTCTGCTCGACATCGCCCGGTAAGATCTTTCCTTATTTTTTGAATTTTGCGACGTCGAGTCTGTTTTTGTGTTTTTTTTCCATAGGTCATGTCTCGGTCGGAGGGCAAGAAGTCTTCGAAGATGGGTCGGCCCCCTATGCGACGGTGCCCATGCGGCCGAAAATTCTCCGTCACCGACCAGCACGACCGGTGTCTTTCGTGTCTTGGCCCGCTTCAGACATGGATTGTGCGATGCCTGCTTGTCCATGGACCGCGGGTCCTTGAACAACACGCTGAAAGTGGGGCGCGTCCGACTCGGGGTCGCGTTCGACTTGCATCGCTGCCGCCGCCTCTTGGCCTTTCCTCTGGGTCCCTCCCAGTTCTATATGGACCGAGGAGGAGGAGCCTCGCACTTTAGCCCTAGCCACTGCGAGGCTTCTTCCGCGGCCAGGAGGGAGCGGGCGGAGGCGCCGCATGGCAATCGCTCTCTCGGGGGTGAAGGCTCTCCCAGTGTCGTTCCCCGCTGCTCGGAAGGCCTGGGTCGGCGCCGTCCTGATGTCGCGGTCGGTGCCGCTTGGCGCATCGTGGGCCTGGCGGGGCCGTCGTCATCGCCGACTTGTTGCGTGGCGCCATGGGCTCAGTCGATGGCGATTGCGGCGCCAACACTGTTCGCGGCACCGTGAGACCCACTCCAATGTCGTCCTTCGCCATGTCTCGCCTCACCGACGAGGTTGAGCACGGCGCCATGTCCTCGAGGCTCGGCGCCGTGGGGCCTTCGGTTCCATCTGTCGGTGCTGTCCGCGGTACCGTTCCGCGACCGGCGCCACTGTGGCGCCGGGAGCCGGCCGACACTGTGTTCAGTGCTGGGTCCCGCCGGGCCGTCATGGCGCTGCCACATGTCCTCGCGCCGCTTGCGCTTTCAGAAGGCCGGGTGGTGCGACACCGGCGCCGGTGCTGCTGCCGGGCTGTTGTCAGCGCCTGCCCTCGTCCTGAGTGCCGCCTGTGCCAGTGGACCGGATGGTACTGCGACTGGTCCTGGCATTGGACCTCTGGCTCGGGCTGGGGCCGTGCCTCCCTCGGATCCCGCTCGCAGGGTTGCGGGGGGTACTGGCACCGACTCGGGCACAGCGGTGGCATCTGGGCCTGGTGGTAGGGATAGTTCTGACCGCCCTCTTACGGTTTGGCTCAGGGCCTCGGACTCTACCTCTTTGGAGATGGAGTCGAGCTCTGAGTCGGACGTGCAGTCGCACCCCTCGGGGTTGGCTGCGGATGTGGGCAGCACGGTGGTCTCATCGACGAGTCGGAGCCAGCCCCCTTCTGAGGAGAGGTCGGTGGCTCCCGGGACAAGGGTCAGTGGTGTTGACCAGCAGGCAGTGGTGCGTGCCACCATAGCTCTGCAGCCTGGTCTTGGGGGTTTCACCGATCCCTCAGCTGTGGTACCCCCTCCGGTGGTGTGCCTTGATCGCCCAACTTTGGGGCCCATCGAGGCACCTGCAGAGGGGGAGGGTACTGCTCCCTGGGTATCCCCTTCGGGGGCTGCATTCTCCCAAGGAGGAGGAGGACTCTTTGCGACCCGGTCGAGGGTGGGATCAGGCGTGTCGGCCTTTTTCTGGGGTCCACCCGGCCCTGGGAGGAGCCGTGAGTGCAGAGTTCCACTCTTCCCTCGCTTTCTTGAGGGAGTCCTGCTTTGAGGTAGGGGGACTGTCCTTCTGGACCTTTACGGCCCCGGTCGCCTCACTGGGGGGATTCTTCCGGGCGCAGCTAAGGCAGTACCAATGTGGTTGTGCAGCTGTCGGCTGTGGGGTCTTCCGGGGCATCTTCTTCCACGGGTGCCCACGGTCTGCTCCCTAGCCCAGGTGGAGGTCAGCCGTCATCTCTTCTCGGCTCTGCCCCCATCCTCTGCCCACTCTCCCTGCGCTCCCAGGCATCCTTGGTCCAGCGCCCTCACCTGGGAGCAGTTCAGAGCGTGGCTGCCCGGTTACCTGCTTACTCGTTAGGGCAATGGACAGCCAGGTTTTCAACCTCCTCCCTGCAGCCACCCACTGAACAGATGGTGACCTCAGCTCCTCATCCCCTCCTCAAGGGAGAAGAACCTTCTGTCCACATCTCTCCAGCTGCTGATCTCCGGAGTATCAGCGATTCTCGTGAGGATGTTGGAGGATTTGCACTTTCACCCTCCACTGTCCAGCAATCTTGAACACTGCTGGCTGCGCCTTTCTAGGCGATTTTAGGCGAGAGGCCACCCTTTGGTGCAGCGCTGGCGGCTCCCTTCGGGAGGGTCGCTGTGTTTCTGGCAGAGGCCCTCTCTGGAGTTCCTGCCCCATGATCTCAGCCAGAGGTATTAGACTCCCGAGTCTCCAGGTTCCATGCCTCATCCACAGTCTGGTTTGGACGCACTTGGATACTCCTGATGGACTTCGCACCCTTCACCGTGACCGGCCCCCATATCAAGACTCCTCGGATTTTGATTTCTGGGGGGGAGGAGGACCTTCTACTCAGCATGTTTACTCCTCTCTATTTCTGCACATCAGGCCCACTATGCAGCCTACAACAGGTTCTTGTGGTCCAGGCTAGGTCAGCTCCTAGCCTCATTGCCTGACTCGGAGCAAACCAGACAAGCCATCGCACTCTCTGCACGTGGCCTGGAGCTAGCAAGGCACCAAGCAAGGGCATCTTATGACGCCAACGAGGTAGCTACCAGGGTCGTAGGGACAGCGATCTGCACTAGGCGATCAGCATGGCTGCGTCTTTCCCGGTTGTCACCCTTAGCCCAGCGTAGGGTGATTAACTCCGCCACCAGGGAACCTACCTTTTCTCCCGCAGAGTGAGACGGGTTTTGTCGGGCAACTTTCTTCCCCTCTGGGGAACTCCTGCCTCTCTCTCCCCACTCTGGCCTCCAGGCCCTGAAGGTTCCCCTCAGTGTGTCACCACTGAGGGCTAAAGGGACTTTGTCCCTTAGGGTGTAAAGAAACAGCCCCCTTCGGTGGGGCTTGGTACTCACCCATCTGTGATGAATGGTGAAGATTGACACAGATAAGATATGAAAATTACGTACCTACCATAATTATGATCTTTCTGTGTATCTTCACCATTCATCACAACCCCACCCACCATCCCCCTGTGGCCTCAGTATCTGGGTCCCCCTTCCTCTCTGTGACTCCCCCTCCTCCTTAGGGTGGGGTAAAGTAAGGACACACAGGGAGTATTTTCAGGGAGAGTGGACAGCTGGACCGCACCCTTCTCTACTACTTTGTCTCCACCCCTGTGGGTGGGAGTTGGTGCCCTCCTTCTCTCCTCCTCCTGGTTTCCATCCAACTATTTCTCCAAAAAAAAAAAAAAACCTTTTCACCAAACATCTTGTCTCGAGTACTGAATCCCTGTACGCCTGTCCTTCTTCAGAATAGCCGACTCTGTTTTCTGGAGTATTTGCCAGTTATTCCGTGCCTTGAATTCTGGCAGACAGCTTTGCTACTCCTTGCAGTTCCTATACAATCTGGAGACGGACAAGGGTCTCGGATATCTTAATACCTCTTCCTCTCCTAAATTTTACCCACCCTACCCCTCCCTTCTTCTGCTTCCAGAGATTGGGGCCCCTCCCAATCCTCTTAGTCTAACCTCTTCTTTGCTGTCCTCTCAGTCGTTATTTCTCCTTTTAGTTCAGACATCCTTTCCTTTTTCTGTCCCTTGGACTCTCTTGTCCCACCCTCCATCCCTTCCTCTTACCTCTCCAGTGACTCAGAACTGGCAGGCAGGCAGCAGCGACACAGCCTAATGGCCAACCCGTGAGCGCCACGCAGTGCATCGGCCCCTCGAGGGCGGCGCCGATGGTGTGTCAGCTCCGCCTACCTTAAAAAAAAACTCCCGCGAGGGCCTGACCTCCGGCCAGATACCCATCTGTGATGAATGGTGAAGATACACAGAAAGATCATAATTACGGTAGGTACGTAATTTTCATTTCTCGAGCCAGTACAGCTCCTCATCTTTATAGGGGCAGAACTGGATACAATAAGAGCTAAGGCCTTCCTTCCCCTGGACAGGGCAAGGACTCTAATAGAAATGGCCTCTTCTTTCACCCTTCAGGTGTCTCGACCAGCAAGGCACTTTTTGCAGCTGCTGGGCCACATGGCAGCCTCTACAGCAGTGGTCCAGGGGGCAAGATTCCAGATGAGGGACATTCAGTTCCACTTAAGAGCTTTCTGGTCCCAAAGAAAGGATTCCCTTACCAAACTAGTCCCAGTGACTCAAACCCTGATCCAGGCTTTGCAATGGTGGCAGGATCAGGACAGTTTTAAGACAGGGAGTTCCTTTTGTCACTCAGTCTCATTCACTAATCCTCACCACAGACGCCTCCCTCTTGGGCTGGGGAGCCCACTTGGGGGATCTTACCACCCAAGGGCTGTGGTCACCTCAAGAATCTCTGCTTCACATCAGTCTCTTGGAACTCAGAGCAGTGTTTCTGGCACTGCAACTTTTTTCCAAGTCTGTACAGAACAAGGTGGTCCAGATCAGAACAGACAATACCACCACAATGTGGTACATCAACAAGCAAGGGGGCACTCGGTCTATGGCCTTGTGCACAGAAGCAATGAAGTTGTGGTCTCTGGCCTATTCCCTGCAAACCTCTCTGATAGCAGTTCACCTCCCAGGGAAGGACAATGTCCTAGCAGATGCTCTCAGCAGGATATCTTAGGGCCAACACGAATGGTCCCTAGATCCCCTAGTTTTGAAAGTGATTTTCTCCAGATGGGTCACTCCACAGATAGATCTTTTTGCAGCCCCAGACAATCACCAACTTCCTCTCTTTTGTTGCAGACCCCCAGTCTTGGGCTCAGTCCCCCTGGATGCTCTGCTCCTGAATTGGGAAGGGAAGTTCCTGTATGCTTTTCCCCACTTCCCTCTCCTGTTCAAGGTGCTAGTCAAGATCAGGTCTGAACCATGCAAAGTGATTCTGATCGCTCCAGACTGGGCCAGACAGCGCTGGTACCCACTGTTGCTGTCCTTAGCAGTCCACCTTCCCCTGTCTCTTCCCAGGAATTACAACCTGTTGACATCCTCTCAGGGAAGGATTTGGTATCCGAATCTCAAATCTCTCAATCTCAAGACCTGGTTCTTGAAGAGTTGGAGTTTGCTGATCTGCACCTCTCTCAAGGTGTTCTGGATATTCTTAAGGCTTCTCAAAAGCCTTCCACCAGAAAGACTTACAACTCCAAATGAAAAAGGTTCTCTATTTGGTGCTCTGATAAGCATATTTCTCCAGAATCTGCTGGGTTGCCTACAGTCCTGGACTATGTGGTTCATCTCAATGGCTTGGGACTTAGACCAGCTACATTTAAAGTACATCTGGCAGCTGTTTCTGCCTTTTGTCAGTAGGCAAGCCCTCTCCTGTATCAGCCCATCCTGTATTTTGTAAATTCTTAAAAGGATTGCTGCACACCAATCCTCCCTTTAGGGACACTGCTCCTGCTTGGGACCTTAATGTTTGCATTGCTCAGCTTATGCAACCCCCCTTTGAGCCTTTTGTCCACTGCAGAGCTTAGGTACTTGACTTGGAAATCTGTGTTTTTGGTAGCCATCACCTCTGCCAGGCGCATCAGTGAATTGCAAGCCCTGTCAGTGGAGCCTGATTTCATCTCTTTCCATAGAGATAAAGTGGTCCTAAGAACTAACAGGAAGTTTTTGCCTAAGGTGGTTTCAGATTTCCACCTTAATCAGTCTGTGTCTCTCCCTGTTTTCTTCACTGACCATTCCTCCTCTGGGGAGAGGAGGTTGCACAGCCTGGATGTAAAAAGAGCCCTTAGCTACTACGTAGTGCGCACCAAGGGTCACAGGTTTGAGTCCCTCCAGTTGTTCCTCACTTATGGAGAGGTCGGTAAGGGCAAACCTGCCACTAAAAGATCTATTGCCAGGTGGATTGTCTCTTGTATACAATTCTGCTATGAGAAATTGGGTAGAATCCCACCCTCAGGCCTGAGGGCTCACTCTACTAGAGGTACAGCTGCTTCACTGGCTGCTGCCAGA
Source organism: Neoceratodus forsteri (assembly GCA_016271365.2). Lineage (NCBI taxonomy): Eukaryota > Metazoa > Chordata > Ceratodontiformes > Ceratodontidae > Neoceratodus > Neoceratodus forsteri. Next base: position 880,593,145 of record CM057456.1, read on the forward strand.
GACATTCCTATCTTAGAAATCTGTCAAGCAGCCACCTGGAAAACAGTCCATACATTCACCAAGCATTACTCTCTGGATATCCAGGCTAGGAGTGATGCTCGGTTTGGCACAGCAGTACTTCAGAGCCTTTTCCCAAAGTAGGTTCTGTCCCTCCTCCTTGGAGGTACTGCTTGCTAGTCTGCATATGTCAGAATACAGCAAGACTTCATGTTGTTTGAAGAAAAAATTACTCACCTTAGTAATGTTGTTTCTTCTAATGGAGTCTTGCTGTATTCTGACCTCCCCTCGGCCTCCACTCTCAGAACCTGTTTTTTGGGATGTGGGTGGGCAGGAGCAGTGTTGGCACCTAGAGGTGCCCCTTTCTCACCCTCCTTTATTTTGGGTGTGTGTTGTGTTTTGTTTTTTGGGTTTCCTGGCTTGAGTCTTTGCTTTGAAACCAAAAAACCCTTTTTTAACAAATTCAGTTGCCAGATGGCTAGTGTGAGTTTTACAGTTTCCACACAGAACGCCTAGTGAATATAGCTCATAAAGATCTGACGGTTGGGGTTTAAACAACAGCAGACAGAGGCTTCAACCGAGCTTGAGCTCAGCGTTCCTTGCCCTGCATGGAAAGTTAACTCTTTGTTCTCCGGGGCAGTTCAAAGGTTGGTGATCACTGCATATCTTAGAATACAGCAAGACTCCATTAGAAGAAACAACATTACTAAGGTGAGTAATTTTTTTCTTTCCGGCCCTCTCACTAAACTCAGATCTTCTTCGAGGGTATCTCTTGCAGCAGATACTACTCTTGCGTGTTCACCAGAGGGTGTTCCTGTCGACGGTAGCTTTCACTAGCAGTGTTGACCGCGGGCCGCCCACAATGACATCATCATGTTTGCCACTATAAGTACATGGGTTGCCCCTAGCATCCTTCATTCTTTTTCCTGACGTTTCTCTGCTCACTGCACGACTAGCTTTCACTCCAAGTGTGGTCGACGAAGATATCGATGAGGAAATTGAAGTCAGAATGGTTCTCTGTTCGTTTCCAAAAACCTCTGGATGTCTAATTCAGATTCCTTATTTCGAAAGTGCCATTGCAGCTGAAAAATCTATCATTACGATAGCCATTCAGTTTGTGTCCATTGTCTGGGGGCTACCCATAATGTTTCTACCTGTGTCCACTGCCAGGAGTTTAACCAAGCCACTCATCAGCGACGTCTGCAAGAAATTGAATCTTGTCTGATGGAGCAAATGATTGCTGTCCTCAAGAAGGGGACTCGGGCCCGTACTTCGTCGAGGATATCGCAAGCTTCCCAGTCCTCACACAATCACTCTACGAAGCATAAGCATAGAGACAAAGAAAAATCCTCTTCCTCTTCAGAAGGTAAGAAATCTTGTCCATCGATGGCCTCTCAGAAGAAGGCCTATTCAGATAAAACTCAGCCTTCGTCGATGACCCTTCCAGTCCTGTCATTGACGGCCTTGACTGAAGCATTGACCGTTGAGACCACGACTACTACTACCGCGTCCACTGGTCATTTGTTGATGACGGCCCAGTCCTCCACCATGGGCCTGGGTATTTTGTCGCCAATGGACACCTTTCATTATACCATGGACCTCAGCCACTGACCAATCACTGAGGCAGGCTGGCACCTTACCCCCCGTTGATTATCTACTGATAATCACTGGAAAACGTGCCAGGCTGCCACTGTCCTGTGCCACCCTATCACTAAATCCCTCTGATAGCCGAAACAACTTCAAAGCACTGCCATATTTCCTCCCACTAAAGCTGCTCGGTACCGTTGAAACTGACTAAACAAAAAACATGGACACCTCCTTTGAACTGATAGACAATGAAGAACTGTACGCAGTATTTAATACTTTAGAAAATCAATTTAGCCCAATCCGCAAAAGTAACGTACTTTTACAGGACTTACATTCTCCGGTACTCCGTCCATCTTCAGTGCGCCGGCATTTGTATTGGCACTGAGCCCGCCACAGCATCGCCATCCCCCGCAGCGCACAACTCGAATTCCGCGGTCCTCACCGTCGTCCTTCAACCAGCCAATCCTGGGGGGAAAAAAAGGCAACGTCATGAGGAAGTCACAGCCCAAGAAATGCTAGACCTAGAAAGGGAACGTCATGAAATAGCAACACAGAAACAAACTCAATGGGCAATAAATGTTTTCTTTGACTGGTGTGCACGGAAAGGTAAAGAAATACAGTTAAACACCATAACTCCATCACAGCTAAATAACACACTACGAGAATTCTACAGCACAGTCCATAACAGTGAAGGAAAAGAATACTGTCTCACTAGTTACACATGCCTAAGAGCTGGATTAAATAACTATCTAAACAACCCTCCCGTAAGTCGAAGCTTTATTCTAATGGCTGATACAGAATTCAATACCGTAAACAACATTTTAAAGGTGTAGTAAAGCGCTTCACAATAGAAGGTAAAGATAAAACTCAACATCACCCTCCGCTAACAATAAATCAGCTCACTCACCTAAGAAATTCTCCAGTCTTTAACACCAGACACAGCCACAGGGCTTGTAAAAAAAAGTCTGGTTAGACATAGTATTGCATTTTGCTCGCAGAGGAAACGAAGGGATAAGACAGCTCACAACACAATCCTTTGAAATCAAGACAACAGAAAATGGAGAAGAGTATTTAACCAAAAGTTTCAATGAACAAAGTAAAAACCACAAAGAAATCGATGACCCCACTAAACAATTCACAAGAGGATGTATGTTCGCACAACTGAACGATCCTCTGTGCCCACTCAGCAGCTATAAAAAATATCTCTCCAAACTACCTGCAAATCCACCTTCTCTGTTTCTCCATCCCAAAAAATGTAATCAGTCACTTCTCAATGACATGCCAGTCTGGTACACTGCAGAGTCCATGGGAGTCAACTTTCTAGCTAACATGCTTCCCCGTATTTGCAGAGAAGCACATTTTGAGACAGTATTCACAAATCACTCATTCTGTGCCACTGCAGTCTCTCCATTGAGCAATTCTGGCACGGAAGCCAGACAAATAATGACCATGACAGGACATAGCTACGAAACTATTGGCGCCCAAATCTCCAAGAGTTTAAAAAATGGGGTCAAATCATACGTGGAGAAAGCAGCAACGAATGTTTCCATGCTCCACCCCGAACCACACCATACCAAAGAAAACAATACTTCAGAAACAGCTCTACCTTTTCCATCTGCAAAGATTTCAGATTTGCCACAGACAACCATCATCAATCAAAACAAAAGCACCAATGAAAAAAAACCCAAAGAACTTACATCAGTTGCTCAAGCACCATATCAAGCTGCACATCTTTCAATCCAGAAAGCAGCCACCGGAAATAACCAATCAGATCACGAGCCACGTCCGAAAATACCTTCCATAGAAAACCTAGTTAACTATGGAACAGTTAATTTCATCTACAAATAGCAAGTAAGAAAGTAAACCTTTAAAACAACTTCACCACCACTGCAAGAAAATAAATAACTACCTTTCTTTTCTCCTCTCCAACAGGTCACATCACAGCACGTAGAACGTCAAAAACATTTAAAGCAACAAAGCCTGCAGTGCAAAACATACTGAATGAAAAAAATTCCCATACCAATTCTGCACACAAGTTATGAACTTTACAACAGTTTCTCTGTTCTCACTTAAAAAAGCTAAAATGTTTAAATCTGTTTAACTCTGCACCTATCTATTGCTTACTCACAATAAACGAATATTTCAATTGTAACCAATGGACTACTTTTATCTTGTGGATGAATATCTTCTCTATAAATATCATTTTTTAAGTAAAACAAACAAACAATCTAAATAATTACATAAACCTAATAAAATTTAACATGGTTTAATCGCAATAAGCCACGAGGGGGTGTGGGTTACCAGTGGATTTACCACGGCTGGGGCGGATTTACCCACTCGGCTGCGCCTCGTGGGCAAACCACCCCAGCCGTGGTAAATTCCCCGATAACCCACACTCCCTCGTGGCTTATTGCTTAAATATTCTACTACATTCCCATTTCAATCCCCATCAACGAAAAGCGCAGCAGACTTGGGGTATGTTATAAATAGACTTGGCAGGATTTCTTTTTTTTTTTTATTCAACCGAAAATATCTATCATTATTTTGTAATTTACACTGCACCTTTTATCGATCAAATTTATCGAAAAATAAGTTGCACAAGTATTTATGAAATCTTTGAGTTAATTCGATTGTAAAAATGGGGTTAACAAAAAAGAACTGTTATACATTAAAAGCATTTCAGCAAAGCGTTAAGACAATTAAAAGCATACTAAGTTATGAATGAATAAGTTTGCATATGAATTCGTTAAATAATACCATACATGATTTCCCCTGACTTCCCCAAAGTCATTTGTCCTCAGACACTTGTTTTCCTGCATTTCTTTTAGTTTGATGTGAGTTTTGCTGTTCAAGTGCTCAATGATTCTGTTCGACTGGCCTGAGACTTCAGTTTTGCAAATTTTACACCGCAGGATTTCAACATTTTCACCCATACCCATTTTTTAACTGTCTTGAGTTCCAGGTCGGTGTACTGGCTGCAATACTCCTCTACAGTCTTTAACTTTCTACCCAATCTGCTATGTAATCACAGGATCTGCTCAAATGAGGTCTCCCTAAGATTTAGTAAGTAACAAGATTAACAAGCTAATTGAAGAATTACTAGCCATTGACATTGAGAGCAGAGAATTTGTAGGAATGTTAAACTGCAATTAGTCTCAGCAGCTGCTAACATGGGAAGTCAGTGGTCGGTGATAGGAGGTGCATTGATACTTAACAGAACGTGTCAGTTGCACCCCATTTGATCTGCACAGCACCGCATTTAACGTTAACAGCAGCTAACAGCAGTGTCAGACTGTCTTTGTACGTTTTTTTTAAAGACATAGTAGGTGTGGCAACAGCTTAGAGTACCAATTGAGGATGACACAGAATTTGAGAAATGTTGCTGTTTATTTTAATCGAATTGTGAAATTAGCATTCCGCTGACATTTATCGAAGGATATCGATATTTATCAAATCCTGGCAAGCCTAGTTATAAAGGAGAAAGGGTTCTCCATAACAGTGCTCCCAAAATTACCACCCCTTCCCAGGTGGTCACTCATAGAAGCCAGGCTGATGCGTCACGAGGGACAGTCTTTACAGCTCAGGCTCTCGACTGCTTCTGCAACTGTGCCCTACCCCTTTCTTTTTTGCCTCTTACCAGCTGTACCACTGCCAGAAAGCCAACTTTGACCTCTTCAGTGGCCCCATCAGTCGACATTGCTACAGTCGTACAAACAGTGCATTAAGCGATGCAGAGCTTGCAGCCACCACAACCACCCCAGCATCCTTGGCCTCAAACCTCTTCCTCGCTTCCTCCACCAAAGAGGCCTCACAGGGAGTCCTCCTTTAGGGAACCTTCTCCTGATCCCTCCTTCCATTTTTTGGAAGAGGATTTCCTCCTAGATTATGTGGAGGAATATGAAGAAATAGATATGGGGGATGGCCTTCGACCTCCCTCTAGTGCCTCTACCATATCTTCTGCAGTGGAGGAGCCTGGGCTTTATACACCCTGTTCTCCTGATGATCCCACCTTTCTGGAGATAATGACACAAATCCAAAAGGTGATGGGTTTCACTACCATGGAACATGACAAACATCGCCATGATATAGTAGACTACCTGGACCTTCCGGAGGACCCTGCAATCATGGTTCGTCCTTTAAAACAAGCATATAAGGATGCAGTCCTGGCAGCATGGCACCACCCGTCAGCGGTCTCACCTGTCTCTAGAAAAGCAAACCGCCTTTATCAGGCACCAGCAGATCATCCTTTCTTTTCTACTGCACCACATGCAGACTTCGGTGGTCATTAATGCTGCACAAGACAGGACAAAAAGACTGAAACACCTAAGCTGTCTTCTCCCAGACCAGGAATCTCGACGCTTAGATTTAATTGGCAAAAGAGTGTACCAGGCTGCTACTATGAATTTACGTATACTATAGGCCATATGTTGAAGTACCGGGAGACCATCTGGACGACAGCTTCAGAAGTGGCTAATTAGCTTCCTCAGTCAGCAGAAAAAGGCCAGCTGCAAGCCACTTTTATGACTGGCACCTGCCTTTACCTGCCATTTACTTCGGGTGGGATATGATGCCGTGGATACCTCCGCATAGACTTCAGCCATGGTGGTCACTCTTCGAAGGCATGCCTGGCTAAGAGTGTCAGGTTTTGCTCCTGACGTACAACAAACTATTCTCAATGCCTCTTTTAATGGTAACAAACTTTTCAGCTCAGACACTCAAACAATTCTAGACGATCTTCAAGCTTCGGGATGCACTTTCCGAACAGTACATAGCATGCACCATATGTCCCAACCTACAGACCAGAAAAATAGTATCAGCCCTTTCAGTTCTGCAGGGCTGGCCGTCAGTGTGGCAATACCAGACATTCTACCAAGGATCAACCGCAAACCCAGCCCACTAATCGTACCCCTGCCTCTGCCTCTAAGGGCACCCGGTCCACCACTCCTGTGGTGGCTGGTGCCCCACAGTCCTTTTGACTCACAGCACTGCCTCCCCAGCTTCCTTCAGACAGCCTCGAAGGCTATGGGAGGCCCCTTCCCACTTCATGTAGAGGCATGGCAAAACATAACAACAGACGAGTGGGTACTGCAAATCATAAAAACAGGAGTACACACACTGGAACTCATTTCCATACCTCCCACCAATCCTCCCCATTCTATCACATACCCACCAGACCACATTCTGATACTTCTAGAGGAACTGGCCTTCCTCATCCAGAAAAACACGATTCAACCCGTACCACTTGGGGAACAGCGAAAGGGATTTTATTCCCATTTCTTTCTGGTACAAAAACACACAGGAGATCTAAGTCCAGTTCTAGATCTCAGGGACCCAAACTTGTACATTCAGTAAAAAAAAAATTGAAATGCTCACTGTAGCCTCAGTCCTTCTGCTGCATCAAGGAGATTGGCTTTGTGCTCTGGACATGAAGGACGCATACCTTCATATCCCAGTACATCTTGTGCATCATCACTATCTCCGTTTCCAACTTCTAGAACATCACTACCAGTTTTGAGCACTACCCTTCGGCCTGTCCTCAGCACCCAGTGTTTTCACAAAATGCCTAGCGGTGGTAGCCGCAGCCCTAAGGTGCCAAGGACATTTTGTCTTCCCATACCTGGATGACTGGCTCATCAAGGCTTCTACCTAGGAAAGGTTGCTACAGTCCCTACACGCCACCCTCCAACTTTTTCAGGAACTAGGGATTACGGTCAACTGGCCAAAGTCACATCTGGACCCGGCAGAAAGACTGCAGTACATAGGTGCTACCTAAGACACACAGCTAGGTCGAGCATTCCTTCCGAGGACGGATGACAAAAACTCATGTCACTCACTGCTCACTGTCAGTTTGTCCCACATACTACAGCCCATCAAGTCATGTGCCTTCTAGGCCATATGGCTGCCACCATTTCCACTGTACTAAATGCACAATTGCACATACGGCATATACAATGGGCTTTGCACCACCAATGGCAACAACACATTGGAGATCTTCCTTGTATCAGTCTTCACTGGTGGGTTCTAGCTGAAGGCGCAGGACCCTGCTGGATGCTTTTCCTTTAAGAAAAAGTTTGACTGCTCTAAGAGGGAGAGGTGACATTGAGGACTGCGCTGACCGCTATGCCAACGCATTGCGTGGCGCTCACGGGTTGGCCAGTAACCGACGCCTTCCCTTCCACTCCCTCAGTTCTGCTCTTCCCCCCCATCGCGATAGCAGGTGCTTCGTGGGACAGATTGAGGATTTTCAACTGCGTCACACTGAAAAAGTTTATCACTCCGCTCATCATTTATCTTGACACCATTCATCTTCAGTTAGAAGTTCGGCATCATGCCCTTTTTTCTACTTTTATTATTTTGTTTGTGTGATCATGTCGTGTCAGGTTCGGGGCATATATCCAGGGCCCCTACTTTTCTGCGGCACAGTGGGACCAAGTTCTGCGGCAAGACTACCATTTGCCGCAGAACATCTGCAACGATGGTTTGTAATTTCTGCGGAAGTTCTGCGGCACTAATAAACTACCACATCACAGTGTCAGCTTGTCATCCTGACTTCACTTTCATGGCAGTGGTTATATCAGTCAGGATGGTGGAAAACACAGTAACAATAGTTCAAAAAATAACAGACATAAAAATAATTTTATGCCTAAAAAAGCAAAACAAATGTCTCTCCCTTAAGGTCCTAGCCTGTTGCATAAATGACATATGCAGATCTTGTGTGATAAATAAGGTATTTCTATATGCATGCTATCTATCCCACTATGAGGTTTCCGCTGTCTATCACTTACATATTTGTATGTGCTTTCTACACCACTCATGAGGTTCCCACTGTGTATCACTTATATATTTATATGCAATCTGTAACATACATACAAATATGTGTGTGTGTGTGTGTGTGGTGAGAGACATAGATACTGTATGTGTGTGTGTGTATATATATATATATATATTTTTTTTCCATGAACTTGCATCCTCATTCATACAGGTCTCATTGGAAATGAAATAGAGGAGTTATTGCAAAACTCATTTTTCATGCCAACCTGCTTACCCTGACACACTGCGTAACACTATCAGGCCATAACATGCATGTGAAACAATTGTGAGATAGAGCTCTCCAGCCCATCACAATGTGTCCACCATGTGACAGAACACTGCACCATACCTTCCCAGGCACTGAGCAGTGATGTGTTCCACCAATCCTTGTGCTGCCCAGCCAGCTCCCAGAGCTAATCTCTGAACCTGAGTTGCCGGCACAGAAACACAGCATGCTACCCTTTGGCCCAACAGCTGTCCCTGCACACAACATTTCTCCATAACTTTTAGGTGATTCTATCAACCAATGACAATATGTAATCAATAACCCTGGCAAAAATGCGTACAGTGCAATTATTTATTTAACAGGTCTAGTCTTTCAACAGGTCTACACATTATTATATTCCATTTTTCTGTGCATAATTACTTTATGTTTCTTAAAAATGACAGTTAAATTCATTTTACCACTTATTCATTTCAGATGGCATCTCTATACGTTATAGGCACAGATAGGTTTGTACAAAGTGAGGTATGGATTTAAGTCTGTGCTATTGACAAGGTTTTGTTTCAGTTGGCCCTAGCGCAATAATGTAAGACTGAAAATTATATTAGGCTGTAGTGCAGGCTGAGCAAATATCACCATTCATGATGTGCTGTGCCACCATCTCTGGCAGTGGGAGCTGTGGTAGATAAGTGACTGTTCATTTCTGTTGCAGAATGCAGCCATTTCGTTAGCTAATGTATGATGTTATAGCAATGATAACATCACATTCTGAGCATATAGGGGGGGTTTTGGATATAAAAAGAGGGGAAGGGAACCAGATTCTATGGATAAACAGAAATATTAATAAAAAATCACCAAGAAGAGTGAATTCTGCGGCACCGCAGAAGTTCTGCAGTAGATTGCAAGTTCTGCGCAAAATTCTGCGGCCGCAGAATTCTAGGGGCCTTGCATATATCTTCCAAAGTAGGGATCTCCCCCATGCATCGGTGCCCTTGCAGAGGTCGGTTCACCGTAACAGATCCGCATGATCAATGCTTCACCTGCCTGGGGGCTGAATCATGATATGGATTGCTGCGATGCCTGCTTCAGCATGGATTACCACACCCTGGAATTGTGTGTGGCGAGATTGGGACGTGACTCTCAACCTTCAGTGGCAAGCATGAGGGCCGCCAAGGTAAGGTCATTGGGCCTGACCCCCGGGCCTCTCCCTGAGGCTATATGCACCAGGGGAGAGCAAGCCGCTGAGGTTTCGCATCCTGCTGAGTCCCAGTGCTTGGGGGAGCGGTCGAGGGTGCGGTTGGCCTCCCCAGGGGGGGGGGCGACTGCTGGCCGCTCCAGGCCTTGTTCTCATTCAGGGGACTGGCAGACCCCGGTGTCAGGGCCTACGTCCGTGGTCCCTTTGAGGGCTTTGGGGGGGTTGTCTTGGCTCCTAACACCATTTCCAGTGTCGGTGAGCAAGACCCTCCTCACGCTGCCGTGGAGCCCCTTCCTGACACCGTTATAGGTGCCGGGACTTGTCTGGTGACAAGGTTCACCTCTCTGAATGTCTCTGTAGTCTCCTTCTCAGGTTTGGAGGATGACGTGGACATAGTTGCACGTTTAAAAATGTTTTATTTTTTTAAATCCAGAGTCCTGGTATGGTCCCTCACAGTGGTAGAGGACTGGCATGAAAGAGGGAAGGTTCTGGTGGTCGATTTGTGAGGGGTTTAACACAGGCGCTGGACGATGACAGTCAGGGAAGGCTCCAGAGGCCTGCAGATGGGTTTAACACAGGCATTGGACGGCGATAGTCAAGGAAGGATCCAGATGCCCACAGAATACAGACAGGGCCGCCGGTGGTTCCAGTATACCGGGCAGAAGGTAGAGGGTATTTCTGCCGTTATAGGGGCTGAGGGTTTCGGATTCTGAAGCATGGCCTGGGTACATTTTTGACGAGGCAGACGAGCGTGGGGAGAGGCAAGTCAGACAAGGAAGCAGGTGGTATGCCAGGGAGGAGGCTGCTTACACATGCGTGGAACAGAGGGCAACCCCATTTTTGTAGTCCATGAGCTAGCATCACTGCGCATGCGTGAGGTAATGCATGAGGCCTTAGTTGTAGTTCGGGGGACTGTGTGAGGCCAGGGAGGAAGCTGCAGCCCGTTATGTACAGGAGGAGTTGATGCGATTGGCTGCCAGCTTAAATACCACCCCAAAGGTGTTCACATTAACAGACTGCTGCATGTGGAGGGGTAGTAAAATAACAGATGGACCAAACACCGAACTTCAGGTTCAACATACAGTCTCTGTGTGATGTTTATTCAAAGTACAGGAAATAAGTTTCTGCAGTGCCATAGTCCTTCTTCAATACATCAGTTTGCAGCAACAGACTATGTATGTCTTTTCGCTGCACTTAACCAGCACCTACTGACACTGATTTCTGATCTAACCACTTTTCAATGAAAAACCTTCATCCCTATGTGGTCCTTGTTTGCTTGGGTAGTGGGGGCTCAAAAGGAAAAAAAACAAAACAAGCTAAAAACAAAGAACCTCAGTGAAGAAACACTGGAAAAATGGTTACCCCAAAGGGTATTGGCAACAAATCAAGTTTCAAATAAATACATCATCATACATACTTCCATAATGCAAAGCATCATGGGATATATGCAAATCACCATGCCATTTCAGACTTGTTCAGTTTACAGCAATTTACATGCATTTTAAATAGCACAACTAACTTAATTTCTATAATAGTCACCTAATACTTGTTACCTTCATCAAAAACACCTAGTGCCATGGTATTTTCAACATTTAAAGTCTCATAAACATAAGAAATATACATCAAGATAATTTATGACATAGTGCTATTACATACTGTATCCAACAATGATAAACATAACCTCTCTTACATACGCTTGGAGGTCACAACAATAATCTCCCTGTATGAGGACCTGAGAGGGAAAAGGAAAATTAAAGAGGACACTATAGCATAGTCAAGAAAGGGGAGAGGGGGTGCCCATAGGTGGCCAACCTTATGGACTAGAAATTGTAAAGGATAGATTAGACTAAGAAACAGAAGAACTGTTGCAACAGATTTAAGAAAAGGTCAGTCCTCAAGAGTGGCAGGAGCTTCCTGTCACATATCCCCCACCTTAAGAGGGAAACAGTTATTGCAGACTGCTTACCACCTTCCTGTCCCAGGAAGGGATGGAGCTTCCATTCATCCATCTTCAGAAGCTCTGTCTCAGGGTCCCTATTAACAATAAACATTCTATTATAAACATAGTGGATGTCATCAATCTTCCCTTGTCAATCTTCACCTTTCATTTCTGCTTGGGTAGTGCTGGAGGCGCACACTCGCTACGGGAGATTTTTTTTTTTTTTGGTATTCCCCTCACATGGCTGCGGTACAGGGGGCCACACCAATGCTTCTATCTCCTCAAATCCTAGTTATCAGAGACCTGGGATGGTTTCAGCAGCTTCAGCGTTGGCGAGCCACTTTGCGCCGCCTTCGGTGCCGATGTGTCTGTCAGCGTCGTCCTCAGCGCTTTTGGGATCATCGGCGCCGTCCTTGGCGCTGTACGTTTTTTTGGCGCCATCTTGGGTCAGGCGGCGCCGTGCTCTTCTTCAGCGCTGAGGCTTGGTTTGACGTCTTCCAGTCTACAGGGCTTTTCATCTCCAAACCCTTTTCCTTCCTCATTTCCTTTTGATTTTCACTCCTTTCCTGTCCATACAGTCCCTCCTGAGCTGTCGAGATGATATTGAGCCTGACCCAGACCTTCGACTGGGTGATGACATGGAACGAACAGGATCTAATCCTGTTGAAGAGCCTGTGGTCAAGGACCTGTCATTTAAGTCTCTGCTGAAAAATTTGAATTCCACCCTTTCTCTCCAGACTACAGATATCGATCCTGGGAAGCTTTTAAGACTCCAGTACCTTCGTGTCCTGGAGATCCCTATGGATTTAACTCCCCCAGTACAGCCTTCCTTTGAGACACGTTTGCAAATGGTATGGAATAATACCACTCTTATTCCTTCTTTGGCTAAGTCCATAGATAGAAAGTATGCTGCTCCCAAGGATCGACCCATTTTGGCCTCTCAGGCCTTTGTGGACCCTATTGTAGTCTTGGCAGAAAATGATAAGGTCATCCTTCCACAGACTACTACAACTCGACCTATAAACAAAGAATCTCATAAGATAAGATACTTTAGGCAAGAGAGTCTTTGCTGCATCCACCCTGGGTATGCGTATTGCCAGCTACCAGGGCTATTTCTCTCAATATGAGTATGTTCTTTGGCATTCACTCAAACAAATGATAGAAGCTCTGCCAGAGTTGGACACTAATTCAGAGCTTCTTCAAACCATAACCAGGGGTATCGAATCCAACAACCAGCAGGTTAAAGCAGCAATGGATGCTTTCGATACTGCTTCCCGAGCAGTGGCGGTGGGCATTTGCATCCGCCACCACTCCTGGCTGCACACTTCAGGCTTCACAGATGATGCCCAGCAACAGATTATGGCATTACCCTTTGACGGTATGTATCTTTTCGGTCCTCAAGTAGAGCAAGCTCTAGAGGCCACTCAGAAGTGTAAGTCTGCCATTAAATTGGCTCGATCTGCTCCCACCCCTTCTCAGGGGGGTTTAATAAGCATCAATTTCACAGCCGTCAGTCCTTTCGAGGCAAAGGCAGGGGAGGTTTTAATAAACACCAAGCCCCCCAGCCTCAAAAGAAAATGCAACAGAAAGCACAAGGGCCCAAAGCGCCCAGTACCGCCTTCTGAGTTTCTGGCCCAAGTCCCACCTCAGCTGTACGAGGGGGACTCTTCCTCAGCAGTGGGAGGTCATCTGACTCAATTCTGCAAGCAGTGGAAGTCCATAACATCAGACAAATGGGTCCTCTGGATAATCCGCGAAGGGTATTCCCTCAGTCTTTCAGAGACCCCTCCGGATTGTCTCCTTGGAAACAGCAGCCCAGGGTGTCAGTACTTCAGTCGGAACTTCTCGCCTCCGAGATACAAGGCCTTCTGAACAACAGGGCAGTAGAAATAGTTCTGCTGGCTCAACGGAACACAGGGTTCTACTCCCATTACTTTCTAGTTCCAAAGAAAACCGGGGTCATGTGCCCCATTTTGGACCTCAGAAAATTTTACAAATTTCTTCCCAAGGAGAAATTCAAAATATCATCGCTAGGAACCCTGTTACCTTTGCTTTATCAGCACGACTGGTTAGCCTCCCTGGACATACAGGATGCTTACCAGCATATTTCTATTCACCCAAAGCATCACAAATACCTAAGGTTCATGGCTTTGGGCCAACATTATCAGTTCAGAGTCCTGCCCTTTGGGCTATCCTCGGTGCTGCAAGTTTTTACAAAGTGTTGTGCAATTCTCACAGTGCACCTCGGAAAGATCAGAATACAAGTGTTCCCATATCTGGACGACTGGCTTCTAGCAAGTCCTTCCAGGCAAGGAACTCTCGACACCGTATCCACGGCCTCAGACTTTCCCACGTCCATGGGAGTTCTGCTAAATCTCAAGAAATTGCAGTTGCAGCCCTCCCAGAAGCTCCTTTTTATAGGAACTCTTCTGGATACCTCTTGTGCGAAAGTCTTTCTTCCAGAAGACAGAAGGAGTGATATCCTACAGATGGCCTGATACATCAGGGAGAGCAGCTAGGTTTGAGCTATCTCGATGCAGTGGATGCTGGGTCTCATGGCATCCTCAATGTTCACTGTACCCCTAGCTCGTCTCCACATGAGAACCTCTCAGTGGATGCTCAGTACTCAGTGGTCCCCAACCACTCACCCTCAGTCCTTTCTCATCAAGGTGACAGAGCCTCTGAAGAGGTTGTTCACCTGGTGGTCGAAAGAGGACAACCTTCTGGAAGGGTATCCATTTGCTCCCCTGGATCACCAGATCTCCATTACCACAGAGGCGTCCCTGGTGGGGTGGGGAGCGCACTGTCAGAATCTTCAAACCCAGCTTCATATTAATGTCCTAGAAATGAGAGCTGTCCTTTGTGCAGTCCAGGCTTTGAAGGACATTCTCTGTCACAAGAACATTCTCCTTCAAACTGACAACAAAGCAGTAATGTATTACGTCAACAAGCAAGGCGGTACACACTCTTACCCTTTATGCAGGGAAGTGATGAGGGTGTGGGAATGGTGCTTGGGAGTACCAGGCTCTAATCCAGGTGGTTTACCTGCCAGGAGTGCAGAACGAAGTGGCAGACCATCTCAGCAGAACAGAGACAGACCCTCACGAATGGTCTCTCGACTCAATCGTAGTTCAGTCACTATTCACAGAGTGGGGAACTCCAGACCTGGACCTTTTTGCATCCCCATTCAACACAAAACTGCCTTCTGCTCCAGAAATCCAGGGCCTGGCATCTTCTGTCAGAATGCGTTCAGGCTGCAGTGGACAAAACGCCTTCTATACGCCTTTCCTCCTCTTCCTCTAATTCAGAGGGTACTTCTCAAGTTCGAGTCCCAGGGGAACAAAATTATCCTCATTGCTCCCTTCTGGCCTCAACAGATATGGTTTCTGTTACTCAACAGTATGTTGAAAACCCCTCCGAAAGCTCTTCCCCCTTCTGACGAACCTTTTGACTCAGGGGCCTGTGGCCCATCCCAATATGAGATTGCGTCACCTTCATGCTTGTCTCCTGAAGAGATAGAAGTGAACAGGTTCAATGTGTCTCACAGAGTTTCAGATATTCTTCTGACTGCGCGCAAGCCTGCCACTAGAAGAACTTACACAGTCAAATGGAAGCGTGTTTCTTTCTGGTGTGCAAAATCCTCTTTGAATCCTTTTTCCTGCCCACCTAATGAAGTTCTAGAGTACCTTTTAGACCTCTCAGATTCAGGTCTACAATACTCTACAGTCAAAGTTCACCTTTGTGCCATTTCAGCTTATCATGAGCCAGTACTTTCCTTGTCATTGGCTCAGTTACCTGTGGTTAAGAGGTTTCTTAAGGGAATTCTGCATACCAGACCCCCTATCAGACGTCCAGTCACAGCCTGGGACATTAATCTTGTACTAGACATGCTCACTCGAAAGCCTTTCGAGCCTCTAGCTACCTGTGAGCTGAAATGTCTCACTTGAAAAACAGCCTTCCTGGTGGCCATTTCCTCGGCCTGCAGGGTCTCTGAAATACATGGCTTGGTCACAGACTCTCCATATACGGTGTTTCATAAGGACAAAGTAGTTCTTAGGACCATCCTAATTTTCTCCCTAAGGTTGTTTCAGAATTCCATCTAAGCCAACCTTTGGTCTTAGCTACTTACCTTGCGAACTTCCAAAATGAAGGAGAGCGTACTCTTCATTCTTTAGATGTCAAAAGAGCTCTACGTTTCTATTTAGATAGAACAAAACAAATTCACAAAGCTCAACAACTGTTTGTTTCCTTCAGTGAGACCCGGCTGGGTCAGCCTGCTGCTATCAGATGCATTTCAACATGGCTGGTGGCATGCCTTCGCCACTGCTATTCCATGGCGCAAGTTAAGCTGGAGGGCAGAGTGTACGCTCACTCTACTACGTGCCCATTGCAGACATTTGCAGTGCGGCTACCTGGAGCTCGGTGCATTTTTTCATCAAGCACTATGCCCTGGATGTCCATGCCAGGTGACATCTTTCGTTTGGCAGGACCATCCTTAACGGACTTCTGTCCTAAATTTGTGAGCTCTTGGTCTCTCCTGCCGCCCTCTTGGGGGATTATTAGCTCGGTACTCTCCCATTAGTGTGAATGAGTTTTGGAGACTTTATGTCCAGAAAGATATGGAAATTACGTACCTACCATAATTCTTGATCTTCTTGGACGAAGTCTCCACCACTCATTCACACACCCACCCACCATCCCCCGAGCTCACCTGTGTTGTTGGTCTTCACTCCCTCAATCTTTAGGCTGTGAAGACTTCTTTGTTGACCCTTCTTATACTGGTCGTCCAGACTATCTTATATCCGGTTTTTGTTAGGCTATCCTTCTAGGTTAGTTACGCTGCACTTCCTCAGACAAAAGGTACTGAGGCGGTTGGAGGAGTCGGCCAACTGAGATAGTCATTGCTGCGAGCGAGGCTTGCAGCGCCACTCCTCACTTGGCTCCATCTCTGGCGCCGACCCTCTTGCAAAAAAGTTTGCTCTCGCTGTGTCCTAGCACCTCCGGCATAGTTCCCATCAGTGTGAATGAGTGGTGGAGACTTTGTCTAAGAAGATCAAGAATTACAGTTGGTACGTAATTTCCAATTTTTCTCACCACCTTCCTGATTCGTTACTTGAAAACTGTTATGGCAGGTAGGGTGTCTAAAAGGTCTAGTTGCTCTGGCAGTGAGTTTGTATCTGACTACCACTCCTGTTTGGTTGAATGTTCTAATACTGGGTAGTCTCACAACCGAGAGAATAGGCAGTCCTCTCATAGTTGCAGTCAAAAATAAATAAATTCCCAGCCTCACTCAGGCTAGGCCTCATTTTCAATGAACCATTCCACCTCTACCTCATCCTCGCTTAAAAAAGAGTAAAGGAAAATGACTTCACGGGTTTAGGTCTAGTTCTCACCACTGCCCTGAGTCAGCTGACTCCCTTGGGTGAGGAAGTACTAGTGTCCCCTCCTTTGCTGCCATCAATGAGGAATATCACACTGGATTTCTTTGTGCTTTCGGGACCAACTCTGTCATCCCTTAAATCCCCTCTGCCTTCTCGGTATATGTTACATGAACAGTTTGGTTGATGGACAGCTCTCCTGGAGCAGTGGATCCTCTGCATCGTTTAGGCTCCACTTGTGGTTCTGTCTGCAGAACTGAGGACTTCCTTGGAGTGTGTGCCTGCTTCAGTGCTGGCAACTCTGTTAACACCATCAGTGATATACAGTAGTTTGAAGTTATTGATGACTACATGATTTTTTTTATTTAAGTAGCTTGTTTACAATTGTTGGATATTTGGTTCATATTCAGATCAAGTAATTATCTACTTCTTTAATGTGCATAATTCATTGGCATACTAGTACAGTTGTGTCATGAAAATTGTATATCTTCCTGGACTAAGTCTCCATCACTCATTCACACTAATGGGATAGCGCCAGAGGCGCTAGGACCAAGCGGGAGCCAAACTTTTTCAAATGAGTCGGCGCCGAGACAGAACCACGCATGCGTTGCACTGCGAGACTAGCTCATGCCTGTGCAGGCTATCTCGGCAGCGACCCTCCAACCGCCTCAGTTCCTTTTCTCCCGCCATCAAGTGCTCTTGGATGTCAACGTTGCTCGTCTGCTGGAGTCAAAGTTTTCGTCTATACAACAGCAGCTTTTAGTGTTTAATTTAACATTTTAATAGTAGTAATTTCTTATTTTACGAATAAGAAAAGAAGATTATGAAGAAGAAAAAGAAATTCTCACCTGCCATCAACAGAGTCGTCCTTAGATGGTAGCAGTGACGATAGGAAGACTTTGTTTGAAAGTTGTTATGGCAGAGGGGCTGTGTCCAATCCACCGCCCTTTGAAGAATGGGGGGAGGGGGTCCGACTACAGACAGTCCTGTGCTCGGGAGGAGGACAGTCCACTGAAGCATGAATTAGCAGTTCCGGGGATCTGGCTCTGCTTAACCTCGAGCTCTTCTTCCTCCTCGCTGGGGAAGAAGAATCAGTGCTGCTCGAGGTTGCCCTCTGGTATGTCTGCACGAGGATTGTTAGTCGGGAGGGGCGATAGGCCTGAACCAGCTTTGGTGGGTTCCCCCTGGCCCTGCACCTAATGGCCGCATTCTTCGACTCTGGACTCTACTCTGTCCTCGTTGGAGCTCCGGTAAGCAGTTTCACCTTGGGGCCGCTGGGGGTTCAACTTATCCAGTTTTCCTGACCAGTCTTCCTGATTTCGGGGCCTCTGGGCCTCGGAGCCACTGGACCAGAGTTGGGTCGATTGGATCACGATGAGCGTGGTGCCCTCTTGGTGCCTTCACCATCGTGTCAACCCCTTGTGTGTACCTTCCTCCCTCTCTCTTTCCATGCAGGGGCCGGCACGGGCACCACCTTTTTCCTTCTTCCCTTCTTCTCAAGATTCTCCATTGGCATCCTGGCGCAGTGCCCGATGTCATGGGTGGCACCGCAGGTCCGGTGTCATATCCACTGGTTTTGGTGTTGGTGCTGTAGGTGGCACCGTTTGTGTTTGGGTTGGGCTGGGAGTCGGCGCCGTGGTTCGGTGCCATTGGTCAGTGCCGTACTCGGCACCGTTGGCTCTGTGCGGCGCCATGGGCTCTGTGCGGTGCCGTGGGTGCTCTGGTTGCTGCCTTGGTTGCCGGTGCCCTGGGTGTCTTCCAGTGCTGTGCATGCCTGAGGGCACCCATGGGTGCCATGGGGTGCCACAAGTATCATGGGTGCCTTGGGTGTCATGGGTGCCCTCGGGTGCCATGGGTGTCGGGGGTGCCCTCGGGTGCCATTGCTGCCATGGGTGCCAGGGGTACCTGCGGGTACTGCCATGGGTGCCCTCGGGTGTCACCCAGGTTGGCATAGGCACTGCTTGGTGCCCTCCTGTACCACGAGTGATGCTGGTGCTTCAGGGGTGCCAGTTGGTGCTGTCCGCAGAACTAGTGATGGATTTCTTTCTGCAGACCTCTTCTTCCATGGGACTTGTTGCAGGATGTTTCCACAGAATGAAGTCCTGTTCTGCGGATTGTTTTTCCACACGTCTTAGTGGGTGGCAGTCTGCATGGGGTATTGTGACATCCAGCGGTTGTCCGCTGATGGAACTCTTCTGTTCTGCCAGCGGAATCTCTTATTCTGCTCAGCACTTTCTTGGCTCCCTACATGGTGCCAAGCTCCTCAACATCCTTCCTGGTGGGGTCCTTCTGGGGTAGAAGTGCATCTAGATGAGTCTCTCCCTGTCCTTCTGGTCAGTTATACAGCGGATGACTCATCTTACATACTGAAGGGCACGCCCTTTCTATCATCAGAGTCCGTGATGGAAGATCTTTCAGTAGTTCCTCAATAATGGGGTCCACCATAGTATTCGGACTGCATCCGTGGACCATATACCTCTGCGTCTACACTCTATTTCAGTCGTCAAGACAGTTACACTCTGTGGAACATTCTAATTCAAATGGTCGGGAGCCGCACAGACTCTTCCGGTTCTTTGATAGGGGTATATAGCCCCCTTCTGATGCTGCCCCTTTGGTGGCTTCTTTGGCACAGGTGGTTAACATCTGTTCAGCTGTTATTATTAATCCCGTCATGATTTCAGTTATGGATGCTCAGGCTCCTCCTGCCCTCAGAGGGATGACATCTTTGTCATTTTTGTATCAGGCAATCCTTGTGAAACAGAAGCCTGAAACCTTGTCAGGCTCGGACTAATGGTAAAAAAAAAAAAAAAAAAAGTTAGAATTATTGCAGTACAGGGCCTGGTTGAAATTACCCGATACCACACTTTTGGATCTGGTCAGGTTCCGCCTCAGCCCCTAAGGCGGTCGTCTCTAGAACTACGGTAAAGAGTACCTGATTTCTTCTACCCCTAGTGACAGTCCAATCCAGCAGAGGTATTGGTCATCTCTTTTCCCTAAGAGAGATTTCTCTTATTCCGAGATATTTCCCAGACCTAGGCAACTACCCATTCTGTTGGTCTCCCTTTCTTTTTTTTTTTTTCCTTTCTTTATCAGGCTTTCTTCTCTTGATTAGAACCTTGCAGCAACAGAAGTGACTCTCCAGCGAGTTGGAAATCAGGATCTTCCCTTGTCAATCTTCACCATTCATTACTGCTTGGGTTAGTGCTGGAGGCGCGCACCCGCCACGGGGATTTTTTTTTTTGAGTCGGCTCAGTAAAGCACCTCGACCATGACGTACGCGCCATGCGCGAGGGCAGCCAGGTGCCGCAGAATCTCCTCTATCTCAGTTCCATTTCTCCCGACGTCGAGGCTGCACCTGCTGCACGGTAGTTGAATATTTTCTGCGTCATCAAGATTCCTCTTATTCTCGGGTTATATTCGCTCGACGCCGTCTCCCGGTAAGACCGTTTCTTTTATTTCTGTCGACAGCGCCGAGTGATTTGTTGCTGTTTTTGTCTCTTATTTAGTTCGCATCATGTCAGGTTTGGGGGCAAAACGTAAATCAAAGGCGGGCCGGCCCCTATGCGTCGGTGCTCCTGTGGCCGGCATTTCTCCGTCACAGATCGGCATGATGTTTGTCTCCATTGTCTGGGACCCAACCACAATATGGATGCGTGCGATGCTTGTTTCTCCATGGACCGTCGTGTCCCCTCGAGTCCAGCGTGTTCCAGATCGGCAGGCCCGCTTGACCTCACGGGGCGGGCGTCCTCTAGGGATTCCCAGGTAAGGTCTCTAGGCCCTTCCTCTGGGTCCCTCTTCCATAGAGGAGGAGGCTTCCTCCTTCTGCTGTCAAGAGGAATCTTTGCGGTGTCGGAGGAACGCCGAGGTCCTCCGGGCCGCGCGGAGACACCACCTCGGCAGTCACCTCCTCGGAGGTGCAGGCTCCCCAATATGAGGCCCATGCCTGCTGGGCTGGCACGGTGAACCCCTTAGCGCGCCCTTCGGCGCGTTTGGATCCGCGCTGGTGATCGACGGTGCCGCTGGTGGCGCTGGCCCTGGCCTTCTGGAGCGCTCGTGGCCCCGCAGGCCCGTTCACTCTTCTGGCGGGCGCCAGGTTGGGTTCTGGCGCCGAGGTGGTGCCATTGGCCCAGCTGCACCGGTGGGGAGCCGGGACCAGGCTTAATGGTAACAGGTCGTCCGCATGGCGCTTGTTTCACCGGAACCCCGTTAGTATTGTGGTCCAGCTGATCTCTTCCTCTTCGGAGGCTGATGATTCAGATGTGGACCCGTCCTGGCAACCTGATTCTTGAGTCAGGGTCCTCGTGGCACAAAGTTAGGGCGCCCAGCGGCCTCTTCCTGTCCCCGCTGTTGTCCTCCCTGAAGTCCCCTGGCTAGGGGTGTCCGGGTCCCTGGGGGCGATGGAATGAGGGTGGAGGGAGGGGCTCTTCCTCCTTGGGGGCTCGTGGCAGCTACCGACCCTGGTGCTGCTACAGCCCCTCAGGGTGGGAGATGGCTGAGGTCGAGGAGGAGGGCGCTCTCGGAGTCCGAGGGGTCGAGGGGCAGGGTGCAGGCGTCTCGGTCCCTGTCGGCCACCGGGGTGGCTAGGAGCGTGAGGCTGGGCCCCGCTTCCCTCTTGGACCCGGGTCCTCTGGTGGCGTTGCTGCGGGCTGCCCTTCTGGATCCATGCAGTCCCAGGTTTGTCACAGGGAGGATCCTTCTGGCTCTTCCAGGCTTCGCATCCCCAGGGTTCCATTTTCGACCTGGTCTGTTGTCTGGGATCCCACCAGCTCGGGCTCCGTTCCCCGGATTTCAGAGCCCTAGCAGAGGACAGTTGCCTCTTCGTAGGTGCCCATCTCCCATTCCTCTGCAGCCACCCCCCGCTCTTCCAGGCCATGTCGGTCCTACAGGGCCGTTATCCTGGGAGCAGTTCAGAGGTTCTGCAGCGGCCTTGCCCTCATATGTCAGGTGTATGAATGAGCAGGTCTTTCACCTATCCCCACTGCCACAAGAATCCTCTGGACACTCGAGCTCTCCATCATCCTCGTCTCCCTCCTACGAGGGAGAGGAACCCTCTGCTCATCTCTCCTCCGATGCTGATTTCACTGAATATCAGCGATTCCTTTCGAGGATGGTGAGGGATCTTCGAATTTCCTACAATAGGCGAGACAATACCGAACGGGAGATGAGTGAATTCCTTGGCGAATTCAGTGCCCAGCACCTGGTGGTACCTTCTTGGCCTATTCCCTTCCAGGAGGCATCTATCCGTTCCTGGCAGTGCGCCAGCGCCCTTTCTCCAGCCCGGCGGACTGCCGACGAGGTATTGTGCCTCTCGAAACTCCTGGTACTCCTCAACCCGTCCTCGGGTTTGGTATACCTAGAGACTCCCTCCGGGTGCCACCGCCTGGCTCACGACCGTCCACTGGACTCTGATTCCCTACAATTCAACCGGTGGGGGCGAAGAGTGTTCTCTTCCTCTCGTGCGATGTCTTGCATTGCATCTCATCAGGCTCATCACGCTGCCTACAGTAGGCATTTGTGGTTGATGCTCTCTCAGATCTTAGCATCAATGCCTGATATGGAGCAAACCAGACAAGCTATTGCCCTCTCTGCTATAGGCCTGGAGCTGGCAAGACACCAAGCAAGGGCATCTTATGATGCCAATGAGGTGGCTTCCAGGCTTGCGGGGACAGCGATCTGCATTAGACGGACGGCATGGCTTCATCTATCAAGATTGTCACCCCTGGCCCGTCGTAGGGTGATTTGCTCCGCTTTCCAGGGGACCCGTCTCTTTTCCTCCAGAGCTAGGAGACTACTGCAGGGGCTTCCTCCGTCTTCCCGTCCTCGGGGGGGCACCTCCTACCTCTTCTCACCCATAGGCTTCTCTCTAGATTAGCCCAGGGTCTTCCCCTCTGTTTCTCACCAACAGGAGGCTGGGGCCTTGTTCCTCAGGGTTTCTACCCCTTTTAAGGGGGCTTTGGCATACTCAGTAATAATGAATGGTGAAGATTGACAAGGGAAGATATGAAATCACGTACTCTACCGTAATTCTTGATCTTCTCTTGCATCTTCACCATTCATTACTGATACCCACCCACCTTCCCCTCAGTGGCCTCCCTAGTGTGGCGCCTCCCTCCCGTCTCGTTCCTCTTCCTTCCTTTGGCCTTTATGCCAAAAAAAAAAACAAAAAAACTTTCTGTTTTCCATTTTTAGTGAATGGTTCCTTTTTTCCTCAAGGTAAAGAGGAACGAGCACGGTCTGTACTTTTCACTTGTTCTGAGGGAACTCTTTCTGACTGCCCTTAGGGTGCGACTTCTAAGTACCTTGATCAGGTTATGCAGTTTCACAGCTTAAGAGACTGTGCCCTGACTCAGTCTCAACAAAAATTTAGAATCCCCCTGGCAGGTATTATCTTTAAGCTCACTCTAGCTGCTGCTTTGCATTTGTCAGCCTTGAGCATCTGCTATTGCCTTGCCTTAGGGAGTCTGATTGAGTTCCTGCTCTATCCTTCATACAAAACTGCCTTCAGTAAGGCATAATCTTTCCCCATACACTGCTGTGTTGGCACTTAACAGGGTGCTAAGGGACATAGTCCCCTTCCTGGGTGGGCGCTCTTCCCGGAACAGATTCTGCCTGGGCAGTCTATGAGCCCTCAGCTAGGATGTAGGGACTTGGCATGTTGAGAGATCAGAGAATCTACCCTTATGTGGATCTGTTCAGGTGGTTCGGTTGAACCTCACCTGAGTCCTAGCAACAGGGATTCTTGCTCCTTTGTTAGTCTCGAGCCTTTAAGCCTCTCAACCAATGCTCGATGGGCACTGTTCTCCCTCTCAACATGCCCCCTCTTCTTCTTCTTCTTTCTCTTTCCCTCTCTCTGTTCCTCTCCTAGAGCCGCCCCGGAAAGGAGGCCCTGCGGTCCCTTAGGGTAGGAATTCTCTCTCCTCTGTCTATCCTCTACTGGCTTATACTTTTTCAGTTTATATCCTTTCCTTTTTCTGTCCCTCGGCTCTCTTGCCTCGCTTTCCTTTTTTCTTACCCTTTGATTTCACCTCTCCGGCTACCAGAACTGAGATAGAGGAGGAGTCTGCGGCACCTAACGGCCTCCCTCGCGCATGATGCAGTACGTCACGCCGAGGGGCGCTGCACAGCCGACAAACCAAAAAAACTCCTGTAAGGCGGTGCGCCCGCACTAACTCCAAGCAGTAATGAATGGTGAAGATACAAGAGAAGATCAAGAATTACAGTAGGTACGTAATTTTCATTTCCTGCTTCCTTGCTTGCTTCAACTAAACAGATGAGATGCTCCTTTCCTGACCATAGGTCAGATAGATCTTTTCTGAGATGGCTTCTCAAATATTAACACCTTCGGTTCCTGCTCACTGGTTCCTTGCCAGTCGCTCACGAAGCTATCCTGTCCGAGTGCATGACTGAGCTGTGAGGTTTGTTTCTTCTGCAAAGCAAACTAGAGTCCTTTCTACCCCCTTCAGAGAGGCCGGAGTGAGTAGTGCCTCACTGCATTGAGTCACTTCTGCTATTATTCAGTCACTTTCGATGAATGGGTTAGCCCTAAGTTGGTCCTGCTGTGTCCCTCCTCGACGCACATTTGCCTCTATTTGCCTTAGAAATCCAACCCGTTTTTTTCTGTCGGAATGTTTTTTCGCAGCGGACACGTCCTCCTGTACACTTTTCCTTTCTTCCCTGAGTTCAAAGACTGCTACTACAGTTGTATACACAGGGGCAGGATGATTCCTTTTTGGAATATGAAGTGGGTGGGATCTGTTTTTTCTAGACCACCACAAGAGGCTTTTAACTCGTGCTTGGCTTTCCATCAGGAAGGTTTCGGTGACTAAGTGGAAACCTTTTTCCTTGATGGGCTAACCCCACCCGGACCCCCTTTGCTCATCAAGTAAGGTGTTCAAGTGCTCTTAGACCTGTTGCTCACAGGTCAGCCATGCCTGGTAGTGGGGGTTTCCATCTGCGCTTTTTGGTCTACTCTGAACCAGTAGACTTTGTCTCCGGCTTTTTCAGCTCCTGACATCCTTTTGTGTTACATTAGTACATGTCTTTGACACTATTAATGTTGGTCCTAAACCAAATTGTGAAACCAGTTTTTTGCCACTCTACTAGAATGGTTGTGGCTTCCTGGCAGAGTTTCATTTTGTGTCCATTGCAGTCGTCTGCAAAGTGGTGAGTTACAACTCGAGCACTTATCTTGTAAACACTATATTCTAGATGCTCTTTCCAAGACACCTCTTTTTATTAGTAGGACAGTCCTTAGCCGTCCTTTCAGAGTGAACCCTATCTCCTCCACCCTACTCAGGATTGTTGGTTTTAGCTCGGTACTCTCCCATTAGTGTGAATGAGTGATGGAGACTTAGTCCAGGAAGATATGGAAATTATGTACTTACCGTAATTATTGATCTTTTTGGACAGTCTCCATCAGTTATTCACACTCCCACCCACCATCCCCTGGGTTCACTCGTTTTCTTTCCTGGTCTTCATGAACCTATGGTTCAGGCTGTGAAGACATTGTTTCTTGACCCTTCTTGCAAGGGCCATCTGGGCTCTCTCAGGCCCAGAAACTCAGGAAAAGTTATTCTCATTAGTTTCTCTGCACCTCCTCGGTCAAAAAGGTACTGAGGCGGTTGGAGGGTCGTCGCCGAGATAGCCTACACAGGCGCGAGCTAGTCTCGTGGGTGCTGTGCATGGTGGTCCTGTCTCGGCGCCAACCCCTCTGAAAAATGTTGGCTGCCGCTTGGTCCTAGCGGCTCCGGTGCTATCTCATTAGTGTGAATGAGTGATGGAGACCGTCCAAGAAGATCAATAATTATGGTAAGTACCTAATTTCCATTTCTGTTCAGTGATCCCAGTATCTTTCATAGGCTTTGCTTGCTGCAGAAGATGTTAATGAGAAACTGAATGATCCGCCATATTCAATCAAGTCCTTGAGAAGAGTTATTTTGATTTCTTATGTGAAAAATAACAAATATGCAGCAGTATGCATGATGACACCAGAAATGACTGGAATTATTAAGACCACCTACTCCTGGAAGGGAGTAGTTTCCTCAAACGAGTCCTGTCTTTTTCCTTACCAGATGAATAATGCAAACACTTTGTTGGTCCAAATATAGGAAGATTTGGCAGTATCCTTGGTACTGTTGACAAAACATTCATAGGGACATCATAACCATCTGAATTGTGTCACACCTATCCCACAGTGACTGTGTAAATTTGTTCCACAATAAGTATCTACTGTAGCTTTTTAACTGTGTAAGTGATTGAATTGAGATTCACTACTGTAACTGGGTTATTTTTACCGGTATTTCTACTTATTTTATACCTGACTATAATAGCCACTGAAATCAAAGTCTGAATAATCCGAGGAAAACCAAGAATGCACCTTTCTTTGGGGGGATTGTGTTGCAGTTTTCACATAGTTTTGAACATAGTTTTTTTTCCCCACAAGTAATATGATCAGTATTTTCCTTGAAATATATTCTTAGAATGATGTGAAGTCAAGGCTATCACTGCTGTGCAGCAACAAATATTATTTGTAATGCTATGTGTTTTTCATTTTGCAGTGCCGGAATTGGTCGCACTGGTGTTCTTATCACCATGGAAACAGCTATGTGTTTAATTGAAAAGAACCAGCCTGTTTACCCACTGGATATTGTACGAATAATGAGAGACCAACGTGATATGATGGTGCAGAACTCAGTAAGTAAAACAGCTAGTGTGTTGGGGAAGAATGCTAAATCTTAAGTGTCTTTCTGTTGTACTTAAGTTGCCAGGCATACATGTTCCAGAATTAGTTTTGTTAGTACCAAAAAAATAACTGGGTTTAAACTGACTCTACTAAGAATCTCCAGGGGTTTGACTTTCCAGGGGGGGTGCACGGGCAAGCACCTATTTTTGTGCAGCCCCAACATATCCTCGCGACTGGCAGACCAGCACCTCACCTCTCCAAAGCACTCCACTGCTACCATCCCTAGGGTGGAATAGTTGCTTAGCTTGCTGTTCACTGGTCCCACTAACCAAATGTTTTCATCAGCTTCCTGTTTGGGTATAATGTGTAATTTCAGTACCTTAAATATTGTAACAGAAAACAAGTAGTTTCCATGCTTCTAGAGATGGATCAAAGGTGTATCCTCAGTCAGGGTACTAAAAAACAAAGTAAGGTGGCAGCTTACTGCCCAAAGTCAGACAAACAACAGGCACTCAAAACACAGCACATATGTTGAAGAAGCATTAGCTTACCCTGCAGCATAGCTTTCAGTTTAGTTTTTTTTTTGTTTTTTTTTAATCCAAAATGCTGTCTCCATGGTTCCTTGATCTGTACTCTGATGAAGATGCTCTAACTGCAGAAAATCAGTGTGGTCTCCAGAATCATGACAGAGAGCCATGTGGGGGAATTTCTGATCATGCCTCCCAAGTCTCTGGCTCATTGGAAAACTGTCCTTAAGGAATCTGAACATGGGCCATATTCTTCTCTAAAACAGTTTCTCGCAGCTGAAGAGGCTAGCTCTTCAGCTTCCACTGCCAGTAATAACTGATGTGAACTTGTCTGTCTTGTGTCTGGTATATCAAACCTGGTGTGCTTCAATACAACCAGAAACTAAATCTGAGATATGCTCTATCCAGCTTAAATTCACCCCTGTCATCTCTACACCTCTCTACAATTACTAAAGCTCATAGCATTAAGAACACTTCACCGAAGCACTATCCTGTACAAAGGCACACATGAGTATAGGTCCAGGTTACCTCCCAGTACACAGTACTTTGAATCAGTCATTGCCAATTATGGTCTGAGATCACCAGGCTCCTTAACTCATGGGGTCCCTAAAGTTAATCTGAAAAATGCGTACTGGCATTTGCCCAAAGGGCGACTTATAAATCAGATCTGCCAGCCTCTGCTGCCATATCAGTAGCTATGCTGACCATGCATAATGACTCAACTAAAATGTTATTCAATAGGGTATAACTGTCTGGATTCCTTCAACATATTTTGCAGGTATAGAATAAACTGAGCATATGCAAAGCCTGTCAAAATCATAGATACATAGATACATAGACAGTGTCGGCAGATAAGGGCCTATGGCCCACCCAGTCTGCCCATTTGAGCTTGTAAGTTCAGTTTGTTTTCCTAGAAGTCTGTTGCCCCTTGCCCCTGACCTCCAGAATTCCTTTATGTCTATCCCATGCATTCTTAAATCCCGTGATTGTTTCAGCCCCCACCACTTCCTCTGGCAGGGTGTTCCACTTGTCCAGCACCCGTTCTGTGAAGAAATTCCTTTCTCATGTTTCTCTGAATCGTCCTCCTCCAACTTCATCCCATGCCCTCTAGTCCTGGAACATCTTTTTCGTTTAAAAATAGTGTTTTCCTGCACCCTGTTCCTCCCTGTAAGATACTTGTATGTCTCTATCATATCCCTCTCCCTCCTCCTCTCCTCCAGGAGTACATGTTCAGTTCCTTCAGCCTGTCTTCATAGGACTTGTGATGCAATCCATGCACCATCTTTGCTGCCCTCCTCTGAACCTTCTCTACCCTGTCTATGTCCTTACGTAGGTATGGTCTCCAGAACTGTACACTGTACTCCAGGTGGGGCCTCACTAGTGTCTTGTATAGCGGAATTATGACCTCCTTTTTCCTGCTGGTGATGCCCCTGCCTATACATCCCAGCATCCTATTTGCTTTACCTGCTGCCTTGTCACACTGTTTCCCTACCTTGAGGTCATCAGAGATGACAACCCCAAGATCCCTTTCCTGCTTGGTGCATGCTATATCCTCACCCCCCAACTGATATATTGTGCCAGGGTTTTTGTGCCCCATATGCATTATCTTGCACTTCTTTGCATTGAATTTCAACTGCCAAACCCCTGACCATTCTTCAAGTTTCTGCAGGTCCCTTCTCATTCTGTCTACACCCTCTGGTGTGTCTACTCTGTTACAGAGCTTTGTGTCATCAGCGAACAGTGAAATTCTGCCTTCTAGGTCCTGCGCAATGTCACTGATGAAGATGTTGAATAGGACCGGTCCCAGCACTGATCCCTGTGGTACCCCACTGGTCACTCTTCCCTCTGTGGAGTGACAGCCATTTACTACCACCCTCTGTGTCCTGCCACCCAGCCAGTTACCTACCCACCACACTACTGTCCTGCCCACACCCATATTCCTCAGTTTGTGTAATAGTCTTCTATGTGGCACAGTGTCAAAGGCCTTGCTGAAGTCCAGATAGGCCATGTCCACTGCCCTCCCCTGATCCACCTCCCTAGTCACCCAGTCAAAAAATTCAACGAGGTTGGTCTGACATGACCTCCCCCTGGTGAAACCATGCTGCCTTGGGTCCTGTAGTCCATTGACAACCAGATGTTCCACCAATCTCTCCTTCAGTAGTGCTTCCATGATCTTCCCACTACCGAGGTGAGGCTGACTGGCCTGTAGTTCCCTGCTTCCTCTTTGTTCCCACTTTTGTATAAGGGGACTACATCTGCTGTCCTCCAGTCTTTGGGTACCTCCTTGTTTCCAGTGATCGGCTAAACAGGATAGCCAGAGGTTCAGCCACCACCTCTCTTAGTTCTTTAAGGACCGCAGGTGCACCCATCTGGCCCCATTATGCTTATCAACACTTATTACTTCCAGTTCCTTCAGGACCCTTTCTCGTAAAGGGACTTGTGTCCATTTCTGCACCATTCTCACCCCTTGTACTTCTTCAGACCCATTACCCTCCTCTTTCCTCAGTAAAGACTGAGCAGAAATACCTGTTCAATACTGGCTTTACTGTTGTCATCTCCACGCTGCCCCATCCTTCCTCTTCAGTCTCACTATCCCTCCCTTTGTCTTTCTTTTTTCACTTATGTACCTGTAAAGGTTTTGTCCCCTACCCACTGATTTTGCAATGTGTTCTTCTGTCTGAGCTTTGGCTTCCTTACTGACCTCCCTGCCTCCTTTGCTTCTCCTGGTACTTCTCCCTATCCCTTCTGCCTGTGTCTTTTTGTATTGCCTGAATGCAATCTTTTTGGCTTTCACTTTCTTTGCTACCTCTTTGGAAAACCATAATCGTCTCCTCTTCCTTTTCCTCTTGCTAACCTGCTTAATGCATAATTCTGTTGTTCTTGTAATCCCCATTTTAAATACTGCCCACTGTTCCTCAACCCCTGATTCCTGTCCCATTCCCCTTAATGCCTCTTTCAAGTATCTCCCCATTTTCCCAAAGTCTGCCCCCCTAAAATCCAGGATACGTGTTTTTGTGTGGTTTGGTTCTGCTCTTTCTGTGATTTCAAACCACAGTGACTGGTGGTCACTGTTTCCCAGATGCTCCCCCACTGTTACCCCCATCACACTGTCCCTGTTTGTGAGCACAAGGTCCAGTATTGCCTCCTGCCGAGTTGGTTCCATGACCAGTTGCTTGAGGAAGGCACCCTGAAGGGAGTCCAGGATAAATCTGCTCCTAGTTGATGCTGCTGCTGGGATGCTCCAGACCACGTCGGGAATATTGAAGTCTCCAACCAGTACTACCTCACCCTTGTCTGCCATCCTTTGGATGGCTAGCATCAGCTCCCTATCTGTTTCTTCCTCCTGGACTGGTGGTCTATAGACCACACCTGTGCGGATGGCTGTCCCCATTTTCCTTTCCAGCTTAACCCACAGTATCTCTCCCCCATTTTGTTCCTCCTGGATCTCTGTGGCCCTTATGTCATTTTACATACAGTGCCACTCCTCCTCCCTTCCTGCCTGCTCTGTCTCTTCTGAATATGTTGTAGCCAGGTATGGTCATCTCCCAGTCATGGTTATCATTACACCAGGTTTCAGTGATGGCCACAATGTCCAGGTCTGACTGTACCATGACAGCCTCCAGATCTTCCATCTTGTTGCTAAAGCTCCTGGCATTTGCACACATGGCTTTCCATGATTTGACCTCCTAGACTGTTTCACTGTTCTACTCCAGCCCCTTTCCTGGTGTCATTTATCCCTGGTTCTCCTTGCTGTCTGCCCTTCTGCTGAATTTTGCCCCTTTTCTGCTTATCCACCTCTTGGGCACTAATCTCCATCTTTTGCACACTGCTTTGCAGAGATAGCCACTCCTCTGGTTCACTGGTTCCACTGCTAGCTGTGGGGGGTGAGCAAGTAGGTACCCTCCTTGCTGGCCTGTCACCCCCCCTTTGCTAGTTTAAATGCTTGTCAGTGTAGCATTTAAACTTATCATTGAGTGCTTGGATTCCCCTCCAGGATGGATGCAGGCCGTCAGGCTTGAACAAACCTTCATCCCTCCAGGTGGGTCCGCAGTCACCAATGAATCCAAACCCTTCTCACAGCACCAGTTCTTCAACCATGAGTTAAAGTTCCTGGTGCATGCACTCCTATGCTCTCCCTTGCCTCTCACAGGTAGTACTTCTGAGAAAGTGACAGAAGTAGCTACTTGCTTGAGACCCTCCCCAGTTTCCTAAACTCTTCCTGAACTTCCTTTGGCTCCCCATTTGCCAGGTCATTAGTACCTAGGTGGATAATGACATCCAGTTCACCCTCCTGCTCTTGCCTTCCCAGTGATCCCCAGGATCTTCCTTCCATCCCTCCACGCCGTGGCACCTGGTAGGCACCTCACCTCCCTGTCCTCCCCTCCTGTGTTCCTAGCTGGATCCCTCTTATGATGGAGTCCCCACAGGATTCTCCTCCTCCTCTGGGGTCCACTGCTTTCCCCGCTGAGGTCACCTCCTTGGCTAACCTCCACATCCTTTCCTTCCACTTCTCTGGGTACCTCTATTTGGTTGTCCTCATTTGCCAGTGTGGCATATGAGTTCTTGAGTGGAATAGGATCTGGGATGTGCCTCTGCCTAACTGCTCTAACCCTCCCGGAGCCCACTGTCATCCAAGTGCTCCTCCAAATCAATTGGTTGGAAACCTATGCTAGCTCCTCCCTGTCTTCAAGTCCCCATGCACCCTTTCATGTTACAGATCTTTTTTTTTCCACTGAAAGGAGACATTCTCCCTTCAGAAGTTTGACTATTTATAAACTGTAATATTTCGCTTGACTACATCTTAGTAGTTTTTCTTTCACAATATATTTAGCCAAAATAGCCCAGCTGATGTATAGCACCTCATTTTTACAGTGGATCTTGTTTCCACCCTTTTTTTTTGTTTTGCTGCAATGTTCAGGAGTACAAAGGAGTCAAGTGGCTTAATTTAAAGTCACACAGTGAGTAAGCAGCTGTGCTGGGGTTTGAAGTTGGGTCTCCTGGTCCCCAGGCCAGTGGTCCACATAATCTTTCTTCGAGAGGGCTCTTGCAGTAGGTAATTACATATAGGACTGAAGCAGGCAGGCGTCACAACCCCACATCCTTCACTGCCCTCCGGAGACCCTGGGTCTCCTCAGCCTGACCCCGAGGATTTTTCTTCCCCATCCCTGGGTGTCGCTGAGGTTCCTGTTCCACCCCCATCAGATCGTCCACCTGCTGGTCCAACCGATCTGACGCTGCTCTCGGATGTCGGCCCGACACCGTATTGCCGACACCGCGACATCCCGCCCTGGATGCGCCGCCCAATGCCAGGCCTCCGCCCACCGGCCTTCTGCTCCAGACCTGCCAGTGGGGCCTCCAGCCGAGCCATCTGCTCTGGCAGCCCCCAATTCCTGGGTATCGGCGAGTCTTACCGGGGCCGCAGTACCGATGCGGGCTTCCTCCATCGGGTTATGGACCGCCTTCACGGGTATAATCCATACCCTATCCCTCCTCCTCCTCCTCCACCACACCCCCCAGTCGCCAGTGGACTTGCAGGAGACTCTGGCCTCCTGGTGAGCTGAGGCCAAGGCTCAGCTCACCAGAGAGGTGGAAAGTCATCTTCCGACGACGGTGCCAGTCCCGGTTCCTGTACGTCCATGACGACAAACTCCCTCCCCACCTCCGGAAACCAGGGCTAAACACTCTGGGTCCAGAGAGGGGCAGGACACGCTTCCCCGAGGGCTTCCCAAGGGGTCTGTTCCTCCCCCTCGCCGGGAGAGGAGTCTACTTCATCACCATCTTCTTCCTCCTCGGATGTCTCCGACGGTTGTTCCTAGCAGGACGACGAGCCATGCTCTCTGTCTAAGCCCAGGCCAAGGACTCCTCCGAAGTAAAATCCAGGAGATTCATAAGTGGCAGTTCTTGGAGCTGGATCTCCAGCGTAAGAAACTCGCTGAGCATCTGGATCTGCCCGTGACAGCTCCCACCTTGGTGCCACCCTGGATTGAGCCTCATGCCGATTTTATTACCACTATTTGGAAACAGCCGTCGGCTCTAGCCCCACTTCCTCAGAAGTCGAATAGGCTATAATAGGCTCCCGAGGGTGTTGACTTTTTAGACACTCACCCTCGAGCTGACTCGGTCATGATTAGCACCGCTCACAGTCGATCAGCTAACCCGAGGCATTTGAGCTCATCTCCACCTGACAAAGAATCCCGTCTTCTGGACCAGTATGGCAAGAAGATTTTCACTTCTTCCACTCAGGGTATTAGGGCCCTGAATTATGTCGGTCACATGAGGGATTACCAGAAGGCAATTCTTAGTGAGGTGGAATCCAAATTGGACTCCCTTTCGGACTCTCAAGTCAAGCAGGAAGTGGCTGACTTTGTCCGCTCTGCACGTTCGGCCAGTCGGCACATGCTTCGTGCGACTTATGATGCAGTGGACACTGCTGGTAGGAGTTCAGCTTTCGCCGTAGGCTTACGGCGTCATGCTTGGCTCTGTGTGTCAGGGTTGGTCCCAGAAGTGCAGTCCGCTATTCAGGAAGCGCCCTTCCGGGGTTCGGTGCTGTTCGGTGGTGATGTCATTCATGCGTAGCCAGCGTTGGCAGCAGCAGCTTGCGAACCAGGGATATCTCTACCGTAAAGAGAGAGTGCACTCTGGTAAAATTTATTGGAAATGTGCTGCCTATGATAAAGTGAAGTGCACTGCAAGATGCCATACTATCGACAATGAAATTGTATGTTACATTAATTCACACAGTCATGTGCCAGACGCTGGTGAAATAGAAGTGAAAAAAGTCACCCGACAACTTGGAAATTTATCAGAGCACTGAAAACGGAGCAAAATATGAATGAGATACGTATTGAGCAGTATTTTGCAGGACATGAACCTCCGGCACAGCGTAAGAAGTATAGGGACACTGCAAGACTGCTGTTTGTGGTCATCGAAAGTTATGGCACCTGCTTCATCACTAATTACCTGCGAGGAGTGGCACATAACTTTCAACTTCAAGTCTGAAGACACAGTATTGCTTTAATTTGATTTTAATTTTTAACTAATAAAGGGATTTTAAATGAATTCTGCATGTTTCTACTAACCCGACGAATGGCCCATGGACTTAATGGATTATTGTTGTGACTTGTGCACTAGTGTTTCCTGCTGCTTGCACTGAACTGACACAAGGTAAGACCGCTACGGGATTAATGGATTACTGTTGTGACGTGTGTAGTAGTGTTTCCTGCTGCTTGCGCTGAGCTGACACATGCGATGAAATACCGTTTACACTTAATTGGTTTTTGCTATTATGTCTGTGCTGTAATGCGTGCGTTGTTCCGTTTGCGACGATTTGACGAAATACCGGTAATTAGCTGCACTGGGAGGACCAGTACCACCTCCTATTCTGTAGCACTCCACCTTGCCAATGGGTAATCATAACAGCTGGGTATAGTGCACACCTACCAGGGGAATGGCACAACCCAAGCTTTAGAATGTTGGGCACATGAGGATTCCAAGCAGCAGCAACTTCCCAGTTCAGCTGTGCGATTGGAAGGGGTAACGCCTGCCTTTCTTTCTCTCAAGATTTTCAATATTCAGGATTTCTCTTGGGGCTGCAATTCTGCATAGCAGGCTAGGGCTGCCTGTTTTCAGGGAGAACCCCTAAATTAAAATTGTGCCTGTTAAGCTGCGGCTTTCAGATTGACTAACCTGCCTTTTTCCTATTTCCTTTTGTCACTTGGGAGCCACTTCTGCCTTGTTTAGAGTGTTTTAACGGTTTCTGTATAAACAAACCAAAAAAAAAAGGTGCCACAGGTAGGTGCATTTTTTATTTCTGAGAGTGTAGGTCTCTAGGGTTCCCTTGACTCTAGCGTCAGTCCCCCCCCCCCCAGCTTCAGGTTCTGTGTGGTTGTGTTTATTTCTGCAGTTTTACTTTTTTGTGTGTCACAGAAGTGTCTATAAAGTTTTGTCTCTTCAGCCCTCTGTTATTTTTACACTTCGCAATTAAGCCGTGGTGACGGTTGGGCACGCGCTCCTCCCTCGGTCTGTTTTCCTGCGCTTGTTTTCACGCATGCCAGTTAACATGCTCAATCACCCATTGTTTTATATTTTTTTTTTTTTTATTTATTTTAGCTTTTGTTGACCGGGTAAGTGCACTAGACAAATCCTGCCTATTTTCAGGCACGACCCGGGGGAGGGGGATACAGATGAATGCCAACTGACCTTGAACCAGATTAAGCTGTTGGTGGTATTTTTAGTGAATGAGGGAAATTTGGCCAAGACACCGGGGAAATTCCCCTACTCTTTTCGAAGTGCCATGGGATGTTTAACATCCACCTGAACTACCACCAATCCAGCAGATGGGCCTCGGTTTAACGCCTCATCCGAAAGACGGCACCTCAGAAGTGCAGCACCCTCTCATGCTGCACTACAGTGTCAGTACTGGGATATTAACCCAAGTGCCAGATGTGGGAACTGAACCCACAGCCCTCTGATCTCCCGGCCTCAGAGGCGAGTGTGCTACCTACTGAGCCACTGACACTGACATATTGCGTTAATGTGCTTGCGTGCTTGCCAGTGTGCGCACGTCTGCACTAGCGCACTAACATCACGTAGGATATTGTGATGCCCTGCGTACCTCCACTAGTGATCACACATGCCTGGTCAGCCCTTGAGATGAGCTGATTCCTGCCTTCAGCTCAGTGAGAGCCATTAGCCCAGGCAGACTATTAGAGATATTATTTTTCTCTGGTCATTTTTATCTTGGAATTCACTGTTGTAGTCTTTCCCTGGCACCATAGCTTATCGGAGACCATTAATTTATGAAACAATGTAAGATCTGCAAAAGGGTGATGAGGCCCTCCCCATGGGTTCCTATTGCCCTCATTGGGTTGCTCAGCATAATATTCCTCTGTCGGTTCCCCCCCCCAGCTGGTCCACCGAGCTGAGGAGGGGGTCTCCTGGTTCTTTAGTTGGCAGTGGCAAAGCAGAATTGCAAAATCACATTGTCTTATCTGTGTCAGTCTTCACCACTCATCACAGATGGGTATCTGGCAGGAGGTCAGGACCCGTGGGAGTTTTTTTTTTTTTTTTGTTAGTAGCGGAGCCGACACACCATTGGTGCCTCCCTCGAGGCCGACGCACTGCGTGGCACTCACGGGTTGGCCGTTAGGCTGTGTCGACTCCGCCTGCCTGCCAGTTCTTCATGTCCCACCGTAGAGGTCGCCTCATGGGAAGCTCTGAAGAAAATCCTAGGCCTGCTAGTTTTCGAAATCCAATCCTTCGGCATCAAAGTCCGTCGGTACTCCTGCCGGTTCTGTTTTTGCCTCTACTCGACGTCGCCTGGTAAGATCTTTCCTTATCTTTATATTTCGCAACGTCGAGTCTGTTTTTGGTGTTTTTTTCCCCATAGGTCATGTCTCGGTTGGAGGGCAAGAAATCTTCCAAGATGGGTCGGCCCCCCCATGCGGCTGAAAATTCTCCATCACCGACCAGCACGACCGGTGTCTCTCGTGTCTTGGCCCGCTTCACGACATGGATTTGTGTGATGCCTGCTTCTCCATGGACCACCGGGTCCTCGAACAACGCGTGTGGAAAGTGGGGCAAACTCCGCCGACTTTCGGAGGTCGGGTACGCACTCGTCGGGCCAAGCCACGCTCTCTCAGCCTTTCCTCCGGGTCCCCTCCCGGTTCTATATGGACCGAGGAGGAGGGAGCCTTGGCTACTTGTAGCCTAGCCATTGCCGAGGCTTCTTCCGCGGCGCAGGAGGCTCGTCCCGCTCCTTCCCAGGAGCGGGCCGGAGGCACCGCCATGGCAATCGCCCCTTCAGGGGTGAAGGCTACCCCGGTGTCACTCCTGCAGCTCGGAAGGCCCGGGTCGGTGCCGTCCTCAATGCCATCGGCCGGCGCCGTCGGAGTCCTCAGCGCCGTTCGCGGCACTGTGGGCCCTGACGGGGCCATCATCCACACCGACTTGTCACGCAGCGACACCGTGAGCTCTGTTGAAGCCGTTACGGCGCTGGCACCCTGTTAAGCGGCGCCGTAGGATCTACTGCGACGTCGTCCTTTGCCATGTCTCGCCTCGGTGCCGTCCTCGGCGCCGAGATTGGCTGCAGCGCCATGTCCCTTGAGGCTTGGCTGCGTGGGGCCTTTAGTTCCCTCAGTTGGTGCCGTCCACGGCGCCGCCCCGGCCCTCAGTGCCACTCACGGCGCCGGGAGCCAGGTAGGCTGTGCTCGGCACCGTGTCTGCCTTTGGGGCCGTCCGTGGTGCCACCCCAGCCCTCGGCGCCATTTGCGGAGCCGGGCGATGCCAGAGGCGGCGCCAAGGGTGCCGCCGAGACTGTTGTCGATGCCGTCCCCGTCCTTGGTGCTGCTTTCGCGGTGCCATGGGACGGATAGTACCGTGACTGGTCCTGGCTCTGGATCTCTGGCTCGGGCTGGGGCCGTGCCTCCCTCAGATTCCGCTCGCGGGGTTGCGGGAGGTGCTGGCACCGACTCAGGCACAGCTGTGGTCTCTGGGCCTGGTGGTAAGGATGGTTCTGCCCGCCCTCCCACGGTTTGGCACAGGGTCTCGGACTCTACCTCCTCGGAGACGGAGTCGAGCTCTGGGTCGGATGTGCAGTCTGACCCCTCGGGGTTGGCTGTTGAGGTGGGCAGCATGGTGGTCTCTTCGACCAGTCGGAGTCAGCCCCCTTCTGAGGTGAGGTCGGTGGCTACCGAGACTAGGGTCAGTGGTGCTGACCAGCAGGCAGTGGTGCGGGCCACCATAGCTCTGCAGCCTGGTCTTGGCGGTTTCACTGATCCCTCAGTTGTGGTACCCCCTCTGGTGGTGTGCCTTGATCGCCCAACTTTGGGGCCCATCGGAGCACCTGCAGGGGGGGAAGGTACTGCACCCTGGATAGCCCCTTTGGGGGCTGCCCAGAGATGCCAGCTACCTAGGCTGGCCCTCTCGAGGAGGAGGACTCTTTCAGACTCCGAGGGTCGAGGGTGTGGGGTCGGTGCGCGGTCTTTTCTAGGGGTCCACCTGGGCCCTGGAGAAGCTTCGTAGTGTGGTTTCTGCGCTCTTCCTTCGCGGTCTCTTTGAGGGGTCCATTCTTTTGAGGCAAGGGACCGTTCTTCTGGACCTATACGGCCCCGGTCGCCTCTCTTGGGGGGATTCTTCTGGGTGCAGCCAAGGCAGTACTGATGTGCTTGTTCAGCTGTCGGCTGTGGGGTCTTCCGGGGCACCTTCTTCCGCGGGTGCCCACGGTCCACTCCTTAGCCCAGGCGGAGGTCAGCCAACATCTCTTCTCGGCTCTGTCCCCATCCCTCTGCCACACTCTCCTGCATTCCCAGGCATCCTCGGTCCTAGCTGCCCTCTCACCTGGGAGCAGTTCAGAGCGGTGGCTGCTCGGTTCCCTGCTTACGTTAGGGCAATGGACAGCCAGGTTTTTCAACCTCCCCCATGCAGCCACCCACTGAACAGATGGTGACCTCCAGCTCCTCATCCCCCTCTTCAGGGGGAGAGGAACCCTCTGTCCACATCTCTCCGGCTGCTGATCTCTCTGAGTATCAGTGATTCCTCGTGAGGATGTTGGAGGATTTGCACCTTTCTCCTTCCACTATTAGCAATCCTGAACACTCGGCCTGCGCCTTTCTAGGTGATTTTGTGAGGGCCACCCTTGTGTGCCACCCTGGCCAGCTCCTTTCGGGAGATGCGTTCGTTCCTGGCAGAGGCCCTTCTCCGGAGTTCCTGCCCCAAGGATCTCAGCCAGAGGTATTAGCACCCGAGTCTCCAGGTTCCATGCCTCATCCACAGTCTGGATTGACGCAGCTGGATACTCCTGATGGGCTTCACGCCCTTCACCGTGACCGGCCCCCAGATCAAGACTCCTTGGATTTTGATTTCTGGGGTAGGAGGACTTTCTACTCGGCACGTTTACTTCTCTCTATCTCTGCACATCAGGCCCACTACGCAGCCTACGGCAGGTTCTTGTGGTCCAGGCTAGGTCAGCTCCTAGCCTCATTGCCTGATACGGAGCAAACCAGACAAGCCATTGCACTCTCTGCGCGTGGCCTGGAGCTAGCAAGGCACCAAGCGAGGGCATCTTACGATGCCAACGAGGTAGCTACCAGGGTCGTAGGGACAGCGATCTGCACTAGGCGGACAGCATGGCTACGTCTGTCCCAGTTGTCACCCT
This sequence comes from Neoceratodus forsteri, assembly GCA_016271365.2. Taxonomy (NCBI): domain Eukaryota; kingdom Metazoa; phylum Chordata; order Ceratodontiformes; family Ceratodontidae; genus Neoceratodus; species Neoceratodus forsteri. The sequence continues at coordinate 880,632,637 of CM057456.1, forward strand.
TGGCCCGGCGTAGGGTGATTAACTCCGCCCACCAGGGAACCTACCTTTTCTCCCGCAGAGTGAGACGGCGCTTGTTGGGGCAACTTCCTTCCCCCTCTGGGGGCACTCCTCTCTCTCCCCCACTCTCAGGCCTCTCCAGGCCCTGAAGGTTCCCCCCCCTTAGTGTGTCACCCACTGAGGAGGGTGTAAAAGAAACCCCCCTTCGGGGGGGCTCGGTACTCACCTATCTGTGATGAATAGTGAAGATTGACACAGATAAGATATGAAAATTACGTACCTACCGTAATTTTGATCTTTCTGTGTATCTTCACCATTCATCACAGCCCCACCCTCCATTCCCCTGGGGCCTCAGTCTCTGGGTCCCCCTTCCTCTCTTTGACTCCCCCTGTCCTCCTTAGGAGTGGGATAATATAGGGACACACAGGGGAGTATTTTTCCAGGAAGAGTGGATAGCTCGAGTGGCACTCCTTCTCCAGTACCTTGTCTCCACCCCTGTGGGGTGGGAGTTGGTAGTTGCCCTCCTTCTCTCCTCCTCCCTGTTTCCATCCAACCTATTTCTCCTAAAACAAAAAACTTTTTCACCAAAAATCTTTTCTTGAGAGGGTGCTGACTCCCTGTATCCTGTCCTTCTCCAGAATAGCCGACTCTGCTTGTCTGGAGTGTTTGCCAGTTATTCCGTGCCTTGAATTCTGGCAGAAAGCTTTGCTACTCCTTGCAGTTCCTATACAATCTGGAGACGGACCAGGGTCCGGGATATCTTATCCTTCTCCCCTCTCTCCTAAATTCTTTACCCACCCTACCCCCTTCTCCCGCTTCCAGAGATTGGGGCCCCTCCCAATCCCCTTTAGTTTCTAACCCCTTTCTTTTCTGTCCTCTCAGTCGTTATTTCTCCTTTTAGTTCATACATCTTTTCCTTTTTCTGTCCCTTGGACTCTCTTGTCCCTCCCTCTTACCTCTCCAGCGACTCAGAACTGGCAGGCAGGCGGAGTCGACACAGCCTAATGGCCAACCCGCGAGCGCCATGGCCTCGAGGGTGGCGCTGATGGTGTGTCAGCTCCGCCTACCCTTTAAAAAAAAAAAGCTCCCACGGGGTCTTGACCTCTGGCCAGATACCCATCTGTGATGAATGGTGAAGATACACAGAAAGATCATAATTATGGTAGGTACATAATTTTCATTTTTGTTGCTTTGTGAGTTTTTGAGCCCCGATGTCTCGCAGAACATCCCAGCAGATACACCTGACTCCAAACTGGGCCCCTCAGGTCAAGGGCTGGGCACACAGGCATGTCCAGGGGCATTGCAGCGAGTAGAGGCTGCGGAAACAGATGTGCAGGCAGACTCTGACCCTGTCTACTTAGAAGGTCAGGATAGGGATCTTGGGTAAGCTCCAGATCTTAAAAAATTCTGATGAAGAGGACATCCACTCTGAGGAGGAGGAAGAGGAAGGGGTGGGGGAGTGGACGGAGCCCAGATCAAGGATTCTGATTTTTCCCCTTTTTGACAATAAGTCCTTGTCTTTTTTTGATAACTGAGGCATGTAGATCCTTACTGCTCAAGAAGGAACAGTCTGTGGAGACAGTAGATGTCAATCTGATTCTGTCTGCCTCCTCTGCTCCAAAGTGTGTCCCAGGTTTTATTTGCTATGACCAAAACTGGTTGGGACCTAATACCAAGCTAATTGAGCCTCTCCTTTCAGGCCTTGCTCTCAGTCAGATCATCACGGGGCCCACTAGGATCTCCTCTCAGGGGAACAAAGGCTCACTTATTGACTGGGTTCTAAGCAATAGATTGGAGAGAATTGTCCACTCGGGTACTCTCCCTGATGTCATCTCAGATTACTCTCCAACCTACCGCATACGGGGCACCTCCTCGCCCAAAGTCACCTGCAATGTGATCCAGATGAGGGACTATTCTAAGCTCATCCTGAATGATTACCTCGATGACCTTAGATGTGCTGACTTGTCTAAGGTCACTGCTACAAATGATCCTTTCGCAGCCCTTGATCAGTTTCTAGACGTATTTACCCCTTGCAAAACAGGCATGCTCCAATCACTAAAAGGAGGGTAAGGGGCACGGTCACAAAGTGGCTCCATGGTGGACTATTCTCCCTCATGAAGCAGAGAGACAAATGCTGGGCAAAACACAAGATCTCCCACAACAATAACGACCTCCTCGAATACCGGCAGCTCAGAAACTCCTGCAAGAGAGCTATACGCACCGCAAAGAGCGAGTACTGCAAATCTGCCCTGCTAGCCTCAGCCTACAACCCCCGGCGCTTTTGGCCAAACATCAAAAACCTGGTCGGAGGGTCTGCCAAGGGAACGACCGCCGACATGAATATCGGGGGGGGTCCAACTACAATAACCCCCATACTATTGCCACTGCATTTAACCGCATGTTCACTGACCTGCCCGCTCCTCCTCCTTCTTCCCAACTCTCTGCCCCTATACGGCAAGTTGGGCACCCCTCCCTCGGCCACCATTTTACCTCAAACAGATCTCAGTTGGGGAGACCCAGGAACTCCTCGCCGGGCTCCCCCATCACACGGGAGCAGGTCACGACAGCCTCGAACCAAAGCTGCTGAGCTTGGGGGCTCCCCTCCTCGCCAGGCCAGTCACTCATATATTTAATTCTTCACTTATCTTGGGGATCTTACTTGACGTTTGGAAAGTGGCCAAGGTTGTTCCTGTTTACAAACAAGGCGACCCCAAGGATATGAAAAACTATCGCCCCATCGCCATACTCTCAGCAACCTGTAAGCTCCTTGAAAAGGCAGTTGCCTCTCAACTATCCCACTACCTTCAGAGTTATGCAGTTCTCTCCCCAGCCCAGCATGGCTTCAGGAAGGGGCACAGCACATCGACTGCGCTGGCCGTGGTTACCTCTGAGATCCGGTCAGCCACCGACCAAGGCAAACTGACCGGAGCCATCTTCATTGACCTCTCAAAGGCCTTCGATCGGGTTGATCATTCCCTCCTCCATACCACTCTTCATTCCCTCGGATTCTCCCACCGAGCCTTAGCCTGGTTCTCAGACTACCTTGGGGGAAGACAGCAATACTCCTGCTTCAACCATGCCCTCTCCCCCGTTAACTGCGGGGTCCCCCAGGGATCCGTCCTTGGACCCATTCTGTTTTCCCTTTTCATAAATGAGCTACCCTCCGTTGCTACCTACAGGCACCCAATTCTCATCGTAATGTACAGTTCTCAGGACATTTCTAACATCAACTCCCGATTTAACTCGGTTTTCGATCGTATCCAGAAATGGCTGGAGGGACACAAGCTCACCATCAACCTGGACAAGACCCAGTCCATGCTCTTTGGTTCTGTGACTAAAACCACTTCCTGCCCTACTCCTCTAATGATTTATGGTGCTAATGGCTCCCTTCTGCCGGTCACCGACGCTGTCAAGTACCTAGGAGTTACCCTCGATCCACAACTGGATCTCACCACGCACCTTCGGACTGTCTGTAAAGCTACAAACAGGAAGCTTGGACTTGCCTACAGGGCAAAAGGTTGCCTCACCCCTGCTGCTCGTCTCGCCATAGCCAGGGGGATACTCCTTCCCACCCTTTGCTATGGGCTCGTAGCCTTCGCCCCAGTTCCAAATTCTAGCCTAGCGAAGTGGGATACTGCTTACAACAACATCTGCCGCTTCGCACTCTCTGCACCTCGCCTTACGTATCGCTGTGAGCTGTACTCCCGACTGGAGTGGCTCCCCACTGAAAAACACCGCACATTTGTCATTGGCAACTTTGTTGATAACGTCGTTAGAGCGGCCACTCCATCTGCACTTGCCCTTCCCCTCAAATATGATACCCCTGCCTACCACCTAAGATCTACTGCTTCTCAGATCCGCCTAGTTCTTAAGACCCGCACCCTCATGGGTGACCGGGCCTTCTCTGTCTATGCACCTAGGCTATGGAACTCCCTTCCCGCCCTTGTTCGTGCATCTCCCACCCATCCCTGCTTCAAAACGTCCCTCTGGAACTTCCTCAAAACCGCCGCTGCCTGCCTGTCTTTGTGCTACTTAGTTCTAGAACAGTCTTGCCCTCCTCCCGGATACTCTTTGGGAGACCATGGGTTGATACTCGCTGCTAATCTCTGCTGTCTACCTGCATAAGGCATTTTTAACCCTCCTGGCGGGGAGGCGCTCCTGTCATAGCACTTCCTGCTTCTAGCCACACAATGTTTGAAGCGCATTCTCTCCGATGTTAGGCGCTCACGTACTCTCATGTAATTTTGTTGTATTCTCTGTCATGATGTCACCTGTGGCTAACCTACCTCTCAATTGCTGTTATGTATCCTGTTGCTTACTGCCTACCTTACTATGATTTGACAGTCGTACCTTGTTGCTGTTCCACCCACTTGTTCGTAGGCCTGTATGTACCTTGACTCTGTATTGTGTTTCTTATGTACTCTGTAACCTCCCGGGTCGCACCTGAAGATAGGCACTTGTTGTCTAGCGTGCTAACCTGGTTAACAAAAGCAAATAAATAAATAAAATTATTGAGCAAGAATGGGCAGGTGTTGATCAGAGGAAGTATCTTCCCAAACTAAAGACACAGCATTCTCCATTTTTTAAAAGAAAACTCTCCCAGGTGGGCATACCCTCTGCTGGCGGACAAGGCCTTGTATAATTCAGTCAGAAACACCGCCCTGCCCATCAAAGGCTTTTTGGCCTTATCAGATTTCCATGACAAACAGGTGGATGCCACATGCAGGAGGGCGTTCGCCTCTAACGGCACAAACATTTGTACTCCTTACGCCTCTTTTATTGTTTCCAGAGCCTTAAACTTGTGGGTCACTACTCTGGGCAGTTTCGTTCCACCTGATTCAGAAGGTGTGAGCATTTTGCAGTTGGTTGCCATGGCCTCCACTTTTCTAGGTGATTCTACAGTGGAGAATTTGCACCTGTCAGTCCATTCGGCCTACCACATTGTTTCAACCATGTGGGGCATATGACTTAGGCATTGTGTTGCTGATCAAGCCTTGAAAGCTAAGCTGTTTAACCTCCCCTTTGAGGGAAGTTTGTTGTTCAGTTCCGGCCTGGATACTATTTTAAAAAATATTCAGGGAAAGAAAGGCAATTTTTCCAGTGTTGAAAACACAGCATAAGCCTACTGTAAACCAATGGGTTCAAGGTGACAACTGGTACAGGCAGTCCCGAGGGGGACTTCGTTCCTTTCAGATCTTTGGTAACCAGAAAAATAGAGGAGCCTACTCAGGTAACAAGGGTTACAGTAATAGAGAGGCCCTGGCCAGACGCCGTGCAGGAGGCCCAGCCCAAAAGCCTGGTGCCTCGCTGTGAGGTTACGTGGTTCCATCCCTGCCTCCCTTTCCTTGGTGGAAGACTACAGAAGTTTTACTCAAGATGGGCCCAAACAACATCAGACACCTGGGTTTTGGAAATCCTAGACTTGGGCTATGCCATAGAATTCTCAACAGTCCCCTCAAGGGGACGTTTTCTGCTGTCCCTGGTCTCCAAGGATGTTGCAGAAAGGCAGGCGGTGTCCAAGACCCTCAACCACCTCATTAAAATCAGGGCCATTGTGCCAGTTCCGCCTAGCGAGCAAGGTCAGGGGTTCTACTCAATCTATTTCGTAGTTCCCCAAAAAATTGGGGGCAGGCCCATCATGGATCTGAAACATCTGATCAAGTTTGTGCACCACAAGATCTTCAAGAAGGAGTCCCTGAGGTCAATCACCTGAGCTGTTCAGTCAGGGGACTTCTTAGCCTCAATAGATCTGACAGATGCCTGCCATCACGTTCCCGTCTATTAGTCTCACCAGAAGTGTCTCAGGATCTTCCCTGTGTCAGTCTTCACCATTCATCACTATCAGGGTGTCAGCCAGAGGCGCAGCACCCCACGGGGCTTTGTTTTTTGCTTTTTTTTCTTAGGGAGGAGCAGTGCTGGTGGCACCGCCCACAGAACAGATGAATTCATGTGGTGCCTGGGTTGGCTAGTACGTCACGCCGGCCTCCTCCGCCCCAGTTCTGCTTCTCCCGCCATCGAGACAGCACCTTGCCTGCAGCTGGAGAATTTCTTCTGCATCAACAGTTTGTGGCCTAGTTTTTGGTGCAACGCCAGACCTCGACACCGTGTTCAATGCCGCGTTACAAGTTCGTCTTTGCCGAGTCCTGCCTGTTCGGTACACGGTGCCATTTATAAAAGGATAAAGGTAAGACCTTTCCTTTTATTTCTTTAAGTGGCACCAGGTCTTTTCTGTTTTGTTGTGTTACCGACGCGTCATGCCTGGTTTGGGGGACAAGAGACGTTCTTCTGAAGCGGGCTGGCCTCCAATGTATTGGTGTCACTGCGGCCGGCAAATTTCCATTACAGACCGGCATGATGTTTGTTTAACCTGCCTTGGACCTCAACATGATATGGACGTCTGTAGTGCCTGCTTCTTGATGGAACACTGAATTCTAGAGTGCCGCATGTTTAAAGTCGTGAGGGCTCCGCCGACTTTCGGGGGGTGGCGTCGCTTGAGAGGATCCAAATGCAGGTCTCTTCATCCTTCCTCTGGGTCCCCTCATGGGCTTATACAGTCCAGTGAGGAAGGGGCCTCCTCCTCCTCCTCCCCCCCTAGCCTTGCCAGGGAGGAGGCTTCTTCCGCGTTGCTGGAGGACCAGTCTGGTTCCTCCCAGAACCAGGCCAGGAGCACCACCCAGGCAGTCACCTCCTTGGAGGCGAAGGCTACCCCATTGTCGGGGCCCAGGGTTGTGGGGTCCAGCACGGGAGGTTCTTCAGCACCACCTGCTGGCACCACCTCAGATCCTGGAGCCGTTCGCGGCTCTAGTGATCGGAACAGCACCGCAAGGGGTACTGGGGCTGCCCACAGCGCCTCTCGCGGTGCCAAGGGTGTAAGAACCTCTGGGGTCACCAGTTTGGAAGTCTTCTCAATCTCCTCCTCTCTAGAGCCATACAATCAGGAGGCTGACCCCGACTGGTGACCCAACTTCTCGGAGTCAGAGGGCTCTCCTGGGCCCAGTACCGATGCGCCTTCCTAGGTGCCCCTTCCCACAGTTTTGATGACAGCAGTTGGCACCAACTCCAGTGCCAATGGTGATGAGAGTAGGGTGCAGGATAGCAACTCCAAGTATGATGGGGCAGTGGTTCGGGTTTTGGAGGTGGGGACGGCTGCCATCCTCAGTGCTGCCTCCTCCTCTGAGACTAGAACACGGACCCCCTCTTCTGCAGCTCTCCTCGGGGAGTCTTTGGGACTGGGTCAGTCCCCAGCACAGGGATTGAGAATGAGTTCTTCATCAGAGTTGGCGGGGTTGTGGGGCTGGGGTGAGGGGCTGTGGCTCTCCTCTGGAGCCCTTCAGGGCTTGGGGAAGAGCCGCAGCACTAAGCTGAAGTTCTCTCTCTCGTCCCATTCAAGGGAGTCCTTGTTGGGTGGGGTTGGGGTCCGCCCTTCTGAACACATACAGTCCCAGTCCCCCTCATAGAGGTGCTTCCTCTTCAGGGCTCAGTCCAGACCGCTTCCGGCTGGTTAAGTGGCCTTTGACTGAACTGACCTATGGATCCCCTAATCGTCCGGGAGCGCCTGCTAGATCCCCTAGCCCTGACAGAGCTGGCTCACTGAATGTGAGAAGTGTCTCTCCCCTGCTTCTCCTAGGCCTTATGGGTCCTTCAGGGCCCTTAACCTGGGAACAGTTCAGAACTTAGGCTGCAGAATTTCCAAGCTACGTTAGGGCCATGGATGAGCAGGTCTTCCACCTGTCTCCCCCACTGCAGCCAGAGTCTAAATCTCCTGGTTCTTCGGACTCCTCGTCTTTCTCTATTGAGGGAGCAGATACATCTGTCTATCTGTCACACTCTGCAAGAGACGCAACACCGAACGCATGACGTACACCTTCCTGGGCGAGTACAGTGCAGATCACTTGGTGGTCCCTTCTGTGATCAAGGCGTAGGTCAGGAAGCATAGGAAAACTAGGAGCAGTTGTAAAATTCACAGCAAGAGTTTTATTATGAATAAAAATAAAATAAAAAAAATAAAATTGTTCAGAATAACTATTTACAAAAGCAGGATAAACAGAGAAGATCCATCTGTTTTTTCCTTCAATCTCTGTGTCTCCCAAAAGATTGTAGCGCTGTCTGTCTCTCTCTCTCTCTTATAAGTCTTTGCAGCCCCCCTCCTTAACAAGCATCCTGTTTTTTTCTAAAATGTTCTTGTGTCAGGCAGTAGCAGCTAGAACTTAATGTCCCAGAAATGAGGCCCCTTTTCCACAGCTTCTGAAAAATGGCTTAAAAATTGTATTTCAGGTTAGTTCCCAATAGCTTTTTGCAATCATCTTAAACTATAATTGTATACATTTCAACAGTAACACTATATAATTTCTAAACAAAGGGATCCTAATATCAGTTACATTTCCACATAATGATTTGCATATATTTTTATACCAGCAGATATGCAAGGGAGGAAATAACAGAAACAGTAAGGGAAGGTTGAGAGACAGTGAGAGGCAAATAATTGCGAGACTGTCAGGCTGATCAAATCCTAGGTCTCACAGGAAAATTTGGTTGCACAACCAGACGGACAGACAAGAGACAGGAAAGAAAAGAACAGAACAGACCTCTGCATTCAAACGCTCCATAACAACTGGGACAGGGTCCTATTCAACCCTGTCACACCTTCCTGGCCCATACCTTTCCAGGAAGTGTACAGCACCTGGCAGCTCCCATCCACCCCAGCTCTAGCCCCTTTGGACTGCCAGCATCAGTACTGCACACCCCAGGGGTCTGCAGGTACCTTGCCTCATCCCTCGGAGAGAGTGCCACTGCTGGACACCCCTACCGTCATAGACATCCGGTCCGCGACCGAACCCCGGATGAGGACTCTGTGGAGTTTGACTGCTTGGGACGGAGAGTTTTCTCCTTGACACGTGTAATACTTGCATAGCTTCTCATCAGGCACACCATGCTGTCTACAACAGGCATCTGTGGGCGATGCTGGGTCAGGTGTTGACATTGCTGCCTGATTCGGAGGCATTGAGGCAGGCCACCGCCCTCTCCACTCGGGGCCTGGAGCTAGCAAGGCACCAGGCAAGGGCGTCTTATGCTGCCAGTGAGATAGCTTTACGGCTAGTGGGGACAGCGATCTGCATTAGGCGGAAAGTGTGGCTTTGCCTATTGAGGTTGTCGCCCTTGGCCTGGTGTAGGGTGATTGCCTTCACATTCTGGGGGACCCATCTTTTCTCCTGCAGGGCGAGGTGGGATCTGCAGGGGTGACTTCCAATGGGGGACCCCACCTAGCCCTGACCAGTCACAGGACTAACTGACCTGGAGTGGGTCTCCTCAAGTGGTTCTGTCCCTCAGGCAAGTGTTGAACCCCTCCTTTGAGGGGCTCGGTACTCACCCTGACAGTGATGAAGGGTGAAGATTGACACAAGGAAGATATGAAAATTACATACCTACCGTAATTCTTGATCTTCCTGTGTATCTTCACCATTCATCACTGGCACCCTCCCATCTTCCCCTCAGAAGGCCTCAGTTCCTGGGTGATGCCTCCTCCCTGTTTGCCCACTTTCTCTGGAAACCAGTCTAGGCCCGCCCCACTGTGGTCGTAGGGATCCCCCTTCCTTATTCCTTGTTAAGCGACGGAGTGGACCTAGTTAGGAGGAGGGCTTGTAGGACTTCTCGACCCAACCTTGGGGGAGACTCCTGGTGGGCCCCTCATCCCCCGTCTTTGGAGAGCCTTCCAAAGTCAGTCTAGACCTGCAGGGGTGGGCCGGCTTCCGCTGGCGAGGGTCTCCTGGGATGGGGAAGAGAATGGGCCGACAGGAACCCTCCTCCTCCCCTGCTTTTTGGTATGTTCTTCTGGCTCTTCAAGCCCTTTTCCTTGCCGGAAGGGACTTTTTGAGTGGTGGGATCTCACTCCCCCAGAACCCTGTGGAGCTCCCTTCAGGGGGGGGATCCCACCCAAGGGTGTTTTTTTCCACCTGGGATGAAATTGGAGGAAGGTGGGGGAAGGATCTTCCCTGCACCACCAATGTACTGTGCTTTAGTCTTGCCCGTGGAAAGGGCAAGTAAAGCCAAGATGTGGATACTCTGCCTCAGCTGCTTCTGTTGGCTAGTTGGCTGCCTGCCTCCGGGAGGAACATCTCCACCCAAAGTCACTGAGCCCCAGATTCAGTGTGGGGCAGATGGCTCCCTCTCTTTCCTTCTCTCATCTTTCTCTCTCTTTCTTCTCTTTTACCTTCTTTCGTGTCTCCTGAATAGCTGTCCAAGGACTGGGGCCTAAAGAGCCCATAGCCCCCCTCCTCCTCCTCCTCTACTGTCTTCTGGCCAGCTTATTCCTTTTTCAGTTTATATCCATTCCTTGTTCTGTCCCTCGGGCTCCCTTACCCCGCCCTCATTTTTTCTCTGTCCCTCTCTTTTCCTTCTGTCTCTCCAGCGAGCAGAACTGGGGCAGAGAAGGAGCCGATCATTACTGACCCACCCGCGAGCACCATGCGCGCAGCACATCGGCCTCATGGGCGCCGCTGGCACCGGCTCTACCCCTAAGAAAAGAAAAGCTCCCCGGGGTGGGAGTTGCGCCTTGGGCTGACACCCTGATAGTGAAGAATGGTGAAGATGCACAGGAAGATCAAGAATTACGGTAGGTACGTAATTTTCATTTCTCCCTCCAGGGCCTACATTTCAGTACAGGGCACTTCCCTTTGGCCTTGCAACAGCCCCCATGGTCTTTTCCAAGGTGCTGATAGTCCTGGTGGTTCATCTTCAACAGGAAGGGCATTATGCTTATCCTTCTCTGGATGACCTGCCTATTCGTGAGCTGACATTGCCTCTGACGAGGAGGTCGATACTCAGGACTCTGAAGATGCCAGAGTCTCACGGCTGGGTGGTGAACTGGGAGAAAAGCTTCCTCGAACATCTCAGTTTTTGGAACTCATGGGGGCAGTTTTTAGCACAAAACTAGGGAAGGTCTTCCTGTCAGCTTGCTGGAAGGAGACCTTATTGACAGAAGTCCAGTGGCTCAGGACTCAGTCATCGGCCTCTGCCCTCACTGTGCTGCATATCCTAGGCCTCATGGCGGCAGCAATAGACCTGGTTCTGTGGGCTCCTTCCATATGTGGCCTCTTCAAATGGGATTGCTGATGGCCTGGGATGCGTCCTCAGAAGATTATCAAGCCAGGATCTCCCTCACCCTCAGCGTCATCACTCCTTGAGTTTGTGGGTGAATGTGCAGAATCTGAGCAAATGAGTTCAACTGGAACTTCCCCCAGAGTTAATTCTAACAACGGATGCCAGTCTGCACGGGGGGTGGGGGGGGGACAGTCCTGAATCAACTACCCACTCTGGGGACTTGGTCAGTACAGGCACAACATCTCCATATAAATGTTTTGGAAATGTGAGCAGTTTGCCTAGCTCTCTGATTTCAAAGCCTGCTGCAGAACAAAGCGGTAAAAGTGAGGTCAGACAGCACAGTCACAGTGGCGTACATAAACAACCAAGGAGGCACAAAAAGTAGGGAAATGCTTCAAGAGGTCTTCGACCTCCTCAGGTGGGCAGAGAAGAATCTTCTCTCTGTCAGCAGCCCACCTGGCAGGGAAGTTGAACATTCAGGTGGACTGGCTAAGTCGAGAAAATGTTCATTCCGGGGAGTGGAGGTTGAACCCGAAGGTGTTCGACCTCCTATGCAGCAGGTTCGGTCAACCCGAGATTGATCTGCTCACATTCAGCTACAATGCTTAGACTCCCAAGTTTTTTTCAGTCATTATCGGTGTCCACTGGCAGAAGCAGTGGATGCTGTGTCTCAAGTGTAGACCTTCGGCAGAGCATATGCCTTTCCCCCACTACCTCATCTTCCCAATGTTTTACAAAAAAAATAAGACTCAAGAGGAAACTTCCACCTAGTAGCTCCAGAGTGGCTGAGAAGGATGTGGTTCTTGGACTTAGTTAACCTAACTCAGCAAGCACCCCTCCGCTTCCCAGTGCAAAGAGACCTTCTGTTTCAGGGTTCCACTCTACACCCAAATCCAGAAGCGATGCAGCTCATGGCCTGGTTCCTGAAAGGAGGAGACTCCTAAAATTAGGTTTTCTAAGAAAGTAGTTGATATTCTGATGGCTGCCAGGAAAAACTCTACTTCAGCAGCTTATGCTCAGATATGGACCACCTTTTCATCTTGTGCCAGGGGGAAGGATATTAAGCCTTCCAAGGCCTCAATTCCACAAATTTTGGGTTTTCTACGGAAAGGCGTGGAGAAGGGGTTGGCATTGAGTATGCTGAGAGACCAGGTTTGCACCCTCTGAGCATTCTTGGTCATTTCCCTAGGAACTAATAGAGGGGAAGATTCATTTTTTACGTGTGCTTAGCAGGAGTCATCCTGTGTTCGGATCCCCAGTTCCTCCATGGGATCTAAATCTGGTTCTGAATGCGATCTGTGAAGAGCCTTTCGAACCGATGTCATCCATATCGCTGGATGTGTCTTAAAAGGTGTGTTTTTTTGGTGGCTGTGTGTTCAGCCAGGAGGATTGGCGAACTTCAGGCCCTGTCCCACAAGGAGCCGTACCTTATCATGCTTAAGAACATGGTGGTACTCAGAACAGTTCTGTCTTTTATCCCAAAAGTGCCCAATGGCTTTCCATGTGAATCAAGAAATCTGTCTTCCATCCTTCTGTCCATAACCATCTCACCCAAAAGAGGAGTTGCACAAGATGGACTTGCAATGAGCCTTTAGGATCTATCTTAAGCAAGCAGCTGAGTTCCGAAAATCAGATAGTCTGTTTGTTCTCTTCAGAGTGGCCAAGCAGGGTGAGACAGCCTCCAAGGCCACCATAGCTAGGTGGGTGCGGGCCTACATTGTTAAGGCTTATGTCTCATAGAAATACAGAATTTGTCAACAGATAAGGACTGCCAGGCCCATCTAGTCTTCCCATAAGCCCGATACCTTATGTCGATCTCTGACCCTATCAGTTTTGCGGCTTCCCCTCCTTCCGCCCCACCTCTAAGGTTCCCTTATGCCTGTCCCAGGCATGTTTAAATCCTTCCACAGTTCTTGCTCACACCACCTCCTGTGGCAGACTATTCCATGTGTCCACCACTCCACTACCCTCTCCATTAAGAAAAACCTTCTTGCGTTTCCTCTTAACCTCTCCCCCCTCCCAATTTCATAGCATGCCCCTCATTCTTGTTCTCCTCCTGTACTGGAAGATGTTTGCCCCCTTAACCTTGTTAATGCCGTTTAGGTACTTAAATGTTTCTATCATGTTCCCCCTTTCCTGCCTCTCCTCCAGCGAGTACATATTGAGGTCCTTTAATATATCCTCATAAGTCTTGTGGTGCAAGCCCTGTACCATCTTTGTCTCCCTTCTCTGGACTGTCTCCACCCTGTCAATGTCCTTACAAAGATGCGGCCTCCAGAATGGCACAGAGAACTCTCTATGTGGCCTGACCAATGTTTTATACAAAGACATCACGACCTCCAGCCTTCTGCTAGTGATACCTCTGCCTGTGCACCCCAGCATGCCTCTGGCCCTCCCTGCAGCTTTAGTATTCTGCTTTGACATTTTCAGATCATCTGAAATAATAACCCCATAGTCTCTTTTTTCCCCTTGTGAGTGCCAGGAATTCTCCCCCCATCCTGTAGCTCTCCCCAGGATTTCTCTGTCCCAGGTGCATGATTTAAACTTTAGTTGCCACTCTTCAGACCATTTTTCAAGCTTCCCAGGTCCCTTCTCATTGTCTTCACCCCATCCGGCATATCCACCGTGTTGCAGATCTTGGTGTCATCCGCAAACAGGCAGACCTGTCCCTCCAGCCCTTCTGCAATGTCATTAATGAAGACGTTGAACAGGACTGATCCCTGAGGTACCTCGCTGGTCACCCCCTCTCCTCCGATTGTATCCCATTTACCACCATCCTCTACCTCCTGTCTATTAGCTAGTTCCTAACCCAGTTTATTACCTTATGCCCCATGCCCAGACTACCCATTTTATTCACCAGCCTCTTATGTGGGACAGTGTCGAAGGCTTTGCTGAAGTCAAGGCAGGCAACATCCTCCGACCCTCACTTTATTTACTTCCTTTGTCACCCAGTCAAAGAAATCTATTAGATTTGTCTGACACAACCTACCCTCTGTGAATCCATGTTGCCTCGGGTCCTGAGCACCATTGGATTGCAGATGTCCCACTATTCTTTCCTTTAGCATCGCCTCCATGAGCTTCCCCACCACTGAGGTGAAACTGACTGGCCTGTAGTTCCCTGCTTCCTCCATATTTCTGGATTTGTGTAAAGGAACCACATGTGCCCTCCTCCAGTCCTCTGGAACCACTCCTGTGTTTAGTGACTCTGTGAACATGGCTGCCAGAGGCGCTGCGACCTCTCTTCACAGTTCCCTCAAAATCCTCGAGTGTATGCCATCTGGCCCCATCGCCTTGTCCACCTTCAGTTTTGTGAGCTCCTTCAGAATGCTGCCTTCTGTTAATGAACTTGTGTCCACCTCTCCTCCCCTTTACATCTGTTGCTGAGTTGTGGTCCATGACCCTTCCCCTCTTCAGTGAATACTCAGCAGAAGTGTTTGTTCAGTATTTCTGCCTTTTCTAGGTCCCCTCTGTACATTTCCCTTCCTCCCCTTTGAGTCGTACAATCCTGTTTTTTCTTCTTTTCCTGATGTACCTATACAATGTCTTATCCCCTTTCAAACAACATGAAGTCTTGCTGTATTCTGACAAGTGCAGTTAGCCCCAGCCTTTAAACTGCCCCGGAGAACTATGGGTTAACTTTTCTATGCAGGGCATAGAATGTTGATCTCGAGCTCGGCTGATGTCTCTGCCTGTTGTATTTTGAACTGCAACCGTCAGATCCTTTACTCCACCTCACTGAACAGTCGCTCCGGAGACTTCTCCTGCAGCTCGGTTCGAAGTCAGTTGAAGTGTCGGTTTTCAGTCCATTTTCTACCGAAAATTAGTTTCCGCACAGTCGGTTCAAGTCTCTCTCTGCGGTACCGTGAGTACTAGATAGGTTTTTGTTCTGTTTTCTGTGTGGAACTTGTAAAAAGTGTGGATCGGTTCGGCTGAACCGATTGTTCAGGTGATTTTTGGCCATGTCTGAGAAACCCAAGAAAAAAAACGGGCCCACTGGGTTTCAACACTGCAGTGAGTGTGGGGAGGTCTTTGCTAAGGCCGATCCCCACACCACCTGTGTTTATTGTCTGGGGTTTGACCACCTCGATTCAGACTACCAAATTTGTAAAAATTTTCCCAAATCTACCCTTGAAAAGAGATTAGGTAGACTGAGGGAAAGGGAGGCCGAGAAGTCCGCTGACCCGGATGGCCAGCCCGGTTTGGTTCTGATCGAAACAGGAATGCCCTCTGACCAGGGCGATACTTCTAAGGGAAAAAGGAGATCTGATCCCGAGGGGTCGGTTCCAGCAAAAAATAAATGCAAAGAAAAATTGTCCGGTTCAGATCCAGAATCTCATACTCCGACCGCTGAAGAATTAGCCAAGGCGATTCGTATTGTGGAATTGCTTCGACCGGTTCCGACTGATCCAGCACCTTTTGGCAGGGGCTCAGTTTGGTCAGTTCCCCCGGTTCACGATTATACCCTGGAAGAATTTTATGAACTGGAGTTTGAGGAGGAAGGAGAGTTGGAAGATGAATATGGTGATGGTGAAAGTCTGGATGTGCCTATTGACCCGGACATCACCCCAGACAGACCTTCAGGTGTTTCTCCTCCTAGGCTTTCTGAGTCCCCTTCCCACTTTATGTTTTACAGAAAGGTGGCTGAGACCCTCCAACTTCCTATGGAGGAGGCAGTGGAGGATCTCAGAGGAGCCTGACTATGTAGAGATGATGGACATCCCAGAGTCCAGGAGACTGTCTATTCCCCTCCACAAATCTTTTGGGAAACAGACACAAAAAATTCTGAAGTCTCCCAATTCCATACCTCCTGTGGATAGAAGAATGGACAAGAGGTATACACTCTCAGGCTCAGATACGGAGTTCCTTTATCAGCAATGCAATCATGTTGGGGTTGTACAGGCTGCTGCCTGCGATAAGGCAAACATTCCCTTGGCATCACACCCCCCAGACAAGGACTCCAGGAAGATTGATGCCATGGCAAAAAAGTAGTACATGGCATCTTCCTTGGGACAGGCAGGCGAATTATATGGCCTATACAGCCAGATACCAGAAGTCCAGGTGGGACACTGTACTGGCACTGTCTAAACAGGCCTCCCCCCAGCTTGCCAAGGAGCTGGAGGAGGTGGCTGCAGATGGGATTGAGGCATCAAAAGTTCAGTTTCATGCTGCTGTGGACTCCAGTGATGTGTCATCAAGAGTCATGGCTACATCTGTGGCTCTTCGGAGAATGGCTTGGCTCAGATGTACTAGCCTCTCACAGGATACCCAGGCTAAGGCCATGGATTTTCCTGTAGTTGGTAATTCTCTGTTTGGGAAGCAGACAGAGAATTACATGAAGAAAATGGATGAGTACAGGACCACTCACAGGAGTGCTCAGGCCAAGGAAAGGCAAGTAACTCCTCAAAGCAGCAGTTTAGGGCAGGGGCAGGCCCTTTCAAAGGCCTTTTACCAAGCACAGGCCTCCTCTTCCTTTTCAGAGGGGTTCTTCAGGGAGAGGCAGAAGGATGAGCAGGCCTGCATCCACCCCTCAGCCTAAAGCCCCTGCGAAGCAGACACCCTGATGGGTCTGCCCGGGTCGACTCTCCTATCCCAGTAGGGGGCAGGCTGGCTTACTTTGTCCAGGACTGGATGTCTGTTACATCAGACAAGTGGGTCTTGGAAATAGTAAGCCAGGGACTGGTTCTCCGCTTCAAAAAACGTCCAAAGATGAGAGCCAGATCTTTTCCACTTGCAAATCTTTCGGAAACCCTTGCCCTAGAAGCAGAGGTTTATTCTCTCCTAGCTTTAAGAGCTATAGAGAGAGTCCCTACCCTACACTGGGGCAAAGGACTGTACTCCAGGTACTTCCTGACCCCAAAAAAGACAGGAGAGTGGCAACCCATCCTGGACTTAAGATATGTGAACAAACATCTTTTAATGATAACTCTGGGAATTATTCTTCCTTCTCTAAGGCCAGGGGACTGGCTAGCCTCCCTGGACCTCAAAGATGCCTACTTTCACATTCCCATCAGGTGCTCCCACAGAAAGTACCTCAGGTTCGAGTTGCCCTCAGGCCACTATCAGTTCAGAGCAATGCCCTTTGGCTTAACCTTAGCTCCAAGGGTTTTCACGAAGTGCCTGGCAGTAGTTGTTGTCTTCCTAAGAAGACAAAAGATTTCCATTTTTCCATATTTGGATGACTGGCTCACAGTGGGCCAGTCCCCAGACCAAGTCAAGTCAGACCTGCAAGTGATCCAGCGAGTGCTCACTTCTTTAGGATTTCTTCTCAACCTACCAAAGTCAGTTCCCGAACCAGTGCAGCTCCTCTCCTTCATAGGGGCAGAGCTGGATAAGTAAAAGCAAGAGCCTTCCTTCCCCTGGAAAGGGCAAGAGCTCTCATGGAGGTGGCTTCTTCATTCAGCCTTCAGGTGTCTCGACCAGCAAGGCATTTCCTTCGGCTCTTGGGCCACATGGCAGCTTCTACAGCAGTGGTCCAAGGCGCAAGATTACAGATGAGGGACATTCAGTTCCACTTAAGAGCTTTTTGATCCCAGAGAAAGGATTCCCTTACCAAACTAATCCCAGTGACTTGAACTCTGATCCAAGCCCTGCAGTGGTGGCAGGATCAGGACAATTTGAGGCAAGGGGTTCCATTTGCCACTCAGTCTCATTCAGTGGTCCTTACCACAGATGCTTCCCTGCTGGGCTAGGGAGCCCATTTGGGGGATTTCACCACCCAGGGACTGTGGTCGGTTCGGGAATCTCTTCTACACATTAATCTCTTGGAACTCAGGGCAGTGTTTCTGGCACCGCAGGCTTTTTCCCAATCAGTACAGAACAAGATGGTTCAGGTCAGAACAGACAACCACCTCCATGTGGTACATCAACAAGCAAGGAGGCACTCCGTCTATGGCCTTGTGCACAGAAGCAATGAATTTGTTGTCCCTGGCTTATTCCCTGCAAACCTCTTTGATAGCAGTTCACCTCCCAGGGAAGGACAATGTCCTAGCAGATGCACTGAGCAGAATATCTCAGGGCCATCACGAATGGGCCCTGGATCCTCTGGTGTTGAAGGTGATTTTTTCAAGATGGGGCACTCCAGAGATGGATCTTTTTGCATCCTCAGACAATCACCAACTTCCCCTTCCTCTCTTTTGTTGCAGACCCCCAGTCTTGGGTTCAGTTCCCCCTGGATGCTCTGATTCTGAACTGGGAAGGGAAATTTCTGTATGCTTTTCCCCCCTTCCCTCTCCTGTTCAAAGTTCTAGTCAAGATAAGGTCACAAGCTTGCAAAGTGATTCTGATTGCTCCTTGTACTCCTTGTTGCTGTCCCTAGCAGTCCATCTTCCCCTGTCTCTTCCCAGGAATTACAACTTGTTAACCTCCTCTCAGGGGAGGATTTGGTACCCCAATCTTCAGTCTCTCAATCTCAAGGCATGGCTCTTGAAGAGTTAGAGTCTGCAGATTTGAATGTCTCAGGGAGTTCTGGATATTCTCAAAGCTTCTCAAAAGCCTTCCAGCAGAAAGACTTATAACTCCAAATGGAAGAGATTCAGCATTTGGTGTTCCAAGAGGCATATCTCCCCCAGATACTGCTGAATTGCCTACAGTTCTGGATTATATGGTCCATCTTAATAGCCTGGGCCTCAGAACAGCTACTCTCAGGGTACACTTGTCTGCTGTTTCTGCTTTCCTGTCAGTAGGCAAGTCTTCCTCACTGTCATCTCACCCTGTATTCTATAAGTTTTTTAAGGGATTGCTTCACACCAATCCCCCCTTTAGGGATCCTGCTCCTGCTTGGGATCTTAGTGTTTGCATTGCTCAGCTTATGTCACCCCCTTTTGAGCCTTTGTCCTCAGCAGAGCTTAAGTACTTGACTTGGAAAACTGTGTTTTTGGTAGCCATTACTTCTGCTAGACGTTTCAGTGAATTGCAAGCCCTGTCAGTGGAACCTGATTTCATCTTTTTTTCACAGAGATAAAGTGGTCCTTAGAACTAACAGAAAGTTCTTGCCTAAAGTGGTTTCAGATTTCCACCTGAATCAGTCTGTGTCTCTCCCTGTTTTCTTCACTGATCATGCTTCCTCAGGAGAGAGGAGGCTACACAGTTTGGACGTTAAAAGAGCCCTAAGCTACTACATAGAGCGTACCAAGGGTCACAGGTTTGACTCCCTCCAGTCGTTCCTCACTTATGGAGAAGTGGGAAAGGGCAAACCTGCCACCAAGAGATCTATTACCAGGTAGATTGTGTCTTGTATACAATTCTGCTATGAAAAACTGGGAAAAACTCCACCCTCAGGCCTGAGGGCTCATTCCACAAGAGGTACAGCTGCTTCCCTGGCTACTGCCAGGGGATATTCCTCTCTTAGAAATTTGTCAAGCAGCCACCTGGAAAACAGTCCATACCTTTGCCAAGCATTACTCTCTGGATATTCAGGCTAGGAGTGATGCCCAGTTTGGCACAGCAGTACTTCAGAGCCTATTCCCAAAGTAGGTTCTGTCCCTCCTCCATGGAGGTGCTGCTTGGTAGTCTGCACTTGTCAGAATACAGCAAGACTTCATGTTGTTTGAAGAAAAAATTACTCACCTTAGTAATTATGTTTCTTCTAGTGGAGTCTTGCTGTATTCTGACCTCCCCGCCTCCCCTCTCAGAACCTGGATTTTTGGGATGTGGGTGGGCAGGCACAGTGTTGGCACCCCAGGGCTGCCCCCCCCTTACACCCTCTGCTATTTGTGGGGTGAGGTTTTATTTCAATTTTATTGGTTTTTGTGTTTTGGGTTTCCTGACTTGAGTCTTCCTTTGAGACCCAAAAGATAATTTTTCTGCCAGTTGGCTAGTAAAAATTTTACAGTTTCCACACAGAACACCTAGTGAGTTTTGCTCGTAAAGATCTGACAGTTGCAGTTCAAAATACAACAGGCAGAGACATCGACTGAGCTCGAGATCAATATTCTATGTCCTGCATAGAAAAGTTAACTCATTGTTCTCCGGGGCAGTTTAAAGGCTGGGACTAACTGCACTTGTCAGAATACAGCAAGACTCCACTAGAAGAAACATAATTACTAAGGTGAGTAATTTTTTCCTCTTTACCATCTGAGCCAGTATTTATTTTGTCTGCACCTTTGCTGTCCTAACAGCCTTCCCTGCCTCCCTTAGACATTCCAGGTATACCTCCCTGTCTTCTTCCCTTTGGGTCTCTTTGTATTTCTTGAAAGCTGTCCCTTTAGCCCTTACCCTGCCTATCACCTCTTTCAGGAACCATAGTGGCTTCCTCCTCCTCATCCCTTTGGGTACCAATCTGATGCATTGGTTTGTCACTTCCAGTATGGCTCCTTTTAGGTGTCCCCACTGCTCTTCCACCCCGCTCCTTCTGCCCTCTTATCCAGGGCAATTTTGATTCTTCTTCCCATTTCAGTGAAGTCCACATTCCTGAAATCCAACACCCTCACCCTTGTGTTACTTGACTAATTCCCTGTCTCCATGCTAAACCACACTTCAGGTATGTGGTGGCCACTGGATCCCAGTTGTCCTACCCGGACCTCTGCAGTTCTGTCCGTTGATCAATACTAGGTCAAGAATTGCCCTGTCTCTGGTGGGATCTAGCACAAGCTGCCTGAGACCCACCCCCTGTAGGGAATCCAGGATGCCTCTGCTTCTGGCTGAAGCAGCTGCCTGGATGGTCCAATCCACGTCCGGTGTATTGAAATCCCCCCAACAGCAGAACGTCACCTTTTGATGCCATCTCGTAGCTCTCATCCCCTAGTTCCCTGTCCACGTCCTCCCCCTGTGATGGAGGCCAGTAGATCACCCCTGTGCATATTGCTGCGCCATTGCCAGGTTTAAGGGTGACCCACAGTGCCTTAGCCTCCCACTGCCCCCGCACCTCTGTCACCTTTATACCCTCTCTGATGTACAGGGCACCCTTC
Source organism: Neoceratodus forsteri (assembly GCA_016271365.2). NCBI lineage: Eukaryota > Metazoa > Chordata > Ceratodontiformes > Ceratodontidae > Neoceratodus > Neoceratodus forsteri. The sequence continues at coordinate 880,653,636 of CM057456.1, forward strand.
CTCTTTTCTGCCCTCCCTATCTCTCCTGAGCAGAGCATAACCTGGTACATTTATGTACCACCCATGATTTTCAGTGTACCATGTCTCAGTTATTGCTACTATGTCCAGGTCTGCCTCTGCTATCAAGGCCTCCAGGTCTGGAATTTTATTTCCCAGGCTGTGGGCATTGGTTTCCATGGTCTTCCATGTTTTACTTCCCATCCTCCCTCTGTCCCTGCTTTCCCTCTCCTGCTTTTGCTTGCTTCCCCCTTTATTTTTCTTGTGTTGGCCCGATCCCCCTGCTTTACCCTCTCCAACTCATCTCGAAAAAGAAGAGGCCTCTGGCTCTCATCAGTGCTTACTCCACCAGGGCTACAGCAACGTCCTGGGTGGAGAGAGGTGAAACATTGGCTTTAGAGTTATGCAAGGCAGCTATGTGGTCTTCCATTCACACGCTCACTAAACATTACAAATTAGATGTCCACAAAGTTCTGCTAATGCAGCTTTTGGTCACAGAGTGTTGCAGGCAACGGTTTGCAAATAATCTCTCAGTGCTTGCTTCTGGCATATGGGATAATATTCTCCTCCTCTCGGTTGTTCTGGGTTCTGGGTACTGCTTCTTAGAAACCAGTTGTTATGATTACCCACTGACAATATGGAGTGCTACAGAAAGAAGAAATTTCTTCATACTTACACCATAATTTCCTTTTCTGTTAGCTCCAGTATTGTCAATGGGGCCCGCCCAAGAGCCTTGCTCCTGTGGGTGAATCTTATCCGGTATGCCAGGAGGGATGTTTTCTTGATAAAATCCTCTATTATGTTTTTTGGACATCCCTCTATTACCTTTCTGTTGCACTGTACTCACAAAAAAGTAAAGTTTTCAGTCAAACTGTGACCTGCAGGTTAACAGGTTTAGTTGCATCTTTTAAGGGTGTTTTCCTTGTTGCAGGTAGTCACTGCGTACAGCTTTGCCTCAAGAAATGCATTGTTGTGATAGCCAGTTTCAGTTTTTCCAGTGTAGGTTGTTCCTGGTCATTTTCCCACAAAGAGGACCAACTTGCCCAAGCCTTGTGTCCAATGGGGAGTGATCGTCCTGGACATAAAGTTTCCACCACTCATTCACACTAATGGGAGTATGCAAGAGGCACTAGGACCCAGCGGGAGTCAAACTTTTTCAGGAGGGCCAGCATCGAGATGGAGCTGCGAGGAAGCGGCACTGCGACCCAGGCTCATGCGGTATAGACTATCTCGGTGTCAACCCTCTAACCGCCTCAGTTCCTTTTTTCCCGCCATCGAGTGCGCTTCAGTGATGATGTCGCTCGCCCGCCGGGAGTCAGACTTCAAACTAGCAGCTTAGTTTTCAGTTTTATTATTTTGTATTTTATCACGAAAAGTACCAATTACATTTTAATAAATTACTTGCTTGTACAAGAAAGAAGTCTTCAGCCCTCCATTGACGGAGTCAACCATGAATGGGGCAGGTGACGGTAGGGAGACTTCATATTAAAGCTGTTCAGTCGGCCGGGCCGGGTCTGGTCCACTGCCCTCTCCGGAGGGGGTTCTGACAATAGACTGTCCAGTGCTCAGGAGGGAGGGATGGATGTTCCCCCCGAAAGCATAAAAAGAAACGGTCCCATTCACGGCACCATTCGACCTCGAGCTCTTCTTCGGCCCACTGGTCGAAGAAGAAACAGCATCACTCAAGGTTGCCCTCTGGTACGTCTGCGAGTAGACGGTCGATTGTTAGGGTCAGGAATCGGTCTCCACTTCTTTCGAAATTGCCGGTTTCTGTCTTTGGTAGCGGCCACTTGACACGAACTCCTCTCCGCCTTGGAGGGCTTCCGATGAAGCAGTTTACGTTAGGCCATCTTTATCGAGCAGTGAGGTACAGGTTGTCCCAGCTGCCCAACCGCCAATCTGTCACCCTGGCCTGCTCGGGGTTTAGATTGGACAGGCGGGCAGTGAACTTTCTAGTCGCGGCGTGCTTTCTTCGGTGCTGTCGACTGGCCTCCGTGTCTATCCCCTCACATGGCTGCAGCGCAGGGGAACACATCGATGCCTTTATCTCCTGCCATTTTTCATCCTTTACCTTCAAATCACAGTTCTCAGACTTCTGTGAGGGTGCCGTCACCTGCAGTGCAAGCTTCTCCATCGCCGAGGTCCTCTTCCGTGCCGCGGGTGGTGTTGGCGCCATCTGTGGCGCCGCATGCCATGTCGGCACTGTCCTCAGCACTAGGGTTGGTGTCTACACCATGTGCTGTACTGCACTACTGGTCTGCACCATGCGCAGCGCTGTTTTGTGTCACGGTGCCGTCTCTGTAGTTGGCGCTGTTCTCCTCGATGGTGCAGAGGATGTGTATGGTGCTGCCTAGTTTCCAGAGGTTTTTGACTCCGATTCTTTCTCCTCCTCTTCTTCCTCCTGGTTTCATTCCTTTCCTGTCTATACAGTCCACCCTGGAATGTCAGGAGATGATTTTGAGCCCGATCCGGTCCTTCGGGTGGGTGATGATGCTGATACCGATTTTGCCTTAGGGGCAGGGATCAATCCTCCTGCAGAGCCTGTTGTTGAAGACCTTTCCTTTAAGTCTCTGCTTAAGAATTTTAAATTCTACTCTTTCTCTCCAGACCACGGAAATCGATCCTGGGAAGCTTCTGTGTCTCCAGTATCTCCATGTTACAGAAATCCCTATGGATTTAACCCCTCCGGTACAGCTCTCGGAAGAATCCGGCTCTTATTCCTTCTGTGGCCAAGTCCAAGGATAGCCCCATCTTGGCTTCACAAGCCTTTGCTAATGCCATTATGGTCCTGGCAGAGAATGATAAGGTTGTCCTCCCACAGGAATCTACAACCCGCCCTATAAACAAAGAATCTTGCAAGATCGACAAGTTGGGTAAGAGAGTCTTTGCTGCTTTAACCCTGGGCATGCATATTGCCAGCTACCAGGGCTATTTTTCTCAATATGAGTATGTTCTTTGGCATTCACTCAAAGCAATAGTAGAATCTCTGCCCGAGTCAGAGGTTAACGCAGAGCTATTACAGACCATAACTAGAGGTATAGAGTCCGATAAAAAACAAATTAAAGTTGCAGTGTATGCTTTCGATGCTACTTCCCGGGCAGCGGCGGCTAGCACTTGCACCCATCGCCATTTCTGGCTGCGTACTTCGGGCTTTATGAATGATGCCCAACAAAAAGTCATGGCCTTACCTTTCGACGGTATGTATCTGTTCGGGACTCAGGTGGAACAAGCACTAGAGGCCACACAGAAGACTAGGTCTGCCATTAAGACAAGTATACCTCTTCCCACTCCCTCTCGAGGAAGTGGGAACAAGCGTCAGTTTCACAACCGTCGGTCCTTTCGTAGCAAAGGCAGAGGAGGCTGTAACAAAAACTAAACCCCTCAGCTGCAAAAGAAAACGCATCAGAAAGCACAAGGCCCAAATGCGCCCAGTGCCACCTTCTGAGTTTTCAGCCCAGGTCCCACCTCAGCTGCCCAAGGGGGACCCTTCCTCGACAGTGGGAGGACATCTGACTCAGTTCTATGACCAGTGGATATCTGTAACGTCAGACAAATGGGTCCTCAGGATAATCCGCGAGGGCTACTCTCTCAATCTGTCGGAAACCCCTCCAGATCATCCTCCCAAGCGACAGCACAGGCTGTCTGCAGCACAGTCAGACCTTCTTGCTTCTGAGGTACAAGGCCTTCTGAGCAACAGGGAAGTAGAAGTAGTTCCGCTGGACCAATGCAATACAGGTTTTTACTCCCATTACTTTCTGGTTCCAAAGAAAAGTGGCGGCATACGCCGTATTCTGGATCTCAGAAAGTTAAACAAATTCCTTCACAAGGAAAATTTCAAGATGATATTACTCGGTACCTACTACCTTTAATTCATCAACATGATTGACTAGCCTCCCTGGACATGCAGGATGCCTGCCAGCACATTCTTATACACCCAGATCACCACAAATACCTAAGGTTTGTAGCGTTGGGTCAGCACTATCAATGCAGAGTCCTGCCTTTAGGCTATCCTCGACGACTCAAGTTTTACAAAGTGCTATGCAGTTCTCGCGGCACGTCTAAGGAAAATCGGAATCCAAGTATTCCCATATCTGGACGACTGGCTTCTAACGAGCCCCTCCAGGCAAGAGACTCTGGACTTCCTCACATCCACGTGAGTCCTGCTCAACCTCAGAAAGTCACAGTTGCAGCCCTTCCAGAGGCTCCTTTTCATAGGAACCCTTCTGGACACTTCCTGTGTGAAAGCTTTTCATCCGGAGGACAGAAGGAGCGATATCCTACAGATGGCCCATTTCATCAGAGAACACAGCTCATTGCGAGCTCTCTCGATGCAGCAGATGCTGGTCTCATGACATCCTCAGTATTCACTGTACCTTTGACTCGTCTCCACGTGAGAACCTCTCATTGAATGCTCAATACTCAGTGGTCCCCAACCACTCACCCTCAGTCCTTTCTCATCAAGGTGACAGCATGTCTGAAGAGGTCACTCACCTGGTAGTCTCAGGAGGACAACCTTCTGGAAGGATATCCCTTCGCCCCTCTGGATCATCAGATCTCCATTACCACGGATGCATCCCTGATGGGTTGGGGAGCTCACTTCCGGGATCTCCACACCCAGGCTACATGGACTATAGTTGACTACTTTCAAAAGGTAACAAATCTTACTTGGATTAATCTTCACCATTCATCACTGATGGATACAAGCCGGAAGCGCTAGGAACTTGTGGGAAGCCCATAGCTCTAGGCTTTCCAGCTTTTGCTCTGGAGGAGGGGCCGATGTTGGGAATGGTACCACCCTCGAGGCCAGCGTATTGCATGGTGCTAGCGGGTTGGCCAGTAATGGACGCCGGCCCCTCCACCACCTCAGTTCTGTTTTTCCTGCCAATGAGGCAGTAGCTGACAACTCCATGAGAGCAGCTTAGCAGTTCTAGGATCCAGAAAGTTCTGTTCAGCGGATACACAGTTACTCAACGTTGACAATCCATCGCTGTTTTCAGCACCGTCCCTCTTATTTTCAAAAGTTTTGCCTCATTGAGTCTTTTTATCTGTTTTTATTATTTTTTTGAGCCGATCATGTCTGGTTCGGGGCAAAAGTGTTCTTCCAAGGCCAGGACTACCTCCATGTGTTGGTGTCCCTGTAGTAGTCTCATGACCGTAATGGATCCACATGACCGGTGTTTTACTTGCCTGGGAGTGCACCATGACATGGATTCATGCAGTGCCTGTTTTTCAGTGGATTTCCGCAACCTGGTGAACCGCACTCCGAGACTGGGGAGAGACCTCTCAACTTTCAGCAGTTGGCGTCATACAAGGGCCTCCAAGGTAAGGTCTCTGGGCCCTACCCCCAGGGCTACCCCCACTGCTATATGCACTGGGGGAGAACAGGCCTCCACTGTCGCGGGTCTCGCCAAGACCAGCCACCTGAGCGAGGGGTCAGGTGGACAGTCAGTCTCCGGGGGCCGATGAGCACCTCTCACGGCCTAGTTCCCTTTCAGGGAACCGGTGCTGTCCCAGTGTCAAAGCCTCAGCTATATCCAGGGCCTACATCGGCAGCTCCCTTGGTGGCTGCAGCTAGCACAGCTTCGGCTACCGACACCACCCCCCGGTGTTGGTGAGTGAAGTAGCACTGTCATTGCCTCTGGGTCCCCTCCCAACACCGTCCTTGGTGCCAGGACAATTAGAGTGTCTGGCGTTGTCTCTTGGGGGATCTCCGTGGTCTACTCCTCGAAATTGGAAGATGACAGGGATGATCCCAATTGGCAGTCCAGCTCTCCAGTGCTCTGGGCGCTTTCCAGGCCCAGTGCTAGGTCCTCTCCTTTGCCTCTTCTCAGACACGCTGTCCACAGTACTGCCTCTCCCTCAACTGGTGCCACCTTCAGTGCTGAGGGGGCCTCTGGTGCCATTACCGGTGCTGTGCCAGAGGGCCGCGCCATGTTCAGTGCCTTCTCTGGGGATGGTGCCGCGGACGGTGCAACCTCTGGTGGCAGCGATGCGGTCGGTGCCACGTCTGAGGATGGTGCCACAGTCTTTGCCACTTCTGGTGGTGGCACTACTGTCAGTGCCACTGTTGGTGACGGTACCGCGATTGGTGCTGCTGCTATTGTCAGTGCCACAGTCAGTGCCAGTGCTGCTTTGGCTGTCAGCGCTGATGCGGGGACCAAGGTGGAATTTGATGCTGACCTTTGTGCCAGTTTCATCCTTTCTCCCTCTCTGAGAGCAGTGATTAAGGGTGGGCCTCTTTCAAGGGGCAGGTCTCGATCGTCTGGCTCGGTTCTGGTAGGGCCCCATCAGGGGAGCTGGTCTCTTCCCGATGGACTTGGCCACCCCAGAGCAGAGTCATAGTGCTGATGCGGGCTCTCCTTCTCCCGCTAGAGGTCAAAGCCCTCTTGATGGTGGGGACAGGGGTCGCCCTTCTTGGCCTGTACAGCTCCAGCTTACTCACCTAGGGTCTCCCCCTCCCCCCCAAGGGCACCACCCTGTTCAGTCTGAGCAAGTTGAACAACAGTCGGTGGCTGGGCAGTGCAGCCCCCTTCCTCGGGAGGTATCCCTTGCTTGCTCCCACAACCTTGGTAGAGGGCCTATGGTCTCTTGGGATCACACTTCTCCTCCTCCTTTCTTTCTGCCTCCTCCTCCCAGGACTGTCCAGTCCCCTGGGTCACCTTACATAGGAACAGTACAGGGTGATGGTGAGTGCGTTCCCCATCTACTTTAGGGCCATTGATTAGATAGATCTTATCTGTGTCAGTCTTCTCCATTCATCACCTTTGGGTATAGTGGCTGGAGGTCACGACCTGCGGGAGCTCTTTTTTTTTTTTTTTGAGGGGACGGAGTCGACGCACCATCGGCGCTGCCCCTCAAGGTCAACACACAGCATGGCACTTGAGGGTTGGCCGGTAGGTGTTGTCAACTCCACCCTCCCACCTGTTCTTCATCTCCCACCATTAAGGTCGCACCTCGTGGGTAGCTCTGCTGTGTGAGAAGCCTGTTGTCAACCTTGAAGCCTTTGGCTCCATTTCTCGTAGTCCATCGACTCCATTTCAATTAAATCTTCCTGCCAGTTCAGTATTCACTCCACTCGACGTCGCCTTGAATTAAAGTAAAACTGTTCCTTTCTTTATTTTGTGGCGTTGGGTCTTGTTGTTGTTTTTTCCATAGATCATGTCTCGGTCGGGGGGCAAGAAAACTATGAAGACGGGGCGACCCCCCATACGTCGGTGCCCATAAGTATTCCACACCGACCAACATGACTGTTGCCTCATGGTCTTGGCCCACTACATGACATGGATTTGTGCGATGCCTGCTTTACATGGACATCGTGTCATCGAACAACGACGTGAAAGTTGGACCGAGCTCACCGACTTTTGGAGGATGGGGCATGCAGTCATTGGGCTAAGCCACGCTCTCTCGGCCTTTCCTCCGGGTCCTTCCCGGTTCTATATGGACCGAGGAGGAGGGGGCTTCTGCTTCTAGTAGTCTTGCCATTGTAGAAGCCCCTTCCGCGGTGCAGAAGGCCCAGTCCATTCCCCTAGGGGAACCGGTGGGAGGCACTGCCTTGACAATTGCCCCTTCGGGGTGATGGCTTCCCTGGTGTCATCCCCTCGGCTCGGAAGGCCTGGGTTGGCGCCATCCATGACGCCGTATGTCGGCCCCAACTTGGGCCTTGGCGCCGTTCGCGGCACTGTGGGCCCTGATGGTGCTGTCGTCGGCGACGGTCCATTGCTCAGTGTCGTTTCTGCTGTTGGCTCCGTTCGTGGCGCCGATGGTGCTCACGGCACCTTGGGAGGCTCTATGGCACCGTCCTTTACTGTTTTTCGCCTTGGCACCGTCCGCGGTGTTGTGGTTGAGCACAGTGCCGTGTCCAGCTCTGGAGCCGCTTGCAGCTCTGAGCAAGGACACAACACCGTTGGGGTTTCGGATCTCAGCACTGTTCGCGGCGCTGAGAGCATGGTCAGGGCCCTCGTCGGTGCCGTCTCTGGCCTCAGTGCATTTGCAGCTTCATGAGTCAGGATGGCATCATGGGGGTTTCTGACCTCAGTGCCTCTCACGGCGCCAAGAGCGCAGTCGGAGTTGTCGGTGCCATCTCTGGCCTTGGCACCACTTGCGGTGCCGTGGGTTGGGATGGTGCCATGACAGGCTCCATCTCCAATGCTGCTGCCATCGTTGACACCATGTCTTCTTCCCACACCATTCACAGTGCGGCTCAGGACCTCGGCACTGACTCTGGTGCAGTCTCTGGGTCTGGTGCCCCTTTCAGTCGGGATGGCAGTGGGCGTCCACGCACCATTTGGCGCAGAACTTCGATCTCCACCTCCTCGGAGGGGGAATCGGACTCTGAGTCAGACAGGCAGTCTGACTCTTCAGAGTTGGGTGCTCACGTGGTCACCTTGGTAATGTCCTTGACAGGCCAGAACCAGTCCCCATGAGGAGAAGACAGTGGCTCCCGGGACCAGGGTCAGGGTTGCTGACCAGCAGGCAGTGGTGCAGGCCACCATTGCTCTGTAGGCTGGACTCGGGGGTGGGGGTGGGTTCTGATCCCTCAGTGGCGGTACCCCTTCAAGTGGTGTGCCTGGATCACCCAACTTTGGGGCCAATCGGAGCACCCACAGGAGGGGAGGGGAAGGTGCAGCTCCCTAGATAGCCCCTTCGGGGGCCAACCAGTGTTGCCAGCTACCTAGGCTGGCTCTTTCGAGGAGGAGGGCACTTTCGGATTCTGAGGGGTCGAGGAGTATGGGTTCAATGCCGCAGCCTTTTTCTGGAACCCACCCGGGCTCTGGGAGAAGTCGTAGCGTGGAATCTCACCCTTCCCTCTCGGTTTCCTCGAGAGGGCCCCATTCTTTTGAGGTAGGGGACCATCCTTCTGGACTTTCACAGCCCCGGTCATCTCACAGGGTCTATTCTTCAGGGCGCAGCCTAGGCAGGTCCAGTGTGGTCGACCAGCTGTCGGCTGTGGTGTTTTCCGGAGCTACCTCTTCTCTTGTGGCTCCAGATGCGCTCTCTAGCCCAGGCGGAGGACAGCCGATTCCTGTTGTCGGCTCTGCCCCCTCGCCTCTGCCACATTCTCCTGCTCTCCCAGGTATCCTTGGTCCTAACGGTCCTCTCTCCTGGGAGCAGTTCAGAGCTGTGGCTGCTCAATTTCCCTCTTATGTTAGGGCCATGAATAGACAGGTTTTTCAACCTCCCCTGAGCAGCCAACCTCTGAGGTCCTCTGACTCCTCATCCTCCTCTTCAGGGGGTAAGGAACCATCTGTCCACAACTCCCCAGCTGCTGATCTCGATGAGTATCAGGGTTTTCTCATGAGGACATTGGAGGACCTGCATGTCAAGGATCTCCACCAGAGGTATTGTGGCCCCCCCCCCGGGAGTCTCCAGGTAATCTGCCTCATCCTAGCTCAGGGTTGATGCAACTGGATATTCCCGATGGGCTTCGCGCCCTGCAAAGTGACCGGCCCCCAGATGCAGACTCCATGGATTTTGACTTCTGGGGTAGGAGAACTCTTTACTCAGCACAGTTGCTTCTCTCGATATCTGCTCATCAGGCCCACTATGCTACCTATGATAGGTTCCTGTGGTCCAGGCTAGGTCAACTCCTAGCCTCATTGCCTGACACGGAGGAAACCAGACAAGCCATTGCACACTCTACATGTGGCCTGGAGCTAGCAAGGAACCAAGCAAGGGCATAAAATGAAGCCAATGAGGTAGCTACCAGTGTCGTAGGGACAGCAATCTGCACTAGGCGGACGGCATGGCTGCGTCTCTCCCGGTGGTCACCCTTGGCCCGGCATAGGGTGATTAACACCGCTCACCAGAGAATCTACCTTTTCTTCCATAAGGTGAGACGATGTCTGTTGGGGCAACTTCCTACCCCCTCCGGAGGGTCCCCGTCTCACTCTTCCCACTCTCAGGCCTCTCCAGACCTATGAAGGTTCTCTCTCTCTCTTGGTGTGCCACCCACTGAGAGCCAAGGGACTTAGTCCCTTAGGGTAAAGCTCCCTTCAGGGGGGCTCGGCACACACCCAGAGGTGATGAATGGTGAAGATTGACACAGATAAGATATGAAAATTATGTACCCACCGTAATTCTGATCATTCTGTGTATCTTCATCATTCATCACAATCCCACCCTCCATCATCCTGGGGCTTTGGTCTCTGTGTTCCCCCTTCCTCTCTGTGCCCTCTTTTGCACCCCCCTTTCCTTTCTGTTAGTCAGGAGTGGGGTGATCTTGGGCACATAGGGGGATATTTTACTATAGGGGGAGAGTGATCCGGATGGGGGGGGGCACTCCTTCCTCAGTGCCTCTGCTCCACCCCTGTGGGTGGGGGTCAGTAGTTGCCCTCATTCTGTTCTCTCTCCCCTTCTCCCCATCACCTTTACTTTGTTTTTCCTTGTCCTTGGACACAGCCTCAATTTTAACTTAAGAAACTAGGTTTCTTACACCAAAATTTTATTTTGGGGGGGGTATTCCCTGTACCCTGTCTTTTCTTCCAGAATAGCCGATTCTGCTTATGTTGGAGTTATTGCCAGTTATTCTGTGCCTTGAATTCTGGCAGTTTAGCCTTCTGGCTACTCCTTCGCAGTTCCTATACAATCTGGAGACAGGTCAAGGTTCCAGGGTGTGTTCCCTTCTCTTCCCCACCTCACATCTTTATCCCTAAATTCCTTCACCCTCCTCCCTCCCTCCTCCTTTTCTGTTTCCAGAGATTGGGGCCCCTTCCCAATCCCCTTAGTTTTTCCAGCTTGTTCTGTCCTCTGTCGTTTGTCTCCTTTTATTTATATATCTTTTCCTTGTCTGACTTTTGGACTTTCTTGTCCCTCCCTCTCCCAACCCTTTCTTACTGTACGGCGACTCAGAACTGGTAGGAGGGCGGAGTCAACAACACTTAACGGCCAACCCGCAAGCACCACACAGTGCGTCGGCCTCGAGGGCGGCACCAATGGTGCATCGACTCCACCCATCCAAAAAAAAAAAAGAGCTCCCGCGGGGTCATGACCTCCCGCCACTATACCCAAAGGTGACGAATGGTGAAGATACAGAGAAAGATCAGAATTACGGTAGGTACGTAACTTTCATTTTTTCCACCTCCTACCCTTGCACTGACACCCCCTGCACAGAGTCCTTTCATTTCGTCGGATTCCTCAGAGAAAGAGAACATCTCCACCTACATCTCCTCTGACGTGGATTACACCCATTATCAGCGGTTCCTCGCAACAATGTTCAAGAAACTCCCATCTTCCTCCAGCCATAGACCACAATCCTGTGCGTGCGATGCTGTCCTTCCTCAGGGGAGTACTGTACGGAAGCCAACGTGATCCCTCCATAGTCCTGTCCCTTCATGGAAGAGTCACACAGTAACTGGCAGTTTTCCGCCTCCTCTGTTCCTGCCACTCGGGACTGCCAGAACAGGTACTGCGCTCTCCCCTTGAGTATCCAAGAGCTATGCCTCATCATACATCTGGACTGGAGTGACTGGATACCCCCTCAGGTGTCTTTCCCCTTTAAGATGCCACCATCCAGAGACTGACTCTGCGGAGTTTGATCGCTGGGGCAGAAGGGTTTTCTCTTCTGCGTGTCTCTTGCTGTCTATCACCACACACCAGGTAGCCTATGCAGAGGTACCTGTGGGCTTCGCTGGGTCAGATCCTGGCAGCCATGCCTGATAGTGAGACAACCAGACAGGCTATAGCCATTTCTGCCCGTGGCTTGGAGCTGGCGAGACACCAAGTGAGGGCATCTTACAACACCAATGTGGTAGCCTCCAGGCTAGTAGGAACAGCAGTCTACATTTGGCAGACGGCATGGCTCCGCCTATCCCGGTTGTCACCCTTGGCCTGGTGTTGAGTGATTCCCACCCTTCCAGGGTTTCTGATTATTCTCCCATAAGGCCAAGCAAAAGCTGTCGGAGCATCCTCCTTCTCCTGCGTGTCAGGAGCCTCGACCAGACCCTGACCAGTCGAAGGCCTAGCCCGGCCTATGAGGGGTCCTCCTCTTGTGTGTCCTCCACAGGAGGCTGAGGGGGATTTTCCCCTCATGGAGGTGCCAGCGTGACTTTGTGGTGCTTGGTACTCACACCAGTGATGAATGGTGAAGATTAATCCAGGTAAGATGTGAAACTAACATACCTACCATAATTCTTGATCTTCCTGGATATCTTCACCATTCATCATTGCTTCCCGCTCACCATCCCCTCTTGGACCCCAGTTTCCTGGGCAGTGCCTCCTCCCTGCTTCCTTTCTCCCTATCTGAGGCCAATTGCGAATCTAATCTCGCTGGTATCTTCATGTCCCTTGACTCTTCCTCTGGAAGCACTTGGGAGCCACCTCTAGAGAGAAGGAAAGCAGGGGCTCCAGCCCCCTTTGTCAGGGACTCCCCAGGACCCCGCTCGACCTTGACTAAGACTCCTTTGGAGTGGTTGTATTGGCCAAGGATTCCTCCCAGTTTTTCTTCTAAGCCTTCTTGTCTCCCATGCCTCCTTATGCCTCACACTCTAGGATTGCTCTCTCTCTCTCTCTCTCTCTCTCTCTAGAATCCCCGTCTTGGTCACAGGGGCGCCGGGAACCCTCTACTTCCTTTTTAGAGCCTTTAAGTTGCTCCTTTTCTCCTCGCTGATGATCCACTCCTGGGTTGCCCGTGGGGCCAGGTCCCCTTAGCACCCCCTACTCCAGCCCCCCGTTTCCCTTTTGAGGGTGTAAGTCCTCTGCCTCCCACCTCTTTGCTGGTGGTGTTAGGCTCAAGGGATTCAACACTCCACTTGGGATCTGGGGCCCCACCTAACCAGGTGAGTACCCTCCCTCATGCGGAGGGACCTTGCCCCATGGTGAGTCCTTTCACCACCCCTGTGCAGTGGGAGAGAGAGGGGGAGAGATTTGAGTGGTCCCCTACTTTTCTTTCTGTGGACCGGGAGGGTTGTGACCTTTAAATGGAAGGGGCAGGGATCTCTGTCTGTTTCCTGCAACATTCTGTGGTGCTTACTCCATGGATCTTGGAGCCAGTGAAGCCTCGTGGCCTCTCTTGAATCCTCCTGTACTTGTCACCTGGTGATCTCCACCCCTAATAAAAAGTGAGCCGGCCTGGTGGCGCTGAGGATTGAGGTGCTGGACGCCACACCTTGCGCTATGCCGACGACCCAGGTTCAGGAATGATCACGAGCTGGCAGGGGTTGGCGCGGGGGTGGGGCATGAGATGGATTGTGCGGCTGTCAGGCAGCTGTCCACTCCCGGGTGGGGACCCAGCCGCTCCCCCTGCAAGGCTGCCCCTGGGTGGAGGCCTGGTGGTAGTGCAGTCAGGGTGTAACTCGAATAGGGAGGTGCCGCGGGGTTGCTGTATGCGCATGCGTCCATATGGGTGCGGGCACCCTCAGCAAAGGGTGGGGAGAAAATCAGCAAAATGTTGAAGCTGGCAGGCTCCATGATGGCTTCCACAGCGTCCGACTCGGCCCCCCGGAGTCTAGATGTTGATCTCTGGGGGAAGGAAAGTCAACGCCCTTCACCTTCAGCCCTGCCACGGGGGTAACCTATGGGGGATTGCCGGGAGGGTCAGGGATCGAAAAGGTGGGGGCCAGAGACTGAGTCCCTCCGAGGGAGGGCCGGAGCTGCCTGCCAGAGACACTATGTGCCCCCCACCCGTCGCCAAGAAGGGAGGTAGTGACGGGGAGGGCCAAACAGCTGAATAAAAAAAAGTGTGTCACCTCTCTTTGATCCACCGAGGAACACCCTCCTTCTTAGAGTAGTTCTTGCTGGGGTCCACCTCTTTAACTATCCATCTATGCTCTCTCTCTCTCTCTCTTGTTCCTTTTCTTACTTCTCTTTTCTCTCTCTCTCTCCCTCTCCCCCTTTTTCTTTTTCTTTCTTCTCTTTTCTCTTTCCTTCCTCCCTCTCCATCATCCCACCCCCTCCTTGGCCTGCCCAGTGAATGGAGTCTCCCTACCCAGAAACTTCAGCACCCTATTACTTCTCCTGTGGCCGACTTTATTCCTTTTTCAGTTTATATCCTTTCTTTTTCCTATGCCTTGGGCTCCTTTGTCCCACCCTCCCTGCCTTTTTCCTCTATCTCTAATTTCCTCTCTGGCAAGCAGAACTAAGGTGGTGGAGGGGCCAGCATCTGTTATTGGCCAACCTGTGAGCACCACGTAGTAAGTCGGCCTCAAGGGCAGTGCCATTCCTGATGTCAGCCCCTCCTCCAGAGGAAAAGCTGAAAAGCTTAGAGCTATGAGCTTGCCGTGGGGTCCTTGCGCCACTGGCTTGTACTCACCAGTGATGAATGGTGAAGATATCCAGGAAGATCAAGAATTACGGTAGGTACATAATTGTCATTTTCAGGTAGTTTGCTAGCTTTTCAAGGTTCTCCTTCAGAAAGTTGAGGGTAGGGTCACCATGGCACATATTCTTCCAAGAGTCAATCTTTGTCATTGATTGCCACTTGTGGACATGTGCCAGTGGCACTAGGACCCTGTGGGAGCCAGAACTTTTCTGGGCACTAGTGACAGGAGTAGGCCCTACGCATGCAAGCCATGTATTTGCCAGGAGTCCAGAACATGGGCAGACATGCTCCACCAGACAGAGGCTGATCCTCACTAATAGTTACTATCCCCAGACTTTGTGAGGTCACTGTTTGACAAGTGGGACACCCCAGATGTGGACCTATTTGCATCCCTACTCAATGTCAGACTGCCATGATTCTGCTCCATAAATCCAGGACATGGCATTTTCTGTCAGGATGCATTCAGACTGAAGAGGCAAAATCTATTTCTGTATGCATACCCTCCAATCCCCCTAGTGCAAGGGGTATTGTTCAAACTGGAGGCACACAGAGGCAAGACGCTACTAATCGCTCCCTGCTGGCCTCAACAGATATGTTGTTCTCTGCTGAACAGACCGTCACTCAGCAAACTGAGTTTGATTCTTCCACTCAGAATGGACTTACTGACTCCAGGTCACGTGGTCCATCCTAACCTGTACTCCATTCACCTTCAGGCCTGGCTTCTAAAGAGATAGAAATGAACAGGCACAAGGTATCTCAGAGGGTCTCTGAAATACTTTTGGCTGCCTGTAAACCTTCTACTAGGAAGTCTTGCACAGCCAAATGGAAAACATTTTCCATTTGGTGCTCCAAAACCCACAGGGACTCCTTTGGGTGTCCACCTGACACGGTTCTGGAGTACTTGCTGGACTTTTCTGATGCTGGCCTACAGTATTCCACAGTTAAGATCCACTTGTGTGCTATTTCTGCGTACCTCGATCCTGTCTGTACCCTCTGCCTGGCACAGTTGCCACTGTTCAATAGGTTCCTTAATGGCATCTTACACACAAGTCAGAACAAAAGCAAAACAGCTCAAGCTGCTATTAGGAGTGTGCATGGTACAGCAAGGGTCCAATCAGAAAAAAGCAAACCAGCACACCAAGCTCTGGCGCTAAGGCTTTAATTCAGTATAAGATATAAAAAGGCAACATACCCATAGGGGCAGGCTCCACAACACAGGACACCCACCCACAAGCCTTTTGAGCCTCTTGTGATATGTGAACTGAAGTTTTTAACGTGAAAAGCAGCATTTCTAGTGGCTATCACTTCTGCTCACAGAGTGTCTGAAATCTGTGCCTTGGACACAGATACTCCATATACTGTTTTCCACAGGGACAAGGTAAATCGTCAAGGATATCTGTTCCAGTAGACCACACCTTTAGAATTATATCCACGTCTGTACTAGGACCATACGGAAACTTTTGTTAGCCGAGGGGCAGCCCACAATGACATCATGCATCAGTGTCTGTATAAACGTGGGTGGCCCTATCTCTCCTCAGTTCTTCTCCCGCCATCGATCATCCTTGTCAGACATGCTGAGGACACATAGTCAACTAGCTGTTGCCGTTTTCTTTCTTTTCCTTTATTTTTCTTTAACTTACATGTAACATCATCATCTCTGCATGCCACCAAAATCAACAACATTATTTCAGTATTGTGAGTGGGGAGAGAACATTTTTAAAGATGTCACACACAAGATGTGTGTCTGCTGCCTACGCCTTGCTCACAAAGTCAGAACCTGTAAGATGTGCCAGAGATTTAACGAAGCTACTAGGCAATGCTGAAGGAAAGTGCTGGAAAAATTTCTCCGAGAGAAAATATTAGCAGCCATAGAGGCACAAAGCCGTAAATCTGCCTTGTCTGCCCCATTGACTGAATTGTAGCCGACAAACCCTAAGGGCCAGGAGAGAGAGAGAGAGATCGGTCTTCATCCTGACCCCCTTCATTATCAGGCTCTAAGCACAAACACAGGGATAAAGAGAGATCCTCTTCCCAGCAAGGTCCGGTTACAGCTGTGGCCTTCAGGTACTTAAACTTTGTCATCAACCGCTCTGGTGGTAGTGATGCCATCCTCCCCCTGACTGTCAGTGAGACACCAAGGTCAGGGCTTGGCTCAGGCACTCCCATAACTACTACGGACAGTATGTCACCATTGTTGACAGGTCCAGGTCCATCGTTGACTTCAGTTGTCACGGCCCCTGGCCAGGGCAGTGTCAACACTCAAGCGGTACTGGCGTCTTTTTCAGAAATGATACAGCATATTTTACCCGGCTTACCTGTACAGCCTCTGTTATTGTCAATGGGTCCTACTGGTTCGCAGCCCCTGTCAATGTCCTCTTCCAGGACACCGCAACTACCTCCTTCTCAGCCACTGCCAGCATCACCAGCGCGGTCCTCAGTTCCCATCATCGACAAGGAGGTCAGTGATGAGGTGAAATATAATCCTGATCTCTCTGTAGAGGAGGATTATGAGGAAGAAAAAGGTTATGAGGGAGAATAGTACGTTACATTCCAGTTCTGCCCTGTCTCCCTGTAGTGAAGATTCAGTGGTATACACTCCCAGATTTCCTCCAGACGAGCCTACATTTCAGTCTATGCTGCAGCAAATGCAAACTGCCATGGGCTTTGCTGTGGAGGAGGAAAACTCCACAAACATCTGATGGAGTTTTTGGAGGTACCTTGTGCTCCATCTATTATCATCCCTCCCAGTTACCCTGCATTGAAGGATGCTACATTTGCTGCATGGTACAGGCCCAACTCATTGCCAGCTGCACCCAGAAAGGCTGACAGGAAGAATCCTGCTCCTTCTGTCAAACCTTATTATGCCAATCAACCAGAATCTGATTTGGTGGTTATTATGGCTGCCCATGATCGATCCAGGGCACCTAAACACACGAGTACTCTGCCTCCTGAAAAAGAATCCAAGAGGCTGAATGTGATAGGCAGGTGCACATACACCTCTGCCTCACTAGGCCTCAGAACTACAAATTACAAGGCCCATATGATTAAGTATTAGAATAGCCTGTGGAAGGCTGCTAAAGCTGTTGCCCAGGCTGTGTCAGAAGGCTCTGCCAAGAATGCGTTGGTTAAAACCATGACTTCTGGTGCTGAGGTTGGCAAATGCTTGCTCCGCTTAGCATATGATTTGTCTGATGCTTCTGCCAGAGCAGCTGCATCTGGCATTTGTATGAGATGCTATTCACGGCTAAGGGTAGCTGGATTTGCAAATGATGTACAGTTAGCAGTTTTAAATGCCCCTTGTAGTGGGAGCAGACTATTTGACTATGATGTTGAAGAGGCACTGAGAGGCTTTCCAATATCTAAAATTACACTAAGGTCTGTTAAATCCCTTTGTCCTGTGCCTGCTAGGGGTCATGAAAGGGGATCCTTTCACCAACCTGCTGCCAGAGGTAGCCACCAAGCCTACCATCAGCAAGGCCAAGGTAAGGATAGTGCGCCCGTGCCATGCCCCTTCCACCCACGTGCCCATTCAAAAGCACAGAAGACCATTGGAGCTGGTGGAGCTTCCCCCATCAGTTCAGCCTGACTCAATTCAGATTGCCACAGCAGCCAAAGCAAAGCTCAGCCAGTGCTGATGAGAAGCAGGAGCTGCAGTAGCAAACAACGGGTCTTTTTTTGTGCTTGCTTGTTCAAGAAAGAATCACTCTGCAGCACTAGTTTAAGTGCCTTTCTCTCGCTTTGTATAGTGTGGATCTTATCTCTGTCAATCTTCACCATTCATCACTGGTGGGGTTCTGACTAGAGGAGCAGGATCACACGGGAGCATTTTGGAGGGGGGGGGTGGCCAGTAACCGAAGCCGACTCCTCCTCCATCCCAGTCCCACTGTCGAGCAAGCATGACCTCGTGTGGAGCGTTTTTAGCTGCGTCATCGGGCCTAGTCTGTTCGATCCAGTTTTTCATCCATCCTAGTTCTGCTGAAGCCATCCGTTCTCTGTGCCATCGATTCCAATAAGATCTTTCCTTTTATTTCCTTGGCGCCGAGACCTTTATTGCTGTTTTGCTGTTGATTTTTCTTCCGATTATGTCTCATCCAGCGATCAAGAAAAGAAGACTTTGAAGGTGTGCTGGCCCCCGATGCGGCAGTGTCCCTGTGGCCATATCTTCCCTTGTCAATCTTCACCATTCATTACTTCCTGGAGTTAAGCCGGGCGGCGCACCGTCACGTAGCTTTTTTTTTTTAAACTTTGGCTAACGGCACCGCCCTCGCGAGTGACGTCATCTTGTGACAAGGGGCGTTAGTAGCGCGACTCCTCCTCCAACTCAGTTCTGTTTCTCCGCCCGTTGAGGCAGCACCTGTTGCGAGTAGCGGTCATTTTTAGTGCGTGTTTGCCGACTCCTGTTTTTCTTCACACTCGACGCCGATCCGGTAAGACTGTTCCTTTTTCTATCTACGGCGCCGGGTGTGTTTCTTGCTGTGTTTTAGCCTTGTTATTTTCGCGTTATGTCCGGTTCGGGAGCTAAGCGCTTTTCCAAGACGGGCCGCGCCCCTATGCGTCGGTGCTCCTGTGGCCGGCATTTCTCCGTCTCGGACCGGCATGACGTTTGCCTTCGTTGCCTGGGACCCAACCATGATATGGATTCGTGCGACGCCTGTTTCTCGATGGACCGTCGCGTCCTCGAAATCCGCGCGTTTAAGCTCGGCAAGGCCCCGCCGACTTCGGGGACGGACGTCGCCTCGGATTCTCGGCAAGGTCGTTAGGCCCTCCCCAGGTCCCTCCCGGCCTATAGCGGTCCGAGGAGTAGGGGTCTCCTTGTCTTTTCTTGCCGAGAGGAGGCCCCTTCCGCGGTGTTGGGGAGCGTCAGTAGTCCATCCGGGGCGCCGTGACGACACCGCCTCGCAGTCACCTCCTTCGGAGGTGCAGGCTCCCCCGTGTCGAGGCTCCTTGGCTTTTGGGCCTGGCTCGGTGGACCTCGACGCCACCTTCGCGCTGTTGATCCTGCACCGCTCATGTGCCAGGTGATCGGCGCGGGCGCCTACTTCCGTGCTGTTTTGGGATCCCGCCGTCAAGGGGCCGGTGATCAGCGGGCGTCATGATCCCGGCGCGCCGGTGATCGGGCGGGCGCTGGCGGTGCCGCTTTGGGCATCGGGCGCCCGCTCATGTGCCGATGGACCTGGCGGCGCCTGGCCGGTGGTGCCAGTCCTTCCCGACGCCCGCTGCAGCGCCTGTGAGGCCTTGTCCTTCCTTCCTAGCGGTGCTAGGCTTCCATGCTCGCTGGGGTCTGGAGTTGGGCCTGGCTGCTACCGTGTGGGGCGAAAAGGGCCACCCTTGGTAATGGGGGCCATTCAAGGCTCTGTGGCCTCAGGGACCCCTAGGTGGCTAGCATCGAGGTCCAGCTGGTCTCTTGCCTCCTCGGAGGGCTATGACTCAGACGTGGACCCATCCTGGCACCCCCACTCTTCGGGTCTGGGTCCCTGTGGCTACAGGTACCAGGCGGCGCATGTGGCTCCCTCCTCTGTCCCCCTTCCGTCTGCCTCCTGAGGGTTCCCCGCTGGGGTGGCGGGAGCCCCGGGGCAGGCGGGGGTGACGGAGGGGAGGCTCCTCTCTGAGGGGCCGTGACAGCTACCCCCACGGTGCTGTTGCCTCCTCTAGACAGGGGACGCTTGGTCAAGGAGGAGGGCCCTCTCGGAGTCCGAGGGGTTGAGGGCAGGGGTCTGCCACTGTTCTCTTTGGCCACCTCAGGGGTGGCCAGGAGTCGAAGTGCGGAACCCCGCCTCCCTCCAGGGTTCTAGGGTGTCCTCTGGCGGCGGTGTGGACTGCCCTTCTGGATCCATGCAGTCCCGGGTGCCATCACAGGGAGGTTCTCCCCAGGGCTCTTCCAGGCTCCGCTTCCCCAGAGTTCCGTTCTGCGGCCTGGTCTGATATCCGGGATCCCTCCTACTAGGGCTCCTTTCCCTGGATTCCAGAGCCCTCGCAGAGAGCAGTTGCCTCCTCGGAGGTGCCCCTCTCCCATCTCTCTGCCTTCCTCACCCCACTCCCAGGCCATGTCGGTCCTACGGGTCCGTTATCCTGGGAGCAGTTCAGGGTTCTGCGGTGGCCTTCCCCTCATATGTTAGATACATGCATGAGCGGGTCTTTCGACTCTCCCCACCGCCGCAGGAATCCTCTGGACATTCCAGCTCCCTATCATCCTCGTCTCCCTCCTCTGAGGGAGAGGAACCCCCTGCTCATCTTTCCTCCGATGCTGATTTCACTGAATATCAGCGTTTCCTCTCGAGGATGGTGAGGGATCTTCGGATTTCCTATGTTCGGAGAGACAATACCGAACGGGAGACGCGAGAATTCCTTGGTGAATTCAGTGCCCAGCATTTGGTGGTACCTTCCTGGCCTATCCCCTTCCAGGAGGCGTCTATCCGGTCCTGGCAGTCCCCAGCCGCTTCTTCTCCAGCCCCGGCTGACTGTCAGCGTAGGTATTGTGCCCCCTCAGAGTCTCTAGGTTCTCTTCCCAACCCTCCCTCCGGTTTGGTTTACCTAGACACTCCTTCTGGGCGCCGCTGCCTGGCGCACGACCGCCCACCGGATCCGGACTCTCTCCAGTTCGACCGTTGGGGGTGAAGAGTGTTCTCTTCTTCTCGTGCGAGTGCCAGTATTGCATCTCATCAGGCTCACCACGCTGCCTACAACCGGCATTTGTGGTCGATGATGTCCCAGCTGTTGGCATCAATGCCTGACACGGAGCAAACCAGACAAGCCGTTGCTCTCTCTGCGGTAGGCCTGGAGCTGGCAAGACACCAAGCAAGGGCATCTCACGACGCCAATGAGGTGGCTTCCAGGCTTGCGGGGACAGCGATCTGCATCAGGCGGACGGCATGGCTTCGTCTTTCCAGGTTGTCACCCCTGGCCCAGCGTAGGGTGATTCGCTCCGTCTTCTGGGGACCCGTCTTTTCTCCTCTAGAGCTAGGAGACTTTTACAGGGGCTCCCTCCGTCTCCTCGTCCTCGGGAGGCACCTCCTAGCTCTTCCCCCACTTAGGCTTTCTGAATGAGCCAGGGTCTTCTCCTTCTGTTTCTCACCAACAGAAGGCTGGGGGTCTTGTTCCCTCAGGGTATGGCCTCTTCCCCCTTCCGGGGAAGAGGAGCTTGATACTCACCCAGGAAGTAATGAATGGTGAAGATTGACAAGGGAAGATATGAAAATTACGTACCTACCGTAATTCTTGATCTCTCTTGTATCTTCACCATTCATTACTTACCCTCCTCCATCCCCTCAGTGGCCTCTTCCTGTGGCTTCTCCACCTCCCGTCTCCTTCCTCTCTCTGCAGTATATAAAAAAAAAATATATCTATTTCTTGGGGGGTTCTTATTCTCCAGAAAAATTATTTACTCTAAGATTCTTGGGCCATCTAGTGGATTTGCTTGGTGATCAAACTGCACAACTATCTCTTGCCATCCCTCGGGCGAGATACCTCTGGGGTTTTAGCCTGGCTCAGGCTATTCAGTTTTGATCCTGCAATCCCGTGCTCCAGCTGTTAAGCCCTAGAATCAAAAACCCCTCCCCCTTCCTTAATTCTTGCCTTGCAGAGAGGAGGAACGGGCACGTCTGTTTTTTGTAAAAAAAAAAAAAAAGCAAAAAGCTGAGGGAACTCTCTTCGACTGCCATAGGCATTCTTGGTATTCAGGTCAGCTCTAGCCTGCAAGTGATTATCTGTAAAAAGAAAAGAAAAACAAACAAGAAGTAAGATGAGAGGGCAGACTGCCCTTCTCACCAGATTTTGATAATTGGTGTTTTCCTTTCTAGTGTCCTCGGACAGTTTTACAGACAAGCAGTGCTGACCATAACTAATCCCAGCCAGCCTAAGCCTCTGGCCTGCCTTGGCCGAGTCCGACTGAGTCCACTTCTGTACTTATGAACTCCTGAAAGGCTTACAGTTTCCATTTCCAAACCCCTGAGCAGTGCTCTCATACTGCCGGGGGTTTTATTCTCCCTCCTCGGGTGTCCTCCAGTTAAAGGCCTTCCACGGCCAGGAGCCTGAAGTGGTTATCAAAACAATGGCATGTTGAGGATGAGGACTATGCCCTCCGAGTCTGTCTAGCGGGTTTGGTGAACCTTCTCTTCAGCTCTATCTCCGGGGATTCTTGCTTCCCTGTTAAGTCGAGCCTTCAGCCATAAGCTAACTAGGCTCCTTGGGCATTCTGGTCCCCTCAACATCCCATCTCTCCCTTCTTCTTCTTCTTCTTCTTTCTCATTTCCCTCCTTCTCTCTCCTCCTAGAGTCGCCCAGGTAAGGAGGCCCTGCAGTCCCTAGGTTAGGATACTCTTATCTCCTCTGTCCTTCCTCCATCGGCTTATTCCTTTTTCAGTTCATTCTTCCTTGCTTTGCTATCCCTTGGCTATCTTGCCTGCTTCTTTATTCTCTGCTTGGCTTTTGCCTCTCGGCTCGCAGAACTGAGTTGGAGGAGGAATCGATGCGCTACTTAGCGGCCGCCCCTCATATGGCGTACGCTCTTTGATGAGGCGGTGCCGTTAGCCAAAGTTAAAAAAAAAAAAAAGTTTCCCGTGATTTGAGCGCGTACTCGCTTACACCCAGTAAGTAATGAATGGTGAAGATACAAGAGAAGATCAAGAATTACGGTAGGTACGTAATTTTCATTTCCGTCTCAGACCAGCATGATCGTTGCCTGACCTGCCTGGGCCCTAACCACAATATGGACCATTGCGACGCCTGTTTTTCCATGGATCACAGAGTTCTGGAACACTGCATATTTAAAGTCGGCCGTACGCCGCCAACGGAGGACAGGCGTGCATTAGGGACACCAGACATAAGTCCCTTGACCCTTCCTCTGGGTTCCCTTTCATTTCTATATGGACTGCGGAGGAGGGAGCTTCCTCCTTTTCTGGCCTTGCCACAGTGGAGGCCCCTCTTGTGGTGCCGAGGCCCAATCCGATTCCTCCAAAGGTCAGGCTGGAGGCACCATTTTGCCAATCACCTCCTCAGAGGTGAAGACTCCCCCAGAGTCGTGGCCTGTGTTTGCCAGACCCGGCCTGGTGGTTTCCTCAGTGCCACCCATTGGCACCGCTTCGGATCCCGGGGTCATGTGCAGTGCTGGTGATCAGGGCGGCACCATGGACAGTGCTGGGCTGGCTCATGGTGCTGGGAGCGGGGCGGTTCAGGACATTTTCTGGATCCATGCCTCCTCCGGGGATGATGATGATGATGATGATTCGGAGGCAGATCAGGACTGGCTTCTGGATTCTTCAGAGTCCTTGGACTACCTCCCCCCCACCAACACTTCAGCATCTGTCCCACCCCCTCCTTTAGAACCGGTGGTGTCTACCGGTGCCGGTGTCAGAGCCGCTTGTGGCGCCGACAGATCTTCCAGTGCCGGGGGCTGCACTGGAGGGTGGAGCCTCTGGACTCTGAGGAGGTGAACCCCCTGTTTTGGGTGTCCAGACTGAGTCTACTTCTATACCTGCTAGGGTGTCTGGGACAGGGGAGAAGGTTCCCTCATCTGCTGCCTCTCAGGAGTTGGTGGGTGAGATTGAGCTTCCTTGGTTGGTCCTGAGGAAGAGGTTCCTCTCTGAGTCTGAGCAGTTGAGGGGACAGCATCAGGAGCAGCACCCTTCCCTGGTAGCCCACAGGGGCTCAGGTAGGAGCAGCAGTGCCGGCCCTGTCTTCTCCCCTGAAGTCCCTGCAGGAGGGATCTCGTTTCTTGAGGTTAGGGGCTACCCTTCTGGGCCCACACAGCCCCAGTCGCTTCACAGGGGGTATCCCCTTCAGGGCTCAGTCCCAACCATTTCAGAATGGTTGAATGGCCGGTGACTGTCTTGACTGACAGATCCTTCCAGGGTGTTGGTTCACCTGTTCGGTCCCCGAGCCCTGGCAGAGGTCGTTCTGTTCCTTAGAGGCGTTGGCCCCTTTACCTCTGCCAACTCCTCCCCCAGGCCACTCTGTCCTACGGGGCCTCTAACCTGGGAGCAGTTTAGAGCCACGGCTGCCCTTTTCCCAGCCTATGTTATATCCATGGACGAGCAGCTGTTTCACCACTCTCCCCTGGGGCAGCCAGACTCTGACTCGTCGTCTTCCTCACATGAGGGAGAGGATCTTTCTGTTCACCTTTCCTCGGACACTGACCAGACCACATATCAGCGTTTTCTTTCAGGTTTGGTTGATGAGCTCCACATATCTAGATTGGCAAGATGCAAACCTGAGCGGTTGGTGCACGCTTTTTTAAGCGAGTACAGTGCGGGCAACCTGGCGGTGCCCACCTGGCCCTCCCCCTTTTGGGAGGCGGCGTACTGCATGGCAGTATCCATTAGCCCCGATGGACTACCGGCACGGGTATTGCGCACCCCAGGGATCTCTGGGAGACCTACCTCACCCTTCTTTGGGCATGATGCTCCTGGACACTCCCTCCGGGCATAGAAGCCCAAGATGTGACCATCCCCCGGATGCGGACTCCGTGGAGTTTGACTCCTGGGGTAAAATCGTGTTTTCCTTGGCACGTCTCTCTCCCTCTCCCTCTCTCCATCACAGCACATCAGGCCTATCTTGCTGCCTACAACAGGCACTTATGGCTATTGCCCTCTCCACATGTGGCCTGGAGCTTGCAAGGTACCAAGCAAGGGCATTGTGTAACGCCAGTGAGGTGGCGACCAAGCTAGTGGGGATAGCAGTCTGCGTAAGGCAGATGGCGTGGTTTCGTCTATCCCAGTTATCACCCATAGCCCGGCGAAGGGTGATTGCCTCCTCCTTCCGGGGAACCCATCTTTTTTCCAGCAGGGTGAGGCAGGAATTTCAGGGGCTACTTCCTTCTCCCAGTCAGAGGGAGACCCCACTTCATCCTGACCAATCCCAGGCCTAGTTAGGCCTGCAAGGGTCTCCCCCTCCTGTGTCTGTCCCCCACAGAAGGCTAAGAGACATTCTTCACTCGGAGGTACCAGGTCCCCTTCGGGGGGCTTGGTAATCACCCGCCAGTGATGAATGGTGAAGATTGACACAGATAAGATATCAAAATTACGTACCTACCATAATTCTTGATCTTTCTGTGTATCTTCGCCATTCATCACTGCTTCCCGCCCTCCTTCCCTTCTTGGGCCTCAGTCTCTCGGCATTGCCTCCTCCCTGCTTGTCGTTCCCCAATTGAGGCCAATTGTGAGTTGGGTCCTACTGGTACCTCTGAACTCTCTCCTCCTTTGGGTGAAGTGACAGAGGTTTGCTGTTGGGGGAGATCAGGCAGTGGCGCTTGTCCCTTCGTTGAGGGCTCATCCAGTTTCGTGCATCTCTGATGGGACCCCCGCTGGATTGAGCCTCTTTCTTGGGTCTCGATTGCCAACTCGAATTCTCCTTGGGATCCTCCTCAGGTCTGTAGCAGTTATGAGGGCCCCGGTGACTCCTTAAATCCTCCCTTCAGTAGCTGTAGCTCCCTCTTCTCCTCTGCTGGTTACAGCTATCTTTTTCCCTATACAGGGTCCCCCTCCAGATGGTGAGACCATGTCTTAAAGGGTATTTTCCTCCTGACATCCTTTCCCCTCCTGTCTCAGGGGGATGCTCCGTCTCTAGATTATGGAAATTCCGAAATTATGGAATTCATTCCCAGCCCTTACATGGTCCACCCCCTCCCACACTGAATTTAAAACTTCCCTCTGGAACTTCCTGAAGGGCCCCTCCACTTGCCCTTGCACCTCGTAGCCTTGCCCCTCACTCTGCTGGCACGGGGGGCCCTGCGCCCTCTGGGACCACCGCACTTACTCTACTGACAACCTGGCCAAGCAACGACAAATTGGGTTACCTTAACTGGTATCGTCTGCACTCCCATTGCATGTAAACCTGACTCACTCACTGTCTATGTATGGCCTAGCTCTTAATTCTCCTGGGCCCCCTGTAACCACCCCCGGGCTCATGTGTTGTTTTTCTGACTGTCATTCCTCTATGTATTCTGATACTTCACTGTATGTAAAAACTGTATTAGTCACTTCACTGTATGTAAAAGTTGTATTAGTCACGTCACTGTATGTAAAAGCTGTATTAGTCACTGTACCTGTATAATTCGAGTCTGTAACTGTTCCGGGTCGCACCTGAAAATAGGCACATGGATGTCTAGTATGACTTACCCCGTAAACAAAAGCAAATAAATAAATAGATTCTCTTGAGAGGATTCCCTCTTCAGTGGGCTGCATTGGCGTGGGTCCTGTCCCCACCCTAGGGATTTGTTAATGATAATAATGGGAGACACTTGCTTTTGGGCTGGCGGAGAGGGCTTTTTCAAGTCTGGTGCCTTGGCTTGGTCTGTCTTCTAGGCTGTTGCCCAGCTAGGCCCCCCCCCCCCACACACACACTTTTTGTTCTCAAATTGGGGGTATTGTATTCAGCTGCACTTCAGTAGAAATGTGAAAAAGTTTAAGTGTGGCTGTAGACAGCGGTCCCCTTCCCCAGACCCCCAGAGTGTCCTTCAGGCCTCTGCAGGGGTGGCACAGTATCTCCCTTTCCTCTCTTCCTTATCTTTCCTATCCTTTTACTCTCCCTCCCTTACCTGCTCAGAGGTTTGGGGTTCCCTGTCCCAGACCCCTAGCTTACCCTTTCTGTCCTCTTAAGCTGGCTTTAGTTCTTATTCTTTTTCCTATCTCTCGGGCTCCCTTGCCCTGTCCTCCTTTTTTCTCTTTCCTAACTCCACTCTCCGGCGTGCAGAACTGGGATGGAAGAGGAGTTGGCGTCGGTTACTGACCAACCGGCGAGTGCCACCCATGGCTCCGACAAAAAAAAATGCTCCCGCTGGGTCCTGCTCCTCCAGCCAGAACCCCACCAATGATGAAAGATGAAGATACAAAGAAAGATCAAGAATTATGGTAGGTACATAATTTTCATTTTTGGTCTGTCTGATTAATTCAGATTGCCCGTATACCACTGTTGCCTCCTGGGGTGGTTGCAGGGGGCCAACTCTTCCTGCATCTCAGACAATGGAGGGAGGTCATAACAGACTTGGATCTGAGGCCTAAACTTCTAGACAGAATACAATAAGTTTTGCATCATCTCCCTTCAAGCCCTTATTGTAAACAGGGGGCTAGCTTTGCTCCTAGATATTTTTTATTTTTTATTTATTTAGTTGTTTAACCAGGAGTAGCACACTAAGCTAAAAGCTTTATTACAGGAGTGACCTGGGAGCACAGGGAAGTTAAGTGACTTGCTCAGGGTCACACAGTATGCAAGTGGAAGCTGTGGGATTCAAACCCAGGTCTGGTCTGGTCTGCTGGATGTCACCAGAATTACAGCTCAGAGCCTTAAACCACTGCACTATACTGTCTCCCCATGATATGAAGGATGCATACCTTCATTTCAAGATCAGGAAAGCTCACAGACAGTATCTGCGCTTTATGCTGGAAGGGGGAGTATTATCAGTTCAAACTATTGCCCTTTGGCTTGTTTTCTGCACCATGAGTCTTTGCTAAATGCTTTGCAGTTGTGGTGGCAGCCCTTCATACGGAATGCCTTTATGCCTTCCCGTATCTGGACAACTGGTTATTGAAAGCCAGCTCCAGGGTACATCTGTCACACACCTTGTCTTGGACATGACAGTTGTTTGATGACTTAGGAGTCACAGTAAATGTGCCAAAGTCTGTCTTGATTTTTTGGCAAAGACTGCAGTATGTAGGAGCAGTTATGGATGCAGAAAAAGGGCTGTGGTTTCCTACCCTTGGGCAGTGTGGAAAACTTGATTGCTCAAGTAAGATTGATATTCAACAGCCATCATGCCCCAGCCAGAACATTTCTTCGTCTTCTAGGACTCATGGTGGCAGTCATTGTCACTGTGCCACTGGCCTGCTTACACATGAGGATCCCTCAGTGGACATTAAGGGTCCAATGGAATCAGGTGCTGGATGAGCTGGACCAAATGGTACTTGTCATGACTCCATTGCACAGAACACTGATGTGGCAGATGGACCACAACAACCTATTATAAAGCATTTCATTCCTTACTTCAACTTCAAAGCAGACCCACACCACGGATACCTCCAGCTCCAGGTGGGGGGTGCACCTGAGATCCTGTTGTAACCCCCCTGCAAATGGGGGTTCCCAAAAGTCTTCCAGGAGCTTGCCTGAATGCTCCAAGTCTGGGAGGTGTTCATCGTCTGAGCTGTTTAAATGCGGTTCCAAGTGAGTGCTATTTGAGCCTTCCACGTACTGTCTCTTTAAGAGCTGTCTGCTTGCAGACTTAATTAATTTGTATGGGCAGTGACTCTGGGAAATGTCGTTTTGACCTTGGCGCCTTTTTCTACCAACAGAGGGAGTCTTATTGTGAGTGACAGCTGAATCAGCCAACAGAATAGTGTGGAGCTAAAAGAAATGCCCTGCTCTGTGACTGGAAAGATTAGATCAGTTGTGGCAGTGAAGAGAGAAGGAGCTGTGTGCTTCTGCGGTGTATAGTTTCATGCGGGAAGCGCATGTGAGGCCCTGAGTTTCGGTCTGCAGCCTTTGTGAGTGCCAGTTTGGACTGAATCCGAGTTGTGAGGAGAAAGAAGCACTAGAAGTGTGGAAACCAGGCTCACCCTGTGGAAGACTGGAGAAATTGCTGAATCGCGCTCAGTCTGTCAGGAACTGAAGCTGCTGTGTGTGCTCCTGGGTATTTTGCAGTAATTGCGGTTGGGATCGAGGAGCAGCCTGCCTGGTATAGTACTTTTCTTTTACATATGAATGTGCGTAGTGCTTGTGGGGAATCGCTATTTCCAATCCCCTGTGCTGTGTGCTGTGTGTTGAAGCTGGAAGCAAACCCCAGCTTGTCTCGAACTAAATCCGTTTGTTATAAACTGCAGTGGGGTCCAGTCACAAGGACCTTGTCTCCATGCCCTGCTGTTTCTGACAATCCAGAAGAACATCCACCATCCGGTTCTCAGCTTGAGTATTGTAAGTACAAATCAGGGTATTCCCCTGCAGCCTGTTTTCAATCGCATGTGTGTCATCTAATTCTTTTGTTGTTTCTTTGCTTCATGGACTGAGCCATCAGGCTCCGGATTACAATTGGGTGTTGTGCATATATTTTCTTCTACAGGGCCCTATCCATCTGCACCTGCCGCCAACCCCTGGAAGCGGACCTGGCTAGCCCGCCCCCAACCTGGGTAAATAATAATAATAATAATTTTATTTGTATAGCACCTTTCAATATATCAAGGTGCTGAACAACCTGACAGTTCAAACACTACATAAACAAACATATACATAAAATCAGCATACAACAAGATAAAATATATAATAATAAAATCCAAAGCATTAATAAATAACTAATTATCTAAAAAGCCATGCTCCACAAGTAAGTTTTCAGATCCTTTTAAAGAGTTCCATTGAGGTGCACTGCCAGAACTGACATGGTAGAGAGTTCCAAAGTGGGTGCAGCATATAAAATGCTCTGCTGCCAGAAGATTTCAAGCTCACTTTGGGATCTCTAACAACCCCATGTCGGCCGAAGGAGTGATCGGTCAGGGCAGTAAGGCACCAGGAGGTCTTTCAGATAGGCTGGACCCTGGTTGTGAAGGGCTTTGAAAGTCAACAAAATGACTTTAAAGGTGATCCGCCACCGCACAGGCAGCCAGTGCAGTTTGCGCAGCACGGGAGTAGTATGACAGAAACGACTTGTCCCAGTCAAAACCCGGGCTGCAGCGTTCTGCACCAGCTGTAGGCGACGGATTTCAACCCCAAAAAGCCCAAAGTACAGGGCGTTGCAATAGTCTAAGCATGAAGATACAAAAGCATGAACCAAAGTAGGCAGGGAGTCAAACGGAACAAGATGCTTCACCCTGGCAATGTTCCTGAGATGATAAAAGGAAGTCTTGACAACAGCTGACACCTGAGCTTTGAGAGTCAGCCTGTCGTCAAGAATGAATCCAAGGCTACGCACCTGTTCTGAGGATGGCAAAGATACTCCACCAAGAATAATTCCAGATGGAGCACCGATATCCAGCCTCACCACCCGACCACCAGGATCCACTACCAGCACCTCTGTTTTCTCCGAGTTCAACTTTAGCCAACTAGAATCCATCCAGTCTTGGATTTCCCTCAGACAGTTGTTAAACACCGAGAGAGCTCCATCCTGGTCGGGTGCAAAGGACAGATAGAGCTGAGTGTCATCCGCATAGCAGTGAAACCTCAGCCCATATCGTCTAATGATACCTCCGAGGGGCAGCATATACACTGCAAACAACATGGGCGACAGCACGGATCCCTGGGGCACTCCACACAACAGAGGGATTGGGTCAGAGGAAAATCCTCACACAACTCTCTGCGATCTCCGTAAGAAATGACGTGAACCATTGCAGAACGGTTCCAGACATTCCACAAATTTGCCCCAGGCGAGCTAATAGCACCATGTGGTCCACTGTGTCAAGGCTGCAGAGAGATCAAGAAGAACAAGAATGGAACGTCTCTTCTGATCCCTCGCCATCAGAAGATCATTTAACACCCGAACCAGCGCAGTCTCGGTACTATGTCTTTTACGGAAGCCCGACTGGAAGGATTCGTAGACATTATGGATGGTTAAATGGTCATCCAGTTGAACCGCTACGACCTTCTCAATAACCTTCCCAATAAAGGGGAGGTTAGAGATAGGTCGATAACTAGAATAAGAGTCCGGGTCCAAGGAAGCTTTCTTCAAGAGAGGAGTTACCACAGCCTCTTTCAAGGAACAGGGAAACTCACCTAATTCCAAGGAGCACCAGACTATTTGCGCCAGGACCGGACCAATGATGTCCAAACAACCCAGAATAAGGGGAGTCGGACCGGGATCCAAACCACAACTTGTGGGGCGCATGAAATGGATGATCCTCATAATGTCCACGAACTCAGGTCGTCGTAAGGAACTCCAGGAGAAATGAGGCACTGTCATCTCATGCTGACCAAAAGCTTCACCCATAGAGCTTGCCGGACCCAGGTTCTTCCTGATGTCGGCCACTTTAGTTGCAAAGTATCGAGCGAGCTCGTCACACTCTGCTTGTGAAAAAGCTTTCCGAACATGCAGGCAGGCTGGGTTGCACAGTCTGTCTACAGTTCGGAACAGCTGAGCCGGTCGATTCTGAGCAACTGCAATCTCCCTGGACAGGAATTCTGCCTTCTTATGGGTGATTGCAGATTGATAGTTAACATAATGTTCCATCAATCTAGAGTGGTCGGCATCAAGGGCGGACCTGCGCCAGCGACGCTCTAACCTTCACCCCTGTCTCCGCATCTCCCTCAGGGTCCCATCAAACCATGGGGCTCCAGGCGAAGGGATCTGGGGCGCTCACAAACAGGAGCAATGGAATCCAGAGCCGTCTTGACGGCCTTATTATAGGCCAACACTAATGCTTCTGGGCCATTGCTCACCGAACCGAAGGATGAGAGGTCAAGGACCGCCGCTAGACCTTGTGGAGTAACATTCTCGTAACGTAGTACCTGACCATCTCCACAGGGCTGGTCTTTCAGGGGTGCAAAATTGAACCTCACGATGTGGTGATCAGACCAGGCGACTGGTTCCACCCCCATGTCGGATGCGTTGATCCCTAGAAGGAAGACTAGATCTAAAGAGTGTCCAGATTTGTGCGTAGCAGTGGAAACCACCTGTGAAAGGCCCAAAGAAGACATCAATTGGAGGAAGTCATTACCCAAATTTGAGAGTTCATCGTCGACCCAAGCGTTGAAGTCACCCAGGACCATCAACCTGGGCAACTCAAACGACATGTCGACGAGGAAGTCTGCTACTTCCTGTAAGAAGCATCTCCCATCTCCGGGTGGACGGTAGATGAGGACGATTCGAACGCCTACACCTGCTATGACTGTACGGTACCCAGAGTGTGACTTTTCGGACCCTGTATGTGTGCACGGTACTGTGATTTAATGCCATTAATTAACCTGATTTCTCCCTCCCATGTTACAGTTCCCTAAATAAATCAGATTATTTGTTGTTGTTAAACTTTAAACTGTCTGAAGTGTCAGTACCTTCATGCCAAGCACTGTATTGGTTTGTGTATGCTGCTTAACCTTATTTTTCAGGGGGTCCTCAGAGACGAACCTGTGAATCAGTCTCGAGGGTAAGTGGTACCTTATGAATGAACGGTGTGTACATGTGGGGTTTTGGTACTATAACTCCTGTGCATTGTGTGGGCCATTAGAGGGATTAGAAGGGGGTCTCAGTATCCCAGAGAGCTGTGACCAAACTAGACCATCCATTACAAACCCTGACCTCTGGGTGGAGGCACCCACCATAGAACCTAGGTCCCTCAACCTGTCAGTAGTCAAGCAGGCAGGGGTAGTAGCCCTTGAGATAGCGCCACCTGGGGGTTACACTATCAGACACAAAGTGCATGGACCCAGGTGGAAGCCAAGTTGTATATAAATGTCCTGGAGATACGAGCTGTCTTCTACAGCCACCAGGCACTTCAGGTGCATTTGACTCAAGGTCTTCTGTTGATGCAGTTGGATGTCAGTGTATTGCATATCAACAAACGGGGAGCACTCATTCTTATCCCCTATGCAGAGAAGCAATGAGTGTTGTACTGGATGCTGGAACACTGTCTAGACCTGTCAGCCATGCATCTTCCAGGTGTCCAAAACATCTCACCAGACAAGCTAAGCAGGTCACAGTCCAAGATGCACAAATGGGAACTGCTGACCTCAGTGGTAGACAACTTCTTCGCAAGATGAGTTCATCCTTGGACCTTTTTTTGTCCCCACACCAATGCAAAACTGCAGTTTTTCTGCTCGGTCGCTTCAGGGCCTGGAATTTTTTGGCAAGACACGTTGTCCCTGTCTTGGAAATGGAAATTTCTGTATGCATTCCCTCAAATTCCACTAATACAGAGGGTATTGCTCAAAGTGAAAATGGAGGGTGCCACCGTCATTCTGATTTCTCCCCAATGGTCTCATCAGATATAGTTTCCACTTTTGCAGCAGCTTGCAGTGGAGACCCCAGTTGCTCTACCTCTGTACAAAAGTGACTCTTGTAACAGGACAAGGGATCTCTGGCTCATCTGAACCTGAAATCCCAGCACCTGCATGCATGGCTCCTGAAGGCATAGCCATAGCATGTTTTAGTGTATCATCTAAGGTTGCTGATTTATTTATTTAGCTTTTGTTTACCAGGGCCTAGATATTCAAACTGTGCCCAGAAAGGGTGCAAGTGATTGCTCCGTGCAGCTGAGATGCACCAGAGTGCAAAAGTGCTATATTCAAGCAAGATGTGCAACTGCACATCTCGTCTAAATATAGCAAAAGATGAGGGTGACACAAATGGGGGCCGCTGAAGATGCACCGGCGCATCCCTCTGTGCGGTCTGAATACTTGGAATGGGGATGCACCAAGCGCAAATTCCAGACATTCAGACCACAACGTGCAAATGAGGTCATTAGGCATGCAAGGCACAAATGGGGCCAGTCGCATGTCATTATGGCCCCATTTGCACATCCTGTGCAGGGATGCACTCTGCTGCATACACGGGCACCCTGCAACCCCTCACCCCCCAAGTCCAGTGCCGTAGAATATGCTGAATGTATATTCCTGATAGTCTAGTGGCCCCCTTCCATCCCCGAACCATGATGTAATGGTAAATTATTCAAAACAATCCCTGGTAGTCTATTGGTACCCCCTCCCATCCCTGAACCCGACTGAAGGGTTATAATATTTCCATCATCCATGGTAGTCTAGTGGTACCCGCTCCCATCCCTGAACCCGATCGTAGGGTTTTATGACATATCCCAGTATCCCTGGTGGTCCAGTGGACCCCCCCCACATATACACTGAGGTACCCACACCCCACCCCACTCCCCCCATCAAAGCATGGCCAATCGACCACAGAGCCAGCAGGCAGCACATCCCTCTGCACACCCCCATGGCTGCCCGCCGACTGAGCTGTCAATGAATGACAGCGTACTGTACACAGTAGAAGCTTGTTTTAGATTGTTAGAAGGGTTATTGGTCTCATCTTTCAGCTGAATTATGATCAAACCTGACCACCACAACAAGGTGACCACCTCATCGGTCAGGAAAAAGAATCATATTTTACTTTGCCATTGGGCCGGAAGGTCTTCCAGCTGACTCCTCCCACCCATTCGAGTGGTAACTCCCTCGGCACCGCCCCATGACGTCAGATCTTCCTTTCTGCTGGAATAATAAGGTTCCCTCCTTATCGCTCTGCACTGAGTAGGCCGTTTGCTTTTCAAAGTTTCCAGTTCGATACGTCTTCAAGTGTTTTTGATTTATTTCGAAACTCTTGTCATGGATGACTCGAAGTCGGTGCCCAGTTTCAAGAGATGTGACTGTGGGCAGAAGATGTCCCAGATGGACCCACACACCTCGTGGGTCTACTGCCTGGGCCACAAACACAGTCCCCAGGCTTGTGGCCTTTCTCGCACTTTGTATCCCAGTACTCTGGGGGACTAGCATGCTCGACTACTTCTTGGGTGACTGAACGAATGGGATCCTCCCATTCAATCGAGAAACGTCCCTCTGGCGGTCTTCACAGCTGCAGGGTCCACAGAACAACTCGCGGCTTTCGAAGAGGTGGTGTCTCAGGCCGTGGAGCATGCCTCTTCGTCTTCGGCTTTTGTGACACTTTCTTTTGGCGCCACCTTTACAGGGGCATATAGGGATTTGTGCCAGTCCCTTCCAGCCCTTGAACAGGGTCCACTAAGGGCATTAAATACTCAAAATCATCTAAAAAGGAGACTGAAAAAAGTCTGGTCAGTGATCATGGGATCACAAGCGCTTCTGGGCTTTGGATTCCCATGCTTCATTGGAGGTTTCAGCTATGGTTAGTCCTTTGGTCCAGGCCGATGGTTAGACAGTCTCACCATCAGGTCCGTCGGCCGAGGTGCACGTCGACCAACCTGTCAAGATTTTTCTCGAGCCGGTCAACACATTGTCGCAGGACAAGGTGGATACCTCACTTTCTAGGACTCTGGTCCTACCAATTACCTCTCTGGGAGGGTCGGACTGGCCTCCTCATCCAGTCCCTAACCCTCAGGATCCCATTCCCTTGGAGGACCCTCAACTTTCACTGATTCCCTCTCTTTCTCGTTGTTGGGTTCCCCGACAGTCAAGGTTGAGGTCGAAATCCCATAGTCTGGAGTTAAGCAGCCCTTGCCGATATCGGCACTCCTGCTCTCGGTACTCAGGCAAGTGTTGCTGCTGCTGTTATTCCACTTCTTCCTCCTCAGGTGAGGAGGGGCTGCAACTTAAAGTGTGCCATAGCTACAAAGAGTTAATGTGGCAGCAGCTCACGCTTTCTGGGTTTAAGCTGATTCCAGACCCCACCCTGACTCTTCCATAACTCCTGCCACTGAGGCCTCAGCCTGCTTCAGCTCAGATGGTTCCGGCTCGGCCTATTCTGGCCTCTCTGCCCATCCAAGTGGAGCCTCTTATTCTGTAGCCGAAGGATGGTCCCACTCCTAAGGATGCCCGTACTGCTTCTGGGCTTACTCATCAGCTGTCGGTCACCATTACTCCCAATAGACCCCACAGGGTCAGCGGGGACTCTGGTGATCAACTGCTTTTCGTCGAATCCACAGAGTCTGAAGACTCCTCCCTGTGCTCGCGTCTGGTGGATGTGGAATCAGGGGAGGATTTGTCTACCAAGCATGGCCCCATGTGTTTCAGGGCTTGCTCCATCTCACTTCAGAATCAACCGGAATTCAGATGGAGCCCATCTAGAAATGGGCCAAATATCCCTTGACCAAAATTCTCGACCGAGGTGAATTCCCGAGGTTGCCTTCCCCGGTCGCCAAGGCCATTCTTGGCCCCACTCTGGAGCTCTGGCAGCACCCTGCCTTTTGCCCTGCGCCATCAGCTTGTATGACTTACAAGTATTCGATCCCTACAGGTTCCCTGTCAGTTTCACAGAACATTCCTTGGCTGAGGGCTTGGTGGCCGACTCGGTCTTTAAGCATACCGGCAATGTCAGGGACATGGACAGACCTCCTGACAAGGAATCCAAGAAATTGGATCACATGGCCAAAATGGTCTATGCGGCCTCCTTTCTGAGTCTTCAACAGGTGAGTTCAGTTCTTTTGTTGGCCCATTTCGCCCATTCCTTGCTCAGCACTCTCGACAAGGTGCTTACTTGTCTCCCAGCCGACTTACAGACTACGATCAAGCAGGTTTGGGACCAGGGCCAAGCAGTGGCCAAACAGCAGCTCCAGATGGCTATGGACATTGGCAATTCCTGCACCTGGTCCCTGGCTGCCACGGTGGCAATGCGCCGCAGGGCTTGGCTGCAGATTTCTACCTTTATGACAGACACCCAGCACAAGTTGGTGGATGCCTCCTTCTTGGGCACCAACTTGGAAGAACACCTCACTTGGATTTAAAAGTCCAATGCCACCTTAGACTCTGTCACCTCCACCCAGAGGGCTCACAAGAGCTCCAAGCTTCAGAGGAAGAAGCCATTTTGACCCCTCTATGTCCCTGCGGTCAAGCCTGTCCCAGTGCACAGCTGGGCAGCAGGCCCAGGCTTGGCGACCTCGACTGAAGTCAGTTGCTTTGGTCATCTGAAAACCAGGTGGTCAAAGCCCCGCTGCTTCCTCAGCCAGTCCATTCTCCACCTCCAAGCCTGCCCAGTGACTGGATGGTGGGTGCCACCTCCATACCCGTCCTGACTCCCCTGAGTCCTCCTGTGGGGGTTGGCTCTGCAACCTCCTTTCCACCTGGTCTGCTGTCATTACGGACAGGTGGGTCCTCGAAGATGGTCGGTCAAGGTCTGCCTCTAGAATTTAAGACTTACCCGCCATGTCAAGCCCACGCCCCATGGGAGGACATGGTGTCTGCCAGCATGCTGTCAGCCCTTTGGGAAGACATTGCCCATCTCCTGCAGAAGGAGGTAGTGGCCCCAGTCCCGGAACCTCCAGTAAGCCCAGGGTTTGTGTCCAGGTACTTCCTGGTCCCAAAATGGGCATGGAACTGGAGCCCCATCTTCGATCTGCACAACCTGAACAAATTCCTTCAGTCGTGCACCTTCAGGATGATCATTCTGTCTCAGATCATTTCACCCCTGGATCAGAACGTGGTTCTGCTCTCAAAATCTTCAGGGTGTGTTCTTCCACATTCCCATCCATCTATCCATCCCACCACTGGTTCCTTTGGCTCTGAGCAGAGGGGATTCTTTACGAGTTCCAGGCCATGCCCTTCAGCCTCTCTTCAGCTCCCAGAGTCTTCAACAAGTGCTTTGCAGTGGTGGCAGCCTACCTGAGACGTCAAGGGGTCCGAGTGTATCCTTACCTGGATAACTGGCTGATGGCAGGTTCTTCCAGGGAGGAGGGAGAGCGGTCCAGGGATCTGGCCTTCCAGACCTGCTTGTCTCTTGGCCTTCTGGTAAACGAGGCCAGGTCAGAGCTCATACCTTCACAGGTGATGCACTTCATGGGGCAGAGCACGACTGTTGCAGAGACAGGGCTCAACTCCCAGTGGACCGGGTGGGTGTTCTCTCTTCCTTTGCCTGATCATTCTGGGTTGGGCATTTGTGTCCTGCTCAGAATCTTCCGTGCCTCCTGGGATTCATGGCGGCATACAATGGTGTGGTCCATTGGGCCCGGTGGAGAATGCGCTGTCTGCAGTGGTAGCTCATCCATCAATGGTCTTACCGCAAGGGCCACTTCAACCAGCCTGGTGCTGTAGCCTAGTTGATGTGGGACTCCCTGTAGTGATGGTTAGTCCCAGAACATCTTCAGGAAGAAATCCCATTTGTCCACCTGGAGCCGACGGTCACCATCCCAACCGATGTCTCCCTGATGGGCTAGGGTGTCCAACTGTGGGAGCACACTATCCATGGACTGTGGACCCCCAAGGAATCCCAATACCATATCAACCTGCTGGAGCTTCAGGCAGTTCATCTGGCACTGACAGCCTTCGCTCCGCACATTCAGGGTCACATCATTCATTTCCAGACAGACAACACCATGACCATGTACTACCTCAACACATACAGCGGGACACACTCCCTTCCTCTGTGCAGGGAAGCTCTCTGCATCTGGACCCTCGTAATCAGCCTGAATGCCGATTTCCTGGCCATCCATGTGGTTGATGTATCCAACCAGCTGGTGGATGCTCTCAGCTGGGAGGGCGAGGCATCTCATGAGTAATTACTCCATCTGGAGGTAGTGCACAGTCTGTTCTCTCGGAGGGGCACCCCTCTGGTGGATCTGTTTGCCTCCAAGGAGAAAGCAAAGCTGAGATTGTATTTTGCCCACCCCCCTCAGCAAGAAACATCACAGGGGCATGCCTTCTCGAGGCCCTGGACCCTGGGCCTCATGTATGCCTTCCCATCATTTCTGCTGCTCCACAAAGTGCTGGTCAAAGCCAGGAGGGACAAGGCATGGATGATCCTGGTGACTCCGGACTGACCCCTCCAATTCTGGTACCCTGATTTCCTCAGCCTCAGCTGCAGACTTCCGTGACGTCTTCCTCTAGGCCTGGACCAGCTCTCATGCAATCAGGGAAAGGTATTCCATCCAGACCTTCAATCCTTTCACCTGGAAGCTTGGTTCCTGAGTGGCTAGAGTTCCAGGCTTTAGATCTCTCTGAAGATGTCCTTTCTGTAGTCAAGGTCTCTTGGAAGGAGTTGACCCAAAAATGCTATGCCTTCAGATGGAAGAAGTTCTGCATTTGGTGCCAGGGCAAGGGACTTGACCCCTTATCTTGGCCTGTGGCTAGCATTCTCCACCACCTTTGGTCCCTCTCTCAGTTGGGCCTTCGGTCGACGACCCTTAAGATGCACTTGGCAGCCATTCCTGCATACTGGATGCGGGCTGGTATGCCATCGGTGGTACAGGAGAAGGTGGTCTGGTGCTTTTTTAAGGGCCTTGACCACATTTCCCCTCCAGTGAATGAACCACCACCACCTTGGGACATGTTACTGGTGTTGGCAAAGCTCATTGGCAAGCCATTCGAACCAGTGCATGGGTGTAAAATGTCTCACCTGTCGTGGAAGACCACCTTCTTGGTGGCTATCACCTCCGCCAGAAGGATCAGTGAGCTCCAGGCACTCTCGGTGGAGTCTCTTTACCTGGTCTTCCACAGTGGCAAGGTTGTCCTTCACTCCAACCCAAAGTTTCTCCTGAAGGTTGTGTCAGAGTTCCACCTTAACCAGTTGATGAATCTCCCGGTGTTTTTCACCAACCACACCTCGGAGGCCAACCACAGACTCCATACTCTGGACCTGCGGCAAGCACTTGCCTATTATATGGAGTGCATGGCTGGAGTTCAGGGAGAGGTTTTCCAGCTATTTGTCATCTACGTTGAAGCCACACCTGGCAGACCAGCAGCTAAGCAGACGATTGGCAGGAGGATTGTTTCCTGCATCAACCTCTGCTATAGTTTGGTGGGTCGGGAGCCTTCCATAGGGCTAAGGGTTCATTTCACCCGACATACCGCTGCCTCGGATGTCCCTATCCAGGAAATCTGCAGGGCTGCTACCTGGAAGTCAATACACACCTTCATCTCCCATTACCACATTACCCTTGAGTCACGCCAGGATGCTGGTTTTGGGTCCTCAGTTCTCCAGTCTGTCTTTCCTAAACAGGGGGTGTACGCCTTTTCTTCTCCTTCTGGAAAATTGCTAGTCTGCTAGAAGTATGGATAGCATACCATATCAATGCCCTAAAAAAAAAGAGGTTACTCACCTGTAATAGTAGATCTTCCACGGTGACGATCTCTTGCAGCAGTTAATACACTTGGGTCATCACCAGGGGGCGCTCTTGTGCATGGCAGCTTTCTTCTAGCAGTCTTTTCCAAGGCCGCCCACACATGACATCATCATCCTGCACCTATATAAGAGTGGGAGGCCCCTTAGCTGGCCCGGTGGCGCTGAGGGTTGAGGCGCTGGACGCCACACCTCGCGCTACGCCGGCGACCCAGGTTCGGGAATGGACTCGAGTTGCCATGGGTCGGCAGGGGGATGGAGGATCGATCGTCCCAGTGGATGCTCTCCTCCCTCAGGGGTGGGTTACCGGGGACACAGCAGCGTCCGACACTCTGTAGAGAGTGCTGGTGGAAGCACCGGCCCTTGAAGGGAATGGCGGCTCTGATATGTCTGAGTCAGGGAAGGGGGACATCATACAGCACGTGAGAGAATGACATGCACCCGCACGCCATCTCTCTGGACGTAAGTCTTAAAAAAGGCACCGGCGTCCTAAGGGGGCTGGGAACTAAGGGAGAAAAATCGGGGGAGGGAATGTAAAAACCCCTGACCCTACGAGGCAAGATGAGGCATGGGGATGGGACACCATGGGGATTGCCCTGGCGGACGGAGTAGGAGGAGGTACGAGGCCTCCTCTGAAAGCCATAGGAGCTGGCAAATGAAAAAAGAAAAAAAAAAAAGAGTGGGCGGCCCCAGGTATCCTCAGTTCATTTTCCCGCTGTCTTCAGCTTGCAAGAAGCAGCTAGCATTTGTGAAACTGTCATCGACGAGAACTTGAGCTGGAAACTGATTTCTCCTCCATTTCCAACCTTCATCAATGACTGTCCAGAGAATCTACAAATAAGTTACCACTTTTTCGGTCATGCCATTGTGTTAGGAAGATTTACTGCTACGAAACCATGCCATTTGTGTCGGGTGTCTGGGTCCCACACATGACACCATCTCCTGTAGACATTGCCAGAAATTCAACCAGGCAACATGTCAACGATGACTGCAGGAAATTGAATCACACCTAATGGAGCAGAAATTGTCTCTCTTAGAGAATGTGGCCTGTCCCAAGGAGCCCTCTACTGCAGCTTCACACAAGAAGCATAAAAGGGATAAGGACACATCATCCTCATCGGGCAGACATTCGTCGACAGCCACCGTTACTGGTGCTACACCGTCGACTATGCCTTCTAGAACTGCTACCTCGTCGATGGGACTTTACACCCTCTTGTCAATGGTGCTTTCTGGCACCCTTTCAGCAGTTTTCACAGAACCTTATGTAAGTTCCGGTGACTCCCCGTCGACGGTGGTTCATTTAACATTGACAATGGCTGTTTTTAAGCATGCTACTACCTCCCCATTTACTGCCCCATCGATGACAGGTCAGATTTTTATGAGAAGGACTACTGGATTTTGTATGGCCACAGCCCCATCTCCTTCACAGCCATTCCCTCACAGGGGCCAGCCAGATAGAGGCTGAGACCCTGGTGTTTATCACCCAGGGGCCAGGCCTGTTTATACCTCACGTCCAATTACCTCCACGATTCCTCTGATTTCTCAGAGACCACCTGCCCCACCCACTACTACTACTTCATTGGATGTGGCAACCGTAGTGTGACAGGTCTTGGAAGTAATGAGGGGTTCTCAACCTTCCACTCCAGGAGGGGCGGGTCACCCTTCCCGCTCTTCCACCCCTCCACCTAAACATTTTCAAAGAGAGAGAGAACCTTCTCCAACTTGGTCCCCCCATCCTATGAGGAAGAATATTTCTCAGAAGAGGCAGAATTTCCTGAAGATTTTCCAGGAGGTCTTGAAGATATGGAGCTCCAGGACCTGGACTCTCATCCTCTGTCTTCTGTTTTTCTATATCCTCTTTGCATGAGGATGCCTCCCTTCAAGCTGCTGCCTTTCCTCCTGATGACCCATCCTTCCATGAGATGATAGTCCAAATTAAAAAAATCATGGGGTTTTCAACTACAAAACATGATGAACAGAAAAAAGATATGGCAGACTGTCTTGAACTGCTTGAGGAGCCTGTTGTAGTGATACCCCCACTTATGCAAACTTATCAAAATGCCGTGCTGGCTGCTTGGAATCAGCCTTCAGCAGTTCCGGCAATTCCTTGAAAGGCGGATCGCCTGTACCAGGCTCCTCTCGACTACACTTTCCTTTCTGCTACCCCTGAAGCAGATTCGGTAGTGATCACAACATCTCATGATCAATACCCCCTGATAAGGAATCCCGCCGTCTTGATTACCTCGGGAAGGAGGTATTCCAGGTGGGTACCATGAATCTCAGAATTCTAAACTATACAGGACACATGGTTAAATACCAATGTTACCTCTGGT
Organism: Neoceratodus forsteri; assembly: GCA_016271365.2. Lineage (NCBI taxonomy): Eukaryota > Metazoa > Chordata > Ceratodontiformes > Ceratodontidae > Neoceratodus > Neoceratodus forsteri. The sequence continues at coordinate 880,695,864 of CM057456.1, forward strand.
CCTCTGCTATACAGCTAGTCAATAAACTCCCTCCTTCTCAGGAGAAAGACCAATTATTGGCAACAAGTTTAACTAGCAACTTTATCTCTTGACATCTGCTCTGTTTGGGGTACAATGCGTTGGATACCTCTGCCTGGATGTCGGCCGTGGATGTTACCCTCAGACGACATGCCTGATTGCATGTGTCAGGATTTACACCAGATGTGCAGCATGAAGTGATAAACAATCCCTTGAATGGATCCAAACTTTTTGGTCCTGGCACCCAGATGCTTCTGGATGATCTCCAAGTCTCTGGTCGAACTTTACATATGGTACATGGCATGTATCATTCCTCACAGCCATCTTACCAGTACCACTCACATTGCTGTTTTCAATTGAAGAGAAGCAGCAAACACAGAGGTACCTATAGAGGTGGAGTCCATGGTCATTCCCAGCCATCCTCCAGGACCGCCACTCCTACCTCCAAAGGTTCCTGCTCCCCCAATTGGGTGGAGACGATCAGTCCACTTCCCAGTGGCCAACTGGGGCATTGCCCAGGCTTCCTCTACCAGGCCTCAGAAGCCATGGGCAGTCATTTTGTCCTTCATTTAGAGGCCTGAAAAGCGATAACATCAGACGAGTGGCTTCTTCAGATCATACGGATGGGGCATATACTAAGGTTCATACTAAGGTAAAATGAAGGAGCGAGTAGGCCGAGGCCCATAATGCTCCTATACTATGCCAAGGAATAGTAGGATAAGTCATACCGTGACATGATTAAATTATCCAGACGATGTTTGAAAGTCACTTTATTATTACTGGTAACTACATCAGATGGGAGCCGATTCCAAGGCCCAATGATCCTAACAGTAAAAAAGTACTTTCGGCTAATATGCTTCAAACATTTACCAGTTAATTGAAGAATATGACCTCTCGTCTTATGAACAGATTTTTTAAATGAAATACCTAATTCAGACATTATATATGGGTCCTTAATGATGTCGTATAAAAGAAGGAGATCCCCGCGGATACGCCTAATAGTTAATGGCATTAATTTTAATGTATCCAACCTAGATTCGTATGATAATCTTTCCAATCCCGAAATTTTTTTAGTATATTTTCATTAGACCCTTTCAAGTGAATAATTATCTGATTTTTTTAAAAGGACACCATAATTGTGAGGCATACTCAAGATCCGGTCGAACATAGTATCTAAATAAAGGCAACAACACTTCCTTATCTCAGGATCTAATATTGCACAAAATAGACCACATAATTTTATTACCTCTATTAATAACAGAATGCATATGCTTAGAATAGGTTAACTCCTCAGATATTGTTATACCTAAGTCTTTTTCATCAACAGTGGAACACAATGGAAGATCATCCAAAATATACTGGAATTTTTGATTATTGGAACCCAGATGCATAACCTTGCATTTATCAGTGTTTAACTTCATTCCCCGGTGTGTTACCCAAGTACTGATTACATCAAGATCATGCTGTATACAGGATATTTGCTCAAGGTTAGAGCTAGGACCTCCGATCTTGACATCATCTGCATACTTAATAGTGTTAGAGAGGCAGGAATTGGTTAAATCAGCAATAAAGGCCTGAAAAAGACATGGACCAAGAACAGATCCCTGAGGTACACCACTAAGCACCATACCAATGTTAGAAAAAGAACCATTTATCATCACTCTCTGAGTCCTATCCAAGAGCCAGTTTTGAATCCATTTGATAACATAGCTATTAATACCAAGAATAGAAAGTTTTTGAATGAGAGCCCAATGAGGTATAGAATCGAAAGCCTTACTAAAGTTAATGAAGATAACATCACAAGCTACCCTATTATCCAAATAGGAGCTAAAAATCTCATAAAAACAGAGCAAATTAGTTAGGCAGCTTCTGCCCTTCTCAAAACCATGTTGTTCTTGGTCAGAGTCATCAATTATAGGAGACACCATATCCTTGAGTAAGCTTTCAAGAAGTTTACAAATGGCTGACGTCAAACTAATGGGACGATAATTATCACTTGAATGTTTAGAACCCTTCTTATAAACGGGAACAACAAATGCCTCTTTCCACTCGCAAGGAATAAAATCATGTAATAAAAAGAGATCAAATCGAATTTTTAAAGGAAAAGCAATATATGCGGACAATAAGTAAAGTAAGTGTCCAGCAATTAAATCGGGACCAGGACAGAATTTACCTTTTAATAATAATAATTTACTAAAAATAGACTCCTCTGAGAAAAGGATAGGGGATTCAGTTGGTATTATACTATGAATAATAATTTGCTCCTTAGATTGGGAAAAAGCTTTACAAAATTCTTTATTAAAGACATCTGACATAGCTTTAGGTTCATGAATAATTATATTATCAGATGTTAAGGGCCCAACCATACTTGTTTTTTTTCTAAGGGAGTTAATATAAGAAAATAATTGTTTGGAATTAGATTTATCTGCAGAGGATGCCAGATAAAGTTCCCACTTAGCCTTAGCCTTTCTGATAGAAGACTTACATTGCCTACTAGTTTTCAGATAGGAGTTCCAATTTGAAACAGTCCTATTTTTTAAGTAATTACTATGTTTTTTAATTTTTAAATTAATTAACGTTTGATATTTTTATTTAGCCATCTAGGAGACTGTTTCCCATTAGAGTTTTTATATTTGGACGGAATATAGGTGTCCCTAATAGTCAAAATGGTGGTTTTAAAAACAGTCCAGCACTGTAAAGGAGTTTGATCCTTGAACAAGGCTAACCAATTTATCTTATTTAAGTGATAATTGATACTAAGTGTGTCAGCTTTTTCATACAAATAAATGATTGAAGAATTATTATTAAAGACTACATGTCTATGAAGATCAAATAAGGTAGAATTGTGATCACTGTTACCAATAGGAGTAGAGACACATACATCCTTAATATCTAAGGTGGAACTGGTAAGAACAAGGTCGAGAATATTATTACCCCTTGTAGCAGTGTTTACCCATTGATGTAGATCCAGATCCAAACAAGTAGATAAAAATTACTAACACTACTAGTTGAAGTAAATGACTGCCAGTTGATGTCAGGGAGATTAAAATCACCAGTAATAATGACATCTCCCAATTGAGTAGCTAATTCAAATTCTGACAGAATAGCATCCATGACTAAGCAAGGTGAAGTGGGTGGCAAATAACATGTCCCAAGAATAATAAAGTCAGAATCAGATAGAAAAATTTTAAGCCACAGAGTCTCAGTTGACAAATTATGAGTTTTAATAAGGCAAGAAATATTAATAGAATTAAATGTATTAATAATGAATGTGGCAATGCCACCTCCCTTTTTTCCCTACGATTTAAATAGAAGGATTTGTAGCCTGGAATTTACATAATCCAAGGTGAATCAGAATCTCCCCATGTTTCAACCACTGTGACTATATCAAGATTTTTATTGGTAATAACTGTCAATAACTCATCAAATTTATGTGTCAGACTCCTTGCATTAAAGCTTAAAAATTGCAATGAATTACTAGACACTTTAGGAGGAAAGGATGATGGCATTTGTGCTTTAAATACTCCCCTCCCCCCATAAGTCAGTTTAAATTTAGAGAGGAATTAATAGAATGTAGAAATTGCTGACTCAACAGAGCATTTCCTCTTTTACTTAAATGCAGGCCATCAGGACAGTAAAGTTCGTCTCTGTCAATGAATTCCTCCCAGTGAGTTAAACACTGTATATTTTGTCGAAGACACCATAACCTGAGCCAGTTGTTAACAATTTTGATTTTATGGTTAAGAAAACCAGAAAATTGTGGGATAGGTAATATCTCAGAAAAAGTAATATCACACCCCAATTCGACCAGTTTATTAGTCAAGGATACAAAAGCCCATTTAATATTTTGAACAGAATCCCTGAGAATATTATTTGCTCCAACATGAATAAGACACAATGGGTTTGATTCATGAAATCCAATAATATTATCAATCATTAATGTAATGTCAGTGATCCTGGCTCCGCTGAAGCAGGAGCAGGTTCTGTTGTGTTTATCAGGCTCACATAGGGCTCGATCTAAATGCTTAACTAAAGAGTAACCCAAAACAAATAACTGCCTCATATTAGGAACGTCTCCATCTGAACCATTCATGGGAGGTACAACTATATCAGTGTGATTGGTAACAAAATCTATCAAAAGTGAATTAGACGAAGAGTAGACCATTGAATTAGAAATATGTGGCAAATTAGCCCTACCTACAGATAACTCAGTATGACAAGTATCTGTATTTATAGAATCAGTAAGGATGTTATTTGAATCAGCAGGGGTAACAGACAATGGATCAAAACTATTATAAGTGGGAATAACAAAGTGATCGGCCTTGCGCCTTCTTTTATTTGTATATTTAGACCCCTGTATGTTATACCAATTTGTGTCTTCTGAACTATAGATAGGACCAGACTCTTCTTCTCTTACTCTCTTTTTATTTAAAACTTCTGTAGATCTCGTATGGTGGTGCCCATCCATTTTATTAACTTCAGATAAGAAGTGAGGTGAGTTAGATGTTCTCTGGTCAATAGAACTATTACACATGTGTGTAGCAGGTACAGAAATGTTGACTTCAGAATCTCTAACAGATTCCAGAACCATAATCTGTTTATAATATAGTGAATTTTCACATTGCAAAATTATATACTCTGTACATTTAGAACATTGAAAAGGTAAATTTTCAGTAGCACAAGCTGTCAAACTAAACATGTGGCAAGATGTACATTGAATGCCAGTTTCCCCAGTAGTGGTAGTAATAAACACATTAATGCAACTCGAGATGCTAGTTTTAGAAGCCATTATTAAAGTGTAGAATAACACCAAAGGACACACACAGCACAATTACTCACAATTAGAAATTGAAGGATAAATATGCCAAATCCTTCTAACACCGCCTAACACGTGCGAGATGCACGTGTCTTAGCACACGTCTTCACACACGGAATCGCGCACGCCCTGCTCGCTGTGACAGTAGGTTTAAGAAAGAGACGTGACCCGGAAGTGGTCACGAAGGTCACTGTGCCCCTTTACATAAGATGTTAAATTCCCATGTTTTTAAACTCCATGACCTCCACTCATGCGTGGAGCTGGTGTAGTACTGTTTAAAAATGAAGCCCCCAGTAAAAAAAGCAACTCTATCACTGAAATGTAGTTCTCGAGTAAAAACCCGAGAAACTACACCTCCTCTTCCTGCTTCCTCCCAAGAGACGTCAGCAGGGCTCAAAAACAAAGTAAAAACAACTGAAAGACAAACGAGGATTTAGGGATGGGAATTCAAAATAAACAGTATATTTTCACACACAAGTAAGCTAAGTGATATCAGGCAGCACTAAAAAAAGCTTTGCATGAAGCAAAAAGCATATGCTGGAATGCACCTCACTGCCTCCCCCTCATGCTCCCCACTCTGTCTCTTACCACCCGACCATATCCCCATTCTTCAAGAGGAACTTCAGGCACTTATTCACAAGAATGCCATCTATCCAGTTCCTCCTTCGAAATGCCACCAGGGATTTTATTCACATTTTTTTTCTGGTATTCAAATGCACCGGGGGATCTCAGACCTATACTAGACCTCAGATAACTGAACCTAAACATTCAGTACACGAGGTTCCAGATGGTCACTTTAACATCCATTATGCCAATGTTAAAACAGGGGGATTGGCTATGCGCATTAGACGTGAAAGATGCCTACCTACATATCCCCATACACCCCACCCACCACCGGTTCCTCCGTCTCTACCTACTAGGACACCATTATCAATTTAAGGCACTTCTGTTCGGTCTCTTATCCCTTCTGATAGTCTTTACCAAGTGCCTAGTGGTGGTGGCAATGGCCCTGAGACAGGACAGACATTTAGTCTTCCCATACTTGAACGATTGGCTCATGAAAGCAGATTCCAAAACCTCTCTGATTTTGTTCCTCCAGGCAACCCTCACTCTGTTCCAGTCTCTAGGAATTACAGTCAGCTGGCCCAAATCCAATCCAACTCCTGTCCATCTGCTCCAGTATACAGGAGCCGTTCTGGATACCACTTCCACCAGAGCTTACCTCCCTGCTGACAGACAAGACAGACTTCTGTCTCTGGCTTTGCAGATACAAACTCAACAATTTATCACAGCCAGATGTCTGTTAGGCTTTTTAGACGTATGACCATGGCCATCCCCATGGTGGCCTTTGCCTGTCTACACATGAGACCAATCCAATGGACTCTTTCGAAGACAGAATCAGAGTCACTTCCATTCTACGCTCGGCCCTAGACTGGTGGACCCATCATGCCAACCTATCTCAAGGTATGCCCTTCCAGTCCCCTCCTCCCCAGCAGACATTGACCACGGATGCTTCCTCCAGCGGCTGGGGGGGCGCACCTGGGTCCCTACAGGACACAAGGAAGGTGGCCCAATTTCTCCATTCCTACTCATATAAACCTACTGGAAATGAGAGCAGTCCACCTCGCCCTTCTGGTTTTTCACTCCCACCTTGCCCCAGGGCCTCTACTGATCCAGTCAGACAACACCTCAGTGGTGTATTACCTGAACAAACAAGAAGGTACCAAATCCCGCACCCTCTGCAGGGAGGCAAAGGTAGTTTGTCAGGAAGCCATACTTCAACATCTGTCATTGGTTGCCGTCCATCTACCAGGACACTATAATACCTTGGCCAACATTCTCAGTTGCCAGACCTCCACGCACGAGTGGACACTTCATCACAAAGTTCTTCAGATGATCTTTCTGTTGTGGGGGACCCCGCACCTTGACCTCTTTACCTCCCCCAACAATCACTGACTCCCCAGATACTATTCCATTATCCTGAACAGAAAGGGACTGTCTGTATATGTGCTGTCCCAACTGTGGACAGGACTCTTCTTATATGCTTCCCCACCCCCCACCTTATCCCACTCCTGCAACGAACTTTACTGAAACAACAACTCTAACCTGCCACCATGATCCTCATAGCCCATCTGTGGCCTCAGCAGGTGTGGTTTCCTCTACTTCAACAGTTCTCAGTAGCAGACCCAATCCCATTGCCAGACCTGTTGACACAGGATTGAGGAATTCTTCTTCATTGCAACCTGAAGTCGCTACACCTTCACACTTGGTTCCTGAGGACACTTTAGTAGCCCGCCTTCAAGTCTCCTCACCAGTGGCCAACATTCTTTTGGCCTCACATAAACCATCTACCAGGCAAACCTATAATGCCAAATGGAAACGCTTCTCCATCTGGGCCACTTTCCCGTCTTTGGACCCTTATCCATGTCCATTGACTAAGGTATTGGACTACTTGGCTTTGCTCGCCTCGACATGCTTGAGCTACTCCTCTATTAAAGTCTATCTGGCCTCTATCTCGGTCTTTCATGAACCTTTAGAAGGGAGATTACTTTATCAGCATCACTTTGCCAAGATGTTTCTAAGAGGTATGCTACACCTCTAACCTCCTATTAGATGGCCCACCCCTCCATGGGACTTAAAATTCCTGCTGGAAAAGCTGACCGTCAACCCCTTTGAGCCTGCGGCTACTTGTGATCTCTGCTGCCTAGCCTGGAAGACCTTATTCCTAGTGGCTGTCACTTCAGCTCAACGTATTTCTGAGCTTCATGCCCTAATGTGTAGAGATCCTTACTTAATCTTTCATAAAGACAGAGTGTATCTTCATACCAATCCCTCCTTTTTACTCAAGGTGGTCTCGGGAGCACACCAAATCAGTTTATAGAGCTGCCAGTCTACATCCCTGAGCATTCAAAATTCAGGAGATTACCTACTACACACTTTAGATGTTCATCGCATCTTGAGATATTGTATCAGTCATACTGAAACTTTCAGGAAGACTCCTGAACTTTTTGTTACCTTTGCCTCAAACAGGGAAGGCTTTCTGGTCACTAAACAGACCCTCTCCAACTGGTTGGCACATCGTATAACCTTTTGCTATAAGAAGTACAACAAACCCTTACCAGGACTTGTCTAAGCCCATTCTATTTGAGCCATGGCCACTGCAGTGGCCTGCTTCAAAGAGGCATCTATCACGGATATCTGCAATGCAGCCACATGGTCCACAATACATATCTTCATGAAGCACTACAATTTAGATGTTGCTTCTCGTCGTAGGATAGCCTCTGGCCGCGCTGTCCTACAAGGCCTTCTGTTGTAACATTTCCACCCTTCCTGGTTTATTGCTTGGGAGTCATCCCAAGTTTCTTTCCTGCTGTAAGAGATTATCCCCATGGAAGATAGTAGAGTTGCATACTTACCATAACGGTAGATCTTCGAAGGGTATTTCTTGCAGCAGGTACGATCCCTCCCTCTATCCTCCTCCTTCTCTAATGGAACAACTTCTGATCCAGATATACATGGGGGGATACTTAAGGTACTTTGGTCCTCGTTTAGCTGAATCAAGTGGGGAACTGAGGATACCTGGGGCAGCCCACTCTTATATAGGTGCAGGATGATGATGTCTTGTGTGGGCAGCCCCTGGAAAAGACTGCTAGAAGAAAGCTGCCATGCATAAGAGTGCCCTCTGGCGACGACCCAAGTGTATTACATGCTGCAAGAGATACCCTCGAAGATCTGCCATTACAGTAAGTACACAACTGTACTTTCTAGGAGTGGTATATGGTGTACATCCACACAACCCACCCGACCTCCCCCAGCAAGTGACACACTGGTCTTGCTTCCAGCAGTTAAGATCTGACTTCATGGGGTAGTGCCAAGAGAGTTACCTCCCAGGTGGGTGGGAGGAGCCAGCTTAAAGACCTACCAGCACAGTTCTTAAAGAAGTGTGGATGTATACCATATACCGCTCCTAGAACTACTGCTACAGGTGAGTAACCTGTTTTTACTCCCTCCTGCCCATACCTTCTTACATATCTCTCCTGCCCACAAAAAACTTCTTTCTCCCCCCTACCCATAGCTTCTCCCTACTCCCCCACCCATAATGTCTCCTTACTCCCTACTGTCAGTAATTTCTTCTTACATATCTCTCCTGCCGATAAACTTCTCCTTACTCCCTCCTGCCCATAAACCTCTCCGTACTCCCCTTGCCCATAACTACTCCTTACTCCCTCCTGCCCATAACTTCTTAAATATTTCTCCTGCCCATAAACTTCTCCTTACTCACTCCTGCCCATAACTTCTTACATATCTCTCCTGCCCATAAACTTCTCCTTACTCTCCCTTGTCCATAACATCTCCTTACTCCCTCCTGCCCATAACTTCTTACATATCTCTCCTGCCATAAACTTTCTCTTACACCCTCTTGCCCATAAACTTCTCCTCCCTCTCTCTCTCCTGCCTATGACATCTCCTTATGCGCTGTTGCCCATAACGTCTCCTTATGCACTCCTACTCATAACTTCTCCTTACTCAGTCCTGCCCATAACTTCTTCTTACATCTCTTCTGCCCTTAAACTTCTCCTTACTCCCTCTTGCCCATAACTTCTCATGTCTCTCTCCTGCCCATAACTTCTCCTTACTCTCCTGATCCTGACACCTCCTTACTCCTCCTGCCCATAACTACTTCTTACATATCTCTCCTGCCCATAAACTTATTCTTACATCTCTTTGCCCATAAACTTCTCCTTACTCCATCCTGCCCATAACTTATTACACCCTCTTGCCCATCAACTTCTCTTTACTGTCTCCTGCCCATAAACTCCTCCTTACTCCCTCCTGCCCTTAACATCTCCTTACTCCCTCCTGCCCATAATTTCTTCTTACTCCCTCCTGCCCATAACTTCTTCTTACATATCTCTCCTGCCCATAAACTTCTCCTTACTCCCTCCTGCCCATAATTTCTTCTTACATATCTCTCCTGCCCATAAACTTCTCCTTACATCCTCCTGCCCATAAATTTACACCCTCTTGCCCATAAACTCCTCCTTACTGTCTCCTGCCCATAAACTTCTCCTTACTTCCTCCTGCCCATAAACTTCTTAGTCCCTCCTGCCTATAACTTCTCCTTGCACCCTCCTTCCCATTACTTCTCCTTACTCCCTCCTGCCCATAACTACTTTTTACATATCTCTCTTGCCCATTACTTCTCCTTGCGCCCTATAGCCCATTACTTCTCCTTACTCCCTGCTGCCCATAACTTCCTCTTACATATCACTCTTACCCTTAAACTTCTCCTTACTCCCTCCCCCTCCTGCGCATAACTTCATACACCCTCTTGCCCATAAACTTCTCCTTACTTCCTCCTGTCCATAAACTTCTTAGTCCCTCCTGACCATAACTTCTCCTTACACCCTCCTTCCCATTACTTCTCCTTACTCCCTCCTGCCCATAACTATTTCTTACATATCTCTCTTGCCCATTACTTCTCCTTACGCCCTACAGCCCATTACGTCCCCTTACTTCCTGCTGCCCATAACTTCCTCTTACATATCTCTCTTGCCCATTACATCTCCTTACACCCTACAGCCCATAGCTTCTCCTTACTCTCTCCTGCTCATAACTTCTTCTTACATATTGCTCTTACCCTTAAACTTCTCCTTACTCCCTCCTGCCCATAACTTCTTACACCCTCTTGCCCATAAACTTCTCCTTACTCCCTCCTGTCCATAACATCTCCTTACATCCTTCTGTCCATACCTTCTCCTTACACCCTCCTGCCCATAATTTCTTCTTGCATATCCCTCCTGCCCATAAACTTCTCCTTACTTCCTCCTGCCCATATCTTTACACCCTCTTGCCGATATACTTCTCCTTACTGTCTTCTGCCCATAAATTTCTCCTTACTCCCTCTTGCACATAAACTTCTCTTTACTCCCTCCTACCTATTACTTCTCCTTACATATCTCTTTTGCCCATTACTTCTCCTTTCGCCCTACAGCCCATTACGTCTCCTTACTCCCTGCTGCCCATAACTTCTTCTTACATCTCTCTCTTGCCATTACTTCTCCATCTTCCTGGACATAAGTCTCCACCACTCATTCACACTAGTGGGATTAGCGCCGGAGGCACTAAGACCCATCGGGAGCAAACTTTTTGCTGGAGGGTCGGCGCGAGAGCGGTGGCCTAGACACAGCGCACCGAGCAGCTGCTTCGAGCCGGTAATGACCATCTCATGGCCCGACCCTCCAACCACTCAGTTCCTTTTTCCCGCTGCCGAGTGCTCTTCAGTGACGACGCTGGCCGCCTGTCGAGTCAAACTTCAAACTAGCGCATAGTTTTCAGTTTGTTTTTTGTAACTTTATCACGATAAGTAGTATCGCTTAATTTTATTCTATTTTCGTTAAATTTTCTAATATTTAAATTTTACCGAAGAAGTCTCAGCCTACTGGACCAGTCGACCATGAGCAGGTCAGGTGGCGGTAGGAGACTTGGTATAGCTGTTCAGTCAGCGGGCTGGGTCCGGTCAGCCTCCTTCTCCTCAGCGGGGTTCCCGACAGCGGTCAGTCCGATGCCGGGGATGGGCGGTCCCCGCCCGGCATAAAATAAGCGGTCGCATTCCGGCACCGTTCGGCCTCGAGACTCTTCTTGACCCTGGGTCAAGAAAGCATCACTCGAGTCACCCTCTATGTATGTCTGGCGTCGGCCTTCGGTTATCGTTGCTAGTTGCCGGTCTTCTTCTTCGGAGTCGCCAACTTCGGTAATCGTCGTCCTCGACATCGGAGTCCCTCCCCGCCTATAGGTAGGACTCCAGATGAGCAGTTTCATCAGTGGGCCGCTCTTATGGAGCAATGGGCTCGGAGGTTGGTTCTTCTGCCTGGCTCGGTTGCCTCAGAGCCCTCGGGCCCCTCCGGCGATCAGGTAGGGCGGTTGGACCTTCCTAGTCGCGTGGCGCCTTCTTCGGTGCCAGCGACTCCGTGCTTAGGTGTTTCCCCCCCTCACATGGCTGCGGCGCAGGGGGCCTCACCGATGCCCTTATCTCCTGGTTTTCCTTCTCTAGCTTTCCAGGTTCCTGGGGTTTTCAGCGCCTTCCGCGGTCTGTTGGCAGCTTGTCGGCGCCCGTTTCCGGTGCTGCTGGGTCTTGCGGCGCCGTCTGCGGTACCAGACGGTCATAGCGCCGCCGGTGGTCACCGTTGGATAGGCGGCACCGTTCACGGCACCGTTCGCGGAGTCAGCGGCGTCATCGGCTCGCCGTCGCGTAGTAAATCCAGCAGTGCCGCGGGCGCTGCGAGCGCGTGCCTCTTCCGGTGCCGTCGCCTCCTCGGTGCCGTCTTCAGCCCGTTTGCCGTCTCGGCGCCGGCGTATAGGGACTCTCCTTGTTTTCTGCTATTTCCTCCTCTCCTAATTTTCACTCCTTTCCTGTCCAAACAGTCCTTTCTGGACCATCAGGAGATGATGTTGAGCCTGACCCAGACCTTCGGTTGGGTGATGAAGTGGAGAAACAGGATCTTTCTTTGCTACAGAGCCTGTGGTCGAGGACCTGTCCTTTAAGTCTCTGTTGAAGAACCTGGGATCCACTCTTTCTCTCCAGACTACAGACATCCGATCCTGGGAAGATATTAAGACTCAGTATCTTCATGCTTGGAGATCCCTCGGTTGACTCCTCGATCCAGCCTTCCTTGAGGCGCTGTCTCAAATGGTATGGAATAATCCTGCTCTTATTCCCTCAGTGGCTAAATCCATTGATAAAAGTATTCAGCTCCAAGGATCATCCCATTTTGGCATCCCAAGCCTTTGCAGATCCTATTGTAGTCCTGGCAGAGAATGACAAGGTCATTCTTCCTCAAACTACTACAGCTCGACCTATTAACAAAGAGTCTCGTAAGATTGATACATTAAGTAAAGAGTCTTTGCTGCCTCCACTCTAAGTATGCGTGTTGCCAGTTATCAAGGCTATTTTCTCAGTATGAGTATATCCTGTGGCACTCTATGAAAACAATGGTTGAAGCTCTTCCAGATTCGGTTCCAAGTCAGAGCTTCTTCTGACCGTTATTAGAGGTATTGAGTCCAATAACCAACAGGTCAAAGCCGCCATGGGCGCTTCGACACTGCTTCGCTCAGCAGCCGTGGGGATTTGTACTCGGCGCCATTCCTGGCTGCGTACTTCTGGCTTCACGAATGATGCTCAGCAGCAGGTGATGGCGCTGCCTTTTGATGGCTCCTTTCTTTTTGGCCCTCAGGTGGAGCAAGCCTTAGAGGCCACTCAGAAGACTAGATCGGCCATTAAGTTGGCCAGACCTCCGCCTGCCCCCTCTCGGGGGCATGTGAACAGATGTCAGTTTCATAGTCGTCAGTCCTTTCGAGGCAGAGGCAGGGGAAGCTTCCAGAAAAGCCAACCTGCCCAACCTCAAAAGAAGACGCAGCAGAAAGCGCAAGGGCCTAAAGCTCCCAGCGCTACCTTATAAGTCGTTGGCCCAAGTTCCATCCACTCTGCCCGAGGTGGAACTTTCTCCTCCGGTGGGAGGTCATCTGATGTACTTCTACAACCAGTGGAAGTCCATAACTTCGGACAAATGGGTCCTCCGGATAATTTGCGAGGGTTATTCTCTCAATTTCTTGGAAACCCCAGATTGTCCTCCCAGGCGACAACCCAGGTTGTCGGCCTCTCAATCGAACCTCCTCACCGGAGATCCAGGGCCTTCTGAACAACAGGGCAATAGAACTGGTGCCCCGCATCTACGAAACACAGGGTTCTACTCCCATTACTTTCTGGTTCCAAAGAAATCTGGGGGATGCCCCCCATTCTAGACCTCAGAAAGTTAAACAAATTCCTCCCCAGGGAGAAATTCAAGATGATTTCCCTAGGTACCCTGTTATCCTTGCTGCATCAGCACGACTGGCTGGCCTCTCTGGATATGCAGGATGCTTACCAGCATATCCCCGTCCACCCGACCCACCGCAAATTCCTCAGGTTTGTAGCTTTGGGTCAGCATTATCAGTTCAGAGTCCTGCCCTTTGGGCTATCCTCGGCGCCGCGAATTTTTACAAAGTGTTGTGCAGTTCTCGCGGCGCATCTCAGGAAAGTCGGACTCCGAGTGTTTCCCTACCTGGACGATTGGCTTCTAGCAAGCCCTTCCGGCCAAGGGACTTTGGAAGCCGTGCAAACGACTTCTCGTCTTCTCACGTCCATGGGAGTTCTGCTGAATTTGAAAAAATCTCAACTGCAACCCTCCCAGAGCTCCTTTTCATAGGGGCCTGCTAGACACCTCTTCAGCGAAGGCTTTCCTTCCAGAGGACAGAAGACTCGACATCCTCGAATGGCCCGTTACATCAGGGAGAACCAATCGGTTACAGCTCTCGATGCAACGCATGTTGGGTCTCATGGCGTCCTCAGTCTTCACTGTCCCTCTGGCCCGACTGCACGAGAACCACCAATGGATGCTCTCCACTCAGTGGTCCCCGACCTCTCACCCCAGTCTTATCCCATCAAGGTGCGGAGCCCTTGAAGGTCTCTCACCTGGTGGTCTCAAGAAGCAATCTCCTGGAAGGATTCCCTTTGCTCCCCGGATCATCAGATCTCCATCACCACAGACGTCGCTAATGGGATGGGGAGCTCACTGTCTCTCCGCCACACTCAAGGTGTATGGACTCAGTTCAAAACTCATCTCCACATAAATGTCCTGGAGATGAGGCGGTCCTCTATGCAATCCGAGCTCTGAAGGATGTCCTTTGTCACAAGAACATTCTCCTTCAAGCGGACAACAAAGCAGTGATGTATTACATCAACAAGCAAGGCGGTGCTCATTCTTATCCCCTTTGCAGGAAGCAATGAGGGTGTGGGAGTGGTGCTTGGAGCACAAGTCTCTGATTCAAGCGGTTTATCTGCCAGGTATACAAGCGACCTAGCAGATCACCTCAGCAGAACGGAGGCAGACCCTCACGAGTGGTCTCTCGATCCAGCCGTAGCTTCGGTCCCTGTTCAAAGAGTGGGGACTCCAGACCTGGACCTTTTGCATCCCCACTCAACAAAACTGCCTCTCTTCTGCTCCAGAAATCCAGGGCCTGGCATTTTCTGTCAGGATGCGTTCAGGCTGCGGTGGACAAAGCGCTTTCTTGCGCCTTTCCCGCTTCCTCTAATCCAGAGTACTCCTCAAGTTCGAGTCTCAGGGGACCAAGATGATTCTCATTGCTCCTTCCTGGCCTCGGCAACTATGGTTTCCTCTACTCAACAGTATGTTGGCAGCCTCTCGAGACCACTTCTTTGCAAATCAGTCTTTTGACTCAGGGTTCGTTGGTCCATCCAACCTGAAATCACTTCACCTTCATGCTTGGCTCCTGAAGAGATAGAAGTGAATCGGTTCAACGTCTCTCGTAGAGTTTCAGACATCCTTCTGGCTGCTCGGAAGCCAGCCACCCGAAAAACGTACGCTTCCAAATGGAAACGTTTTTCTCTCTGGTGTGCAAAATCCTCTTGGAATCCCTTTTCCTGTCCTCCTGGCAAGGTTCTGGAGTATCTTTTGGACCTGTCAAACTTAGGTCTTCAGTACTCCACAGTTAAAGTTCACCTTAGTGCCATCTCAGCGTTCCATGAGCCGGTTTCTTCCTTAACTCTGGCTCAGTTACCTATGGTGAAGAGATTTCTTAAGAGGATTCTCCATACCAGACCCCTGTTAAGCGTCCAGTTGCAGCCTGGGACATTAACCTGGTGCTGGACATGCTCACTCCGAAGCCTTCGGACCCTTAGCTACCTGTGAGCTAAAATTTCTTACCTGGAAGACTGCCTTCCTGGTGGCCATTACCTCAGCCACAGGGGTGTCTGAGATACATGCCCTGTTCTGCGGACCCTCCGTATACTGTATTCCATAAAGACAAGGTAGTTCTCCGTACTCATCCTAAATTTCTTCCCAAGGTTGTGTCAGAATTCCACCTAAACCAACCTCTGGTACTTCCCTGCTAGCTAATTTCCAAAATGAAGGGGCAGGCTCTTCATTCCTTGGATGTTAAGAGAGCCTTGCGGTTCTATTTAGATAGAACCAAGGATGTTCGGAAGACTCAGCAACTGTTCGTTTCTTTCAGCGACACCCGGCTGGGTCAACCTGTCGCTATTAGATGCATCTCTTCATGGTTAGTGGCATGCCTTCGTCATTGCTATTCCATGGCTCAAGTTAAATTAGAAGGCAGAGTGTCGCTCACTCTACTAGAGGCGGTCGCGGCATCCCTAGCGGAAGTGCATAATGTTCCAATTGCAGATATCCTTGCCGCCACCGGAGCTCAGTGCATGCCCTTGGTTAAGCACTATGCACTGGATGTTCATGCTGGCGACATTCCGCATTCGGCAGAACTATCCTTAATGGGCTTCTATCTTAGGCAGCGTGAGCTCTGGCTCTCCTGCCGCCCTTTTGGGGATTATCAGCTTGGTACTCTCCCACTAGTGTGAATGAGTGGTGGAGACTTATGTCCAGGAAGATAGGAAAATTACGTACCTACCGTAATTCTTGATCTTCTTGGACGAGTCTCCACCACTCATCTCCCTCCCCCTCCATCCCCCGAGCTCACCGCTGTATTGGTCTTCACTCCCTCAAATCTTTAGGCCGTGAGGACTTCTTTGCTGACCCTTCTTACACGGGTCATACGGACTATCTTATGTCCGTTTTTTAATGTTGGGTTTACTCTTTACGTTAGTTGCGCTGCACCTCCTTGGTAAAAAAGGTACTGAGGCGGTTGGAGGGTCGTCGCCGAGATGGTCATTACCGCTCGAGCCGCTGCTCGCGGCGCCGTGTCTCGCGCCGACCCTCCAGCAAAAAGTTTGCTCCCGATGGGTCTTAGTGCCTCCGGCGCTAATCCCACTAGTGTGAATGAGTGGTGGAGACTCGTCCAAGAGATCCAAGATTACCCAGTAGGTCGTAATTTTCCTTTAAGCCCTATAGCCAAGGCCCCTAGAATTCTGCGGCCACAGAATTTTGCGCAGAACTTGCAATCTACCGCAGGACTTCTGCAGTGCCGCAGAATTCACTCTTCTTGTTGATTTTTTATTAATAGTTCTGTTTTTCCATAGAATCTGGTTCCCTTCCCCTCTTTTTATATCCTAAACCCTCTATATACTCAGAATGTGATGTTATCATTGCTATAACATCATACATTAGCTAATGAAATGGCTGCAATCTGCAACAGAAATGAACAGTCACTTATCTACCACAGCTCCCACTGCCAGAGACGGTGGCACAGCACATCAGGCATGGTGATATTTGCTCAACCTGCACTACAGCCTAATACAATTTTCAGTCTTACATTATTGCACTAGGGCCAACTTAAACAAAAACTTGTGAATAGCATAGACCTGTTAAGTCCATACCTCACTTTGTATAGACCTATTTTTGCTTTTAAGGTATAGAGATGCCATCTGAAATGAATAACTGGTAAAATGAATTTAACTGTCATTTTTAAGAAAAATAAAGTAATTATGCCCAGAAAAGTGGAATATAATAATGTGTAGACCTGTTGAAAGAATAAACCTGTTAAATAAATAATTGCACTGTACGCATTTTTGCCAGGGTTATTGATTACATATTGTCATTGGTTGATAGAATCACCTAAAAGTTATGGAGAAATGTTGTGTGCAAGGACAGCTGTTGGGCCAGAGTGTAGCATGCTGTGTTTCCGTGCCGGCAACTCAGGTTCAGAGATTAGCTCTGGGAGCTGGCTGGGCAGCACAAGGATTGGTGGAACACATCATTGCTCGGAGCCTGGGAAGGTATGGTGCAGTGTTCTGTCACATGGTGGACACATTGTGCTGGTCTGGAGAGCTCTATCTCACAATGGGTTCACATGCATGTCATGGCCTGATGGTGTTACGAAGTGTGTCAGGGAAAGCAGGTTGACATCAAAAATGAGTTTTGCAATAACTCCTCTATTACATTTCTAATTGGACCTGTATGAATGAGGATGCAAGTTCATGGAAATTAAAAAAAATATATATATATATACAGTGGCGTGAAAAAGTATTTGCCCCCTTCCTGATTTTCTCTATTATTGCATATTTGTCACACTGGATGTTTTCAGGTCTTTAGAGAAAATGTAATATTAGATAAAGGGAACCTGAGTGAACAAATAACACTTGTTTTTTTTAATTTCACCTATTTAATGAAAAAAAGTTAACCAACACCAACTGGCACTGTGTGAAAAGTAATTGCCCCCCTTACACTTAATAACTGGTTACCCACATTTAGCTGCAATGACTGCAACCAAACACTTCCTATAATTCAATATCAGTCTTTCACATCGCTGTGGAGGTTTTTAACTCACTCTTCCTCATGAGAACTGCTTTAATTCAGTAACATTTGGTAGGTTTTCGAGCATGAACTGCTCGTTTCGGTCCTGCCACAGCATCTCTATTGGGTTTAAGTCTGGACTTTGACTAGGCCACTCCAAAACTTTAATTTTACTTCTTTTTAGCCATTCTGATGTGGACTTGCTTTTGTGTTTTGGATCATTGTCTTGCTACATTACCTAACTACACTTCAGCTTCAGCTGATGGAAGGATGACGGACATTCTCCTTAAGATTTTCTGATACAGAGCAGAATTCATGGTTCCTTTAATTATGGCAAGTCATCCAGGTCCTTAGGCAGCAAAGCATCCCACACCATCACACTACCACCACCATGTTTGACTGTTGGTATGGTGTTCTTACTGTGGAATGCTGTGTTTGCTTTAAGCGAGACATTATGGAATCCATGTCATCCAAAAGTTCCACTTTGGACTCGTCTGTCCATAAAACATTTTCCCAAAAGGCTTGTGGATCATCAGGTGCTTCTTGGCAAATGAGGCGAGCATTTATGTTCTTCTTGGTTAGCAGTGGTTCCGCCTTGCTACTCTCACATGAAGCCCATTTTGCCCAGTCTCTTTCTGATTGTGGAGTCATGAACACTGACCTTAGCTGAGGCAGAGAAGCCTGCAGTTCTTTGGATGTTGTTTAGGATCCTTTGAGACTTTCTGGATGATTTCGCTGCGCCCTTGGAGTGATTTTGGCAGGCCGCCCTCCTGGGAAGATTCACTACTGTTCCAAGTGTTCTCCATTTGGAGATTATGGCTCTCACTGGGGTTCAATGGAGTCCCAGAGCCTTAGAAATAGCTTTGTAACCCTTTCCAGACTGATAGAGGTCAACACATTTTTTTCTGATCTTTTCAGGAACTTCCTTTGGTCATGGCATAATGTGCTGGTTGAATCTTTGTGCTGGCAATGTGACTCTGATGGTAAGGGTCAAAATAAGTGAGGTTTATATTGAGCAGGGCTGGCTGTAATCAAGCCTGGCTGTGTTCAATCAGCTGACTCTAATTATCCCTTTAATTGGGTTGATTTAACTAGGGGGCAATTACTTTTCACACAGTGCCAGTTGGTGTTGGTTAACTTTTTCATTAAATAAATGAAATAAGTGAAAAAAAAAGTGTTATTTGTTCACTCAGGTTCCTTTATATAATATTATATTTTGTCTAAAGACCTGAAAACAGCCAGTGTGACAAATATGCAATAATAGAGAAAATCAGGAAGGGGGCAAATACTTTTTCACGCCACTGTATACACACACACACACACAGTATCTCTGTCTCTCTCACCACACACACACATTTGTATGTATGTTATAGATTGCATATAAATATAGAAGTTATACACAGTGGGAACCTCATGAGAGGTGTAGATAGCACATACAAATATATAAGTGATGGACAGTGGAAACCTCATTAGTGGGATAGATAGCATGCATATAGAAATACCTTATTTTTCATGAGATCCCTTCTGCATATGTCATTTACTTAACAGGCTAGGATCTTAAGGGAGAGACATTTGTTTTGCTTTTTTAGGCATAAAATTATTTTTATAGTTCTGTTATTTTTTGAACTAGTGTTACTGTGCTTTCCACCATCCTGATTGCTATAACCACTGCCATGAAAGTGAAGTCAGGATGACAAGCTGTCA
The DNA here is from genome assembly GCA_016271365.2 of Neoceratodus forsteri. Taxonomy (NCBI): domain Eukaryota; kingdom Metazoa; phylum Chordata; order Ceratodontiformes; family Ceratodontidae; genus Neoceratodus; species Neoceratodus forsteri. Next base: position 880,715,664 of record CM057456.1, read on the forward strand.
CTGTGATGTGGTAGCATGTGAGTGCCGCAGAACTTCCGTAGAAATTACAAACCACCACCGCAGAAGTTCTGCGGCAAATGGTAGTCTTGCCAGAGAACTTGGTCCCACTGTGCCGAAGAAAAGTAGGGGCCCTGCCTATAGCCCATAACTTCTCCTAACTCTCTCCTGCCCATTAACATCACCTTACTCTCTCCTGCCCTTTACTTCTTCTTACATATCTCTCAAGCCTATAACTTTTCCTTACATATTTCTCTCTTGCTATAACTTCTTATGCCCTCCTGCCCATAACTTCTCCATACTCTTTCCTGCCCATATGCTTCTCCTTACACCCTTCTGCCCATAACTTCTCTTTACTCCCTTTTGCCCATAACTTCTCCTTACGCTCTCCTGCCCATAACGTCTCCTTTCATTCTCTTGCCCATAACTTCTCCTTATGCCCTTCTGCCCATAACTTCTCCTTACACCCTCAGCCCATAACCTCTCCTCACTCCATCCTGCCCATAACTTCTCCTTATGCCCTCCTGTCCATAACTTCTCCTTTCTCCTTCCTGCCCATAACTACTTCTTACATATGTCTTCCGCCCATAATTTCTTCTTACGCCCTCCTACTCATAACTAATCTTTATGCCCTCCTGCCCATTACTTCTCCTTACTCTTTCCTGCCCCTAAACTTCTCGTTACTCCATTCTACCCTTATGTCCTCCTACTCTTAATTTTTCCTTTCTCTCTCCTGCCCATAAAATTCTCCTTACTCCGTCCTACACATAACTTCTCCTTATGCTTTCCTGCCCATAACTTCTCCTTTCTCTCTTCTGTCCATAAACTTCTCCTTATTCCCTCCTGCCCATAACTTCTTCTTACTCTTTTCTGTCCATAAACTTCTCCTTATTCCCTCCTGGCCATAACTTTTCCTTATGCCCTCCAGCTATAACTTCTCCTTACTCTCTACTGCCCATAAACTTCTCCATAATCCCTCCTTGCCCATAACTTCTGACTCTCTCCTGCCCCTGGGAGAACAGCAGTCTATATACAAAAGACAGACTGCACCTAAATGAGGGAGAAAAAAATGTACTGAAGGCAAGGATGGGGAAGCACATGGAGGAGCATTTAAACTAGGAAATGGGGGTTGCAGGAGGGATAGTGATGTTAAGAGGCCTAGCGATGTGAAACCAAATGGGCTTACCCCCATGATAGCAAGGTAAGGAGGAAGCCAACTACTAAGGGAGCGGACATTAGGAGAGAGAGGTGGTGGGGAAGGTAGAGACAAGGGCTAGAGGGTGGTAACACTACATGCTAGGAGTCGGGGGGGAATAAGGGGGCAGAACTACAGGCTCTCTTGGAGGAGGTGGGCGTGGACTTGGCTATAACCGAGACATGGGCCACCCAAATCCATGACTGGGACATAATGGTTCCGGGATACAGATTACACTGGAAGGATAGGAAAAGGGGGGAGGAGGGGTGGCGCTGTACATAAAGGAGGGATTAAAATGTATACAGAAGGAGGGAGATGAGAGAGATACAGAAGCTCTGTGGGTGCAACTACAGGATTCCAAAAATAGATCATTAAGACTGGGGGTTATGTACAGGCCACCCTCAAATTGAAGGAATGGACAGGGTACTGGTAGAACAGATCAGGAGAAACTGCGGGAAGGAGGGGTGGTGATAGTAGGGGACTTCAACCTGCCAGGGGTGGAGTGGGACACACCTGCCACAAAGAACAGAAGGGAGCAGGTAATGCTGGACACCTTCCAGGAAAACTTTCTAGTACAGTTGGTCAAGGAACCAACTAGGGAAAAGAATACCCTTGACCTCATACCGACGAATGGGGAGTGGGTGAGGAATGTGAGGGTGGAAGAATCACTGGGGGGATGAGTGACCACTGGACAGCATGGTTCCAGTTACAGATGGCTAAAGAGAGGATGGCATCTGGCACAAAGGTGCTGGATTTCAGGAATGCTAACTTTAAGATGATGAGGGAAGTGGTACAGGGGTTCCTGTGCAAAATTCAACCAGGTGTGGACACACAGCAAAGGTGGGAACTGATAAGACAAGGGATGGTGGCGGCAACAGAAACCTGCAGCAGGGCCCAGACTAAGAAGGCTAGGGGGAAGAAACCCAGCTGGATAAGTAAAGGGGTGCTAGATAGAGTGAGGAAGAAAAGGGCAGCTTACAAGAGATACAGAAATTCCGGGAGGGAGGACGATAGGGAGGAATACCTGAAAGAAGTGAAGGAAGTGACCAGGGGTAAGGGCAGCTAAGGCAGCAGGGGAACTCAGGCTGGCGCAGGGCATAAAAAAGGGAGAAAGACTTCTTTAGGTACATCAGGGAGAAAAGAAGTTGTAAAGACCAAATTTTTAAGAATTAAGAAGGAGGGGGGATGGGTGGAGGAAGGGGGTGAAAAGGCAGAATTGCTTAACAACTACTTCTGTTCAGTCTTTATGAAAGAAAAGGAAAGGGCACTACCCATAGGAGGGAGGATAGAAACAGATGGGAGGGGGGTAACGGATGGAGAAATCACAGTGGGGAGGGTGCTGGAGGGGTTAAGGGCATTGAGGGTAGACAAGGCTCCGGGACCAGATGGAGTACATCTGAGAGTGCTGAAGGAGCTGGCAGAGGTCCTGGCAGGACCCCTGGCAGACTTATTTAATTCGTCTCTAGACACAGGATGCATACTGCAGGACTGGAGACTGGCTCACGTGGTTCCCCTCCACAAGAATGTACCCAAGGACGAACCGGGGAACTATAGGCCAGTAAGTCTAACATCCATAGTGGGAAAGCTAGTGGAGACCATCCTGAAGGATAGGCTGGTGGCACTACTGGAGGTGAACAGGCTGCCGGATGGGGGGCAGCATGGCTTCGTCAAGGGCAAGTCATGCCAGACCAGCCTGGTGGAATACTATGATTGGGTGACTAGGCAAATTGACAGGGGCCATACAGTGGATGTCCTATAGCTAGACTTCAGTAAGGCCTTTGATTCAGTACCACATGGGAGACTTGGAATCAAGCTACAGGGCACACGGGCGGGAGCAAAACTGGTGGGGTGGGTGGAGAACTGGCTAAAAGTTAGGCAGCAGAGGGTGGTGGTAGGTGGGGAATACTCATCCCCTAAGCCTGTGACAAGTGGTGTTCTACAGGGTTCAGTGTTAGACCCAGTACTGTTTGGCATATTTATTGCAGACATCTCAGAGGGCATCAGCAGCAAAATCAGCCTATTTGCAGATGACACCAAGATAGCGGTGGTGGACAACCGGGGCGGGGGGGTGGCGGGGCTGCAGGAGGATCTGGCAAGGCTGGAGGCATGGTTTGACAGATGGCAGCTGGGGTTCAATGCAAAAAAATGCAAGGTGCTGCACTTTGGAACAAAAAATCCGAGGAGACGCTACCATCCGGGGGAAGAGTAGCTGGAGGTAACAGAAGAGGAGAAGGATCTGGGGGTGCTTATCACAGGAGCAATGAACAATTCCGCACAATGCAGAAAGGCAGCAGCAATGGCCAACAGAATGCTGGGATGCATTACAAGGGGAATTACCTCAAGAAGAAGAGAGATTTTTCTACTGTTGTACAGACTGTTGGTTAGACCCCACCTGGAATACTGCATGCAGTACTGGTGCCCGTACCTACAAAGGGACATTAGGCTGCTGGAGGGGGTGCAACGTAGGGCAACAAAGATGATTCAGGGCCTGGCGGAATTGTCATATGAGGTTAGACTGAGAGTTATACATGTACACTCTGAAGAAGAGGAGGGACGGGGGGATATGATTGAGACCTTCAGATACATGAAAGGGATAATCAAAATGGACACAGAGGGTCTATTCAGGAGGAGGGTGGGGAGAGACACTAGGGGCCATGACATGAGATTGGAGGGGAGTAGATTCAGGAGAGAGGTGAGGAGGGATTTCTTTACGGAGAGGGTGGTGGCAAAGTGGAACGCACTACCAGCTGAAGTGGTGGCATGTACCACAGTGGAATGCATCACAAAGGGGTGGGACAGGACAAAGGGGAGGGTAAAGGGAGGTAAGGGGAAGGGGTGGGGCAGTTGCTGAATAGGGAGCTAGCTGCATTCACGAGCAGTGTAGATAGACCATGATGGCCTTCTGTTGCCAATTTTCGTATGTTCGTATAACTTCTCCTTACTCCCTCCTGCCCATAACTTCTCGTTATTCCCTCCTGCCCATAACTTCTCCTTACTCCTTCCTGCCCATAACTACTACTTACATATCTCTCTGGCCCATAATGTTTCCTTATTTCCTCCTACCCATAACTTCCCCTTATGTCCTCCTGCTCATATCTTCTCTTTACTCTCTCTTGCCCATAAATGTCTTACTCCCTCCTGCACATAACTTCTCCTTACTCCCGCCTGCCCATAAACATCTTACTCCATCCTATCCATAACTTCTCCTTACTCCCTCCTGCCCATAAACTTCTTTGTCCCTCCTGCACATAACTTCTCCTTACTCCCTGTCAACGAGGCACAGGTCAGGAAGCATAGAAAAAAACAGAAGCAGTTGTAGAATTCACAAAAAGTGTTTATTAGTACTAGCAGTAACATAAAAAATAAACTTGTTCAGTATAACTATTTACAAAGGCAGAATAAACAGAGAAGATCCATCTGAGTTTTCCTTCAGTCTCTGTGTGTCTCTCAAAACATTGCAGCTCTCTCTCTTATGAGTCTTTGCTACCCCCCCTTCTTAACAAGCATCCTGTTTTTTTCTAAAATGTTCTTTTAAATTTCAGGCAGATGCAGCAAGAACACAATGTCCCAGAACTGAGGCCCCTTCTCCACAGCTTCTGAAAAAGTGCTTAAAAATGGCTCTAAGATTAACTCCTTGAGTTCCCAATAGCTTTTTGCAATCATCTCAAACTATAATTATGTACATTTAACAGTAACACTATATAATTTCTAAGCAAAGGGATCCCAATATCAGTTACATTTCCACATAATGATTTGCATATATTTTTATACCAGCAGATGTGCAAGGGAGGAAAAGACAGAAACAGCAAAGAAAGACTGAGAGATGGTGAGAGGCAAAGAATTGCGAGACTGTCAGGGTGATCAAATCATAGGTCTCACAGGAAAATTTGGTTGCGCAACCAGACAGAGAAGAGACAGGAAAGGAAAGAACAGAACAGATCCTTGCATTCAAACTCTCCATAACAATTGGTACAGGGTCCTATTCAGCCCTGTCACATACACCCCCTCTTTAAGAGGGAACCTGTTTTATCAAACAGGTTTCCAAAACTTTCTAATAATTCTTTACTAACGTTAGCTTCTAACTTTCAGGAATTAAGCACATGTGCAGCATCCTTTTTTCTATAACAGTACAGCAGATAGTAAAGTTTAAACTCATACATTTGTTTTTCAACCTTCAGAACCTTCAATTCCTGATCCATATCTTGACAGAAAATCAGCAGTGCTATTCTCTGTATCAGATTTGTGTATCACCTTGAATTTAAATGACTGTAGTGCCAGGTACCACCTTGTGATTCTGGAATTTCTGTCTTTCATTTGGTTAAACCAACAGAGAGGACTATGACCTGTTATAAGCACAAAGTCAGCTCCTAGCAAGTAAAACTTAAGGGACTCCATGGCCCACTTTGCTGCTAAACATTCATTTTCAGTGGTGGAGTACATTTTCTTTCTGTCATGCAACTTCCTACTTAAGTACAGAATAGGGTGTTCTGTCCATCTATATTTTGACTCAGGACTGTGCCTAGGCCTACGTCTGATGCATCTGTTTGTAACAAAAATGGTTTCTCAAAGTCTGGGCTTCTCAAAACAGGCTGAACATAATGCAGCCTTAATGACTTGAAAAGCCTCATCACATTCTGGGGTCCATTTCACATTATTTGGGTACTGTTTTTTCATGAGTTCAGTGAGGGGAGTAACTAACTCGGCAAAATTGGGAATAAATCTCTGATAATAACCAGTCAGCCCTAAAAATGACCTGACATGTTACTTTGTTTTAGGGGCAGGGCTGGTAGCTAGCTTCTATTTTAGAAATTTTTGGCTTAACTTCTCCATTTCCCAACACACAGCCCATATATCTGGTTTCCTGCATGCCCAATGCACATTTGGTAGGATTAATAGTCAGACCTGCATTTTTGATAGCTTGGATAACTGCTCGTAGGTGTTCCAGGTGGCTTTTCCAGTCTGGACTGTACACCATGACATCATCCAGGTATGCAGCGCAATAACCAGTGTGAGATGATAAAATTACATCCATGTACCGCTGGAATGTAGCTGGCATACCATGTAAACCAAATGGCATGGTGGTGAACTGATAGAATCCAACAGGAGTGGCAAATGCAATTTTGTCTCTGGATTCTTTAGCTAAAGGGATTTGCTAGTAACCCTTGGTGAGATTGAGGGTACTGATATACTTGCACTCCCCAGTCTCTCCATCAAATCATCTGTTCTGGGCATAGGATAACTGTCAAATTCTGACACTTGTTTCCTAAAATCAAGGCAGATTCTAACACCCCTTTCTTTTTTGTTTACAGTTGGAGATGACCAAGCACTCCTCGACTCTTCTATGATACCCAATTCTTTCATTTTTTGTATTCCGTTAACCACGTCAGCGTTTAACCGCTCTGGTAACCTGCATGTCTTTTGCCTAATAGGGCAAACATTCCTTGTCACTATTACGTGCTCAACCCCTTTTGCTCAGCCTGGCTCTGTGGTAAAAGTACTGTTAAATGTCTTTAGCACATTACGAATTTCTACAGTTTGTTCTGAGTTTAAGGAACATTCACCTTTGCAGCATCAGTAGTTGCAGTTTGTTCCAGTCTATCATAAGCTACATCAACATCTTCTTTATCAGTTTCTGGTAAAACTAGCAAAGCAGCTTATGGTGTTTTTCGACCCATTTCTTGAGGAGGTTAGCATGATATATCTTAATAGGATTTGTCTTGTCAGGGGTCTCAATCTCGTAGTTAACAGTGCAAGTACATCTAAGCACTCTATAAGGCCCTTGCCACTTCATTAACAGTTTATTTTCTGTTGTGGGTAATAGCAAAACCTTTTCATCTGGCTCAAAAATGTTTTCTTTAACCCCATGGTCATAATATACCTTCTGCTGGTTTTGGGCCTCTTCCTGATTACTAGTATTAGTGTCAGTGGCTCAGTAGGTAGCACACTCGCCTCTGAGGCCAGGAAATCAGACGGCTGTGGGTTCAGTTCCCACATCTGGCACTTGGGTTAATATCCCAGTACTGACACTGTAGTGTAGCATGAGAGGGGTGCTGCACTTCTGAGGTGCCGTCTTTCAGATGAGACGTTAAACCGAGGTCCCATCTGCCTGTTCTGGTGGTAGTTCAGGTGGATGTTAAAGATCCCATGGCACTTATTGAAGCAGAGTAGGAATTTTCCGGTGCTCTGGCAAATTCCCTCATTCACTAAAAATACCACCAACTGCTTAATCTGGTTCAAGGTCAGTTGGCATTCATTTGTATCCCCCTCCCCTGTGTCGTGCCTGAAAATAGGCAGGATTTGTCTAGTGCACTTACCCAGTCAACAAAAACTAAATAAAATAAATAAATAAAAATAAACTATGGGCATTTCAACATATTTTGCCAGCTTCTTTCTCTGGACACACATGTAAGACATTATAGATGGTTTCTGAGTGGAGTTATCTTCCCACGTTTCTTTTATCACATCCAGTGGCCCTCTTGTCTGCCTACCATATAGCATTTCAAATGGTGAAAACCCTGTTGATGCCTGTGGCAATTCTCTGTAAGCAAAAAGTAGGTAAGGCAAGTATTGGTACCAATCTTTCCCTTCCCCTTTTACAAACCTTTTTAACATGCGTTTTAGGGTTTGGTTAAAATGCTCAACAAGACCATCTGAGGGTGATAGGAGGAGGTTCTTGTGGCAGTGATACCTAGTAGTCTATACAGCTCAAGTAATGCAGCACCAAAATTACTACCCTGATCAGTAATAATTTCTTTAGGTATGCCCACTCTGCTGATAATTTTTGAAGCTGTGACAGTATGCATTGGAACCGCTTCTGGATATCGAGTAGCATAGTCGCATACTACCAAGATAAATCTGTTACCCTTTTTACTTTTGTCTAAAGGACCAACCACGTCCATTGCAATTCTCTCAAAAGGCACATCTATCAAGGGTAGGGGCACCGGGGCACCATGTCTTTTCTAGTGACTGGGGCTACTTTCTGACACTCAGCACAGGAATTACAATAGGTAGCAACATCTTCATGAATTCCAGGCCAGTAAAATTTATACAGCAATCTGGCAAGGGTGTGATCCCTTCCTGAGTGACCAGCCATAAGACTATCATATGCTATCTATAACAACTCTGTTCTATACTTCTATGGTATAACCAGTTGTTCTGTCTGTTCCTGTGTCTGAGGTTTAACCCAAACTCTGTACAGTAACCCATTACATTTTTTAAACATTGGTTCTCCCTGTTTTGGTTTCACCCCAGCTACTTAAAATAACCCTGGAGAGAAACGTCGTTAGCTTGCTCTGAAACAAAATCACAATCAGTTATCAGTTTAGCTTCAGCATTTTCATATTTTAACCCTTTATGTCCATCAGACTTTTGTTGCCACTGTTGTTTCAGAGAAGTCTTCTTTCTTTCTTGGACTTCCAGATGTTGGAACTGATCTCAAACAAGTCCGAATCAAAGTCACTGAAAGGAAAAGTGTCCCTACCATTTGAGATTTTCTTTGCCTGAGCTCTTGTTACCACTGCTGATGAAACTGCAGGGTTCAGTTCCTCTGAGATTCTCAGTAAATCCTGGACAGTCATTTCCAATAATCACAGGTACAGATAACTTAGGTACTACCCCCACTTTCATTTGTTGTGACACACCCTTAATGGTCAAAGTCACTTTGGTGGTAGGATAGTATTGAGTGTCCCCGTGGATGCAGATGACCCCAGTACCTGGTCCTTTTGCACAGTGTTTTCCCAGCACTTCAACATGTGCTAGGGTTTCTCGGGTTCCCGAATCAATGAGTCTCTTTACAGTCTTATCCCCCACCTTCACATCTGTTAAGTACTTGTCCCAATTTGCTAAGGACAAATCTGCTCCAGTGCTACTCTCCTTACTACGGCAGTTTCTTGCAATATGGCCTGGCTTGTTACAGTTATAACAAATAAAGTATTTTGGGGCAGATTTGTTACCCCCACCAGAGTTCTTATTAGACTTTGAGTTTAAATCGGAAAAAGAATGGCTTACCCGGTGCTTGGCTGTTACCTCACTGCTGTGGCATCTGGCCATTTGGTAGTCCTTGGCCAAAGAAACAGCCTTTTTCCCACTTTCTGGTCGATGTTCTTTCACCCAAAGCTGCACATCTGTAGGCAGGATGTTGATAAATTGTTCCATTGCAAATGTATCGATGATCTGTGGGCTGTTTTGCCCTCTAGTTGGAGCCATTTAATAAGGAGCTCTCTGAGTCGGGTGAAGGCTTCTCGAGGATTGTCAAATGCATTGTGCTTCAGGGACCGGAATCTTTGCCTGTAGGTCTCTCCTGAGATGTCGTATCTTTCCAGGATTTCTTTTTTCACAAGGTCATAGTTTTCTGACTGTGCAGTGTCCATATTGCTGTAGGCAAGTTGGGCTTTACCTGTCAGGTAGGGTACCAGTCTGATTGTCCATTGCTGCTTCAGTCATTGGCAGGCTGTGGCAACTCTTTCAAAAGTTGTCAGGTATGCCTCGATATCATCCGAGGGATACAACTTTGTAAGTTTAATGTCTTTTAAGTTGCTTGTACCTTTTTGCTCTGCTGGACCAGTGCCAGATCCTTCTGCTTTGATAGCTTGCAAGGCATCAAGCCAGCGCAACTCCTGTCATTGCATCTCTTCTTTTCTTTGTTGCTCCTATCACTGCATCTCTTCTTTTCTTTGTTGCTCCTTTCGCTGCATCTCTTCTCTTCTCTGCTTCTCTGTCTCGTTTTGTTATATAGCCCACCATTTGAAAAAGTCCATCGGGCTTTCAGGTTCTATCACTGCCTGTTCTTTTTCCATAACTTGTGCTGGCTGTACAATCTCAGCTTGGACTTCTGTCTCTGCTAGTTTGGCTGCCATTCTCCTGTTAACCACTCCTGGACTTGCTGCTACAGAATCCATTCTCTATGCTTCCCTGATACTAGGTCCAGTACCCACGCACAAAACTCGTGGCTTAGAGTATGCATGACGTAAATCCCACTTAGGCTGACACCATCTGTCATCGAGACACAGGTCAGGAAACATAGGAAAAACCAGGAGCAGTTGTAGAATTCACAAAAAGTGTTTATTAGTACTAGCAGTAACATCTCTGTGAGTCTTTCAAAACATTGCTGCTCTCTTTTATAAGTCTTTGCAACCCCCTTCTTAACAAGTATCCTGTTTTTTTCTAAAATGTTCTTGTAAATTTCAGGCAGGTGCAGCAAGAACACAATGTCCCAGAACTGAGGCCCCTTCTCCACTGCTTCTAAAAAAGTGCTTAAAAACTGCCCTCAGGTTAACCCCTTGAGTTCCCAATAGCTTTTTGCAATCATTTGAAACTATAGTTATATACATTTCAACAGTAGCACTATATAATTTCTAAACAAAAGGATTCCAATATCAGTTACATTTCCACATAATGATTTGCATATATTTTTATACCGGCAGATATGCAAGGGAGAAAAAGATAGAAACAGCAAGGAAAGACTTAGAGACAGTGAGAGACAAAGAATTGCGAGACTGTCGTGGTGATCAAATCCTAGGTCTCACAGGAAAATTTGGTTGTGCAACCAGATAGAGAAGAGACAGGAAAGGAAAGAACAGAACAGATCCCTGCATTCAAATTCTCCGTAACAAGTGGGACAGGATCCTATTCAGCCCTGTCTCACTCCCTCCTGCACATAACTTCTCCTTACTCCCTCTTGCCCATAAACTTCTTACTTCATCCTATCCATAACTTCTCCTTACTCCCTCTGAGGGAAGGGGGCTAACTACAGCCTCAGCCCCTGACTGTGGTTGAGACACCAAGGTCTGGGCTTGGCTTAGGCACTGTCATATCTACTATGGATGGTATGAAGCCATTGCCTTTGGACCAAGGCCCATTGACTCAGGTTGTTCCAGCCCCTTTGCAGAGTGCAATTTATTCCCATGCTGTGCTGTCATTGTTTTCTGAAATGATTTGATGTATTCTGCCAGGATTGCTAATGCAGGCAGTTATTCTACAGAAGGGGCCATCTGGTACCCTGCCCCATCAACGATTCCAATAGCATGCTACAGATTCCTGTCTCTCAGCCTCCACCGGTGTCACCAATCTGTCCTGCAGCTCCCATTGTTGATTGAGCTAACGATGATGAAATTGAATATAATCCTGACCTCATGGACTTAGAGGAGGAATATGAGGGAGAACAAGTTCTGGTGGGTCCCCCTTGCCCCTAGTTCTGCCCTCTCATCTTGTAGTGAGGACTTGGTGGTTTATACCCCCAGATCTCCTCCTAAGGACCCATCTTTCCAAGCCATGATTCTTCAGATGTAGTCTACCATTTGCTTTGCTGTGAAAGAGGAAGATTCCACTAAAAGGAGTCTCATGGAATTTTGGAGGTGCCCTCCTCACCCTCCATTATCATTCCACCTATATATCCTGCATGGTCGCATGGTATAGACCAAACTGACTGCCTGGAGTCCTTAAAAAGGCTTATAAGCAGTATCCTGCACCATCTACTAAGCCATATTATGCAAACCAGTCAGAAACTGATTCTGCAGTCGTCATGGCTGCTCTTGATAGGTTTAGAGCCCTAAGAGTTATGAGTTCTTTGCCTCCAGATAAGATATCTAGGAGGATGGATGTGATGGGCAAACGTACTTATGCCTCTGCATCATCGGGCCTTAGAATTACTATCAGGCCGACATGAGCAAGTATCAAAACAGCCTGTGGAAGGCTGCTTGTACTGATGTTCAGGCTTTGTCTGATGTCTCTGCCGAAACTGATCTGCTTAAACATTGTCTGCTAGTGTGCCGAAGTTTGCAGACATTTGCTGCTCTCAAGCTCGTGCTTCTCCCAGAGTTGCAGCTTCTGGCATTTACATGAGGAGATATTCTTGGCTTAGATTTGCTGGCTTTGCCAATGATGTGCAACAGGCAGTTATGCATGCTCCCTTTACAGAGTCATAACTGTTTGGCTATGATGTTGAAAAGACCCTACATAGCCTTTAAACTTAAAAAAATAACTCTAAAGTCTGTGAAGTCCCTGTATCCCACTCCTGCTAGAGGTCATGGTTGGGACTCCTTTTGTCTGCCTGTTGCCTGAAGTAGTCGTGCCTACCATCAGCAAGACTGTGGTAGAGGAGGTGGCCCCCTTGTAGCCACCCCCCCCCCGGTGCCCATGCAAAAGCACCTAAAGGAATCGGTTCCAGTTGCCCTGCTGCCTCTGGTTCTGCCTGACTGTCTTCTGTCTCTCCCCAACCTCAGCTGTTACCTCTAGGCATGAGTGTGTGGGGGGATCAGGATCTCCCTGCATCTGAAACAATGGTGAGAGATCACTACAGATAAGTGGGTTCTGGAGATCATTGCAAGAGGGCATTCTCTGGAGTTGTTATAACTCCCTCCAGATCATTCTCCACCACCTTCCTTTTATCCTGCAAGCCGCTTGTCCCTTCTGAAGGAAAATGTTCACCTTTTATTCCAAAAATGTGCCATAGAACCAGTTCCTTCTCAGGAGAGAAACAAAGGGTTCTATTCCAGATACTTCCTAGTCCCGAAATGGACAGGGGATCTGCATCCTGTGTTGGATCTCAGGGCTCTCAACCTGTATATCGAACACAAAAAGTTTTGAATGGTATCCCTGCAAATGCTGATTCCCTTTTACAAACAGGGGACTGGCTCTGTTCTCTGGACATGACGGGAGACATACCTTTATGAAAAGATCAGGAAATCCCACAGACAATACCTCAGTTTTATGCCAAATGGCAAACAATATCAGTTCAAAGTATTGCCCTTTAGCCTGTCTTCTGTGCCACGAGTATTTAGCAAATGCTTGGCAGTAGTTGCAACAGCACTTTGCAGGGCAGACCTATATGTTTTCCCCTATCTGGATGACTTGACTGCTGAAGGCCAGCTCCAAGGAAGCTCTTCTACATATCCTGTCTCGGACACGTCTGTTTTTCGATGACTTGGGGGTCACAGTGAATGTGCCAAAGTCTGACTCTGTGCCAAAGACTGCAGTACATAGGAGCAGTCTTGGACATAAATACATACATACGCTGGACCAAAGGTGCCAGTCTGGAGAGGCAAAGCCATGCCGTCTGCGTAATGCAGATGGCGGTTCTTACCAGCCTGGAGGCTACCTCGTTGGCATCATAAGATGCCCTTGACTGGTGCCATATTACCTCCAATCCCCAGGTAGAAATGTCAGTGGTTTATGTGACTGTCTCAGTTGGTAGCAGTGCAGCTAACAGGCTGTGGAGCTGCAGCCACAGATGACAGTTACAGGTCACAATATGTATCTGATGTGCAAAGATACACATGAGGGCCTATGATGAGGTGAAAGCCTTCCTCCCAAGAGCATCCACGTGAGTAAAATCTGCATCTAGGGGTCGGTCATGCATGAGGCTCCATGCCCTGACGGGTCTGCAGCCCCAAAGAGGGGTAAAGTACCTCATCTGCAGAGCCTGTGAGTGCCAATGAGTATGACAAAAGTGTCAATGTTGGGAATTCTATGAAGTCCCAATGGCAGGGCTACCAGACTGTGATTTGTATGGACTTCAGGGTCAAGCACATGGATCATCCCCACCAGAAATCGCTGGTACAGAACATGTACTCAGCAGCAGAAGGAAGGTGGACAGATGATTTGTTGTCCTCACTGGAGGATGTTGATGGAGACACCACTACCAGTTTTGAGCACTTCCTTTTGGACTCTCGTCTGCCCTGACAGTCTTTACCAAGTGCTTTGCCGTAGTGGCGGTGGCTCTGAGAAGAGGCAGATGTTTCGTCTTCCCATACCTAGACGATTGGCTGATAAAACAATTCCTAACAGGCTTTGCTTCTCTCCCTCCAGGCCACCCTTACCCCATTCCAAAATCTGGGCATTACCATCAACTGGCCCAAGTCCAACCCAAAGCCTTTCCAGTCACTCCAGTATATAGGTGCACTTCTGGACATGGTCTGCACCAGGGATTACCTCCCTGTCGGCAGGCCAGACAAACTCCTTTCTCTGGCTTCGCACGCTCGAACCCAACAATACATAACAGTCAGAAGTTTTGTACGTCTTCTGAGGCATATGGCAGCTGCCATCCTCACTGTGGCATTTGCTCGTCTCCATATGAGACCAGTACAATGGGTGCTTCAGAATCAATGGCACCAGTGGTCGGGTGACTTCAACGACCATCTCAGTCACCCCCTCCCTCCGCTCCGCCCTGGACAGGTGGACACTCCGGCACCACCTGTCTCAGGGCATGCCCTTCCAGGCTCCCCCTTCCCAGCAAGCGTTAACCACAGATGCTTCCCTGGACGGCTAGGGAGCTCACCTTAGCCCTTGTGGGGCACAGGACAAATGGCTCCAATTCACCATTTTGCCACACATAAATGTGTTGGAAATGAGGTTGGTTTACCTTGCCCTTCAGGTTTTTCACCCCCACCTTCGTCCCGGGCCCTTACTGATCCAATCAGACAACACCTCCGTGGTGTTCTATCTGAACAAGCAAGGGGGCACCAGATCTCGCGCACTCTGCTGGGAGGCGCTGAAGGTCTGGCAAGAAGCCACACTCCAGCAACTCACAGTAATTGTCATCCATCCACCAGGACACAACAGTACCCTGGCAGACATTCTCAGTCGCCAGTCCTCCATGCACGAGTGGACTCTTCATCACAAAGTTCTTCAGATGATTTTCCGCTTATGAGGGACCCCACAACTAGACCTGTTTGCCTCCCCCGACAATCACCAACTCCCCAAATATTTTTCCGTTATCCCGAACAGAAGGGGACTGTCTGCTGATACCCTGTCCCAACCGTGGACAGGACTCTTCTTATATGCTCCCCCCCATCCCTCTCCTGCAACAGACTTTACTGAAACTACAACTCAAACCTGTCACGATGATCTTCATAGCCCCCTTGTGACCCAGGCAGGTGTGGTTCCCCTACCCCAACAACTGTCCATCGCGGATCCCATTCTGTTGCCAATCATACCAGATCTCCTGACTCAGGAGTGGGGCACTCTCCTTCACCCCAACCTGAAGTCTCTACACCTTCACTCTTGGCTCCTGAGAATGCCTTCAAGATCTTATCTGTGTCAGTCTTCACCATTCATCACTAGTGGGTTCAGCGCCAGAACTAGGACCCAACGGGAGACTTTTTTTTTTTTTCTATGGGCGGAGTCGACGCAGGGCCGGCGTCACCCTCGAGGCTGACGTTCCATGTGGCGCTTGTGGGTTGGCCATTATCTCTTGTCGATTTCACCCCAGTTCTACTTCTCCCGTCGTCGAGTGAAGACTGAAGACCTTTTGTGGAGACTGTTTCAAATTGCGTTTTGTGGCCTAGTTCATTGGCCTGCTCCTGTCTTGCCTCGGTTCTGTTTGCCCTGCTCAGCGTCATTTCTGGCTGGTAAGATCTTTCCTTTTTCTTTAAAGCAGTGTCAAGTACTGTTTTGTATTTATTTGCCAAATGGTCATGTCTCGTCCAGTGGGCAAGAAACTGTCGAAAGCTGGGCGGTCTCCTATACGTCAGTGCCATTGCGTACGCCTCTATTCTGTGACAGAGCAGCATGACCACTGCCTTTCCTGCCTCGGCCCAGATCACGACATGGACAACTGCGACGGTTGTTTTTGTATGGACCACCGAGTTGTCAAAAACCATGCGATTAAAGTCAGACATGCACCGGCGACTTTCAGAGGACGAGTGTGCAGTCGGTGAGTCAAGGCACAGATTCTCAGCCTTTCCTCCGGGTCCCCTCCCGGTTCTATATGGCCCGAGGAGGAGAGAACCCCACCTCCCTTAGCCTTGCAGCGGCGGGGGCTTCTTCCACGGAGCTGGAGGCCCAGTCTGTCCCTCTCAGGGAACATTCGGGAGGCACCACTTTGGCAGTCACCTCTTTGGAGGCAAAGGCTTCCTTGGTGTCATGTTCCAGGCCCTCTGGGCCTGGACCAGCACTGTCCAGCACCGCTCTTGGTCCTGCTGCCGTTTGCGGCACCATGGACTTAGAGAATGGCACCATGAACGGCGCCGGACCGTCTCTTGGTGCCGCTGTTGCTTCTGGTATCATTCGCGGCATCAGGGCTTTCAGCGGCACCGGGGGTGGTGCGTTGGCAGTTTCTGGGCCTGTTTCTAGTTCTAGTGTCTTGCACAGTACCAGGACTGGAGCCAGTGCCGTCCCTGACTGTGGCACCGTTCGTGGCACCAGGGAAGGGGCAGTGACGCGGTCGTTGCCGACCTTGGCTTGGGCGCCTCTTGCAGTGCTGGAGTGGTGTGCAGTGCCATGCTCTGGGCCGTGCCTGGCTCTGATGCTGCTCACGGCACCAGGGTGGTGTCAGCGTCAGGTGCGGGGCAGCGCTTGGCTTCGTTGTCGCTCGTGGCGCTGGGGGAGCATGGCGCCACACTTGGGGGGGGCTGTGCCCAACTCCAGTGTCACTCGCGGTGCCAGGGTGGGTGTCAGCATCGGGTGCAGGGCCGTGCTTCACTCCAGTGCCAAGCTGGAAGGTGCTCAGACTCATGGTCCAGGAACTGGGGGAAATCTGGGAGTTGTCTTGCATTGGACCTCAGAGTCTACCTCCTCGGAGGCAGACCCTGGGTCTGATCCAGATTGGCTCCCAGGTTCTTCAGAATCCTTGGATCACTCCATTTCCATCATCTTGGCCCCCACTCAGCCTCCTGCTGGGGGTCAGTCATCATTGGTAGGCCCTAGGGTCAGTGGTACTGACCAGCCAGCGGTGGTCCCCGTGGCTACCGCCATGCAGTCTGGGGCCACTGGCACTTCTGCTCCTCCAGTTGGGGTACGCTCTTCCCTGGTGTGTTTGGACAGTCCAAGTTTGGGACAGCCCGGGGCACACCAGGAAGGGGAGGGTACTGCTCCCTGGGTGGACTCCTCGGAGACCACCCATAGTTGCCAGCTGCCTTGGCTGATGGCTACGAGGATGAGGTCCCTCTCAGATTCTGAAGGGTTGAGGAGTTGGGGTATGGCACAGCACACCCTCACTGGAGCCCGGCCAGGTTCTGGGAGGAGTCGCAGCGCAGACCCTTGCTCTTCCCTGGATGAGTCCTCGTGAGACTGACTTTAACTTCTGAGATCAGGGGCTGTCCTTCTGGACTCACATGGTCCCGGTTACCTCACAGGGGGATTTCTTCCTTTGGGCACAGCTCTGACTGTTCCAATCCGGTTGAATGGCTGTTAGCTGCTGGGGCCTTCGGATATCCCTCGATGTGGAGAGTTTCCTGTTGGGCCCCCCCTGCCCTGACAGAGACCGTTCTCCTGTTGCTAGCAGCTTGTCCCCTGAGCCTCTGTCTCCATCCCCAACTATCCCAGGTATTCCTGGTCCTAGGGGACCTCTCACCTGGGAGCAGTTCAGAGGTTCTGCTGCACATTTTCCTACCTACCGCCATGCCCGGGACCAGCAGTTGTTCTACCATGCTCCCATGCAGCCAGACCCTGAACCTCTGAGCTCGCCTACATCTTCTTCCTCCTCCTCGGAGGGAGAGGAACCATCTGTCCACATCTCCCCAGCATCTGATCTCTCTTCTTATTAGTGCTTCCTTGCGAGGATGTTGGACGAGCTCCACCTTACCCCAACCCCAGTTAGCAATCCCGAGCAAGTGATGCATGCCTTTCTAGGCGAATGCAGTGTGGCCCACCTGGTGGTTCCCATGTAGCCTATTCCTTTCCGGGAATCTTCGCATCGGCTTTGGCTTCGTCCGTTCTCCACTGTTCCAGCCCCAAAGGACCTATGCTGTACAGGCTCCCGGGTCTCCAGGTTCTCTGCTTCATCCCTCTTGGGTTTGACCTCCCTGGACACCCCTCTGGGCCTTGCGCCCCGCACTGTGACCACCCCCCGGACTCAGACTCTGCGGACTTCGTTTTCTGGGGGAGAATAGTGTTCTACTTGGCATGGCTCTCCCTTTCTATTGCAGCACATCAGGCCCACTTTGCAGCCTACGATAGGCTCTTGTGCTTCAGGCTAGGACAGATCCTGGCCTCAATGTCTGATACGGAGGAAACCAGGCAAGCCATTGCCCTCTCTGCTCAGGGCCTGGAGCTAGCAAGGCACCAAGTAAGGGCGTCCTATGACGCCAGTGAGGTGGCATCCAGAGTGGTAGGGACAATGATCTGCCTTAGGCGGACGGCATGGCTTCGCCTATCCCAGTTGTCACCCCTGGCCCAGCATAGGGTGATCTACTCCGCATACTGGAGAACCCATCTCTTCTCCTGTAGGGTGAGATGGCAACTTTCAGGGCGCCTTCCTTCCCCCCACTGGGGGCTCCCCGTGTCACCCAGGCCAGTCTCAGGCCTCCCCAGGCCTGTCTGAGTTCTCTCCTCCAGTGTCTCACCCACTGGAGGCCTGAGACTTAGTCCCTTGGGGTGGTGGGGCCCCCCCTTGGGGGGCTCGGTACTCACCCACTAGTAATGAATGTTGAAGACTGACACAGATAAGATATGAAAATTATGTACCTACCGTAATTGTTGATCTTTCTGTGTATCTTCACCATTCATCACTAAATCCCACCCTCTTTCCCCCTGGGACCTCAGTCTCTCAGCTCCCTCCTCCCCCCGTGTGTCTCTCTCTGTTGTTCTCCTCACTCTCCTTTCCCTCGTGGTTAGGAGGAAGAGGACCCTGGAGACACACAGGGAATTTTTCCCTTAGGGGGCATTATTGGGGGTATATGGGTGGGTTCTTCCTCAATTATTTGGGAGTTGGTTGAGTGCTGGGGATGCCCCCCCCCCCTCTGTTTTTATTTATAAACTCAAATTTGAAGTTCATTTTCTGAATGCCCTCATGGCAGTTTTAAGTTGTTTCCCATATTTTGGGAGGGAGGGGGAGGAGTTTGAGACACACCCCCATTCTTCCCCCATCTTAAGGTTGGCCGTCCCGGGTGCATGCTGCTTAATATTTCAGCCTTTGCCTCCCGGTAGCTAAACTATGGTGGCCCAGTTTTGAGCTATCATTATTGTCAAAACCCTAAGATGCAGGACCATTCCTGGGGGTGTGGTTCTCCTTTTTCTCCCCTCCCTTCTTCTCCTCCTTCCAGAGATTGGGGCCCCCTTCCTTTTCCCCAATTTCCCATTCGGGTTTCTCTCTCCTATCTCTTTTGTCATTTATTTCTTCTTTTATTTCATTATATCCTTTCCTTTTATCTATCCCTTGGGCTCTCTTGCCCTACTCCACCCTCCCTTTCCTTACACTCTCCAGCATTTCAGAACTGGGGCGGGGGCAGAGTCGATGACAGCTAGCGGCCAACACACGAGTACTACATGGAATGTTGGCGCTTGAAAAGCGGCGCCGGCCCTGCGTCGACTCCGCCCATAAAGAAATAAGTCTTCCACGGGGTCCTAGCTCTGGTGCTGAACCCACTAGTGATGAATGGTGAAGATACACAGAAAGATCAACAATTACAGTAGGTATGTAATTTTCATTTTCCTCACCTGTAGCTGACATTCTCTTGGCCTCAAGAAAACCATCAACCAGGGAAACATATAACGCTAAATGGAAATGCTTTTCAATATGGACTACTTCCCTTTCTCTGAATCCATTTTCATGTGCTTTACCCAAAGTTTTGGACTACTTGACTTCACTTGCCAAGCAGGGCCTTAGCTATTCCTCTATCAGAGTTCATCTGGCCTCCATTGTGGCCTTTCATGAACCCTGTGAAGGGAAGTTACTGTACCAATATCATCTTGCCAAGATGTTCTTGGGAGGCATGCTTCATAGCAAACCTCCCATAAGGAGCCCCACCTCCCCCTTGGGATCTGAATTTCATACTAGAGAAACTCACCCTAGTGCCCTTTGAGCCAGCAGCTACCGCTGATCTATGCTTCCTCTTTTGGAAGATGGTATTTCTAGTGGCCATCACTTCAACTCACCGTATCTCCGAGCTTCAGGCTCTGATGTAAAGAGAGCCATACCTAATCTTCCACAAAGATAGAGTGGTTCTCCACACCAGTTCTTCCTTTCTGCCGAAAGTGGTTTCAGAACACACCTTAAAACGGACCATGAAGTTGCCCGTCTACTACCCGGAGCTTTCCAATCCAGGAGAACATCTTTTACACACTATGTATGTTCATCATATTCTGAGGCACTATATAAACCGTACCAAATCCTTGAGAAAAAGCTCTCAATTGTTTGTCACCTTCACCTCTATGAGGGAAGGTTCCCCGGTTGCCAACAAAACCATTTCCAGTTGATTGGCAAATTGCATCGCATTTTGTTACAAAAAAATACACCAAGCCTCTCTTGGTCACAGTACAAGCCCATTCCACTAGAGCTCAGGCCTCCACGGTGGCCTGCTTCAAGGGGGCCTCAATCACGGATGTCTGCAACGCAGCCACATGGTCCACCATTCACACTTTCACGAAGCATTACAATTTAAATATTGCTTCTCACCATAGACGGTCTTTGGCCATGCAGTCCTACAGGGTCTCCTATCCTAATTCCACCCTCTTTTGGGTACACTGCTTGGTAATCATCCCAAGTGTGTTACCTGCTGCAAGAGACGATACCATGGAAGATAGTGCAGTTACGTAAAAATGTACCGTAACAGTAGATCTTTGAGGGATGTCTCTTGCAGCAGGTATGTTCCCTCCCCCTGTCCCCCTCCTTCTCTAAGAGAATGACTTTGTTCCATGTAGCACTTGGGAAGGGACACCTGTGGTACCTCGGATCCCCTCGGTCCTCGCTTAGCGAGCTGAATTGGGGGGGGGGACTGAGGATACCAGGGACCGCCCACTGTTATATAGGAAGCAGGATCATGATGTCGTCGGTGGGCGGCCTCTGGTGAAGGACTGCTAGAAGAGCTGCCTTGCACCATAGTGACCTCGGGTGACTACCCAAGTGTATTACCTGCTGCAAGAGATATCCCTCAAAGATCTACTATTATGGTAAGATCTTCCTGGACTAAGTCACCATCACTCATTCACACTTGTGGGATAGCGCCCGGGCTAGGATGGCGAGAGCCTAAGTTTTCAGAAGGAGTCGATTGCTGAGAGAGGGCCACGCATGCAGCACACCGTGAGACTAGCTTCGGCGCCTGTGTCAAGGCTATCTCGGCGCTGACCCTCCAACCGCTTCAGTTCCTTTTCTCCCACCATCAGTGCGCTTGGATGTCGACATCGCTCGTCTGCGAGTCGAAGTTTTCGTCTATCGACAACAGCTCTTAATGTTTTAATATTTTAAAGTAGTAATTTATTATTTCGAAGAAGAAGAAGATTGTGAAGAAGAAGAAAGAAATTCTTTCCTGCCATCAGGAGTCGTCCTTAGGCAGTAGCGGTGACGGTAGGAGGACTTCGTTGAAAGTTTTATGGCAGAGGGGCTGTGTCTGGTCCGCGCCCTTAGTTATGAGGGTCTGACTACGGACAGTCCTGTGCAATGGGGAGGAGGACAGCCCTCGAAGCACAAATCTAACGGTTCTGGTGATCCGGCTCCGCTTGACCTCGAGCTCCTCTTCCTCATTCGGGGAAGAAGAATCGGTGCCGCTTAAGGTTGCTCGTTGGTATGTCTGCATGAGGAATGTTCATCTGGAGGGGCGATGGGCCCGAACCGACTTTGGTGGGTTCCTCTTGGTCCCGCTCCTAACGGCTGCTTTCTCGATTCCGAGCTCCATCTCTGTCCTCGCTGGAGCTGCGGTGAGCAGTTTCACCTTTGGGTCGCTGCTATGGAGCAGGGGGTTCGACTTTCCAGTTTTCCTGGCTCTGTTCCTGATTTTGGGACTTCTGGGCCTCGGAGCCGTTGGACCGGAGCCGGGTTGATTGAATCACGTATGGTGAGGTGCCCTCTGGGTGCCTTTGCCATCATGGGACCCTCCCTCCTCTCCTTTTTTCCATGCGAGGCCGGCACGGGCACCACCTTTCCTTCTCCCTTTTCAGGATTTCCATTGGCATTTTCCTTGATTGCCGTGGTTGGTGCGCCATGGCTCAAATGCCTTGGTCAGCGCCGTGGCTCCGAGCCGTAGTGCGTCGCCATGCCTCGGGCTTTGGCTCGGTGCCTTGGTGGCGCTGCCTCGGAGCTTTGGCTCGGTGTCTTGAGTCGGCGCCCGTGGCTCGGGCCATTGTCGGCGCCGTGCCTCAGAGCCATGGCTTGGTGCCTTGGTCAGCACCATGGCTCGGAGCCATGGTCGGCGCCGTGCCTCGGAGCCTTGGCTCGGTGCCTTGGTTGGCGCCGTGGCTCGGAGCCATGGTCAGTGCCGTGCCTCGGAGACTTGGCTTGGTGCCTTGGCGCCATAGCTCGGGGCCATGGTCGGCGCCTTGCTCGGCGCCGTGGGTCGGCACCGTCACTCTGTGTGGCGCTGTGGGTGCTCTCTTTGCTGCCACTGGTTATCGGCGCCCATCAGTAGTGCTGTGCACCAGCAGGCGGTGCTACAATGCCGCGGGTGGTGTGATGCTCAGCGGTGGTGCCTGGCACCTCGCGGGTGCCATGAGTGCCAGGGATGCAAGGGGTGGTGCTGGGAGCACCCGTGGGTGCCGCGGGTGACGCTGTGGGCATCCATGGATGCTTCAGGTGCCATGGGTGCCACTGGTGCCTTGGGTACCGGGTTGACACCTGTGGGTGCCGCGGGCTGGTGCCCTCAGGTGCCATGGGTGCCATTGGTGCCCTTGGGTGCCATTCTTGCCATGAGTGTCATGGGTGTCATTGGTACCATGGGCGCCATGGGCGTCGGAGGTGCCCTCAGTGCCATTGCTACATGGGTGCCGGGAGTACCTGCGGATACTGCCATGGCTGCCCTTGGGTATCGCCCAGGTTGGCATAGGCACTGCTTGGTGCCCTCCTGTGCCACAGTGCTGCTGATGCCACCGGGTGCTAGTGGGTGCTGTATGGCAGAATTAGTGACACATTTTCCTTTCAGACTCATTTCCACAGAACTTGTGGAGGGATGTTTACCGCAGAATGAACTCCTGTTCTGTGGATTATTTTTTCCACACATTTTAGTGAGTGGTGGTCTATGTAGGATCTTGTGTCATCCAGCGGTTTTCTGCTTGTAACTCTGCTGTACCATTCTGCCAGCGGAATCTCATTCTGCTCAGCACTTTCTCAGCTTCCTACGTGGTACCAAGCTCCTCGACATCCTCCTGATGGTGGAGTCTCTAGTGGCTCTGACCTAGACCTCTATTGGAGGTCCTGCTGGGGTAGAAGTGCATCTAGATGAGTCTTTCCCTGTCCTTTTGGTCAGTAACACAGCGGACAGCTCATTTTATATACTGGAGGGCACGTCATCTCTATCTTCAGAGTCCATGATGGAAAATCCTTTCAGTAGTTCCTCAGTAACAGGGTCCACTATAGTATTTCACACTGCGTCCGTGGACCATACTCTTCTGTGTCTAGACTTTTTCAATCGTCAAGACAGTTATACTTTGTGGAATATTTTCATTTAATGGTCAGGGGCCGCTCTGACTCTTCCGCTCCTTTGATAGGGGTATATAGCCCCCTTGTGATATTGCCTCTTCGGTGGCTTCTTCGGCACAGGTGGTTAACTTCTCTCCAGCTGTGATTGTTAGTCTGGTCATGATTTCACTATGGACACTCAGGCTCTTTCCACTCAGATGGAGAACATCTTAGTCTTTTGTATCAAGACAATCCTCAAAATAGCAGCCTGAAGGCCTTCTTAGGCTCGGACTAAAAAAAAAAAAATTTTTTTATATCATATAGTTTTATCACAGCATGGCCTAGCCGAAATTACCGCCCCCCTTTTTTTGGGGGGGTCTGGTCTTCCTCCTCAGCCCCTGAGGCGCTCGTCTCCGGGATACGGTAAAGAGTACCTGATTTTTTTCTTCCCCTACGGGGAGTCCGATCCGGCGACGATATGGGTCATCTCTTTCTCTGAGAGATTTCTCTCATTCAGAGACATTTTCTAGACCTAGGCGACTGCCCAGTCTGTTAATTCCTATTCTTTTTATCAGGCTTTCTTCTCTCGAACAGAGCCTTGCAGCAGCAGAAGCGACTCTTCACAGAGTCGGAACTCAGTTTCCTGCTTCCTTGCTTGCTTAATTTAACAGGCGATTTTCTCCTTCTTGACGGATGGTCAAGTAGGTCCCTTTTTCTGAGGAAGCTTCTCAAATATTCACACCTTCGGTTCCTGCGCTCTGGTCCATGCCAGTCGCTCACGAAGCTATCCTCTTCAAGTGTGAGAGGGAGTGGTGATGTTTCTTTTTCAGCAAATGAACTAGAATCCTTTCCTACTCCTTTCAGGAAAGCCAGAGTGGCTAGTGCCTCACCGCATTGAGTCACTGCCTCTTTTAGTCACTTCAACAAATGAGATAGCCCTAACTTGGTCCTGCTGTGTCCCTCCTTGATGCACATCTGCCTCTATTGGCCTTAGAAATCCAGCCCCTGGTTTTTTTGTTGGAATGTTTTTTTCTGCAGTGGACACATCCTCCTGTACACCTTTTTCCTTTCTTCCCTGAGTTCAGAGACTGCTGCTACAGTTGTACACACAGGGGCAGGATTATTCCTCTTGTAATATACAGTGGGTAGGATCTGGTTTTGCTAGACCACCATGAGAGGCTTCTAAGTCATGCTTGGCCTTCCATCAGGAAGATCCTGTGACTAAGTGGAGATCATTCTCCTTGATGGGCTAACCCCACCTGGACCCCCTTGCTCACCAAGTAAGGGGTTCAAGTGCTTCTGGACCTGTTGTTTACAGGTCAACCATACTGGATAGTGGGGGTTCCCATCTGCACTTTCCGGTCTGCCCTGAACCAGTAGACTTTACCTCCAACTCTTTCAGTTCCTGAGGTTCCTTTACATTACATTAGTACATATCTTTGACACTATTACTTTTGGTTCTAGACCAAATTGTGAGGCCAGGCTCTTACCACTCTCCTAAAGTGGTTGTGGTTTCCTGGCAGACTTTCATTTTGTGCCTATTGCAGTCGTCTGTAAAGTGGCGAGTTACAACTCGAGCGCTTATCTTGTGAACAGTATGTTCTAGATGCTCTTTACAAGACAGCTCTTTTTATTAGCAGGACAGTCCTTGGCCGTCCTTTCTGAATGAACCCTATCTCCTACCACCCTACTCAGGGTTGTTGGTTTTAGCTTGCTACTCTCCCACAAGTGTGAATGAGTGATGGAGACTTAGTCCAGGAAGATATGGAAGTACGTGCCGTAATTATTGATCTTCTTGGACTGTCTCCATCACTCATTCTACCTCCCTCACATCCCCTGGGTTCACTTGTTTTCTTTCCTGGTCTTCAGGTCCTATGATTCAGACTGTGAGGACATTATTCTTCTAGCCTTTCTTGCAAAGGCCATCTGACCCTCTCAGGCCCAGAAACTCAGGATGAGTTATTCTCATTAGTCACGCTGCACCTCCTCGTTAAAGGTACTGAGGCGGTTGGAGGTGGCTGAAATATGCCTACACAGAGAGCTGATGCTAAGTCGGTGCCATTCGCTGGCCCTCTCGGCACCGACCCTTCTGAAAAAGTTTAGGCTCCCGCTTGGTCCTAGCGCCTCCGGCGCTATCCCACAAGTGTGAATGAGTGATGGAGACTGTCCAAGAAGATCAATAATTACGGTAAGTATGTAATTTCCATTTTTTACGTAACTGTACTTTCTTGGGAGTGGTATATGTTGTTCACACAAACCCACCCGACCTCCCCAGCTTTGACGCACAACCCTCTGCTTCCAGTGGGCAAGATCTGGTGTCATGGGGTGGCGTGGAAGCATATACCACTTGGGTGGGTGGGTGGGGAGCCAGCTTTTAGACCTTCCGGCAAGATTTAAAGGGGAAAGGGACATGCCACACAGTGTGGATGAACAATATATACCACTCTTAGAACTACTGTTACAGGTGAGTAACCTGTTTTTATTGGGGAACCTTCCTGCTTCTGTGCCACAGGAGCCTCCACCTAGCCCTGACCAGTCTCAGGTCTCACCAGACCTGTAAAGAGCTCCTGCCCTCAGAAGTTCTCCCCCATACAGAGGGCTGAGGGTATCTTCTACTCTCAGAGTGACCCAGCTGCTCCCTCAGAAAAGAAGGGAAAGCTTGGTATTTGGACCCATAGGTGGGAATCAATGGTGAAGATTGATTCTTGGAAGATATGAGAGTCACATACTTAATGTAACTGTTGATCTTCCAGAATACCGTAACCATTGATTACCAGACCCACTCACCATCCCCCACCTCTGGGCAGCTTACCCTGATAGTGTTGGCCAGCACCATGTAGTGTCATGGTATCTCCCCAGGTGTACTCCCTATGGAGTATTTGTAAAAAGGGGTTCGGGACCCATTGTTGGGGTCCCACTCCCACCAAAAAACGGGGAGGGGGAACTCGGAACTGGAGTGAGGTTTTCCTTTAGGGCTCTCGTACCACCTTCCTCCAAAAAAACAGAAGGTAGCTCCCTTCCTCCTTTTCTTTCTTGTACCCCTTCTTCATGCCTAGGGTAGATCCCTTTCTTAGGGTATATCCCTATTAGTTGTTAAATACACTGTGTGCTCTGTGCACTGTCCCATCTACTCTACTTGGCAATTGCACTGTCTGTGGAAGATGGCTGTGCACTACATCAAAGCAAGTACGCTGACTCTTACACAGCGTACATCCCTGTTACAGAAGAACCAGGTCCTTTTCTCCGATTTTGTTTTCTTCTGGTTATGTCAAACTAACCTTTCTGATTCGTATGCCATTTTTCTTCACTTATGCTAGTTGGGCTGTTAGCCCACTACCCTTGTGGTGCCTGGGGAGATAAACACATCTCCACTCCTTTGGGCTGTTCAGCCCTACAGCTCTACATGCACCTGAGATTCCTTCCTTTTTCCATGATGGGGAAGGGGGGGCATATTTTAACTGACTATTCATCCAGTTGACTGGATGTTCATTAATGGATTATCACTAACTAATTAACGACCGAATGTCAGCTAATTGGCTGTGTCGCAACCCTGGCAAGACAGAGGTTATGGTGATCGAGCCAGGTTGTGGGGGTATTTGCGCTGACTGGAGACTGCCCACCCTCATGGTTGACAGTCCCCCCCTGTTGGTGATAAAGGTGGGCAAGGATCTTGGCATTATTCTTGACAATCGGCTTTACCTCGAAAAACAGGTCACGTCGATCATTGGGGCCGTTTTTTTCCATCTCCGAAATATCACCAGGATCCATCCATTCTTTACTCCCACTGACCTGGCTACAGTTATCTATGCCTTTGTCACTGGCTGACTTGATTACTGTAATGCCCTGTACCTAGGGTTGTCTGGAGGTTTGATGCATCGCCTGCAGCTAGTGCAGAACGCTGCGGCCAGGATGTTGACTGGCACCTCTATGAGGGACCATGTCACTTCTGTCCTACGCACTCTGCACTGGCTGCCTGTGAGTGTGCATATCACTTTCAGGATAGGCTTGCTAACATACAAGGCTCTATGTGGTCTGGAACCTGACTACCCTAAAGAGCTCCTGATTCTGTACTCTCCTGTCCACCCCCTACGCTCCACCAAAGCTGATCTACTATACCATCCTCCTGTTTTAGAAGACGGTGGCTGCGCCACTCCTGTGGAACTCTCTTCCACCATATATTAAGGCTGCCAGCTCGGTGGAGGCTTTTAAAACCTCTCTTAAAACTTATTTATTTGTTAAAGCTTTTAATCTGATTTGAATTTATTTATTTTGGGGTTGTTTTATTGTATATTATTGCTAACTTGTTAAGTGCTCTGAGCCCCTGTATAGGGCGCTATATAAATAAAACTTGCCTTGCCAGTCCTCTATCAGGTAGCGTGGGGTTTGGTTTTTCCAGGCGTCTGTGTGATTCCATCCTATTTGGCATATTATGCCATCTTGATTAATAACGGGGTCTAAATTCTAGGCATTCCCCTCTTACTTTTTTTGCCAGAGCCACATGCTTCAAGGCTGCTGCCTTTTTAAGAGCACTATCCATCACCTACCTGGCTAGTGTTGTGAGGCTCTGGTTTCATACCAGACTACCCCTTTGTGCAACCTAAAGTGCCCGTTTTCCTTTATTCAGAGACTGGTAAGCGGGTTTTATTTTGTTGTTTGTTATTTTTTTTTGGCCCAGTACCCCTGCCTCCTCTCACCACCCCAGCCCAGGCTACCCTGGGCAGGGCTGCCAGGTGGGCACCCTCCCAGGACATTAGTCACGAGTCCCATAGCCCCCCAGGACGGGGCCACGGGAGTGGGGACCCCCGCCCCGGCAGACCTTAGATGCAGTGGGAGTGGCAGAGGAGGAGGGAACATCACCAATGGGGCTGGATGTTTATGGATGCTGAAGTTCCCTGGAGGCAAGACATGCAGTGATGTCAATAGGCGCATCTGACGTCTGTCCCACCTCCCGTAACGTGTGGCCTTGGTACTTGCAGCTCCCTAGCCCCTGCCAGGGGCTGCTAAGGTACCAAATGCTCCCCCAGAAGGAGAGTTGCCAGATGGCACTCAGTCGTTCTCCACTCCAGTCAGCCATCCGACTCCTGGGTCCATTCCCAAACCCGGGTCATCGGTGTCACGAGCGGACGTCCTGCCACTGCACCGGCAGGCTGGCTTTTGTTGTTTATATTTCATGTACCTCTTCCCTATCGGCTAGGAAAATTATGAGCTACCTCTTGTTTTTTTCCCCACTTTAATTCTGTATTGGTGAACAGAACTGAGGTTAGTGAGGGAGCCGGCAACTGTTATTTGCTGGCATATGGCACTGCATGGGGGTGCACAGGTGCCATGCCCAGTAGCCGTAGCTGGCCCCCTGACAGATGTTTTGCTCCCGGGTGGTTCTAGTACCTCTGGCCCAGACCCATAAGTGATAATTAATGGTGAAGGTACTCTGGAAGATAAACAGTTATGGTAAGTACGTAATTTTAATTTCCTCACTTTCATTCTCAATAGAACTGGAAATGTAAACGTGTACAGGATGTACAATAAACTGTACTGTACAACCATGTAATTTAATCATTTTTTTCTAGATTAGTATAAATGAGTTTTAAGTAGGGAAGATGTACTTCTCTTTATTATCTCCTTTGGTACTTAATGTTTTTGTTTTTGTTTTTCAGAGTCAGTACAAGTTTGTGTGTGAAGCTATTCTGCGGGTTTACGAGGAAGGCATAATTCATCCTCTGGATTCCAGTTAGCATCATTGCAAGAGAGAGAGGATTAGTACTGCTTAGAATTCCACTCGTGGCGAAAGGTGCTCATTCTGTACCCAACCTGGGATTGCTGCAAAGAATTGCTAACCAAGCACATTTGAACTGAGGCACTTTAAATTCTTTAGAAGATTATTGCAAATGCATACATTAATATTATAAGCACTATTTTGAGTACCTTGCCTTCTATTTTTTTCTGTAAAGATTGTTGTTCATTATTTTGTACTGCCTTAAATGCATTTTCTAAAGACTTACTGTAGCCCCAGTATTTACATTCGGAATACATGAAAACAAACCCAACAGTATTCTTCCAGGAACATATATATATACTCTTGATGAGCTTAATTTAAAAAAAAGTTCAAACAGATCATACAGCGAAACCTTTTTTTGATCACCAGCTGCTAGATGGGGATCAACAACTTGACAATGCTTTGAAACGGACAAGAACTAAAATAGAAGATTATTCAGAATGAAGCCTGAAGTTGGCAGCCCTGTTGGTTTTATTGTGGCCTGCCAATTATAAGGCTGAGGTAGGAATTGATATCATAGGATTGTACTGTGTGAGTATTGCCTGTACCGACTGTCCGACACCTTGGTTGTACCAGTTCTGTGATCCGTCTACTGCTTCACATACATGTTGCTGCTACTTAGGACTGTGATATTTCCTGAGCTATGTGTGTGTCATTAGTGCATTATGGTAGGCACATCTTCACTGGCCTGTTTTCTTGTATATTTACTGGTCGCTGTGCATCTTCCTCTTGAGAGATGGGACATACGATAAATGGTTTTGGTTATATACAAAATCAGTTAAATGCAGTTACGTGTGAGCTGCTTGATGGTTGTGCCATCAACCCAGGTTCGAAAGCAAGCCTGGGAAGCCAGGATCGTTGGCAGTGCTGGGACCAAGTCACTCAACATCAATGGAGGTGGAAGGACGACTGAGAGCAGGGAAGAATCCTGCAAAAAAAGATAAGTGCTTTGAGTCATCTACATAACAGTTGTCAGCTCCTTTGCTCTGCTCTGTATATATCCCAGGCTTGATGGTTGGGGGCGAGAAGTCTGGAACAGATGATGGGCTGGAGAGCCAACAGGGTCCCAAAGCAGGAAGAGTCGATGGCTCAAAGGGCCAAAAAGCTTAGCTAAAAAAAAAATGCATTTATGCGAAAGTGAAGACTTATCAACTTCATAACATGTATGCATACCTGTGTACACAAATGCACAGTAGTTCTATATAGCGACACTGGATATACTGTGTGTGTTATAGAGTGGAATCTGAGCAAAATATGTTATCTCTGCACCTTTAATTTCATTCCAAAACAGTGTGTGATGCTGGATCTTTATGCAGAAATACACATTGATTGTGTATTTGTATTTTTCAGGTAGTCATTTACTGCTGTGTTCAAAGTTTTATACAATATGTATATGCTCTTTTATTTAAAACAATGTAATATGATTTTTTTAAAGAATTTTCCATGGCTAACAAGTATTATTTATAGGTAAGTAAGTGGAATAAAGATATTAAGCATTGTAAATAAATAAGTAGATGTATTTTGTAACAAAAAAGAAAACAACTAGCAAGTAGTTTATACAGACAATGTAAGGATCTTTGCAAAGTTACAGTTATTGGGCTTTGAGGAAATATTATGGCTAAAGGCTTTTTTGTTGTATGACTGATGTATTGTAAACCCTGTAATTAAGGATGGAAACAAATTGGCATGTGCACCTACCTTAAAGTGCATAAGGAAAGAAATCCAGTGGCTAAAGCACAGACGTAGATCAGTCCATAGGGAATACATATCTAAGATTAACTGCGGTGGCTACATGGTGTCACCATTGTTTTATGTTTGTACAGCAAAATACTGTAGCACCAGTGAAATTTTCTGGGAGAAGAACATTAGGCTCTTCTTGTCTTCATTGAAGTCAGACCCCTCTTAGGGCTGCATTACACTGATTGCCATTTCCCCACCCTTTTCCATCCCCTTTCTTAGTATAAATTGTTCTCTTACAATTTGCTTATTATACCCCCTAGGCTGACTTCCTTCTGTTTCACCTGTAGTTGCATTCTGTCTGATGACTCCCATCAGGCACCAACCCTTCGCCTCTCTAACTCCAGCCCAGACAGCTACCCCGCACCATGCACCCCCAGAGAACACAACCACCCCCATCTCAGCAGTAGTGCTTGATTTTTGCAGAGGTCTGTTTCCCAAAGTACCATCTCCCTGTGCAGGAGAACCTGGAGCAGTGCTAGACTGGAATGACATGGGTATTCCACTTGGCTGCCAGGCATTTTCCCTGCATTTGACACCCATTCTGATGCCAGATAGCCAGTGTCACTTAATGACCCACGATGTCAGCTTCTTCACTGTCCTCCACAGGAAATGCTCAAGCAGCAGGGCAAGTGATGCCCTCTCCTCGGGCCCCACATATGCATCACCACACGCACCTCCTGGTATACGGCGGCACAAGCTGCCAACAGCCTCTGTTCCATTTTTCCCCACCGTCAAGTGAGCATCAGCAACATTGTCATTCTCATCGTCGGGGCCAGAACTTCACCATCTATATGACAACCGCGTACAGTTCTTAGGCTTGGTTTCTAATACACTAAAGCACAAAAAGAACTGGCACTGGGCAACAGGCTACAAAAAAACAAAAACACTTTATTTTAACAGAAAAAGTTAAAAAGCACACTTACAGTGACTTCAAGCCATGGCAGTATACGACTAGACAGAGAGCGTTAGTGTATAGTCGGTGATCCGACCAGTTTTGCTAGAAGTTTCCTCAAGAGTCCCAAAAACCAGGAAGTAGATACCATTATGAAGCATGGGAATTTAAAGAGACAGTGCATCATTTCAACTTAAAACTTAAAAAACATACCCACTCCATACAGCGAGGGGTAGGCACCCACTTACTGTTTTCCTTTTACAATGCTAGAGCCTTCATTACACTAACAAAAGAACAGCTAGTCTCTGTTCATTTTTCATTACTAATTTACATAACATTATGCAGTTATTTACATTTTAGCAAGTTTGTATTTTTGCTTTCCATCAAACCTATAAATCCAGCCCTGCTCAAATTGGCACACCAGGAGTCAGAAGGCATGGCACCTCAACCACAGGATGGCCAGCCTATCCTTTTTTCGATCCGTGACTCAAGGTAGCCTAAAGGAACAGGTATCTGGAAGGAAAGAACAGAGAAAGACACCATTAATAGGAGATAGAAGTACACTTATGTTTGTTTATTTTAAGGTTTAGACCACTGAACATAAGCTCATTCACAATGGTGACCTTTACAATCAATAAAATACGGTACACATACAAAAATGATATGCAATACAAACATACAATTAAATCACTCCTATATAACATTATACAATATGTAAAGGGTGATACTGGTGAATAGCCATTAAGCTTTATCACTACGTACGGTAGGCAGTCTGCAGTGATCAGGATCATTGTGACCAAGCACTGGAATATAATACACAGTGACTCAGTGCTATGAAATTGCTGTCCCAGCCCACCAAGATTCACTGATAAAAGGGCACCAAACTTGGCAGATAAATTAACACACAGCCTGCAGCCCTCAGAGGGTACCACAAAAGGGACCTGGTTACCACCATTGCCTCATGGCAATTTCCCTTGTGGCAGATACAAAATACTGCCCCGTGGTAGGCAAAACCAACCATTTTACAAGTATCAATGTGAAGAAAAGCTTTGAAATATGACACTTTATTAAGTGGGACTCTAACCATATAGTTTATCTTGCCACCTGTAGTTGTGGGGTATTTTATGAGGGTAAGACTAATCGTAATTTTAAACTAAGAGTGGGGAAACACCGAAAAGCCATCCAATATAACAACTCTACCAGTGCACTCTCCGTACATGTGAATTCCCAGCAGGAATGGAGCCAACACAGTTTTAGATACTGTGGGTTTGAGAAAGTCAGACTGGGGAATAGGGGAGGGGACATGCAGGAAGTAGGCTGTTGGTTAACTAGAATCTGCAGCTTATCCAGTAGGTAGGGAAATGGGCAGACTGGGTGGGCCAAGTGGTCCTTATCTGCCGTCAAAGTCTATGTTTCTGTGAGAAGCTTACCTTGAAATGTGAAGCAATATGGATGGTACAGTTAGGAAGCCTTTATCCCCCTGGGTTGAATGACCGTATAGAAATTTTGCCCCTAATCGGATGAATTTACATAAGTGTACCTCTAACTCTTATTAATGGCGTCTTTCTCTGTTCTTTCCTTCCAGATACCTGTTCCTTTAGGCTACCTTGAGTCACGGATCGAGAAGAAGGATAGGCTGGCCATCATATGGGTGGGGTACCATGCCTTTTGACTCCTGAGGTGCCAGTTTGAGCAGGACTGGATTTATAGATTTGGTAGAAAGCAAAAATACAAAGCCCTACGAAGAAAGACTTAAGGAATTAAATACGTACTCCCTAGAAGAAAGGAGGGAAAGGGGGATATAACAAAAACATTCAAATACCTCACAGGTATAAACAAGGTACAGGAAGGGAGCATTTTCCAGAGAAAGAGATGCTCAAGGACAAGGGGTCACACTATGAAGTTGGAGTGGGGGAAGCTGACAGGAAATGTGAGGAAGTGCTTTTTCATGGAAAGGGTGGTGGGTGCTTGGAACAGCCTCCCAGTGGAGGTAATCAGGGCTAAAACAGTTACAGTATTCAAGAAGGCATGGGATAGACACAAGGGGATCTTAGAAGTAAGGCAAGGGGGGGTTGCAAACCGGAGACCGAGTAGGGTCTGTGGTGACACTGTAGGTAGGAAAAATAGGGCAGACTAGGTGGGCCAAAAGGCCTTTATCTGCCAACAACTTTTTTTTTCTTTTGTGTTGTTCATTTGTGCTCCCTTCACCCTCCCATTTGGCCACTCCTTCGGGCTGCCTAGGACCACCCTGACCCGCCAGGTACCTCCCGCCGCCATCCTGTACCCGTGGCCCCCAGTTTGCCCGATGTATCCCTTCATAGGGGGTCCCCATCCATCGTATAGGGCACTGGGGAGAAGGGAGTGCTTGCCCAAAGACATGGAGAATTTGCTGGAGCACATGGGCAGGATCGGCATGGGCACTCCCGGGCTATGTGGCTGGTGGGGGAACTGGCTGCTATCATCCGGCTGGCCGAGCAGGCATTTTCCCATTTTCTCCCTCCCACCCCCTCCCCAGGATGGCTGCATGTTCACGGCATCCTGGTGAACACACAGCAGTGCGTGGTTACCCATGCCGCAAGGTGCACCCCCACCAAGAGCAACACCAGAGTTGCGCAGGCCCCAACCCACCCCCATGGGGAGAAAAGTGTCCCACGGATGTTTGAAACCCTCCCCTCCAGCCTTCGCTCCTGTCGTCTTGGGCTTTGGTGTGAACCTGGGTTGCCAGCATGCCGGGCAATCCCCTATTGTCCAGAGCCACGGAGTCTGCAGATGGCAACAACCTCAGGTTTCTATGTTTCTGGCATTGTAAATGGAGAACAATAAGTAGGTACCTACCCCATCGCTGTATGGAGTGGGTATGTTTTTCAAGTTGAAATGAAGCACTGTCTCTTTAAATTTCCATGCTTTATAATGGGATCCACTTCCTGTTTTTTGGGACTCTTAGGCCTTGTCCACGCTGGGGATCTTAAAACGTTACAGACGCCCTGTAACATTTTAAAATTGGGGAACACGGTTCGCGTCCACACTGGTAACATTACTGAACTGAATTTCAAAATCGTGTTTAAACCCTGATACAGTCAGGGTTTTAGCACGGTTTTGAACATGGTTTAAGTGAGAAACGTTTTCACTTACCAGTGTGTACGGGCGTCCGATCCGTGTTCCTTCCAGCACCCATGATGCAGCATTTCATCTGCTCTGGCAAGCGAGCTGATAGCGTGTTAAAAAACGCTTGCATTTCAGGAGGTGTGGACGGGCACAGAACTGTGTTAAGACACGGTCCTGCCTATTGTGGATACGGCAGCACGATAAGCCCTCTAAAACGTCAATAAATTTTAATTACAAGTGTGGACAGGACCTTAAGGAAGCTGATGGCGAAACTGGTTGAGCCACCGGCAGCCATATACTAGCACTTTCTGTCTAGTTATATACTGCC
Organism: Neoceratodus forsteri; assembly: GCA_016271365.2. NCBI lineage: Eukaryota > Metazoa > Chordata > Ceratodontiformes > Ceratodontidae > Neoceratodus > Neoceratodus forsteri. The sequence continues at coordinate 880,750,955 of CM057456.1, forward strand.
ACAGCCTGAAGTTACTGTAAGTGTGCTTTTTAACTTTTTCTGTCAGTGTTTTTGGCTACTTTGAGTCATGGTGTTGGATGGTTAAATAAACCCCTCGAGCTTTGCTCTCGGGGTTTATGTAGCATCCAACACCTTGGGTGTGTATAAAATTCTCATTAAGGACACAGCCCCACGTATTATTCTCTGTATAATACACTAGAGTTTACTATATTTGTGTCATTTTAGTTAGTTTAACTCAAACATTTTACAGTTTCTCTCTCAGCCCTACCTCATGCCAATGGTCAACAGCCATGGAAGAAGGTAGGGAGCCTAATAAGGCTAGTTGCTCTGGCAAGGGGCTATGTCTGGCCACCACCTCTCTCTGGGCGGGCGCTCTAGCAAGATGCAGTCCAGCACCCAGGAGGAAGTGCAGTCCTTCCACAGTTGCAAAAAGAAATGATCCAGATCCCGCACACGCTTAGTGTAGAGTCTTTGTGCCATTTGGCCTCAGCCTCTTCCAGCTAGAAGGGGAAGAAATGGCACCAGTCGAGGTCATCCTGTGGCCATTCTGCTGTGAGACATTCAACATCCATGGGCCTAGGTTCTTGATCATCATCACCAATGACACCAGTGATGCATGGGTATATGAGATCGGAGTCTTCATCGTGGAGCCTCTGTCTGTCCATTAGAGAGGACCTCAGTGGGCAGTTCAGTCATTATGCAGCTCTTATGAAGCAGTTAGTGCAGAATATAAGTCATGTGGTGCCATTTCTGATGTCGGCCATTGACCCCTTGTGGTCTGCTGGATTGGCCTGGTCAGCGGTGCCACTTGACTTGGGCACACGACTTGTGAGCTGATGCCACCGACATCTGCCCCACTTGTGGTGTCACCTCTGTCCCTTCCAAGGACAGGGACAGCCATTATGCCGTTGCTGGTCACTTTGGTGCCTGTGGGGTTGTCGATGCCACATGTGGCATGAGAGTCACGTCCCATGTGGCCTACCCTTGGCACTTGTGGAACCGCATGAATCTGCGGTGTCAAGATCATTCTGTCTGGGGCCGTGTCGTGTGTTGCCATGGCCTTGACCTGCACTATCGACTCTCCAACCCCCTCCTCTCTACTACTTTGAGTAAGGAGGGTGTAGAGGGGGACAAGTCAGATCCTGACTTCATCTCTGATGGTGAGGAAGAGGACTCATACTATGGGCTAGAGAACTCTACATTGAATTTCAAGCTGGCAGCCATAAACCAGGCTAGATGCCTCCAGCTGGTGTTTCTAAATGTGCCTAATGTCCCAGACTCCTTAGTTCCTCACAGCCAGCCCTAGAGATACTCTCAGAAGCAGCTTGGAGGAGGCCTACTACTGTGGCACCTGTCCCTAAATGTGGATAAGAAATACATGGCAGCTAAAGCTAAACCCATGTACTTCACTCAGTCAGTAGCGGATGCCATTGTAATTTTGGTTAAGAATGGCAAAGCCATAGTTCTCAAGGAAGTCACAGCGCAGCCCACTAATGAGGAGTGGTGCAAGGTAAACACCATGGGTAAGTGGGTCCATGCCTTGACTACCCTTGGCATGAGGGTAGGTAGTATCCTTATGCCAAGCACGTAAGGATAGCTAGCTACCAGGGTAATTTCTCTAAGTATGAGTATGCCCATTCGAGCAAACTTAATTCAAACAACATGAAGTCTTGCTGTACTCAGACATAATGCAGTTAGCCCCAGCACTTGAACTGCCTCGGAGAGGAAAGAGTTAACTCCATGCAGAAGCATGGAACGTTGAGCTCGAGCTCAGTTTTCAAACCTCTGTCTGTGGTACTTACCAGTGCAACCGTCAGATTCTTTACTCCGCCTAACAGTGAAGTCGCTTCCGAGATTCCTCTGCTCGGTTCGGTAAAAGTAAAGTGTTTGGTTTAAAACTTGTTCCTTATTGGGGTTTTTTTCGGATTTCTAGCCTCTGTCTATAGTGCAGGTAGTGTGATAGATAGGTAGTGACTGTATTTTATTTTAAATAACTTGTGGAAATTGTTGGTTTCTTCGGTTTCTTCCCGGTCGGTCCAGTTAGGAACTGACCTTGTGTTTCTTTCTAATCTTAAATTTGTTATTTTAGAGTGGTGTTCCGGTACCAATTGGTTTCAAAAGAACCGTTTTTTTTTCCTTGGTTCTTTTCTAAACCCATGACACGGTTGTTATTGATCGGTTGGTATTACCTGGCTTGAACGCTTCTATAGGGTAATTTTGGTAGGTTGGCCATGTCTGAGAACCCCCCCCCCTCAAAAAAACACTGGGTTTCAACAGTGTACTGAGTGTGGGGAGGCCTTTGCCAAGGCCAACCCCCACCTCATCTGCGTTTATTGTCTTGGGTTTGACCACCTCCAGTCAGACTGCCAAATTTGCAAAAACTTTCCTAAAACCACTCTAGAAAAGAGACTGAGTAAGTTGAAGGAAAGGGAGGCCAAGAAGTCCATAGACCTGGATGGCCAGCCTGGTTCGGTTACGGATGAACCTGAGGAGGTGCCTACTGACCTAGGCGATACCTCCTCGGGCAAAAGGAGAGCCGACTCTGAGAGGTCGGTTCCATCAAAAAAGAAATGGAAGTCCGCTGATTCGGATCCAGTACTGCTTACTCCAACCGCGGACGCGATAGCCAAAGCGATTAGTATTGTCCAATCGCTTCGTCCGATTCCGTCAAAACCAAGCCGCTGGTTAGGCGGTCGGTTCGGTCAGAACCGGCTCCTTCGGATTACGATCTGGATGCTTTCTATGAGGAGTAGGAGGGAGACAAAGACTATCCCGACGATGATGACGACGATGGTGGGGGTCTGGATGTGCCCATTGAACCAGACATCTCCCCAGACAGACCCTCTGATGTCTCTCCTCCCAGGCTTTCTGAGTCCCCTTCTCACTTCTTGTTTTACAAGAAGGTGGCAGAAACCCTCCAGCTCCCTTTGGTTGAAGCTGCTGAGGAGGAAGAAGAGCCTGATTTTGTGGAGATGATGGACATCCAAGAGTCCAAAAGGTTGTCTATTCCCCTTCACAAGTCCTTGCAGAAACAGACACAAAAGATTCTACAGACTTCTAACTCTTTACCTCCTGTAGATAAAAGAATGGACAGGAGATGCATATTATCAGGCTCAGCTGCGGAGTTCCTTTTTTCACGTAGCAGCCATGTTGGGGTAGTGCTAGCTGCAACCTGTGACAGGGCAAACATTCCTTTGGATTCACACCCCCCAGACAAGGACTCCAGGAAAGTCAATGCCATGGCCAAGAAACTATACTTGGCATCCTCTTTGGGACTCAGGCAGGCAAATTATATGGCCTATACAGCCAGGTACCAGATGTCCAGGCGGGATACGGTTCTGGAACTGGCTAAAAAGGCCTCCCCCCAGCTAGCCAAAGAGCTGGAGGAGGTGGCTGCAGATGGAATTGAGGCATCCAAAGTACAATTTCATGCTGCTGTTGACTCCAACGATGTGGCACCCAGAGTCATGGCTACATCTGTGTCTCTCCGAAGGCACACTTGGCTCAGATGTACTAGCCTATCACAGGACGCCCAGTCTAAGGCTATGGATTTTCCTGTAGTTGGTAACTCTGTGTTTGGGGAGCAGACAGAGGCTTACATGAAGAAAATGGATGAATATAGAACCACTTACAGGAGTGCACAGGCAAAGGAAAGGCAAGCCACTCCTCAGAAGCAGCAGTCCAGGGGCAGGGGCAGGCCTTTTCACAGGCCTTTTTACCAAGCCCAGGCTGCCTCGTCTTACCCACAAAGGGGGCTTTTCCGAGGGAGGGGTAGAAGAGGGATGAGCAGGGCTGCTTCTTCCTCCCAATCTAAGGCTCCTGCCAAGCAGACACCCTGAGGTGTCAGCCTGGGTCGACTCTCCAATCCGAGTAGGAGGTAGGCTGGCTTAGAACTTTCAGGCCTGGAAGTCTGCTACCTCAGACAAGTGGGTCCTGGAAGTAGTAAGCCAGGGACTAGCCCCCAGCTTCAAAAGGTACCCAAAAAGGAGGGCCAAGTCTTTTCCACTTGCATCAGTTTCAGAAACCCTTGCCCTAGTGGAGAGGTTTCCTCTCTCCTGGCTCTCAGAGCCATAGAGAAGGTTTCTACTCAACACAGGGGAAAAGGCCTGTACTCCATGTATTTCCTCACCCCAAAGAAAACAGGGGAGTGGTGACCCATCCTGGATCTAAGGTATCTGAACAAACGCATTTCAAAACCCAAATTCAAAATGGTAACTCTGGGAATAATCCTTCCCTTTTTAAGGCCAGGAGATTGACTAGCATTACTGGACTTCAAGGATATCTACTTCCTTATTTCTATAAGGTGCTCCCACAGAAAATACCTCAGGTTCAAGTTGCCTTCAGGCCATTATCAGTTCAAGGCTGTGCCTTTTGGCCTAACATCAGCTCCAAGGGTGTTCACAAAGTGCCTTGCAGTAGTGGTGGCTTACCTCAGAAGACAGGGTATCACCATTTTTCCATATCTGGATGATTGGCTCCTAGTAGGGCAGTCTTCAGACCAGGTCAGGTCAGGTCAGACCTGCAAACCACTCAGTACTTGCTCAGTTCCCTGGGGATTCTTCTCAATCTGCCAAAATCTGTCCTCGAACCAGTACAGCTTCTCACCTTCATAGGGGTGGAATTGGATACTACCCAAGCAAAAGCTTTCCTTTCTCTGGCAAGGGTGAAGGCCTTCGTAGACCTCGCTTCCTCTTTTCAGCCTCAGGTTTCTCTTCCAGCAAGACACTTCCTTCAACTCCTGGGCCACATGGCAGCCTCCACTGCAGTGGTTCAAGGAGCCAGATTTCAGATGCGGGACATTCAGTTCCATCTAAGGTCCTTTTGGACGCAGAGAACAGCTTCTCTCACCAAACTGATTCCAGTGACCCGAACTCTGGTCCAGGCTGTCCAGTGGTGGCTGGACCAGGACAACCTCAGACAAGGGGTTCCATTTCTCCCTCAACTTCCATCAGTAGTACTGACTACGGATGCTTCTCTCCTAGGCTGGGGAGCCCACTTGGGAGCCCTAACAGCTCAGGGGATCTGGTCCCCGCAGGAGTCTCTTCTTCATATCAACCTCCTGGAACTTGGGGCAGTTTTCTAGCCCTTCAGACCTTTTCAGATTTATTCAAAGGCAAGGTGATCCAAGTCAGGACGGACAACACTACCACAATGTGGTACATCAACAAGCAGGGAGGCACTCGGTCCATGGCCTTGTGCACAGAGGCCATGAAGATTTGGTCTCTGGCCTATTCCCTTCAGACTTCCCTGGTAGCAGTTCATCTTCCAGGGAAGGACAATGTGCTGGCAGATGCCCTGAGCAGGATTTCACAGGGGCATCACGAATGGTCCTTGAATCCTCACATTCTGAGGATCATTTTCTCCAAGTGGGGCATTCCAGAAATAGATCTGTTTGCAGCACCAGACAATCATCAACTTCCTCTGTTTTTCTGCAGATTTCCAGTCCTGGGGACAGTTCCCCAGGATGCCCTCATTCTGAACTGGAAGGCAGGTTTCTCTATGCCTTCCCTCCTTTCCCTCTCCTGTTCTGAGTTCTGATCAAGATAAGAACTCAACCCTGCACAGTAATACTGGTGGCTCCAGATTGGGCCAGACAACCCTGGTATCCTCTACTGCTGTCCTTGACTGTCTCACGTCCCCTGTCTCTTCTCAGGAGATACAATCTTCTCTCCTCTTCCCAGGGGCAGATCTGGTACCCCAATCTCCAGTCTCTCAACCTCAAGGCTTGGCTCTTGAAGAGAATATGCAGCTCTACATCTCTCTCAGGGAGTTCTGGATATTCTGAAGGTCTCCAGGAAACCTTCCACTAGAAAAACTTACAATTCCAAATGGAAGAGGTTCAGTATTTGGTGCTCTCAGAAAGGTATTGTGCCTGATTCTGCAGGCATTTCCACAACCTTAGATTATCTATCTCATCTGAATAGTCTAGGCCTTAGGCCTGCCACTCTGAAGGTTCATCTAGCAGCTGTCTCTGCATTTCTTTCAGCAGGGAAGGGCTCTTCTCTGGCATCTCATCCTGTTTTCAGGAAGTTTTTCAAAGGCCTGGTTCACATTAACCCTCCCTTTAGGGAGCCTACTCCACCTTGGGATCTTAATGTCTGCATTGCTCAGCTTATGCAGCCACCCTTTGAGCCTATGGCTTCAGCTGAATTGAAGTACTTGACCTGGAAAACTGTGTTCCTGGTAGCTATTGCTTCTGCCAGGCGGATTAGCGAATTACAGGCCCTGTCAGTTGAACCTGACTTCATACCCTTCCATAGGGATAAAGTGGTCCTAAGAGCTAATAGGAGGTTCTTGCCTAAAGTGGTATCGGATTTTCACCTAAACCAGTCTGTCTCTTCCTGTATTTTTCACTGACCATTCTTCCCCAGGGGAAAGAAGATTACACAGTTTGGATGTTAAAAGGGCACTTAGCTACTACATAGAGCATACTAAGGCACACAGAAATGACCGTCTTCAATTGTTCCTCACTTATGGTGAAGTGGGGAAAGCCAAGCCTGCCACTAAGAGAACTATTGCCAGGTGGATTGTTTCCTGTATATAATTTTGCTATGACAAACTGGGTAGAACACCCCCTTCAGGCCTGAGGGCTCAATTGACTAAGGGTACAGCTGCTACTGTAGCTGTGGCCAGAGATATACCCTTGTTAGAGATCTGTAAAGCAGCCACCTGGAAAACAGTACATACATTCATTAAGCATTGCTCTCTGAACATCCAGGCTAGGAGTGATGCTAAGTTTGGCACAGCAGTACTGCAGAGTCTGTTCTCAAAGTAGGTTCTGCATGCCCTCCTCCATAGGGAACTGCTTGGTAGTCTGCATTGTGTCTTAATACAGCAAGACTTCATGTTTGAAGAAAAAATTACTCACCATAGTAATGTTGTTTCTTCTAATGGAGTCTTGCTGTATTCAGAACCCCCCCCGCCTCCCCTCTCAGAACCTGTTTTTGGGAAATGGGTTGGCAGGCACAGTGTTGCACCTCAGTGGTATACCTTGTACCCTCCCTCTTGGTGGGGTAACTGTTATGTTTTTCCTTCTTGTTTTGCATAGTTTGAATTGTCACTACCTTATTCCTTCTTGGGTTCTCGACTTGAGTCTTTTTTGCACCCCAAAAAGTATTTTGCCTTTTGGCTATGTGTTCAAACAATTTCCACATTTTAGTGTAGTTGCTCACAAGAATCTGATGGTTGCACTGGTAAGTACCAGACAGATAGGTTTGAAAACCGAGCTTGAGCTCAATGTTCCATGCTTCTGCATGGAGTTAACTCTTTCCTCTCTGGGGCAGTTCAAGTGCTGGGGCTAACTGCATTATGTCTGAATACAGCAAGACTCCATTAGAAGAAACAACATTACTATGGTGAGTAATTTTTCCATCTCTGTCAGAAGCTTTGCCAGACACAGAGGCAAAACAAGAAATTATTTTCTCTGTCAAACGAGATATTGAGTCTATACCAGCCATCAACTCAAAGCATCTATGGATGCCTTTGATGCAGCAGTTTGCTCTGTGTCTGCAGATATTTGCATCAGGCAGCACTTCTGGCTGTGGACTGCTGGCTTCACTTCGGATATCCAGTAACAGATCATGAATGTGCCCTTTGATGGCACTTACTTGTTTGGACAACAGGTGCAGCAGTCTCTTAAAGAGTCTGATGGAACTAGAACTCTTAGGACTTCCAGGCCAATTCCCTATAACCCACAGAAGGGTAGAGGATGTAACTCTTTTCACAACAAGCAGGGAGCGCAAAACAATAAAGCTCAGCCTCCCCAGCCCCAAAAGAAGGTGCAGCCGAAGGTACAGGTGCCGGGAGCACTCAGTGCCACCATATGAAGCTCCATTCTAGGTTTCACTTCAGCTTCCCGAGGTGAACCTCTTCCCCCAAGTAGGGGGGTCCCTGACCCTGTTTTACCATCAGTGGGAATGTATCTCAGTGGACAAGTGGGTTCTTAGGATCATCCAAGTGGGGTACTCCCTGGAACTGTTGGAAACCCTCTGGACTATTCTCCCAGAAGACAACTCCAATTGTTAGCTCACATGTCAGAGCTTCTGGCACAGGAGATTGCCAGCCTTCTGAGAAACGGAGCAGTAGAAATAGTGCCAGAGTCAGAATGGAATACAGAGTTCTACTCCAACTACTTCCTATTACCAAAGAAATCAGGGGCATATGCTCCATTCTTGACCTCAGAAATCTGAACAAATACATGGATCGAGAAAAATTCAAGATGATTTCTCTGGATCCTTGCTACCTTACCTGAAACATTAGGATTGGCTAGCATCACTGGATATGCAGGATGCATACTAGCACATATTGATGCACCCCAACCACCACAAATACCTCCGGTTCTGTGCGGCAGGGCAACAGTACCATTTCAAAGCCCTACCCGTTGAACTTTCCTTAGAGTCACAAGTCTTTACAAAGTGCTTTGCAGTACTTGCAGTGCACCTCAGAAAGATAGGACTCCCAAGTGTTCCCATATATGGAGAGCTGGCTAAATTCTAGCGTGTCCAGACAGCAGACAAAGCAGGCATGGCCACTACCTCTCAGTTCCTAGTGTCCGTGGGAGTGTTGAAGAACTGTTCAGTCTCAGCTGGAGCCCTCCCAGGAACTGCTGTTCATAGGAGCTGTCCTGGACATGACCTGAGCTCACGCCTTCCTCCCATACAGCAGACTGTGCGCAATCTTGCAGATAATGTGTGACATAATGGAATGCAAGACTGTTGTAGCCCACTCCATGCAGTGCATGCTTAGCCTGACAGTCTTCTCAGTGCCTCTAGCAAGGCTGACCATGAGGACGACTCAGCGGACGCACAGTACCAAGTGATCCCAGTTATCACACCCTTAAAAATTATCCTGTCAGAGAGATGCCCTGGCCCCCAGTGCATAAATAGAATGTACAAAAAAAAAAACCCTGGTGTGGTCCCTGACGTGGGCAGTGGAGGACAAACTTCTCCAGGGCCTCCATTTCTCCCCACTGGAGCCGAAGGTGACTCTCACCACGATTGCCTCCCTGCTGTGGTGGGGAGCCCAGTGCCAAGGTCTTCAGACACAAGGCGTCTGGGATGCATCAGAAACACATCTTCACATCATTGTGCTAGAGATGCATGTAGTTCTGTATGGTCAGAAAGCCCTAGTAGACTTAATCAGCTGAATGACAGTTCTCCAGATGGACAAGTCTGTCATGTACTGTATCAGCAAGCAAGGAGGGCACACTCTTACCCTGTCTGCAGGGAGGTAATTCAAGTGTGGGAATGGTGCTTGGAGCAGGTATCTTGCTCCAGATAATCTATCTTCCAGAGATTCAGAACACTCCTGCAGATGAATTAAGTTGAACAGAGGCAGCCCCTTATGAGTGGTCACTAGTACCACAGGTTATGAGATTGCTATGTTTAAATATTTATGCATTTATAATATTTGCATGTTTAAATATAAGAAAAATAGCAGGACGAGAGGACACAGTATGAGATTAGAGGGAGGCCAATTAAGGGGGTCTGTGAGGAAATTATTTTTCACAGAAAGGGTGGTGGATGCATGGAACGGCCTACCTCAGGAAGTGGTGGCTATGAATACAGTGCAGGGCTTCAAACAGGCATGGGATAGGCGTAAGGGAGCAATACAGATGAGTATGAATAGATAGGCCACTGACAGAGCTAAGGCCGATGGCACATTTATAAGGTAGAAAAAGAAATGGGCAGACTGGATGGGCCTTGCAGTCCTTATCTGCCGTCAACTTCTGTGTTTATATGTTTCTATGCTATTCAATGAGTGGGGCTCCCAGACCTTTTTTTGTGTCCCCACTCAGCACCAAACTGCCTGCATTCTGCTTCAGAAATCTGGAACATGACCTTTTCTGTCAGGATGCATTCAAACTGCTGTTGTATATTCTGTTTTTTTTTTGTTTTTTTTTTAATTAGTGTACTTTATAATCCCTACAGACGACTGCCCCCCCCCCAATTGGTCCTGACCCCTGCACCCAGCCCCATCACTCGCCTTCTCTGGGACTTAAAAGGCCGATGTCACATTCATAAGGTAGAAAAAGAAATGGGCAGACTGGATGGGCCTTGCGTTCCTTATCTGCTGTCACCTTCTGTGTTTCTATGTTTCTAATCACCTTGGTTCCGTAGCACCCTGGCTTCCCCCCAAGGCGAGACTGCTGGGGGTGGACTCCCTTCCCCCGACAAAAACTCGGTCGGTACATTCGGAGTAAGCACCATGGTCTGCCATGTGGGGCCTATGGTGTGGGGTGGACGACTATGTGCTGTGTTTGGACATTTTTCCCCAGTTTCTGGTCTCCCATCCCTAGGATAATGGCAGAAGCACATATGTACACAGAGATGTGCTCACACACTGAAGTGGAGCCGATGTCCTCCCACCCTGTACCCACAGCATCGGCTGCACCACCACCTGTAATCACCCAGGTGGTGGTAGTGCACCAGCCACTGACCACCCACCTTCACCAAGGTGGAAAGTGTCCACTTGGACGCTCTGCTCATCTCCCCCTGGCTGGCCATCTAACAGCTCATGCTCATTCCTGAACACGGGTCATTAGCATCACAAGTGGTAGTGCTACTGCTGCGTCAACAGGCCAGCCCAGCAAATTCTGTTTCTGTATGCATTCCTTCCAATCCCTGTCATCTTGAGAGTGTTGTTCAAATTAGAGGCACATAGGGGCAAGATGATTCTAGTTCTCCCTGCTCACCTTGGCAGATACGGTTTCCTCTGTTGAATCGACTTTCAGTCAGCAAGTCGAGGGCACTGACACTCGGGATGGACTTATTAACCTAGGGTCAGCTAGTCCATCCCAGCCTGCTCTCTCTTCACTTTCAGGCCTGACCCCTGAAGAGACAGAACTGAACAAGTTCAAAGTATTTCAGAGGGTCTCAGAAATATTTTTGTCTGCATGTAAACCTTCCAGTGCTTTTGGCTGTGTGTAAACGTTCCACCAGGAAGACATACACACCCCAGATTTCTACCTAGGGTAGTGTTGGAATTCTATCTTAATCAGGCTATAATCCTGCCTACCTACTTTGCCAACTTCCAGAATGAGGGAGGAAGTGCTCTCTCCTCACTGGCGGTTAAGAGGTTACTTACATTTTAGTAGAAAGCAGTAAGTGTTGCTTTTGTGGCACAGATGGTGCAAGGACGGTGCACTGCTTACAGGATGGCTTTGCTGTCCAGGATGTGATGTATAATCACTACAAATACAAAACCTGTGAGCACTCTGGGGTAAGCATTTCCTGAATGGCACAAATGGCTAATAACTATGCTATGGCTCAGGTTAAACTGGAGGGCAAGGCATCTGCCCAACCCACAAGAGGGGTTGTCACTTCCCTGTCAGAAATATGTTCTGTGCCTATTGGAGATATTTGCAGAACTGCAACTTGGAGCACAGTGCATACTTTTACCAAGCACTGTGCCCTGGATATCCATGCCAGGCAGCATATACCCCCTTTAGCAGAACAATTCCGAGTGGTTTACTATCCTGAGGGAGCCCTAAGCTCCAGCCTGTCTGGTCCAGGGGACCTTCTCTGAACTTGGTACTCTGACCCATTAGTGGGAATCTATGGAGAAAATTGATTCTTGGAAGATATGAAAGTTATTTACTTACTGAAACTGTTGATCTTCCTGAATATCTTCTCCATAGATTACCACACCTGCCCACTATCCCCAAGGCTCACTCCAGTATTGTTGTGTTGCTGTTCACCCCTTTATACTTGGTTTGGGCTGTGAAGAGATTGTGTTACTGGGTTTGGTGGCCCTTCTTAGATGGGTGATCAGGGCTACGTTATACCCTTAGGTTAAAGGGGAACATCCACGTATAAGCAGGCCATGCCTTGGTGGTGTAAGGCATAGCCCGATTAGCTTTTTCACAAAGTGTTTACATTTTCTACACTTATGGATGCTGAAATATATAGATTCTATCTGGTTGATCCTGCCTTCCTCTCGCTGGTATGTTGAACTGCTTGGTGCGCCCACAACCTCTGTGACTGTCCCAGGATAACATATGAGACTGGGAGCAGCCGCGGAGCATCCGTAGATGTCCTGTGTGAATAGAGCTATTAATAGCTCTAGTTTTCAATGTACATGTCCTGGTGCTATACTGAGACCAGAGACTGGCCAGGTGCAACTGGAGCTGTTAATAGCTCCATTTACTTGGGATATCTGTGGATACTCCGCGGCTGCTCCCCATTTCATATGTAATCCTGGGACAGCCACGAAGAAATTCTAGGTGCACCAACGGATTCATCATGCTGGCGGGAAGGAGCACTATCAACCATATATGATATATATATTTCAACAACCGTCAAGTGTAAAAAATGAAACACTTTGCTAAAAACAGCCGAACCATACTATACCAAAGGCGTAGCTCTGTTACATGGGCGTTCCCTTTAATGCCACAAAGCTCTTTGACAAAGCGTGAAACGTTAGAGCGCCTTCTGCAGCGTGTTTATGTTCCTGCATCTTTGCTGATTTTTGCAGTGAATTAAAGTTCTTCTACCAGTTTTGCCTGGGTGGACACCTTTGATGAGCTCTCATCACATTTCTGGTGTGAGTGTTTGTGCAGAGTTTCATACCTGCAGTTTGGATTGTTGTTACCACCTGCACCACTACTCCACCTGAGCAGCCTTATCTGCTCTTTCTCTGCATAGATTACTCATTAGGATTATGCTGCTCACCTCCTTAGTAAAGAAGGTACTGAGGTAGTTGGAGGCTGGTGCTGTGTATACTAGTGAACGTGTGTGGTGACGTGTGCATGGGGCTGGCTTGTGCCACCAGCCCTCCAGAAAGGTTCTGGCTCCTGTGGGGTCCTAGCGCCCCCACCACAGACCCATTAGTGGTAATCTACGGAAAAGATATTCTGGAAGATCAACAGTTACCTTAAGTATGTAACTTTCATTTCTAGTCCTCCCTGTAAATCGTCAGCATTGTGACCTCACTGACTGTGACATCACTAATAACCAAGAAGATCCAGTCTCCTGCTGCATGATTGGTAACTTATGACACATATTACCAATCAGGCAGCAGGGCTTGTGACCTAACAATGTCTCATGTTAATGATGTAGTGGGAGGAATAGAACAATTATTGTAGAAGAGGAAAAAACACATGTAACATGGATTTTGCTACCAAGTGGATATCTTGAGCTCTTCTTGGAGAAGAGGGTCTTGCACATACACCACAAATGGAGAAAATATGTTTATAACTGGGGAACCCCTTTATCACATTGATTATCAGTGTGATCAAATGCTGTAATAACCGGGTATGACATCATACCCAGTTATGGTGTCTGGAGTGCACACACTTTGCTTTCTGTATTAGGAAGCTTGATTTTTGTAGTCTTTTCCCTGCACTAGTTAAAATACAACAGAAGCTTCTGTGTGCTTTTTTTTTTTTTTTTTTTTACACCCTCGGTTTTTGATGACCACATAAACCTCTCAAGCTTCGCTCTTGAGGTTTATGGAGCATCACATACCTTGGGTATGTAAAAAAATGCCATAATACATAGTCACCTATGCATTTTTCTCTGTATAATTACTGGTGAGCATTTTTCCCTTAGAGAAACCCGGTTATAATTTGCCATTATAACCAGCTAGTTATAGAGGCAAACACGCCTGGTTTCCCATGTTCCATCCATGCACCAACCTCTGGTCTTCCCGTTTTGCAGCCGCCATGACTTACCGCCGGACACTTCACGGCAACTCACACTCGGTAAGTTAAATTTAACAAAACAAAAAGGAAATTGGCTGTATATTAAAATAAAAAAAAAAGGAAGGGAAGTTTCCAGTCGCGGACCGTGCTTCGTCCCAACCGGATCACAGCTGAAGAGAAATGTATCTATATTTTATATAATTGCTGTGGTAAAAAATTGCTCCCCAGCAATTATGTAAAATAATGGTTGGGTAGGTGTGTGAAACTCAAATTTTACACACACCCTTGGTGTGGGATGCCTTTATAAACCCCTCGAGCTTTGCTCTCGGAGTTTATGTGGTATCCCACACCTCGGGGTGTAAAATTCTCATTATAACCCCCTACCCAGCCATTATTCTATATGTAATATGTAGCCGTTCCGTTTTCAGAGAACTGCTGAGTTTCAAAAATATTTAGTATTACTATGAGAGCTGAAAATTGACACCAGATAATCATTTGATTTCCATTATTTGATGCAGTAGTATTGCTATGAGAACTGAAAATTGACACCAGATAATCAATTCATTTCCATTATTTGATGCAGTTAGTAATGTTTTTGAGGCATGTGCTTTGTACCATGATTCAAGATGGTTCTGGTGAGAACCAGAGATTGTCTTTCCCTTTCACTGTAACAGTAATTTAAGGCCAGAAGGGCTCAAGGTTCATCTACCCCGCTTCACCAGCAGGAGCCAGCAAGTGTGCTGTGCAGCCATGTACCAATCTATAGGGATTCCCCACCCACCCTACTATCCAGGGTAGCCAGTGATTCCCTTGGTAAGCAGACATTTGTCGAGGTTTACCTTGAAGGCATATTATACTGTGTTTATATCCACTGTCTCTGCTGATAGTTTGTTGAGCAGGTTTCATATGATATTTATTGGATTGCATGTTTACAGTGGGTTCCTGGTTAGAGTTGTATTCATGTCTGTCAGCAAGAACATTACAGAATTGTGGCAAAAATGTGCACAGTTGTGACTCTGATGAAAAATCAAAAAGTGTCACGCACCAAGGCACAGAGCCATAGGAAAGTTATTTTCATATAATTGTGGAAATTTGTCCCGGGTTGTCTCGGTGACCACATGAGTTAAATTAAGCAAGTGAATAACAGTCTTGAGTTAAGAAGCAGTGTCAGTTCCCCCTTCAAATCACCTAGGATAATTAGCTTAGAATTAAATTTAGAAAATATTCCCAAAAGAGCATTGACAGTAAAGAGGTTGGGGAAGGAGGGCTGTAACAGGCCTTTGTATTAATTGTTATTTTTTGATAAGCCCAGTTTAATATAAGAATTTTTGCTGTTTTGTAATACGATGGAATAATTATAGTTTGGACCTCACACTGTTTAACCCTGCACGCACACCTGCTGTTTAGAAAAAACACTGCATAAGTACCTCTGTGCGGTTAGGCAAGCAATTTAATTCCTTGTACACACTAGAGTGCCATGACTCACTCATTCATGAAATTCCCAAGCTTGATACAAGTTTGGAAAGGCCTGATTTTTCTTGGATGGTAAAGCAGTATGCCTGAAATGTTATATCCATACCTATTTATTCTATTTTTGTGCCCCCCACCCACTATTATAAAGTGTCATGTGTTTTTGCTTTGATTCTGCCTTCAAAGCTTTATTATATTTTAAATTGTTAAAAGGGTCTGCTGTGGTGGCAGGGCTTTATACTGTCACATATGAGTTCTGACATATCCTGTCTTCCATTGTACCTCATTTATCGGAAGTATAATAAAACTAGTTGAAATTATCACTATGCCGGCTTTCACCCTCAATGTAAATGGTAGCTCAGTGAGTCGATTGTGTCTGCTTCACAGACATTTGAAATATTGCCCTTGGCATAAATTGCCTTTACATACTGGGAAACAGTCTAGGGTACTGTTCTATTGCTTAGAGATTGATATTCCCTGAACAAGTCTTCACCATTGATTCATACATATGGTTGTAAGGCCGATATCAGCTACTGGTGCCACTTGCAAGCTGCACGTACCCACGTGGCACCGTGTGCCAGACAATAACCGTTGTCGACTTCTTCACACACCTCAGTTCTAGTCTTCCTGTTGAGTGCACACTGTAGGAGCAATACCTTAGTTCAACTGTCGTTGAACTTCAATTCGTGTGCGACATCGCCAGAGATTACTTTTCCGTAGTGTCAACTTCATTTTATTATTGTCTTTGTGATGTCCGAGTCCAAGAAAAAGTCTGGGACAAAAATTCCCTAGTTATACATGTTTTTCTGTGGGAACTCAGTCATTGTGAATTACTGGCATCAAGTTTACTGGACCTGTCATGACCCTAAACATGATATAAATTCCTGTGATGCCTGTTTTTTTGATGAATCTCCATATCATCAGTTTCCACGCACTGAAGCGGAGTTGTCTGATGCCCCCCTTCAGAGGCACACCAAGAACTTGTGTTGCCAAGCTCAGGATTTTGGGGCTTCATCCCGGGCCTCTTCCCAGTGCTACTGGTACCTTAGAAGCACAGGGCTCTTCTAGACCTTGCCTCACTGAGGCATTGGAGGCCTTGGGGTGGGTTTGGTGAATAGCTGGCTCCTTTTTGGAAGCAGGCTGAGCACCTCTCCCAATCCATTCGCCCTGGGCAGCAGGCATCCCTAGTGGTTAGGCCAAAGCTACACATTTGGTCTGTACCGAAGGATGCCCCCGGCATCGTGGCGTGGTGCTGCACCAGCTTCTAACACCACTCACGGTGTCCGTGAGCAGAGCAGTGCCATCTATGATGTCGGGCCCTCTTCCTGTACCATTCGCGTTGCCAGGAGAGGGACTGGCACCAGGGCCAGACAGCGTCTTGTTGAGGAGGTAAATGTGTCACTCTCTGACTCGAGTAGCCCTTATGGCTCCGAGGAGGAGGGCAGTGTCAAGCTGTGCAACATGTGCAGTACTGGCTCCAGTGTCAATTCTGGACCTGACACTGCGTGAGGTGCCTTTGACAGCACTGCCTTCAATTCTGTCCCCGGTTCCAGTGTCACTTGTGGCACCAGGCCAGCTTGTGGCACCACTAGCAATGTCATGGGGGGGGGCCAAGTCTTGAGCTGGCACTGAACGGGGCCAAACACCCTGGATGGTGTCCACTGTAGGGCTGTGAGGGGTCCTGTGACTGGGTCTTTTTCTGACTCTGGTTCGGTATCAACTTTATATTGGAGGGGGCCCAGTTGCTTAACTGTCTCATGGCCCTATGGCTGATCCAGTTTGTGGTGAGGACTGGAGCTGCCCTGAGGGGACTGAATGGCTCAGCTCTCCTCCCCTGGGGATTTCCTACTGTGGGCACAATTGAGGTCATTCCGGTTCTGTAGGCTGACCCTTCTGGGGCTATGCCACCTCTACCTCAGCCCCTAGGTTTCATGGGTCCTCTCATGACCCTTACATGGGTCAGTGCTGACCCAGTTCCATACAGATGCTGACTGTGTCCAGTTTCTGCATGACCCCCAGCTGCCAACCGCTTGCAGGTCCAGCACCTCTTATCTGTTTACGTCCTCTTCAGAGGGCGTAGAATCATCCCAACACCTATCCTCTGCCTTTGTACCCTAGAGTCCTGACAGATGTGCTGCGGGAGCTGGACAGTGGCACTATTACCATGCGCAATACCCTGTCCAAACAACTGGGACTCCTAGGAGCTTTCAACAGTGACCACAGTGCCATCCCTTCCTGACCAAGGGCCTTTGAGAAATTCTCCAGAACAGTTTGTAGATGTCCCTTTGCTCTGCCTCATGCCCCCAGGGATGTCTGCCAGCAGTATTGTGCACACACGGGCTTTGCTGGCACAGTGTTTCACCCCACTTTGGGGATTTTGGTCTTGCTGATCCCAGACGAGCCTAGTCACCCAGTGTGTGACTGACCCCCTGATGCGGACTCTGCCCAAACATGCAGCGGGGAGGAAGGTTTTCATCTTGGCATACACTGTGATGTGCATGTCTGCAGATCAGGCACACCTGGCAGCTTATAACAAATGCCTTTGGTTGCAGCTAGGACAGTTCCTAGCTGCCATGCCAGCAATGGAGTTAGCTGGGCAAGCCATCTGCCTTTCTGCCAATGGCCTGGAGTTGGCAAGGCACAAGATAAGTGCATCTTATGATGCCAGTGAGGTGGTCTCCAGGCTGGTAGGAACTGGAATCTGCATTCGGGGGATGTCGTGGTTTCGCCTTTCTTGACTAGCGCCTCTTGTCTGGTGTAAGTTGCTAAACTCCCAGTTCCAGAGGACTCACTTTTTCTTCTGGAGAGTCAGGCAGGAACTCAGGGAGGGGCGCTATTACCTTCTACCTGACATTGAACATTCTCAGGCCTCATCATGCCTGTGAGGATTTCCTCCCAGTTCTTCCCCATGCAGATGGTGGAGGGTAAGTTTCCCTCAGGGTGAGCCAGCTCCTCTGTAATTGGGAAACTTGGTACTCAGACCCATATGTATGACTCAGTGGTGAAGACTGATTAAGGGAAGGTATGAAAATGATGTACTCAACCGTAATTGCTTATCTTCTTGAATATCTTTACCATTGATTCAGATGCCCACCCTCCGTCCCCTGCTCAGCTGTGAGCCAGTGCCTCTGGCAGCTTACTGTATGGGTGCTGGCTGTTTTTACTACCTCTCTCTCTCTCTCTTCTGCCGTGGTCCTTATGGATGGTGACTTGTTAGTTTTTTTTGTTTTTTAAAAAAAAGGGTTGGGCACCCTGGTGCCAACCCTCACCAAAAAACGAAAAACAAGGGGGTGGGCTCTCCCTGACAACCAAAAAAGACCCCCTTTTTTCTTGTTCCTTCATGGAGTGGGTAGCTGGCTGCTCTCCCTCCCTTCATCTTTTCTCCCTGCCCAGGGTATATCCCTATTACAGCATTTGCTATATGCGACATGTGCTGTGGATGCTATCCGGTCTAACTCCGCTGAGCAGATGCTCTGTCTGTGGATGAGTGCAGTGTACTTGCTTTGATAAATGTACTAGCTTTAAACAGGGTGCAACCCTGTGATTGCAGGGAGAAGTGGGGCATGTTCTTCCTCATGTTGGAATTTTTTGGTCAGTGTCCCTTGTCTCCTTCCCTGTGCATTGGGTCTTGCCCAATCCACCTAGAGCATGCCAGAAAAGATACCCACATTTTGATTTCCTAGGGCTTCTAGTCCTGCAACTCCTATGCGAATTTCTCTATTCTAGAGAATACAGGGTTGGAGATTTACTCTCAAGTTTACTCATCTTATCCTGTGGCATAGGGTTGTTACCTTTTTGGAAGTTCAGATGTCGTTTCCTGTTGTTTGGCATTTTTATGCCATCTCAGTTGCACAGGGGTCCTAATTTGGGCCACCCTTCTGCCACTCTACCAGAGACTTTTGCTCAGGGTTGCTGCCCTCTCTCTTCCTATCAGTACCCAATCTCATTCTGGCTAGTGATAAGAAACTTCTTTAGACCTACTACCCTTGTGCCACCTTGTAGGCCCAGCCCTTAGTCTCTAAGTTGGTAGTCAGATTATATTTATTTGCTTATTTTATATTCTGTATCCTTTAACGATCCTTTTGGGCTAGAAAATCTGTAGTCCTCTATTTTCTCTCCACTAGAACAGAATTAAGATGTGCTAGGGAGTCAACAACGGTTATAGGTTGGCAAGCAGCAACATACAGGGACATAAGAAATTTGCCAGCAGATAAAGGCCTAGTGGTCTATCAAGTCTGCTCGAATGTGCAGCTAGCACCCTTATTCTGCAGCTGCCCTTCCCTCCCACCCTTCCCTCCCTTGACCCCCCTTGCCCTGTCCCAGCCCTTTTTGAAGCAGTCCACTGTTCTATTGGACACCACTTCTGCCAGTAATGCATTCCACCCGGCTACCAACCTCTCTGTCAAAAAGTGTCTCCTCATCTCCCTCCTGAACCTTCCTCCCTCCAGTCTCATATCATGGCCCTGGGTGTCCTTCCCCTCCCTTACTTTGAACAGCCCGTCTGTACCTGTCTTGTTTATTCCTTTCATGTACTTGAAGGTTTCAGTCATATCCCCCCATCCCTCCTCTAGCGAGTGCATGTTTAAACCCTCAGCCTCCTCTCATATGGTAAGACCCCCAGCCCCTTGATCATCTTTATCGCCTGCTGCACCCCCTCCAGTAACTTAATGTCCCTCTTCAGATACGGTCACCAGTACTGCACACAGTACTCCAGGTGCGGTCTAACTAATGTTCTATACAGTGGCAGAATTACCTCCCCCCTCCTCGAGGATATACCCCTTGCAGTGCAACTCAGCATTTTGTTGGCCTTTGCAGCTGCCTTCCTATATTGTGCAGAGTTGTGCATTGACCCCGTTATGAGCACCCCCAGATCTTCCTGGACATAAAGTCTCCATCACTCATTCACACTAATGGGATGTACGCTGGAGGCACCAGGACCCAGCAGGAGCAAACTTTTCACAGGAGGGCCGGCGCCAGAGATGGAGCCGCGAGGAGCGGCGCCACGAGCATCTACTCATGTGGCAATGACTATCTCGGTGCCAACCCTTCAACCGCCTCAGTTCCTTTTTTCCCGCTGTCGAGTGCGCTTCAGTGATGATGTCGCTCGCCCGCTGAGAGTCAAACTTCAAACTAGCAAAGCATAGTTTTCAGTTTTTTGGTTTATAGCATTTTTCAAATAAAGTACCGCTTACAACAATTCATTCTTATTAAAGAAGGAAGTCTCAGCCTACATTGAGGGAGTCGACCACGAGCGGGTCAGGTGACGGTAGGGAGACTTCGTATGAAAGCTGTTCAGTCAGCCGGGCTGGGTCCGGTCCGCTGCCTTCTCCGGAAGGTGGGGTCTGACAACAGATGGTCCAATGCCCGAGGGGGAGGGCGGTCCTCCTGGAAGCATAAAAGAAAATGGTCGCATTCTCGGCACCGTTCGGCCTTGAGCTCTTCTTCGGCCTGTAGGTCAAAAAAGAGAAGGCATCACTCGAAGTCGCCTTCTGATATGTCTGCGTGTCGATGGTGGGTCATTGGGGCCAGTTGCCGGTCTCCTGTTTTGGAGTCGCCAGTTTCTGTTTCTGGTCACCAACCTCTTCGACATCGGAGCCCTTCCCCGCCTTCTGGTAGGGATTCCGATGAGCAGTTTCATCAGTGGGCCGGCCGATCTTATGGAGTAGTGGGCTTGGAGGTTGGTCCAACTGCCTGGCCTGGTCACTCCAGGGCCCCCGGGTTCCTCAGGAGATCGGACTGGGCCCTCCTGGTCGCACGCCGTCTTCTCCAGTGCCGTCGACTCCGCGCTCAGGTGTTTCCCCCCTCACATGGCTGCAGCGCAGGGGGCCACACCGATGCCTCTGTTACCTGCTATTGTATCATCTTTACCTTCAAATCCAAATTTTTGGGGCCCTGGGGTGGTGTCTGCGTCGATGGGTCGCTCGGCGCTGATTTCGGCATCGACGCGCCTATTAGCGCCGGCCTTGGCGCCGATGCCATTGTAGGTACCGTTTGGTTTTTCAGCACCATTGAGTGCCTTGCCACCGTGTGGCCCTTTGGTGCCGTATGGTTTTTCGGTGCCGTGTTCCTCTTCGGCACCGTCTGCTTTGTTGGCGCCGTGCCACGTTTCAGCGCCATGTCCTTTGGTGCCGAAGCCGGGCTTCTCTTCAGCTAATCTTCAGGGTTTCTCCTCTACGCATTCTTTTCCTTCCTTCTTTCCTTCTGATTTTCATTCCTTTCCTGTCCATACAGTCCTTCCTGGACTGTCAGGAGATGATATTGAGCCTGACCCAGAACTTAGACTGGGTGATGATGTAGAACATGCAGGACCTAGTCCTGTTACAGAGCCTGTGGTTGAGGACCTGTCTTTTAAGTCTCTGTTGCGAAATTTGAATTCCACTCTTTCTGTCCAGACTATGGACATCGATCCTGGGAAGCTTTTAAGACATCAATACCTTCATGTTCCGGATATCACTATGGATTTAACTCCCCCGGTACAACCCTCCTTTGAGACTTTGTCTCAAATGGTGTGGAATAATCCTGCTCTCTTTCCTTCTGTGGCTAAGTCCATAGATAGGAAGTATGCTGCTCCCAAGGATCGACTTATTTTGTCCTCCCAAGCCTTTGCAGATCCTATTGTAGTCTTGGCAGAGAATAAGGTCGTCCTTTCTCAGACTACTACAACTTGACCCATAAACAAAGAATCTCGTAAGATAGATACTTTAGGTCAGAGAGTCTTTGCTGCATCCACCCTGGGTATGCGTATCGCCAGTTACCAGGGTTATTTCTCTCAGTATGAGAATATCCTGTGGCATTCGCTCAAGCAAATGGTTGAAGCTCTATCGGACTCGGACGCCAACTCAGAGCGTCTTCAAGCAATAACCAGGGGTATCGAGTCCAACAACCAGCAGGTTAAAGCAGCTATGGATGCCTTCGATACTGCCTCTCGAGCGGCGGCGGCAGGTATATGTACCCACTGCCATTCCTGGCTGCGCACTTCAGGTTTCACGAATGATGCCCAGCAACAGGTCATGGCGTTACCCTTTGATGGTGTGTATCTCTTCGGCCTTCAGGTGGAACAAGCTCTAGAGGCCACACAAAAGACTAGGTCAGCCATTAAATTGGCTCGCCCTCCTCCAGCCCCCTCTCGGGGGAGAATTAACAAACACCAGTTTCACAACCATCAGTCCTTTCGAGGCAAAGGCAGGGGAGGTTTTAATAAAAACCAAGCCCCCCAGCCTCAAAAGAAAACACAACAGAAGGCGCAAGGACCCAAAGTGCCCAGTGCCGCCTTCTGAGTTGTTGGCCCAAATCCCACCTCTGCTGCCCGACGAGGGGGAGACCTCCTCAGCGGTGGGAGGTCGTCTGACTCAATTCTACAGTTGGTGGAAGTCCATAACATCGGACAAATGGGTCCTCCGGATAATCCGCTAGGGGTGTTCCCTCAATCTTTTAGAGACCCCTCCGGATCATCCCCCCAAATGACAGCCCAGGCTGTCAGTACTTCAGTCAGAACTTCTCACCTCCAGATACAAGGCCTTCTGAACAACAGGGCAGTGGAAGTAGTTCCACTGGATCAGCGGAACACAGGGTTCTACTCCCATTACTTTCTGGTTCCAAAGAAAACCGGGGGCATGCGCTCCATTTTGGACCTCAGAAAATTAAACAAATTTCTTCCCAAAGAGAAATTCAAGATGATATCACTCAGAACCCTGTTACCTTTGCTTCATCAACACGCCTGGTTAGCCTCCCTGGACATGCAAGATGCTTACCAACATATTCCTATTCACCCAAAGTATTACAAATACCTAAGGTTCGTGGCTTTGGGCCAGCATTATCAGTTCAGAGTCCTGCCCTTTGGCCTGTCCTCGGCGCCGTGAGTTTTTAACAAAGTGTTGCACAATCCTCGCAGCACATCTCAGAAAAATCAGGATACAGGTGTTCCCATATCTGGACGACTGGCTTCTAGCAAGCCCTTCCAGGCAAGGAACTCTCGACGCAGTTGCCACGGCCTCAGACTTCCTCACGTCCATGGGAGTCCTGCTAAACCTCAAGAAATCGTAGTTGCAGCCCTCCCAGAGGCTCCTTTTCATAGGGACTCTTCTGGACACCTCCAGTGCCAAAGCTTTTCTGCTAGAGGACAGAAGGAGCGATATCCTACAGATGGCCCGATACATCAGAGAGAACAACTCTGTTCGAGCTATCTCGATGCAACGGATGCTAGGTCTCATGGCATCCTTGGTGTTCACTGTACCCCTAGCACGCCTTCACATGAGAACCTCTCAATGGATGCTCAGTACTCAGTGGTCCCCAACCACTCACCCTCAGTCCTTTCTCATCAAGGTGACAGAACCTCTGAAGAGGTCACTCGCCTGGTGGTCGCAAGAGGACAGTCTTCTGGAAGGGTATCCCTTTGCTCCCCTGGATCATCAGATTTCCATTACCACAGATGCCTCCCCGATGGGGTGGGGAGCTCACTGTCAGACTCTCCACACTCAAGGCACGTGGGCTCAGGACGAGTCCCAGCTTCACATAAATGTCTTAGAAATGAGTGCTGTCCTTTATGCAGTCCAAGCTTTGAAAGACATTCTCTGTCACAAGAACATTCTCCTTCAAATGGACAACAAAGCAGTGATGTATTACATCAACAAACAGGGTGGTGCTCACTCTTACCCCTTATGTAGGGAAGTGATGAGAGTGTGGGAATGGTGCTTGGAGCACAAGGCTCTTATTCAAGCGGTCTACCTGCCAGGAGTGCGGAGCGAACTGGCAGACCATCTCAGCAGAACAGAGTCAGATCCTCACGAATGGTCTCTCGACTTAACCGTAGTTCAGTCACTATTCGTAGAGTTGGGAACTCCAGACCCGGACCTTTTTGCATCCCCACTCAACACAAAACCGCCTCTGTTCTGCTCCAGAAATCCAGGGCCTGGCATTTTCTGTCGGGATGCATTCAGGCTGCAGTGGATAAAACACTTTCTATACACCTTTCCACCTCTTCCTCTAATTCAGAGGGTACTTCTCAAGTTCGAGTCCCAGGGGGACAAAATGATCCTCATTGCTTCCTTCTGGCCTCGACAAATGTGGTTTCTGTTGCTCAACAGTATGTCATAAACCTCTCCGAAAGTGCTTCCCCTTCAGACGAACCTTCTGACTCAGGGGCCTGTGGTCCATCCCAATCTGAGATCGCTTCACCTTCATGCTTGGCTCCTGAAGAGATAGAAATGAACAGGTTCAATGCCTCTTACAGAGTTTCAGATATTCTTCTAGCTGCGCGAAAGCCAGCCACTAGAAAAACTTACACAGCCAAATGGAAGCGTTTTTTGCTCTGGTGAGCAAAATCCTCTTTGAATCCTTTTTCCTGCCCACCAAATAAAGTTCTAGAGTACCTTCAAACAACATGAAGTCTTGCTATATTATGACAGTAGCAGTTTGATCCAGCACTAGAACTGCTCCGGAGGTGAAATGGTTAATACCATTCCAAAATAGAACTTTGAGCATGAGCTCTAAGAAGCAGCTCTATCGGTGTAATTTCAAACCTGAACTGTCAGATTCTTTACTCCGCCTCAGTGAACAGTCGCTCCGGAGATTTCTCCTACTGCTCGGTTCATTTCTTGGTTTAAACAGTGTTTTCTCGGCCCGATTCAACCGAGAATAGTTTTATTTTAACCGCAAAACCGTTCGGTTCAAGCTCTGTCTGTGGTAATCATAAGTAATTAAAAGGTTTTGTCTGTGTGGAACTTGTAAGTTTATCGGTTCGGTTTTGAACCGATCAGCTGGGTTTAAAACTCATTAATTTTAAAGTTTAACATTTTAGAGTGCGGTTCCCGGTTCTTATCGGTTCTAAAAAAACCGGATTTTGTTAAGGTTTTTTCCAATACCCGTGACACGGTTGGGAACCGATAAGGGTGTCTTGCCTGGCACTGCCGTTTAAAGGGCAAGTTTTCTGGTTAGGCTGGCATTATGTCTGAGAAACCCAAAAGAAAAACCGGGCCCACTGGGTTTCAACACTGTGATGTCTGTGGGGAAGTCTTTGCCAAGGCTGACCCACCACACATGTCTGTTGTCTGAGGTTTGACCACCTCAGTCAGACTGCCAGATATGAAATTTCCTGCAGCCACCCTGGAAAAGAGATTGGGCAGGCTCAGGGAGCGAGAGGCAAAAGTCCGCTGACCGGATGGCCAGCCCGTTCGGTGCCAACCGAACCGGAGGGAGTGCCCTCTGACCAGGGCGAGACTTCCTCGGGCCAAAGAAAAGCTGGTTCTGAGGAACCAGTTCCAGTAAAGAAAACAAGAAAGTCAGCAGGTTTGGAGTCCAAAATCCCTTCTCCAACTGCTGCAGAGATAGCAAAAGCCATACAAATTGTCCAGTCACTGTCTCAGGTTCCATCCAAACCGCCACTATCTGGCAAAAGGTCGGTTCGTCCGGTTCCAGTGGTTCAGGAATATGATGTTGAGGAGTTTTATGAACCAGAGGAGGGGGAGGATGATTATGAACAGTATGAATGTGGCTGGGAAGGTCTGGGTGTGCCCATTGAACCGGACATTTCCCCAGACAGACCTTTAGAATCTCCCCCTATGCTATCTGAGTCCCCATCTCATTTTATGTTTTACAAAAAAGTTGCTGAAACCCTCCAGCTTCCCTTGGAAGAAGCTGTGGATGAGCAAGAGGAGCCTGATTTTGTAGAAATGATGGATATTCCAGAGTCTAGGAGTTGTCTATTCCTTTGCATAAGTCTTTTAGGAAGCAAACAATACAAATTTTAAAAGCTCCTAATTCTGTGCCTCCTGTAGATAAAAGATGGACAGAAGGTACACATTGTCAGGTCCTGATACAGAATTCCTTTCTCAGCAATGCAGTCATGTTGGGGTAGTTCAGGCTGCAGCCTGTGATAAAGCTAATATTCCCCTGGCTTCACATCCTCCTGACAAGGATTCCAGGAAGATTGATGCCATGGCGAAAAAACAGTATATGGCAGCCTATCTGGGACTCAGGCAAGCAAATTATATGGCTTATGTAGCTAGGTATCAGAAATCTAGATGGGATACTGTTATGGAATTAGCCAAGCAAGCCCATGGCCAGCTGGCTAGCAAACTAGAACAGGTGGCTGCTGATGGCATTGAGGCTTCTAAGGTACAGTTTCATGAGCTCCTGGGGCACATGGCTGCATCCACAGCTGTTGTGCAGGGAGCAAGATTTCAGATGAGAGACATTCAGTTTCACTTGAGAACCTATTGGTCTTAGAGGAGAGACCCCCTTTCCAAGTTGGTCCCAGTGACTCGAACCTTGATCCAGGCCCTCCAGTGGTGGCAGGATCAGAGCAATTTAAGATTGGGGGTCCCCTTCATTCCCCTGCTCACAATTTGACTCTCACTACAGATGCTTCTCTTCTGGGTTGGGAGCCCACATGGGTGACCTTTCCACTCAGGAGTGTGGTCCCCAGGAATCTCTGCTCCACATCAATTTGCTGGAACTCAGAGCTGTCTTTTTAGCTCTTCAAGCATTTTCTGCATCTGTCAACAACAAGGTGATACAAGTCAGAACAGACAACACCACAACAATGTGGTACATCAACAAATGGGGGCACTCGGTCTTGACCTTGTGCACGAGGCAATGAAGTTGTGGTCTCTGGCCTATTCCTGAACACTTCCCTCATAGCAGTTCATCTTCCAGGGAAGGACAATGTCCTAGCAGATGCTCTCAGCAGGATTTCTCAGGGCCATCACGAATGGTCCCTGGATCCTCAAGTACTGGGGATAGTCTTTGCCAGATGGGGCACCCCTCAGATAGATCTTTTTGCAGCCCCAGACAATCACCAACTTCCTCTGTTCTGTTGCAGGCCTCCAGTGTTGGGCTCAGTCCCCTGGATGCCCTTCTCCTGGATTGGCGGGGAAGTTTCTCTGTGCTTTCCCCTTCCCTCTCCTATTCAAAGTATTAGTCAAAATCAGATCTCAGCCTTGCAGGGTGATTCTGATTGCCGGATTGGGCCAGGCAGCCCTGGTACCCTCCTTCTGTCACTGACAATCCATCTTCCCTTTGCCTCCCCAGGATTCACAACCTATTAACTTGTGCCCAGGGAAGGGTTTGGTATCGGACCTCAAATCCCTCAACCTCAAGGCCTGGCTCTTGAGGGTTAGAGTCTGCTGATTTACACCTCTCAGGTGTTCTTGAAATCCTAAAGGCTTCCAGAAAGCCTTCCACTAGGGCTACTTATAGTTCTAAATGGAAAGGTTTTCCATTTGGTGTGCTGGAAAAATATTTCCCAGAATCTGCTGATTTGCCCATTGTATTAGATTACATGGTCCATCTTAATTCCTTGGGTCTCAGACCAGCTACCCTGAGAGTCCATTTGGCAGCTGTATCTGCTTTTGTTTCAGCAGGAAAGTCATCCCCTCTTTCCACTCACCCTGTGTTTTCCAAGTTTTTTAAGGGATTACTCCATACTAATCCACCCTTTCAGGAACCGGCCCCTGCCTGGGACCTTACTGTTTGTATTGCCCAGTTAATGCAACCCCCTTTTGAACCTCTGTTTTCTGCAGAGCTTAAGTATCTAACTTGGAAAACTGTTTTTCTGGTGGCTATCACTTCTGCTAGACGCATAAGTGAGTTGCAAGCCTTGTCAGTAGAAACTGACTTTATTTCTTTCCACAGGGATAAGGTAGTCCTTAGGACTAATAGGAAGTTTTTACCTAAGGTGGTTTCAGATTTCCATCTTAACCAATCTATCTCCCTTCCAGTATTTTTCACTGATCACTCCTCTTCTGGTGAGAGGAGGTTGCCGACCTGGATGTTAAGAGAGCTCTTAGTTACTATATAGGCGTACCAAAGGTCCTGAGTTGAATCCCTCCAACTTTTCCTTACCTATGGTGAAGTTGGGAAAGGCAACCTGCCACTAAGAGATCAATTGCCAGGTGGATTGTCTCTTGTATCCAATTTTGTTATCAGAAACTGGGCAGAGATCCCCCCTCTGGCTTGAGGGCTCATTCTACCAGGGGTACAGCTGCGTCTCTAGCTGCTGCCAGAGACATCCCTATATTAGAGAGATGCCAGGCTGCTACTTGGAAAACGGTACACACTTTCACCAAGCATTACTCCCTGGATGTCCAGGCCAGGAGAGATGCTCGGTTTGGCACAGCTGTTCTTCAGAGCCTATTCCCTAAGTAGGTTCTGCCCCCCTCCATGGAGGTACTGCTGTGTAGTCTGCTACTGTCATAATATAGCAAGACTTCATGTTGTTTGAAGAAAAATTACTCACCTTAGTAATGTTGTTTCTTCTAATGGAGTCTTCTATATTATGACCTCCCCAGCCTGCCCTCTCAGAACTTCTACTTGGGTGGGGTGCGGGCAACTTAGTGTGGGCACTATTTTGTGCCCTTTAGCGTTCTCCCTTTTTGGGGGTTTGGGGTGTGTTTATTATACTGTTGTTTTATTCTCATGTTGTTAGAATTGTATTAGTAGTTCTGGTCCCTGACTTGAGTCTTGGGTGTTGGGACCAGCAATGGTTATTAGTATTTAGGTAGCCATTTGGCTAGTGAGGTTACAGCTTCCACACAGACCTTAGTGAGTTTTTGCTCGTAAAGATCTGACAGTTCAGGTTTGAAATTACACAGATAGAACTGCTTCTTAGAGCTTGTGCTCAAAGTTCTATTTTGGAATGGTATTAACCATTTCACCTCCGGAGCAGTTCTAGTGCTGGATCAAACTGCTACTGTCATAATATAGCAAGACTCAATTAGAAGAAACAACATTACTAAGGTGAGTAATTTTTTCTTCTAGACCGCTCAAATTCAGGTCTGCAATACTCTACAGTCAAGGTGCACCTTTGTGCCATTTCAGCTTATCATGAGCCAGTACTTTCCTTGTCACTGGCTCAGTTACCCGTGGTTAAGAGGTTTCTTAAGGGGATTCTGCATACCAGACCTCCTATTAGATATCCAGTCGCAGCCTGGGACATTAATCTGGTGCTAGACATGCTCACTCGAAAACCTTTCGAGCCTCTAGCTACCTGTTAGTTGAAATTTCTCACTTGGAAAATGGCCTTCCTGGTGGCCATTACCTCGGCCCACAGTGTCTCTGAGATACATGCCTTGGTCACAAACCCTCTGTATACTGTGTTTCATAAAGACAAGGTAGTTCCTAGGACCCATCCTAAGTTTCTCCCTAAGGTTGTTTCGGAATTCCATCTAAACCAACCTTTGGTCCTTCCTACTTACTTTGCAAACTTCCAAAATGAAGGGGAGTGTTCCCTTCATTCATTGGACGTCGAAAGAGCCTTGCGTTTCTATTTAGATAGAACAAAAGGATTTTGCAAAGCTCAACAACTGTTTGTTTCCTTCAGTGAGACCTGGCTGGGTCAACCTGTCACTATCAGATGCATTTCAGCATGGCTGGTGGCATGCCTTCGCCACTGTTGTTCCATGGTGCAGGTTAAGCTAGAGGGCAGAGTGTACGCTCACTCTACTAGAGCGGTCGCGGCATCCCTGGTGGAAATCCACAAAGTGCCTATTGCAGATATTTACAATGCGGCTACCTGGAGCTCAGTGCATACTTTCGTTAAACATTATGCTCTGGATGTCCATGCCAGACGACATCTTTCGTTTGGCAGAACCATCCTGATTGGACTCCTGTCCTAAAATTTTGAGCTCTTAGTCTCTCCTTCCGCCCTCTCGGGGGATTATTAGCTGGGTACTCTTCCATTAGTGTGAATGAGTGGTGGAGACTTTATGTCCAGGAAGATATGGAAATGACGTACCTACCATAATTCTTGATCTTCTTGGACGAAGTCTCCATCACTCATTCACACGCCCACCCACCATCCCCCAAGCTCACCTCTGTTGTTGGTCTTCACTCCCTCAATCTTTAGGCTGTGAAGACTTCTTTATTGACCCTTCTAATACGGGTCTCCTGGACTATCTTATGTCCGCTTTTTGTTAGGTTACCCTTCTAGGTTAATTACGCTGCACCTCCTCAGAGAAAAAAGGTACTGAGGCGGTTGGAGGGTCGGTGCCGAGATAGTCATTGCCACATGAGCAGAGGCTCACGGTGCAGCTCCTCGCGGCTCCATCTCTGGCGCCGGCCCTCCTGTGAAAAGTTTGCTCCCGCTGGGTCCTGGTGCCTCCGGCGTACATCCCATTAGTGTGAATGAGTGGTGGAGACTTCGTCCAAGAAGATCAAGAATTATGGTATCTACGTAATTTCCATATCCTTCTCCTCCTCCTGTGTCTCGGCTGGCTGTACTCCCCCCAGCTGGTAACTCCTTCTTGGGTTTTTCGTCCCAAAATGCAGCACCTTGCACCTTTTGGCATTGAACCCCAGTTGCCAGGTGTCCAGCCAGATTTCCAGCTTTGCCAGATCATCCTGCAACCCGTGCCATTCCCCTAGGTCGTCCACCACTGCTCCTGTTTTTGTGTTGTCAGCAAACAGACTGATCATATCTGTGTCAGTCTTCACCATTCATCACATTTGGGTATGACCGGAGGTCACGACCCTACGGGAGCTCTTTTTTTGGGGGGGATGGGCGGAGTCAACGCACCGACAAGCGCTTCCCTCGAAACCGGCCCGCACTGTCGCAGGCGCCGCGGGTTGGCCATTAGGTGTCATCAACCCCACCTCCCCAGTCTCTCTGTCTCCACCATAGAGGTCGCACCTTGTGAGGAGCTCCAAGCAACTATGGGCCTAGTCTTTGTGTCCTTCAATGCCGAATTATACATGCCGGTTCCATTTCACCCTATTTGACGCCGCTGTTTGATAAGACTGTTCCTTTATTATTTTCAGCAATGTCGAGTCTGTTTTTTGCATTGTTTTTCCATCGATCATGTCTAGGCCAGAGGGCAAAAAATCGCTGAAAGCGGGGCGGCCTCATATGCATCGGTGTCCATGCGGCCACAATTACTCCGTTACCAACCAGCATCATCATTGTCTTACGTGCCTTGGCCCGCTTCACGACATGGATTCATGCGACGCCTGTTTCTCTATGGATCATCGTGTCCTGGAACAGCGCACGTGGAAAGTTGGACGAGTTCCGCCGACTTTTGGGGGACAGGCATGCACTTGGGCCAAGCAGCCGTCTCTCGTCCTTTCCTCTGGGTCCCCTCCCATTCCTATACAGGCCACAGAGGAGGGGGCTTCTGCTTCTTGTAGCCTCGCCATGGTAGAAGCCACTTCCGTGGTGCAGGAGACCCAGCCTGTTCCCCCTGGGGATCGGGCGGGAGGCACCACTCTGGCAATCACCCTTTCAAGGGCGAAGGCTCCCCAGTGTCGTTTCCTTGAGCTGGAAAGCCTGGGTCGGCACCGTCCTTGATGCCGTCCGTCGGTGCCGTTTTAGGTCTCGGCACCGTTCACGGCGCCATAGGCCCTGATGGCCCCGTGGTTGGCGCCGGTCCGCTGCTCGGCACCGTCTCTGCTGTTGATGCCATTCACGGCGCCGTGGGAAGTTCTATGGTGCAGTATTCAACCATTTCTCATCTCTGTGCCATTTGCGGCGCCGAGGCTGGGGACAGCACCGTGTCTAGCTCCGACGCCGCTTGCAGTGCTAAGTGAGGACATAGCACCGTGGGAGGTTTCACTTGCAGCACCGAGGGAGCAGTCAGTGACGCTGTCAGCACCATCCCTGACTCCGGTGCCATTCGCGGCGCCGTGGGACGGGACAGCACCGTGGTAGACATCGACTCCAGTTCTGCTGCCGCTCTCGGCCCCGACTCTTCATTGGGCACTGTTCGTGGTGCAATGGGGGAGTTCAGTGCCAACTCTGGTGCGGACACCCAGACTGGTGCCTCTCTCGGTCCAGACAGGAGCGGGCGTCCGCGTACGGTCTGGCACCGGACCTCGGTCTCTACCTCTTCGGAGGTGGACTCCGAGTCTGGTTCGGACTGGCTGTCCAACTGTTTGGAGTTGGCAGCCCATGTGGACACCCTGGTTGTTACTTCGGCTGGCCGGAGCCAGCCTTCCTCTGAGGAGCGGGCGGTTGCCCCCGAGTCTGGGGTCAGGGGTGCTGACCAGCAGGCAGTGGTTCAGGCCACTATTGCCCTGCAGCCTGGGCTTGGAGGGTTTTCTGCCCCCTCAGTTGGATTACCCCCTCAGGTGGTGTGCCTTGATCGCTCAACTTTAGGGCCAACCAGAGTGCCCTCAGGAGGGGAAGGTGCCACTCTCTGGGTGGTTCCCTTGGGACTGACCAGTGTTGTCAGCTGCCTAGGCAGGTGTTTGTGAGGAGGGGGGCTGTTTCGGACTCTGAGGGGTCAGGGTTTGATGCGGTGACCCTTTTCTGGGACCCACCCAGGTTCGGTGAGGAGTCGCAGTGCAGACCCCCGCCCTTCCTTCTCGGTCTACTTGAGAGGGCCTTGGTCTTTGGAGGGGAAGGGACCATCCTTCTGGGTTTATATGGTCCAGGTGACCTCACGGGGGATTCTTCAGGGCATGGCCTAGGCAGTTCCAGTGTGGTTGATCAGCTGTTGAGCTTTCTGGAGTTCCTCCTTCCCTTGAGGCTCCTGGTGCGCTCTCTTGCCCGGACAGAGGATGGTCCCCTTCTGTTGTGGACTTAGCCCCCATTCCTCTGTCACCATCTCCTGCTCTTCCAGGCATTCCTGGCCCTATGGGACCTCTCTCCTGGGAACAGTTCAGGGGTGCGGCTGTTCACTTCCCTACTTATGTCGGGGCCATGGACGAGCAGGTGTTCCACCCTCCCCCTGAGCAGCCAACCTCTGGATCTCCAAGGTCTTCCGCTTCCTCATCCTCCTCTTCTGGGGGAGAGGAGCCTTCCATCCACATCTCCCCTGCTGCTGATCTCGCTGAGTATCATTGTTTCCTCGTGAGGATGATGGAAGACCTGCGTGTCACCCCACCCACTCAGCACAATCCGGAGCATTCGACGCATGCCTTCCTAGGCGATTTCAGTGCGGCCACCCTTGTGGTGCGTGCCCACCTGGCCTGCTCCTTCCCAGGCGTCATTGCAGCTCTGGCAAAGAGCCGTTCCCAGAGTCCCAGCCCCTAGGGATCTGAGCCAGAGGTATTGTGCCCCCGAAGTCTCCAGGTCGTATACCTCATCCTCAGTCAGGACTGATGCAGCTGGACACTCCCGATGGGCTTCACACCCTCCACTGTGACCGGCCCCCAGATCAAGATTCTGCGGATTTTGACTTCTGGGGGGAGGAGTACCTTCTACTTGGCACGGTTGTTACTTTCAATTTCTGCTTATCAAGCCCACTATGCTACCTATGATAGGTTTCTGTGGTCCAGGCTAGGTAAACTCCTAGCCTGTTTGCATGATTCGGAGGTAACCAGATAAGCCATTGTACTCTGTGCATGTGGCCTGGAGCTAGCAAGGCACCAAGCGACAGCATCTTACGAGGTAGCTTCCAGGGTCATAGGAACAGCGATCTGCACTATGTGGACGGCATGGCTACGTCTTTCCTGGTTGTCACCCTTGGCCCCACATAGAGTGATTTCCTTCGTGTACCGGAGAACCCACCTCTTCTCCCATAGGGTGAGGTGGCGTCTGTTGGGGCAACCTCCTGCTCCCTCCGGGAGGTCCCCGTCTCACTCTCCCCAGACTCGGGCCTCACCAGGCCCGTAAAGGTTCTCCCTCTCAGTATTTTCCCCCACTGGGAGCTAAGGGACTTAGTCCTTTAGGGTCTAGGGCCCCCTTCAGGGGGGCTCAGTACTCACCCAAATGTGATGAATGGTGAAGATTGACACAGATAAGATATGAAAATTACATACCTACCATAATTCCTGATCTTTCTGTGTATATTCACCATTCATCACAAATCCTCTCCATCCCCCTTGGGCCTCAGTCTCTGGGTCCCCCTCCCTCTGTGTGCCCCCCTCTTCCCCCTTCCTTTCCACTGGGCAGGAGCGGGGTGACCTTGGGCACGCGGGGATTTTTACCTTCTGGCGGAGGGGAGAGGGATCAGGGGAGAGGGTGGTTCACTCCTCAATGCCTTGGCTCCACCCCTTTGGGGTGGGAGTTGGTGGCTACCCTCTCTTCTCTCTCTCTCCCTCCCTCTATCCTCCTCCGTCCTTGTCCTTGGGACTCATGCCTCATTTTTAATTAGGAAAACTTATTGTTTTTCCCCTATCCAATTATTTGGTTTCGGGGGGGAAGGGACAACCCTGGATTCCTGTCCCAGGATAGCCTCTTCTACTTCTGCTGAAGTTAGTTGCCAGTGATTCTATGCCTTGAATTCTGGCAATACAGCCTTTTGGCTACTCCTTCACAGCTCTTAATCCAGTTTGGGAACAGTCAATAAATCCAGGGTATGTCCTCCCCCTCCCACTTCTTGTTTTTCCCCCTCCTTCCCTTTCCTTTTCTGATTCCAGAGATTAGCGCCCCTTCCCAATCCCCTTAGTTTTTCTCAGTCTCCTATCTGTTCTCTCTGTCATTTATTTTTCCTTTTAGTTTATATATCTTTTCCTTTGTCTGTCCCTTGGACTTCCTTGTCCCCCCCCAACCCTTTCTTACTCTACGGCGACTCAGAACTGGCGGTAGGGCGGGGTCGACGACCCCTAATGGCCAACCCGCCAGTGCCACGCAGTGCATCGGCCTTGAGGGTAGCACTGTTGGTGCATTGACTCCACCCATCCAAAAAAAGAAAAAAAGAACTCCCGTGGGGTCGTGACCTCCGGCCAAGCCCAAATGTGATGAATGGTGAAGATGCACAGAAAGATCAGGAATTATGGTAGGTACGTAATTCTCATATCTTGCTTTTTATGCCCAGTGATGTGACTGCAATGAATATCCCAAACAACACTGCTCATCACTGCCATTGGTAATAAAAGCTCCCCACCCCACCACCACCTTCTGTTGCGTTCCCTGAAGCCAGTTCCCTATCCATCTCACCAGCTGTGCACCCGTCCCTATGCCTTCTAACTTACTTCCAAGCCTGGAAGTGGGCTTGTGCTGCATGCGAGCGGCTCCAGTTGCTGATGTCAGCTCCCTCCCTAGAGGAAAAAAGTTCCTGGGGGGTCCCAGTATCTGTGACCCTAGACTCATATGTGTGATTCAGTGGTGAAGATGTTCAGGAAGGTCAACAATTATGGTGAGTATATAATTTTCATTTTTTTTCTTCATACCCAGAGGGACCTATTTTTAACGTTAGCTCCAGTAGCACTTTTAGAAATATAAGCATGCCATTGCTTCAGCTTGGTACAAATGGCCACCTCAGAGGGATTGAGTAAGCAGAGGCTAAACACAGTCTCCGATGCTTCTGAGTCTCAGTAGTACTATTTACAGTAGAGCAAGGTTTCCCCCCTGTGGGGAATATTCCATTCCAGATCACGAAGGTCCCTACTGTTAATTGTTTCTACCAGTTATATAAAGTACCAAACTGTTAGTGGCTTTATTATAACAAAAAAAATCTACTGTATTCAGATAAGTTTTCCTGCTGTTGCAAATTGTAGTGGGAATGTGTGTTTTTTTTGGTTGGGGGGGGGGAGTGGAGTTGTAATTATTATAGATTTTTGATTACAAATGTTTTTTTTCTGTTCCATTGATGTGTTTCAAACTATAAGTGTGTTGACAGATGTATAAGAAAAATGTTGCATTGCAAAGTGGGGGCAAGTACATTTTGAAAACTTTTTTTTTTCTTTTTAAAGAACAGCTCGCACACTAATGTACACAATTACCAAAGTTTTTAAGTATGAATTAAGTTTTATTCCCCTTGTAGTAGGCCTTTCTTGTCTGCTGATCTCAGTTATAGAATTGCATATTACACTGTGTCAAAGGCTGAACAGCCGGGGATTTTCCTGACCGCTAATTGTGGAACTGCCATACATTTTTTTTATATTTGTATATTAGATACACTAAAACATGTTATGATTATTACATTTGAAGTATTTTAGTCATTTTGTTAAGATATGTATATATTTGTGTCACCACGTTTTTCTTCCTGACAGATGGGAGCTGCTAATGTAAAAAACAAACAATAAAGTTCTGTACATGCAAGTTTCTGTTATAAAGGGTAGACGCTTACTTTTGTACATGATAGAGTCATGCTCGGATTCTTTAAATCACTGAACTGTAAATTGATATTATATTTTCAAGCTTAAATTATTGTTCAAAGAATAATTTTTTCCTATGAAGAATATAATGTAATTCATTTCCTTTTTCTTTTTTAATTTTGTAGGGCTACATAATAGTTTAACAGTGCCAATGCTTTTTTTTTCTCTTTGGTTATGGACATGTGCAAACATACTGAAATCATATTCTTGCTTGGTTAAAGATTTATTGGTGAAATAAAGCACTGTTTTTGTTATACCTTTTCTTAGTTTCTATATTCTGTTGTCATCAATGTTTTGTTTAGAAATCTCATTTGTAATAGAACAGAATTTTTTTAACCATCTAAATTCCTTCCATGTATTCACTCCCAGAACCTGTCAACTAATCAGCAGAACCATAGCAACAGGTGCAAGAACTTATTGCAGAAGGGTGCAACACTTTCTTCTGGTGAATATCGAGAAAGCCTATCCTCTAAGAACAACTTTACCTTTACATTCTGGCTGCAAAAGACAGAATGTCCCGGAGGTCGGTGGGGCAGTTTTTGGCAGGGTTAATATGGTTCTGAAGAACCACGGAGCTAGGGGAGGCAACACAAGTCTTTAGATTGTTGAAGGCACTTGACGGCTGCTGCTGGGGTGTGGGGCGTAAAAAATTGATGTGAGATGTCAGCTCAGCCCAACACTGAGGTAGTATGGAAGGCCCTTCTGGATCTGTGCTGATCACCTTACACTGATGTTTTGTATGGCCTTCCTGATCATGTTCTGTGGGCGTCTCAGAGATGGTGGTCAGGGTAACAGCAGGCATGCATAACAACAGATCTTATCTGTGTCAATCTTCACCATTCATCACTATTTGGGTATAGCTCACGGGAGCTAGGACCTCGCGGGAGACTTTTATTTATTTATTTTTTTTCTATGGGAGGAGTCAATGTCGGGCTGGTGCCACCCTCGAGACCAGCATTCTACATGGCGCTCGAGGGTTGGTAGTTAGCCGTTGTCAACTCCGCCCCAGCCCCAGTTCTTTCTCTCCCGCCATCAAGTGAGGATCCTGCATGTAAGACCAAAGATATTTTGTGGCCTAAGTCTGTTGTGTTGTATTGCCTCTGTTCTGACCGTTTGCTCGATGTCACTTCTTCGACTCCGGTAAGACCTTTCCTTTTTGTTTAAAGCGGCTTCGAGTACTGTGTTTTATTTAATTTTTCGTCCGGTCATGTCTCGTCCAGAGACGAAAATTATCGGCGGGCGGTCCCCCGGCCATCGGTGCCCCTGTGGCGCCTTTCCGTTATAGACCAGCATGACCGTTGCCTCTCCTGCCTCGGCCCGGACACGATATGGATAACTGCGATATCTGCTTCTCCATGGACTGCCATGTCATTGAGATTCGAGCGTGGAAAGTCTGACGTGCACTGCCGACTTTCGGAGAACAGATTCGCAGTCGTCAGGCCAAGGTCAGGACTCTCAGTCCTTCCTCCTGGTCCCTTCCCGGTCCTATATGGCCTACAGAGGAGGGAACCCCCGCCTTGTCTAGCCTTGCCACGGCGGGGGTTTCTTCCATGGTGCAGGAGGCCCAAGCTGACCCTCTTGGGGGTCAGTCAGGAGGCACCGTCCTGGCAGTCGCTACTTCAATAGCGAAGGTTCCCTCTGTGTTGCACTCTGGGTCCCCCGGGGACTGGACCTGCGCCATCCTCGGCACCGTCCTCCGGTGTCGCTTTCGGTCCTGGTGCTGTTCGTGGTACTGTCTGCTTGAAGAGCGACGCCGTGGTCGGTATCGGGCCTGTCCTCAGTGCTGCCATCGCCCCTGATTCTGCTCGAGGTGTTGGGGCTTCTGGTGGCGTCGCAGTTGGTGGTTTGGAGTCTTCTGGGCCTAGTTCTAGTCTTGGCACCAGTGGCAATGCCGGGACGGGAGTAGGCACCATCTCTGCCCCCGGTGTCACCCATGGCACCTGTGGTGGAGCTGGTGCCACAATCTGCATCAATCCTGCCTTCCGCCGGAGTTGTGTGTGGCACTGGACTCGGCACCAGCTCTGCCTTCGGTGTCACTCGCGGAGCCGGGGTGGATGTCTGCGCTGGGTGTGGTGCTGCTTCGGATTCGAGACTCAGTGGCGCCGGGGACCGGTGTGGAGCCATGCTCGGAATTGCGCCTGACTCCGGCGCTGTTCGTGGAGCCGGGGATGGTGTCAGCGCCGGGCGTGGAACTGTACTGTCCTCTGCTGCTGTTGGGGGTTTTGAGTCTCAGGGTGCCTGACCTCGGGTCCTGGGAACTGGAGGAGTCCATGGGGTGGTCTGGCATCAGACCTCAGAGTCTACCTCCTCGGAGACGGATTCTGGGACTGATCCGGACTGGCTTCCGGATTCCTAAGGATCTTCAGATCCATCTGTCTCCAGCACCTCGCCCCCCACTCTCCCACCTCCTGCAGTTCAGCTTTCGCTGGTAGACCTCAGGGTCAGGGGGTCTGACCAGCCAGCGGTGGTCCCTGTGTCTACCGCTGAGCAGCCTGATGTCACTGGAGAGGCTGTTGCTTCAGTTGAGGTTCCCCCCTCCTTGATGTGTTTGGACAGTCCAAGTTTGGGGCAGCCCGGGGCGTATCAGGAGGGGGAGGGTACAGTTTCCTGGGTGGACTCCTCGGAGTCTACTCAGGGATGCCAGTTGCCTAGGTTAGTGGCAAAGAGGACGAGGTCCCTCTCTGACTCTGAAGGGTTGGGATGTAGAGGTGTGACACAGCACGCTCTTTCTGGGTCCAGACCAGGTCCTAAAAAGAGCCGCAGTGCAGACCCTCACCTTTTCCTGACGGAGACCGTGAGGGGGACTTCTACTTCTGAGGTCAGGGGCCGTCCTTCTGGACTCATACAATCCCGGTCACCTCATGAGGGGATTTCTTCTTTGGGTCACAGCTCTGACCGTTCCAACCCGGTTGAACGGCTGTTAGCTGCAGCGGCTTTGGGTTCCCCCTCCCTGCAAAGGGTTTCCTGTTGGCCTCCCTGCCCCAGCAGAGACCATTCTGTTGCCAGGAGCCTGCCCTCCGGGCCTCTGTCTCCACCCCGGGTAGTCCCAGGTATTCCGGGCCCTCTGGGTCCTCTTACTTGGGAGCAATTCACAGGATCGGCTCAATTCTTTCCCACCTACCTCCATGCTCTGGGCCAGCAGATTTTTCATCATGCCCCCATGCAACTGACCCCTGAACTGGGGAGCTCATCCTCCTCCTCTTCTTCCTCTACTGAGGGAGAGAAACCATCGTTCCACATATCCCCTGCGTCTGATCTGTCCTCCTATCAGCGCTTCCTTGTGAGGATGTTGGACAAGCTCCACCTGACCCCCCCATACCTGTAAGCAATCCCAAGCATGTGACGCCTGCCTTCTTGAGCGAATTCAGTGTGGCCCACTTGGTGGCTCCCGCCTGGCCGATTCCTTTTCAGGAAGCATCGCATCGGCTCTGGCTTCGTCCCTTCTCCAATGTTCCAGCCCCAAGGGACTTAAGCCAGTGGTATTGCGCTCCCCCTGGGATCCCCAGGTTCTCTGCCTTCGGGTTTGACCTCCCCGGACACTCCTTCAGGGTCTCGCACCCCCTACCATGACCGCCTTCCAGATTCGGACTCTGCAGACTTCGATTTCTGGGGGAGATGAGTATTTTACTCGGCATGGATCTCCCTTTCAATTGCTGCACATCAGGCCCACTTTGCAGCCTATGACAGGTTCTTGTGGTCCAGGCTAGGACAGCTCCTAGCTTCGATGCCTGATTCGGAGGAAACCAGGCAAGCCATCGCCCTCTCTGTGCAGCGCCTGGAGCTAGCAGGGCACCAAGCAAAGGCATCTTATGATGCCAGTGAGATAGCTTCCAGAATGGTAGGGACAGCGATCTGCCTTCAGCAGATGGCATGGCTTCGCCTATCCCGGCTGTCACCCCTGGCCTGGCGTAGGGTGATTTACTCCACTTACGGGAGAACCCATCTCTTCTCTCGCCGAGTGAGATGGTGACTTTCCGGGTGCCTTCCTTCCCCCACGGGGGGATCCTTGTCTCACCCGGACCAGTCTCAGGCCTCCCCAGGCCTGTAAGGGTTCTCCCCTTCAGTGTCTCACCCACTGGAGGTGAAGGGACTTGGTCCCTTAGGGTGTTCTGGGTACCCCCCCTTTTTCGGGGGGTGGGGCTCAGTACTCACCCAAATAGTTATGAATGGTAAAGACTGACACAGATAAGATATGAAAATTATGTATTTACTGTAATTGTTGATCTTTCTGTGTATCTTCACCATTCGTCATTAAATTCCACCCTCCTTCCCCTGGGGCCTCAGTCTCTAGACTCCTCCCCTCTCCCCCGTGTGTCTTTCTCCCTTCCTCTCCTCTTCCTGATATGTAGACAGGAGGGGGTTGTGAGGACACACGGGTATGCTTTTAATTTTCTGAATTTGGAGGAACCCCTCCATTCTTTTTCCCTCCAGAGGGTTTGTGGAGTGTGAAGAGGGTCATGTTTTTTCCCTCATTATATATTTAAGAGTTTTCTTTAGTGACCTCAATTTGAGGCCACCTCGTATTTTTTGAAACCTCTAGTTGGTTTTTAAAAAAAAAAAAACCTTTAATTTGGTGAGACGGGGGGGAAGGTTTGGGACACAACCTCAGCCTGCACTACTTCTACATGGTCTTCTGACTGTCGCTGCAGGTTTTTGTCTTGCAGCCCACTTTCATAGTCCAGGTCGGGACCTTATGCCAAAAAAAAAAAAAAAAATGTGTTGTGCACCTCCGTTCTGAGGTTGTGTTGCTCGTCCTTTCCTCCCTCACTTCTTTTCCTTTGCTTTCTTATCCTTCTTCTCCTTCCAGAGATTGGGGCCCCTCTTCTCTCCCCAATTTCCTTTCTAAGTTTCCTCCTCTGTCGCCTCAGTCGTTTATTTCTGCTTTTACTTCATTCTTCTTTTCCTTTTATCTATCCCTTAGGCTCTCTTGCCTCATCCCACCTTCCCTTCCATACACTCTCTGGTGTGTCAGAACTGGGGCTGGGGCGGAGTTGACACAGCTAACTGCCAACCCTCGAGCACCACGTAGAACGCTGGTCTCGAGGGCAGCACCAGCCCGAAGTCGACTCCTCCCATAGGGAAAAAAAAAGTCTCCCGCGGGGTCCTAGCTCCAGTGAACTATACCCAAATAGTGATGAATGGTAAAGATACACAGAAACATCAACAGTTACAGTAGGTACGTAATTTTCATTTACCAAGGCAGGGATGTTTGTGTGGTTGAGCAGTACAAAGCCAGACCAGTCTGGTCAGAGGTGCTGGTGCATGATCTGGTCCCCAGAAGGGCTTGAGTGGTCAGTACAGCTATGGGTTACAGAGTACATAGTAGCTGGCTAAGCAAATATCAGAAAAAAGCACCACACTAGGCCGTTAACAAAATAAATAGGAGCTCAAAAATGCAGATGCCAGATTTATTCAGAATACTGGGTACAGCAGGTTACAGCACAAAGGTCAGGACAGAACCCCAGTTTTCGAGCAATTTGGATCTTTCTGGACATAGTCTCCACCACTCATTCACACCAGTGGGACTACGCCGGAGATGCTAGGACCCAGTGAGAGCCAAAAATCTTCATGAGTGCCGGCGCCGAGATAGGACTGTGCATGCGCAGCACCGCAAGGCTGACTCGCACTGTATAGGCTGTCTCAGCGTTGACCAACCACCTCAATTCCTTTTTTCCCATCATTGAGTGCGCGTCAGTGACGACGTCGCTCGCCTTCCGGGAGTCAAATTTTCACATCTTTATGACAGCATCTTAGCCATTCTGTAGTTGACTAGTATAATTGTTTATTTTTAAAAAAAGGTTTTTTATTATTCAACGAAGAAAAGAAGTCTTTTTCAGCCTGCCTTCTATGAAGTCGACCATGAATGGGACTGGTGACGGTAGGAAGACTTCACTTGAAAGCTGTTGTAGCAGCAGGTCTGGGTCCGGTCCACCACCCTGTTCGGAGGGGGATCTGACAACAGGCAGTCCGGTGCTTGGGAGGAAGGATGGTCCTCCCGAAAGCACAAAAGGAAGTGGGTCCATTCCCAATTGAGGTCAGGCACCCGGCACCACTCGGCCTCAAGCTCTTCATCGTCCCACTGGTCGAAGAAGAAACGGTACTGCTCAAGGTCGCTCACTGGTATGTCTACACAGAGATCACTGGTAGCAGGGGACAGGAGGCCGATGACTGCAGCCCCAGTTCCCAGCGGCCATGATCCTCAGCTCCGGAGTCCTTCCCCACCTCCTGGGTGGTCTTCCGGTGAGCAGTTTCATCATTGGGCCACTCTTATGGAGCAGTGGGTCTGGCGATTATCCTGACTGCCCTTGCCTGTGGACCCAACTCTGGGGCATTCTGGACTAGGAGCCGTGGGCTCGTGGGTGGGGCGGTTGGGCCAGCCTGGTCGCATGACATCATCTTCGGTGTCATCAAGTACCATCCCTTGTGCTTTTCCCCCCTCACATAGCTGTGGCTTAGGGGCCAGCACAGGTACTGTCTTCTATTTCTTTTCATTCTTTCAGATCTCCAGCTTTGGGTGTCCCAGTGTAGAGTTTGGGGACCCCAGGCACTCAACCGGTGCCAGCTGCAGAGCTGCACTTGGCTCCGGCCATGGCGGCGCCGCTTCCATAATGGCACCAGCACCGCCATGCATTCTGGGGTTTTCGACTCCGATTCGGGGAGCGCCTCCTTCTGCTCTTCTTCCTCCCTTTCCCTTATGTACTATCCCTTCTGGGCTAGTAGGAGACTATATTGAATCCGATCCTGACCTGCATTCATGAGAGGATCTGGATGAGGATTCATCCTTTGGAGTGGACAGTAAGCTTTCCACTTCAAGCAAAGCCCATAGGGCCTTTCTTTTAAGTCTCTTCTGAGAAATATAAAGTCCATCCTTTCTTTTCAGACTTCTGAGGTGGATCCAGGGAAGCTTTTGTGCCTTCAGTATCTGCATGTTCCTGAAATTCCTGTGAAATTGACACCTCCAGTGCAACCCTCTTTTGAGACTCTTTCATAAATGGTTTGGGACAGACTGGCACTCGTTCCATCTGTGGCTAAGTCCATAGACATGAAATTCACTCCCTCTAATAGTAGGCCAGTCCTTGCCTCTCAAGCCTTTGCCGACCCCATAGTGGTCTTGGCAGAGAATGACAAAGCCATTCTTCCCCAAGAATCCACGGCTTGTCCAGTAAATAAAGAATCCCATAAAACTGACACT
The DNA here is from genome assembly GCA_016271365.2 of Neoceratodus forsteri. NCBI lineage: Eukaryota > Metazoa > Chordata > Ceratodontiformes > Ceratodontidae > Neoceratodus > Neoceratodus forsteri. The sequence goes on from CM057456.1 coordinate 880,794,232, forward strand.
CTGTGGAAGTGAGTATTCGCTGCTGCTACCCTAGGCATGCGTATTGCTAGCTATCAGGGCTATTTCTCTCAGTATTAGTATTCCCTCTGGCATTCGCTCAGAGAAACTGTGGAGGCTCTTCCGGAGTCAGACGTTGGCTTGGAGCTTCTTCAGACCATTACTAGGGGCATTGAGTCCCACAAAAGACACCTTTAACACTGCTTCTGGAGCAGCGGCCGGAAAATGCACCTGGCGTCATTCATGGCTAAGTACTTCAGGGTTCACAACATAGAAACATAGAATTTGACATCAGATAAGGACCACTTGGCCCACCCATTCTGCCCATTTCCCTACCTAATGGATAAGCTGCAGGTCCTAGTTACCCAACAGCCTACTTCTTCCTACCCCCACCCCCTAGAATTGCCTTATGACTGTCCCTTGCATTCTTGAAATCCACCACTGTTTTTGACTCCACAACCTCCTCAGGAAGGCTGGTCCATGCATCCACAACCCTTTCCGTGAAAAAATGCTTCCTCACATTACCTTTGAGCCATCCCCCCTCAATCTTCAAATTGTGCCCCCTTGTTCTTGCACACCTCTTTTTCGGAAAGATGCTACCCTCTTGGACTTTGTTGATTCCCTTGAGGTACTTGAAAGTTTCTATCATGTCTCCCGTCTCTCTCGAGGCTATACATATTAAGCTCTTTAAGTCTCTCTTCATATGTCTTCTGGTGCAGACCCTGCACCATTTTAGTTGCCCTCCTCTGGACTGCCTCCATCCTGTCTGTCTTTGCAGAGATTGGGTCTCCAGAACTGCATGCAGTACTCCAGATGAGGTCTCACCAGCTGTCTGTACAGAGGGATAACAACTTCCTGTTTTCTACTGGTGATGCCTCTCCCTATGCATCCCAGTATCCCCCCAACCCTCCATACTGCCCTTTCAAATTGCTTGCCCACCTTTAGGTCATCTGATATGACTACCCCCAGGTCCCTTTCCATTTTAGTTGCTGTTAGTATGTCACCCCCCATTGTGTACTCTTCCCCTGGGTTTTTATTTCCCAGATGCATTACTTTGCGCTTCTTAGCATTGAATCTAAGCTACCATACATTTGACCATTCCTCCAGCCTTACCAAGTCCCTTCTCATCCTTTCCACCCCACCTTGTGTATCAACTCTGTTGAAGATCTTTGTGACATCTGCAGAGAGACATACTTTTCCTTCCAATCCCTCTGCAATGTTGCTTACAAAGACATTAAAGAGGACCGGTCCTAGTACTGAACCCTGCGTTACCCCACTAGTAACCCCCTTTTCTTCAGAGTGGACTCCGTTTACTATTACCCTCTGTGTCCTATTCTCCAGACAGTTCTTTACCCAGGCTACCATCTTGGGACACACTCCCAGGCTGGCCAGCTTGTATATTAATCTTTTGTGTGGGACTGTGTCAAATGCCTTGCTAAAGTCTAGGTAGGCCATGTCCACAGCTCATCCTTGATCTATAGCTTTGGCCACCCAGTCAAAGAAATCTATTAGATTCGTCTGACATGACCTTCCTGCTGTGAATCCATGCTGCCTTGGGTCCTGTGCCCCTCTGGCCTCTAGGTACTCAACAATTCTTTCCTTCAGAAATGATTCCATAATTTTCCCAGTCACTGAGGTTAAACTAACAGGTCTGTAGTTTCCTGCTCCCACTTTCGTGAAGTGGAATAACATCTGCCCTCCTCCAGTCCTCAGGTACCACCCCATCCTCCCATGATTTGTTAAAGAGGGTAGTCAGTGGTGTAACTAGTTCTACCCTTAGTTCTTTTAGAATTCTGGGGTGAATCCCATCAGGCCCCATTACATTGTCCGCCTTCAGTTTTAAGAGTTAAGAGATGCTCAACAGAGAGTCATGAACTTTCCATTTGATGGAGTTTATCTGTTTAGCCCACAGTTGGAGCAGGCACTAGAGGCCACTCAGAAAACTAGGACTGTTATTATGACGACCAGACTGGCCCCTGCCACCTTTCAGCGGGGCCGAAACTGCCTGCAGTTTCATAACCGTCAGTCCTTTCGTGGTAAAGGCCGAGGCGCTTTTAACAAGAACCAAGCCCCTCAGCTGCAAAAGAAAATGCAGTAGAAGGCACAGGGCACAAAGGCGTCTAGTGCCACCCTCTGAAGACCCGGCCCATGTCCCACCTCAACTGCCCAAGGGGGACTCCGCTTCGGTGGTAGGGGGGCATTTGACTCAGTTTTACAGTCAGTGGACGTCCGTCACAATGGACAAATGGGTCCTCAGGATAATTCGAGAGGGATACTCTAAATTTTAAGAGACCCCTCCGGATCGTCCACCCAAACGACAACCCAAACTGTCTACCACTCAGACCTCCTTGCTTCCCAGATTCAGGGCCTTCTGAACAACAGGGCAGTAGAAGTGGTTCTGTAAGCAGAACGGAACACAGGATCTTACTTCGAGAGGGTTCCTGCAGTAGGTCATCACATATAGGACTGCGCCCCCTGGCGTACGGTCCGAACTGCAAACTGTAGATGGCAATCATCAGCGGGGACCACCCCCGATGTCAGGTGACGTGATGTCAGCCCAACTATAAAAGGAGCGGTCCCGCGCCCGCCCTCCAGTTCTTTCCCTCCATTGCCTCAGTATGTTCGGCCACGATATAGAACAGCGATCAACGTCCGCGTTTGTTGACGTTTTCTTCGCCTCATAAAAGCTTTTTCCTTAGAAATTTTTTTCCATTGATATCTTCTAGACAGAAGAAGTGCTCAAAGTGTGGAGCCCAAATCCCGCTGCCTCCTCTGCCTGGGTTCCAAGCATAACACAGAGGAGTGCTCCATTTGCCAGGCATTCAACCAGGCAACTCAAATCAGGCGCAAACTGATCCTTGAGGCCCATCTCCTGACCCGATGACTGGCGTAGATGGAAAAGGAGCACCAGGAATTGAGGGAAAGGTCATCATCACCGGACCCAAAAAAGAACAGCAAAGAGAAGCACCGGGACAGGAGTCTGTCACCACATGGGAGGCCTACTAAAACCGTGAGTACTCCTTCTGGTATCCCGTCCACCTCTTTGCGCTGGGCACCTTCTCCCCCTCCTGCCAAGGTGAGTGGGCAGTCAGGGGTAGCCTCTTTGGAAGTCTCTCTTAAGTCGCCTCTTTGCCTAGCCGATTAGTCATCCCTCGACCCCATCGAAGGGCATATGGCTCCAGGCAATCAGTCTAGCGGCGGTCTCCTGACCACCACCACTAGCCTGGTGCAGTCTGATCAGTCAGACGACTGCTTCTCCGTCACCCACACCGGACTTATCCACTCTCCCATCGGGCTCCAGTTTGGCCCCCGATGTCAGACAGAGTGAGCGGCAGAGTGACTCCTTGTCCCACAGGGTTATTCATCCCAGGGACTCGCCACCAGATCCTCAGCTCCCTCTTCCAGCAGGTTCGCAAACTGACCTGTCGTTGGGGTCCCTCTCGGATCTTTACCCCACGCCAGGTCTACCGCCATCCCCGGACAGACGTCCGTCACCGGCCGGGGATCCCTCCCTTGAGCCTCCTCCCTCACCACCCAGTGGCGCTATGGCACATCCCCTGGTAGGACTAGATCCATCTGGCTGGTTCCTGGGTCCAGAACCCCATGGGTGGCCCACTGTCAGCTCCACAGTACCCGACGCCAGGCCATGTGTCCCTGATGCCAGGGTATCCTGGATACTCCTAATATCCACAAGCATTGCCGGGCTTTCAGTACTCCTCTTGGCAATACCCTCAGTACCCAGGCTACCCTAACTTTCAGCCTCCTCCTCCGCCACCCACGGTGCTGGACCGTGAGTTGGCCCCCCATTGGTAGCAAAATGCCAGAACCTAGCTTCTGACGGAGATCAGACAGTCTGTGGGGGACATCCCCCAACCCAGGCCCCCCCCAACCGCCTCCTTCTGGAAGAGCTTCGGGTACTTTAATAGTGGGATCTGTTGGGGTGGATCCTTCCATACCCAGTGGATCTGAGCCCTCCGACACGGAGTCTGAGTTCTAACCTTCGGACCCCAGATCTCCTGTTGAAGTCCCTCCCAAGGAGTCCCCAAAATCTCCTCCAGAGGACCCTTCCTTCGTAGACCTGTTATGCACAATCCAAGCAGCTGGAGGCTGGCCTTCGAAAGAGGTGTATCCACAGCATAAAAGACTGGCGGAGCACCTGGATCTGACTACTTCTTATCCCATTCCCATCCCCCCATGGATGGGCCCTCATGAGGACTTGATGACCACAATATGGCAGCAGCCGTCCTCCATCACAGCGGTCTCCCGGAAGGCGGACCGTACATATTATCCTCCAGAAGAGATCCAGCATCTCACCACCCATCCAAAAGCTGACTCCATGGTAATCACGGCTGCTCATGACTGGTCAGCTCAACCAAAACACCTGAGCTCCTCGCCTCTGAACAAGGACTCTCGTCAGTTGGACCAGTGTGGCCGGAAGATTTATTCTTCTTCCTCTTGTGCCATTCGGTCCCTCAACTATGTCTCACACATGGTTGCTTTCCAGAAGGCCTTTCTTTCAGAACTAGAAAGGGACCTCCTGGAGGTTCAGGATGAATCCCTTAGGAAGAAACTTCTGGAAAAGGTCAAGATGGGAAAATCCTCATGTCGTCATGCACTGCGGGTAACGTATGACTCTGTGGACTCAGTGGCTAGAGCGGCAGCCACAGGGATCTGTCTCCGCCACCTATCCTGGCTACAGATCGCAGGTCTGGCACAGGATGTCCAATCTTCCGTTTTGGAGGCCTCTTTTAGGAGTTCCATCCTTTTTGGCGGTGATGCCAAAGACATTATCACAGGGCTGCACGAAAGTGGACGATCCTTAAGAGACGTACACTCTGTGTACTGGATGGGACAGAAAAAGCAGCCTTTTCGCAGCCAAAGAAGGTGGAATAAGAACCAGGGTAAGCGTCAGTGAAAAAGACGCGCCCCTGGCTCAGGAGCACAAACCCCCCCAGGCCAGGTTCCCCAAACCGGTCTCTGGAGCAAAAGCTCCCCTCCCCTCGGTCAGGAGGAACCGGTCGGAGGGAGGTTCGGCCTCCACCTGGAGGGGTGGAGGTTCATCACCGCAGAGCCTTGTGTGCTTCAAGTCATCCAGCGGGGTCACTTGATAAAGTTCTCCGAGATCCCAGCCCCTCTTCCGCTGGGACAGTCTTTCTGTCCCTGGGATTAGGTCCCCATTGTATTTCAAGAGATCCAGGTGCTTCTACTAAAGAAGGCCATAGAACCCGTCCCTCAAAACCAGATAGGAAGGGTATTTTCTTCCCATTTCTTCCTAGTCCCAAAGAAAACGGGCGACCTGAGACCGATCCTGGACCTCAGCATGCTAAATATCTTCGTCAAGTACAAGAAGTTTCATATGTTGACTCTTGAGGGGCTCCTCCCCCTGCTCCATCTAAACTACTGGCTGTGCTCCCTGGATATGCAGGATGCCTATCTGCACATCCCTATCCTCCCAGCCCACTGCCACTTTCTCCATTTTGTTTTTATTGAAAACCACTTCCAGTTTTGAGCGTTCCTCTTTGGCCTTTCCTCTGCCCCTCAAGTGTTCACGAAATGTTTAGTGGTGGTGGCGGCATTCCTATGCCACCAGGGCATCTATGTCTTCCCGTACCTGGATGACTGGCTCCTCACAGCACCCTGTCCTACCAGCCTGAAAGAATCTGTCTCTTTCACTCTGAGCTTGGTTTCTTTTCTGGGTATCATGGTCAATCTGACCAGATCCCAGCTAGTACCATCCCAATGGCTCCAGTTCATTGGAGCAGTACTAGATACAGTTCAGAGCAGGGTGTTTCTGCCATTGGATCGAGCTCAGACTCTAGTTGCTCAAGCCACTCTCGTGGCCCAGGCTTGATGGATCCCAGCACATGCTGTGCTCGGTCTCTTGGGACTAATGGCAGCTGCCATTTCCACAATGCCTCTGGCCAGACTTCACATGAGTGTCACCCAGTGGTCTCTCAGAGTCCAGTGGGATCAGAGGACGGATGACATGAGCCAAAATATCATGATCTCCAACGGTCTTCAGAGAGATCTTCACTGGTGGCAGGATCTCTCCAACCTATCCAGGGGAACACCCTTTCATTCCACTGTCCCAACCCAAATCCTCACTACGGATGCCTCAGACTCTGGCTAGGGAGCCCATCTGGGGATTCACAAGACACAGGGGTCTTGGTCCGAACAGGAGCTCATGCTCCACATCAGCGTTCTGGAAACCAGGGTAGTTCTTTACACCCTCCAGGCATTCCAGTCTCTCCTGGTGCTGGGATCCCTTCTGGTCCAGATGGACATATCCACCATATGGTACATCAGCAAACAGGGAGGAACTCACTCGTACTCTCTCTGCAGAGAAGAAATGAGGGTCTGGTACTGGCAATTTAGCACAGCATTTTCCTGACAGCAGTCCATGTCCCAGGCATAAGCAACGTCCTGGCGGACAGTCTCAGTCAATCAGTGGCCAGAGCTCATGAGTGGGAACTAAAGTCAGAGGTGGTCAAAGATCTCTTTCTTCTTTGGGGTCAACCAGAGATAGAACTGTTCGCCTCCCCATTCAACGCAAAACTACCCAACTTCTGCTCACTCGTTCCCAGGCATGGTGCTTTTTGGCGAGATGCGCTGTCTCTCTCCTGGACAGGGAGGTTTCTCTATGCCTTTCCTCCCTTTCCTCTTATTCAGAAGGTTCTGGTGAAACTTCAGCAGGAAGGAGCACATGTGATCCTCATCACTGCTCTCTGGCCACGCCAGATTTGGTATCCTCTATTAGAACAACTGGCATCAGAACCTCCAGTCACCTTGTCTTTTTCACATGACCTTCTGACTGAGGAGCAGGGAGCCCTGGTGCACCCGAGCCTACAGTCTCTTCACCTTCATGCGTGACACCTTTGGACATAGCGGTCTCCCGTAACAGTGTCTCCTCGCAGGTGGCACATATCTTAGTAGAGGCCATAAAACCCTCTACTAGATCCACTTATGCCATGAAGTGGAAAAGATTTTCATTCTGGGCCCTAGTATCCCTTTTCATGCTCAGCGACTCAGGTGTTAGAGTACTTCGCACATTTATCTTAGACAGACCTTAGCTACTCCTCCATTAATTTCCATCTCTCTGCGGTATTGGCCTACCACCTCCCGGTGGAGGGCAAAACCTTGGCTCAGCTGGAGGTTGCCAACATTTTTCTGAAAGGCATCCTTCACTTGAAACCTCCAATCTGGAATCCCTGTCCCCCCAGGACCTGAATTTCATGCTCAAGAAGCTGATTTCACCCCCATTTGAACCAGCTTCTACTTGCGACTTGCGCTTCCTCTCCTGGAAGACTTTATTTTTAGTCACAGTTTCTTCCGCCAGAAGGGTCTCCGAGCTTCAGGCTTTTGTCTATAAGGAACCCTATTTAATTTTTCATAAGGACAGAGTAGTCCTTTGGACAAACCCTTCTTTTCTCCCCAAAATGGTCTCAGAAACCACTTTGAATCAGTGTGTGGAATTGCCAGTTTACTACCCCCAACATTCCAACAGAGGGGAATACTTGCTGCACACCTTGGATGTGCACCAGATTCTGAGGTACTACACCAACCGAACTAAAGAGGTTCGTAAATCCAACCAGCTCTTTGTAGCATTTGCTCCCCAGTGCCAGGGCAAGGCTATCCCCAAACAGACTGTCTCCAGATGGTTAGCCAACTGCATCCACTTTTCTTAAAAGAAATATGGGAAGTTCCTTCCGGGGGCAGTCAAAGGTCACTCCACCCATAGCATGGCTACCTCTAATGCCTTTTTCAGGAATGTGTCTACTGCAGAGATCTGTGCAGCGGCCACGTGGCTATCTGTTCATACCTTCACTAAGCATTACAGTCTGGACATTGCCTCTAGGTGCAGAACTGGCTTTGGTCTTGCAGTTTTGCAGGGCCTTCTGTCATGATTTCCCATGGTGACTTCTCCTCCTCCTCCCGGATGCACTTCAGTATTATTTGATTTGGGGACTGCTTGGTAGTCAGTCCTATATGTAAAGACCTACTGCAGGAACCCTCTCGAAGTAAGATATTGCAGTTATGTAAGAACTTAGGGTAACAGTAGGTCTTTGAGAGAGGTTCCTGCAGTAGGTCTAGTTTCCCACCCACCTTCCTCCAGCTCCTGGATGTTTTTTCCTTTATTTTTCATCCTGCCTAGCCCTTGGGTCTAGAGAGGAAGCAGGGTCCTAGGAGTCTTTACTCCTATTTTATTCTTACCTTTCTATAGGTCGCCAGTGGAAAAGAACTGAAGGGCGGGTGTGGGACCGCCCCTTTTATAGTCGGGCTGATGTCACGGGTGGTCCCTGCTGATGATTGCTATCTACAAGTTTGCCATTCGGACCGGACTCCAGGGGGCGCAGTCCTATATGTGAAGACCTACTGCAGGAACCTCTCTCGAAGGATCTACTATTATGGTAAGTTCTTGCTTAACTACAATTTTCTACTCCCATTACTTCCTCGTTCCAAAGAAAACAGGCAGTATGTGCTCTATTCTAGACCTAAGGAAGTTAAACGAATATCTGTTCAAAGAGAAATTCAAGATGATATCACTGGGAATGCTCCTACTTCTGATTTATCCAAATGATTGGTTAACTTCTCTGGACATGCAGGACACCTATCAACATGTCCCAGTGCACCCAAGTCACCACAAGCACCTACGCTTTGTGGCCCTGGGCCAGCACTACCAGTTCAAAGTCCTGCCCTTTGGGCTGTCCTCAGCACCTCAAGTCTTTACAAAGTGCGTTGCAGTATTTGCAATGCATCTCAGAAAACTTGGAATTTAAATGTTTCCATACCTGGGCAATTGGTTCCTAGCAAGCTCCTCCAGACATGGGTCATGGGAAGCGATTGCCATGGCTTCCAAGTTCCTCACATCTACGGGAGTTCTACTGAACCTAGAAAAATTGCAGCTTCAGCACTCCCAACAACTTCTCTTCATAGATGCTCTCCTGGACACCTCCAGGGCAAGAGCTTTCCTCCCAGAAGCGACATCTCCAGATGGCTCGCTTCATCAAGGAGAGCAACTCAGTTCGAGATCTCTCGATGCAGCAGATGCTGGGTCTCATGGCGTCATCTGTGTTCATGGTGCCCCTGGCCCGCTTGCACATGAGAACCGCACAATGGATGCTCAGCTCTCAGTGGTCTCCAAGCACGCATGCGTACTCATTCTACATCAAGGTAACAGAGCCCTTAATGAGGTCACTTCCCTGGTAGACTCAGGAGGACAACCTTCTCCAAGGTTTTCCCTTTGCCCCACAGGAGATGCAGATCACCATCACCACGGATGCATCATTGACCAGTTTGGGAGCTCACTATCAGGATCTCCACACCCAGGGCCTGTGGAGTCAGGACGAGTCCCAGTTGCACATAAATAGCCTAGAAATGAGAGCTGTCCTGTATGCTGTCTGAGCCCTGAAGGATGTCCTTTGTCACAAGGTAATTCTCCTTCAAACGGACAACAAGGCAGTGATGTATTACACCAACAAACAGGCTGGCGCACACTCTTACCCTCTGTGCAGAGAAGCCATGAGAGTGTGGGAATGGTGTCTCGAACACAAAGCCCTGATTCAGGCAATCTACCTGCCAAGAATCCAGAGCAATCTGGTGGATCGCTTCAGCAGAACGGAAGTGGATCCACATGAATGATCTCTCGACTCAGACGTCGTTCAGCCGCTCTTCGAAGAGTGGGACACTCCAGACCTGGACCTTTTTGCGTCCCAAATCAACACAAAACTGCCTCTATTCTGCTCCAGAAATCCAGAACTTGGCATTTTCTGTCAGGATGCATTCAGACTGCGGTGGACAAGATGCTTTCTGTACGCATTTCCTCCTCTTCCCTTAATTCAGAGGGTACTGCCCAAACTGGAGGTACAGGGGAGTGGGCCACATGATTATCATCACCCCATACTGGCCTCATCAGATAAGGTTTCCATTACTCAACAGATTATCAGAGGTTCCACAGAGACAACTACCACTTCAAATGGACCTCCTGACCCAGGGTCCAGTGGTCCATACCAACCTGCGGTCCCTTCATCTCCATTCCCGGCTGCTGAGGAGATAGAAGTGGGTAGGTTCAACATCTCCTGTAGAATTTGACATTCTTCTAGTAGCACATAAGCCATCCACTAGGAAGACCTACACAGCAAAGTGGAAACAATTCTCCATTTGGTGTGCAAAGTCCTCTCTGGACCCCTTTGCTTGCTCACCAAGCAAAGTGTTGGAGTATCTTCTAGACCTATCAAATGTAGGACTGCAGTACTCGACAGTAAAAGTACATCTTTGTGCGATTTCAGGTTACCTTGAGCCTATCCACAATATGTCGGTGGCTCAGCTAGCCTTAGTTAAGAGGTTTCTTACAGGTATGCTGCACACTAGATCACCAGTCAAGAGACCGGTAGCTGCTAGCAACCTGCAACTTGAAGTTCCTGACCTGAAAGGCTACCTTCCTTGTGGCCGTTACTTCTACTTGCAGGGTCTCTGGATTACATGCCCTGGTCACAGATCCCCTGCACACAGCATTTCACAAGGACAAGGTGGTTCTCCGAACTCACCCTAAATTCCTTCCTAAAGTAGTCTTGGATTCCATCTGAACCAGCCCCTGCTCCTTCTGACCTACTAAGCAAATTTTCAGAATGAAGGGGAATGTACCCTACATTCTTTGGATGTAAAAAGGGTTTTGCGAGTCTACACTGACAGAACAAAATAGATTTACAAATCCAAGCAACTCTGTCTCTTTCAGCATGGCCCATCTAGGTCAGCCTGTTGCCATTAGGTGCATTTCAGCATGGCTGGTAGCATGTCTCCACCATTGTTATTACATGGTGCAGGTCAAGCTGGAAGGTAGGGTGTACGCCCACTCTACCAGAGCAGTTGTGGCATCTCTGGCAGAGATTCGGCAGAAGGCCATTGCAGACATCTGCAGTGCAGCCACTTGGAGCTCTGTGCACACTTTTGTGAATCACTGCACCTTGGATGTCCATGCAAGACAGCATCCTTCCTTTGGCAGTACAGTCCTCAATAAACTTCTGTCTTGAGTGAGCTCCTCTCTCCTGCCGCCCTTCTCAGGGGATTATTTTAGCTCAGTACTATCCCACTAGTGTGAATGAGTGGTGGAGACTTTATGTCCAAGAAGATATGAAAATTTTGTACCTACTGTAATTCTTGATCTTCTTGGATGAAGTCTCCACCACTCATTCAACTGCCCACCCACCATCCCCCGAGCTCACTCATCCTGTTTTGGTCTTCACTCCCTCATTGGCTGGGCTGTGAAGACACTGGTGAGTTAACCCTTCTTACATGGGTCATACGGACTATCTTATGTCCAAGATGGGTTAGTGTTCTAGGTTAGTTTACACTGCCCTTCCTCAGTAAAAAAAGATACTAAGGTGGTTGGAGGGTCAACGCAGAGATAGCCTATATGGCATGAGCCAGCGTTGCAGGGCGGCGTATGCGCAATCCTATCTTGGCGCCAGCCCTCCTGAAGATTTTTGGCTCCTGCTGGGCGCTTCCAGTGAAGTCCTACTAGTGCAACTGAGTGGTGGAGACTTCATCCAAGAAGATCAAGAATTATGGTAGGTACGTAATTTTCATTTTTTCGCCAGGGGGAATTCAAGTAATGGCTGTCACCTTAAAGAGGGAGGCCTTCTTAAGGCATGAGGCTAGATTCCCCCTTACCTAGTACCAGTTTTGCCATATAAAGCAGAAGGCCCTGGGGACTGTATGACTTAACTGAGTATGGAATGTATTTCTTTTGGACAGGGGTAGTCACAAATGCAAGAGTAAAGGGGATGACAGTCAAATTCAGGCACAGGGTTGGTGGAAATTACAGGCCTTCAAAAGCTATATTCACCCGCAATTGCTGTGATACGTTTACTGTAGTTAATATAACCTGTCTTCATTTTTTTCTCATCTAAGCAGGTTCAAAGGGGGCCGGATCAGTGGTACTGAGGGTTGAGGTGCTGGACGCCACACCTCACGCCACGCAGAGTCCCGCTTCAGGAATGAGCCAGGGCCATCGGGGATTGGCGGGGAAGAAGAAGATCGAGTGTCCGGAGGACTGCTCTCTTCTCCTGGGGTAGGATCCAGGGTGTACCGTGCTCTGCGCGGCCCCTAGTGGAAGCAGGGGGTATTTCGTTCAGTAGCACGGGCTAGTCAGGGATGAGCGTGGCAGGCGTCTACGGGGGCAACCTGCATGCTGATGCCATTGCACGTCGTGCTCATGGGTGAACGAATAAGGGAACAAAAAAGTAATCTGCACCATCGGTGAGATGACGGTGGTCCCGGGGGAATCACCCACGTCCCAATAGCCGGCTCAGACATGCCCGGATCCCTCCAGGGTCTACCGATGACAACAGGTAAGGCTCTTCCCACTTAGGAGCCAGCCACTGAGGGAAGGCGGAATCAGCCCCGGAGATAGTACCAGGGGTTGAGCTTGCCTGCGGTCATTCAGGGGAGGATATCATGGGAGATGTGGGGAGTTCAGGCTAGGAGTAGGGCAGATTCCAAGTGGGCACTCCTGAAGGATGCCCGGGGGTGTAGATGTACAAATAAAGTTAAAAAAAAAAGAAATCAGGTCCAAAGGTTTGGTTATGTGGCCATTCATACAGCCATTGGGCAGAGCAGAGTGAAATGACAGCTATGGGCTGGGACCAGAACATTGAGCTGTGGAGGCACAGATTAAATGGCTGAGGCAGCATGGGATACACTGGAAGGAGCTGCTTCCCAGGCTACAGGCAGAGATACAGCAAGATGGGCCCTTAGACATTTTGGCGATTCATCTGGGAGGCAATGATCTTAGGCAAGGAACCTCAGTTGGGCTGTTGCAGACAATGAAGGGTGACCTGTCATACTTCCATTCGCGATGGCCTGGCATAGCATTGGTTTGGTCACACATGGTTCAAAAGATCACTGGAGGCATGTTAATGGCTACAAAGCCATCAGCAAAACTCTATGGCAGATCAGTATGACATGAGGACTTTAATTACATTTTTGGAAGGGGGGATGATCAAACATGAAATTTCCGTCATGGTTTTGATATTGTATGCCTAAGATGGTATATACCTGTTAGACCTCGGACAAGATCAGTTCAGCTTGGCCATTTGGGATGCAGTGAGGAAATGGCTGTAGTGAAGATCTTCCTGTATGTATCTTCATCATTCATCACTGGTGGGTATATGCCAGAGGTGCTATGACCCCATGGGAGCTTTCAGATTACAGTGTTTTTTGTTTGCGGGAGGAGCCAGCATCGGGGCCTGTGCCACTCACAAGGACGACACACAGTGTGCTGTGTGAGCATCAGCCAGTAACTAACCCTGACTCCTCCCTTACCTCATTTCTGTTCTTCCCGCCATCAACAGTGCACCTCATAGGAGCTGAAAAGCAACTTCATAGTTTGTCATCAAAGTCACCGAAAGTTCAGTTCATAATTCGATGCCGTAGAGCTGCAAATGGTTGACACCGTTCCCTTGTGCTTCATTTTATTGTATTTTATTTCTATGGCGAAGAGTATTTTTTTTGTTTTAGTTAATTTTGTGTGCGGTTGATCATGTCCGATCCAGGGCCTAAATCTAAATCTAAGGTGGGCAATACCCCTATGCGTCAGTGCCCCTGCGGCAAGTCCATTTCTGTAATGGATCACCATTATCGATGTCTTTCTTGCCTGGGCCCACAGCGCGACATGGACAACTGCAACGCATGCTTCTACATGGACCTCCAGGTCCTCGAAACACGTGTGTTGAAGGTGGGTCGGAAACCTCCTACCTTTGGAGGGCGCCATTGGTCCCAGGACACTATGGCAAGAACTCTGGACCCTTTCCCCAGGTCATCCTCTGTTACTTCATGTACCAGAGGGCCACGAGCCATCAACGGTGCTGGCCTTGCTGGCACCTCCGGTCAGCTAGAGGGGTCGGGCGGACAGTCAACCTCCTCTGGGTGGTCAGTTGAGCACCCCTCTCGGTTGTTGGCCTCTTCAGAGCCATGGCCTCCCCTGGGGTCTCAATTGGAGCTGTACACTGGATCCAAACCGGTGGACCTTTTCAGAGCCACAGCCTCCCCTGATGTCGCAATTGGAGCTATACGCTGGATCCAAACCAGTGGGGCCCTCGACTCCATCTGCCAGTTCTGCTCAAGCTCTTGGTGCCATTTCTGGGGCTGGTAAGCAGGGCGGTGCTGAGAGTGCGGCATGGCCTTCATTCGGTGCCATGAGCAGTGCCAAAACACTGTAGTGTGCAAGAGGTGGCCTCTCTCCCATTCTCCCTGCTCTCTCACTCTTCAGAGGAGGAGGATGTGTCTGACCTTGACTGGTCACCCCCCTCTGAGGAACTTTCGCGCTCTAAGGAATCTCGCTGCCCTATGAGGCCTAGCAGCACTATTGTGAAGGTTTCTTCTTCTCTTCCCACTGGCTCTATCTCTGGGGCCACCATCTCTGAGTCCTCCAGTGCCATTGCTGGTGTGGGGGATTTTCGCGGTGGCATGGGATAGGGCGACACCATGCCCAGTGCCATGAAAAAAAGGCAGCGCCATCCCCGGTGCCATGGAAAAGGGTGGCACCATCCCCGGTGCCATAGAGTAGGACGGCACCAATGATAGAGCGAAGTTGGGAGACGAGGTCGAATCTGGGAGTGGCACTGCTCCCGATGCCAAGTCAGAGATTGGCATCTCTATGGGGGCAGAATCTGGCACTGAAGCTGGGAGCAGCGCGGCTTCTGTTACCTTTTTATGGGCTAACTTGGGGGTTGCTGTGGCAGGCTTGCAGGTGCCTCTAGCTCCTCCGGTGTTGCCCCCTTAATCCTTCAGGGATAGACGAGGGGCAGGTCTTTTTCTGAGGGGGAGGGCTTGAGAGCACCTGGGGTGACCCGAGGGTCTTCTCTTAGAGCTGCTGGTGGCTCTGGTAGGAGCCACAATGCCAGTCCTTCATGCCTTTGTTCTCCTCAGCGGGGGGGGGACCTGCATCTGGTGGGGTTAGGGCCCACCTGCAAGGCCAGATCAACCCTGGTCTCCTAACTGTGGGGCTTCTTCCTTAGGGCACCATGCAAGGCCGCACCTGCACGGTTGTGCACCCTTCTGTGGATTCTTTGCACAGCCCCACCCTACGGGATGGGTTGCGTGAGCATTCCCAAATCCCTAGCAGGGATCCCCTCTGGCTTGCCAGTCTTCTCCTCCTTTCTCGGATCCGCTGCCTCACCCTTATACTCTCCCAGGCATTTCAGGTCCTACCGGGCCTCTGTCATGGTACCAATTCAGAGGCTTGGCTACAGCATTCCCTCGCTATCTTAGAGCTCTGGACCAGATCGTTTGTAGACCAGAAACCCCTGCTGCACTCAGATCTGAATCAAGCTCCTCCGCCTTCTCCTCGTCGTCCTTGGAGGAAGAAGACTTCTCGATCCACTTGTCCTCTGATGCTGATATCACCAGCTATCAGTGGTTCTTGTTGAGGTTGCCTGAGGAACTCCACATTTCCAATTTCGCAAGTCACTCACGATCCAGCCCATGTGACACGGGCTCTCCTGGGAGAGTTTTCCTCGGAGAATGTGATCATTGCTCCATGGCCTGTTCCCTTTCAGGAAGTGTCCCATCAGGTCTGGCAGTCTTCTGCTACCCCGTCTCCTGTCCCGAGGGACTGCTAGCACAGGTATCGTGCCTCCGGGGGTATCCAGGCACCTTGCCTCATCCCACTTCGGGGATAGAGTTACTGAATACCCCCTCTGGGCATCATTCCCCAAGACATGACCGCCCCCCCAGAGTTTGACTCACCTGAGTTTAACCACTGGGGGAGAAGGAT